>JARVXP010000207.1:0-2785833 GCA_029856935.1 Cyclocarya paliurus | reverse complement strand
TATTATATTTAGTGTAAAAATTTAAAAAAATTGTAATATTTAGATAAGATGACATGGCATGACATAACATAACATGAAATGCTTTTTTTTATCCAAACCTAGTATTGAGAAATGATTTGTATAAATCTTAAATAGATAGACCGTGCAAGTTTTTGTAAAAAAATGAACTCCATTTAAAAAAAAATTATTCTTTATTAATATAATCCACTTAAAATACTTATACAAAATTTGTCTATTTGAAATTTCATAAGGCCCCGTTTGGATGTTGGAAGATACTGAGATCAACTCAGTTCAGTTTAATTTTAAACTGAGTTTAATATCCAAATACTCAACTCTCAAATTATTAAACATCACTCAACTCAAAATCTCTTTACACGTGAGATCCACAATTTTTTTCAACTTAATATCTCTTTACAGGCAAGACTCACAATTTTTTTCAACTTTCCATAAATATATCTAAACTTATCTTAACATTCAAATACATCTAAATTTATCTTAAATAAATTCCACAAAACTCACTTCATCATCTCAATTTATTTCTATTTATAAAAAACACAAATCAACTCAAACCAGTACCGCATCAAACCGGAGCTTAGCCTTATTCTTGAGAATTACCTAAGTGTGACGCCGTGTACGTACGTATGAGTGAAAACCAAAAAAAAAAAAAAAAAAAATCTAAAAGAGTGTCTCCGGGCTTTGTGGTGGAGACTGAAGAACGTTGTCATCCTTTTTCCGTCTTCGGTCGACTTATCCACATTATATGAAGCGTGCGAAGTGGGCTGAAGAAGTTGGGCCCACTTTTAGTATGCGTCCCGGCGTCTACTTTTCTAGCTGCATACTCATGAATCATCTAGATTCTACATAAATAATTTTCCTTTCGATCCTGCATCGTATATGCAGCAGCATCCTTGAATCTATTATAATGAAATTTTTTTTTAAGATTCTCTATCCCTAATATTATCGCGTGTTTTTCTCAATACAGCTAAAAAAAGAAAAAGAAAAAGAATATATGATTACCAAACATGGAAATTATCAACTCAGTTTGGTAAAATTTATGCAAATATGCCACAAGAAAAACAACAAAAAAGTGGATATTGTAGCCTGCATTTTGATACAATTGTATATTGGCTAAAAAAAAAAAAAATATTAAATATATTTAGGTTTATCCGAAAGAAGAAAACCTACAAAACACGTTCTTTGTTTGCATTTACCAAACTACCACATTAGCAACATCAATCAAAATCTCACTTGTTCAAGAAACAAAAACCAAAAAATATATACACCAATAGTCCACCACCCACTTGCCAAAAATAAAGAACATTACCAATTGGGAAAGGCAAATGAAAAAGAGGGAGATAATGGAACAGAACAGAACAGAGCAAATGAACTGGCACCAAAAAAGTGGATCATCCTCTTTCTTTTTATTTATGATGTCCCCTCCTCTCCCAGGTCACAGACCACAACTCAACACTCCCTATGAAACAACAATTTTTTTTCTTTCAAATAAAATATTATAATTTAGATGAAAAAATTTCACACTAACCTCACCGGATATGTCTGTCACCTGAACCAAAACAAAACACCACGTGTCATTACTTAGAGTATCTTCATTGGGTTCTCCATCTCTCTCCCATCCCTATAATTTAGGGATAATTATCCGGTTTTGAAAAAAGTTTATCCCCATGCCAATCCCCATTTTACAGTTTGTTTGTAGGGTATGTACAGTTGTTCTTCATATATGGAGAACTATTGTACATCCCTATCCTCATTTGGCTTCGACTCGTCTTGCGAAAATCAAGTCTTTGGTTGGCCCCTCCCTCGCAACACGCACAAACGCAGCACCTTTCCATCGGCAATTTTTGTGAGTTTGAATTGGAATCTTCAAAATCAAAACCGTTTCTCTCTTCCCTCAATTTTTTGTATTTTTCTTGGAATATCTCGATGCTTTCTCTGTTTCTCTCTTTCCATTTGGGTTTCTCCTGACACCATGATGAAGGTAAGCTGATTGGTTCATTTGGGGTTTGTTTGAGGAAACTGATTCTCATTTTTGGACGTGCGTTGCTATTGATTTCTCTGTAAGTATTTGGCTCTCTTCGCTGTTTGGTTGCTGAGAAAACACTGGGAATGCAGAGCTAATTTGCATTTTGTTTATTCTTTTTTCACTTTCGTTTAGATTGATGATTTTGGGCTTTGTTTGAGGAAACCGAATCTCATTTTTATTATTGCGTTGCCTTTGATTTCTCTCTATTATTTTGGCTCTATGAGGTTGTTTGGCTGTCGAAAAAACACTGGGAAGGCTTCACTGATTTGCATCTTGTTTTTTTTTTTTTTCACTCTCGTTTAGATTTATGATTTGCCGAGCTGTGTTTGAGGAAACTGATTCTCAAAAACCATTCTTGCTTTGCCATTGATTTCTCTATATTATTTTGGATTGTTCCCTCATTGTTTGGCTGCCGAGAAAATACTGGGATTGCATGGAGCTAATTTGCAATTTGTTTATTTTTTTTTCACTCTAGTTTAGATTTATGTTTTTGGGGTTTGTTTGAATAAACCGATCCTCATTTTTATTCTTGCTTTGCTATTGATTTCTCTGTATTATTTTGGCTCTCTTGAGTGCTTGGCTGTCGATAAAATCATGAGAAATAATCTTGATTTTTTTAAAGTACTTTGTTAGTTCTGTTTCTCTCATTGTTTGTCTCATTGGTTTTGTTTCTCACTGTTAAAATGTCGAGATTCTGTTTTTAATTTGAGATGCTGAGAATCTGTTTCTCATTATTACTGTTGGAGACAAGAGTTCAAAATGTTACCGTTCGAGGTAGGAGTTCATAATGTTACCATTAGAAAATGTACATAATTAAAAAAAAAGTTATTTTTATAATACGTATTTCGGTTTCAAAAATAATACTGTATGTGGTACAATAAATCGTATAAGTATTTAGTAGAATGTGATATTTGAAAAGAAAATAATAAGATAAAATAGTTAGTAATTAAGATTGTAAATAGAAGTGAGATAAAAAAATAATAAATAAAGAATAGAGAAATATTATTTAATAGAATAGAGATAAAGATGAGGAATGAGATATATAAAATTTTTAAAAGATGAGTAAAATTTAAAAAAAAAAAATTTAAAAAATATACTTTTTAATTAAATTATAAAATTTTTTATGAAAAATCCAATATAGATGCTATAGACTACCCAATCCACGGACTTCAACATAAACCCATCGTTCCATTCGTTCATACAGCTGTTAACGCATTTACCAAACAGCACCACAACTTCGTTACCGAATTGACCAAAACACCCCACCAAACATGTACGCAGCGGGTAGTGGTGGCTTTACTGTGTACATAACATCTCCTACTGCTCCTTTACTGTACAAACTTAATATCCTTCCCTTGCAACGACGCATCGCCGGCATTTGACCGTTAACCAATTCTTGGAAAGAAAAAGGAAAAAGATTCAAGAAGAGCGAGCGAGCGAGCAAAGGAGGATCCTATTTCTTGGTGTCGCCGTGCGTCAGTCAGTCAGTCAAACATTTCCCTCTCCACCCCCCCCCCCTCTGTCTCTCTCTCCCCCCGCCTTCTTTGACCGGGTCGCGCACGCAGCTGCGAACTACCTCCCCCATTTCATTTTCTTTCTGTTTTTGGCTTTTGCTTTTTGGGAAAAGCAAGAAACAATGAGAATATAGATTCTCAAAACCCCAAAAATACAAAAGAATTTGATGATTTGATATCAGTAGTCCGTCCTGCTAAATTTAGCGGATCCGCTAAATTTAGAGGGATTTTCTGTTAGCCGTTGTTGCCTGAGGCAGTTGGTGGTGGAGGGGAAGCTAGTGACTTCGACTTCAGTGAGAGTTTGGGGTTCCGAGTTACTCCCCGAAGATGATGATCTCGAGGGGGCTGTTCGGGTGGTCTCCACCACACATACAGCCCTTGACGCCCGTGTCGGAGGTATCGGAGCCGCCCGAGTCTCCGTCCCCGTACATGGACCAGAGCGCTGATACGGCGGGGCAGCAGGTAGAGCCGGAAGAAGAGATCGAGGAGCCCGAGGAGATCGAGCCACCTCCCGCCGCCGTCCCCTTCTCGCGCCTCTTCGCCTGCGCCGACCGCCTCGACTGGGCCCTCATGCTCGTCGGCTCGCTCGCTGCGGCCGCCCACGGCACTGCCCTCGTCGTTTACCTCCACTACTTCGCCAAGATCGTCCATGTTCTCAGCCCCGGCCCCGGCCCCGGTAGACACGAAGAGCGGCTCGAGAAGCAGTTCGAGAAGTTTAGGGAGGTAATTTACAGTTTACGAAGCCGTAAATTGAGTTAATCTATTGTATTCGTTCGGCTGCTTAGAAAATTTGAAATGGAATGATTTAGGGTTTTCATCTTTAGGTTTAATTTTACTCGCTAAGCTTGACTCAGTAATTGTGTTTAGCTCACAGGTTGACGTCCGATCCAACCCATCAGTAAAGCAATAGAGGAGTTTTTATTTTATTTTTTCTGGTTAGGCTGTTTCATGAAGAACTAAATGACTAATAACATCACGGTTTTCAGTGAGAAGTTATTTTCGGTATTATTATTATTAAATTTTTTTTTTCACTTATCATAAACTATTTTTAATAAATTTTTTGTTCGCTTGTGAATTTACCGTAATTGCTATTACTCCGGTCAAATTAGTTTGTCATATCTATGAAATTATTATGGAGATGTACTGGGAAACTTTGGGGGTAATTAGAATCAGTGAGTTGAGATTACAGTTGCCATGGTCCTGCAGATTTTGTTACAATCCTCGTCTGAAACTTGATGATTCATTCCTTGTTTTTAAAGCCAAAGGGAATCTATATTTTATGAGCTAAACCTTCCAAAAGTGATTTATGACTAAGTTTACTAGAGTATGAGCCAACTGTTTTTTCGCAATCTATTATATCAAGACAACTTTTTTGGAAAAGGAAAGATAGTTGTTTCTGTTGTATTGGAAGTATTCTTGAGTTGATGTGGGATAAGATGTAACAACCCAAGGAAAAGTGCAAGCCACATTGGGGTTTATACTCCAAAAAGACAAGTTAAAACTACAATTGGAGATTCATTTAGATCATTATAAATGTAAAGATCTTCTCCCTCACATTCACCAAGCTTCTATATTGGCTTTGATACCATTTTTAACAATCCAAGTAAAGTCTAATTGTACATTGACTAGTCGGAATATAAGCTTATATGCTGCTTGGGTTTTTTCTTGGGCTGTACATAAAATATGAGGGGCTATATCATATCGTAATTGCTTTCATAATGTGAAGACTCTATCCATTTACAAAAATTAGATAGTGGATGTTGTGTGTGATTTGAATTGGAACTAATCTATGCCAAAATTTGACCTCATGTTCTGTTTTCATTTGCCCTTTTGTTTGTGAGAGTGAAAGATTGCTTACGAACTTACATTTTTGACTCCTGTAGTTGCCCTTTTTGTTTCCAGAACTGAAATCACTAACCCAACTTAGGGCCCATTTGGATACTCAGAATATCTCAGTATATTTGTGAATAGTAGTGAAATAGTTTGAGTTAAGATGTTTTATTGGGTTTTTGGGAAATGAGAGAGAAAAAGTTGAATACAAATATGTGTTTTTTTGATAAGTAAAAAAAAATAAAATTGTATTCAACTTTCTCTCTCTCATTTTGAATACAAATATTATAAAGTTAAAAATTGTTTGAGTATAATTTTTTAATATAATTTATGTTTTGATTTGAAAAAGTAGTATTATTTTTTGTGTTTTGGTTGGGAGTTTGAAAAAGTTGTGATGATTAGGTCATTATTAGATGAAAAAGTTGAAAATTTAAAATTGAAAAATGTTTTGTGTTTAAGTGATGTTTGAGAATGAAATATCTGAGAATACTTGAGAACAGTTGTGTTGCCAAGTGGACCCTTAGCTGAATAGTTTGCATCGGGCTTAGTTCAGTGCAGTTTATATGTATTATTTGGTGGCTCTAAAGTTTCCTTTTCCAACATATATTCCTGCACTTAAAAGGAATCTTGGGTCAATTTGCACTAGAACAAACATTTGAATTTCTTGATTTTTCAAAAAATTAGTCAGACTATAATGGTGGTAAGCTGGAGGTTAGTATGGCACATCGGCAATTGACGTTTAAGATTTGGCTTTCAAGTGGTTTTTGAAGAGGTCATTTGGTATCAAAGGTCCTGTTTGTGAGCCGAAATTGAAAGATATTGACCATATTTAAATTTTTCTGCGTTCTAAATTATTTTTGTAGTACTATCAATTTATTTCTCTATGATCTCTGAAGGAGGCAGCTATCAAATGTTTGGATTTAATTTTTTGTGGTTAGTGAGGAAAATCTTAATATAAGGGTAATATTTCAGTCCGTGAAGTTTTCTTTTGTATACGTCCCTATACTTGGGCTTTGACTATTCTTGGGAATAAAGTTTCTTATTACTTCTCAAAAATAAAAAATAAAAATTCAGTCCGTGAAGTATGCAGCCTGTTAAGTTTTGGTCCATGGCTTGTAGTTGTGGGGTTGCTTTTGGTTCTAAAGTTTCTTTCTGAAAGAAGTATCTGGTTCGATCATATTAATTAGCAATGACATGAAACATCATTTATTTATGGAGGAAAATTCTAATAGCTAACTGCTTTTGATTTTGTTTGCGTCTTGCATTCTCCCTTTACTGTTTTATCCATATTTTACCGCAAGTAACAGTCTTCTGTTATTACTTACCAAAAAATAGCCTTCTGTTATTATCCTTTGCATGCTACACAAAATTTTCACGTAGTTTGTATTCAATATAGAATGTGAAATATAATTCTTTTTTACAAGTAATGTGAAATTTTAATTGTTTTTGTTCATGATCTAGAAGCTGAAGAGATGAAAAACTTATGGTCATTTGAATGTGTTATTGTTTTGCTGCAGCTTACTTTTACAATCGTGTATATTGCTGTGGGTGTTTTCGCTGCTGGTTGGATTGGTAAATGATTTATCAGGAATAGTCAATACTTCACTCCTGTTTTTGTGTCAGATTTGCAGCCGTCAATACTTACTTTTTTTGTGTTGTAGAGGTTTCATGCTGGATACTGACTGGGGAAAGGCAGACGGCTGTCATCAGGTCAAGATATGTTCAAGTGTTACTTAATCAAGACATGAGCTTTTTTGATACCTATGGGAACAATGGGGACATTGTGAGCCAAGTATTGAGTGATGTGCTACTTATTCAATCTGCTCTCAGTGAAAAAGTATGTTAAGATCTAATATATTACCTTATATAAAAAAGATCTAACATACTGCATATACATTTATGTATATTTTTTGAAATTTTCTAGATTATTAACTCCCTCTCCATGCATTGTTTTGTCTAATCTGTTTCTTGGACTCTGATGATACAGGTTGGAAATTATATTCATAATATGGCTACTTTTTTCAGTGGTCTAGTTCTTGGTTTTATCAACTGTTGGCAGATTGCTCTCATAACATTAGCCACTGGTCCATTCATTGTAGCAGCTGGAGGAATATCAAATATTTTTCTTCACAGGCTTGCTGAGAATATTCAAGATGCATATGCCGAAGCAGCTAGCATTGCCGAACAGGTCTATTTATATCGCTCTTTCCATTTGAAATAACCCCCTCCCACTAAAGAAAAAGAAGAAAAAGGAAAAAAAATGAAGACTATCATTTCTTGAGAGCAACGTTTTTCACCTATTTTTGTAATTTTAGTTCATATTTCTCACTGTATCACTAGCTCTGGATCAAGGTAATTTTTTTGAAGTTTTGGAGTTTTGAATTAATATGCTGAATCGTTGCATCAATATGAATGTGTTTTGCATCAAGTTTTTTGGTCTTTGTAGGATTTTGGGTGGGTCCTTCTATTTCTTCTGTTGCTTTTGAATATTCTGAAGTATTTGTATTATCTCTATCTGAGTAACTTGTCAAAAAAATTTATATCCCAGTTGGCAATTGGTGTCGTTGTTTTTATTTAAATTATATAAAATGTCTTTTCACCCTGGTCACTGATAAATGTCACCACCTAATGTTTAAATTAAACCATACCTTATTTCCAGCCCAACCAATCTCCTTAATATGTTGGGATATATATTTTTTCTTTTGTTGGGATTTAATCATACATATAGCATTACTGTCTGAAATGGGTTGTGAGACTAGAAGAGGTATTTAGAAGTGTCTGTAAATTCCCTCTTGTGAGTCCTTCAATTTTTCTCCATCCTCTTCTGTGAATATGGCATAGATGCCAAACCATTTCTTGTTTTTCGAATATACTATAATGCTCTTTTTTTATTTCCTCTCACACTCGTTACCAATCTTTCACTACGATTTCCAGATTTGTCTTCCCTTCTGCTTCCCAACATAGTGGTTGAATAACGTGTCACTGCTAGTGGCAATCTGCCTTCTGCCAAGGTCTTCTTCGTTTTGTCCTGCGTTCCTTGTTATCTCTGTCCTCATTATTATCCATGCCACTTTACTCATCCGCCCCAATATATATATATATATGACCCTGCTTTCAGTAGTTTTTCTTTTTTAAGAGGAGTGGGGAGGGAGTAACTTTTTCCTTCGTGTTGGTTTGTCTTGGGTTCTGCCTAGCAGAATAGTGGATTATTTTATTTTATTTTATTTTTTATATAGGTAAAATAGTGGATCTTTTTTACTTTTGGGGAGGCTTAGGTGGAAGCCCAGAAAATTAGTGCAGTGTGGAAAATGGTTCTTACTTATCTCATATGGCGTATTTGACAGAAAGAAATAATAGAATTTTTTAGGACTGTGAACGGACTGTGGAGGAGCTCAAGACTACTCATTTTGGCTACTTTTATAGACTTTATTGGGCTACACTTACATGATTTTCTTGTATCTTTTCTGCTTTCTAGATGGGTATTTCTCTTGTATACAGCATGTGTACTTGGAGTATGTATATATATATACTTATAAAAAAAGAAGTATGTATATATATATTTTACAAAGTGACAGGTAAATAGTTTAAATATAGCAACAATTTTTGAATTATGCTTGTGGTCATTTTTGTGAAGTAATTAATTCCAGAGATTCTGAAGCATGAATAGTTTCTTAAAAATGCAGGCAGTCTCCTATATTAGGACATTGTATGCATTTACAAATGAAACATTGGCCAAGTATTCTTACGCAACATCCCTACAAGCAACTCTGAGATATGGTATATTAATAAGCCTTGTGCAAGGACTTGGTCTTGGATTTACGTATGGGCTTGCCATATGTTCTTGTGCCTTACAACTGTGGGTTGGAAGGTTCCTAATTACTCGTGAATTAGCTCATGGTGGTGAAATAGTAACGGCCCTATTTGCTATAATTTTAAGTGGCCTGTAAGTATCTTTCTTGAACTCATGCCCTGACCATCATTTCCACCGTTTTTCTTACTTGTGTTTTTTATTTATTTCTTTCTTTCTATAATAGTGGGCTGAATCAAGCAGCAACAAACTTCTATTCATTTGACCAAGGACGAATTGCTGCCTATAGACTTTTTGAGATGATAAGCCGCTCATCCTCCGCAGTTGATCAAGAAGGAATTACCCCAGTTTCAGTGCAAGGAAATATAGAGTTTAGGAATGTATATTTCAGCTATCTGTCTCGTCCTGAAATCCCTATTTTGAGTGGGTTTTATCTCACTGTACCTGCTAAGAAAGCTGTGGCACTTGTTGGCAGAAATGGCTCTGGAAAAAGCAGTATTATCCCACTCATGGAGCGGTTTTATGATCCTACATTAGGTATGATGGTCTTATTCTTTACCTTTAAATGTTTCTAGTACCTTTTTTTTGGGAGGGGGTTACAATGGTCATATTTTTCTCCTATTGTAAAGGTGCATATATGATACTGGGAAGGTCCCACTGAAATCCTTAGTATCCTTGCTTATTCCAATGGTTTTCATTTTGTGGTGCAGGAGAAGTTCTCTTGGATGGAGAAAATATTAGGAACCTTAAACTGGAATGGCTAAGAAGCCAAATAGGACTAGTTACCCAGGAGCCTGCCTTGCTAAGTTTAAGTATAAGAGACAATATTGCTTATGGACGGGATGCTCCCTTTGATCTAATCGAAGAAGCTGCTAAAATAGCACATGCACATACTTTAATCAGCTCACTCGAGAAAGGATACGACACACAGGTAAAATTTGAAAAATAGAAGATATTTACTTGAACCTATATTTCATAGAATTGTCTGGATCATTTCATGTTCCTGTGGACTTGGGTGGGTAAGTTAAAAGAAAAACTCTTTTGCATTTCAGGTGGGCAGGGCTGGTTTAGCATTAACGGAAGAGCAGAAGATTAAACTTTCTATTGCTAGAGCAGTACTTCTAAACCCATCAATTCTTCTGCTTGATGAGGTTACTGGTGGACTTGATTTTGAAGCTGAAAGAGCTGTTCAGGAGGCTCTGGATCTCCTCATGTTGGGACGCTCAACTATAATTATAGCTCGGCGACTTAGCCTTATAAGGAATGCTGATTACATAGCTGTGATGGAGGACGGTCAACTTGTTGAAATGGGTACTCATGATGAATTATTGACCCTGGACGGCCTATATGCAGAGCTTCTCAAATGTGAAGAAGCAGCAAAACTTCCTAGGAGGTATAATACAAGAGCAAACTGCATTTGATTAGGCAGCAATAATAAGTTTAAGCATTTTGTATCATTGCAAAGAGACATTTGTTAATTTGCGGACTTGTTTGCTAGATAGTTAAATTGCACTTCTCTTTAATTTCGCATTTTTGTTTTTGCTAAGTTGCATGTTTTTGAGTTCTGTCATATGTAACTATTCCCAGGATGCCATTGAGAAACTACAAGGAGACTGCGGCTTTCCAAATTGAAAAGGATTCTTCTGCAAGTTACAACTTTCAAGAACCATCATCTCCGAAAATGGTCAAATCACCCTCTCTCCAGAGAGTTCCTGGCATATTTCGTCCCTCAGATAGCACCTTTGCCTCACAGGATTCACCCAGAGCTGGGAGCCCACCAGCAGAGAAGTTACTGGAAAATGGCCAGCCCATGGATGCAACAGATAAGGAACCATCAATTAGAAGGCAGGATAGTTTTGAAATGAGACTACCTGAGCTACCCAAGATTGATGTTCAGTCTGCACAGAGACAAACATCAAATGGTTCTGATCCTGAATCCCCTGTTTCACCCCTCTTGACATCTGATCCCAAAAATGAGCGTTCACATTCACAGACTTTTAGCCGCCCACATAGTCAATCTGATGACTTTCCAGTTAAAGTGAAGGAAGAAAAAAGTGCACAGCATCGAGAAGCACCATCACTTTGGAGGTTGGCAGAGCTTAGTCTTGCAGAGTGGCTTTACGCTGTATTAGGAAGCACTGGTGCTGCCATCTTTGGTTCTTTTAATCCTCTCCTTGCTTATGTTATTGCACTGATAGTGACAGCATACTATAGACGTGAGGAAGACCATCACTGGCGGCAGGAAGTAGACAAATGGTGCTTGATCATTGCCTGCATGGGTATAGTGACAGTTGTTGCCAATTTTTTGCAGCACTTTTATTTTGGTATCATGGGGGAGAAGATGACTGAACGAGTTCGTAGAATGATGTTCTCAGGTGCATGACTCCTTCCTTAATCTCCTAGTAGATTTTTTTGATATGACCATCCAGTTTATTCTCATAAACTATTTCCCTGATGTGACAGCAATGTTACGCAATGAAGTTGGATGGTTTGATGAAGAAGAAAACAGTGCTGACACCTTATCCATGCGTTTGGCGAATGATGCTACATTTGTGCGAGCTGCTTTTAGCAACCGGCTTTCCATATTTGTACAGGACAGTGCTGCTGTTATAGTGGCTGTTCTTATTGGGATGTTGCTACAATGGCGATTGGCACTTGTGGCTTTGGCAACCCTACCAGTTCTCACTGTTTCTGCCATTGCACAGGTCTGCACCATATCTATTTGCTTCCCATTACAAATACATGTTGTGCTTGAATGGATAGTTGAGTTGTGATTTGAACTTAATTCTTTAGATTAGGTCTTTTCTTAATGGGTCATTTGTCATTCTACCCATGATGCATATAACTATTCTTTCCATCAGCTTCAGGGCTTTGCTTTAAAGGATATATTTCTTTTGTGTAAAAAATGAGTTACACGCGGTGTGTTTTTATTGATAATGTGTCAGTGAGATTTTTTAAGTTTTCCACTTTGGTAGGAACATCTGAAAACGACATGAAATATGTTTGGCACATGTGGGAGAACCTTGTATATTTTCCTTTTTTCATATCAGTTCAACTAATGACTTATTTATGATATAAACATAAGGGTGTTGACAATATGGTTAGAATGCTTAAGAAGAGGAACGATAATTTATAACGTCCCACAAGAATGGTTTATGGATAAAGTGTCTGAAAGCAACATGAAATCCGTTTCTCATGTGGGAAGATCTTGTCTATTTTCATATTTTTCAGATTGGTTTAACTAATGACTTATTTATTATATAAATATAAGGGCTTTGACAATATGTATGGTTTGAGCGCTGAAGAAGGAAAGCCAAAATTTCTAACAAGTCCCACAAGAACGTTTTATGAATAAAGCCCATGCCACTTCCACATAAAATCACTTCACACATGCTCAACCACCACTTGCAGCTGCCTGCCGATTGTAACCACAATGATTCTCCTATATTTTCCTATCCACCCTACAAAAACAATGCACGCACCTCACACCTATATCTGCCCTTACATGCAACTTGCAGTGCAGGCTGCAAAGCATAAGCATATGCACCATCTAGTAATTTGGCACTTTCTTTTTTTGATAATGAAGGTTTTTCCAAGTCTCTAACACATTTGCTAACACTGTAGCATTATAATGACAGAAAAATGGTCAGTGTTTTAAGTGTGGTATGGCAATATTGTCGTTGTATTTGGGTCTTCTTCTGTCTAATTTTTTTATCAGCGTTTTAACCTTATTGACCTGTATTCTATGCCAGTGTAATATATTTGTATTCCATGGATGTAAGAATTACATATTGGTTGAGTTTCATTTATAAGATTCACTTCCATTTATTCTGTTTTTCAATAGTGAAACAATGCTTAAATGTTGCAGAAATTGTGGCTTGCTGGATTTTCAAGGGGCATCCAGGAGATGCACAGGAAGGCATCTTTGGTCCTTGAGGATGCTGTTCGAAACATATACACTGTTGTAGCATTCTGTGCTGGTAACAAGGTAATGGAGCTCTACAGGTTGCAACTACATAAAATATTTAAGAAGAGTTTCCTTCATGGAATGGCCATTGGTTTCGCTTTTGGCTTTTCACAGTTTCTACTTTTTGCCTGTAATGCGCTTCTCCTTTGGTACACTGAATACTCAGTTAAACATGGCTTTATGGACCTACCTACTGCTCTCAAGGAATATATGGTTTTCTCTTTCGCGACATTTGCACTGGTGGAGCCTTTTGGATTGGCTCCATACATACTTAAACGACGAAAATCTCTTATTTCAGTGTTTGAAATCATAGATCGAATGCCTAAGATTGACCCAGATGATAACTCAGCATTGAAACCACCTAATGTTTATGGAAGCATTGAGTTGAAAAATATTGATTTCTGTTACCCTACACGCCCAGAAATGTTGGTATTGAGCAATTTCAGTCTCAAAGTCAATGGGGGACAAACTGTGGCTGTGGTGGGAGTTTCAGGGTCTGGAAAGAGCACCATAATATCTTTGATTGAGAGGTTCTATGATCCGGTTGCTGGTCAAGTCCTATTGGATGGGCGAGATCTGAAACTTTATAATTTGAGATGGTTGAGGAACCACCTAGGTCTTGTCCAGCAGGAACCAATTATCTTCTCAACGACTATTAGGGAAAATATAATATATGCAAGGCACAATGCTAGTGAAGCTGAGATAAAAGAGGCTGCTAGGATAGCAAATGCTCACCATTTCATCAGCAGTTTGCCTCATGGTTATGACACACATGTGGGGATGAGGGGCGTGGATCTGACCCCTGGGCAGAAACAGAGAATAGCAATTGCTCGGGTAGTGCTAAAGAATGCACCCATCTTGTTATTAGATGAAGCAAGCTCGTCAATTGAATCCGAGTCAAGTCGGGTGGTGCAGGAGGCTCTAGATACATTGATCATGGGAAACAAAACAACCATTCTGATAGCCCACAGAGCTGCAATGATGAGGCATGTAGACAACATTGTAGTTCTGAATGGAGGGCGAATTGTAGAGGAAGGGACGCATGATTCTTTGGTGGCAAAGAACGGTCTGTATGTCCGTTTGATGCAACCTCAATTCGGGAAGGGTTTGCGTCAGCACCGACTTGTCTAGAATTGGTTTTGTGGTTGGGTTTGGTTCATCTACAGTTCTCACTCTGCTCAATTTGAATTACTGGGATATCTATGCCGATGTTTTTTTCCCTATCATATTGGTGGTAATCCAGATTGGGCAGAGAGAGAAATGAGACTAATGTGGCGTGTGACAATTTTTATATTTCAGGGTGAGTGGGTGGGTGTATCCTGTGGCGGCAGTGCTAGTTACATTGTTCAAAAGTAGGTTTTAGAAGTAGGGTTTTTGGAGTTGGTTGGCCTTTGAGGATGTGCTCTCAGGGCTGGATGCATATTCTTTAGGAGGCGAGAGTCATTAGATTGGCATTGTGCTCAGTCTCCTGGGTATAATTGATTTGCTTCTCAAGCAGAAAGTGGGTTTGAATTAATTCTAGTTTTTCTGTTGAGGTGTTTTTCGTTTTACATTTTTATTGAACATCTTTAACCCTCTCTCTGTCTCCCTCCAGCTTGCACGATGAATTTTATATCTTCTTGTAAGATCTACTTCCATCTGTGAAAATTGTAGAAAGTTAAAAGAGGTAAAAGAAGTTGTAACCTTTGTAAATAGATACTTATAATTTACAAGCTATTCATTTTTGCCTGTTTGATCCCTCGAGTTAAACTGCACCATATCATTTTGTTTCTGGTTCATACTTGAGCATGTTGGTTGTTGTTACTGCATGAAAACAGGCATTCTTCGTGTCGTGTTCTGCTTATTTGGCTTTAACTCCCCAGACTGTTGTGTACAGCTTGCAGTAGTGCAGTTTATTTATTGTACTTATTCCAACTCAAATTTATTTAGGCCCCCTTTGGATATAAAGGTTATTTCCAAATTCGAATTCAACTAAGCCGACCAAATTCATCCAACTTGGTAGGAGAAAACAGAATTAAAAAAAAAACATAAGGTTTAATCATTCTAAATAACACCCATGTCGAGGGGTCGTTGTTGGGATTGGGCAAATCACCCCCTTTGATTGGCGAACTACCTTTTCAGTGACGATCAATCATCTCTACATTTTTGTTTTTTATTTTAATTATTTCTTAGTTGTCTATAATTATTATCTTAATTTTAAGAGTTGACACGGTAGAGTCGTGTGCAATTGTTTTGTCAGTTTGTAAGTTATTTGTGATAGAAATAATTTGTACTCAATTATATTTATTTTTATATTCCTAAAAAAATATTTTACAAAATACTTACTAAACAATCTTTAAGGCAAAGATATGAAAAATAAAACCTCGATTTTTCTTTTTTACAAATTACTATATAAAAAAAACCAAACATTTAACAAACTAAGCGTCAGTTTAAGAAAATTATTCTATTTTCAAGTTAATGTGTAGAGTACATCATCTTTTAGATAATGAACTGCTTTCATCTCATCTTATCTCGATATCCAAACATTACAAATACAACTATTTTTTCAAATGTTCAACCTTTTCATTTAATGATTAACTAATTATTACATTTTTTTTTAAAATTTTCAAACAAAATACAAAAAATATTCAACTTTTTCAAACTCCAAAATAAAAATAATATTATAATAATATTTTAGTTTTATAATATTTTTATTCAATTTTTTCTCTTTTATTTTTCAAAACTAACTCATTTCATCTCAACTCAAATATTTCATTATTATTCATAAACCATCTCAACTCATCTAATCTCAACTCACAATACAAATCAAGCTTAAATATAAATAGTAAGCCTTGATATGTAAAATTAAAATTTTAAATTTATCTTTTAAATCAAATTATACTATATAATCACTAGCCTAAATATTGATCCGAGAATAGATTTTTTTTTTCCTTAAAAGCCCACCTAGTCACACCCGTTTTCATTCTATAATTATTTCTGAATAAATAAGACAAAATATAATCGAACAGGAAAAAGAAACAGCTGAGTTCAGTTATGTCAGTTTTTCCACTTCGCAAATTTCAGTGAGATTTCTTCGTTTTTGTTTTCTTTAAGAAGACGCATTAATTTATTTAAAGCGTTCGTTGAGTCCTTAAAGACTCGCAGACCCGTCCTTGGAAGTAGCAGCATCACCATCATCACTCACTCACATTGCTATATCGAACCGCCTCTTTTCCTTTTCCTTTTTCAGGGAGAAAATTTCTTTTCTTTCAAACCCATTTCTCAAGAAAAACTCTGAACCAGGTATGCCTTCTTTCATTCAACCTGATCTCCTTCGACTTACCTCTTACTAGGGGATTCCTGTATAAATGGGAATGCGGAGATGGATGATCCAAATTTAGGTTCTTTTCTGCATTTTATGAGCTATATTATAATATTGGTTAGCTGAGGTAGAAGTGACGCTCGAAGATATGGGTGACTCGAAGAGCCTATATGTTCTCTGGGTTGTATGTGTTTCCTGTGTTCCACTCATTGTATTTGCTTTTTTTACTCCTAAAGATAGTCTTTTTATTGATTGTGGTGGAAGTAAGGCACTAAAACTCGATGATGGACGGGTTTTTGAGCCCGATTCTGGGCATCGATATGTGGGTTTGTCTCCACATTCCCACATTGTGGTTTCTGAGACTGGAGTGGGCGACTCAAATGACTCAGTTCTGTATCATTCTGCTCGTGTTTTCAAAGAAACTTCGACTTACACTATTATTACTAAGCAGATTGGCCGCCATTGGCTACGGTTGCATTTGCATCCAGTTGAGAATCCACGTTATCATCTGAAATCCGCAGTTTTTTCAGTTGTGGCTAATGGAATTGCTCTGCTTCACGGGTTTTCATTTTCGAAGTTGGGCAAAATGTCCGGTCTTCTTAAGGAATATGTAATCGAAGTGGGTGGTTCAAGTCCAGAAAAGTTGGTGCTGATCTTGTCTCCATGGAATGGTTCAATTGCATTTATCAATGGGATAGAAGTTGTATCGATGCCGGATGGGCAATTCCCTTCCAGTGCAATGCCTGTTCCACTGGGTCCCGCAGTTAATATCCCCACTCATGTAGCTTTTGAGACGGCTTATAGAGTTAATATGGGAGGTCCACTTATAACTCCCAACAACGATTCACAATTTAGGATATGGGAACCAGATCAATCCTTTCTTGTCAATGCTGCTTCAGCCCGGAATGTAACAGTCAATCCTAGTTCAATTAAATACCACAATGGGGTCTCTGTCGAAATTGCACCAAATTGGGTTTATTCGACAGCACAAGAAATGGCAGATGCAAATGTAATTGACCAGATATTTAACATTTCATGGGCATTTGAAGTAGAACCCATGTTTCCCTATCTGATTAGGATGCATTTTTGTGACATTGTTAGCCTAACTCTTGATACTTTAGTTTTCAATGTTTATATAAACAACCAATCTGCTCTGGAGTCTTTTGATATCTCAAGCAAAACAATGGAATTATCAGCTGCTTACTTTGTAGACTTCGTTGCCAATGTTTCAGCAGGCTCGAATCGGGTTCTTGTCCAAGTAGGTCCTCCTATTATGAGGAATTTTCCACCAAATGCAATTCTAAATGGTTTGGAGATAATGAAAATGAGTGATCCCCGTGGCAGCCTTGTCGGGAATCTTAGTCAAGATTACATTGATTCCAATACCCCCAGGACAAACAAGTGGGTACTGCTGGCAGTTACTTTTTTAGTTGGTTTTGCAGTTTTGGTGCTCATCTCTGTGGCTTTTTACCTGTATTTGCGCCATCCAAAGAAGCCAAGACATCAGACCTCCGTTTGGGTGCCACTGACCGCACACGTGGGGAATTCTGATAGCAAAGTTTCAGTTGGTAGCTTTGCTTCAGCAGCACATTCTCTTGGTTTAGGCCGTGTTCTAGCTTTCTCCGAGATTTGTGAAGCAACAAAGAACTTTGATGAAAGCTTGGTTTTAGGTGTGGGGGGTTTTGGAAAGGTTTATAAAGGAGTGTTAGAATGTGGTGTTGTTGTTGCCGTAAAGCGAGGAAACCCCCAATCGCAGCAAGGATTTGCCGAATTTAGAACAGAAATTGCGATGCTCTCTAAACTCCGACACAGGCACCTAGTTTCTCTGATTGGCTACTGTGATGAGTTCGATGAGATGATCATTGTCTATGAGTTCATGGCTGGAGGTCCCCTCCGTAAGCACTTGTATGGCTCAGATCTTCCCCCACTAACTTGGAACCAAAGGCTTCAAGTCTGCATTGGAGCTGCAAAAGGTTTGCACTACCTTCATACTGGAGCAGCGGAGAGTATTATCCACCGTGATGTTAAAACAACTAACATACTGCTGGATGAAAATCTCATTGCAAAAGTGGCAGATTTTGGATTGTCAAAATTAGGCCCGACTCTGGATCAAACCCATGTGAGTACTGCAGTGAAGGGGAGCTTCGGATACCTCGATCCTGAGTACTTTCGTCGACAACAACTCACAGAGAAATCTGATGTATATTCTTTTGGAGTTGTACTGATGGAGGTGTTATTTGCTAGGCCAGCAATAAACCCTGCTCTTCCAAGAGATCAGGTTAACATAGCAGAATGGGCAATGAACTGGCGAACGAGGGGGCAGTTAGAGAAGGTAATAGATCCCCATCTTGTAGGATCTGTTAATCTTGAATCACTTCGAAAATTTGGTGAAACAGCAGAGAAGTGCCTTGCTGAACATGGGACTGAGAGGCCAACAATGGGAGATGTCTTGTGGAATTTGGAGTATGCTCTTCAGCTACAAGAGGCTTCTATACAAATGGCATCGGCTGAGAATAGTGCAAATTATATTCCCGATGCTCCGGAATGGGTTTCCCAAATTCAACCTGCTGAAGGTGATGCTGACACTATAAGCTACCAAGAATCTGATACAACTTCAAACGGAGTATTTTCACAGTTGCTGGATCCAAAGGGAAGATAGTTCTGCAAGGAACAAGCCACCAAGACTCAATTTTTATTGAATATAATGTTGCCTGTCTTTTACCCCGAATATAAAATTTTCCCGATAAACAATGGTATTATTCATCTTAAGTTTGGTCATTCTGTACCATATTTGTTGATGTAACATATTTTAAGTGGTTTAATGTCTACTATCTGAATGACAACCACTTAGAATATATTACATCAACAAATGTGATTGCGGATCACAAAGTCTAGAATGAATAGTAGCATTAATTACTCTGTTTCCAATCGGCAAATCTCATATAACTATTCAATCTTTATGGCCAGTCGCTTCCAATCGGCCAATCTGTTGTAAAATGATGGTTTCATATGCCAGACTGAATGTCTTTCTTTGCTTTCAAAGCCCACTTTCTTGAGTGATTGCGGTTGATGCTGTCACATCTTAGTCCTGGGTTATCTTTGGACAGTGAAGTGGTTTCAGATTTTCTGTAAAAAATAATAAAAAAATACTGAAAATTAATAATAATAAAATATTAAATAATAATAAATGATAGTAAAAAATATGTGAAAAATAATAATAAATAATAATGCAGTGGTGTGCTTATAAATATTTGCATTTTCCGAAGTTGGGTTTGTCTTCATTTCCAATGAATAATGGTTGGAGGGCTGGTTTTAGATTTTGGAATTTTGGGATTGTATTCTTGTTGAATGGTATGGTGCTGAGAATAAAATGGAATTACCTACTAAGTTTACAACAAGATGGAAAATGAAGTAAGAAACAAGCACTCCTGCCTCCATGGAATTACCTTTTCAATAGCAAAAATACTAGATTTTTGCCTCAGAATTTTGTGTAATATTAGATACAGTCATGAAGTATGCAAATGTCGCACAATTTTTTTAAAAACGAGTGAGATATACTATTAAAAAATTAATTTTTTATACGAATTTTGCATTTACTCGCTTTTTTCAAAGGAATTGCACGGTATTTATACATTCCGAGACTGCAAATATCATTTTTCTTATCATTTTTGTCCATTACTTATGAGTCATATAGAAAGATTGCTTTTTACTTAATTGGAGCATTTCAAACTGTAATGAAATACATTAAGAGATTGGTAATAGTAATAATTTTCAAATCATGCATAATGAAATATGGTAAGGAATATCACAAATAAAGAACAGAAAAAACAAAAATGATGGCAATCTCTCAAGAAAAACAAAAGTTACCCTAAATTTACAAAATGTTTAAAAAGTCTCTAAGCTTGTTTAGATGGTTTTAGATGAGATGAGACGAGATGGTTTTATATGAGATGAATAAAAAAAAATATTATTATAATATTATTTTATTATTTTAAAATTTAAAAAATTTAAATTGTTTATTATATTTTGTGTGAAAATTTTAAAAAAAATGTAATTATGAGATTAGATGATATTAAATGAGACAAGATGGTTTCTATAATTTTAGAGTTTGATTGAAGAAAAATATAGGTGAACATCAAATAGATTAGGCTAGTGACAATAGTCCATATTATTTATAGCTAAACTCTAGTCCCTAATAATTCATAATTTCTTTAGATATAGGGTATAAATAACTAATCATTCTTCTTCTTTTATTAACAATTTTTTTTTAACCAAATACTTTCAAGTACTGGCTGATCCCCTTTAGATGTTCTGTCATTTTCTGGTTCTGGTGTGTTTCTGCAGCCCAAGAAAGATGACAAAACAACTTGACTGATAATTTCATCCCAATTAGTATGTTATATATGCCGACAAACGGATTTGTATCATTTTCTATCAAATGGACCGACCAGCCGAAAGGATCTTTCTCGTGCATCACCTTCCATCATTTGCTGTGATTGATATACTTGGTCCAGCTATATTTTTATTTTTTATTTTTTTTAGAGTATATATTTTGTTTATATGATTGAGAACTCTTTATTATTTGAGATTTTTTTTTATTAGTTTTTAAAAAAGCTTTCGGTTCCTTTCAAATTTTCAATTCGGCCCATTCTTTCCTTCCTTTCCCAACCCTCTCGATCGGCCTTCACTGCTATCTCACATCCTTCTCCCTTGAAAAAGAAAAGAAATTTATATATGTTAAGGATAATATTACTCATTATCTCAATTATCATTATCTTTTTATTATTTTATGATGTGACATTAAATTATTAGAGATTATTTATTATTTTTCACTTGTGAACCTATCATCTAATACGACATCATAAAATGATGAGAGAATGATGAAAAAAAACATGACCACCATAATTTTTTTGAATTGAGTACAGAATCTTACGTTTTTTTAAAGGAAAATGTTCTATAAAAGAGTTCTAATTTTAATATCGACTGTTAGTTTATAGAAAAAATAAGAATGAGGTTTTATAGTTAGAATTTCAAATGGCAAAAATGGTGAATATTATTATCAGGAAAATTATATTATCAAATCGGTGTGTAGAATATATTTAATAAAGTATTTATATGGTATAATTTAATTTAAAAAATAAATTTTAAATTTAATAAATTAAAATTTATTATTTAAATAATATAAACTATATATATTTTATGCACTTACTTAAGAATATAATTAACCACGTATCTAAAAAAACCTAAACACGTGAAAAATGGACCAGTGGAAGGGTCCGGACCCAGGTGGGACCACTGTAGCCGACCCAACCCAACAACACATTACAAACATCCCGATTTTTGAATATATTCAATGGTCGGTTCGTTCCCACCAAAGACTCGCCGACCTGAGTGCCACGAGGTTTATTTCACCGAAACCGAAGAAATCACCCGGGGACCACTCCGTATCTTAGGCCGGCGATCCATCGCCGATTCAATCGTAGCTAAATTTTATTGCCACCACACAAATGGCACACAAGGACGAGGCGAGGACACCATTTCAAACCGACATGCGCTGCGACAAAACCCCGCTGTTATTTGAGGTATATAAAAAGGAAAGCTCTCTAATAATAAAACGAACACTGCTATATCATAGGCTATACAAAATCAAGATAGAGAGGGAAAAGAGCAAAGATACTAGTAGTCAGTAAAGAGCTTAGAGCTCAAGCTGAAAACTCAAGAAAATGCCGATCACTAAAATTGCAATTGGTACACCGGAAGAGGCATCCCGCCCGGACGCGATAAAAGCCGCGTTTGCCGAGTTTTTCTCTACTCTTATTTTTGTTTTTGCTGGGGAAGGTTCTGGGATGGCTTTCAGTAAGATCGCTATTAACTTAAATCCTATTTTGTAAATATATATTTGTTAGAATATTGACTGATGAATAAGTGATATAAAAAAAGAGAAATGTTTGTGTGTAAAAGATTACTGTGACGGCATTGCATGCGTTGGTTGATGCAATGTATTGAATGAGGCCCAAAGGAAAAACGTGTTGCTTAATTGTAATTGGCAAATACTGATGATTCGTGGTAATTGTTTTGGCAGACAAGCTTACTGATAATGGGTCAACGACACCATCTGGGCTTGTAGCAGCAGCATTGGCACATGCATTTGCGCTCTTTGTGGCGGTTTCTGTTGGTGCAAACATTTCTGGGGGGCATGTAAACCCTGCTGTTACTTTTGGTGCGTTTATTGGTGGAAACATTACTCTGTTGAGGAGCATCTTGTATTGGATTGCACAGCTGCTGGGTTCAGTCGTCGCTTGCTTGCTACTTAAGTTTGCCACTGGTGGACTGGTAAGCATTGGGGAATGAGAATTATAATTTAGACTAACTAATTATATCCAAGTCAAGGACCTAATTTTTAGGGAGTTCCTTTAAATCAGTCCTATTCTGGTTTTGAAGTCATCAATTTAACACTAGCATAAACGATAGGAGTGATGTATTTATTTTATACATGCAAGATCTTCTTTTGAAATAAATAATACTCTTTTCATGTCTAACTTGGCTTATTCTTGACCCACTGCAGGAAACCTCAGCATTCTCGCTATCATCTGGGGTGGGTGCATGGAATGCGGTAGTTCTGGAGATTGTGATGACATTTGGCCTTGTTTACACTGTGTATGCCACAGCAGTGGATCCAAAGAAGGGGAATGTAGGCATAATTGCACCTATTGCAATTGGTTTCATCGTGGGTGCTAACATTTTGGCTGGTGGTGCCTTTGATGGTGCATCCATGAACCCAGCAGTCTCCTTCGGCCCAGCGGTGGTTAGCTGGTCATGGACTAACCATTGGGTCTACTGGCTTGGCCCACTGGTTGGTGCAGCCATTGCAGCCATCGTCTATGACATCATCTTTATTGGCGAGGTTACACATGAGCCACTTCCCAGCAGTTACTTATAGGCATATTTTCCCTTTTTTTAATTAAGATTTAAGCCCCTCTCTCTGGATTATGGAGAGAATAAAGATTAGAAGCTGGGGCAAAGTACTTTTGTAGGCCAGAGGCGGGCTTGCTGTTGTGTCATTTATACTTTACGAATGAGTGAGCTTCTTGTATGTTTTGTTAAGCAAGTTGTTAAACTTCTTGTAATGAAATCTTTAAAGTATATGATTTCCAGATCAGAATATGCCTCCAAGATTGCCAAGAACATTCACAGCAGATGGCAAACAAAATAACAAGTAACAAAAACAGTAAAGAACACCAGTGATTTACGTGGTTCGATCCTATTGATCTACATCCACAGCAGGAACATCTAGGAGCTTTCTTATTACTGATCAAGAAGAAAATCTTGAGTATCAAGGTTACAAGATATCACCCTCTCCTCACTTTCTCTCAAGTGACTCTATCGAGGTCTATCTCTCTGTTTCTCCCTGATATTTCACCAAGTTACAATGGAAGTTTCAATCACAAAGTTACTCTTACAGACTTACTAAGATTGGACTTATATAGATTCTGTAAAATATAACAGAATGGCTTCAGTTCTCCACCTCAGCAGATAGAGGATCGTGTGGCTGTAGCCTTTCCTTCATTTGACATGTGTAAGGATCTTAATGGTTGGCACTTCTTATAACAAATGGATTATGTCTTCTTCGTTTTGCAGCCATTTGGTACTTGAGCAGCTTTTTTCATACGATAATCTCCTTGGACATTTCTTTTAGGAAGAGGAAGATATCCCAAACAAAGTTAGTCATATTTTAAGCTGATCATATTTGGTCGAGCCATTGGGACCATACAAAAATTATATTATAAGCTGCTGCTCGATTTTCTGATCGAGACCAAATTTTTTATTATTTGAGACAAACGTCATTTATCTATTGGCCAACGGAGGAACAAAATATCATTTACTATTTACTAGCTCGTTGAAAAGTAACACTACTGATTGCTTCCAACGGAGGAACCATATTGGCCAATGATATTTGTGATTGCGACACAAACGGTAGAGATACTTTGTTTACAAGTTGCCAATACATATATATAATAAATATTTTACACCGAAAATGAACAAGAATAAAGATTTTGAAGACTGGGTTACATTTATGGACCCATGTGAGGATGTTTAGGATACACCTCACTGAGTAACTCTCCCATCACTTGAGCAAAGTTATTGGCGAAAAATTCTAGGGAGTAGTCCCTGTTTACAGATTTTTCGAAACACATCTTACATGTCTAATAAATTAACTAATTTGTCTCTAAACAAATTGATAATTTTATCCCCAAGTCCCATGAAGCCCCCTTCCCCCCCAATTCAAAATCATGTGAAATTCTTTTTTACTAGGGGCTGATCTAAGCTGCAATGGAGAGGGAGGAGAGAGTTGTCGTGACTGAGGTATGACAGTGGGGGCTGCTCGGAGGTGGTGGGGCTCAATGGTGGTGGTTGGGCTAGTGTACAGTGGAGGCATGGTGGCGAGAGAGGGGGAGACCCATTTCGGGTTGGGCTGATCTGAGCTGCGATGGACGATGGGGTTGCCGTGACTTGGGTTCGACGGTGGGGGTTGCTAGGAGGTCATGGGGCTCGGTGGTGGTGGCTGGGCTGGCTTACGGCTGTGGACGGCATCATTTCGAATTTTACATCCGTGTGAGACCCATTTCGGGAGTGGAGAGGGGGTTGTGCGTGGAGGCTTGAAGGTGGCTAGAGGGTTGCCGGTGTGAGTAGGAGTCGGTGAGGTGGTTGGTGGCGCTGTTGGGTGGTCGACAGTGGCGGAGAGAGGCGGAACGCGCGATGCGGTTGCTTGGTGAGGAACCGGTATGCGGTGCGGCGAGGGAGGAGGTGGGGCTGGAGGTTGACGATGGTGGTGGCCGGTGACTGCAATACCGACGGTGGGGCTGGAGGCTGACGATGGTGGTGGCCGGTGACTGCAGTTGGCGGGGCTGGGTGAGTTGAGAGAGGAAATTGGGTAGGGGAAGGGCTGAAAGCATGGGTTTTGGATTTTTTTTTTTTTTTTTTTAAAAAGAAGTGACATGTAGGATGTGTTACAGATCAGCCGTGAACAGTGGTTGACCCGTAGCATAGCTCATTTATTGGCACGTTTTCCATTCTGTGACCAGGGTGGGACCCTTTCCAAGTAGCTCCCACACTGCAGCTTTAGTTGATATGAAGGAACCTTGACAAAACTTCGTGATCCATTCCTATCGGATATTGCTATGATTTGTGGATCCACGGTAGCTAGCTTTCTCTATTGCTCTGCCAGTAAGATCTCATCCTCTTGATTTCTAAATCTCTCTATTTTTATCACCATTAGATGTTCAAGTTTTGGATTCCTATTGACTTGTTTTGAGTACGTAGCAGTACTGTTCAGGGTGCTGTAGCTCATCGGGTCCATCTGAAGAGAGGAAAAAAAGAGACATGATGATAATGGTGATTATAATACTATACATGTGAGGGGTTAAAAATAATGATGCCCAAGACAAGATCTGGCCCACCAGGCTACTACTAGAGGACAAAATGGGGGGTGTCAAATGACAGGTAAAGGGTGTCAGGGAGGTAAGGAGGTAGAGCCATGGTGTCAGGAAGTAGGGTGGGCTGTTAAGGGAAATGGGAAAAATAATCAGATAAATAGGCGGTCCGGATGACTTCCAGGGGGATCTTCTTCTTCCTATTCGACTTCTCCTTCAACCTAAGAACATGGAGCTCAGTGAAGGCTTTTTCTCCAATAAATATATATATTTAGGATCATCATTGTACAAAAAGAAATGCGAGACCATGAGAGATTGTAAACAATAATATTATAATTGATTTCTCCTCCTCAAACGCCCGTTGACGTAGGCATTATGCCGAACCATGTACACACGTGTGTCTTCTTCTCTTATTTTCTCTACACATGCTTTCCATTCACATTCATGGACATACACACCGACACCGTACAGCCGCACCGAAACACTGTCGGGAGCTCATAACAACACCAGTTAAGGCCTAAGTCGCCCCAGTGGGCTGGGAATGATTCTTTCTTCCCTTCCAGTCTGTTATGCGATTTTTAGAGCATCAATAGTGGCGCCGTCTTTGGGATCTGATCACTTTCTAAACCAGAGGTGAGAGAATGACAATTTTTCAGTGCGTTGAATAATTTATGAATAAACAAGCGAAACTTAGTCCAGATAAGTACACCCAGATACTCTGCTCTTATTTTTATTATCGACGCCATGGCAAAACTGGGGCTTGCCCGTAAGGGCCTGCACATGGCACTTGCAGTTTAAATGCCTGGGCTGCTCATCTTCCCGACCCATGGGAGTGTAGTTTATACTCGGGGCGCATGTACTAGCAGGCAATTACTGTACACTTAAGTGCACAATGGTATGCAGGCATAGGTGTTGCACACGTATAGGCCATGCACAGTGCCGCGCACATAGAGGCCATGCATGGCAATGTGAACAATGTCATGCATGGCAACCCGACGGGTGCATGTCCTATTGCACCCATGGGCAGCCTTGTGCCCACGCCGTGGCACTGTCAGCGGGCACACTGGGCTGCCACGAGGGTCGTCGACATTCTCTGTCGTGGTCGTGGAGGTCACTGGAGGTGCAGGCCGTGCATGGCGGGCAACGTCCAAACATTGCCCAACACCCCTAAGGGGCTCACAGTCGTGAGCCCTTTTGACTCTCCAGTGGCCACCACTTGGGCTGCCAGGAGTTTCTATTCCTGCCCAAACAACTCCCATGGAGAAGGAGCATGCCTAGCACGGCGTCGCCCCTTGCTTGCAACGGTTGGTGATGTGGGGTTCCCGACCCCTTAGCCCAAGTCCATTGCTACTACCGACGGCCACCATGTGGCTCATCGGTAGCTTCTGTCCTTGTACGAGCATCCCCCGTCGACGAGGGTAAAAATAATGAAGTCCAAGACTAGACTTAACCCATCAAGCTATCACTAGAGGACAAAAAGGGGGTCAAATGGCAGGTAAAAGGTATCAGGGAGGTAAGGGGTAGAGTCATGGTGTCAGGGAGTAGGGTGGGTTGTCAGGGGAAGTGGAAAAAAGGGGAGTCTGTCGGGTACGCAAGGCAAGCCCTGTCCCACCATTGCAGAGCAAAGTTTTGAATTTCGTATATTACCAGCCGATACGACTGAAATATATCGTTTTTATGGCGTAGCCAATACAAAGAAGGATATAGTTTCATATTGGTCAGGATTTCTTGGCCTTTACTTTTATTTTTTTTTCAAACTGCAAACTCATTTTTTGACCTCCAATTCAGATAAGACTATTTATAATTTATATATAATTTATTCATATATAAACTATTATTTTGAAATATAATTTATATATTTATATATATAATTTATTCATATATAGATTATTTCGAAACGGTACCGGTACTGAAATATCTCGTTTCAATGCCTCGATCGAAACGGTATTTAAAATATTGTTGCAGAGGTCCGGAAGACTTCAAAGGGGATCTTCTTCTTCTTCCTCCTCTTCGACTTCTCCTTCAACCTAGGAATAGGGAGCTCATTGAAGGCTTTTTCTCTAGTAAATATATATATTCTGGATCACTATTGTACAGAGAGAAATGAGAGACTATAAACAATAATCATATAGTGGATTTTTCCTCCTCAAACGCTCATGGACGTAGGTATTATGCCGAACCACGTAAACTCATGTTTCTTTTTCTCTTATTTTCTCTACACATGCTTTCCATTTACCGCCATGGACGTACACACCGACACTGTATAGCTGCATCGGAACATTGTCGGGGGACTTCTAACAACACCAGTCAAAGCCCAAGTCGGGTCGGGAATGACTATTTCTCTCCTTCTAAGTTGTTGTACGATTTTTAGAACATTAACAATACATAATAATAATTGGTGAATTCATCGATTAAAGTTATGCCAAAAATTGTATGATCGGTTCCATTTTTGGCGGAAAATTAAAGAACTTACAGTGACAAAAAGTTGCTCCAAGGTAGGACACAGTTTCAAGAAGGAGATCAAGGCATCATTGTTATATCTTTCAGTGTAATTATCAATCCACTATAGCTCTTTCAATTTGTAAAACTGGAAGTGGCTAACTACACAGGAAATCGATGGCCAAATCAGAGTCTGTAACATGAAAATTCTAAACTTATTTATGTTTGATGATGGGAAAACATGATAACTATAGGCTAGCTTGCTATTAGTGGTTTGTCCTACAAGCATAGCGCATAACTTTGAAACTGTACTAAAATATGCAAAAACTACAAGAACATACCTTAAAAGTCCATCTGCATAGTGTAAGAGTTTCGACGTTTTTTATGATTAATAGAATTGTGCCGAAATCACCACTCTTGAAGTTGATGTCGTCGGGGCCTTGTTTGAAATCTAGCATGGCATATGTGGAGGGATAAAACTCCAGGGCCCAAAGACCAAGCCCATCCCACTTGGTTAGGAGCTAGGGGACAAGAGGGGACAGAAGGCATGGGGCTGTCAGGGGGGTCAAGAGGCATAGGGGTATCAGGGGGTCAAGAGATATGGGGTTGTTAGGGGGTCAGGAGGTATGAGGGGCTTGAAG
Source organism: Cyclocarya paliurus (assembly GCA_029856935.1). NCBI lineage: Eukaryota > Viridiplantae > Streptophyta > Magnoliopsida > Fagales > Juglandaceae > Cyclocarya > Cyclocarya paliurus. The sequence continues at coordinate 2,756,861 of JARVXP010000207.1, read as the reverse complement.
CTGACACATGCAACAAGGAGATGGATAAAAGGCCTTCAACCAAATGACCAAAAAAGGACTTCTTCTTCCTCTTCTTCTTCAACCCGGGAAAGGAGACATTCAGTGAGATTTTCTTCTCCAACAAGTGAATCTCCAGCTTTCTTTGTACGGTGATATGTGAGGGACTATGAGTGGTTGTAAACAAATACATTATAGTGAAAGTTCACCAAATCCCCGTGCATGTAGGCTTAATGTTGAACCACGTAAAGTTTTATGTCTCTCTTTCCTTGTATTCTGTACACTTATCTGCCATGGACGTACGTACCGTCACTTTACAACAGCACCTGAAACACTGTTTGGGGCTCCAAATAACACCGATCAAGGCTCAAGTCGCCATAGTGGGCCAGGAATGACTCTTGCTCTCATTCCAGCATGTTGTGCTATATTTATAGCATTAACATTTGGCGTTGTCTGTGGGATCTGATTTCCTCTCTTCGTCGGAGGTGGGAGAAGGAAGATTTCTCAGCACAATGAATAAATTATTTGACGAACGGATAACACCCTCCTACATGAGTATTCTCAATTTTCATAATTTTTACATTTATGAAAAATGGGCAGGCAGTAAAAAGCACATTGTCTGAGTCGTTCATCTTTCGACTTTGGGAGTTTAATTCATGCACAACACCCGAGACACTGAACTCAATACGTGAGCACTCTGAGTCGTGAACAGTACACGCATGCACGCCCATTGTGAATGCATGCACAGTAGACAAACTCAACTGTGCATGCACGTCTCGCATGTGAGTGCCATGTACAGGCGTGCAACGCTAGGCACCCAAGGGTGCCATGGTCTTATAGTGGCACGACCCAAGTGCGGCACCGTCTGTCCCCTCTGGGTCGATCCCCGACCACCCACTCCCCCACCCCCCCGGGCGTGGTTTCGCATGGACCATATCCCACCATGCTCGGGGCCAAAGCACGGCCTATCCGTGTTGCAAACGAAAGGGGCACCGGCAGAGACCCCCGTCGTTTGCCGGCATTGTCTAGCCACACTGGTGGTGTCCCTGACACCCACAACAGCCACGAGCATGGTAGCACCACCTACAGTCACCATGTGACTGCCGGCACTCTCTATCTCAGCTGCTACAGCCCCTAGTCCACGGGGGCAGCTGGCTACCCATCCTGCTATGTATATGGGGCACCAGTCCACCTCAACCACGCCGCAATGGAGGAAGGGCAACGACGGCCACCTTGGGGCTCGCTGAAGTCGTTTGCCTACACCGGTGTGGTCCCTAACCATCGCGGCTGGCCCACGAGCACTTGGGCCACTACTCGGACACCATTCACCCAAGTACTCCCTTCAGATCACCAACCCGGCGAGGCAATCGACCTCACGAACTGGGCCCCCATTGCTCAGACACCACTCACCCAGGTCAGGAACTCAGCCACTGAGCCCCCTTCTCCATTGAGTGGTGTCGCTCGGCTTGTCCTTGGTACCACTACTCGACACCTCCTCAGCCTTGGAATTACTCCACTCGGGAAGCACGACTCGGGACTCCTCCATTCAGAAACATTGTTCAAATCATCTGCTTGTTCTGCAGGACTCAGACACCACTCACATGGCTCCGAAACTCAGCAACCAAGCTCAACCTCACGGACTGGGCCCCCACTGCTTGGACCAGACCACTCACCCACCTAGTGACTTAGCCAACAGGCATGGGCTCGGATCAGACCACTCACCACATGGGATTGAGCCAACAAGCACGCATGGGCTCACGGGTTCTGAAAAAAATAGAGAGAGAGAGAGAGAGAGAAAAAGGAGAAGCGACAAATAGTTGCAGACAATTTTCGATCAAGCAAAAAGTGACTACAACAACTAAAAAATTTCCGATATTCTCTCTCTCAAGATTTTTGTGAATTTATTTCTACTGACAAAACTGCTTCCTGGGATGTGGAACACTGACCAATTAGCTTGACTCGAGCGCGGCCTAGATGTCATAATATAACCATCTGGACAAATATTTTTGGCACTAACGCGCATGTGGACATGATCACCTCACTCGTCGAGCAACTTCCTAACAGCTAACGACCAGTGTTTTAAGCATGTGCCATGCATGTGAAATGCACACCATGCGAGAACCCTGCACAAAACTCGTAGTGGAGAACAAGGAACAACCTTGCCCCATGCAAAGTACTCCACCAACTTGCTCACCCGAGCTCTCCCGACAAACTCTCATAACGGGCTTTCCAGGTGGACTCTCCTAATGGACTCATTCGGGCTCCCCCAGCAGGCTCTCCTAGCGGACTCACCTGGACACACCCAGCGGGCTTTCCCAGTGGGCTCACTGGGCTCTCCCGGTGGACTCACCCAAGCTCCCCTAACGGGCTCATCCAGACGTTCCCAGAGGGCTCTCCTGGTGGATTCTCCCAATGGGCTCTCCTAGCATGCTCCCCCAGCAGGTTCTCCCAACAAACTCTCCCAGCGGATTTTTCCTAGGGCTCTCCTAGCGGACTCACCCAGACTCTCCCAATGGGCACATCCGAGCCATTTTAACCTCAACAATGACACATCCCAACCTTCACCACGCTCCGACTAAGTAATTTAGCATGGACAACGCACCTCACGCTACAAGCTCAGTCCCTCGGTTGGCCCCGATGCATTGGCTAGGGGCCAAGGCCTCCCGAGCTCTGCTCCTTCACAGCTAGTTGGACACGAGTCACTTGACTCGCCAACCTTCATCCAATGCATGGTTGCAATGTATTGGCTAAGGGCCAAAGCCTCGTGAGCTTTCCCCTTCACAGCCAGTCGGGCACAAGTCCCTTGACTTGCCGACCTTCGTGCACCACAACCCCAGCCCCTCGGCTAGCCACGATGCATTGGCTAAGGGCCAGGGCATCCCAAGCTTTGTCCTTTCATAGCCAGTTGGACACGAGTCACTTGACTTGCCAACCTTTGTGCAATGCATGGTCGTGATGCATTGGCTAAAGGCCAAAGCCTCTTGAGATTTTCCCTTCACAACCAGTCGAACACAAGTCTCTTGACTTACTGACCTTCGTGCACCACAAGCTCAGTCTCTCGACTGGCTACAATGCATTGGCTTAGGGCCAGAGCCTCTCGAGCTCTACTCTTTCACAACCAGTCGGACATGAGTCACTTGACTCACCGACCTTTGTGCAATGCATGGCCACGATGCATAGGCACAAATCCCTCGACTTTCCAACCTTCGTGCAACAAGCTGAGTTTTTAGACTTACCATGGTGCATAACTGTAGCCAGCGAGTCACCTCCAGGAACTAGCATTTGGAGTTAACAGGCCTTCAAGCTCCACAACTGCCTAGCAAGGGTACCTTTGGGAATGAGCCGACGGGCTCTACAACCGCCTAAGTGGACCCAGGGAGTCGACGGGCCCTCTGACCACATTGCGTGGGTTACTTAATACTAACAACAAATTGGAAACGAATGCACCAAAAGAACATACACTATACAAACAAACATCCGAGCTCCGCGGCTCACGCTATTCGCAGTTGAACCAATCTCTCATTGTATCTAAGCTCCGTGCTCGTGTTGTTGGTGCTCAGATATTCCCTGTCTAAATTCGCCCCCGAAGACGCTTATTACTTAACACAAGCAAATTATTTTGCTTTCTTGTTCACAACTCTTTGCTGCATATTTTATCCTAAAGATTCTCAATGACTTTTGTTAGAGCAAGTTTCCCTTAAGAATCTCGGACTATTGTGGATGGATAAAACACCAGGGCCCTAAGACCAGGCCTAGCCCACTTGGTTAGGAGCTAGGGGACATGAGGAATTGGGGTGTCAGGGGGGTCAGGAGGTATGAGGGTGTCAGGGGTCAGGAGGTATGGAGGGCTAGAAGCTAACACACACAACAAGGAGATGGATAAAATGCCTTCAGTTAGATGACCAAAAAACAGCTTCTTCTTCCTCTTCTTCTTCAACCCGAGAAAGAAGAGCTCCAGTGGGATTTTCTTCTTCAACAAGTGGATCTCCAGCTTTCTTTGTACATTGAGATGTGAGGGACCATGAGTGATTGTAAATAAATACATTATAGTGAAAGCTCACCAAACCCCCTGGACGTAGCTTTAATATCGAACCATGTAAATTTTTTTGTCTCTATTTTTTTGTCTTCTTTACACTTATCTGTCATGGACGTACGCACCGTCACTGTAAAGCCACACTAGAATACTTCTGGAGGATCCAAATAACACCAATCAAGGCCCAAGTCGCCACAGTGGTTCAGGAATGACTCTTTCTCTCCTTCTGGCATGTTGTACGATTTTTATAGTATCAACAACATTTTTCAGGTTAAAGTGATCTTCAGGCCACAGCCAAGGGAGTAGACCTCGATACTTGAAAGACCCGAGTTTTGAAGATCTCATATGGAGAGATTTCAATTGCGGACAATCAAGGATGGTCAAGCTCAAAAGCTTCGAATTGGCATCATTTTCCAAAGCTTCTCATTCGTTGCATTCAACGATTTTCAAGTTTTCAAGAAACTGAAAATTTGATACTCTGGAAGACACAGCCTCACTGAGTCATTTGTAAGAGAGCTCACTGATTTTAGATGAAGCATTTTGATGAAGGTGGCGGCCGTAGAAGAACTTGGCTGGTAGGTAAGGTTTTGGCGATTCAGCTCCAACTACCAACCAAATTGCTTAAAAAATCCTTGCTTCCCAACAGAGAAATCCACAGAAATTTTATTATTAGCTGCGATGGTAGCCAAGAGAATGCCATCTTTGCATAAGTGATATCGAAGTTTCAGAGGTTGCCTCAAGGGTGCTCATTAAATTGAGTTAAGAATCCAGAAATTGCGGTGGCAACAACTTCTATTGTTCCTTGTTGCACTAAAGTTGTGTTCCAAAGGTCTCTCCATCAAGTAGAAAAGAAGCTCGTCTTCAAAATTCAATATGAACACGACATGAAATTAGTACGTTTAGGTTTGATGTTAACGGGTTTGGATCAAAACGAGTTGACCCGTTAAGACACAATTTATAAACGGGTCAATAACGGATCAACATGTTTAACATGAAATCAACCCGTTTTGACCCCTTTAGAATTTATTTCAAAATTATAATTTTATAATTGTTAAGTTGTAATATTAGTATTTCTCAGTATGCTTATGTTTTTATTATTTTTATTATTGAGATTGTAATTTTATACCTATGATCATATAATTTATTATTGTATGGTTTGTAATATTAGTTTTATTATATGTTGAAATTTGAAAAATATTGATATATATTTTTTGAGATATTGTAGTTATTAATAAATATAAATTTTAACTTTTATGTGAAATTATGTTAATTAGGTCAAATGAGTTATGCATTTTAGCTCAACCCATTTATATGAAACAAATAGATTTAAATGAGTCGTGTCATGTTAATATATTTTTAATTAATTATTAAAAGGGTGACCCGACCGACCCGACCCGATATCTAAATGAATTGGGTTAGACTTTGAAAGTTTGAGATATTTAGCTTAATGGATTAGATTCGAGTTGACCTATGTAGTCAGATGTTCATGACTTGATACAACACGAACATGACCCAAAAACATGATTTGCCACCCCTACTTAATTCCCATTTATATATTCAATTCAACCCTAAAATAATAAGAATGCAAAATTAGGACCAAATCTAATGCTTTGATTTTCAGTGTATATCATATCACCTTAGACTTTCTACGAGACAAAATCTTTCTAGATAGAGATAAATTAAGATCCTAAAATTAAGGACCTTTCATTTTAGTACCAAATAATGATCGAAGCTTACAAAAAAAGAAATGTCGTTTCGACTTCGTTGATCAAAGCCCAACTATTAATTAGGATGAAACTCTCTCTTCCAAATCATTTTAAGTCAAAACATACTCTTTTCCCACTCTTAAACAGTAGTTCTATTTCTTCCTATCGGGTTTTTAAACATACGATTGACCAACCGCTGGTAGGGCACCCGCGTTCTTAAGCCCGAAAGGCATCTCCGTGTAACAATATAAGTCTCGATCAGTGATGAAAGAGGTCTTCTCTTCGTCTTTGGGGTTTATACGATTTGGTTTTATCCAAAGTAGGCATCCATAATACTAAGCATACGGTGACCCGCTGTGGAGTCGATGATCAGGTCAATGTGAGGAAGTGGGAAGCTATCCTTCGGGCAGGCTTTGTTGATGTCGGTGAAGTCAACGCACATTCTCCACTTGTCGCTCGGCTTCTTTACGAGCACTACATTGTACAGCCACTCCTGGTAATGGGCTTCTCGGATGAATCTCGCGCTCAACAGACGGTCCACTTCCTAGGCTATGGCGACGTTCTTTTTTGCATTGGTGCTTCGAAGCTTTTGCCTCACTCCTTTGGCCTTTGGGTCTACACTAAGGTTATGTTGTATTACTTTGGGCGCTATTTTGGACATATCCTCATGGCTCCAAGCAAACACGTCCTGGTGCTCAGCAAGAAGTTGTTGCATGGCACTCCAAGCTTCAGATCTCATTTCACTACTAATCCTTGCCCTAACTTCTGGCCAATCTGGGTCGATTAGGATGAGCTCCAATGGCTAGATTGGCTTCACTTTCTTGAGCCCCTGCTCATCTTGGACTTCGCTTATGACCTCCATGCAGTCTGGAGTTGGCGGCAAGGTGCAGGCATTCTCCGCAGGATACGCTTTGCTTACCCTGCCCTTCATAGGCATCTCTTTGCAGGTGTGCGCATAGCTTTCTTCCATTGTGCCCCCTTTTCACTCCTAAGAACTTGGTTCTTTTGCTGGTTAACTTTCATGTCATTGGTAATTCTGGCGAGCTTTCGAGTTGTCTGAAACAAGTTGCCTTAGGCACGTGAAGTACATGTAAGACCTAAGAAAAGATCTCATAGATGGCTCCACTGTAAACGTTGTGTTTCGCATACCTTTGGGCCAGACTCCAACAACTCAGGTCTTCCAAAATGGGCCTGCAAAAGATAAGAGGGATAGCAACTAGGAGAGGGCGGTCTTGGGACTGGGGAGTCTCCGATACCAAAGTTAGTAAATTCTCTTGAAAGTTTATAAATAAGTAAAAAAGTCTAGGGATCAGAGAGCCAGAAAGCATTTCTCGTACCTTGGGCAGATCGTCTTTCTTTTCGCGAGGTTCGTGCCCCTCCTACTATTCTCACTATCAGAGTCTTTTAATGCAACTTGGCTATGCGACGACGCCATCAATGTGGTGTGTAGCTCGGTAGTGGCGCTATTAATGCGGCGTGATTTTCAGAACTTGCTTGTATCCCTTATGAGCCGTAGATGTTCCATTGTCAGCAAATCGAGGGTTCTCCGCATTTTTCACTGCATTCCATACAAGTTCTCATGTTCAGAATGCGGCAGTGCAATGTTAGGCTAATCTTGTCCTGTCAGTCACTCCCCCCCCCCCCCCCTTTCTTGGTTGACACCTTACTTTAAGTACGGTCCCAGCGATCTTGAGGACGAGGCCCAATGAGATTTGTGGAGTGAGGAAAATCCCCTTACACCAAGCATATAATTTATTTATTTTTATTTAAAATAGTTTTATAAATGTTTGGAATTGCGGTAAAAAATATAGTATATAGTTTTAGGATTTATAGCTTACAACTTAAATAATAAATTCTACTATTAAAAAGTTATTTACTTTTTGGTAATTATATATTTAAAGCATTTTGAAACATATTACATTTTTTTGGAAACAAATTATAAAAATGCTTTTTGAGGTAGAATTGATGATTATTTGATTTTTTAAAGGTTATGACCATATCCTTAAGAGTTTGAACGTTGTGATTATCTTAAAATAGTATAGATATTTTTCCAATTAACAGTATTTTTAAAATTTGAATTATATTTTGCATTAATTGTTTTTTAGCTTATTTGATATTAAGGGTCTGTTTGAGGTTGCGTTAGGAGTTTTAAAAAGTGCTTAAATATCCTTAAAAACTCTTTAATAGAAAAATTAGGTTATTTGAGTGTTACATATTAAAATACTTTTTAATCTCAAATAAACCAAGAAAAGTACGTTTGAGGAAAAGTATCAATTTGATATTTTTTCTCAAACATGTTTTTCCGGATAATATAGAACATAATTCGAATTTTAAAAATACTATTAATGGACAAAAATACCCATATAACTTTCAGATAATTACAATTTTCAAACTTTGAAAAATATGATCATAATCTTTAAAAAATTAAATAATCGTCATGTCGACCACATAAGTCATTTTTTAAAATTTGTTTCCAAACACATGTAACATATTTAAAAGTGCTTTAAACATATAGTTATTAACTTACTAAACAGTAAATAAATTTTTAATTGTAGAACTTATTACTTATGTTATAAGTTATAAACCCTAAAACTATAAACTATATTTTTCACAATAATCTCAAAAATGCACTAAAAGATACTTTATTATGCAATACTCAAACAATCTAATTTTTACATTAAATAGCTTTTAAGACTATTTGCGCACTTTTTAAGACTCTTAATGCAATTCCAAATAAGCCCACTTTTAAACATGATATATTTGTTTGGAAATAAATTAAAAAAATTATTTATGATGTCAAAATGACGATTGTTTGATTTTGTTTTTAATTTGTAAGATTATACTATATATTTAAGAGTTTGAAAGTTATAATGATATAAAAGTTATACGAGCATTATCTGAAAAACATGGTTGAGTAAAAGCATCAAAACGAGATTTTTTTTTAAATATACTTTTCAACTTATTAGATATTAAAAAATACTTTAATATGAACAAGTTTCGTCAAGTAGCAAACCATAAATCTAATCTTGAAAATATTTTTATAACTTAGGTTCAGTTCACACGAGTTTATGCTAGCACTTATGCATTAATGGTTAACACTAAGTCATCATAAAACCTTCAAACTGGGTGCATGCATGAAGCTTCTAGCTTTCTTTTTGTCAATGTGCGTTTTAAAACCTAAATGAATCATGTATTCTAACTCTCATCTTGATAGCAAAGCATTTCTAGATCTTTAACATTAATGCTTTGGAAACTTAGCCAAGATTTCACAAGATAAAGTTCAACCAAGTGAAAGCTGAAACATGTTAGATGATCAACTCAAGATATTGGTTTATAAACCTATCCTTATATGTCATTTTTCTCAAATTTAAACCTTCAATCAATCATTCAAGACATTAGTAAAACATGTAAGATCATATCAAGATATTTCATCCCCAAAATTTCATCCCAAAACAATTTATTCGAGCAAGACTCCAAATTTGAACCAAAATGCATCTCTTCAAGTTAAACCTCATATAACTCAATCAACTATTCATTATCATGCCATAATTTAAGGTCTACCATGTTAATCTAACACCCAAAAAAACATAGAGTAGGATTGCTTAACAAACTGTGACCTTTGAAGGCTCTCAAGAACAACTCATTTCAAGAATCTCACCCTAGTCACTCGGTTTTGCTCTTCCCTCACCCTTAGAGTAATTTAATCTCAAGAATGCTAAGAGAATTCTTGACCCGGGGGGGGGGGGGTGTGAGGAAGCGAGGGGTGAAGGGGTATTTATAGGACTCAATGGAAGGGTGAGGGGTGATGGAGTGCACGGCTTGGCTGAAGGTTGGGTGTTGTGAGTGGTGGATGTGGGCGATAAAGGGTCTTGATTGCATTTTCAGTTGTGTCCTCACTTGTTCAGTTGAATAGTGGCCTAAAAATACTTGATTACCTTATGGTCAAGTGCTAGAGGATGGCCATAGTTGTAGGGGATGCATGGTTTCAGATTTTGGAACAAAAATCATAAGGAAAATCAAGTGATGGCCGAAGGTTTTGGGGTTTCAAAGCTATCCAAATTTTTGAGTGTCCCATCTCCCATTCTCTTGGCTTGTTTTGATAGAATAATTACCACTATTGAGTGGCCTTCCTAGGTGGGTAATGAAGTGGAGTTGGTTGCCATTCGATTTGGTTTGAGTAAAAAATGAAGGAAGGGGTTTGGATGTGCATGGGTTTCGATCAACAATGATCTTCTTCACCATCTTATTTGCCAATCGGTTTTGATGCTCATGGAAGGGGATTGACCAAACATAAAATTGAATGCTTTGAATCACTTTCTTAGGGTGAAATGAATAGAGATTGTGGTATGTGGAGATGGTTAATTTAGGTGCAAAAAAGTTTTGAAAAGGCAAGGGTATTTGGTTTGGTCAATACTTCATTTCCTAGGTGAATAGTTCTATTTTTGGCTATGTTATACCTAAGAGTCGTGCTATGTACAGTCCCCTTTGGGGGCTTGCATGCGCACGAAAGGGATATTTATGTCATTTTGTCTAGAATTTTGGTTAAATATCAAAAATACCCCTCACTTTGTCTTCCTCTCTCAAGCAATGCGACACAACTCTGCACTTCGATTCTTTATCTCCCAGAACGCGGCCCAAACAACCCAAAGCAAAGTGGCCTTGCGTTGAGTGTTTGAAAATAGATCTCTACTGTTTGAGTTCCCTCTTCATCTCCTCCACCACTATCAACATGTATAGTCTCATTCGAAGCATTTGAGTGCTTTGAAAATAGATCTCGTCCTCCAAAAATAGATGCTTAAAAACAGACCACTTCAAAGATGGATCCAGTTGAGTTTCTTTCCGAAATTGTAGTCTCTAACGAGAAAAATTTTGATTGCTCATCTGTAAAAGAATCATTCCAATCTTTCCCATAGGTAATTTCCCCAACAGGACTATCTGATAGTGGGATTATTCTATGATTTTATTATTTATGAAAAGTTTTCCTTCAATTTTATTTATTTTATGTTCTTGTGTCGCCTTTGCTTCTACAAATAATGATGCATTACTGGCTGTGAGATATATAGCAACAAATCAAGTTTTACACAACAGACTAGGACTCAAGAGGAGGAGCTTGAACAATTCAAACAGCAGCCAAGTTAAAGGACGGGTTTTTACTTCCATGTATTTTTCCAAGTGGGACTGCATTTAGAATTTTTCTATACCTAAATAATCTATATTAAAAAGTTTGTAAGACTATTTAAATATTTTTTAAAATTTCTAAGGGAACTCCAAACAGTCTTTTAGAGAGTTACAAACTGAAAATCTAATTTTTAAAAAAGTATCTAATTGAATTTTTTGTTAAAAACTCTACGACAATATTACATTTTTTTTTTTAAATAACCACCGTATTTAGCTTTAATAAAAGTAAGATGAAAGTAGCCTGGTAATATTTTACTCTCTCTTTTTTTTTTTTTTAAACGTGATCTCAAGCTTTTCTTTTTTCGACTTTGCTTTTGCTTTTCTTCTTAGACTATTTTCTCGACCACCATCTTTTTCCGTTCTTGGTTAAGATTTTCTCCACCTCCATCTTTTTCGTACGGGTCTTTAAGCACTGCACTTTTTCTTTTAGTCCTTTCCTTAGTTTCCTATATCGCTTTGGCATCTATACAGATTTAGGATATGTTTGGGGGCAAAGATAAGAAATCTCATCTCATTTCTATTTCATCTCATCATTACATCTTTTTCAAATTCTCATACAAAATATAATAAACAATTCAACTTTTTCAAATTCTAATTTAACTTTTTCAAATCTCAAAACAATAATAATATTAAAAAATAATATTTTAAACTTTCATCTTAACACTATTCACAAAATTTTTAAAAATTCTCATCTTATCTCATCTACCAAGCATAATCTTACTTTTCCTCTTCGTCATGATTTTTGTTGTCCTTCAGCTAATTAATACGCGCGACCCAGTGGAAATACTTTTAACGAAAATGTTAAGTTGCCCCTCGAGTTGTTATTACCATATTTTAATTTTTTTAAATATTAAAAAAAGTTATCACTAATAAAAAGTTATCATTAGATATTCATAGAAGTACGCTGTTTCGTTCACCGAGAAAGGCTACCGATCCTTTCTACCGATACCGCATTTTGCTTTTTTTGTTTTTTGTTTTTTTTTTTAGCTTCTTTCTTTTCAAGCATTTTTTAAATTCTTTTAAATATTTAAAAAAAATCACGAACTCCTTAGAAGAAACTTCTTTAATTATGAAAGAAAATAAAAACACAATTCGATAGAAATCCTCGGTACACAACTCATCTTCGATTATCTTTATCATTTTGCTTAGTATAAATAAAAGAGTTTTGTAATTCATCATCTTTACATATCATACACCACACTTATTTTATATTTTATTTTAAATTTATTTTTTTTATTCTTCTAAAAATAATTAATTTCTTCTACCCATCATCTATCCTCCACATATTTGGTAAGTAAAAAAATAAAAAAATAAAAAAATAAAAAAATTATGTGTGGTATGTGGTGTGAAAAAAATGAGTAGAATTTTTCTTATCTCCACACATCACACTTATTTTTATTTTTTTAAAATTTCTTTTGATTTTACTCTTCCTAATATAATTGATTTCTTCTACTCATAACCCATTTTCCACACATTTTTTAAGAAAAAAATTATATTCATCATCCTCATAAGTCACACCCCACACTATACATAATTTTTTTGTTTTTTATTTTGATTTTTTTTTTATCAAATGTGTGGAGGATGAATGATGAGTAGAAGAAATAAATTATTTTAGAAAGAATAACACCAAAAAAATAAAAAAAATAAAAAAAATGTGGTGTGTAGTATGTAGTGATGATGAGTAGCAAAACTCGTATAAAATGAAAAGCTCTTTAATAATAAAACCAACACTGTTATATCATAGGCTATAAAAAATCAAGATAGAGAGGGAAAAGAGCAAAGATACCAGTAGTCAGTAAAGAGCTTAGAGAGCAAAGATACCAGTAAAGAGCTTAGAGAGATCAAGCTGAAAACTCAAGAAAATGCCGATCACTAAAATTGCAATTGGTACGCTGGAAGAGGCATCCCGCCCGGACGCGATAAAAGCCACGTTTGCCGAGTTCTTCTCTACGCTTATTTTTGTTTTTGCTGGGGAAGGTTCTGGGATGGCTTTCAGTAAGATCGCTATTAACTTAAATCCTATTTTTTAAATATATATTTGTTAGAATATTGACTGATGAATAAGTGATATAAAAAAAGAGAAATGTTTGTGTAAAACATTACTGTGACGGCATTGCATGCGTTGGTTGATGCAATGTATTGAATGAGGCCCAAAGGAAAAAGGTGTTGCTTAATTCTTATTGGCAAAGACTGATGATTCGTGGTAATTGTTTTGGCAGACAAGCTTACTGATAATGGGTCAACGACACCATCTGGGCTTGTAGCAGCAGCATTGGCACATGCATTTGCGCTGTTTGTGGCGGTTTCTGTTGGTGCAAACATTTCTGGGGGGCATGTAAACCCTGCTATTACTTTTGGTGCGTTTATTGGTGGAAACATTACTCTGTTGAGGAGCATCTTGTATTGGATTGCACAGCTGCTGGGTTCAGTCGTCGCTTGCTTGCTACTTAAGTTTGCCACTGGTGGACTGGTAAGCATTGGGGAATGAGAATTATAATTCAGACTAACTAATTATATCCAAGTCAAGGACCTAATTTTTAGGGAGTTCCTTCAAATCAGTCCTATTGTGGTTTTGAAGTCATCAATTTAACACTAGCATGAACAATAGGAGTGATGTATTTATTTTATACATGCAAGATCTTCTTTTGAAATAAATATACTCTTTTCAAGTCCAACTTCACTTATTCTTGACCCACTGCAGGAAACCTCAGCATTCTCGCTAGCATCTGGGGTGGGTGCATGGAATGCGGTAGTTCTGGAGATTGTGATGACATTTGGTCTTGTTTACACTGTGTATGCCACAGCAGTGGATCCAAATAAGGGGAATGTAGGCATAGTTGCACCTATCGCAATTGGTTTCATTGTGGGTGCTAACATTTTGGCTGGGGGTGCCTTTGATGGTGCATCCATGAACCCAGCAGTCTCCTTCGGCCCAGCTGTGGTTAGCTGGACATGGACTAACCACTGGGTCTACTGGCTTGGCCCACTGGTTGGTGCAGCCATTGCAGCCATCGTCTATGACAACATCTTTATTGGCGAGGTTACACATGAGCAACTTCCCATGACCTATCCCGAGCGGCATGAACAACCTCCCATGAACTATCCCGAGCGGCATGAACTTCCCATGACCTATCCCGAGCCCGAGTGGCATGGAGCAGCCCAAGTGGCACGGCCGCATGAGCAACTTCCCCATGAAGTATCCACAGCCATGATCTATCCCAAGCGGAGCGTGGTCTCCCGGGCCTAATAGGCATATTTTCCTCCTTTTTAATTAATCCCCTCTCTCTGGTTTATGGAGAGAATAAAGATTAGAAGCTGGGGGAAAGTACTTTTGTAGGCCAGAGGTGGGCTTGCTGTTGTGCCATTTATGCTTTACGAATGAGTGAGCTTCTTGTATGTTTTGTTAAGCTAGTGGATTATGTCTTCTTTGTTTTGGAACCATTTAGTACTTGAGCAGCTTTTTTCATACGATATTCTCCCAAGGACATTCCTTTTAGGAAGAGGAAGAAATCCCAACAAAGTTACTATATTTGGTCGAGCCATTGGGACCTTACAAAAATTATATTATAAGCTACTGCTCGATTTTCTGATCGAGACGACATTTTTTATTATTTGAGACAAACGTCATTCATCTATTGGCCAACGGAGGAACAAAATATCATTTACTATTACTAGCTCGTTGAAAAGTAACACTACAGATTGCTTCCAACGGAGGAACCATATTGGCCAATGATATTTGCGACTGCAACACAAACGGTAGATATACTTTGTTTACAAGTTGCCAATATATCTATTCTATATTAAAAGCGAAAATGCAAAAAACAACAGTATTTTTTATCTATTCTTATACTCTATTTCTCCAACGCAGATCCAAAGAAATACTTGTAATCATCATCAACAAATTTTCTAAACGAGGCCCCCACAACAAATTCTTTGGCAATATGCACAGTTGCATCAAACACGGAAAAACCAAAATAACCCAAAATTTCATCACGTCGCAAAAATCACCAAGATTTTTATCATTCGGCCAAAATACACCCGACCCAAGAAAACCCAAAACCCCATCACAAATAGAGAAAACCCGGGAAAAAAAATTTGTCCAACGCAGATCCAAAGGAATACCTGTAACCATCATCAAAAAATTCTCCAAACGATTCCTACCCACCAGGATCGTCTTCCCGAGGAGCTTGATTGGTCTATGGTTTTCCCACCTTAGACTTCGGAGAGGGAGCGTTTCTGTAGGCATTGTCTTCTGTCGATCTATGGTGGCTGTGAGGTTTTCTGCTACGCGAGGCAGAGAAGGGAGAGGAGAGGAGAGGAGAGAGAGAGGGGCCCTAAGGTGGTGAGGGAGAGAAGGAAGAGAAAGAAGGGGTGTGAGGGAGATAGGGGGAGGAAGAAAAGAGAGAAGGGGCCTGGAGTGTGCGACGCGAGAAAGAGAGAGGGTAGGGGAGAGAAGAGGAAATAAAAATATAAGGTTTTGATTCCCTACACCCAATACGCTGCCGTTTAGGTAGCTGAAGGTTAGGTTTATTTCTTAGGCTGGGCTTTTAGAAGGATTGGGCTTCGATTTGTAGGTTCCAAACTCTAGATTTGAAATATATATTATTTAAAAAAATAGCCCATTTACAAATTATATCAAAATTGATCTATATTTTTTTTTCATCTTATTTGATACTATTTGTTTATAAAATTTTTACGAAGATAAAGTATTTCCTGATATTATAGTTTATATTATAAAATTTATAAATAAATAAAATATAATATCTTCATATTTTAAATATATATTATGTCATTATCAATATTTATAACCATAAATAAATTCTAAATTATATACTATCAATCATCAGATACTTTTATAAACTAATTATACGTAGATAAATATGTAGTTATTTCATTGCTATTTTTATTATTAACATTGTGTTTCACACGTTTTTGGATCAGGTCCCAACAACTCAAGTCTTTAAAACTGGGTCTCAATCGGTTCTGTGTGGAGCCCTCAGCAGTAGTCAGGTGAAACTGTACTATGTCAATGCATACATCTGTGGTGATGAACAATATTTAAATGCTAAGAAAATAAAGAGAGATAGACACACAGATTTACATGATTCGGCACTAAGCCTACATCCACGGAGGTTTGGGGATAAGAGATTCTACTATAATAAGTTTTTTACAATCTCTCATGACCTCTCATTTCTTATTGTACAATGGAAGCTATAAATATATTTGTTGGAGAATAAGCTCTCTCTAGAGCTCTCAAGTTGGAAGAAGGAATCCAAAAGTCGGAAGAAGTTGAAGTCGTCTAAGTCCCCCAAACTGTAAGCTCCTTGTCCTTTTTATCTGACTCTTTGTTTGCGTGTCCCATATTTGTTTTAATTCACTTCCATATTTTTCTCTCCTGATACCTTACACCTTACTTTCCCTTGCGATATGTCAAATCTCACATTTTCTTCTCCTGACACGCTCACTCATTAGTCATTTATTGTCTTATCTCCTTCTCTTATATTTTGTTTTCTAGTGAGTCTACCCCATTGGTTGGGCCTAGGAAATTCCATCAGCCGAGAGAAAAATTCCCTCACAATTACTCCACCAATTCCTATACATGTCAGATGGGAATTTTTCAGCCTGTGTTCCATTTGCCTCACCTCATTCTGTTGGGGCGTCAATTTTTCCGCTTGTTGATCTTTAGATGGGGTTCTACCCCGTCGAGTCTTCATATCACCGTTTTTTCCTACCGATTTCCTTTAACCTTCTTTTCCTTTCCTATTTCCTTTAGCCGCATTTTCCTTCAACTTCCTACTCCCTTTAGCTGCCTTTTCGTAGCTATTCCCTATTTCCTTTAGCTGCCTTTTCTTTAGCTATTTCCTTTAGCCGCTTTTTCCTTTCGCTCCTATTCCCTTTAGTTTTGTTCCTTTCGCTCTAATTTCCTTAGCCGTCTTTCCCTTTCACTCATATTTCCTTACGCTCCTATTTCCTTAGTCCGCCGAACCTTTTTTTTTTCTATTTTTCTTTCCTTTCCTTAGCTTTTCCTTTCATTTGCTCATTCTAGCGTTGTCAGAATGTTAGTTTCTGTTTATGAAGATTCATTTAATGGAGATTCCATTGATGAAGATTTCATTGGAGGAGATTCCGCTGATGGAGATTTTGTAGGTGGAGATCCTGTTGATGGAGATTCCGCTGTTAAAGATTTTATTGGTGGAGATTCTGCGGATAAATATGTCGGGTGATTGTAGGCCGACCCACACTTTTCAACGTGAGGGATAGAGCTGCCTCAGGTGTAACTCGTCCCTTTTGCCTCACGGAGAGGTAGGTTGGAGTTGGTGGAGTTTCCTTTGGTGGAGATTTAGTTAATGAAGATTTTGTTGATGTAGAGTCAGTTGGTCAAGATTTTATCTTTGGGTGGCCAAGGGCCAACCCACACTCCTCTGTGAGAGGGATAAGGCAATCTTTTAGGCCTACATTTTCCTTTTGCTTCGCGGGGAGATAAGTTGTTGATGACGATCCCATTGATGTAGACATTGATGATGTCCGGGTCTTTCTCTTCATTATTCGGGCAGTCCATAGACTTGCCCCGCTCTCTGTCGGGGAGAGGTCGGAATGCCTCATGCCAAACTGCCTCTTTCTCTCTCAAGAAGGTAATTCGGACAGCGATATAGCAAGTCCACTCCTTCGTCGCGGTGGGGGTCGGGGTAAGTATTCGAATAGCCTCAAGGCTGAACCCGCTTTTCTTCGCGGAAGGAACGAGAGGGCCTTTGGCTTATCTCATCCCTTTATTCCCCGCGGGAGGTAAGTTGTTATGACAGTCTGTTCTGGACCCGCTCTCATCCGTTGACACTGGTGGAAATTGTAAGTTTGGGTTAGGCTGGTGCTGATCCCACTATCCTCTACGGGCGGGATAAGATAACTTTTAGGCCTACATTTCCTTATAGTGTCCCGTAGGGAGATAAGTCATTCGGATAGTTTTCTATTAAACTCGCTCCCGACCGTTGACGTTGACGAGGAAGGTAAGCATTTTCCTTCGAGTAGTTAAGGATTGACCCACACTCCACAGCAGGAAGGATAAGACAACCTTTAGGCCCACCTTTCCCTATGTTTCCCTGCGAAGACGTAATTTGGATAGCGATGTGGCTGATCAACTCATTCATTGTGATAGGGGTCGGGTAAGTTATTCGGACCGTTGTGGGGGCTAATCTTGCTCTCCCAGATGAGGAGGTTGAGCCACCTGCTCACCTATCATCCTTCATGGGGAGGTAGTTTGTTCTGGACTCGCTCTCGCCTGTTGACATCATAGGAAGGGTAGGTTTGAGCGAGGTTGATGTTGATCCCACACTTCGTCGTAATAGAGGTCGGGATAATTCATTTAGGGAGCCATGGGGCTAGTCTTGCTCTCAACTACGGGATGGGCAAGGCAACTTTTAGGCCTACCTTTCCCTTTTATATCCCGTAAGGAGGTAAGTCATTCTGGCAATCTATTACTGGACCTGCACTCGCCTGTTGACACTTACGAAAAAGATAAATTTTTGTCTTCGGGTGCCAAGGACAGACCCTCTCTCCTCCGTGAGAGGGATACGACAACTCTACCTTTCCCTTTTTGCCTCGAGGGGAGGTAAGTTATTGTTGGAGTTCCCATTTAGTGGAGTTGACTTTGCTGATGGAAACTAGTTGATTTTATTTTCGAGTCACACAACTGGTGTTTTGTACCACAAGAAATAACTATTAGTAAAATAGAATTCACATAAGTTTTGAAGGAGACAAACCGGAGCGTTTAGCTGCCACAACTGATTTTTGCTCCCTGTTGCTTGCTCTATGCTTTACCGAAATTGCCCACCGTTATTTTGTCGCTTTTTCTCTTCCTTACTCCTCTTTTCTGCTCCCCATTTTTTTCTTTCTTTTTCCTCTTCTTCTTTCTCTTTTTTTTTTTTGGTTTTTGTTTTTCTTACTATTGTTCTTCATTTCTCTCTTCTTTCTTCTTCTTCTTTTTCTTTTTTTTTTTTAATAGCAACCAGCACAGATGAGGTTAGTCCGAGTAGATGAAGAGTAGGCGATTGATAAGTTGTTGGTGCAAGTGCTTTGGTCGTGGAGGGGTTAATAGCCGAGGAACCCATGGAGAGGAATCAATGATCGAGAGACCTATCCCGTGGACGAGGAGTACCCCACCGGCAACAGAGATCGCTGGTGGTCACGGTGGAAGTGGTTGTGCTTCTCATGGGCCCACTGTGGCAGTGGCCATAAGCTGACTTGCACTAGGCCCGGGTCTGTGGGTCGCCACGGGTTTTCCGTGGCGGTTGAGGACCACTCTCAGGCTGATAGAAGATGCCGACGGTCTAAGTGATGACAACCAGTGGGAGAAGGAGTGGCTCACGATAGTTTGCCATGAGTTTGCAGTGAATCCAAGTCGTGCATGGTTGTGGGACAGCTTTCATCCGTCAAGGTGGTCGGAGATTAGTCCAACAAAGATAGACGATGCCGGCGGGCCACAAGGTGATAGTCGGCGAGGTCCCCTAGTCGCGCCACTATCGGGCAGAACTACTGCCCTGTGTGCAAGGTGAGGTGCACACAAGAGTGCTATGGCCGTGGATTCCCGCCGGTAGAGTCCGACGGGTTTTTCGTCAGAAATTGCAGGTGGTCCGAGCAGAGGCCACCGGCGGGTGGTTTGGGCTCACGGCTAGGTGCCGCGAGCTCTTAGGTGGGCAAGGTACGTGCATGGCACTGTTCATGCCATGCATAGCCACATGCACACTTGGTCCCTGCCTGCGAGCTGTTTGGTATACTCTGACCTCTCTTTTGCTTATAAAGTATGCTCAAAATTGAGTATTTTATAATTCTAAGTAGCCGGGATATTTGGCTTTGTACCTCGGCAAAAACAACCAGGTGCCATTCCTTGCTAAATACCCATAAAAATAAAAGTGGAAAGGTTGAAGATACTTATTTGAAAAATTTTCATCTGCTCCTCCGATATGAACTCCTCGTTTTCTTTGTGAAGCTTTTGCACTTCGTCAGTCAACTTCGTCACCCATTTCTCTATGGTTTTCAGCCTTGCTTCCATGGCTTCCTCTGTGTCTCTTCTGAGTTGCCTGGAACTGGTTGTCATGGGCATACGAAGTATATGTAAGATCTATAATGATCCCACAGACGACGTCACTGTTAACGTCGTGTTTTGCACGCTTTTGGATCAGGCCCAGCAACTCGGGTCTTTGGAGTTGGGTCTCAATCGTTGATGTGTGGAGCCCCAAGCAATGGTCCGATGAAACTATACGAAGTTGGTGCGTACATTTGTAGCGATGAACAATATATAAATATAAAGAAAGTAAAGAGAGATAGACACACAGATTTACATAGTTTGGCACTATGTCTACGTCCACAGGGGTTTAGAGATGGGAGATTCCACTATAATAAGTTTGTTTACAGTCTCTCATGGCCTTTCATTTCTCACTATACAATGAAAGTTGTAGATGTATTTGCTGAAGAAGAAGCTCTCTCTGGAGCTCTCCAGTTGAAGAAGAAATCTAAAAGTCGGAAGAAGTCGAAGTCATCCAAGTCTCCCAAACTATAGGCTCTTTGTTCCTTTTATATGACACTTTGCTTGCGTGCCCCTTATTTGTTTTAAGTTATTTCCCTATTTTTCTCTCCTGACACCTTACTTTCCCGTACTTTATGTTAAATTTCATATTTTCTTCTCCTGACACCTTCACTCCTTAGTCCCTTCTTATCCCCTCTCATTCTCTCATATTTTGTTTTCTAGTGAGTCTCCCTATTGGTTGGGCCTAGAAAATTTCATAGGCTAGGGGAAAAATCCCCACACCTATGATAGTTTATTTCTTACATTTTTTGTTATCTTCTTTGCATGGTACAGTTTAAACGGTTAGCTATTTTGTACATTCTTACAGTCTCCATTTTGTCAGGAAGAAAAATGAGGTTTGATAATTTTATTAAATCTTCAAAAGTTAGTAAGTTAGGTTTGCTTCGAAATATTATACCTGCATTTAAATCTTTCTCATATACTTTCTTATACTTCGACGTATTCATCTCATTTAAATTGAAACCGAGTTAAAATTAAAAACCTAATTTTTTTCTATTTAATTTATTTTGTGGGTCTTCGTGTTGAAGTCTGACTTAGAATTCTATTTAAAAGATTGGATACTCATCATGTTCTACTAATTACTGAACATTTGTAGTTATAAATGCAGGTCGTCGAAGCATTTTGATCTCAACCGACATATATAGATATTCATTATTCATATTGACTTCTATAACAATGCCTATAAATATATATATATATATATATATATATATATATATATATATATATAATATAGATAAGTACTATGAAAGAAATTGATGGCTTCAATTTATAACATGATTTCCAAATTATGACAACTTATAACTTTTTTTTATTTTATCCAATATTTAATATCTTCCTATATATTAAGATCATGAAAAATGTTATTTATATTTAAGAAAAACTTACTTCTCCACGTGTCAGTTATTGATATGTTGAAAATTATAAAATTTAAATTTAAAAACAAAATTAATAAAATGAGTCTTACAAATAAAAATATAAGTAAAAATTATAAATATATGTAGCATTACTCTTTCGAGAGTGGTAACAAAAAATTTCCACTCAAAAACCAAAGAAACCTAGAGCATTGCCATTTGCCACCAAAACGCATCATAGGGAGATTATATATCACCCCAAAGCAAGACTATCCATAGACAAGAGAAATTAAACTTTTTCCAAGAAAATAAATAAAGACAGTAACACGCACCGGGACTAGAGATCCTCCAATTGGCAATTGGACTCGCAACAGAAGAGAGGGAGTCCGTGGCCACTACATCAGCATTCTCTGGCAACTTCTGCTTTTCGTCCATGAATGCAGAAGTTCGTCCATGAACTTCTGGCTCATGGAATAGCAGAGCTCAAGCGCAGCCAGGGCGCTGCAGAGCTCAGGGATTTCATTATAACTGAACCCAAAGCCAAGAGTCAAACAACCTTTGAGCTCATCTAGATCCTCATCCGTCAGGCTTTTGGTTCTCGTGAGGTCGTCTTCATCCGCAGACTCAGCGTACCCTTCAAGCAAAACCTGGCTCTTAGTTTAATAATGATATTATTATTTAGTAACATATATATGAACAATTTTAATACCAAGTGTTCATAAAATTATTATAACAAAATTAAATCAATTCGTATTGTAGTTTGTAAGTTTTAAATTATAACGTTATATATTTATTTTCCAGGTAACAAATACACAACATATGCATCGAACGCTTACAGTCTTGCATCCACTAAAACTGGAGTTCAAAATTTATCCAAAAAAGAGTATTCTATATAAAATCATTGTCAATTGTGAGATGTTGCTTACAACCGTTCATCTTTAACATTAATATTAATTGAATGAAATAGGGCTAATAATTCATTCATAATTCTTTGATTTTTTTCCTTTTTACATTTGGGGTTCTTTCATTTATATTGTAGAGTTTAGGCGGTTAGCTAATTTCTACCTTGTTACAGTCTCCATTTTCTTAGGAAGAAAAAACATGTTTAATATTTTCATTCCATCCTCAGGTTTTATTTAATTCGATATGATATCTACATTTATATATTTCTCATATAATTTTTTATACCTATGAAATGGATATATATATATATATATATATATATATATATATATTCATGTCATTTATTCATTCGGTTGATGTCAATTAGTTCTTACACAACATGATTAATATTTTTGCAATTTATATTACCTATTTCTAATAATGCTTCTGAATTTTGTATCACCTCATTATTCCTTTATGTGATGTTCTATAATTTTGCGTCCAAAAGTAAAACAAGATAAAAATACCATAACAGTCATTTTTTTTTCTACTAATCACATTTCATACCAAAACTCATTTCACATATGCCCTTTTCTTTTCTTCTTTTTTTTGGCGAAACCTTTTCTTTTCTTCTAAACAATATAAAAGATTTTGAAGACTGGGTTACATTTATGGACCCATGTGAGCATGTTTAGGATACACCTCACTGAGTAACTCTCCCATCACTTGAGCAAATTTATTGGCACGCTTTCCATTCTGTGACCAGGGTGGGACCCTTTCCAAGTAGCTCCCACACTGCAGCTTTGGCTGATATGAAGGAACCTTGACAAAACTTCGTGACCCATTCCTATCGGATGTTGCTATGATTTGTGGATCCACGGCAGCTAGCTTTCTCAACTGCTCTGCCAGTAAGATCTCATCCTCTTGATTTCTAAATCCCTCCATTTTTATTACCATGAGATGTTCAAGTTCTGGATTCCTATTGGCTTGTTTTGAGTACGTAGCAGTACTGTTCGGGATGCTGTAGCTCGAGGGGTCAATCTGAAGAGAGGAAAAACAGAGAGGTGATGACGATGGTGATTATAATGATATATATAATAATAATCGGTGAAGTCATCGATGAAAGTAACATAAAAAATTGATTGATCGGTTCCATTTTTGGTGGAAATTAAAGAACTTACAGTGACAAAAAGTTGCTCTAAGGCAGGACACAGTTTCAGGAAGGAGATCAAGGCGTCACTGTTATATCTTTCAGTGTAATTATCAATCCACCATAGCTCTTTCAATTTGTAGAACTGGAAGTAGCTAGATACACAGGAAATCGATGGCCAAATCAGAGTCTGCAACATGAAAATTCTAAACTTATTTATGTTTGATGATGGGAAAACATGATAATTATAGGCTAGCTAGCTATTAGTGGTGTCTTACACAAACAGAGCGCAGAGCTTTGAAACTGTACTAAAATATGCAGAAACTACAAGAACATACCTCAAAAGTCCATCTGCATAGTGTAAGAGTATCGGCGTTTTTTATGGTTAATAGAGTTGCGTCGAAATCACCACTCTTGAAGCTGATGTCGCCGGGGCCTTGTCTGAAATCTAGCATTGCATCTTTCAGGTTAAAATGATCTTCGGGCCACAGCCAAGGGAGCAGACCTCGATACTTGAAAGACCTGAGTTTCGAAGATCTCATATGGAGAGATTTCAATTGCGGACAATCAAGGATGTTCAAGCTCAAAAGCTTCGAACCGGCGTCAATTTCCAAGTCTTCTAATCCGTTGCATTCAATGATTTTCAAGTTTTCAAGAAACTGAAAATTCAATACCATAGAAGACACAGCCTCACTGGTAAGAGAGCTCACCGATTTTAGATGAAGCGTTTTGACGAAGGTGGCGGCCGTAGAAGAACTTGGCTGGTAGGTAAGGTTTTGGTGATTCAGCTTCAATTGCCAACCAAACTGCTTCGAAAATCCTTGCTTCCCAGCAGAGAAGTCCATATAAAGTTTATTATTAGCTGCGATGGTAGCCAAGAGAACGCCATCTTTGCAGAAGTGATATCGAAGTTTCCGGGGTTGCCTCAAGGGATCACGCTCATCAAATTGAGTTAAGAATCCAGAAATTGCGGTGGCAGCAGCTTCTATTGTTCCTCGTTGCACTAAAGCTGTGTTCCAAAGATCTCTCCATCGAGTAGAAAGGAAGCTGGTCTCCAGTGCGGATTCACAAGGCAGAAACGCAACGACCCGGCAAAGGATCTCATCCGGTAAACTGCTTAGCAAATCCAGTAGTTTTTCCTCCATGAATTCCTCCTGTTTCAAAAAATAGATTATTGGTCTTTGTAGACCATACAGCAACTAGATTATATATCAAGAAATTAGAGGAAGTTCTTACGTTTTTGTATGTATATATGGTCTTTCCTTTCTTGCGTCAGAACTGCAGCACTTGTTTCTTGATGCTCTGCTGATGATAGGGTTTTACATTTGGGTTCTGGTCTTCACGATAACAATTTCCATCTCATTACCTCTTGCTCAATTCAACTCTAGACCACCATTCTTTTCCATTTGATGCTTCTTAATTCCCACTTATATATTCAATTCAACCCTCTAAAATAATAAGAATGCAGAATTAAGACCAATTCTGATGCTTTGACTTTCTGTGTATATCATATCACCATAGCCTTTGTATGTGACAAAATCTTTCTGGACGAGATAAATTGAGATCCTAAAAGGACTTTTCATTTTAGTGCCAAATAATGATCGAAACTTACAGAAAAAGAAATGTCGTTTTGACTTGGCTGATCAAAGCCCAACTAAGTGCTCTTACCGATTCTTTATATCAAAACCGGCTGGGACTGCAACAACCAATGGGTTGAGATAGCTTGGATCCAAGTGGGGGTTCAAAATTGCGTGGAAATACATTGTGGGTGTGTGATCCTTGCGGATAACGAAACTGTCGTCTTCATAGTAAATGACATGAACCAACGTCAACTTCACAGTTCATCGGCGACAATATATTATCGTGTCTGTCTCAAGCTGTATATATATACCGCCAATATATATAATATTTGTTGAGTTTACTGCGCTCCCTTTATACATATATATATATATATATATCAAGAGTTGAAGACTTTTGTTTTTCCTTTCCACTTGGGCATGCAAGATCTGATTTCATTGACTTCAAGCTGGCTATCAGATTTGTACATGAATTGCAATGGATTTTGGGAAGATTTCCGCTGTGAAATTAAAGATCAGTTTTTCTACAAATCAACGATGGTTCATATCGCACACCTCACATATAAGGTGGAAATTTGTTTTTTTTTTAATCGGATGTGGAGGTAGTTTTTATAGGATGTATAAGTATTTTTAAAAAAAAATGAGGTATAGGATGATAAATACTGATTGATATGAAAATTTTTTCATTAAATACGTATAGGTACAATAATTAAAGGCACAGATAAATCATTTATGGGACGTCTTGTAATTGGTTGGGGAGTTCTAATTCTAAAGCAGCTTTTCTTCCATCAGTGATTAATTATAATATGCATACAATAATGCATGGATGGATGGACGGACGCGCGGATGGGCAGAAACAAGCAGAAGACATCTAAGATACAACGCCTATTGATTAAGATACAATCCACTTGGAATGAGTTCCTTCGTCATCTTCAAAGCCATCCAAAACTGTCACCGGACCTGCACTGTTTTTCGATTGGCAAATGGCAATCGTTTCTAGATGGACAATATATATAATACAACAACTATTATTTCAGTTATCATCGATAAAGAGATCATAACTTTACATGATATGAAACATTTATTTTATAGTAAAAAAAATTTTAAAATTTAATTTATTACATCAAATTAAATTAATTTTTACATTTATTTTAAATAAAAAATTTTATAATTAAAATATTTCTATTTTACTGATGTATCAAAATTTAATATTAATAAATTAAATCTTTTGTCAAATATTATGTCAGACATTACAATAAAAGTGAAATAAAAAATTAATATTTTAATATTAAACTGTATCAAAGTTGTAGAATAGGAGTAGCCAGTAGGCGCCTTAGCCTTGTCAATTTCCTTTATAGAATCATAGATCTAGCTATCTCTACCTTGACAAAGTCCAAAAACGCACGTGGTGCTAATTACTCTACCGCGTACGACTTATCTAAAAGCATTCAAAAAGAAACAAAAAGAAAATGGAAACAAGACGGATGGATTTTTCTTTTTCTTTGTTTTTGAAATAACTGTTCATAATGGAAATAGTCGATAATATTTTTTAAAAGATATTAATTAATTTTAATTTATTGACAACGTTTCAGATTGTCAAATATGATCGACAAATTTACAACATCCAAGTTGTCCATATTGACACGTTACATTTTTAGACTATTATGATCTTATGGTTATTATTATTTTTATTTATCTAAATAATTAGAATTGGATGGAAAATGCCACCAATTGACGGCTTCACTCCACTTCCTTCACTGAAAATTTTCGGATTTCTGAAACCATTCATTCCCATTTCTGTAACACGCAACGTATTGATAATCTATCTTCTCTCTCGTCCTTTTTGAGCTTTCTTTCGGGTCTAGTTGTTGATTAACCTTGTCAATGACATGGGGGGGCATAACCCCACAGTCTTGAAAGTGAAAACCGCAAAACAAATCCCGTCGGTTACGTCTTCCCAATACCATTTGAAAAAGAGTAATGATATTTCATCTCAATTTTTTTTTATCCTTTTATCATTTTATAATCTGTTATTAGATGAATAGTTATTATATTTCATTTCTAATTATATCATTTAATGCCACATTATGAGATGACGAGAAGATACTGAAAAAATAGATAATGAATATATTTTTAATTTAGGAAAGAGTTCTAAACGGTGCGTTATACTAAAGGTACTAGGATTAGAGCACGTGCCCCGTTTGAATTCAGAGATAAGTTAAGATAGTCTTAGATAAAAGTATATAGGATCAGTTGGAACCGGTCGGGAACCGATTGGACTGACCCCCGAAGCACAGAATTGGCAAGGAACAGGTCGGCAAGCGAGAGGAATTGAAGGAAAATCGATATCGGCGGTTCGGCGCCGATTTGAGCCCTTGGGAAACCGCTGTACCGGCCGATCCGGTCTATTTATATTTTTTTTTTGAATATATGTATATGAAACAGCACCGCTTCAATTAAATGAGTGAAACGATCTCGTTTTAGGGCATGAAATGTTAAAAAAAAAAAAAAAGAACAGTGTCGTTCATCGTTTTAAAATGAATTAATAACCTCCCCCCCCCCACACCCCCACCTCTCTTCTTCTTCCCCGCGTCGTCTTCTTCCTCTTTGTAACTTTCTTCTTCTTTCATGGCAAACGACAACGTGACACTTCTTCCTTCTTCCTCAATTCCTCTTCCTTTACAGAAGACATTGATAGTAGACCAAAGATCACGCTGACGTACATCGAGACCAATATGATCGGTTTTCTCTCCCCAAACCCACGGTTTCGACCGATTCAATAGACTCATAGCAGACGTCGGTGGTGTCTCGGTTTGGTGCCGAACCCATCGATGTACAATCCTAGTTTTAGATGATTTGAATAAAATATTATTAAAATATTACTTTTAATATTATTATTATTTTAGAATTTGAAAATTTTGAACTATTTATTATATTTTGTGTTAAATTTTAAAAAAATTATAATGAAGAAGTGAATTTCGAATCCAAACAAAGGCTTAAAGGTAGAGAATACTCGTCTCAGCACGAGGATAAAGGCATCCGTGGTTCTGTTACATGAATATGGAGTTCAAGTATCAGTTGTTGTGCAATGCATAGAAACTGGAGTTTAAACCATGAAATATCAATGAAATAAATGAATTTGGGATAGATTAAGGTTGGTGAATATTTTAGGAGCTTTGCTACTCTTTCTTCCATGCATCACACTTATTTTTATTTTATTTTATTTATTTATTTTTATTTTATTCATAATAAACTAATTGAATTCTTGTACTCATCATCCCTATACCACATAATTGCTAAGAGAAAAAAAAAATGTGTCGTGTGTGATATTGAGATGATGAGTAGAATTTTTTAATATTTTAGTCATTAACCTTTTGTGTGATTATTCTTTATTCAGACTTAAAAATCTTAGACATGTTGTGTCCTAATGATAAGATTCATTCATGAAAATACAGATACTACATGCCACGTTAATAGGTATGATTGGAATGAAAAAATTTAAAGAAAAAATGTTACAATCATAAAAAGATTTCACAAAAATAAACGTACAAATTGACATAATTTTATATGATTGTAAAATTTAACCTATCATATCAAATCACATCAATTTTTGAATTTATTTTATAGAATATCTTTATGGTTAAAACGTTTCTTAATTTAAAATAACAAATAACATTTCTCAAGATTATTATTTGCAGCAGAAGAAAAAAGAAAAGAAAATAATTATAACAAAAAGTAACTACATTTTCAGTCGGGCCTCGGCCTCTTTATGTTAATCGCCATGTTCTCCTTGAAGGCCAAAAATCAAAACAATTATACCAAAAGTAACGAGAAATTCTTTGCACCCACCGGTCTACAACACATACTTCCCACACGTGACGTGGCAGACCGGGTTCCTTGCGGACCGGATGGAAAATGAATTCCCTCTCATTCCCTCCCTTTTGTCCCCCCCCCCCCGCGTGTGCACGGAAACCCCCATTCTCAACTCTAGTTCTCTTCCTTCCCTCAGAACCCCCCCCACACAATGCAAGACGATTCCCTCCCGAAGGCCCCTCAAATCTTTCCTTCTCTCCCGCTAGACGAACATCCTTCCGACAGAGACGCTTCCCTCTCGAATCTTGCTAGGGGCTTGGTTAATTCAGATCTTAGTTTCTGCTTCAAATTTTTGTTCGATAAAACCATCCTCCCAATACTACCAACAATGGCAGCTTACACTAACAAAGAAAGATAGTTTCGGTTTCAACTTTTTCTTTTCCTTTGTTCCATAGTAGTCTTGAAACGCCACGCTTCTCCAAACTACGTCGAGGAGAAATATGTAAACGGCGTGAATTTATTTTGCTGTTTTCATTATGAAATTTGCGTTTGTGCCTCTTAAAGAAAAACAGAAATTCTTGGTATCAGTTGGGCATGTTAGAGCAAGACAATGAGCTCAAGAAGATGATTCTCCATTGATTAATTTCTTTCAGTATACAGTTGTATATTTATATACAAGAGAGAGAGCCAAGAATGGAATATTGGTTGTTACAAGGTCTGTAAGAACCGTAGGAAAGAGTAACAGTTTTCTCTACAATTTTATTCTAGAAGTTGTTTTGGGATTTTGTTGTACAAGGCGAGTGCTCTGTATTTGATGCTCTGAGATGGTTGTTGCTGTAGTGGTGCACGCAGTCTGTTTTGTCAAAATGCACCATAGGTTCAGATAGTCTAATAGGGCAGACAGAGGAGCTGAGAAGGTGGCGCTGAATAGAGGGACGCCGTAGCTAGGTGGTTCGATTCTAATGTCTGTATCAGATGTCTGATTCTGATATTTTTTTCCCCTGCTTCCGCAACAATGGCATCTTCCATCTCTTCCTCTGAAAAAGACCCTGTTCTTATCACCATCAACACAAACCAATTGCAGCGACTTACTCCATCAAACTTTCCTACTTGGAGTGCCACCTTGTAGTCCCTTCTTCATGGATATGACCTTATGGGTTTTCTCGACGGCTCGGTCAAGTGCCCGCCATGTCCAGATGGTGACTCTGGTCTCTCTGCTCGTGCTGCTGCTGCTGCCCACTGGTTCCGCCAGGACTTGCTGCTACTCAACGCCATTTTGGCATCTGTTTCCGACACTATCTTTGATACCATATAAGAAAAACATCACTTAATGTGAATAACATTTTTATTCAAATCTCTACAGAGTTCTGTCAGTAGTGCTATACATATATATACATGTATTGACTTATAAACAAGGAAATTAATTTACAAGCAAAGAAATGAAAACAAGGAAAAAACAGAGCAAGTCTGCAAGCTGGAGGTGTGGACGTGAAGGTGCTGAAATCATGCAAATTGTGATACGCTCTTGCGCTGGAATCATGCAGATCGCAATATGCTCTTGTTAGCTACGACGTTGGCTTGATTGGTGGGATCTCTTTTACAGGTGCTAGGCAGAGAAAGGCGATGTGAGGAGCTGGCGAGGAAGGAGGTGGTTTCGCGCAATGGTCTAAAATTTGAATGGCTTGACAATAGAGAAGAAAAATAAAAAAGGACAGAAAAATAACCCCACACGTCAGGTGTGGGGTGTGGGATCAGCACAGTTGCTGATCCGTAGAAGGACTCAAAAGTAACTACATTTTTTTCCCGAAAAATTCTTGGGAGAAGCCATTGTTGACAGTAACCACTTTTACACACAATATGTGGTTTCATCCGGACCGCACATCTTAAAGTTGAAATTATCGGATTGAGAGAGACGAATGAGAGAGAGAGAGCAGGCGAGAGAGAGAGAGAGCAGACGATGAGAGAGAGAGAGCAGACGAGAGAGAGAGCGAAGATGAGAGAGAGAGATGAGAGCCGGACGATGAGAGAGAGAGAGCAAACGAGAGAGAGAGAGATGCGAGAGAGAGAGCGAAGAGAGAGTGATGAGAGCGAAAGAGTTGCGACAGAGAGAGAGGGGATGAGAGATGAAAAAAAACAATGAAAGGAGGAGAAGAAGCCACGTAGTGAGTGCAAAGTGTGCACCACTACAGTGGCTTCTCTCTAGCATTACTCTTTTTTCCCAGTGTTCCTTGTGGTTTCAACTCTGTTGGAAACTTGGAATTGGTCGGCAGAGCTAGTCGGGCCTCGGCCTCTTTATGTTAATCACCATGTTCTCCATGAAGGCCCGAAATCAAAGATAATCCTCAACTCCTTGTTTTCACTTGTACAAAATTGTGGGCTAACCTAGCTGAACTCATTTTAGACTCTAGAGCCCAATTTTTGCTCAAGAATATAGTCTAGCTTAAAAAATATATGATCCACTGGTAGATATGGAACTCAACTCTGAATCTACATAACCAAACACAAAGAAACAAAATGCTTCAAAAAGAAATTACACAGAAAAACAAAGAAATATGGTTGATTTTTCACCCCCAAGAAAATGGGTGGAGTTTTTTTAATTGGCCTTTCAGTCTCTCCCATGTACCAACTCTCATAATCTCTTTGCCCATTCAAGCCCCACAACTTTGACATGGTCATATATGGGACATGTGATTTCTACAAAAATTGTTGAAAACCAAATCCCAGCTATCCTTTTTTTTTTTTCATTAACAAATGGATGAATTTGTATTGAACAATGGATCTTTTAAGAGTTCATTAAATCTTTCAGCTCAATAATTTATTTAGGAAAATGGGCTACTCTATGGTTGTTAGAAGAAAAAAATAGCAAAGTTCTTTGAACATTGTCTGGTATATCACTTATTCCTAGAGTGGCGC
The DNA here is from genome assembly GCA_029856935.1 of Cyclocarya paliurus. Classification (NCBI taxonomy): domain Eukaryota; kingdom Viridiplantae; phylum Streptophyta; class Magnoliopsida; order Fagales; family Juglandaceae; genus Cyclocarya; species Cyclocarya paliurus. The sequence continues at coordinate 2,725,181 of JARVXP010000207.1, read as the reverse complement.
GTGAACCACACGCACTGCCACAGATAGTGAAGGTTCTATGATGGCGTATTGTCGCATCTTTCGGTTGCTACGTTCTTATGTTCCTGCTTTCCCTAACCGAATAACAAGACAAAGTGGTCATCGAAGACTCCTACAACCAGTCCAAACAAACAAGTTGTAGCACACTATGTTTCACTGCGACTTTTAGTCGCATCTAATAGTCTATTTATCAAACTATACAAAAATTGCTTCAAGCAGCTTCTTCTTAATGGGAAATGGGTGGGAGCCAATTTTTGGCTACAGATCCCTTTTTTTTTTATTATTCTACTGGTGTTGTATTTGTTTATTCTGAGATGATTGTTGGAGACTCTCTTCCTATTGAATCTTGTATCATATAACCATTTAGTTTATTTATGAATTTGCTTGCTTAGAGGAAAAAAAAATAGCAAATAGAAGTTAAAAATTGAAACTAATGATCATAATATGCACGAGTTTAATGGAGAATCAGGTTATGGATTTTGTGGGATTTTGAAACATAAGGCATGCACGATCAAGAAGCAAAATCGGGGGCTAGTCATTGGGATGGATTTCCCATTCGTTGGCTGCAATAAGAATGTTAAATATATAATATGTATTAGGCTCGAGAAGAATGAGAGAAGGAATGGGAGTCTCGCCCATGTCCAGAACCTCTGATTTCTCCTTTTCCTTGCTACATTGTCTTTACTTAACAGATTATATTATCAGCCCACGACACTTACAACTTTGGTTCCTTTAGAAGCCTTTTCTTTACCCATATCTCTCGCTCAAATATATTCCCCCACAACTTTGTTACTATTGCATGCTTTGAATTCGCAACAAAAAAAAACAGCACTTACCTGAAGCACACCCTCTCGTGCTCTTCGACATAGCTCCTACATCTTCCAGAACCAAACTTCTTATACATGTATGTTCCTCTTGTTTGTCATCATTTTCATTCGTTGGCTTCAAATCTGGCTTGTGATTAATAGGTTTATGTTTTTTTTTTGTAAGTTCTCTCATTGTTTGATTTTCTTGGTTAACGCTACTGGGTCTTGTTTTCAGTATTCAATGGGACCCATTAAAGGGTTCAAGATGAGGAGGAAGAAGGCAGAGAAAAAGGTTGACCAAAATGCCTTCGCTGCTCTCCCAACCCCAGCCCTTGGAATGGTGGGACGACTTCTCCGAGAGGATTACTGGTAAAACATATTCCACAGTTCTCTATTATGCATTTACATATTTTTCTTGCTTGTTTCTTGGTTTAATTTTTTGAGTTTTGTTAATATTATGCATTGAGATTGGTTCTAGTGTTCATTTTCTCGTTTGCTGCTTATGAGGGCATTAGTTGGGCTTTCTCGTTTGAAAGGCATGGGTCAATGCAGTTTTCAGTAATTGGATTGAAATCTTCGATGCTGTATTCACACATGTTTTTTGTGTTCTGAAGCTTGAGTTATGAAAACTGGCAAACTGATATTTATTCTTGCGATCTTTTAGCTTGTGTTTCTTGCTTATCTTCTTTGATCGATTTGTGTGGTTGAGAATTCCCTACATATTGATATTGATTACAGTTGGGCATACCTGGTGAGGTGATTATAAGGGCATTAGTTAGGTTTTCCTTGCTCTTGATTAAATTTATGGACATGGGTCGACTTGTATGTATATGAATATTACACTACGCAATACCTTTCTTTCGCTCGATTATGTGCATTATTGAGTTTTGGTTTATTTCATATAATGATGTTCCTCTTACTGGGCATGTCTGTGATATAGTACTACTAAGGATCTATAAATCAGTTCTCTTTGTATCTAGTGAAACATCAAGACTAGGGTAAAAATCCAGTTTTTAATAAACAAATTGATTTCTGGAATTTACGTGGTATGCTCTATTTCTTTTTTGTCTAAATTATACAATTTCTTTTCTATGTTCTCGTATGTGTATCTTGAATGGGTAAGGCCCTTATATCTCTGGTTTCTCTTCTCCATTATACTACTATTTCCTTCCCTAGGGAACCAGGCAAAGGAACAAAGAAAGAAAAGTGCACCCTTGTTGGGTGATCCATTCAATTCTACGTACTGCGTTTACTACTTTATAGGAGTCACATAGTATGTATAAGCTAGTTCTTTTAGCGTGTCTCCATGATGGAGATTGTTAATACAAAAAATCTTCCCAACCTCCTACTATTCATCCACACTCCACACTCCATCTTTTTTTTAATTTTTTTTTAATTTTTTTTATTAAATAATTTTTATATGAATAGTGAATAAAAAATTTAAAATAATTTTAAAAAAAATAAATTCAAAAAGAAATTTTAAAAAAATATTAAAAAATATTTAAAAATGTGGAGTGTGGAGTGTGGATGAATAGTAGGAGGTTGTGTAGCAAAACTCTATTTCTTGGGAGATTGTAGTCAACATCATGCTTTATCGATTGTAAAAGTCTCTTAAATTGCTTATAGAAGATAGTTGAGTTTGATACTGGGAAGAAGTGAATGAAAAAATAAACCACTTCACCAAATGTGCTTCTTGTTCTAATGACAGAGGAGCAAAAATATGGTAGGGGAAGAATGATTGAGCACCCGATTTTCCATTTGTTGCTTTGTGTCCTTGCACAAAGCATAATGAACTGTAGAAGAAAAATAGTAGCCTGTAAATATCAAGAGTCTCTAGATGATATAGTTACCCCATTAGTTTCGGTTATCTGCATATGTTTGAAAATCTATCTATTATGTTGTGCTTATATAAGTTGGTGGTTCTTTTTATGTCTTGTTTTCACTCTATATCATCTTACAGATTTTGTTTCTAGAGTATATTTGCCTTTGAACTTTAAATTGGGAGTTCTTGATATGGATTTATTATCTAAGGAAGCTTCTTCTTATTGTCTTAAAAATCTCTCCTCTCAAATATTTCATTGTAATCAAACAATTGTAGAGATCAACAAGCATTTTCTTTTTACACAAAATGTAGGCAACAAGGGATCACTTGCTTTTGAATAGAACCCTATCTAAGGTAACATTATAAACTAGAAGCAATCTTAAAACATTTTGTGCTGTCCCTTACATATGATATTTATTGAAGAGCAATGAAACATCCCTGTTGCTGTGTATCTCCTGGATGTGAGAACTCATCGTGAAAATCCAAAATGGGCATATTATGCACCTTATTAGGCAATTTTAATTTAGATTTTAGCAATTCTCTAGAGTTCCTGAATTATGCACCCTGGAAACTCGGAGGGAATGATCTTTTTTGAATAGGTGAACTTGAGCTTCTATGAATCATAGTAATTTTAACGAGTGGACTTCTTAATTTGCACAAACAAAAACTCCTGGAGACCATTAGATTGCTTATACCAACTGGGGGAATTTCTCGTAGGACACACTTGTACTTCAGCTTGATCAGGCAGAAGCATAAGTAAGCCCACATAGTTATAGAGGACATGGTTCTAGTAAGAAAGTGAGGCATATGCTTTAGATATATTAGAAATATGATTATACTGAATAACAAAAAAACCGAAAGATTGAGATACTTATGATGGGCTCAAGAAACTCATGCGTAGCATGGTTGTTCTAAAGTAAGTGTTAGTTTTAGGTAATTGGAGCAAAGAATTTACATAAACATCGACGTGGCTGAAACCGACTTTGTGGTATGATTCTCATTGTCACTGTTTTAGTATTTAACAATGTTTTCTTAGTTTTCCTTGTATCTGAGTAGGTTTAGACTAAATAGTCCACCAAGGAGTAAAGGCATTAAAAATAAAGCTAAAGATTCACTTTAGCCAAGAAAAAAAATGGCCCGCCACTCCCTACAATTATATGTTGTCAGTTATGTGAAAAAGTCCATGGTTTGTGCTTAACTAGATTCTATCTTTCTGTTGTATCATCATAAAAGAAAGAGAAGAGAGAGAGAGAGAGAGAGAGAGAGAGAGAGAGAGGAGGAGGAGGAGGAGCAGAATCCCCATCCTATCTGTAGAAAATAATGTTTCCTTAGTGTCTAGTTTCTCCATGTGTTCACCTCCTTAAACGAGTATGTTACAATTTTTCCACTTCTCAAGGCCCCTATCTAAGTCAAAGAAATTTGAATCTATTTTTAAAATCGCAAGAAAGACATTCGACTATATTTTTTCTCTTATGAGGGATGATATGATGGCTAGGCCTTCGAACTTCAATGATACAGATGGCAAGCCTTTGTCTTTAAATGACCAAGTGGCTGTTGCTCTTAGGAGACTTAGCTCTGGTGAATCACTATCAAGCATTGGTGAGTCATTTGGGATGAACCAATCAACAGTTTCCCAAGTAACTTGGAGGTTTGTGGAAGCAATGGAGGAAAGAGGACTTCACCATCTCCGTTGGCCTTCGACAGAAGCAGAGATGGAAGAGGTAAAATCTAAGTTTCAAAAAATTCGTGGCCTTCCAAATTGTTGTGGTGCAATTGACGTCACACACATCATGACGACTCTCCCTACAATGGACTCGAGTGATGATGTCTGGCTTAATCGTGAGAAAAACTGCAACATGATCTTGCAAACAATTGTGGACCCGAAAATGAGATTCCGTGACATAATTGTAGGGTGGCCGGGAAGCTTGAGTGATGCCCTTATGCTCCGAAGTTCAGGTTTCTTCAGAATTTCTGAAGAAGGTAAGAGGTTAAATGGAAAGAAAGTGGAACTTTCTCAAGGAATAGAGTTAGGAGAATATATGGTAGGGGATGCAGGGTTTCCCCTTTTGGCATGGCTTCTTACTCCTTATTGAGGAAGAGGTCGCTCAGATTTTCAGTCTGAATTTAACAAGAGGCACTTTGCAACCTGAATGGTGGCACAGAGAGCTTTAGCTAGGTTGAAGGAGATATGGAAGATAATTCATGGAGTAATGTGGAAGCCTGATAAGCATAGGTTGCCGAGGATCATTCTGGTTTATCACAACATTGTTATTGATATGGAGGATGAGGTGCAAGATGAAATGCCTTTGTCTCACATCACGAGTTGAGTTATCGACTACAAACTTGCCAATCTGCCAATAAGATTGCCGTTATCATCAGAGCAAATCTTTCTCTCTACTTATCTGGAAAACTGACATGTTGAGAGCATTCTTCTTTCTCCTTATGCCTGTGAACAATTTTCTATGATTGTACTTTGCCTTTTTGTTAGCTGAAAAGGGATGTTATGCCTGTTTGGTTATTTTTCTTCTCACATAGGCAGTTGTCAATCTTGAACACACTTAAATGATGCATAAACTTGAATCTCTCTGTCTCTGTCTCTCTATCAATCCCCCCCTCTCTGTCTCTCAATCTCCCTGAGCTTGAACATGTAGTAAGTGATTGTTAATTTATGCGAATCTCTCTCTCTTTGTTTTTTAGAAAATATTTCAACCCAACGCTGAAAATGATTAGGGAGGTGAAGTTGTGTTGTGAGTCTGTAACACAACAAAATGTGGTAGACATTATTTACTCTGATGATAAGTTCAGAGTAAATATTGCTGCATTTAATAAAATGTGGCTACAAAAGAATGATGATGTGTGTCAGGGGAAATGAAGGACTTGGGAAATAAGATGTTTTATTGGATTTTGAAAAATAAGAGAGAAAAAATTTTAAAAAAATATATCAAAGTTAAAAAAAGTTGTTTGAATAGAATTTTTTTAATATTACTATTGTTATTATATGAAAAAAATATAGATTTGAAATTGAAAGTGTTGTGTTTGAGTGATGTTTAAGAATGAAATATCTGAGAAAATTTGAGAACAGTTATGTTATCAAACGAACCCTAATTCTCTCTATTAATGAATATGAATTCCACGTCAGTATTTTAAAATAAAAAACAAAATATATTTATCAATTAAACTAATCTAAAAATAAAATTAAGACCTGCCTTTTGACTGTGAGTAATGATATATACATAACCTTTTTTATAAAACTTTTAACACGTTTATTTTAAATACTTGTCTTCATTTTAGATCATTTCATCCTCAGTAACACTTGTTGATGTAATATATTTAAAGTGGATGTCATTTTAATGGTTGATAAAAGAAGCAATTTCAAATATGTCACATTATCAAGTGAGATTAAGGATGATATAATTTAGAATGAAGAGTATAATTACTCCTAAAATATATAAATTTTTTATTATTAAGTCAGTGTATAGAGTACATCTGGTAAAATACTTATATAGTATGATATGATTAGAAAGATTAGTTTTAAAATTTAATTTTATAAATCAACTAAGTAATATGAATAATATATTTTACACGTTGACTTAAGAAAATTAGTCTCATTTTGGAGGATTTTGTTTGCATTTTTTTTTTCCTTTTAAAATTAGTTGTCCAAAAGAAAAAGTTGTCAGGATAGCTCGAACTCGAAGTCGAACATTAGTTAACGAGTCCAGGCCCAGTCTTCCTGTTTTAACGGATTTGGGCTGATGGTATGGAAGGTTTGTTTCCAGATTAAGCCTGAAAAACATAAAATGGAAAAAAGGAAAAGAAAAGAAATACCGACAAAAAAATGCCGTTACGGATGAATCATAAAAAAAAAAAAAAGGGAAGCCAGGGCATTTCTAAGGTTAGGGTTTTGATTTGAACATGGAAGTGAAGAATCTACTCAAGGACAAGAAGTTCTGGCTCGCTTCCTTTCTCATTGCCTGGGCCGCAGCTCTCCAGGTAAAAATTATTTCCTATCTACGGTCCAACCCATGCCGTTAATTACGCATGAATATTGCGTGCGTGTATATAAATTATATCCATCCAGTTGGCGAATGAATTTGGTGAGGTTCTGTGGGTTGATGTGGTTGCAGGGGCATATGATGTGGTTGCAGAGGCAGGACTCCTTCAAGCAGAAGTTTGGTACTCTCAATACAAATGGTAGTGATGATGAGAAATGAATCACCCCTGTGCTATGTTTTAAGCAAAACAGGGTCTTGGTAGTTGATGATTTCAAGTCCTTCATCTGAATTCATTCTGTTGAATACTGGTGAAACTGATTACATAAACCTCAAAGGGAAAAAACCCCCGGTTTCTTTTTTATTTGGATAATTATCAAATTCTTGTTTCTTATGGGCTTGCTTACATGCTACCAGTGTTGCCTGTTTGGATTTAATTTTCAATTTTTCTGGGAACACCAGAAGATGCCCTGAATTTAAGTAGTGCGAAAGGTAACTAGGAGCATTTTCAATGGTTCTTTACTTAATTTGGATATTGCGCATGCGTGTGATGCTAAGTGATAAGTGTAGAGATGAGTGAGTTATTTCTTGGATATTGCTGTTGGTCGGTTAATTTCACTTTGAGGAATTTGTGTGAACTCCCGTATTGAAAGGCCTAGTTGGGACTCACCAGGAGAAAGTTTGTTTTATAGGAAGTTGGTTGCCATTAGGCTTAGGTGGAGAACTTTAAGTTCAGTATGACCTCGTTGGATTACATATATGCTCATAGCCCCCAATAGATAGTGTAAGTTGTGATCTACCAGTGAAAAGTTGTGAAACTAGTTGAATATGTTATGTTTGTAAGTGATGAACTCTTGCTTACAGGTTATGACTTATGTGTATAGTTTTTAGCAGTTTATGCATTGACAATCTATGTAATCCTTGAGTTTTTCTTCACACCAATAGCTTCAGAGATGTGGAAAAGAGATGGAAAGAAAGTAAACAAGAGGACTTTTATGCTGGTACAGCTGTGGCCTCTAGCATGGAGACATGGAGGAATCATGGGTTAGCATAAATGATTGTAGCTACTTCCTTCACAATTTCTTGAGGAATAAACTAATTAGTGTCTTAACATATAAGGGTTTTATATAACTCTGCTTTTAGGCCTTATGAAGCTGTGACAAATTTTGGATATTCAGTTGAAAATTTATTTTTGATAGGTAATCAATAAGTTTTATTCATAAGAAGATACAGTTGAAAATTGACCACCACATTAGATGATTGTTACACCGAATGTATGGGTGGGGGAGCCCCCACCACCAGCACTGGCTTCCCCTGGTGAGTGGTCGTGTGGGAGTATCAAGGAGAAGGTATATAATTGTGTAAAACTCCAGTATCTTAAAACTTCAATACCCCATTGTTTTTGTTGTTCGTGAACTACTCCTTGCTGTTGCCATTGCTGGGTGGGGATAATATCGTTGCTTGAAAAAGCAGTTCTGATATACAAGTGCTTGGCGGAGTAGCAAATCATGTAGATGCAGCTACCATAGCATTGACATAAGGTAGATGAAATACTGGTGTAAGGATAAATGTTTGTTGTGATTTTTCGCTAGTGACTGAGAAGGAGCTTCATGCTGTAAGGCGCAAAAAACGTTTGGCGCATTTTGGTTGTTTCTTCATTTTTTTATTGGTGTATTCTTAAAATCGGCTAGGGAAGTTCTCAGAGGATGTCTGATCATGCATCTATAGTGGAATAGTGTAACGGAGTAACTAACAGTTGCTCTAATTGGAAGTTGAAAGTGAAGAACTTTGACCCTCTCCACTTGGGCATAACTGTCCAAACTAAGTGAACATGGCAATTTGTTGTTACTTGTGTTATGTTCCCATGTTGCTCATTTTACACCTTGGGTTTGACCGTTAGTGCATGTTTAAAAAAGTAGTCTCTGTATTTTTTTAAATTAATAAAGATATTTAAAAAATATTTTTTAAAAAATAGAATGAATTAGGTTTTCTTTGGTTACAATGATTAGATTATATGAAATTTGAAAGTTAAATAAAATATTGATAGAATACAATTTTTTTAATATAATTTTTGTTTTAAAATTTGAAAAAGTTGAATTGTTTATTATATTTTGTGTAAGAGTTAAAAAAATTTGTAATAATTGGATAGGAATCTTAGGACTATACATCAGGGTTTCGATCCGGAAATTCGGGTATACCCAGACCAGAACTTGAATTTTAAACTCAGATCGAAACTTGGACCGAGTTAGCTAGGGTCAGACCCGGGCCGAAACCCAGATTCATGGTTCTAGGTTGAATACGGATTCTGGATTTTGGGTTGAACCTGGGTTCCAGCTGAAAATTCAAATTTCGTGTGTGGAAACAAATCAAAATCCAAATATATACAACCTTGATCCAATCCTTGCATGCCGTTCGTTGCTTGGACGGTGTCATTCTCAGCGATGGCCGAGGCTCCAAGGCCTGTACTAGTGACAATGAAATTGAAAGTCTCCGGTAACAAGAAGAAGTAGAAGTCGTCGACGTTACACGACTCTCTGATGATCGTAACAACGTAGGCGAATCAAAAGACTATGATGAGAACACCGAACATGAGCAACCGCACCAGAGTGTTCCTAAGAGACCTGAACTTGCCCATGGGAGGCTCTATTATTGCTAATATTGCACCTTCTTTTGAGAGAGAAGAAAACTAATCAAAACCCAAAAAGCGAACTAGAGAGAGAGAAAGAGAGCAAGAAATGAAGATTAGCAAGAACAGAAACAAGCGGAGGTGTGGTTCCCGCCAATTAAGGATCTTGTAAGGGAGAGATTCTTCCATACCCAATTTGTTGCCAGTGGAGTTCTATGAAAGACCGGGGACTTGTGAATGAGAGAGAGATAGAGAGAGAGAGAGAGAGATACCAAAGGAAGTGCTCATCTTTGCTCTATGATAGATAAAGGCTTGTTTGGTCCTTTGCTATCTATAACAAACAAACAAAAAAGCATCCAACTTTTCTTGATTGATTGACAGAGGATGATTTCGGCGTGTTAGTTATTATGATTTGGGTAATGATACCGTTGTAGTTAGACTACTACCGCTTTATGTGCATCTCTTCCTCCAAACGTCAAATTCTCATACTCTTCTACCTCAACCACGCAAGAATTATAGTTCGTGCTCAATTGAATGCCAGCTATATCATTGTATTCTAGTCTTCTCTTCATCGGCTCATCCAACCTTTTATGACATCTGATATATCTTGCTTTTCCAGGACTGGGCTCATAAGTGTGCTCAATGACAACATGGGTCAAGCAAAATTCACCTTTAGAACCCAATATCACATTGATCTTTGCTTTGCGTCTGTTGTGTTCCATCGGTCTCGGTTTAAGAATATTTGACAATATGCTCATAGAGGTGCCTTGACGGACATAAGCTAGAGTGAAATATCTTATTTTTCCATCATCTCCAACTTTGGAACTTCGCTTTATCATTCCGAAACCAACTTGTTTTGCATACTTCGTATAGTATGCCCTTACTTCTTCAACTGAGGAAAATGACATTCTCTCTTTTGGTTCTTCAACAATATCCTTACCACTAACATTTGGTTCTATTTACATAGCCATTAAGACATCCAATGTATTTTCTTATATATTATCATTAAATTTCATAGCAGCCAAATTTTCAATTATAAATTTATCATTTGCATTTTTTTTATTCATGGGTAAAAAAAAAATCTCTTATGTTATAAGTTTAATTCATTCTCAGAATTAGATTGCCAATATTAGAAAGATAAAAGATTTGTCTAATAAAGATTTGGCGTTTATATCATTGATTCTGTTCAGCCTCCAATCTCATAGATCATTGATTCTCACATGTATGCTTGCAATAACATGTATACAAATTTAATTCATGTCTCAAAATTTTCAAGTTTTTCATACCGCAGGAAGTGCATCGCAGAGGCACAATGGACAGAAGTCACGACTGACAGGAGTATCCTCACCACAGCGGAGGTGGGCTCGACATCTGGGCTCAGCTTCTGGGTTCAAAGTGGGCTCAGCGTCTGGGCTCAACTTCTAGGTTCAGAGTGGGCTCAGCATCTGGGCTTAGAGTGGGCTCGATGTCTGGATGGGCTGAATGTTTGGGCTCATGGGCTGGATTATGGTCTGAGCTCGTGGGTTGTGGTTGGCGTTGTTCAACGGTGGGGCAAGCAACACGAAACGATGGGGCAAGCAATGAAAATAATCAATCTAGTTTGAGAGAGAGAGAGAGTTGCGTTCAGACTTCAGAAAGAAGAATAAGCCTTTATTTTGGGCGCCATGTTTTATTTCTGAAATTTGTCTGTGATAAAAAGTAGACATCACATCACAGCAGAGTTAACTTCAGAAGACATAAGAGCACTAGTAGTGGTCTTAACAAACTTTGGCCAAAATCTGACTATGAAATTCATTTTTACAAATTTAACTAACCACTTTTCAACAACGTCAAATAATAGGCTCAACAAATCTATTACTATTCTATTAAAATATTAATTTTAAACTTTTTATTTTAATTCTATTTATAATTACAGTCCAAAACTTTCCTTTCATCCCTTTTCCTCTACCCATTCCTCTGAGTCCTCTCTCTCTCTCTCTCTCTCTCTCTCTCGTCGCAAAGGGGATCGTCAAGAACTTTGGTAGCTAGATCTTCCTGGCCGCAACATAGATTCAAGCAACGAACAACACGCGAGGAGGTTTTCATCTTTTCTATACTGTACTTCATATTCAAGCATAGTTGAAGTAGATTCAAGCATAGCCCAGGTTCTTCCCTTCAAACACTTTGGTTTTGCACTGTAGATTCAAGCATAGCTCAACGGATTTCAGGTTCTTCACGATGGCATTCCGCGGTTGCAACTGGGAGTGAAGAAGAAGTAGGCCGTGTTATTTCTTGGAGTTTTTCTACTTACGCGGGAGAGAAGAAGCAGTGGAAAGATAATATTTTAGTCAAAAAAATTTTGACCAGCCCCTTTGGTTCAACAAATTTGGCCAGTGATTATGATTTAATCTGAAGTTAAAATTACTATTTATTTGTTGAACTCCTTTTTGCACATTATCTTGTACTTTAGCTATTTTTTAGCTCTAATTTAATTTTGTTGAGCTCGCTACTAGTGTTCTAAAGGAGAGAATTGGTTCAGCTTGGAGAAAATAAATAAGTTGTACATGTAGGATAAGAAGTAAAGTGGTAGTAGTCTAACCACAAGGGTATCATTACCCTTACGATTTATCTGGGTTTTTGACACTGCTGCAGCATGGGACAGGTAATGTTGCCCAGACAATCATTACATGATGACACAATACTCTTGCACACAAATACTAGAAATTGTGGTGCAAAAAAAAAAAAAAACAACAACAACAACAACTGTACCCGAGTTTTGCAATCCGGATTCCAACTTAAATTTATTCTAAGCCGGAAGCCAATACTGAAATTCAATTTCTTAAGTTCCAGATCGGTCAGGAAGAAATTCAATCCAGATGAACAGTCCAATCATTAGATGACCAGTGACTCCATTGGTAGGGTTTTGCTACATAACTTCTACCACACTTCACACTCCACATTTTTTTAAATTTTTTAATATTTTTTTTTGAGTTTATTCTTTTTAAACTATTTCAAATTTTCTATTTACTATTCATATAATAAATATTTGATAAAAGAAAAAAATATATAATGTGTGAAGTATAAATAAATAATAAGAGATTATGAGATTTTTTTGCCATTGGTAAGAGCTTGTGGCCGCCTAGCTTGATCAATCAAATTTTTCCGTCCACACGTACGGGTTAAGATACGGCGAGAAAGGAATAAACACAGGTGTCGGAGGAGTCCAGGCTTCTGGATAGATGAGTACAGGGACCAAGTTGGAGGACTTTGCCAAATATTACGATACTGCTTGTTTCACACCAGGCCAGGATGAACTGAAAATCTCTAACTACTGCAATGTCATGTGCCCAAATTGTAAAGACTTATGGCGTGGTTGTTGGTCCTTGGTGAGATCATCTTGTCGTCATCAAGGAAAATAAGAAAAGTTGGCATGGAGCCTGCGTCGCTTGTGATTTCTGGGTACAGTATCCCTGGTCTGTTTTAAGTGTCAATGCCGTCCGTCCGGGGTCAATGACCCGGATGTTTTGAAGTTCCCACAACCATATCAACCCCAAATAATGCAAATATTAGTTACTCTACTCTCTCTTGTGCCTTTCTAGTAACCACTGTGGTTCCACCTCCTTATCAACACTAGTACTACTTGTAGTCTTCAGACTCATTCTTTAGAGAAGATGGCAGTTTTATTGATCGTGTAGGCCAGCCGTGAACATGTGAAAACGAGTCATTGTTTTCTTCCAATTCTGACGTTTAAAGTTTAAACCCGTGAAATCATGTGTCACAAAAACAAATACTCGCTAAACTGACTATATATAATTAGCTAGGTCCCAGCTCCAACGAGAGAGAGAGAAAGAGGTGCATGAATGCTTACTTTATTTTCCACGTCGTGGTAAAGTATTACTTAACTTGGTCCCAATTTTTTGTTTTACTTATAAGTTGGTCCCAATTACTTAACTTGGGAATGAGTTCCTCTTTGACCTTATATATAACTTAGAGTCCCACCTCAAACCCGATCCGGTCTTTTTTTCAACCCAATCAATATTTTATTCATTGCGCGCGGTTGGTAGTGATTTTTTCTGACGATTGGAATAACGTTTTTATTCATGTAAGATTGTCTCTTGTCCGTCGGAATTTATACATGTGAGTTTCTCTATATACTATATGTCTATATATATTTTTTGTAAATATTTTTCAAACCGTAATCCAACCCGCCCAGATGGTCATGCAGATAACCTCAACCGGTTCATGCAACTCATGTCAACACTCCCGCTGCGAGTGGGACCATATCTGATAACGCTGATGGTGGAAATAATTCTGACTTTTCATGTGTCTGATCTATATCTTCGCTAAACTCTCTCTCTCTCTCTCAAAGTCTACATCATATACATGCGGACTTTAGAGTGAAGTTAAGCAAAATGCTGTGATACACATCATATATGGGAAAATGCCAAGAAATTACGTTCTGGGATTAATGCGAGAGAGAGGTCGGTACAGCTACGGATATCGGCAGGGATAGGTAGCCGACTACTGCGGCTTTACGCCCAAACAATGTGATGGGTATACATAAGTATTTGCAGTCTTAACCAACCAATGGAATTACTTTTCCCTTAACGTCACCGCTTACCAGATAAGTGATAATTCTTTCCTGGTAGCTAAACATCATTAATAGTTTTAATCATCCACGAGATTATCTACACAAGACCGGAAAAAAAAAAAAATACACGTCTTATATATTTGTTGGGTATGACTTTAAGTCATCGAGGCCGGTCGTATACACAGATGGGACGTATACCTATAAAGTAGTGCTAATTTGGGTTCACATCCAATATTAATCCTGATCTAAAAGCATTTCTGAATCGATATTATCATACTGAGAATTGAAATTATAATTTACTTTTAATTTTTATTAATAATTATCATTGGATATTTCTGTTTAATTATATATAAATTGAGTAATTCTACATATAACCGTGAAATGCATAAACGTCACATAATTACTTAAAAAAAAAGAGTTCATTATTAAAAAATTAATTTTTTTCATGTAAGTTTCATATTTTATTCATTTTTTTCAAAACGCTTATGTAGCGGTCGCATAATTCACAATTGTAAATATCTTTTATCATGTAAATTATATTTGTGTCTACTAAATCATAAATGATCCAAAAAAAAAAAAGTGTATACATGATAAAATGTATACGATAGAAAAATAAATAAATAAATTGAATACTGCTGCGTCCATCGGTATAAAACAAAGAATACTCCGTTAATTTCGTATATATACAGTACTACAAATTGGTATATATGCATTTATATATATATATAATGTATAGTAAGTAGGCCGTTAATTTCTGTTAGGGGAAGTAGGAAACAGGTGCAATAGGAAGATGATCAGTTGCAACTTGCACCAACTACATACTGTTTAGCTAAATAGCTATCTATCTTTGTACCTATATAATATATATATATATATTTATATATATTATATATTATGCAACCTGTTTGCACAAGCTGGTTTCTCATGATCTCCATCTTGGCACTAATTATTAAGGACCAGGTCGTAGCGTGCGAATATTTTTAATGTACGTACGTAGTCATGTATGTATCATAATATATATGCGTTTTCCAACCATTTGGCCTGCTAGGGCCGATCGAGAATATAACGATCAGTAGTTGGCCCGGCCTTAATTTAATATACGGTAATCATGTTACTATAGTAGGCAACTTAGTTCGGTAATATATATTAAGGTCTATAGGACAAGATCATCCTTAATTATAAAAATTGGTGGGCTGATTTGAGAGTGCGCATCATTAATCAATAATTAACAAAGAGAGACTCGCGAGTTTGGATTGGGAGGTAAATTGAAATCATCTCATTACTGTTTATTAATTGGTTATTAATTGTACTCATATTTTACAAGAAATTAAGGAATTTCCCTTCCAATTTAATAAAGAAGAGGCCGATTAATTAAAATTAAGACAAATAGTCACGCATGTGTTGAGAAGCAAAGATCTAGCAAGAAGATGCATGCACGACGATCGAGATATAACAGACAAAATAAAGAGGAGATCAGACGAGGGGTTTGATGGCTCGATCGGCTAAGCCTGCCTCCATCCATTGCGTGAATTGTGAAATTAGGAGGAAAAAATGAGAGAGAGAGAGACAGAGAGGGATAATTCTGCACGCTAGCTATTCATGACATGAGGCCGCTGAAAGGACGGGGCTGGGATCATTTAAATTAACACTATAAATATCGCTTTACGTACGTGAATTATTTATAGACTAAAGTTTTTAATTCTTAGAAAAAGAAATGGTTTGGCACGATTTAGGACTCAAGCTAGTAACTAACTGGATTAAATATTAAATTTGTCTTTATAAAATTGGTCTGCCCTATATATAATATAATATAATAGCTTGTCTTAAAGTCAAATTAATTATTTCCTGACCAACTTTTTAATAATCTACGTAATTAATTAAAAACGATCAAATTGATTTTCTTTCAAAAATCCAGTTAGTAAATTGTTTAACAAAACCTACAATATCATCACTAATAACAATTCGACACGTGCCACTTAATTAATTTACAGGTCGTATGGGTCATTTGAGTGATCTTTTTTAAAATCACATATATAAAATAAAATGGTCAGTTAAAAAATATATTAAATAATCTAATTTTTTAACTTCAAGAAAAATCAAATGCAAAAATCAATTTGACATTTAACTCTAATTAATATGGCGTTACACAATTTGATGAGAGCTGAGTTAAAATAGTCCACCCACGGCCAGTCCTAAGTTAATCATATTCCATGCACTATTTACTTAATTATGCGCTACAACTGTGGCCGGGGATGATGATCATGATTAATATAAAGACATTAATATTGTTTTGTTCATCATATCAAAGTAAGCAATTAAGTCAACAATAATTAATTAATATACATATTTCTTATAAGCCAAGTAATTAATTAATTATTAGGTTTATGCTACTCAGTAACGTACGTACGTGGCATGAAGTACTGGCAACAGCCAAGATCAAGAAATAATATTATATACGTAGCTAGCTAGGCCGCATGTTTTGATTCGTACGCACGGCCGGGAGATGATCTAGAGTTTGATTTGATTTATTCTGATCATGAGTTCCTCGATTAATGCTCACCAGTGCCTAAATTAAAACAAAAAAGAAGTCTAAATGCTCACTTGGTGGGGGGGCATCTTTGATATTTAAGCAAATTTTGAAACAATTTCATGGGAAGATGACAATTTTTAACGAGTGATCATTAAAATAATCAACCTTCCTCGGTTGGCTAGCAATGCAATGCAAGCTTTATAACTAACATGATAAAAATTACTTCCATCTGTCAGTATTATATGCTGACTAATTCGAAGAGAGTAATTAAAAAGGGGGTTTTTATTAAGTATTTAAATTATTTGAAAGTTATTTGATTGATTTATAATAAGTATTATATCCAATGAGCCTTATCCTCTTAATTTCTTCTTTGAATTTCATTCGTAATTGAATAGAAAAAAAAGAAGAAGAAGAAGACATTATATATATAAATTACTAAGCTGCACACGCCACATTAATTTATGAATTAACGAGCTCACCCCACCCCTATATATATAGTTGTCTTCTAGAATTATGACTTTGGGAAAAATTGCCTGCTTTTTTATTTATTAATTATATGGAAGCACTACAGACATGACTACTACAAATATTAGTACAATATTACGCTATATTTTTTACTGATCGCACCCGAGGTTCCTGATTTTGTCGCTCTTAATTATTCTAATTGGGTGATCATCTCGACAAGACAAAATTTCCTTATATTCTAAATAAAATTTTATTTTGATCATCACGATATATAAGTACGTACGTCATCGATCGGATTATAATTTATAAACATATATACCGGTTCAAAAAAAAAAACTAGCAAATGCGCGCAATATATATCATTAATTATTATTATTATTATTTTTTTAATGCCACGCGCGGAGGGTGGTCTATTCTTTGTACCTTAAGTTCATAACACCTAGCTTTCCTTCATCTAACAGCCAAGCCAGATTCAGTGTGTATCGCCACGCCGGCCATGTTAATCATGAATAGTTAGGTTTTTCCAGCTTTCATCATATGCCATAGCCGATACCAATGGTAGACCTCCATCTGCCAGCCATTTATACGTTGTTTGTTCATCCAATTCATGCTATATATAACAAGTACACTAATAGATTTTCTTCTAGGGATTATTTCTGATAATCGTGAAAGCTAGCACAGCATGCAGTACTACATGATCTCTGATATACCACGCGGTCCTGATATTGTACGTACGTTGCATCTCGCGTCATGTGTTCAGCTTGGATAGTTTACGCTTGGAAATCTAAATTCTAATTAAGCTCTCAGATATTGCATATATACAAGATGTTTATATGTATGTAAAAAAAAAAAAAACCCCACTAAATTAACCTACGTACGGACAAATACCCGATGGTTTTATACTATAATAAATGAACAAATATATATGTATAATAAATATATCGTACTGATCATGATCATGTGAAAGATCAATAGAGAGAACTACAGTAGCTAGCGGCCGGCCTACCGCATGGGTAAACACATGACAAGCTTAATCATATTACAAAAAACAATCAATCAAGGGTGCTGCCTTACCAAGCCTTACACACTCCAGATTATTCTCAACGGGTGTCAGGTTGAGATCCAGAAACAGGACTTTCCGACTAGTCGTTTTCTTTACGACGGGTACTACTTGTGAAGAAGAAGAAGAAGAAGAACTAGCACCCAGATCAGGAACCTGCAGCAGGCTTTGTGTGAGATTGAAAGGAGCTTGGTTTTCGTGATGAGTCAAGGCTGTCCTGTGCCTCCTCATGTGACCCCCCAAAGCCTGCCCTATGGCAAACTCTAGGCCGCAAATAGAGCACTCGTGGGTCTTGGGTTTGGTTGGGGATGAGCCATGTGACTGCGACTGATCAAGATTTCCTCCGTCTGCGCCTCCCATCATCAACCTCGGCTTCTTGTGGCTCGCTCGGTGACCGCCTAGCGCTTGGAACGACTGGAATTTCCGGTTACATGTCTTGCACTCAAAGACACGGCTTGGAGAGTCGTCGGAGAAAGCGTCCATTTCTCCCCCGCGAGAGAGTAGCATCAAGCAGTTTGCCATGTTCATGTTATCGATCTCTCTTTCTGCTATGCTTCTCTTCATGTGTGCCAAAAACTAATTAAACAAACAGAAATTAGGAAATATTCAGGGTGTGAAAAAGGGTAAAGGATACGTCCTTTTGAATGAATAATATGGCTTTGGTGTGAAAGAAGTTTGGCTTTGGTGTGATGAAAATCTGAATGAAACTTAGGCCGTCTGCGGGGTTACGATATATATAGGGCCTGGTTGGAATTCGTATTTTGTTAGTTGCGGACTGTGACTTTTCTTTTGTAAAGTTGACATTTTGGAATGACACCAGTAACCAGCTTGTTAATTACTTGTACAATAAGGCAACACGAGGAGTATGATTGTAAGGGGGTATTTAATTTGGGAATTAAGTAAAATATTGGGGGGGGGGGGGGGGGGGGGTTTCAGTGTGAAAGTGCCGCCATGGGATCGACCGCGTAAGCATGACCTCGTGGCTGAGGCAATAAACCAAGAACAAGTCTCCAGTACTGGCAGCAAGCTAGCTTCAGTGACTCGTGACAAGTCCTTCCTAGAATCCTCTTCAACTTCTAGAACTCGAAGAATCATTTCACTTACTTCCTGGTATGAAACAGATCGCAATCGCGTCGTCAGTACTCCTCGAACTTTATATACTATTCAAAAGCATGACTCTCGATTACATTAAATTTTCTGTGAGGATAAAAAAAAAATCTAGAAGTACTTCGGCTTCATAATTTTCATGTAGATTATTCTGAAGCACATGAAATAAGAGAGAAAAATATACATATACACATGATGCGATTTGGATATATCTATCATAGGCCAAATGTAATACGTAGGATTATACGAATTATAAGTTTTTTTTATTTTTTAAATATTGCTTTTGCTTTTGGGTTTTTTTCCGGTAACTAGCTTAATTTCTATATTTAATTTTGAAATATTTTTCTAATAATTCAGGATCATGTGAACGAAGATGTTACGCGTTAATTAAACAAACTAGCTTGCTAGCTAGATAGTCCAAATTAATTAAGTATTAATAATTAATATTATATACAATGAAATAGCTGCTGATCATCATGTATTTGGAAATTAGTGGAGTATGAATCACGACTTCACTGATCTCATTACTGGTAACAGTAAACAGTACGGCTGCCTGCCGCGCACAAATTAAAAGAGATCATGGAATTATACCTTGTTCGATCATGCAGCATGTTTCTCACACTGCGTGCGTGTCTGCCTGCCTTGATCAATATATTATGGCTTCATCTTATCCCACGACCTTTCTAGTTGATGATCACTTCGTATTAATTATTTGTGGATTGAATACTAGTACTCCTCCAGCTGATCTTTGTGGCTTGTGGTGGTGAAACTATACATGCATGTATTCTTCACGTTTTCACTGCCTATAGTATTAATATATATTAAATATTAATGCTAGCTAGCTGATGTTGAATTGTGAAAGGATTTGGAAAAGTTGGCGTACCGTGTAAAAAGTTCAAAGTTGATCCGCCTCTGAAGTGGGCAAAACTGTGCGTATCTCATCCAGCTTCTTACGTGGACCATCATAATTGTCCGCCATATATGTATATACTTTGCTAAATCCATGGGTGACTGTCGATCGAAGAACTTCTCTTGCATGGTGATATATATATATATATATATATATATATATATATATATATATATATAAAATATAAGAAATCTTACCATTACTTTTGAATGCTTAAGTAATCTCAGATGATTTAAAAATAATAGTAAAAAAATAATAAATAATAATAAAAAAGTAGTGAATAGTTTTGAATAGACTATTTCACTTACTAAACAAATTGTTAACGTCGTGTTTCATATGAATTTGAGCCAGGTTCTAGCAACTTATAATATTTTGAAAGTTTGGCTTTGGAGCTGGAAAGTTTCCGACGCTAAAATTATGAAGTATAGTATTTTAAAAGTTTGTTAATAATGAGAGAGTTTATAAAGCTTTTTCGTACCTAAAAATTAATTACTATTTATATTAAGAGTCTGGGAACAGATCGTGCCTGCCCCGTGGAGCCCATGTCTTTTTTATTGTTCCTTTTATTAGAATTTTTTAAATGTGACATGCCTCTACGACGGCACCATTAATGTGGCGTGTGGCTTAGGTAATAGTGTCATTAATGCAGCGTGGTTCCCCGATTTGCTTTACTCTGCTGGTGTTTTCAGTGGTTTATAGATATTCCCTTATCAGAAGATCAAAGGTTTTCCGTCTTTCCCGTTCTACCCTGTACGAGTTCCTATGAGCAGGTTGCGGCCGAGTGGCGTCAAACCTGTCTGTTTCATCAGCCATCATTGCTTACTTTCCCTTGCAGGCAAGTTGCTTCAGGGGCAAGTTTGGGCCCTAAGGCTGGGTATAGGGGTGAAACCTATTACTCTTGGCCGAGAGTCTAGTAGGCTTATGAGTGGAAGAAATCCTTTTACACATATACTTAGGGTGCATTTGGACGTTGTGGTGATGTCAGATGATATGTAAATAGTAGTAAAAAAGTATTGAATAGTAGTAAAAAAATAGTGAATATAATTAATAGTAAATTGTTTGTAAATAATAGTGATTACAAATAGTTCACTAACCAAACACAACCTTAATGAATTAGTAGTATGGAAAATTGAATCCATATTAATTCTTTCAATCCACTGAATTTATTTGTTTTGAAATAATCTTCCCAACCTCCTACTATTCATCACGCTCCACACTCCACTTTTTTTTTTTTAATTTTTTTTATCAAATATTTTTTATATAAATAGTGAATAAAAAATTTGAAATATTTAAAAAAAAATAAATTCAAAAAAAAATTTAAAAAAATATTAAAAAATATTAAAAAGTATGGAGTGTGGAGTGTGGATAAATAGTAGGAGGTTGTGTAGCAAATCTCGTTTGTTTTATATCATTACAAAATCATATTAATTTCCAATATATGTGTATATAGCTATACCAAAGTTCAAAAAATAAAAAATAAATTCGTTTGTAGTACTTTTTTCTTGGAAGTAGCTGCAAACTTGTAAGATACGTACGTGATGTATTATACTGACGGTGCTGCCACGCACAGATATGTTCCCGCCTCCCCATCGTTTTGGTCAATAGATACTTGATTGGAATGCTCTGGAGTATGTGTGTATCTTTCGGTTTGCTTGCTGGATGAGAATGCTTATACTTGAAAGTCAAGATTCACATCTTAATTTAGTGTTGCTGGCAAGTACATGATCATTCTGTCCATGTCAACGGATAAAACCGCCACATCACATAGGGATCGATCGTTTTAATAATATTGTCTAAACATTGTTAAAAATAATGTAATCAAGGTGCTGTCAGAATAATATTGAATCTATGAAATAAGAAGAATTCTACTTATCATCCTATGCACTACACACCAACATATGATTTGTTATTTATTTTCTTTTTATTTAAACGCACATACTTATACATCAATATAAATGTATTTAAATAGAATAATAAAAATAATAAATTATTTATTAGTGTGTGGTGTAAGGACGACAAGTAACATTTGAAAAAAAACTAACTTATTGACTAGACGTATTTTATTTGGGCTACCTTTTTTTTTTTTTTTTTTAATAATCTTGGATTTAACTTCTATAAGAATTCCTGTTAATGTATATACAAAATGACCTCCGTCATTAGCCCTTTACTCCCTGTATAGACTATGGACCTCTTAGGTAGAATGGCCTTAGCCCAGACAGCAAAACATGACTGCTGCTAAATGTCGGCCCATACTTCGATAATCGAAATGAGTCGTTCGCTGTTCGGTTTGTGATTTTTCGATTTTGGACTTTGGGCCGCTCTATTAGCCCACGTTAAAACTTGGGGGATTGGTAAAGGGATAGAAAATCAAGCTACAAACATAAACGAGCGATGTTAAGGTTTTTTTTTTTTTTTTAGGATACAAAGTTCAATTCCAATAAAATTTAGGAGCTGTGGAAAAATAATAGTGGGTCGGTTGACCGATGAATTATATAGCATGATATGTACAGAGATAAATGGCATAATTGGTTATTTTACCCAGAATTTTACTTTTTAAAAAAACATTTATTAATTTAAAAATACTGGCATTTAGTATATTAACATAGTAAAGTCTTAACAATTGATTTTTAAATCAATGACATGTTACGGTAATTCAAAAAATTTAAAGCATATTTCCCGAAATTGACATGCATGGTCACCTGTGAGCTTATTACCTCGCTTACCATATCACAAATCACCAGCCTATTTTTTTAAGTCAATTATTTCTCATATCTATCTGCCCACAGCTTAGTTTTAGCTTTGCAAATTTAAACCGCTCATTAACTATAATAATTGCTGAAAGCTTGGGCGCACAAACTTAGTATAAAAACGTTAATATCCGTACAATGTAGGTCGTACACAATTAGATAATTTGTTATTAATAATGTCTTGTCCCAACTTATATAAGGAATGGGACGTAAGTGTAGACAAATCATTGGGTTTTTTTTTGCTCGCATTATATTTGGTCAACCATATTAAATAAAACTCATATAGTTTTTTCCATTTTTTTTTTTCCAAAACAAGCATTATTTTCCGCGTGAGAATTGGTGCAGTCGAGTACCTATAGCTACGGGTGTATAAATAAATAAATAAATAAAAACCGGATGAACAGAACCGTAGGTTGGATCCGGTTCTTTAGAATCAAAATCAATTTGGTATTGTTTTCTGATCCAACCGAAATGGTATATATATATATATATTATATATATTTTTATACTATATTATAAATATTATACGTTAAATTACTAATTAATATAACATTTGATATAAGTTAGACACTACTTATATTATACTAGTATAATTAGGCACTAGTTACACTATTTTAATCTTATTAATCAAGTTATTAATCTCATGGTAAGAGGTTTCTCTCCCTACTTCTTAACGGGCTTGAAAATGACTACTAGGAGAATGAGAAATGAAAGCTCGATCCATAACGAATAGATTCTTCGGTCCAGCCCATGGGTAGGCTCTGTCTGGACACAACCTCCATAAGGGAGCGTATTGTTGGGGATGGAATTCGTCGTCCTAGAAACCCATCAATAGCATTCAGCTCTTGAATACCTATCTGCGTAATGGGCGGGAAGTAAGGGGGACTCTCGATTCTCTAACAAGGAAACATCGACAAACTACTAAGAATGCCAACAGGGTTAGGTAAATCGGGAAACCATACCGCATTAATAGTACTACTACTCGAGTTACATGTCACATCAATGACACTGTCACAAGCACGCCGCATTAAATGACTCTAACAGAATGAACAGTCAAAGGACACAGACTCCATGGAGGCAAATACAATCTATCTCTTTGAGCTCCTGGTCTAAATAGCAACTCTCAGGTACGATAAACACTCTAATTCCTAAACTCTTCCATTATTTACAAATTTCTAAAAATGACACTATAAGTCTAACATTGGAAACTCCCGGCTCCTAGGCCGCTCTCTCCCAGTTGTTTTCTTTTTTATTTTTCCAGGCCCAATTCTAAAGATTTAAGTTTCTGAAATCTGACCTAAAGACGTACGAAACACGATGTTAACACTCACTATAATAAGTTAGACACTGCATATATTATACTAGTATAATGAGGCACTAATGGATTAGTAATTTTTAATAATAAACAATAAATTATAGTAATTAAGTTTAGTGTTGCAAAACTAAACTTGTGTGGTAGTGCCACACGTATAAATGGTAAATTAAAAAAATTGAACCAGAGTGAATTTATATCAAAAAAATCGAAAGTTTTAATTTTGATAAATCAATTTATATCAATTCATAAATCTCCAAAACCTATTTAAACCAGTTTAATTCTAAAATTTATCCAAACTTAGATCGAATTCAATGAGTTCCCTAAGAGCATTAGCATTGGATTCATCATTCTTATCTTCAAAATTTGATGAAAAATACATATTTTTCATAAATGCAAAACTTTCCTATCTATAACCCCATATTGGATTAGCCATTAGATTCATAAAAATAATAATATAATATTATTTTTTAATTTATTTTTTTCATATTTTACAATTATAATAACTATATGTTAATTAATAATTTAATTTGATACTTACATTATTATTTCTCAATTTAAATATATTGTGGCTCAAAATTGAGAAATAATAATTTAAATAAATAAAATAATAATTATAGAGTATGAATAGTAAGTCTTTAAATTTGAAGATGAAGAGAAATATACTGTAACTAAAAATTTGACATTTAACCATATGATAAATCTAATATTAAAATTTTAGAATTAAAATTATCAAATTTTAAAAAATTAGACTCATTTGATGAGTCGAATGCTATTCCTCCAACTAGAGCTGCTTTTACGAGCTCACGGGAGGAACCTCCATGAATCGTACACCACTGGATCCAGCGAAATATACGAACCTATAAGGAACCAACACCTGGCCTATCTACCTCGTATGGTAAACCGTCATTTCAAATAAGATTCCCATATACGTACGCCTCTTCCTTTAGCGGCTAATGGCTATGATTCTTCTGTCAATTCCCATAGACCCCAACGAATAAAACTCACGATGAAGATTTAAAATCACACTGTGGTCCCCACAAAATCGTAAATTTACGGCCCAGATGAACCGAACCATATATGGAATAGCTCCATACAATATATCTCGTCACAGTTGAATCACTTGCTCAGAGAGTGCTCCCCAAGTTCTTTTCTCCTAGCCTGTGTTTCAATCCCCGGCGCGTCGCCGTCGGTAAACATATCCGGCGATCGCTCCGTTCAATTCACAGTGGAGGTACTTTCTCTCCGGAACCCTCTCATTGATCGCAGTTTAAGGGTTCAGCCTCCATTTCCATATCTAGTGCACACATACATGTACGTGTCTATGTATAGGTTTCTGAAAATTCACTTTGGTCACTTTCAGCTTTATCTCTCTCCAATACGATTCATTTTTTAAAATCTATGTGGATCATTGGCTCCATGCCGTATGTGATCGAAGCTCGATTTCTTGGGTGGGTTTGGAATTTTTTTTTGAAGTGTTAGGTTTTGTGGTTGTGTGCAGAAGAAGTAACAACTATAGAGGCTTTGAGTGGGATTTGCGTGCTTTGTGTCTTCCATGGTCAAAACGGCGCACTAAAAGGTATAGTGGTTTGGATACTAGAAGATAGTTCGAGTTTTGTGAGAGTGCTGACTCTGATTGGATACTAGAAGATAGTTCGGGTTGCGTGAGAGTGAGTCCTGCTTTGGCTGGGATCATAAAATGGTAGGCTCGAACTCCGATTGTAGTTTTTGCATGAAAATGCTGTGTTCGAATCTGTGGTCCTTTGGGTACTTTGTATCTAATTTTCGCGCTAAAGAGGTTTTCTTTGGCTCTGTCATTATGCATGTTCTGCATTTTTTACTTATTGTTACTATTTTGTTATATTCCATTCGGTTGAACATTTGTATGTGTTCCATATCTAAAATGCGTGTTTCTTTGTGTTGGAGTTATTTACGTTTATGTGCTTATGATTCTTTAGTATGCATTGGTTGAATCCCCATTTTATATAGAAAGTAACTTGGGCCAATCTTGAATTCTGTTTTTTGATAAGTAATAGAAAGATTTATTGAAAAATCCGAAAGGCATAGCCCAAGTATGCATGACATGTATAAGAGAAACAACTGACTAGACATAGAAAAAAATACAAGAAAATCATTAACTCGGCCCATTTGAATTTATTGCAGCTGCCCTATGGAACACATTATCGAGGAAGAAAAATTTAAACTCATCCATTATCTGCTCATGGTACTCAAAATTTCTGTTGTTTATTTTCCTCCAAATACACAATACTAGACAAATAGGAGTAACCTTCCACACTGCTGCAATTTGTGGGCTGCTATATAACCTTTTCCAGCTTTCAAGGAGGTTTGCTAACCTTCTAGGCATAACCCAAGCCAAGCCAACTATACCAAATAAGTCTTTCCACAAGGATTTGACAACCTTACAATAAAGTATAAAGTGTTCTACAAAATTTTTTTTTTGATAACCGTGGGTGTCCAGGCCAGCTTGCGCGCACCTCGACTAATCCCATGGGGTCCTGAAGTTAACGACCAGGTAAACCTCCAGTGGCCCTAAGGGGGCTTGAACTGGTGACCATTGGGGAGCAAACCCAAGGCCGGACCAGCTGAGCTAATCCTCAGGGTTATAAAGTGTTCTACAAATTCTCTGTTGTTTCTACACATACAGCACTAATCAGCTACAATGATACCACATTTCCTTAGGTTATCAATAGTGAGGATCTTTCCTAAGGATGCTGTCCACAAGAAGAAATCTTGAGATTTATTGTGTCTTTGAATATAAAATATCTATAATAATGACACTGATTTGTAAATGACTGTTTTACATTTCATCTCAATTTGCTTTAATTTATTTTAAATGGTTTCTCTAGAGTGAAAAAGTGTCCTGTTTATGGTATATGATCAACTGGAATTTTAGGAAACAAGGGCTTGACAATTTGATCCCCTTTGTATATACTCCCTAGAAACATTGTTTTGTGCTTGCTTCGATTACTTGATCACCAAAAAATTGTACAGGGAAATTTAGTGAGTTATAAGGTTTCATACCTACTATTTAAAGTTGTAAATAGGAAAGTAGTAATGCAGTTATTTCTAAGAATCAATTGAAGAGATTACTCCCTGTAAGTTAGGCTGACTAAGATTTCTCTATCCCGAAACATTCAGTTTTTAAATAAGATATTTGAGTGAGTTTGCACCCTGCTCATAAAGTGATCCAGCCTTTCATCGAGTTCCTTAGGAATCATGAGTCTGTCCATATCTCACTGGGTTTGGATTACTTGACAAGTGATATTGCATGAGGTCTAGCCTTTTTCCACTCCACATCAAATTGTAAGGTTGACAGCTGGTTGTTAATTGCCACCATCAATCTGTTGTATCTGAAAAATTTTCATCAAATTACAAGGATAGACCAGCTGGAGTTTCTTAAGAAGAGCTTAATATCACAGTTTATGGGTCCAGATCCAGTTGGTCGTGAGTGTTTGATTATTGCTTATTTTCTTAAGAAAGCTAACTCCACCTTTTCTTCCATAATCTCAAACCCTAAAACAACTAATCGAAAAGACTGTCCTTTTCTTCCATAACTCCACCTTTCCTTCCATACATAAAGACCATCCCACAACAAGTTTCCTAATGATTTTATAGAAAAACATAAAAGGCATAGCCCAGGTAAACATCTCTCACATATTGGTAAAAGTCAAAGCTTTGTTCTAGAGCTGCATTGTTTTCATCTGTAGCCAAATAAACTAAAATCTTGTGCTTGGTTGAGCAAGGAAATGCCTTAGCTATAAACACAGCTTAGACATGTGAAATGGAATCTGAGTTTGTATGCATCTATTAATATTTAATTCTCATTGATAGCTAAGTGCCTCTGGCTGCACCTATCTGTTATAGAACAAATTCCCAAATATTTTCCTGAGAAGAGTCCAAAAGATCTAGTCTATTATTTTCCTGTTTATGCCAAACCACGTTCTGTTTGGCATAAACAAAAGACCTTGATGTCTCATCTCAATGTGTTTAATGTTTTGACAAAGATCTCAACAAACTATGCATATCAGTTGGATTTTGGGGGTACCCTTGTACCAGAGTTTCATTGAGGTTTTGAATATGTTTTTTTTTTTTTTTTTAATTTTTTTTTTTATCGGTCGAGGTTTTGAATATACTAAAGCATTAGGAGGCCAGTTTTCTAAGTATGGTGTAAGATGGTTCTCCTTCAAGTCAGTTGTGCATCAGGTGTAATTGTTTGAAGATTGTTTCTATGAGATATGACTTAACTTAACTGAACAAGAAGCTGGCATTTATTTTTCACACCAATTCTTGCCAATATCTTCTTGTTAAAAAGTCCCTTTGAAGGGTGCCTTTTCTAGAACTTATTCAGACCTGAAAACAGAATTCTATAATGGCTGTGTTAGAAGAGCATCTCGGGAAGGAATTCGAGGGTCTCAGTATGGATAAGCTCTGGATGAGGCAAGAGTGGATATAAATATATTTAGAAGTAACTATGTAACCTGTGGCTGTGGACCATCCTGAAGAGTTTTTGAGCATTTGAGGTAGCAGTACTGCCTAAGTCACCAAAGCTTCGTCTCTTCATCCAATTTCCAATAGAAATAACTACTGAATTTTTTTGTTCTAAAATGCAGCATTCTATATATGGCTGTTTTGATTATCCATTCTTGTATTCCGTATTTCAATTTTGTCTTTATTGTTGCAATTAGATTAGTGAACATGAAATTTGTGTTATGACATGCTTCTAATTTTTTTTCTCTTTGAGATTGTGCATTCTCATTTTTTTAGTAAGAAGATTGTGCATTCGCAGTTGACCTTTATAAGCTCTTGTTATTGGCAGTCGTTCCAGCAGAAAAGCTTTTGGATGCCGAGAGACGCTGGGTGTCTTACTGATGGAGAGATTGGTTGTGATAATTCATCCAGAATTGAACCGAAGCGGAGTCATCAGTGGTTTATGGATGCCAGTGGACCAGATCTATTCAATACTAAGAGGCAAGCTGTAGAAGCTGTGAATGGAAGGCCAGTTTCAGGAGTTCCACAAATGAATGTTTTTCCATGGGATAACACTTCTGGCTTCCATTCTGATCCGGGGCAGTTCACTGAACGCCTGTTTGGATCTGAGCCTTTACGGACTGTCAATCTTGTTGATAGGAATATTCCTTCTGTTGGAAGTGGAAATATGGATATAGGAATGAGAAGTTTTGAGAATCAGTATGGAAACGATCCTTCAGTGGGTTTGTCTAGGCCCCATACCATTGAAGATCCATCATCGTGTCTGAACTTTGGTGGGATAAGAAAAGTCAGAGTCAATGAAGTTAACTCTGACAATGAAATGTCTGAATCTATGGGGCACTCCTACAGCAGGGCTGATAACACTGGATTTTCTATTGATGCCTCATATAATAAGAATGATGAAGACACCATATCGTTGGGCCCTGCATACAGGAATGGAAATGAGAATACCATCTCAGTGGGCCACAACTTCAGTAAGGTAGATAACAAGTTCATATCAATTGGGCACCCTTTCAATAAAGGAGATGGCAATTTCATAACAATGGGTCACAACTTTAGAAAGACAGATGATAGCATATTATCCATGGGTCAGCCCTTTGACAAGGATGATGGAAATTTTATATCCATGGGTCAGTCGTATGAAAAGGGAGATACAAGTGTCATATCATTGGGTGCCTCCTATAACAGGGGGCATGAGGATTTTACAATGGGCCCAACCTATGGTAAATCCAATGAGAATTTCATGTCAATTACTTCTTCCTACAATAAGGGGAATGATCACATCATATCGATGGGTCCTACCTATGAAAAGGCAGATTCCACCATTGTATCGATGGGTACTTCCTATGACAAAGGAGAATCCAGTGCTCTCTCTATGGCTCTAAACTATAGTAAGGGTGAGAGCAATACCATATCTTTTGGAGGTCTACATGATGAACCAGAGACAAATCCCTCTGGTGGCATCATTAGTAGCTATGATTTGTTTATGGGTACTCAGAACTCAGCTCAGGCTTCAGAAATATCAGGCCAGAAGGATTTGGTTGAGTCCAATGCCGACCCAATTGTAAATGATGTTCCGAAAGCCAACTCTAAACTTGAAGTCAACCCCAGAAAAAAGGAGCCAAAAACAACTAAAAAGGCTCCTCCTAACAACTTCCCTTCAAATGTCAAGAGTTTGTTGTCAACTGGTATGTTCGATGGGGTCCCTGTTAAGTATGTTTCCTGGTCACGTGAGGTATATTTATTCTTTTAGGCTGCTTTTACATATTTTTCATGCTGATCTTGCTTTCTGGATCTCTTTGGTATTATTATTTTTACATCTGCTAAACTTCATCTTTGGCAGAAAAATCTTAAAGGAGTTATAAAGGGAACTGGGTATTTGTGTTCCTGCGACAACTGCAATCTCTCCAAGGTAAGGACCTTATGTTACTTTTCAGCTTCTTTCGTAACTAAAGAGTGTTCAATCTGAGTTTAATGACCAAGCTTTTATGTTGGATTGCATTATACAGTCTCTTAATGCTTATGAGTTTGAGCGTCATGCTGGTTGCAAGACCAAACACCCAAATAATCACATTTACTTTGAGAATGGAAAGACCATCTATGCTGTTGTTCAGGAGCTGAAGAGCACTCCTCAGGAGAATCTATTTGATGCAATTCAAAATGTGACGGGTTCTCCAATTAATCAAAAGAATTTCAGGATATGGAAAGGTAATTTACAATTTACAACTTAAGTGACTGGTTCAGCATAAACAGGAATGATATACATTCTGTGTCTCCATTGTCTCTACTGAACCAGGTGAAGTTAAAATATCTCTTATTCTCTCTCATATGAATTTTTTTTGTCTTCTTTTCCTATTCTCAGCATCATACCAAGCTGCCACACGTGAACTCCAGCGGATCTATGGAAACGATGAAGTAATCGTGCCATCCTGAGATGAAAACCCTTACTTTCTCTGCTTCTAAAAGAAAAGAAAAGAAAAGAAAAAAGAAAACCCTTGGTTTCTGACGATTTCGAGGTTGGTGGATATGTGATCTGTGCATAGCATCATACAGCCTATAGAAAATATAGACTCCTTTTGGATTTAATCGTTTGAGCATATGGATGTTTATAACTACTATGGCTTTTTGTATTTTCTCTAGATTATTATTTTTTTTTTTTGAATTTTTGTAATTTGGATTATTTGTTAGATTGTAGATTTAACCGTTTTGGTTGTGATTGGAGCACTAGAGGTGCCTTTTTCTGTGTTAGTCGTGGTGCAAGAGAATCCCTTTTTGAGCAATGGGCAGGTTAGGTGCTTGGTCAGGCGCTTTGGGGAGTGGTAGTTTGTCCGATTTTATATCAACCAGATATAGGAACGTGATAACATTTAAAATTATAGAAAATCAGAAGCATTTGACTGCAGATAATGGGACGATGAAAGTCGTGGGATTATGTGTATATGCCCTAAGGATTTTTTGGAACAATCATCTGGTGTTCAGCTGTTGTAGATTGCAAGCAATCCCGACTGCACAATTTACTGTAGATTGAGCCAATGCACTCCCCCATCTTGCCAAATCTTAGTTCAAGTTCGATAATTTTAGCCCAAACCTAATGTTTTTCCAGGAATGGGACCCAGATTCCAATAGTGTGGTTCTTTTTCGCAGTCTAGTGAAGTCCAGTCCATTTTAGGTCCAGTATCGTTTGTCTTGGGTGGGGACAATCTACTCTTTCAGTTTTCAACATGTTGATGCTTGGAGATGATGCGGGACAGGGGACAAATCCCAGTAGCATCTCCTGATAGGGTCTCTCCATGCGAGTTGGGGTTGTGCTTTACGAGCTTTTCGTCCGTAAGACCTATTATATATTCGTTTACTCTTGTGCGTGGCTTCACTGTGAAGACCTGGTGCCTGGCGGATTCCGCGTGGAGCAGCACCAGTAGTAGCAGATTCCACATATTAGAGTACTGGTGTTCTAGTATATGCAATTCTCCCAGTACTAGAGCGATATGTCTACTGTCTTCGTTGATATGTATATGGATTTTTTTTATTTTATTTTTTGATGCAGATATATATATGGATTTGATGCAACGAATATAAGGAGTTGTTCATCTCAGTGCCTTGAAATAGCATTGATGAACATATCTGTCAGTCCGAGTCCGACAAACAGTATAAAGTGCTCATCTCACCTAAGCACGCGTCTTGATCTGATTAACTTGATTTTAGCTTTAAAGTTGTTCAACGTATTGGGACAATGAAAAGATACTGATGCAAGAAAATTTGGTGAGTGGCGGTGATTTTTCTGCACAATTAAAGCTTGTGGAAGAAAGGTACTTTTACAGCGGAAACGAGGTTGCAAAAGAGAATTGATGTTCTCATATTTTGGAAATCAACCACAAAAGAGCTCAGGCAGATGATGCTATATACTTGCAGCAAAAGATGATGCTCTAGAATTCCTTCGGGATAATATTTTATGTTGCCTGGAACTGGAACGTACCAACAGAGAAGAAAAAAAAAACAAAAAAGTGGAGGGGAAGGGGTGTGGGGGTTCAAATTCTTTGGTTCCTTCAAACAGTTTCATCCGTCCGAACAACGCTGCTAACAGTAATGGCAGCATGATCGGAAGTCCCCAAACACTCACCAGGTGAAGGTGTGCTAATTTGTTGTTCGCTTCGTGCTGCCGAACCTGTGTTTGATTGAGATGCAAGTTGATCCCTCCTTTTACCCCATAGAACGACATATAGGCCAATGAGAATAATGACTACTCCAATAATCCTACAAGGCCAACGGGACAATATCACCAGTTTTGACCCACATTTTTTTTTGGAGTTATGCTATATATAAATAAACACTGCTCTTATCCCCACTTCTTTGTGACATTGTTCACCAATTATTAGATTGACTATTCTTTCATAAAATAAAAAATTTAATATATGATGAATAATGTCACATCGTTACAGTAGGACAAAAGTAAGATGTGAATGTAGCATATAATATGGATCCAAACCTTCCTAAATATATTCTCTCTGCTAATACAAATGAGCCCAAAATTGTAATAACGATCGTGGTCAGAGGATTAAAAGCAGAGAGGAAAACCGGACCCTTTTCCTTGGTTACCACTCCCATTATATAATACGCGACCCCAGAAAGTATTCCCTGTATAGCAACATCATCTGCGTTAGAAGTTAATCTGTTGAGTGTAACCCAGCAACCACCAAACATAGAACTTTTGGACTCTGTTAATATATGCATCAGACATCCTTTTGTATCATATCTGAAACAATGAAGAAAATGCTAACATTTAGATTGTAAATGTTACAATATTTGAGGTTAAATTTTTCTTACTGCATAAAGACTGGCTAGTAATTGGACATCCAAGTGTACTGACCACACTGCAGCATTGCCCCTTTCAAACACCAAGCCCACTAGGACGGCTTCCACCATGCCCGAACTGCATATCAAAGCTGTGAGGGAGAGCTGGGCAGGATATGATCTTAGTGTAATTGCCTGCAATAAGCACCCATAACCAGCGAAGGAAAAAGGAAATGGAAAACAGGAAATTAAAAAAGATACTTCAAATCTTTTTGCCAGATAATGTAAAGCTAGCTTGGGGAGTTGGATAACGTTGGATTGGGAAAGCTAACTTGCAGAATGATGAAGCAACACCAGCAGAAACAAGATGCTATGATCAGTAGAGAACCCTTCATGAGATCTTGCTTATTTGTTGCACTAGCAGATTGAGCAGGGTGGTCTGATCTACCTTTCGTCCTTGGCAGATTGAGCTCGCGTCCTTGGATTAGAGTCATCAACATTACTCCTCCAACCACCACTATGGTTCCCAATATCTTTGCCTGGCTTTGAAGTCTCTTAATATTGACCTTCTCGAACCTACAGATCATTACCATCCGCAAAAGTTACATCTCTATTTCCAACTATTCTAGATCTTTTCTTTGACTTTACATGCAAGCACATGCATAAATGATCCTGATATCAAAACTAACCCAAAAATCCAAGCCGTTGCAAATGCCAGAGGAGGAATGATATTGTTCATAGAAGATGCGAAAGAGGCACCCGTATATGTCATCCCAATGTAGAATAGGTTCTGGTCAAGCAAAGGGCTGTATGGAAAACATCTAAAGCCCAGTAAAAATCCTTAGACGATTGAAGCAACTTAAGAAATTCTATCTCAGTTGTCTAGATTCTTACTCAAACAAGCTCAGCAACATGGCCTTGAGTAAGATGGAGAAGGTCATTTTTGGTCTTGATTGCCTGTTAAGCATTATATATGTCAATATAAATTATTAGCTTCTTCATTTAATTTGTTGGTTCTTACAACAGAGAGAGAGAGAGAGAGAGAGAGAGAGAGAGAGAGAGAGACCTTTCCAAAACAATGGCGAAAGGAGCCATAACAGCTGTGGCAACGGCCATCCTGTAGGCCACCAGCACGTAATGGCTCATGCCCCGGTTTAAAACAAACTTGGCAATAATGGTCATCCCTGCAGAGCCAAACTGCAAAAGAATCACTGCCAAATATAGCTTTACCCGGCGAAATAAGCGACTGAAGAACTCCATGATAAACATTAATATTTTCTGTCTCCTTGTAAAGCTTATTATAAGCATTTATATATATACAATAGAAATTAGGGTACTGAAATATAGAGCTTATATAGAGTTTTAAACCACACAAATTAGACAAGTTGATTTTTATACGTTCTCCTTTAAGAAAACACTCCTCAATGTAGAAAAATGGCGACAAGAGACTAAAGCTAGAATGATAAGAAGAATTTTTAAACATTTCTTTATATATATATATATATATATATATAGGCGATCGACAGCATAAAACATAAGTACGTCCCCTAGCTAGCTAGCTAATAACAATATTAATTATAACACCAAATTAATTAATACCATTAGAGAAACGATCGAGCAAAATAAGCTAAAATTCATTACTCATTAATTATTTCAAGATTCACTTTTGAGAATTTGAGAAAAAACATGAGTACAGAGAGAAGCCGTGTTCACCAAAATGGTTGCGCTTGTGAACAACACCACACTTACAAAGCGGATATATAGCTGGCAATGGAGCTATCTTCATGTATAGGTACTGGCCGATATTGGAGCTTAAACTGATAATTGGAAGGCAGGAGAAATTAATTAATTAATTATTTCATGGATGAGCTGCTGTTCATATATATGTAGCTTAATTAATCGGGTCTTTTTGCAGCCTATTAACCCGATCGAAGGTTCAATTCATTCCATTTTGTTTCATGCATGATCTGATAATACAGATAAGATTAAATATTATTAGACACGAAAAGGGAAAAAGAAGAAAGAGAGTTTGATTCTTGCTTGCTTCTTAGCTTGTGGTGGCCTACTTTATACAATATTATATGAAAAATTCTACTGATCATCATTATACCACATACTATATATAATTTTTTTTAATTTTTTTTCTTTATTAAATATGTGGTGTATGGATGATGAATAAAAGAACTTAATTGGTTTAGTAATAATAAAAAATAAAAAGTTTGGTGTATGTATGGTATTTGGAATGATGGGTAGCAAAGCTGATCATATTATATATATATATATATATATATATATATATATATCTATTCTATTATAATAAGTGGCTATCTAATTGTGAATAATAATTTTTATTTTTTTTCCATCAACTTTTCTTATTTTTCTGTTAAGTCATGTTTTACTAAAAGGTCATTAAAACCCTTAATAATTTGACGTGTAGCTCATTTCTAAAATTTAATGAAGGATTCTGTTTTACTAAAAGGTCCTTAAGACCCTTGACTATTTGACGTGTAGCTCTCTTGTAAAATTTAATGAAAAATCATGTTTTACTAAAAGACCCTTAATAACCCGCAGTTAGATATATATTTTGCTAAGTTTATATATATTTTTTTAATCTTGATCTTTTATTTTTCTTTAACCTTATATTTTCTTTTTTTAGACAAATAAGTTACTGACTTTTTCACTTTTTTTGTTTGATTTAAATCATTATTTCAAGTGCATTCCGGGACTAATGCACCCGAAGCCGTTTCCGTGTGTGTTTGTGTGTGTATATATATATATATATATATATATATACTCATTCCGTGGCCTCTTGGAAATGCTTGATCCATTGCTGCTTTAATCTAATTCAAGCTATATATAATGTCCATATATAAGAAAGTAGCTAGGTAGGACATGAATAGAAGTTGCGATACAAATTAATGTATTTCCTTCTTTAATGTGATTATTTGTAGCTGATAATGCACTCAGAAGAACATGACTGATCAGAATAAATGAGTTTCCACCTACCTAGCTAGCTCATGATGATCCCTAGTATCTTTTTATCTTTATATATAATTACCTCTTACTTTTAGAACCGAATAATCAGGAACCACAAATAATTAAAAAAAAATAAAATTATATATACGTAGCTATATAGCTGGAACTCACTCGGTTCTCTAACCCATGATCTCCAATTAACCATTGGTGATCTTAATTAACTACTAATTATCTTCCAAAATTAAGCAACGTTTTAGTTACGACTACTTCCCCCTTTTAAGTCAGTGATCAGATTGAAAGTACTAGATCTAAATAATTCGACGATATCATCCTCAATCTCGATCATGATGATTACAAAAATAAAGATATATTCAAGTGGATCGAGGAGGGTGATTATTATATAAATATATGGGCCCACCCGCGTTAATATTATCTTTAATAATTTGTTCTATAGTAAAAAGAAAATCAAGTGGAGGGTAATTATGTTATTTACTTCATAAATGCGTCTAATTATATGAATTCTTTAATCTAATACAGCTAGATACGGATCATCATCACTACTATGAAAGTTTCAATTTAGAAGGTGAGTTGTTTCGTGGACGTGACGTAGTTTATATTCGACAGCAGTGACGCCGATCGATGCATGAGACAATGAGGCGTACGGGTACTCCTTCGGTAGTACTATCTCTTGCAATTGACAAAACTATTTTTTTTTTTTATAAGTACAATTGGCAAAAGTTATTAATTGTAGAACACAAACATATATAAATATATATATATATATATATATATATATTTATAGGAAAAAGCTTCTTTGCCGCCGCTAGCTCTAGCTGATCTTTGGTCAAAATTTTTTTTATTTGGTGATTAAGAGTGTATTTGGATGTTGAAATGAGTTGAGTTGAGTTGAGTTGAGTTGAGTTTAGATGATAAAATATTGTTAAAATATTATTTTTTAATATTATTATTGTTTTGAGATTTGAAAAAGTTGAATTATTTATTATATTTTGTGTTGAAATTTGAAAAAATTATAATGATGAGTGAGATGAGATGAGTTTGGTTTGAAACCAAACGAAGCCTAAGAATTAATTTTAAGTGCATTAGTGTATTTTTTTATTTTTTAAAAATATTTAAAAAATATAATAGAAAAATAAAAATAAAAATTACAAAAACATTTAATGGTAACAAGGAGCATTGCTACTTAGGTAACAAAATAGCACCGCTTATATATATGATTTATTTTTATATAACTTTTGGCAAGAGACAGCTAATATTTTGGGATAGCCATGCATAAATAGGGAATGAACCATATTTAGAGACAGTAAATTATAAAATTGAAGTACTTCCGAAATTTATGAGTTTCGTCGATTCATGAGTAGTGATCAGTTGGATTCAGAAATTGCATTTTTTAGAGGGGGGAAAAACGTCTAGACCACCAAAAGACTGCATGCACTACTTGGAATTGGATATATTATAATATTTTATAGAAAAGTTTTACGGATATAAAGTGATCACATAAAAATAAATTTATAAGCTGATATGATTTTATATAATATGTTAAATCTATTTTATAATAAAAATAATTTTATAATTTAACTTATTACATCAAGTCACGTTAATTTATAAAATTTATTTCTATAAGATCATTTCATAATTAAAGCATTTCTTTATATAGGGATAACTTTGTAAATAAATAAAAAAGAAAAAAGAAAAGAAAAAAAGTAGGAAGGAGATAACTTTGTCGTACGAGGCGATAACTTTGTTTTTTATATATAGGAGATAACACGCAGATGTGACATATTAATGTCCCCACATAAGTTTTGGAATGTAGACAGATACGTATACATCAGAGAAACAAAATATTATACATCAAAATACAAACATTTTTTCATGATATTCGTTAATTTGATGCGTCAGATTTGCACATCAATAATATTGCATTTAGTATTTCAATAAAAAGTTTATAATAAATATATTTTTGTTACAAAAGTATATTATTTTTCGTTGGAGGGCTAGCTATATAGGGATGATCAACTCTTTCCACGTACGTGGGAGACAGAAATCCCAACCCATGAGCATGTTATACGTAGGTAGGTGCGCCTCATGATAATCTTGAAGCATGCATGCAGTTGCCATCTTACATATATTTCTAGGGGGCGCCAGAGTTCTGGGATGGATGATCATGATCAATGACCACAAAGTGATCTTGATTTGAAGAGGTCGTACTGGTTAAGATTATGGAGTGATTGGTAGTAGCCATATGTTGGGCTGTTGTAGGTACTATTGCTGCTGCTGCTACCTTTTCGCTATCTGATGTTGTAATATTTAGGTGCTGATCATGTCCGTACTCTTTGCTCTTGCCCCATAAAACCAGATATAGGCCACCAACAATCACAACCGCTCCAATAACCCTGTAGATACAATAACCTTGTATTTAATTAAGTTATTTATAATGCTATTTCTATATGAAAATGGATATCAAAACCATAATTCCTAATAGCCCAAGATTGAGTTTTTTTGTTGTGGGTGTAGTTGTACGTAGAGAAGGGGATGAAACTCATGCCCACCTTCCCAAGGATATCATCTCGGCTAGAATGAATGAACCCATGATTGCTACAAGAACCATGCTCAGGGGCCCAAAGGCTGTCACGAAAATTGGTCCCCTTTCCTTTATTATCGCTCCTTGAACGCAATATCCAATTCCTGTAGATACTATGCCCTGCAGACAACTTCATTTTTTTAGTATAAAAATGTCATGTTTTGTACTCTATTAAAATTATATTACCTTAACTTTTGATGCGAAAATGATGCAAATTAAACACAAAATTAACGAATTATGATTGAGAAGTTTGATTTGTATGATTAAGTTTTGTTTGGATACATAAACGATTTTATCTCATCATTATAATTTTTTTTTAACTTATCAAAAAAATTATTACAAATTTTTTAAATTTTTACACAAAATATAATTAACAATTCAACTTTTTTAAATCTTAAAATAATAATAATAATATTAAAAAATAATATTCTAATAATATTTTATTTAATTTTTATCTAAAATCATCTTATCTTATCTCAATATCCAAACGAGACCTTAAATGAATGGATTAGAATTAATACATATATGATGAGAACTTGTGCGTTTCGACATGGTTCGAAATATGATATGAACTTTTAAAATTGACAAATTTGTATCATAATAGAAAAACCCAATACGGTAACCCCAACAATGGATTAAGAGATTTGACCCATTTAATTCAAATTAAAGTTGACTCAATAAATACGATACAATCACAACATGAATTGACAGCGCTGCCCTTACTATTTTATTTTGCATCATCTACTATAACATTCTATTCACTCACGTATTACATAGTACATGCCATATTATAATTATAAGTAGGACTATATATCTTCATCCACTACATTGTATATGTCACGTTATTCCATCTGATCTGGCCTCGTCCAACTTGGACATGATCAAATCCATTTGTGATTTATACCTAATGTTATATATTCCATTATTTAATAAACCAACATCATTTCATCATTCTTTTTAATGTGATATTAAATAATTGAAAATTTATTTGTGATTTATTTTGTACTCATCTTATTTCACATTAAAAAGATTATGAAAATTTAACATTTAAAAAGAATAATGAATATTATTATTATTGTTTCAATCCATCCAAACCGATTTAACCCTATCTAGATCCACATATCTATATTCGACCCGTATCGCCCGACCCAAAAGATATCAAAAGTTCAAAGAGAGAGTTCCCTCTTCCCCGATCATAATTCGCCTAAGTCCTAACTCAGTCTGACCCATATATATTCTTACTAAAAGTCCAAACGAAAAAAGAAAAAGTGTAACTAAACATAGAATTTCTCACGCCGTATAGAGCAGCTAAGAGCTTTGTATCCATGTGAATCGACCAGGCCGTCGGGTTGCCCCATTCAATTACAAGTGCAAGTATGGTATTTTCCAGTGTTCCCATCAAGCATATCAAAACTGTAAGGGAAAGCTGTGCAGGATACGATCTCAGTGTAATTGCCTGCAAAAGTAACAATCACATTTTAACTAGAATGATTGAGAATATCATCTGCAAGAATTAAGTTGATTATAAGTTGCTCTTACTTGGAGAATGATGAAACCAGACCAGCAGACAGAACCTGATATAACCATGAGAGCACCCTTGATGTGATCTTGCTCATTTGCAGCATTCGTAGATTCTTGGTGCGTATTTCTATTTGTCCATGGCAATTTCAACATGGGTCCTGAAAACAGAGTCATAAGCATTGCTCCACCGACTGTGACTATAGTCCCCAATACCTTTGCCTGGCTGTGCGGTTTCCTAATCGACACCTTCTCAAGCCTAGAAAAGCACTCACAAAATTTGAAACACCCCATATTTCATCCACCATATACGTAAGAAAAAGAGAGAATTTGTGTATGGGTGGGTCCAAAGAGAATTGATTTACCCGCAAACCCAAGCCATTAAGAATGCAAAGGCTGGAAGAATATTGCACATTGCAGATGTAAAAGTTGCTGTAGTGTACTTCATCCCTGTGTAGTACAAGTTCTGGTCGATTACAGGCCTGAACAGGAGAAAGTGAATTCTTATAAGTGAGACTGAGCAGAAAAAATAATGACACTAATTAAATGAAGCTTAAGACCTAAAGCTAGCTTGTTTCTTAATGGTCGAGATTCTTACTCCAATAAGCCGAGAAAAAAGATCTTAGCAAAGAGAGAGAAGGTCAACTTCGGCCTTACTTTCCTGGTAAGAATGTTAAATCAATGTGATAGGCCTATTCAACTGGTTTATCTTATGACATGAAAGCAAAGAAATGACATGCATAAATAAAGAGAAGAGAGAGACCTGTCCAAGACAATAGCAAATGGTGCAATGACAGCAGTAGCAACTGCATACCGGTAGACTATCAATACATGTTGGCTCATCCCCTGGTTTAGAGCAAACTTAGAAATTATGGCCATCCCTGCAGAGATAAATTGTAATAAAGTTACTGCCAAAAATGGCTTCACCCGGATATACATTTTTGCTACGGATTCCATGGACCTGCTACGCTTAACTTTTCTTTCGTTCTCTCTACTCCCTACTGTGAAGAACTGCTGAGCCAAACGAATCAATGGGTTTACTTTATATACAGGATATACGGGCTTTTTTTTTTTTTTTTAGGTTCTGGTTCATTTTGTCTTGAATGAAATCAATCTGAACACGTCTTCCTCCTACAGATTGGGGACCCCACCGACCGATCTTACTGAAATAACATCCCTCAAAATAAAAATTATTTCACCACAACATCAGAAGCAACAATCTTTTTCCTCATAATATATTAAGCACTATCATCGCTGACTAAGGAGAAGAGTGAGGGCACCAGTGAAATATGTCCACAATGTGGTGGGTTGGTGGGGATTGTTTCAGCAAAGTTATGTCGATTCAAAAAATGAGTTTAGTTGAGGATGGTAATTACTGGAAGGGGCTTTAATTACAAGATTTCCACTGAATGTTCGTCCCTATGCATGCTACAGAAGGCGAGGAAAAATCTATTCTTCATCCGGTTTTCTTATCACACGACACACGAAATCAACGTGGCAAACCGGTCCAATAACAACTCCGGTCTACACGAAACCCACGTCTCCCTCTCTCGCATCTCCCTCCCAAACCGTCGTCTCCCTCTCTCGCCTCTCCCTCCCTAAATCTTGCCTCACTCCCTCTCAAACCACGTCTCCCTCTTTGGCCTCTTAAAATAATAACGCAGTTTCTATTTCTTATCTTCGTCTTCTGGGATCAGTTTAGAAAGAAAATCCAGGTAAGAGTTTTCTCTTTCATTTCAATTCAATATGATAAATGGGTCTCTGTAAAAAT
Organism: Cyclocarya paliurus; assembly: GCA_029856935.1. Taxonomy (NCBI): domain Eukaryota; kingdom Viridiplantae; phylum Streptophyta; class Magnoliopsida; order Fagales; family Juglandaceae; genus Cyclocarya; species Cyclocarya paliurus. The sequence continues at coordinate 2,683,058 of JARVXP010000207.1, read as the reverse complement.
TATGTTTTACTTTACAAACTTGATACTTTATCTTTGAAAAGTAAGGAAATCACAATATGTTCTATAAATTGGTTTCTTTCACAATTTGGGTTCTTTTTTCTTCTTGTAATTGTTACGCTGTCATTTATGGAATATTTGAATTTAATAAATGGGATTGAATATTGTGAAGCAGATCAAGAACGGCAAATCTAGTGAAGACGACAAAAGATTAGCTGTCATAGTCCAAAATTTCTTAGTCCAAAAATAGATTAGTGTTCTCTGCTTCTTCAAGCCCAAAAATAGACGGTCGTGGCTTCGGCAGTCCCAGACGGTGGCGGATGTGAAGAGGCTGCTGGCAGAGGAAAAATGCAAGGGGAAGAACGCTGGGGGGGGGGGGGGATTTCGAAAAGAGCCGTGCTATGCATCAGCCCTGTTCACGGGCTGATGCATAGTACACCTTATGTGTCTTCATGTGAGTGGTTTGTGAGTGGTTTGGATGTGAGTGATTTGGATAATGTGAGTGGTTTAGATGATGACACATAAGGTGTGTTGTGGCTACTCCTCAATAGTAAGCTGATGTAGAGAATTTTCCTTTCGAAAATATCCTGGATATTTACGAAATCTAGACGCATGTTGTTTAACTAAAATTTAAAAAGAAAAAAAAAAGGGTTTTACTATTCATCCTCCGCACACTCCACACTTTTTAATATTTTTTAATATTTTTTAAAATTTTTTTTTGAATTTATTTTTTTTAAACTATTTATAATTTTTTATTCACTATTCATATAAAAATATATTTGATAAAAAAAATTAAAAAAAAGATGGAGTGTGGAGTGTGGTGTGAATAGTAGGAGGTTGAGTAGAATTTTTGAAAAAAAAAACCACGTCAGATTTCGTGTGCCGTGTGTGGGAAAATAGGCAGATGTGTAGAAGAACTCGGAACTCGAATGGACTCTGTCTCAGCACATACATGGATTTGGTGAGCAACCAAACTCCTGATCAACCCAATTAGCATCGTCATATTTGTTGTCGAAATCACTGCACAAGCTAATTACGTCTCTCCCGCCTCTACCTTGTTGCAGAATAAGCAAATGGCAAATGCTAATTAAGAAGTCTCTGATTGCACGTCTCTAATTAAGATGACAAATATGGTTCATATTGGGCTTAATTAAATTATAATGAATTTAATTTTCAGCAATTCTCAAATTCTGAACTACGTCACTGCATGCGTGCTTATCTGGATTTGCGGTAAGAAATAGAATTTTTTAAAATAGTTCTTTTAATTTTAGATTTTTATTAAAAAGTTTTATTATTAAACAATTATTTTTTGTTTGATAAACATGCACCTAAAACGCTTTTAAATATAGTTAAGAGTGGTTTTTAAAAAATGTAGCGTTATCTATTGGAGTTTTTCAACAGAAAATTCAATTTGGTGCTTTTTCTTAAAAGTTGATTTTCACTTTTTTTACGCTATATGAATAATGTTAAATACTATTGTAGAGTGTGCAATCATTTCAAAAAAAGTGAGACTCAATATTAAAAAGTTGATTTTTTCATATGGGTCTTAAATTTGTCTATTTTTTAATGGAAATATAAGGATTAGCACATCTTAAGACTATACAAATTATTTTGTTGTATTCATGTTGCCAAAAACTTCGCAAGATCTGTCCAAAATCATTTTTTTGTATTAATAACTTAAAATCCATATACATGATCTAGGTCACTATTACATTTACTTAGATTAAGTCCCGTCCTATAGCTCTACCTTAATTTTTGATATGGGGTGATTTAAAAACAGAAAAACAAACTAAAAAAATGAGTCAATGATTCAGTAAGAAACTCATTATAACGTAAACATACTTAATATAAGGTTTTCATAAAATATTTCATGCTAAAAATTAAAATCATGACTGTTCATAAATATGTTGATGACATGCATGATTTATTTTACTTATCATACTGTCTACACACTTAATTTTGTGTGTAAGATTGTACCCCGGCCCCACATCCTGTAGCCGCAAGGGGAGCCGCTAATAGTATTCTAGCATAATATGATGGACCATGCTTAGCTCCGTGGTTTGCACATCCACCCATAAAGCGCATTGATAAATATCATGCATCTAAATGTCTATCTAATTAATTGTTTTGAATTTATCTTATACTTGATTTTATGAAAACTTATGTATCTTATGTAACAGGAAATACATAATACATATATAATTATAATATACAAAATGAAACATGATGAATGACGTGTTTGAAAATATCATGCCATGCATGGTACATAAACACTGGCTTCCAAAGAACTGGCTTTAATGATAATATATATAACTAGCTAACGTATACTAATCATAATTTATGATCAAGCTACTTACCTTGTAGTATTACTTTCTAAAATTTTCGATACAAAATCGATTACGGTGTTGGACTAAGTATCTTGGGTTCAGCCCCTCTTACACTTATAGAGGTTTATGGTTTTTTTTTTCCCAAATAATACACGGAATGAAGATATTTATAGAGAGATTTGGGAGAGGGTGCAAATGAGTTCGAGTTAGACTCGGTCGCGATCATTCAAGAAGAGAGTTTGAATTTAAAAATATGGTCTAGTAGTTTATTTAATTAAGGATTGACAGTGACTGAGACTGCATACGAGATTTCAATCAATAATGATTTTAAATTGAAATAATTTCTAATAGCCAATTTTTAAATTCTAAAATGAGTCTAACTCGTTCAATAAATAATAAATGAGATTTAATCTAGTTATTGAGTCTAATTAAAACTCATAATCAAGTTCAATAATTTAGCACTCGTGAGCTTATCCAATATGACCCATTAAATATAATTTAGGCTCAATTAAAATTATCAATATTCTGACTTTAGAATTATTGAGCCGGATTGTTACAACGTTTAAGAGTCCTATTAACTTAATTGGATCAGCAATTAGCCTTAATTTGTCCGCTGGTCCACAGTATGAATTAAGGATCAATCCCATAATAAATTGTACCATATAAACAACTAAATATACTATGACAACAGGCGACTATATATATTGATCTTTAACAAAATAAGAATCTCGAGCACTTGTGTTTATTTACTTTTGAACTTTGCCAATTCTAGCTTTGAGTCTAAACAGTTCTCCTGGTAAGATATTTTATGGCATTTGCCTCCTGCCCATCAAAGTTTCAACTTTTGAGTTTGACGTGGTGATCATGACATTAAAATTTCCTTTGAAAGAAATGCATTCCGTCTCATACCTAACCATGTCTATGTCATGACGTGGATGCGCAATTACTGCGTAATCCAAGATGGCAAATCAACTTAATTCGCATAAAAACCGCCGCCATAGTCATATTAATGATATATCGATGTTCAATGTTAACATTCCGAATTAAGTTTTGTTGGTGATATTCCAAGAATTTGGAGCTCCATTTATAATGTCCTCAAATGCATGCATACTGCGCTTTTCAAATGAGTGGCTCTAAACTAAAGAGATTGAGAGCATTGCTGATCATGATGATGATGGCCGTATAGTTTAGTTAATTGTTTTTGTTTTTGTGCAAATGCGGTCCATCTCATACATGACTCCTGAACAAGTCATGTAGTTATTATCATCATGTACGTAGAGCTAGCTCGCGTTTGCTACGTTGTGTACTGCTGTGTGTTCTTACTCCAACAGTCCGTACGTATGACCTAAGAGCCCCCAATTTCAGTAGAAAGTATTTTTGGTGTCTTGTGGATTTTGTGCTTACTCCAACAAATTTATCTAAATCCAGGTCAGGCCGCATTGAGTTGAATATTCCGAATATTCTTTCTGAGAGTACTAAGTCGTTATTAATTTCCTTTGGTTTTCTTTGCCACCACATGATGTTATTTGTATCTGATGGGCAATGTTGTAATGTTGTATGGAAGCAGCAAGATGCCATGATATTGCTACCAGCTTTACTGTTCCTGACTGATGTATGTGGCTTCCACTTGTTCCATCTGATTAATCATGCAGACTACTTTCAAGACCCCATTATCTTGGGAATTATTTCGGTTGGATTCGCATATATATAGTCATCAACCAATAACAGGAACTAGCATTTTGTAATCAGCTCCACAACCAATAATATCCTCTCCATCCTAAGTTGGTCGCCCAGGGTTATGCCCTTATCCACCCCTCCTTTTCGACAGCAAATTAGCCAATATATATCATTTCTAGCCGGCCTCGTCCCCAAAAGACTATATATTAATTAATATATATCCCAATAAATTCTTACCTACTACATTATCATCTGATTCCATCATGCCTAGCTGAAGCAACATTATTCATTGTTAATGGTCTGTGGGTTGCTAGCTAAAACCACTACAACAAATTATATTTTTTGGAACGAAAAATTTCATCCCAAAATATTGGCATTTCGTCTCAAAATATTTTTTGAAACGAAAAAAAAGTGTCGCAAGGTCGTCCCTATAAAACTGTCCTAAAAGATATTTTGGGACGAAAATCACAAATTCGTCTAAAAAAATATCTTTTGGGACGAAATTAACTGTGACCGTTCGAAATCGTTCGAACGGATGTTTTTTTGGGATGAATTAAATTCGTCTTGGAATACCGTTCGAACATATAAAATAACGTTCGAACATATGTGACTGTTCGAACGGTCGGAGTAAATAACGTTCGAACGGGTAATTCATGAAGAAACGTTCGAACGGAGAAATTGAAGATCGAACGCAGATAGTGAATTTTCTGTTCGAACGGCAAGCAACTTTTTCAGTTCGAACGATAATGTATGATGTTCGAACGGTTATGTCCGATTTGAATACGTTCGAACGGTTTATGAGTGTTCGAACGGTTATTATTTTTATGGACAATCAATACTAATTTAGAACCAAATAGATATTTATATTTTAAAAATACAATACAAATTGTTCAATAAAATACTAATAATACTAATAAAATTCTCAGTACATGATATATAATTGTTCAATATGCAAACCACTTCTAATGAAAATTAATTGCTTGGAGACCTGAATTGTTGCATAAGTATCTGCATTTGAAGCTTCATCTCTCTTTGTTCATCTTCTTGTTGTTTCATGCACATTTTCATCTCTGCTTACTTTGTCAATTGAGCCTCTAACTCATGTTGTTTTGTAATCTCCATCTCTGCTTATTTTGTCAATTGAGCCTCTAACTCATGCTGTTTTGTAAGCAATTCTTGAATCGTAGAATTTGCATTTTCTAACGCAATAGCAGTAGTGCTTGACATTGATGAAGAGTTTGAAGGTTTTATACAGCGACCCAAACCCCTCAAATATCCTGAACGTTGCCCTAGAACTTGTGTAAAAATTTCAACATCATTTGTTGATGAATTATGATTTGAAGCAGCTTCAGCACGTATGGCAAGCATTTTATCCTTCACAAAACACATACGTTTAATATTTACACAATAATTTAAAAATATTTAATTAAAAAAAATTATAATACTTACATAATTTTCACGAGTATCGGGATGAGTCCACTCTCCATTACTATTAGTATGTGATGCAGCATATAATTTTGTTAGATCATAATTGGTGTCTGACGCTTCCTACAAGAGAAATTGTTAAGATATAAAGTTAATATTAAAAACAAACTATATAGAATAAAAAAAAGAAAAAAAAATACATTACCAATTTCTTAGAGAGGCGATGAAAAGATCTTGAGCCTGCGCGATGATAAATCTTCAATTTTGATCTATTCATTTTGTTTATAGAATTTCGTTCCTGCATAGAAATTGTAAAAGTTAGTAAGTGAAAATTATAAATATGATACATAAATAATTAATTTACTTTACCTTATATGATGGATCATCAAACATGTCATAAAGTTTTTTCCATTCTTCAGGTCGGACATCCTGAAAAGGATGCTCACGTGCTTCTTCCTTGTTCTCGTACTTCTTGTAATGCTCATGACACCTCGCCTTATACTTGCGGAATGCATTACACATCAACTCTTCAACAGTCTTAAGCTCCTCTCTCCGACCATAATTTAGTTCAAAATCATCCTTAAAAGAGTATATATACAAAGACATTATCATTTAGAATATTAAATAATATCCATATAAATTTATTATTTAAATATTACGTACCAAACAATGCTTTTTTATAACCTCTTTCGCCTCTTTGGGGACTTTATGCCATGAGCTCGTAGCCAAAGGTGCATAAGTCCGTGTAAGAGCACCCACATGTGATGCAAGCCAAGCTGCCTGCTGTCCCTGGCCTCCGGTATGTTCATCAAGAATGTTAACCTTAATCTTACCTATTTTACGATATTTCTCCAATGTCACACCTCTAGTAATGCCTCGTCCACGACGAGATTGTACTGTTATCTCTATAAAATAATATTAGTTATTTACCCCGTATCAATTAGCATATATCTTAATTGAAAAAATGAGTAGTAGCTATTTACCTTGTTCCGTAGAGTTAGTCTCTAATGGCAAGTCAGACGAAAAGCTAGAAACAGGTGGAGATGGGATGGGAACTTCCTTCCTCTTTGGTGGCATAATTGCAAGATACTGTATAATGTGAACACAAACTGGTCAATCATCTGTATCAGTTTCATCTATAGATACTTTAGATGACTCAACACTTTGATCAACTGTCGTCTCAACTATATCAGCCTCAATATCTTCCCTATGTAATGGGATCATCTCATACTGGCTCAAATCTACAAATAAGTTAAAGGCAGGTTGACTCTCTTGGTATGCTTCTTGAGTAGAGGTATCATCGTCTTCTTCATCTTGTCCCTTCGCCTCAGGGATAACGTCATAAATATTTCTAGAAGAAAATTTTTGTACTACTTGCCATTGATTTCCTAACTGTGGATCGTCTAAATAGAATACTTGAGATGCTTGGGAAGTCAAAATAAAAGGATCATCTTCATACCATTTTTTTGATGTATTAATACTCAGAAAATATTCATCCTGGCATTTTCCTCTTCGAGGATTGCTTAAATCCTACCAATCACACTTAAACATATAAACCACAAGCTTCCTCATATATCTCAATCCGATTATATCTACGATAACTCCATAGAAATCAATATTGTCTCCATCATGACTCCTTTCGACAAGGACACCACTATTTTGTGTTTTCCTATAAAGTTCTCGATCAATTGTGTGATACCTACTTTCTCGAGAAATACATGCAGAATATCGAGCAGCACGTCTTGAGGGACCACACGCCAGTGCATATAGTTCGTCTGATATATTGTTCTGATTACTTGCATGCATTTGTACAACCTACATATTAAATAAAGTATAAACATTCAACCGTTAACAATAGTAATATTTTAATAACTAATAAAATTACATCTGTATTAATGTCATTACCCGTTGTTCGAACCATTTCGGGAACTCCTGTTCATATCTCAGGTCTATAGCATTTACTCCTAATTTTTTGAGCATGTTAATATGATCACTAAAATTAAAAATTACCAATAATAAGTATGTTTATATAAATGTTTAATAAGTAAATTTAATGATTAATTAACAATTAATTTAAACTTACTTCAAGTGGCTCTCTATCTCTGGGAAATTATTTAGCACGTACTATTGAGCTTTCTCAAATTATCGTTCACACAAATCATAACCACCCTGAGCACCAAGTGGACGTACCTGTTGGAAAAATACAGAAAATTCATTCTGTTGTCTTGTTTGGTCAACATCAAAATTTCTTTCTGGCCTATCAAATCTTGTGTCAACCCCATGGAAGTATTTGGAACAGAATGTATGCCACTCATCATCAATATATGTTTCTGCAATTGATCCGTCTGGACGGGCCTTATTACCCACTGTGTGTTTCAACTTTCCAAGAAATCGTTCAATAGGATACATCCACCTATATTAGACTGGTCCTGCAAGTCGAGTTTCACGTGGCAAATGAATGGCTAAGTGAACCATGATGTCAAAAAATGAAGGTGGGTAAATACTCTCCAACTTACACAATATTAGTGTAATTTTAACGTTGACCAATAGGGTAGTTCAAAAAATATACTCTTCTTTGTCCAATTCAACTCTAATGCACTTCGTTTTCTCTTCCGTTATTTTTTACCAAAATCATTACTTCCGACATTCGAAAACTGTGCAATAATATTGTCGCCAGACAAGAATGGTGGAGGGTGCCCCCATTCAACAGAATCATTAAACATCCTACCATTTCTACGCCATTTATGATCACCAGGTAAAAATCGACGATGACCCATGAAGTATAATTTCTTCCCATACGTAAGCCATTCAAATTGGGTATATTTGTTACAAGTCAGACATGCCAATTTCTCCTTAGTGCTCCAACCTGATAAGTTTCCATAATCAGGAAAATCATTTATTGTCCATAACACCGCAGCATGCATCTTAAATGACTTGCCTGTTGATGAATCAAATGTTAATACTCCATTCTCCCATAAATCTTTCAATTCTGCTATCAGTGGCTGCAGGTGTATGTCTATATCATTTCTAGGTGATCTTGGACCTGGAATGAGTAAACTCATCATGAAATATGGATCTTTCATACATTTCCACGGTGGTAAATTGTACGGCATAAGTACAACTGGCCAAGTACTATGACTAGTACTCATGTTTCCAAATGGATTAAATCCATCTGTTGCTAACCCAAGTCGAACATTACGAGGTTCTTCAGCAAACCATGGGTGTTCCAAGTCAAATTCCTTCCAAACTTGAGAGTCTGCAGGATGTGACATGACATTATCATTCTTGACTCTAGATGATGAGTGTCATGTCATATCCACAGCCGTTGAACGTGACATAAATAATCGTTGTAATCTAGGTATCAATGGAAAGTGACGTACAACCTTCCGCGGCACATTCTGCTTCTCAGTTGTCCATCTTGATTCATGGCAAATAGGACATGAGTTCAACTGCTCATTCTCTCGCCAAAATAATACACAATCATTATTACATGCATGTATTAGATTGTAATCAAATCCGAGTCCTTTTTTCAACTGTTTTGCTTCTTAGAAGTTGCGAGGTAAAATATTGTCTGATGGAAGTGCCTCTCCAAACAGCTCCAGCAACATATTGACAGCCTTAATAGATATTCGGCACATGGATTTTATATGAAGTAGTCTAACTGTAAAAGATAATTTACTGTGTCTTCTACACCTTGGATATAACTCACGTTGTGAATCATTCCATAAGCGGGTAAATTTGCTATGGCACAGATCATTTGAATTATATGGATCTATTCCACTTTCATCCATACACACTCTCATACTAATGTCGCCCAACATTTGCTCCATATCTTCTGATGGATCGTCAGCAACATCCTCTACATGTACATCTTCATCGATGTTTTCGAATGATGTTGGAAACGGTTCTCCATGTAAGACCCAATCAGTATAACCTTAGTCAATACCTTTAACAAACAAATGCTCTTTCACCAACTCTATCTTATGAGAACGTAAATTCTTGTAATTTTGGCATGGACATCTAATACGACCATCACTTCCAATTGTACATGATGCAAACTCCAAAAATTTCTTAACTCCTTGGGCGTATACATTATAATCCTCACCCAACCGATCTCTAATTCGCATCCAACTCTTATCCATGGCTAATATCCTATTGCAAACAATCACATGCATCAACAAACAGTGTGGTCCATACATAAAATAAACATAAATCAAGCAAATCTAGGGTGGTCCATGCATAAAATAAACATACAGTCCATACATATATCAAAATGTAAATCAAGAAAATTCAGGGTGGTCCATACATATATCAAAACATAAATCAAGCAAATCTAGGGTGGTCCATTCATCAGGGTTTTACAAATTTGAGGCACTTTCCGGATCCAGGTTGAGGACATTCCCTGCATTTTTCGGAGGGCTGATCGCATTTTCCTCAGGGTTAAGGACATTCCCTACATATTCCTTCTCCAGCTCTGCTACTTTTGGTTCATCTATTTGTTTTCGCATACTCTCCAGCTCTGCTACTTTTGGTTCATCTATTTGTTTTCGCATACTCTCCAGTACTGCTACTTTTGGTTCCAAATTTTTCGCATACAAATCCATGGACATCTTTAACTTCTTATTTTCTCTTTTTAATATTTTTTTTTTCGTTTATTTGCAAGCTTACTCTCCAATTCACTTACTTGTTTTTTAAGCATCTCTATCTCACTTACCCTGAGGAGTAACTTTCGGCTCATGGTAGTAACAATAGCTGCATATTGAGATGTCATTACTTTCACTCCATCCACGACCTACGCATCGCTCCTGTATAAGAAATAGTTATCTGTCGCTATCATGGCATTGATAGCGTCCGGAGTGAAGATTAATGTTTGTGGAAAATATGGTGCTCGATTCAAATCAGGTAAAATATTAGAAGGACGATGGCCAGCCATTTGAGAAATGTGAGTTGAAGAGAAATGCGAGTTGAGAGCTCAGTGGTGTTTATGAGAAATGTGAGTTGAGAGCAATCGGTGGTGTTTGTGAGAAATGTGAGTTGAAGAGAAATGTCCGTTGAAGAGAAATGTGAGTTGAGAGAAATGTGAATTGAGAGCTCGTTGGTGTTTGTGAGAAATGTGATCCAGAATTTACAGATGTCTTCATCAATGTTGTCCGTTCAACAAACATTTGTCTCGAACGGATGGTATATTTTATCCATCAATTCTTTTGGTGGGCTCGAGACAAAATTTATGCCTGGGTTTTATGGTGTGTTTTCCACCAATAATTTGAGGCATCTGTCTATATACATTAAATCTCAAATCCGTTTATATTCCATACGATCCAGAATTAACGGATGTCTTCATCGATGTTATCCGTTCAGCAAACATTTGTCTCGAATGGATGATATCTTTTATCCATCAATACTTTTGGTGGGCTCGAGGCAAAATTTCTGCCTGAATTTTATGGTGTGTTTTCCACCAATAATTTGAGGCATCCGTCTATATACATTAAACCCCAAATGCTATCTGAGCACCAATCACTCCCAATTGTACAAGATGCTCAGGGTTTCTCAGTCTCCTTGTGAAGCATGCAAATTTCTTAGAAGGAAATGTGCACGTAATTTATGTATTTTTTTTCCTTATTTCAGTGGTCCACTCGGATATATTCAATTTGGCGCCGTTCATAAGATTTTCGGAGCAGGTAATGCAGCGAGGATTCTTGCTCGCATCCCGGTCAATAAGCGTTATGAAGCGTCTACCACACTTATATATGAAGCGCAAGCTAGACTTGAAGATCCTATCAATGGCATTTTTTCAGTTATTTTTGCTCTTCAACAGCAGGTTCTCTTATGAAAACAGAACCATTAAAATTCTAATATGCTCTGTCTCCTAATACGACAAATGACATTCTACTTTGTTTTCTACAGGTTGTAAATCTACAAACTCAACTAGCAACTTCAATGAAAGAGACAGAACCAAGTTGTCTATCATATCCTTTTGTCAATACAAATCCAACTCATGATGTCCAAAGTGAGTTTCAGTCAAAGGATATCAATGAGATGACGAAAAGTTCACTACCAAATTCTGGAAGTTCACTACTCAAGCATAAGGAAAATGCAAGAATTAATGCTTTATTTGAAGAGTTAGTTGCGGTTGGATTTATTTCTAAATAATGCATTCCTATGACTTTATATATTTCTATGGTTTGTATTATATTTTTCGAACGTAAAACATAACCTGTTCGAACGTAAGGTCTAAAATCCCTACTACGAAGCAACTCCACAACTATTTATATTTATTAATTATGGACATCATATATATATAATATATATATATAAATATATATACAGCAATCACTAGTGTTATATATAATAATATATATTACAATAAATCTATAATAAGATAAATTCTAAAATATAAAAATATATATAATATATGACGAAAAACGTTCGAACTTACTTCTCCCCGTCGGTCATTTCAACCGAAACAATCGAATAAAAAATTAAAACCGTCCCTAAAAACCTCCATCTCCGCCGTTTAACGACGTCGTTGCCGTCGTGAATAGTGCCCACTCGAAGCCTCCAACCCCCGTTCATCGGTATGTTGATTTTCTAACTATTTTACCGTTTAAATTTAAGTTTTTATGGATTATTTGTTTAAATTAGGATAAATCAATTTATCCATCAATACTCACCGTAGATTTGTTTAAATCTATACTAGGAAGGTTTATTTTGTTTTGTTTTGTTTTGTTTGTTGAGAAATCCAAAGAATCAAAGGATTCTATGGATTTCAATGGCTGAGTCGACTCAGTACCGTTCGAACGACTTGTATGGTCGTTCGAACGGTACTAGCCAAACAACAATTCCATTTAACTCGTTCGAACGTTTTTGTTTTAGTTCGAACGGTTATATCCAAACAGGCTAATCCGTTCGAACGTTTCTTAAGAGTTCGAACGGTTTTAGCCAAACATGAATTACATTTAGCCCGTTCGAACTTTTTTGGTAGTTCGAACGGTACTAGCCAAAAAGGTTAATCCGTTCGAACGTGGTTAAAGAGTTCGAACGGTTTCAGCCAAACAGGAATTACATTTATCACGTTCGAACGTATTTTTCCACGTTCGAACGGTAATGGCCTATACCGTTCGAACGTGGTTTTGTTCGTTCGAACTGTACTTGCCAAACAAATTAATTACACTTAATTTGGCCAAACATGCTAAGGTATTGGCCAAACATGCATTTCACACGTTCACACGGTATAAATTATGTATATTTTTATTCACCATTGTTGTTCCATTATTTCTTAGCAAGAATATGTCTTATTTTATAATTAAATTAATATAGCATTTAATCACATTTTATTAAATATTTTTATTATTAATATTGTATTGATGAGTTAATAATTAATTATAAATTTCAGGTTCATTATTATGTCTTCTTTTAGGACGGGACGTAAGCGACGTAGTCAGGCAGAGACTAGCAGTACTCCTGCTAGGGAGAGGACTGTTTCACTTGAGCGACAGGTGAAACTTTCTGACTTTGAGAGTCTTGTCTGGGAGGGTCATTCCCTGCCGTCAGTTTTCAGAGATCGTGGTTGAGGACCTATCTTAGATAGTCTAGATAACTCATTTGAGACTATCGCTTATATCAACATTGTTTCTGAGTTCTATAGAGAGCTCGGTAGTGCCAGCCCAGATGATGGATGGGCATATAGCATGTCTATCCGAGGAATTCCGATTGTATTTTCACGGGACCGACTATCTGAGCATCTTCGTATTCCTAAGCTGCCAGATGCATATCCGAACATGATGCCTAGAGAGTCTGATCCTTCAGTTGAGGAGGAGACAGCTGAGGAGGATGCATCGTTCCATTATACAGATGAGGTCGATATCATTGCTGATCATGAGGTGAGGGATTTGGTTGTTGGTCCAGATGCTCCCCTGTATGACGGGACGAAGAGCATCAAGCAGGCAAATCTATCCTCGTTCTTCAAAATCCTAAATTTGATAATCGCCAACAACATCAACCCTCGGTAGCACAAAACAGAGGTTGGCATTGAGCGAACGAAATTTATGATACGGGTCGCTCGTGGCATTCCTATTGATTTGGTGGGATATATATTTGATAGGATTCGATCAGAGTCCCGGTACATTTCTATAGATATACTACCATTTGGGATCCTGATCACCCGATATCTATTATTTGCTGGTGTTGTGCCTGATATTGTCGAGCGTAAACGGCAGCCGATGGGACCGATCAACAGCACTACCCTCTCACGCAGTACAGGACACTCGAGACTGCGTCTTCGTGGGCAGCATCCAGACCCAGTTGATCCTCAGAGAGATGCACAGCCAGGAGATCATGGACCACAGGTCGAGGCATCAGTACATAGCGCTACACGTGAGGACATGGCTGAGATCGTGCGTGCAGCGATTAGCAGACAGACATCAGCGCTGATCGATGCAGTGCGTACTGAGGTCCGTTCTGCTATGTCTGATTTTCATACTGAGATTATTGGTAGCATCTCTGAGTTACGTACGAGGGTTGATGTCATGTCTGCGACTCAGATCACTATTAGTACTCGACTGACACAGATAGAGGAACGTTTAGATGCAGTCGAAGATCTGTGCAAAGAGTTGGGATCTTAGTATTTTCTATATTTTATTTATTTATTCTTTTATTTTTAGAATGGACAATATTTAATATTTTGTAAATTCACTATTTATTTATGAAATAGTCTTATTTTATATTTCCTGAACTAATCATTGATTTATATTATTCATAGTATTTAATCAATAAATTTATTATAATTATTAGTTAATATAAATATAATTCTCTTTTTTTAAAAAAAAAATGCTCACCGTTCGAACGGTTAAAAGTTACGTTCGATCGATAATATATACGTTCAAACGCTGAATTGTCACTGTTCAAACGTTTCCATTTTTAGGGACGTAATTTTTCGTCTTTAAATATAACGTTCGAATGATTTTATTATGCGTTCGAACGGAAAACTTTTTTTGGGACGAAAACTAAAATTCGTCCCTAAATCTCACTTTTTAAGACGATTTTTATTCCGTCCCAAAATAAAATCATCCCAAAATATTATTTTTGTTGTAGTGGCATGCGCCCTTGCTTCCTTGTTTTACTTTTTCATCTCGAGTTGCAGAAATGAGAAAGCCCTTTTAATCAAAGTCCATTTTACGTAGTTATAGATGCATAAGTTATTGGATAGGTTTCATCTTCGTACGTACTCCACCCTTGGTTCAAACCAAAGGGTAAAAGCAAACGAGGTATGTGGTACTGGTCATGCCAGGAGGCTTTGAGCTGTAGTATGCAGGAGTGTATATACTCAGCCGCGTGTAAAAGTTTCAAATGGCTGAACAAGACGTTAGGCAGGAGATAACTACTGACCAACGCTGACGACGCCTGCATTATAGAAAAAAAAAACATGCAAAACCAAGAAAAGCATTTGCAAAAGAGAACTGCCAATTCAAAGCCTCCCGGTAATATATAATAGATAAGAGAAATATTCTAACATTACGTAAAAGTAATTTTATAAATTGATATAATTAATATGATCTATTTGATAGATTATAAAATAATTTTTATTATAAAATAAATTTAATAAATTATATAAAATTACGTTAATTTATAAAATTATTTTTATATAATTATTTTATAATTGTAACACTCCCAATAGATAATGACACGTGGGTGTCAAAGTTGTCATTATTACATTATTAAAAAAAACTACTTTATTCAGTGCATATGAGTGAGTGTAGTCTGAAACGGCAACGCGCAAAAAATAGGGCGATCCTAGGGGAGGTAGTAGATCCGCATGTAGATCTCTCTGTAATTTTTCTTCATAAAAAATAATTGGCTTAAAAAGTCTATCAAATGATGCTAGCTTATTAAGAGGGTGGTAATTGCACTAATTAAGGAAACATGGCTACGACTCTTTTTGCCATTTCATAAACTGTAGCTGATCGTGCATGTAAGACTAATTAATACGCATGCTCTCATAACCTATTTCAATTAATTCAGCAGCTCTGCATCACATCTCTCTTTGCGCGCACCAAGTTGGAATCAGTGGTATGTGTGTGAATTTTTCTATATATATATAAGATGTCAAGGAAAAGGATCTAATTAGGAATCATTCACCAGATCAACGCCAATGCTAATTTCTAGATCATAGTCATGGGTTTTCCCTTTTTCTTTTTAGAGAAATGTGCGCATTGGATTTAAGATACTGATCAAACCCTTAATTAAGAGACATTCCTTTAATTTGGAGAGTAGCCTGGAGATCATATCACAATTTATACTTCTAACAAACAATCTGCATGCAAGTACAAGTAACTTATCTGGACAAGAAGTTCAGAAAATAAAGCATCTAATATATATATATATATATATATATATATATATAGAAAATATATATTAGATTATTGTAGGCTTTGGGGAGATTTATAAGTTGGACATGCATTGAAACATTATCTCATTCATGCATGTATCCCTCTTGGTCTTGCTTTTGCTTGATAACCATATATATTACAATCAAGTTTTCATTCAGCAATATCTGGCCGATCGAAGGTCCAAACTAATTTAAATGCGCTTACGTCGGTTTTACCATGCAAAACTTATCATGCAGTATAAGCTACAAGGATAAGGAGTATATCAAGCAACGTTAAACCTAAAAAAAAAAAAAAAGAATCCACTAGTAATATTCAATATTGGAGATCGAAAAACTCTGATCTAGATTACTACTTAATTAGGGCTGGTTTTGATAGTGAGATAAGATGAGATGATTTTAGATAAAAATTGAAAATTGAATAAAATATTATTAGAATATTATTTTTTAATATTATTATTGTTTTAAAATTTTAAAAAATTGAATTAAAATTTAAAAATATTAATATCTTTTACGTAAAAATTTAAAAAATTTATAATAATAAAATAAAATGAAACACGTACACTCACAAGCCCTTAAAGTTA
This sequence comes from Cyclocarya paliurus, assembly GCA_029856935.1. Lineage (NCBI taxonomy): Eukaryota > Viridiplantae > Streptophyta > Magnoliopsida > Fagales > Juglandaceae > Cyclocarya > Cyclocarya paliurus. Next base: position 2,666,667 of record JARVXP010000207.1, on the reverse strand, counting down.
ATTCATTATCACGCAAAAGACTCAAGCTATAATGATAGAATTTTAAACATTTCTTTACATATAGGCTAGAGCACAAAACATAGGTACGTCCCGGCCCCTAATAACAATATTATAACACCAAATTAAAATCGAGACGAGCAAAATAAGCTAGAAATTAATTTCTGTCATCATGAAATTGTTGCTGCAACGCGTTTGAAATAAGGTTGACAGAACATTGACCCCGAAACGTTTCTGATTCCGGTTTGACCATTAATACATGATGATCATAACTTCGATGATCCCATTGCATTTAGTTCGATCAAGACGTACGTACGGCGATAGATGACATTCTGTCAGCCAGCTTGCAGATCAACTAGCTTAGGACTAGCTAGGATTGGACTTTTGTTCAAGTCGACCTACCTTCTTTGGTAGCCCCCTTACTTTCACTCTAGTAGTACTGCATGGTTCTTATTTTAATCTAATGTCATTCGTTTTACATAAAATATATATATATATATATATATATATATATATTATATACTAGACTTTGGGAAAGTAATATTAGTACTAGTCTTCGATCGCTCGCATGAAAAGTAAATACATGTACGAATAGCAATTTTAATTTAAGTCAGAAAAGCTTTTTTTTTTAACAGTGAGATTAGATGAGATGAGATGATTTAAAATAAAATTAAAAATTAAAAAAAAATATTATTAAAATATTATTTTTTAATAATATTATTATTTTGATATTTAAAAAAATAAATTATTTATTATATTTTGTGTAAAAATTTAAAAAATTATAATAATAAGATAATATAAGATAAGATGAAATGAAATAAAACATTCTCATTATCCAAACTGGATTATGTTCACCAAAATGGGTGCGTGTGTGAGTGAATAAAACACTAACAAAGCGGATAGGCAATCGCTAATCTTGTGCAGGTGGAACTTAATTAAACTGATAATTGGAAGGCTGAAGAAATTAATTAATATATTTCATGGATGAGCTAATTAATTGATAGCTTAATCGGGGGTGATTATATATATATAAAGATATGGGCCCATCTTTTGTTTTTTTTCGATCTATTGAAAAAAGTAAATCAAGTGGAGGCTGGTAATTATCATGTTATTTATGTCATGATAAGTGCGTCTAATTAATTATTTAATCTAATACATGAGATAGGGATCATATAAACTCGTGATAAAAGTTTCAATTGAGAAGGCGATCATGAGTTGTTACGTGACCGTGACGTACTTTATAGTTGAGACGCCGCCGATACATTTGAGAATGAGGCGCGCGGGTATGGTACGAAATACTATCTCTTGCAAGAAAATGAACCTTATAATTTAGAGACAGATTGAGGGAGTAAACAAAATTGATCAATTAAGTACTTCCGGAATTTATGAGTTTCATCATGAGTATCGATCGATATTCCATGAGTACTACTACTGAGGTCATGGATTCAAAAATTGCATTTCTTGGATCAAGTACGTACTGGTACTTGGAATTGGAGAGATCGTGCGTATTATATCATGATTTGGAGCACGAATACTCAATAATTAGGATGCATATATGTGCCTGTCGTACGTATGAGGAGATAACTTAATTTGTTCTTTATAGGAGATAACACGCGGATGTGACCTATTGATGTGATCCCCACGTACATAAGTTTTGAAATGTACACGTACAGATACGTACACATCAGAGAAACAAGAAGAGAAATTATACGTACAAACATTTTTTCATATTAGCTAAATTATGCGGCGGATTTGCAGATAAAAAATGTATTTAGTATATCAATAAAGCTGGAGCTTATAATAAATAGATTTTTCTTACATTAATATTGGATTATTTCACGTTGAAGCTAGGGAACTCTTTCCACGTACGTACGTAGTACTGGAAGACATATATAAACCCCAACCCATAAGCAATATACGTACGTACGCAGCTACGTGCCATGCATGATAATCTTGAAGCATGCATGCAGTTGCCATCTTACATATATATTTCTAGGGGCCAGAGTTCTGGGATGGATGATGATCAATGACCACATGAATTTGATCTTGATTTGAAGAAGTAGTCGCAGTACTGGTTAACGTTATGGCGTGATTGGTAGTAGCCATATCATGTTGGGCTGTTGTAGGTACTACTACTAATGCTGCTACCTTATCGACGTCTGACGTACTCGTAATTAGGTGTTCACCATGTCCGTCTTTGCTCTTGCCCCATACAACCAGATATAGGCCACCAACAATCACAACCGCTCCAATAACTCTGTAAAAACAAACAAACGAACAATTGGTTCTTGTATCCAAGTTATTTAGCCCTATCATGCATATAACTTAATTTTTAATACTATATTTCATGATCCTATATATAAGAAAATGGATATCAAAACCATTCGTAAGATCAGCCTAAGATTGAGCTTTTTTGTTGTGGTAATATTTGTAGTTCATGTAGAGAAGGCCGGGATCCAATGCATGCATATATGCCCACCTTCCCAAGGAGGTCATCTCGGCTAGAATGAACGAACCCATAATTGCTACAAGAACCATAGTCAGGGGCCCAAAGGCAGTCACGAAAATTGGTCCCCTTTCCTTTATTATCGCTCCTTGAAGCCAATATGCAATACCTGTAGCTACTATGCCCTGCATGCAGCATGCAACATTTTTTTAGTATACAAATATCAACTATATATGTTTAATTTGTACTCTGTATTAATAAAGTTATATTATATTAATACGGTTGGTAACTTCTGACAAAAATCAAACACGAAATTAACTAATTACGATTTATGAGTTTGGGCTATATATATAACCCCTAAACCGGTTAAGAGATTTGACCTGTTTGACTAAGTGTTCATATTAAAGTTGACTCGATCGTTAAATACGATACAATCCGAACCTAACACGACAACATGAATTGACAGCTTTGCTGCTCATGTATTCTACACAATCTACTGTAACATACTATTCACTTAGGCATTACATGGTACATGCCATAATATTATAAGTAGGACTATATATCTTCATCCACTACATTGTATATGTCATGTTATTCGATTTGGTCTGGCCTGATCTCCAACTTGGGCATTATGAAATCCGTTTCCTTTCCCTATTAATGCTATTCATCATCCTATAAACTACCATCCTTTCATTTTTATTTAGTGCGATCTCAAGTAATTATAAAAAACTATTTATAATTTTTCATAATCATTTGATGTCACATTAAGAGATTAAGAGATGGTGAAAATATAACATCAGAAAAGAATGATGAATATTTTTCTTAATCCATCCAAACTGATTTAACCCTATCTAGATTCACATACCTATTCGACTCGTATCGGCCCGACCCAAAAGATATCAAAAGTTCGAAGAGAGAGAAGTTCCCTCTTCCCCTAACTCGTATCGGTCCAAATCGATTGCTGATGTAATATGCCCTACGCAATTTAAACCCGTATCTGAATAAGTACTTCAACATGTTTTTATTTTCTGGGCAAATAGATTATACCCAGACGGGCATGATTTAGATGACATTATAAGTACTTCAAACGAAAAAACAAAAAGTGTAACTAAACATAGAGTTTCTCACGCCGTATAGAGCAGCTAAGAGCTTGGTATCCATGTGGATCGACCAGGCCGTCGGGTTGCCCCATTCAATTACAAGTGTAAGTATGATATTTTCCACTGTGCCCATCAAGCATATCAAAACTGTAAGGGAAAGCTCTGCAGGATATGATCTCAGTGTAATTGCCTACAAAAGTAACAATCACGTTTTAACTAAAATTGATCAGAGTAGATAGCGGAAGCGATATTATCTTGTGTGGCAGATCGTAAATTTAGTATGGTTGTTTTACGAATTTTTTTTAATTGTTGTTGTTTATCCTAAATCATCATCGTCGATGGCGAAGTGTGCTACGTGACAAGATTAGAGCAACACTCGCATATTAATCCACAATCTAAATTTCGAGATTAGAGAGAACTAACACACTGAGAGAGATTATATTATGGTGCAAGTGACTCATCTAAAGAGGGCAGGGTCTCTAATCAAGTGTACCCCCGGCTGGTCTTAAAGGCCGGCCATCAAAGCTCATGAAATGGCTTAATTACCACTTCATAACTTATGAATGAAGAGGAATGAGTGCCCACTTTGGGCGTCCCTTTATTACAAAAATGATTGAGAATATCATATGCAAGAATTAAGTTGATTATAGTGGTTAATTAAGTTTCTCTTACTTGGAGAATGATGAAACCAGACCAGCAGGCAGAACCTGCTATAACCATGAGACCACCCTTGATGTGATCTTGCTCATTTGCAGCTTTCGTAGATTCTTGGTGGGTATTTCTATTTGTCCATGGCAATTTCAACATGGGTCCTGAAAACAGAGTCATAACCATTGCCCCCCCGACAGTGACTATAGTCCCCAATATCTTTGCCTGGCTGTGCAGTCTCCTAATTGACACCTTCTCAAGCCTACAAAAGCCCTCACAAATTTGAGACACCCGAAAGTTCATCCACCATATGCGTAAGAAAAGAAAGAATTTGAGTATGGGTCCAAAGAGAGTTGATTTACCCGCAAATCCAGGCCATTAAGAATGCAAAGGCTGGAAGAATATTGCACATTGCGGATGCAAAAGTGGCTGTAGTGTACTTCATCCCAGTATAGTACAAGCTCTGGTCGATTACAGGCCTGAACAGGAGAAAGTCATGAATGCTTATAAGTGAGACTGAACAGAAAAAATAATGACGATAATTAAATAAAGCTCAAGACCTAAAAGCTAGCTTGTTTCTTAATGGTCGAGATTCTTACTCCAATAAACCGAGAAAAAAGATCTTAGCAAAGACAGAGAAGGTCAACTTGGGCCTTACTTTCCTGGTAAGAATGTTAAATCAATGTGATAAGCTTATTCAACTCGTTCATCTTATAAGATGAAAGCAAAGAAATGACACGCATAAACAAAGAGAAGAGAGAGACCTATCCAAGACAATAGCAAATGGTGCAGTGACAGCAGTAGCAACTGCATACCGGTAGACTATCACTACATGTTGGCTCATCCCCTGGTTTAGAGCAAACTTAAAAATTATTTCCATCCCTGCATAGATAGATTGTAATAAAGTTACTGCCAAAAATGGCTTCGCCCGGATATATATTTTTGCTACGAATTCCATGGACCTGTTACGCTTCTGCTGAGCAAAAAACGAATCAAAGGGCTTACTTTATATACAGTTTTTTTTTTTTTGTGGGTGTGTGGTTCTGGTTCATTTTGTCATGGATGAAATCAATCTGAACACGTCTTCCTCCTACAGTTTGGGGTCCCCCCGATCTTGCATTATACTGAAATAACATTCCTCAAAAGATAACTATCCCCACAAACATCAGATTCAACCATCTTTTTCCTCAATAATATCTTCAGTGTAGGAGATAATATCAAATTATGGATGATGTTGTCTTGATTTGATCATGATGATTAAAATATTTACGTCATCTCATTTCAATGTAATTTTATGGTAAAATTGTAGCTCTCAAAATGTATCTATCCCTTCTCCCTTCGTATCTCCATTTTCAATTCTATATTTTATTTTCTTATCATAGTATTAGAGTCATTGGCTAACACTAAGGTCGATCTTGTGGATGATCACTTTTAAAGTTCGTCCACTCTTTATCTTTTTTAAAATTATTCTGCTAGTTTTACCTCTTACAAGATTTTCAAGTAAACTCAGTTAGAGTATTTTTACTAATTATGAGCATTTTTTATTAGATTTTAGTTTGTAGTGAGCATTGTTTGAAGCCTCAAACTCATTTTTGGCATTTTGATTTTGGTCCTATAGTTGACCAAGGCCATACATAGCTCATTGTCAGTTTAATCTTTCGACTTATCGTTAGCCTTTTGTTGGCTTTAGAGCATTGGCATTGGCTTCATCAAAGCCATCTTTAAAATTTGATGAAAAGTACATGTTTTTCATAAATCTAAAACTTCCTTATCTATAACTCCACATTGGATTAGCCATTAGATTAATCAAAATAATAATATAATATTATTTTTTTAATAATAATATTTTTATTTTTATTTTCATATTTTACAATTACACTAACCATATGTATAATTTAATTTACACTAACCATATATTTTGATTACGAACCAAGAATTAAAACAATGAGTATGGAAAATACTCTTTTACCTATCAAGAATGCATTGTTGCAAATTCGAGGCCAATGACTTGATGATTTACATGACTAAATACAAAAAAATAATGAGTAAGGGAAAGACTAAATAATTGATTTCATCTAAAACTAATGAGGGAAGGAACTAGAAGTTGTATCAAATGCAACTTTGACCCAAGCTAATTGAGATCCTTGCTGCCAATTGAAGCTGAAAGCTCCACAAGAGGAGTTGGGTTTAGTCCAATACTGGAATCAATTGCTAGATGAGGATAAAGATATTGAACATCCAAGCTGAGGTACAAGATAGAAAATGTCAAATATTTAACCATTAAAATGTCAATCAAATATGGACAATAAATTCATAAGAGTTATATCTCACATTAATTAAAATTCATAATAGCATGTAGAAACAGCATGTTATAATCATAAACAAGCAAGTACTTAAGGAGGAGGGAAAAAACAAAGAAATGGTCCAAAGAAAACTAATAGAATCACTTTAAGCCTATCAAAACTACAAATGATTTACATGAAAAATATTTGACTCATTTAGCCACCGTGGGAGCATCCAAATACCTCACTGGCAAAAATTTCAGAAATTATTAGTTTAATGAGATAACCAGTAAATCATGCAACTTTTGCTCCAAAACAGATATGGTTTTTCAACATGAAACCTAAGGAATTTAAAGGAAACTATAATCCCAGCCAAGCAAGCTAGAGACCAAGATATTTAAAGATCACCCAGAATATCATAACTAAAGTAAGCTCTTATCTTCAATTGCATTCAAGGAAGAAATACAAATGAACAAATAAAAAAATATCATAAGCTCATCAATTTTTGGAAGTTTTGATTCATCCCCTTTTCAATCATACCCATGCAGCCAATACCTTCCAACAAAAATTAATCTCATCCCATATGGTTCCAACACAAGCCGCAGCCCAAAATATAAAAACTAACAACAATTTATAACATCAATTTATAATACAAAGGTCAAGCAACATCTCAATCTCATAACATAAAGTATGTATCCTACTAGTAAAAGTTACACTAATGATCATACTGTGAGGAAGCTCAGTACATGAGTAAAGTTTTGATCTTTTATTATTGAGAAAAGTTGCTTTTGCTTCTAAGATTAACTAATCAAGTTTCAGTTGAAGAAAAAAACCAATGCCATTTTGGTACTTGCTTATGATTTTAGATAATAATCCAAGTTCATTAATTTAGTTGTTTAAAGAATCAGGGCATGAGAACCTCAATAGAGAATGCCCAACAATTTATCCTCCTAAACACGACTGCTCATCAGTTATGACACAAGCCAGAAAATGCACAATAATATCTACTCTGTTAGCAAGGACCCGTGCAGACAAGACAATTTTGCAATGCGCAAAGAGGAAGTTCTTTCCATAGTAATCATAAAACATGCATTAAATTTCCACTGTCCAGTAAAAATTTGGTCAAATTGAGTATGATTTGGTTCTTATTATTTTTCAAAAAGTTCCCAAAAACAGCCAGTATGTTCGATGATGATATTAATCGTTGGCTCAGCATCTTGAAAATCTCCCCACTTCATGCTTAACAACTCTGCCTGGAGAATAAGTTCTTTTCTATATGAGTCCAGGGTATAATTGGATACTATTGAATTTTGGGATCTTGATACAAATTGTGTATGACTCAGTGGGAATACATTTTTTCGAGAGTATAATTGATTATCATACTGCAAACCAAAAACAAACCATCACGGTAAATACAATGAGCCAAACAAAAAAATGTATGAATAACAACAAATCGAAAAAACAAGAGAAGATGAGTTGATTACCTTCTGTGAAGCACAATAGAACCCTAATAGAGGCCTGACCAGTTGATTAAAAACGATTTTCTCTTGCAAATCAACGACTCCTTCTCCTAGTCCAGATTCCCAACTTCGACAGTCCTAGGGTAACGAAAACAGCAAGAGAACTGGGAAAAAATGGAAAGAAGGGGAGAGAGGGAGTGTCGGGCCAAAGAGAACCGATGAGAAAGAGAAGAGAAGAGAGAAATGGGGAGAAAAAAAATGAGGGGGGTGTTCGACGAGAGAGAAAGTGAGAGAAATCGAAGGTTTTTGGGGGAGAAGGGATTCACGAGAGAAATATAATCTTTCGGTTGATTGGATGTGATTTTAGAATAAAATAGTGGTTTGGCGATAAACAGTACATCGCTATATATGGCGAAAATGATAGAATTACTGTAGGTGAAAGCTTGAACTTTCTGTTTTACCGAGTCCAATGCGATGCGGATGCTCTTAGCCCGTTATCAATTCATTGTTGGCCATAGTTTCAGATTTTTTGATGTTTCAACTGCCAGTCACTTCATCAATGTCACTTTAATCAAATCATCGGCGACCAACTAATGGATGTGAAAGCTATGCTCAAATTTTAAAATTCTCTACTTTTAATTTCACTCTTCGTCCACCCGCCCACCCTTAATGAAAAATGATTTATATACAACATTTGCTATAACACATTTCACAATAATATGTTAAATGAAATGTAATTTGTAAAATGTATTAAATGTATTGTGAAAATATGTTGTATGTGTATCAATACTCAAAGCAAATAAGGTATGTGGTACTGGTGCCAGGAGGATTCGAGCTGTAGTATGGGCTGAATTTAGCCGCAAACGTCCCAACGCAGACAACCCGATTCTCTATTATTATTATTAAAGAAGTATTTTTAATGTGTTTTTTATTTTTAAAAATATTTAAAGAAATTTTAAAAAATATTTAAAAATAAATTAAAAAATTACAATTGCACTATCGATACAATACATGGATCACCTTTCTCAGTGACCTATCATTGTCCTATTAAAAAACATCCAAAACCAAGAAAATCATTTGCAAAATAGAACTGCCAATTCTAAAGCCTCCAAGTAATATAGATAATGGGGGCGTCAAAGTTGTCATTATTACAATATTCAAAAAATTACTTTATTCAGCACATACGAGTGAGTGCAGTCTGAATTTTGAAACGGCAACGCGCAAAAAATAGACGGTCGATCCTAGGGGAGGTGGTTAATGTAGATCTCTGTGTGTAATTTTTCTTCATAAAAAATAATGCACCTTAAAAAGGATAGTTTATTGGTTCACGCTGCAAGGCCTTCTGCACAAGCTCAGTCTGTTCCTTAACGTGAACCTGATAGAAACCAGTAGCTGTGGCAGCAGATGGAGCGCGGCCAGCGTACTTAATGTCCTCCATAGTTCCTCTGCCCAGTGCTTTCATGGCAGTGCAAAGGCGGGGTGCAACATAACTGTATGCACCCATGTTCATTGGCTCTTCCTGGCACCAGACAATTTCGGCATCTAACAGAAACGAAGAATGATTCAGCCTCAAAATGTGAATAGAACTTACAATGTAAAAAACCGACAAAATACACTCCCCTCACATGACCTAGCAACTCAGAAAATGACCTGAGATACTCCATGTAAAACATAACAGACGTTAATTTCTAGTTAAAAGTTCCAAACACATACTTGGATATCGCTTCAGCTCTCGTTGTATGAGGTCATACGGGAAGGGGCAAAGCTGTTCAACCCTACATATTGCAGCATCCTTCGCACCCACCTTTTTTCGCTCTTCATCCAGCTCGTAATAAACCTGCAAGAGATGAATTAGCAATAAGGTTTAGCATCTGACAGGAAAAAGAAAAACTGCATTAAATGAAAAACAATAAACATCTGAAATCATAACTCACCGAGGTAAAACATATCAGAAATCCTAAACTAATATAACCAAAAAAGCCCTGTGTTCAACTAAAAACCTAGATTAAAGAAGCAAAGCAGTCAAAGTGTGACCTTTCCAGAGCAAAGAACCAGGCGCCTAATACCCTCCTCAAGATCAGAGTGAAAATTCTGATCCTTGATTAGACGCTTAAATCTAGTCCCCTGTTTGTCAAAACCTGGGTGGCCTTGGACATCATCAAACTCAGACAAATTTGATTTGCAGTCCTTGTGACGAAGCAAGTTTTTAGGAGCCATTGAGATGAGAGGCTTACGAAATTCCCTGTGTATCTAGGCAGTAGAACGGGAAATCATGAAAAAATGAAAGCTAAATATGGAACGTAATTCATAAAAATTAAAGATGGAAAGTATTCATGGTCTAGTTAGTTGCACTCACTTGACGCCGCAAGACATGGAAGTAATTACTAACGACCTGCCAATTGCATTCCTGAATTTGAGTCCGAAGAGTTTGATCCATCTCAGGAATAACATAAGGATTGTCATCACTCATCTGCCATCAAAATTGAGAGTAGATATAAGTTGGGAATATGCTAGATAATATGGAATACAATAGATTATGGGGGTCAAACAGAGTGGAGAAGGGGCATGAGGAAGAAAGGGAAAGAGGGAGGGGGTGAACAATGTAACACAAGGTCGTCCTCAACCAAGACAGAGAATCTGCAGCACAAAAGGTGGAGAATCAAAGATCATTTTAGAAAAATTGATAACATGCTCACACTATATGTTAAATTCTTTCAGGGATCAATATATTGATTTGAGCACCAATCAAGTCCTGAGAAAGTCTACAGGAAATACTGATTTTCTGTAACGCTGAGATTAAGTATAGAGGTAAAAAAACCGTATTAAGCCTCCAGAGATTGAAACCAGGAGTACAATATACTTGCTCACAAAATCACCAATAAAAATGCAAGGCAGGTGCACATAGCATAAAGTGTTGAGGATTTATGATGCATCAATTGTCATATAAAACCATTTAGTTCAAGTTGATAATTCTTTGCCCTCAAATTTTCTTCCAACTCCATCACAAGCACAGATCAATAAAGGAAAATACAAATATGAGCGTGGATATGTGTGCGCTTTGTGTGTGTGTGTGTGTGTGTGAGAGAGAGAGAGAGAGAGAGAGAGAGGAGAATTTTCCTTAATATTTCAAGGGAGAGATAATTATAGAAAAATAATAGGAAGGCACCCAATTGTTATACATATAAACAACATGAAGTCCTTGATTGGAGTACCTGGAGAAAACGCTCCAACCGTGCACTGGAATGTTCCGGACCCTGGCCATCGTAACCATGGGGAAGCAGCACAACGAGCCCGGTCTGACGAAGCCACTTAGACTCCCCACTGCTCAAAAACTGATCAAATATAACTTGAGCCCCATTCGCAAAATCGCCAAACTGAGCTTCCCATATTACCAATGAATTTGGGTTTTCCATAGAGTAACCTAACTCAAATCCAAGAACACCAAACTCCGAAAGAGAACTGCACAAAACACGTATTGCTCATGTGAGAGACATTTTAAGAAGGCACCAATTCAGCAAGAATCACCGGGCACTGGAAGTTATATGGAGGAGTTCAGCAATCTTCTTACGTTTGGGCAGACATTTAGCTGCCCTGTAGTACACGAAAATTTGGAAACAAGTAGATGCTGTCTACAATTTTGATCCTCATACAATTTTGACAATATTCTTAATTCTGATAAGGGGAAACAAACTGCATTTAGAGCTAGGATGGCAAAATCCAACAGCATCACTATCACACACAAAATATGGACATGCATATAGTTTTAATAATTTTTTTTGTACGTCGTGTTGTGTCACTAGATAAATTATACGAACAATTCTTGGCAGAAGAAAAAATAGTAGTAGAGAATCACATATTGTGTTAATAATCATTTGCAAAGAGTTGCATCATATCACCATAAAGCTGATATACAGCAGTTGTAGGTTGTAAACACAAATGACAATGAAAATGAAAACCTTGCTAGAAACCAACACTAATGTTGTTATGAATTACTTACAAAAGAAGAAGTTACCATAGACTACCTGTTGCTAACAGTAAACATCTCCTCATCTTGGTTCATGATTACATGATCCAGAGGGCAATACTGCTCCCCGGTTTCCTGATCATGAACTACTGCATGCCGATGACTAAATGTACCTCTTTCAACGTCCTGACCACTCAATCGAACATGGTTACCTTCCACAAGCAATGTAGCAAAAGCAAGTGCTTCGGCAACTGCCCAGTCGATGCCTTCACCTGTTTCAATCATTTGAGCACGTTGCTCATAGACCTTTTTCACTGCTCTGTGAGGCTTAAAGTTATCTGGAAGGTGTGTGATTGCTTTGCCAACATTCTTCAAAATGTCTGGGTTTACCCTTTATATCAGAAAAGCAATGTCATTCACACACACACTACTTCATATACATGCATATATATAGTAGTAAAGACAGCCAAGTAGAAGTGGAAATTGACCAAAACAACACAAACATACCCAGTGTTTCGGACACGTGAAAGCTGTTCAGGTGATTTGAACCCAGACCAGTGTGATGAAAGCCAGTCCCTTCTTTTTGGAACATAATCTTTGCTAGCCAAGAATTCTTCATCAAGGATCTTAATGACCTTATCCTTTATCTTATCAATGTCTTCCTTAGTCACCTGCCCAGATTCTAATAGTTTGTTTTGATAGATCTCAAGAGCTGATGGATGATTCCGGATAACCTGTTAGCACCCAATTGAGAAATCTAAGCAGTTTCGCTGACTAGGCTGAAGAGCAGCAGTGTGATTAGCTTTGAGGATCATCATGGATAAGTAGAAAAAAAATATCAAGATTTCTGGGCGAATGTTACTCAAATAAACCAAAAAAAAAAAACAACTTTAGAGAGCTGAAGAGAAAGGGCTTACCTTGTACATTTTGGGCTGCGTGAAGGATGGCTCATCAATCTCATTGTGCCCGAAACGACGATAGCACACTAAATCGACCACAACATCTGAATGGAAAGTCTGGCGCCACTCAGCTGCAAACTCACAAACCTGAGCAACTGCCTCCACATCATCACCATTTACATGGAAAATCGGGGCATTCAAGGCTTTTGCAACATCAGTGCAATACTGTGAAGATCTGCCTGCCCTCGGATCAGTTGTGAAGGCAACTTGGTTGTTCACCACTATGTGTATAGTGCCACCAGTAGTGTAGTTTGGAAGAGCACTAAGATGTAGAGTTTCATACACTACGCCTTGTCCGGCAAAGCTACCATCTCCGTGAATCAAAACACCCATATTCTTGATCCTGTCCACATCATTCGAGTAATATTGCTTTGCTCTAGTTTTTCCAACAACAACTGGATCCACAGCTTCCAAGTGACTTGGGTTTGCAACCAAAGACAAATGTATTCTCTTTCCTCCTCTAGTTGGTCGATCATAAGAAGTTCCTAGGTGATACTTGACATCACCAGTTCCTGTATAAAGGCCAATTTCATCCACAGGCTTCGTACCACTACTAAACTCACTAAATATCTGACGCAATGGCTTCCTAACCACATTACCCAATACATTCAATCTTCCTCTGTGAGGCATTCCAATAACTATGCTCTCAACCCCAAGATCTGCTGCCCTATCAAACATCTCCTTCATGCCCGGAATAAGAGTTTCCCCACCTTCAAGCCCAAACCTCTTTGCAGTAGTCCACTTAGTAGCCAAAAAGTTCTCAAACTGTGTACTCCATATAAGTCTATCAATAATTACCTCACGGCGCTGCCGATTGTATTGCATCGTTGTTGGGGTTTCAATCTTCTCTCTTAACCAATTACATTTATCACGATCTGCAATGTGCATGTACTCATACCCAATGCTCCCACAGTAAGCCTGTTCAAGTCGGGTCAATATGGATCTAAGGGTCTGCACGGGTCGGTTTTCAGACAAAAAGCCAGACATATTCCACATACCCAAAAAGAATTCTCTATCAAGATCAGCTTCTGTGAACCCATAAAGAGCAGGGTCCAATGCTTCTGGTATTTCTCGTTCTTCCAAACCCAAAGGATCCAGCTTGGCTTTCATGTGGCCATTAACTTGGTAAGCCCTCACAAGCAACAACAACCGCATACTCTCTTGAATTGTTTGGCCTGAAATTCCTGGGGATGTGGCGGTTTGACCCACAAAATTTCTAAAGAAATTGTCCCAGGACTCATCAACACTATCTGGATCAGCTTCCCAAGCCCTTTGAAGCTCCTCCAAGTAGACACTGCTTGTCCCATTTAGGAAGCTGTCAGTTAGCCTAGAGAGGGGCACAGGACGAGGGACAGGTGCAGCTTGCGCCTTCGATCTGAAGACAGTAGTGTGAAAATACCGGTTCTGTGATGGAAGGATTCGTTTTCTTGTTGCATATGATCCACCAGGAGATAAAGTTCTCCTAATGGCAAGCTTTGCTACACCAGAACCAGCTCTAAACCAACCCATCACTGTCGATTCAACTGTCCTGGCGACCAATCTCAAAGCTCAATGATGAACATCTAAATGATCTGCGGAGGAAACAAGGCTTATTTAGGAAATAAAAATATTTCCGATACTGTAAACTCCCAGCATATATAAGGAAGCACAAACGCGCACTATCTCTGAGTCGTGAACACCCTAACTCTAAATCGTGAATTCCACCACTCATAATACTTCAAGAAAAAACGGTATAATCATAAGAAAACGAATGAATACAAATAAAATTTAAATCTAGCAATCAGAAACCAGAACAGAAAAGAACGTAGAACTCAACTAAATGTGAAAGGCAACGGAAAATCTAAAAGCAAAAAGCTACTTGAGATAAAAATAGCCAGAGATCAAAACCAGTGCCCAAATTAAACTGAGATCACATTGAACAACGAAAGTGAAGGCAAAAATAACCGCCCGAAATGATTCCAAAGTCGGTGTGAGATGAATATATTAACAGGATTTTATAATTTGTAGCATATCCCACGAGACATTGAAATTGCATACTGGAAAAAAAAAATCGAAAGAACAAATTTCTCCGGCTGAATAGCTACAAGTATTGGTAAAAGTTTCAGCAAATACGAAACGGAAGCGATGATCCAAAATGAGAGAGAGACTGTTTGTAAACAAGGAGAATGAGTACCTACCAAGAGAGAGAAGAGTGGAGGGGGAACCCGAATCTCTGTGAAGCAACGATGAAGACTCTGATTGAGCCAAACGGAAACACGATGACTCTTTATGCCTTCCGTCCCAAACGACAACACGAAGATTCTCGTAACTGATAGAGTGCATGATGAAAGACGTAAAACTTCTGGTCCGGCCCAGACCGGATATAGATTTCAGAAGCTTCTTTCTTGTTTGGACGAACCGAACATTTTGTATTGCACGTCTTTTTTGCTTCCCAAGCGTTAACCGTTTGGTGCGTCATATCATCACGTGGACACCCTTGTTACACGATAGTATAGTACACAGTATGTTACTCAATAAATAATATTTTCTTATGGAGCATTCCAGATCCCGCTCAAATGCAACATAAACTTTATCAACTCACGTGACGCGTTCCTATTACACAATTAAGATAAAACTAACCACCTTTTACTTTTGTCACATGATCATATCCATTGTACAAGATTGGAGACTCTTACCACTTAGGAATTTACTCAATAAATAAAAAATAAATATTGCTATCTTACTATCTTTTCAGCTTATTTTTTACCACCTATTCCAAATGTAAAATACAAGTTTAAAATTAAAAAATTGAAAAAAAAAAAACTTGAATTGAACAGTTCAGCCAAATAATTTTATCAAGGTTGGTTGGTTGCCACGCTTCTATGTCAAATATACACATATTCTAGTAGTCTCAATTCGAAAGGTGTAAATAGGAACACCAAAGCATTTTTTCTCTAGTAAGAAAAAAAACTTGATGCTCAGCATCTACCTACACGCAAGACAAGTAAATATAACTCAACTATCCGAAGCCCCAACACGGGTTACAGAATAAAAGGGGGAAGAAAAGACTATTAGAATGGCATCATATCTTTTTTTTGATAAATGAATGGCATCATATCTTGGTTGTACTTTATAAGAATAACACCGGGGAAGATACATGCACCCTACATAGTGTCATCGGAATTGCTTAAACACCCAAATGAGTGCCACCATCAGAACATCCCCATGCTCCCCCTTTATGAGCCACAGCAACTTGACTTCTGAGCAGATTGACCACCACCGTCTGTCTGGTCCGGTTTGTTGATCTTGAGGGTTGGAGGCTGAAAATACCAGGAATAATCAGTCCGTTAAATTGGAGAAAAAGAATAAACTAGGATTCCCATGTTTGATGGCGCAAATCTACTGCTTTTTCAGGACAATAAAAAAAAAAAAAAAACGGAAGAATGGATCACACATAAAGTCAAAACGGAGCTGGGAAAAAAGAACGCATACCTCAGCCCTGGAATCGGTCTCTGCAAGCCTACGTTTAATATCCCTTGCTATTGAGAAGAAAACCTCCTCCACATTCATATTGGTCTTTGCACTCTGTAGAATATACTGTTTTGTTACAAACAAGAGATTATCTGGTGTTTCAAATGTAGATTACGTCTTGACAGCCTGTTGCCACTTACAGTTTCAAAGAACTTGATGCCATACTCATCGGCAAGAGCTTGACCCTTAGAGGTAGGCACAGCCTAAGAAAACAAAGAAAATCTCTTTCCAGTCAACAATGTAGAACACGTTGGCAGGCACAAAAATATACACACACATACTTCCAGGGTGTTCCATGTTGGATTGAATAGACTGTTATAGCCATCCATGCAGTTTTGTGCTTAATTTACGAACTCAGAATCCAGCCCAACAGGTGAAAAAGAAGCATTTTCTGCTAATTGATTAATCAGGAAAACCTACCCTTTTGCTTTCATCCATGTCAGCCTTGTTCCCCACCAAGATTTTGTTAACATTGTCAGATGCATGTTGCTCAATGTTGCGAATCCAGTTCCTAATGTCTGAACAGGAAAAAAAATATAGATATTAGTCTTTATTTCAAAGCTCCAAAAAACAAAATATAGATCCATAAGTCACATCATGCTATGAACTCATCAAACATTGTCATCGGACACAAAAACAAAACCAAGACAAGAAGAGAACTTACTGTTGAAAGATGACTCATCAGTAACATCATACACCAGCAAAATGCCCATGGCTCCTCGGTAATAAGCTGCAAAGAGCATAAAGTATATAAGCAAACTCCTCTAACATCTGAACATAATGCAAGATACAATTCAGGTAAATATGATACTGGAAAATGAACCACCCCTACAAGTATATATCAGACCTCCCATTCTATATGCTAGCAAGCACAGAAATCTGGGAACCATCAATACAGTGGGACTCCATCAAAGGTCTCATAGCTATCACATGGAATCATCATCATCCGGGCTACAGCATTCAAGTTTTGGGTTTTCAGGGGAATCATTTTCTTGATTCTCTAAATGAACAGATCAATAGCTGGGTGGCTTTAGGATGTCAAGGCTTGAACAGACAATGAAGATACGGCTTTTACCCAAGGGAACACTCATTTGCAAATAAGGAGGCAAACTACCAAGCAATCAACCCACATTAAAATCAAGAATGCAATTAGTGAATAACAAGAAACAAACCTGTAGTAATAGTTCGAAACCGCTCCTGACCAGCTGTATCCCAGATTTGCAATTTAATTCTTTTACCATCAAGCTCAATGGTTCTTATCTTAAAATCAATGCTGTAAAAAATATAGTATCGAAATCAGAAGAAATTTTATGCATATGTAACTAAGGTGCTGAAATTGTTATTGGTAAGTGACACAGTCTATGATTTTTGAGCCCATGACCACATCTTCCACCTTGCACTTACAGGTGGAGGAGGTGCCTTCCGAACTAGAGCTTGTTAGCAAGTATACATGCATGCATGTGAATATGGCTATAGATATATGTATGCACGCACACATGTACACACATATGTTTGTACGTATGTATGTTGTACGTGTTTATACATGCATGCATGTTTATGATGGTCCTCAACTCCTCAATCCATTACTAAAAAGCGCCTGGAAGTCTAGACCCCTCCATAAAAGAGACGTCTAGAATAGCTATGACCATGGTTGAGTGATTGTATACCATCGGAAGTTTGACTTCATTTCCATCAGTTTATTGATGTCTTTTATACCAGCATAGGATGAAGAAGGCCAACAATCATCCAAGTGCCATTACTTTTTCCCCATTATTTACAGAGACCCGTCATTTTCCTCGTTCCTCTTCTTGACAGCCACTTTTGCTTGATGCAAATATGCTATAACATTTCAAAACATAAAATTTTCATGGTTCCAGATGATACAAACCCAATGGTGGTAATAAAACTGGTCGTGAAGGAACCATCGGAAAAGCGTAAAAGCAAACAACTCTTGCCCACACCTGCAGAGATTTCATTGGAATGTTAAGTAACCAGAAAAAATATCAAATATAATCCATGTCCACATTTTTCAGGAATTTAAAGTGCTTTATTCTAGTATATAATTCAAGTGGCTATGTGCAGATACTGTAGTCATGAACCAAGTCAATTGTACATGATAAAAATGAATGATGCATTAGAGTTTGTGATCTATTTGGTGAGTTAACAACCTAATGGTCAAGATCAGGCAATCCCTGACACTCGGCCAACTAACAAGGAAAACCAGGAACAAAAGAAGGTATGGGAATTAAACGAGAGCAGCATGATTGGGGAGTTCAAAACAAGACAGGAAATAAAAACTCCAGATTTTAACATTATTAAGTATCTATTAACAACAAAAAGTGTCGAAGTGAAAATCAACACGCATATCATGTCCAGTATCTTTCAAGCGAACCCATCAAAATTAAGCCCCATAGATCACCAACCCTCACCTCCATTACGATTCCAGACACATTAGTACTCATCAGGATAAATACCCAATGCTTTTCTCTAAGTTCATTACTAAAGAGGACTCATTACTAGTGGGCTTTGCCTATTTCTATGAATATAACTTCTTGATTACCTATCAAAAAAAAAATCATTACTAAAGAGAAAAAGAAAACCAAGTAGGACAATACAGGACAAAGCTGAACAAAATCAAGAATCAACGGCCTAAAAGAAAGCGTGAAAACTCGCATTAAAAATCACAGCAATCACGTATCATCGACAACCTAAGACCAATAAAGTGAGATACATAACAGATACTTAACAACCCAAGGAACGCACACCACATCTAGACTTATATTCCAGAAGTACTAAATAATGTTACAATTGGAGTCCCTTTGAATAATCACATGAACTTCTTCTTGTTCTTCTATATTCTATAACTATAACCCCTTAGAATCAGTATAAGCCGTATTTTTTTTTATCAGTCAGTACAAACTGTATAATCGCAATGACTTCTCTTCTCCAACGTGGAATGTCACTTGGAATTACACATACCAGTTGTTTCGCAGAGCAAATGAAAAGCAGAAAGAGCACCCGTAATCATCACAACCAAACTTAAAACAAAAAAACAGAGAGAAGATTAAAAATATCTCAAGTAGTCAATTTTTCTATTGTACACGTTCTTTTCCTCCATTTTTTAAGCTAACCAAAGAAGGAGAAGAAGAAAAGCTAACCACTGTCGCCAATAAGGAGAAGTTTGATGAGGTAATCGTAATCGGCACGAGCCCTTGCTGGTGCTGCAGCCATCTATTTATCACCAACCCCCAACAACCACAAAATCGATCCCTCTCTCTGTCTCTGTCTTTCTCTCTTTCTCTCTTCCTCTCTCTCTCTCTCTCTCTCAAACCAAAAGTAGAAGATATAAATGCACGAGCAGGACTGTACGAGATCTGAAATGGAAAGAGAGACGGAGACGGAGAGAAAATGCTTTGGGCGCAGGTTAGCAAGTTTTCGGCGACAGATTCAGAGAGACGATCCGATAGTTTTCTGTGTGTGAGTTTTGGGGGTCTCGCACTTCGCTTTGCCCGTGTACAATACGTTAGGAGTGGGTGCGGTACTGTTCTACGACGAGGAGTGGACCCGAGGCCTTGTATCGATGGTCTTGGTCATTGGATGCACTCCTTGATTTCCCCCACAAACATGACGTGAGTGCAGAGCTGTCTCTGGATCTGTCGGCCAAGGAGTGTGATTATTAGAGTAATTATATGCTTGAATTAAATAGTCTAATTAAACACATTACAATTATATATCATTAAGTAATATTTTTATTATTTTAAGAAGTCTAAAATTAGAATCTTGGTATAATAAAAATATTAATGACGACACTGACCTTAGATAAGATATTATTAATATTTTAATTGAGTTTAATTGAGAAGTAGCTCGTCAAACATATTTGTTTAGTTTGTTTTTTAAAAATATCTCATCTCATTTCAATTTTATTATTATACTTTTTTAAATTCTAATACAAAATAAAATAAACAATTCAATTTTTTCAAATTCATCTTATCTTATCTTATCTAATCATTACAACTTTCTCAAATTCTAAAATAAAATAAAATAAACAATTTAACTTTTTCAAATTTTAAAATAAAAATAATATTAAAAAATATATTTTAATAATATTTTATTTAATTTTTTAATTTTAATATCACCTTTATCTCATTTTCGAAAACAAACATTACTCAAGTTGGTTATCAGAAGAGTTCACCATCTGAACGATTTTGTGGTCAGTCTAGTGGAGGAGTAGACCCAAAACCCAGCAGAGGTCTGCAAGCCTCATCTTCCTCTTTCAAGACCCGTATCTGGGCCGAAAGAC
Organism: Cyclocarya paliurus; assembly: GCA_029856935.1. NCBI lineage: Eukaryota > Viridiplantae > Streptophyta > Magnoliopsida > Fagales > Juglandaceae > Cyclocarya > Cyclocarya paliurus. The sequence goes on along the minus strand of JARVXP010000207.1, from coordinate 2,646,001 downwards.
AAGCCCAACTCTCTTACTGAAAAAAGTCCAGGTCCACTTTTTCTAAATATATCGCAAGCGAGTATCACTCAACCCTAAAAAACTATCTACAAGTATCGATGTGGCTTCATAGGAGTTGGGAACTGCCTAGTGCCTACACTCAAAACTCATACAACACCAAGGAACTACAAAAATCACAAGAGAATCTGTATTACGCATATTCCACTATTGCTGCTAACATCAACATGCATTCTTTTCGGCTTTTAACTGAAAGCAAGTAGAAAGGGCAGAGGAAGGGAATGTTAAAAAAAGAAAAAGAAAATGGTACTTTGAGGGTATATGCTGAGAAGATGCTCCACCCCCTCTTCTCTCTCTACACCTACAAAAGGGCACTCACAGACCCGAGTTTCATCACTCACAGACTCTATAAACTCGTCTTCCATCTTCCCTTTCCACTTTGCTATTTAAACTCTTCTATATTCTTATCGTAAATCCATGGGTATGGAGGCTGGCAGTAGCAGCAACAATGGCGAAGAGGAGGAAGAAGAGGAGAGTGATCCTGAAAGTTAGGTGGGCCATGACTGTGTCCTGCAAGCAATTTTAAGGGCAACTACAATCTTTGGCAATGTCATATGCATCTCACTCGAGACGATAATAATGGCCTTTAAATGCTATTGCTCAAGCTGTTTCGATGGGAGAAATGCTTTTGACTTGGTTTTATCCTCTTGTGGATTCTTTACTAACGGTTATATCTATTTCTTGTACTCGTTTCCGGTTTGTTTTTAGTTCTAGGATCTTTTATAATTATATATATATATATATAATCTTTTCAGCAATTGTCTTAGGTCTATGTTCAACTTTTCTTAAACATATTTTTAATATAGGAAAATCAATTGTGTTTTAGCAAGGGCGACCAGCTTATCATATCATCGGCGATCCTAGTTGTTTGCTTTTCCCTGTCCATTTTACTAATTATGAGAATTACAAATCATGCAGATACGTAAATGATTAAAGCCCAAAAATTTAGGTTGGCAGGGTTGTTTAGGACTAGGTTAGGGCTAGGTTGTGGATCCAGAACTTTATAAGAACGCCCCCTATGCTTAATATGGTGTATTTGACAAGAATGTAACGCCCGAACAAAATCTGAGAAAGGACGGAGTATGAGTAACCAGTTAAAAACTACCATCTTCGACACCCTCTATATTTGGATGGCTGCCCACAACTTGGCTTGTTTAATAGACTCGAAAGGCTCCTGCTCTTTTTAGGTTTCGTTTGTCTCACAAAACATCTCATATCATCTCATCTCATTTAATTATTACAATTTTATTAAATTTTCCCACAAAATTAAAAAAACAATTAAACTTTTTAAATCCAAAAACAATAATAACATTAAAAAAATATATTCTAACAATATTTTATTTAATTTTTAATTTTTATCTTCTACTCATCTTCTCCTCAGAAAACAAACAAGGAATTAATCTTGTTAGTTTTGTATTTCCTTTTTTACCCTCCGTGTACTTGGGTTGTGCCCCTTTAGGCCTTTAATAAAATGCATTAGTTTTTTTATATAGAACCAAGCTGAAATGGTTATTAAAGAAAAAGTACAAGATTAAGCAAACATGGTTACCTTTGCGATAGGGTGACAGCGAAAAAGCAACATTACAGGCTTCCACTGATTAGCTTAGCCCAAAATGAAACATTACAGCCTTCCATTGATGTGGGTAACAACGCACTACCCACAAAATAAAAAAGCATCAATCAAATGAAACATAGCCCTGATCTATATTCGGAAGTTCGTAATGCATCAAATAACTCATCTCAAGCAGAAAAATCCAAATCATTCCCCAAAAAAACTCAGCCTAATAAAAGAAACCAAGTACTTTACCACCAACGTTTTTTCTCCTAGCCTCTTCATGATCCATGATACCAGCAGAAGTTGTCAACACAATATAGCCAAACTACAATTTTCGAAAATGTTAAAAAGGTCAGGAAAATAATGCTAAAATGAATAAATTAAAGATGTAATTCACATTATTGCTGAATAACCAGACGGAAAGACCTATTATTTATTTTTTTATGGGTGAAAAGACCGATTATTTATTTCGGGGCCATTCCAAAGAATTCTTTTTAAAGCTACAAAAAGTAGAAATTAACTGATTGCCTTCCTTCCAGTTGTAAAATACAACAGAACCCTATCAAACTGAAGTTGGATTTTAGATAGTAGGAAAGACATATCAAGACACAACTTTGAAGTAGGTTAAAAAAAACAAAAATACTACAAAACTTTTAAGAAAAGCATTTATGAGAAGCTGCCGGTGCTAACCTGTCTGGAGGGGAGCAACCTTGCAGTCCACCCTTCAATCTCTTTGACACCTACATCAAATCGAGGACTAATAACCCCACATTTGTTTAGCCTTCCATTAAGTTCGACAACAATTTTGCCAGACCTGTGGTCATCAACGTACTCAAACTCCCCGATGTAACCTATAGAACAACACAAAATAGAGAAAGTGTAAAAATTTATAAAAGTTACGATTCCAACCAAAAAAATTAAACAAAGATAATCCATGCCTACTATACCATGCTTCTGCATAACCAGAAGGAATTTAATGATCACTTTTGAGGATGGCCTGATCATGACCTGGCGCTTCCCACGTTTCTCCGCATTGTACATGCTCTTAAGAGCATCATTCAATACACTAACTCGCACCATTGTTTCTGATACATATTGGAGTAAAATGACCACAAGGAATTAGCAAGCAAACCAGATATGGTTAAAGGAGGGATCAAATTGAATTTCCCTTCTTGAATTGTTGGCAGAAAATTAGAAAAACAAGTCAAACTTCCAATTAACTAATAGATGTTTCAAGTTCTTCCCCGCCCCTCCCTCTGGGAGATGGACCGTGGGGTTGTATACAAACCAGTTGCTTGACAAGGTTTATCTCAAATCTTAGGGGCAGGAAAACCTCGTTGTACCTAGTTATTTCAAATATTTGTTTCAAACAGATAAATAACTCGACATAGCCCGCCAGTTAGTTGTGGTTTAATCCACCGATCAGCAAACTATTTTACTATATTTTCGATTTCCTTACATTTTCCCAGGCAACCAAACAAGCCCGGTATCATACCAAAACGCACGTATAACTAAAGCCAGAGACCAGTAAAAATAAACAAGCACCAACGTAAAAAATGATGCAAAAACACGGTATAAAATCAGAGCCCAACAGATCGAATCGAAAAGAATAGAACAGAGATCGATCCCAGAGGACATCAAGTGAAAGACTTTGAAGATTAGTACGTATGTGCTTGGTTTTTGCATACCGTATAGGAAGCAGAGAGTTGAGCAGAAGCGCCTCCAAGACCGACGGACGAGCTCTTAGGGTTTCTTGGGGGTGTAGAGAGAAAGAAAGTTCGGAAACCCTCGAGGCTATATTTGGTTTAGAAAAGTTGTTGATTTACTAACTTGCCCCTAGAACTAGGGCTCCAACTACTTGACTTATTATTTGGGACCAAAAGATCACTGGGCTATTTTATTTTTGCCCCGGCTTAGTTGCCAGTGGTAACTAGGCCTGGAACAAAATGGGCCCGTTTCTTTTCCAACTGAGCTAAATTCTATATTCCTGTCAATGGGCTAAAAATTAAAAAATAAAATAAAATAAAATAAAGAATATGACATTTAATTTAATACTAGCAAAAAATATTGTCGGAATAATGAATATGTTTCATTGTTTGTCTTATTAATATTATTATTAACTCAATTATATATAGTTAAGGAGTAAGTTGCATGGCCTGCAGATGATTATTTAAGTTGTATTACAACGAGAAAAAGATCAGAGGGGATAAATTTTTGGCTATGGATCCTAACTTTAATATGAAATATATATATACGCTGATAAACATATTAATTAGGGGTGTTCATCCGGGCTGGATTTTTTTCCGACCTGGTCCGAAATCCCGATATCCAAATTTCGGATCCCAGTTCAGCCCCGGATTAGATTCAAGTTGAAACCCGGATTTAAAAACCCGGACCTATACGGTCCGGATGCGGTTAGTTAAGCGGGTTCCGGATTTCCAATCCGGTAACCCACATTTATACGAAATTTATGTTTTAACTCTCTCTCTCTCTCTCTCTCTCTCTCAATTTGCCTTAGCCCAGTTAGGTCATCGCCGTCTCCCCTCTCTCTCTCTCTTCTCTCCTTCTTTCGAGTTTCTGTTTCTCACTTGGCTCCATCGTCTTCTTCTTCCTCTCTCTCTCTCTCTCTCTCTCTCTCTCTTCTCTTCGAGTTTCTCACTCGTGGTTCGTGGCTCCGTCGTCTTCCTCTCTCTCTCTTTCTCTCTCGTGCCAAAACCCTAGCTCTTGCCACTCTTCCTCTATCGATGGAAGATCTGTTCCTCGTGACCATCGTCTTCTACCTCCTATTAGTTCTTCTTGGCAAACCAAAGGTTCGTATTTACACTTCCAAATCTGTTTTTTTTTTTTACAGTGTTTTAGATCTGTAAGCATGTAGGAAAGGATTAGGGTCTGTTTTGGGTTTGTTTTTAAACGTGGGGTTTATTTATTTATTTGGGTCTGTTATATGCTGTTATTTTGCTAGATCTGCTATTTTTCTAGTCTTGGCTTGCTTTCTGTGACTGGGTTTTTATTCTCTCTGTTGATTTTGGGTTTATTTTGATGTGAATATTTGAATGGAGTAATCTTTGTGTAGTGTTTTTATGGGTTAAATCTGCATTTGTGAGACCTAGTAAGGAGAAGAGTGAAAATATTCATAACCACAGTTGTTCCAGAGTCGACTCGCTGTATTCTCATCCATGCGTTTATATATTTTGTAGGCGTGCACATGGATTATAAATTGGAAGAGAATGTCTCTGCATTAGCAGGGTTTTGGGGTTTTACCTGCATAGGTATCATTTTGTTTTACTTTTTAATTCCGCTTTTGATGTAATTGTTAATGCTAAATTATGCAGAACTACTCTCATTCCCATTATTTTAGGTGCTATATATATATATATATATATATATATATGGCAGCAGTATCTCTATTTCTTAATCAATCATTTAGGAAATAGTAGCTGTGCTGGTACCATTTGTTCTCCTGGTGACATTTCCTTTACAAAAACTCATGCTCACACGTTGAATTTAGACCAGTGAGATCCTTTGTAGCCACAATGATCCAAAATAGAGCTGGATCATTTTCATTGCACTCGTGTGTTTAAAAGATATTTAGACTGAATCTGATTTTCTTTTTCCTTCTAAATGGAGAAAAGAAGTTATAAAAAGTTCTTAATCATAAATCATAAGAGAAAGCAGAAACAAACACCGCAACTACGAAATAGTATCGATATTCAATGTTTAACATTATAATACCCATTTTAAGGGAGATAGTGATGAATCCACAAGAGTTCCTTCTGCAGCACATGTGGTTGGTATAGTCCTGCTGTTTAGTATCCAAAAGGCAATTCCAAAATAAATCTGTAGATGCTAATTTCTGTTCAATATGGTGATAATTAAAGTTATACGTAGTTTAATTTTATACTAATTTTGTGATTTTGTAATTGACTTATGTGCAGAATGTGCAGGATCTCTCTCACTCAGATCACTTGAAGTTGCTACATTCTGGAATTATTTTGTAATTCAAATATTGTAGTTTTGTAAAATAATTCATATATTGTAGTTTTGTATTTTGCAATGTAATATAATGTGTAAATAACAAAATAGTGCAATATGTAGTGGATTGCATGCATTTTAATTTTTATATATTTTTATTATTTTGAAAAATGTTAGTATTATGCCTTTTAATGATGACTCAGAAACTTTTTTCATAAAATATATGCTTTTATAAAAAATTATGATTTTCAACACTTTTTTAGTATTTTTTTAATAAATATAGAAGAATTATGCTTATCAACATTTTAATTATAGGTTTTTATCAAAACAAAATTATGCTAAACCCACCTTAAAAAAAAAAAAAAAAAACTTGGTACAATCCGGAATCCGGATTTGCGGATTCGAAAAACCCGGATCCATCCGGGTTTCGGCCTGGGTCTGATCCAAATCAACCCGGTCTGGGTTTCGGCCTGGATTTGAAATCCGGATTCCGGTCCGGGTATACCCGGATCCCTAGATCGGAACCCGGATGAACACCCCTAATATTAATTTTGCATGGGAAAGCGAGGAAAGGGTCAATATTCCTTAATTTTTTGGTTACTAAACTTAATTATAGCGTGTAGTCCCAAGAAAAATAATATGTAAGTTCGTGTGATGGGTGTTTTCATTTCTATATTGTATATATGAGAGTCGAAAAAAAAAGATCATGGAAAAATATATACTTGAAACATAAACAAAAAGTGTTTTGCAATATTGATTAGGGTGGTGCGCTACTGTGCCAGATGGTTATGACCGAAAGAAGTGACCGATGTTTGTTTTATTTATTTTTTATATATTAAAAAAAAAAACAAGTACCGGTCCGGAATGACCATCGGGCAATATTCCTGTCTTCCCTTTGATCAGCAGAGTCGAACCAGGTCATGTAAATATAATATTGAAGTGCAATGGGATATATTAATGTATTGGTTTAAAATGTCTTCTTTCTGATCTCTGTGGTAGGTTGGCGGCTCATGCTCATGATCAATTGCCCTATGGATTCCAAATGTCATATCCCTGTGAATTGGATACAACACGAGTCAGCTGACTTAATAGGAATCAATTTTATTTTATGTTATAGACCAAATGAGTGATTAGGCAAATTAAAAAATCGATTTCATGAGTAACGTTGTTTAGATAGAAATGAAATGATAGTTACATGCGGCCGGGCATTATATATTTATATATGCAAGTTTTGAATTCCTTAATACGGAAGATCGATGATCCTTGCAAATGATCAAGACAAAGAGAAAGCTTGCTTAATTGACGTTTGACTTCCGAGTTTTAACGTACGTACGTGGTCAATCATTTTAAAATACGAGAATGCTTGGCTGATATATAGCCTGCGTACGTGATCAGCCATATATTGCCAGATCATGATGATCAGTAGAAAGCTAGAAGAAAATGTCAAATTGTTATAATTTGATCAAATGATCGAGCATGTGATGTAATGGTAGACCAAAAATATTCTTTTAATCCGAAGGTACCGTTTTTGCATGCAGTTTACACGACTACATTGGTCAAACAGCGGTGGACTCTATGTCTTTACTCTATACTACATATAACTAGTATATCGGGTGCATGGAACGTACGTGGCACAAGCTGAGGCAGGGACCAAGAGCCAACACATGAAAGAGTGTAAAGTTGTTTTATTATTATTATTATTATTATTATTATTATTATTATTATTATTATTTTCTTGTTGTTCAGGACGGAAAACTCTTTGAATCCAACACACACACACACGCAGGTCATTATTTAAGTGCTGCAATACGTCGTTAATTACATCTTATCATGATGACATATAGAACGGAGTATAAAAGGGCATAGATTTGAATACGGGGCCGGGTACCACATACCCAAAATTAAAATGGTACTACGTACTGCTAATTAAGCTCCTGCATTAACTTCTTCTTAGCCAATTAAAGTATGTTCTTGGACTTTGTACAATGAAACACGATGAAAGCAATCAAATAAATCAGGCATTAATCACTCACTAAACTGCAAATAGATGATGCAGAGCGTAATTAATTAAGTACTTAATTATGCTACATTGGGGTCTAGTAGGTGAGCATGCAGCTACGTACTAATTATTGTTACCCTTGGTCATCTTCAAGTATTATTAATTATCTTGTAATTACTAATTACTAGAATAATCACGAATTTTTAAGAATCATTTCGTAGCTTTATTTTAATATCTACTATATTGTATAGTTTCATGCACATACCGTTTTGATTACCAACAAATTAACAATTGATTTCGGGTATAAGTAGAGGTAGTACTACTGCTACTTGAACCTCTAGGGTGGGCAATCCTCGACCCTGCCCTCTCGTGAGTGGGTGCTCCCGTCTAGAAGTAAGGGACGGATTGGCCTCCCGTGTCATCCGCCTACCATTCATCATGCAGTGTATGGTATCGTGCAATGAGTTTTTAAAGAGAGAGAAAGACTTGGGGCTAGGGGTGACGACAAGAGCGAGAGATCAGTCTGAGAGAGCAAGCGGTGACGACGAGAGATCGACAACGAAACAAATAGAAGAGAGAGAGAGGAAAGAGGCAAAAAGGCGCTAAGAAAGTTAAGTTTAAAACCTAATCTACATCAAAACGATGTAGTTTTATTTAAGAATAATTATTTTTTAATATATCTTATATATGTAATAATATATATATATAGCGGGTTGGACGGCCCAAAGCCCAACCTGACACTCACCTCCTAACATTTTCACTAGGTGGGCATCCACATTATCCATGGTATGCATGCGGATGCTCCGTCCCACCTCGACGGAAGTTGGGAGGGCAGGATACAAAACCCTAATTCCCAGCCGCCCTAGATATAAGAATTTGAAAAGGCACAAGAAAAGCAATTGAACGTTTTGAAAAAATAATTGTCGTGGGAATTTCCTTAATCAATAAGTGCATGAAAAGCTTTTTGGTTATGCCTACATGATTATATAATCATTACGAGCTAGAATGGAAGCAGTAGTAATACTTGATCTATTAGGTCCTAAACTGTTATAGTATATCATTGAAATTATGAATTATTCCAAAAAATTCAATGGATATATAAGAAGTCCATTAATTGAATAATTGATTTATATATGTTTCAACATAATGTGACATGAAGTAGGGACAAACAGCTGAAACAAACTGACCCAGCACTTATTCGAGGCTTCCTCCTATCAAGTTATCTATTCCAAATTTCATGTGTTTGACTAACAATTATCATTTATCATTATAATTCATCTACCGGATCGCACATATATTATGTTAAACAAAAATATTTTTTAGTGTACTATAATATTTTTTTTTTTTAAGTCAAATTTAGTGAAAGCGACGTCAAACAGAACATAATTTGCTGAGATAGAGAGCCGCCCCCTTCTTTTCTCTTGTCTGATCAGTACTAATTAGCTGGACGTATTCTATTCCTTCCAAGCAATGAATAAGCCTATTATCTTTGATAGAAGAGCATCGTCGTCGTTGCTAGTTGCTACTCTCAAAGAAGCCCTTTAAAGTCCCATAACCTGGCCGGATGGGTACAACCATTCTCATATTCTCCTAATTAATTTTGCTGCCAAACCCAAGAGTTTTGGCCCGAAGATCTAGAGATTTTCTCTGCGTTGCAGATCGTAGGTGAGGAATTCATGCATCAGCTTTATATAGCCTATTATATACGAAGGATTCTAGCTTAAACTCGTGTGGTACGTACGTTATAGATCATATTTTGGTTATAGACAGTGTACGTCTCTCTTCTGATGCTCTTTCCAGTTGTGAAACCTGATATATAGTTAATCTTGTCAATGTCAATGAAGCTTTTCGATCGTTTCTGGCAATGATGACGATCATAGTCTTTCGATCAGATCGAACGACATTTTCTTCTTGGATTTAGTCCGAGATATGTTCACGTACAAAAAAACCTTTTTTCCTCTCTCTGATTCTAAGTTTGATGATCTTGGAGATTCTTAGTTTAAAGGTATATATGGTAAAGGAATCAGATGGCATGGCCGGTGTGTACATTTTACAGATAAAAGTTGCCGAAAACTTAGTCTGATGAGACTCTGAATACAGCATGCACATGATCTCGTTTGAGTATATTTTGATTTCATTTGATCATTTTCTCTTAGATTCGGAAATTGCGTACTCTCATGTTCCAATGCTCAAATCGACTTTATATATAATATCCAAGTTTCATGCATGTCCTAAATCCTAATTGTCATGCATGGAAACCCCGAGTCCTTCCATAAACTTAATTTGTTGGGTTGGGTTGGGGGAATACTAATACATAAATGTGATATATCGGCCGGTTTTAAAGTTAGAGAAGTAATTAATTTCAATCGGTCATGTTTCTTAATATATGTTTATTCATGGATATTCCAGTTCCAAACCACTTTCTTTTTCTTTTTAATTAGGAAATTAACTTGATCTACGTACGGTTATTGCTAATCACAATATGATCTCTCTTTTTCGAATATTATTTTAGGCTATATATACTCGTCTCAAAGCTTTGCGCGCATCTAGAGCTTTGAGTTCGAGCCTTCTGATTTGCGAGCATCGAAAAAAAGTCCGGTTTGAAGGTGCGGTTTCTCAACTTTCTTCCAAGCGAATCTGATCAGTCAGAAAATGAGGAACGCTCTTCTTCAATCGCTGTACTCTCAACTTAACAGCTTTGGTAATGATCTTTACCTTCGCTTTGTCGTTGCTCGGTTTAAAATATGTGTGCTAGCTTCTGAAGATGCAAACGAACAAAATTTATGTGAATGGCCATGCAGTTTTCAATTCTTTTACTTCTTTTTTCAGGAAACAATTACGAAGTCCAGGTGCCAAATCTGGACGTCTCTATGCAGATTAATAGCGAAGGGTAAGAATTCCTTCTGTCACGTTGTTATCATCCAAAAAATATATAAAGAAATTAGTGAAATGTAATTAAAATTAAGGATAAGCTGCCTGCAATTAAAAGTGAGTACTGGAAGCTGATAATGGAAATGCATATAAAATTATAAATGAATTAGCTAGCCACCTAGGAGATGTGAGATCTCAATTAATTAATCTTTCATGATGAAATTGAAAATATTTGTATCCCATCACTATCCTTTAGAATTTTGTCATCTGAAAGTAGTACTACTACTGCCAGTCATCTCAATTAATCATCCAAACGCGCGTTGTACGTACCTTGGTTTAGAGACTTTGCAACAAATTAACTCTCTCAAATGATAAAATTAAATGGAACTGGATTGGCCTGAGAGGTACGTGCATGGCTGGGTAGCTAGCTAGAACATTTCCCATTCAAAAAGATCAAGGGATCGTGCATCTCACTCTAAATTAGCTTGACTTAAGTGTAAAAGTTCGGCATCAGTCACGTACGTACGTATATGGTCATTTGCATATAGGTGATCAGAGCCCCACACTCTAATAACCTCTTCATCAATTAACGACAAATTTATACTGATCAAAAGGAAAAACTTTTGCCCATGCTTCCCATAGATGCATGTATTTGAAACGGAAATCTAACATGGGTATGATATTTAAAGACAAATTTATAACTTACACGTTAGGAAGGCAAACTAAAATAAGAAAATTATTAAAAACCTAATATATAGTGCTTCTGATTCTGGTACTTTTATTTGACAGAAATCTCCATGAAAATGGCTTTTTTAGGAAGTCCAAAATATTCAACAATGAAGACCTGCAGCTGGGAAATGGAAATGTCTATGCAGACCCTTTTCGGTCCCTTGTTGACTATAGCTATCAATCAGGTTCGGTTCATTTCCCCATCTGTCACAAGTCTTGGTAACAAGTTTTCTAGTCCGGCCACCATTATTGATCGATCTTCTCCGTGCCAACTACTCTAGAAGACCAAAACTATAATCATTACAAGAGCATTCTTGTATTTTAGTGCATATACTTGCACACTACTGCTGTACGTACAACATTAAAAAAAAAACTAATTAAATTAGTACCGCTAATTCAATGACAGGTTATCAATCTGCAGGTGGCTTTACCTCTGCCGACAATGTTCCTCAGCAGTCAATGTTGCTAAACAAGCAACCTTCTTTCCCACAATTTGAAGTAGGATATATCCTCGCTTATCTTTTAAACTCTGATTTTTGACGTGTACATGATAATTAATTGCAGTACTTACTACTTATCGCTTTAAGTTTACGTCCCATCCCTCCCCCGGCCCCCTGGGCCCTGGCGGCCCAAAAGAAAAAACATCTTGAGAAATGTTGAAATCGTAAACTAATACATCATTAAAAAAAAAACATCAATATTTATTTTATTGGAATTCTTGTGCGGACAATATTAATTATGTCTAAGGATAATCATCTTAATTAATTACTCAAGGTCACAATAAAAAGGTTTTTGCTAAACAAACCAATTAATTATTTTTGTTTTAACAATATCTCTAAAAGATTTGTTTTTTCAACAAATGTTAGAAACCATTATATATTTTAGTTTTGGACAAAATAAGTGATCAACTTCAAATATTGGGGGGCACTAGCTTGGGGATGACTCCTAGCTTTAAATAAAGTAATTCTATTAATCGTTTTGGTTTTTCATGAGGACTTGCAGGCCACGACAAATGCAAGGAAACGTCCAATTGAGGACAATGACGTCTTGTCCAAAATAGGAACCGATGTGGTTCGCAACGTGACAACATTAAATGAGATGAAGAAGAACAAAAGAAACAAGGTGATCACGACCTCTGAACAACAGTGGCAACGCGTAAGAAGATCAGAATCAATAATATTGGATGGCGAAGCTGATGAGCAGAGAGTACGTCAATGAATATATTACATGTAACTCAAAATTATGATATTTCGTTCGTTTGATAATTGTATTTTTAAATCTAAAGAAAAGATAAAATGTTGAGTATATTTCCACAACCAAGTACTAGTTTTGTCCTAAATGAACTTGATTTGATTGAGATCGGAGATCAGTACACATCTACTTAGAACGGCAGAAATAATATTCATTTATTCATTTTCAGCCCTTCATTGTTTGTGTCAGATTGCATGCTTGCACGATGAAAAGATTCTCTCTTTATATTCGCAGTTTCATGTGCCTGCACCGAGGAGAAGCCAAAAGCTCAGTGACCAGATCACAGCTCTTCAAAAGCTGGTCTCCCCCTACGGCAAGGTTATAAGCAATTGCAACTCAAGAAGATTGTTAATATATATATTAATTAAAGTCATTTCCTACTTAAGATTGAGTTTGTTGCAGACTGACACTGCATCAGTTCTTCAAGAGGCTTCTGTTTATATCAGGCTACTACACGAACAAGTTCAGGTATATAAGCCAGCTAATAATTCTCTTGTTGCTTGGCACTTGTAGTAATACTACTCTAACTGATCTCTTTGTTTTCCTTTTGGGCGTGGGGGGGTGGGGGACTGAACAGAATCTATTTCAGATGCTGAGTAGCTCATTCAAAAGTAGTGTTAGAGCTGGTCAACGACAGGTAGGCAGGCAGTGATATTCTAAATCATGAGCCCCATTTATTTATTTATTTGTTCATTACGAACCAAAAACTAACCGTACTTTAGTACTCTTTCTCTAGCCCCTTTTTTATTAATAAAACGGAAATTCCAACAGGAATTAATTGGAGAAGAGCAGCCAGACTTAAGGAGCAAAGGGCTTTGCTTGGTTCCTGTATCATTAATTTCTCAGAAAGTCAAACTTAATCATGGAGATCAGCCAGCTCGTTGATCAGTTCAACAGATCCATCATGCATAGCTAGAAATGTGCAATTGATCTATACCTATCATGCATGTTTAGCTACAGAGAAGCATGATACTTTTCTTTCCCGATCATGATCTACCTTAACTTCATTCCCAGCTAATCTTTATGCATGAAAAAGAACGCGCTGGCATACCATTAATGCACCACCATTTCATATTTGAGAGAATCCTAGTTTTAGCGGCCGGCCGAGGTGATTGTCCTGCTTCGTTAATGTTTTAGAACGAAAACATTAGTTCCTTGTTTTCATTCATGTAGAAAGGAGTAGCTAGCTATGCATGCAGCTAGCTTGCTAGCTTATATATGTTTTTCATTGTGTCTCGAATGAAGAAAAGAAGGAAAAACAAAAAAGACTGTTAAAGAAGCTTAACTCATGTAACTGTAAGTACGGCTGGATCTCTGACAAGTAATTGCTGAGATTAATATGTATAACTGGCTAGGCTGCATATATCTGTGCATATGGGTTAAGAACAATGTCGTGATCAGGATACCCATAAATTAATGCCATGATCAGCTCGATCGAGTAATCTGCCATCAAGTTATATATATAGTCTTTGGACCACCATATTAAATTAATTGAGAGTTAATCAAACAGAAGATCGAGGCCTCTTACTTGATGTTCATGCTCATTGCTCATGGCTTTTTGGTGATCTTCCATCATCATCATCACACACATGCGCGCGCGCGCACGCACATATATATATATATGAAATATCCATCTCCAATTTTTAATACTCTGACAAACTATATACACACATATATATATGAGTAATGCTACTTGTACTTACAATTTTACTTACACTTTTAGTTACAAGACTCATTTTATTAATTTTATTTTGAATTTCAAATTTTATAATTTTCAACATATCAATAACTAACACGTAAAAAAGCAAGTTTTTTGTAAATTTTTCTTAAATACATTTAGCATTTTTCCATATATATATATTCAAATAAAAAACTATATTTTGCAAGTCAGTATATAAGATATATAGATTAACTTAAATACCAATTTACAACGAAAATGACTCATACAAAATACACATGGAACTAAAACAGTTTATCATCATGTTAACTAAATAACTATAATCAACTTAATTACAAAAATATATAGCATTAAAGAAGGTTTAGAATTATAGAAACAAGCTAGTAAGAAGTAGAGAATAGAGATTATATACCTTAATTTATCATTAAAAAAATAGAATTGTATATCGAGAAGCAATTGGACAAAAATAAATCTTCATCATCATTAATTAATGAGTCATGCTACGGATCAGCCACTATTCACGGTTAATCCGTAGCACACCTTACGTGTATGCTTTTTTTTTTCCATCATCCGCATCGTTTTGCATCATTTGCAACCCAGCGCAAGTTTCCCCACCACTTCACTCTGCCCCTCTCAACCATGAGCAACACCATCATCACGATCCCTATTCTCAATCTACGAAACTTAATACCCACAATCTCCATCCTCAAAATCCCTACCAAAATCATCAACGACGATTCAAAAACCAACACTGAAAAGAAACCCATTGGACCGGCTCAATGCTTTTCTCTTTGCTTCGCCGCATCGAGTCCCTGGAGTCCTCTCCATCCAAGTTTCTATTTCTTCTCCATCTCCATGTTCTTGTTCCCCCGTACTCTTAGAGACTTATCCGCTCGTGTTATACAAACCCATTTCCGTGCGTTCCTTGTTCGCAGATCAAGAACTTTAATGAGGATCTAAGTAAAACTAAAATAATTTATTGATTTTTCATAATATATATTTTGTGATTGAATCAATTTTCAATAGAATTGGTGGAGAAAGAGCTCCTCCCGCTGGGCTTACCTCTTGTGCTTGAAAATCCATGGTCATAGAAGTATAATTACTTAAAAAATTGAGAGAAATTCAGCTCCTCGGAGAGATAGAGAAGATTAACAATTAAGACATCTCAGAGACCTCGTTGTCATCAAGTCCACTTTCAACTCGTTCAAATCCTTGCTTTCCACTTAGACCGCTTCGATTGCGACGCTCTTTCTTACAAAGCAATGGATTTGCTTCTCAAACTTGACACTATTAAGGTAAATCAGACTCTCATCTCGGTTCTCTTTCTCTCATCTTTTCTCTCTCTCATCAGCTTTCTCTCTCATCTTGGATTCTCTCTCAGATTAAATTTCGAATGCTACTCTCTCTCTCATCGCCTCTCTCTCAGATGAAATTTCAAATGGAAAACAGTGTGATGGGGGACAACATTAAATGAGTGACACGTAAAGTGTGTAGAATGGTTAATCCATGCAGTGGCGGATGCGTATATTTATTCTTAATTTATTAAGCAGCAAAGAAATTTAAATGTCAAAAAAAAAAAGAGATCCAAAGAATGAGTACTGGGCCAACACCTTCCCCAAAAACTAGGCTCGGTCCGTAACTGCAAATGACTCTACGACTCTATCACGTGACACGAATGACAATCTCACCGCACATGAGGTGGCACTAATTTAGAGGGTCAACACCAGTCACCGTCACAGCCTCGTGACATTAAGAAGAGCCACCAAACTTGAAGCCTGAAGGTCTTCCTCATTGAGTCATTTCCTAATCCATCGTCTATCTTTACCTTCTCTCTCTCTCTCTCTCTCTCTCTCTCTCGGAGCCCTAGATTTGTTCTCTCTTACAGTACTTCTATTTATCCGCCAATATTTTCTCGGGAAAAAATGGTGAGTACTTCGACTACTCTACGCTACCGTTCTATCTTGGACTTCTTTCTAAAAAGTACTTTATAGTTGTGATATTAGTATAGTATCTTTTAGTTGTTGTTCTTGGATCTGTGGAACTTGTTGCCCTTTTTCGTGAAATTTCTGGTGCTTTTGAGTGGATTATAAATTAAACCAGACTTGTACTGCTACTGAGCCGAATCGATCCTGATTTGATCATTGTTTGATTTTTCCTTCTGAACCTTTTGGTGTTCGTTACTAATTTGATCCGTTTGCGTATACTTTTGAGTCGGTGAAGGTGGTGTGGACTTCTCTGGTGCAAGATGGTCTTTGTACGTGTATCTGTTAATGCGCGACTTTTTCTGCATTTGCATGTAGTTTGGTTTGTGTTTACACGTATGAAGGTCCCTTGAAATCAGATATTTTATTTGTTTCACATTATTCATTGGCTAATCTCTATGTCAGGTACTTTTTTGTGACTATTTTTGTTTATTTCTCATGGCTAGTCTCCTTCTTTGGTCTCGATGAATGCTGCGGCATACGAGGCTTTTCCTTATTCGGTTTTTCTACCTTGATACTTCTAATATTTTATCACTGATTTTTGCTAATTATTTGGTTAAATTTATAATAAAGAACTTTGGAGTGGGAAGTAATTTGGAGTTTTATTGTTTTCTTGATACTAATTATAATTAAAAGGATGTTAGGGGAGGGATCAAGCATGTAACCAATAGTGTAGAATGGGGCATGGTAGAAGGGTAAGCTTTGATTTGGAATCAACCGGATCAAAAGTAGTTTGGGACTTGAGAGGGGGAAAAAGGACCTTATGATGTTGTTTATATGGTTATTTTGTAATCATGGGTCTCTGGACTGGTGGATAACATTGCAAGTTTTTGAGTTATTTTGGGATTTATTTTTGGTTATTTGTTCGTTAAGATTTGGTGGGGGTGTGGAGTGGAACATTTTGTAGATGTTTAGCATGAAAGTATAGATTTCAAATAGGTGGTAGTTGATAAGCGCGAGCATTTTATCCAATATTGCAGGCAAACGCAGCATCTGGGATGGCTGTGCATGATGACTGCAAGCTAAAGTTTTTAGAACTGAAGGCAAAACGAACTTACCGCTTCATTGTCTACAAGATTGAAGAGAAGCAAAAGGAGGTAATTGTGGAAAAGCTTGGTGAGCCAACCGAGAGTTATGAGGATTTCTCTGCAAGCCTTCCTGCTAACGAGTGCCGATATGCTGTGTATGACTTTGACTTTGTGACAGAAGAGAATGTCCCAAAGAGCAGGATTGTTTTCATTGCTTGGTAATATTTAGAGTTTCAGATCTTACTATGTTCTCATGTTCCATTCTCTGATGTTTTGTCTCTTTCACTTTATGTATTCATTGATTTGCTATATATACGCATATATGAAGGTCCCCGGATACTTCAAAAGTGAGAAGCAAGATGATTTATGCAAGCTCGAAGGACAGGTTCAAGAGAGAATTGGATGGTATTCAGGTGGAGTTGCAAGCTACTGATCCCACCGAGATGGGCCTTGATGTTATTAAAAGCCGGTCTTCCTGAATAGAAAGTGCCAGCTATGCAATGGAGATATCTCCAACTATCCTACTCGATGTTTATAAGTTGTGGAACTTAGTACTTGTTTTAATGCTATGCTTATGGCTTGTGTTTTATCAAACATTTAAAACGTCCTGAATTGTGATTTTGTGGTTTTATTGTGTTATCTCTTATTAGTATGAATTTATACACACTTGTGATATGTCGGAGTATGGGGTTCATATCAATTCAAATGTTTGCTTATTTCAACCCTATGACTATGTTGTTTTGTAGTTCAGGCTTTATCTTTTGCCTTTCCCAATACCGAACGGTTTCCATGGCTATGTTTCGTAAGAGTCGAATATCTTTATCAATTCTTAAGGTTGGTATTGTGCGAGGTTGAAAAAGTTCTCGATTGTGTTTGATGATAGTCTCAAGTTGTGTATTCATCCATTTTTGCCCTTGGGGACTTAGAGTGGTTCACCACTGCAACTAATCAATTTTGCCTGTTGGAATACGATTAGAAGTTACAACGATTGCTATTTACCATCAAAGCAATGGGTTTGTTTACCAACTCCCTGAACGTCCCGTGCCCCTTTTGTTCATTCCTTTTGCGTGTGGATGTGGCCAAGTGTCTTACTTTATTGTTCATAGTTCTCCGCTGTTGCGGGCGGTGCTCATTCCCGTGCCTGACCCGGTGGTAGATTGGTAACACTAGGACCAATACGGTTTCTAATTAAGAAATCTATGGTTCGGAAAATATATATCAAAAGCCCTAAAAGATTCTATTGGAGTTTAATATAGTGATTCATTAATTGTAATTAAATAAAACGGACCATTAGAGGGATGTCCCAACTATTGTAATCCTATCTAGATAATATGAGCTTCTTATTCCTTAATTATTTTTTTTTCCCAATACACCGTATTCAATGAAATTTAATATTTAGATAGTCATAGAAGATGAATTATGCTTTAAGAATAGCATATACACAATTTTTATTTTTTAAGAAAATCTCTATGGGTGTAAAGACCTGATATCCAAGTCTGGTAGGCCATTAAAACGACAAAATGGAAAAAGAAATAATAAATACGAAAATTCGAAGCACATTTTAAAACGACTGCACGCTATGACGCTGGCGGAGCGGTACTCTCTTATATGAGGGCGGGCCGGGGTTCGTATTGGTTTTCCTCCGTGTTTACAGAACGATGAGAGTGAATTATGCTCTACGTCGACCATATCATGCACCAGCACCCGCGAAGACTGCTTGTGAAATCCCATCCTCACCCTCCCGCAGTTCATATAATTACCCCAACTACCTTCGTCTCCTCTCGTCTTGCAAAGACCTCAAGTCATTGCTTCAAGTCCATGGCCGTTTGATAGTGTCAGGCCTTAGGGAAGACCATTTCACACTCTCCCATCTCATTAATTCCTACTCTTCGTTTCACAAATTTGATTTGGCTCGCTCTGTTTTCGAATTCTCGGCTATCCCATGTGTCATTCTATGGAACTCAATGATAAGAGCTTATACGCGGTCAAAACGATGCAAAGAAGCTCTCATTATGTACCATTGCATGTTGGAGAAAGGGCTGGAACCGGACAAGTACACCTTCACTTTTGTTTTGAAAGCTTGTACAGGTGCTTTAGACTTGCAGGAGGGTATTTTAGTTCACCATGAAATAGCCCGTAGACGATTAGATTGTGATGTGTTTATAGTGACTGGTCTTGTTGATATGTATTGTAAAATTGGTGATTTGAGAAGTGCAAGAGAGTTGTTTGATAGTTTGCCGAAGAAAGATGTCGTGGCTTGGAATACAATGATTGCAGGGTTGTCACAAAGTGAGGATCCTCGTGAGGCGTTGAGATTATTTTGGAGTATGCAGTTGGTGGGTGTTGAGCCTGACTCAGTGAGCTTGTTGAACTTGGTTCCAGCTGTTTCGAGTTTAGCAGATATTGATTACTGTAGATCTATCCATGGATATGCAGTTAGGAGGGATTTTCATTCTGCTGTTTCGAATGGATTGATTGATATGTACTCTAAGTGTGAAGATGTAAGTTCCGCTCGCCAGGTTTTTGATCGGATGTGGGGCCGAGATGATGTGTCTTGGAGGACAATGATTATGGGCTATGTGTTCAATGGATGTTTCCTTGAGGCATTGAAGTTATTTGATACAATGAAAGTGGAGAATCAGAGGATAGATAAGATGTCTGCTGTGAGTGCTCTATTGGCTGCTGCGGAGATGAGAGATTTAGACAAAGGGGATGATATCCATAATTGTGCTATTCAAGAAGGGATTGATTCGGATGTTTTGGTTGCTACTCCTATTGTGACCATGTATGTGAAGTGCGGACAATTAGAGAAGGCCAAACAATTGTTTAAGGGACTTCAGTGGAGGGATTTAGTTGCTTGGTATGCATTTATAAATGCTGTTGTCAAATCTGGATATCCCAAAGAAGCATTGTCTCTATTTCGAGATATGCAGAATGACAATATGAAACCGGAAAACGTAACTCTGGTGAGTATCCTTTCAGCATGTGCAGAACTACCATCTGTAAGATTAGGTAAAAGCGTGCACTGTTATGCTATCAAGGCTGACTTTGATTTTGATGTTTCAACAGGAACAGCCCTTTTATCAATGTATTCTAAATGGGGATTATTTACTTTGGCGCTGAATGTTTTCAGTAGAATTCCATGTAAAGATGTCGTGACATGGAATGTTCTAATAAGTGGGTTTGCACATATTGGTGACGTATACCATGCTATGGAATTGTTCTGTAAATTACAGCTATCAGGAATACATCCAACGGCAGGTACCATGGTCAGTTTGCTTGGTGCTTGTATGCTGTCAAATGACTTGAACCAGGGCACCTGCATTCATGGGAAAATTATAAGAAGTGGATATGAATCTGACTGTCCTATAAGGAACGCTCTCATGGACATGTATGCAAATTGTGGGAGCCATTCTTCAGCTGAATTCTTGTTCTATGAAACAGAGTTTACAAAGGATGTGGTATCTTGGAATGTCATAATTGGAGGGTACCTACAGAATGGACATGCAAATAAAGCTATATCCTCCTTTTGCCAGATGAAATTGGAGAACTTTCAGCCAAATTTAGTAACATTTGCATGTGTCCTTCCAGCAGTGGCATATCTGGCAGCCTTACGAGAAGGCATGGCTTTTCATGCCTGCATTATCCGAATGGGATTTCTGCCTAGTGCACTTGTTGGGAATAGTCTTATTGATATGTATGCTAAATGTGGGCAGCTCGATTCTTCGGAGAAATTCTTTAATGAGATGGAAAACAAGAACACAGTTTCATGGAATGCAATGCTTGCAGGGTATGCAGTGCATGGACAAGGCAGCAATGCCGTTGCACTTTTCTCGCTTATGCAAGAGAGCTATGTCCAAGTTGATTCCGTGTCCTTCGTCAATATTTTATCTGCTTGTAGACATGCAGGTTTAATAGAAGAAGGAAGGAAAATTTTTGAGTCCATGTTTGAAAAACACCATCTTGAACCAGGGTTGGAACACTATGCTTGCATGGTAGATCTTCTAGGTCGAGCTGGTCTATTTGATGAAACCTTGATTTTGATAAAGACAATGCCAATGGAAGCTGATGCTGGAGTTTGGGGAGCCTTATTGGGTGCTTGTAAAATGCATTCTAATATCAAGTTGGGTGAAATGGCTCTGCAACATCTTGTCAAACTTGAACCTGAAAATCCAACAAATCACGTAGTTTTATCGAGTATGTTTGCGGAATCCGGTAGATGGGGTGATGAGGATAGCGCAAGGTCAAGGATGAATGTGTCTGGATTGAAGAAAATTCCAGGCTGTAGCTGGGTTGAAGTGAAAAACGGGATCCATGCCTTCAGAGGCGGTGACTAGAGCCATTTGCGGTTCAAACACGCTTTCTGCTGTGGAATCATTCGCTTAGAAAGATGAAAGGGAAGTGAGTGTACCTGAGACGAGCTACTGATATCACACTAACAAGAACAGCAAGGAGAGAGTGAGAGAGAGATAGATGTGTTTGTGTAAGCAAGAATAATGTCCAGTTAGTTCTGTCCGTGAAGATAAGGCGTTTCTAAAGAAAAAAAAGTTAATATTTAGTCAATAAGTTATGCTTTTAAAGTTGCGCAAACATGGAAATATTTATACGACTACATTGGTTATAAAATAATAAAAAAATATAAAATTCAATTTTTTTTTTATACTAATTACTAATTAGTGTATTAAGTCCGTCGATAACTACCGCATTTTCAATTGTTCGTTAGAGGTATCGAATTAAGCGAGAGGTCGGATGTAAAATAATTGATATTAAATTAAAGTCTTGCCTTTATAAGCATCAAAGGGTCCATAGCTCAGTGGTAGAGCATTTGACTGCAGATCAAGAGGTCACCGGTTCGAACCCGGTTGGGCCCTTTATGGTTTATATGTAACTTTTTGTTTCCAACAATATTGCTCCCCCCCTCCCTTCCAATAAGCCAAATAAAAGTGTAAACCTCCCCCTTCCTAGGGGAGCTCTTCTTGCAAATATGTATCACTTAAGTGACTTTTTGAATTGGAAGGAGAGTTGAGACTTTTTGTTAATAGTAGAATAAGATATTTTATAAATATTATTTTTTAATATTATTATTATTTTAAAATTTGAAAAAATTGATTGTTTATTATTTTTTGTATGAGAAATTAGAAAGATTCTTTTGAGATTTGAAAAAGTTAAATTATTTATTATATTTTAGTGTGAAAATTTGAGAAGATTCTTTTGAGATTTGAAAAAAAAATATTATTATATTTTGTGTAGGAATTTAGAAAAATTGTAATGATGAAGATGAGATGAGTTGAGATGGATTGAGGAGAGTTTTGAAAACAAACATCCCCTTAATTGTCCTTAATTACTGTTCCAATTTTTATATTCAGTTCAATGGCTCATGCACTTTAGGTAACCATCCCGTGCTCAGCCAGTCAGCCCGAAAGTGGCCACAGAGAATAGAAATCGAATCCAAGGCCTGCCTCGTAAAGCAGGCTCCAACTTTGGGAGCAAATCTTTTAGTGTGGGCAAGGGGCCAGCCAGCAAAGGAGGCACGATCTGCCCAGTACGGCAAGGAAACAAGAGCCACCAGATTCGAGACAATTTAGTTCTTTCTTTATGTTCTCCTATAGCTGAAACAGGCTATGTGAACCGCCCATAAACGAGGACTTCCACTGTTCATTCAACAAATCAAACGTTTACAATGGGATGCTACCGATTTCTAATGTAAGAACAAGATCACCCCGCACTTTGATTTTCTCTGATTTTTGTTGGGAGTTGGACTAGAAATCAGATTAGGACATGTCTAGGCTGAACTCAGGAATTATTGGATAAATTTTACTAAACAAGCCTATTAAGGAGAGACGAATATTTTAGACCGCCAAAAGAAGGCCTCTGAATTTTGTGCTTCACTTTTCACTCTTTGTACGTAGAGCTCCAAAGTATGTGCTTGCTCATTTATGCTATCACTCGGCATTGCATCTTCAGCTAGCTGAACTGCTGCCATTTGAGATATTTGAAAGTTCTCTGCGGTGTGTTGCAGCCTCCTTGCAGTTGCTTCCTCACTGGTCATTACAAGGGATCCCAGTAAAGATTTGAGTTCATGCTTCGCTCCAGCTATTAGAGACATGCCTTTCAAATGCTCTACCAGAGCCATCTCCTCACCAGGGCTACAGATGTCAAGTAATTATTGTCCATGAAATTGTGACTCAATTCAAACCGTAGCAAAAGAGAGGAGGAGATTTGAAATTAAATACCAAAATACCTTCCAGGACGGATTTTTCCTCTCTTCCTCTGTTGTCTCATGTCTCTGGCCTTGCTTGCCGCACTTGAGATGATGGAAGACGTGGAGGTCTTCCTGGTCCTGCCCATGGAATGAGGCAAACACTTGAACTAACGGTAGTTGATATCATCCTTCAGACGGACTTTGTTGATGTAATAAAATATTATATATATTCAGGGTCAAAATTTAATCCAATTGCGTGGTAATAAAGTTTGGTAGAGTCCCGATCAAAAAAAATGTTGGGTAGAGTCTAGTTGAAAATTGGATGAAAAAATGTCCAACCTGAGAATTTGGCAGACGCTAATAAAGAAAGTGACTGCTGGGCACAATAAAAACGACTAATAACTGCGTAGAACCAATAAATCTACCGAAGAATAATACACTATTGATCCAAAATCTACCGAAGAATAATACACCGTGGATCCAAAGCTATATGACGAGTAAAGTCATACCTTGTGGTGTAAGCACTCATTCCACTGAAATTACTGCTAGCCTCTGAAGCAGTATCATCATCAAGATCACTCATTGACCGTTCCTCTGCCTGGAGCTTTGCAGCAAGAAGTAATCTTCTCTGTCGAACAGCTAAGTAGCGGGCCAGATACTTCCCCACTTTTTCCAAACTTTCCTCGTATTCTCCCATCAGCATGCTTGCACATTCCAAAGATGCATTCTTCACTTCCAAGATTAAATCCTCTCTCCTGTGCAAAAATGCAACCCTCAAAGCTTCCTCCCAGTCTCTTGCACTAATTAACAAATTAATGCCCTCATTTACATCTCCACAATACTCCAGAGCAATTTTGGCAGCTTGCCCTGGTTTACCAAGAGCTTGAAGTTCTTCAGAAAGCTCATGAGCCAGTTGCATGACCTCATCTTTTCCCATCTCAAGGAGCCCAGCCACTGTAAGCACACCACTCCAATTACCACAAGCAAGATATGACTTTAAAGCCTTTTCCAAACTGAAACAGCACAAATAAGTTGCAGCAGCATCCTCGAAACATTTTTCCCCACTAAGATGATCTCCCCATGCCTCGAGGACTAGCTTCCTCTTGGCAGGATCATTGATAAGTTGAAGTCCCAAAGGAAAAAGTTGAGGATTTTTCTTCATGAGGTTCATAAAATCGTCATAATGAGCATCTCCTGCAGAAACAATGTGTTTGAGAGCATTCGCATACCTGCGCAGCCTAAGGTCAATATTGTAGCGCATTAAGAGAACTGGCATGCGTTCCAACTCTTGAAGGAAAGGAAGAAATTCTTTTGGATCTCGCTGTGAGTTCAATGCTACTATAGCGGCAAGGTTCAAATCATAAAGGCCTAAAGCAGCCTCAAACACAGCCTCGGAATCAGATAACCACAAGAGATGCTTCAAAGCTTCTTCAGCAGAAGGATAAGACCTTCTTTTAGGGTCATTCGAACTTGATAATTCCATTTCACGAGTAACTTTTATTCTCACCAAAGCTTCTTCAAGCAAAGGGGGATCGCTACGAGCAAGAGTAGTCAAGATACAAAGCTCCCTTGCAGGGCTTTCTGGTTGTTGTTCTTCAAGAGCCTTCCTTATGGCCAGCAGAACAGAAGAAACCTTGTTATTGACATCAAGACCTTTCAGATCTCTAGCTTTCAGATCTTTGATGTCCTTTGAGCAAGGTAAAGATATGATATCTCCGTACAGTCCCTCTGTGACATTCTCATTTTTTATGGCACAGACGAACTCAGTTATGTGGCTCAAATTGTTAGCCTGCCTAACAAACTCTGCAGCTGCTGATTGGAGGAATGCTTGCCAACCACAATGGTCAACAATAACGTTGAAATCTATCCTATGCCGCCTCACCATGAGTAGTGCATCTCTGAAGCGTTCTTGGACCAATGCATTGACGATAGAGGCCAGGACTAATTTTCTAGGGTAGACACATTCCATATTTCCCCTAGTTGTTTGTAATATGACAGCAGCTTCATCTCCATGCAGGACACCAACAATTTTGGCACTTCTTTCCCATATATTTATAAACGTTTTAATTTCCTCTCTTCTCCTGTTACTGGTGTGGATGAAGTCCTCGTACATTTCTAATTTTCCATGCAAGATATCATTAATGCCAACTATGTAGAGCAAATCCTGTTTAGTTGCAAGAATTAAATGCGTGATCACTTGATCAGCCAAATTGGAGTACAATGAAAAACTGCTGCAGTTGCTGCACAATATCCTCCCACCAACACTCAACCTGCCAATGTCATTGAGTCCAAAAAGCAAAGGCTTCAATGATCCACCATCAACAACTGAAACCACACTCATCCAAGGGCAAGATGATGAGAAACTCAAATCATTATGTTTCAGAGCTCCTATCCTACTAGTATACTCAAAAATTTTCCCCCCATCAAACTGAATATAAGCTGAACATCTTTTGGTGGGGTTGGGAGCAATGCTGATAACCTGCCCTTCAAGAGAGTTTTGATGGGAAATTTTTGCATGCCAGCCCGAGCATGTCAGCAAACCTGGGACATGATCCTCAGAGCATGAAAGCTCAATTTCCTGCAAATAAAAGCCAAGAATCCCACCCTCATTCGATGAAGTTCTGGACAAGTAGTGATCAAAACCATAACGGGAAACAGCAAGCAGTATATGCGAATCCAACCATATAAGATGTACAACAGATCCAAACACAGATTCAGATATGGAGGCTTCAACAATAAATTGTTTGCCTTCAAGGTCATCCCAAGTATCAACTGTGGGGAGCTCTACGACACACAAACAACCATCTGATAGAAAAGCAGCCAAACAGTTCTTAGTATTCTTGGAATATAAAGATATCTCCCGGACAGCGGTCGGGAATTTCAGATTGAACAGATACATAGGAGGTGGCATAAGAGACAAAGCAAGGGGAGTCACAAAAATGTTGGAATCATCAACAACTAATGATATTGAGTTCTCTGTGACAGACGTATTCCAGACGAAGTTGTAAAGTGTGATATGCCCCCCAAGAGTCCAACAAATCAACTGCATTGGCTTTGTCGGGTCCCACATGAACTTCACTCCATCCTTCTTAGAGTACCTAATTTCATGCTTTAAGTACCAATGATTATTGCTGAACAACCAGATCTTTACAGCATCATGTTTTTCACATTTGACAATGGCTGCAAGAAGATCTGAAGTGCAATTCCACCTCAGAATGTCTATTGTTGAATCCATTTGTTCATTGATGCTGAATGAGCTTCTTTCTAACCCATTCCTCTCAAAGAAAACTATTGATGGGCACTCATTATCTGTTTTCCTGTCACAAACAGCCGCAATTTTTGCTCCACTTGGCATCCATTCAATTACTGATCCCATAAATGCCTTTGATTCTGAAGTAGCATGCAATGCCCCTGAATCTCGTTCCCATACCTTAATCCTCTTAAGCAAGGTAATAGAATCACAAACTTCACTCAGTGTCACAAAGTACTTCCCATCACCTCGCCAAGAAATGGGACTCTCATATCTAGAAGAGGTGGGTTCACCTGAAAACCATAAGCCCACTCATTAAATTTTCAAAGTCCTTTTCAGCTAAGGTTACTTCATTAGAAACCCAACACTAGTGCCAATCTATCAGAAAGTGTATAGCTTCGTAGAAACAAGTGGTAGCAAAATATACTACGCATGAAAACTTGGAAAAAAAACGAAAAATAATAATAATAATAATGGCAGAAAGTCATGGAAAGGGGTCCTTACGTACGTCAACACCTTCAGGAACAACCTCCAGTGCCGTCTCATACAGCAAATCCCAATCATGAGTCATAACCAGTATCTGCCCCAGACGACTTAATACAGCAAGCACATCCCCGTCAGGACTGGGTGAGATGCATCTAACCCCACCCTCCACTCTACCAACCATAGTGGTTTCATTTCCATCCACACCATGCAGCAACAAAAGGCCATCAAAAGTCCCTATTACCAGCGCCTCTTTCTCCATCAGATACTCCAAGGCGGTGATGTAGTCATTGGGCTCCAAGTCGATGGAATCCACATCCGCAGATAAGCTCCACGCCCTTTCATTCTGGGGGGAAATTCGCAATAATTCAAAAAATAGAATGGAATAAAGAATGGAATTCAGAAAACGAAGGCATAGATAGTGCTTACATGGAATGAGGAGAGATGAGTGGTGTAAATTCGGTTGGCAGAAGAAGCAAAGAACAAGCGGCTCCGCTCGATATCGAAGGCCGAGAATAGTACGGATTCGTCTTCTTCCTTCGACTCTAGCTCGAGCTTTGAAGAGAACTCCGAGTAAAGCTTCAGATTGTTCATTCCGGGCTCTGTGTAGAGTGCGGCAAAGACCTGAAAATTCAAATCAGGGGGAGAGAGAGGAGGAGGAGAAATTGTGCCCTAGTTTTTTGCACTGGGTGGTTTTGAGGGTTTAAGGTAAAGCCTAGGAGTAGGAGCCAGAAGGAGCAAAGGAAGAAGAGGCGCCTGAGAATTTAATCGCCCAGAATATTAACCTTTATAGTATTGGGTCGGATTGTTGGGTGTGTCGAGCCCATTCGAAGAAAAAGGGTTTCTAGGCTGGGAGAGCTCAAAGCCCAGATACCTAACAGAAGCCCAATCTGTGTACTTAAGCTGAGAAGCATAAATGCCATGATTGTTTAGGGGTAATATATTTTCTTGGAAAACTTGTTTTACAAGGATTTGAACTTTGATGTCGACAATTTTTCTCTGTATTAAAATTCAGTTATCTATGGACAATGCTATTCTGCCCCAACTTTGCCCCTAGTGCAAATTTTTTGTTTTTGTCTTTTTTTTTAATATAAAAAAAAAAACACTTTAAAAAAAAAACACTTTCAAAGTGGGGAGCATTCTGGGGAGTAAACTAGCTTTTTCCAAAAATAAAAATAAAAAATTGCACTAGGGGGCAAAGCGGGGGCATTTTGAAGGGGCAAACTGGCATTTTCCTTTATTTATATGAGGTAGAGATGTCATTCGATCAAAAGGTTATTTAGTCACTTTATTTAAATTCCGAAGGAAATAAAGTTAATTATCTTAACCAGACTCCATTAAAGTTCATATTTGACCGGTGAGCTCCCCTTAAACAATAGTCGAGCAAAGGATTGGGGTATTTGGGTTCAAGCTACTGAAAAAGCTTTAATGCAATTTAACCACCACATAGAAATGGAGAAGGAAACTGCATTATAGCAAGCGAGTTAGGAATATCAAGGTGTCCACGCAGTCCAGCAACTCGGTCAATCTTAACAATTCCATTATCGTTAAATCGATTCTTGAAGAATAGCAATCCATAAATAATTATTATTAATCAATAAATAAAAGAAAGAAAATAAGCATTTTGGGGAGTAACACTATCCATAACTACCGAACAATGCTTCCACCTTCATTTGATCTATAGACCACTAAGTACAAGTACAAGAACATGGGTAATTACAATTTTATCAACATGGTACGACAGTATCATCCCCCATAACAAAGGGAACAAAATGGAAGACAACAAGAACCACCCTTAAAATAGGAAAGAAAAGAGAATACAAAAGAAGAAAGCGAAAAACCACTAATCTTTCTCTCTAATCCCAACCCTGACGCCTCTTCTAAACCGTATCCGACTATCTTCACCGCCAAAACCTTGCTTTGCCAGCTAAGTGAAAACTAAAACCTCCGTTGTTTTCTATCCTGTGCTTATTTCTTGTGTCTTCGTGAGTCGTTAACATCTTACAACATTCTGATAGCGTTACTGGAACCCACCAACTTACAAAGATGTTCAACCTAAACTAAAATGGTATCAGCTAGACTCCAGGCCTCTCTCCTCACTAAGAAACAAAACTGATCCCAAGCTTCCATGAACAAATGCTGTCTTACTGGCCTGACATCCTAACTATTTTATATCTAAAGCAGATTTTAATCAAATAGAAAGCCCTTTTCTTTTGCTGCTTCCACCACAGTGCTAGCATTTCCTCTGGTCTTAGATAGGTTATAATAGAATTTCCACAAATTGACAGAGAACGGATATACTGAAAAAGCTTTCTCATAAAACCTCTCAGAGATGGCCTCATTACCTGCAATATTGCCCAAAATATCGGCAGCTTCTACCCATACATACTCTGGTGGTATTGGAATAGCATGAAAGATTGCACCAACCAATGTCGAGCTTGCCCAAAACAAAATCCCAGCAGAAGCAACATTGGTAAAGTTGTAGTTTCTGCTTAACAGCTTGCAGACAGATATGGCTAACGGGTAGTTGGATGGTAGTATCTCCAAGATGGCTTCGACAAAATCCACCAAATTCTTCAACTCACCAAACTTAGGTAAAAGAGATGGGCCATACCAAACTTCAAGCAGCAAGTTAACCAGAGAGAAATCAAATGAAACAGGATTTAATATGTTATTAACTAGCTGCTGAACTCTTGGTTTCTTGACATCATCAATGAATTTTCTTGATAATGGCACAGAGATGAGGAAAAGTCGGGCATCATCCAAATAACTCTCCAATATGTTCTTGATCCCAACGATAGGAGAATCCTCCTTTAATGATAATTTGGCAATGAGCAAAAACATGGCATGCTCTCTCAAGCAATGCTTAAACCATTCTGGAGTAGCAGCCTTCATTGCCCAGTCAATGGCTAACCGGGCTTCGATTTGGTTATTTAGCAATAATTTTTGAAGAGAAAGATTGAGATAACCAAACATTAGATCTATCCCATTAGGATTGGAATTCGATGTTTCTGGACTTGCATTTGAAGCCAATCCTTGTGAGCGACAAGAGTTACCACCATCCACGGCCTCTGATAATCTGCTTTGATGACATTGAACTTCCCAGATTGAGTGAAACCAACGGATAATAAGTTCCTTTGCAAAATCCAAACTTGCATTCTGGAGGGCATATTCAACGTATTGATTCCAGATACAGTGAATTCCAGGGGCTTCTTTTGGCCAGTTTCTAAGAGCATCCTCAAAGCCTAAAAAGCTCAAATCTCCAAAATCACGTTTCAGTGCCCGTGCCGATATTAAAACTAGTTCTAAGCAAGATGGGTACAACTTAATATATTTGTCCAACAAATTTCTCACGCTTTCTAAGCAATCAAGTGCCACCAGGCACCTAATAAGGTTGACAGCAAAAAGCTGTGCTGACCTCAGATTACTTTCACTTTTATGTGATTCAGAATAGAGATACGAATCAACAGAACTCGCTGCTGCTTCCACAAGCTCAACAGCCCTCTGTTTCTCATCATCTATCAGATCAACAAAAGGCCATTCTATTTCAAGTTCTTTCTCACATTCAAACCTCTGTACCACAGCATCAGGTAGTTTCCTGTAAATAACTAAGTACACACAACAAACCCATAATACACATTTGTCAGAAATTTGTAAGCATGCAAGAATGTCTGAGAGTGAAAGAGAAAAGGGCTCATTAGAGATTTTCATAGCAGGGAAGAGCCCATAGCTTCTCTGGATGGCCTTCTCAACATTCCCAGACATGCGCAAGCAATCCATCATCTGCAAAAACAGGTCTAAGATGCATGCACTATCACTCATTCTGTCCCTGTCAGAAGCAGATGCATGGAGACAAAGCGCTCTGATGGCTGTGTCATATGCAACCAACCGGCCATCAAAATGTGTACGACTGTTGATGTACATAAGCCAGAGTTCATAAGATCCTTCATTGTGTTTGACCTGAGTAGCAAGAGAAAAGTGTTTCCATATGGCAATTCAATGTCAGTTCGCTGAAGAGAAGCATCAAAGTGCTTAAACTAGAAACAGACAGGAAATGCAGGAAAAAAAAGGTGGAATATGCTATGAAAGAACAAAGACAATTAGAAAAATGATGGCAAGAAGGTTTTCCTATACAAAGAAACATTCTGCATTAATTTCAAACAAAACCATATTCTTTTTACTTCTCCTTGTAATCTAACTTTCACGAGCAATCTGTTCTTACATTTTTAAGAGCAGGGAATGCATGACCTTAAAGCTCCAACACAAACAGTAAAAGAAACAAGATTCAAGAGCTCAACAATCCCATTTCCTTTTTACTAATTTATCCCTCAAATAAGTAGAGTTCCAGCCTTGCCCTTTGAGAGAGACTTAATTTCACCTAGTTGAAAAGATAAGTATAACTCAAAGGTGGAAGCTTTCATTAACTACCATAGACATCTGGAAACACAAACTATGTATTTGAAGCTCAAGTATAACCACTTTTCAAGTCAACCAAAAGAACGTTTATT
This sequence comes from Cyclocarya paliurus, assembly GCA_029856935.1. Classification (NCBI taxonomy): domain Eukaryota; kingdom Viridiplantae; phylum Streptophyta; class Magnoliopsida; order Fagales; family Juglandaceae; genus Cyclocarya; species Cyclocarya paliurus. Next base: position 2,614,436 of record JARVXP010000207.1, on the reverse strand, counting down.
GCTGCAAAACGGGAAAGAGATGCTCTCGAGAAAATAACCAAAACTAACCATCCCCTCCTTGCCCCCAACCCAATCAAGGAAAGAAAAAGAGACTTAAAAAACCACAATGACAGAGTATGTTGGTTGGAGCCAGATTTATAGAGTATGTGGGCGGCATGCATTTGAGCACCATGAGTATATTTCACCCTACTTAATCTCACACACTGGATGATAACAATCATGCATAAGCCAGCATCACATACTAAAAAAAACTCTTATCCAGTGCTTATTACTAGGCAGATGAAACAACAAATCAATACAATCGTGAATCCAGATACAGTCGTCAATACAATCGTGAATGCCTTTTCAAGTAGTGGATTTCTTGGCTAGTTGGCAAGGCGCTGCGGGATGTGGAGGCAATAAAGCTGAATGGAGGATGATTCCTTTGTGTTTGTTCTGGTGTCTATGGCTGGAGAGAAATGGGAGGTGCTTCAAAGATTGTGAACGCACAATGGGGGAATTTAGGGATTTTTTCTTTAGCACTTTAAATTTTTGGGTGAACAATCTAGTGACTTGTAATGCTTTATTTTAATTATATTTTGCTTTAGTTTGTATTTAGGTGTATTCTCATGTATACTCTCTGTGTACTTGGGCTATGCCTATTTACTTGGAATAAAATCTCTTATTACCTATCAAAAAAAAGATATAAGATATAGATTACAAGAGTCAACAAATCCATACAAGTCAAACATGATAAATTTCAGTATGAAGCAACGCTATGGAGAATCAGGAAGTCCCATCAGGTGTGTAGACAGCTACCATCAATACATATCAATAAGACTTTTATAGGTAATGCATATCATTAGGACTAACAAATCAAAGCCATATAGATAGAAATCTTTAGTGCCTTCTTTGAGTTACCAATGCTAATAGCAACACCTATAAGCCTGTCTCCACACTTGCAGAAACTCCTCATTCTTCATAGCATACTCCATTTATAATAGGAAGCATATAAATAACATACCGCATAAGAGAACATGTCATCCTTCCCAACTGATTTCGTGTTGCTATAGTAAATAAGTAGATAAAAAATCCAGAGTGTTACAGAAGTTGGATCAGTCTCAAGAGCTCGTGACAGCACATCGAGAGCCTACAAAGCTCAAAAATATGAGATGAAAATATTGGCAATGCAGGATGATATTCCAAATGCACAAAAGAAAAGTTACCTTTTTCACACCCTCTACATTATTAACCTCCTGATTGAGAATAATAAGCGCCATCTCAACGGATTGATCATTATTGGCCAAAGCTTGTTCGAGTTGATTCTACGCATAAATCATGTAAGAAAAAAGTTAGCATGGATGAGAAAAAAAGGGACCAAACAATGCTATAAACAGTTGCTCATGAATAAAAAACAAATTGGAGACCACTGGAAGTGACCACTAAAAAGATAGCAGCAGTATGCAGGCTAGGCATCTAAAGCAAGAGAATAACCTATTTTTATATGAAAAGGAAAATTCAAGATAATAAGCAATGAACAATGAACAAACCAATACGCTGTTTCTACTCCGGAAATATGATGACTGCCTGTTCCAATTGCCATCAATCTCTATACGACCATCACTGCCATGCAAGAATGGACCATCCGCAGGGAAAGGTTTTTTATGCATATTTGATATTGCTAAGGAGATGCTGAAACACTTTTCCCACCATTGACTGGTCACTCGTGCTAGAACAGACTGATATGAAAGCGGATCAGCTCTAAGCATATCTAATCCAACTAGATAAGTTGGAGAGACTGTAACATCAAAATACTTGGGACCTTTTGTTGCACCACTACATGCTTGTTGATGTAAGATTAATCCAGGTTGAGAACCTGCAGAAGTTTTTTTTTTATATATATAAGTAAAAGTAAAGTTTTAGTGATAGTAAAGGCATAACCCAAGTACACCGGTAGTATACAACGAACATGCCTAATTACAACTAAGCACTAGTGAGAGATACAACCAAATCATGAAGATTGTCCGTATTACAAGAACCTGCAGAAGTTATATTTATGCAATTTGAGTATCTGCAAAACTACTACTTCAAGAAGTAAGCAATATAATGCAGGTCTCAAAAATCACCACAGAATTTTACATACCTGCACAATCAGGATCATCATGCTGATACATCGTTCCATTAGAGTAGTCCTTAACATGTTGCCAAGGACATTCATCATTGTTGCATTTTCCTCGAAGCTCATACATGCAAAGGGGCCAAAATGGATTAACTGTGGGGTTGCAGGTATAAGAACCAAATTCTCTTCCACTTAAATCGTTAATTGCATTTGCTATTGCAGTGTTCCTCTGAATCTTGTCAGAGTTAACATGAGCACTCTCTTCATTGTAAATATCATTATCCTGACTTTGCTGATCTCTGGTCTGCAATTCTACTAAACCGATTGGAGACATAACCTTCAGATGACAAAATGCACTCCTCAAAATTGAAGGAGGTGAAGATGACACAGAAGTCAGAATATGGTGACCTTGCCTAACAGATAATCTGCAGTCCTGGGAATCAGTAGTGGAGCGAGAGTTTGAAGCATTTTCAATTTGATGCTGGTTCCGAACATCAAGAGAAGGCTCAATGATACTCCTTTCTTGCCTATCAGTGCCTAGATTAGGGTAAAACAAGATAAAGAAAACAAATAATATAAGTTCAAGTGGAATAAATCACTTTACTCTATGAGGATTAATATCAAATGGATCCTCATAACTAAAGACAATAGACATAATATAGAGTTTTGGTTACAAGTTTGATCAACAATTTATACTAGATAGTTGGATCTGATTAGAATGATGCTGCTTACAAATTTCAGTACAACTAAGAAAGCACATGAGATGAAATATCAGTTTCGAAAAAACTAAATCCTACTAGCATTTCCAAATAGATTTAGCCACAGCCAAATCTCACATCACAATTACAAGCTTTTTTCATGGCATAGCTGACACTAACTAATAAGAAATTTCCATGCCCGAAAAATGAAATCCCCCACTCAAGTTCCTCAAGAAAAAGTAGTTTTTTTTATAAGTTAAATAAAAAGAAGTTTTTACACTGTAATACATGATATTTCTGGTAGATGTGTGTCAGAAAAAGAAAGGTTTTGTCAAATAAAATATATGCGAGGGACCAGTAAATTACATAATAGAATTGAAAGACAATGAAGACCAAACCACGAGCCTACCATACACATGGCTTTTCTCTTTTTTAAAAATAAAAATAGGCATAGCCTAAGTACACACGACAAATACAAGAGAAGACACCTAGTTAAAAACTAGAAATAGATACAAGAAAATCATGAAAGCCGAGTCCGTTGAAATCTATAGGAATTGCCCATGACAATAGTGTACATGGTTTTTTATTCTCCAGCCAACATAAGTTCATAACATCATTATGTTTTTTTCTGACATAAAGCCTCACCAAAGCATCAGACCCACCCTTGGGGAGTGAATCCCATATATACAACCCCACCCATCAAAATTGTGTCAATTAATCCAATAAAACTTCTATCCGAAATTGAACCTTGTAAGGACCCAGGAAAAGCGCTAACCACATCTACACCATAACACCAAAAAGACTAGCTTAGTTGAAACTTCTCAAGAATCACTTACAAAGTCCAATTTCACCAAGTCACTAATGTGGGACTTAGCACCCATGATTACCTTTATAACCTACCCACTCAATGTATGTTACGCATATTCCCAATGTGGGATTGGATTTGGGGCTGGGTGCTAAATCCAGGATGTCCAAGTCTACAGCTCATCTCACTTGCGCGTGGATACAAGGCTATACCCCAACAGGTAACATCATTATAAGCCATTCAAACTATAGATAAGAAGAGAAAAAAAAAAACACCAAATCTTATATCCAAGCATGTTTAATAGGTAGTACAGTTGTTTAATAACCAGCATGATAAAACAGGCTCTACTCTCAGCATGACACAAATAAGTAAGACCTTGTTTGGTTACACAGGTGAGATGAGATAAAATTAAAGTTGAAAGTTAAATAAAATATTGTTAGAATATTATTTTTTAAGATTATTTTGTTTTGAAAAAGTTGAATTGTTTATTATATTTTGCGTAGAAATTTGAAAAGATTGTAATGATTATATAAGATGAGATGAGATAGTTTGAATTGTGTAACCAAACTAGGCCTAAATGTTATGTGAAGATACAGCAAGACCACCTCACACATTCCTGTAAGAAAAGTACCTCCATGATCGTGTTTTGTATGTTTCTCTATCCCTGATAATGAACTGTTCCCAGTATGTGCTCTTTCCCTTCCAACATCGTTTTCAGCTGCTTGTTCCACTGCATGTCCTGTGTTATCACATGAATTGATATTCTTTGATAAAGTTCTTGTCCCTAACCGTGCAAATAGTTTAGATCTTAGCGTTGCTTCGAGAAGCAAAGTATCCTGGGAGCTATCAATTAAAATTTTTTTGTTTGACTCATTATTTGAGTTATTTTGCCCATTTTCAAAAATTTTTTCTTTTATATGACTTTCATTACTGGGTTGAATAGATTCAAGGTCAAATGGAAAAGTCTCTTCATCTTCATCTGCTGAAATATTTGCATCATTGGAAGGAGATCGAACTCCATCAGCAGCATTATTGCACCTATGAGGCAATGGTTCTGATGTACTGGCATCTAGTTCACTGCAAGGTTCAGACCCCGGATTGTGTCCACCCAATTGTCGATGTACTGCATTGATGGGAGCATTGCCAATAAAATGGGTATTTGAACCACATCCTGGTTGCATAAAACCATCAAATTCAGGCTGCATATGATGGCCGGGAGTGGGTATAAGATTCGCATTTTCAGACACGCTATTTGAATAATCCAACCCCACCCCAGCCTGTTCATGCTGCATTGAGGACAAGAATAAACTGGAGTTCTCCATAAAATAAGATCGTAAGTGGGCTGAATAGTGTTCCCTTCTGCGATAAAGATCGATACATCTAGCGTTAGCCTCAACCAAAGCCCTCTGAGCCTTACGATATGCTTTAAGAGCATTTCTTTCCTCAATTTCACATCCGTGTCGGTGCTCTTGTGCTTCCTCCAGATCCTTATCCAATGATCCCTCCATTTCAACTAAAGATTGTATTGTTATGTTGCTGTGCTCAGAGACATTTGAATTGCCCAAATAATTCCAAAAGCTAGCATTGTTCAGTGATCCCTAGGATACAATAAGAGAAAGATAATAATAGAAATAAAAACAATGCAAATACATTTAACACAAAACAAACTAGAAAAATATCTATTGCCTAAAAAGAGAAAAACATCAAAGCAGATGCGCATATAGGCCTGCATGCCTGGTGACTGGAAACGAACCTGGTATACATTGTTGAACGAGGGCTCAAGTGTCATATCATTAGGTATGACTTCATGATGATCTCTACCTCTTATCGAATTGTTCTGAGTTGTTGCTTTGTATAAGAGGGAACTAGGTGGTTGACGGCCACCAATCCCAGTTTCTTGACTCAATTCCAAACTGCTCTGTAATGTGAACAAATATTAAAAAATACACACAAAATGCAGAGAATTCTGAGCCTGATTTCTAATATGTTCATAAGATTCCAAGCAGGTCTGTATGATATATATAATAGGAGTGATGCAAAACAAATCATAGCAGACTGAAGAAAATTACGAATAGAAGTGCAGCATAAATGATGAATATATATATTTTTAATTAATAAGAAATTTTATTACCAAAAATAGGCACAGCCCAAGTACAAATAAACTAAGAGCAGCTTTTAAAGGAATCAAAATTTTAAACCTTGCTATGGAGCATAAACTAAGAGCAGCAACTATTGCTTAATTAAAATATTAACTCACCAAATTCTTTGGCAAAGCATTGGAAGTTATATTTGCTAGAGGTGTAGTCTGGTTTAAAACAGCACAAGAATTCACCTGCCTACTACTCCTGCCAGACTGATTACAACCAGTATTGATGTCAGCACCTGCAGAGCATAAGCACGGCACTAGTTGGAGCATCTCAAAGCACTCCTATGTTAAATTTTCAAAGTAAATTATTACCATCATTAGCCATGCTGGGCATTCTTTCAGGTGAAACAGTAACACATTTGTCATCTTGCCTTTTCAATTTAACAATACTTGACTCTGCTCTACGCAAGGAAACTTCTCTTTGGCTACAATCAGCCTTATTCAAGTTTTGCAGACTAATGCTTTCCAATGCTGTCCCTTCTGATACAAGAGTAGATTTTGCAGCAGGTATCTCTCGCTGGTCTCCTGAATTTAGCTGGGTATTGATAGATCCACCAATTTTTAAGCGTTTCTTGTCTGGCTCTTTCAATTCCAACTGTATAGAATTGGCAGCAGTTGCATCATGTTTCTGAGCTGTGTCATTTTTTATATTAATAGCATCATGATCCCTGTCCAGAACTGAAGCAGATTCCTTATTTTGCTGGGCAGACTTGTGCTTCAATTCACTTTCTCGAAGAGCAATCTGTTGCCGCAAGTCCTGAAGTTTAGTATTGTTCAAACCCACACCCTTGTCACCTCTGCGGTCTTGGTCTAAACTTTTTTTTAAAGAATTAACATTTTTCCATCGTGATCCTTGTTCAACTGATGAATTTCCAGCACCCCTGGAATTGGCTCCCTGGATAGCAGTTGTCGGAGACATAAATGGGCGGCTTAAAGAAGTTTTTTTGGGCAATACTTTGTTTACATTTCCAGCACTCTGCCGTAACCTGGTCAATTCTGCCGAGGATGGCACAGACAGTCTTCGGTTACCCCCCACCACCGTCATGTTGCCTTTAGTTTCTAAAGCTTTATCCTGTCTATACTCTTCAGATTCACTGCCACTGTCATCATCTGAAAATCTTATAACAAGGTTATTATTGTTGGGCCCCAAAGGGGGACGCCAGGTAGTTGTAGCAGATTTAAGTGGCACTCGGTTTTTATCAGAGCTCTTTTGAAATTTTGGTTGCGTAGATGTTCGGCAATGGGTATCAGTGGAGCCTGTAGAATTATTACCAGGAAAAAAAATTGCCTTCCCGGATAAGCTCATTGAAGATACTTTTAAAAACATAATATTTATTAATGAAAGTTAATTCCAAGAATATAAATAAATCAATAAGATGAAACAAAAAAGGCCACTCTTCAAACCCTAAGCAACCGCCATAAAATATACAAATTTAGAAACAGAACAAATGTTGAGTTATAGTCTCAAATTGAGACCCATCAGCATAAGGTACAGCAAAGATACATATGAATATCAGATGTACATTTCAAAAAATAAAAAATCACATGTATTACGAGCGTAGAAGGAGATAGTATGTATTACGATGGTACTGATCTAGCAGGTCTGACCCCACGGAGTATAATGGCAAGAGAGTAGACTTCTCTATAGAAGACTATTTGCATTACTTCTAATATATTCTTAAATAGCAATTGGATAGATACCAATAGATACCTTTTGTAAACTCATTTGTGATTAACTAAATTAACGTGCATTAGTTAATAATTTTTTTCAAATACAACACTTGCATATATACTTTCACATTAAAAAGAATGCAGTAGTATGCATGTTAATCATTTTTTTCAAATACAACACTGGATACATAGTTCAGCATTAAAAAGAATGTGGTGGCAGCAAAAATAAGCTGCAGAGCAAGCCAGCCAGCAGTTTGGAGTGCAAATCAAAGGTTAATCAATACAGGGCATGAGTATCCAGACACATAGGATCATTTTTTTTTAAGTATCCGAACACAGGATCATAAATTATAGCAAGATTCAGTATGCTCTCTTACATCAAAGAGCAGATCAAATATGGGCTTCCCAACTGGATAGGACTCCATGTACCCAACAATTCCATAATATTGTTTTTTTTTTTATATTATGGATGGCCCAAAGCTTTTCTAAATATTTATAAGAGATTAGAAGATTAATCAAATGTTAAGCTCAACAAAATGAATTGGTTCTTCACAAACTGTATATACAGAGTTTGATCTATAGGATGATAGATCTTGATCCCCTACAATTCATGTGTTTTTCTAGTGGAATCTAAGGTACCTTGCCCAAGAAACCTAATATAAGTTTGCCCCAAAAAACTAACAATTATATTTCTCTATTCTTGCTTTCACTTGTAACACTTACCCGCCTGAATGCCTTTGGTAACTTTGATCACTGGAGGAACGGGAATGTGCCCTGCAAGTGGCGCAGCAGTACCGGCGGACTGAAGGGCAGAACAAGCGGGATTTTCCTGTCAGGCAACCAGAAATAACCGATTGGAAATTCCATTCCACACGCGCGCTCGCGCGATACTTCGAGAAGATAGAAAGAAGAAGTGAAGGTGGGAGAAAGGGTGGGAAAGCTTTATATAGCGCAATGTTTTCACTGCAATGGCTTGGAGTAAAATATAATCAAAGTTTCAAATCCGAATAATGCATGCTATATAGGATATAACAACAAATATTATTGAAGAACCTAAAAATTAAATATAGTAGGTGAAAAAAGAAAACATTAATATAGATGTACCAAAGACTTTGGATATCGGAAAACTATACGATGGAATATGAGTTCAAACTTCTAAATCTCAGATTTATTATCATTTGTGACCCGAAAGTAAAGTAAAATAAAAGATTAATTCAGCCTACAGATTAATGCAAATAATCAACTAAACTGAAGTAACATTTCGTATTTGGAAAAAGTGAACGCGTTTTCTTCTAGTTATCCTCTGTTTCCTCTGCGACCAAACAGAATCCAGCTGACCAAAAGTAAACATTGTTTAACTCAAAGAAACCCTTAACGGAAAGCAAACTCGCTAACGGTCCGTATACGATGAAAGTGGTTTGGAGAACAGTACGTTGTCGTCGTCGCCGTCGGAGGAGGAAGATAGCTCGCCTTCTTCTCTGACTTTGGAGGAGGGCTTATGAGCGAGCTCTGTGTTAGGGTTCGAGTCCGCGGGTTTTGACGCCGTGGCGTCATCGATCTCCTCCATCCCTCTCTGTCTCTCTCAACCTCTTTCTTCTGTAAAGAAAGCGGTCTCAAAATAATCCAGAATTGTGACCAATCGCTGAGCGAAGAGGCGGTTAACATTGAAATAAGAGAGCGATCGTGGGGCGGCCCGGTCTCTACTCATTAAATGACTTAATTATCCTTCTTGTGATATTTATAAGGAAAATAATTTGTACTATTTTTTTAAAATAATCATACATTAATTGATTAAACAATCAATACATCTCTGCTTCAACAGAATACATGGAGATCGTTCCATATTTACACCTGGACAAGATAGATTAATAGCACATTTTACTAAATAGTGAGATGTTGAATTAATATTCCTTCTCGTCTAAATAACTTTGGGATCAAAACTTTTACGAATTCATAATTACATCTCAACTCATCTTATCTTATTATTATAATTTTTTTTTAATTTAAAATAATAATAATATTATAAATTAATATTTAAATAATATTTTATTTAACTCATTTAAAATCATATAAATTTATCTCAATTCGTCTCTAAATCTAAATGAGACTAAGTGTTTTAGTATCCTCAATCGACTGCCCGTATCTAGTGAGATTAATATATGAATCATTTAAGTCATTAACCACTTGCAAAGAGCCACCTTCAAATAGTATTTATCCAATCCTAGACCATGGCAAAAAGACATAGCTTCCATTGAACCCATAACCTTTACTGACATTGGTTCTAACAAGATGGTCATGGATTTTTCAAGGATGCTTGGACATTTCCCTTGAAATCACGTACAATAACACCCACACCAGTCCTATTATGCCTAGAATCTATTGTCAAATCCCACGTAGCCTTATAGTAGTTGGTATCTCGAGCCTCTCCATTCATGCAATGAGGCTGTAACGTGAGGAGGGGATATGCAAACTTTTTCTTTATGTTTTCATTTTCTCAAAATAAATGCAGTTAAGTTTTATTTATTAAAATTATATCTAGCATATTATCCTCCATATCAAGTATTATCTACTAAATAATTCATGATATTTATAAAATAATTAATATTCTTTTAATGCTTATAAGTATATCTTCATGCTTCAACGCCATTATCGTATTGGTAAATTATAATATTATTGGTGTCTGCACATATGAGAAAATCATTGGTATAGCCATCTCTAAAACTTCTCATCCCATTTGAGGGATTCATATTGAAGATAGATGGAATAAAGAATTTGGAGAGTTGAATAAATTCAGTCAACAGTACATACGAGAACTTGTATCTGGTAGCCAAATCCTCCAAAAAGTGAATAAAGAGAATAAAGAATACTTGAAGTGCGACGTATTCAAGCAATCCACTATAGTGTCCAAAAAGCCCAATGTCCACGCGTCCCATTTCTACTGGGGTTTGATGGAGACGTACGTGCCCCAAAACACCACCACTCACTTCGGGTCTGTGGAAAGGACAGGAAAAACGGTAAACCCATTCCTCAGTTCTATCGTGCGTTGTGTGAATACCCGCTCTTCTTCCTCTTCCGTCCTGTCAAAACCCTTACACCCAAATCGTCACAATATCTGCCGAAAATGTCCAAGAAGCTGGACATGTCTCTCGACGATGTGATCATGAATAGTCGGAGATCAGATGGCTACAATGGTATTTCCAGGGGCCGAGGCCGCGCATCTGGTCCCGGCCCAGATCGTCGGTTCGTGAACCGCACCGTGCCTAGAACGGCGCCGTACTACGCTCCACAGGTGAGTTAGGCTGTCGTCTCTCTCTCTATCTCCACCTATCATGTTTGCTTACCGGGAAAACGGAGTTACATTTTACAGCATCATTTTCATTTCCTGCTGAAAAGGAAAAAAAGAAGCTTAACCGAGCTAAAAGGTTTATGTACGTTGTTGTTATTATTAGTAACCGTCAGATCGTTTGAAAAAAAATTGTGAATGTAATGCAGCCAATGCAAGTGTTGGATCCCATTTTTCAGCAACAAATGGTCTTGGGTGGGGGCTCTAACACGGAGGAGGGCACCAAAATATATATATCAAACTTAGATTACGGCGTTTCTAACGACGATATTCAGGTAGAAATCTAAATTGATTTCGTTCCGCAAGTGTTTTTTTCATCAATAGGATTCCCTATCCCTTTTTTTTTTTTTTTAATATTTTGACTAGCCTTTCTTCTCTCGTGTTTGTAGTTATTGGTTACAGATATGCTGTTTTATTTATTTGTTCGTGTTTAAGGCCTGGCAAAGTTATTTGTTGGAATTAGAAGATGGAATGTTTTGGGGAATTCTGGTACAGGCCCGAGTTATGGAACGCATGATGGGGCAGCGCTTTGGTGAAAGAGCGGAATGAAGATTGAGTTAGTGCGCTATGGTGGTGGAAAAAATAAAGAAAAAGATAGGTTAAAATATTTAGAGCTATCTCAAATCTTCAACTAATACGTTGATTGCAAATAATTCTCAATACCTTTATATATATATATATATATATATATCTCCAATGCCTTTATTCATTTAGCTAGGTAATATTTATGCTTACCTCTCAACTTCTACTTAAATGAGAACACACTTTCTACTGGAACTCAATCTCACAAATTACTACCACTTCAACAACTAGACACCAACTAGACTAAGACCCAAATACCACTACTCAATACTAGGACTCAAAATTAACTAGGATTAAGTAATAAAAATAAATAAACAATTGACTCTCGACTCTAGAACTCAATAGGATGGAATGGACTCTTAGCTCCTACTAGACGAAATGGACTCTGACTTTTACTAGGATTCTTATGGAGGTTTACGATCAACCTCTAACAAATTCTGTGTGGTTCATCAAAGCTCTCGGAAGTTAGAGAATCTTTTGACATTCTTTATTGCCAAGGAAGTAGATAGGGGTTGAATATTTGCATCATATTGGGGTTATAGCTACGTGGTTTGATGAAGTGTCTCTTAGTGGTGGTGAGGTTTGATGACCACTCTGGCTTCACATCTGGAGTGAGTTTTGAAGGTTTAGCTTTGTTATTTGGGAGTCAAGGTGGGTTCTCTGTATGAGTAACGCTTGCCAATGTACTCATTGCAGGAGAGACATGGTTGAACTTGTGTAAATATAGGTTAGCATTTTTTCTTGTGGCTTGTTTAAATAATGTTTGTTTCAAGCTGGCTTTAAGAACTCAAATTTGTTTGTCATTCCTTCAGTGAGTTCAGTAATTGGAGCCCACTTTTATGTCTTGAAGGGTGCATGTGTGTTTGTGCACATTCAAGTTTGCTAGAAGTCATTATTTCTGCTTGTGAAAACATCTTCGTAGTTGCTATGGGTAGTTTTGAACTATTGACAGTTCGTGTATAAAGATGACAATACTGCTCGATGATAATTCGTCATTTATCCTTTCTTCTTGATTCATTTAAATTTTAATGGCTACCATTTAACTCGCATGTTGGGTATGGAATTCAGTTTATTTCTTACACTGAATTAATACATTTTTAGATGTTTTATTGAGTATCTTTGCGTCTTCATGAATCATATGATATTGGCATCTAAATGAAAGACACTGCATATTTGCAGGCTCTTTTCTCTGAGATTGGTGACTTGAAACGATATTCCATCCATTATGATAGGAGTGGAAGGTCAAAGGTATATTTAGAGCATTAAGTTGGTCAGGTTCTTCTGTTATTTCTTTTTTTGCAGTGATTTTTAAAGATTGCTTTTTTTTTTTAGGGAACAGCAGAAGTTGTCTTTTTACACCAGTCAGATGCTGTAGCAGCTTTGAAGAGGTACAACAACGTCCAACTTGATGGGAAGCCAATGAAAATTGAGCTTGTAGGAGTGAATTTGGTTACTCCTGCTTTTGTACCTTCTAGTACAAGTAGCATATTAGGAAAACCAATTGGCGCCTTCAGAAGGTATGGAGTTATATTTGCTATCTCATTTCATATACTTCTTCATGAGCTCCATCTGGTGGTGAATTAATGAATTAATGATCATATGCTCGTTGAACTCTTAATAGTAATTAAACAAGGCATTTCGGTTGTTAATTCCAATATCAATTGAATGGGGGAAGGAAGAAAGATGGAATTTGATATATTACCGGGCTGTATCTGGGTCAAACAACTCTCTCTCTCTCACGTGGTCTTCATAATTTTTATGCAGTGGACATGGGCGGGCTAGTCTTGGGGTTTGGGTTCCCCGTGGCGGTGGTGGTGCCATTGGACATGGATCTGCTAGGGGTCGCACACAACAGAAAGATCGTGTTGAGAAGTTAACTGTAGAAGATCTCGATGCTGACTTGGAGAAATACCGCCTTGAAGCTCTGCAAATAAACTGAAGCCAGTTTATGGTTGATACTGTTTTCTAACATTATTGGCTAATGCATCTTCCAATTACATTGGCGGTTGCTCCTGAAGTACTGCATACTAAGATGTTGGTAGGATACCAGGAATATAATTAGGTGGCATGGCTTTGGTTTGCTGACGACTTGCTGCCACTCACTTTTATTCAGTTGGTTTTTGTCATGCAAAGCGCAGGCTGCCTGTATGCATTGTCCATGCCATTTCTTTGACATACATCATTTTTCTTCAGTATGGCGATGTATTTCCGAAGTGTTGACAATTACATGAGCATTGTAGGCATTAATTGTGCGGGCTTTTCAGACATGTGGGCTGGGTTTAGCGCTCTTCTGTTTCTCACTGAATACGCTAGTACGCGAATCACAGCTTGATAACTAGAAGATTACGCCCGATAACATTTAGCCGGTATATGTCCAAACCACACTTTTACGCTTATAGAAAGAGGACTGATACAACAACCGGTAATCCACAGTTCATTTACAACTTCTATCATAAAATAATATTGTTTTGTGATTCAAATTCGACAAATCAAAACAAAAGTAAAAAAGAAGAATTTTGAATACCAATATTTTATTAGATAATTGTCAAGTAATTGTGAAATAGTGGTTAGTTTATCATTTCTCATGAGATATATATATATATACACACTTACTCCCACTATTATTGTAATTTGTAGACACCAAAAACAAAGAAAAGTGTATAGGGCTAACAAACCGTCTTTATATGAAAAATCAAACACTGATATACATCGGATCAAAATTTTTCTACAGTCAATGAACCTTCAAAATCATACATGAAGCAAATTTCTCAGCAGCTACTTTACAACAATCGCCAGGGATTAGGAGGAAAAAATAAAAAAGAAATATGAGTACAGAACACATGTACAAAGTCAAATAAAAAAAAAAAATAGATCAAAAGAATATATTAGGCAGGCTTAGGAGATGCCCCTAAAAAACAGACACTCCGTGATGCCGATGGTGGACCCGATAGTCTCATGTGAGTCAGCCAATCTACCTTCATGCATCATTGTCCCATCCACTAGAAAATACAGGATCTGGAGCAAGGTGATCAACCTCCAAGATATAGCATACCTGAGACATTTCCTCAGGATGCCCAATTAACAAAAATTAAAAAAATAAAGGTCGCCTTCAACATTGACAAAAATAATAAGGCTCGGAGGAAATCTGATTCTGTACAAGTACTCTTCCAAAAATTTCCAGAAAGTCTCCCGTGATTGCGTTGTACATCAACTGCTTCACAAAAATATTGGAAATATCTCAGCACATACAAATGACAACGTGACGATAAAGTTTTCAATGCTTACTTCATACCTTGAAAACAATTTTTTGAACAAGTAAATAACAAAAGAACCTTATATCATTTGGCTCGAATGTAAAAATCAATTTGATTATATGTATGAAAAAAATTGATCTCATGTTTTAAGTGCAAGAGGAGTGAATAAACCCTCAAACCCTGGATGGACAAATGCCGAATAGTTCAAACTGATTTAAGTTACAGTGACATATAGAAGAGTTTGAGCTAAAAAGGAAGAGTGAACATTGGATGTCAGGGCACATTTGCTTACAGTATACAGGGTGGTTGTCTAATTGTCCGAGTAAATCCACATAAATGACTAGTTAATTACAGTTTGAGTACAGATGGAAGTACCTGAAGGTACATCAAGCTCTTGATGTAACAGATATTGGCTGATTGATAAGTAGATATGTCAATGAACCAATCGCTCAAAAAAATTTCCAGGACAACTGCTCTAACATTTAATGCTGTGCCTCCATTCCTAAACATCATCTGAAGATCAAATTTAATATCTTTAGCAAAAGGAGGGGTCCCTGAATTAATTCATGACATGAAAGTATTGTATATCCATATGAGAAGCAGAAATCAATGTGGCTCACCATTTTGCAGTAATCTCTGCATAACAATCTGTGGACTTTAACGCCTGATTCTTGAAGCATTAAATAGACTCCAGAAAGAATTCTCTAGGATCAGGTTCGAAATTACTTTTGCACACTTATGAAATCAAGCATGTCCCAGTTACAAAAATAATGGAAGGCGCTGAAAGAGCATGAGAATTATTTATGGCGACATCAATAGCAAAGTCCCCAAGCCAAGAAAAATGAAGTTCCACAAAACCACCTCATCAGATTACAACCCAGATCCAAAATCATTTGCTAGCTGAAGTATGCCACGCATCTGAAGATATGGATTCTCCAACAGCTTTTCATTGTTGCTCTGAACATCAGGAACGGAAAGCAAATATTTACGGGACATGCAACTCCAGTACCCAATTAATAGCTTTCAGACAATCATGGGGATAGAGAGAAATAAAACCCAGCATATCAGGAATGAGTTTTGCTACTCATCATTCTCACACACCACACGCCACACGTATTTTATTCTTTTTATCTTTTTTAATTTATCTTTAATTTTTTTTGGTTTTATTCTTCCTAAACTAATTGAATTGTTCTACTCATCATCCATACACCACACATTTGATAAGAGAAAAAAAAAATTAAAAAATTATGTGTGGTGTGTGGTGTGAGGATGATGAGTAGAATTCTTCATCAGGAATAAATAGATTTGCATCTGTTGACACTGAGTTTCCATAGACAATATCTTACCAGTTCCAATAACTAATGTAAAACTAGATTCATCCCTAGTGAGAAATATGCAATCGTTAGATATCATATGAGAATAAATTGGCATAATTTTCCTAACATGTAGATTCCAGTGAATTTGAATAGTTAATATACACAATTTTCTAGCAACGCCAAATTGTAACAGACAGATCTGATTAAAATAAAATAATTCACTAATATGTCCAAATGATAGACACATACGTCTAAAGATATATCTAAAAAACAGGGATAGACAATTCACAAGAATATTGTTCCCCAAGTATATATGGAGAATGCCCAATTTTCACAACAAAACAGGTTAGCAGGTTTGCAGCTCATCCAAAACACTATTAAGTGCATAGAATTATTCTCAAGGGATCCCATGTCCACGTGGCCGAATAGAAGGTCAATACACAAGGAAATAGATTCAGAGAAAATCATAATTCCAGGAATTAATCAGTTCATCACCATACTGCCAAGATAATTAATTTTCCTAACCAATACATAGTGTTATAATTATGTTCAATCTTTTAATATCATAGTGCTTTTTTAGCCACTATGTCCTGAACTTCAGGGATTCTCTTCACAAAATGACTAACAGGCTGATCTTACACATGCATAACTATATTAAAAGTCTAAATTACCTTATAAATTAACTATATATATATGTGTGTGTGTTCTTTTGGACTTTTACTATGTTCTCCTTTATCTTTGTTTCTTTGGAATAATTTTTTATATACTGTGTGCTTGGTCTACCTATATTACACCTTTTGTTTTTCGTGAGTTGGCCAGCTAGGATTCATGGCGGTGAGATTTGCCTGAATGGGAAGGAGGATGAGTCCTTCGAAACTAGTTGTTATAGAATCTAAGGCGTTTGAGGTGAAAAGAGAAGGTAGATATGTGCATCTTACTGAGAAGAGTTGAGTTATGAAAGGCATGAGCTTGGGGATAGCCACGGCAATATGGTTCACCAAGGCTTTAGAGGACTATCTGAAGGTTGGAAGAAAGGAGTTCTATACTGTACATCGGGAAGGAGATAGGTGTAAAGAGGTGTTCTAATTCCCGGGGCTATTACATGGCACTGGCGGAGTATGGTGGTGGTGGTAGATGGAACTTCATTTTCATACTAGAGGATGACGACGGCAAGGGGTGGAGGAAGTTGGTGGAGGTTACGTGGGAGGGCTATGAGAGGAGGACCACCACGTCTCCCTTCGCCAGTGACGACGATGGTTTGGAACCAACCTCATTCTTGTTCGTACAAGGAAGTCCTCCAATAACAACGGCTCTCGGTGCAGTCCTAGCAGGTGCTAGGGCAGACACATCGGACAACCTGAGAGAAGGTGTAGGCATAAATAGAGCAAGAAGTGCCGTCAGTTCAGTAGGTGCCTAGAGTTTTGATGGTAGTGGCAAGTGCGTTGTCGGTCTACAAGAGGAAGGGGTGCATCATGCTCTGACTGACATGAGAAAACATATGGGTGAAATGCAAGTAAAACTGGATTGGCTTATACGATGCGTTGAGGAATGTAAAGGGGAGGATTTGGGCTTGGGCCTGGGCAGTGGTATGTGCAAAGAAAACTCAATGGGCGGTTTTAGTGGGAAGGCTATTATGCGTGGGCTCAGCTTGAAGGCAAACTTAGGCTCAGGCCCAAGTGGGCCTCAGCCCATGAGACAAATCAAGACCAACCGTATGCAGGGCCCTATGTGGAGGAGATGGGATCCATGTGATGTAGGCCCATCGTGCCCATCGTCGAGTGGGTTCCAACCACTTTGGTGAGGGTGGTCTTGTCGCATGCTGCGGAACCATTGGCGGTGGAGGAGAGGGTGGATCCGATAGTGGAAGAGTCCACAAAGAAGAGACTCCCGACACCAAAGTGATTACTCAACACTCATCGCCGCCAGCCGTTAGTTCCTTGGCCAGGTGTTCGCAGACAGGACCGATGGGAGGTTCTGTTGAAGGGGGGTGGCGCTACCAGCGACATCCCTACCGATGGGTTTACCTGCAGCAGCGACAAATGGGTCGTTGGCCTGTTCACCACCACAACATGGTGTATTTGTGGTGGTTCCTGGCCAGACAGTGCCGATGAACACCTAAGAGGTAATTTCTCCTTTGACGTGTGCTCCACAGCTGCCTGTGGTTGCTTTATCTCAGGCAGAGGCTTTGCTGCAGTTGGATCAATATATTGAGCCATGGAAGGAAGGGGAATTTTGTGGGTATACTCAGCCTGATGCTCTCTCCCTCTCTGGCAGTGATGAGTTCGTGGTTGATGGGCTAGCTCAGAAGCTCATACCTCTCGAAAAAGGGAGGTTAGTTGGGGAGAGCGGAAACCTATTTGGGGAGGAGGAGAAGGGGAGCCCACTCCTCTGAGTCTTATTTGTGATTATCACGGAGGCCCTTAGTAGTTAGATTTCGCCAATGGCTACAAATGGGTTTGTGGCTGGTTTCTTGGTTGGTGACCCCAATCAGGGCATTATTTCTTTGTCTCATTTACTATTTGCAGATGATACGCTATTATTTTGTGAGGCAGATCAAAACCAGTTGAAGGCAGTGAAGGCACTTTTACTATGCTTTGAAGTAGCGTCAGGCTTGAAAGTGAACTTCGATAAGTCAGAGTTAGTGCCAGTGGAGAACGTCAGCAATACCAGGCAGCTAGCTAGCATACTTGGGTGTAAGGTAGCCTCTCTTCCCATGACTTATTTGGGATTACCTTTGGGAGCTGCTTCACGAGCTTATCCATTTGGGATACAGTCATCGAGAAGATAGGAAGGAAACTGACAAAGTGAAAGAGATTGTACTTGTTAAAGGGTGGTCGGTTAACTCTTATTAAGAGTACCCTTTCTAACTTACCTACATATTTCTTGTCTTTATTCCCTATTCCAACTAGTATGGTGGCTCAGATTGAAAAACTATACCACGACTTCTTATGGAGTTGGCTAGGGGACGAATTCAAATACCACCTGGTCAATTGGGATAAGGTGTGCAGGCCACTCTCATCAAGTGCGTTGGGTATAAAGAATTTGAGAACATTCAATCGGGCCCTACTAGGGAAGTGGTTATGGAGGTATAACATGGAACTAGAAGCCCTATGGAAATTGGTGGTTGATTGTAAATATGAAAGCTTGTGGGGTGGTTGGTGTACCTGTGAGTGAGGCTAACGGAGTGGGGGTTTGGAAGCACATCAGGCGTGGGTGGGGGGTGTTTAACCGCCACTCCAAATTAATATTGGGCGAGGGTTCCCGGATAAAGTTTTGGAGGGAAAAATGGTGTGGGGATGAGGCCTTAAAGGACTCCTTTCTAGCTATATTCCAAGTGGCACGTGATCAAGAAGCCTCAGTAGCGGACCTCATGCTTCGATCAGGGGACCAAGTCCAATGGAATGTCATGTTTACTAGAGCGACGCAAGATTGAGAAGCGGACAACTTTGAGGCTTTCTTCAGCCTATTATATTTTGTGGTGCCGAAAGGACAACAAGCTTATAGGCTATGGTGGATACCAGCAGGTAAGGGTACTTTCTCGGTTCACTTTTTCTACAAGTCCCTTACTCTTTCACCAAACATCTAGTTTCCATAGAGGAGAATTTGGAGGAATAAGGCGCCTCCTAAAGCGGCCTTCTTTATTTGGACAGCAGCCCTGGGGAAGATTTTGACTACCAATAACCTGAGGAAGCGCAAGGTCGTCATCCTAGACTGGTGTTGTATGTGTAAGCAATCTGGCGAGACAGTAGAACATCTCTTGTTACATTGTGAGACAGCTAGAGCCTTGTGGACTGAAGTGTTTAGTCGAGTGAAGTTTTGTTTGTAATGTCTGCAACAGTGGTTGAGCTATTGGCTAGCTGGACTCTCCCGAAAGGTGCTCCACAAATTAAGGAGGCGTGGAAGATGATCCCGAGCTGTATCATGTGGTGCATTTGGCAAGAACGTAACGATCAGACTTTTGAAAACAAGGAGTGGTCACCCGAGGAACTTCGAGCGTTATTTTTCTGTACTTTATTTCTATGGGTCATAGCTTTAGATTTTAATGGCCTAAATTCTTATGATTTTCTTGTTTCCTCTACCTCGACCTAGATAGGTCTTATCTCTTGTATATCATCTTGTGTACTTGGGTTATACCTATCCTTATTAATAATATCGTTTACTTATAAAAAAATATATATGTGTGTGTGTGTGCATGTGTGTGCGTGGACATTCCAAAATACTTATTCCTTGTCAAAAGTCAAAGGCTATTTTGATTTACTTTTTCATAATATCCATTGGTCTTCACATATAGCATATAAGAGGTAAAGCACTTTTTTACTTTTGAGTAATTGGAAATCTCATAATGAATAAGCAGGTGGAATGCATATAATGCTAGTTTCTTAAATTTTTGTTTACGAAAGGAGACTATACATATGGGAGAGAGGAAATATTGTATTCTCAAACTATCAGTGTTCTTAATAACATAATTTGAACTTCACTGGATAAGGCTATACCTGCTGAGCTCTAACAACAAGACTCTGAAGCATGTGCTGGTACTCTTCAGGTTTTTCTGTCATCATTTGCTGAAGTTCCAAACTTAAATGAGTTAGAAAAAAATTAAAATTTAATCAACTAACCTATGCATGTTTGTCGGTGGAAAAAAAGAAAAAGAAAATGCTCTTGCCTTCAAAAGAAATGCTGAGGAGTAATATGCCACCCTTGAGTCTGTATCATCTAAAAGTTCCCTGCCAAGAACCAAAAGTGCATTGACATATTAAAATTCATGCATAAAGAAAAGGAAATATATTATAGGAAGCAAAAAGATAAATAAATAAAATCACCTGAAAAATTCTTCTCCGCCAACTTCTTGGAATGCAGCAGGATCTGCAGTGCATTTACCAATTAGAAGTAACAGAAGGGTAGCCCGAATATCTGATGTGGCACCAGGGAGGTTTCCTCTTCCTTTGCTTCCTACAGCAATGCCTAATGCAATGTTGTCTGTTGCTGCACCAGCAAGCTGAATCAATGGCCAATAGAATAAGGCAGCAGGAACACGTGCCACTAACTGCATAGGAACGATGGCATGTCCTCGAAGAAGTAGTGCTGCCATTGAGGCTGTCTCATTGTCTAGCGGATTGTTGGATCTGACATCAGCCTCTTTCATTAAATTGTCATGGTGCACATCATCTCCATATGGCATTACAGTTGCAGGAGGAACTCTCAGGCACAACTGAGAGAATAGTATATCACACATCTGACAAGGAGATATATCATATTAACGATGGCACAAAAAACTCAAAATCCTCTCAAGAAAGAAAATGAATCAAACGAAGTGCAGTTAGACATTACGAAGTGCCAAAAAAAACTGAGTTTTTCATCTCCCAAGTCTTCAATTTATCAGAAATAAGTGCAATAGAAATAAATCCAAAGTAAACAAAGCCGTTCTACTAACACACATGCCATGACTCTCGGCCTATTTGGGAGATCATTAGTGGCATGTCATGTAAGATAAGAAGATTTATTCCATGCAAGGCTAACTAGACAAGTAATTTGAGGTCCATATGAAATTATTTGTCAATATTTTATCAAGGCTGTGTTTCACCATTTTGTTCTCCAAACATCCAAAGACAAAATGTGTGTATTAAAATGTAAGGCCATTAAACAAAAAGGTAGAGGCATGAACCATCTTAGGTAGATCATATCAATTCTGCTTTTTTGCCGTATGCATCTATAATGTTGGGATTAGCCATTATATCAAGAAAAATGATGGGCATGATTTCCAAGCAATTACCTTCAAAATATTGATGCGGTCTGTTTCATTTATCTGAAACACCAAGGACAAAGCACTGCTCATTATGTCGATCACTGCGTTAGCATTCTCAAGGCGACTATCTTTGTCTTTGTCTACATTGCCATGCTCAGTGCTGCTTGGGTACTGTATTTCATTCTCATCTAACAAAAATTTGCATGTCATGAGAAGCCTCTCCAGAACAAATAGGAAGCCCCATCTTATGAAGTTGTGCTTGGACTTCAAAAGCCCACACAAAAGCCAAATGGCCAAAGGAACATCTGAAGCAGTTGAAGAATCATGAAGACCAGCAAGGGAAATTTTCTGATGCAAGTTTTTAATATTAGACCAGACACTATCATCCTTTTTTTCACTTATTTCTTCAATAAGCAGATCACCTAACCATATGTAACCATTCCGGCGGTATGCAATTCTTTCTGAATGGAGAAGGGAATGTAAATTGGTCCATGAGAGCTTTGCTCCCATGCCAACACCATTTCTGGGAACTATATCTTCAATGCTTTCCAAAAACTTGTATGATTTGGTTATTTGTATCTTATGGGAGAATTCTTTGTCTACGTGAGTGAATGAACTTACTATTGTATCAAGTTTATCCACAACAACCTCCAAGAGCTGCAATAACAGAATGAAATTCTTATAACAGCAACGTTAAATGATAAATGGAAATTATAAATAAATTTATATATAATATGATAATAAATCCCAACGTATGAAGTCCATGTAAAGCTGGTGAGATTGCTAACGCAAAATTCCATCAAAAAGACAACCAAAAAGGGTAGGGAATGTCAATAACAATTGTAGAAGAGAATAAGACTTAATAGTGTAAGAAGCTCAGCTTTCTCCCTAGGAGAAAATATATCTTACCGGGGCCTTGGCCTAGGTGTTAGAGGACTTAGATGGGGATAGGACCTTGGGTTCAAACATCACTCCAAGAATTATGACCAAACAGAGAGGGCAAAGTGACAGTGGGATGCAAAATATTCTAACCTAGAGGCTCTCATGGGTTGGATAACCGAATCAAGTCAAGTTTTTATCTCATCCTAGACAGTGGACCAGAGAGAAAAAATTCCAACCAGCAACACTTGGATTCAGGTAAACCAAGCCCCCCATGTGCCCATATTCTAGTTGTACCTAGTGCATACATCTCCATCACCGTATTATAAGGTAGTAACTTATTTTCTCCTTAATAGAGCCAGGCTGAGTTGGGTCCTGCCTAAGAGTGTGGTGGAACTACTAGCATGCAGGAACAGGAGGCATAATAGTGCTCAACTGGCAGCAGTGTGGTGAATGATACCTTTGTGCTTAATGTGGTGTCTATGATCGGAAAGGAATGATAGGTGTTTTAACAACAAGGAGCATGCAGTGGGGGAAATCTGAAATTTTTTTATATTTTCTCTTTTACAGTGGTTTTCTGCCATTGTATTGAAGGGTGGAAATGTCCATGAGTTTCTATCTTCTTTTCAGCTCACTAGAATGTAGTTAGGTGTCTCACTTTGTATATTTCCTGTATACTTAGGCATTGCCTAGTTTCATTCTATTCAATAAAGATACTTATTTACTTATCAAAAAAAAAAGAGGTAGTAACTTTTCAATTCTATAAACAAGCATTCATACATGCATATACTACTTGTGAATCATTCAACAGAAATGAGAATAACAATGAATTATGATCTTTCATGAATTCCAGTAAAAAAACACCAGAGCACCGCATACAGACCAAGCTACTTCACCCACACTTTCGAGACATTACCATATATAGTCGTTCACTGTTGGGATATTTGGACAGCATAGAAGAAATTGATCTTCTCAAAATCTCCCCAATGCCTTCCACGCCAAGTGTAACAGATATATAGAATGCTTCAGGCACATCTGCAAGAATGAGCAGGACAGCAAGAGGTTGAATCTCATCGTGGGTATATTCATTGTCTCCCGTAGCTATGCATGTTTCATTTGTTTGATGCAAAACATAGTCAAAAAGGACCAAATACAGATTTCGCCTTTCTTCCCTTGAGTTTGCAAGGGAATACTGCATTGAGAAAAAGTATAGGTAAACAGATTGGATCAGAGGATTTTTAGTAAAAAAGAAAAATAAGATATAAACTCCAACTTAAGAAATGGAAGAGAATAGGTAAACAAAGAGATTAAGAAATATCCAACATAGCTCTAGCTAGGTGCTTACTCTTGTATCTTCCTGTGTACTTGGACTTCGCCTAGCCTTTTATTCTTATTAATAAAATTCTTATAAAACACCTAGGTCCAATAACTAATAACACATTGGATTGACGCTACCCAACACTCAAAACATTTAGTACATTAGTTCCCTAAATCAACATTAGAAAAAAATATCAAACAAATAATTATCCAAAACTTAAAAATTGTTGCTGAAAACCTTCGCTAAGTATGAAAACTTTAGAGTATAGATATCCCTCTAGGGCATGCAAGCTCCATGCAGTCCCTTTGAAAAAAAGTAGGGCCCACCTGAAAAAAATACACTTTTTGTGGTGAGTTCCATTTTTGTTCAAAGAGACTGCATGAGACTTGCACGATCTAGGCTTGTATCTGGCATTAGTCTTCAAATCTGTGACATACATGCTGGTTGTCAAATCAATAGCAATAATCTGATATTATCAATAAACTACATTATGCTGATTACTAATGTCATATAGCATAGATCAAGTTATGTCTATCTCAATCTGCCTATTCTTAAGCCTGCCTTATTAGTGACTCCAAATTCATGTTGCAGTTTGCATGAAAAGTTCCCAGAGAATAGGGGGGGCTTGTATAAGCTGAAAGACATTATGATGACTCAAATACCCCGATACTTCAACCCTGAACAAATATCCCTTAAACACTACACGACCTCAATTTTTCATGAAAGACTTTTTCCTGTCATCAAGGCACCACCCTTGTGGGCTAAGCCCTCATAGGCAGTGCTGCCAGTGAGAGAGAGTAGTCCGACCAAAAATGAATGTCTAAAAGCTTAACCAAAGAGGATAAAATGACTACCAAAAAACAACAATCCACATAGGCTGAACAAGAATTTTAAACCCTAGAATCTTGCTTCAATACCTCGTTGTAATTTGCATCAAAAAGTTTAGAGAGAAGGTGGACGCTCGTTAAGACTCACGTAACCTCACATACTATAATGCATAGGCCAAAAAGTATTACAGTGACTAGAATACCCATGTACTTAAAAACCATTTGCAACACTCCCCTCAAGCTGGGGCATATATATCATATAAACCCCGCCAGGAATAAACACGCAAACAAAAACCATAAGCATACTCTAATGATGACAAATGTTCTGCATACCTCAAGAAAAACGAACTCAATTCCTCCAATCAGATCAACCTGGCCTATGAGAAAAGTTGGAGTACTAGGATTGGCCTCAGAAGGTTCATCAGGAACTTCATAAAACATGTTTGTTAACATGCAAATAAGCTTGCAATGAACTACTTCTGCCCATGAATTCTTCCTGCTAGTTTCTAGAAGTGCTTTAACAACCTGAAAATAGACACACAATTACTGATAAAATATGAACACAAAAATTATGTCAAACCTTGACTCAAAGATGTTCACACAAGGCATAAATAAGATAGTTAACAGAACAGAAAGCTTGAAATGGCTATGTGGATACTGCAGCAGCTCTATAACCTATAAAACAAACATGAAAGTTTGGTGATAGTCTAAAGAGGGGGATCAACTGCAGAAATAGAGGTTAAGATACATAAAGGGAAGCAAAACAATAGTCATGATTTTTTTTTTTTTTTTGATAAGTAATAATAGTCATGATTTTAGTTGGACGTTTTCATTTCTATTCAAATTTTTTTCCCATGAACTTTTAAAGATTTATTGCTACAAAACAATTTGGAAAAACAATTGTTCAGCAAATTGGCTTTCTTTCCTAGAGTAATTACTGTAGCATGCCAAATTTTCAATCCAAGACGTTAGCAAGTTAAACTCAAGTTTGTACAGGTCTCCTCTGGTACTCTTCATTGATTCAAGGTACCCCCCAGCCCCCAACACCACCCCCAACAAAAAAAGTAAAGAAAAACAGCTGAAGGAAGTAAAATGACTACATGCATTTTCCTTCCTGCAATGATGACATGAGTTTCTATCTAGGAAAAGTAAAGCGCAGCACCTAGGGGAGAAGGTTAACATTAAAAAGATCTGGATAAACTTCATCACCAAAGAATGAAAACAAATCTTCGCCATATCCCCCCTAAAGAATGAAACAATGGTTGCAGCATAAACAGAGAGCAGAAGGCATATATCCCGTATTATCCCCACAGTTAGAGCAGTCGAAACGCAAAATATCTTCTCCATTTTAGTTTTTTGAATATCTTCTCCATAAAAGAAGCAAAAATCAACTCACCCTTATGTCAAGACCATTTAGGCGGTTTTTCAAGATTTTCCCTCTATCACAGACGAAATAAAGTAAACAGCTTAGAGCAGATGCCCAGACAGATTCTTCATTCTCTTCTCTCTGTGAAATAATATCACGCAAATGAAATGGTTAAAAAATCAGAAGAACAATAGACACATCAGATTAGTTCAAGCAAAGAAGAGATGAGGACAATATCATGGTTAAAATGTATTGTAATATTAACTAGACATTGAAAACCTCTTCTTCTTGAGGGGCAGTTGGGCACCTCCTCACAATCCATCTTAACATTAAATGCTCACTCACACACACACAGGTTTATGTTTTATATCACGTATATAAAACATAGCTTTGGCACAAAACAAAAAATCATATACAAAACTGTGTGGTAGGTTTCTGGCATCTTAAAAGCTTTTAAAGCATAATGGTCCCCATTCATAAAACACCTCACACCTATAACATCAACTCCAATGCTGAATTAACATAGCTTCTAATTTTAACTTCATAATACATATCGTGTTGCACCAATGAAGAGAATGAGATGATCACACAGGACAGCAAAAGTCATCTTCTCAAATTGTTACATCTAAAGAATGTTTGATGAAAGATGACTGCCCCACAAAGTTTGTATAATGGTATTATATTAAAGTTATTATCTCCACTATTGCAGAGCTCAGTATATGATAAAATACCAATTATACCTGAACAAGAAGAAGTAGAATCTCATATAAAATGTTTAAAATCCAAGACTCAAAATTATCAATAGCTGAGAAAGCGTCCATTTTCTTAATAGAGTCTTCTTTTCCCTTTCCATGGATTGTAAGTGGAGCTTCATTGTCAAAATAAGATTCTTGAGAATATTCTTCTACTATCGTTGCAGCAGTGTCAGTTATAATTGGCTCTAATAAATGAGCATGAACACCAAGGTTCAGGATTAAATCAAAAGCACGAGCCCTGCAAGCTGCTTTTGGAGAACTAAGCATTTCCTGGGAGATAATTGAAGTATTTATAGGTTAATAATAAACCAAACAAAATGAAGAATTTAGAGAAATATATTTGATGCATCACCTCAAGCATTGACAGGGTTAAAGGACCAGCGGTGCCAGAGTCTAAAACATACCTACAAAACAAATTTTGTCGATGATCAGTCAACCATCAAAGATATTGAAAACTTTGGTATTTCTTCCAGAATTTTTAGTAAATAAAATGTTTCAGCATTCAGCCATCTAGATCATGTGGTAGGCATACGACAGATTAGAAAAAGTTCATAGCCACGATGTTAAATTAAGATATTTCAAGATAATGCATCATATTCAAAGATCATTTTGCATAAACTATCAGATCATTCTAATTTATAGAATTTCAAGAATCGATCAGCATGAAAGAAGCAGATAACTGGTTAAATTTCTATGCACAAAGATACCATCTGCAGATCCAAACACACCAACTTTGGACAACAAGTGCCATCCCAACCGTGGAGAACATGAAATCATATTATGATAAGCAATGAGATTAAAAAGTTTCTATTCCAACAGAATAACAATACCCAATAAATAATCTTTTCAAAATTAGTACTCTCCCCACAATCAAGCAAATTGATGATGGTTGCCTAAATTTTGCACATGTATAGCAGGATACAGGATCAGTACATCAAATATCTGGCTATTTACTTATCAAAAAAAAAAATATCTGGCTATAACACAGGCACAGAGAGAGAGAGAGAGAGAGATTAAACATAAGAAACAGACTAATATTGCCAGCCAAAAAATGCATCAAAACATACATGTCAATAACAAGTTTGACAAGGACGCTCACAGCCACGTCCATGGACGGCTTTCCACTGGGATTACTTAATCTAGATGATACTGTCATGAGATTAGCATTTCTTAATGATGTCTCTGAGCAAACTGCAGCCATCACATCGCATACCTCAGTATGATTCAATCGCAAAGGTTGTTGTTCACTGATCCACATCAAAAGCGTTAATAAGAGGACAGAAAAAAACAAAAATAATGGATTATTAAAACTAGTGATCAAAATTCCCATTAGGTACACACAAATAAGAAGCAAACAGTTATCATTATAAATTCAGTCATCTGACCAGCCTCAAAAACCATTCTAAGCCATCCATCATCTTATTTTTCTCTTAGAAGTAATTAATATTTTAAGAGCAAAACCATGTCCATAGGTAGCATACTAAAGACAGCTCCCATCTTCAAGAGATGCAAGTAAAGCACATATTCATGAAACGTACAAAAGTAGGAAAGCTAAAATTATAACGGACCGCCGTCCAAACATAAAGGCATTTGAACATATCTAGTTCCAGCTCAAACCCCGCCCTTTCTTGTCCATTAAGCATAATGAAATCATTTGCCACTTCTAAATGAGAAACTTTTCTATCCTTTCTAGCACACCATAAGCTCCACCACTCCTAGTCAAATGATTCCCTCCTCTTTTTGCACATGCAACACCAATTAATCAATATAACAAACTTCTTTCTTTGGTTGTCCAAGGCTATGGTCTTCCTTAAGGCTACTAACCATATAAAAAATGCTACTGATGATGGAGCCTTGAACTCCAACTACTTTCCAACAAAAAAAGAGTGCCCTCATGAGATCAAAGAGCAATACGGGATGTACGGAACCTCAAAAGTCCGCTTCTTGAGAGGGCCCAATGGATTTTTTCCTCCACACCCCCATGCAACCGAAGGGAGTACAAAACGCTGAAGAACAAATAAAACAAATCCACCACTCAATCAAGCGCGCCAATCCACTAGAGGTAATATTCTATTAAGGGATGTCATTGGATAGTCGTATACGGTCCACCATTGAAGCCTATACTTAGATATGCAAAGCAATCCCACAAAGGTCGTCTTCAAAGGTTGCTCGCCACTCATACATCATGCCAGAATCTGATCTCACTCCTGTCACCCACCTCATAACTAATAAACCTATAGAAATCTCCCCACCTCCGTCTTATATTTTTCCGTACCCCTACCCATATGACTGACTGACCTCATTTGAGCTACAAACCCCCTAGCTGCCATATTTGATCTCTAATACAGCCCACCGCAAAGCCTATGTTTTGTATGCCACAACCATTTGCCAATTGAAAAGATGACACTTGGCTTCTTCATCACTGCCACCCCAGCAAGAAATCTCTCTAGAGCTTTTCAATCCAGCTAGCCACGCAGATCAAGCTAGGGAAAATACACATTTAATAGGTAGGCATGTGCAAGAAGTACTCTTGAATCTTGATTACATCCAATTAACCAAATTTGCATTAAATGACGCCCCCAACAGAAGGCAAAATACTTCATCGGTAGCAGGCAGAGGCAGAACCAGAAAATTTCTTTGGAAGGCAAAACTACAGTGTTTTTAGTGAGGGGAGGAATTGAATTTTATAGAATTTACCTTCTAAAAACACCTTAACTAATTTTTAATGATGAAAATTTGGGGGTGGTTCAAGGTTATGAGTAGTTCTGCGCATGGCAGTAGGCAATAGAAGTCACACATATTGACCAGACCTCACAAATTACAAGCATATCATTTAAACAAAGATCATTAGAATATTAATAAAATATCAAAGACGCCTTTTTTCAAATAGATCATCATGACGAAATGACAAGGAAAATAATTATTTCCAAAGCTCCAATGATTAAAGCAACAGCCATGAGCAAATTTACTAAGAAAAAGTCATGCTTCTTAGAGAAACAAAAAACAAAAAAATAATAATAATAATAATTCAGGTGATATGGAGAATTTTAATACACCCCCAACAAAACCACTATTGCTAGGAAGACCCAAGAAGTTATGTTGCTAACAACACAAGGGAAATCAGTCCTCCGTCAATAGTATATGCATTGATAACCACATAACATAGTTTTATGAGAGCAATAGATAACTAATAGATTGCAGCCGTGTGGAAGATGGTCCCTATATGTATTCTCTGGTGTATTTGGAATGAAATAAACGAAAGACTTTTTGAGGATCAGGAACGCTCCTTGGAAGAGTTTAGGAGTTTTTTCTGGAAGACTTTGTTTTTGTGGGTCATTGCTCTTGATTTGAATGGTCTCAGCTTCCATGATTTCCTTGTATCCGTTTCTAGTTCTTAAATAGGTATATTCACATGTATACTTCTAGTGTACCTGGGCTATGCGTACCTTTATATCAATAAAATAACTTATTACTTATAAAAAAAAACATAGTTTTATGAGAGAAACATAAATATGCAATGACAATTTGAAGAATCTCATTTTGTACCTGTAATGACGATACTGGAAGAGCGGGCGAGCCTTTGGACGAAATGTGCTCATAGGAGATTCCTCCCTAAACATTGGAAGGGCAAGACTCAGAATGATCAATTTCTTATATTTAACTAAACTTGTGGTTTTGATTAATTTATAGATTAGTTTTTGTAAGTTTGTTAGATAAGGCTCCGCAAAACACCTTCACTTCCATAATTATCATAGGTTTAACTCCAACAGTGAATTGTACTGATAAAAAAAAAAAAGCTCCAACAGTGAATTGTTGTTGAAAAAAGTTCTTATACAAAATTTAATGCATGAACGCAACTTAAATCCCATGGGCATAATATAATTCCCACACATACGTGCAATAATTAGAAAAAAAGAAAGGGTGAATATCAAAATCAAATACCTCTCTCTCTCTCAACGAATTGTTGTAAAAATAAATAAATCCTGTGTGATCAAAATTTAACCTGAAACAAGTTTCAAACCTTATTATACTTATTTTTCTTAAGCCCCCCCTTCCTTCTCTTTTCACTTTTATAAGATATTAGCAAGTGCCTTCATTTTAAATGAAAAAAGACGGATAAAAGATTACCAGGTATCTTGGTCATGTCTTCCCATGTCTTAAAATGATCCAAAATGTGCCAGTTAAAAATTAAACTTTGGTTTCAATCTCTTCCTTTATTCTTCCATATTGAAATTTAAATTCTTATGGACAGACACAAACAATCGTCTCCCGTGTTTGAGGGGTGTCCAACACATTGTGCTAAGCAGTGAGTCAAACAAGGGTAACTCTGCTCCAAAGGAGTTCCCATGCTTCAAAGGAACCAGATTGCCAGAAAATACGCTGACTCTTCTACTTCAGTTACCTTGACAAGCCAGCTTTGTTTGGGTTCAAAATTTCACACATGAGATGATACAAATCAAATTCACCCTCGCTTTCCGCAAGGCAGATCATCACGACTAAATTAAATTTAAGAGCTCAAGCAAAAGTTAAAAAGGTTGGACTACATGAACCCCAATTCAACCCGCAACATGCAACTCTCAAGTCTCGTGACTCACTGCACTCAGACCATCAACCATTATGTGGACAGAAAGGCATGTAAAATCAGAAGTAAAACAAAATAAAGTTTGCTAATATCTATCTATGAAGGGCAGTGGTTAAAAGAAAATGAAGGGAAAGGATTAAGAACAACTGGGAAAAAATTACACTCAATGTCTCAAAGCAATCATTTGAGAGAGAAGGGCATGCCAACATTGACAAGAGCCTGTGTAGCAAGTAAAATGGAAATTGTATCACGTAAAGTGCATCACAACACAAATTAATAAAAAAAAAAGTAATTATAATTTTTTTTATAACACAACCACACCAAGGCAGGGCCCTTCAGACCTACCCTCGGACTAAATATGTGAAAAAATTATAATCTGTAATGAATTTATTTATAAGCAAAATATGTGGGAAAAAACTATGATAATTGGGAACACCAAACATGTCAAAGCAATTTTTGAGAGAGAAGAACATGCCAAATTTGTCGAGGGCCTGGTTTAGTGCGTTTAGATGCTGTTATTGCTCTCAGGTGGGGCCGTGCATAAACAGAATTGGTAACTGTTGTTACCGGCGAAAGCTGCAATAGTTGATCAAGATAAGGCATATCGGCAGTTCCTAAAAATTTCCAAGGTTGGCCCTTTATTTTAGCTTCCATATCTCCTACAAGCAATGATGCCGCACCAACTTCTAGGAAATTACATTTTCTCATGCCTTGGGGATTCACAGCATGATCACTGTATTATAGAACATGTCAATTAGCCTAGTCACTTATTGGGAAAATAGAAGAAAGAAGATAAATAGCCCAATTGCATTTGAAACACAAGTAAACAGCAATTACCTTTCAGCTAGAAAAGATGATGAATGATGATCCCCAAGCCAACGCCATTTCAGAACGTCATGTGCAATGTATGCATCATCCACCAATTCATCAACTTTTTCAATGATTGGTAAGTTTGCAATAGATACATCCGTAGCATCTTTCTTCTCTAAACATTCCCCACCAGTGGCAGGGCTTAATTGCGAATTGAAGGATTTACTCAACAGAGATGACAATGTTGGAAGTGGTTGTCTTGATGTAGGAGGCGCTCCAGCAAAAGCAGCTGGTTGGAAAGACCGTTTTGGAATATGTTTAGCCACTAGGGAGCGCACATAGTTCAATGATTTCACAAGTGCTTCAGAAGCAAAACTAGATACAGGCAAAGGAGATGTATTCGAAGGTGCTACTGATGCCCCTGCTTGTTGGTCTAAAGATCGTGAACGTGGTAACAATCTTTGGTTTGGACAAGTATCACATTCAGCAATTGTGCTCACACAAAACCGATCTATCTGCAGTAGTGTCTCCTCACTTGGTTTGTATCTGTAGAAAGTATAAAGAACTTTAAACTCATAAAATGATAAGGAACAACCTAATTGAAAGGGCTTCTCTCCAACAGGTATTGCTATAGCAGAACGACTGACACCACTTGCTTATTCCAGTGACATAGGGATAATGTCCACAGCAGTAAGCACCCATCAACTCAAGATTTCAGGTGGCCCCTCAAAGGAGCTAAATCCACATCCAGATGAATCAAATGAGTAATAGTTCAAGAAGTTGAATCATCCAAAGACTTTTTCTTTTTGTTTTCTTTTTTTTCCTTTTTGCAACAAGCAAAATTGGAAGGTAACTTGACAACTCCATAAAAGGAGAAAAAAAGAGCACTGATAGAACATCAATGACGGTTCACAAATCAAGTATTTGGTATAATTGACACCAGATGAACCGAAGAACATACCGTAGAAGATGGCGTTTTAAAAGTGCTACACACCTTGCGACTACAGCAGGACTGGTAGAAAAATGGAAAAGAAAAATGAATTAGTTACAGAAGGGGGGGAAAGCAATATAAAAGAGACAAAAATCTGCTATGTTTGTACCTGGAATGGGATTTCAAGCCAAAAAATCATTACATACCAAAGACACTACGTGAAAAAAAATTTTGGGTGAGAAAGCACATGCATATGATACATGTAGTCAAGTTACAACGTTGAAAGAAAGACCGGGCCCTCATCCATCTCAAGATGGATGGATGACTTACGATTTTTCTGTATCACAAAAAGGGTGTTTTCTCTCATTAAATCAAAAGACTAAATAAAATATAGTTCTAATTCTTACATGCTAGAACATTAAAATATGAGTTGTTGAGTGCTGTGCCCATTTTGAGCAAGAGAATAATGTTAAATATTTCTAGGACTCGACAAAGTGAAATCTGCATATAAAGACCGTCAGAAAGATGAGTTTTGCTTCTGTTCTGTCCCCAACTATTGGAAATTTTATTTATTTGTGAGCTGACCACAAAAGACGTTAGATGGAAACAAGTGCCAAAGATTCGAAGGCCATGACACTAGAAGGTTATAGTTGATTCTTTTTTAAAGGGAAAATTTGAGTCAGAGGCTTAAGAGCTACAAGTCTGCTTATGGTCAGGGGCAGAATTGCAATTTCATGCACCAAGTCCTACTTGCATCAAGTTTATAATAGTTTCTAAATACTTGATTAAACATATACATCCTTGGTACAAATTAAATTTGTAGTTCCCCCAATAAAGAATTCAAGAGTTGCGAGCCCAAAGCTATTTTTATATGTTTCAACATTATTTACCAGTTACCGATAAATTTTGAGAGTTTGGACTAAGGTTTGATAGTTCATTATATCATATAAAGAATTTCATAGGAACATGTGTATGTCTGTACTTTTGAGAATAGGTTAATTGGACTAAGGCTTGCTGATTGCTTTGATGAAGATACTGAGTGATGGCTATATACCAGTAAATGTAGTAAACTAAGAAGTAACTAAAATGAGTATTGCCACATACACAACGATAACAGCAACCTACAACAGTTACCTGCGCTCCCTCTCTGCAATTGTATGTTCTAAAATTACACTATAAGCCAGGTCAGTTGTAGCAGGAGCAGCCAGGTAGTCCTGTCATTAACAAATTTAACTCGTGATATTCGGAAATAAATCTCATGTATGCAGTACATCCATGCAATAAGAAGATGACATGATACACAAATGAAATGTCAACAAAAAGGGTTTTGGGGTCAATGGGCTACAACATCCATAGTTCTCAACACATTGACTCTACTTCAAGCAAACGGTATAACATAAGCTGTGAAAGTCAAGTGAATTCAGTTCGATCCCCAACCAGTCCACATCAACTGACTACCATATGAAAGGCTTATTCTCAAACCAAACTAGGAATTAAATTCAACTCACCGAGGCAGTCAAGCACCACATATGGCATCATTTTCATTTGAGGGTAGCAGAATTTTATCCTAACTTCACCCAAAGAAAGAAAATATCGATCCTAAATTTGGGAAAAAAAAACGACAATTAATAATTCCATGGAGGAACTACATCATACGTAATGAAGAATCAACTATAGAGATGTTCAGATTTGGAAGACTATGTGAGCACTCCCATCAAACAAACTGCAACACAATTTGCAGTAAGAATAACACGTTTCAGCATTAATGTTCTGCTTCGTTGCTAAAAATGTAAGAAGTTAAATTTAGAAGTGCTCTTTTAATGCATTCAGGGAGCCAAACATATTAATTTGGCTAGTTTTAGCTGAGCTGTTCACATTTAATAATAAATATAGATAATCAACACGAGGCCGAGACGTTTCTCACCTTTCCTTTATCTAAGCAATCAACCAGAGCACAAATATTGAACTCAAACGCCGCAAAACAACCATTTGAAAATACAATTTCACGCGCAGAAGCAGTATCGAAACTCGGGTTCGAAGGTGCAAAGCAACCACAAAAAAGATCCATAAAATCCATAACGAAATCAGTACTCAAATTCACAAAAATTACGAACCCGGAGATTTCTCGAAGCTTCGGAGACGAGCACAGCCGAGGGACCCCCATGGTGCGGGGTAGAAGCCGATGAGGCGGAAGATGAAAACGAAGACGACGACGACAGGCAATCGGATACGGCTCGTCGTAGTGGCTCCGGCGGCTTCTTGAGCGAAGAGGATCTAAGGCGCGAGACCCCGCCAACACCGCCCAGCTGTAGTCGCGAGCTCCCGGGGCTCCGCGAGGGACTGAAGCTCGAAGACATGGATTGTGTTGGGATACCGAGGGTGGGGGAAATCTCACGAAGAATCTTGCGTTGAACTTTAGAATTGCTCAAGAAAACAAAGCCGGTTGTCGTCTCGGCGTCTTTTTGCCCACATTTGGAACGAAATTGAATAAACTGTTGGTTGTGCTGTGCGAAACTGAGAGAGAGTCTCCGAGAGAGAGAGAGAGAGGGGGGGGGGGGGGATGTGCTTCTTGAATTTCGCAAGTGAGAGTATTAGCTGTACGTATCGGCGTGTTTTTATGAGGCATATTAGCTGGCATGCGCTATAATCTGTCACTTTTTTTCTTGTATTTTTAAATAAGAGGGATCAGTGGGCAATTTTGGGAAGACAGGTCAGGTTCCCAATCCACGTCTAGGGTTGAGTGGGAGTGTGACTGTCACTGATGTGGGATTAACCTATAACGGACTTTTTAAAAAAGATATTTATATATATAAATATATAAATAGGTTGAAAATGTCCCGGTCTTTCTTTCAACGTTGTAGATGGCCCGTATATCGTGGAAAAAATGCTGGTGGCAGTCGGCTGGTGCAAGCATCAGGTAAATGGCGTTGATGTGGACAAAATAAAACGACGTTGTTTTTATTTTTTTCCGTTTGCCCATTTCCCCAGCTCTCTCTCATTATCTCTGTATTTCGAACCCTTCTTTGTTTTTCAAAGACTCTGAGACCTCTATGTATTTCTTCGACCCCTCTCTCCCTTTCTCTACCCATTTGTCCTGTCCATCTTCATTGTGTTTCGAAGACCTTCATGAAATTTCTCTTTAACTATCCCGTCCATTCTTACATTTCCAAAATGCAATTTATCTCACTCGAAGCCCTTTCGTTTATTTGAATCAACTTGTAAATGCAGAAAACACCATGAATCTTGCTCCAAAGTCTCCATTTTTTCACTGCCAGGTATAAAAGGTTTCTTCCTACGATCATCTTAAAATATTCAAACTAACAAATTCATTAATCTTAAGAGAATCAATCTCTTTTCAATTTCAACCAATTCTTCTATTTCATTAATTGAAATCTCAACAATGGAAAAATTCTAAGATTTATTCATATCAAACAAAAAGGAAAAGCCATAATTCTCAAGCTCAAATCAGACATCTAAGAATAACAAAACCCATGATTCTTACCTCAAATAGCAAGCTTTCCAGACTAAAAATGAACTCACAAGTCCAAAAATCTCTTTGCAATCAAATCTAGATTCACACTCTTTAAAAAAAAAAAAAAAAACTTAACATAAAAAATTTGTGACCAATTGAGAGCAATTCCAAGACGAAAGAAACTGGAAAGGCAGATAGGAATAAGGTGGAGAGGAGATGGGCACCCAACGCAGTTGGATCGAGGTAGAAACCCAAAGAGATGGGTTTCAATTGACAAAGAAAGCCTGGCAAATGGGTTCAATCGGCTTCGGTCTCGCACGGAGTATTGCACGGCATCTACATGTAGGATAAAATGGGTTCAATCGGCTTCGGTCTCGCATGTAGGCTGATCCTCTATGTTGGTCAGCCTGACTGGAAAATCAGTCTTAGCCTTAAAACCCAACCCACCACTAGGAAGCCCTTCGCACACTTGTAATTCTCCCCCTTCATTTAGCCTCCAGAACACCATTGTCCCCCAAGCCCTAGACATTCCATACCTGCCTTCAACTCAGACTTTAGACAATTACCACCCATTCTCAACTAAAACCTGTGTGAATCTAGATAAGCTTGGGTTTACTCAAGAGGGATTTAGGGAGACAACATTTGGGGGAGATGGGACTAAAGCTAGGCTCAATGGAGATGAGGATCCACCTATTGCAAAGTTTTTACAGTCAGCAAAAACCAAAAGAAATGATTCAGAAGGTAGGAAATCGAAGAGATCCAGATTCACGCCATATCAGAAGGAAAACACCATATTGGGTAAAGCAGTTCGTTCTACCTTTCTACAATCTTTTTCTATTTCTGATGAGGCTGAAGTGGCAGGGTCGAATCTGCCACCAAGCCAGAAATGAAGGTTTTATCCTGGAATTGCAGGGGTCTTGCCTGACCCCGTGCAATCAGAAGCTTAAAGGCAATGATCAGGACTTATAAACCTGATCTAGTCTTCATTTCGGAGAAAATTTTGTCTAATGTGAATATCTCTACTATTGTAAATAGACTAGGCTTTTCGATGTATATATATGCACCTTCATATGATAAATGGGGGGTGGGGGGGGGGACTACTGGTGTTGTGGATGTATGGTTTGGAACTAGAACCTGTTATTGTTCATTGTAACATAATCTCGATGGTTGTGTATTCAGATCCTGCCCACACTCCTTGGCTTGTTAATCTGATATATTGCCCTGCTCAAAATAATAAAAAACTGGCTTTTTAGGAAAAATTAAATTCTATTGTGGACAGTTTTGATGGCCATCGACTTGATATTGGTGATTTTAATTCCATTCCAATTCAAAATGAGAAAATAGGAGGAAAACCTTTGGCTAGTTCCTCAAATTCAAGTGGGCTGAGTTCTTATATGAATAGGAATAGTATGATGGGTCTAGGATATCATGGACCTAAGTACACTTGATCTAACAATAGGCATGGTATTGGTCACATTGGAGAGGTGCTTGATAGGGGTATTGTCAATCATTCTTGGATGGATATGCTTCCTAATGCTAAGCTACAACATCTAGTTGTTCAAGCTTCGGATCACTCTCCTATCCTTCTTGATACTTCTACTAGGAATTTCCATAAAGTTGGTTTCAAGTTTGAGGAGTTTTGGACTAGGGACCACACTAGTCAAATGGTCATTCAAAATGCTTGGAATAATAGGTTCGTGGGCAATCCTAGCTTCATTCTTCTTAAAAAGCTGAAAGTGGTCCAAAAAGCTCTAAAGCACTAGAACAAGTTACATTTTGGACATATCCAATCTTCCATAAAAGATACTCATAACTCCCTCTTGGATATTCAAGCAAATGATCCAAACCTCCAAACCTTACTTGAGGAAGATGTTTTTAAAGCTAGATTGAATGAACTTTTGAAAAGAGAGGAGATTCTTTGGAAGCAAAAATCAAGACTGCAGTGGTTGACTACCACGGATCTTAACACTAAGTTTTTTCATCTGGAAACTATTATGAGGAGGAGGATTAATTCCATTGACAGCACCAAGATTGGTCCCCATAATTGGACTTTTGATCAAGAGATCATTCAAACTACTTTCTTGAACCATTTCAAAAACATATTCGCTACTACTAACCCTAGGATTCAACCTGACTTGGAGGATCTTTTTCCTGACAAGCTTACTACCTTTGACAACACCTTTCTCTGTGAAATTCCTAATGATGATGAAATCTTGAGTACTTTAAGGAAAATCCCTTCTGGCAAAGCCCTGGGCCCTGATGGTTTCACTGGGCTATTTTACAAGCATTATTGGAATATCATAAAAGATGATTTCAAAGCTGCCATTAAAAATTTCTTTAAAAGTGGAAAACTTCTTAAAGAAATTAATCATACCCATATTGCTCTTGTCCCAAAGACTAATAATTCCAATAATGTCCACCAGTTCAAGCCTATTAGCCTTTCTAATGTTTGTTACAAAGTCATCTCAAAAATCTTGGCTAATAGACTTAAAAAAATTCTTCCCAGATTAATCTCCCCATACCAAACTGCCTTTGTTCCAGGGAGAACAATTCAGGAAAATACCATTGTTGCTCAAGAGGTCTTTCATTTTTTAAGGAAAAAAAAGGGAAAAAAATGTATTATGGCCATAAAGATTGATATGGAAAAGGCGTTCGATTTCATGGAATGGGACTTCATCTTCAAAATTATGGAAAGCCTTGGATTCCATACTAATTGGATTAATTGGATTAGAGAGTGTATTTCTACGGTGTCCTATTTTGTGATTATAAATGGTTATCCCTATGGCTATATCAAACCTACCAGAGGCTTAAGGCAAGACAACCCCTTTTCTCCCTTCCTTTTTATTCTTAGGACTGGGATTTTATCTAGGTTAATTACGAAAGAAGAAAGGTTGGGTCACTTAAGAGGTGTTTCTATCACTAGGAATGGCTCCCATCTTACCCATCTCCTTTTTGCAGATGATCTCATCCTCTTTGATAGAGCTACAAATGAAATTGCTTCTAGCTTCAAAAATTGCCTTGATAAGTACTCCTCTTGGTCTGGTCAAAGGGTACACATACAAAAATCATCCATTAAATTAAATGACAACACTTTTCCTAGACATAAGTTGGAAGTCAATAATGTTTTTTATTTTAAAAATGCCTCTTCCAGCATTTCTTATCTTGGATTACCTCTGATCTTTGGTAGCTCAAAAAAAAATCCACTTCCAAGATATTCAGCAGAAAATTTCTCTTAAGTTAGCAAGTTGGAAATCGAAATTATTGTCTCAGGCTGGTAGAACTACTATCATAAAATCAGTTGCCAGTTTAATACCCTCTTATTTCGTGGCTTCTATCTCTATCCCAAAAAATGTTGATAGGGATTTCATGAAATTTTGGTGGGGTTTCGGATAAAGTGTCAAAATTGCATAATTAAGTTGCTAAAGTGATTAAATTGTTTGTCTAAAAATGAATTAAGCACTTAATTATGCAATTATATTTAGTACTTAACTCATTGATAAATTCTGATATTTTGCACTTAAAATGATTTATAATATAACTTATGAAATCACATCAGAATTAATATCTCATTTTACCCTTCATTGTGAATACTTAACCTTAATTTCTGCAGGGCATTTTTGGAAAGGAAAAATCAAATAATCATACATCAATCCTAACCCTTGCCGAGATGCCTGTCCCATGTTGAAGTGTGTGGGATATGTGCAATGGAATTGTAGAGGGCTTAACTAGAACAAAAATTCTACTCAACCTCCTACTATTCACACCACACTCCACACTCCATCTTTTTTTTTAATTTTTTTTATCAAATATATTTTTATATGAATAGTGAATAAAAAATTATAAATAGTTTAAAAAAATAAATTCAAAAAAAAAATTTTAAAAAATATTAAAAAGTATGGAGTGTGGAGTGTGGGGAGGATGAATAGCAAAACCCTAACTAGAAATGAGAAAAAGGAAAAGGAGGAGTTCGGCCTCAACACTCGTACACGGGCGCAGTCAACCAATCACGTTCATGGCCTCATAGCAGTTCACATACGCAAGATCGTGGCCTCAACGTGCAGCAGCGCACTCACGCACGGACGAAGGGGCAACGCACGAGAGAAGAAGGCCAGTTCACGCAGAAGGGGAGAGCGGCAGAAAAAAAAAAAAAAAGAAAAAAAAAAAAAGAAAGAGGGGGAGCCGACATTCATTAATTTTTATTTTATTCTTTTGGCTTTTATACTCTCTCTCAGCCGACAGTTTTAATTCTCTCTGGGGGGTTTTATTGTTTTCGGTTGCAGACTTTTGGCTCTCGCATTTTCATTCGGCAGCAGTTTATTTTTCTTCGCATTATTATTTCAGTTATTCGTTTGGATTTTCTGGGGCGTCGTCTCTGTTGTTGGGCGAATTTTAATTGTTCTTTAGTTATTTTCATTTCTCTTTACAGGACTTGTTATCATTAAGCATTATTATTATTATTTTTTCTTCTGCAATTTATTTATACAGTAACTCCAAATGTTAGGGTTCATCATTTTAGAGCAGTTTACTAATTTAGAAATAATATGCTAGATTTTTAGCTTGAGATTCAATGAGTAACCCATGACTGTTTGGGGTTGGATTTTCTTCAAGGTTATGGAATTTTGAGTGATTAACTTGATAGATTGTATTTCATTTTGCCTATGGAAAGGATTAAAATTCTATGTACTTGCACTTGATCAGTCGTAGACGTAAAGGCACGATTGATGTTTGAACTCGTGACAAGATTTTGATGGCTTTCTTTCACTTTACATTTGTTCTACAATCTGTCAAGTACCTTTGATTATGCTAAAAAGTGTGCTTATTGTTTAATTAGCCGATCATAATCTCTTGGAATGAGAAAATGGTTGAGAGAAGATGAAACTAGAGGTAAATCTAACTTCAAATCAGAAATGGGCAAAAATTGCATCTCAAGTGTTTGTTTTATTGTTTCTTACAAGTTTAATTCAACTTTTGCACATTGCATTTTTTACTTTTCATTTCTTTTAATCAAGATAATTTTTACATTAAAATCTCACAAATGCTTTGATAGTCATTTGTCCCTGTGGAATACGATCATGGACTTATCCTTGATAGACACTTCTACACTTGAAGCACATTTGAGACCGAGTCAATTTCCCCCCTGAGAAAACTCATAATCTTATTCTTAAATCCTGGAAGTCCATCTGTAGACCAAAGTCTATGGGAGGCATGGGAATTAGACTTGTCTCGGATCTCAATAGAGCTTTCCTTAGTAAGATTGGGTGGCAGCTTACTCTGGGTAGTACTAAATTTTGGAGTAAAATGCTTAGTGCAAAATATTTGAAGAACACTTCCTTTCTCAATGCTTCTCATAGACCTGCTGACTTTTGGGTTTGGAAAGGTATCCTCAAGCACAGGGATTTTTTAAAATCCAGTCTCTACTACCAAATCAACAACGGTATCAATCCCAATGTTTGGAATGATCCTTGGATCCCTACTACCCTTCATTTTTCTCCAATTCCTAAGGATAACTCAATTCATATGGATCCTACACTCAAAGTTTATGAATTAATGATGGAAGAACCTGCAAGATGGAATATCATTCTTTTTCAGGCTCTTTTCCACCAAACCACAGTGCTGAAGATCTTGAAAATCCCTCTTGCTCAATACAATTACCATACTATTGTTGATAAGCCTATATGGAGTCATCATAACTCTGGCAATTTTAGTGTCAAGTCAGCATATGCTGCTATTGTTGGGACCCAGGATATAAGCTCCAATCAGAATCCCAATCTTGCTATTTCTTGGAAAAAACTTTGGAAGATCAAAATTCAAGATAGGCTCAAACTCTTTTGTTGGAAGATCATGAATAACATTGTTCCTACTCGGTCTCTTTGGAAAAATTTATTTCCAATGCAAGATGATGATATACAATGCCCCATTTGCAATTCTGGTGAAGAAACTCTTGCCCATCTCTTTCTAAATTGCACTTTTACTAGAATTCTGTGGCGCAATTCTCCTTGGCCTATGAATATTCAGGTGTTGGGTAATAATAACATTAGCCATTGGTTTAGTTGCATTCTAGATCCATCAAGGGAGTTAGGCATACCTGCTTCTGATGATCATTACTTCCAGATCTTTGCTATTGTCGCCATGAATAATCTTTGGTTCTTAAGAAACAAAATTGTCCACAATAGATTTAAACCTGACATTCATGCTTTTGTGTCTTCTACTTTAAGAATTCATATGGAACATTGTGAAGCGTGGGGCAATAAATCAATTAATGTAAGCCACAATTGGAAAGCTACATCAAAGGACCACTGCCTATTAACCTTTGCTGTAGCAGTTCAAGATGAGGGTAGTATTGCTGCAGCCATTTGCAGGAAAGAGGATGGCTCCACTATTTTTGTGCAGACTGATTTCATTCACAACCGTAATCCCAATAAAGGGGAAGCTACATCACTACTGTTGGGGATAAAGGAAGCAAAATAGAGAGGTATTGAGAAGCTAGTAATTGCGGGGGATTCCTTAAACACTCTCCTAGCAATTAAAGATGCAAATGCCAATCCGGATTGGACAACTCAGCCTATTATTCAGGATATAAAGTTTGCTCTTTGTTATCATTTCAAAGCTGAGAAATCAGGAAAATACATCGAGACTTCAATCAATGTACGCATTCAATTGCGTAGTGGGCAGCAACCAAAAATATCTTTGGAAGCATACCCCTTATTTCTATTCCACCCTCAACGCTTAATTTTCATAGTAGGAAGGACCCACCTGTCAATGTATAAATTTTATTTCAGCTGTGTACTATTTGAAAAAAAGAAGAAGAAGAAGTCATACTTGATCATTTTGATAGACGGTATTTACTTGCTCTATAAACACTTTTTAAATGTGCTCGTGCGAGTCTTTTTTCCTATAGCATATTGTTTCGAGAAGTGCCTTTCCAAAATCATTCAATTTTGATCATGTTTTCTTCATATAAATTCTTCCATTCTCATTTGCATATAGTAATATTG
Source organism: Cyclocarya paliurus (assembly GCA_029856935.1). Taxonomy (NCBI): domain Eukaryota; kingdom Viridiplantae; phylum Streptophyta; class Magnoliopsida; order Fagales; family Juglandaceae; genus Cyclocarya; species Cyclocarya paliurus. The sequence continues at coordinate 2,570,845 of JARVXP010000207.1, read as the reverse complement.
CACATTTATAGTGATTTCATACAACGTAGCATCGTTCTATCAACTTCACCCTGTAAATTTAAAAAAAAAATTAAAAAAATAATCTAAAGCATCATCATACTTGATCACTCTTATAGATGATGTGAAATCATATCTAGTCGTTTTGATAAATGGCATTTATTTGTTGTTGTAAACACTTGTTATAATTAGGCCTGTAACCCGGTCTGATCCAGTCGGATTTACACCCGACTCGACCATACTCATTTAAGGTGCAACCTGACTTGAAGAAAATGGGGCCAAACCTGTATGACTCGACATTTAAAAACAACATCATTCTTACTTCTAGAAACAACTTATTCACATAAATTATAGAATCACAAACCACGGGAGAGGAAAAGAGAGAAGTGGTCTTGGACTCTTGGCGACGATGTAGAGTCTAGACATGGCTTCTTTGCTTTGTCCAACTCCGAGTGCACAAGTACAAGATTAACGACCTTGATCGCGGAAGCCCTGCCATCCTCCGACTGAGCCAAAAACCCGTCAATTCCCTTGGTGATCTCGTTCCCTTCACCAACAAAGTATTTTCCAGAAGAAACTCTTTTTATTTAATTTTTTATTTTCTTTCTATTTGGGAAAAAACACTTCCTTTAATTTAATTGCATCTTTCTATATATAACCTTTGTATATTTATTTTAACACAGCTGTTACCGGAGACCTGGAAAAACAATTGGGAATCACAAATGGACTGTGTTTTGATCGAAAACAAACCGGAAAAGAAAGGTGACTGGCTCGAGGCGACATTTAGCTTTAACTTTGGAGACTATGGTCACATGGTGGTTTGGGGGTTGACTTGGATTTATTTAATTGCAAGGCATGGTATTCTCTTGGGTGCCATTGATACATATCTCCTAGCTCCTTTGCAACTGGGTTTGGACAGTTTGAGTGGAAAGAGGAACTTGTACACTTCGGAACTTGAACAAACTAAGAGGAATATTTGGGCGGCTAGCATTTCAGTCTATAAGTTTCATTTTATACGGACGTGTTGACACTCAAGACAAGAACCCGTTCCTAGTCAAGTTAGAGACCCAATCTAATAGCAACCTGAAAAAGTCAGGTCGAATTGGATCATTTTAATCGGGCCTTTTGTACAGCCCTAGTTATAATATGCTCAGATGAATTGTTTTGTCATAGAAATTGAGAGAAATTAGAGTCCGTTTGAAAACACAATTTTTTTCAAATATTTTTATATAGTTTATTATCAAATATCACTAAAATAGAAAACGCATTTCAATTTCAAATATTTAACTTTTTATTTAATCATTACGCAAATCCCAAACAAAACATAAAAAATAATACTATTTTTTAAATTTTCAAAATAAAAATTATAGTCAAATAATTGTTTAACTTTATAATATTGTATTTAATTTATTCTATCTCATTTCTTAAAATTTCATAAAATATTTTAATTCAAATTATTTAACTATTATTTATAAAGATATTGAGATATTTTAAGTATTCAAACGAGCTCTTAAACATGTTAACATGTTTAATTAATTAGATGGAGATCGATAGTAAAGTGTTGTTTTTATTAAATGATGTTTTTTATTCTCAATTTATCCGATAAAGTAATAGAATGAACTATTTATCCGATTTATTAAAGTACTCAATGTGAGAAGTGTCTTTAACTGTGTTAAACTAGTTCATATGATTGGATATGGCATGTTAGTTTTCATTTCCTCGACGACATATGGTTCTGCTTTTTATTTTTGTTTTTGTTTTCATTTGTTCATTGAATAATGCTACATAATCTCCTCAACCCCTACACAATATATTTTTTAAAATTTTAAAATTTTTTTAATTTTTTTTTAGTTTATTTTTTTTTTAAATAATTCAATTCTTCTATTCATTATTCATATATTAAATATTTGATAAAAGAAAAAAAAATAGAAAAAATATAGTGTGTGGAGATCGTGTAAATAGTAAGAGATTGTGTATATTTTTTTCTCTTCATTTATATGAGCCGGAACTTATGCCAGTGGACTGAAGGTCAAGTCTTACTCAAGCCAAATATATTTTTTATATAAAAAATGTTGGATTAACCGCCCGAGGAAACTATAGGGAAATCATTGCCCACGTGGCATAAGTAAAACGGCATCGTTTCTATTTTATCTCAAAATGATTCATTCTTTAGCATCTTCCTATTTTCCCGAAGACAACCACAGACCTTCTTCATCTTCCCAAGCACAAAGATCCCCAAGACAGAGAAGCTAAATCTCATTTCCCCTTCGTCTTCCTCAAGCATAAATTTGAAGTCTTCCCCCACTCTCCTTTCAAAACTGAAATCTTCTCATTCTCACGAAGCCCCAATATTCATGGAGACCTTTCTTTGCTCGGGAAATTTAGATGCCTCTGACGTTCATGCCTTCAACACCCACAACGATGTTGGCCAATTTTAGATCTATTTCTCTAGATTTTTTCGCTCAATACTCTGTTTCTTGTTGGTCTTACACGAGATCGCATTGGCGATTAGCAAATGGGTTTTTGAGAACTTAGCCACTAATTTCAATCAATCAACGAAATCGGGCTCCCAAGTTTAAAACAACTTCCTCTCTCACAGATCAATGGGTTTTCACACTGTGTGTGTGAGAGAGAGAGAGAGGAATAAAGAAAGCCCCAATGTTCATGGGGACCCACGAGACTACATTTCTTTGCTTGGATGTCGTGAAGAGGTGTAAAGGACCTTTCTTTTTAACACACTTCATAAAAAATGGTCCATTTGTTGTTTAAGTGATGAGCACTTTATAAAGTAAGAATTTCATTTGTTAATGCTACGAGCGATGACATATAAAAATGTTAGTTGTCTTATTGTTTTACTGTAACAAGAAGAAGAAGTGATTGTCATTATCATCTTCACTTCTTTATAGATGACCCTCTGCTTTTTCTCCTACCCATGAAGACAACGACAGAGCTCTATATTCTTCATGTCATCTTATTTTCACAAGCATCCTAGACATCCCCAACTTTCGTCGTTTTCATTTTCTTTTAATATATCAGTTGAACCGATTTTTCACGATTCCCCGCCACAGTTGTACGTAGAATTATATGTAGAAGAACTATTTTTATATATAGAAAAAAAAAACTCAAGCCCGAGATGGAGTACATTATTCACACAATTCTTCTAAAGACTGTCGACCATGTCAGTCGAGTTATTATAAATAAATAAAAAGACCAAAATAAAAATAGAAGAGAAATGCAGAGATAGGTCGTCTTCTCTGTTGTCTTCGTTGGTGGGTGTCTTCGTTTCCTCATCAGTAGCAGCAAGGATCAACTCCAGGTGGTTGATATTCCCAAGAAGAAGATCAAACCTGAAACTAGAATACAGATGAATTGGTTGGCTCACCTGCCTTTTGTAGACACCAACAATAATATATCACCTTTGTACTTCGTCTACTTGTTTATTCTTCTTCTTCTTCTCCCTCCCTCCCTCAGTTTCCATCTCCCTCTTTGCATTTCCATTCCTCCCTCTCTCAAAGTCGAAGTCCACTCAAAGTGCCTCCCTCCCTTAAAGCGCCTCCTTCCCCTCCTTCCCTTGAGGCCTCCCACCGAGAAATCCAAAAAAAAAAATCTACTCCGACGAACAAAAATCAAACAAACAGATGAAAAATAATAATAAATTCCCCTAACACAACCGTCGCCTTCCTTGCACGAGGAAAAAAACTCCAAACAACAGACTGTAGATATTACAATCTTCTTGTAATTATATCTACATTAACAACTCCAACAATAGAGATTGCATATTTTTACCAAATCGAAGAACAAGACAACTCAAACATCCACATCTACATCCAACACTTTTCGATGAGGTCTACAAATTTCACATCCAGCTAAGAAACCCAACAACAAAAAATCGATTCCGATGAACACAAATCGAGAAACAGATCTACATCCAGGAAATACAAAATAAATAGAAATAAAACAAATATTTCCATACAGCCATCATCTTCATTTAGGCAATGCTCCTCATCTTTGTTTACCCTTGCTATTATTATTGGTGTTCGCCGCATTGAGAGAAGGAGCACGGTGAGGGTATCAAACCGAGGAGAAGAGAAAAAAAAAGGAGAAAGAGAAGCTGATAGAGGAGACAGAGAAATCGGGGTAAGGAGAGAAAGAGACCATGTTGAGAAAGAGAGGAAAAAAGAGAGACGACAACGCAATGAGAGAGATGTAGGCTAGTTCGGTAATGGAAAGAGAGAGAAAATGAGAAACGGAAAGAGAGAAGGACGACGCAGTGGAGAAGAAGAAAAGAAGAATAGAAATTCAGAGAGGGAGATGGAAACTGAGGGAGGGAGAGTTCGTGTTGGACAAAACGTTGTGTTTTAATTTTTTCACATCAGATTCGTTTACCCCCGCTTGCACCAACGTCTGCCTATAGCTTTTTTGTTATTCACGAGCCTGGCCCAATGCAAGCCCAATACACAATGACAATGTCGAAGGAAATGACTCATAGACCGTAGCCTCGTAACTTTCATCACCCGTAAATATACAATTGACTACTTAATATGAAAAAGAAAAGCTATAAAAGCATTGCAAGGCTTTCTTAACTATCTGGCACCTTCGAACGTTGAAACCACTTTTTTGTTCCACTCCCAATCGGTTATTTCGATAGAGGATTTTTGGAATTAACCGTACTTTGTATTTGGCTGGAATTAATTTTCATTAGACAATAAGAAAAAACCAAGAAAATGAGGAAGTTTGATCCATGGCCTGTGTTCTTCAAGCGAAAGTGGAATCAAAACTGGCCATTCCTCGTTGGCTTCGCCACCACCGAGATGATCATAACCCTATACACTCTTAGTCTTACTGGTATCTTTCTAGGCCTCACTCACAATATAGTGATTTAATTGATTTACTTGATTCTATCTGTTTTGATTCGAAACTGTTTGTAGAGGAGGATGCAAAGAAATCTCCATTCGTGCAGAGGCACTAGGAGTTGAAGCAGAAGAAGTACGTTCTAATCCCTACTTTCGCAACGGTCATCAAATGCTTATATTTGTGTGTGTAATCTTTATTACTTTTATTTCTTTTTTCTTCCAACAATGGAATTGAAGAAATCGATTTACTTCTTATTATCAAGCATTATATCATATATGAATTTTAGACACCTAAGAACAAGGATTTGACAATTCGAGGCTAGGTCCTCGGACATCGTTGTGGCTTTAATTGATAGCAGTTCAGGATTATCAAGGTGCTACTTGTTTGTTTGGATGCAATGATTAAGGATAATTAGTGCGGATGTGAATGAAGACGTTGTATTTCTAAAGCGAGCAAGTTCGTTGATAGGGGGGAGAAATAAGTTGAGACTATTATATAGTTGTACTCTTGTAGAGTGCAAAAGGAATATTGAACATAAGCTGCAATATTCTTAGAATGGTTGAAATTCTCTCTTTAATTATATGCTTTTCGGTGAACAGAATATTTACTCACTATCGTGTATCATTGTCATTTTAGGTAAGGGTGTCAAATCATGTTAACGGATCGTGTTCATGTCATGTCAATATATGTATATTATACTATATGGGTCAACCATAACCCGACCCGTTAAACTTATTGTGTCAAAATCTCAAACCCTAACACGACTCATTAATATAACGGGTCGTGTCGTGTCAACCCGTTTTGATCTGTTTATGTAAATGGGTTGAACATATCCAAAATTAACCTGTTTGAGCCAGTTAAGTTTATAATAATTTTATATAAATATTAAAATCATAATATTTATAAAAAAATAGAAAACTAACTACAAGTCTAAAATTACAATCCAAACAATAAAAATATCGAAATTAAAATTCTAACAATTTTATTTTTAAGTATAAGGGTATAATTGAACTTTAACTTTCTTAACAGGTTGACCCGTTATCAATCCGTTAAACAATCGTGTCTTAACGGGTCAACATGTTTTAACCCGAACCAGTTAAGGCTAAACTCTAACCCGCTTTTATCATGTCATATTCATGTTGAATTAACGGGTCGTATCATATATTGCTACCCCTAATTTTAGGTGACTTGAAAAATGTTTGGAGACTTGATCAATACCTTTTGAAGGAGGAAGAGCTTTATGTGAAGTTTTTGTACTTTGTTTTTTGGTAATTGTCTATTCTATTTTTAGTTTAGTTTATCTTAAACCTTTACTTTGGTTAGTATGTTTGTATTGATGATGGATAAAGTGAAAATACTGAAGTGACTACGGATCGATGTTTGCATATGCCATACAGTAAGCGTTTGCCAATCATAATTTGTAAACACGCTAAATATGGATCCAAGTCAACTTTTGATAACAAAAAAGCTACTTTCACCCGGGACGCGTACACCCCGCATACCCGGGTTCCAACTCAGCTTTAATTAAACGGTGCGTTTCCAAATGTAAAAATCTTTCAAAAATCGTGTTCCACCCACTTCACCAGTCATTCAGAAATCGAATTCTACCAGAGACAAGTTCACCTCATCTCCAGGATTGAACTCGCACCGAAACACCCATGGAAGAGGGACCAGAAACATCTATATGTTTGCGTGAAGCCAAATCTGAATTTTCGATTCTTGAAGCTAATCATTTATATGAAGCCGAATCCAGTCAACTCCAATATTCACCGATTCAAAAATCATTATTAATAGATACCAAGTAATTTAAGCGTTCCAAATTCCAATCTCTTTGCCTCCCTGACACTTACTCTTTGAACAAACGGTCTTGTATGGTATCAAACAAAGCAGTTTGACTAAAGAAACAAAATTTTCTATTATTCTTTCACCTCGCTTTCTCAGCAGTCAAACACATCTTAGTTCCGAGGGAATTGAGAAAGAGCCAAAAAGGCAGAGAAAAAACTTTCTTTCTACTAGACTTACCTTGCCATTGAGCCACATGCAAATGAGGGGCCGACGACGATGATGGTGGTGGTGTAGAGGTGATTGGGATCAAGCGTGATGCTGATGCTATCATTAACCGGAAGGATTAGGGTCTTGTCCCTCTTTCCCCAATACTTAATCATCGCGATGTTCGTCGGCGTCTGTGCCGTCACCATATGCACCAATTTCTCAGCCTCAACCGCCATTTTCGCAAAAGCAAAGCGAGCAAAATCAGATTGAATTTGAATCTGAGAGCAATGTGAGAGAGTGGTGGAAGGGTATATCGTGTTTTTAAAAAAAAAAATTCATTTATTAAAATAATAATATAAAAGTGACACACGGTTCCGCAAAAGGTACCCAATGCCGAGTACCTGTAACAGAATTGTTTTGATAAAGATGCTCTCATTTATGCTGCCAAGGTAAATGCTTTACAGACACGAGTCTCCCGAATCTGTGACCTGGCAAATGCACTATTACAATGCAATCGTTTGTGTATTTATTTTGATAAAAGAGTTAGATTTATTATTAAGAATTTTTTTTTTTACATATATTCTATGTTTATTAACTTTAAGATTATGCGATGTTTGTACACTCTATGAATTAAATTTCATTTATCTATATAAAAAAAAAAATAGACACATACAATATTTATTGTTGTTTTTGGTGATTTTCTAGATAATTTTTAGAAACACCATTTGCTATTGTCTATGTTGATTTTTTAAATAATATTTAAATGCTCAATAAGTATGTAAGGTCTATTTAATATATTTATCTTTTTCACTTGTGCTTCAACTTGACTAAGAATTTAAAAATATTTTTTCGTTCCAATTATGTATGAACTTATATTTTAAACTATATCTAAAATTATAACTGAAAGCCCTTAAGATGACTAAAAATGATTTTTGTCCCTTTACTAGTATAGAGATTACAAAGTAGAGTTTTTTTTTTAGAGTAATGCTAGAATTATACACTTCGGAATATTGCATTAAAAATAACCCGAGGTATTATCATTATATCATGCCACGTACCGATGCTTCTGAAATTGCCGAGACCATGCTTCCGAAATTGCTGAACCATTGTCTCATTGTTCCAATTTTATTTCATCTTCCTTTTTTCCTTTGTTTTTGGTTTTGTTCAGCTCCTTTTGTTTTGGATAAAATCCAGATTTTTTAGTAGATAAGCCGGATATATATTTATTCATCGTTTAAGTATTAGTGTTATGTTAATAAATTCAAAATTGTTTAATTAGAAATAGTAGTATTATAATTTTAAAATTGCGTCATAAATTTTTTTCCCCCTAGGCAGCTGATTGTGGTTTAGGTTCGCTCGTTCTGAAATGGATAGACGCCCCCAATATAAAATCCCCGTTTCAACGTTTGAGCCTTCGAGTCAAGGAGAAAGAGGAAAGGTCAAAAAAAAAAAAAATGGCAGCGAAAATGAACCAGTCGATACAGAACGCTATCTGGCTCCTAAATCCTCTACATCACCATCCCCTCAGTTCCAAAGTCAAGCCCCGTCTCCATTTTCGTCGACAGCCCCTCTTCGTGTCATCTACTTCTTCTTCTTCCATGTCGCCTAAAAGAGCTTTATTCTGCACCTGCATCAGCTCAAGCGCTGACAATAATGGTCTCCACGATGGCGGGCCCTTTGTCATAACAACTCCGCTTTATTATGTGAATGCCCCTCCCCATATGGGCAGTGCTTACACCACTATCGCTGCCGATGCCATTGCCCGCTTTCAGGTTCCCTTCTCTTCATATTGTCTGTTATCATTTTCAATGCGAATTAAGTTTTCAAAATTTCGGTTTTGGATACGATTTTTGTAAGAAAGTAGGATATAGAAGGTCGGGGTTTCTTGTTATTTTAGGATTCTAAAGTCAAGTAACAAACAATATTTAGCTTCCTCCTGTTACTTCTAGTTTTTTCTTTTTCCCTAAAAAAGGTGTTTTTTCATGAATTGAGAAACAGTGATATGCAAATGTCTCATTTGAAATAGAATGAACTAAATATTAAAAGCTCAGCCAGTTAGCCTGTTTACTTTTCTCAATATGTGCTGTTTGATAGCATATAGTGTCTTTTCTTCTTCGGAAATCACAGAAAAATATGCAATAATTTGATGCGGTTGACCGATTCTAGGATGTTGAAGGTAATTCTTATGGCTCGTGTATTGTGGCAGAGACTGTTGGGAAAGAAGGTCGTATTGATCACTGGCACGGATGAACACGGAGAGAAAATTGCTACAGCTGCGGCTGCCCAGGGTTCCAACCCAAGTGAGCATTGCAATGTCATTTCACAAGCTTATAAGACTCTGTGGAAAGATGTAATATTTAACCACCAGCGCATTTAATCTCAGTTTACCGTTAACTGACTCGTTGAATGTTGAAACTCATGTGGTCCTTTTACGTTTTTTTCTTACTTGCTGCTGCCTGCAGTTAGAAATAGCTTATGATAAGTTCATTCGGACAACAAATCCCAAGCATGAAGCAATCGTGAAGGAATTTTACTCGAGGGTTCTTGCCAATGGTGATATATACCGGGCTGACTACGAGGGACTATATTGCGTCAATTGTGAGGAATACAAGGTAGTGTTTGCATATGAAGTGGATGTAGCAACCATAAAAGTGTCTTTGTTTTTTTGTGCTGATATATTTTTAGAAAATCATCTTTGAAACTTGCAAGCACTTGACAATAAAACTCAGTATCTGGGCCTCCTTGTTTTTATGTTCTCTGATATCCATTTTCAGTTTAACATTTGTATCAATATATGCATCATATTGTTTTAATGAAAGATTTTATGTAGTTGCTGTGGTCATTTTGCTCAAGAGTAGCTTTGTGCTTGTGCACTTCAGCAGTGTAATATCGTGACTCAATTTTTTTTGTTTAAAAAAAAAGCGATGTAATGTTATTATCTCTGTGAATATGCAGGATGATAAAGAATTGCTGGATAATAACTGTTGCCCTATGCACCTTAAGCCATGTGTTATGCGGAAAGAGGATAACTACTTCTTTGCCCTATCAAAATATCAAAAATTATTGGAAGCAACTTTGACGGAAAATCCAAATTTTGTGCAGCCTTCATTCCGTTTAAATGAGGTAAGATAATGGTAAAATTTGTAATTAGTTAGGGTACATTTGTTTGTGGAAAGGGTCTTGGAATGGAATGACTATACCTTATTTTGGTCACATTTTTGTAAGGAATGATTACTCTGAAAAATGAGAGATTCCTAATGCATTGGAGTAGCTAATTTTTTAAAATACCCCTATTACTTTATTATAAAAAAAATGGAAGTGCCTTGGGTGGCTGGCCACCCAATCCACAGCAAACCATGGCCACCCCTGTGATGGAAACTAAACCACCCGGGGGTTTTTGGAGGTGGCTAGCCACCCACTTGGGTGTGGGACTTGGGTATTTTAGGAATTTTTCTCCAATTCAATGAAACCCTATGTTTTGTCACCCAACAAAAAAGATTAGGAGTGCTCATTCCCATTCTTTTCTGAATGGGTCTTGAACCAAATATGCCCCTAGTCTAGTGAACCCTGTATACTTTGCATCAGGCACTATTGTAAGATTTATGCAATTCTTGCTCTCACCATGACTGATTTTCCTGCTAAGGTCTTGAATGTGCTTATTGAGAATGTTGTAAGCTTTATAAGTGAAATATTGTGTATATATCATCGTAGAATGTAATAGCTATTGCTGTAATCATAGATACAGGAGAGAAATGCAATTTAACCGTTACAACGATGCATTTTCTAGTACCTATAGTTTGGGATATTTAATTTGAAGTATTTATCCTTGATTGTAATGTGCAATTCTATCTTAAATTAGTTCTTTTTTCCAAAAGAATTTCATGGAGAAATGCCCGGTATTGGTGGTGTTTCTGTTAGAAGTTGATCCTGCTGCCACCCAAGGGTGGGCAGGAATACTTCAACTTTTCACCCAAATTCCCTCTCTCGACACACACACACACACACATTTTTCTGTTGTTACCACTTCCTTCCCTAATCAATTTCTCCTATAAAACATCTTCAAGGTGCAAAGCTGGATCAAAAGTGGGCTGAGGGACTTTTCCATTTCCCGAGCATCGGTGGATTGGGGCATCCCAGTCCCTAATGACAATAGGCAAACTATATATGTGTGGTTTGATGCTTTATTGGGGTAAATCTCTTTTCTGCTGTAATTTCGAAATCTGAATATTTTCTAAGCTTCCAATTCCTTTATTTGCATGACTAATATGTTTTCTTCTTTTGTATATATCACTGTGAATTGTAACTGACATCAGTTACTGCTAACTATTTTTTTTTTTGATAAGCAGTTACTGCTAACTAATGAAAGCAGATGTTTATAAATTGTTTAAGACAAAAGAGAATTATCATGGCTCCTGCTTTACATATCACCAGATACTCTTGTTTGTGGGTGGTAATGTTCCTTTGGTGAATATTTAGTTGTTGAATTTCTTTAGTTACTTTTTTCCCAGTTATGTATCAGCACTAGCAGAAGACAAGGAGCAATCTAATTTGGAAAGTGCCGTTTCTTCAGGTTGGCCTGCCTCACTTCACTTGATTGGGAAGGTAGAGCATCTTCGATGCGTTTTAAGATGCATTTTTTCCCCTAAATATTACCCTTTGTGAAGGTTTTGTAGATTTAATCAGCATGGCAATCGGCCACCAAAATGTAATCTTGTTTTCCATGTTAGTAATGCCAATTATGCATTACCAGTTTCCTCCTCTCCGTCTCTGGAATGTGGTTTATGGAGTCATATTCTCCTTGAAGATGCTTAGGTAGAAAGTTTGTGTGATTGATCACCTAGTAGCTGTGCTAAATTATTTATCCTTTTGCTGGTCATTACAACCTGAGATAAGTCATACTACTCCTTATTCTTCCAGTGTTTTGCACATAATTCTCTCTCCAGGATTTGATTGGCTTTCCTTGTAAGTGGTATATTGAAGCAGTTGACTCCAGATAATTGATGCTGTGAGCATCATATATTTACGTGAACACGCTCACAAACACACCCACACCTTATACGAATCGAAATCAAGAAAGAGTCGATAAGTTTGATTGACTGGGGTAGGGTGTATCACTTACTTGAACATGCCTTGCCTCGATAAGTTTGTATCTGGTAGAATTGTTGCAGTGCACATTATTCTTGTGCTTATTCTAAACCCATGCAAATTTTGCTGGAATGTGGAGAATTCTTGGAATGTTGGTTTTTATAATTTTCTTATTTTATATTTCTCTGATCCTCTGTTATTTTGATTAAGTTGGGTGTTTTTTTTTGTGCCTTCTCTTTTTCGTTTTTGTTGTCAGGAGCCTTTTCTATTCTAATGGTTGTTTCAATTCTCCTTCTTTACTATTACAAAGAGTTAATATTATACTTCTTTAATGTTTTTGTTATTCTTCTGTAGGATATTTTGCGATTCCACGCGGTTTACTGGCCAGCTATGCTAATGTCTGCTGGACTTAGCCTTCCAAAGACGGTGTTTGGCCATGGATTTTTGACAAAGGTATTTGAACCCAGAGTATAATTCATTTTCCTTCTATAGCTATAAATATAATTTCATTGTGTGCTGCGTGTTCCCAAGGGAGCTATTGGTTTTGAAGTCTAAGCATATATTTGGATCGTTTCTTAGCTTTGTTATAATCATCTTAAATATACCATGATGCCTGCAGAGTTATGCTTTTCTGCACTATATTGGAAAAATCAAAATTCTTGGAAAAATTCTCTTGGGGAAATATATTGATCTGATGTATCTGAACAAGAGAAGTGGGATTGATGGGCTCAATAGAAGTCACAGTATTATGTGCATACAATAATGGACATTTCGATAGTGATCCAAAGCATTGCATCAAATTGGACTTAAATCAAAAGAGATTGTTCAAATTAACGTGTTAATAACTGTTTTAATCTGTTTAGCGTATTGATGACTCTTTTTTTTTTTTTTTTCCTAGTTGATAAGTAGAATACTTTGTTTAACATTCTCTTGATTGCTGTAGTCTCATAAAATACCAGATATCTCAAAGTAAGCTTTGTAGAAGTGCCTCTATTGGAACATGAAATTCTGTATGCTTGTTCAACTTGAAAAATCAGCAGTCATGCGCGTGAGGTAGAGTTTTTAAATGTCTCATATGCCTAATTTTATTTTATGCAGCAATGCTTTTTATTTTTAAAATTATAGGATGGCATGAAGATGGGGAAGTCGCTAGGAAATACACTTGAACCAAATGATCTGGTTCGTAAGTTTGGGCCCGACGCAGTCAGGTACTTCTTCCTTAGGGAGGTGGAATTTGGTAACGATGGGGACTATTCTGAAGATCGTTTCATCAATATTGTCAATGCACATCTTGCCAATACAGTTGGTATATCTCCTCTAGCTTCTTATAGGCAGTCTTTCTGAATCATTAAGGTTGCTTTATACTTGTTTGAATTGTGAAGTGAAAATGGATGTATATGATCTCATCTTGCAGGAAATCTTCTTAACCGTACTCTCGGACTTCTAAAAAAGAACTGCCAATCTACTTTGGTGGCTGATTCAACGATTGCAGCTGAAGGAAATGTGTTCCGGGACACTGTAGAGAAGTTGGTAAGATTTGTGTGGAATCATGTCTCATACAAGCGGGCTGTTAGTTTAGTGGAATGACTTGATAAAGTGTCTTTAATTTTCAAACCATGAATGCCTGTGTATTGGGGCATGCCTATCAATATTTCATCAATATAATTTTTGTTTACTGATCAAAAAAATTTTCCAAACCATAAATAGCCTTTAGGGACTGGTGCATTTCTTGACCTAGTGGGTCCTCTTAACTTGGCAGCTGCTCAGCATCCTGGCAGACTATTCTGGATTTTGACATAGCAAGCTAGTTCCACTACTGCCAGCTTTTCCTATGTGTCAACATTATTGCTAAACCACTTATTAAAAAAACCATTATTGCCAGACCAGATTTAATTATATCGTTCTGATATTAACTTTTTTCTGGAAGCCTCTTCATGTTCATTATCTTCCTGGTTGAACTGAGGATATTTTCCTACACGTATCTATGAGAGGACATGGAATTCGGTTTCCTCACATAAAATTTGAGTATCTATCCCCTCATTGGGGGTTCTCTTCTTGTATGGTTTGGATTGGATTGTTGTCTGTGATTAATTGCTTTAAACCTTTATCCCAGGCCTTCTGACTTTCCCACTGTTTACTTTTTGTAGGTTGAAAAAGCCCGGGTTCATTATGAAAGGCTTTCATTATCATCAGCTTGTGAGGCTATTTTAGAGATCGGCAATGCTGGTAATTCCTACATGGATGAACGAGCACCCTGGTCTCTCTTTAAGCAAGGGGGTGATGCTTCTGAAGCAGCTGCAAAGGTTTTCCATATATGCTCACTATAAAATTGTAGCTTAATTTGAAACCAGTAATCAATTCTATTTTATTTGTTTAGCATTTGAATCTCACATAAACTCAGCCTTTTATTGTATTTAATTTATCTACTATAAATGGTATGAATACAGCTGCTCCGTCAGTATATAGGTCAATTAACCGTCATAGTTACTAGATGCTTTTATTGGACCTCATACTTGGTGAGTTTTTGGTGTTGGAGCAGGACCTTGTGATTATATTGGAAGCATTGAGGATTGTAGCAATTGCATTATCCCCGGTTACACCAAGCTTATGCTGGAGAATATATGAACAGCTTGGCTTCTCAAAGGACGAGTTTGACTCTGCAACATGGGTCTCTCTCTCTCTCTCTCTCTCTCTCTCTGTGAAAGCACATAATTGTATAAATGCCCGTGTGTTGTAGCTGATGCATCATCAATTCATTATAAACTAAGCTAAAGGTTTTGCATTGTAGACTGAGACCAAGTGGGGTGGGCTAAAAGGTGGTCAGGTCATGGCTCAACCAAAACCAGTCTTTGCAAGGATTGAAAACCGAATGGAAGACGAACATGGGGGTGAAGCAGGTAAAAAGGTAGTGAAAAACAAGGACAAAGTACCTCAGACCCAAGGGGTTGCGGAGGCGTAGGGTACACATCTATCTTGTCCTTACCGCAAATTTCTGTTTTTTTTTCAGATTTTGTTGTCAATTGTAAGATTTAAATTACCCATTTTTAGCAATAATTTCGAGACCGATTGCTCTTGAAATCTCCAATAAACTGCTGCTATAAATATATATCACGCGTTTATATTCGGTAACAAAGAGCCGGTTACAAGTTACAACATGTCAAAATGTTGTCCCATAATATATCGACAAAAGAATAATCCAAACGAGTGAAAATGCTTAAATGCTCTTGCTATTAAAAGTTAATTCGTAAAAGACGTTATCCTTAACCAGCAAACTGCAAAATCCATACAAAGCACCATTTAAGTCAATACCGACTCAAGAGTTGGTGGCATTTTGTTAACCGTAAAAATCATAATTTCTATTGGTTAACACCCTTTAACTTTTCAAATATCTTTGTATAATTAAAACAAATACACAACCGCCATGCCTTCAATGCTCCACAAATCCGATTAAATTACACCAGTACATCTTTCTTCGCCTCTCTCTCATCTTGCACCCAAAACTCAAAAAGATGAATCGCTTAAGAAAATCCAATGGGAGGTTGTTCGGATAGGCTGTGCATTACCACGATGCCAAAATATGAGTGAAATGAACATGACCAAGCCAATCTAAATTTAAATAACCAAATACCCAAAAAAGCAATAAGCACCGTATTCTAACCAATATTATTGAATTAACATAAAATTGAAAAAGCAAAGGTACGCAAGATACCTCAGACTAGAAAGTTTCTTCAGAATATCAAATCAAAAACCGTCCAAATCCACAAATAGAGGTTCTTCAACAAACTACGCTACGCAATAACGGGTTCAATACCATTTTATTCTATATCATGAATGCATATGAAAAATATATGCGGAAGAAAGCCAGATGTCAAGAATTTCTCAAATGCTCCTGTTGCTCGTATCACCAGGTAATAAATGCGCCCGCATTCTAGCAGTTCCTTCGCTACTATACTGGGAGTTTTCATTTCTTAGGGGGGACTCCAAGCCTCGTCCGGAAATCCTCCTCCATGAGGGGAAGGCCATCACGCAGCTTGATCTTTGGTTCCCATCCTAGCAGCTCCTTAGCCTTTGTGATATTTGGCTTTCGCTGGCGAGGATCATCTGGTGTGTTCTCCACCATTGAGATCTCCACATCAGGATTGATAAGCTGCAGGCGACACAATGACAGCATTTTAGTTTCTACGATTATATATTCCAAGTTCATATATTGTATACAAACAGCCTGTAAAAGAAATTGTTTCTGGGTCTAAGATTACCATAGATTTAGGTCTCATTTAGATGTTGAGATGAGATGAGATGAAAAATTTGTAAATAGCAATGAAATAGTTTGAGTTAAGATGTTTTATGAGATTTTGGAAAGAGAAAAAATGTCGAAAAAAATATAATAAAGTTAAAATATTATTAAAATATAATTTTTTAATATAATTTTTGTTTTGAAATTTGAAAAAATTGAATTATTTTTTGTTTTTTGTTTATAAGTTTGAGAAAGTTGTAATGATTAGGTAATGATTAGATGAAAAAATTGAAGATTTAAAATTGAAATGTGTTTGTCTTTGTGGTGTTTGGATATTAAGATAAGATGGGATGAGATAAGATCATCTTATAATCCAAATGGCCTTATACTCTATAAAGTGTAATCAGCAGAATTGATGGATATCACACGCCTCTTTACTCAGATCTATATTGATTTCAAGTATTGGTAATCAAAGGGGAACAAATGTTAAAAAGGAAAAAAAAAAACAGACCTCCTTGACTGTCTCTGCAAGTTCAGTCATTGTAAATTCACCTGAAACGCATAAACCCGAGTTAACAGTGAGAAATCTAAATTTCATTGTTGGAATGATACCTAATGGAAACGAGTTACAAGATTTGTATAAACAACCTGGGTTCCCTATATTGATGGGCCCAGTGTTCTCTCCTTGCATAAGTCGAATAAGGCCATCAACCTTCAAAATCGGAGACAAAGAGTTGTGGGTCAATAATCAAACCAAAACCCAGTGGGTGCTCGTATTAAACCTTCACCAGTAAGACAGCTCTGGCATACCATGTCAGAGACATAACAGAAACTCCGTGTTTGGGTTCCTGGCGCTTGAACAGTCAGGGGCTCACCACTGGACAATAATAGTTGACACATCCAAAACGTTTCATATATCATAAATGAAATAAATGTCAGTTGATCCAACCTCGGGTAAGGAACAATGATGGAAAATCTCGGGGAAATAATGGAAATGCAAAATGGTCAGTGGGAATTGGCAGGGAAAGGGGAAGAAAAGAGAGGGGGGGCAAAAAGAAAACTCAAAACATGTCACTGTTAATACAACAAAATTACCGGATTGCTTGAGCTATGAAATTGCTGACAACACGCCCATCATCAATATTCATGCGGGGCCCATATGTGTTAAAAATCCTAGCAATCCGAATCTCTGTCGTTGAATTATTAAGAATAGATGACATAAGAATTTTCACTTGTATAGAAGAGCGAGGGAAGAAGAAAAAGAAGATAAATATTTTTACCAATCCCATGCTGCCTATGATAATCAAACATCAAAGTTTCAGCTACACGCTTTCCCTCGTCGTAACAACTCCTCACTCCTGTACATTTATGCAACACATAAGACAATTGGAATTTGCTCAAAGTTGGCCTAATTAATATGCGTTGAATAAGAACTTTACTAATTTATACAGATGACATTCATATTAAAATGCAAACAGATTAAGCCACGATAAAAGTGCAACTTCAACCAAATGGCCTTTGAGGAGAGTTCCTAGAATATAAACACTGAAGAAGCATGAAAAAGTTGCCTTGAATGGGGTAGAGACACCATGATTAATATCTGGGTTGGCAGAATGGCAGACATACCAATTGGGTTTACATTTCCCCAATAGCTTTCCTCTTGGGGATGCACAAGGGGATCTCCATACACCTCTGAGGTTGATGTAAGTAAAATCCTGCATGCCCATTTTATATCTTGAGTAAGACGAATATATTTGTAATGGCCATATAAACAATATGATATAGAAGTCTCAGACCTTGCTCCCACTCGCTTTGCAAGTCCCAGCATATTCAATGTACCGATCACATTTGTTTTAATTGTCTGTCAAAGTATCACACGATTACAAGTCAGATGACCTCTATGTGCCCACAATATCAAAAATATTCACACTACATTAGTGATAAAAGAAAAAACTTCTTATGAGAAACAGGCACAAAGAAAGTGGAAGAGAAAAGTGGATTTTGTTTTGTTTTGTTTGTTTTTTTTTTTTTTTTGAGAGAGAGAGAGAGAGAGAGAGAGATCTGCATAAAGCACAAATTCAAGAATCTGTTGCAACTTCTATCCTTGAGTCCTCCCAACAGCTACACATGGCTGTTTGTGTTCAGAAAGAAATAAGTACAGATATACCCACCTTCACGGGGTTGTATTTGTAGAAGATTGGAGAAGCAGGGCAAGCAAGATGATATATTTGATCAACCTCTACCAGCAATGGCTCAGTGACATCTGCAAGAAATAAACATGGAATATAAAAATATGGACACCCTCTGGCAGAAATTATGACATGAAATTTTGAACAGATTTGAAACTCATTTCAGAATGGTAAAGCTGACCAACCAAGAAAATATACAAAAGCCTCAAAAGAAAAACGAAAAATCCCAGCAGTAAAAATTGACGGCATCAATATACTTCTCAACTACCAAAAACTTGGCAGAGCTTTGACCTGTCCTTCCATATTTACAATATGCCAGCCCTAGTCTCACGCACTAGAGGTCCCCAGTTCGAACCTAGGCATAGAAAACTTATTATTTACTTATCAAAAAAATCATTGATGCCAACAATTTTCACACTAACCATTATGCACGTCTATTCCATCCTGTTCAATTTGTCTATTTTCAACTCTAAGTTGGAATTTCTACCGATCAAAAACAAAAATATGCAAGTTGGGATTTCTACAAATTCTTTTTTGATAAGAGACAACATACAGAGTGAAAGACAGAGCTACATTATACAGAGCAAAAAACAAGAGACAACATACCATGACGAATAAGCTCAAATCTTGGATGGCCAATCCACTTCTTTAGGTTGTCCTTTGAGCCAGTGAAGTAGTTATCCGCAACAATCACCTGAGTATATTTGGAAAGGAAAAAGGTAGGCAACACAAGAAAGATAAATATGGATTATAAAACTTCATCAAAGTGCACATACAGACCTATATATATATCTATATATACTTCCATATCTACCAAATGATGGTTCGATTTCTAGCTTTCATACAACACCCTATTTACAATCCTATCATCATTTATATCCTATTTATCTGACTGCTGGATATAGCGGGGAGAGGCTTGGTTGGTAAAGGGGTTGATCTTATGATTCAAAAGAACAACAATGGAAATAAAATAAAATGTTTAGCCAGCTACGAATGCTTACCTCATTCTTTTCATTTTCCATCAACTTGTCCACAAGGTGAGAACCAATGAATCCAGCTCCTCCAGTGACCAAAATTCTCAAATTGGACTGCCATCAAACGAATGCTTAAGATCATACAACAATGAGAGACTATTATGAACAATTTGAAAATAAATTAGTGTCAGATCGTGCCAACAAACCAAACGTATAACAGCTTTTTTAAAAGAAAAAAATTCCATTACCTGAAAGAATTTGGAATTTCTTAAAGGAGATGGGGTTGGAGGTGGTTTTGTAGCTGCATGATTGTCTCCATTTGAGGCTTCCTTGGCCATTGCTATCAGTTTCGTATTGAATTCCTGAGCCACAAAACTGTCAAAACTCTCAATTAACCGTCAAATTCACAAAAAAACCCACAAACTATACACTCATTTAGCTGTAGTCAAATCAACCCAAAAACTCAACTCCCATAACTTTCCCGTAGAATTATAGTTACATCATGAAAAGAAACTGCTAAATTTGATTTCAGAAGAAAAGAAAATCAGATCACCTGTGAGATATGAAAAAAATGTTTTCAGAGACACTAACTTAGTTTCTGATATTGTATCTGAAAGACGAGAGCTTTATATAAAGAAAGAAATGGCACCAAACGAGAATTTTGTAAATAACAAAAATAATAATGTGTCACCAACTAGAGAAATCATACCCACTGAAGAGAAAGGGAGAACAGAGAATTCTTCAACAACACGGAAAGTAGAGAGAAATGAAAGCTTCTCACCAACAAAACCTGACCCCACACCTAACGATTTTTCAGATCTGAATCTCGCTCTCCAAGTGCCCAAACAAACAAACTAAAAAAAAAAAACCCAAACAAAATATAGAAACGGTGATTACAGATAAATGTAGACTCTTGACTGTGGGGTAAATTACCTATGAGATATAGAAACCCGATGCTTATCTTCTTTCTCGACTGAAAGTCAGGGATTTGAAAATTTGAAGGTTCCTTGAATGTATATAAACACCGAGTTGGCGTTTTATGAGCAATAATGATAAGGATCAATGTTTCTATACTGTCTGTTTCAAAAAAAAAAAAAAAAAATGTTTCTATACTGTCAAGAGTATTGACTCTGGTATTTTACGAGACTGGTCCAGGGCAAAAAAGTTTTTTTTTTTTTTCCTTAATTAAAAAAAATCACAACATAATTAAAAAAACAAATTCTTAATTACTAAATAAAAATAAATAAATAAAATTTATCGGACCAATCGTCGGTGAGGAATGTTTTATTAGTAACTGAACGGCGAACATTGCGGTGCCTCTCGAAACATCTGGATTTGACGGAGTGGTACGCTGGGAAAACTCTCAATCCGGTTCGTAACCATCCGATTGCACGAGCTTAGTTATCTTATCTAGGCTCGGATTCATCTGATAATCTCTGCCGAGCATAAGATATACATTATTTTACTTGTCCCGATCGTAAGGGATTGCTCAGTCGGCTCACCACGTCAGACACAGCTCAGGCTCTGGAAAAAATGGAAGGTCCACGTATCACAGTTATCCTATGCGTTGGATGGTTTGACTTTGAAGAGTGATAAAAGCTCGTAGATGTTATCATCTTTACTTTTAAGTTTATCATCTTTAAGATGATATTACGTATTTATCTTTCTAAATTCTATTTTCAAGCAAACTTTGAATATCCTATTCATTCTCACCCTGCTTTATATGCGATCAAAATGAAAGATCATCCGTTGTTCATCTTTCTTTAATGTGGTATAATAGGATTAAAAATATAATTTATTTATTTATTTAATCATTTAATTAAAAATAATAGGAGAATGAGAGAATTTAAATTAATGATAATGATCAATAGTAATTTTCTTGATTTCTATTTAATTCAGAGAATAGATGACAAGAAGTGGCTGTAGTTTAGTGGTAAGAATTCCACGTTGTGGCCGTGGAGACCTGGGCTCGAATCCCAGCAGCCACATCTCTTGATCATTATTTTTTCCCTATCTTTTTCCAGTTACATGTATACAGTATTACCATTCAGCTTGTGGCGGTGGTTTTATGTTTTTGTTCAGAAGAAAAATAAAAACTTTCTGAATGCTCTAGATTTTTGGAAGGGACTCTCGTTTTCGGGTTATAATTTTAGAAGTTGTTTTAATTGAGAGAGTAGCACAATTCATTTCATCATTTTAATTTTTTTTATATAAAATATAATAAATAATTCAAAATTTATAAATAAAAATAAAAATAATATTATAATAATATTTCATTCAACTTTTAATTTTTATTTCATTATAATTCACATCTAAATCTCAATATAAAAGCCATTCAACACGTATAGATACGTGAAAGAATGAATCCTTTACATAGGGATTTCTTTTTTCTTATGGAATTGATTGATTTTTTTTTTTTTAATCTGAATATCTCGTACAATGAATTCTCAAAAAAGAAAAAGTCTGTTTGCAATTGAAAAAGTCTTCTAAAAAACTCTGCTTTTGAAAAATTTTCCTGATGGAAAAGAAACAAATAAATAAATAAATCAAGGCTCTTGGGCAACATGTTGCATTATTATTTTTAAAACAAAAGGAAGGATTGTGGGCCTGGCCCTGATAACAAGAATGGAGGCGTATGGGCCTACTCTTCGGGAGCATAAAGGGCAAACAACTGCAGTTTTGTGCCGCGTTCGGAAATTTTTGTCACCGGCGACTCAGCTAAAATTTGTCTTCGTCTCCAAGATCTGATAAGTGATAACTAGCCTCTGGGGTGTTGGCATCCACAGATCTGCCAAAAGGTATACTCTCTCTCTCTCTCTCTCTCAGTAGTTTGTGGGGATCATAGGCGTATAGCCTGCGTTTGTTTTCTGACATGCGGATTAGGTGATTTTTGTTTTGTTCTGTCCTGCCAACGGTTTCCTATTTTTTCTTTGCTGTTGATATGAAATTTTCGTAATTTTGTCCGTGTCTTCAGTTCATTTTCAGCTTGTGGTTGTGCGTATCTTCGATATAATACGAATCCCATTGGGACATAGAGTGACAAGCGATCGCATAGCGGAGTGGATATCGCGTTAGACTCCGAATCTAAAGGTCGTGGGTTCAAATCCCACTGCGATCGCCGCCGTTTTTCTTTTTAATTAATCCATGCTTTTTTACCCCATTTTAATTGAAGGGGTTTTTCAAAGTTAAAAACTAGCTGCTGCTTCAATTCGTTATGCACTAGCTGCTAGCGCCTGGAAAAGGTTAAGCGCAGGAAAAATTAGTGTCATTATTTCTATCCGTTTCAACCACTCTGCCTTTTCTTTTTGTCTTTGCCATCGCAGCCTCCGTCGTCTCCATTACTCCCCTGATTCAATCTGTAGTAAGTCTCTTTCTTTTTGGTAGTTTTTCTGGTTCCAGAGAGGGAATGGCGGAAAGGGAAAGAAGAGTAAAAGCTCTTTGAATGAGACCCACTTAGATTGTGAGGCCCAGCCCAATCTAGACCCAACAGTCAAGACCCGTTGAACCCAGCCCAAGCCCAGCCCTAACCAACTACGTCGTTGTGGAAAAAACCCTGACTTCCTCTTCCTCCGTTCTCTCTCTCTCTCCCTTCCCTCCCTGTCGGCTTCTCACCCTTCTCTCTCCCCGTCGCCCTTTGCCTTCCTGTTTTCCTTTGCTCCACCCCGCCGTGCATGACCACCGCAACCCTCCCATCTCCGGTAAGCTCCTCGCTCTCCATCTCTATCTCCAACGCCCCCTGTCTCTCTCATTCTCTGTGAGTTGCCGCCGTCGCTGCCCCTCCCGACCACGAGCACGCTGCCGGTAAGCCTCTCGGCCTTTCCTCTAACTCCGTTTCATCTCTCGGCGCCACTATCCTCGGTCAGGTTTCTTTCCCTCTCTCATTCTCTTCTCCGTTTTCTCTGTTTGGGCTCCGCCACCGCCGTTTTCCACACCCCGGCACCCGTCCTCACCGGAGACCGCCTCCATTCCTCTCTCTGTCTTGCACTCTCTTTCTATCCTTCATCCACTTTTCTCTCTCATTTTTCCCGGCGCAACCCACTCCATCTCTATGATTCTCGGCGAGTCACCGTCGTAATCTAAGCCCTTCCCCACCGCCAACGTCTGCTGCCGCCTTCTGACACCGAGACCGGCCTGGTAAGCCCCTCAGTCTCTGTTTCTCTCTCTAGTTATCCCCCCCTCTCTTTCTCTCTGTAACTCACTCCTCCGTTGCGACGGGGGATGATGTGGTGTCTCGGGTAGAGAGAGAAACGGTGCATGTATGTCGGGAACGACCACAGCCAGCAGCAGAGCTCGGGACGCCTCAATCATCCAGAAAATTTCCCTCTGCGCTGTTAGTGGTTCTCGAAACTAATCTTGAAAATAAATGTTGATGGAAACTGAGAATTGTGATCTGTGTAGTTCTGTGAAGTGTTGGGATTATTATGTAGTCTTGATTGTGGTTCTGTGTGGTGGCAGAGGGCCCCTGTGAAGTAAGTGTTGGGATTAAATTTGTTCTGATTGTGGTTCTGTGTGGTGGCCGAGGGCCCTGTGAAGTGTTGGGTTTCTCTTTGTAGTTCTGTTTATGGCCAAGGGCCCTTGTGAAGTGTTGAGATTTTTGGCTTGGGTTTCTTACTTATAAAAAAAAAAAAAAAAAGATTTTTGGTTTGGGTTTCTGGTAGAACAGCCACTTACTTTCCATTTTTTATTTGGTTGCACTAATGTTTTGGTATCTTCTCATTTGAAATGCTTTTGTTATGTTATAATAAGGGGAATTTTTCCTTACTCACACTGTTGATTAGTCGCAATGGGGTGCTGGGATTTCCCATTATTGCACGAGCTTACAGCTTGTGAATGTGTGTTGGAAATCCCCTCCCTTGCGTTGGATCACAGCACGTGAGTGCTTGTTGGAGAATTTCCCTTGTGTTTGCCTTTCCTGATGCAATTAACTGTTGTATTCTTGGATTGCATCTTAACTAATATCTGTTGCTGATCATCTTGCCATTGAACTGTAATTGTGTGTAAATTGAAATCTTTTAAATTGCTGGGTTTTTGGGTTAAAACCCAGACCGATTACTAGCAAATCAGTGCGATTGGTTTCAGAGGGTATAAATGTCTCAAGTCCAGTGTGTGCTAGTTGAAATGGTTTCGAAGGGTATAAATGTCTTTTGCCAAGTGAAACCAACTGAGACCTAGAGGGTATAAATGTTTCAGGTCCAATGTGCTTGAAATGGTTTCAGAGGGTATAAATGTCTATGGCCAAGTGAAAACCAACTGAGACTTAGAGGGTATAAATGACTTAGGTCTAGTGGGTGCCTCTCGACCGGTGGGGGCTAGGCATGGTGATCTGGCACCGCCAGAGGATTGAGGATTGGGGCGTTCCCCCCATTTTGATTAAGTGCTATATATCAACTTTACAAAAGGAATGAATGATTGTATTGTTCTTTTGCTCATGGGTTTGTGACAAGTGACTTATGGATATTGTGGTTGGGATGCAATTTAGTTTTTTTTGGTACTGTTAATTAGTATTGATTATGACGTCTTTTTTATTATTATATCCGCTGCAAATATAACTGTTCACCATTTATTTTAAGCATGCATGCACACACTTGTTGTCACAATGTGCGATGGGTATATGACCCGTGTGACCAACATCCCGGTGTTGCAGTCCTTGCTGAGGTGGGGCCGGGGGCACCACATAGATATTTGGTTTCAAAGCCAAATTTACTCGCTTTTTGGGTTTTACTTGCTCTCTGGGTAGCTGGTTGGTGGGGAGGTGGGGCTCAATTTGTGTTCAATGCATCTAGTTGAGTGATTTCTTTTGCGGCTGTGGAATTTGATTTAGGTAATTTGCTAGGAAGTTGAAAAGCTGCTGTAATTGCTCTTTACGTGGTAGAAGAGGAAGCTTAGTGTGAGTGAACTATGTTTGCTGGGATTCACCAAAGGGTGTTGTTCGAGATCCGGAGACAGTTGCACACACTGTCCCATGAAGGCCCCTCCCAGACCTTGAAGAGCAAGATCGCAGAGTTACAGAAGACGAGGAAGATGAGGAGGAGCCCGAAGAAGGACCAGTTCTTGGTGGAAGTTCCTGAGTCGAGAGCCTACCTTGACACCGCCACCTTGCCCATGATTGTCACTGGTGTTGGTATTGCCTTCTTCGCCAAGCTCCTCATGATGTATGATGACTCTAGGTCACAAGAATTGATTGAGCGGAAAATAAGGAATGCCCCGGCGGGGCAGGGCACTGTCAGGATGCTGTCTCGTGAAGAGTGGGAAGAAATTAGAGAAGTAAGGCCTAGGACTCCCTTTGAGTCTAAGCTTGCTCGTCCAAATGCACGAATTCGAACTGGAGAACCACTGCGCGTGGAGGATTTGAAAGACTGGACGATTGATGTGCTCACAGACGCATTCAGCAGAGTTGAAGAAACTGTTAGACAAAACTCCGATGACTCGAGACTTTGATTGTTGATACACATAATGATAGATACTGTTTTACTAATTTGAGCTGGAGAACCACTGTGCATGGAGGATTTGAAAGACTGGCCGATTGATGTGCTCACAGACGCAGCCACCAGAGTTGAAGAAACTGTTAAGACCAAGCTCCGATGACTCAAGACTTTGATTGCTGATACACATAATGATAGATGCTGTTTTGCGTGTAACACTGGTAATGGGTTGCCATGTAATCCATCTACAAATGGCATCTGTTAGGAACTCTAAAAAAGGTTGCAGTCACATGACTTGCTAGGCCTTTTCTTTTCCTATTCCCCCCTCTTGGTAAGCAGCATTTTCAAGTGGACGTGGTTGAGAAAGGAAAGGATGATCAGATGGGTGTAACTTCTTCAGATTTCTTATGTTCATAGACCAAAAAGAAGCATAATTTAATTTGCAAACGATAATAGCATTCTTGCTAATGCCTTTCTGCTACTGTATTTTTTTCCCCTTTGAATCATTGTGTACTCCGTATAATGTTTGTTCTGGCTTCCAGAACAAAACTTGTCAAATATTTGCACACAAAAAATGCTTGCTCAGGTTTCCATTTTTTGTTTGGCCCTGGAGTGCTACCCTCAAATTCAATTGATTTGGCTTTCTATATCATTGTCAATTTGTATACACTTTGTTGATAAAAAGCGTAAAACCAACACATTTATGAATCCTTGCCAGTATCTATATTCTTATGGGATAAGAACTGGGCTGGAACTCGAATTGTTCACTATACGTAAATCAAGAGGTTAGATTTGATTTGGAAAACAGAAATCAGAAATCCACGAACATGTGTTGAAAAACAATGTGTAATTGCTGTCTCCGATGTGGCAGATTATTACCCCATTATGGGTAGTGTAGCGCCAGCATACTTTGACTCTGCATGTGATTGACGGTCAAGACTTGGGACTTTTTGCCAATTGCATTGACATTTTTATATACGTGTCGGTGTCATTGAAGAGAGACTAGAAGCAAGTTTCCTGGAAAATTAGTGGAAGATATCATTAGCATGCGATTTTATGAGCATAACTATTACGGAAGTTTGATTCAACTATAAAACTTCTGTTCATCTCCTTATCATTTGACATCTTCATCCGTGAGCCCCAGTTTTGGTACTTCGAAAGTTAAATTGTATGTGCATCATGTCGGTTTTGTTGGTGTTCAGTCTTTGACGGTCTTTCAGCTATCATCTTTTTTTCTTTTTGCCTAAGCCAATATATTAATACGATATGTTTTATACGGTTCCTTCTGAAATATCAGGAGTTGTAAAATCCCTCCCCATTCGCGAAGTCTCGAGTTCTCTCTCAGATGGTAAAAGGTGAAAAAAAAGAGAGGGGAGGGGGGAAGAAAGAGTCCCATTCGAATTGATGGACACGATAGATGAAATTGATAGTTTGTCCTATAACCAATATATAAAGGCTTCCCAATCTAATCAAGGATGGAATTGGAGACAGTCAATCCTTTAAAATCAAATTCTTAAAGAAAAGTGGGGGAGCCTGCGCCTGCATTGGGACAATCTGCCGAGAATACATGGACTGATTGCCTTTGATCGTGGTTTTAGAAATGGATTTGACCCAAGCTGGTGTGGGCTTTTTTGAATAAAAGGCATTCTCGTTCGTCCACACTCCTTAGCCAATTTTCTTTACAAATCAAAGATACATTGACGGATACACACCTCCATATTGTGACTGCTGTAGTAAAAATTGGTTTTTTTATTTTGTTCTTTTTTAAGAAATTCAGGAATCTCTCGTACATGTGTAACCTTTTTATTTTTGTTTTTACTACTGTAGTTAAGACTCAAAACACCTCTCGTTTTTATTTTAAATATAAATAAATCTCTCGATTATACGTACAGGCCTCAAAATCACAGAACGCATATATCAATCTCATGGTACTGTAATAAGGTACACGATAAAAAAAAGCAACATCCCGATACACACAAATACTGCCGTATCTTATCCTCTCCGTTCAAAGATGAAAACGAGAGCCGTTGATTATGAAACTGACGACGCGAAAACCCGAGAGCAGGGATGAAAACCCTATGAACAGGAATCCGGCGAATCCCAGGGCGATCGAGATGTCCGACTGGATGCAGAACGCGCTCGTGCCCGTACACGTGTCCGTCCGTCTCAGTGCTTTTGCCAACGCTGTTCCCGCCGAGTTCGCCGACAGTAGCAGGTACGCGAAGACCTAGACGATCACACCCCAGACACACGAAACTCGAGTTCATAATTCAAAGTTATAATTTAAGATTAAACAAGGAAACTTCATAACATACATATCAGAGAGACAGAGAGTAAAGGCAGGAAAGTTTAGGGTTTGGAGTTTGGACCTGGTCGTGGCCGAAGTCGAACCAGACCTGTAGGATTTCGGGTAAGAGAGTGGCGCCTCTGGAGATTTCCCAAACAGAGACTACCATTTCGAATAGAGAGTACACGGCCACTATGGCATTCGCTGCGAACACGAATCTGCAGGAGTTTTGATCGTATGTTTTTAATTTCTTTGAAAAAGGTATTGAGAAAATTGAATTGAAAAAAATGCATCTTTTCAATTTTCTGTATGTTTCGTTGGGGAAGCTGAGTCACGGAATTGACTTCCAGTAAAGCGCTTCTATTTCTTCCCTAACCGGAGGTGTTCGTTTTTACAGTGAAATAGTATTCGCTCGCGTTTTCGAAACAGTTTGTCTCTGAAAAAAAAAAACAGAAAATTGTTTCCAGGAAACATGTTCTTTTTCAGTCGATTTTTAATTTTTGAAATGAAACAGAGCAAAGTCTTTTATTATTGACAATAAGAAATCAATCTTGCGTCTTGTTCTTCAACATTTTCTAGTAAACCAAACGGAGAAGAGAAAAAGGGTGGTTACGGGGATACCTGAAGGCGTCGTAATCGTACCAATGCGGGGAAGAGGAACCACGTGAGTTGGTGAGCATGAAGACAGATGAGGCTAGGGAGAAGCAAAAGGCGGCGAGGCGAAAGACGAGGATGAGTGAGTTGAAGCGGCGGAGCTTCTGTTCGGAAACTGTGGAGTGGAATTGATGGGTGGTGGAGGTCGGGATACGGCGGTGAGGGGAGGGGGTCCCGCCGTTACGGAGGGCCTGAGGGGATAGCATGGTGATAGTATACAACAAGGTGGGAGATCATTAGGAGTAGGAGGAGACAGAGAGAGACGGACAGAGATGATGATGATGATGAAATAGGGTCTGGCGGTGGGAAATTTTTTGAAAATTTTCTGGTATTTTTTTGGGGAATTTACTTTTAATGGTGGAAGGTTCAGGGGGGAGGTGGAGTCACGGGGAAGGGCGAGACGTCCATGGAGAGTCGAGAGAGAGAGAGAGAGAATGAGAGGGAAAGTGCGGAGTAAAGAAAGAAAGCTGAAGATGGGCAAGAGAAATGGGGATCTCTATTTCTATACGGTGATAAAGCGACTTTTCTCTCTTTCTTCCTTTTGCATGCATATTATTTATATATACAGCTCCTTTGCTTCCTATTTTTCTCTCTGAGTTGTGCGAATTTGCGTTTTTTTTTTTTTCAGCCTCGCTTTGTTGTTTTCCCAATTCCACGCGTTCCTTCATCTGAAGCTTCTTTTTCTCATGTAATGAAATTGTTTATACTGAGCTGCCATCTATCATTGTTCTTGACAAGAAGATGACCGTGAAAAGCCCTTGTTATGGGTTACTTTACATCTTCTAAACATCTTTTGCATGGAATTTGAGACACCCACCCTCAAAGGCAACCTTTTGGAGTTCACACGCACTTTGCTAAAAGCCCCCATCTATCTATCCTGATTCCTTTGGAAACACAATGAATGTGAGTCGTGACCAGCAAAATTGCTTCACAGCCGAAAGATCTGTGTCTGCAGGCAAAGTCAATGTCAAATAAATAGACTCTTCAGAATTATTTGTGGTTTTACTTTGTTTTCAATATTCAACTTATGCAATACTGGCCTTTGGCCGTAATCCCTGGTCGCTATTTTTGGCTCTCTTCTCCCTTTCTTGTCGATCGATCTTTATTCTTCATCAGTAAAACTAGAGTCAGCAGGCAGTAAATATATTAAGTTGGATACTAAGGCCTCATTTATTTTTGCTAATTGAGATGAAAGTTGAAAATTGAATAAAATATTATTAGAAAATTTGTAATGATGAGATGAGATTAGATTTGTGAAAGTGAATGAGCCCTAAATAGATGCTAGTACCATGTGTTTTGATTTTGAATTTCTGCAGCATGATAATATGGGTGAATTGTGAAACCATTTCTCTATTCATTGAATATATATATATATATATTAATAAAATAACAAAAAAAAATCATTTTTCTTAAGTGAGATGTGTATTTAAGAACAAAATATTTAAAAGGATGGGATGGGATATCTCAACAAAAATACCATAACATCGATTAAAGTGGATCAAGGAAAATAAATGAAATGGAAAACGGAACATCAAATTGATACGGTCCCATGTTTTCTTGATCTGGTAACTGTAAAGAAATTATCCTCATAAGAGAGATTTTTAGAATATTACATTAAGGTGAACATTGAGAGTCATTGATTGTGGTTGGAACCGGCATAGGGGAAATGTGTTCTGAAATTAATTGCATTAAGGTTACCATTGAAGAACTCAATTGTCTTATGTACAACTCTCAGATAAGAGAGCATTCAAACAAATCTATGGTATTTTCTTGCTTGATAAGTCTGGTTTACCGTCCTTTTGATTTAGGTAACTTACTTTTAGATTTGTTCCAATTCTATGTTATATAGAATAAATTTTGTTTTTTGACTTAGTTTGAATACTTGATTTTGGAATTTTTGTAACCCTAAACCCTATTGAATATTAGATGAGAAAAGATATGATGGCATCGTATGGGATAGAACATGAGCTTCATGTGTTGATGAGAAATGAGGGATGGATGATGACACCTGGTGAATTTGTAGTTAAAGAATCTAGTGGTGGGGTATGTGTTAAGAGTGGTCCGGCGGAGGAAAATAAACAGTAGACAAAAATTGAGAGAAAATTAAAGGGAGGGAGGGGGAAAGGATAGTAGAGAGAGAGAGAGAGAGAGAGAGAGAAGCCCGAGAATGGTGTTCAATATCGGAAGATGGTACTGGCAAGAATCCCGTGAGAACTATTAAAGCAGAGAGACTATTTATCATGAAATCTTTGCTTTTGCAAGTTGCACCTCGTGCAGCATATGCCACTAAACTTGTCACGACCTTCTCTCCTATCGAAAAAGCAATAATCCCCCCACAACGAAAAAATGGGGGCCGGATCAAGTTTCTGAATTACTTATGTACAACTCATGTTGACTGTTGAGCCCCACAGCCTGATAATTTATTCCTCTCTTATAATCTTATTGTTTGCATCATCAAGTTCTTTTTATTTATTTTTCTCTCTTTTTATGGATAAGTCTCCCCGTTTATATATACCGTATAACATATGATAATGGTGCAAGTTTTTGTACGTCATGTAGATCCCATCAATGTCGAATGATGATTTACAGGACAAAATAGCATATATATATATATATATATATATATATATATATATATATATATATGTGAATAAACTTTCTTTTCTGGGTGGAGCATATGACTAATGTGGATGTGCCGAGCGGAATGAGTCGTTCACTTCATCATAGTTGTTAAGTGGTACTGCCGGTGGTGCTCTTTTTCCCTTAAACCAGCTTACATATTGTTTTTCTTAAAAAAAACATCCTTATATAAACAGAAACAAATAAAAATAAATGTTTTGAGTGCTATAAAGTGCATGAGAAAAGCATTTTGTTGTCCTTCCCCATTAACAAAGCATATCATTAGATCTCTCTGTATGCGGGGCTTTCATGTATCAAGTGTGCTGTTTCCATGGCTATCTGTTCAAAAGCAATTGGTTAGATGGTTAATTTCAAGGTTTTTTTAAATCATCAACTAAAGTTTTGGGTGCTAACAAGATATCAGAATATTGGTTAGTGTGGGGACTTCTTTCCTTTTTAACCCTGGTTATGGATCGGGGGAGAATAAAAAATGAAAAAATTGGTTCTTAGCTTAGCTGGTTAAGAGCACTAGCATTGGCTTGGCCAAATGCATCTCTAAATTTTAGTCAATATCACACCTTTTTATATATATTTGCCTATTCTATTTACGTTCAATCTCCACATTAAATTAGTCATTTACTTTCTATATAATAATAAAATATTATTAAATTAATAATTTTTTTATTTAATTTATTTGTATCACATTTATAATTCTACCAATTGAATATTAATAATAATTAAATTAATATTAAAAATTTTATATTTTTAAAAGTCATTTAATGTTAATAATAAAAAATATTGATTAAACTCATCTAAAATTCTATTTAAAATTCTTAATTACAAACCAAATAGTATTTTTATTGGAGTGAGAAATTAATATTTTAATATTTTAATATTTGGTGAATCAATAGTGATTCTCCA
The DNA here is from genome assembly GCA_029856935.1 of Cyclocarya paliurus. NCBI lineage: Eukaryota > Viridiplantae > Streptophyta > Magnoliopsida > Fagales > Juglandaceae > Cyclocarya > Cyclocarya paliurus. The sequence continues at coordinate 2,538,617 of JARVXP010000207.1, read as the reverse complement.
TCTTTGGCCAATCACTGTAGCAAAAGTCAATTTTATTTTAGACTTGAAAAATCTAATGTGGAGTGTTTTTAATACATATTATCTAAATTTTAGTCAATTTTTAATTTTAACCAAACCAATGCTAATGCCTTAAGAGTTGTGGATATAGTTTATAGCAGGAAAAAATAGAGGATACAGAGTGATGGGCCTGTCCCAGAAATAGATTATGATGGGCTTCGTCCATAGATAAAAGAGAAATAAAAAATAGGGGCATTCCGAGAATTGAACTCGGGACCTCTCGCACCCTAAGCGAGAATCATACCACTAGACCAAATGCCCGTAGGTGATCTCTGCTTGCTCAAAATCTTTAAATCTAAAGACATCAGTATCTTTATTCCCCTCTTATCCAGTGATCACAAATTTTAAAGCCCAAAGGTGTAGGCTTCATTTGCGTTCGTTGCACGCAGTTGATCATCTAGTAATGAAGCATTGATTCTTGAGATGGATCTTACAGTTTGCCGTTGTGCGAATAAGGGAGGTCAAAATACAGGCAGGACAACCTCGACCACAAGCGTAACAGGAATCCAAAACACCCACCCAACTTTACCAGAAAAAGTGACTAAAAACTCAAAAGCTTAGACACAAAATCCAAGATTAATCCAAATACAAAATTCGTATTAACAGTACTGAAAGCATCATTATGACTTGTCTCAATTGGAGTCAACGAAGCAAGTATCATCATTAATATGGTAAGGGTCTCTTCTTTTTATAGGTGGCGTTACTCTCTGGGTAACTTCTTCTCATTTGACAAATAAATTAGAAAAGTAAACAACTGCAACTGCAGAGAATTTTGACTTTTGGAAGCTATCAAGGTGGAGCATATAGGTAGTTGAACTTTAATCTAAACATACCGACACTAATATAGGGCTTCAATGAACCACTTAAAGATATTGAAATGGCCATTAGGCAAGCAGATATCTCAATAGCCATTAGGCAAGCAGATATTGTTTTAAGTGCATACCTACTTAGTCACAGCATTGGGGCCAATATATACATGCATCTCTTCTCTCTCTCCCAAAGCATCTCTTAATCAGAAAAAAACCCGGGAAAAAATACAAGCATATATTGGTCAGTCTAGACCTGTAACAAGTACAGGACATTAATCTGCAATCATATTCTTTATGCAGTTTACAAAATGAGCTTTTTCACGAGCTATTAAAGAAGAAGAAGGAGGATATCATTTCATTCGGCCGTTTGTATACAGAAATGATTTCATTTTATCTCATCAATATATATATATAAAATATAATAAATAATTCAACATTTTCAAATCCTAAAATAACAATAATATTTAAAAATAATATTCTAATATTATTTTATTCAATTTTCATATAAAATCATCTCATCTCATCTCACTATCTAAACGGACCTGAGTGTTCTTAAAGAGCAAGCCTGAGGTCCATCATCACTGCTAGGGACTAAATTGACTGAGTCAAACCTTTCGGAAATCTATCACTAAGAGAAGAGAAAAAGTCAAGAGATAAGGCAAAGAAGTTGGCTCAATCTCCTAAAAGAAAAAGATATCACAAGTCAAGTTGGACTTTATCACTCCAAGGAAATAACCTCTATATAAGGAGCAGCTCTCCTATAAATTTGAGGGACTCTGGACGGGTTCTTTACAGGCTCACTCCATGCATTCTCCACCAATTCTCTAGAGGGACTCTCCTAAGACTAAATTCTCACATTGTATTGAGTGATATATGAGGCCATGAGACATTGTAAAATCATCACCTGATATAGTGAATTTTACTTCCAATAATCCGCAGACATAGACTTTTATATTGAACCACGTAAATTTCTGTATATCTCATTTATTTACTTTTATTTACTTATTTATTATTTATATAATGGATGAATGCGACGAGCACGATATCAAAATCTGAATCACCAACGTGAGTCGGGAATGACCCTTTCTTCATTTAGAGTGTTATGCAATTTTCGATATTAACAATCACCCTCATGTTATGGGTAGTTTATATTGTAGACATCTTATCAGTGGACATGTTTGCTAGCAAAATAAAATCGAAGTACTTACTGTACTCGATCTGCTACAAAAAAGTTTTATCCGCAACGTCAGATATTCAGCTTGCATATATCGGCACGTACCGATAGGGAGCAATCTATTTCCTGATGGGTAGTGCTACAGGAAATTCAACCGATAACTGCAAAGGCACTTTTTTATTTTTTTTATAATTATTTATAATTATTTTTAAAAGATAAAAAAAAATATCAATTCATTAATATTCACTTTCTTAACTAAAAAAAATTATAAAAAAAATAAAAAAATCAATTGGATAACTTATATAAGTTCAGCTAGCATTTTGCTTTCCTGGTTTGCAGATACCAACGTTTCAGGAACCTAAAGCTGTCGTAAGGATCTTTATGTTGGGGTCATGGAGGACAACAGCGTTGATGGCTCTATTATATGGTAATGACCCAACAGTGGTCAACGGACGATGACAAGAAACTCACCTTTATACCCTCATTAATTCTAATGTAATACAGCATTGGATTCCCGGGCACCTTTAACATGGCATTCCATAATTTCAAACAAACAATGATTACGTGAAAAATGATCGACTTATATAACATATACTTCTCGTGCCTAGCTATATATATAAACCCCACACCTTAAATACCCCCACTTACTCCCACCCTGCACAATCCCATGCAAAAGATGAAGAGGAAAGATATTCAAATATGTCTCTTTTTGGCCTTCGTCTTTATTGCTACTCGAAGTTATTCTGCCACGGCCATGAGGATTCACAAAGCAGAACCAGGTAAGTCCCTAAGCTGGCCTTGCTGATACAACAATGCATACTAAACTGGTATCTTCAGAATTGAGTAGAAACAGACAGATGGTTAATTTCTTTGTTGCTTCCCTAGGTGGCTTCAAGCTCAAACCTGCACAATCGAGTGAAGGTTCAGCAGCTGGATTCTTGTCTGCTACTTGGGTGAGTAGAACTTCTTCCGGGTGGCATCTATTTTTCACAATAGTCTTACATTCAATATGACGGAAACTGCTTGTACATGACTTCTCTTGTTTTCATGAAAAGAACAAATCAGGAATGCAGGTCATAAAAAATAATCGTAAGGTTCCTTCAGCACCTAATCCCATTGGAAATCGGCACCCACCAGCGAAGCATGACTGAAAGGAGGCACTCAATGCTCAGCAAAACAAAACAAATATGGTGAAGATGCATTTATCTTTGTGGCTTCTTGGTTAGAAATTATGTATAACATTTCACTGTCTCGTACTTGCAAAAGGATGTTTTATGTTTGGGATGTAAGTCATATAAACAGGGGGCACCTACCTCTTATACTAACAGTTTGAGATGATTTTGCATACTCGAAGGACCTCAAAACTGTGTCACATATAGCTACTAAATTTTAGATTGGAATTAAATGAGGTACGAACATGATCAGTTTGCAGGAACATAAGGTGCAGCTGCCGGAAGCAATTTCCTGCCTGCTCTGCTGTGCTAGTCTTTCTTATATACCAAGCATTTGCGTTTTGCAATTTAAGACCAACTTCAAAGAACTACCCTAAACTATATCTGTCTGACAAAACTATCTTCATCTGGCATATGGAACCAAGTCATGTGGAAGGTTGTCTTGCCACGGATTTTTTTCCTCAAGGCATAAAATTTATTTCTTGGAGTCCAAACTCCAAATTATCTCGCTTAAGAGTCATCCTGCTTCATTAAAAAAGTGAAAAAAAAAAAAAAACAAGAAGAAGAAGAAGAGAAAAAACAGTGGCGGCATGGAAACATGATCGTTTAGTCTTTTCAAATACCCAGCTAATTTTTAAATGGACGTATTTTCTTTAAAACCTTTACACATATGATTGGCCAATCATGATTAACTTTTAAAGAAAAATTTCTCGGGAATCGCGATTTTTTAAGGAACTACGCGGTTTTAAGCTGGTTGAAAGATGTGCCCATGCAGCCCTGTAATTCTCGACAATGAAGCAGGCTGCTATGAGGAGCTAGCATTTGAAAACATTTGCTCGATTCATTCCTTCTTGTACAATCCAAGTCCATGTTCCAGAGCCGTTAGTCCGGTACTCCAAAACACCTAGAAATATAGAACTAAGTGGAAAAAAGCGTGCCTATTTAATGCACGAGTCATGTTAAGTATCATCAAAACATGGCCGGAGGCACGGTGCAATGCAATGGCATTCGATTCTTTTTACTGTTTTTTATTGCTGAAAGAAAATTTATAACGTAGAAGATTGCCACATGGATGTCAACGATCGAGGCCCACCAATGTCTTATAAGCTAGCTGTAACGGCCTTATCATTGTCTGTATATATTTAGTATTTCTTAACACAAGTTCTGTACGCATAAGACAAGTATAACCTTGCAATCCCCGTTGCAGCTGCGTTGTTTCATAGGAATGACTCCTTGAGGGCACTCTAAACTCTAAAAGTCTCTCACAATTACTAGCTGATTAACCTCTTCATATCATGGCCAACGACGATTTCATAGGAAAATTCTTGTTCCTTCTAGCTACAGTGGGATCAGCGGCTATCGTGGTCACAATTTACCATTGTATAACTGTTTGTTTTTGTAACCGGCACCCGGCGGCTGCTAACCAAAGCCCTCCACAAAGACTCAGGCGATCACGTTTTGTGTCTGAGACAATGGAGACATCTATCGGTTGTACCAGCGCTTCTATGGTCCAACTCATACCAGCGCGCAAGTATCAGAAAGGTGTGGACTCGATGGGCGAAGATGGCACTTGTGCCGTGTGCTTGAGCGAATTTGAAGATGGTGAAGAATTACGTACCTTGCCAGGATGCATGCACTCGTTTCACGTCCCATGCATTGATATGTGGCTCTACTCTCACTCAACTTGCCCGATTTGTCGGTCTAATGCCACTCTTTTGTCATCAACGTTTCATCGTGCAACAATTTCAAGTTCCGACGGGTCCGAGGCACATTCAGGAACGCTGCAAGATATTGTTATACATTCTACGCGGGCATGATAGTGAAAGGTTTGTCGATATCCCACTATATTTGCTCAAGGTTTAGTCCTAGGGATCAGGAACCTTACCTCTGATGTTTTCAATGCATTTATCTTGGCTCGGATGTTTTTCTTTTTCTTCCGTCTCTAGTACGTGACGGTGAAAGCTTGTGCTGTATGGAGAGAAATGTTAATACAACAGGACACCCGCATGGTGGTTTGATTCCATTCAAACTGTGAGCAGGCAATTAATTAGCCTTAACACCAATAATATGGGCCGATTAAATTTGACTGTGGGTTAGGAGCAGCCCAGTTGGATAGGACCATATGCTTTTAAAGAAAGGTTTAAATTACTGCTAAATTGCATGCATTATTAATTTATTAGTCAAATACAGTCTTTGATCATGCGCCATAAGGTCCTGATCGATATCTGTCTATAGGGCCAGGGGTGGCCATAAATACTCAGAACTGGGCCTAGACAGGTGGCTTAACTGAGGTTAAAAGCCCATCAGAATCTTGGGCTTCACAGAAATGCAAAAAGAGCACATCTGCAATTTATTTCAGTTGTTTTGGGCCACTGGCCTGGAAAGCTGGAACCTTTCATTAGAGTGAGAACTGAGTCGCTGACTCGATAGTGACCTGTCATACTCAGACTTCAACTTTATTTCACCCTATTTTTACGACAGAAGATATCAAAGTTATTTAGTTGGACATAACTTTATTAACACGGGGATGGAAAATCTTGGTGGGGTTGGTAGTGGGAAAAATGAACTGTAGGACAAATTTGTGTTTTTACGTCGCAGACAGTATGATTAAGAGCACGATCTATTCCTCGATCGACCAAAATGGCTTAAGATTTAAAGAAAGAAAGAAAGCCGTTCTCACCAGATTTGGGGACACAAATTCAGTGTTGTTAACCATAATAAAAGTAGTATCTTACCAGATATATGTGATATTTTGTGCTTCAAAACTACCCAATAGATAAGCAGTAGTCCTTAAGTCCAAGGTGCAATGATGATCGCTATTTCCTTACTGAGAGAATATGCAGTCGAGTTGTTTGGCACGCAAAGAGTATCATTTGTTCTTGCTATAGAAAAAGTATTCGATTGTGGTTTCAAGCTGTGATGTTGTACGACTTCCGTATAAGCCCAAAACCTTGTTTGTATGCATATTTATATTTTGTAGGCCTCATTATAGCCATACTTTATTTGTTGAGTCGAGGAAAAAACTACAAAATGTCTAGGTTGATGAAAGATTCTTGTTTGTCCTAAATTGCCATTGACCAACATAAAAACGTCGACCGTTGCTTTCAAGTAGTAAAATCCTAAACAATGGGTATTTTGGTACATTAGCCACGATAGGATTATTAAATGGGATATCACTTTCTTCTGTGATCTCATGTGAGCATTCCTCGATGGACGCGACAACTCAATTAACCATAACCAGTGAGGCGTTTACCGACTTCTTTTGCTCGGTCCGTTGGTGATTCTTTGAGCTACCAGTTTTTTCTTTTCTTTTTTGGATAAAGAGAATCTTTTTATTTTATTTTATTGTCTGGTTAAAAGACAAGAGTATCCACCGTTTGATGGTTTAGTCGTTTGGGATAACAGTGAAAAGGGGTTTACAATCATGCTTCATGATTCAAGAGTGTGATTTTCAGAGAGAAACAGAGCCTTTGGATATGATTTAGCAGGTGGCTGTTTTGGGCTTGTCTTCACAAATAGGAGTTAGGAAATACTTTAAAGGTTTTCACTAAAGAGAGGCTGCGAGTTTGTTACCTCTTCTCAGTTGTAGTGAGAGTTCATGATCTGGGTTCTTGGGCTTGTCCGCTGTTCATATAAGATTGAGACGGTTCAGAATTCCCTAGTAAGCTTTTTTCTTTCACTTTCCTGGGTTTTTCTTGCAGCGGAAACAAAGGGGTTTCAACTTTTCCAGTATAGTTTAGTTCGATGGTTTTACAACTAAGCTATTGCAGTGGAAGTTGATCTTTTTATGTTTAATTTGAGGTAAGATCTAATGTGATTTGAATGCAAAGATGAAATCATTGAGTAGTGTAGGACTTGCTCTGAGTGTAGTTTTTGGTTGCCTCTTCTTGGCTCTTGTTGCGGAGCTTTACTACTTATTGTGGTGGAAGAAGAGGTTAACCAACAGAGAGATGGAAAATGATTACAGCGGCCCAGCAAGTGAGCTGTTCTACATGTTTTGCTGGAAAAAGTCTACTTCTTTGAGGCACACAGCTTTGGATCCCGAAGAACTCCGTTCTTCTATGGGAATCACAGGCACCCTTGTCCATGAACCAGAAGGCCAGCTTCATATGCAGTCAAACAAGGATTTTTTGCTTAAATCCTTCGGAGATGATGACATGGAGACAGAGTTCATGAGGCTGCAAAACCTCTCAGGCCCTCCGAGATTCCTGTTCACAATTATAGAGGAAACCAAAGAGGATTTAGAATCTGACGATGGCAAGTCTAGGGGTGACAAGAGTGGAAAGGGTTCCAGAAGTAGAAGCTTAAGCGATTTGCTTCTACCATCGGAGACTCCGTATTTGACCCCCCTGGCTTCCCCATCTTTTTTCACTCCCCCTGTCACTCCTATGAACTCTTACAATCATCAGCAAGGATTCAACCCTCTCTTTGAATCAGCAACAGATGCAGAGTTCAGAAGCATAAAGTCCTCACCTCCTCCAAAGTTCAAGTTCTTAAAGGATGCAGAAGAGAAACTAAAAAGAAAATTAATAGAAGAAGCCAAAGAAAAGGTCCATAGCACCGATGAGGTTGTCCATGAAAACAGAAATCCAGCTTCCCCATCAAAGTTTCATAAAGACGAGGAAGATGGGCCTTTCATCACAATTATTGTTGATAAGCATAAAGAAAGAGATGTTAATCACCATCCACTACAGTATCATTCAAGCACTTCACAGGTACTTCCTCTAGCTTCTTCACCCTCATCATTCCGATCACCGATTAACAAGAAGCCCAGTTTACATTAGAGTTCCATTAACCAAAATGAAATGGGTCTGTTCTCACAGGCACTTCTTCTAATTATCTTTTATTAGATGTTTTCATCTGTCAGGTTCTTGTGTTTATCTCAATTTCTTTTTAAGGGGTTTGGGGATGCAGTTACAGGTTAAACATTCTTAACCCTTGTGCTCTGAATCTTTTGTTTTGGGGGAGGGGGGCACATTCTCTGCAACTTTGACATGGAGAAGTGGGTCTGATGCAAGTGGTGGGGGACCTGTGGAGTTATTTGTTTTATTCAACCTCCATGTCTCCTGAGTTGTCTCATAGCTGTAACTCTTATGAGTGATGGTCCAACTGATGCTATTGCCGAACCAGTACTGTAAAATTCTTTTTACGGCCAAGCTTCTTTCCCCGCTAAATTTCTAGCCTTTATTCGTTGTTCATCCTTTTTTTTTTTTTTCGGTTAGAAGGAAAGTTTAGTAAAAGCCAAAGAGGCAATCGAATACCAAGGAGCCCGGTGATAGCATAAAACCCCGGCATCTGGTGAAATCACAGTTACCAAAGCAATAGGGTTTTGGTGGGCCAAAAGGTAGGTTAGGGTTTGCATGATGAACCATTCAACAAAGTGACAAAGTTGGAAAAGGGGGGTTTGTGAGATGCGCCACCTTCGGCTTTTCCTAAACAACAAAGGAGGCAAATGCCCGTGAAAATGTCTCGTGGTGGTAAAAGCCAAAAGCTACAGACACTGTAGAATCATCATACACACCACCCTTTATCAGCTCTTTAAGAGTATGCAGCAGCATGATTTTATTATTGCCTTGCGACCAAAGCTGACCCAGACTTTGTTGCTACTTGCATTCTTTACTGATCCAACCTGACACTCCTCGGACTTCACTTGTATGACATTTAAATAGCTACCATTATGTCAATGGGAAGGATTAATTTTAACAATTACTAACAGTTCATTAGTATACGGGCATTCCATATGCTGCAAACTTCATATGCGGATTGAGATTCGGACTACGCAATCGTGCTCAACTGCATCATTGTTGAGAGCAACTTTAGAACATAAAAAAAGAACAAGAAATATCAAGGTTCACGATGAGCAGCGCGATCTCATAAATCAGGCATTAGTGGCAGCGAAAACATTATACCACAAACCTTATTTTTCATTTGATGCTTTATAAAGAAGAAAAAAGTATTTTAGAACATACAGATGCAAGGTGATTATATTTCATGGGAAACCTATATTAAATGAAGTAAAGAGTTAGTTAGATAATTTGAATTTGAATTCAATAACCAACGCTGCTTGCCCAATTTGGCATGAGAGTGCAACCAATTCCTTTTTTTTTTAATCAAATTCCATATATATGAATGTTACAGAGCCAATAAAATGAAAAAGAGTTTCAAAGTTAGAGCCCTGCAGCCAGATCTGTTATTCCTAGCCGAACACAGAGCGAGTTCATACCGGATTCTCCCAAGAGGCTGAATGAAGTGAATCCACAATAGGAGTTGTAAAGCTTACTTCTCATCTGGCTGTTGGAGGTTTCTCATTGATGTCAATATTGTCTCAAAGCCGATACTTGAGAAGTTGTAGCCAACAATCTTTAGTATGGCTAGGGCACTATATGTGCTTGCCAAGTGACTGATCTTGTGACTCAAAACCTTAGAAAGTCATAGAACAGAATGCTATTATAACAAACACAGCAGAAAACAGAACGATCGAAATTTAAGCGCACGATCTGTGTGTTATACCCCATTATTGTCTGGAGGAAATTGAGAAGTTCTTGAACCATGGAACGCCTAAAATTGTCCTGCATAAAACCAAGAGCTTCATAACATTTTCTTTACTTTTGAGTTACTTGAGTGAATTATAGAAAACATGCTTAAAAGGGAAGGCTCCCAGAAAATATAGATATAATGTGTGATTAATATTAGTAAGCGACCGCATGTCATCTTTCAGTTCAGCTTTATTTTTTGGGTGAGCTTGCAAGGATAAAACCCAGTTGGCAATTACATCCTTGCCATTTGCCAACCTAAAATGCCTACAAAATAAACATGTAATTAGATTTGTTTTTCTAAATTAAGTTGTTTAATTCAACCATGTGGTTGTGAACATAATCAAGTGCCTATCACTATACGAACATCACTCACTCTCCACACTATGACCTCGGAGAAGGAAGAAAAAAGGTAGGATATCCTCATATCCCTAACATTCCTTCGAGTCATTGCGAAATAGAAAAGAGAGAAAAAAAAAAAACATCAGATTATGATTCTTGGCTGCAGCTAGGATCAAAACCGAACATTGAAATCAGGACACTCAACCGTGGTTAAAAAAAATCCGAAATATCTCAAAAATTCAGAAGCAGACGTAAGATGGAGCTACAATAATCCAACTTTCCAAATCAAAAACGCAAAAACAATGTTCAAACGCAAAAATAATGAATATATGGAAGTACACTAAACCCTGTTTCTTTTTCACTCGCGAAAGCAAGATGGAAGAGAGAGAGAAGGGGGGGGGAGGGAACGCGATCGAGGGCGGAGAGGAGGTGGAGACCGGAGATGACAAAGTAGGCGAGGGTGAGGTGGTTGATCTCCTGCTGGTCCTGGTAGGACGACTGCAAGAGATGGTACTACATCATCTCCGGGTAAATCACGTGCCTATCCCTCCCGAACACCGAATAATGAGACGACGGGGATGGAGGCTTATCCAATGGCAATGGCTCACGGTCCGATTCCTTGGCTTCCTTCGTCTTTGAGTTCGCTTCTTGTATACGTAAGATCTATTGCGTTGAAGGGATCTTTGCACTTCTTTTTCTCCCTTTTTTGCTAGATTGTAGGGATCTAGGTCAAGAGTCTTCGCAAGGTTCCCAATGCAGCCACGTCGGATACTCGGGACAGGATGGAAAGGACTCGAATACACTGTTCACGTCATAGTTAAATTTTTGAGAACTGCTAGATCCTACCTTATTTCCCATTCTCAGATCCTCTAGCATTTGCATTTCTAGAGCCATCCCGCTCTTTCCTCCAATGACTACCTCTCTCACCCTCCTATTTAGAGGTGTAAATTTAAATAAAAAAATCGATAAATCGGTCTGAACCGAATCGGACCGGATCGATTTTATTAGTTTTAAATCAATCCAATCCGAAACCGATTCTTATAATTTATAAATCGGTTAGAACTGGTCCGATTCCGGTTTTAAGATTTTTTAGACCGGATCGAACTGGTTGATAAAAAAAATAAAAAATTATATTTTATATATAAATTTTATACAAAATTAAAATTATACAAAATATTTTTTATATATTAATATATAAGTTTTATATATAATGTATAATTATACGTGAAATTTTTTATATAATTATATATATCATATATGAAATAATTTCATATTATAATTCATAAAATATAACATAAGATGTTAATTTTAAATATGAACATTTGTAATTTGTTTGATCATATACTATTAATATAATTATATATAAGATAATGTTATTATAAAATAAAAGTTTAATCTTAAAAATGAAAATGTAATTGATCATGTATTATATAGTTATACTAATATATAAATTTATAACTTATACTAATAGTCTAATATAAACTATAGTTATAGTTATATTTAGAGTCTAATATAGATTAATAAAAATATAACAGATTTTTTTAAAACAATTTTTTTTAACATAGTTTTAATGACAAAATGTCAAACTTACATTTTAAAAAAACTGAAAAATTGGATCGGACCAGACCTGAAACTGGTAAAACCGGAAGTACCGGTTTAGGAGGGTAACCGGTGCGTAATCGGTTTTAAAAAATACAAAACCGGTCATATCGGTTCGATCCAAGATTTTATCCAAAACCAGACCGGACCAAACCGGTTACACCCCTACTCTTACTCTTTATTCTCTCACCCTTAGCTTTAAAATACATCAGCAACCTAGAAACAAGATTGTACCATTCTACAAACCTCGGCCAAATATCAGCACATTCCTTCCCAATAGGACCAGTAATAGCAGACCCTTTCATTTCTCCTTTCGGATTCACGATCACACCAGCATTATCTTCAAAGTTCATGAAAAAAAGTTCATCTCTACATTAAGGAAAACGAGGACGGAATCACCATCACAAATCTCATTTTTCCAAAGCTCTCTACAACACAATGCTCTCTTATTCCAAAGCTATCATTTTTCCTCCCTCCCCAGAGTTGTCTTCCCACACGTTATTTTTCTCATCCCCGAGCAAGTCCGCCATGTGCAAACGTTAAAGCAGCAGATGGATAAATAGATGTAGGAAAAGGGAGGGATCTGGGGTTAAATCTCTAGTTGTTGGCCAGGAAAGGAAATTCACATATATTGCCTACAATAATGATTCTGTCTTTTTCAACTTGCATGCTTCTTTGCAGATACTTGAGGAACATTCTCTCTAGCTAGAGTTCTGCACATACCATTTCAGAGCTCATTGAATCACTAAGATGTTGGCATTTGGATGACTGAGATCTTGGCCCTGTACCCTCAAAGTGGAAAGGCCACGGTACGGTGGCACCCATACCGCCTCCATTGCTGCCGATCGCTAGGTCTTCCCGGCCTCTACCTTGGCAGGTTACGCGCGCGGAGTTGTCGCAACGTGGAGATCTTTAAACTTTGGAGTCTGATTTTGGGGCAGATTTTTTCATGTGTTTTACTCCATAGAATGATAGCGTTTTGACTATTAAGGAAGCGATTCGTTCCTAGCGTGCGCGGGGAGGCCCAAAGTGCGGACTGTATATAGAATTTTTCCATAAATTTTTAGTTGGTTTATTTTTTATTTCAGTATTCAGATTTAAAACTATTTTTTTATTAAAAGGTTAAAAAACAATCCATTATTTTTTAAACGAATTCGAATGCATTTACAGGTTATTTAATTTTAATAAAATAGATTTTATTTCATATACTTTGATAAAAACCTTTAAATAATTTATATCTATTATATTCTTAAATAATATGTATTATATCAGAAATTGAATTTCCTTTTATTGTTTAAAAAATGATATATTATTTTTTCTAAAAAATAAAAGTTTTTAACAAAATTAATTTTAATATTAAAATAAATACCAGTTTATACAAGTTAAGTTAAGTTTTACATGAAATATATTATTTAAAAATCAAGCATAATTTTATGGTCATGAGCAGTTCTTTTAATAACGATCAAAATCTAGTTTGTTCAGACTAATTTGAATAGTTTTGTTTATTTTGAAACCTTTTTTTCCCACAGATTTAAGGAATTGGATTCGGATAACGTGAATACAATTATGAATTTAGCTATATCGGATGATAGTTATTGTAGTGTTGCTTAATAAATGGTAGCAGTGGTTATCATTTAAAATTATTATATTTTCAATCCGAAATGTAGACAATACATTATACGATTTGATTTGATAAAAATCCATCACGTGACTTTTCGAATAATAATATCACGCAATACATTTCACAGTATATATTGTTATGTAAATCACGTGTTGATCTCATAAAGTTATAAGGCTCCGTTTCCCTGCTTCCCCCGCCGTAACTCCCTAAGAACGTGACCGATTTCCACACTACAAGTCATAAACCCCAGCCCCGCCCTCTTTCTAACACGCCCGCGCACATACAAATAACAAAAGTAGCAGAGTACTTTCGTCGAGCGCTTGGGTTGCAAGATTGCGAAATCCACGTAGTCATGAAGGGCAAGAAGGCAACGGTTCTGACGTTTGCAGATAAATGCAAGGTTCTCTCGCTACCTCCCTCCATTCCCCCTTTTCTCTCTCTCTCTCTGCGAATCAAAATTTGATATCATCTGTAACGCTACTTCAGTTTGCTGTTTTCGCACGATGATATCTCTAACTTCTGGTGCCTTTAGACTGTTAACATTAACGATAAAGGGTATTGCAGAACATATTGGCTTCAAATTGGCAAGGCCACCTTAATACCATTAAAGCTGACGCCAAAGGAAGGTATCCTTATTATGCTCAAACGATTTGTTTTTTTTTTTTTTTTCTCAACTACATATAACTTCGTAAAGCCTCTTTGTCGACTTTAGCTTTGTATATGCTTGGTTATTAGCGATTAAGTAAAAACGGAAAAAAACTAAGTAAAGAATCATGTTAGAAGTCTAACACTATCGTACAATCGTTTTGTTTTTGGTAATCGAGCTGATAATTTTATAAACCAAATGACGTATTCCATGGATTTGGATATTGTAGTTTATTTTCTTTCTTTTTTATTTTCTTCAAATTTTTTGTATGGCTACTGTTAGTTGATGAGAGAAAACGCTACTTTGTACATTAGTAACGGGGGTTCTTCGCTTATACTTTGTATGAATGTTTAAGTAAGGAGGATATTTACACATCAAAGGTTAAATACATACTCAGAAGAGGGAAGCCATACATTTGGGTGCCTGAAAAGGATTTGCATAATGTGGTAAGTCCCTCTTTGTGGTGCATTCAGTTTTATATGCCCGCAAAAAGTATGATATCCTTTATTCATTTCTTTTACTTAATGTAGAACACAATCATCGATGAGCGTGGTTCATTTGCTGTGTCCAGTCCCATCCCAGGACCACTGACAAGCTTACTTGGATCGATGAAAAAGGTTGTTGATGATTTGGAATTGCATCGCTTCTTTTTCCTTGTTCAACTAGTCAATGAAGATTTCTTTCTTGTGCTCCTAAAAGTTTTTCCCCCTCGAGTGCTTCCATTCACAAACTATAGTAACGAGGCATGGAGCTGTATTGTATATCTATTATACAATTATTCTGAATAGTAAGAGGCGATGTTGATTTATTCACCTTCTGCAGCTACCAGCTCGGGTTGCTCTGACTGGGGATGTAGAGCCTCTTAAAGATGGAAAGGTATTCTAACTCCACTTAATGATAATGGAACATGCTGGCTCAAAATTAATGGCGTTAATAGATTGATCTTTGCTTTTTCTTTTTGAAAAAAAAATAATAATTTAGATTCTATAACCTATTAATTCTGGTCTTTGACTTCAATTTCTGCACTTATTTAATGTGTATTTTTAGTTTGTTCTTTGCTGTTGTCATCGGTGTGTAATTTAGCTCCGATAACTTTTCCTCAAAAGTAATTGCAGTTCAGTATCTTACCTAAGTGTGGAGCCAGACCTTGATTTGCCATATTCTTTCAAATTGTTCGACCTTAATATTTTTCAATGTGATATTTATAACATTTCATATTTGACTATTTTTTTTTCTTGTTCTTGTTATAGGCTCAGTCTGCAGCAGAAAGCCTTAGAGAAGTCTTATTATCCGAACAAAAAGCAATTAGTCAGTGCAGCTATACAGTTTCTGGTGTATTAAGTTCGTCTAATCTTAGTTATGCATCTCGAAGTGAAAGCCTTAAGGAGTTACTGGAAGGGGATGAAAAATATGTGGTTTATAAGTTTAATTTCAGGTAAACAACATCCTCTCTGAATTACTTGTCTTGTACCGTTTGGGTATAGTTGGTTTAGCAATTGAATGTCCTCATTATGTCGAAAGGATCTGGAAAATTTTATCACAAGCCCTGAAAGAAGTTCAAATTCTGCAATTATTACTAAGTGCAACTTGTAAATTGTAACTATTCACTTATACCTTGTTTACAGAGTCTGTAACTTTTGATGTATGTGTGACTTTCCCTGTATATGTGATGCACCTTCAAATGGCAGTACCCACTCTTACAGAGCACGCTGTGAAAGTTATATTTGGAGCATATGCAATTATATGATTATGCAATTTCATTTTGTGCTTGTCCTTTCTACAATATGGTTCAAATTATATACTACATTTGCTGCTCTCATATACCAATTACATTTGACTCAAGATCTCAATTGTCTAGATCCTCCATGTTTATTGATGGCAATGGCGGCACTTATGAAGTTGATTTCGAAGACATAAAAGCGTCTAAAGCAGATCCACTAGGTCAGATCATCAGCATAAGTTCACCAAGAAGATCATTACCATCTTCAGCATAATGGCATACATATACTTGCATAAGAGTAGAATCACTTTTGTGCATCCATATTTTTTCTGACAGCATGAATTTTCTAATTACATGATAATTTTTTCTCTTGTAGCACCTTTTGCTGCAATGCTAATTGACGGGATTAATCAAAATGGAGCAAGGCGTAGAGCTTTGATGCTGTTTTGTTTCATATATTTGAATGCAAATGCAAGGGTAAGACACTGATCTATTGAACGTTTACCGTACTACAAATTACTAGTGTATGAAATTCTGTGATGAGCCCATTGTAGTTGATGCTCATTTAATTCAACTTGCTAAAGGTTGTTTTCAACTTGTGTTCCTTGCTGCATGTTACAAATACTAGATTAATGGATTAGCAAATGACTATGATTTTAATACCAGAGTTCTTGTTAGTGAATAAATAATTTCTTGTGGGGGGTAATTAACTGTTATTCTGAGACAATACGTTGTTCTTTGTAGTTTTGTCACTGGACTGGAGAAATGCAACCCCCCCCCCCCCTCTCCCAACAGCCATGCCCTGAAACCTTGGGTTCCTTGCCTGAGCAGTCTAGCAGAGGATAAATCTACAGCAGAAAAGTTTATTGCTATCAATTAGTTCAAGAATTTACTTCTGTTACTTGCATAAGTTTACTGCTAATTAGTTTTAGACAAGAGGCTTAAGGCGTTTAATTCTATTGTTGGGATTACATAGTCCGTAATCTTTAAAAGTGGCATCTTCAAATCCAATAACCAGCTGCTCTATTTTGTGTCTTGTTAAGGATGCATACATGCTCTCCATTGATCGCAAGGGATTTAGCGTGCTGGGGAAGGTCCCCAGTCCAGTATTGAAGGATGGCTTTAGCCAGTCCCAATGGAAAGAGTTCAGGTTCACGTTGAAGGAAGAGGCAAACGATGTTGAAACTTTCTGCCGTCAACTTGTGGAAATGGAAGAGGAGACTGTCAAAAAAGTATCAAGCTACAGCGGTCTACAATAAGGTGTATGATAGATCTTATCCAAGCAATGTTCCTGGCACATCTTTATATTCATTTGTTATTTTCTTTTGGTTCTAAGATGAAATTGTATCAACGACTGTTATATGGTTTTTACCGACACTATGGTTGATTATATTACACAGTTTCATTACATCGGCCAAGGCCAAAATTAAGTGGCATCGACTGCAGTCTGCCGTGCGAAAATGGGCACAGTTTGTACGGTTGTAGCTTGTTGACCTCGGCTTTCTTTTTTCTCCTTCCATTGCGTCCTGGACTCCTTTTTCCATGTTAACTTTTTGTCTGAAGAAAGATGGTCTGATTTTGTTTTTGTAAGTTCGTAGTTTTCCTGTACGAGTAGATGCAAGACTTTCACATTTACTAGGACTTTCACGTTTAATATGCTTTGCTTGTGGTAAGCGTGATTGCCTATGTTAGACTACAATTTTTATGGGTGGCATGAAACCGGACGAAGGCACGCAGCTCAAGCCGCATATTACATTACTGAAGCTGAAAACTCTCCCGACATGAAAACCACAATTTGCAGGAAATGTGAGAGCCTTTCTTGCCACCAAGAGCGACGATTTAACTCTTTAAACCGACATAATAGTATCTTGAATGAGAGGATAAAATATCAATTTGAAAACACAACATTCGAATTCAATACACCAAAATTCCACGGATTCCTAGTACGCTAAGAAGCCCTAAATTGTAAAGGGTGGCACTACAGCCACCAATTTGGGTTGGTAATTAATTCATCGTATTTTTTTATGCATTTTTTTAATAACCTTGAGCATTTAAAAAAAAATCACAACATCATTAAAAAAAACACTTCCTTAATCACTAAATAAAAATAAAATATAATAAATGTATCGGAAGAAATGTCTCTGGACACACAGGATTTCCCAATTGTAAAATACGGATATACAAAGTCCACTGAAATTAAAATTGAGAGCTTAACTACGATATCAAAGTACTTGAAAACCTGCTAAACGGAACCCCATACCGGCATTATAAAAATCAAAGAGCAGATTAAGGCTCTTAGTCAACCTCCTCAATCTTAGGACCAGCACCACCACTGCCTCCAGCAGGAGGGCCATCCTCGTCCATGTCACCACCACCCATGTCAGGCCCAGCACCCTGATACATCTTGGCTATGATGGGGTTGCAGATACTTTCGAGCTCCTTCATCTTGTCCTCGAACTCATCTGCCTCTGCAAGCTGGTTGCCATCTAGCCATTGGATGGCTTGTTCAATTGCATCCTCAACCTTCTTCTTGTCCGCTGGGGCTAGCTTGGAACTGATCTTGTCATCCTTAATGGTGTTCTTCATGTTGTATGCATAGTTCTCCAAAGCATTCTTTGCCTCGATTTTCTTCTTGAGCTCCTCATCCTCAGCCTTGTACTTCTCAGCCTCCTGAACCATCTTCTCAATTTCTTCCTTCGACAGTCTTCCCTTGTCGTTGGTGATGGTGATCTTGTTCTTCTGGCCAGTAGTCTTGTCCTCGGCAGAAACATTCAAGATACCATTGGCATCAATATCAAAGCAGACATTGATCTGAGGGACACCTCTGGGAGCAGGAGGAATGCCAGAAAGCTCAAACTTGCCAAGCAAATTGTTGTCCCTGGTCCTTGTTCTTTCACCCTCATAAACCTGGATCAAGACGCCTGGTTGATTGTCCGAGTAGGTGGAGAACACCTGCTCCTTCTTGGTGGGGATGGTGGTATTTCTTGGAATCAACACAGTCATCACACCTCCAGCAGTTTCCAAACCAAGGGATAAAGGGGTGACATCCAGTAGTAACAGATCCTGAACCTTCTCATTACCCTCGCCAGTCAAGATCGCAGCCTGAACAGCAGCACCATAGGCGACTGCTTCATCTGGGTTAATGCTCTTACAAAGCTCCTTTCCATTGAAGAAGTCCTGCAACAGCTGCTGCACTTTGGGAATCCTAGTAGAACCTCCGACAAGAACAATGTCATGGACGGTGCTCTTGTCCATCTTCGCATCCCTTAAACACTTCTCCACAGGCTCCATACACTTCCTAAATAGATCCATATTGAGCTCCTCGAATCGAGCACGGGTAATGGTTGAATAGAAGTCAATACCCTCGTACAATGAGTCAATCTCAATGGTGGTCTGCGCAGTGGATGATAGTGTCCTCTTTGCCCTCTCACATGCTGTCCTCAACCTTCTAAGCGCTCTGGGGTTACCACTAATATCCTTCTTATTCTTCCTCTTAAATTCCTGAACAAAGTGGTTCACCATTCTATTATCGAAGTCCTCTCCTCCAAGATGAGTGTCACCAGCTGTGGCCTTTACTTCGAAGATACCCTCCTCAATGGTGAGCAGTGATACATCAAAAGTACCACCGCCAAGATCAAAAATCAAAACATTCTTCTCACCAACGCTGGTTGCCTTCTTGTCAAGACCATAAGCAATGGCTGCCGCAGTCGGTTCATTAATAATACGCATGACATTAAGGCCAGCAATGACCCCAGCATCCTTAGTAGCCTGTCGCTGAGAGTCGTTAAAGTAAGCTGGGACAGTCACAACAGCATTCTTCACTGTCGAACCAAGGAAGGCCTCAGCAATCTCACGCATCTTTATCAGGACCATAGATGATATTTCCTCAGCAGAAAACTGCTTCTCCTCGCCCTTGTAGTTGACCACAATCATGGGCTTGTCACCAGGACCAGCAATGACCTTGAATGGCCAGAGCTTGATGTCACTCTGAACAGAGGCATCACTGTGTCTCCTACCAATCAGACGCTTGGCATCTGTGGACACCGGAAAATATAGTGTAAGCACACAACAACAAACAGATACGTCACATAATCAAAGTACAGAAGTCTAACAAAGCCATTAAAGCATCCACCCCCAAAAACTAAAGCACCGGAGTCAATTACAGTTAAAGCTGCATTAAGTTTCATGCACAACCATAAATCGTGGAATTTACCAACGCCAAACAGAATGCAAATCCAATAGCTTTTTAATCTGGTTAAGCAAAACTTTATTATATCTATCTCAACCACCCGCTCTCCAAAACAAAAACAAATCCCAGAAAAAAAGACGTTATATAAATTCTGCAAACGCATAGTACCAGCTGTTGTTCTGCAAATCCAATAGCTTTTTAATCTAGTTAAGCCAAACTTTATTATATCTATCTCAACCACCCGCCCTCCAAAACAAATCCCAGAAAAAAGACGTTATATAAATTCTGCAAACGCATGGTACCGGCTGTTGTTCAATCTACGAGGCACGTAAATTAGAATTCGAGTGCATTTCAGCCTTTTATAGATATTAAAAGAGAAATACTACACAACCTCTTCAACCTCCACACATCATATTTTTTTAAAATTTTAAAATTTTTAATATTTTTTTAATATTTTTTTTGAGTTTATTTTTTTAAAATTAATTTAATTTTTCTATTCATTATTTATATATTAAATATTTAATAAAAAAAAAATATGGTGTGTGGAGGTTGTGTGAATAGTAAAAAATTGAGTAGAATTTTTATAAAAAAAATATATCCACGTAACCATTCCACAACCACGCTTATTATTCTTCTAAGAAACGCTGAAACAGTATTCAAATGGGACTGTACCGACCTGTGTGCACGTTTAAGAATATCAATGACGACAGTCGTTTTCTAATACTACTATGACGGCCCACTTGTGGGTATAAATACAGAACACGTAAATGGATCTACGACTTGTGGGTATAAATACAGAACACGTAAATGGATCTTCCGCACGCTCAGATCTAAAATGAAAAGATAGGTAAAAGCTTACCGAAGACGGTGTTGGTTGGGTTCATGGCGACCTGGTTCTTGGCCGCGTCTCCGATCAGTCGCTCGGAGTCGGTGAAAGCGACATAAGAAGGCGTCGTCCTGTTCCCCTGGTCGTTGGCGATTATCTCCACGCGATCGTGCTGCCACACTCCGACGCATGAGTAGGTCGTGCCGAGATCGATTCCAATGGCGGGACCCTCTCCTTTTCCGGCCATAGTTTATACAAAAATCGGGAGTCTCAAGAAGCTTTAGAGAATAGAGAATTAGTGGTGATGAAGAATGTGAAAGAATTAAGATCCCTAGGGTAGCACCGTAGCTGTATATACATGTTCTGCGTAGCGAGAGGATCTAGAATTTTCGATTGTTTTTTTCTTTTTTGGTAAGTCTAGAATCTTCGATTGGAGCAAATGGCTGTTGGCCATAGATGAGGGTTTGTACGTACGGAGAGGATTGATTCGCTTGTATCTGAATATCTCTTGAGAATCCGATTCCTGGCTGTGGTTTTTAGTTCCTTATCATACCAGTTCATTCGAGTTTTACGAATTTCAGTTTTGGCTTAACATGCACGTGGAGAACTGGTCATATTTTCACTTACCAATAAACAAATCTAAGCAAAGGGTCAAAGACAAGTCAACGACTTCTTTTTTTTTTTTTTTTTTTAACAGAAACTGCTTCGTTTCGACTCATTTATAAATTTATTATATTTTTATATAAAATATAATAAATAATTTAATTTTTTAAAATTTTATAACAATAATAATATTAAAAAATAATATTCTAACGATATTTTATTTAATTTTTAATTTATATCTAAAATAATTTTATATTATCTCATTATTCAAAAGAGATCTAATTATCTCAGATTTTTATTATAAAAAACCAAAATAAGAAGTAAACATATGTAATTCTTTCAAATATAATTAATAAGTTATTCTTTTACCAAGTCGGTTAATAGAGTACATCATTTATATCACTTAAATAATAATATTTGATTTATAAAATTTAAATTTTCAATTAAATTATGTTATAGAAACACTTAACTAAGCGTGTTATCCACATATATATTTTTTTAAATATATTATCTATAGAGATTTATAAATATAATTTTTATTTATTAAATATTAATTGAGATATTTTTTTAAATAATAATAAATATTATAAGATCAACTTTATATATCGCTTTTTTCAACTTTATAAGATTTTTTTTCTAAGTATACTACTTGCATGGCATGCTACTAAAGATAGTGGCGTAATGGTCATTGGAATACTCCAAATGATTTGATATGTGTTAAGTATTGGATTCAAAATTAAATATGCACTCCCCTTAAACTATTAATATTCATTCAAGTATCCAACTATTTTGAGATGCTCTCAAATACTATCATTATTATATTTTTTTTATTATTATTTTTCACCTATTTTTTTTTCTATTAATTACTTTTTACCTATTTTTTTATTATTATTTAATATTCTATTATTATTTTTTTATTACAATTCACAAACATTTTTAAACACTTTTACTACCTAAACTCGGCCTAAAGATCTAGAAGTGGTACCACTGTGGAATACTACAATCACCTAAAAATATATATTCACAAGCACAAGTGTCACATAATTTTTTTTAAAAATAAATATGAGATTCATATAAAAAAAAAATTTAATAATAAATTTTATTCTTTTTAAAAAAATTATGCAGTACTTACAAACTCAACTAGAATAAAAAATAAAAAATAAAATAAAAAAAGGGAAGAGGATGAAATGGTCCGAGCCGCTTATCTGAAATCGGGCCGTTTGAAGTTACTCCAATTAACCGGCTTAAAAGCACTGTCCCGTCAAGAGCTGCCGTGAGTCATATTAGTATTTATAAATATATATAATATTTTTAAATATTTTTTAAAAAATTTATAATATTATTAAAAAATATTTCTTTAGTCACTAAATGCAAAAATTATAAATAAAAATAAAAAATTATAGCAGGAGCCACAAGCGGTATGAATAGTTTTTTCCGACTTTGTCACTTGGAACAAGTTTTTTTAGCATTTTACGTTCGGTAACAATTTACTAGTGGGGATGATCCTAGCTTCTCTCTTCCTTCCTACTGTTAAACGCTTCAGGATGATGACTTTTTAAAAACTATTTTTCTTCCTCAGCTTTTAGGGTGGGCTTAACAATTTCTCCAATAGTTCATCAACTCGTTCTTCTAGCAGCTAGACACATTATGATTGAATGGAAATCGATGAAATGAAGTGAAGTGAAGTGTGGAAAAAAATTCTTAATTAATAGGATCAGATCAATTTTACTGGAAATAATTGATCGATGCAATCCATTTACTTCAAAATATTAGGTTTTATGTCCTTTCACTTATTAATTTAATCATTTTTTAAAATTGAAAGGTGACACAGCTCTCCAACGTGATTAATAAGGGAAAATTTTGAGGATTTATTTTATGGAAGATTCTTTGCTTTGTCTCCCAGCAAAGCGTAATTATGGGATTACTTAGCTTTCAAGTTTAACTAATTATGATATTTCTTTCTCTCTAAGTTTAGGGTATTATTGTAATTATTTCTTACTTAGGGAACACTCAAAGCTTGCCTATATAAAGGAATGCTCTATGTTATATTTGAAAAAAAGAGTTGGAGAATTAAAGTTTCCTTTGGCTTGTTTAGAGAGGAGGTTTCTTCTTGAGCGTTCTGTATCTCTAAGGGTGCGTTTGGATGTTGAAGTGAGTTGAGTTGAGTTGAGTTTAGATGATAAAATATTATTAGAATATTATTTTTTAATATTATTATTGTTTTGGGATTTGAAAAAATTGAATTGTTTATTATATTTTGTATTGAAATTTAAAAAAGTTGTAATGATGAGTGAGATGAGATGAGTTTAGCTTGGAAACCAAACGCACCCTAAGTCTTTTCTTTGAGTGGTGAGCGTGTTCTTGCTCAATCTCTTGGAGGAATTGCTCGTGAGTGGTGATCACTATAACTCTGCATCCCTTGGATGGATTCCTTTGGATGTTTTGCTCGCTATTTTTTTTTTCTATATTTTCTGGCATCAAAAGGACTAAAATAACAGATTTTACCATTATATACGAAGAAATAAGGAGTGTTTTAGCCCAAACCCCAATAAGCCCAACTCATCTAAGCAGGTGGACCTAAGAGCCCAAAGATTCGTGGTTGAGCGGGCCCATTTGGAGCTTGCTGACCACACGGTAGCCCACATGTGGGACCAATGACCTCATATATATGGGTCCCACATCGGGTCCATATCATGTGAAAGCACCATTAATTAATTAACGAATGATGCAGAAAAGGAAAGGACCACCAGTACCATCTTTGATGTCTAAAAAGCTTATGAATTATGATAAAGCTAGGCGTTCTACACTCTGGCACGCGGGTCCAATCTTAAACAAATCATTTGAAATCTCTCGTTAGAATCTGCACGAGCTCAGCACGTGATCGAGCACGATGGACAGTGAGATTTTTCTGCTTCTTTCTTAATCTTGATTTAGATACGGAGGGTTGATTTGTAGATATATAATATGATAATCATGCATCACTCTTCAATGCATGCACTGTTCTTTATGTGAAGGCCGGGGGAGGTAACAGCAACTGATCGATCAACAAAATAATGGGGGCAAAAGCTGCAAAGCCAACCCAGCTTTCCTTTCCCACTTTGTATTGCATTACAAGATCGAAGAAGAGCTGCTTTTTTGCATGGAAATATGGGTTAAAGATTTATATTCTGTCAAAGCTAGATTGAGTAGATAGACAGGGGAATTAGATTCCTATACCACCAACCTTAAATTTTTCTGATTTTCTCACATCATGTACAGATAGATCGATACAGCAATTTGGCCAGATCGATTATATATATATATATATATATATGGTTCGTAATTGTTTCATGCATCCTCCATCCATACAAATTAAACAGCATTTTTTATTTGCTTAAGAAGAAACACAAGGTTTGATTTGTCATTTAATTTGTGTGGGGCTGTGTCCTCGAACACATCTAGTTTTAATTACACAGACATATTACCCAGAATGAATTCGTGGCCCTATATGCAGTAAATCAAAGGTGGTCTTTGGCGACAATGTTTTGTCAATTATATATATATATATATATATAATTCTGTATGAAGGAAAGAAGAAATAGCTAGCTAGCTAGCTACTACAGAAAATAAAATAAAAGTTCCATATTTATTCATTAACCTGTTCAAAGCTCCATTTATAAGCAACCAGAATTAACTAGGTATTAGGTTTGCGAGGGTTTCTCAGGCAATATTATTCTTAGTTGGTAATTTCCATATATATATCAAGTTTACACGGAAGATCAAATCAAAGCGGAGTTTGACAGTTATTTAGATATATAATTTGTGGATAAGTTCCATTATAAGAATAGAGTAAGATCGATTTTTGAAATTGGAATACTGCCACGCGGGATGCCTAGTCAGCGCATCAATCAAAGTTGTAAAGTGGGAAATGAAAGCGAGAGGGGTCAAGGTGGAACGAGCTGCGAGACTGACAATGCATGCACCGCATGCAGCAGCAGATCATAACCTACATGATATGGATACGACAGTTTGCACTTTGCACTCCATATATATTAGGGTGGGCAATTACACGTACACCAAAGCACACTTTTTTATTATTCAAAGCCCCGGGAATATGCGGTTACGAGGAAAAAGTGTCAACTATTCTCTTGAGATTAAGAAATATATATATATATATATATTTGAAGATATGCTATTTTTGCTGAAACTTTTATCAGTATCCACTTTAGAAGAAATGGCCAGACCCTCTGCATGGTTAATGGTTCTGTGCATGCAGGCCGCAGTCTCATGAAGAACATGAAATAGTAATTTGGACCCCCATCGATGAGGAAAGATCAATCGATATCACGTAAAAAATTTCTGGGCCATAAAATCTTGAATGTCGCCCATGTACTTGTATATATGCATATAATATACAGATGCGTGTCACGTAAAGGATCATTATCGCCCAGTCTTTAGTATAAGCTCGCTCTTGATCAAGCTGTCTCTTTAATTTAGTACTCTTTAATTTCCTAATTCAATATATATTTGGTGTTCATGTACTTTCGTGATGAATATATATTGGATTCAATGCATATGATTTAATTTTTGAGGTGTGTACATACGTTATATATATATGCAGCAATTAATCTACGGTACTGCATATATATAAATGATGTGCTGCATTTTTTCTTTTGAAAATAATAATAATAATAATGGTATTACATAGGTTTTAAGGAAAAAGCAGTAGGCCGAGAGTTAACGAGATTTATAATACTCATATGTCGTTGGTTTTGGACCACAGTACTGCATCCATGCATGTCTGATCTTTGGCAATGGAAGATGCATGGGAATCGGGACAGCATCATGGAACATGTTCTTCTTTTCAGCCTTATCAGTTATCAATGACAGCTCATGTTAACAAAGAGCCATATATAAATATTACGAGAATATTTGTTCATTCGGGAAATTAGAAACCAGAATTGACGATTAATTTTCCCAATTCATATATACATATTATATTAACGTACGTATATGTGTGTGTGTATACACATGATATATATACGCGGGCGCACACACATTATATATATGTGTGTGTGTGTGTGTGTGTAACGCCCAGAAGCCAAAATCTGTGTTGAAAGGGCGTGCTTTAGGAAATTAGCTGAAAGAAGTGAAAATAGACCTTACGCGGTAATTTGCGTGAAATGGAGGTGCGTGAAAATAGACCTTACCCGGTTATGTCCATGAAAGTGAAACTTAAGATCACTAGTCCTCGATCGATGGTCAATATACATAATTATTTTGACCAAAACCCAAAAGCTGGGATCTCCCCTTCATTATTGACAGCAATATTACAATATTGTTGACGACTTAAGTAATATATTCAACGTGACAACAGCTTGTCAAGTCTTCCATCCCAAGACGTACGTCCCTTTATTGGGCATAAATCTATTTTATTTTTTAGCAAAAATACTATATATACTTGACATTTTAATAACTAATAGCTATATATATATATTATATATCTTCTACATTAATTTTTAAAATACTACTACAAATGTCTTTAAAATTGATTTGAGATCACTAGCTTCTTACTTATATGCATTGCACACGTCGGATCTCTTCACACTCTTCTCACCATCCCGCCATTAAAAACTAAAGTACGTACTCTTCCGTTTCTTGAGCTTGAAATCCGTAGCAGGGGTACTGTGGAATGGACATCAAGTACCCATGCATATATGCAAACACACACACACATATATATTTATATATAAGCTATATATATATTTATGTGCATGTATGAAAAAGATGGTGGCCGCGACAAACATGCATGCCCACTCGCCTCTTTTTTTCTTTTTGGGTAACCTAAAATGCCTCTCAAGAATCTTCAATTTGGTGCCACCCTCCTGATGGGCCATAGCCCAAGAATTATTGGTAACTGAAGGTATATATGCATGCAGGGAACAAGATGCAAGAAATAAAGCATGAAATGCGAGCACACCCATTTAATCATGCATCATGGTGGAACCAGCCAATTTTAGGCCTCACATCATATATACATGTATATGGATGGGGACGTGGGGTACACAGTTTTGGAATCGATCCAATGACCACAATAGCCTCAAAATACTTTGTTTCGCATTGCATTATGGATGTGACTTGGTCTAATGATTCGATCAGTGGAAACTTATCGCCAAAACCTTGGCCTCATCTTTCATGCGGGGGACCTTCATCTTCAGAGGTACTACAGATAATACCTGCTTTTTCACCGACCGAGAGAGAGAGAGAGAGAGAGAATCTGGGTTGGCAATTGACAGGAAGGTGGTGTGGGACCGGGTACAATATGACGTGGCACATGGAAAATTAAAGTAAGGGTTGCCCGACCATGAGCATCTCATGACGACGACTATATTCACCCAACATCCGGCGGCTTGGCCATACAGCGAATTAAGCAGGTTAATTACTTAGTCATGAATGTAATTTCTGGTCCGACTTATATATATATATATATATATATATACAGTATATTGCATCTGAGTGCTATATATATATATATATATATATATATGTTACCTGACGTACAAGGAAAGAAGAGGATGATTCTTATCCATATACATATATTTTACTACTTTAAAAAAAAATATAATTATACTATATATATATATATGTTATATTATGAATTCCGTATCTTATGTTTTATATCTTTATCTACTATATAACTTGTTCAATTTATTTGTATCATGCATGCAGCTCCGGATCATTCACGATCAATTAATTAGATCAACTAATTTCAAGCAAATATATATGTATATATATATTTGTATATCTTGAACTGAAAATTATATCAAGCGGGCAGTAAAGTAGTACTATATGTGAGATCTATTTGGGTAATTGTAATATAATCATCACCATCATCAGGATTTTGATTTAGGTTGACTTTCATATATACCTTTTACAAAAGAATAACTCAATGCTTAATTTAAGTTGATAGAGGGGCCGGTACCACTTCTGCCCTTAGCTTCATGATGGTCTTCAAGGATATCATATTGTATTACATGCCAACTGAGATTCTGTAGTTGAACTCTACGTTTATGTTTTATAATGAAAGAAAACAAATTAATTTCCTATATATATAATTAAGCAGTGATAAGCACTAGCTTATAATTATTAATTAGCTCATTAATATTATAATTATTTCAATTGATCGATCTAGGTGACTTGAGAATCAAAAGTACGTACGTACGTACTGATCTCCAGATCCAGTGTACTTAATATCGAGACCTTAATTTGTTATTAAATATTTAATGATTTATTCGAGAACTTTTCCATAGCTAGCTTATATATTTTACGCGGTAGCTAGATCGCTCTTTGCATGATGAGCATGCATGGTCATGTGTGTGTATAACATGATTAAAATACATGATATACATACATGATGATGACGACACACAAGATGGATCGCGGCTTATAATTAACATGATTATTAATCTATTTTGTCCTTAATTGAAAGAAGGTAGGCAAGAAGAATTTAATGTACTAATTAATCCCAAATCCTTAATGGCCGGTACGTACTGAATATAAGATAGAGATAGGTATACGAATCTTAATTTCCCTCCGAATAATCTACGTAAAGGGGCTTCATCATGTAATAATTATATTATATAGGGAAAGAGAAAGCTAGCTTTATATATTTGCATGGAAAAATATATAAGAACTCTATGGGGAGCAGAACAGAGAAAAAAAGATACATGATGTGATTGTGACACCTCCACTTAAGACCAATCAACCAACACTCACCTTCTTCTTTTCTTTAGTTTATTAATTTAATAAGAATTATTCGCATAAACTTTTCATTAGGGTTTTTCTCTCGCTCGATCTCTTTCTCTCTCTACATGCAAGCAGCCTGCAGGGTAGTAAATCTATTTTTGGCACAGTTAAAAAGCATCGAGTAGAAGCTTTTGAATGGATTAAAAGAAACTTGTTCTCTTCTCCTTCAAACCCTAAAATTTTAATAAAACAAAAAGAGAGAGTGGGGATGAGAGAACAAAGAACAGAATAAATAAACACCCCATCCTTTATCTTTCCGTCTCCTTCTGATCTCTTTCTCTTTCTCTGCAACTCCCTTCATGTTGATGTGATTCTCCACCAACACCTCTAAAAGAACCCACCCCTTTACAAAAGAGAAAGCTCTAGCTAATTAGAGCCATGGTTTTCTCATCCGTTCCGGTCTATCTGGATCCACCCAACTGGCAACAACAGGTAAGAGTTTTCTCTAAAATTTTCTTTTCTAATTAGCTTCTTCAACAAAAAGCTAAAAATAAAAGATAAATATTCCTATCCTTCTTTATCTCTTCTTGAATATACCAGATATTTCATATTTTTTCCTTTTTTGATTTTACAGCAATCAATTTATCAGCAACCAACTGGAGTTGGAAGTGAGAATCTCCAAGTACTCCCACCTCCGCCGCCTCGGACAGACGTTGGAACTGGAGGAGGTGGAGGCCCAGGCTCGATTAGGCCGGGTTCCATGGCTGATCGAGCCCGGCTAGCCAAGATTCCGCAGCCAGGAGAGGCCGCCCTAAAATGCCCGAGATGCGAATCCACGAATACTAAGTTTTGCTACTTCAACAACTACAGCCGTTCCCAACCTCGTCACTTTTGCAAGACCTGTCGGCGCTATTGGACAAGAGGAGGTGCACTAAGGAACGTGCCTGTTGGGGGTGGTTGTAGAAGAAACAAAAGAAGCAAAAGCAGTTCTAGTACTAGACCGAAGTCTTCTGCCACAGCCGCTGGCTCTAGTTCCACTAGTACCGTTTCTTCCAATTGCTGTGCCACTGATATGTTAAGTCATTTGCCTCTTCCACCATCATCACAGTTGCATTTTTTGCCTCCTTTGCACCATCTTAGTGGATATGCTTCCGGGGACATTGGCTTAAATTTCGGGGGATTTCAGCCTCCCGAGGTAGCAATAGTTGGGGGGAGTGATGGCGGTGATGTTGAATTTCAAATCGGTACAAGTTCCAGTGCTGTAGGTTCTGTTTTATCAACTGGCCTTGCTGAACAGTGGAGACTGCCGCAAGTGCAACAAATACAGCAATTTCCTTTCTTGGCTGATTTGGAACCACCAAATATTGGGTTATTTCAATGTGATCAGGGTGATAATGTTGAGCGGCCGAGCTATGTAGGGTTAACTGGGCAGCTTCGATCAAAGCCATTGGATTCTGCGGTTACTGGCTTTAGCCAGCTAGCTTCCGTGAAAGTAGAAGACATTAATAAAGGGTTGAGTTTGACAAGAAATAATATTTTGGGTACTGCAGGAAATGATCAATACTGGCCGGGGGGTGGCAGTGCATGGACTGATCTTTCTGGTTTCACTTCTTCTTCCACCAGCCATATATTGTGACTTTGATCTGATCTCTTTTCATCCCCAAACCCGACGTACGCATCTTTGCCTTTTTTCGGTTGATCAATTACTACAGGTTCCTCTGAATAGAAATAATCGTATTGGAGTTCCACTCAAACAACCCTATGAAGGTGAAATGGGAAGGCTTGAACAATTCCTTTATAATCTGCTCAAACAACTTAGAAATGGTAGGCTCCTCGATCGTCTGGATTTTCTCTGCGTTTGCTTAATTTGTTGTTTTTGGGTTGTATTCTATGCGTACGTTTACAGATCGAAGAAGTTTTTGTTCATTGAGTTTATGGTATATATCTGACACGAATGTCTAAATTAAATGCAATAACTTGATCAAAATGCAGTACTGTATATATATATCAAGTAATTTTCCTTGAAATGATATATGAAGATGGGTCCGTTTCTAGTTTTTTCACTACTCATCTGCTCTTACTTCCATTGAGGTGAAGAAAAGAAGTGGGCCGAATGGCCATTACACTGAACTTAAATTATTTGGCTGATTGGAACATTGATCATGTGCGAACAAGAATGTACTCAGCTTGTTTTTAATTCAGGTGTTGAAGAGAGGAATATTTGAACTTAAAATTACATTGTTCAAATGGTTGAAGGTTCTTTCATGCACTTCTTGAGCAGAATTTGTGTGAGAAGTTCCTGCCATTTCTGCCAATCGAAGCCATCTTCAAAAGTAAAGCGGTAAAGAAGTCAGTCTCTATGCTTTGGCTTTCATGAAAAATGTTAAGATGATCTGTACTCTCTTCTCTCCTGCAATCCTCGATCTCTCTCTCTCTCTCTTCCCTGCTAACCCCCCCCCCCAACACACATACTGTCACCAACCACGAATTATGCAGATAACCCGGCCCGGGAAAAATTTGAACTACTTTCACGCAACTTTCTTTTTCTAGTACGCTCTCGGTGGTTCAGGAATGCCTTTTGCTCTCTCTTTCAGGCTCATGAAAGTAGTAAGTGATCTTACAGATGATCACTTGCCACGATCAATAGAAGTTATAACCCTCGAATTCATTAGTACTCATGATCTATGTGGCAATTCCAAGCTCCTAAATGTATCTACGTACTGCTCCCATAATTTTAGGGACTTTTTTTTACCCTCGAAAGAAAAAAACAGATTGAAAACGTAAAATTATTAGTACGTTCATGTGATCCATAATAATATCGTAGTTGGAATAATATTGCTCTCATAATAATAATATAGTTGGGATTGTTTGCCGTACTAATTTGTTGGCTTGTGTGGAGACTTAATTGAAAGTTTACAGTATAAGAAATTTGTCTCAAGCCGGTTTGGATTGAGATCTCACTAATATTTATAAATTTTATTATTATTTACAAATCATCTCATCTCATTTCTAAATCTAAACTCATTTCTGAATCTAAACATAGTCTTAAATTGTAAAATTCTACTAGTTTGTTGCCTATAAACTGAGAATGGTTGAAAAAGGAAAGAAATTGTGTACTTTATTAAAGAAACGCCAAAATCCCACTCAAAACCACGCAAGGACTCAAGTATGTATGATTCTCGGGTAAGGAAACAAAACCACACAAGATTCAAAAGCGTAACAAGGAAAAACAAAAAAGAAAAACCCTATGGACTTTGTTTGGTTTTGGTTCCATCCTTACTTTCCGGCCAAAAGTAAACCAAAATTTTGACCCATTTTTTTATTATTGCGGCCTTATTATGTCATCATTACTTAAAAAAAAAGATTATAATTATGTCATCATTGTAATTCTAATGTGATTAAAAGATTTTAAGGCGTTGTTTGTTTTTAGAGATGAGATGAAAATTTTTGAGATGAGATAAATTGTTTATTTTATTTTGTATTGAAATTTGAAAAAGTTATAATGATTAGGTGAGAGAAGATGAGATGAATTTAAAAAAGTTGAATTGTTTATTTTATTTTGTATTAGAATTGAGAAAAATGT
This sequence comes from Cyclocarya paliurus, assembly GCA_029856935.1. NCBI lineage: Eukaryota > Viridiplantae > Streptophyta > Magnoliopsida > Fagales > Juglandaceae > Cyclocarya > Cyclocarya paliurus. Next base: position 2,506,018 of record JARVXP010000207.1, on the reverse strand, counting down.
AATGATGAAATTGAGATGATATGAGATGAGAGTTTTCTGAAAACAAACCAGGCATAAGAGGATGAAATCTTGACTTTAATTTGAGTTGCTTTTGCAATAACCAACAACCATGGAATAAAGTGAGATAATATTGTCAAAAAAGTAAATCTCTTTCTCTCAACGTGAAGGTGGGTTTTGTTGGTCGTAGGTCTCAGAGATCTGAAGATTGATCCCGAAATTGACGATGGAAATGGAATAAAAAGAAGACAGTGAAAAAGAGAAACAGAAGGAGAAGAAGAAAGTCACAGCTCGGAATTCCAAGCTGTTTATGTACAGTATTGATTCCCGCGCGTGTAGGCGTGAAGATGTTCTCTCTGTTTCCATGGCAGCTTTCACTTTGGTGACGTTCTTACCATCTCTCTCCTTCTCACTTGATTCCAGTCCATGCACTTCTTGGTTCTCTGCCCTCACGTTCCTTCACAAGTGTTCAATCTCATTTATATATATATATAGAAAATGTTAGTATGCCCTCACATTTTGATCGTTTATATATATATATATATATATATATATATATATATTAATTTTTTTATTTAATGATTAAAGAATTAATTTTTAATGTATTGATATTTTTTTATTTTTAAAAATTTTTTAAAAAATATAAAAAAAAAAAAAATTAAAATATTTGTAATAGTAGGCACGCCAGGCAGTCAAAGCTGGCGGCACACTAGCTCTACTCTATGTGTAATTAAGATGTGGTAGATTCTATGTCATTTCTGGAATCTTTATGTAATTAAGAATTACGTGCATAAAAGGTTGGAAAAAAAAAATAGGTGGCTTTTCAATTTTCCATTTCCAAAATTATTTTCTCAGCCTCTCTTCTTTTCATGTGCTGAGGCCCATCAAAGATAAGATAAAATGATAATAATAATAATAAAAAAAAAACAATTTGAGGATGCAGAAGATAGAAGAAACGGTATTCATATTAGTGTCACCATTTGATCCAAAATTGTTTCTTGTGTGCTTCTTCTTTCTTGTGATCATGGGATCCATCAATGAGGAACATTAGATACCGTACGTGAGGCCGGGGGGTTTGGGGGTGGGCCGGGGCACAATTAATTTAAGTACTGCTTCGGTAACATTTGTCAAGAAAATTAAAAATACTAATTTGGAGATATTAAAATATCATGCTCAAGCTTTAATTAGTCTAAATCGATTTCTTTTCCTTTTCCGGATCTCTTGGCCCGAGTAGTGCGTGGGGTGAAACACGCAGTCAACGTAAAATTAACACAACTTCCATATATATAGGAACGTAGGAGCGATGTATAGCAATTGTACTAACTACGAGCAAAATAAAAAAGCAATGATGCATTGATGTTTATGATATTATAAATTTTATAATTAGTCATAGTACGCTTCGAAAATGCATTTTCCATGAATGGTGAGCAGGTTCGTGTCAAAATTATATTGTCTTTAATAGAACAGAAAAGGGGAAAAAAATGAATTAATTTCGATAATAGGTTGGACGAATTTGCTGGGCTTTTGCATGCCTTTTGGGCCTTTCGCACTTTCTCCAGGCGGGCAAGATTGTATTCTAGGTGTCAATATATGATATGATCCGTTAATTAAATACGAATACGATACGAAATTAGTAGATTTAAATTTAATGTTAACGGATTCAGGTCAAAACGGATTAACCTATTAAGACACGATTCATTAACGGGTCACTAATGGGTCAACCCACTTAACCCGTTAGTGACTCGTTTAGATCCATTAAATTTTTTACTCAAAATTATAACTATATCTTTTTTAACCTAAAAACAGAAATACACTAACCTTATTTCATATTTCTTAACTCTCTCTCATACCCTCTTAGTTATTAGTTGAGTCAGTTCTCATGAGTCATGATCGCCTCCAACACTTTATCTAGATTATATTTTTGGTGTTTTTATTGTTTAGATTGTAATTGTGGACTTATGTAGTTAGTTTTATATTTTTTTATAGATATTGTGAATTTAATTCTTATGTGAAATTATGTTAATCAGGTCAAATAGATTATTTGGATCAATTCAATCAATTTATATAAACGAGTTGTGTCAAGATATTTTTAATTAATTCATATCGGATCAAAACGAGTCGTGTCATGTCATGTCAAATTTTTATTTTAATGGGTCGTGTTGGAGTTTGGAAATCTAACCCAATATGGTTTTAATTAATTTATAACGGATCGTGTCGTATTAATATTTTATTTTAATGGGTCGTGTTAGAGTTTGGAAATCTAACCCGCTAGTTAAATTTAACTGACCGTATTCAGATTAATCCATATCGTATAATATATAGAACTTGACACAATATTAACATTATTTACCACCCCTACTTTGATCATTACCGTGTCTAATCAATGCACAAACCTACGTGATATATATGGAATACCACGTAATGAAGCACTAATTTTCGTTCAAAACCAGTCTTCTTTTTCTGCGACTCTGTCTCCAATATGTTGCCATATCCTTATCTTTTTTATAGAGAGAAAAAGAGATGTTTGACAAAACTCAAGAGCTAAGAAACATAGCCCTTACAAAAAGCGAGAGAAGACGGCCAATTAATCCACAAAACATATAAATGTTGAGAATTTGGCCCTATCAAATTCATCCTCAGGATCTACACTATACAGGAATATAAAGAAATACAAAGAAATAATAACAACACAAGAATTTACCTAAAAACTCCCATAACAGGAGGAAAAACCAGTAGATCCAGAGAAGAAAATATACTATATGAAAAATTATTACAATCACATAATTTTTCTCCTCATCCAAATCACACCTACAAAGCTTCTCCACTAATAAAACTTTAACTCTCACCTCTTTCCCTTTTACAAGAAAAGGTTAATAAAAGATTTCTACTAGAGTCACAATTTATTAATAAGCTATGACTTGATGTGTAAATAACTAAGAGGCTAAGCCCTCTTATTTATAGGCTTGGGGAGCTCCTCTTCATCCCTCTCTTACCGATGTGGGATTCCCAAAGAGAGCAAAACCCAACAATCTCCACCTTGCGACTTTGGCTGATCCCACAGCCACACTCCATCGCAATGAAGATCTTCATAGCTTCCGCTATTATACTCCACCATAAAAGCATATCCACTCAGAATAAACCAATTCCAAGCATTTCACTTCGGCCCATGTCGAAAATAACCTTGCTGAAACTTATGGTGCAACTTCCACGTTTGACTTGCCTGGAAGCTCATCAGCCATCAACATGAATTTCCACCACACACCCTGCATCAATGCCAAACCAATGCTTGTGTGCAAACTTATGAACCTACTAACATTAACACAACCTCTATCATGGCAACTTTTAGTGGCATGCCATGAAGATGTACATATCCCTCTTCAAAGGAAATTCTCTATAGCGAGAGTCGAAAAGTTAGTTTGATCATCAGTATCTTCATTTACTGATTTGGAGCCACTTGCCGAACTTGCTCCAGTTTTTGGACAATTTTCTTGACGTGCCCAGATTGTCCACACCCCCAGCAGACTACTTTCTTCTTCATGAAGTTCTTCCTCTTCCCATTTCCAGCTGCTACCATTGCTAAGTTCTCAGGTGGATCATTTCTTCCACCAGCTAGTCTTCTCTCTTCAGAAAAGAATTTACTTGTAATCTCTGAAAAAAATATTTTCTCCTTCCCATGTATCAGAATAGGCTTCATATGCTCATAGGAAGGTGGAAGAGACCGGATGAGCCTCAACGCTTGATCTTCATCATCAATCTTAACTTCAATAGATTCTAGCTCAGAGACAATGCCATTGAGAACACTTAAATGATATGAAATAGTTGTACCTTCACTCATTCGCAGTGTATGAAACTGCTCCTTCAAGTACACCCGATTCAAGACGCCTTTCGTTTGATACAACTCTTCTAGTTTTTCCCAAAGTCCCTTTGCCGTAGATATGCCATGCACATTTGCAAGAACATTCTTGGCCAGACACAGACGTATCGCACTTGCTGCTCTCAAATCCAGATCCTCCCAATCTTCATCGCTCAGTTCAGATTTGCTCTTTATTTCACTAATCACGCTGACTACAGGGGTTGGTCTATCCTTCAACGACTTGTGTAATCCTGATTGAATCAAAACATCCTTGACTTGAACTTGCCACAAGCCAAAATTGATTCTTCCATCAAATTTCTCCACCTCAAATCTCATAGGATTTGAAGCTCTACTTCCCGACATTGCCTTGATGAATTTTTCTGTAGAAATGAATAATACTCATTAAGTAAGTTCCCAGGAAAGATCACTCTTTCCTAGACAGAACTTCAAGATTCTCAGGAAAGATTGGAGGGTCACAATGGACACACTTAGAATTTCCAATCTCCTTAGACAGAACCTCTTTAGACTGTACTTATCCATACTACCACACCAAAACTCCACCCCACAAAAAAAGAATCTCAACTCTGATACCAATTGTTGAGAATTTAGCCCTACCAAATTCATCCCCAGGATCCACACTATGCAGGAATATAAAGAAATACAAAGAAATAATAACAACACAAGAATTTACCTAAAAACTCCCATAACAGGAGGAAAAACCAGCAGATCTAGAGAAGAAAATATACTATATGAAAAATTATTACAATCACATAATTTTTCTCCTCATCCAAATCACACCCACAAAGCTTCTCCACTAATAAAACTTTAACTCTCGCATCTTTCCCTTTTACAAGAAAAGGTTAATAAAGGATTTCTACTAGAGTCACAATTTATTAATAAGTTATGACTTGATGTGTAAATAACTAAGAGGCTAAGCCCTCTTATTTATAGGCTTGGGGAGCTCCTCTTCATCCCTCTCTTACCGATGTGGGATTTCCAAAGAGAGCAAAACCCAACAATAAATACAGCTTTTGTAAAAGTGAGATTTAGATGATATAAAGATACATTAATTCTGCTTAAACTTGACTAATCCACTTTGGGAGACCTGTTAATGATGCCTTGCATGGTTCAAGTTAATGAAGATAGAATTCCTAGCTAGCTAAGATGCGAGATATTATATTAATTTGGTTTCGATCCATTAATTAACTTGAACCCCACTCACATGGTGTATGATACTGTACGTAGACGGGAATCGAGATGTACGTCTTGCTCGAAACTTCATCACAAAAGCTGGAAAGGCTAGCAATTTTAAGATTAATGTAATTTTAATTATATCTATACCTTATTGGAGAGTTATTCCATATAATTATGTAAATACTTTTGGACATCCCATACCATATATATTTATATATATTATGATTTTGATCCAACAACCTCTGTTTGTTCCTCTTTTTTTTTCCTGGCCTTCATAAGTTAATAATTAGGCACTCGCTAGCCAAGCTAAATTCCCTTGGTTTTTCCTAATTTCTTTGTTTTTTTTTTTAAATCTACTTAATTATTTCAAGTATTAACTTTCTTTGTTTTGTCATCGTAGAAACTTTTGAAATAATTTTTCTGGCAATCATCACATGAGTTGGTAATAGTTATATATGCAAGGAGAAATGTTACGTACAATAATAAAGTGCACAAATACTACGCAAGCGTTTTGAAGAATAGTGAATTTAATATTAAAAAATCAACTTTTTTTTTTATATAGATATTGTATTTACTCAATTTATATATATATATATGTTCAGCATTCGGGTCCTATTCAATTATTTGCTTTTTTAATTGTGTCATGTCTCGTTTTAATCATAAAGTTGCTTAATTATAGCGCATTTGGTTTTTGGTTAGATTGTGGATATATATCATCGCATGCATAATTAATATTTGAAAACTAGCCTCTCAGTCTCAACCTATTTGTTACCACTTAAACATGACTAGCTAGCTAGCTGGGCACTTGTGCAACAATGTGTTTTCCAAATTAAATCCGATTTGCAGTTTTTAAACTATATTATATTCAAATTAAGTAAAATATTCTTCATTATGAAAGAATTAATCCAACATGAAACCCTAGCTTCTCTCGTCTTCTCCCTTTTCTCTTTAGAGCGCCCCCTCAAAAATCTCATACTAGAAAGGGGTTGGAGTTTCGACTCCTCCCTCTTTTTTCTAGTTTTTTTTCTTTATTTTTTCTGCTTTTGTTTATTTTCGTTCAAAGTAGGGTGAATTACCGATTTGTTGTTCTCCAGAGCTCGGCGATCACTATGCGCCCCACCACATAGATTTCCAAGGAGCCGATTCTTCAGATGGGCAAAGAATCTCATCGAACGGAGCAGCGCGTGAGCCACACACGCGGTCCAAAGTGCGTGCATGACATCCACGACCACGAGACACCGCAAGGGGAACTCTATCGCCGCCACGCGCATCATTTCTGGGACTAGGGCCACATGTTTCTTTAGACTCGACTGCCCGCCGTACTTCTAAGGTGGCGCATGTCTCTCACGCGCCATCACAGTCCTCGTGTTTGCTTTCTTGATTTCTTCTAAGGTTGAAAATGTGGATTTACGACTTTTTAAGCTATATTTCGCTATTTTCTCATGTATCATTTACGTTTTCTATTATTTCTTTTATTTTAGGTTAATAATAAAAAAAGAAATAGTCTCTTGGACATTTTGTCCATAGAGTGAAAGTTCTCTTCTCCTCCTCTAGAGGATGAAGTACTTTGAAATCTCTGATTAAGCAGAGTATAGTTTCTCAGGAGTTAGACGGTTGTCTGTAGAGAGTTTTAGAAATTAAGACCATACCAATTACAAAATAATTTGTGTACTGGTGGAGCCCAACCATGAGTAGTTGGCTTGTAATTTAGGTTTTTCTTTGTATGTATCAATTATAATTATAATTTCACTTTTATAAATGAATCAACTCTATTTAAAAAAATAATAATAATAATCCAGCACTTGCAATGACTGGACGCAACGTCATATATATATATATATATATATATATATATTTATATAAATGCTCTCCCAAAGCAGCTACTTACAGCTAGCTCCATGTCTTTTTGAAAAATGATACTGGTTGAATATTTCTGGGCACCTTGTAATCTATGTTTAATTTTATTTTTTAAGTATCCTAAAAATGAATAAAAGGCGACTTCTGGATTTCTGATCTATTTGAAACCGACATGGTACGTAGTTTTATTAAAGGCGAACAAAAGAAGCGTTTATTTGGTGTATGATCGTGTCTTTATTGAAAAATTCTATTGATCATCTTTATATCATACGTCGCACATAATTTTTTAATTTTTAATATTTTTTTTCTCTATATTAGCAGAGGCAGGAGGGGTGCCCACGTGGGTTGCATGCCGTTGCAGCTTGCAACGGCTGAAATTTAATTGCAGTATAATGGCTAGCCTTCAAGACCAGCCGTGTATGGGTGGACTATAAATAGTCCTTCTCAATTGGGTTTTGGAACTAATTTGAAAATATACAAAAACTCTCTCTTTTTGTTCTCTCTTGATAAAATATTTAGACTGTGGGTTTGTTAAGTGATATTTTAGTTTTATACTACGTAGTACACTTCGCCACTAAGATGAAACGCTTGTGAATTGTCAATCTGGAGAAACTTGTGGAGCAATTTTATAAATCGAGCTTGAGGTATTTTTTCGCTGTACTTTCTTACATTGATATGAGAGATTTTATAATTGCTTCCAGTTTATAATATTTTATTTTCTCGCATATGCTTGAGATTTAATGGGTGTATTTTTATCCCATTCTTTTTACTGGATCTTTAAAAAAAAAAAAAAAACCCTCCATAGGAGGTGCCGCTTGGACACAGCGGGGGTGCCGCTCTCACCCAGTGGTGCTGAGCACACCAATGCAGTGGTGCTGCGAGCACCCAACGGTGGTGCTGTGCGCACCAAGGGTGCCGTGCGCACCACCTTGGTGCCGTGTAGACCACAGGAGTCCCGCGAGCACCACAAGGGTGCAGCGGCGACTTCGAGCTTTCTTTTTCCGGCGATGGATGGTTGCTTGAGCCGCTGCAAATGGTTGATGAAGAAGGGGCACTGTTCACGTGAACAGTGCCCGAGCTGGAGGAAGAAGATGACCTTAGGTCATCTATTTTTTTCAACTGGGCATGGGCCTCTCGGCCTATTAGTTTTTTTTTTTAAACAAAAGAAATTTGGGCCTGGGCCATTCGGCCCTTCTGTGTTAAAAAAATAAAAAAAAGGTCTGGGCCATTTTCGGCCTAGCACTTTTTAAGCCCATTTTTTTTAAATACAAAATTAAAAAGAATGGGATGAAAGTGGCACTTGGGACTTGAACCCAAGACCACCAATCAAACAAGGGCAGCGCGTACTATTGGGTTGTGACTTTTCTTTGACTTAGGTGGGGGTTTTAAATGTATTTATTATACATTTATTTTGTTTTATAAAAAAATCTTTTTTTTTTTGCATGATTTATATATGTTTAGATATATTGTTATATTACATGTGATCTTTTATTTAATGTTTTAGATTAAATGTGATTAAATGTGAATATATGGTTATATTCATGCTATTTTTTTTTTATTCCATAATGTTATATTACATGTGATCTTTTATTTAATATTTTAGATTAAATGTGATTACATGTATGTGTGAATAGAACATGTGGATATGTGATTATTTTATCATCTATGAATGTTAGGCTTGAATATTTAGACATTAGTCTTCATTTTTTTTTTAGTGATAAAATAGAAAATTCCCATTAAGTAGTCTTAGTTAGAATTGTCAGTGTAAATGATAGGCTGAAAGAATTGCAGTAATCCTAGTAAGAACTGAAAATGCATTGTATAGCCAAAAGACTACGGTGGCTCTAGTAAGAACTATAAATGCACTGATGGAACAAAAAAAATGGATTGTAATGGTCTTAAAAGAACCATCTTTGTAGACTGGCCCAACAGGTTGTTGTAGTCTGGGTAGCTGTTTTTGTAGACAGGCCCAAAAGGTTACTGTGGTTTTAGTAGGTTATGTCTTTATATGTGACCAGGTCTAGATGACTACTTAAGATAGTGGGAGTATGGTTGAGATTTATGATGATTAATTCTTCCATATTTGTTTTAAATTTGCGCGGGAATTAGGTTAGAAATTTAATAATTTGATATTGTGGCATAAGAAATGATTATGAAGTTTAGCGATTTTTCGATCTTGCGACATGTCTAAATTATTCTTTTTCTAGCTTGAATGGACGCGGCAGATTTCTTAGGTGTGTGTATAATATCCCTTCTTTGCGTATTGTAGTGAAATGTCATCCAAGAACATAGTTGCCTATTTAAACAAATGGGAGAAATTGGATAGGGAGAACTAAGACATTTGGCATCGCAAGATCCAATATGTCTTAGATGAACAAGAGATCTTGAATGCCTTATCTCACTCTCTTACTCCGTCCGGGGAAGGGATCTCAGAACAACACAAGATAGATCAATTAGCCTATACTGAATGGGCTAAGAAAAGTCAGTGCGCGCGCATATAATGTTAAGCAGCATGCACAATGATCTAATGTGTGAGTTCGAGATCTATGACACTGTCCAAAGCATGTGGGAGGCTTTGAAGTTGAAGTTTGGTGGAACTTCAGCCATTAGGTTGCGTGGATTAACTATGAAATTTGACTCCTATAAGATGCGCTCTAACCACATGATGAAGCAGCATCTTAGGGCAATGTCGACCATGATTCGCGAACTTAAGTCGGCATGAAACAACCTGACAGATGAATAGCAAGTGCAGGCAGTGATAAGATCACTACCGAATTCTTGGGAGAATATAAGCCAGAACCTGACGCATAACGAGAATATAAAAAACTTTGATGATGTCTCGCGTCACTTGGAATTGGAGGCTAAGCGCCTAGAGGCTGCTAAGCCCAATCATACGGCCTATGTGGCTAAGTCTGGTTCACGCAAGGCATCAAGACCTAAACACAAAAAATCCAAGAATGGGGTAGCTGCTAGACAAATTAAGAAGGTGTCAGGTACTTCTCAACGCAGCAAGAGGGGCAAGCGAGGGAAGAACAAGTCAAAATTAGAGTGTTTCAACTGCGAAAAGAATGGTCACTTCGCTCGTGATTGCACTGAGCCGAAGAATGTACACTCTGACTTTTCTCGCATTGCTTTTGTAACTAGCCATGTGATGGTTGCTTACTCCTATCCTGTGTGGACTGTTGATTCATGAGCGACCGAACACATAGCGCGAGACAGAGATGGATTTGTGGAGTATCGGCGGATTCCAGCTGGGAACCGTGATATCAAGGTGGGGAGTAGAGCTAGCGTGGAGGTACTGGGACTTGGTACCTACAAGCTGGACTTGCGGGGTGGCCGCATTCTTTTCCTCCACAATGTGCTATACGCTTCCGAGATCCGACGAAATTTACTTTCCGTAGTTACTCTTTTAAAACTTGGTTTTCAGATTATATTTGAAAACAATTATGTTTCTTTTTCTTTGAGCCATATGTTTTATGGTAATGCTTTTCTCAAAGACGGTTTTATGATATTGGATTTGAATTATTCAAATATGAATGAGTCCATTGCTTTTCTTTCCGCATCGGATAATTTGGATTCATATAAATGACATGTTAGGCTTGACCATATAGGACAAAATAGAATGACTCGGTTAGTTAGAGAAGGTCTTATAGGCAATCTCGCTAAGGTCATCTTGCCCATATGTGAACATTATCTAATGGGAAAAGTTAAGAGAAAACTATTTGAAAAAGCCACTAGAACATCTTTTCCACTACAATTAGTCCACTCAAACATCTGTGCTCCAATGAGTGTGAGGGCAAGACACGGAAGTGTCTACTTCATCACATTTATAGATGATTTTTCACGTTACGGTCATGTCTACTTAATCTCCCATAAGTCTGAAGCATTGGAGTGCTTTAGGAAATATTTAATAATGGTTGAGAATCAGTTAGATAATAGTTTAAAAACTCTAAGAACTGACCGAGGACGAGAATATCTCTCTGAGCAATTTAAAAGGCTCTGTGATGAAAAAAGAATCAAAAGACAGTTGACGATGCCGAGTACGCCGCAACAAAATGGCATGACGAAAATGGGAAATCGAACACTGCTTGAGATGGTTAGGTCAATGATGGCGCAAGCAAACCTACCAATTTCTTTTTGGGGGGATGCACTTTTGACTGCTGCCTTCATTCTTAACTGAGTGCCCTCCAAATCAGTAACTTCCACCCCATATGAACTACGGACCGGCGAGAAACCTAATTTGAGTAACTTGCAGCCATGGGGTTCAACGGGTTTTGTTCAGGATCTTTCTCATAAGTATGGGAAGTTAAGCCCTAGAGGGAAGAAGTGTATCTTTATAAGGTATTCAGAACACTCTAAAGGGTATGTGTTAATATGTGAACAATCTGATGGAAGTGTGACTGAGATTGAGTCACGAGATGTGGATTTCATTGAAGATGAGTTTCCAAGTAGATGTGAGGTTGATAAGAGTTTAGAACTTCATGAGATTGTGGAAAATGAGGAAAATGCTCCAAAGAATTTAGTTGAGAATGAGGAAAAAATTCTTCAAACTCCTACAAATTATAAAAATGATTTAAATCCAAGTGGGAGCACACCACTTGTCACTCAATCACAACAACGTCAGCCGCGTAGAAACACACGTGAAAGTATTCCCCTTCGTCGTTTTGAGATTGAAGGAGAAGCTTTTATTGTAGCTCCGCATGATGATGATGAGCCTAGGACAATTCATGAGGCTTTTTCATCTTCTACTAAAGATGAGTGGATAAAAGCTCTTGATGATGAGATTGAGTCTATGAAGACTAACCAGGTCTGGGATCTGGTTGATTTTCCGATAGGGCGTAAGACTATTGGGAACAAATGGGTTCTTAAGGTCAAATGCAAGTCAGATGGATTAATAGGGAAGTACAAAACTCGCTTAGTGGTAAAAGGATATACCCAACAGGAGGGTATAGACTATGAGAAAACATTTTCACTAGTGGTGAGGTTTGGCTCAATTCGTCTGATTCTAATTATAGTAGCAAACATGGATTTGGAACTCTATCAGATGGATGTTAAGACAGCATTTCTCAATGGAGAACTAGATGAGGAGATCTATATGGATCAACCAATGGGTTTTGTGGTCAAAGGTCAAGAGCACAAAGTGTGTAAGCTCAAACGATCCATATATGGCCTAAAACAATCATCTAGATAATGGTACCTCAGATTCCATCGAGCCATTCTCTCGAATGGGTTTACGATGATCACAGAAGACCATTGTGTCTATATCAAAAGGTCCAAGAAGAGTTTTATTATGTTGTCATTGTATGTTGACGACATAATACTAGCTGGAAATGATAAATGATTGATAGTTGCCACAAAAGAGTGGTTATCCTTCAATTTTGAGATGAAGGATATGAGTGAGGCAGAATACATTCTGAGAGTTAAGATCTACAGAAATCGCTTAAAGAGACTTTTGTGTTTGTCTCGACAGACTTACATACAGAAAGTTCTCGAACTCTTCATAATGAGTGGATGTAAACCCATTTACACCCCTGTTGCAAGAAGTGAGAACTTATCTAAAGAGTTGTGTCCTAAGACTCAAAGAGAAAAGGAAAAGATGGCTTGTGTCCCTTATGCTAACGCTGTGGGTAGTCTGATGTACGCAATGATGTGTACTCGGCTTGATATATGCTATGCAGTTGGCTTAGTAAGTAGATTCCAATCTAACCCCAAACTAGCTTACTGGAAAGCAGTCAAGAGAATTATGCGATATCTCAAGAGAACTGCGGACTATGTGTTGTGCTATCAGGGTTTAGATTTGCAACTAAGAGGTTACAGTGATGCCGACTGGGGCAGTGACCTAGATGAGTGCAAATCAACCATTGGGTATGTCTTTCTGCTTAATAATGGCGCCATTACATGGAGCAGTAAGAAACAACCTTGTATAGCCTTATCCACCATGGAAGCGGAATACATAGCTTGTTCAGCAGCAATTCAAGAAGCTGTTTGGTTACGAAGGTTCCTCAAATATTTAGACATTGGCACGGATACTTCAGATCCGGTGATGATATTCTGCGATAGCATGGCAGCTCTCGCATATGCTAAAGACTCAAAATATCATGGAAGAACCAAATACATAGATATCAGATATCACTACATCAGAGACATGGTAGCACAAAAAGAAGTGGTTCTGAAACACCTTTCTACAAGTCATATGGTTGTTGATCCCTTAACGAAACCTATAGCAAAAGATATTTTTAAGGCTCATGGTGGGAATCTAGGACTGCATAGATTGTAAATGAAATTTGTATTACAAATGACATTGAGATGTAACATTTCATTTGGGATATTAATACAATATGATTCAGTTCTTATCTTTATCGTATTGTTTTTCTAATACACACACAAAATATGTCAACAGGCTTAGATCGGCTCACTCACACGAGCGATCGCCTCTAGTGCTTGAGTAACGAGTAGAGATGAGACATTGTGTCCCTAGGTACTTGTCCAAAGGGATAAGTTGGTTGATACAAAGATATGTCGCCTTAATGAGAGCTAAGATGAGGTCCATTGAAAGGACTATGCATGGGTTACCCCACCATTCATGTAACCTGTAGTTAGCTAGATGCGAGATCCTCTTTGACATCTCGGAGGCGTGCAAATAGAGGAACTCGGGTTAGACGGTTAAGGAGCGACTAGACCAAGATCTGTACGGTGTTGATATAGACATATGCTCTTTGAGAAAGAGAAATCCACCGTAGCATGTGTTTCATACTACATGTGTTTTTTCGACCTTATGAATAAGTGAGTAAAAAGTTCCTCTCTTTCTCACTGTGTGAGTCTCATTTTATTTAGTGTCCTTTACTTTTGACTGTGTCACAAGATAGAGGTTGTGATGTCTGCTACTTTGGCATGCTGTCTGTGGCCATGATTGATACGGTCTAAAGAGACATTACTGGGAAAGCGGTTAGACCAAAATTGAGTGATATGAGTGCAAATGGGAGACTCTTCGATATCGTATCTTTGATAGTGTTTGCTAACGTCAAACTATGACGCTACATCTTGGTAGCGGCTAAGGTTGTGAACACATTGAAATGATTTGGAGGTGGTCAAACATTGTTCTGAGTTTTTTAACTCAAGAGGGTTCGAAAATGCTTGATCTTGACGCGATCGAATGAGTCTAGGACATGACCAGACACTTTAGGGATGTTACTCTGCTGGTCTTATCTAGGAGAGATTTGGTGTATGTACTCCTACCTTTCTACAGATGTGCTTGGTGGTCACACGACCTATTTATTTGTATGAACAAGTTTGAGAACGGGTCATTCCCACTGTGTGCGAGTGGGAGATGTTAGCAGGAGGCAGGAGGAACGCCCACGTGGGTTGACCCCCTCCCTTCAGCTTGTAGTAACGTATGGCATTAAGCCATACGTTACTTGACTTGTAACGCATGGCTTAATGCCATACATTGCATGTCGTTGCAGTTTGCAACGGCTGCAATTTAATTGCAGTATAATGGCTGGCCTTCAAGACCAACCGTGTCTGGGTGGACTATAAATAGTCCCCCTCAATTTGGTTTTGGAACTAATATGAAAATACATAAAAACTCTCTCTTTTTATTCTCTCTTGATAAAGTATTTAGGCTGTAGGTTTGTTAAGTGATACTCTAATTTTATACTATATAGTATACTTCGCCACTAAGAGGAAATGCTTGTGAATTGTCAATCTGGAGAAACTTGTGGAGCAATTTTATAAGTTGAGCTTGTGGTATTTTTCTGCTGTACTTTCTTACATCTCTTATCACTATATAAATGATGAGTGGAAGAACTCAATTAGTTTAAAAAGAATAAGACTAAAAAAAAAAAAGTGTAATGTGCATGGTATGTGAGAATGATCATGAGTAACAAACTCATCTTTTTTGAACGAACCCAACATATTCAGTTCAATTACCATCCCGCATGAGTTGGCATCGTTACTTTCTATAAATACTAAAGTATTTTTTTTATAGTACTGCTATTGATTAAATGTCTCTACAGTACTATATATTATTTACATGACATAATTTGATTTGAGAAATTATTTTATATACACCAACTTAATTCTATTTTTTAGTATAAAATATTGTGGATGCCGTTCTAGCTATCTATCTATCTCGCTGGCTTAGTCACCCAAAATATTGTCGAACAAATTCTCATAGACATCAGAACTTAAATCACCAAGAAGAGTATAAGAGCATTAGCATTGGACTCATCAAATGAGTCCAATGTCTATAATTTGATGAATTTTATTGAAAAAAGCCAGCATTGGATTCACCTTTAGTATATTTGACAAGCTATGAGCTACAGTGTAATCGAATTTATCTTCAAGTTTGGAGATCTACTGTTCCACGTCTATCCCATTATTTTATTAACTAA
Organism: Cyclocarya paliurus; assembly: GCA_029856935.1. Lineage (NCBI taxonomy): Eukaryota > Viridiplantae > Streptophyta > Magnoliopsida > Fagales > Juglandaceae > Cyclocarya > Cyclocarya paliurus. The sequence continues at coordinate 2,490,724 of JARVXP010000207.1, read as the reverse complement.
AACCGATAGATTTCGCACGGAAATAAATTTCGCACGCAATTATTTTTTCTTTCCTTCTCTTTCTCTTCTCTGCTTTCTTCTTCATCCCCAAATCTCAAAATCCCGAAATCCCTCTTTCTCCTTCCTCTCCTCTCCCTTCCCGATTTCTTTCTTCCTCTTCATTTCTTTCTCCCTTCTCGATTTCTTTCTTCCTCTTCATTTCTTTCTTCCTCTCCCTCTCTTCCGGTTCGTTTCTTCCCTCCGTTTCCTCTCGTATTTTTGGACGAGCAAGAAAGTTCCTTTTGCCGTGAGAGGAGAGCAGCTCGTCTTCATCACTGGGGTTTCAGCAAATCGCCATCACCTCCATTGGTGCACTGTGCGGTGCTTTCTCTCATTTTCGCAGAGTTACAGTGCCCGAATCGAAAAGCTGAGCTTCGATCCTTCACGCAGAAACAGAGCAATCAACACTGGTTTCTCTCCTTCCAGGTTCGTGCTTCACTTCTTCTCCTTTCATCTTTTGCTTCACTTCTTCCCCTCAAATGACAATCTGCAACCCTAGTTTCAATAAACAAGAAATTGGTCAGCCCCGATGGGGGCTTTTCCTCTCGGTGAACATATATTCAGCACAAATTTGCTTTATTTGTTTCTTTTCTTTTTTTTCTTCTGCTAACAACTTGATTCTTTGTAAAACATTCGAGCTTGATCATTTGCACCCTAATCTTGACATTGTGATGCCTACCTTTTTCTGAGCAATCGGACAGGATGGTGTTTTAGCTGCCAATTAGAGACTTTTTGTTGTTTCTAATGTAAACTGCACTTAAGTGTCGTATTGATTTTGCAATTATTGTGTTGGTACTGAAAGATGCCGTGAGTTTAAATGAGGTAAGATTTTTATTTGATTGTTGTTATCAGGTTACTGCTCGAAATTTCGAGATCTCCAATGACATGTTCTGGAAAGATGGACAGCCTTTCCAAATTATTGGGGGTGACTTGCATTATTTCCGGGTTCTTCCAGAGGTATTTTTATTGCAAGATTTTCAGCAATTAGCACCTTATAACTTGAGTTGTATATGATGGTGGTATGCATTTGTTATTTTAGCTTGTAATAGAAGGTACTTCACTGATCAATGATGCAGAATAAGATGCTAAAGCTTTATGACGCAACTGAATTCAACTTAACCTTAATCTCAAATAATAGGGACCGGTAATAAGATATTGAATATCTGTTAAAAGAACAAAACTATAATTATTTTGTTGTACATATTCAAATCTAATTCCAATAGTATCAGGAACTCATTGCACATTGAGCTGGATAATCTTATTAATGTTGTGAATCCCCTTTTTTTCAGAACAAAAATGAGTGTTTGCACAAAATAGCTATTAGTTTATGCCCTCTAGTGAGATTGAATGTATATTATTAGTTTTTGACTTGCTTATAAAAAATATTAATTTTTGCTTTATTCTCTTGTTGTTTTGAAATTGATGGTAATATGATATGTTGTTTGGATGATAGTCCTTCAAAATATATTTTTTGTTTCAGCGTGGGATTTAGGGGGTTTCCCTGCCTGGTTACTTGCCATAAAGCTAGCTATCAGACTAAGATCATCAGATCCTAATTTCCTCCATTTTGTAAGTTTTTTCTGTGTTTTATTTTACAAATTAATCATGTTCCATAGACTTGTGGTGTATTCAAGAGAAATTGTATTTCAAAATGTTGTGTATTTTTTATTTTATTAGTAAAATATTTTTATGTGCTATCATAAGGATATTGTGAATAGCCATAGCCTAAAACATGTGGGGTCATGGTGAGTCTTTCTTACAGAAAACTGCAAACAAAACTGCTTGGGGGATTTTTTTATTTTGTTTTTATTGGTGAAACTGCTTGGGAGGATTGCTGCTATCATTTTTAGATTAATATGTTTTACATGCTTGAGTGGTCTCACTTAAGAAGAAATTTAGTATATCAGTTTTCTAGTTTCTAATTGCTGCTATCATTTTGTTGAAGTGTTATGGATTAGTTTTGTTGGTTAAAGTGTGATTTTCTAAATATTTTGTGTTGATCTGCCGTTCGTTTAAAGGCCCAGGAATCTGAGTTGAACCTATGCTGCCTCATTTGAGTTTATTCTTGATTCTAATGTTAAAGTGATGGCAACAAGTGATGGAAGGGGACTTGATTACGTGATGCACCTCATGGAATTGATTCTTGAGTTATTTTTGTTTCTGAATGTGTAAACTGGCAGCTTCTACATGGATAATTATTTTGTTGAAGTGTTATGGATTAGTTTTGTTGGTTAAAGTGTTATTTTCACTCATGGCAGTTTCAGTTTTTTTACGTGATGCACCCAATGTTAAAGTGATGGAATTAAGTTGAGGAAAAAAATTAATTGAGACACAAAAATTTAAGTATCAAATTAAATTATTTAACATATGGTTAGTATAATTACAAGATATGAAAGAAAAAATTAAAAATATTATTATTAAAAAAATAATATTATATTATTATTTTGATGAATCCAATGGCTAATCCAATGTGGGATTATAAATGTGAAGGTTTTACATTTATGGAAAATATGTACTTTTCATCAAATTTTGAAGATAAATTTAATGAATCCAATGCTAGTGCTCTAAGCAATAGTCTTGAAAATCACCTTCGCTATCCTTCTGTAGATGCCACCTTTCCTACCATTTGTATTCAAGTCTCCTATTGCACGCAACTTATCTTCTTGATCACTACAATAATATTATCCTTCCATCCACCACCCACCATCTCCGTTACGCAATATACACGTGAATGATACGTCTCGCACTCTGACACGTATGACCACCCCTTAGTGCTTGTTGACGGAGTAGTACTATCTTCAATCCCTCTCCTTTTGCACCATATGCAATACTGTGACCGGACAGTCCCACAAAGACGAATTTCACGCCGTCAATCTCTAGCTCATTCTTGAGGTTGGGACAACACGGATGCAAATCCGCGTTTCTTTCTTCGCAACTGTAAGCGAAACCCATAATTCGTTTTCCGCATGCGTCGCAAGATAGTGTCTCGGAACGGGGTTGATCGAGGAACTTGAAGGTAGAATTCTGGAAGAACTCGTGCGAAGTGGTTGACATGGTGAACATGCAGTCTTCGTGAAGATCAAAGTCACACTTTTCGCATCTGTATCTCCTTCTAATTCCTTGCTCCTTGCAGCCATTGCATTTATAAGGTTTTGGACTGTTTTTAGCTCTAGCACATGCCGTGGGTGCTACGATGAGTCAACCTTCCTATTGTTGTCTTGTTCAGAGCTCGATCTTCGGGGGAACTTCCCTGCTTAATGGTTACCTGCATTAAAAACAGTTATATGCGAGAATAAAAGGTTGGGACAATAATTTCCTTGACTAATAATCTGCGCACGTCTTTTTTCATCGACAGCTAGGAAAAAAGGTCGATACCAAAAATTGTTAGGTGATCGATTATAAATAATATAGTTTTCATGAAAGAGGATTTAGATACCAGCCTTAAATTAAGATTGACCCAAAAATGGATGACTGGTCCAAAAGGGAATTAACAAAATACAACGATCCTCGTACTCTTTTTCAAGAAATCAAAACACAGAATATAAATGGGAGACAACTTCCACCACCATGCACCCACACGCTAAGTAGGAAGATTTTGATGCCCGACTCCATTGAGTGCTTACGCATCCACCATTTCAGATTTTTTTAACGATGTTAGACCACACGCACCACCATAAATCCTCCATCGTTCATTTTTACCAAAAATTTCAAGCTCCTCAGCTTACCTCCAATGTGCAGACCGCAGAGACTAGTGACTACTACCTTAGTTAGGTCTTTGAGTCTTCTAGGCTTCTAGCTATGAATTAGTACTGCATCTTAATTACCACAATTCTATTTTAGACTGTCTTAAAAAATTATTATATGGTTATGGGTTTCGGGTCAAGAAAACATGATGGTTCCCAAGTCATGTCCTCTTATTTCTTCATTGTATATTAGTTCCAATATTGGGTGTATAATGGGTCACCTAACATTTATATTTATTATTCTAATTAATTATGTTTTCACATAAAATCACTAATTAAAGTGTACGTACCTTTTCTTCTTTGCATATTAATTCAAGCCCTTTAAGCTTTGGGTCTAAGTCACGCGCCTCTGCAAGCTCGATTTCTTCTAACCACCGAATCACCTGGTCAATAGGTGCTTCAATCTTCTTCTTACCTGCAGGGGCAAGCTTGGTACTAATTTCTTTATCATTGACAGTATGCCTCACTTTGTAGGCATAGTTTTCTAAAGCTGCCTTAGCCTTAGCTCTCTGTCTGTGCTCATCATCTTCAACCATGTATATCTCTGCGTCCTTCACCATCCTATTGATCTCTTCGCTGGACAGTCTCGCTTGGTCATTGGTAATAGTTATCTAACAACTCACTCCAGTAGTCTCCTCCAGAAACATTCAAGATACCATTCTCGTCGATGTCGAAGCATACTCTGAGGTTACAAACACCCCTTGGTGCTGCAGGAATGTTGATAAGCTTAAATTCTCCCAACCAATAGTTATCCTCTACTCTCGCTCTTTCTCCCTCGTAAACCGAGACCAATGCACATGTTTGGTTGTCAGATTTGGTGGTGTAGGTGTCTTCCATCCTGCTTGGAATAGCGGTATTCCTCGGAATCACAACAGACATGTCGCTTCCTCTGACCATCACACCAAGTGACAAAGGGGTAACATCTAAAAGCACAATGTCTCGAACATTCTCACTACCCATACCAGACAACTTTGCAGCTTGAACTGCAGCTCCATAAGCCACAGCTTCATCCGGGTTGATGCTCTTATTAAGCTCCTTTCCATCGAAGAAGTCATGCAACAGCTCCTGCACTTGGGAATTCTTGAAGAACCACCTGTAAGAACTATTTCATGAACACTTCTCTTGTCCATCATAGCATCACTCAAACACTTCTCCACAAGCTCAATAGAATTCATGAATAAATCCAAATTGAGTTCCGCAAACTTGGCGCGGGTAATAGTTGAAGTAAAATCAATACCCTTAAACAAAGAATCAATGTCAATGGTAGTCTCTATTGCAGAAGAAAGAATCCTTTTTGCCCTTTCACAAGCAGTTCTCAACTTCCTCAGAGCTTTGGGGTTTCAACTAATGTCTTTCTTGTGCCGCCTTTTAAAGGTTTCGACAAAGTGCTTTACCATTCTGTCATCAAAGTCTTCACCACCAAGGTGAGTGTCTCCTGCGACGGCCTTCACTTTAAAAACACCCTTCTCTATGGCAAGCAGCGAGATATCTGTAGTTCCCCCACCCAAATCAAAGATCAGCACATTTCTCTTACCAATGTTATTAACCCTATGATCAATACCGTAAGCAATGGCTGCGGCTGTCGGTTCATTAATTATACGCATGACATTGAGGCCTGCAATGCGTCCAGCCTCCTTTGTGGCCCTTCGTTGGGCATCATTAAAGTAGGCGGGAACAGTAACAACATCATTATTTACTGTCATGCACAGATAGTCTTCGGCAATCTGATGCATCTTTGTGAGCACCATGGATGAGATTTCCTCCGCAGACAAATGCTTCTCTTCCCCCTTATAACTGACCTTTATCATAGGCTTGTCCCTAGAACTTTCGACAACCTTGAATGTCCAGCGCTTCATGTCACTTTGAACCAAGGGATCGCTGTATCTCCTACCAATCAACCGCTTTGCGTCTGCAAATAATAAAATTAATTAGGATAAGCTAAGCAGGACTGTGAAAAGTGGCTATAGAAGTTGTAAAATTTGCAAAATTTTATTTTATTTTCCCGTATTTTTGTTGTTTAAATCATGTTAACTTATTATCGTGTCATAGAGTAATTTATGGGATCCGGAGAACCTCCCAAAAAAAAAAAAAAAATCAACAGTTGGCACATGAAGCCGTAGTTCATTAAAATTGATGATTTCCATGTTGAACTTTTAAAGCTTATTACCTAGTGCTGATAATGTTAGTTTAAAACAATACTGTGAAGGGGGAAAATCCCTTGGGCCGAATAAATCCCCAAGGCCGTGTTAAAAACAAGGCTCGGGTGAAAGCCCAAATGCGAGATTTGGTTTAGATTGAACAAATTAAGAGGTCATGTGTCAAGGCCTGAGAAGGAGACCCAGGTCGGACTATGCTTTCGTTAAAAATCAAGTCAAAGGATATGAGAGAAGCTTAAGGAGGAAGGAATACAACATTCAATGCGAGTTGGGAATATGTATGTCGGTTCACACCAAGCATTAATGAGATGGGAGGAACCTAGGACAGAAAACACGCCACATTCAATGAGGCTCAAAGCAGAAGACATGCCGCATTCAATGCAACCCGAGCAATAGCAACCCTGAGCACTTCATAGCTCGACGAACTAATGGCACAAAGGTAGATCGGCGAGCAGATAACATAAAAATATTATCTCCTGCTATGCAACACTCTACTACCGTGGAGACCAGGTCAGGAAGTATAAATAAACACTACCTACAGCAAATAGGTGATCATCTTACACTCGCATTTTAACTTCTGCTCATCTTCATCTTCTACACGATAACTAACTTAAGCATTGGAGAACAACGGATCCCGAGGTCCCCCTTACCTTTTGCTATGCAGGTCATTGCTTGAGCATTGTCTGCATAGAATTACCCAGGTCCGCAAAATACGACATCAACAAATATATATATATATATATATATATAAATATATATGTGTGTATGTGTGGAGATTTTTAAACTTGCTACGTGTTAATGCAAAAAGAGATAATTTTTATAAGATCTATATATGTAACCTTACAAGAAAAATAAAAACAACTTATATCAGGGACCAAGTTAGTATTATAATTTTGGGGAGGTCAAGTATTTTATATTAGAATAAATAATTCGATTGAAAATTTTAAGGAACACTATTAACAAAATGATAATAAACAAAAAAAAGATTAAAGAGAAGAAATACAAAATAAATTCAAAACCTAAAGAAACATGCATTTCACAAAACAGTTTTTCTACGTACAACCGCGGTGTAATCCCCAATTTACTTTTATGCCGCGTTAGATGATTTATAAATAAATAAATAAATAAATAAAAACCCAACAGACTTTGTTTCCCCTCTACTTCATCGCACCTTGTTTCTCTTTCTCTCCTAAGCTGCTCTTATTTTCTTCCACAAAGACAGCTCCAAAAACCCAGATGATTTCGACCAGACGACATGTAAACTTTATCATCTCTTGATTAGCTTTTAGTCTCAGTGGGAGCTGCGAATACTCAAGACAGTGTTGTGGGGGCTGATCAAAGTGGGTTTCTGAAATGCAATAGAGGGAGGGAGAGAGCAAACCCGCCACCGGGGGTGGAGAGTGCACAGATTCTACCCGCCAGGATCTTGGTTTAGATTGCAGAGAAAACAAGTAAAAAAATCTAACACCCCAAAAGAACACAAATTCTGAGGAAAAAAGAAAGAAAGAAGGAACCAGAACAAATCCCTAAACAGCAAATTAACTTCAGTGAACACCCAAAGTTTCCCAAATACCAACTAAAACTAAAACGCAAAGACAAGCACGAAGGCATTCATTCAAAAACATAAAACAAAGCCTTTAAAATACACACATCCCTGTATTTCCTACTTATTACTTGGGAAGAAGCAGAAATCGGCCAAAAGCAAACCATGATTAACAACCACTGAGAAACAAACACAAGATAATGAAGGAACACCCTGAGGCTGGTGAGAGTGGGTGGACGCAAAAACCTGCTTCTTTTTTACACCTTGTGGCGGTTGCGCAGCGTTTACATCAGCTGGTTGCAACAAACATTTTTCTTCACAAAAATCATAACAGTAAAAAAGTTTATCTGATGTTTTAATTAAAAAGTGTATACATAAAATTTAAGCAAACATAAAAATTTAAGTTATGATGTAAAATCTACATACAATTTTTAGAGAATATTAATGACTACAAATAAAAAACATTTTATATTTTATCTTCCCTATGTTTTAAATGTGTTTAAAAGGAAATATTATTTTAAAAAATTTTCTTAACAATTGAAATTTTCTCTATCAAAATATTAGATGAAATAAAATTAAAAAGAAAATAATGTACCCAAAATATTAATTTTTTGTAAGAATGCTTGGAATATTAAACTTTGTTTAGAACCTTGGGGCCGGCCCCCTTGGCTTCGTCACTGGCTTACATATATGCAACTTTTTTAAAAGAATGGTTTTTTCTTTTCTGGAAATTCAAGGGTTTGAACAGTAAAAGGGGATACTTGATAGTGATTACCGATTAATAATCAAGAAACCACCCCGACACGTTTCGAGCTAAAATACTGGAAATTAGAAGAAACAGATCGTTTAATTGAGAGATCACCGTAGACAGAGTTGGTGGGGTTACTAATGGCCACGTTCTTGGCGGCATCACCGACTAATCGTTCTTTGCCATTGAAGGTGACACAGGACGGCGTCGTCCTGTTACCCTGATGGCTGATCATTCACTATTATCTCTACTCGATCCTGTTGCCACGCTGCTACGCGGCTCAATTGGATTTCCAACTATTTTAAATTATTTTAATTCATTTTAACTCATCATTATAAATTTTTTAAATTTTAATATAAAATATAATAAAAAATTTAATTTTTTTAAATCTCAAAATAATTTTAGTATTTAAAAATAATATTTTATTATCTTAATTCAACTCATCTAATCATTTAAACCTATCCGCTATCCAGATCGATTTCCCTTGCTGGCCATTGGCTTTCTGACGAATGCTTACAAAATTGAAGTTCGAAGATCGAAGACTCGGAAACACGTGGAAAGTTGGAAACGTACAATAACAACTATATATACACTGTTGAAGGCGGCCTTAAATATGTACACATGTACGTACCAGCTTCTTTTTTTTTTTAATTTTGCTACACAACCTCCTCACACTCCACACTCCACACTTTTTAATATTTTTTAATATTTTTAAAATTTTTTTTTTGAATTTATTTTTTTAAAACTATTTATAATTTTTTATTCACTATTCATATAAAAATATATTTGATAAAAAAAATTAAAAAAAAAATGGAGTGTGGAGTGTGGTGTGAATAGTAAGAGATTGAGTAGATTTTTTCTTTTTTTTTCCCTACAACATGTAATTTTTGCAATCGAACATTTTCTAGTACTAGAGATATAATCGGTCGGTCGGATTCAACTTTTTATAAATGTTAAAACTACATCGGTATATATCAGTTTTGTAAATTTGAAAATTAATATGGACTAATGTATTATTAAAATTAAAATTTTTAATTTTTTGATTTCAATCTGGTCTAGTCTGACTCGATTTTTTAATTTATCGTTTACATATGTGGTATTATATTATAAGTTTAGTACTATAAATTTTTCAACGCTAAATATAATCATTAGAATTTAGTATTTATTATTAATAATTACTAATTTATTAATATTTAATTATATCAGTATAATTGTTTTATAAGTTACTAGTATAGTATTATAAGTAATGTCTAACTTATTAGTGAGATTAATTTATCAAAAATAAGTTTATATTAATAACTTAATATTAATATTCATGTTTAAAATTAAAATATTATGTTATATTAATTAATAATTTAAACATATAATATATAATATAATATAAGAAATAATATATAATATAAAAAATTAAAAAATATATAACTTATCGAAGAGACAAGACTTGATGTTTGTTTTATTTATTTTAGAAAAAATCGTCCTAGACTCCCAGTAGCTAATGCTTCACTTGAGGGCTAGAAATTAAGACCGAATCTTTAAGACAGCATTTAACGTTAAGATGATCTATGTTCTGAATTTATCTAGAAATAGTAATGTTTTGTAAGATCTATTAAAATATATTTAAATGTAAATAGATTAAAATATGTGTTTAAAAATATTAAATATGTCTAGATTAGTTTTATTTTTTTTATTAAAAAATTAAAAAAATAATAAATTTTATTAATGATTGAGCTGCAATATTGTTGTAGAAGGTGAAGATGAGGAGGCTGAGGGGGATAACTTCTCCAGATGAATTCAAGAACCAAACCGACTATTTTCTTGTTTTCCCCCGTCTTTTGCTTCGTCTTTAACGAAGTTGCAATGGTAATCTACGAATATTACGAACTTCGTGCGTGACCCCGACATTATCACTTTCCGAGAAATGTTTTCTCTGTTTTTATTTTTCTATTTTGCGTCGGGAACAAGTTAACTGTAGAGGATTTTTAGTACGTAGGCAAGCTTATCAATGTAGCCTAATACCAACAAGCTAATTTGTAACATGGATTTATATCTTGTTTGTTTTTAAAGATTAAAATTTAAAATTTTAAAAATTTTAAAAATTTTCATCTCATCATTATAATTTTTTTAAATTTTCATATAAAATAAAATAAACACTTTCATTTTTTCAAATCTCAAAACAAATAAAATATTAAAAAATATATTCTAACAATATTTTATTCAACTTTTTAACTTTAATCTTAATTCAACTCATCTCATCTTATCTCTGAAAACAAACGAGACTTTATCATCCACCAATTGTTGTGATGTGAAATTATAAATAATAACTTCTAAAAAGAATTTTTTTTATAATATATTTCAATACCCAATTACACATGCCCATAATTAAAATAAAAATTTTATATCTAATCATTTTTATATTTTCTTTGCTCACTCCACAAATATGATTGATTACATTATTTTTCTTTAATATAAAATAACCGTTTTAGTCATCATATCAGGGAAGTGCTTTGACCCATAATTAAAAATGGGTCAGCTACAACGCTTGAGGGCTTGTTTGAATGTATAAATTATTTTATTTTATTATTATAATTTTTTTAAATTACTACATAAAATATAATAAATAATTTAATTTTTTTAAATTTTAAAATAATAATAATATTAAAAATAATATTCTAATAATATTTTATTTAACTTATATAAAATCTTCTCATCTAATCTTATTTCACAACCCAACCCTCAATCTCTACGGAGACTTCTTTTGGTCCAGAATTTTACGCCCTTAGACTTTCAACTTTGAAGACATTATCTTCCCTCAGCCACGACGTACAGCCAAGAGAATCAGAGACCACACCTTGACCTGGGTGAGCAAAAGTTCCAAAAATCAGCAAGCACGAGTACGACAACGACAACAAAAACAAAAAAAGACTCTGTTGTGTCCGCGTGTGGTGTGTAGAAAATGAAACAGAAGTTTGGAGGGGGCAGACAACCCACGGGTACTCCGTCGCTGGCGTGGTCGTGTGCTGTTATCGTGGTCTCACTCCTCGCAGGCGCATCCGTTGTCCATAACACATATAAGCCTGATCTCGTAACTCTTTCTCTCTCTCTCTCTCTCTCTCTCTCCCTCTCCCTCCCTCCCTCCCCAGGATCTGCTTGATTAAATCTTTGACGCAATGTCAATATCGTAGTATTTTCTATCTTCGAAAAGAATTCGTTTTGGAGTGGCATCTATTATGCGGGAATTCAAGGGACCATGACCTGTTTGATACAATGCCGTGGAAACAAACTCGTTTCTACGGCTATACCCTTTCTGATAAAATTTCTTGTACTCTACGATTTTGTTAGGTAATTAAGTCTTTGAAGTGCATTTCTTATACACCATTGCGTGCAGACATTGCCTCCGGTGGAGAGTGTTAATGGGGCTAAGCTGAAACAACCCGAGTAGGAATGACTTCGGTCTTTTCGGCATTATGTTGGACCCGTATTGATTTCAATAGAGTCTGAGAAGGAATGAAATTTGGTCTTTACTTGTCACAAGAAGCTCGGAAAAAGATGTCGCCATGATTATAGGTATTCTTTTCTTTTATTGTCTTAATAGGAGTTGTAATGGGTTTTAATTCTTAAGCTTGATAATTGTAGTCCAGCCATTTCATCGAAGTTGTTCTTTTCAATCACCATCAAACATTTTACCCTCTGAAATCAATATCAACAAGGAAAAAACAAGAAATTACCTATAAAAAAAAAACAAGAAATTGCAGACTAATATTCAAATGTTACAACTTCCAACAACCACAAAACGAAGAAAAACCGAAAGACAAAAGAAAATACTCTAATTAAAGGTTTGGACGAATAGATTCAAAATCGTAGCACCGGTAACATGGTTTGAGCTTTAGTTCCTTGAATATCTGTGCTTCTCCAAAGCTGCCTTAGCCTTTGCCGCCTCTTTATGTTCTTCATCTTCAGCCTTGAATATCTCTGCTTCCCTGACCATTCTATTAATCTCTTCACTGGACAGCCTTGTGATTGGTGATGGTGATCTTGCAACACCCCTGGGTGCGGCAGGAGTGCCCTAAAGCTTAAATTTTTCCAACCAATTGTTATCCAAAGTTCTTGCCCTCTCACCCTCATAAACCGAGATCGAAACCTCAGTTTGGTTGTCTGCAGCAGTGGTGAAAAATTTCTTCATCTTGGTTGGAATGGCAGTGTTCCTTGGAACCTCAACAGACATGTCACTTCTATAACCTCCACCCCTAGGGACAAAGGTGTGACATCGAAGAGCACAATGTCTCGAACTCTCTCATTACCCAATCCAGACAACTTTGCAGCTTGAACAGCCGCTCCATATGCCACAGCTTCATCCAGGTTAATGCTCTTACTAAGCTCCTTACCAACAAAGAAGGCCTGGAACAGCTGCTGGACCTTGGGAATTCTAGAAGAACCACCTGTAAGAACGACATCGTGGATACACCTCTTGTCAAACTCAGCATTGGTCAAACACTTTTCCACAAGGCGAATAGAACTCCTGAACAAATCTGTATTGAGCTCTTCAAATCTGGCGCGAGTAATGATTGAGCAGAAATCAATACCTTCATACAAACAATCAACATCAATGGTCGTCTCAATTTCAAAGGAAAGAATCCTCTTTGCTCTCTCACAAGCAGTTCTCAGCCTCCTCAAAGCTTTGGCGTTTCCACTAATGTCCTTGTGCTGCCTTTTAAATACATCCACAAAGTGCTTTACCATTCTGTTGTCGAAGTCCTCGCTTCCAAGGTGTGTCTCTAGCAACAGCATTCACCTCGAAAATATCATCCTTAACGTTAAGTAGCGAGACATCTGCAGTACCACCACCCAAATCAAAGATCAACACATTTCTCTCTCGAATTTGACCCACCCTCTCAAGACCGTAAGCAATGGCTGCAGCTGTTGGCTCATTGAGTATCTGCAAGACATTCAGGCCTGCAATTCTACCAGCATCCTTCGTAGCCTCGCGTTGCGTGTTGTTGAAGTTGGCGGGGACAGTAATAACTGCATTCTTCACTGTCGTGCCCAAATATGCCTCGGCAATCTCATGCAATTTTGAGAGGACCATAGAAGAGATTTCCTCGGCAACAAATTGCTTCTTTTCACCCTTCTATGGGACCACGATCTTAGGCTTGTCACCAAGACCACCAATGACCTTGAACGGCCAAAGGTTGATATCTGTCTGAACCAAGGGATCATTGAATCGCCTACCGATCAATCGCTTTGCATCTGTAAGATTAGAAGAGAAGATTAAATAATCAATTGGTCAATATTAAAGCAGGTGAAACACGAAACCTATATATTGATTAGTTTACAACCGAATCAAAGCTTTTTCTTTAAATTGTAGTATTTTATGTAGCATTACTCTTATTAATATTATTTAATGTATACTACATTTAATATCTTATTTATTCAATAACGAGATGAGATTAAAATAAAATGATTTCTAATTTTATTGGTGGCTTCCAGTAATTTTCTGAAAAAGTTGTGTTATTTATTTATTTTTTTCAAGATCTTTTGGATTAATTGGCAACACTTCGGTTTCTCACTAAGAGAATCAAGGATCGAATCTTCCTTCATGCATAAAAATTTTTTTTTTTTTTTTTATGCTTTAAGAAAACCTTTTAAGTTAATCCAATTTTAGAAAAATGAAACCCTTAACAAATTCAAATGTTTACTTACCAATATCTAGTCAAACGAGAATTTTGAAGAAACAAAAAATATATTTGGAGATTACCAAAGATGGAGTTGGTGGGGATCCTTGCGATCTGGTTCTTGGCAGCATCACCGAACAAGCGCTCATTGTCAGTGAAGGTTACATAAGACGGTGTCCTCCGGTTTCGATGATCATTAACTATTATCTGAACTCGATCATTTTGCCATACTCCCACGCACGAGTACGTTGTCCCGAGATCGATCCCTATCGCTGGGCCCTCCTCCCATTTGTCGGCCATCTTTGTCGGAGACGATAGCGAAACTTAAGCAGATGAAAGAGAACTCTGAATCACCAGAGTTGAAAGGTTTGAAGACGGTCCTTACGTTAATGAACAGCCCGTTTGCTTGCCCATGAAATTCAACTATACATACGTGCTCACGGATTTTAAGATGCATGCACCGAAAATATATATACACGTCTACTTTTACAAATTTTAGAATACGACGTTAATTTTTCCGAATACTAAGCGCCTCATCAATTAAAGCCCCTCCAGTCTCTGTTTACAAATTTACATGCTATTGTACTCGGCTTTATGTGTTCCTTAACCTTGCGTAGGTCCGTGAAGGGATTTTTCTTTTTTTAAAATAGCATTTCTAACAATAAGAACAGGCCTAAAGCACTCTGACTTCAAATTCACTGAGGTTGTGTTTGGGTAGTTATTACTATTTAATATTTTATTAAAAAAATTTATCCACCTTTGATTATTATTCACTATTATTTAATATTTTATTATTATTTTTTCACTATTATTCACATCAGGGGTGACTCAATACAAATTGAAGTCTAAAGTAAAATTTAAGTGAGTCATTCGTAATTATAATAAAATAAAATATAAATTATTATATGAAATAATTTTCAAAAATTTCAATAAAATAAGATTTTATTTAAAATCTTTAAATAAAGTTTTTTTGAATTTATATTTAATACAACAATATAAAATGGAGTCTCAATGCAAATTTTGTACCACAATTTAGCAATATTTTAAAACAATTATTTAAAACATAAATAATTTATTGTATTAAATATTAAATTTATTATTATGGAGTCTTGTACATATTAAGAAATATAAAAATTATTTAAAATTTTATTTAATGAAATGGTTTTTTTTTTTTTAAAAAATTTAAAAATACCTCATTTTTATTTTTGGGAGTCTTATATAGGATAGAGGCCTTAGGCAATGACCTAATTGGCCTTACCATTGAGCCGACCCTAATTCACATATCATATGAGATCATCCTACTAACCAAATGTAGCCTTAAATAAATTTTTTGTATTTATTTTAGAGAAACGTGTAGTTTTACAGTTCTGCCACTAAATCAGGGAATTATAATTTTTTATTTAATGTGGGAAGATTAAATAATATAGTATTTTTTATTTAACTGTAAACAGCCACTAATTAATTCAGGCAGTAAACTCCTTTTCTTAAAAGATTAATAGTATATGGAAGTTCAACCATCGAAATAAAGAACGAAAGAATGAAATAGGGGTAACACTCAAAATGGTCTCTTCAATTTCTGGAATTTTTGACAATACTTCAAAACTATCCTAGAGCTAGGGAGATTCCAAAAAAGTAGTGATGGCTGTTGAGTGTCAAGTGCAAGATGTGAATTATTTTGGCATGCTAATTTTAGACATCAGGTCCAAGATTCAATGCTTTGAAGACTGTTCCATCAGACACATCGATAGAGAAGGAAATATAGTTGCACATTCACTACGCAAGAATGCATTATACATTTAAACTGTATTGTGGACATGGAAGAAACCCCTCAATGTATTCTATTTCTGTTATAGAGAAGTTGATCAATGGAAATTGTGTGATTTTTAAAAAAAGAAATTTCAAATATCCTATTACCAAACTTCGTTCAATACACTCAAATTCAATTCAATTCAATTTTTAATTATCGAACAGGTGACCATCCGGTAGTCCGGAGGTAGGGACCGACATAGTTATTTCTTTCTTTCTGTTTAGTGTTTTTAACTTCTTCTTTTTTAAAATATATTAGTATAATTTTTTAATTATATTATCTTCTTTTTTTAAACTAAGAAAAATAAGATTTCTATGTGATAATCTTATTGATCGTCTCATATATTTTATTGATTAGAATGAACGAACTTTATAATGGAAGACTTTGATTCAGAATTTTTCGTAGGGGTATTATTTATAAAGAAAAATTTGGGGACGACTATTATATTTTAATACGCTGATCTTTGGCCAAACCACGAGACCCTTGGATTCTAGGCCTAGCTTCTCCCACTCTTTATTTTATTTTTTCTTTTTGCTTCTAAAAAAATCACTTTGAATAATGATTTTAAGTAATAGTTCAGGAATAAGGTGCAATTCAGGTCCGGCATCAGAGAAATATCCTTCAGTACCTATTGAAACCTTGCCCTCCTAAGAGAATAAAAAGGAGAAAAAATTACCGAAACTGTAAGATTCTTGCTGGTTGATTTCAGAATAGTGTCGAAGAATGAATTTCTAGTGTCAAATGAGATCCCTAACCGGACCAAATCCTAGCAGCCCCAAAAGCGCCAGGCAAGGGCGTCGAGGCTCATCCTCTTCAGTCCACAGCCAGTCCCAACTACCGTGGTAAAACTCCAACTAAACTTCCAGTAGTTCCTCTAAATCGCTATCAAACCTTGAAACACACAAATCAACACCAATAATGACTATCAAGTTACAGTTCATGCATAAATTTGAAAATGTTCCAAACTGTACCGAACAAAGCAAATTCAAGCGCACTAGCAACAAAAATACTACCATTAAAAGGTTGCAAAATCAAAGTCGGAATACAGTCACGATAACAGTCATCCCTCTTTTCCAGTAAGGAGCTGATCAATTGCAGTGTTATTTAGCGTTTTTGGCAATGATGGGATTGCAGATTAACTGAAGCCCAATCAGCTTTTCCTCCAACTCATCTGCCACCGCAAGCTGGTTCCCATCTAACCACTGAATCACCTGGTGAACAGCACCTTCAATCTTCTTTTTACTTGTGGGGTCAAGCTTTGCACCATTCTCCTTGTCATTGACAGTATTCCTCATGTCGTAGGCATAGTTCTCCAAAGCTGCCTTAGCCTCAGCCTTCTCTCTATACTTATCGTCTTCAACCTGGTACATCTCTGCATCCTTGACCATCCTATTAATCTCTTCCTTGGGCAGTCTCGCCTTTTCATTGGTGATTGTTATCTTCTGACTCGCACCAGTGGTTCTCTCACGGGCAGAAACATTCAAGATGCCATTGGCATCGATGTCAAAGCAGACATCGACACTAGCAACACCCCTGGGTGCTGCAGGAACGCCATAAAGTATAAATTCTCCCAACCAGTAGTTATCCACAGTTCTTGCTCGCTCACCCTCGTAAATGGCAAATGTTATCTCAGTTTGGTTGTCCTCGACGGTAGTGTAATTGCTTTCCATCTTGATTGGAATGGCAGTATTCCTCGGAATCACAACGGTCATGTTACCACCTCGGATCCTCACCCCAAGGGACAAAGGGGTGACATCTAAGAACACAACGTTTTGTACCTTTTCATTACCCATACCAGTCAGGTTTGCAGCTTGAACAGCGGCTCCATATGCCACAGCTTCATCTGGGTTAATGCTCCTGTTAAGCTCCTTCCCACCAAAGAAGTCCTGCAACAGCTGCTGAACCTTGGGAATTCTGGTAGAACCACCAGTAAGAACGACATCATTCACACTTTCCTTGTCCATCTTAGCATCAGTCAAACAATTCTCCACAAGCTCTATAGAATTCCTGAATAAATCCATGTTGAGTTCAGCAAATTTGGCACGGGTAATAGTTGAGCTGAAATCAATACCATCATACAAAGAATCAACTTCAATGGTAGTCTCAATTGCACAAGAAAGAATCCTCTTTGCTCTCTCACAAGCAGTTCTCAACCTTCTTAGAGCTCTAGCGTTTCCGCTTATGTCCTTCTGGTGCCACCTTTTAAATATTTGAACAAAGTGGTTAACCATTCTGTTGTCGAAGTCCTCACCTCCAAGGTGTGTGTCTCCAGCAACAGCCTTCACTTCAAAACTACTCTCCCCAATGGTAAGAAGTGAGACATCTGCAGTACCTCCACCCAAATCAAAGATCAAAGCATTTCTCCTGCCAATTCTACCCACCTCGTCAAGGCCGTAAGCAATTGCAGCGGCAGTTGGTTCGTTGAGGATCCGCATGACATTGAGGCCTGCAATGTCACCGGCATCCATTGTGGCCTTACGCTGAGCGTCATTGAAGTAGGCGGGGACAGTAACAACTGCATTTTTCACTGTCTTGCCCAGATAGGCCTCGGCAATCTCACGCATTTTTTTTAGGACCATCGATGAGATTTCCTCAGCAGCGAATTGTTTATCTTCACCCTTATAACTTACCACGATCATAGGCTTGTCTTTAGAACCTTCAATGACCTTGAATGGCCAAAGATTTATATCATTCTGAACCAACGGATCACTGAATCTCCTTCCAATCAACCGCTTTGCATCTGCAAATTAAAACAGCGTAAGATGCAGCAAATATAAATATCAAACTCTTCTAAATTTTTTATAGGCATGGTTTCCTTCTTCTTCTTCTTCTTCTTTTTCTTTTTTTTTTGTCTGAACTGGTAAATTAGTTATCACTGCATTAGCCAGAGGGAATTAAGTTTTAAAAAGATGCATTTTTAATAGTTTGTAGGTCCAAATCCAATAAACATCTAATAAATAAAGGAAGGAAAATAATGAAAAAACAACTGACACACATTAAGTTGTTCACAAAATTGATGGATTTTCACATTAAAATTTTGAAAATAAGTAATGTTGATAAGTTTAAAACGCTAAATTTGAAGATTATTAAAATATGTGCATACCATGAATAAAGACTAGTACTTCAAGTGAGAGAGACACAACAGGTTTAGATGGCAATTACATTAAAACAAACTGGAACTAGACTTTGTTAGAATTAAGAGAAGTGATGCAACCACAAAGAAAATACATAAAAATAAATCCACGCACTGGTTTCGTATGATACGATCCACTTCGTAATAAAACTAAAATTTACAATATACCGCACACGCACGTCGTAAACCATGGCCTCGATATAGATTTGCATGCTCTCTTGCTTATTATTATTGTTGTTGTTGTTGTATCTTAAAATTAGGCTACGGCTATGGAGAATTGATGTACAAAAATAATTTCTCAACCAAAAAAAAAAAAAAAATAGAAAGAAGGAAAGAAGGAATGAGAAAAATGATACTGAAAGATTACCAAAGACAGAGTTAGTAGGGTTCCTGGCGACTTGGTTCTTGGCGGCATCACCGACCAAGCGCTCTTTCTCAGTGAATGCAACATAAGACGGCGTCGTTCTATTTCCCTGATCATTAACTATTATCTCTACTCGATCATGTTGCCACACTCCCACACACGAGTATGTCGTCCCGAGATCGATCCCTATTGCTGGGCCTTCCTTCCATTCTTCGGCCATTGTCGACTTCCAGAATGACCACGGTATTGAACCAAGTCTATATGTCTCTCGGAGGCGATGTTCTTTCTATATCATTTGTTTCCTTGCCCAGGAAGTAGACGGCATTTGTAAAAGTTGCTTTTTCTACGATATTTGTGCAAGAAATTGATATCAGTCGGCTCGGAATCCGGATACCCAACTCATTTTAATCCCTTTTATGGAAAGAAAATTTTATAATATATTTATTATTAATAAATAATTATTTATTATATTTTTTTTTATTTAATAATAATAAATATGTCACATATTACTTAATATAATAAAAAAATAGAATATAATGTATAATATTACTCTAATAATAATATTAAAAAATAATATTCTAATAATATTTTATTTAATTTTTATTTCAACTATCTTATCTCAACTTACTATCTAAATTTTTCTTAAATAATACACAGAACAAAATAAATAAATATAAAATTTATATAAAAATAATAATTTTTTAATAATAAATATCACTTATTTTTCAAACTTTGTAAACGGCATATACGCAACTCATAATTATATTTAACATTAGTTTATTTACACACAAAAAATAAATAATGGAAAAGAAAAACTGACAAGAGAAACCAATAGTTTCTTTTTGGATAAGATTAGCCTCATTTGTTTTTAGAGATGAGATAAGATTAAAGTTGAATAAAATATTATTAAAATATATTTTTTAATATTATATTTATTTTAAGATTTGAAAAAATGAAATTGTTTATTTTATTTTGTATGGAGATTTGAGAAAGTTATAATGATGAGATGAGAGGTTTTCAAAATTTTCAACATTTTAGATTTTGGTCTTGAAAACAAACAATGCCTATATTGATCGAGAATTTATCTAAAGAAAAATTACACTTATCATTCTTACTCCACATATTATATATAATTTTTTTAATTTTTTCTGTTACTAAATATGTGATGCATAGATAATGGGTATAATAATTCCTTTAGTTTAGCAAAAATTAAAAAAAAAAAAATCATGTGTTGTGTACGATATAGAGATGATGAATAGAAAGGCCCTTGTTGAATAAAATATGGTTAAAAAATTATTTTTTAATATTATTATTATTTAAAAATTTAAAAATGTTAAATTATTTATTATATTTTATATAAAAATTTAAAAAAATTACAATAATAAGATGAGATAAAATAATATTAGATAAAACAAGAACTCATTTTTGTATGCGTAACTTAACAACATACTTTTTATACGCCTAACTTAACAGCATCATCTTTTTGAATTTCTATTCATTTGTGACGTACATAAATATTTTTTTCTTAACACATTATTTATTATAGGATATATTATAATTTAAAAAAAAAAACTCAAAACATCGATATTTTTTTAAAAATTCAACCTTCCACACCAAATATACGTTGAGTGTGTTAAACAAGAGACTTACAAATAAATTTTTTTTTCTTCCTTAAGAGAATGACGTTACCTCAAAAAGAATGGACATATGCGCATATAATCCAAATATTTCTATCAATGAATATTATTGAGAAAAGTTACCGATTCTCATTTTATTTTATTTTTAATTATTAAGGAGATATTTTTAAATAAATTTATGATTTTTTTCAAAAAAATATTTAAAAGAATTCAAAAAATATTTAGAAAAATAAAAACAGAAAATAAAAAGATGCATTGCACATCCACTAGAGCCACCGACAGTGGCTCTAGCTGGACCCTAATCCAAACAGAAAAGAAACGGACATGAACTCGAAAGAATCGAGATTGCTACTTTAATATTATGATGCTTTAATAGTAGAATTGTTGATAAAGTCATAAAGATTATCAAATCGTGCGGCACAAGTTTTGTCATTCTAATTTGTGAGTAACTATTGATTTTATTGCTAATCGTTAGAAAAAATCTACTCAACCTCTTACTATTCACACCACACTCCACACTCCATCTTTTTTTTAATTTTTTTTATCAAATATATTTTTATATGAATAGTGAATAAAAAATTATAAATAGTTTAAAAAATAAATTAAAAAAAAATTTTAAAAATATTAAAAAGTGTGGAGTGTGGAGTGTGAGGAGGATGAATAACAAAACTCCGAAAAAATAAAATAAATTTTAAATGTTCCAAAAAAGAGCGGTAGATTTTGCCTTATTTGTTTTCGTAAAACATCTCATCTCATCTCAATTTCATCATTACACTTTCTCAAATTTCAATATAAAATAAAATAAACAATTCAATTTTTTCAAATTAATCTCATTTTATCTCACCTAATTATTACAATTTTCTCAACTTTCAATACAAAATAAAATAAACAATTTAATTTTTTCAAATCTCAAAATAAAAATAATATTAAAAAATATATTCTAATAATACTTTATTTTACTTTTTAATTTTAATCTCAACTCATCTTATCTAAAAAAACAAACGAGATCAACTCTCATAAATATCTTTTTTTTTATAGTGAAATCATAATTTTTTATCTCATATAAAAGTTTAAAATATTATTATTTATTATTATTATTGTTTTAAAATTAAAAAAAATTGAATTGAGATTTGAAAAAATTAAATTGTTTATTATATTTTATATAAAAATTTAAATAAATTATAATAATAAAATAAAATAAAAATTTTATCTCTTATCCGACTTGCGAAACTATCCTATAATCGAACTTCGGGAGAACTTCCCTGGCTTAATGGTTTCCATGAAAGACAGTTAGTTATACGCAAGAATAAAAGGTTTTCTTGACTAATAATCTGGCACGTCTTTTTTCATCGACAGTAGGAAAAAAGGTCGATACCAAAAATTAATGTTCGGTAATCGATTATAAATAGGACAGTGCTACCAGAATCGGTGATTAGAAGTGGACCGATAAGTAAATGTATTTTTTTATTTTTTTTAATCATTGTTCACACGGTTTTGTTTTTTATTTTTTTAAAATATCAATTCATTAATATTTACTTTTTTAATCATTAAAAAAATATCAATTCACTAATATTTATTTCCTTAATTATTAAGAAAAATAAATAAATTAAAAATAAAAATTTAATTCAGCACTTTTATCGATTTAATTAGCATTTTCTTTATAAATAATATAGTTTTCATGAGAGAGGATTTAGGGTGCGTTTGGTTGTTGAAATGAGTTGAGTTGAGTTGAGTTTAGATAATAAAATATTGTTAAAATATTATTTTTGAATATTTTTATTGTTTTAAAATTTGAAAAAGTTGAATTGTTTATTATATTTTGTGTTGGGATTTGAAAAAGTTGTAATGATGAGTGAGATGAGATGAGTTTGGTTAAGGAACCAAACGAAGCCTAAATACCGGCTTTAAATTAAGATTGACCCAAAAATAGATGACTGGTCCAAAAGCGAATTAACAAAATACAATAATCCTCATACTCTTTTTCAAGAAATCAGAACACAGAATATAAATGAGAGACAGCCTCCACCACCATACGGCATACACCCACTCGCCAAGTAGGAAGATTTTGGTGCCTGACTCCGTTGACTTACGCATGATCCACCATTTCAGACTTTTTAACAATGTTTGGCCACACGCACCACCATGAATTCTCCATCGTCCATTTTTACCAAAAATCTCAAGCTCCTCAGCTTACCTCCAATGTGCAGACCGAAAAAGTCGCAAGTTGTTTTTCAGCGTTTAAACTCTCACACATGTGGACGGAGACTTTTGGACGCAAAGCGAAGATGACGGACTGGGCAAAAATGCAGAAGACTCAAACGAAATAACTGAGGAAGAATAAAAAAAATAAAAAATGAAAGAGAAGGGAAGCTTTCCGTTTTTGGTGAAATTCAAGCCGTGGGACCCAATTACCTTTTGATTTTTGGATGGAAGACCGACTATTTAGTGTTTTACTTTTTGACTTTAATGAACTAGCACGTTCTGGAAGACTTGGAGTTTCACTTTTTGATTTATGGAGGCATCACGTTGTGAAAGCAAGACTCATCCTCATGCGGCACTAAATAATACTGGGAGAAACACATGCACGTAAATGGACGCCAAAGAGAGAGGCTGCCAGGAAATTAAAGACAAAGTATTATTGATGGGCAGGCTATGGGGTATATTTAAAAACCATGCATGTTGGCTGGAAGCGGCAGACAAAGAACAAAATAAGTAAATAAATAAATAAAAGCATCTCGTGGCCAAGCAAGAAAGAACAAAAAAATAATTTGTTTATGGGCAAACAAGAAAGATGAAGGAACAAAGAGCTGGTGGAATCACGCTGGGGCGGAAGAAATAAATAATGAAAAGTCAGCAGACACGCACGCCGCATGGAGAAGACCAGAAGACTGAAGAGCTGGTTTTTCGGTGGAAGTCAAGAAGAAGAAAAAGCACTTTCGAGCCTTCGGCAGGGAAGAAATAAAAACTGCGGCGCTAAAGAAAAAAAAGCAAGGAATAAAACTGGGAAGTAAGGAAAAGAAAAGTTGGCCTGGCTGCGAGACATTTTTACTCAGGCGGACGGGAATTGAGAAGCCTCAGGTTTTTCGGTTCTATAAAAGCATGAGGAGTCCGGCATATGGAGGGGAGTTGGGGGAAAAATTCTGGACAGGGTTAAAAAAAAAATGGATTAATCGGTAAATCGGATTGGACTGGACTAAATTGGTGGATTTGGTGCTATACTGAGTTAGGTTCAGTTCGGTATCGGTTTTATTTTTTTTAAAACTGATCAAATTCGGTCTGATTCCGATTTTTCTTTTTTTAAAATCGGACCAGACTGAAGCGGACCGGTTCGTATATATATATTATAATTTTTTATATTATATATAATATATAATTATATATAAAATAGTTTTGTATTATATGATATATAATATAGTATATTAAAATAGTTATACTAATACTATATATTATAATATATCACTATATTATATATTATCACTATAGTATTATATATTATAATATACTATTATATATTATATAATATAGTATATTAAAACCGAAAAATAGGACCGAATCAGCCGGAAGTACCGGTTTAGGAGGTAACTGGCGCGGAATCGGTTCTTGAAAATGTAAAACCGGTGCATACCATTTTGGTCTCAAATTTTATCTAAAATCGGACCAAACTAGACCGGTTACACCCCTAATTCTGAGTTATGCACAATTTAATTTTTTAGGGAGTTTTGCTTTTCTTGTTTAAATGGACAGCTAAGTCCTTACGTAAAGTTATGAATAGACTTGCACAATTGAAAGTGTTTTTAGTTTATTTTTTATTCATGTGATTGTTTTTCATTAATGCAAACTCTTGTTTATCATTCTCTAATTATCAATGGTATTTTCTCATATCCAAATAATTTTGGAATTAATTTTCTTCATAGATTCAGTCATGCTTTTTCTATAGAATGGTTAAGATCCTTGATTATGTTTGGATTAATTTATTGTCTTTATTAATTTAATTTTTTGCTACAGTATTATCCACTGGGTATATTGTCGTCACCGGCTTTTGTCAATAAAGATCATAATTCACAGAGTTTTAAAAAATAGTGAATGATTTATCAAAAAATTATCTTTCAATTAATGTGGTTTGTAGTTCTATATCTTCCAATTGGAGACTTTGGAGCTGAATCCCCAATTGTGTAATTAATTGAATCAAGAATAAACAAAAATACCTTATTTGTGCAAGAAATTCCTAATGTTTTGCTATATGTAATTTGAGTAATCCTTATTTTTATCCTTGTAATTTTATGTGTTAAATTGCATTCAAAACCAATTCTTTCTTATTGATCATTAAATATTTTTCTTTAGTTCTTTTATTCTTTTTGTGTTTCTTTAATCTGTTCCCTTGAGGAATCGACACTCCAAAAATGTGCTACAACTACCGCGTTATTCTTTGAGCGTAATCAACGTCTATGGTGATAAATGGAAACATAAGTGCAGAGAAAGTAAAAAGAGATGAACACATGGGTTTACGTGGTTCTGCATAATGCCTATGTCCACAGGCGTTTGGGGAGGAGAAATCTACTATAATATTCTTGTTTACAGTCTCTCATGGTCCCTCATATCTCATTATACAATGGTGATGCTGTATATAAATTTACTGGTGAATAGGCATTCACTGGAGCTCCCTATTCTCTGGTTGGAGAAAAGGTCGAAGAGGAAGAAGGAGAACTGAAGACGAAGAAGCAGAAGCAGAAGAAGACCCCAGAGATGAAAAACCTCCCCCTCTATTTATCTGAATCCCTTTTCCCGCATGCGCCCCTACAGGTAAGGCCAAGCCTTTGCATGCCTGTTCACATTCCCCTTGACAGCCCTTGCACCTACTTTACCTCCTGGCCCCCCTAGCACTCATGTTATCTCCTGACAGCCCCACACCCCCATTACCTCCTGATTCTTCTTGTCCCCCTCTTGTCCCCTAGTTTCTAATCCAGGTGGGCTAGGCGTGGTGGCTGAGTCCGTATGGACTTCTTTATTTTTTTCCCTTATAGTACCTTGCTATTTTTAAAGGCAAGTAAAGACCTTGAGAATCCTCAGAGGTAAAAATGTAGTCAACTTGGTTTGCCCGAATACGTAGGGAAGTATATTTCGGAGGCCGGTCACTGTTCATTTGTTCCTCTGGCGCAAATAGTAAATATTTCTGAACTCAAGTTTGAGATATAAGTTCGATTACCTAGTGTGCGAGTAGGCAGCTTGTGCAAGCCTAGGTTGAGAGATGGGCTCGACTGCATGAGGTGCGAGCACGAAGCTCGAATAAGATGGGAGATGGACTCAACCACATATGGTGCGAGTGCGGAAATCGGATAAGGTGAGAGATGGACTCGACCGCATATGGTGCGAGCGCGGAGCTTGGATATTTGTTGTTATTTGTAAAGTGTATATTTGTTAGATGCCTTTGTTTTGTTGTTAGTGTTGAAGTTTGTGTGAAGTAACTCACGTAAAGTGGTTAAAAGGCCCATAAACCCCCTGGGTCCACCTTAAGTGGTTTTCGAGCCCATCGGCTTTTTCCCAAAGGTAAGCCGCTCATGGCGGTTGTGGAGCTGGGAGGCCCATTAACTGCATAGGGCCGTTCCCACTGGTAGTGGTTATGGCTCGAGTGTGACACTCGACGCGAGTCAAGAGACTTGTCTTCTTGCGAGTATAAGGACTCGACTTTGTTGGACAAGGGGTCAGTGGCAAGTCTGGAGACTTGGGGCCTTACCCCACAGAGAGTCAAATGACCCATCTTCTTACGAGTGTAAGGACTTGACTTAGCGAGTCAAGGGACCATTATTCTTGCGAGTGTAAGGACTCGGCTTTGTTGGACGAGGAATCGGCGGCAAGTCTGGAGACTTTGGGCCTTACCACGCAGCGAGTCAAGGGACCAGTCTTCTTGTGAGTATAGGGACTCGGTTTTATTGGACGGGGGCGCTCGTCCCTGCCAAATTGCTTCGCCAGAGTGCGGGGCCACATGATCGGTGTTTCCGCACTACAGAAGTAATTTCGTTAGTAGAAATAAATTCATAAAAATTTTGAGAGACAATACTGGAAAGTTTTAGTCGTTGTAGTCGATCTTTTTTTTTTACTAAAAAATTGTCTGCTGTTGGAGGTGATTCCTGTGTAGGTGCGCTTCGACGAGGTGGGCCCAAGCATATGTATCCCAAGCAATGAGTCTCGTGCCAAGCAGATAAATCCCCAGCGGAGAGTCCTATCTCGAGTTGGGTAGTGACTATGCTGAGTAGGGGAGGCCTTTGAGCTGACGAGGTGTGTCCAGTGATGTTCTTCCTGAGCTGAGCGAGTCCGAGTTAGAAGAGGTATCGAGCAAATCATTTGGTGCTGACTATGTAACTCCCATTCTATTTGAGGTGCTGTCCCGAGCTAGTTGGGTGCCGAGAGGATCATTTGGTGCGGAGTAGGTGGTTGCTGAGCTGGTGAGGTGCCGAATAGGTTGTCTCCGAGCTGGTGAATGTTGGGCAGGTGATTCCCGAACTGAGTTGCTCTCAAGCAAGTGGTCTTCCGAGCAGGTGGCTGCAATGGTGACTCCCTGGTGAAGTTGCTTCCGTGCAAGTGGGCTACAAAACTAAGGGGTAGGCTCCATGCATTTCCCGTGTTGGTAACTCTCGAGTCAAGGAGGTGTCATTTGATCAAGTGAGATACAGAGTCGAGGGGGGGGGGGGGGGGGGATCACGATGGTGACTCCCGTGCATCATGTTGTCTCGCATAGATGATTCCCGCACAGGTAAGCTCCAAGCAAGTGGTTCCTGACCTGGTGGGTTGCCAAGCTGATGAGGCTAGGGAGGTTACTTCTGAACAAAGTGTAGGTCTGTCCGAGCGGAGATTTCTTAAGCCAATGATGACATGTCCCTAGCCGAGGAGGTCTCGGTCGGATGAACCTCGAGTAGAGGTGTGTAGGCAAGTCCTGTGCCATGCAAGGACCTCCCAAGTTGTGTTTTCTGTTATGTGTTTCCCAAATGGAGGCAGAGGGGACTTTCCCGAGCGAAGGATGTCGAGCAGAGGAGGTGGTTGTCCGAGCTTGTGGTCTTGGGCGACCACTGTATGTGTCCGAGTTGCATGGCGCAGAGGAGGACCCCGTGTGGTGTGTTGCTTGAGCCAAGGGGCTGCCATGGACCATGAGTAGGGGAGGGGCCTGTGTGGGATGGCTGCCGAATTGTGGGGTAGGGTCTGAGATTTCGGCCACATGCATTCTCATGCACGTAGCCGTACGGCGAAGCCTTCGCCTCGGATAGGCGGACATGGGTCGTCTCTGGGGACAACCGATGCCTGCGGTTTGCACGGACATCTCTGGCAGAGCCCCTGGCCTAGCCATAGCGAGGTCGTGGCCCTTTCATGCACATGTTAGCTTGCGCCGTGTTGAGCAGACCAACCACTGGATGTGGCCCCGCGCTAGGAGATCACGTCACGCCAGACAGAAACTCCCAACGGCCCAAGTGGTGGCCGCCGGAGAGTCAGATGGGCTCACTATGGCCAGCCATAGGCTCTCGGGGGCGCTGGGCAACATTTACACGTTTCCCCGCCATGCACATCGCACCTATGGTGACCATCGCAGTAGCGATAGAGAATGCTAGTAGCCCTAGCGGCGGCCCGGAGTGCCCGCTGTTGGCATCGCGGCATGGGCATGAGGCTACCCACTTGTGCATGGGATGTGCACTCGTCCTGTTGCCACAGTGCCATGCAAGGCTCTACATGCGTGGCGGCACTGTGCATTAAGTGCACAGTGCCATTTATGACACCTGTGCATGCAGACCACTGTGCATTAAGTGCCTAGTGATTCCTTGCAAGCGCATGCGCCCTAAGCATAGACTACACTCTTCCCAGGTTGGAGAGTTGAGCGGCCTGGGAATTCAGACTGTAAGTGGCATGTGCCGGCCCTCACTGGTGAGCCCCGATTTCGTCACGACATCATTAATAAAAATAAGAGCAGAACGGTTTACTTATTTAGAGTAAGTTTCGCTTGTTTATTCAGAGATTACAGCACACCGAAAAATTATCATTCTCTCACATCCGGTGTAGAAAGTGATCAGATCCCATAGACGATGCCCCTGTTGATGTAGAAAAAATTGCTCAATAGGCCGGAAGGGGAGAAAGAGTCATTCCCGGCCTACTGGGGCGACTTGGGCCTCATTCGGTGTTATTTAGAGCCCCCGAAAGTGTTCCAGTGCGGTGTGCAATGGCGATGTGTTCACCCATGACGATGAATGGAAATATAAGTACAAAGAAAGTAAAAAGATGAACACATGAATTTACGTGGTTTAGCATAATGCCTACGTCCACGGGCGTTTGGGGAGGATAAATACTATATAATATTCTTGTTTACAATCTCCTAGGGTCTCTCATATCTTACTATACAAAAGAGCTCCCTGTTATCTGGTATGAGGAGAGGTCGAAGAGGAAGAAAGAGAGCTAAAGTAGAAGAAGTAGAAGAAGACCCAGTTGAAGAACAACCTCCCCTTCTATTTATTAAAATCATTTTTCCCATGTGCGCCCCTAAAGGTAAGGCCAAGCCTTTGTGTGCCTGTCCGCGCCCCTCCTAACAGCCCCTGCACCCACGTTACCTCCTGACAATCCCATATCTCCATTACCTCCTGACTCTTCTTGACCCCTAGTTTCTAATCCAGGTGGGCTAAGCCTAGTAGCTAGGCCCATATGGATTTCTTTATTTTTTCCTCCCTCACATAACTCATGTCAACTTGTTATCGTGTCATAGAGTAATTTATGGGATCCGGAGAACCTCCAAATAATAATAATAATAATAATAATAATAATAATAATAATAATAATAATAATAATAATAATAATAATCAACAATGGGCACATGAAGCCATAGTTCATTAAAATTGATGATTTTCATGTTGAACTTTTAAAGCTCATTACCTAGTGTTAGTTGAAAACAATATGTGTGGGTGTGGAGATTTTTAAACTTGCTACATGTTAAGGCAAAAATAGATCATTTTTGTAAGATCTATATATGTAACTTTACACGAAAAATAAAAACAACTTACATCAGGGACCAAGTCAGTATTATAATTTTGGAGAGGTCAAGTATTTTTATACTAGAATAAATAATTCAATTGAAAATTTTAAGGAACACTATTAACAAAATGATAATAAACAAAAAAAAATGATTAAATAGAAGAAATAAAAAATAAATTCAAAACCTAAAGAAACATGCATTTCACAAAAATCATAACAATAAAAAAGTTTATCTAATGTTTTGATTAAAAAGTGTATACATAAAATTTAAGCAAACATAAAAATTAAGTTATGATGTAAAATCTACATACAATTTTTAGAGAATATTAATGACTACAAATAAAAAACATTTTATATTTTATCTTCCTTAGCTATGTTTTAAATGTGTTTAAAAGGAAATATTATTTTTATAAATCTCCTTAATAATTGAAATTTTCTCTATCAAAATACTAGATGAAATAAAATTAAAAAGAAAATAATATACCTAAAATATTAAATTTTTGTAAGAATGCTAGAAATATTGAACTTTGTTTAGAACCTTGGGGCCAGGCCCCCTTGGCTTCGTCACTGACTTACATATATGCAACTTTTTTAAAATAATGGTTTTTTCTTTTCTGGAAATTCAATGGTATGAACAGTAAAAGGCGATACTTGGTAGTGATTACTGATTAATAATCAAGAACCCGACACGTTTCGAGCGCTAAAATACTGGAAATTAGAATAAACAGATCATTTAATTGAGAGATCACCGTAGACAGAGTTGGTGGGGTTACTAATGGCCACGTTCTTGGCTGCATCACCGACTAATCGTTCTTTGCCAGTGAAGGTGACACAGGACGGCGTCGTCTTGTTACCCTGATTATTCACTATTATCTCTACTCGATCATGTTGCCACACTGCTACGCATGAGTAAGCCGTACCCAGATCGATCCCTATTGCTGGGCCCTCTCCTTTGCTGGCCATTGGCTTTCTGACGAATGATTACAAAATTGAAGTTCGAAGAACGAAGACTCGGAAACACTTGGAAACGCGTACAATAACAACTACATATACACTGTTGAAGGCGGCCTTAAATATGTACACATGTACGTACCAGCTTCTTTTTTTATCCCTACAATACGTGTAATTTTTGCAATCGAACATTTTCTAGTACTAGAGATATAATCGGTCGGTCGGATTCTATTTTGGATAAATGTTAAAACTAAATTGGTATATTTTGGTTTTGTAAACTTGAAAATTAATATAGACTGAAATCAAAATTTTTAATTTTTTGATTTCGATCCGATTGATTCAATTTTTTCAATTTATCGTTTACATGCGTGGTATTATATTATAAGTTTAGTATTATAATTTTTTCAACGTTAAATGTAATCGTTAGAATTTAATATTTATTCTTAATAAATACTAATTTATTTTTATTTAATTATATCATTATAATTTTTTTTATAAGTTACTAGTATAGTGCTATAAATAATGTCTAATTTATTAGTGAGATTAATTTATCAAAAGTAAGTTTATATTAATAATTTAATATTAATATTCATGTTTAAAATATCATATCATATTATATTAATTAATAATTTAGCATATAATATATAATATAATATAAGAAATAACATATAATGTAAAAAATTAAAAAATATATAACTTATCGAAGAGACAAGACTTGATGTTTGTTTGATTGTTTGTTTTATTTATTTTAGAAAAAATCGTCCTAGACTCCCAGTAGCTAATGCTTCACTTGAGGGCTAAAAATTAAGAATGAATCTTTTAAGACTGCATTTAACGTTAAGATGATCTATGTTCTGACTTGATCCAGGAATAATAATGTTTTGTAGGTTCTATTAAAATATATTTGAAAATAAATAGATTAAAATATGTGTTTGAAAGTATTAAATATGTCTAGATGAGTTTAATTCTTTTTATTGAAAAATTAAAAAAGTAATAAATTTTATTAATGATTGAGTTGCAATGTTGTTGTAGAAGGTTAAGATGAGGAGGCTGAGGGGGTGTAACTTCTCCAGATGAATTCAAGAACCAAACCGACTATTTTCTTGTTTTCCCCCGTCTTTTGCTTCGTCTTTAACGAAGTTGCATTGGCAATCTACGAATATTACGAACACGTGACGGTGACCCCGACATTATCACTTTCCAAGAAATGTTTTCTCAGTTTTTATTTTTCTATTTTGCGTTGGGAACAAGTTAACTGTGGAGGATTTTTAGTATGTAGGCGAGCTTAACAATGTAGCCTAATACCAAACAAACTAATTTGTATCATATATTTATTATGCATCAATTATTATTTATTTTTATATTTTATATATATAATTTTTTTACAAAATATGAGTGTGTTTTTTATAAAATATAAGATGTAAAATTGTAAATAATAGCTGATGAGAAGAATATTTTTTTAATACATTTCAATATCCAATTACACATGCCCATGATTAAAATAAAAATTTTATATGCAATCATTTTTATATTTTTTTTATGCACTCTACTAATATAATTGATTGCTTCACTTTTCTTTAATATAAAATAATTATTTTACTTAATCACATCAGTGGAGTACTTTGATCTATAATTAAAAATGGGTCAGCTAAGAGGCATATTGAGGGCTCGTTTGGATATATAAACTATCTCATTTCAATATTATAATTTTTTAAAATTACTATATCAAATATAATAAATAATTTATTTTTTTCAGACTTTAAAATAATAATAATATTAAAAATTAATATTTAATTCATCTAAAATCATCGTACAAACCGAGCCTCAATCTCTACGGAGACTTCTGTTTTGGTCCAGAGTTTTACGCCCTTAGACTTTGAACTTTGAAGACATTATCTTCCTTCGGCCACGACGTACAACAAAGAGACCACACCTTGACCTGGGTGAGCAAAAGTTCCAAAAATCAGCAAGCACGAAAACGACAACAAAAACAAAAAGAAACTCTGTTGTGTCCGCGTGTGGTGTGTAGAAAATGAAACAGAAGTTTGGAGGGGGCAGACAACCCACGGGTACTCCGTCGCTGGCGTGGTCGTGTGCTGTTATCGTGGTCTCACTCCTCGCAGGCGCATCCGTTGTCCATAACACATATAAGCCTGATCTCGTAACTCTCTTTCCCTCTCTCTCTCTCCACAGGATCTGCTTGATTAAATCTTTGACACAATGTCAATATCGTAGTATTTTCTATCTTCGAAAAGAATTCGTTTTGGAGTGGCCTGAATTATGCGGGAATTCGAGGGACCATGACCTGTTTGATACAATGCCGTGCAAACAATCTCGTTTCTACGGCTCTGCCCTTTCTGATAAAATTTCGTGTACTCTACGTTTTTGTTAGGTAATTAGTCTTTGAAGTGCATTTCTCATACACCATTGCGTGCAGACATTGCCTCCGGTGGAGAGTGTTAATGGGGCTAAGCTGAAACAACCCGAGAAGGAATGACTTCGGTCTTTTCGGCATTATGTTGGACCCGTATTGATTTCAATACAGTCTGAGAAGGAATGAAATTTGGTCTTTACTTGTCAGAAGAAGCTCGGAAAAAGATGTCGCCATTTGATTCTAGGTATTCTTTTCTTTTCTTGTCTTAAAAAGAGTTGTAATGGGTTTTAATTCTTAAGCTTGATAATTGTAGTCCAGCCATTTCATCGAAGTTGTTCTTTTCAACCACCATCAAACATTTTACCCTCTGAAATCAATACCATCAATGAAAAAACAAGAAATTACCTACAGGAAAAACAAGAAATTGCAGACTAATATTCAAATGTTCCAACTTCCAACAACCACAAAACGAAGAAAAATCGAAAGACAAAAGAAAATACTCGAATTAAAGGTTTGGACGAATAGATTCAAAATAGTAGCACCGGTAACATGGTTTGAGCTTTAGTTCCGTGCGATCGTAGCTTGTAAGCTGCTGTGGCAGACATAAGCATCGACAACTCTAATCCTTTGTTGAGGGGGGCTGCACAATTTCTTATTAGTGCCTAGATATTTTGTGCCCGTATAAGAGCATTAGTATTGGTCTATGTATATACATATATAAAATTATCTCTTTTGCATAACTACTTTACCATTCAAGCAAAACTCTTACATTGACTTATGCATATTTGAGACCAAATAATAATAAAATATTTTATTATTATTATTATTAATTTTCTTCTAAAATCAAAATTTTTATATATATTTTGTAATTAACATTCACTACATACATTTGACATTAATAATACAAATGAAATAATAAAAAATATAATTTTTTTTATATATTATATGAAAAAAATAATAAAATGAAAAAAAAATATTATAATAATAAAATGAATGTGTATGTGAAGATTTGTTGTGTTGTTGAGGGAGAGAGAAGAGGAAAAGATTGAGAGAGAAAGAGTGGAAGGAGAGAGAAATAACAATTAAAATATATTTGATGGAGTGAACAGTTGCTATCTAAATTTGGATAACAACTGTTCATAGCTAGTTAAATTTATGCATATGCATAAACTAATACAAGTGATTTTAGGGTCATATTATACGAATATAGTTTTGCATGTACATATACATAGACCAATGTGGATGCTCTGAGCATATTGCAGATTAACTTGAGCCCTAAAAGCTTTTCCTCAAACTCAAATACCTCTGCAAGCTGGATGCCATCTAACCACTTAATCATCTGTACAACAGCAGCTTCAATTTTCTTCTTTTGAGCGGGGGCAAGCTTAGGACATATCTCTTTATCATTAATAGAAAGCTGCCTTAGCCTTTGCCCTCTCTCTATGTTCTTCATCTTCAGCCTTGAATATCGCTGCTTCCCTGACCATTCTATTAATCTCTTCACTGGACAGTCTCGCCTTGTGATTGGTGATGGTGATCTTGCAACTGGTGCCAGTTGTCTTCTCTTTAGTAGAAACATACAAGATACCATTAGCATCGATATATATCAAATCAAACTTTGAGCTTAGCAACACCCCTTGTTGCGGCAGGAATTCCTTGAAGCTTAAATTTTCCCAACCAATTGTTATCCAAAGTTCTTGCCCTCTCACCCTCATAAACCAAGATCGAAACCTCAGTTTGGTTGTCTGCGGCAGTGGTGTAACATTCCTTCATCTTCGTTGGAATGACAGTGTTCCTTGGAATCACAACAGAATTGTCACTTCCTCTAACCTCCACCCCTAGGTACAAAGGTTTTACATCTAAGAGCACAATGTCTCGAACTCTCTCATTACCCAATCCAGACAACTTTGCAGCTTGAACAGCTGCTCCATGTGCCACAGCTTCATCCAGGTTAATGCTCTTACTAAGCTCCTTACCATCAAAGAAGGCCTGCAACAGTTGCTGGACCTGGGGAATTCTAGAAGAACCACCTGTAAGAACGACATCGTGGATACACCTCTTGTCAAACTCAGCATCGGTCAAACACTTTTCCACAAGACGAATAGAACTCCTGAGCAAATCCATATTGAGCTCCTCAAATCTACCACGAGTAATGATTGAGCAGAAATCAATACCTTGATACAAACAATCAACATCAATGGTTGTCTGAATTTCAAAGGAAAGAATCCTCTTCGCTCTCTCACAAGCAGTTCTCAGTCTCCTCAATGCTTTGGCGTTTCCACTAATGTCCTTCTTGTGCTGCCTTTTAAATACATCCCCAAAGTGCTTTACCATTCTGTTGTCGAAGTCCTCGCCTCCAAGGTGTGTCTCCAACAACAACATTCACCTCGAAAATATCATCCTTAATGTTAAGTAGCGAGACATCTGCAGTACCACCACCCAAATCAAAGATCAACACATTTCTCTCTCGAATTTGACCCACCCTTTCAAGACCGTAAGCAATAGCCGCAGCTGTTGGTTCATTGAGTATCTACAAGACAATCAGGCCTGCAATTCTACCAGCATCCTTCGTAGCCTTACGTTGCGTGTTGTTGAAGTTGGTGGTGACAGTAACAACTGCTTTCTTCACTGTCGTGCCCAAATATGGCTCGACAATCTCAAGCAATTTTGAGAGGACCATAGAAGAGATTTCCTCGGCAACAAATTATTTCTTCACACCCCTATATGTGACCACGATCTTAGGCTTGGCACCAAGACCACCAATGACCTTGAACGGCCGAAGGTTGATATCTCTCTGAACCAAAGGATCACTGAATCGCCTACCAATCAATCGCTTTGCATCTGTAAGATTATAAGAGAAGATTAAATAATCAATTTGTCAATATTAAAGCAGGTGAAACAGGAGACCTATATATTGATTAGTTTACAACCGAACCAAAGCTTTTTCTTTAAATTGTACTATTTTATATAGCATTACTCTTATAAATATTATTTGGTCATTTCCAATTTAATGTATACTACATTTAATATCTTATTTATTCAATAACGAGATGAGATTAAAAAAAATGCGTTTTAATTTTATAGGTGGCTTCAAGTAATTTTCTGACATCGTTTTCAGCTTTTAATTTAGTTGTTAAGTAAAAAACTATATATATCTAAAATTGTAATCAATTCCCTTCCAACTTTTCATTTTTTTTTCTTTTTTTCACTTATAGAAAAAAACTCTTCTTTTTATGCTTTTTAAGAAAAGCTTTTATGTTAATCCAATTTTAGAAAAATGAAACCCTTAACAAATTCAAATGTTTACTTACCAATATCTTAGTCAAACGAGAATTTTGAAGAAACAACAAATATATACAATAAATCTTCCCAACCTCCCAACACTCCACACTCCATCTTTTTTAAAAAAAAAATTTAATTTTTTTTATTAAATAATTTTTATATGAATAGTGAATAAAAAATTTGAAATAGTTTAAAAAAAATAAATTCAAAAAAAATTTTTAAAAAAATATTAAAAAATATTAAAAAATATGGAGTGTGGAGTGTGGATGAATAGTAGGAGGTTGTGTAGCAAAACCCAAATATATATTGGTGGGGTCCCTGGTGATTTGATTCTTGGCAGCATCACCAACCAAGCGCTCATTGTCAGTGAAGCCGCCATAAGAGCATCGACGTTGGATTCTCTATAAAAAATTTTATAATTTAGTTAAAATGTATATTTCTTAAAAATTTTCTCTAAATTTTACTTATCTTTCAAAAATCTTCTACATCTCATTCTCCATCCCTATTTCTATCTCATTAAAATAATATTTATATATTCTTTTTTTTATTACTTTTTTCTCTCACTTCTATTTATAAATTTAACTACTCTATTTTTTTTTATGTTTTGAATTATTACTCTAATGAATATTGTAAATAGAATTCAAATTATTTTTAATATTTTTAATTTTTTTTTTATATTTTTGGAGTTATTTAAATTATTTTTGAAACTATTATTTAAAATTATAACAAATATGAGTATGAGAGAAAGTGTAGATGATTGGAAAAAGAATTAATTTAATTGAAATGAATAAAATATTGATAAAAGTGATTTAAGAAATGATTAGTGGTTTCGTAAAATGTGGAATTCAATGGGGAGGGATTTTTGGAAAAAATCCTATAATTATTCCTAAATTATAGGGATATATGGGATATGGAGACTCCAATAAAGATGCTCTTAGACGGTGTTATCCTGTTTACCTGATCATTAACTATTGGGAAATGCTTATCTCACATATGGTGGCTACCGATCGAATTTTTAATTTTTTTTAATTTCTTTTAGTTAAGTAAGTATTTTTTAAAGAATTTATTATTTTTTTAAAAATTTTAAATAAATTTAAAAAAATATTTGAAAAGGACAAAAAAAGGCAAAATTTTTTGCCATACTCCCACGCACGAGTACGTTGTCCCGAGATCGATCCCTATTACTGGGCCCTCCTCCCATTAATTGTCGGAAGAATCTACTCTTCATTTGGTTTTCCTATCACACGCCGCACGAAACCTACGTGGCAAACCGGTCCAACAACAACTCCGATCCTTACGAAACCCACGTCTCCTGTCTGTCTCGTCTCCTGAAGCTCGACTCTCCCTCTCTCGTCCCAAGTTCCCACTCTTATGCAGCGTACGCAACCTCCAAGGCAGCTGTAGAGACGATGATGAAGATAATGGCTAAGGAGGTGAAGGGAACGGGAATAACTGCGAATTTTGTAGCACCAAGGCATGTAGCAACCGAGTTGTTCTTTGCGGGTAAAATTGAGGAAACGATGAAGAGGTTCGTGGATGGCTATCCTATCGGCTGACTCGGGGAACCCAAGGATGTGAGTCAGGTTGTGGGATTTTTGGCGAGTGATGCTAGGGAGTGGATTAATGGCCAGATCATTCGGGTGAATGGTGGATTTGTTGTTTAAATTAAAACGTCTTTTTCTCTCTCTCTCACGTCTTTGTGTGCTTATGTTGAATATTTGTAATTAATTATTTTGCCTGGGAGCAATTAGCTCGATCCCCATCAAGTAGATGCATTGGAATATTTGTTGAATTGATTTTGTGTGTAATTTTCATGTTGGGAGGTTGTTCTTTGTGATTTGTTCTTGCCCATCATGTGTTTGACGGAAATACTGAACCAAATAGCTTGAGATTATTTGTTCTTGCCCATCATCAAGCTTTCATTTGTCAAGTGGCCTTGTCGGCAGAGCACCAGGAATGGAGAGACCTTATTTCAAAGAGAAAAATAAAAATCATTTCTTTCATTTCTTATCGACCTTGTCGACAGAGCACCAGGGGGCTGATGGTGGGTATTGGCAGCAAGATCAACTAGCTAGGCAGAAAAGACGATGATGTGGATAGTGGGAGGAGAAAAATGCCGAAGAGAAAATTGGGGGGGGGGGGGGGGGACGTTTTCTTTCTTTTAAAAAAAAAAAAACCACGTTGGTGGGAGTGCGGAAGATGAATGAACAGTAGGCAGCTGTATAGCAGAACTTAAGGATATGTTTGGGAGATGAGATGAGAATTTTGTGTTTTGTTTTAAAGTTTAAAATATTATTTTTTAGTTTTAAGATTTGAAAAAGTTAAATTGGAATTTGAAAAAGTTGTATTGGGATTTGAAAAAGTTGAATTGTTTATTATATTTTATATAGGAATTTGAAAAGGTTGTAATGATGAGATGAGATGAGATGAAAATTTTGAGGAAGATAAAACATCCAAGCATAACCTTAATTGTCGGCCATCTTCGTTAGAAACAATAGCAAAACTTAAGCCTTGTTTGTTTGGTTACGCAGTTAAATAAAATGAGATAAGATGTTTTGTTGAAAGTTAATTAAAATATTGTTATAATATAATTTTTAATATTATTTTAGTTTTGAAATTTAAAAAAATTGATTTGTTTATTATATTTTATATGAAAGTTTAAAAAAATTATAATAATTAGATAAAATAAAATGAGATGAGACGATTTGATTTTGTTAACCGAATGAGACCTGCAGAAGAAGGAGAACTCTGAATCACCAGAGTTGAAAGGTTTAGGATGCGTTTGGTTGTTAAAATGAGTTGAGTTGAGTTGAGTTTAGATGATAAAATATTATTAAAATATTATTTTTTAATATTATTATTATTTTGAGATTTGGGTAACCAAACGAACCCTTAAAGACGATCCTTACGTTAATGAACAGCCCGTTTGCTTGCCCATGAAATTCAACTTTATATACATGCTCACGGATTTCAAGATGCATGCACCGAAAATATATATACATGTCTACTTTTACAAATTTTCGAATACTAAAAAGCGCCTCATCAATAAAGCCCCTCCGTTTACAAATTTACAAGCTAATGAACTTGGCTCTGTGTTCCTTAACCTTGCGTACGGTCCGTGAAGGGATTTTTCCTTTTTAAAAAGAGCATTTTTAACAATAAGAACAGGCCTAAAGACTAAAGTACTCTGAGTTCAAAATCACTGACTTAATAAATTTTTTGTATTTATTTGAGAGAAATGTGTAGTTTTAGAACTGGTTTGGGAGGCAAGAATTTTAAAAATATCTCGTTTTATTTTAACTTATCATTATATTTTTTTTAAATCTTTATATAAAATATAATAAATAATTCAATTTTTTTAAATCTCAATACAATTTTTTTAAATTTCAATTTAATTTTTTTAAATTTTAAAATTAAAAAATAATATTTTAAATTTTAAAATAAAACATAAAACCCTCATTTGAACTCTCAAATCTCCCTTTAGAATTCCACCCCTAAATCAGGGAATTATTACTTTTTATTCAAGTGAAAATCTACTCAACCTTTCTAGTTCCTTTATCTCTTCGACAACGCACGAATACACGCGTCATTTTTTTTTTCCCTTTTTTTAGACTTCCGTGTGGTCTCCCTCCTATCTCTCTTTCAATTTGCTTTTCCCACCTACACCCACTCTTTTGATCTGTGCTCCCCCCCAATCTCTCTTTCGATTTGCTCTTCCCACCCCCTTTCGATCTGCTGTTTCCCCATCTCCTTTTCCTCAGTTACCCATCCCATTTTTCGTACACCCATAGAACTTTTGGATCTCCTCTCCCCTGTAAGCTGCTCCTCCTCCATGGGAATCTCCACCTCTCCGTGTGCCGCTCCCCCACCGTGCGAATATGTCCCACAACATGGCAAACCTATGCGAATCTGGCCCTTTCCCTACCCATGATTCTTCTTTCAAAGCCGGTAAGTATGCTTCCATTCGGTATCTTATTTTTACTCTTATTTTTATTTTACTATTTTTTTAGGCAGTGGTAGCATGATTTGTCTGGGGTTATTCCTATTTTTGTGTGTTATTTGAACACTGATTTTCGATTTGATATGGAAATTAGTGTCTGGCAGCGCATTATTTTTGGATGTTTTTTTAATATTATGATTAGTAAAATTTATGTGGTTTGTGATTTATTGGGGTTAACTGTTTGGACAAATAAACAACTAGGATTTTTTCTTGAGTTCAGGGCGGTAAACGGTAAACCCGACTAGTTTCTTTTGAAAAACTCTTCAAGTAATCTTGGATGATGGATGAATTGGTACTCATTTTAACACAAAATGTCATAACATATGTCTAACAAAGTGCTGTAATTTGTCCTTGTTACTTGCCATCTGACGAAGTGCTGTAATTTTGCATGTTAAAACAAATGAGTTCACTTTAAGCTGGCAAAATATTTTTTGGGCAAGTGAGCAAGTGAACCCATTATTTAACCGACTTCTGATATGGAAAACTTATTTATATAGTTGGTCCCAGTTTCAGTTGTTTTAACCTTATCAACTTCTGCCTAAGGATTA
The DNA here is from genome assembly GCA_029856935.1 of Cyclocarya paliurus. NCBI lineage: Eukaryota > Viridiplantae > Streptophyta > Magnoliopsida > Fagales > Juglandaceae > Cyclocarya > Cyclocarya paliurus. The sequence continues at coordinate 2,449,730 of JARVXP010000207.1, read as the reverse complement.
TTTGGGTCCATGCTTTTGCACCTGTGGCACGATACATTAGGCTATTAGGGTGTTTTGAAATGGCATGGCAATGGAATACGAAATTTTGATTTCCCTGCTGTGTTCAAATGGCCATTAAAATTCTCTGCAAAATTCAGAAAAAGCTAGGGGAGTTACATAAGTCCTTATCTCTTTTAACTAAATTGCCTCAATTTGCTGTGATCTTTTGACATGTAACGAGGCGAAATCAGTTTGCAACGCTAATCACAACCTTCAATATTTGCCACAGATATTGTAGTGCTGGAATTTAACCATTACACCCCTGGTTCGCGGTGGAGACCTACAATCATCAACAGGAAAGACCACAGGAAAGAGGGGAATGGGGCAGATGGGCTTTATGAAGGAATCAGAAAGCTTAAGGATGAGAATGAGATTTCGAAATGGAAGGAACTTTGGCTAGCTGAAGTCTTGGAATAGCATGCATTGTATGAAAAAAGGGGCTTCGTAAACATCACCATACTATGAACATAGAAGACTATTCTTTGGGATCAAGTGAAGTAATGAATTTTGAAAATTTAAAATTAGCTTTTTCTTTGGGATCAGACTATTCTTTGGGACTATGCTACCTTTCATTCCCCCTCTCCTTTTTCTTTTCCACAATTTTTTTTTTCCTGGTAGGTTTCAGGATTTCATGTAGTGCCAGTCCATGAAAATGGTCTCCCATTTATGCCAAATTATATGTAGAAAAGTTACCCCAAGAATATGTTGTAATCAGTAGAAAATCTCTTCAGGTTTTGGTTGAGATTATGTTAGAAGAATGATAGCTTTGAAGTCATACGACATCCAAACCATTTCTTCAGATTATCTATTTTTGCCTGTCTTATTGACAATCAAATGGACATGAAATTTCGAAGTCAGAGATGCACACCTTTCAGACAAGTTTCTTCTACATAGATGAATTTAATTCAAGTATCTTTTGAAAGACAGATAAGAGAATATCAAAATATCACAAGCAAGTGATAGAACTTGAAAACTGGTGACATCCAATCATGCCTAATTTCAACACCCACAATTAGATCAGCATAATTTGAAAGCCATCAGATCTAAAAAGGATTAAAATGAGGACATAAACTATACACTAACAAATTATACAAAGTTCATCCCCTTCCATTCACAACAAACAATCATCTACACAATATGGAGTTTGAGACTTTTTTTTCCCACAACACTCCAAATATTAACAACCAACCAATCATCTAGACTATGGTACCAACTCCCCCAGAACTGCACAACCAAAACATTGGTACAAACTCCCCAACAAAAAAATACTCCAAAACCAGTACTGCCACACATCCTCCATGTGATGACTCATCAAACTTGGATTCATGTCTTCAGTTATAAATGATCAGTATCAGCACATCTCTGTAAACAACACAATATAATCATCAATTAATAACACAATATAATAGCACCCCAAGGGGTTTAATATTATAACTATCTAAAGAACAAATAGTTGACTTTTGTTATGATTCATGTTAAATAGTCAGAGAAGAAATCCAAGGGGATTAATATTTTAACCAGATTGTTAGATTTATCTAATATTTCAATTTGTCATGTTATTCTAATTTTTAAGGATATTTAGACAGTTCTTTTATTTTAGATTTTTTTTTTTAAAGATGACTAGAATTCCAATCTAATCAAGTCCAAATTAAGTAATTATATTTCTTCATTTGTGAATCATATGTATATGCTCCGTCATCAAGAGCATAAATGTACAGGACGTTGGTCCCTTATCTTTATCACCCTACACAAGTCACTTCTACCTAAAAGGTAGATTTTACAGCATCAAATTATGGGCTAGTGAATTGTTTAGTGTTGTTATTGCCTTTTAGCTATATAGCAAAGCTTCAAACATGTGATTCAACCATAATGAATTTGATAGGGATGAGAACGCGTTCTATATAGGAGATTGCAGTCACCAGACATATTAGTTCTCAAAAACTCTTGTTTCCTGGGGTTGGTGTCTTGTATACACATCACCACATTTTCAAGCTTAAAAGGTTTCTTTTAGGATTTTTTTGACAAATGTGGGCAGTGAACAAAATACTACTTTCTAATTAGAACTGAACAAAAAGTTATCGAAAATTACTACTTAATTGCAAAGCCATTGAAGCTTCTTCTACTTTGTTTTTGTATTCTTTTAAAAAATCTTCCTTCCCTTTTCCTTTAGAAGATATGAAATAAATTAAAGAAAAAAAAGGAGAAGCTTAGAAAGAAAGAAAGGAGAAGCTTAGAAGCCAATAACCGGAAAGGCAAAAACTTGTAATGGCTTGTAATTTACAATTTTATGGAGTTTTGCTTGGGAAACAGAGAATGGAAACTATTGATTAAAGAAAGACCAAGAAGACTAAGGTGGTCTGCGATGGAGAAAATGCCAAATAACCATGTGTGCGAAGTGCAATGTATTTGAATTTTTTTTGTTCTTTACTATTGTTTGCATACGTTAGATCATAGATTATTCAATTGAGGCAACTTCTAGCAAACGATTGAAGAACCTTCAAATAACTAAAATTCACTAACCTCAATTCCCCAGAAAACTAATGGCTTCTGATCTCAACCAAAGTAGAGTTCTTAACTTTTCTTCATCCAATACGTTTTTCAATCGATGAGAAAAAAAAAATCAAGGCCTTGGGTTTATTGTTATTGCTAGATAGTACGTTCTGAGGGACGTTTTGTTGACCTTTTATACTTTTAGAAAATCTTCTTTCCCTTTTCCTTGAGAAGATATGAAACAAATTAAAGAAAAAAGGGAGAAGCTTCGAAAGAAAGAAAGGAGAAGCTTAAGAGCCAATAACTGGAAAGGCAAAAACTTATTGAGCCATAAATTCAAACATGCACAGAAAATATGTTTTTAAATGGAGCACAACACAGCAAACTTACCAGTGGGGGAGGAGCTCACACGGACTGGTGCAGGCAGGGGGCTTCCGACCGAATGCAGGGGAGGGGGAAAATGAGAGGGAGAAGGTAGGGGGCTTCCGTCTGACGCAGGGGAGGGGGGAAATGCCGGGGTGGGACGGTGGGGTGGGGACGTGCGGGGCTGGGTGTAGGGAGAAATACTAAGGGTATGTTTGGATGTTGAGATGAGTTGGGTTGAGTTGAGTTAAGATGATAAAATATTGTTAGAATATTATTTTTAAATATTAAAATTGTTTTGAAATTTGAAAAAGTTGAATTATTTATTATATTTTGTATTGGGATTTGAAAAAGTTGTAATGATGAATTGAGATGAGTTGAGATGAGTTGGGATGAGTTTGGAAACCAAACGAAGCCTAACAGTGATTTGGAATAACCAAAACAATTACCAAAACAGCAGAAATAATTTCTTTCCACTTTGTGTGAATCTGTTAGGAAGTAATTTTAACAGAAAATAATCTATAATAATATCTCACATGCACAAAGAGTCAAGAATTTTTTACGTGGAAAATCCTTCAAAGCAAAGGGAAAAACCACGGGACCTAGTCCAGTTAAATCTTCCACTATCAACAATAATGGGTACATAAGTGTTCTCTCTAGATAACACTAGAGGCATACAATCAACAATGATCTCAAGAAAAACTTTCTTGGCAACCAAACAATGTGATAAAAGAGATTTCACTCAAAAACCGCGTTACTGTTCACGATCTCGAACACCATAAAACTGCTCCAAATCCGATCTCCACCATTCAGATTATAGAGCCTTGAGTTGTGAACGTACCTGCAAAATTTCAGCTCAATCGGACCACAGATGATGCTGATCGGAACGTTTGATGACAACTGTACGGACTGCTCTGTTTTGACAGCCTCTCTTCTCCTTCTTTTCTCTCTCGATTTTTTCTCTTTTCTCACACACACTTCAGCTAATGGAGGTCGGTATTAGGGTTTTACTAAAACCTAATTAGGTTGGGCCAAAGCCCTCTCTCCATGTGGGCTTAATGAACCCACATGGACCATCCTCCATATAGGAGGGAACCCACACAATACTAGGAGGGAAATGCAGGGGTGGGAACGGGGGGAGAGAGAAAATGCGTGGGGTGGGAAAGGGAGGGAGTTCAAATAGGAATAAGAGATTAAAAAAAAAAAATCAGAAATTCGTATAAAATGGGGAGGCTATATCGTACTACTCTTTATTTAATACCGGAAGATTAAGGGCTGGTTTGTTTTCCGGACTGAAACCGAAAATTTTAAAAACATCTTATAAGTTTTCGTACTTTGAACAGTTTTGTCAAAACAAACACAGTTTCGCACTTACGGTTTTCATCTCAGTCGATCTCAATTGTATTCTGCACTGTTCATCTCATCTCACTGACAGAAACGTCTGCTCATCTCCATCGCCTGACTGATAAACAATATGGTACTTGACTAATTAATAAGGGTCTGACTAATAAAGGTGCCGTACTTTGAATAATAAAGGATGCCTAAAATAAAAAACCAAAACAAAGAAAAAAAAAATATCACCAACGCATGTTGTACGCCGAAATCTTTCACTATCACCAACGCCTACACACTGTTCAGTTCCAGCAACACATGCACGTTGTTTTCTGCATCAAAGTTTTCATACTTTGAAAAGTTTTGTCAAAACAAACACAGTTTCGCACCTACGATTTTCATCTCAGTCGATATCAATTGTATTATGTACTGTTTATCTCATCTCACTGATAGAAACGTCTGCTCATCTCCATCGCCTGACTGATAAACAATGCGGTACTTGACTAATTAATAAGGGTCTGACTAATAAAGGTGCCGTACTTTGAGTAATAAAGGATGCCTAAAATAAAAAACCAAAACAAAGAAAAAAAAATATCACCAACGCATGCCGTACGCCGAAATCTTTCACTATCACCAATGCCTACACACTGTTCAGTTCCAGCAGCACCTGCACGTCGTTTTCTGCATGTAATAAAATAACATAATTACACATGGGTCCCACCACTATAAATACTATAAAAAAAAGTCAAACTAATCTCATCTCATCTCTATAAACAAACACATATCTCATCTTATTTGATCTTATCTCAACATATCTTAAAAGATTTCAATACTATTCACATATATCTCAAAAGATTTCATCTTATCTTATCTCATCTCCAAAAATAAACGAGACCTAATTGTACACAACTATTAATTAATTCAGGCAGTTCCTTTTCTTGAAAGATTAGTTGTATATGGAAGTTCAACTATCGAAATAAAAAACGAAAGAATGAAATAGGGGTCAAACTCAAAATGGTCTCTTCAATTTCTGGGGTGTTTTACAATACTTCACTTTTCTCATACTCTCTGACTCTTTGTTCTCAAAATTAGGGGTGAGCATCGGTCGGTCCGGACCGAGAAAATCGGACCGGACCGGTCATTTTGGACCGAACCAGACCGGATCGAATTTGGTCCGGTCCGATCCGATCCAATTTTTTTTGGACCGAATGAATTCGGTTCGGTCCACGGTCCTGCTGTTTTTCAGACTGGACCGGACCGGACCGAATATATTTATATATATTTTTTATATATAATTAATTATATATATAATTATACTATATTATAATTAAGTATAGACTATTAGGACTATTATATATTTATATAGTTATACTAATGGTTATATTAGTTGTTATATTAGTTTAGTTATACTATATTATAGTGATTTATAATAAGTTATAAGTTTATAAGAAATTATAACTATATTATATATTAGTATAAGTTATAACTTATAATGATTTAGTATAGTTATAAGTATAGACCATAGACTATAGTTATACTTATACTAAATTACTAATATTACTAATATATAGCTATAGCCTATACTATATTACTAATAGTCTAATACTTTATACTAATACTATTATATAGTTATACTAATAGTTATGTTAGTTTAGTTATACCATATTATAGTGATTTATTATAACTATATTATATATTAGTATAAGTTATAATGATTTAGTATAGTTATAACTATTAACTATAGACTATAATTATACTTATACAATTATACTTATACTAATATTACTAATATATAGCTATAGCCTATACTATATTACTAATAGTCTAATACTTTATACTAATACTATTATATAGTTATACTATAATTGTCATTATAGTATTAGAATCATAAATTATACTATAGTTATACTTATACTAATATTACTAATATATAGCTACACTATATTACTAATAGTCTAATACTTTTATACTAATACTATTATATAATTATACTAATCATGATTCATAATAACTAATCACTATAAGTCTATCACTATGTATATTTAGTATCAATATATTAATATATTCTTTAATGTATTACTAATACTATTAAGTATTAAGTGTTATAGTATAAATTATAATATATGTATAATTTATAAATTTATAATAGTATGTATAATTAAATATTTTATTCTTATTTATAATAATATGTTAAGTATGTATCTTTCTCAATTATGGATATAATATGTATGGATAATTAAATTATCCATACTTATTGCTTCATATACAAAATGTTAAAAATTGTATATGGCTAATTATGCATTAACATACTTTAAGTTAGTAATAAAGTAATAATTAACATCATCAATAATGTAATTTTCATCTAATTTATTATCATTGACCATATAAAATATTTTTTTTATTGAGTTTGTTACATAATCCACATTAATAAATCACTTAGTTTAATTTAGTATTGTAAATAATTATTTTATTAATTGATTTAAAAAAAAAAAAAAAGAAGGCCGGACCGAATGGACCGATAGCTACCGGTCCGGTCCAATTGATGGACCGAAAACCTTCGGTCCATTGCCGGACCGGACCGTGTGCAGCCCTACTCAAAATAGTGTATTTTCCCACAACTTTCAAATATCCTTCAAAATTACCAAACCTCGTGAGATACTTTAAATTCAATTCAATTTTTAATTATCCAACAGGTGACCATCTGGTAATCCGGGGGATAGAGACCGCCATTGTTATTTATATCCTCCTGTTTAGTGTTTTTAACTTTTTAAAAAATATATTACTATACTTTTTTTAATTATATTATCTTCTTCTATTTTTAAACTAAGAAAAATAAGATTTCTATGTGATAATCTTATTGATCGTCGCATAACTTTAATTGATTAGAATGGACGAACTTTATAATGGAAGAGTTTGATTCAAAAAATTTCATGGGGTATTATTTATAAAGAAAAATTTGGGAACGACTATTATATTTTAATACGCTGATCTTAGGCCAAACCAAGAGTTTGATTCTAGGCCTTGCTTCTCCCAGTGTCCCACTCTATATTTTATTTTTCTTTTTGCTTCTAGAAAATCCCTTTGAATAATGATTTAAGAAATAGTTCAGGAATAGGGTGGAATTCAGGTCCGGCATTAGAAAAATATCCTTAAGTATCTATTGAAACCTTGCCCTCCTATGGAAAAAAAAAGAGAGAGAGAAAAAATTACTGAAACTATTTAATATTCATGCTGGTTGATTTCAGAATCAGTTCGGATAGTGTGGAAAACGAATTTCTAGTGTCAAATGAGATCGCTAACCGGATCAAATCCTAGCGGCCCAAAAGCGCCGGGCTAGGGCGTCGAGGCTGATCACATCCTCTTCAGTCCACAGCCAGTCCCAACTACCGTGGTAAAACTCCAACTAAACTTCCAGTTGTTCCTCTAAATCGCTATCAAATCTTGATACACAAATCAATACCAATATTGACTAAACTTTCAAGTTACAGATCATGCATAAATTTGAAAATGTTCCAAACTGTACCTAACAAAGCAAAGTCAAACACACTAGAACAAAAAATGCTACCATTAAAAGGTTGCTAAAACAAAGTCGGAATGCACAGTCACGATAACAGCCATCCCTATATTTCAGTAAGGAGCTGATCAATTGCTTATTGTTCTTTTGCGTTTTTGGCAATGATGGGATTGCAGATTAACTGAAGCCCTATCAGCTTTTCCTCAAACTCATCTGCCTCCTCAAGCTGGTTCCCATCTAACCACTGAATCACCTGGTGAACAGCACCTTCAATCCTCTTCTTACCTGCGGGGTCAAGCTTTGCACCATTCTCCTTGTCATTGACAGTATTCCTCATGTCGTAGGCGTAGTTCTCCAAAGCTGCCTTAGCCTCAGCCCTCTGTACTTATCATCTTCAACCTTGTACATCTCTGCATCCTTGACCATCCTATTAATCTCTTCCTTGGGCAGTCTCGCCTTTTCATTAGTGATTGTGATCTTGTGACTCGCACCGGTGGTTCTCTCCCAGGCAGAAACGTTCAAGATGCCATTGGCGTCGATATCAAAGCAGATAACAATACTGGGAACACCCCTGGGTGCTGAAGGAATGCCACTTAGTGTAAATTCTCCCAACCAGCAGTTATCCAGAAATCTTGCTCGCTCACCCTCGTAAACGGCGACTAGCATCTCAGTTTGGTTGTCCACAGTGGTAGTGTAATAACTTTCCATCTTCGTTGGAATGGCAGTGTTCCTCGGAATCACAACGGACATGAGACCACCTATGACATCAACCCCAAGGGACAAAGGGGTGACATCTAAGAGCACAATGTTTTTTACCTTTTCATTACACATACCAGTCAAGCTAGCAGCTTGAACAGAGGCTCCATATGCCACAGCTTCATCTGGGTTTATGCTCTTGTTAAGCTCCTTCCCATCAAAGAAGTCCTGCAACAGCTGCTGAACCTTGGGAATTCTGGTAGAACCACCAGTAAGAACGACATCATTTACACTTCCCTTGTCCATCTTAGCATCAGTCAAACACTTCTCTACAAGCTCTATAGAATTCCTGAATAAATCCATGTTGAGCTCTGCAAATTTGGCACGCGTAATAGTTGAGCTGAAATCAATACCATCATACAAAGAATCAACTTCAATGGTAGTCTCAATTGCAGAAGAAAGAATCCTCTTTGCTCTCTCACAAGCAGTCCTCAACCTTCTTAGAGCTCTGGCATTTCCGCTTATATCCTTCTTGTGCCACCTTTTAAATATTTGAACAAAGTGGTTAACCATTCTGTTGTCGAAGTCCTCACCTCCAAGGTGTGTGTCTCCAGCAACAGCCTTCACTTCAAAACTATTCTCCTCAATGGTAAGAAGTGAGATATCTGCAGTACCACCACCCAAATCAAAGATCAATACATTTCTCTTGCCAATTCTACCCACCTCGTCAAGGCCGTAAGCAATTGCAGCGGCGGTTGGTTCATTGAGTATACGCATGACATTGAGGCCCGCAATGCCACCAGCATCCATTGTGGCCTTACGCTGAGCGTCATTGAAGTAAGCCGGGACGGTAACAACTGCATTTTTCACCGTCTTGCCCAGATAGGCCTCGGCAATCTCACGCATATTTTTTAGGACCATCGATGAGATTTCCTCGGCCGCGAATTGTTTATCTTCACCCTTATAACTTACCACGATCATAGGCTTGTCTTTAGAACCTTCAATGACCTTGAATGGCCAAAGATTGATATCATTCTGAACCAACGGATCACTGAATCTCCTTCCAATCAACCGCTTTGCATCTGCAAATCAGAGTAAGATGCAGCAAATATAAATATCAAACTCTTCTAAATTTTTGATTGGCATGGTTTCCTTTTTTTTTTGTCTGAACTGGTAAATTAGTTATCACTGCATTAACCAGGGGGAATTAAGTTTTGAAAAGAAGCATTTTTTTAATAGTTTGTAGGTCCAAATCCAATAAACATGTCATAAATACACGAAGGAAAAAAATGAAAAAACAATCGACACATTAAGTTGTTAACAAAATTGATGGATTTTCACATTAAAATTTTGAAAATAAGTAATGCTGATAATCTAAGTTTAAAACGCTAAATTTAAAGATGATTAAAATATGTGCATATACCTTGAATAAAGACTGTACTTCAAGTGAGAGAGACACAACACGTTTAGATAGTAAAAAAACTAGAACTATCCTTGGTTAGAATTAAGAGAAATGGTACAGCTCTTAAACTGACATATTTAGATCTATTTTAATAATAAAAGTAATTTTAAAATATACCGTACCCCATTAATCTACATCCTAACCATGGCCTCGATATAGATTTGCATGCTCTCTTACTTTTTATTATAATTACTGTTATTGCATCTTAAAAATAGACTATGGCTATGGAGAATTAACGTACAAAAAAAAATTTCTCAACCAAAAAAAGGAAAGAAAAAAGAAAGAATGAGAAAAATGATTCTGAGAAATTACCAAAGACGGAGTTAGTAGGATTCCTGGCGACTTGGTTCTTGGCGGCATCACCGACCAAGCGCTCTTTTTCGGTGAATGCAACATAAGACGGTGTCGTTCTATTTCCCTGATCATTAACTATTATCTCTACTCGATCATTTTGCCATACTCCCACGCACGAGTACGTCGTCCCGAGATCGATCCCAATTGCTGGGCCCTCCTTCCATTCTTTGGCCATTGTTGTCGATTTCCAGAATGATCGCGGTATTGAAGCAAGCCTATATGTCTCTCGGAGACGATGGTCTTTTTATATAATTTGTTTCCTTGCCCACGAAGTAGACGGCATTTGTAAGAGTTGCTTTTACTGTGAAATTTGCGCACAGGTGGATAGAGAATCGAAAAGAAAAAGTGAAAGGGAATCTTAGTACTTTTTTTTTTTTTTTTTGGGATGTGATTATGTTGGTAGAAGGTTTGATAAAGGAAAATGTCGGTGGAAACTTACCGTTTAATCTTACGGTTTAAATATTTTATTTATTTTTTATTTAATAATTAAGAAAGTAATTATTAATTAAATTATATATATGTTTATTAATAATTAAGAATGTTAAAAAGATAGTTTAAAAAAAACAATAAACTTATAACTAGGGTACGCCTAGCAATAAATGTTGGACAGCCCGCTAGCACCTTTCTTTGTTAAATAAGTAGTGTTATTACGTCTCTTTAATTTATCTTTTTAGTATCTCTAATGTAAATTATATTTTTCTTTTTTTTTTTTCTTTTTATTTCAAATATTTTTTAAACATGTTTAAATATTTTTAAAAAATAAAAAATATTAATATATTAATAATCACTTTCTTAACTATTAAGTAAAAAAAATTAAAAATTAAAATAAAATACATGACTACATGAGCGGCCAAATTGAGGGAGGCATAGTATCATTTTCCTTGTTAAATTAAGGCCCATTTGCATTCAAAATTAATGTCAACTCATCTTATTTAATCATTATAACTTTTTCAAATTGTCACATAAAATATAATAAACAATTCAAAATTTTCAAATTTCAAAATAATAATATTAAAAAAATTAGATTTTAACAATATTTTATATAACTTTAAACTTTCATTTCAATTCATTTCATCTCAACTCACTATCTAAACATCACCTAATTATTTTTGTCAAATTACTTCACTTTTATTCAATTTATAGGGATTATTAAATGGTTCTTGGCCGTTTGATTTTTGTGTGGCTCTACTGGGATTGGGAGCTCTCGTGGGTCCTCAATAGTACATTTTATCTATATATTTTTTTTTTCACATATATTTTTTTAACACTTTGAAATATTATTATTTTAAAAAAAATTCACAATATCATTAAAAAAAATTTTATTAATCATTATGTAAAAATAAAAATAAATAAATAAATATATATATATATATATATATATATATAATTCAGCGGTAGCTCCCAGTGGGAAGAGTAGTATTAATTTATAAATTCGTTTAGTTTTCAAACCAAATTCATCTTATCTCATTCATCATTACAATTTTTTTAAATTTCAATACAAAATATAATAAATAATTTAATTTTTTCAAATTTTAAAATAATAATAATATTAAAAAAAATATTCTAATAATATTTTATCTTCTAAACTAAACTCAACTCAACTCACTTCAACATTCAAACACACCCATTATTCCTTTTAACAGACATCATCTTTTAGAATTTCTATTCATTTTTCTGTACATAAATAATTCTTTCTTAACACGTTATGTATTATGTGATCTACTATAATTTTTAAAAAATCAAAACATCAATATTTTTTAAAAAATTTAGCCATATATGTCAATTCTGTATGAGTGTGTTAAAAAAGAGATTTTACTTTTTCTTCTTTAAGATAATGACAAGTCCTTAAAAAAAAATGAACATATGCGCGCATGTAATCGAAAGAGAAAAGAAAAAGACATGAACTCAAAAGTCAAAAGGATAAAGATTGTGACTTTAATATTATTAAATTTTGGAAAATAGTAATACTATTAACTTTGCTACAATTTTCTTTTATAGTACAATCATTCATAAAGATTATCAAATCGTGCAGCACAAGTTTTGTAATTCCAATTTGTGAGAAACTGTTAGTTTTATTGCTTTAGTTCCTTGCGATCGTAGCTTGTAAGCTGCTGTGGCAGACATAAGCATCGACAACTGTAATCATTTGTTTGGGGGGGGGGGGGGGATGTTGGTGTTGCACAATTTCTTATTAGCGCCTAGATATTTTGTGCCCGTATAAGCGGATCGCAGATTAACTTGAGCCCTAAAAGCTTTTCCTCAAACTCAACTACCTCAGCAAGTTGGATGCCATCTAACCACTTAATCATCTGGACAACAGCAGCTTCAATCTTCTTCTTTTGAGCGGGGGCAAGCTTAGGACATATCTCCTTATCATTAATAGTGTTCCTCATCCTGTAGGCAAAGTTCTCCAAAGCTGCCTTAGCCTTTGTGTTAGACCCCCTAGAGATATTGCCTCTAGCCATGCCGCATATGCTTTAGCTATGTTAGGGACATGCCCCTTGGACATGCCTTGGCCCGTGTCTTGTCACACATGGAGCGCCCAGCATGCCCATGGACCGGCCACATGCATGCCTTGACCTGTGTCTTACCATACACAGGACGCCCAACATGCTCATGGACCGGTCACATGCATGCCTTGGCCCGTGCCTTGACACGCACGGGGCACCCAGCATGCAGGCCATGCGCACGCACATACGCGCGCCATACCTCGATCCCAGCAAGGTTAGTGGCCATGCGCAGCCCAGTTCATGGCCAGGCATGCGCACGCCCATGCGTTGCGTGGCCCTGCGCATGCATGCAGGCCGCATGGCTCAGCGCACGCATGCAGGCCGCATGGCCCTGCGCATGCACGCAGGCCGCACGGCCCTGCGCCCCCACCTTGACCGCATGGCCATGCGCACGTCCAGGCGCATAGCCATGCGCACGCCCACCAGGCACACGCTCATCCTGCGCACGCCCATGAGTGCGCCCATGCACCTGCAGCCGGCCATGCACCCAACCGCATGGCCCTCCTGCCGCACGCCAGCAAGGTTAGTGGCATGCCCTCCAGGCATGCCACTGGCCTGCTCCGCATGGATGGCATGCCCACCAAGCATGCCATCCAGAGCATGGCTCCAGCCCATGCTTTGCAGCAGGCTCACATGGCTAACCACCATCAGCAGGCCGAACATGGCACCATGCCATGCCCACCAGCCGGCCCATGCATGGCACAATGCCATGCACCACAGCTAGCCATACCGAGCCACTTAGCCATGGACCAGACTGAGGACCACCATGCACCATCCTAGCTGAACCCTTGGCTCATGCATGCCACGGTCATGTGGTCCATGCCACTATCTTTATTTATATTATTTATTTTATTTATTTTATCTCTTTTATTGCAAAGGGGCCTTTTGGGAGTTTCCAAGTTGTAACCTTTATAAATATGACTCTCAGTCATTTCTTTCATATCTTTTGGCAAATTAACTAAAGTAAGGACATTGTTGAGAGATCATTTTCGGTGCTAGACACTTGGACTCTTTTGGGTGCAATTCATTGAATCCCAAATAGAGGATTACTCCATGCAATTCATTGAATTGGAGTAATCCATTTATCTTATTTTTCAACTTGGTGCAATTCATTGAATCCAAGTTGTTTATCTTTATTCTTGTTACTTTTATCAATATATGAGGTTTATTCAATCTTGGTGCACATTGTGAATCAATTGTTGAATTTATTTCATTGTTCATTCAAGTTCATCATTTTGTTCTTGAGTGTTCATCTTGTGTTCTTGGTGTTCATCTCATTTTCGGCTCATTCAATCCATTCCACCATCAAATTCGACCAACCCTAGTGTTTATACACTTTCCATAATTAATCCCATCTTCCACCTTTGCCCTAGCCCAATATCACATTCCATAAATGCCTCCAAGTGAATTTCGGCCAACTCCTTCCTTATTGGAGTTGCCTTGGTCGACCAACCCACTTACCATATTTGGGTTTCCACACTTGGAAACCCTAGTTGACTCATTCATTCCTTTTGGCCGGCCACATCATTACCCACAATCAAATCCCTTGTTTTTAAGAAACTTTCCTAAAAACACTCACTAGCCTATTCGGCCAAGCCTTGGCCGCCCAACACCCTTGCCCTAATTCCAAAACCCTAATCCTAAACCCTAGCCGTCCATCATACTTTCCAAACCTTAAACCCAAGTTCCAAGTGGCGCCAACCCTAGCTCCACTCTAGTGCTGTGCACCCCTCACCATTGTGACCCCAAACACTTAGCCATTTTTCCACCTTCCATTCACTTTACCTAGCCTAAACACTAACCTCACATTGTCCAAATTGCCACCATAGCCACCATTGATTGTGAATCAAGTAAGAGAAGGACTAGAGTTCGGTCAAGCAAAGGAGATCTTAGCCGAGGAGGACTTAGTGTTTAGGGACTTGACCAAGGTCCCTAACACTTTGCCCTCTCTCTGCGTTCGTCATCTTCAGCCTTGAATATCTCTGCTTCCCTGGCCATTCTATTAATCTCTTCACTGGACAGTCTCACCTTGTTATTGGTGATGGTGATCTTGCAACTGGTGCCAGTTGTCTTCTCTTTAGCAGAAACATTCAAGATACCATTAGCATCGATATCAAACCAAACTTTGAGCTTAGCAACACCCCTTGGTGCGGCAGGAATGCCCTGAAGCTTAAATTTTCCCAACCAATTGCTATCCAAAGTTCTTGCCCTTTCACCCTCATAAACCGAGATCGAAACCTCAGTTTGGTTGTCTTCGGCAGTGGTGTAAAATTCCTTCATCTTCGTCCATTCTAATCAATAAAAAATATGCGACGATCAATAAGATTATCACATAGAAATCTTATTTTTCTTGGTTAAAAAAAGAAGATAATATAATTAAAAAATTATAGTAATATATTTTAAAAAAAGTTAAGAGCACTAAACAGAGGATAGAAATAACAATGGCGGTCCCTACCCCCCGGATTACCAGATAGTTGCCTGTTCGATAATTAAAAATTGAATTGAATTTAAAAGTATCTCACTAGGTTTGGTAATTTTGAAGGATATTTGAAAGTTGTGGGAAAATACACTATTTTGAGACCAAAGAGTCAGAGAGAATGAGAAAAGTGAAGTATTGTAAAAAACCCCAGAAATTGAAGAGACCATTTTGAGTTTGACCCCTATTTCATTCTTTCGTTCTTCATTTCGATGATTGAACTTCCATATAATACAACTAATTTTTCGAGAAAAAGGACTTTACTGCCTGAATTAATTAATGGCTATTTATTTATTTTTTCTTTTAACTCTTTGAATATTGACTAAAAATTTTAGAATATGACATTCTAGCATAATCTAGCAAAAAATAAATTCAATCAATCAATATAATCATGTATTTAACAAAAAAATAAATTTAAAAAGAATCAACTTCAATGGTAATCTCGATTGCAGAAGAAAGAATCCTCTTTGCTCTCTCAGATGCAGTTCTCATCCTTCTAAGAACTCTAACGTTTCCACTTATGTCTTTCTTGTGCCACCTTTTAAATATTTGAACAAAGTGGTTAACTATTCTGTTGTCGAAGTCCTCACCTCCAAGGTGTGTGTCTCCAGCAACCGCCTTCACTTCAAAACTACTCTCCTCAATGGTAAGAAGTGAGATATCTGCAGTACCACCACCCAAATCAAATATCAATGCATTTCTCTTGCCAATTCTTCCCACGTTGTCAAGGCCGTAATCAATTGCAACGATGGTTGGTTCATTGAGGATCCGCATGACATTAAGGCCCGCAATGCCACCAGCATCCATTGTGGCCTTACGCTGAGCATCATTAAAGTTGGCGGGGGCAGTAACAACTGCATTTTTCACTGTCTTGCCCAAATAGGCCTCGACAATCTCACGCATCTTTTTTAGGACCATCGATGAGATTTCCTCAGCAGCAAATTGTTTATCTTCACCCTTATAACTTACCACGATCATAGGCTTGCCTTTAGAACCTTCAATGACCTTGAATGGCCAAAGATTGATATCATTCTGAACCAACGGATCACTGAATCTCCTTCCAAGCAACTGCTTTGCATCTGCAAAACACTATAGCGTAAGATGCAGCAAATATAAATATCAAACTCTTCTAAATTTTTTATTGGCATGGTTTCCTTTTTTTTTTGAACTGATAAATTAGTTATCACTGCATTAGACAAAGGGAATTAAGTTTTGAAAAGAAGTATTTTTTAATAGTTGTAGGTCCAAATCCAATAAACATATCTAATAAATACACGAAGGAAAAAAAATAAAAAAAACAATTGACACATTAAAATTTTGAAAATAAGTAATGCTGATAATCTAAGTTTAAAACGCTAAATTTGAAAATGATTAAAATATGTGCATAATACCTTGAATAAAGACTGTACTTCAAGTGAGAGAGACACAACACGTTTAGATAGCAAAAAAACTAGAACCATCCTTGGTTAGAATTAAGAGAAATGGTACAACTCATAATCTACATTAATCTACATCCTAACCATGGCATCGATATAGATTTGAATGCTCTCGTACTTTTTAATATAATTACTGTTGTTGCATCTTAAAAATAGACTATGGCTATGGAGAATTAACGTACAAAAAAATGGAAATAAAAAAAGAAAGGAGAAAAATGATTATGAGAAATTACCAAAGACGGAATTAGTAGGATTCCTGACGACTTGGTTCTTGGCGGCATCACCAACCAAGCGCTCTTTTTCGGTGAATGCAACATAAGACAGTGTCGTTCTATTTCCCTGATCATTAACTATTATCTCTACTCGATCATTTTACCAAACTCCCACGCACGAGCACGTCGTCCCGAGATCGATCCCTATTGTTGGGCCCTCCTCCCATTTGTCGGCCATCTTGATATGAGACGATAACGAATCTAAGCAGATGAAAGAGAACTCTGAATCACCAGAGTTGAAAAGTTTGAAGACGGTCTCTATTTTTTTTTTTTTTAATAATAAAATTCAGGACGGTCCTTGCGTTAATAAACAGCCCGTTTGCTTGCCCATGAAATTCAACTGTATATACTTGCTCATGGAATTTAAGATGCATGCACCGAAAATTCTTACGAATACTAAGGATAGGTTTGGTACTTGAGATAAGCCAAAAATTTTCATCCCAAATCTCATGCTGAGCTGAGATACTACTTCCAAACAAACATTTGAGATAAAACACAGAAATTTCACCGGTTTCAAACTTTGTTCAAGTCCTGTTTACAGAAATGATAGTAGACAGCTTTTTCAATAAAGTAATTTCCCTCTCACATAACTTTACCAACGGTACTCTACAGTACCTACCTTTTCCTCCGAACTCTACTCCGCTCGTCCTTCATTATCATCTCAAACTCCTTTGTTGACCATTTCCAGAAACTGCCAACCCGTTCGACGCACCTTCCAGATCTACTATCAAGCCGTGCATATCAAATTTTCTTTGTGGGATGCGACTGCCTAAAGTAATCACAAAATTATTGTTCAACTGGAAGTGATTGAAGCTGTGCGAATCTTTGCCCAAATCTGGCCGTGATCCTTGTCTGGTGAAGCCGTGCGAATCTCTGCCCAAATACGCAAATAATTTCTCATCTCTACGTCTGGCCTAGCCAAAACCCTCCCTATCACGCATCGTCAACTCAGAAACCAATTGTCGTATGCCATTCAAGCCCTAGCTTTGTCTGGATTCAAGAAATTTGTAGACCCCTATCTCCATTGTTACGGGTTTGTGTGGAAAAAATGGTCTATAAAGGTAAAGTCCCGAAATGGAGGAAAGCCATCCCTTTCAAACGCCGGAAGCCTCTCATCTCCATCACTGAAACTACGAAGAGACGTCGTTGCTGTCATACCTCCAGCACCACGGCTCCCAGGACTCGCTCCTACCGGGTAATTTTGTAATTGTTGAAGGAATTCTTGTTAAGTAGTGGTTCTTTTCTATTATTTTCGAAGTTGGGAAGTAGTGGTTTTGATTCAATTGTAGAAATGTTGATTTGAAGCTCTACTACTCTGTTGTTTCACTCAAAACGTCTGAAACAGAGAGAGGTAAACTGTATTGTTGAATCTGTCTTTTCTTTTATACGGATGTAAAGATATTATTTGGTAGTGGCAGTTTATGCTACATATGATTTAGGCCTCTTTGCTGTTCATGCACAACACTAAGGTATGCCTCAAGATAAATTCTCATTACTTATGGCACTAGAAAGTTACTTATTTTAGATGGAAGTAAGATTAGCCCAGCAAATGAATTGTGGAATTTCTGGGTTTTACACTATACAAAACCCAGAAATTTCAAGTTAAATGTGTAAGATCATTTTCCATGTACTAGCAAGGGAAATGAATGCGGTATTCGAGTTATCAAATGAGAGTAGAAAGTGCACTAGGATTTAGAATGTAATTTCTGGTTACTGTTGTTGCTGCTATAAAATTACCCTATACTTTTGAAGTGTCTGTTTCTTCCTTTTTGTGTGGATTTCATTCTACTTGCACTGAATTCACACCCATCTTGAGCCTGACATAGTGAAAATAATACTGGATGGTAGGGTTCCTTAATATGCTTATTTGGTCTACTTGTGAATCTATGATTTTGAGCATCAATATTTTTTTTTAAAAATGCCTTTTCCTTTCATTGGCGAGTCCAGTTTAAGGGTTCCCAGCCAGCTCCCAAACCAACACTTTGAAGGAACTAAAGGATCAAACATGGAAAACTTATCTTTATAACAAAAGAAACCTAGCTACACAAGTTGAGAACCCAGAAGCAGATTTATAAAATCTGCTACAAAACTCAAATCTGAACCAAGAAATTGACATTAGCACAAAACAAAGTTCATAAATTGATTCATGTTATGGTGTCTCATGGTTGTGTTATCAACCTATATTGGATGATATGTCTTACAAGATTATTGGGTTGATGTATTTAATTAGTTCCAATTATTTCTCTCTGAATTATGTCTTGTTGTCAAAGTGATTTGCATTTGTTATTTTCCTGTTTATTGTTCGAGGTTCTAATAAGAACTGAGGATTAGATGAATGTGCAATAGATCATCAGCCTAGTAGCAAGGCTATAATACACAGTTGTAAAATGTGGATAAAACATTTCAAGAATCCTTTGCAAATAGGCTTTTACTATGGACATCTTCCTCAAACACTAGGACTCCCACACTGACTTGGTTTAGTTTCAATTGCAGTCCACGAAAATTAGAGCTGTTAGATGCATGGTTTGTGTCTTTATCCTGTTATGAGACGTATTCTTCATCCATTCATTAAAAGGATCCAATTTTAAGTAGACCTAAATCCAAAAAAACTTGCAATAAATGTAGAAGTCAAGGTCAACGTATGAAAAGTAGCTCCAATACCAATATGCAAAAGAAAATACTTTACTGAAAAATCAAAGATTTTAGAATATATAGTGTATATGTTAAGATGGTTTATGGATATAGATCATTATATCAACATAAAAAAAAGTTCTTGGGAAATGCATCATATTAGCCAGAGCACATTTGAACATAATATTTTGATGAGTTTGGTTCGCACCATATGAACATTTGAACATAATATTTTGATCAGCATGGAGACTGATGCTCGGCTACTTTGAAATTAAACTGCACCTCTCACCTGTCATTAAGCCCAGCACCAGCATATCCTTCCAGGTCCTCACCATTTGAGTCTGAACTGAATATTATAGATTGCTTACAATATAATCCTATTAACTTGCTTCGTATCTGATTACCTGAAACTTAGATGCAAAATCAGATACATCATATATTCTCGCTCTCTCTCTCTCTCTCTCTCTTTATATATATATATATATATATATATATTTGGTGGGCTTGCAGTAATTGAAATGAATGTTAAATTGATCTGAAATGTTTCACCGGGCAAATGGAGTGTATATTAACATAAGGGATTAAGGGGAAGTTAGCCTTAGAACATGAGACATTAGACTAGTCTTTCTTGGTAATGAATCTCATGGCACGTCTAGGAGAAAAAAAATTATTCATTTATTACATGTTTCATGTTGACACTTCTAGTGCTACTAAAAAAAATGCTAATATTGCATAAGGTCCTGTTATCTACAAAGTAGTTTGCATGTAAGTTTTTGCTCAGTTCACGCAAGAAGCTTGCAATTTTGCCTTCACTAGAGGTACCAGTCCATTGCTAGCAACTGCAAAAGTCAAATTTCTTCTGTTTGGTGCTTTCAAAAATTAGATATTTTGCACTAGCCTTTGAAAAAATACCATCACTTGTGCAGGCTATGTTGCACTCACTAATATAGCAGAAACATTAATTAATTCAAGATGATGAGAAGCTCCTGTAGTAAAATGATGAATCTATATCTGAAAGTGGATAATCAAAGCAAAACAATGCTTATTTTGTTTATTTAATTTAAGCTGCGCATACATTCGAAACTAATATGTGCCACTGTTTGATTCTTATTACATGGTCATGCCTGTAGCCTTACTACTTGCGATCAAGATCATCGTCATCATCTCGACAGGTAACATTTTTTCATTTATTGCATACATTGAACTGACTTTGTACTAAAATGTTAGGATTTCTCATTATAGTACCCTATAAACATGTTAGCTATACCATATAAAATTATGGCTTCTAATACACATATTGTATGCGAATTAAACCTCAATCTATTTAAATGCAAGTGTTGAGGATTATTTTTGCTGCCTTATTAGCTTCATATGGAAGAGCCGATTGAAAATATACGTGATCGGCTGTTGTGGGATGAGGGGATGGAAGATTACCTTGTTGATATCTTGTATGAAGATACCATTTCCCATAAACTGAGGGGTGGGAGGATCACCCACAACGACTATGTTCGGCTTGCTGAACAATTGTCTAACTATGGGCCGAAAAATTTTAACTTTGACCAAGTAAAAGGAAAGATTGCACGCCTTAAAAGAAGGTAGAGAGAATTTACAGATCTGATGAAGCAAACAGGGCTCAGCTGGGATCCAGATAGGAAGGCTCTAGTAGCAAGCGAGGAACATTGGGCTAACGCAATCAGGGTATGTATTTATGAAAACTTATCATTGATTGGTCATAAATTCAGCAATGTAGTAACTTGCGCTGAGGGAATTTAATGATTTTTTTAAGTAAATTTGTTAGGTACGAAACTCATTCAAGCATTTCAAGACTAATGGATGCCCAATGTATGAAGAGTTGTGCGCGATCTTTGGTTCTGCCGTTGCGACGGGGACATTCCATCGGGTATCGACTGACTCGGCCCCTACTAGCGAGGAAGAGGACCTGCTTGACGATGAGCTACAAAACCGTGGTCGGGCAGTGCCGGATGATCAAGGGGGCCCATCGCAGCCAGCTCCTATGGACAGATCTACGCAAGCAGGGAGACCATTCTCCGCCTCATACAGTAGTGGATCTAGTCGACGCCAGAGGGGAGGGTCTTCTCAGTCCCCTACCATGGAAGAGGCTTTTAGCAGAACCTTGGAGGCAATGGAGAAAAGTTCTGAGGCCAGGCAACTGGCTGCTGAGGAGTGGAGGGCCTCCAAGCGTAGCAGATCGGACAGCATGGAGACTGATGCGTCGATCGATATGCAGGCGCGTTGCTTTCAGTTGCTTGACGATGTTGAACCTCGCCTGCCTTTTGATCAATGGAACAAGGCGTTTAAATTATTATTAGAGAATCTGGGATTACGGCTGTCGTTCATGGCGATATCTGCGGAGCGCAGGAATGAGTGGGCTTGGAGTTTATAGCTGTCTTTTTTTATTGATGACTTTTTTGTTTTATCAGACAATATGCAGTTTTTAATTAATTTGGCATGGAGTTTAGTTGTATAAATTTGTTTGATGTTTTATCGTACTTGATGGTTATGGTAATAATTTCTTTGTAGTTGATTTAGACATAAGTTAATTAGCTACTACTACTTTGGATGAGCATTATATAACACTTATTTCGTTCAAGTTTTATGTTTGCAAATGATTATGGTTAATTATTTTAGACATATCCCTGCGGTTTATGCAGTGACGCTATTGAACTTTGCATACATTTCCTTATTATTATAGTGTATAGCTATTGTAATTAACGCATGCGTAAGGAGGTTAGTCAGAATGGCCGATGATGACTTTTCGGACGAGGATGCCCCTTGGGTAGGAGATGGAGACGATGATGCAATGGATGAGATGAACATGGTTTATATGATGTGGATGGCCATGCAAAATGTTGGAGCTCGAATCTCAATGCCCCAACACAATATAGGTCTTCGGGGGGATCAATATATTCAGGCAGTTTTGAACGGGAACCCTCGTACTTGCCTTGAAATGTTTCGCATGGAAGTTCCCGCATTCCGTTATGTATGCGATGTGTTAAGGGAAACAATGATTATGGCGCCTACAGAAAGGATCTCGATGGAAGAATCATTGGCCATGTTCTGCCTTCTTGTTGGTCATGCACATGGTCAACGTATAGTTGGGGATCGCTTCCAACATTCAAGTGAGACTATTAACCGCCACGTAAAGACGGTTATGCGGGCGCTGCATGAGTTAGGGAGGACTGTGATTAGGCCAACAAACACAACTGTGGTACATACTTGGATTGCGGGAAATCCTCATAATTATCCATGGTTTGAGGTAATGACTTCCTGACTTTTAAACGAAGGGGTTCAATTCTTTTTTTGAAAACTTATATTAAAATAGGATATAATTGTTCTGATTGAGATACGTTATATGATAATGATTTTGTAGAAATGTATTGGGGCGATGGACGGCACAATGATCTCAGCTGTGGCACCCGCTAATGTACGTAACGCATTTCGAAATCGATATGGCCGGATTGCACAAAACGTCTTATGTGCCTGTGACTTCGATATGAAATTTGTCTGTGTATACTGGGTGAGAAGGAACAGCCCACGATGCATGAGTTTTTATGGATGCATTGAGTCAAACTACGAATCAATTCTCATGGCCAGAAAACGGTAAATTTTATTTAAAAGAATACATATAAAACGTTGTCTTATTCATTTTTAGAAAGTATTTATTTTGCAAATCACTGATTCAGGTTGATTGTTCTGATTGTGGTTAGGTTATTATTATATTGTCGAAGCGGCTTATCCATGCGCCGACGTGTTTATGCCACCTTATCCACGAGAGAGATATCACCGATCAGATCATTATAGTTCGCATCACTTTCGTGGATATAAAGATTATTTCAACTATCGTCATGCCTCGCTACGAAACGTTATTGAACGCACATTTTCTTTGTTGAAAAGGCAGTTTCAAATTTTGGAGGCCATGCCTCAATATCGCCCCACCAGGCAGGGCATGATCATCACTGCATGTTGTACGCTACACAATATGATTAAAACAGTCACGCCTAATGATGAGTTCATTCAGAGTGTATTGAATCATCGGTCATCAATGCAACATATGCCTGGGGATGATGATGTGGGTGAATCATCTCATGTGATAGACATGTCCAGTGAATCGGCCCAAGCAATGAGGGCAATGAGGGATGCGATTGCGTTATCGATGTGGGCACATCAGATTGGCCAATGAATTATGAGACGTGTTATAATTTATCATTTTATTTTGATTTTTAGAACTTGTTAAAGACATATAAGTATTTTTCTGAATTATGTATTTAACATCAATTGATTGAAAAATTACTACGTTACTTATTGTGGGAAAAACATGCAATGCTTATTGATTGAACATAAAATTGAAATATAGTAATATTTTATGACAATTCACAAACTATGAATATTTGTTTTCATATGAAAAAAAATGCATCAGCGGTTTATGATATCATTTGTTCGGAAATATTGGAAACTTATGGGCCTTTTTTTTGGATTTTTTATCTACATAATACATATAAATAAGAAAAATTTTTCGTATATCTCAATAATTGTGTAAAAACAAATTATTATAATATATTATTTTTCAAATATGTTTGAAACTATTTATGCCAGAAAACTTTGAACAGAAATTTCATAATTACTAGAGTCATTTTCCTTTACTATGTACAAAATTTATTTACACATTATTATAAAGTCCAAATGAATTTTTGGACAATATTTTGTAATTTATAAACATTTTTTTGTTTATATTTAATGATTAAATGATTAAAATATAAAATCAACAAATTATTTGATTTAAATAGTGTAATATACTTTATTGTAGGAGATTATTTTCTTTATTATTTCAGATTTTTCTCCATTACTAAAGTAATTTTGTTAATTTTTATTTATAAATTCGAAATAAATAAAATAAATAAAATATATATTCATTATTCTACAAATATCTAATCAATTGAATGGGGCCCACCACATCTCCCTTCCCAATCAAGTTAAAAATTCTCATCTCATCTTTACATCCAAACATATCTCTATCATGGGATCCACAAACTTTTCAAAATCATCTCAAATTCTCAACTTATAAATTTTAACACTATTCACAAAATTTTTAAAAATTCTCATCTTATCTCACCTTCCAAACCTAACCTAAGCGCCTCATCAATTAAAGTTCCTCCAGTCTTTGATTTAGAGGCTAATGTACTTGGCTCCATGTGGTCCTTAACGTACGGTCCGTGAAGGGTTTTTGTTTTTGTTTTTATTTTTTTTTCTCTCTTTTTAAAGGGCATTTTTAACAATAAGAACAGGCCTAAAGTCTAGAAATATGTGTAGTTTTACAGTTCCTCCACTACATCAGGAATTATAACTTTTTATTTAATCTCGAAAGATTAGTTGTGCACAGCTATTGATTAATTAAGGCGCAATAAAGGCCTTTTCTCGAAAGATTAGTTGTATATGAAATTTCAACCATCGACAAATAGAAAAGAAATAGAAGTAACTCTCAAATGGTCTGTTTGGGTTTTTTACAAGAAAAATTATATTCTCGAGTATATAACATATATATCTAAAACGGTAATTTTTGTTTTAACCGATTTTTATTGTTTTCAAAGTTAAAATTAACACAGTTTGTAAAGTTGAAAAAAGGGTTCTCAACGACAACCCCACGCGTAGAGACAGAGAGTGAGAGAGAGAGAGAAACTTCAACTTTTATCTTTTTCTTTGCAGAATCAATGGCGTCTCGCATAAGAAATAATTGAACCCCTCAAGCTTACTCTCCAAGAAAGCCACCAAGAGATCACGGCCCGATGAAAGTAACCGGTTGCAACTCGAAAATCTTGAACCTGTCAAGGCTTAGAACATAGATCTCTTGAGCAAAAGTGTAGTCAACCAACTGTAGATTTCCTCGGCCAAACAAATTCTTCTGAAATAAAACCAAAGCCCAAGAATCTGAAACGTCCGATTTTTCCCAAGAACATGCCGGAAGACTCAATGCCGAAGCAAAATCTAAAGAAACGGAATATTAAAGGACTTAAATTTCAATCACCCTCACCCTCTTTCTTTCTCTATAATAGTAAAGAATAGTGATAGGATTACTATCTTATTATTATTCATCTACTTCTTAAATGAATTTTAAGTTTTTTTATTTTTTTTAAGTATTTTTTTAACATCTTTAATCACTAAAAAAAGATTAAAAAAATATATAATTTTACTAATACTCATTTTCTTATTCATTAAGTAAAATAAAAAATTAAAAAAAATCAAATACAAAAAAAATAGTAGATGAATAGTAATATGGTAATAACTTTATCATTATTCAATAGTAAAATATATACCCACAATCCGAACTCATTAAATAAAAATATATATTCTTGTTTGAGATTGTGGATAATCTAAAATTATGAAATTAGATAATAATTATTAAGATAGTAAGCCTATCTTAAGGGAAAAAGAAGAAGTGAAAATTGAATTATGATTGAGTAACACATGTGGTCAATGTCATGTCATGTGTGTGGTCAATGGATCTAGCGAAAATTGAATTGATGAAGTTAACTGCAAAGACTTCCAAATCGTACTAAAATTAGAAACCAAATCCAAGCTCCTTTCCGTTTATTATATTTTCAAGTTTGTTTTCGATTTAGTGGTCAATAAATTTGATGGAGTCTGATTTTTGTGTTTAATAAAATTATTACGGAATCCTTTGTCCTGTAAGAGCACTCTAATGGATCCTTTAAAATTCATCTAAATATGTAAAGTTTTGTCTAAAAATTAGACCCAATAGACCACTTCTAAAAAGGATAACGTTCATAGTAGAATCTCCCCTTCTAAAATTTCCATATATTTTTTAAGAAATTATATCTAATTGTCTTTTTTTATTTGTAATTCACAACTCAGTGATCATAAATACCCTAATTTTATAAACAGAATCACAACAGTGAAATATCTACAAAGAGGTTATACAATTATCTAGTAAAATATAATACAAAGCCAAAATACATAGACAAAAGGAGAAATAAATCCCATTTGGCCCAAAACACAATATTAAATACCATCATCTTGATAAGCAAACTCAATCATCTTGTTAAAGTAGTGATCGTAATAGTTAATTTGTTTGTTAAAGTTTCTTTATAATATTCTATTAATTATATTACTTGTATAAAAGTTGAAATAATGTCTTCTAAGCTATATATGCTATCAACCGTTTTTACAAATTTTGTAAAAAAATATATTATTTTTATAAAACAACTGTTTGATCTAACTAGGCAAACGTGTTTTGCACGTTGCTCTGACCTAGTATTTAATAAAAATGTTTATATTGTATAATTTAATTTAAAAAATAAATTTTAAATTTTAAATATGATAAATCAAATTATAGTAATATGGATTATTTATACTCTTTAACCATACTTCTCTTTTCTAATACTCCCTGACCTGACTCTATGTTTCATAATGGCCTACGACAGTACCAGACTTTTCCCGCAACTTTCAAACATCCTTCAAAATGGTCAAACTTCGTGCCATACTAAATTCAATTCATTTGTTTAATTATCGAAAAGGTGACCATCTGGTGGTCACTGGTCCGGGGGAGGAGAGGGACCGCCACTGCTTTTTTCTTTCCTCCTCTTTTGTATTTTCAAAATCTTAAAAAATGTATTATTAAATTATTTTATTATAAATTTATTGTTTGAGTAACGAAAATAAAGCTTTTTACGTGATAATCTTTTAGGAAAAAATGAAAATGCTACTTAGACCGATGAAGTTTATCGATAAAATTGACTGATTATTTTTTTCTTATTTAATGGTTAAGAAAATGACTATTAGTGATATTATATTTTTTTTATTTTTTAAATATTTAAATATTTTTTAAAAATAATATAATATATTTACACTTATTGGTAAAACGGGAGAACACCATTTAGCAAATAGTTTTGGATAATGATAACTTAGTGAAGTGTAATAATTACGTGTTTGATAAATTGATCATACAAAACTGTCAAATGACGCAAAATATATCTCATATCTAAGACCCACTCAGAATGACTCGTTGGCCTAATCAAAGCCATAGTTTTATCCTATATATGCGTGTCGAATATAATTTTTTTTATGAGTAATATGCAATAAGTAAATTAGTAACAATACAATGCAGATCTGCTCTGGGGGAGGGTCTGGGAGTTCAATCAACCGCATCCTTCAAGTGTTAGCACCTTAGCATAGGATCATAAGAGTTAAGAGTATCCTTTTAAGTTATACGATTGTGGATAATATCACCATGGTAGAAATTATCAATACAGATTACAGATTGAGACATTGATAGCATATGCCTAAAAACAAAACAAAAATTGTTAATCACCGATTTCTACTATTCCTTGATCTTACTAAATACAACTATATCCAATCCATGAATACAACTGCTGACAAACCTTATCAATTCACTCCCAAATTACTCAAAGACTATTATCATTAAAATATAACCACCAGCCTAAAAACCAGCAAAAGTTATACAGAATATACAAAAAAAAAAAAAAAAGGCCCATGAACATAGTTTGAACTATCTCATTCGAATCTAACATAATAAGCATAAGGGAGTAGCAATCTCTGCTATCAAAGTAGCCCATACAGATTTCTAAACCACATTACTCAGTAAATCCTTATTGTCCACCAGAAAAATTTCTTGACGTTAACAGGATTTGGCCTAGGATCTAGAACAGTCATCAGAGCTTTCTTCCAAGAACTGGTCATTTGAAAACTCTTCAAATAAGTTTAAACAAACCAAAGGTTGAAGCAAATTCGGGAAATAAAGCATGTTTATTGGGAATTCAAATCATAGTTTCTTGCTTGAACGCCAAAATATGATGGAATTGTTTTCTTCATCATTCAGATGGTGGTTACAAAGTTTTGGGGGTTATACATATAGATATCATGTGGTGTCTTCATCCAAGGCATTTATCGAAAGAACATTGAAATGCTTGTGGCACTGCTTCTGGAGTTGATCTACCTCTGCCACTCTGCGCCTAGTTGTAGGATCTTTTTTTTTTTTTTTTTTGTGAACACAATGTTGCAATGTTTTGGACATATGGTAGATGTTCCTATATCAAATGAATTTGGAGTTTTAAGTATGGTTATTAAAAACTTAGGAGCATATAAATATAGGAAACATAAAGTATGGGGAACAAATATAAATGCAGCAGTTGGGTGTTATAAATCTCACAACCCAATACATAAAAAGGAGTAATTTATAATCAGAAACATGAATGGAGTGAATTTCATGATGTCAATGGCTTGTGATTATCCATGATTTCTCCTTACTGCTTAAGATAAGCTTCTTCACAGTAAAAATACACAGAAGATGCACACCACAAACAATTTTTTACACCGTGTTTGGCTTAATGATCATAAAGCAGTGTTGTCACATGCATCAAAGCTTATAAAGAATTATGAATACCGGCTGCATCAAACAAATAGAACCTAAAATTGGAAAATAATATGAAGTTTCTAATGGTTCTGAAAATAAAATTAACAATGTTCATTTAAAATCCTTCTAGATTGAAAAGTTGCACCAAACAATATGTATGTTCAGCTGAGAAAGATTTGGGGGCAATGAATGGAAGTTGCAGATTTTGCAAAGTCTAAAATATTTATGTTTTCTCCAAGTTTTGATATCCAGAAACATGAACAGAAATTAAAGAAAATGTTCTGTTATATTAAAGGGGAGAGAGTCAGAATATGTGAAGCTATGAAGGCTTTTTGAGATGACCTAATAAATAATCATTCAAATTTTAATTATTAAGATAATCCAAAACTCAAAAGTTAAAAAATGGAAAAGTAATGTATTCTACAACAGTTAATAACCAGGATTTTTTTAAATACATAACGATTTGATTTTGGCCAAGTTTCAACAGGAACTATACTCAATGAATAACAAATATATGTTTTTTGTGTCTATTGGAGAACATGTGTTATGATTTAGTTGGTCTAATTGCAAGGCAAGTTATTTTTAGAAGGCTATGAGTGGAGTTGAATTTTTGTAAAATTCCATAGGCTTTAAAATAAATAAATAGACGTGATATAAATCACCACCAATTAAATAGAAAAATGGAGAATGAAAATTAGGAACACACCACCAATAAGCATAAAAAACTATTTTCTGACCCTTTTTGTAGCATTATAGACTTATAGTTGAGACCTAAATATTTAATCATCAACCAGTTTTGGAATTCAAATATATCACCACTTATATGCTATGATTTTATATAATATAATATGATAGATCATTATTTCCCTAAACATATGCACACCATGATATGCATTTTGAGATCAAATAATAATGAATCATTTGAACTTCAATTATTAAGATAACTCAAAACAAAAAATCCAGGAACACGGGAAAGTAATGCATTTTAAAACCATTAATTTAATAAGCAAATTTTTTTAAGATAGATAATGACTTCATTTCAGCGTGTTTTGAATAATAAGAAGTATACTCAATGAATAACAAATATGTCTTTTGTGTCTACTGGAGGACATGTGTCATGATCTAAATGGTTTAATTCTAAGGCAACTTACTCTTAGAAGGCTGTGAGTGGAGTTGATTCTATTCAATAAAGAAAAAGTCTCCTCCATCGATATTTTTTAAATTCTATAAGCTTTAAAATAAATAAATAGATATGATATAAATCACCAACTAAATAGAACCTCCATCAAAACAGCACGAATGACAAAAAGAATAAATATGACACTGCCAATATAGAGGAAACATTGGAGGAAAATGAAGATTAGATTCAAGGAAGTTGAAAATCTGGAAATATCTTGAGGGCATCATAAATATCAACATTTCCAACATAACATCACGACACAGCCTCAAGTTAGACCCCTTAAAGAACCTTTTCAATCCAAATATATGTTCCAACAGGCCAAAACCAACCATCGAAATAGATGCATTCAGTGCATCATCGGTTACCTTAGGGCTATTGGAAGTAGAACAAAGAAGTCCAACCGATTTAGCAAACTCAACCGAGCTGAAAAGAATGGAGAATGAAAATGAGGAATGGACTACCAACAAGCAAAAAAATTATATGACCCTTTTAGTGGCATTGTAATTGAGACCTAACTGTAGAAACATTAAATAGTTTTAGAATTCAAATATATTATTACTTTCATCCTATCATTTTATATAATATGAAGATGATAGATCATTATTTGGGTAAAAATATTTACACCATGACATGATTTTTGAGATGACCTAATAAATAATCATTTAAATTTCAATTATTAAGATAACCCAAAACTCAATTAATTTGATTCAGGAACTTTTTTTTTTTTAAAACAAATCCACATCATTCGAGTCTTGAGAAAATACAACTGATAAATTTTTTTCAATATTTAGAACATAAATAATAAAACATTTGATTTGGAGACAAAAATACCCTTTGAACAAAAAATAAATCAGAGGTGAATATTTTAGCATCTAGCACATTTCTATTTCTTTATATATATATATATAAATTATTGTTAAAATCTGAGTGCCTGCCAAATTCCATCGATCTTTAGCTAAACCCAATAAAGCTTAAGCATTTCATCAAATTTTAAAATCTTTCTCCAGCACAGATTTCCAGGAAAAAAAGGAAATTAATTAAAGACAACACCAAAATCAAAACTCATACTTCAAAAACTTCTAAAATAGAAGGCAAGGAGGACTTACAGATCGCTCATAAGCATGAACAAGACCAGCAAATACAACATCAACTTTGTACTTCACAAACTAGGCCTCAAACATTACTCTCATGGTATCCCCCTCCATATAATGATAGTTATAGCTATTATACCAAGGGGAATGCATAAGAACAATCAGCCAAGGTGTCTCAGTCCTATTAACTTTCAGTAGTTCCTCTTCGAGCCATTTGTATTGAGGTTTATATTTACCTGGGAAAAAAGTAAAGATAAGCTATTCTTTCTTTCTTTCTTTTTGCTTGGCAAAAATTAATCTACTTCAGCTTAGTTGACATCAGTTAATGAAATGATACATAAACATATGCCATCATCAATGCACTGACACTAAACACAATATTATAGTAGCAACCTCACATATACGGATAGATTTCTTTTACTATACAAGACTAAAAGAAATGAGGATTATTTTAATAGATTTAAACAGTATAAGATGGTAGGCAGGTGTGATCGAAGAACTGGAGTACTTATTGAAAAAGAAAGGAATTGATCTTTACCAAAAGGGATTAAGATCCTCCAGACTTCCAAGTCTCTCTCTCAGGTGGATTTCTTTAAATCCCTACCATTGTTCTCAAATTCAAGGGTAGGGATATTCTCACATTAAAGTTTATCCTAGAGAATTTAGAGGATCCAGATCCTACCAAAAGCAAGGAGCATCCAAATCACTCACCTTTACCGGATTGTCTTACCCAGTATGCATTATAAACTCTTGCAATTACCATGTAACGTAACAGACATCAAAACCACTAAAAAAAGATGAAGCCTCAAGTTGCTAGTTTGTACATGTCTGTGTTCATGACACCGTTCAGATCAATATATCAAGCAACAAAAATGCATGCTTACCTTACGCTGAATATGAAGACAACACTATGATGTAAGCTGAAGCTCTCTTGATTGAATGCCAAAAGGGAGCAGTACTCTTGGAAGCTTTATAAGGCACATGATAACGGAGAGTGTAAGGCTTGAAAGTTTAGAAACTTAGGAAAATTATATCCAGAAATGAAAAAATTGTGAGTCAAAATCATATCAAAGAAGACTAGAACAAAAGGAAAGTAACATTAATGGCAGCCTGGTGAACGACATATCATGTTATCTTTGCCATGTTAAGACCTCTTATGTTTTCTTGAATTTCAGACAAAAGGAATCATTCGTATATGTGAGACTCTGTGACACAGTCTAGCCGAACAAAGGAGTATTATTGTATACAACGCACAGTTCAAAGGGAAATTGTCTTCTCTTTTCAGGTAAGTAAAGGGGGAGTTTTGCCATGAGATGCATTCTCTCCAAAGGGAATAGTGAAGGTAATCGCAGCTTAGTCTTATCTTGTAAAGCATTATGATGCAGTGGCCTGTCAAGGCATCGAGAAGTAGCCCTTGGATGCACACCAGAAAAGAGCTCAACTTTAGCTCAATAGGGAAGAATAAACCGCTGCTATAAATTATAACTACAAGACAAAAAGCAGTCCCTCATGTGAAAGTAGAAGTTAGTACTTCGAATTATAGAAGACTTGATATTATGTTTAATTATAGACATAATTTTCTACTGTGCGAGGTACGAATGCCCCTTGCACGCAGCACCCGATTGGAGGAATAAAAAAGCTTACCCAAAAAAAAATCTCTTCACAGAAGCAGCGTAGCAATTCACCCAAAAAAGTGTCAATTAATTAAATATTCCAAATAAGAATACATCTTATTTTTAATTAATACAATTGATCAGTAGTCTTCCATTTTCTCCACCACCCGCCTATCCCACATCACCACAACTCCTCCCGAGGCCCCTAAAGAGGCCATGTATACCCAATCCACATGATTACCGCTCCATAAACTTCGACAATCTTCCTATTGATCATCTTCAGCTTCGTCTCTTGTAAGCATACAATGTCCGCTTTCCACTCACAAAGCAAGTGCCGAATCCAGAGACACTTATTTGCCTCATTAAGTCCACGAACATTCCAAGACACAATCTTGGGTTTCATTGGGGAACAGCCAGTCCCTTCCCTTTTATCCTAACCCTGCTGCAACTACCCTCCAAATTCATTGACCATGTCAATCTTTTAAGCTCCCGTATTTTCTTCAAGTCCCCTTTCATTTTTTGTTGATGTCCTGCTTCAATTGCAGTTAACAAAACCATGAACTGCTCTTCATACCCCACACTCAATCCCCACATAACATTGGATCCCTTTCACCTTATGCATTACCCAATCAGTTGCTTGATCTAGAAAACAGTAGCTCAATGGGATAGGATTCCCCATCCTATTGTTCTGAAAGTTCTGAAAGTTCAGAAACTCCTCTCCCACCGAAATCTCATCCAATCTCTTCTGACCGCAAGCCTCAAGGAGGAACAATTCATCCTCCACCGAATGCACAAGGTCATCAGAATCTTCATCCTCCTCAGCCAACTCAAAATCCTCACAGGGTTGAGTAGATAAGTTCGCTGGAGGCAGAACTGCAGTTGAACCCCTTGTCAACGATTTCTAAGCTTCAAGCAACGAAGAAACATGATTCCCGAACTCAACCAAAGCATTCTGAGTACACTGCACTGGCGGGGAATAATCGGAAGTTGCCTCCACCACATCAGAACACCTCGTCGGCGTTTTCTGTGCACCTACCACCATCGCTCCCTCCACCGCCGATAGGCTTTCCAGCACAAACCCGAGGCCACTCGACACATCTCGAGACTCGATAGGGCTCTCGTTACGCGAGAGGACCCTGGGCTGAGTTGAGACGGGCCCTAGCCCAGGCCCGCCAATGGACGAAGCCTTAAGGCTATCGTCCCCCTTGCTATGGGCCCTAGGTTGTGATGGCCCGGCCCCCTTCCTAATGGGCCACTTAGCCTTCAACTTGGGCCGAGACTTAGGCCACCCACCTTTCTCCACACAGGCCTCCCCTTCCTTATGAATTTATCCTCTTGTTGGGCCCCTAATTGGGCTTTGGTGAGCCCATCCCCCGTTTCCGGCCTCTTTCCCAGCGCAACCCCCTTCCTGAAATCATCACGTTCCTTGAACAGCCAGACAAAACTGATGATTTCGGTCATGTCCCTCTGCAGGTACCTCAACTGCCCCTGCATCTCCAACAGTAACTTGCGCACCTCTCATGCTTCCTGACTCGCCACAGACCACCTGCTATGGGTGTGGCTCGACGCATAGGACTGCTTCCACAGAACCTCACGGTGCCGATATCCTCTGTCAGAACCCCTCGCACCTCCTTCACCTTCACTCGCATGGTGCGGCACCTTCGAAGAGAGTACCTCCTTGTAAGACCAGGAGAAAGACCTCGACTCCTCCCTTCCTTGATTCGATTGAACTTTCCCAAGAGGAGCACCCGTGGTAGGCACCATTAAACCTTGCTTCGACAATGCATCCCGCATTTTCCTCCATCCCCAACCACTCTCTCCTTCTAGAATACAGATAACACTCATCCTCCCCTTGGTTGTACTTGGACACCTCAAGATAACGCCCTCTGTTGTTGGAACACCTTTGGGCAATATAACTACAGTAACCTTCCCTAGTTGCCGAATACACCTCCTCCTTCTTCCCCCCTCTCGAGCATTCCTCCAGCACCTTCCCAAGCCACTGCACTATCGAAGGACCCAGCATTACCACATGTTCTGCCTTCCAACTTTTCTCAATAACACACAGCAGGCCACCATCCTTCAAAAGTAAAAAAATCTTAGATTCAATCACCAACTCTAAAGGACGGCCCATAATATCCACCACGCAACTTAACATCCAGTTAATGTAGCAACATGAACAATGCTAACAGCAAGCAACGAAAGCAACGAGAGGGAAGAAAAATGCATGTGTATGGAAAGAAAAGTTTGAGGAAGGATCCTCCCTTCATTTTTTGAAGGGACAATACCATTTTTTGACAAAATAATGCATCCTAACAAACAAAAAAAGATCCAACTTATCATACTTTTTTATCTTTATTTTGCAGCAAATTAGTTGTACAAAACTAATTTTTATAGTTGTTTGCAGCGCTCTTTTGGAGAAGCACTACCACAACTTGCAAACCACGGCAAATGATTTTTTAACATTTAAAATGCATACCACAAAAACAGAAGCATGCACAACTTCTGGTAACCCATGGCAAGAAGATTATTTCACATTTAAATATCAAGAAAACTGAAGCATGTAACAGAAATAAAGTTAGCAATCAAAAACAGAAGGCACATCTAATAATGACCATAACCTCGAATAAGGAAGGGTAAAAGAAGGTTAGAAGAGAGAATCAACGAACAGTAATCAGGTCGCAACACCAGAAGGGTACAAAAATTACAAGGCAGGAGAAAATAAAAAGTAAGTAAACAAAAAACCTGTTGGTTAATTGGTGCTCCTTCATAAGCAACAACCACTCTTACACCTGTCTGATATGAGAATTTCCTAGGTTCCTTGTGTATCTGAAATTTTCCACAATATTTAAAATCTGGTGATAATAAAAAAAAAAATAGCATCAAATTAGAGCATGTAATGGAAGTAGTCATATAACTAAACTCACATACATCGAAAGCTCCCTAGTTGGAGAGAGGATAAGAGCAAGTGGGTACACTATTCGTGCCCCACGAGGTGGTCTCTGTACATCTGGCCCCTCATACTCCCATTGATGACAGGGAAACAAAAAGCAGCCGCCTTGCCAGTACCAGTTTGGACACAAGCCATTAAGTCCCGCCCCGCAAGAGAGATTGGGATGGCATGCAGCTGCACAGGAGTTGGCCTCACATACTTGCACCTGCGAATATTCTGATTTGAGTGCTTCACCCAAATCAATCTCCGCAAATGTATTCACAATCGGAGGAACATTTTCACCACTTGTCTCCACTGGGATGTCCTCATACGCATCGAGGTTGATGCCGGTGTTCTCCTGCTCAGAAAATGGTTGTTCTGTGTCATCATCATCTCCAAAAGGGTTCACTTCCCGATCCCTCCCACGGTCCCAATTACCACTTCGGCCCCCCCATCCACCGGCGCGGCCACCACCACTGTACCCAGATCGACCATAATCATTCCTAGGAGCACCAGACCATCGTGACCCACCATGTCCGGACCGGCCATTACTCGAAACAGGCCCACTATTAGTTGGTGCAGGTGTGTAGGCAACAAGAGGGTGATCGGGAAGGAGCGGTTGTGTGTTATGAACCTTGTTGTGAATCTGTTGTAATGTTGAATGAAGTTGCCGTAGTATATTACGGCACCCAACGAGATGTAATAAAATGCTTCGTTGCAAGCAGGGAAGGTGTTTGATAAAAATTCTCATAAACTCTTATGTATTGATAAGGAAGGCTTCGAGGGCTTCCAAACTTCATACATCAGATCAAGTGTTTACAAATTTCCAGAAGGGTGTCAGAGATAAGGGTCCTCGTCACGTCCTCCACCTCCCACCAGGGTGTCAGAGATTCTAAGAGCACTAGTAGTGGGCTAGTTAAAATCAAATTTTAGCTAAAGAATAGTTAAAATGCAAAATAAAGCTTAACATTGGGCTAGCTAAATAAATAGTAAATTTAACTTTGTATGAAGGGGCTAGCTAAATTTGTTGAGCCAAAGAAGGCTAGCCAAATATTACTTTTGATTAAAATATTACATTTCCTGCTGTTTCTCACTCCCGTGCAGTGAATGAAATTGTTGATGAAATGTTATGTTTTATAGTAGAAAAATATAACTATTGGAGAATAGCCGTTAGAGAAATATAACCGTTAGAGAGATATAACCGTTTGAAAATATAACCATTAGAGAAATATAGTCGTTAAAAAATAAAACTGTTGGAGAAATTTAAATTACAATTAGAATTAAAATAAATAAAAAGTTTAAAATTAATATTTTAATAGAATGGTGAAAGATTTGTTGAGTCTGTTATTTGATGTTGTGAAAAATGGCTAGTTAAAATTTGTAAAAGTGAATTTCTTAGTCAAATTTTAGCTAAAATTTATTGAGCCCACTGCTCTAACCGATATTATTTTTCTCTTCCTTCACTACACGACACGTGTTCATAACAGTCCATGACAAGACAAATTACAAGCAAATAAAAATACAAACAGCTGGATAGAGACACTGCGTTTCAATTATAAAACGCTGCGTTTGAATATCTAAAAACATAAGAAGCTAAACGACTGTGTTTGGACTTCTATCATAAAATCTCATCTTCATCCTCTTCAGTTTCTTCCAGTGGTTTGTCTGACCAGAGCTTCACATCTAACCTCTTGCCATCGTTCCTCCACGAGCTTCCTAACATTGTGGTCCCTATGCCGCCATTGCTAGCAGAAGAAGACCCAGGAGCTGCACTTTCAGCCGCAGAGTTTGCAGCCAAATCTGCCCACGAAGTTCACGTACTCATGACAAAATCCCCACTCAACCGAACACTCAAATCAGAACAATTAACAGCCTAAAAAATCTCTTTGCTGAAACCAGTATCTCGATTCTCCATCAAATTGAACGAGTGAATTTCAAAATACCTAATAAAACAGATCAAGGAAATCAAAAATAAAAACCCATCAGCCACTGCGAAATTTAGATCTGCTAATCTGCAAAATCAAAGAAATTGCGATCAAGACATGCATCAGATGCAAAACATCAATAGGCCTATGGCAATGCACCGCTTGATCACCAAGAAAATGCCCAAAAAAAACACAAAAATTAGTTAAAGGCCATTTCAACCTCTGAAATCTAGCATTCCCTATATACCACTTGCTCCAATTCCTGGATTTTCTCACCAACGAAACAAACCCAATCCCCAAAGAAAAAATTCACGCCCCCGATATAGAATGTGAAAAAAATTCAACAAATTTTACAAATGATTATAATTATAATTGAAAAAAATAAAGGAAACAAAAAATGTGAAATTATTAAACACATAACAAATCAAATGTTTAAAACTCATTATTGAAATCCATAATTGGACATGTATTGTTTCACTCATTATGAGACCAATTAGACATGTAAATAATAACAACAACAACAACAACAACAACAATAATAATAATTACAACAACAATAATAATAGTATTCTAATAAATGAAAAAATAAAATAATATTATTTTTAATTATTTTTTAAAACTACTGGTAATAATTGTTATTGGAATGATAAATTGCAAAAATAGACTATACATTTGAAATTTAAAAAAGTATAATGTGTTTTTTTCAAATAAAAATAATATTAGTTTAAGTATGATTCATTATTATAAGAAATAATATGAAGAATTTTTTTTTTTGAAATGATATCCTATAATAATAAAATATTATTCTTTAAATTTAAAGACAATGTTTTCATTTTTAAACTTAAATATAATATTATTATTCTTTTTAAATTTGGAATTGCAATATAGATCTTAGAAAATAAAAGCATGTTCTTATAAAAAAAAAATTAAGATAATTTTCATGTTTTCAAATAATATTATATTAAAAAAAATACTATTGTTTTTAAATCTAAGAAGAAATCTAAAAAAAAAAATTCTAAGTTTTTAATTTGTTCCAAAGTAGTTCAATAAACTAAAATTCTCAATTTAGATTATTATTATTATTATTATATTCTAATTAATATTAGAATAATAGAACATTGTAATGATGAATTAGAAGACAAAATGTAATTGTGCAAATGAGGGCAAAAAACGTAATTGTGCAAATGGGGATAGTCTGAACTTAAACAAAATCCACTGTTCACGAGGAATTGATATTAGGGTAATAGAAAATTTAATTGTGTTTGTAATGATGAATTAGAGGACAAAAAATGTAATTGTGCAAATGAGGCAAAAACGTAAGTGTGTAATGTGAATTCAAATAAAAGAGTAATACTAGGTACAACTTACAATTCTCAAATAGGTAAATCTCAATATACTTTGTAAAAAGTGAGACCCACATAAAAAGAATGATTTTTTTTAGACTTTTTTCAAAGTGGGGTTTACTTTTTTATAAAGGTTTGTGTGAGACTTATCTGTTTGAAACTTGTACAAATCATTTCTTTAAATAAAATAAGAAAAAAAATGTGATTGTGCAAATGAGGACAAAAATGTAATTGTCTAATGTGAACTCAAAGGTTAGCGGACAAAAATGTAATTATAAAAATGAGGGCAAAATAGTAATTTCTCAATGTGAAATGAAAGAAAATCTAATATTTATGAGGCTATGACCACTTTTATTGTAACTAGTGAAGGTGGTATGTGGCACGTATGCCCTTGCACGTAGTCCCCGTTGGTGAAAAAAACAAAAAACATATTAGAAAGTAAAATCTTTTCACATAAGAATAATATTACAGTAATAATTCATCTAAAAAATGAAAAAATTAAGAAAAAAATTTTAAATAATAAAACATCATCATCTCATAACAAAATGTATAAAAAAGTGTAAAAAAAGCTCTTCAAATGCATATTGTGAACAATATATATAAGGTAAAAATAATTTTAAGTTAACAAAACGGTATTGTTGTAGTTTGAGAGAAATATATATTTGAAACTTTTGTTGTTGATTAAGTCATTGGATGAATGGATAGAACGTTAAATCTCTTATGTTGTTGTTCCTACATGAAATTATATATAGCATTCATCGCATTGTTTTTTGCAAATACAGTAAATGTTTTTACATGAAATAAATTTAAAATTTTAGAAAATCTTGGAGAAAAATATTGCTATCTCAAGTATTTATTTTAAATCTAGCAGATGACTTTTAAATTAAGCCAAGTGTTTGAAATTTTTTCAAATATTTTAAAAGTCCAAACTAAATGGGATATTTTAGTGTTAATGAACTAAACATATTTTCCAAGTAAGACTCTTTAAATTTTAGAACGTGGAAATAATATAGTTTTAAAAATTTGTTTTGTTTAAATAACTTTATTTTATTTTATTTTTATCTTATTTTATTTTTATTAAACTAATTTAGTTGTTTTATTTATCATCTATACATCACATATATTTGTTATAAAAAAAGGAAATAAAATTTTAAAAAAAATGTGTGTGGTGTAGGGTATGATAAATAGGTTTTTTATTAAAATTAATATTATAAAACTGTTAACTTTATGATGTTGTATCCTTCGAAACTTTGATCATTATTTCATAAATCGTGTAGCACGAGACATCTGACCAATAAGGCCAAATGAAATTTTCTCTTTCATAATTTTTTATACATTTTTTTTTAAATTACAACATCATTAAAAAATTATTACTTAATCATTATTAAAAAAACAATCGGTAAAAATGTTCGGATCCAAAATGTGTACCCTAAGCATTTCTCTTCATAGCTCAAAGAGAGGACACCTGGACAATTGCAAACCTGAGACGCCCCCAAATTCCGCTTGGGATTGGACGGACATTTGAAGCGTCGAGACATGCAACACAAGGTTACGTATCTCTGTTCATGACATATAAGATGCAATGTTCTTAACATACATCTAGCATTATGCAATATTCGCAGCGGATAATTTTTTTCTTTAGCAATACTATGTACCAAATTCAAATATCCCAAAATGCTTAAAATATACTTCATACATAAAGGCATACTAAACATCAGAGATCACAATACTAGTCCAAAATGATTGTGATCAAATGAGTACTGAAGATGTAACTTCATAGTACATATAGTAATTTTAAGTTAACTACTATATTAACCTTGAAGCCGCACTGTCGCTTAATCGACCGTGTCCAATTGGCTGTTTCCCAGTTCTTCTTTAGATCCTGTAACAAAATCTACCATTCGGGGGGAATGGTAGTTGGGACTACCATAGTGAGATTTGATTACAAATCTTAGCAAGTTAACATAAAACATACACACAGGTTAATAATGCATGCATGACAGTAAAAGCATAAGTACATAATCAAAATCGTAAGTAATCATAGCATATTACATAACTTAAACTTGAAACATAACATGAACATGAATGAACTGAACTTGACTTACTTGTCATAGACTTGATCTGACTTGATTTAACGTGACATGAACTTGAAACATAACATTGTCATGGATTTAATCTTACTTGACTTAACTTGACATAAACTTGAAACATAACATTGTCATGGATTTGATCTTACTTGACTTAACTTGACATAAACTTGAAACATAACATGAACATGAGCTTGAGCATAACATGAGTTTGAATTCTTTTTCATTTAACTTGATTAACGTAACATGTGGGTGCTATATGGGTCCCCTAGAGCCATGTGTCCCTGCCGATTACCGCACCACAACACAGGTATCTACATCAGCTGTGAGTGTGTTAATACATACTCCACAATTGTTGTGGCCCCATGTATTCTACGTGTCACAATTGTTGTGTCTCACGTAGTGTATGTGCCACAATTGCTGTGACCCCATACTTCATGCTCCACAGTTGTTGTGGCCCCATGACTTATTAAAATAAAATGTGGCTCCATCGGTGTTAGTGCCTGGTGCGCTCCGGTGACCAACTAGTTAGGTCTCATTCGCAACCTGTTGACTATACTTCGTCAACTCAGGAAATTTCACACCTATTTAGACACTCCAACGTGAACAAAAGAGTTTTACTAGGATATTTTTACATCCTAGTACTTAGGATCGTGATTGACATGAATAACTTAACATGATTGTTCTTTGAAATACATAAACTATATTAGAGACAGAATGTGACTTGAATATGAAAGGTCAAAAGTCCTGACGTAACACAACATGACATCTTTAACATAACATGCTTGCAACAGTGAATATACATTACATGACATACATGATATTCCTTTTTTTTTATATTATCTTGATGAATTTTTATCGTAGAAATGAATAGTACTCACTAAGTAAGTTCTCAGGAAAGATCAATCTTTCCTAGACAGAACTTCTAGATTCCCAGGAAAGAATGGAGGGTCACGAGGACACACTTAGAAATTTCCAATCTCCTTAGACAGAACCTCATTAGATTGTATGTATTCACACTACTTGCAATGTATAGCATTACGTGACAGAATATCTTGTGTAACAGATGAATAATTCATGGCAGAATAAATTATGTGTAACATATAAACATTTAATGACTTGGCATAGAATATATAATAACATACATACATATACTGTAGTTCATTTACTTATCACCCATACATAGTAAACTGCTAGTAAGTTAAAAGCTAACTTACCTCTGTCTTCGCGTTTCTAGGCAAAACTCAAGTGCGATCACGAGAGACTGAAAGTAGTGATTTTTAAAAGTTATAACTTAATCACTAACAATTAGAAATATAGAAAAATATCAATTTAAGAGTAAAATTATTAATTCACCCTCTACATGTGGAAAAAAGACCATATATTTGTTATAAAAAAAGGAAATAAAATTTAAAAAAAAATGTGTGTGGTGTAGGGTATGATAAATAGGTTTTTTATTAAAATTAATATTATAAAACTGTTAACTTTATGATGTTGTATCCTTGGAAACTTTGATCATTATTTCATAAATCGTGTAGCACGAGACATCTGACCAATAAGGCCAAATGAAATTTTCTCTTTCATAATTTTTTATACATTTTTTTTTAAATTACAACATCATTAAAAAATTATTACTTAATCATTATTAAAAAAACAATCGGTAAAAATGTTCGGATCCAAAATGTGTACCCTAAGCATTTCTCTTACTTCATAGCTCAAAGAGAGGACACCTGGACAATTGCAAACCAATTTTTTTTCTTCTTTTCTACTCTCTCTTTCTCTCTCTCCCCCCTTCAACTTCTTTCCCTTCCATACTGAAACTCTCTCTTCTCTTTGTGAGTCGCCGTCGTCTATGTCTTCAAGCTCAAGTTTTTTTTCCTTCTCTCTCTCTCTCTCTCTCTCTCTCCTTTCTTTTCTTCCCCACCACAGAAGCTCATCGCATCCTCCACCTTCTCCGATAACTTCACAAGAACCCAAAGTAAGCATTTTTCTTTACCTGCTCTCCCATTTTGTCTCCACAAAATTTCATCCATTTTCTTCTCTCTCTCTTTCTCTCTATGTTTTTAGGTCTAAGCTATGTAAGGAAATCTCCGGGAAAATTATGCGTCTTGGGTTGGATGTTTGGGAGGAGGCGTTACAGGCCAAACACCAAAAATTAGAAGTTTGGAAAGTTTGCATTTTCTACCATTTATGAGAAAGTTTGCATTTTTCTATTAGTTTATTAGTCTTTAATAGTTTTCTAGTCTATTTGAAAATCAAACGAATAGCTTCTTCTTCTACCCCATCTGAAAATCACACAAAATAGTGTGTACTCTTAACAAAAATGACGCAAAATGCCTACGGTTATAGCCCACTGACATGGTTCTATTGTTGATCTCTTAAATCTCTTCACACTCTTGTTTGTTCTACAACTTTTTAACAAGATAGAATTTTGGGTGTTTTTAGGTCAATTGGCTATCCGATTTAAGTGTTGTTTT
Source organism: Cyclocarya paliurus (assembly GCA_029856935.1). Classification (NCBI taxonomy): domain Eukaryota; kingdom Viridiplantae; phylum Streptophyta; class Magnoliopsida; order Fagales; family Juglandaceae; genus Cyclocarya; species Cyclocarya paliurus. The sequence continues at coordinate 2,406,104 of JARVXP010000207.1, read as the reverse complement.
ATTAGTTTGGGAGTTAATTATCTTGTATACGACCTGTGTATGTTGGCATTGCCTAGATTTCTACTAAGAAAATTCTTATAAAAAAAATGAAAGTTGATGTAAAACAAACCAGAGCCAAAAATAACGAAGAAGTTTTTTCGGCAGGAGAGAGAGAGAGAGAGAACTTTCAGACTAATCCGTGAAAGAGACGACATTGTATGAGGGATAAAATTGGAAATCAAAGAGATAAGTCGGTGAAATGAAGAAAAAACACAAAAGAGAAGGGAATTTCTTGAGAATACACGGGACAAAATTGGAAAAAAATAGTGGAAAAAAAATTGTCCATCAATCAGAGACAAAAACATAATAATACTCAGTCAAACAAGAGCATCAGTGCAACAAACAAATCAACTAACACAGGAACCAAGGGCAAAATCATATTAAAGGTTCACTCACAAAAGAGCACAAACGGAAAGTAAAATACAAGAGCCAAGGATAAAATTGTAATAATAACTACCTACACAAGGACAAAAAAAAAAAAAAAGTGTCAAACAAAAGTTGTTGTTCATTCCTGTTCACTTGCAGATAACCACTTTTATAGTATAAGAGAAATAGATATGGAATAATTTCTATAGTTTTTCTAGGTACAGTCGCGGTGCATAACAGCGGGGTAATCATCTTTGCCACATCAGCCGATATATTAAAAAAAAATAACCAAAACAGACGAGAATAGAAAGAAAGACATTCACAGCTCTTTGTGTGGTGGTCATCTTCATCTTCATGTGGGTCTCTCGTCTTCATCTTCATGTGGGTTGTCTTCATGGGTAGATGAAAAATGCATATCTTTGGGTCTTCGTAAGGGTCATCTTCGTGGGTGGATGAAAAGTACAGATCTTTTTCATGATTTCTATAACCAGTACGACATTTGTTGGTGTGGATGATTTCTACAACTAGTAGGGATCAAAGAGCTTCATGGATTTATATTGCCAGTTCGTTGCAATATGACTTGTCGGATCTTTGGTGCAAACTGGTAAGATCTTCGTGTGGGTCTTCTTCGTGTAGGTAATCTTCGTGGGTAGCTTCATCAGACATTGGTAAGATCTTTGCTTTTCTCTTCTCAATCAACTACTAATCTTAGCTAGATCTTCATGTGTATTTGCTCCATTCTGCAAGAAGATGTGAAATGATTCCCCTTCAATTTTTGTCTCCAGTCCTGAGCTTCCAATATCAGTAATCTCTATAACCTACGACGGCTTAGTACATTCCTTTGGGCTTTGGCAGTGATCTTGAGCTAGCAATCTTGCACATTCTCTGGGTTCTATGAATAAGAGCTATGAATTGATTATGCAGCACAGGTCGTGTCCACGTTTCTTTAGTTCTCTTTTGCCAACTCCATTGTGTAGCTGTAAAGATGTCCTCTTTACGAGCATTGCAATGTCAATATCTTTGAAAAAAACTATGTATTTGAATTTAGAATTTAATAACTTGTCAGAAAACTTGCTTGGTTTGATGGCACTGCAAATTTGAGTGTATCTTGCTATCTAGTCTTTCTACAACCAGATGAGTCATAGATTATTTGAAGCTGAAATTATTCTACTGCTGAAAGTATTGGTAGGCTTCCTATATTGAATAATATCTTGTCCAAAATATTGTTTACATCACCAACTTCGAATCTCTTGAAATTATAACTTAAATAAAATATTCTACTGCTGGAAATAAAATCTTTCAAAAAGCATTTATAACTTAAAATCTCTTCAAATTCTTAACTTGTGTAGCTGCTTACAACTAGTCTAAATAACTTCTAACACTAGTCTGAAATATATCAAACAACATCACCAACATAAATCAAACAACTAGTCTAAATAACTTCTAACACTTAAACTATACGTTCAGACTAAATTGTAACATCAAACAACTACCAAATAACATGAAACAACAACTGCAAAAGCCCAATACACTCAGAGTAGTGTGCGTGAACACCTTATTTTAGCTTATTGCTCAAGAAGCATCAACTCTTTTTTCAGAACCTCCTCATTTCTATTGGATGGCACCATCTTTCTCTTTTCGATCTCATCGATTTTCTTACGGAGCTCAATCTCCCTTTTTTCGATATTATCGAGTATCTTCTCGAACTCTTTGTCCTTCCTTAACAGTTCATTTTTTCTTTCTCAAAGATCCAGTTCTATTAGGACTGAGTTCTATTAGGACTGAGCACCGACCAATTCGGAGTCGATATGGCCAGTCTCCGACTCCGACTCCGACAAACACATCCTCCGCTCCGACTCCGACTTGTCGGAGCGGAGTCGAAACGGAGTCGGATTTTAGACTTTTTTTGCTTTTCTTTTTTAACATCATATTTGGCCTACTTTTTTTTTTTTAAAAAAAATTGTGCTTTCAAATTTTAATGGTTACAAAAATTACAATCTAAACTAAATAATTCACTTTTGATTACAACAAAAAATACAACTAACTAAAAACAAGTACTAACATGCTTTCAAAAATTAAATAATAAAAATAAATTAAATTACAAACTTTTAAATGCTCCAAAATAAATTAAATTACAAACTTCTAAATCCCAACAAATGAACCAAAATAAAGTATGTAAATGTTACAAACTTCCAAATGTTCCAACTTCCAAGTTGTGCCTGAAACAAATATGGAAAGATTAGTAAAGAAAACATAAAGGAGCTGCGGAGCATAGGAAATGCTTGGCTGCACTAGATTAATGTGGTTTCTGACTCCAAAAATGGAATTTGGGTCCTAAAATAATACAGGAGATCAATAAAAATATGTTTATAAGATTAGATATGGATAAGCACAATACAAACTCATTATAATATATATGGATAAGCTAAATAATATATTAGACTACATAATAGTATTAATATTAGAATATTAGTTTAGTTATATATTAGTATTAGTTATAAACTATATATTAGTATTAGTTATAAACTTTTAGTAGTACACCCCTACTATTGGTATAATACTATTACTATATGTTAGTGATAATATAGTATTATCACTAATACTATAGTGATATAATGATATTAATACTATATATAGTTATAGTGATTAGTATAACTATATAGTCTATATTAGTATTAGTTAACTCACTAATAGTGATATTAGTTATACTATATTATAGTGATTTATTATAACCATATTATATATTAGTATAAGTTATAGTGATTTAGTATAACTATATAATATATTAGTATAAGTTATAGTGATTTAGTATAAGTTATAACTATAGTCTATATTAGTATTAGTATAAATATTAGTATTAGTATTACTATATCACTATAGTTAATAGTATCATATAGTGATATAGTATTAGACTATTAGTATAACTAATACTATAGTGATTTATATAGTAATTTATATATAGACTTAAAGTGGATTACTAATAGTATTAGTATTAGGCTATAAATTAATTAATATACTAATGTATATTTATTAAAAGGAATATGTTGAGAATTTATTAGGCCAAAAAATGTAATATTTTTAATAGTATGATATTTATATATAGTCATATACTTAACTATATTATTAGTCAATTTAGTCTATATATCTTATAGTATAAATATATTATTTAACTAGTATATTATTGAGTTTAACTAACTATATAAGATATAGTTGTATAAAATTTAAATGATCAATATATAGAAAAACACATATATTTTTATAAAATATGTATAAAATCGGAGGCGAAGTCGGAGGACCAAGTCGGAGGCGGAGGCGGAGTCGGAGTGTCGGATCGAAGTGGAGTCGGAGTCGGATCATCCACGGCTCCGACTCCGACTCTGATTTCCAAGGAGAAAAAAACTCCGACTCCGACTCCGACTTTGCGGAGTCGGAGCGGAATTGGAGCGGAGCGGAGTCGGATTCGAAGTCAGATTTTCGGATTTCAGCTCAACCCTAAGTTCTATGTATTGATTACTATCCGCCCACTTGAAATACTTTCAGTATGGTAATCTCTAATCATTTTATACATATGTAAAAAAAAATGTTAGATGTACATAATATTAATCATTGTAATAAAAGTTTTACGTTACAAATGATGTAGTTATCTCAGTATTGTACTTTAGACATCTTAAGAATGGTTGTCTTGGATTTCTTGCAACATTTGAGTATCTCAGTGTGGCTTCAATCTCACAGAAACATAATGGTTGACCTAAAATACGTTTAGTAAAAGATGAAGAAGATATTGATGATGATGACATTCTAACATGAACCAAAAATATTATGGTTATTCACTTTTTATAAGTAATAGTTTGTCACGAATTGTTTGCTGCATTCAATGATGTGCAAACAGGATTTTTTTTTTTTTTTTTTTTTTTAAGCATGCAAATAGAAATATGCATACTTAAAACATATGTGGACAAAAACCTTTTGTCCTTTTGACGTCCTTTGGTTTTTGGCTCTAACCCACCCATGAACCGAAAACTGAAAAAGAAAAGATCCATACAAAACTAGATGCTGATCTTACCCAGAGTGCATGCCCATGTAGCAAAATTGAGATTATCTGCGTCACTGTACTAATATTTAACATATTTGCCTTTAATGCTAATTTTATGAGATTGAGAATATAAAAACATGGACTTTATTTAGAGACATTGAAGGGACCTTTCGGCCCCACTTTTGAGGGAAAGCTGGAATATTTGCATTGGATTCTAAAATCAAAGAAGAAAAAAGACATTAGTTTTGCGTGAGTAAGGAATTCTTGACAACTTTTGGGGATCCGTCCAAAGTAAAATTAGGCACGGTTAGGCTTGGTTCATGTGCTTAACATAGGACCCATAAAAATCATTTTACCCACCTAATCTCTTTAGCTTTTTACTCCTAAATCCCCCATGTATGGGTCAATAGGACTCAATAAGGAACCTTGGCCAGCAGAATGAAAGTAAAAAATGGGAGGAAATTGCAAATTTAGAAGGAGAGGAGGCTTATAAGAAAGAAACACTTCCTTTCAACGGTCATAAATGAGTGAGTATTCTTTGCAATTATTTATTCTAAACATTTTCTATAAATTTAAATTGAGATAGATACCACGACTGAATTTTACAGTATTAATTATGTACTCTAAATGGTATAAATCAAGCATTGTAGTCTAGTAGAATACACCGAACATATTTCTGTTTGTATCTCCAAATCAAAAACATGTATTATCCTCAATAATCATCCCAATCAAACGGTAATTATTATACCATAATTGCCAATTTGATGGGGGAAGGAAAGTAAGTAATTACCTGGATGCAAATTAATACTACGAGAATTATGCAAATTAAGAAACTAACTTCGTAAAACTCATGCAGCTATTAACGTTAGGGTTTGAAGAAATGCTAGAATATGGAAAAGCATATTTCAAAAAGTTAGAAGAAATGCTTGCCTTCCACTTGGACAGGGGCGACTGATTACCAGAAATAATGATCACCTTCTTGTGGTTCCTTTTAGGGTTAGGGTTTCGGTATGAAGGAGAAGGGGCTAGGTTAGGGTTAGGGTTTCGGGATGAAGGGAAATGGGTTTGGTTAGGGTTGGGGTTGGGGTTTCAAGATTTCAATTCTTCTAGGACGGATTTCGATTCAGAGAAGGGGGAAAAGGAAGGCTTTGTGGGTTGAAAAATGGTGACGGAAACACTACCAAGGAAACAAATCTTGCGAGGAGAAAGGGTGAATGGTGATGAGCGAATCGTGGGGGGGAGAGACAGAGCTTCATGGGAAGACGAAGGTAGGGAGAGGCATCCCTTCGTGGGAAAATAATGCTTGGTGGGAAGACGATGGTGGAACAACGGTGCAAATGGAGAGACAGAGCTTCGTGGGAGGGAGAGTTCGTGGGAAGACGAAGGGAGGGGGATCTCTTTGGGACGAAATGATTCATTTAAGTACTTGACTAAAACGGTGCGTTTCATTTTCCACGCGGGCACAGATTCCCCCGCAATTACACACGGCGACTACATTCAACATTTTTCTAATTTCAATTATTACATTTTATTACTATGGTATTAGAAAAAACCACGTCTACCCTTGGATTCTAGGCCTAGCTTCTCCCTTTTTTATTTTCTTTTTCTTTTTCCTTTTGAAAAATCCCTTTGAAAAAATTATTTAAGAAAATAAATCAGGATTATAGGGTGGACTTCAGGTCCATCAGGAAAAATCCTTCAGTATCGATTGAGAGAAATGATAAACTTACTACTAACAACTTATTTATAATTATCATTGCCCTCCTATAAAATAAATAAAAAATAATTTTAGTTGAATGCCTTTACATCATATACTGACATAATTTGATTTATTTATTACGTAGATGGTATATAATATAAATACCTTCAAATACCACTCCTCAAGAATAAAATCACCGAAACTATTTAGAATAATGGGAAGTCGAATTTCTAGTGTCAAAAGAGATGGCGAACTGGATCAAAGCCTGGCGGCCGCCATAGCTCTGCGCTAAGGCGTCGAAGCTCATCCTCATCAGTCCACAGCCAGTCCCGACTACCTTGGTAAAACTCCGAGTAAACTTGTATATCTCTGCGTCCGTGACCATCCTATTAATCTCTTCCTTCGGCAGTCTCGTCTTGTAATTGGTGATAGTGATCTCGTGACACCCACGGGTGCTTCTCTCCCAGGCATTCAAGATGCCATTGGCATCGATATCAGGATCACCCTTGTGTGTTGAAGAATGCCACAAAGCGTCAATTCTCCCAACCAGCAGTTGTCTACAGTTCTTGCTCGTAAGCAACATTAAAAGTGAAGGACCTTAGTTCCCTAGTTCCATTCTGTCCAAAAATCTAATATAAACAACATAAAAAGTGTTAAGGACCAACATAACGTTTCCTTTTCTTAAGTTCATTCAACTGAAGAGGATCTCAACTAAAACAGAAAAATTAAAACACAACAGAACGAAATGTTCGTACAAAATAAAAGCAGAAAACATCGAGCCATGGCAACTTCGCTGGAACTCTAGCTACGGCAGACTTGGTATCCATTACAGTCGTCAGTTTGGTTGAGGGGAGCTATTCAATAACTCATTTGTTATCACAACGCATCTGCATTTATCGGATTGCAGATTGACTCGAGCTCCGTAAGCTTGTTCTCCAACTCAGCTGCCTCTGCAAATTGGATGTCATCTAACCACCGAATCACCTGGTCTATAGCAGTTTCAATCTTCTCCATACCAGCAGCGGCGAGCGTGGCACAAATCTTCTTATCATTAATATTGTTCCTTATGCTGTAGACATAGTTCTCCAAAGCTTCCTTAGCCTTAGCCCTCCCTCTACGCTCATCATCTTCAACCTTGTATTTCTCTGCATCCATGACCATCCTATTAATCTCTTCCTTGCAAAGTCTTGCCTTGTGATTGGTGATAGTGATACTACAACTCACTCCAGTGCTCTCTTCCACTTCTGAAACGTTCAAGACACTGTTGGCATCGATATCAAAACAAACTTTGAGCTTAGCAACACCCTTGGGTGCTGGAGGGATACCCTGAAGTGTATATTCTCCCAGCCAGTGATTATCCTCAGCTCTTGCTCTCTCACCCTCGTAAACCGGAACCCAAACAGAAGTTTGGTTGTCATAGAGGGTGGTATAGTCTTTTTCCATCTTGATGGGAATGGTGGTATTCCTTGGAATCACAACAGACATCAGATGATCTTCGCCAGCAAGTACCCCCAAGGAAAGGGGGGTCACATCCAAGAGCACAACGTTTTGTACTTTTTCATTACCCATACCAGTCAAGTTTGCAGCTTGAACAGCGGCTCCATATGCCACAGCTTCATCCGGGTTAATGCTCCTATTAAGCTCCTTCCCATCAAAGACGTCCTGCAATAGCTGCTGAACCATGGGAATTCTGGTAGAACCACCAGTAAGAACGACATCATGCACACTTTTCTTGTCCATCTCAGCATTAGTCAAACACTTCTCCACAAGCTCTATCGAATTCCTGAATAAATCCATGTTGAGTTCTGCAAATTTCGCACGGGTAATATTTGAGCTGAAATCAATACCATCATACAAAGAATCAACTTCAATGGTAGTCTCAATTGCAGAAGAGAGAATCCTCTTTGCTCTCTCACAAGCAGTTCTCAACCTTCTTAGAGCTCTGGCATTTCCGCTTATGTCCTTCTTGTGCCACCTTTTAAATATTTGAACAAAGTGGTTAACCATTCTGTTGTCGAAGTCCTCACCTCCAAGGTGTGTGTCTCCAGCAACTGCCTTCACTTCAAAACTACTCTCCTCAATGGTAAGAAGTGAGATATCTGCAGTACCACACCCAAATCAAAGATCAATGCATTTCTCTTGCCAATTCTACCCACCTTGTCAAGGCCGTAAGCAATTGCAGCAGCGGTTGGTTCATTGAGGATCCGCATGACATTGAGGCCCGCAATGCCACCTGCATCTATTGTGGCCTTACGCTGAGCATCATTAAAGTAGGCGGGGACGGTAACAACTGCATTTTTCACCGTCTTGCCCAAATAGGCCTCGGCAATCTCACACATCTTTTTTAGGACCATCGATGAGATTTCCTCTGAAGCAAATTGTTTATTTTCACCCTTATAACTTACCACGATCATAGGCTTGTCTTTAGAACCTTCAATGACCTTGAATGGCCAAAGATTGATATCATTCTGAACCAACGGATCGCTGAATCTCCTTCCAATCAACCGCTTTGCATCTGCAAAACACTAGAGCGTAAGATGCAGCAAATATAAATATCAAACTCTTCTTAACTTTTGATTGGCATGGTTTCCTTTTCTTTTCTTTTTCGAACTGGTAAATTAGTTATCACTGCATTAGGGAGAGGGAATTATGTTTTGAAAAGAAGCATTTTTTTAATAGTTTGTAGATCCAAATCCAATAAACATCTCATAAATACACGAAGGAAAAAAATGAAAAAACAATCGACACATTAAGTTGTTCACAAAATTGATGGATTTTCACATTAAAATTTTGAAAATAAGTAATGCTGATAATCTAAGTTTAAAACGCTAAATTTGAAGATGATTAAAATATGTGCATACCTTTAATAAAGACTGTACTTCAAGTGAGAGAGACACAACAGGTTTAGATAGTAAAAAAACTAGAACTATCCTTGATTAGAATTGAGAGAAGTGGTACAACTCATAAACTGACATGTTCTAAGATACATTAGATCTACTTTAGTAATAAAAATAATTTTACAATATATCATACCAGGTCTTAACCATGGCCTCGATATAGATTTGCATGCTCTCTTACTTTTTATTATCATTACTGTTGTTGCATCTTAAAAATAGATTATGGCTATTGAGAATTAACATACAAAAAAAAAAGGAAAGAAAAAATAAAGAACGAGAAAAATGATTATGAGAAATTACCAAAGACGGAGTTAGTAGGGTTCCTTGCGACTTGGTTCTTGGCGGCATCACCGACCAAGCGCTCTTTTTCGGTGAATGCAACATAAGACGGCGTCGTTCTATTTCCCTGATCATTAACTATTATCTCTACTCGATCATTTTGCCATACTCCCACGCACGAGTACGTCGTCCCGAGATCGATCCCTATTGCTGGGCCCTCCTTCCATTCTTCGGCCATTGTTGTCGATTTCCAGAATGATCACGGTATTGCAGCAAATCTAGACTCTCTCTCTCGGAGACGACGGTGGTCTTTTTATATAATTTGTTTCCTTGACCAGGAAGTAGACGGCATTTGTAAAAGTTGCTTTTACTGTGATATTGCGCACAGGTGAATAAAGAATCGAAAAGAAAAAGTGAGAGGGAATCTACCTTTTTTTTTTTTTTAACTTAAGTTAATTGTTTTCGTCAAATTACTTCATTTTTATTCAATTTACAGGGATTATTAAAGGGTTCTCGCCTGTTTCCTCCTTATATGCGTAATTTAACAGGCATCATCCTTTAGAATTTCTATTCTTTTTTGCTGTGCATAAATAATTATTTCTTAATACATATTTATTATGGGACTTACTATATTCAAAATAAAAAATAAAAAAATCAACATTCCCCGTCAATTATGCGTTGAGCGTGTTAAAGATGAAACTTACAAATAACTTTTTTTCTTCTTTAAGAGAATGCCATGACCTAAAAAAGAATGAACAAATGCGCATTTAGAGCATTCATTGGGTTTCCCATAAAATTTCTCATAATTTAATTAAAAAGTACATTTCTTAAAAGATTTTCCTAAATTTTACTCAACTTGAAAAAACCTTTTACGTCTCATTCTCCATCTCTATCTCTATTCTATTAAATAATATTTTTCTATTCTTTTTTTATTATTTTTTTCTCTCACTTCCATTTACAATCTTAACTACTAACTTTTTTATCTTATTATCTTCTTTTCAAATATCACATTCTACTAAATACTTATACGATTTTGAGTACCGAATATAGTATTATTTTTCAAACCGAAATACGTATTATAAAAATAATATTTTTTGTCTTTTCTCCAACGGACACTTTTTTTGTCTTCTCTCAAATGGTAATATTTTTTAGTTTTTTCTCTAATGGACACTTTTTTTATTTTCTCTCAAACGATAACATTTTTTGTCTTGTCTCCAATGAACACTTTTTTTGTCTTCTTTCAAACGGTAACATTTTTTATCCTATATATAACGGTAACTTTTTCATCTATAAATACTCATTTTGCTTACACTCACATTCTCACAAACTCAAGTCTCATTTGATCTAAAGAATTGAAATTCAACAGTCTCCCCTGATTTCCCACTCCCTTAATCAAATGGCTCGTACATTCTTTCGTAAATTACTCACATACTTATTCTCTGAAGATGAGTTGGATGTTGATCTTAATGACGAGGCTGAAGGACAGTCATCGAGGCATCGTGGCAATCGTTAACGCCGTAAGTTCATTCGGCATGATCATATTCAAGGGCACGAGCGTCTTTTTCGCGATTATTTTGCAGAAAATCCAGTATATCTCTCGAATCTATTTCGAAGGAGATTTCGGATGAACTGTCCCCTATTTCTCCGTATTCTAAATGAGGTAAAATCTTACGAACCATACTTTGTCCAAAGAAGAGATAATGCCGGAAGACTTGGTTTAACTTCTATGCAAAAAATAACCGCAGCACTTAGAATGCTGACGTATGGGGTTATTGGAGATTTTATGGATGAATACATACGTATTAGTGAAAGTACTGCAATGGAGAGTCTTAAAAAATTCTCTGAGACAATAGTCAGTGCTTTTTCAGATGAATACTTGCGGTCACCAAATGCCAATGATATTGCTCGATTGCTTGCGGTTGGTGAACAACGGGGATTCCCAGAAATGCTGGGAAGCATTGACTGCATGCATTGGAAGTGAAAAAATTGTCCTGCAGCCTGAAAATGTATGTACTCCAGCCACATTCATGAACCAACTATTATTTTAGAAGCAGTTGCTTCATATGATATCTGAATATGACATGCATTTTTTGGTATGTCCGGTTCACATAACGATATTAATGTGCTAGATAGATCTTTTATTTTCACGGAACTTACCCAAGGGCGTGCTCATCCAGTCAATTACACAATCAATGACAATGACTACACTATAGGCTATTATTTTGCGGATGGTATTTATCCCAAGTGGTAAACTTTTGTGAAGACGATTCCATCACCGCAAGAGAATAAGAAGAAAAACTTTGTGAAAGCACAAGAATCTGCAAGAAAATATGTCGAGCGTGCATTAGGGGTACTTCAACAACGATTTGCAATCATTCGTGGACCTTCCCGAATGTGAAAAATCAATGAACTAAAAAATATAATGAAAGCATGTATTATTCTATATAATATGATCATTGAAGACGAACATGATGATAGTGAGGGTTCGAACATTGAGTATGATCAACTAAATGATGAAGTTCCAGAACTATCGTGCAATCATACAACTGAGCTTATAGACTTCATCCAGCGCCATCATCATATTAGAGACAACTCGGCACATCATCAGCTCCAAGCAGATTTAATTGAACATCAATAGTTATTATTTTTCAAACAGTAGACATGTCGCATAATGATTTTTTTTTCGGCCATTGTAGCAGTGATAATATTTGAGTTAATTATGGCAGTTTTATATTTCCTTCATGTTAGTAGTGACTATATTTGAACGTGCTCTATGTAATAGTTTCTGAAATTTTAATGGCCAATTTTCACAATTTGAAATTTTAAATATATTAAATTGCGAAATAAAGTATTAAAATGTCTTACTGTCAATAATATTGTTATACATTATTGTTTGGAACATAAAATTAAGAAATAAACTATGAAAAAATCCTAAATTTTGTATCAGTCATTATGTACAATATCATTACGTCTCGTCATGATTTCCTTCTGCAATCCCTCGAAATATATGCGCTGCAGTGTTGGCATGGCACTAACGTCCATCATCATAGTGCGCTGATTTGCTTCCTTTTTGGCGAGCTTTACTTTCTCTTTCTCCAACCTCAGTTTTTCAACCTCCAACTTCAGTCTTTCATCCTCTTGACGGATTTTATTTACCTCTTTTTCCTTATCATATTCCATCTTCTCGGCCTTGAGGCGATAAAACTCTTTCTCCTGAACACGGGACTCCTCCAAAAGTGTATACTTCAGCCTGCTAAGATTTGCGCTCTCTTCTCTTGCCACGCATTTGGCCTTTCGTTTTCCTTTCTCAGCTTTCCTTCCCAGTGGTCGGTCTAATTCAATCACTTCATTATCCATCGCATTATCTGGCCCGCCATCAAAAACTGAATCAACCGTCTCAGCGCCCGAACATTGAGTCGGGGTCGGGGACGGGGACATCGTCTTCCGTCTCTTTGGATCCTCCTTTGTGGAACGCCAAATCCATTTAGGTTGGTCTTTCAAAAGGTGCCAACAATGTTCGAACTGGAAGGAGCATTTCTCTAGCGCTTGGTACATAACCTTGGCCTTATCAAACTAGCATGTAAACAAAAAAATAAACTTGTTAAACCAATGTTAAAAAAAAAAAACTAATTATTCGTAACTGAAATAATAGTATGGATATTTACTTTGTCTTGCTCGGTCATGCCACTCTGATTCAACCCTTCAATCTGGGCTAGTTTCGCACAAAATTTATTTGTCGCCTTTTGAATAACCGACCACCGATGTATTAAAGACTTAATTGTCCAATCATTTGTGGTTTCTTTGTATTGCTCGAAGTATTCATAAATTTTTTCCCATAGTTGGGAGTGTTTTTGGTCCATTCCCTGGAAGGCATCAAGGCTACAATTAAGTCATGCGGAGATAAGTAACTTGTCTTCTTTAGGGGTGAAGTTTGCACCCCTAACTGATTTCCTAATTCCGATAAGATCGTTATGGGGTAGGGGTGGAGAGTCATCAACAGTCATAAGAGAGTTTTCACTTTACCCACCTTAAGTGGGATCTAGTTGAGAATCTTGATTTAGGAGGTTGATGAAGTACATATGTCCAGAATCTTGTGAATCCATATCTAAAAACAAACTGAAATGTTAGATGTCGTAACTATGAAGTTTGGGGTTATTTCAACCTTGGCTCAGGAACCGAATGGTGAAATATAACGAAATATGGTTACCCTCTCATGGCTGCACCACCGTTTGCCACTACTTGTTGGCTGTCCGAGTTACCCCGCCATTGAGGATATGACCATAACTTTTCAATTATCTCCAGTACGGTTTGTCATCATCACAGCCGAGAGGGTTTAATTTACACATTACATTTCTATCATAAAATAACACAAAATAATGACATAGGAAAAAGTAACTGCACATAACTGACTAATCTGATGATTAACACAAAACAACAATCAAACAGCATGCAAATCAAAATAATGCTAAATAAGAGCATTCCCATTAGATTTCCCATAAAATTCTAGTAATAAAGAATAAATAGGGTTTAGAATGGTTGAAATATTGACAGCATGCGTAAGCAAAGAGCCATTCACATCGAATGGCTGCAAAACCCCACCCGAACGTCCATTGCATTTTCTGGAAAGTACCAGAAATTGCAATATGACAATCCGAATGAAAATTACCCCCCAATATCGATGGGGCCCTATAACATTTGTGAATTAACCCGCATTATAACATCATCATCACAGCCTAATAACAACCCCCTCCCCCGAGAGATTCGAAACACTGCAAAGGACCCAACAAAATAACAAATTAATGAATGGATAACCACAAGTAATGATAAATCACATTCCATAACCACAAAAGTCCATCACATTCTGCTCAAAACCAATAACTCCACAAATTTCATAAACACAAACTCCACCAAATTCTCCTCAAAATCAAGAACTCCACGCATTCCATAACCATAAACTCCATCAAATTCTTCTCAAAACCAAGAACCTCACACATTCCATACCCACAAATTCCACCAAATTCTCCTCAAAACCAATAGGAGAAACAATAGAAAACAGATTCTCAGCATCTCAAATTAAAAACAGAATCTCAGCATGCAAGAGCAGTGAGAAACACAAACAATGACACAAACAATGAGAAACAGAAATAATGAGAGAAACAAAACCAACAGAGTACTTAAAAAAAACCAAGATTATAGTAACTTGAGTTTATCGACAGCCAAGCACTCAAGAGAGCCAAAATAATACAGAGAAGTCAATGGCAAAGCAAGAAAAAAAATGAGAATCGGTTTCCTCAAACAAAACCCAAAAACATAAATCTAAACTAGAGTGAAAAAAATAAACAAATTGCAAATCAGCTCCATGCAATCCTAGTTGTTTTTCAACAGCCAAACAGTGAGGGAACAATCCAAAATAATACAGAGAAATCAATGATAAAACAAGAATGGTTTTTGAGAATCGGTTTCCTCAAACACAGGTCGACAAATCATATATCTAAACGAGAGTGAAAAAAATAAGACACGATGCAAATCAATGAAGCCTTCCCAGTGTTTTTTTGGCATCCAAACAGCCTCAGAGAGCAAAAATAATAGGGAGAAATCAAAGGCAACACAAGAATAAAAATGAGATACGGTTTCCTCAAATAAAGCCCAAAATCATCAATCTAAACAAGAGTGAAAAAAAAATAAACAAAATGCAAATCAGCTCCGCATTCCTAGTATTTTTTCGGCAGCCAAACAACGAAAAGAGCCAAATACTTACAGAGAAATCAATGGCAACGCACGTCCAAAAATGAGAATCGGTTTCTTAAAACAAAGCCCAAACGATACCAATTGACTTACCTTCATCATGGCGGTGGGAGGAACCCAAATGAGAAGAGAGAAACAGAGAAGCCATTGAGATATTCTAAGAAAAATACAAGAAATTGAGGGAATAGAGAAATGGTTTTGCTTTTGAAAATTCCAGTTCAAACTTACAAAATCTTCGATTGAGAGATGCTGCGTTCGTGCATGTTGCGAGGAGGGGCCAACTGAAGACTTGGTTCTCACGGGACGAGTTGAAGCCGAATGGGGATGGGGATGTATAGTAGTTTCTCATATATGGAGAACGACTGTACATACCCTAAAAACAAACCGTAAAATGAGGAACCGGATAGAAATGTATTTTCTTTAAAATGGGAAACTACTGTACATCTCCTAAAAACAAACTGTAAAATGAGAAACCGGATGGGGATGCATTTTCTTCAAAATTGGATATTATTCCTAAATTATGGAAATAAGAGAGAGATAAAAAACCGAATAGAGATGCCCTTATCAAAACAAAAAAGAAACCGACATGACCTCAAAAGAGTAAAGATTGTGACTTTAATATTATTAAATTTGGAAAATAAATGTACTAATACTATTAACTTTTCTAAAATTTCTACAGTACAATCATTGATAAAGATTCCTAAACCGTGCGGCACAAGTTTTGTCAGTCTAATTTGTGAGAAACTATTTTTTATTGCTTTTCATTCGTGCAACTAATACCCAAATTTGATGATTCCAAAAAATAAAGATACGAAGTTTGTTCATAGAATTATTTTTAAAACGAAAAATATTATAATAAAATAAAATGAGATGTGATAAATTAAAATTAAAATTAAAAATTAAATAAAATATTGTCAGAATATATTTTTTAATATTATTTTTATTTTAAAATTTAAAAAAATTTAAATTGTTTTTTTATTTTGTTTAAGAATTTAAAAAATTTACAATAATTAGATGAAATGAATTGAAAAAAATTATGAAAACACAATGAATGGAAGTGGGATTGTAGATATTCACTCTCATAATATCTTTCTTTTTTTTATGGTAAAAATATAAAAAGAGGGAGAAATGTTTTTATACAATCATCACGGCAACGTGTAAGCGCTACATAAGAAAACAATATGCTGAAAATAATAAAAATATATGTATTATAAAGTAGATTATAATAAGATTCTAAACGTGACATGGCAATTACACATTACAGAAGAATATATTAAAATTGGACAATGTAAATATTTTAAACTCAAGAGAGGTGTATTTAAAAAAAAAAAAAAAAAACTCAAGGAAGGTGGTGTGAGAACACATGTATATGAATCTATGGTCCAGTGATGACTGATGGAATCATACGTAAAGGCACAAAAATATATTCGGAGCACCATTGGGCCCAATGGCGTGGCCCCTTCGGTTATAGGCCTAGCGTATAACTCTTGTTTTTTATCCTGAAAGCAGATTTAGGATATGTTTGGGGTAAAGATAGATTTCTCATCTTTATCTCATCTCATTATTATAATTTTTTTAAATTTTTATAAAAAATATAATAAATAATTTAATTTTTTTAAATTCTAATATAACTTTTTCAAATTTTAATATTTTAAATTAATATTTTAAATTTTTATCTTAATACTATTCATAAAATTTTTAAAAATTCTCATCTTATCTCACTTATCAAGCATGACCTTAAGAAATCAATCGAGATCATGATTAGGGTAGAATTCAGGCTTCGCCTTTGGAAAGAAATCTGGAAATTTCGTCGCATTTTCTATCAATAATTATTTTTGTGTAGAGAACAGGCCTAAAGTACTCTAAGTTCATAATCACTCACTTAATAATTTTTTTGCATTTATTTTAGAGAAATGTGTAGTTTTACAATTCTGCCACTACATCAGGGAATTATAATTTTTTATTTAACATCCGAAGATTAACTGTACACAGCCACTAATTAATTGAGGCAGTAAAGTCCTAAAGAACGAAAGAATGAAACAGGGGTAACACTCAAAATGGTCTCTTCAATTTTTGGGGTCTTTGACAATAGTATTACTATATTCATAAAAGAATTATATAAAAATAATCTTACAAATTAATGTGATTTCATCTGATCTATTAAATATACTTTACAATAAAAATAATTTTATTATTTGACGAACCACATCAAATCACGTCAATTTATAAAATTATTTTTATGTAATCTCTTTATGACTAGAATATTTCTCATTTGATTAATACTTCTCTTTTCTCATATTCTCTAACTCTTTGTTCTCGAAATGGTGTACGAGTCTTTTTCCACAACTTTCAAATATCTTTCAAATTTACCAAACTTCGTGCCATACTCTTAAATTCAATTCAATTCAATTCAATTTTTAATAATTATAGTAGTCCGGTGGGTAGGGACCGCCATTATTATTTCTTTCTTCCTGTTTAGTATTTTTAACTTTTATAAAAATATATTATTATAATTTTTTAATTATAATTTATTTTTTTAAGTAAGAAAAATAAGATTTCTATGTGATAATGTTATTGATTGTCACATATTTGTACTGATTAGATTGGACGAATTTTATAATGGAAGATTTTGATTCAAAATTCTCGTACAGGTATTATTTATAATAATTAAATAATTATCAGGAAAACCCTTGGGTGCAGGGGCGGTTCAGGAAAAATTTAAATGAATTATTTATAATCATATAAATTATTATATGGAATATTTTTAAAATTTTTCATAAAATAAAATTTTATTTAAAATTATTGAATAATTTTTTTAAAATTTATATTTAATATAACAACTTTAAAAAATGAGACTTTAACGTAAATTTTATGCCTCAATTTAATAAAATCTTAAAAAGATTTTTAAAAATATAAATAATTTATTGTATTAAATATTAAATGTAGTATTATCATGCCTTGCACTCATTGAAAAATATAAAAATTATTTAAAATTTTATTTAATGAAATAGTTTTTATTTTTTGAAAAAAAATTAAAAAAATACATCACATTTATTTTTGGGGTCTTATTAGTCTCGTTTGTTTTCACGGATGGAATGAGATGAGTTAAAATTAAAATTAAAAGTTGAATAGAATATTGTTAGAATATATTTTTTAATATTATTTTTGTTTTGATATTTGAAAAAATTAAATTTTTTATTTTATTTTGTATAGAAATTTTAAAAAATTACAATAATTAGATAAGATAAAATAAATTAAAAAGAATTGTAAAAACAAACGAGACCATAGAATTAGGCCTTAGGCAATGGCCTAAATGGCCTCACCTTTGAGCCGGCTTGCTTGGGTATTGCAAGTATGCCACAAAGTGTAAATGACTAGGGCAGATTTGGAAAATAAGATAAAAATTTTTAGTTTTAGATAAAAGTTTAAAATATTATTTTTTGATATTATTATTCTTTTAAAATTTAAAAAAGTTGAATTAGAATAAAAAATTAAATTATTTATTATATTTTATATAAAAATTAAAAAAAAAGTATAATAATGAAATGAAATGAGAATTTTGTATTTTGTCTCCGGAGTCAAACCTGCCCTTAATCTTTCCTTCGGCAGTCTCACCTTGTCATTGGTGATAGTGATCCTTTGACTCCCACGGGTGGTTCTCTGCCAGGCATTCAAGATGCCATTGGCAAAGATACCAGGATCACCCTTGGGTGCTGCAAGAATGCCACAAAGCGTCAATTCTCCCAACCAGAAGTTGTCTACAGTTCTTGCTCGTAAGCAGCATTAAAAGTGAAGGACCTTAGTTCCTTAGTTCTATTCTGTCCAAAAATCTAATATAAACAACATCAAAAGTGTTGAGGACCAACATAACGTTTCTTTTTCTGAAGTTCATTCAACTGAAGAAGATCTCAACTAAAACAGAAAAATTAAAACACACCAGAACGAAATGTTCGTACAAAATAAAAGCAGGAAACATTGAGCCATGGTAACTTCGCTGGAACTCTAGCATACGGCAGGCTTGTTATCCATTAAAGTCGTCTCTTTGGTTGAGGGGAGCTACTCAATAACTCATTTGTTATCACGACGTATCTGCATTTATCGGATTGCAGATTAACTCAAGCTCCGTAAGCTTGTTCTCAAACTCAGCTGCCTCTGAAAATTGGATGTCATCTAACCATCGAATCACCTCGTCTATAGCAGCTTCAATGTTCTCCATACCAGCAGCGGCGAGAGTGGCACAAATTTTCTTATCATTGATAGTGTTCCTTATGCTGTAAACATAGTTCTCCAAAGCTGCCTTTGCTAAAGCCCTCCCTTTACGCTCATCATCTTCAACCTTGTATTTCTCTGCATCCATGACCATCCTATTAATCTCTTCATTGCAAAGTCTTGCCTTGTGATTGGTGATAGTGATGCTGCAACTCACGCCAGTGCTCTGTTCCACACCAGAAACTTTCAAGATACCGTTGGCATCAATATCAAAACATACTTTGATCTTAGCAACACCCTTGGGTGCTGGAGGGACACCCCGAAGTGTAAATTCTCCCAACCAGTGATTATCCTCGGCTCTTGCTCTCTCACCCTCGTAAACCGGAAACCAAACAGAAGTTTGGTTCTCGTAGAGGGTGTAATAGTTCTTTTCCATCTTGATGGGAATGGTGGTATTCCTTGGAATCACAACAGACATCAGACGTTCTTCGTCGGAAAGTACCCCCAAGGAAAGGGGGGTCACATCCAAGAGCACAACGTTTTGTACTTTTTCATTACCCATACCAGACAAGTTCGCAGCTTGAACAGAGGCTCCATATGCCACAGCTTCATCCGGGTTAATGCTCCTATTAAGCTCCTTCCCATCAAAGAAGTCCTGCAACATCTGCTGAACCTTGGGAATTCTAGTAGAACCACCAGTAAGAACGACATCATGCACACTTTTCTTGTCCATCTCAGCATCAGTCAAACACTTCTCCACAAGCTCTATTGAATTCCTGAATAAATCCATGTTGAGTTCTGCAAATTTCGCACGGGTAATATTTGAGCTGAAATCAATACCATCATACAAAGAATCAACTTCAATGGTAGTCTCAATTGCAGAAGAAAGAATCCTCTTTGCTCTCTCACATGCAGTTCTCAACCTTCTTAGAGCTCTGGCGTTTCCGCTTATGTCCTTCTTGTGCCACCTTTTAAATATTTGAACAAAGTGGTTAACCATTCTGTTGTCGAAGTCCTCACCTCCAAGGTGTGTGTCTCCAGCAACCGCCTTCACTTCAAAACTACTCTCCTCAATGGTAAGAAGTGAGATATCTGCAGTACCACCACCCAAATCAAAGATCAATGCATTTCTCTTGCCAATTCTACCCACCTTGTCAAGGCCGTAAGCAATTGCAGCAGCGGTTGGTTCATTGAGGATCCGCATGACATTAAGGCCCGCAATGCCACCGGCATCCATTGTGGCCTTACGTTGAGCATCATTAAAGTAGGCGGGGATGGTAACAACTGCATTTTTCACTGTCTTGCCCAGATAGGCCTCGGCAATCTCACGCATCTTTTTTAAGACCATCGATGAGATTTCCTCCGCAGCGAATTGTTTATCTTCACCCTTATAACTTACCACGATCATAGGCTTGTCTTTAGAACCTTCAATGACCTTGAATGGCCAGAGATTGATATCATTCTGAACCAACGGATCACTGAATCTCCTTCCAATCAACCGCTTTGCATCTACAAAACAGTAAAGCGTAAGATGCAGCAAATATAAATATCAAACTCTTCTAAATTTTTTATTGGCATGGTTTCCTTTTTTTTTTTTGAACAGGTAAATTAGTTACCACTGCATTAGTGAGATGGAATTATGTTTTGAAAAGAAGCATTTTTTTAATAGTTTGTAGGTCCAAATCCAATAAACATCTCATAAATACACGAAGGAAAAAAATTAAAAAACAATTGAAAATTTGAAAATAAGTAATGCTGATAATCTAAGTTTAAACGCTAAATTTGAAAATGATTAAAATATGTGCATATACCTTGAATAAAGACTGTACTTCAAGTGAGAGAGACACAACACGTTTAGATAGTAAAAAAACTAGAACTATCCTTGGTTAGAAAACTTATAAACTGACATATTCTATAATAAATTAGATCTATTTTAATAATAAAAATAATTTTATAATATACCGTACCACATTGATCCAAGTCTTAACCATGGCCTCGATATAGATTTGCATCCTCTCTTACGTTTTATTATCATTACTGTTGTTGCATCTTAAAAATAGACTATGGGCTATGGAGAATAACGTACAAAAAAAAATTTCTCAACAAAAAAAAAGGTAAGAAAAAATGAGAAAAATTATTCTGAGAAATTACCAAAGACGGAGTTAGTAGGGTTCCTGGCGACTTGGTTCTTGGCGGCATCACCGACCAAGCGCTCTTTTTCGGTGAATGCAACATAAGAAGGCGTTGTTCTATTTCCTTGATCATTAACTATTATCTCTACTCTATCATTTTGCCATACTCCCACACACGAGTATGTCGTCCCGAGATCGATCCCTATTGCTGGGCCCTCCTTCCATTCTTCGGCCATTGTTGTCGATTTCCAGATTGATCACCGTATTGAAGGAAGTCTAGATTCTATATCTCTCTCGGAGACGATGGTCTTTTTATATAATTTGTTTCCTTGCCCACGAAGTAGACGGCATTTGTAAAACAATAAATCTTTCCAACCTCTTAGCATTCCATACTCCATATTTTTTTAATTTTTTTTATTAAATAATTTTCATATGAATAGTGAATAAAAAATTTGAAATAATTTTAAAAAAATAAATTCAAAAAAAAGTTTTAAAAAAATATTAAAAAATATAAAGTGTAGAATGTAGATAAATAGCAAGAGGTTGAGTAGCAAAACTCTTTGTAAAAGTGCTTTTTCTCCGATATTTGCGCACAGGTGAATAGAGAATCGAAAAGAAAAAGTGAAAGGGAATCTTAGGTTATGCTTGGATGTTTCATCTTATTCAAAATTTTCATCTCATCTCATCTCATCATTACAACCTTTTCAAATTCCTATATAAAATATAATAAACAATTCAACTTTTTCAAATCCCAATACAACTTTTTCAAATTCCAATTTAACTTTTTCAAATCTTCAAACTAAAAAATAATATTTTAAACTTTAAAACAAAACATAAAATTCTTATCTCACCTCCCAAACATATCCTTAGTACTTTTTTTTTGGGTTTTATGATTTTATTGGTCGAAGGTTTGTTAGAGCATTAGTAGCAATAAAATTAAAAAATTAAAAATTGGTTAAAGTTTAATTAAATTGTCTAAAAAAATTATAGCCGACTCAATAAACTTCCAATAATTTTAGCCTTCAATAAATCTATTCGGCACAACTGCTGGCCATAAAAAATTTCCATCCCGCGTGCTGTTCGTTTCGCGCGTTTCACTTGTGCCCCAATTTCATTTCGCGCTTTAACAAATGGCTTTCCTCACTCCTGGCCCCCTGGGTTCTCTTTCTGCATACGGCATGAAAGGCAAAAAAAAAAAGGTATTGGAAAAAAAAGTAGACTGCTACAACGCGCTGAACAAATTACAACCAGGAAAGCGAAAAAAAAAAAGCTCCCAGATTTCCCGAATATACAAAGCAATTCAGCCATGAGTACACAGTTATTGTAGACACGATATATAAAGAATTCCTCCTTTTTTTATTACATTGGCTTTACATTATATAAACAAGTCACTAGCTAAAGTCTCCATGATAAACTAGAATCATGGAGAATATCGTGGGAGATGATTTGCAGTCTCCGTTGTCAGTTGTCAATAGACAGCTCCTCGGCTTCATTGATTCTAACATTGCGGCTAAATTGACTCTAATAGCTCACGCCAACAGTTATTGCCATAAAAAAGAACAAAACAAAGCTAAAGAGGAGCACAATCAAGTCAACAACCGAAGCGGGTTTTACAACTAGCTTCTGAAACAACGCCAATCTTCAAAGAGCTTAAAAGAAAGAACGCCATGGGTGAGTTGCAAGCTTTTACCTCAACAGCTTTCTTCAGCAAAAGGTCATCTTTCGGGATTCCAAGAAGACGCTGGAGCAAGAGCTCCCATGTCTGAAACACACACTCTCTCTCTCCCCCCCCCCCTTCTCTAAATATTCTCTATCTAGACTGGGTTCTCTTCGTGCCCCAATTTCATTTTGCGTTTTTACTGGAATTTGGTCTCTTTTTGTGAAAAGTATAGGGAAAAAAAGAGAATTTTGGGGCTTTTTTGGGAATTTTGGTTTCTTCTGTTAATAATACTGTCAACAAGAACAAAGAGCAGTAGAAGAACTAGTAGTTGCTAATCGGAGTAGATGGTGGTGAAGAAGAAGAGGAGCTTTTTGCTCTCTCTTTTTTGTTTTTTATTCCATTTCCCTTCTCTTTAATATTTTAATAGAAGCATCAACATTGGGAAGGAGCCATTCGGCCGATCAAGACATTGTCAGAGTCATTGGACCCTGAGCTGTTACACATGGCGTCGATGAAAGATAAATCACGGTGGTTTGAAAATCCCACGCGTTTCCTTTAAACTACTCGTCAACACAATGTGCAGCTCCGATTAGCACCCAATCCGGTCGATTACAAGATCGGCTGGTGAGGCTTCTCTCGGTGGTGTGCATGTCAAACAATGATCACTGGAGAAGTTCAAAACGACTATCCCCTATATTCGGCCGAAAACATGAGAAAAAGAAAAAGAAAAAACCAAACAAAAATCACCAGAGACGAAGGGCTGACAAGGAGAGGAGAGGAAGAAGGGAGCCAAAGCTCCCCTTCCCCCAGGTGGATTCGAACGAACGAGTTTTTAGAAAGAGAGGGTCTAGTTTCTAGAGAGGGAAGGGGACAATATTGCTATTTAGGTGTTGTTTGGTGGTGTTTATTTGTTTCCCATATTGTATTTCTGATTTTATGTCCGTATGTTTTTGTTTAAGTTTGTTTGTTGGGTTTTTTTTTATTAGTAGGAAAATAAAGTGACATAAGCTATTAGACTTTTGTCCATAATAGTGTTGGATTCCTCCCTCCTCCGTGCTAGGAACATGATTGTTGTGTTCACTTCTCCTCCTTTAGAGGATGGAGTTTTGATGCGGGGTATTTTTTCTTCTGTTTTAATACAGAGAATGATACTCTTTTTTTTAGAGTTTCATGAAGTTAGATAATGCCCGTTGTAAAAAAAGATAATTCCCGTTGCAAATTTTTTGTGTACCGGGACGCTTAGAATAGATGTTAATTTGACTTATAATTTGAGTCACAGATGTAATTTCTTTTATGGAATGAAATGAAGTCTATTTTTTTATAAAAAAAATAATAATATATTTGTTGAGCTTGTTATTTGATGTTATTGAAAAGTGGCTAGCTAAATTTATAAAAGTGAATTTTTTAGTTAAATTGTGACCAAAGTTTGTTGAAGTCACTACTAGTGTTCTTAAATTAGTGCTACTATGTCTCTTTAATTTGTACACTTGGTATGTCTCTTGTATAAATTATATATTTTTTTCTTTTTATTACAAATATTTTTTAAACATAGTTAAATGTTTTAAAAAAATAAAAAATATTAATACAATGTTGTTAGAATATTATTTTTAATATTATTATTGTTTTGAAATTTGAAAAAATTGAATTGTTAATTATATTTTATGTGAAAATTTAGAAAAATTCTAATAATAAAATGAAATAAATTGAGGTGAGTTTGAATCTAAACGATGCCTAATAGTAACTTCCTTAACAAAGTACAAAAAAAAATTCTCAATTAAAAAAAAGGAAAGAAAAAAGAAAGAAAGAATGAGAAAAATTATTCTGAAAAATTACCAAAGACAGAGTTAGTAGGGTTCCTGGCGACTTGGTGCCTGGCGGCATCACCGACAATGTGCTCTTTTTTTGTGAATGCAACATAAGTAGGTGTCGTTCTATTTCCTTGATCATTAACTATTATCTCTAGTCCATCATGTTGTCATACTCCCACACAAGAGTATGTCGTCCCTAGATCGATTCCTATTGCTGGGCCCTCCTTCCATTCTTCGGCCATTGTCGACTTCCAGAATGATCACGGTATTGAAGCAAGTCTATATGTCTCTCGGAGACGATGGTCTTGTTTATATAATATGTTTCCTTGCCCACGAAGTAGACGGCATTTGTAATAGTTGCTTTTTCTCTGATACTTGCGCACAGGTGAACGGAGAATCGAAAAGAAAAGGTCAAAAGAGAATCTTAGTACTTTTTTTTTTTTTTCGGGTATGATTATATTGGTCGAGGGTTTGTTTAAATTTATTGTATTCGTAAATTTACTTCACTTTTATTCAATTTATAGGGAAGATTATGTGGAGTTTGGATAATGAGATGAGATAAAATGATTTTAGATAAAAGTTAAAAATTAAATAAAATATGAATAAAATATTATTTTTTAATATTATTATTATTTAAAAATTTTTAATTGATTATTATATTTTGTGTAAAATTTTTAAAAAATTGTAATTATAAGATGAATTGAGATAAAACGTTTTCATCATCCAAATGGATTTAATTCTCGCCTGTTTCCATTTTATATGCGTAATTTAACAGACATAATCTTTTAGAATTTCTATTCATTTTTCTGTACATAAATAATTATTTCTTCACACATTATTTATTATGTGATCTACTATAATTTTAAAAAAGTGAAAATATTAAATATTTTTTTAAAAAATAGCATTCCAAATTTTTTATTTAAAAAATCAAACTATATGCAATCAAACTATCATACTCTTCACAACCTTCTATATTAATTATGTGTTGAGTGTAGTAAAAAAGAGATTTACAAATAACCTTAAATTAAAATAATGACATGTCCTTAAAGAGAATGTACATATGCGCGTATTAATATTAAAGTAGTGTTTGATTCTCAAACTCACAGTTCAGCTGAATTCAGTTTAATTTTAAGTTAAATCTAACATCTAAACACTTAACTCTCAAATTATTAAATTCATCTCAATTCAAAACATTTTTACATATAGAATCTACAATTTTTTTCAACTTAAAATATCTTTATATGTAGGACTCATAATTTTTTTTACTTTCTCATAAAAATATTAAACTCATCTTACATCTAAATATACTTTAAACTTAGTTTAAATATATTTCATATAACTCTCTCTATTACTCAACTTATTATTATTTATAAAAAATTAATAAAATTCAATTCAATTCAACGTTCAAACGCACGCTTAATCAAACAGAAAATAAAATGACTTGACCTCAAGAGAATGAAGATTGTGACTTTAATATTATTAAATTTTGGAAAGTACTAAAAGTACTAAAATTGTTATATATCAATCCCAAAGCATAATGGGGTTCTTTGCCCATCATGTCCTGCTCCCCACAAATTAAAAGCAGCGTGAATTGCGGAGAAAAACGCAATTCTTCCTTCATCCTGCCAATAAATTGAGGCTCTTGCTGAGAGCCTCGACGCATGGAAGGAATACAAAAGAGAGGCACGAAATGATTGAAAGAAAAATAGGGTGAAATCAGAAATGGGAAGAAAGAGAGAAAAGAAAAAGATAAAAGAAAGGGAGAGGTAAGGTCCCTCCCTATCCCTCCCTATAGGAACTCTTCACAAATGTGTATATGCACAACATAAGAAATATAAAAATTAGTGATAAATAATATTGTACTCTTGAAGAGTCAATTTTATCTAGAATATTTTAGTTTATTTCTTTAATTTCACAATACGTTATTTTTTTATATTTTGCCACTATACTAAGTATATATTAATTAATAATTTATTAATTAACATATAGTTAATGTTAACATTAGAATACAAACAATCAAAAGTTTAAAAATTAAATTTGATTTTGATCTATGAACAGTGACTGTTCAAGTTTGGACTTCCCTTTTCATTTACTGTAACAGTTTCGCTTAAAGGACATTAGCTAACGGTTAGCTGCTAACCCAATGTAACTTATTTAAGTAAAACTTAGCTATATTTTAAACTTTACTAATATTTGATTAGTTCAATATCAATATTCTAGAACATTCGTGGGCTCGGCAAACCATTGCTTGGATATATTTTAGCCAGTTCCTTAAAAAATATTCTACAACCAACTAGTTAAATGAACAGTAAAAATAACTATAGGAAGTCAAATTTGTTGAGCCAAATATGCTGGTCATTCAATTTTTTTGCTTATTTTATATCTTTCGTCTTTCTAAGCTCTCATTGGCAGAACTGGAGCTCTCTAGTACTATATGTTCTGTTGTTATTACGTAAAAACAAATAAATGGAAAAATTAGCATATTAGTTGGTGTATGTCTACCAAGTATTAGTTGTTAATTCTTAGGCTCCGTTTGGATATATAATCACTTTATCTTATCTTATCTCATCTTATCATTATTTTTTTAAAATTTTCATATAAAATATCATAAATAATTCAAAATTTTTAAATCTCACAATAATAATAAGATTAAAAAATAATATTCTAATAATATTTTATTCAACTCATTTAAAATTATCTCATTTCATCTCATCATCCAAATCAAGATCATTGTGTGCAGTATATATGCATTTCATTCCATTCAATCCAATTCAAATTAAAGCTGCGTACGTTTATAAGTATTTGTGTTGAATTAAAAATATATCTGTTAAAAATTATTATGTTTTTTTTATGTGCATCCGTGTTTTAAATGATTATTTTAAATAAACTTTTCAACTACCATAAGAATAAAAATTATAAAGAAAGAATGGAAATAAATATTTAAATGGAATAGAGATAGATTTAGAGAGTTTGTTATTTGATATAATTGAAAATAGATGTGTAAATTTTAATTAGAAAATCAATCCCAAACCAGTTTCTAAAATGCAAAAATGGGCCCGGTTCTGATTCTATGATTTTTAGGATCAAACCAGACATGATCGGTTCATTATAATATATATTTAAATTAATTTTTTAAATATTATATATAATATTTTTTATACTAATATAAATTATAATAATATAAATTATAATTATATATAATAATATATATTATAATTATATAAGATATTATATAATTATCACTATGACCATATATTAGTATATAATATTAATATCACTATTAGTATAATATATAGTATAAGTAATAATTTAGAATCAATGTATTATTATATAATATAATATATATATATCTACTATATGTAGTAGTAACACTATAATAGTATAATGTATAGTATTAGTAATAATTTAATATCAATGTATTATTATAGTATTAGTACATTGATATAGTCTAAGTTGGTAACAAATTAGTAATTAATATCATAAATAATTTTCTTTTTACTGCAGATTTTTTGTATAACATTTTCTTTTATAGCAGAATTTTTTTTACATAATAGATTTTTTTATAAAAGCTGATTTTTATAGCAATTTTTTTTTACATATCAGATTTTTTTATTAAGCAAAATTTTGTAAATAGTAACAAATATTTAATAAAACTGATTTTTTAAAACAGTTTTTTTTTTTTAAAAAAAATTTTTATAAACAGATTTTTTATGACAAATTTGTAAATTATTTAAATCGAAAAAACGGATTGAACCGAACTGGAAACCGGTAAAACCGGATGTACCAATTTAAGAGGTAATCATTGCGTAATCAGTTTTGAAAAATACAAAATCAGTACATACTGATTCGGTTCTAAATTTTATCTAAAACTGAACCGGTTACCCTCCTAATTGAAAAGCAATAAATCTTCCCAATCTCCCAACACTCCACACTCCATCTTTTTTTTAAATTTTTTTTTAATTTTTTTATTAAATAATTTTTATATGAATAGTAAATAAAAAATTTGAAATATTTTAAAAAAAAAAATTTTAAAAAAAATTTTAAAAAAATATTAAAAAATGTGGAGTGTGGATGAATAGTAGGAGGTTGTGTAGCAAAACCCGACTAAGTCTAAAATAAAATAGATTTTTGCTACAGTGATTGGCCAAAGATGGAGAATTACTATTGATTCACCAAACAGTAAAATATTAGTTTCTCACTCTAATAAAAATACTATTTGGTTTATAATTAAGAAATTTAGATAGAAATTTAGACGAGTTTAATTAATATTTTTTATTATTAACATTAAATGACTTTTAAAAATATAAATTTTTTAATATTAATTTAATTAGAATATAATTATTATTAATATTCAATTAGTAGAATTATAAAATGTGATACAAATAAATTAAATAAAAAAATTATTAATTTAATAATATTTTATTATTATTATATAGAGAGTAAATGACTAATCTAATATAAAAATTAAATATAAATAAAATAAATAAATATAAAAAGATGTGATATTAATTAAAATTTAAAAATATATTTAATCAAGCCAATACAAATACTCCGTGCAAAAGTTTAAAAAAATAGCAAGCAAGACAACGACAAAAAAAAAAAAAAAAAAAAAAAAAAAAACTCTGTCGTGTCCGCGTGTAGTGTTTAGAAAATGAAATAAAAGTTTGGAGAGGGCAGACAACCCACGGGTACTCCGTCGCTAGCGTGGTCGTGTGCTGTTATCGTGGTCTCGCTCCTCGCAGGCGCATCCGTTGTCTATAACACATATAAGCCTGATCTCGTAACTCTCTTTCCCTCTCTCACTCTCTCTCCACAGGATCTGCTTGATTAAATCTTTGACACAATGTCAATATCGCAGTATTTTCTATATTCGAAAAGAATTTGTTTTGGAGTGGCCTCAATTATGCGAGAATTCAAGGGACCATGACCTATTTGATACAATGCCGTGAAAACAATCTATCTCGTTTCTACGGCTATACCCTTTCTGATAAAATTTCTTGTACTCTACGATTTTGTTAGGTAATTAGTCTTTGAAGTGCATTTCTTATACACCATTACACCATTGCGTGAAGACATTGCCTCTGGTGGAGAGTGTTAATGGGGCTAAGCTGAAACAAAACCTGAGAAGGAATGACTTTGGTCTTTTCGGCATTATGTTGGACCCGTATTGATTTCAATACAGTCTGAGAAGGAATGAAATTTGGTCTTTACTTGTCACAAAAAGCTCGGAAAAAGCTGTTGTCGCCATTTGATTATAGGTATTCTTTTCTTTTCTTGTCTTAATAAGAGTTGTAATGGGTTTTAATTCTTAAGCTTGAAAATTGTAGTCCAGTCATTTCATCAAAGTTGTTCTTTTCAATCACCATCAAACATTTTACCCTCTGAAATCAATACCAACAATGAAAAAACAAGAAATTGCAGACTTATATTCAAACGTTCCAACTTCCAACAACCACAAAACGAAGAAAAATCGAAAGACAAGAAAATACTCTAATTAAAGGTAACATGGTTTGAGCTTTAGTTCCTTGCGATCGTAGCTTGTAAGCTGCTGTTGTGGCAGACAAAAGCATTGACAACTGTAATCCTTTGTTGAGGTGGGGCTGCAATTTCTTATTAGTGCCTAGATATTTAGTACCCATATAAGCGGATTGCAGATTAACTTGAGCCCTAAAAGCTTTTCCTCAAACTCAACTACCTCTGCAAGCTGGATGCCTTCTAACCACTGAATCACCTGGACAACAGCAGCTTCAATTTTCTTCTTATGAGCGGGGGTAAGCTTAGGACATATCACTTTATCATTAACAGTGTTCCTCATGCTGTAGGCAAAGTTCTCCAAAGCTGCCTTAGCCTTTGCCCTCTCTCTATGTTCGTCATCTTCAACCTTGAATATCTCTGCTTCCCTGACCATTCTATTAATCTCTTCACTGGACAGTCTCGCCTTGTGATTGGTGATGGTGATCTTGCAACTGGTGCCAGTTGTCTTCTCTTTAGCAGAAACATTCAAGATACCATTAGCATTGATATCAAAGCAAACTTTAAGCTTGACAACCCCCCTTGGTGTGGCAGGAATGCCCTGAAGCTCAAGTTCTCCCAACCAATTGTTATCCATAGTTCTTGCACTCTCACCCTCATAAACCGAGATCAAAACCTCAGTTTGGTTGTCTGCGGTGGTGTAAAATTTCTTCATCTTGTTTGGAATGGCAGTGTTCCTCGGAATCACAACAAACATGTCACTTCCATTAATCTCCACCCCAAGTGACAAAGGTGTGACATCTGAGAGCTCAATGTCTCGAACTCTGTCATTAACCAATCCAGACAACTTTGCAGCTTGAACAACTGCTCCATAAGCCACACCTTCATCTGGGTTAATGCTCTTACTAAGCTCCTTACCATCAAAGAAGGCCTGCAACAGCTGCTGGACCTTGGGGATTCTAGTAGAACCCTCTGTAAGAACGACATCGTGGATACACCTCTTGTCAAATTCAGCATCGGTCAAACACTTCTCCACGAGACGAATAGAACTCATGAAGAAATCCATATTCAGCTCCTGAAATTTGGCACTAGTAATGATTATGCAGAAATCAATACCTTTATACAAACTGTCAACATCAATGATCATCTCAATTTCAAAAGAAAGAACCTCTTTGCTCTCTCACAAGCAGTTCTCAAGTTCCTCAAAGCTTTAGCGTTTCCACTAATATCCTTCTTGTCCCTTTTTGAAAATATCCATGAAGTGCTTTACCATTCTGTTGTCGAAATCCTCGCCTCCAAGGTGTGTCTCCAGCGACAACATTCACCTTGAAAATATCCCCCTTAATGGTATTTACGTAGCGAGACATTTACAGTACCACCATCCAAATCAAAGATCAACACGTTTCTCTCTTGAATTTGACCCACTCTCTCAAGACCGTAAGCAATGGCTGCAACTGTTGGTTCATTGAGTATCCGCAAGGCATTCAGGCCTGCAATTCTCCCAGCATCCTTCGTAGCCTTAAGTTGCACATCATTGAAGTTGGCGAGGACAGTAACAACTGCATTCTTCACTGTTGAGCCCAATTATGCCTCGGCTTATAAGTGACAAATTGCTTCTTGTCACCCTTATAAGTGACCACGATCATAGGCTTTTCACCTGGCCTAACAATGATCTTGAATGGCCGAAGGTTGATATCTCTCTGAACCATGGGATCACTGAATCGCCTACCAATCAATCGCTTTGCATCGGTAAAATTATAAGAGGAAAAAAGTGAAGAATCAATTTGACAATATTAAACCAGGTAAAACAGGAAACCCATATAGTTATTAGTTTCCAACTGAATCAAAGCTTTTTCTTTATAGTACACCTGAGACTTTACGTAGCATTACTCTTATCAATACTATCTAGTTGGTTGGTCATTTCCAGTTTAATGTATACTGCATCTAATATCTTATTTATTCAATAACCCGATGAGATTAAAAAAATGCATTTTAATTTTAGAGGTGACTTCAAGTAATTTTCTAAAATCTTTTTCAGCTTTTAATTGAGTTGTAAAGTAAAAAAACTATATCTAAAATTATAATCATTTCCCTTCATACTCTTCATTTTTTTTTTCTTTTTATGCATTTTTTATAAGCATCTTTTTATGCTTTTAAGAAAACCTCATATGTTAATCCAATTTTAGAAAAAAGAAATCCTTAACTAATTGACATGTTTACCTACCAATATCTTAGTCAAAAGACAATTTTGAAGAAACAACAAATATATTTGGAGATTACCAAAGATGGAGTTGGTGGGGTTCCTGGCGATCTGCTTCTTGGCATCGTCACCAACCAAGCGCTCCTTGTCAGTGAAGGCGACATAAGACGGTGTCATCCTATTTCCCTGATCATTAACTGTTATCTCTACTCGATCATTATGCCATACTCCCACACACAAGTAGGTTGTCTCGAGATCGATCCCTATTGCTGGGTATTAAGGCCTCCAGTCACAAGGACAACTCTGTACCACGTTCCACTACTGTGCTGCAGGTCCTTAGCCACAACGATGAGGAAAATGCCACTGCACCTCGCTCCACTAATGTGCTGCAGGAAATCAACTCCGAATGCTCTGCAAGAGCCTCTGCCAACAACAGCCAGTGAAGCATCTCGACGTTTAGCACCATCTAGAATATTCCTGTGTAATTATTTCTCCTGATGTGAGTTGTTTTGAGTGATCTGTGTAAAGGGTCTCTTACTGAGAAAGTGTAGGAGCAAAAATATATTGAAAGTGTGGAATAGAAAAATGAAAACAGAGTCCTAAAACAAAAGCTTTTCAGCTATACGTTTATTCAAACACTTTGTGTGCACATCTATTATTCTCCTTCCTTGCTTTATCATGGTATCAGAGCAATGAAATGACTCATCGTCCCTCTTCCTGCTTCGAATCATAGATATGGCTTCTCCCGAAAATTCAAATATCTCCTCTCCATCCCACCCACCCGCTCCTTCCTCTTCTATTCTCAATTCATCTTCTCATTTCGTCACTATCAAACTCACCCTAGAAAACTACTTATTTTGGAAGGCACAAATTGTGTCGTTTCTCAAAGGACGTCAGCTGTATGAATATGTTGATGGCTCTTTTCCTGCGCCCCCCCTCCCATACTTGATAATCTACCCAATCCAGCGTATACAGAATGGGTCTTACAAGACCAACTTATAATCTCTGCTATCAATGCATCTCTTTCCGATTCTGTTCTTGCACAAGTCCTAAATTGCTCTACCTCTCAAGAGGTTTGGTCTACTCTACAAACACTCTTTGCTACACAATCCACAGCACATATCAATGAAACCAAATATAAGCTTGCTACTCTCAAGAAGGGTTCTTCCTCAATCACAGAGTAGTTTGACAAAGCTACCTTCCTTGCCTCCACCCTTGGTGCCGCTGGTCAACTCCTCTCCTCATCCGAATTCACCATATATCTTCTTGCTGGCCTTGGTTCCAATTATGAATCACTGGTTACATCACTTACAACTCAACTAGATACCCTTTCCATCCCATAGATTTACAGTTGTTTTTTGAATCATGAATCTCGTTTGTCACACCAAACTAACACTTTGCTTTCAGGAACCTCTCTTGCTGCACATGCGACTTCAACTTGCCCATCTGGTTTCCCCTCAAACCGTGACAGAGGCACTTTTTCCAAAGGACGTCGAGGCCGTGGCCCTGGTAGAGGAGGTCCTTAACTCCCTTTCAATCAATTTGCACCACGACCTTTCTGTCAAGTATGCCAGAAACCTGGCCATACTGCGTTAACCTGCTATCACAGATTTGATTAGGCTTATCAAGCCCCACCACCATCCTTTGTTGTAGCGAACTACACGGCCTTACCCCACCAATCACCTCAAATATCTCCCTCGGCACCACCATCACATACCTGGTTTCTTGATGTCGCCGCCACCAATCACTTCACATCAGAATTCTCCAACCTCAACTTGGACTCTACAGTCTATCAAGGTCTCGATCAAGTTTGTATTGGTGAAGGGTCAACCTTACCCATTCAAAATATTGGGTCAGCTCACCTCCACTCAGATTTGGGCAAATTTCTTCTCTCTCAATTGCTTCATGTTCCTTCTATTACTAGAAATTTTCTTTCCGTCCGTCAATTTTGTTTGGATAATTCTGTATTTTTTGAATTTCAAGAATTTGCACACTCGGGAGGCTCTACTTCAAAGCCATGTTAGAAATGGATTGTATGAACTTCCATCGAATGTCACGACCACACCTCAAGCATGCATTGGTGAAAGGACCTCTCTCCAAACTTGGCATAATCATCTTGATCACCCATTCCCTAGGACAACATCTTTTACCATCCGTAATTTCCATCTTCTTGTAGTGTCTAAAACACCTATGTCACCGTGTCAAGCTTGTCCACAAGCAAAGTCCCATGTTCTTCCCCCATCCTCCTTCACCATCTAGGTCACTTAAGCCCTTCATTTGACCATTTTTAGATGTTTGGGGACTGGCTCCTTTGCCCTCCTCTAATGGTTGTAGGTTTTATCTTTTTATCATTGATGACTTTTCTAAATATGTTTGGTTTTTCCCTTTACAATCTAAATCGGATATATCTACTATTTGCTTAGCCTTCTTTAAATATTTTAACAATTTCTTTTCATCAAAAATTAATTCCATCCAATCCGACTGGGGGGGGGGGGAGTTTCGGCCCCTTCAAAAAATTAGTCAATCCCTTGGCATTCACTATCGTGTCACTTGTCCATATTCTCATCAACAAAATGAAACGGTTGAATGCCGGTATTGACATGTTGTCGAAACCGGACTCTCTTTACTTGTTCATGGCTTGGTTCCCCAATGACATTAGGCCGAGGCTTTTCAAACTGCAGACTTTTTAATTAATCGGATGCCCACTCCAATCTTGAAAAATCAATGTCCATTTCAGGTTCTTTTTAATCAATCTTGATCCTGTGTTTTCATTAGTTACACTCCGGATCACAAAGGTTATAATTGGCTTCACATACCCATGGGTCGTATCTACATTTCACGAGATGTCCAATTTCACGAAACCACCTTTCCTTTTGCTCAACCCAACCTAAATATTCCCCACCCCTCACTGCCTACATGGCCAGGTATCTCTGAACAGCCCAATGGTTGCACACTCCCCTTACCGCAACCCATAACCTCTCGAGCCCTATGTCAACTTCTCCTGCTCTCTCATCTCCTTGGTCAACCTCTTCTCCCTCAATATGGACTGCGCCGCCTCCTCTCCATTCCACTCATCTCTTGGTACCTCCTCCAACCACTACATCCCACCTTATGCAAACTCGTTCCAAAAATCACATTCATAAACCCTTACAGTGCACTGACAGCACTG
This sequence comes from Cyclocarya paliurus, assembly GCA_029856935.1. Lineage (NCBI taxonomy): Eukaryota > Viridiplantae > Streptophyta > Magnoliopsida > Fagales > Juglandaceae > Cyclocarya > Cyclocarya paliurus. The sequence goes on along the minus strand of JARVXP010000207.1, from coordinate 2,370,396 downwards.
TCCCGTCACCCACTCCCAAAACCTTTCTCACTCATCTCTCGATTTCTTCTGTTGCTCTCAACAAAAGTGCACAAATGTCCATTCTTGAAGAACCACAATCTTTTACTGAAACCTCTAAGTACTCTGTATGGCGCGAAGCCATGGAAGCTCAGTTCCATGCACTCTTGCATAATCACACTTGGGACTTGGTCTCATTTTATTCCTCTTTCAATATACTCGGCGCCAAGTGGGTACTCAAAACGAAACACCATGCTGATGGCACCATTGAGCGACACAAGGCACGCCTCGTGGCTAAAGGTTTCATTAGCAGGAATGTTTGGATTTTCCAGGAACATTTAGCCCTGTTGTAAAACCCGTCAACTATCCATTTAATCATTTCAATTGCAGTATCTTCAAGGTGGTCGTTGCATCAGTTGGATGTCCAAAACGCATTTATACATGGAGACTTGGAGGAGGCCGTCTACATGCAACAACCTCCAGGATTTGCATGGTCTTAAACAGGCCCTTAGGGCCTGGTTTGCTAAGCTAAGCAATCGCTTCTCTCTTTAGGCTTTTATGCATCGAAGTCTAATACTTCCTTGTTTATTTACACTACTGCATCTGATGTTATTTTTTTATTAATCTATGTGGACGATATCAACATCACTTGGTCCAATTCAAAATTTATTTCTGATTTTTTCGCAGCATTGAAAGTCTCATTTCCAATAAAAGACTTAGGTCATTTACATTATATTTTAGGCATCGAGATTACTTGTGATACACACGGCCTGTACACGTCCCAATCCAAATAATTTCTGATTTGTTAACACGAACAAATATGCATAATTCTAAATCTGTGTCCAATCCCATGTCATCAGCTGCTAAGTTGTCTGCCCTTTGTGGATCTTCCTTTGAAGATCCTCATCTATACCGTAATGTCATTGGGAGCTTACTAGGGCTGCAAATGAACAGAGCAGTTCGTGAATAGTTCGAGCTCGGCTCGTGTATACTCGATTCGAACTCGGTTCACTTAATAAATGAGATGTTCGTAAACACTAATATAGGTTCGAATATTAAACAAGCAAGACTCGTATAAACTCAGCTCGACATGGTTTAGACTCGTGAACAAAACTCGTATAAGCTTGACTTGACTCGTTTGAGCTCGTTTTGAACTCGTAAGATGTTTTATATATGTATGTGTTATATATATTACACGTTAGTTATATTTTATATACTTAATTATATATTATTAATTTATTTATAGTTTACCTTATTTAATATATATGTTATGTTCCCAAAATGTGTATAGGATACTTTTATATCATACAACTACAACTATTGATTTATTATGTTATCTATATGTATTAAATAGTTTAGTTTATTACATTTATATTGTGTATTATTCTTTTAATTTATAACTATAAGTTATTTTTATAAAAAAGTTATACCATAAGAATTTTGAATCAAAATTATTTGATTGAATGGTTAAATGGTTTGAGTTTTTTTTTTTAATTTAAAAATATTTTATTAATCAAAAAATAAGATTTCAAAATAAAAAATAAAAAATCGAGTTCGAGCTCGATCGAGCTATTCGAGTTCGAGTCGTTTGTTATTTTTAGTTGAGCTCGATTCGAATTCAAAAAACATTAATGATTAACGAACCGAGTTTGAATAAGGATATTCGAGTATTATTTGAGTTTGAGCTGAGTTCGAGTGAGCAAACATGTTAATCGAGCTCAAGTACCCTTGTTCGAATTCGACTCAACTCGGTTCATTTGCAGCTCTAGAGCTTACAATATCTGTCCTTTACAGTTTACTCAGCCAGATATCTCATTTGCTATCAATAAAGTTTGTCAGTATATACATTGTCATAGACTCTCCCATTGGCAAGGTGTGAAGCGAATCCTTCGCTACTTGCGTATGACTCAAAACTTTGGTCTTTATTATTTTGTCTCTTCATCATTTTCCTTGTCTGCCTTTTCTGATACCGACTAAGCCTGGTGCCCTGATGATTGTAAGTCTACTGGAGAATTTTGTGTGTACTTTGGCTCTCATTTAATCTCTTGGGGCTCAAAGAAACAACCCACCATTGCTAGATCATCCATAGAGGCCAAGTATAAGGCTCTTGCTAATACTACTTGTGAAATTATTTGGTTACAATCCTTACTTGGGGAACTTAATATTTTTCTGTCTGATCCACCAACTTTGTGCTGTGATAATCTTGGTGCAACATATCTCTCTATTAAACCTATTTTACACTCTCTCACCAAACACGTTGAACTTGATTATCACTTTGTGAGAGATCGTGTAGCTGCAAAAACACTCAAGGTTTCCTTTATCTCAAGTAAAGATCAAATAGCTGATATCTTTACTAAGCCTCTGTCTACTACTTGATACAATCTACTATGATCAAGCGTCACCATTTCATTGGTGCCCCTTGGATCAAGGGGGGCTATTAAGGCCTCAAGCCATAAGAACAATTCTGTACCACGTTCCAACCATAAGGACAATTCTGTACCACGTTCCACTATTGTGCTGCAGGTCCTTAGCCACAACGATGAGGAAAATGCCATTGCAGCTCGCTCCATTAATGTCCTGCAGGAAATCAACTCTGAATGCTCTGCAAGAGCCTCTGCCAACAACAGCCAATGAAGCATTTCGACACCTAGCACCATCTAGAATATTCCTGTGTAATTATTCTACTGATGTGAGTTGTTTTGAGTAATCTGTGTAAAGGGTCTCTTACTGAGAAAGTGTATATATATATATATATATAGGAGCAAAAATACATTGTGAGGGTGGAATAGAAAAATGAAAACAGAGTCCTAAAACAAAAGCTTTTCAGCTACACATTTACTCAAACATTTTGTGTGCACATCTATTATTCTCCTTCCTTACTCTATCGTGTCATCTCCTAATGGAGTTGACTCCTTAAAGTTCTTTATGTAATACTTAAAGACATGAAATAGGGATATTCTAGTTCATTTTTCTGTGTGCATGATGGATTCTGGTGTAGAGGAGTTTGAACAGATGGTGCATTATTTCCAGTTGCACACTTTGAGTTTGAAAGATAGGGTTGTGCCAAAGTCTCCTCAGAACTCGAATATCATACAAGAGAATTACCTATCTCCTTATGTCTGCGGGATACTATATATGATGAATAAATTAAAATTACATAGTGAGTAAGACACTTGATCTAGGATTTCCTTATTGCTAATGAGGAATCATGCCCCATCTCCAATTTACAGAGCATTCCGTATCCACACTTCACAGGGGAGTATTAATGCAAGCAAAATTTTCAAATGTCATTTTGGCAAACTACAAGTATCAATACAAAAGCAACTCTATAAGAAAGTTGCAGCTTCCTGAAGCACGGTAGTTATTTCAAATGCCTTTGAGTATCTACTCCTACACCACACTGAAGAGCAATGAGTGAGCAATAACACTTATCGAAACGATATTAGATCACTAAAAAACTAACACATGAAAATGAGACAGAGATACAATAGCTACACAAGTCAAATAAGGAGCAATACAACATTCTCCTATACAAGAAGCAGACACCAACACTAATAGCAGACTGCAGATTTTACTAAAGCATCAATCCTGGGGCTTTCAAAACTTGATAGCATTGCTAAACAATTATAGGGTGAAAAAGAAAGAAGCCAATGAAATTTCAATTACTCATATACAATCAGCAAAACTAGGAAACATAGCACTTTCATAAGCTGACTGCCCTCAAAACAGAAATATTATGATAGAAATAATAATATCTTTCTTTCATTGTGATGAAGCAGAGGATCCAAAACTGCCGTTCATAAAATATTGCCATTCAAAAATCAAAACTATTGCCGTTCATAAAATAAAAGGGCAAAAAACCGTGTTAAAATCAAAACTAGAAATTGAAAAAAATCAAAACTAAAATCAAGGCTAGGTTTCAGATTTTACCGTGTTATTGCTTGTCATGCTAGAGAGAAGCTGCTGCGATGTCCTGCTGGAAAGAATAGCCGCGGGAGAGAAAGAGGGAAGCTTTTTGAGTCGTGGTGCCGTGCCTGAGAGAAGGAAGTGAAAAGGGAAGAAGAAGAGCCACATGAGAGAAAGAGGGAAGAAGAAGAGAAAGAACGCGGGAGAGAAAATGGAAGAAGAAAAAGAAGAGATGCGGGAGAGAAAGAAGAAGAAGAGCCATAGGAGAGAGAGGGAGCCAAAATATAATAAACAATGAGATTTAGACTTGCTAAAGTACTTTTCATCTTTGAAAAGAAAGATAAAATTACTATAGCTCATATTTTAGATGAAATGGATTTGGCTAATTCAATGTGGGCCAACTATTGATAAAAATAAGTTAAATTTGAAGATAAAAAGGCATTTGATTAAGTCAATGTCAATGCTCTAACGAATAGTGTGAGATCCCTAATTTTGAGCATTTATTACTATTATTGTTCATTTATTATTGATACTTTTATTTCGGTTTATTATTATCATTATTTTGGTTTTTATTATTTTATTTATTTAATTGCTAAGGTTATGATATATTTTATTTTAATGTGTCTTTTATTTATTTTATTTTGATCTTTTGAGTTTGAATTTTATGTAGTGAATTTATAATGTTTTTTTTTTCTGTTGGGCCGTGTATGTATGAAGTTGGAGCCCAACCCATTTCAAGTAGGGGCATCCCCTTTTGAGCCAAGTTATGCATTCTGAGCATGATAGAAACCTTTAGAGCCCCTTTTTATTTCTCTTCTTCCTAGCATCGTCCCCCCCCCCCAACACAGGCTTTCTCCTCTTCTCCTTCTTGCTGCAAAGAGAGCTCATGTCGTCCACCGCCGTGCGCAACCAACCTTGCTCTTCCACCGTCGGACCTCCTCATGCTAACTCCGTGCGACTCTCTCTCTCTCTCTCTCCCCCCTCTGTAACCTGTGTGTGATGCTGTTAGTGTCGCAGCCCTTCATCTGGCCTCCATCACCACTGCACTAGTAGCTTCCCCCTTCACTGGCGACATCCAGCCACTGGTGAAGCCCCCCGACATTCCCTTTCTCCCCACAGCTCTCTTTCTCAAAAGGGGTCTCGGATGCATGGGTTCTCCCTCTCTAGCTCCTCTCACAGCCGCCGCCCCCGCCTACAGCCCGGGCACCACCACGACCTCGTTGGACCAACCCCTAGCTCCTCCTTGGCCAACCTAGCCTTCTCCCTCTCTCGAATTCATTATGCACGGCAAGATGCTGCTGTGCTCTGCCCAACATCGCCACCAATGGACCGCCATGAAGCACCGCCCACAGCTATCTTTTGGTGGCCACGCAACCACCCCCGAGTGCCCCACTTCCCTTTCCTATCATCCTCTCCCCTCGGTTCCCACCTAACTCTTGGGTGTTAGCCCTTCTCAGTCGAGGTTACGTTGTGCTCCGCCGTGCTATTTGATGAAACCCTCTCCTCCACGCACTAGCAACCTGGATCTACCATCCCTCTTGAGAGAAAACCCACCAAAAGCCCTCTATCTCACCCAAATCTGCTGCTGCCACCTTTGCTCCGCCGTGCTCCATCGCTACTATGCTACTTTTGGCGACACTTCGCGACGTGCGCACGAGATACCCTAGGCAGCACACCCGATCATCCATAAGTCTGTTGTCTCGCATTGTAAGTAATCTTCTGATGCTACTGTTTTTGGATTAGAATATTATTTTTACTGCTAACACTTTTCTGTAGTCTAGTTGGATTGAGTTGGGCCTTGGGTCCAATGGAGCATTGGGAAATTAAACTGTTGTTGAGGTTGGTTTGGGTCTTGGGCCAGAAACGGAGGTTGGGATAACGCATGTAGTTGTGATTGGGAATTGTGAAACTGGATGATTGAGATTGTTGTGGTTGTATATGTTATGTTGAGTGATTTGCTATGTCATCTAATATATTGCTTATCATGCATATGTGCATTTTATGTTGTTGCTATCCAATCTATTTATATAACTGTGTTGTGTAATGCCATGCTGTATGAATGGGATTTGGGGTTTATGTGTTGGTTATAACGTGTGGATACGTGTGTATCACGACCTCAAGTTGAGATAGAGCATTATCTCGGTAGAGCTCATTTGGTCATTTAGGAGCTTGATAAACTGAGTGACGTCCCATTGGTTGTTGTTGGGTAATAACGGGCTTGGACGAGACGGTCTCATGCCGACTTCGTGGCCCTCTGCTGGCGGAGCTAGAGGATGCTTGGTCATGCACGCGCTGGGCGTGTAGCTTGGCATCGCTCGTTATGAAGTCACATGCACGAACGTTACTCAATGTGTGACAAAGATAGTCAAGTTGTGCGGATGATCCATAGGGAGACCATGGTGCATGCTTAATAAAATAAATGGTTAAATATGGGCCAATGGGGTTTTTGGCATGTGTGATTAAAATGTGTCTTTTTGGGAAAAATGGTAGATTTTGTTCTTGCATATTCTACTATGTGGCTATGGATGTGTTGGTTGCATTTATATGTTTTAATCTCTTGTATGTCATTTGGTTGCTTACTTGCTAAGACTTCATAATCTCACTGTGGTGTTTCCACCTACTGTTTCGTTTTATGGAACCATAGTCTTTGTTGTAGAGGGAGAGTTTGAGAAGGACTGGCTCTGCCGGAGGAGCGATTTGAGATTTATTTCCCCTCATGTTATGTTTCTCTTCTTTTATTTATTTTCAGTTGGATGACTGTATTACCTCTTGGAGGATATAATTTTTGGGTTTTAAGGTTTAAAACTTTCTGGTACTTAGTTGTGATTGCTTTTTATATTTTCCGCTGCAATTATGTGTTGCACATATTTTACTTGTTGCACACACTAAGCACATGGTGATGGGGTGCGTGGGTCCGTGTGATCGTTATTCTGGTATCATGACATCCATCAAATCACACGTGGGGTCGAGGGCGCCACAAACAGCCTGTTTGCTTGCTCATGAAATTCAACTATATATATACATGCTCACAAATTGTAAGATGCATGCACCGAAAATATAAACGTCTGCTTTGACAACTTTTAAGCTTTGTTTGGTTACCAAATCAAACTCAACTCATCTCACTTATCATTATAATTTTTTTCAAATTCTAACACAAAATATAATAAACAATTTAACTTTTTTAAATCTCAAAATAATAATAATATTAAAAAATAATATTTTATCATCTAAATTCAATTCAACTCAACTCAACTCACTTCAATATTCAAACGCATCTTTAGAGTATGACGTTAACTTTTACGAATGCTAATTAAGCACCTGATCAATTGAAGTCCCTCTAGTCTCTGATTACAAGCTAGTGTACCTGGCTCCATGTGTTCCTTAACCTTACTAACGGTCCGTGAAGGGATTCATTTATTTTTATTTTTGAAAAAAGAGCATTTTTAACAATAAGAACAGGCCTAAAATCTGAGTTCAAAATCACTGACTGAATAAAGTTTTTGTATTTATTTTAGAGAAATATGTGTAGTTTTATGGTTCCGCCACTAAATCAAGGAATTATAACTTTTTATTTAATCTCAAAAGATCACTTGTACACAGCCATTAATTAATTCAGGCAATTAAGGCCTTTTCTCGAAAGATAGTTGTATATGGAAGTTCAATCATCCAAATAAAGAACGAAAGAATGAAATAGGGGTAACACTCAAAATGGTGTAGGAGTCTTTTCCACAACTTTCAAACATCCTTCAAAATTATCAAACTTCGTGAGATACTCTTAAATTCAATTCATTTTTCAATTGTCGAACAGGTGATATCTGGTGGTTCAGGAGGAGGCGAGGGACCGCCATTAGGAAAAATCCTGCAGTATCCATTGAACCCTTGCCCTCCTATGAAAAATTATAAAATCATCGAAACTATTTAATACTCTTATTGGTGGGTATTAGAATAATGTGAAAGAACGAATTTCTAGTGTCAAAGGAGATGGCGAACCGGATCAAAGCCTGGCCGCCCCAATAACTTCGGCATAGGGCATCGAAGCTCATATTCATCAGTCCACAACCAGACCCAACTGCCGTGGTAAAACTCCGTTCCTCCAAATCGCCATTCAAAGCTTGACACACATTTGATGGTATTCTTCTTAGAAAAATTCTATTCATCATCTCTATACACTTTAGTTTTTTTTTCTCTTTCTAAATGTGTAGTATATAGATAATGAATAAAAGAATTTAATAAGTTTAAAAAGAATAATATTTAAAAAATATTTAAAATTAAAAAAATGTGATGTATGAAGATAATGAATTCCAAAACTTTCTTTCTTATATGCCGTGGGCCTGTGGCTAGCTTTGCACCAATCTCCTTATCATTGACGGTATTCCCCATGTCGTTGGCGTACTTCTCCAAACTCTCTGTACTTATCATCTTCAAACTTGTATATCTCTGCGTCCTATCCTATTAATCTCTTCCTTCGACAATCTCGCCTTGTCATTGGTGATAGAGATCTTGGGACTCCCACGGGTGGTTCTCTCCCAAGCATTCAAGATGCCATTGGCATGATGTCAGGATCACCCTTGGGTGCTGCAAGAATGCCACAAAGCGTCAATTCTCCCAACCAGAAGTTGTCTGCAGTTCTTGCCCATAAGCAGCATTAAAAGTGAAGGACCTTAGATCCTTAGTTCCATTCTGTCCAAAAATCTAATATAAACAGCATAAAAAGTGTTAGGGACCAACATAACGTTTCTTTTTCTTAAGTTCATTTAACTGAAGAGGATCTCAACTAAAACAGAAAGATTAAAGCACACCAGAACGAAATGTTCGTACAAAATAAAAGCAGAAATCATCAGGCCATGGCAACTTCGCTGGAACTCTAGCTACGGCAGACTTGGTATCCATTACAGTCGTCTATTTGGTTGAGGGGAGCTATTCAATAACTCATTTGTTATCATGACGTATCTGCATTTATCGGATTGCAGATTAACTCAAGCTCCGTAAGCTTGTTCTCAAACTCAGCTGCCTCTGAAAATTGGATGTCATCTAACCACCGCATCACCTGGTCTATAGCAGCTTCAATCTTCTCCATACCAGCAACGACGAGTGTGGCACAAATCTTCTTATCATTAATAGTGTTCCTTATGTTGTAGACATAGTTCTCCAAAGCTGCTTTAGCCTCAGCCCTCCCTCTACGCTGATCATCTTGTACCTTGTATTTCTCTGCATCCATGACCATCCTATTAATCTCTTCCTTGCAAAGTCTTGCCTTGTGATTGGTGATAGTGATGCTGCAACTCACACCGGTGCTCTGTTCCACAGCAGAAACGTTCAAGACACTGTTGGCATCGATATCAAAACATACTTTTAGCTTAGCAACACCCTTGGGTGCTGGAGGGACACCCTGAAGTGTAAATTCTCCCAACCAGTGATTATCCTCGGCTCTTGCTCTCTCACCCTCGTAAACCGGAAACCAAACAGAAGTTTGATTGTCGTAGAGCGTGGTCCAGTTCTTTTCCATCTTGATGGGAATGGTGGTATTCCTTGGAATCACAACACACATCAGATTATCTTCGCCAGAAAGTGCCCCCAAGGAAAGGGGGGTCACATCCAAGAGCACAACGTTTTGTACTTTTTCATTACCCATACCAGACAAGTTTGCAGCTTGAACAGCGGCTCCATATGCCACAGCTTCATCCGGGTTAATGCTCCTATTAAGCTCCTTCCCATCAAAGAAGTCCTGCAACAGCTGCTGAACCTTGGGAATTCGGGTAGAACCACCAGTAAGAACGACATCATGCACACTTTGCTTGTCCATCTCAGCATCAGTCAAACACTTCTCCACAAGCTCTATCGAATTCCTGAATAAATCCATGTTGAGTTCTGCAAATTTGGCACGGGTGATATTTGAGCTGAAATCAATACCCTCATACAAAGAATCAACTTCAATGGTAGTCTCAATTGCAGACGAGAGAATCCTCTTTGCTCTCTCACAATCAGTTCTCAACCTTCTTAGAGCTCTGGCGTTTCCGCTTATGTCCTTCTTGTGCCGCCTTTTAAATATTTGAACAAAGTGGTTAACCATTCTGTTGTCGAAGTCCTCACCTCCAAGGTGTGTGTCTCCAGCAACCGCCTTCACTTCAAAACTATTCTCCTCGACGATAAGAAGTGAGATATCTGCAGTACCACCACCCAGATCAAAGATCAATACATTTCTCTTGCCAATTCTACCCACCTTGTCAAGGCCGTAAGCAATTGCAGCGGCGGTTGGTTCATTGAGGATCCGCATGACATTGAGGCCCGCAATGCCACCGGCATCCATTGTGGCCTTACGCTGAGCGTCATTGAAGTAAGCCAGGACAGTAACAACTGCATTTTTCACCGTCTTGCCCAGATAGGCCTCGACAATCTCACGCATCTTTTTTAGGACCATCGATGAGATTTCCTCCGCAGCAAATTGTTTATCTTCACCCTTATAACTTACCACGATCATAGGCTTGTCTTTAGAACCTTCAATGACCTTGAATGGCCAAAGATTGATATCATTCTAAACCAACGAATCACTGAATCTCCTTCCAATCAACCGCTTTGCATCTGCAAAACACTAAAGCGTAAGATGCAGCAAATATAAATATCAAACTCTTCTAAATTTTTGATTGGCATGGTTTCCTTTTTTTCCTGTCTGAACTGGTAAATTAGTTATCACTGCATTAGCCAGAGGGAATTAAGTTTTGAAAAGAATCATTTTTTTAATAGTTGTAGTTCCAAATCCAATAAACATGTAGTAAATACACGAAGGAAAAAAAAATGAAAAGACAATTGACACATATTATGTTGTTCACAAAATTGATGGATTTTCACATTAAAATTTTGAAAATAAGTAATGCTGATAATCTAAGTTTAAAACGCTAAATTTGAAGATGATTAAAATATGTGCATAATACCTTGAATAAAGACTGTACTTCAAGTGAGAGATACAACACGTTTAGATGGTAAAAAGATCAGAACTATCCCTGGTTAAAATTAAGAGAAGTGGTACAATCGGAAACAAAACTCATAAATTGACATATTCTATAATACATTAGATCTAGTTTTATAATAAGATTTTTACAATATACCTCACCACGTTAAGCCACGTCTTAGCCATCGCCTCGATGTAGATTTGCATGCTCTCTTACTTTTTATTATAATTACTGTTGTTGCATCTTAAAAATAGACTATGAATAAAGGTATCATCAAGGAAGTGTAAGATCAAAATTTGCAGTTGTTGAGAAGTTTCTAGGAACTTTTCTCTCCGTACATCTTAGTTTTTTTCTCTCTTCCCTTTGTCAATGGTGTCTGTGTGCTGTTGACGGTAGATTAGTTTATTAGTTTGGAGATGAGTTCTACTAGTAGATTAGTTATTGAGTCAAAGGTCTTTGAGGTGAGAAGAGATGGGGGGTAAGGTGTGCATTACTGAGAAAGGATGGAAAGGTGTGAGCTGTTTATGGTTGGGTGTAGAGACTACTCGTTGGGTGGTTAGCTCACTTGAGGCTTGTATGAAGTCTGGGAGCAAAGGATTCTATTTTGCTCGAAGGGAAGAGGATAGAGGTCTCACAGCCCAGCGATGTTCAAATTCACGTGGTTCATACATGGTTTTGGCGGTGTATGGTGGGGGAGGACGCAGAAGCTATATTCTCATACTCGAAGACAAGGCTGGAATGGGGTGGAGGAAAATGGTGGAGGTGCTGAAAGGCATGGTCAGTGTTGATTCACAGGGGAGAGGGAATTCAGCAATGACGGTATCTTTGCCGACGATGGACAAAAACAGAGGTGGACAGGGAAGCACAGTAACTCTCCCGTTGGCTCGGTCGTACAAAGAGGTAGTGCAGACACCCCGTGATATGAGATTTTCTGCCTCGGTAGACCTGCAAAGAGCAGGTGAAGTTTTTGATTCGGTAGGTGTGCAGAGGCGAGAGGGTGATGGCAGAGGAGTGTTTGGGCAAAATGAAGTAAGAATTCTGAGGGATTTGCGGGATATGCAGGCTGCGTTGGAGTAGATGGCTGTTAAAGTCAAAGGTTTAATACGCTGCGTTTTGGGTAAAGAAGCCTTGGGGACGAGATTGGGCCTAGGTAGTGGACTGGAGCCCTCTATTCCAACGGAAGGGAAGCCCGTGAGGAAGGCCCAGCCCCAACGACAAGCCACGCCCGAGTCCAAACTTCAGAAGGGCTTCGTGTGGAGGAAGAAGACACAGCCTAGTGCCGGCCCAGCGACGGGTGGGTCAGAGCCACTATCACCGGCGAAGACCCAGACGGCGGCAAAGACTCAGATGGCAGTGTCGAAGGCCCTCGATACCTCGACAGAAGCAGTAGTGGGGTCAATGGAGCTTGGAGAGGTGATCTTATGTGATTCTGCCGATAGATGTGCTGCCATCGACGTGGTTCCTTCACAGACTAGGCCGACGGAGGTAGCAGTGATGAGTGAAGGGGGGCTTTCTGAGAGTAAAGACAAATACGACCCAGTTAGTGAAGATCGAGATGTTGCGGCTGAGCTGATACTAACACAAGGGTGCCCCCCCGGGGTACAGAAGGTGCCGATAGTCTCAGAGGAAGGCTTGGGTGGGTTAGAAATTGTTCCGATAGCCTCAGAGGAAGGCTCGGGTGAGTTAGCTTGGGAGGTAGGGGAAATTATAAAGTCTGCCGAGGGACATAATGAGGCCTTGTCCTTTAGGGTCATGCACTCGTTGATGGTGGAAGGGGGTAATAGCCTATTAAAGCATTTTTTGAATTTAAAGGGAAGTAGGCAGGCTGAATTTGAACTGCCAGATATGGAAGAACAAGATAGACCTTTGAACCCATAGCTAGAAGTAGCTATTTATGAGGAGGAGGAGGGGAGTTCATCACCATTACAGATGACTCCTCTTCAGATTGTGTCTAAGGAGTCTTCCGACTGGGTTTTTAAAAAAGTAGAAGAGATTCAAAGTTGTGTGGGTCTCTTTTATGATGGTTATGAAGAGCAATTGATGGCACTTCTAGTAGCCATTGAAGCTAGTCGATCCACGGCTGAGAAGTCAACTGCGAGAAAGGAGCGAGAGCTGAGACGTTTGCATTGTTCCATTAATTATGACAATAAGGAAGGTACTTTAGGGAGGGACAGATCTAAGGGGAGGGAAGCCAGTTTTGTTAATGAAGCCTAAAATTTTGTCTTGGAATGTAAGGGGGCTCAACAATGTCAATAAACGCCTCCGTATTAGATCCATGTTACATAGCTAGAAGATAGATGTCATATGCCTCCAAGAAACAAAACTGGAAATTATTGACAGGAGGATAATTAGGAGTTTGTGGAGAGGTTCATTTGTTGGTTGGTCTTATTTACCCTCTTTAGGTGCCTCAGGTGGTGTGCTAGTTATGTGGGATAGTAGAGTAGTCGAAATGGTGGAAGAGTGCATTAGGGACTACTTGGTGGCATGTGTATTAAGGAATATGGAAGATGGGTGGTCATGGGCATTAGCGAGTGTATATGGCCCTAATAGGGATCGGGTTAGGAAACTACTATGGGATGAAGTTTCAGGGTTGCCGTCTTTGTGGGATTTACCTTGGTGTTTATGTGGGGATTTCAATATAGTTCGCTTTCCTAGTGAGAGGGAGGGCCTATCTTCGACAACTACAGCTATGGAGGCTTTCTCACAGCTGATCTTTGATTTGAAATTGTTGGATCTGCCGTTGGTGGGGGGTGAGTATACGTGGTCCAATTCTAGAGGTGGTTCAAGATTGGACAGATTTTTAGTATCATCGTCATGGGAAGCTCACTATTCAAAATTGTGCCAAAAACGATTTCCAAGGGTAGGATCGGACCACTTTCCCATCATTCTTGAGTGTGGGGGTATTCATGAGGGCAAACAGTACTTTAAGTTTGAGAATATGTGGTTGGAAGTGGAGGGCTTTGTTGATAAGGTAAAAAGCTGGTGGCTGTCCTACCAGTTTGAGGGGACTCCTAGCTTTGTTTTGGCTAGTAAACTCAAAGTTCTAAAAACTTATTTGAAGATATGGAATAAGGAGGTGTATGGGTTGGTTGAGCAGGAGAAAAAAGGCCTTTGGGATGAGCTTCAATCCTTGGAAGCTGATGGGGTTAGCGAGGAGAATTTGTCTAGGAAGAATGAAGTAATAACTGAACTTGAGAGGGTTCTTTTGAGGGAGGAGATATCTTGGAGGCAAAAGTCGAGAGTTCTTTGGCTTAAAGAGGGAGATAAGTGCACTAGCTTCTTTCATAAAATGGCGAATTCCCATCGTCGTAATAATGCTATTGAGATGTTAAGAACTGGAAATATTCTGGTTTCCTCCCCTGCTGAGATCCAAGGGCAAGCAGTACAGTTTTTCAGCTCTATTTTAAGTGAGACGGAAGATTAGAGACCTAAGATTGATGGTTTGAACTTTGCAGCAGTGGATGAATATTCAGCAAGATGGCTTGAGAGGCCATTCGAAGAGCTGGAGGTGCACTGGGTGGTTTGTGGAATGAGGAGAGACAAAGCTCCAGGACCTGATGGGTTTACTATGGCATTTTTCCAAGATTGTTAGGAGTTTGTGAGGGAAGATGTGATGAAGGTGCTCCACGAATTTTTTGAGCTTCAAAAGTTTGAAAAATCTTTGAATGCCACCTTTATTGCCTTGATTCCAAAGCGAGTGGGTGTTTCGGAGTTGAAGGATTTTTGCCCAATAAGTTTAGTGAGCAGCGTTTATAAGATCATTTCAAAGGTGTTAGCAAATAGAATGAGCAAAGTGATGGAGAAGATCATTTCTAAATCTCAAAATGCCTTTGTTAGAGGACGATAAATCATAGACTCAGTGCTGGTTGCAAATGAATGTGTTGATAGTCGCATTCGGGAAGGATTATCGGGGGTTCTTTGTAAGTTGGATATGGAAAAAACTTACGATCATGTAAACTGGAATTTTCTTTTGTAGATGCTTAGAAGATGTGGTTTTGGAGACAAGTGGTGTGGCTGGATAAGCTACTGCATTTCAACTATCCGCTTTTCGGTGCTTGTTAACAGTCAGCCTTGTAGATATTTTCCGAGTTCAAGAGGTTTGAGGCAGGGGAATCCTTTATCTCCCTTCCTATTCGATATTGTGATGGAGACATTGAGTCGTATGGTGGAGGCAGTGGTAGGAGCAGGTTTTATCTCAAGTTTTTTAGTGGGATCTAGCTCTAATGGCTTTACCACAATATCCCATTTGCTTTTTGCTAATGATACCCTTGTTTTTTGTGAAGCTGTGGGGGAACAAATTCAAGTTTTGAGAGCTGTCCTGCTGTGTTTTCAAGCTTTTTCTGGATTAAAAGTGAACTTAAGTAAATCAGAGTTGGTACCAGTAGGAGATGTACACAACATTCATCATTTGGCAGCACTTATGGGGTGTAAAGTTGCCCCTCTACCCATAAAATATTTGGGACTACCTTTAGGGGCATCTTTTAAGGCCAAACACATTTGGGATGGGGTGGTAGAGAAGATAGAGAGGAAGTTGGCAGCATGGAAAATGACTTATTTATCTAAAGGGGGTAAGATTACTCTTATAAAGAGTACCCTCTCTAATATCCCTACTCACTTCCTTTCTTTATTTCCTTTGCTGGTCGGTGTGGCCAACCGAATTGAAAAATTGTATAGAAACTTTTTATGGGGAGGTATGGGAGAGGAGACTAAAACTCCCCTAGTGAGTTGGAAAAAAGTGTGCTGTCTGATGGCTGATGGAGGCTTGGGTATTCACAGCTTACGTAGTTTTAACAAGGCATTGTTGGGGAAGTGGTTATGGAGATATCATGGGAAAGAGGAAGCATTGTGGAGAGGGTTGATTGATCGTAAGTATGGTAGTGATTGGGGAGGCTGGTGCACTAAAGAGTGTAGGGATTCGTATGGAGTGAGTCTTTGGAAGTTTATTAGGAAAGGATGTGGCTGTTTCTTGAAACAAGTTAAATTTTCGGTTGGGAATGGTTCTAAAATCAGGTTTTGGTCGGATATTTTGTGCGGGGATACTGAATTGGCTAGAGCCTTCCCGGTTGCTTTCAGATTGGCGACTAACAAGTTAGCTTCAGTTTTAGAGTTGATGGGATCTTCCAATGGAGGGGTACTTTGGGATGTTAGCCTCTCCAGATCTGCCAAAAATTGGGAAATAAAGGAGGTTACTGATTTTTTCAGATTGTTATATTCAGTGGAGATAAGAAGACAGGGTAGGGACCAACTATGCTGGAGACAAACAGCCACTAAAAAGTTTACAGCTCGGTCATATTATAAAGTGATTTTAAACCAGCCCCATATTGGCTTTTCTTGGAAGAGGATTTGGAAGGCTCATGTTTCGACTAGGGTGGCTTTTTTTGTATGGACAGCAGCATTAGGGAACATTCAGACTATAAACAATTTGAGGAAGCGTGGAATGATTGTCTTGGATTGGTGCTTTATGTGCAAGAAAGATGCAGAATCAGTGAACCACCTACTTCTTCATTGTAAAATGGCTAAAGTGCTATGGGATGGAGTGTTTGGAATGGTTGGGCTGAGCTGGGTTATGCCAAGAACAGTGGTTGAATTTTTAGCAAGCTGGTCCAACTTTCAAATGCATACTTGTCACCGAGTGGCAACCGCTTGGAAAATGTTGTCTTTGTGTATTATGTGGTGTATTTGGTTAGAGAGAAACGAGAGGTGTTTTAATGATAGAGAAAGCAATATAGACGAATCTTAGAAGTTTTTTACAAGCACTATGCTTAGCTGGTTTTCTGCTATTGTACTCAAGGGAGGGGTTGTAAATAACTTCATGTCTTCACTTTTCTAACTATTAGAATGTAATTAGGTGTTTCTTTATATATTTTCTGTGTACTTGGGTTTCGACTATTACTTTGTGTTTTAATAAAAATTTTAACTTATAAAAAAAAAAATAGACTATGGCTATGCATGGAGAATTAACGTACCAAAAAAAAAAGTTCTCAACCAAAAAAATAAAAAAGGAAAGAAAAAATAAAGAATGAGAAAAATGATTTGAGAAATTACCAAAGACGGAGTTAGTAGGGTTCCTGGCGACTTGGTTCTTGGCGGCATCACCGACGAAGCGCTCCTTTTCGGTGAATGCAACATAAGAAGGCGTCGTTCTATTTCCTTGATCATTAACTATTATCTCTACTCGATCATTTTGCCATACTCCCACACACGAGTATGTCGTTCCGAGATCGATCCCTATTGCTGGGCCCTCCTTCCATTCTTCGGCCATTGTTGTCGATTTCCAGAATGATCACGGTATTGAAGCAAGTGATCTATATGTCTCTCGGAGATGGTCTTTTTATATAATTTGTTTCCTTGCCCACGAAGTAGACGGCATTTGAAAAAGTGCTTTTTCTCTGATATTTGCGCACAGGTGAATAGACAATCGAAAAGAAAAAGTGAAAGGGAATCTTAGTACTTTGTTGTTTTTTTTGGGTATGATTATATTTGTAGAAGGTTTGTTAAGGGGATTGCTATTATGTCTTTTTAATTTATTAGTTTTGAGTGCTTTTAATATAAATTATATATTTTTTATTTTATTTTTTATTTTATTTTTTATTTTAAATATTTTTTAAAAATATTTAAATATTTTTTAAAAATAAAAAAATATCAATATACTAAAAGTATATTCAATAGATTATGTAAAATCTATGTTTTTGTAAAATTTGAAGGAAATAATTCAATATAACCTATCCAATAGATTATGTATTTTATAACTAATATCTAGTTTGCTACATTACCATCTCTACATTTACAGAACACTATTCATACTTGTATAAATATTTAATTCATTTATCTCTCAATTTTTTATTCTTTATTCATTTTTTTATTTATTTTATACTTTTTACTTTATTTGAAATGAATAAAATATATTAAAAAGTATAATATTTAAAAGATATAAAGAAAAAATAGATAAGTTGATGTATGGTATATTGTAAAAGATAATATGTAAAATAGAAAAAATGAATTTTGGTGATATATTTTAAATGATAGGATGAATAATCCATTCGTTTGAATTTACAAACCACCTCAACTTGTCTCAACTTATCTCATTTTCATCATTACAACTTTATCAAATTCTTATACAAAATATAATAAATAATTTTAACTTTTTCAAATTTCAAAACAATTTTTTCAAATTTTCACACAAAATATAATAAACAATTCAACTTTTTCAAATCTCAAAATAATAATAATATTTAAAAATAATATTGTAAAAATATTTTCTTCTACTATTCACAAATCATCTCAACTCATCTCTAGATCTAAATGACTCATAAGAGTACTTCTATAGTCACCTCCTTAAATATTAAGTAAACAATATTAAAAATTAAATAAAATACATGAGTGGGTAAATTAAGGGAGCATAGTATCATGTTCTTTGTTAAATTAGACCCATTTGGATAAGAGTTAATCTCAACTCATCTCATCTTATCTAATTATTACAAATTTCTTAAATTTTTACATAAAATATAATAAACAATTCAATTTTTTGAAATCTCAAAATAATAATAATATTAAAAAAATAATATTTTAACAATATTTTATTTAATTTTAAACTTATATCTCAATTCATCTCATCTCAACTCACTATTCAAACCTCACCTAATTATTTTAGTCAAATTACTTCACTTTTATTCAATTTATGGGAATTATTAAAAGGTTCTCGCTTGTTTCCTTTTTGGTGGCTCTATAGCGACTGTAGGAGCTCCCATGGGATTCTTGATAATATATTTTATCTATGTTTTTCTTTTATTTTTTTACATCTATTTTTTTTAATCCTTTTAAAATTATTATTTAAAAAAATCAAAATACCATTAAAAATACTTAATCAATCATTAAATAAAATAAAATAAAATTTCAGCGGAAGCTCCTAGTCGAAGAGTAGTATTAGGTTATGCTTGGAGGCAAAGATGAGAAATCTCATCTTATCTCTATCTCATCTTATCATTATATCTTTTTCAAATCTCCATACAAAATATAATAAACAATTCAACTTTTTCAAATTCTAACTTAACTTTTTCAAATCTCAAAACAATAATAATATTAAAAACTAATATTTTAAACTTTCATCTTAATACTATTCATAAAATTTTTCAGAAATTCTCATCTTATCTCATCTACCAAGCATAATCTTATTCTTCCTTTTAAGAGACATCATTTTTTAGAATTTCTATTCATTTTTCTGTACATAAATAATTCTTTCTTAACACATTATTTATTTATGTGATCTAATATAATTTTTTTAAAAATAAAACATAAATATTTTTTTTAAAATTTAGCCTTCTATGTCAATTATGTGCCGAGTGTGTTAAAAAAGAGATTTACTTTTTCTTCTTTAAAATAATGGCATGTCCTAAAAAAATGAACATATGCGCGCATGTAATCGAAAGAGAAAAGAAAAAGACATGACCTCAAAAGAATGAAGATTGTAACTTTAATATTATTAAAATTTGAAAAATAGTAATACTACTAACTTTGCTATAATTTTCTGTTATAGTACAATCATTGATAAAGATTATCAAATCGTGCAGCACAAGTTTTGTAATGGAATTTGTGAGAAACTATTGGTTTTATTGCTTTTCAGTCGTGCAACTAATACCCAAATTTGATTATTACAAAAACAGATATGAAGTTTATTCATATAATTATTTTTAAAACGAAAAATATTAGAATAAATTTCAAATGTATAAAAGAGAGCGAGGTGGTAGATTTTAATTCTCGAAAATATCTTTTTTTTTGTAAAATTATAAAAAGAGGGAAATTTTTTTAAATAGTCATCACGGTAACGTGTACACGCTACATAAGAAAATAATATGCCGGAAATAAGAGAAATAGATGTTTAAAGTAGGTTATAATAAAATTCTAAGGCCTGGTTTGGATTAAGAAATCTCTCAACTTATCTCATCTAATCGTTACAATCTTTTTAAATTTTTACACAAAATATAATAAATAATTCAATTTTTTTAAATCTCAAAACAATAATAATATTACAAAATAATATTCAAACGATATTTTATTCAATTTTTATCTCAATCCATTTCATCACAATTTAGTATTCAAACATTTCCTAAATGTGACATGGCAATTACACATTACACAATAATATATTAAAATTGGACAATGTGAAATATATTAAACTCGAGAGGTGGTGTGAGTATGTGAGAACTAAGGGTGTAGAGATTTTGGTCCCGACCGGAAAAATTGATTTGACCAAAAATTTTGTTCCGGACCAGATCGAACTATATAAATATTTAAAATATTATTTTTATATAGTAATTATATAAGTTATTAATATAATTTTCATCTAATTTATTATAATTGACCATATAAAATATTAAATAATATATGTTATGAATTAATAATATATCATAAATCATATGATAATTTATGTCATTATACGGAAATAGACAATAGTATAAAAGAAATATTAGTTCTATAATTATTTTTATTCTATTCATATGAAAAAATATACATTATGTGAAAAATACAGTACTACTAATCAGGCTAGCCAACCATCACCAATCTCGTAAAAATATGTATTTCTTATAATTACCAATTCATGCATTTTTTCTTGAAAAAACAATATAAATAAATTATATAATACATAATCAAAAACTTGTATATATACAATAATACAAAGAATATCACCAGTACAACAAATAATTATATATATAAAACCACCAACACAAGTTTTCAATATCTACGTGCATGCATCATTAAAACTTAAAAGACTTTTGGTTTGAAGAATTCTTGCATGTTTTTTTGGTATCATAATCAATCAGTCATTAGGAATCTTCACATGTGGCTAATGAATAGAGAAATAAGCAAGCATTTAAAAATGAATGATACTATATTACTAAAATACTAAATATATCATACATAATCTACTATTTACACTTATTTGAAATAATTAGGTAGTTTTTTTTAAGATACATAAGTTGCAAGCAAGCCTTAATAATATATGTTATCAATTAATCATATATGATATATTGTTGTGAAACTAAAGGAAGATAACAAAATATACAAGATAAAATTGACTCTTCAGGAGCTCAATATTTTTCACTGTTAATTTTTATTTTCTTCTCATAAACTCGTAGTATACACTCATACTTATGAGCACTAGGGTTAGTGATTCTCTCGAGTGGTGTGATGAGTATCTATTGAGTGAACTCACAGGTTGATAATTTGATATTCGCTCGAGCACCAGATCGAGTGGAAAACGAGCGAACTCACGGGTTGATCTTAGCTCAACGCCAGATCAAGTAGAAGTCAAGCAAAATAATGGGTTGTTATGGACGCTTGCTGAGTTGCGTGAAACGACGCTATTTCATGCAACGCATTATTATTATTATTATTTTTAAAATTACCCTTGTTGAAACGGTGGCATTTAGCTTTATTTTCAAGCCAAACGGTGCCTTTTCAACCTAGGTTCTCTCATCTATCACCCTTTCCCCCTCAGTTCTCTCTCACTCTCTCATAATCTCATTCTCTGTCCCAAGTCCCCCTGCTTCAAATGGCAATAAGAAACACTAGAACTCCCAGCGCCTCTGCCGCAACTTCCAACCACTCCATCACATGCTGCCATTGTTCTAAGGTACGAAATCACTCATGATAATTTTTATCTCGTGTTTTTCTATTTACATTGGAAAAAAACTGGAAAGACAAAGTTGTTTAGGAAATCGAAAAGATCCATAGGACCATATGAATTGATTTAATGACGTATTTTTTCCCATGTTCTTGCCTGTTTTGCTTTTGGTGATGTAATTTTTTTATGGATAGTTGGGGTTGTTGTAGTTTTGACGATTTTGTGATTTGAATCATTTGATCTTTGTAATTTTTTTATCTTTACATGTGTTTGATTATTCGTTATGATGAAGTCTATGGATACTTGTTTGTTACTAATTTGGTAATTGTTAAGTTGTAATCTAATTTGTTTTGGACTTGTTAATCTAATTGGTTATGTGTTGGCTTAGTGATTTCATATTTATCATTTGAATGGCATAACTGCTTAAGTCTAGAAAAATTTTAAATTTGGACTTGTTAAGTTAAATTTTGTATGGTTATTTTTCTAGATGGACCCTACAAAAGAAACTATTATGGGGGACTCTACCATCGATGATGCTAATGAGTCAACACAAGGGTTTAGTGGCATTCATCCACTCCCACCCAATGTAAGTACTAAAACAAGTGGTGGTAGAGCTAGGTCAATAGTTTGAGTTCACTTTACAAAAATACCAAAAGATGATCTCACTAAACCTAGGGCTACATGTAATTACTGTGGTGCTTCATATGTATGTGATACAAAGACCAACGGTACAAAATTCATGAAGTACCACATTGAGAAACAGTGTAAGAAATGTCAGTTTAATAAGACGGACAAGTCTCAAACTACTTTAGGTTGGAAAGTGAATGACGGAGGAAGTCGTAGTGGGGGACTTGTTCCCATAGCATTTAGTGTTGAGACTTGTAGACAAGCCTTAATGGATATATTGATTCTTGATGAGTTACCTTTTAGGTTCTTTGAAATGAAGAGTTTCAAAAGATTTATGTTTGTCGTTTGCTCTAAGTGGGCAGGGATTCAATCTCGGATCATGATTGTGAAATATTGTTTTAAGTTGAAAACCACTCTTCAAGGGCAACAGATTTCCCTTACCACGAATACATGGACATCTGTGTAAAATCTCAATTATATGTGTGTCACTACACACTTTATTGATGATGATTGAAATCTACACAAGATAATTTATTTCTTTTTGTTTGGTTGAAAATCACAAAGGTGGTACACTTTGTAAGGCCATAAAAGTGTGCTTGCATAATTGGGGGCGATCGAAAATACTTGCAATCATTGTTGATGATGCAAGTTCTAATAACGAAGCAATATCTTATTTGAAAAAGAAAACCAAGCATAAGAGGGACACTGTCTTGGGACATCAATTTTTACATGTTCGGTATTATGCTCACATAATAAATTTAATTATCTATGAGGGGTTGAAAAAGTATGATAACTCTATTGCAAGAGTAAAGAGTGTTGTGAAATATGTGAAATCCTCCTCTTAAAGGTGAAGTACATTTAAGCCGTGTGTACAATTATAAGACATTACATGCAAAAGTCATGTTTGCATGGATGTACAAACTAAGTGAAATTCTCACTGTTATGAATACCGTACCGTACCGGTTGGTATTTTTCGTACCGGCCACCGGACCGGTACAGGTACACTATATGTTCCGTACCGGCCTGTGTACCGGTCTGTACCGGCCGACATTTTGGCCTTATTTTATTTTATTTATTTTTTCATATTTTCAAACTACAAATTCATTTTTTGACCCTTAATTCAGACTAGGCTATTTATAATTTATATATCTATGTATTTATATATAATTTATTTATATATAAACTATTATTTTGAAATATAATTTATATATATAATTTATTCATATACTGAAATGTTATCCCAAAACGGTATACGAAACGGTACCGGTACCGAAATATTTCGTTCCAGTAGCTCGACCGGTACGGCATCCGGTACGGTATTCAAAATATTGGAAACTCCACCTATCTTATGTAGGAGAGGGCGGGAAAATTTAGAAAAACTTTCGAACGGTTAGCGGAAGAAGATTCAAACTTCTTTGCTAGTATTGATGATAATAACGACGATGATGATTCATGGATGAGGAGAACGTTAAGGAAGTTAGGGCCTTCAAAGAATGATGATTGGGAGAAGGTAAAGTTGTTTATAAGATTTCTTCCAAGTTTTTCATGATGCAACTTTACATTTCTCGGGGGTAAATATGTATTTTGCAACTTTTTTTTTTTTGCGAAATTAGTTACAATTCAAAATATGATTAACTTGGAGTGTGAAAAATGAAGTTTCATGGTGGGATTAATGGTGGCGAATTTGAGAACAAAAATTGATAAATATGGGGTAACATTGCAAATATGAATTTGTTGTTGTATGTTGGGCTTATTCTTGATCCTCGGTATAAGATAAGATATCTTGAATTTTTATTACAATCAATGTATGCCTATGATCCAACAAAATAGTTGACTTGAGTTGGAAGATGAAATATACTTTAACCCACATGTATGATGCATATGTTGAAAATGAAGAAGGTAACGGTTTTGTTCAACAATAGCAACACACAAGTCCCTCATGTGAAGATGTAAGTGCTACAATTAGTAGACTTGAGGATAGGAAGGCACAGAAATTGGCCCTATTTAAGCAACGGTTACAGTCAAAAAACGATTTGAAAAATAAGTTAGAGGTTGATAGATACTTAATTGAAAGCTGTGAAAAACAAGATGCAAGTTTTGACATTCTAGATTGGTAGAATATTGATTTAGTTAGATATCGGGTACTTTCAAAAATTGCACACAATGTACTTGCAATACCGGTATCTATAATGGCCTTTGAATATGCATTTAGCACGGCGGGTTGTGTACTTGATCATTTCCGAAGTAGTTTATCTTCAATAATGGTTGAGAGTCTCACTTGTGCACATAATTAGTTTTGTTCTTCTTCTACTCCAATCAGTTTTAGAACTTTAATAGATGAGGTTGAAGATCTTGAGAAGCAGTTAGATATGGGTATGTGACAATTACAAATTTACTTCATTTTATATTTTTTATGATTTATATGTTATGTAAATTTATATAATTTGTTTTGTTTTATCTTTTATATACAGAACTTGTTGAGAATGTTGGAAATTCTATGGAGACATCGAATACAATGCATACACCCAATGCAGATGAATGAGGTGAGAAGAATATACTTTTACACTACTATACTAGTTATTTTTGTTATTAAACTAAGACATTTAATATTTATTTGTCGTGTTTTTGCAATAAGTCACTTTTTGAGTACCGTAAGTATCTCAGGTACTCTCAAACACTTTCACTACTATTATTTACTTTATTATTACTTTTCACCTACTTTTTCTACTATTCATTACTTTTCACCTATTTTTTACTACTATTCAATATTCTATTATTACTTTTTCATTACTATTCACAAACATTCTCAAACACTTTCACTATCCAAACCAAGCCTGAGACTAAAGACTTAGAGTTGGATTTTTTTTATTACTATTCAGTCATTGATAATTTGGAATTTGGAATTTTGACTTAGATGCATAGATTGTAATTTGTAAATTTTATTATGTATTTTCTTTACTTTTTTGGATTTTGTAACTTTTTTTTTCTTTCATTTGGAGTTTGGATGATTACATTGATTAGGGATTTTTAGTTTTATTAGCATTTTTTTCATTTTTTCTATATTTTTCTTTTATTTATATTTTGGATGTTAATGGCATTTTCTATCTTTTTCTAGTTTTTTTTTTGTATGTTAATAATAATTTAGATTAAAAATAATCTCAAAATCAGGACTTGGGCCAAAACTTAACTAGTAAAATTAGTTTGGCCGAAATTGAAAAAGTGACTTATTGGGATAAGGGTCAGACCGATTGGACCGGACCAATTGACAATTGTCCGGTCTAGAGTAAAAAAACCATAGACAACCTCTTCAGTCTGGTCTGCAAAATCCAGTAGGGACCAATCAAACCAGACCGAATTCACCTATAGTGAGAGCAGAAGTTCTATAGGCCAGTGATGACTGATGGAATCATACATAAAGGCCCCAAAATATATTCGGACCACCATTGGGCCAATGGCATGGCCCATTTGGTTATAGGCCTAGCGTATAAGTTTGAATCAATTTCCATTTTTTATTTAATTTTATCCTGAAAGCAGATTCTAGAAATCAATAAGGAGGATTAGGGTAGAATTCAAGGCTTTGGAAAGAAATCTGGAAATATCGTCGCATTTTCTATCAATAATTAATTTTGTGTAGAGAAATTGAATAATGGGGAAGAACGAGTTTCTGACGCCGAAGGCAATCGCGAACCGGATCAAAGCGAAGGGCCTCCAGATTCCCAGAAGCTCCGATGGTACTGCCAGATGTGCCAGAAGCAGTGCCGCGACGAGAACGGGTTCAAATGCCACTAAATGAGCGAGAACCACCAGCGCCAGATGCAGATCTTCGGTCAGAATCCAAACCGTATCGTCGAGGGCTACTCGGAGGAGTTCGAGCGCTCCTTCCTCGACCATATGAAGCGCAGCCACTGCTTCAGCCGCGTCGCCGCCACTGTCGTTTACAACGAGTACATCAACGACCGCCACCACGTCCACATGAATTCCACCCAATAGGCCACCCTCACCGAGTTCGTCAAGTACCTCGGCCGCACTGGCAAGTGTAAGGTCGAAGAGACCCCGAAGGTTGGTTCATCACTTATATTGACCGAGGTTCCGAAACGCTCTTCAAGGAGAGAATGAAGAATAAGCGAATGAAGGCAGATTTGGTCGAGGAACAGAAGCAACAGAGGGAGATTCAGAAGCAGATCGAGAAGGCCGCCGAGCAGTTAATGCTGCTCGAAACCGACTCTCAGAAGCCCGAGCCCCAGCCCGTGAAGGAATTGAAATCTGAGGTTGATGCTAAAATTGGCTTCGCGCTCGAATTGTCTTCGAAATTGAAGACGAAGGAGAGCGGTGAGAGTTCGAAATCGGTGTTTGATGAAGATGAAAATGAGAAGAAGGACAAGAGAAATCAAGGGGCGAAGAATAAATCGGTTTTGGAGGAATTGATGCGCGAGGAGGAGATGAAGAAGGAGAAGATTAACCGAAAGGACTATTAGCTGACCGAGGGAATCGTTGTGAAGGTCATGAGCAAAGCGTTGGCTGAGAAGGGATACTATAAGCAAAAGGGGATTGTGAGGAAAGTGATCGATAAGTATGTTGGAGAGATTGAAATGCTTGAGAGCAAACATGTGCTAAGGGTCGACCAGGCTGAGCTCGAGACCGTGATTCCGCAAATTGGGGGCCTCGTGAGGATAGCAAATGGAGCGTATAGGGGAGCGATTGCCAAGCTGTTGGGTGTGGATACGGAGAAGTTTTGCGCCAAGGTGCAGATAGAGAAGGGTGCCTACGTTGGTAAAGTGATTAAAGCTGTTGAATACGAGGATATCTGTAAAGTTTCCCAGTGAGGTTTGATACAAAATTGTACTTGTAGTTAATGGAGATTATCATATCATTATATATGATATTTTCTGTTGTTCCTTGATATGTTTCATTCTGCTTTGAAAGTCTCTGAAAATATTATTCTGTTGAATGCATGATGCTTCCTCTATCATTATCCATGTTTGCCATTTGATCGATGATTTAGATCCTGCTTGCGAGGGAAAGAACGGTGAAGGCTGTTTTGGGTTTCACACAATTTTCTTAGTCTTATACCCAAATAACTTTTACCCTTATAGAATGGACGAGTTTGGATTTTGCACAGGTGTTTTTTTTATCTATGCAATATAGGAAGAAACCAAATACTGCAGCCCAAACTTTGGAAGAAACCAAATAGGACACGTCGGAGCCTGGGGTTTACAGATTTGATTAGAATGTAATATGAAAGCCGAAAGGGAAATAAACTCGAGTAATTTCGCTAAACCTGCACCCATCTATACAATTTAACGCAATCTGGTTGATAAACATAATGAGATTGAATATATATATATATATTTTTTGATTTGGCATTGGGTGTCGAGGAACAGCATCCTGACTAATCCCGGGAGGCACAAGCCCTCGGCAAGGAGTTTCCCATAAGTGCATGTGCACCTTGGATAATTCAAGGGACAAAATCCCCCAGTCCGATGGCCATAAAGATTGTTTGCACCCAAAGTAATTTGAACCTTAGACCTTGGGGGAGCACACCCCCGAGTTCAAGGCATTTACCACTCGAGCCAACCCCTGGTGGTTAATGACATTGAAAAATAGATAACCCACTTAGGGAACTTTATCTTTAAATCAGAAGACAAATATTCCTAGCGGTCTTCACAGTAATAAAGCAGCGGGGAAAAAATGAATAACACCATCTACTTGTGAAGACAAGGTTTAGGATAAGAAGAAATACAACTACAAGGTTGGGTTTTCCCCAAGGGTTTACACATCCAGCCAAGGACCACTAGATTGAATCAACAATGGCAGGGAAGGATAAAACATCTCATAAAAAACACGCTGTAGACTTCCCCAGCCCGTAGGAGAACATAACAAACTATTTTTTAGTGGCCATTGAGAGCAACAAACTGCCCAAATTGCTCTGAAAGTGGTGATAGTATATGGATGAAGCAAAACTAGCAAGAAGAATCAGTAGTGAAATAGGATAGGAAGAATAAAAAAAATACTCACAAAGAAGATACAAGGTATAGAAAAAAGAATATCAACTACACAAGAATTAACTATAGGATGCTGCACTGTGTTGAAATGAACTGAAAAAATGAAGTATAACTGTCTAATATAAAACTACCAAACACAACAAACAAATGCTTTCTAATATCGTGAGCACCAGATAATGTATCTTGAGGATCATTTGGACACCAGTTCCACAAAGAGGCAAGCCAAAGTTATGGTTGGATCGCCTAAAAGGATAGCCAGAATGGTCCCAAGGAACTTCACAATCCGCAAATACTTGCTACCTCTTCCACGTCTTCTAAACAAATTAGCTTGAAGTGGTAGCTCCAGCTCCAGGTTCTCCAACGCCAAACAGTTACTATCTTTAGGCCCATTTTTCCAACTCTCAAGCACCATTTCCGTTGCGCAATACACATGAAAATGACAATTGTCACTCTTGGCCAAATAAGACCAACCAGGGATGCCCTTGACACCATTCGAAAGCTTCCTCTTCTTGCACCATAGGCACTTCTGGGACACGTTATTGCAAAGCCCGAATTTTACACCATCAATACAAATTTTATTCTTGAGGTTACGACAACAAGGGTGCAAATCCCAACCTTTTTCTTCACAGTGATAAACAAAGCCATTTATAGCCTGTCCGCATGCATCACAATACCTTTTGCAGTCATCACAGTTGCTCACACAGCATCTTCCCGGAGGTTGATTAAAGAATTTGAAGGTGGATCCTTTAAAGAACTCATGGGAAGTTGTGGGGGTCGTGAACATGCACTCTTCATGGAGATCAAAGTCACACAGGTCACATCTATATCTTGGTCCATAACCATGCTCCAGGCATCCATCACACCTGTATGGCTTTCGATAATTCTTCAGCTCAAGCTCATGGTTCGGGTGGCTATCGTGAGTTTTCTTTGTAATTGTCTTCCTGACAATTTCTCCCGGCATCATAAGTCGCTACCTACATGTAAGAAAAAGAAATTGATGTTGATTAATTGATCATATCATTTTCATATTGAGCTTCTAACTCACACAGCTGTACCATAAGAGAACAAGAGTGGTTCTATTGCTCCTAGAGCTATGTTAGTTGAATCTGGAACTATTTTAAGCATTTGCACGCAGGCATGTGATGGCTCTGGAAGCATTATAAACTTATAGCAATAACATTCCTTGGATATAATCATGACAGTAATTGTATGAAGCTTTGACAAATGATTTGCAAATGCAATTTTACTATGGCCAAAAAGGAAGAAATGAAAAATATAAAAGATACATGAAAAAGGGGAATCCAATGATACAAACGTAGAAAGAGATGTTTACCTGATTATGAGAAAGTTGATGTAAAGACAGTTTGCTTGATGCAGGAGACAGAATTATAATTTATGGTAGTAGCAGAAAAGGTGATTTGAGTAGTTCGAGTGCGTTTGGATCCCCTTTTATAGACGGAATTTTGAGCCTTTTTTTTCTTCGATCAATGTAGATTAGCCAAAGCACAAAGCATCGAAGCTTCTTGGCATTGGGTCCCACTCAGATTGCCAGATGTCTGGGCGTTAAAATGTCGGCGTTTACCTGAGGTCAACTGTCTAGACTGGAGGTGGTATCTTCTGCATTGCAACTTCCCCACACTTACCTGGGCCGTTTAGTATTCCCTCTTGGATGTGAAAACAATAAAACCTCTGAAGGTACACAATCAGAACTTGCATACTTGTGCGGTATTTAAGGCTGTGCCTTTGGCGCACAACACCCAAGCTTGGGTGTCACGCATGAAAGCCAGCGTTAACGCCTTCTGAGTACTTTCAGTGTGAACAAAGACAGTTCATGATATCTCAAAAGTCCTATGTTAACGTGTCGCCTGGTTTTTCAATTTGATATGATATAATTTGGATGAAAATATCACATATAGGTAGTAGGTAGGAATGAGATGGACATTATATCATTGAAACTGCTCTGCTTATATAATCATTAGTTTCTAAAGATATGACAATCATTACCATATAATTACTCGATCAAGTGAAAGCCTCTGTAGCATAGATAGGAAAGCTTCGTACTTTGACACGTCGCATCTGGTTTTTATGATGCCATTCTTTCTTTTCTTTTAATGATACAAGGCAGTATCGATCTAATGATAAAAGAGTCTTCTCTCTATGGTCATACAATTTGTGTCGAGCTTAGTTGTTTTACATGGATGTTTAATGTTACGTTATTTTCTTCAAATTAGACCATCTATTTTTCTTGAATAAATTGATGGAGATGGGAGAGGATCTTGATTCTCGCTATAATTCTCCTGAGGATACAAAGAGATGCAACAACAAAATGTAACGGGCGCTATTGTCGTTACAGTAAAGTAGCCATGCATTGTGCCTCTCTCCCCTCTTTGATAAATATTAGATGGTTTTTTATCATTATGGATCACTTTCTACTCTTAAATACGGAGTAGGTAGTCACTCATTTTAATTATATTCAACACTTTTTAAGTTGCATGTGGCTTTAGAAAGACGAAATTAAGAATTTTGGCCTAATTTGGTTATGTAATTAGGATGAGATGAGATATTTATTAAAAGTTAAATAAAATATTATTATAATATAATTTTTTTTATAAGGCTTCTATATTATAATATTATTATAATATATTATTTTTGTTTTAAAATTTAAAAAAATTAAATTATTTATTATATTTTATATAAAAATTTAAAAAAATTATAATAATTATATGAGATGAAATAGTTTAATTTTATGTAAACATACCCTCTCTTAATGTTCAAAATATGTTCTGTAAGGATAAGGCTACCATGCCGCCAGGCCTTCTTTTTTTTTTATATATTTTAATATTTTTATAAAGTAAAAAGATATATTAATATATTTAAAATTATTTATTTAATTACTCAGTAAATAATAATTTTTTTTGACCAGCTGACAACAAAGACGGTCAAATATAGAGCGTATAGAAGCTTTTTCCCGACTGTAATGAATGACGGCCACATACAAGAGCTGACTTGACCAGAATTTGGGAGAAAAGGCGATGTGACTAGAGAAGAGTGTGACAGAAGGATAATATCTCCCGCTCCCAGCTTCACTAGGAGCTATCGTTGGTATTTTTTTATTTTTTATTTTTTTATCACGTAATTAAGAAAATATTTTTTAATAATATTATAATTTTTAAAAAAAATATATTAAAAAAATACATGTAAAAAAAAATGCACCAAAATAAGTAACAGAAACCAATAATAGCTGTAGTGTTGTCTAAAAAATTAAGAAAAATTATATTTACCACTTATTCTTACAGTGAATTTTTTTTTATTTAATGATTAAGGAAGTATTTTTAATAATATTATAAATTTTTTTAATTATTTAAAAGTGTAAAAAAATACATATAAAAAAGATTTTTTTTTTAAAAAGAGATCAATTATATCTCACGTCCTAGACAGAAATTTGAGCCTTTGTTTCTTTCGATCACTGTAGATTAGCCAAAGCATCGAAGCTTCTTGGCGTTGGGTCCCACTCAGATTGCCAGATGTCTGGGCGTTTACCTGAGTCCAACTGTCTAGACAGTGGCTGGTATCTTCTGCATTGCACCTTCCCTACCCTTACCTGGGCGGTTCAGTATTCCCTCTTGGATGAGAAAGCAATAAAACCTCTGAAGGTACAATCAGAACTTGCATACTTGTGTGGTTTTTAAGGCTGTGCCTTTGGCGCACAACACCCAAGCTTGGGTGTCACGCATGAAAGCCAGCGTTAACGCCTTCTGAGTACTTTCAGTGTGAACAAGAGAGTTCATGATATCTCAAAAGTCCTATGTTAACGTGTAGCCTGGTTTACAATTTGTGATGTTTATCACAGAACAGGAAGCTTCTGATACGGGACAGACAACCCAATATCTATGGGGGCCTTGCTTCTGCTACAAGCTGGATCAATTATTTAGGGGCTATTTGTATTCACAACTATCTTCAATTCAATTCAATTCATTTCATCTTTATCATTATAACTTTCTCAAATTCACACATAAAATATAATAATTTTTTTTTAAAATTTCAAAACAATTTTTCTAAATTCTCACGTAAAAATATAATAAATAATTTAACTTTTCAAATTTCAAAACAATTTTTTCAAATTCTTACACAAAAAATAATAAATAATTTAATTTTTTAAAAATTTAAAATAATATTAATAATATTAAAAAATAATATTTTAAAAATATTTTATTTTATTATTCATAAATCATTTCAATTCATCTCTCAATTTAAACGATTTTTTAAGATACTGAGAGAACACATTTCAAGTCGTAGGAAATGGAGAGAGAGAGACAACGAAAATAAAGAAGATGAACTGTTATAGTTAGAAGTGTACATTAATTCTATTTGTCTTCATTTAAATTTCATCACGTCCTATGCGTAATATTTTAATTAAAATTCACCATTTTATTAACTGATGTAGAGGTTTGTGCACAAGCGGTACACGAAATCCGTTTGCATTCAGACTTTTTCATAAATTATTGGTTTCTAATGATACGGTATGATATAATTTGGATGAAAATATCACATATTGGTGGTAGGTAGGAATGAGATGGACATTATATCATTGAAACTGCTCTGGCTCATATAATCATCAGTTTATGAAAATATGACAATCATTACCATATAATTACTCGATCAAGTGAAAGCCTCTGTGGCATACATAGGAAAGCTTCGTACTTTGACACGTCACATCTGATTTTAATGATGTGATTCATTCTTTTTTTTCAATGATACAAGGCAGTTTCTACTTTTCACGAGTCATTTAAGAGGGTCGAAGAGTTATTACTTTTTATTTAAAGAGTAATTCTACACAGCTTTCTCAATTTTCACATATTATATTTTTTTAAATTTTAATATTTTTTTATATTTTTTTAAAAATTTTTTTTAAGTTTATTCTTATTAAATTAAATTAATTTTTTTATTCATTATTCATATATTAAATATTTAATAAAAAATTAAAAAAAAAAAATATGGTGTGTGAAGGTTGTGTAAATAGTAAGAGGTTGAATAAATTTTTTGTTATTTAAAATAGTTTGGCTGTACAAAACATCTCATTTTATTTTATTATTATAATTTTTTTAAATTTTAATATAAAAATATAATAAATAATTTAATTTTTTTAAATCTTAAAATAAAAATAATACTAAAAAATTATATTTAACAATATTTTATTCAACTTTCAATAAAATATCTTATTTCATATTATCTGAACTGTGTATCCAAACCCATCCAAAATCATATCTCATAATACAGATGTAAACTCCAATTTTTAAATTACACATAGATCTCATTATTTTAAACCGACTACCTCAATATAATTAAAGTAAAACACCATTAAGTCTCAAAATAAACGTCAACCTTTCAGAATATCACATTCATAGGGCAAAACAAAACTACTAAATAAACTCTCCAATAATCAAAGTACTAACTTTGTACTTAATCTGTCTTACCCATACTTTATATTCTTGATCTTCATCTGAAACATTCAAAACATTTGAAAATGTTGTGGAGATAATAGGTGAATTATCAACAACTCAGTAAGCAAATAGCATATGCTAGTATGTAAATATGAGTCTTTTCAGAAAGTTTAGTATGCAGAACAAAACATTTCATTTTGAGAATATATATCTTAAAAACATGTTATCAAAATATCATAGCGACATTTTAAACTGTTCATATCCAAAGATCCTTTGGGATAACATGACTGAACATTTTCATCTTATCATATCATATCATATTACTATATCATATCATATACCATATTTAACTCCCGTGGTAAGATTGTATTATCCCCGGTGGCCAAACCAGACAGTATTGGAATGTGAAATTTTTCCTTATTCATTCTCGAAATCTCGAGTGTGCGGAAAGAACACACAGAGAAACCACTTTATTTTCAAAGTGGGTGCAATCATATCAAAGATATTGGTACCCATTCTTTCAATCTCTCGCGCTCTCTCTCTCTCTCTCTCTCTCATATGACTGCACGAGCACCACCCGTCATTTGTTGCACCAAACTCCAATGATAAGACTCCTAGTCCTTACTCCAGACCTCGAATGGAATTTGGAACCTAGATTTTTTTTTTTTTTTTGAATTTTGGATTGGAGATTAGAGGAAGGATGGATTGGATCGGAGATGGAGGATGAGAATGATTGTGAATCTGTGTGTTGTAGATTCTGATTTGTGCATGTGTTTGAAATTGTTATCTTTGTCACTGCATTTGAATTTTTTTTTAAAGTTTGTATTTTGTAGGTTTTCAGATTTGGAACCCTAAATTAAATTTTCTTGATTCTCGCTATAATTATCGATACAAAGAGATGCAACAAAAAAATGTAACGGGCAGTATTGTCGTTACATAACCACGTGCAAAGTAGCCATGCATTGTGCCTCTCTCATCTTTGAAAAATATTTGGTAGTTTTTCATCATTATGGATCACTTTCTACTCTTAAATATGACAAAAATGCTAGGGACAACTACTCCTATGTCACCGTGATGGAAGCCCCACTCTCACTCACGTGTTTGTGGCGTGTTGGGTGGTTGAATTTAGGATTATCTCAAGGCAACACAAAGATCCCAATAGATTGGTTGGTGAAAATTAAGACTAACTCAAGCTAGTACTTAATTCTCAAAAAATTAGAAGAGAAAATTCTCATTCATTCAAAATAGCATAATCATGAATTACAAGCCAAAAGGCTAAATAAATAGTAGTAGGGTTTGGCTAGTCCTCCCCTAACCTCTTTTGAATTCCTAATCCCAAAACAAATCAAATTCCTAAATTTAAGAAAACAACCCAAATGCTTAAAATAAAAAAAAACTAGGAAATAACTTAAACAAATGATAATAGATAAATCCCTAAACTAAATGACATGTGGCCTAAAATTAAGGGATTTGTCATCTTATCATCCAATCCCTAAAATTAAGGAATTGGCCAACACTTCAGATTCCTCTAGTTGCACTTGTCTTGGACGCCCATCATCTCGCCATTCGAGCCATGCATGCAACCCAATGCAACCCTCCTAGCCTTGGTGCGCCTAGCCCACCTAGTGGCATTGCGAATGGCTCGTTTTGCATCTCCATCAATCCTCCCTCCTTCAAGACCGACCTGGTCCTCAAGATCCAAATCTAGAAATTATTTCTTGAGAATTCGAACACTTTCCCATGTAGCATCCTTGGTTGGAAACCCCTTCTATTGAACCAAGGCTTCGGTTCTTACTTAGCCACCCTTCCTCACAAGCCTCTACTCCATGATATTCTCGGGTTGGATTGCCATTCTTTCCTCTTCATCGACCATGGGCATCTCACTCACCACTTTGATTAGATCTCTAACCTTCCTCCTTAGCCATGAGACATGAAAAATAGGATGAATGTGAACCCCGATTAGTAGGTTTAGTTTGTATGCAAGTTGTCCGCACTTCTCCAATACTTGATATGGGCCAAAATACTTAGCCCTCAACTTGCTCAATGTTGTTTTGGATAGTGCCTTGTGCTCTCTTGATAGGTACTTGAGAAATACCTATTCACCCGGTTCAAAAGACTCTATTCTCCTCTCTTTGTCAAAGTGCTTCTTCATTTGGTCTTGAGCACGTGCTAAATTCTTCTTGAGTTCTTTTAAGACTTCATCCCTCTCTCTAAAATCCATATCCACCAAATTATTTGGTAAACTCCCCGTTTTATAGGCTACAAGCACCGATGGTGGTCTCCCATAAAGTGCCTCAAATGGTGTCATCCTGATAGACTGGTGGTATGATGTGTTGTACCAAAATTTAGTCCATGCCAAATGCTCTTCCCACTTCTTCAGGTATTGGTGCACAAAGTACCTTAAATATTGCTCAAGAATCCGATTGGTCACCTCCATTTGGCCATCGGTTTAAGGGTGATAGATTGAATTTCGGGCCAACTCCATCCTATGCATCTTGAAGTACTCCCTCCAAAAGTTGCTCATGAAGACACGGTCTCTATCGGTCACTATGCTTCTCGGCATCCTATAAAGTTTCATCACTTGATCCACATAAAATTTAGCAATAGTCTTGGCTGTGTATGGATGCACCATTGCAATAAAGTGTGCATACTTGGTCAAGCGGTTCACCACTACTAGCACCCCATCACAACCATTTGAGAGTGGCAAACTCTCCACAAAATCCATAGTAATATCCTCTTAAGTGTGAGTAGGGATCCGTAAGGGTTGCATCAACTCCTTGGGCTTGCTACTCTCACTCTTTACTCTTTGGTAAGTGTCACACCTCCTCACATACTCCCTCACCTCTTATTTCATACCATCCCAATAAAATAAATTAGCCACCCTTACCCAAGTACAGTACACCCCCGAATGTCCCCCTTATTTGGAATTATGAAAGTGGCTCAAGATTTTCCTTCTAAGCTAACCACTCTCCCTTTGTAGTTTAAAAGCCCATCACTCATCTCATAATTTTCTACTCGCTTAGCATCCACATCTAGCTTTTCCATCACTTCGTTACACCTTAAATCATTTTTTATTTCCTCTCTAATCTCATCCCAAACCCCCCATGAAGGACCCGAAAGGGCCTCTAATACCTCACCATCCTCCCTCCTTGATAGGGCATCGGCCACCCGATTCTTCCTATCCGGTCTATACACCGATTCAAATTTAAAACCAAGGAGTTTGGATACCCACCTTTATTGACCCAAAGTAGTGATCATTTGCTCCAAAAGATGCTTAAAGGTTGTTGATCCGTGACTATCAAGAACTTTATTCCCAAGAAATAAGGCCTTCACACCCGCACGACCTCCATGATGGCAAGCATCTCTAGTACATACACACTCCATCCTTTCTTTTGAACACTAAGGACCTTGCTAATGAAGGCTAGTCCCACATTACTCCCACATTACTTGCATCCGTGTGTAATTCAAATGTTTTCTCAAAATTAGGCATAGCAAGGATGGGGTAGTCATCATGGATTTCTTCAAAGCTTCAAATGCCTTATCCCTATCTTCACTCCACTTAAAATTATTATTCTTGAGCATATTGGTGAGTGGTCTTGCAATGGAAGCATAGTCTTTCACAAATTTCCTACAGTAACCCGTGAGCCCAAGAAAGCCCATCAACTCGAT
This sequence comes from Cyclocarya paliurus, assembly GCA_029856935.1. Lineage (NCBI taxonomy): Eukaryota > Viridiplantae > Streptophyta > Magnoliopsida > Fagales > Juglandaceae > Cyclocarya > Cyclocarya paliurus. Next base: position 2,333,186 of record JARVXP010000207.1, on the reverse strand, counting down.
GATAGTTTTCGGTTTGGGCCAAGCCACCATAGCTTCCACCTTCCTTGCATCCACCTTGACCCCATCATGTGAGATCATATGCCCCAAGTATTCAATCTCCCTTTGGCCAAATGCACACTTGGACAACTTAATATAGAAAAATTTGTCAAATAGCACCCCTAAAACAACCTCCAAGTGCCCCAAGTGATCCTCCCATGTCTTGGAATAAACAAGAATGTCATAAAAAACAATAACACATACCTCCTCAAATATGATTTAGAGATTTGGTTCATTCATGCTTGAAAAGTTGAAGGAGCATTGCATAGACCGAACGGAATTACCAAGTACTCAAAGTGGTCATTGTGAATTCAGAAAGCCATCTTGTGAATGTCCCCTCCATGCACCCTTATTTGATGGTATCCAGCCCTCAGATCGAGTTTGGAGAAGAACATAGAACCTCCAAACTCATCTAACATGTCATCAATGGTCGGAATTGAAAATCTATTATTGATAGTAGCCTCATTTAAGGCTCGGTAGTAGGTGCAAAATCTCCATATGCCATCCTTATTCTTCACTAAGAGAACCGAACTTGAGAATGGACTAGTGCTTGGCCTGATGAGCCCATTAGCCAAAATCTCATTAACTTGCTTCTTGATCTCGGTTTTTTGGTAATAAGCATACTGGTAGGGAACAACATTAACCAGCTTGGCTTTTTCCTTCAAGGGAATGTGATGATCAAATGCCCTTGAGGGTGGAAGTGTCTTCTGGTCCTCCATCACTCTAGAAAACCGCCCCAACAACTCCCTCAAATCTCTAGGCATCTTGGCACCTAACTCCCTCTCCAAGCCCCCATCTTCCACTTCACACCCCTCACTCAAGCCCCTCAGTTGGAGGCCAATGTGATAGCAAAACATTGCCCCCCATGCCTTAAGATTTTTTCCATCTCCTTAGGCCCCACAACCTTGCACCCTCCTCTTCCATTCATTGTCATGGTCACCCATTTACCCTCTATCATAAACTCCATAGTTATTTTTTTGTAATCCGACATTTATCTTCCCTAGCTCCTCTAACCATTGCACACCTAACACAACATCCAACTCAACAATAGGTAAACAATACAAGTCTACCACAATCTCAAGATCTTGTGTTTTTAAGCATGCATTTTTTATATACTTCTCTACACATCAATTTCTCCAAACTAGCTACATTGGCCTCGAATGGAGTGATAGAAGTTATAGGCAACCCCAAGCTCTCGGTCACCTTAGAATTGATGAAGTTTAGAGATGAACCATTATCTACAAGAGACATTACCTCTATCTTGCCAATGTGTGCTTATATTCTCATTGTTCTAGGCCCGACAACACCCGCCAAAGCATGAATAGAAATATAAGGGTCTCCCCCCTTAGCCTCTCCTCCCTTGCTCTTCCTCCCATTGTCCTTCCTCTTCTTTCGACTCCACCTCTATGAGAAATATTTGCTTGACTTTGCTTTTGTGGCCCATAATGAACCTATAATTGTAATTAAAACAAAACTCCGTCTCTTTTCTTTGTTGCATCTCTTCCCAATATAGCATTTTCACACTCGCGGGCAACGTTTTGATTCCGCTTGTTGCACTTCCACTAGGACCTCCTGGCGATAAGTCCTTGCCAAAGGTCTTGCTTGCATCGAACTTGGAAACCATTGGAAGTGGTTTCCTCACCTCAAATCGGTTACTCTTCTTTAAATCTTGAAGTTGATCTTCCTTGATCCGTGCAACCTCCAAAGCTTGCCTCAAAGTCTTCGGCTTCCTAAGCTTCACCTCCAATGCCAACTCACTCTTCAAGCCACCCACAAAGGTCCTAATGAGGGCCTTCTCCGACCATCCATGTATTCTAGTGGACAAGTATTCAAACTCCTTTCGATAATCCCTTAAAGATCCAGTTTGTTTGATCTTTGAAAGAGTCTCATGGCAGTCCATATACTCGGTTGGACCGAACCTCCTCAAAAGCTCATTGACAAAATTCCTCCATTTCAACTCCCTCCTTTGAGCCATATACGTCTTTCTCATCCATTGCCACCATTGGCTGACCTCCCCATCAAGGAAGTAGGCGGCATAAAACACTTTTGCATGACTCTCCATGTGATTGTGTTCAAAGTATTGCTCGGCTCTACTAACCCACGTGCTTGGGTCATCACCATTGAACTTTGAAAAATCCATCTTTGGCTTGAGAACTTCCCCCCTACGTACTCTTCTCCTCTCATTCACGATTCCCTCATTCTCATTCACTTTCTCCTGTTGATTTCTCATGAATGTTTGAGGAATCTTGAGATGATGGATCCAAGTCATCCACCCTCTCTCGGCGTTGACTTCTTCTAAATCCAATGGAACCCTCTGGACTATAGGCTTTCCTCCTATGGCGCCTGTTATCTCCATTCCTCCCTTGATCCACCAATTGGTGGAGCACTTTCTCTAACCTTCAAAGCCTTTCATTAGTGGCAGTGTGTTGTGCCTCCCAGTGACTTCAATATTCTCAATCCGCTCCTTATGTCTTGGTTGTCAATCGGCCATGGCTTCCTCTCCTTGGGTTGAACACTCTTAATGAAAGCACCAATGATGGAAGCCTCACTCTTACTCATGTGTTTTGTGATGTGTTGGGTGGTTAAATCTAGAGTTACCTCAAGGCAACACAAAGATCACAATGGGTTGGTTGATGAAAATTAAGACTAACTCAAACTAGCACTCAATTCTCAAAAGATTGGAAGAGAAAATTATCATTCATTCAAAATAGCATAATAATGAATTATTACAAGCCAAAAGGCCAAATAAATAGTAGTAGGGTTTAGCTAGTCCTCCTCCAACCTCGTTTGAATTCTTAATCCCAAAACAAATCAGACTCTTTGAATTCCTAATCCCAAAATAAATCCAACTCTTTGAATTTATAATCCTAAAACAAATAAAACTCTTAAGTTTAAGGAAACAACCCAAATGCCTAAAATAAAGGAAATAAACTAAGAAATAATTTAAATAAATGATAATAGATAAATCTCTAAACTAAATGACATGTGGCCTAAAATTAAGGGATTTGTCATCTTGTTATCCAATCCCTAAAATTAAGGAATTGGCCAACACTTGAGACTCATCTAGTTGCATTTGTCTTGGACGCCCATCACCTCACCATCCGAGCCATGCATGCAATCCTCCTAACCTCGGCACGCCTAGCCCACCTAGTGGCATTGCAAATGACTCGTCTTGCATCTCCATGACACCGCCGTGGAACCTCCTGAGATGGCAGGCTGCCGCGTTAGTAGTTAATATTAAAAAAAAAAAAAGAAGAAAAAAGAGAAAACATCATGTACGTAGAAAGAGAGGAAATCAAAACAAAAAACGTAATTAAAGAAGAAAAAGGTTAAAAAAATCTATTAAAATATTTCTACTGTACCTTTATTCATCGATTGGTAAAGCTGGTGGTCAAACACCCTTCAAAGTCTTGGCGATTTTGGACCCAATTATTGGGTTTCTTCTGTGATTAATGGGGTTTACAATGATGAGTTCTTCTACCTTTCCGTGTTTTAGGCTTTTTTTATTATTTTATTGTTTAGAGTTTTTTTATTGATTTGTTTAGTGGGTATTTGTTTGGGATTTTTCGGTCTTTTATAGAAGGTGGTTGACTTTGAAGCCAAAAGGGTTTGTTGGGTTTGGCCATGATGAGCAAATTATAACGTCTGGGAGGTCTATGTTTGTATGGGCTACGATGGGTTTCGACTTCGAGGGATTTTGCTTCAAGATGAAATTAGGTTTTGGGGTTGTCTCATTCATTCGGTCTTCAAGGATTTCAATGGTTTTTTTATTTTCATGAAGGAAAGATTTGATTTTTAGTAGCCAATTTGTCAATGGTAGTTTTAGGAAATTTGATTTTTGGAGCTTCGAAATTCATATAGTATTGTTTGAGTTGACCCTTGAGGGTTTTTTTTTTTTAATATTAACTACTTACGTGGCAACCGGCTCTGCTGAAGGGACGCAGGGGCAGCTGTCCTTAGCATTTTTGTAAATACAGAGCTTGCAATTACTACCGCCCTGTTTAGATTTAGGGGTAATTTCATTTCATTTTATTATTATAATTTTTTTAAAATTATTTATATTAAATATAATAAATAATTTAATTTTTTTAAATTTTAAAATAATAATATTAAAAAATAATATACCAATAAAATTTTATTTAATTCATCTAAAATCATCTCATCTCATCTCACTATCTTAATAATTTTAAATGTCTAAATCTAAGAATTTAATGTGCAAAACTTGTCAAGTGTAACGAATGACGGCCACATACAAGAGCTGACTTGACCGGATATTGGTAACGGGTGTCGTTGGCACTTGACGAAATAAATGAATAAGTAGGGGAAAAAAAAACCTTCCAGAAAGATGCTAGGAAGTCAAATTCCTAGTTTAATTTCTCACCACCCGTTTTTTGATCATATGTCCGAAACAAAGTGTTGAAAATACTTACAAAATTATGTTCTCCATGACAGTCTTGTGAATCAAAGCATACATAGAAACAATATATTTTGTTGGATTTTGTGTTCAGTCATGATATAGAATAGATCATTGAAAGTTGACACCTTTCAATTCCTCCAACCATAGAATATGAGCTATTTTTTTTTATAAAAATAGTACTACATATATCTACACTTTTATTTATAAGATTCATTTTATTAGTTTTTTTTAAAATTTTAAATTTCATGATTTTCAACATATCAATTGTAGAAGTAAAATTTTCTTAAATATATTTACTATTTTCCTTTTTATAAATATTACACACGTGATAAGAGATGAATATTGGAATTTTGATAAACAAACAAACTATAAAATATAAATCAAACAATGAAAATGTCGTGGGTCTTTATCTAGATTCTGAATCTAGGTTGTAAATAGGATCGTTCATATACTTCCAACCCGACTCGAAAGCAATCAGTCTCGAATAGTTACCAATTACCCGAAATTCCAAAATCGACTTTTTCGATATTAATTATGAACAAGATCGATTTTCCCAACCCCTTTGTGTGTGTGTTTGTTGACATAAATTCCATATCAGTAGGGTAGGAAAAATTGATGACCATTCTATACAAAAGTAGTCAAATGAGAATTGGAGACCAACTCGATTTCGATTTTGCTTTTTTAAAAAATAAAAATAAAGAAATTTTAGATTAGTTTGCTAGAAAAATCTGTTTTCCTTATCTGCAAAAAACTTCAAATGAGAATCCAGTCTCTGATTCTATCTTGTTTGATCACTATTAGCAAATTATTATTTTTTGCATGAAATTTCAAACATATCTTTGAGCATGTATGACGTTTGCTTTAAGCAAGAACTTTTCTCATGATAAGAACTTTCTTTGCAAACTCAATATTTTGGACCCATACCTCAACGCATCATGTGAGATATGTTGGACATCATTATATATGGTAAAAATAAATGATCCTACTATAATGCCATTTATATAGTTCCACATTTGACATTAATCCTTTAAATTGGACTTTTTTGAAGAGCAAAGGCCCACTTACACTGCTGGACCTTTTTTTTTAGAGCAAAGCCCAAGTTTGCTTCAACTATACACCATGCTTAAAAGACTATGTTCGGTTTAGATAAAAAAAGTGTTTAATCTCATCTCATCTCATCATTATAATTTTATATCATTTGATTCATCTAAATTTGTAGTATTTAGCAAACAGTAGCATGGTTCCCCTAGATATTGTTGACAAATTATTGAAAACAATTTTTTTTTTTTCCCACTATGTTGATACCCAAGTTCCAACCAAAAAAACCAAAAACCAATATGACTCATCTAAAAGCAAAAACCTTCTAATCATTATGTACCACAAAGAGTGCCAATACTACCGAGATTACGTCACAATTCATATGGATATGAGATACAATTCACAATTCACAAAAAGTGCCAATCCTGCAATTCACAACTTGAATGAGCATTTGAAATACAAGCAGCACCACCCAAGTCATCAAAAACTACATTTTCCTCATCCCCACAAACTTCAAAGTCATAAAAAAAAACTGTCTAATATTATCAAAACAGAGAGAATCAAACTCTATTTGGTCGAATGGAATATTACCAAATAGATCTCCAATGAGACCCAAGTCGTCAGGCAACTGCAGCGCAGCCAAATCAGCATCAGAAGGCCAAAAACTGCAGAGGAAAAACAAAATTAGCCAAATCACCATAAGAAGACGGCAATGGACTTGTACTTAAAACTATATTTTTGGTTAACACATATAACAAAGGAAGTGGAAAAAAATACTTCAACTAATCAAGAAGCTACAATACCTCGTATTCTTCAACTGTCTATATTCAAAACATTATTCAAAGTTATCTCTACATGAAAAAAATTATGTTAAAAACATTAAAAAAATCACATGAAAATATATGATATTTCAAAATGAGTCTTACCATTTTCCATCTTATAACTTTCGGTATCTTCCATTCAGTCTTGAGAGTCATAATTAATGGAGGAAGCTTTCAACCGATTCTGAATGCAAATAAGAGCTTCAATTGTTTTTGGGGCCAAACAACTTCGAAATGAATATAACACATGACCCCCAATGTTAGATGTCAACTCAGAAGCAACAATAAATATGGGAATAGGCAACACATACCGTGCTATATTGACAATGATCGAATATTTATTTGAGTTCACCTTCCACTGCATTAGAATATCAAAGATGGGTTTCAATCCTTCAAGGCTTCCCATGAAATACTTATCTAATTCTGATTCAGACTCTACAACATCTTTTGATGCTTAATATTGACGATACCTACTATAGAGATCATCTGAATTATCATAAGAAGTGTTGTTTTGAGTCTCACCATCACTTGATTGGCCTCTACTTGAATATTGCTTATACAACCTCTCAATGATTCCCCTTAGTCATGCAACAAGTTCAGATGCTCGCTCGGGATCAAGAAAACCAAAACTCCAAAACTTTCAACTTGGAGCGTGGGTCAAGTATAGTTGCAATGAACAAGATTTTGTTCACATTCTCAAATTCTCCCAAATATTTGTTATATTTCAATAGCATCCTTTCTGACATGGTTGCCAACTTCTTATCAACACTTTTATAAAATTTATTTAGATGGCTATATAGTGTAACAATTTCTTTAATCAACAATTTGAAGTTGCGTAAGTTGATCTCAAAATCCATAAAGTGACATCGTAGAAATTTTTCAAAAACCGTACCGAGGACTCAATGGTTTCCCAATTGTTAGATTTTGGTTCTCCCTTTCCAACCTCCAAGAGATGTAGTACAAATTGACCGTCTTCATCTCTTGCATTAGGTCAAATGCTACATGATACTTCAGAGTCACACTTAACATCATATATATGGAGTTCCACCGGGTTAAATCAGTTGTGTTCTGTTCCATTCGTTTCACTTCGAGTCTGGACAATTGGGTTTGGATTTTCGAGTTGGGTCAGGTTCATGGATGTGTAGCGACTCTTGTGCAAAATAGTAATACTACATATAATCGTGAAGTGCATAAACGTAGTGTAATCGCTTTGAAAAAGAGTAGGGTCCACTATTAAAAAATTATTTTTTTCTATGTGGACCCCATATTTTATTCACTTTTTCAAAATGATTACGCCACAATTACACAATTCACAGTTGCACATATTTTTTTCTCTATGAAAAATAGAGAGTTATCATTTTATAATATTTCTTAACAATTATGCTAGGTACAACCAGCCATGCGGAATCGAGATGCACCCGACTAACACATTAGCATCTATCTCAAAAGCAATCCTGTTGCTTGCCATCCAATGGATCAAAAGCAATCTTGAGTTTCGATGTTCATGTTTTCAGAAGTCCTCCCCTCATCTTCATCTCCATCTATTTGGCCCTCTCCCTTTTTGGGCGAGTAACATAGATTTTCTTTGATTCCCATTTCTTATCTGTCATTTCTTTACTTTTGCTATCAATATGATTTGTCGATATGGGCATAGATAAGGTTGATGTTAAATAGGAAGCAAAAGGAATATCCTGTTCGGGTCTCATGATTTCTAGTTGAAAACGGACCCAATCAACCTCTGTCATTCAAAACATCTAAATTTTGTTTTTGTTTTGTTTGAGCGCATCCCATTATTTTTGCACAAGAGTTGCTGGCTGTAAAAATAAATCAAGCTAGAATTTCCTTGGAATGCGATCGTTTCGGATCATCACCATTTTATGTGTTTTGCTGTATTTATACAATGGCGCCGTAACTGATGAGGCATTTATTTATGGCCCGGATTACATAACAAAATTAGCTAATTCCAGATTTAATAGATGATATTTTTTGGCTCTATGGCTCTAGATTCGAGTTAGAAGAGGAAGATGCAAAGACGGAATTGCGAAGATGAAGGACTTTGTTTGAGAGGGAGGCTTGAAGGATGCTGAAGAAATAGCATAGAGAAATTCGTGTGGGTCTATGGGAAGACGAAGGGAGAAAGACGACAAAAATAAAGAAGAAGATGAAGAGGAAGTGGTTGGTCTAAGGGCAAGTGGGCTACAAAGAGAGAAAGTTCGGGGCATATATAGCCATATAAACGGCACCATTTCTTCTATGTCACGTAGGCAATATTTAAGGTGCGTTTGAATGTTGAAGTGAGTTGAGTTGAATTTAGATGATAAAATATTGTTAGAATATTATTTTTTAATATTATTATTATTTTGAAATTTGAAAAATTTGAATTATTTATTATATTTTGTATTAAAATTTAAAAAAATTATAATGATAAGTAAGATGAGATGAATTTAACTTGAAAACCAAACGCACCCTTACCCGACGGTTCCCAGCTGGTTACGTTTAGCATTTTAATTTCTTAATGACTATCACCAAAAAAATTTATTTTTAAGCTCATCACTTCATCGGCCTACACAGTTAGCTCTCCTACCCCAACCATACGTCATTAATATATCTCCTAAACTGCCGAACAATCAACCCACGCCTAACTCTGCAATAAATTGTTCTAATATTTTTAGACCCTACCCCCATTTCTGGGATCTCATTCGAGTTTCCTGTAGGTTACCTTGGTTCTTTGCTCCTGCATTTTTTAGTGCAGTCGTTGTCAAATCCAAGAATTCTCGTCGCTTGCGGTATTTGTGAAGTGGGTCTTCTCTTTTGTTGCTCTCAAAGATGAAGGTCACTGTCGTTTCACGGAGTGGTAGAGAAGTTATCAAGGGTGGCCTTGAGCTCAGCGATTCAGTACGATTCTGTTCTCTTTCTCTTGTTCGTTATCTTTGTAATTCCTAAACTAGTGTGGGTTGATGTTCTTCTGTATTTGATATATACTTCCGGTTCTGGGTCCCAAGAAATCGAAGACACTCGATTCATCTGGGTCAGAAGGTGGTGTTGGGTCCAATTTAATTGGAAGATTGATTTTTTTAAAACTTTCTTTAAATATCGTGTTTATATTCCTTCCACCATCGTTTTAACCTTTTTAGATGGAGCCCAGGGGATGCAGTTTGTGATATATATGTCATGGTGTTAATTTGCAGGCTACGGTAGCAGATCTGCAGGAGGCGATTCATCAGCGAAGTAAGTGCTGGATGTGGTTCCCTTAATTGTTACGTTTTTTATGCAGATTTTTAGCCTGAACAGCCAACTTCGCTTTGTTGGTCAGTTAATCAATGTTTAGCAAATTAGTTTGGCTTCGGTTGTTTTTGGGAGGCAATAGGGTTACTTTCTACAAGTGAGTCTCAGTAGTTAGTATTGATTTCATTTTTTATAAAAATTACCATAAGTTCCATAAATGGCTGTGAAATTGAACCACTGGTTTGCTATGGGTCCCCTTTGATTGACCTTGTATTCAGAAAAGTGCGAAGCATCTGTTCTAGTTGCTCTAATGTTGGCCGTTTAATGTTCTTTCTTTCTTTAAATCGTTTTATTGAAGAGTTAAGCGAGACCCTTCCTTCTGCTCAAAGTTAATATTTGAACTTGGTTGTTTACACCTCATTGGCACAACCTTTCCCAGTGACAACTTGTTTATACGGATTTTCTTTGGAGGATAAAAACTCTAATTTGTATTTGTCTTGAAAATAGTTCTTCCCACGTGTAGCATATTGTTCAATTATTGTTTATCCAAAAAATCAGAGTTTTCAGGAAGTTTGTGCATGCCCTTCTTAATTCAATTCAGTTATTTGTGGTTTGTCAGTGAAACTACTATTTATATTTGGTGTGAATTTATTCATACAGAAAAGAAATTTTTATACTTCATATTGCAATTTGTTTCCTCCTCTCTCTCCCCCTTGGTGTATATAATCTTTCTATCAAGAAAAATGTACTTTATAAGCTACTTTTAAAAGAAATCCTACTTTTAAGTTCATTGCATCACTAAGATTTATATGCAAAATCGGCTTTAGACTTCATGCTCAGTTATTGTTTCTGGGCTTCTGGTGTCTGAACATGGCCTTTCCTAGCTCACCATGTTGGGTTTGTTCACTAGTGCTCAGTTATTACTTCCAATGGTTAGATTATACTTTTATACTTCGTTTCATTTGGACCCCTGCCCCTGAAAAGAGAAGAATGAGTGCATGTCTGAGTGTTGAGAGCTTTGCATGTCAAGTGATATCATTAACTCAATTTGCCTCTTACATCAACAGCCAGAAAGTTCTACCCTTCGAGACAGCGGTTAACCCTCCCCCTCCCTCCAGGATCAAAGGAGCGGCCCGTTGTTCTTAGCTACAAGAAAAGTCTGAAGGACTATTGTGATGGAAACTTGGACCAGTTGACTGTAGTATTCAAGGACTTGGGCCCTCAAGTTTCCTATCGTATACTTTTCTTCTGGGAATATGTGGGTCCTTTGGTCCTTTATCCCATCTTTTACTACTTCCCTGTCTACCAGTACTTTGACTATAAAGGGGAGCGTGTCATCCACCCAGTTCAGACATATGCTTTATACTACTGGTGTTTCCACTACTTCAAACGAATTATGGAAACCTTTTTTGTGCATCGGTTCAGCCATGCAACCTCACCGCTCTCCAATGTGTTTCGTAACTGTGCATATTATTGGTCCTTTGGCTCTTATATTGCTTACTGTGTGAACCACCCACTTTATAGCCCTGTTAGTGACCTCCAAGTGAAGATTGGGTTTGGATTTGGATTGCTTTGCCAAATCTTGAATTTCTATTGCCATATCTTGCTGAGGAATCTTCGCAGCCCTGCTGGGAATGGAGGTTATCAGATTCCACGTGGTTTCCTGTTCAACATTGTGACATGTGCAAATTACACAACAGAGATTTATCAGTGGTTGGGTTTCAACATTGCAACACAGACAGTTGCAGGTTACAGTTTTCTTATTGTTGCTGCTCTTATCATGACCAATTGGGCCCTTGCAAAGCACCGCCGTCTAAAGAAGGTAACTTTTTTTTTTTGTTGAACAAGTAAACTTTTTCTTCTTTTTGGTGTATAACTGCCTGCATTTCTCATAGACTATTGGGGCCCCTTTTCTGATGATATCTCCATCTAAATTTACTCCTATCTATATTGGGTTTCAGATGGATTTGGGTGAGATATTTGAGAAAGGCAACAGATTGATTTCAGTTGGATGTTTATCACACATATCTAATGTCACATTAAATTACGGTAGTGTGTAGTATGTGCATTTAGATACCTATGTCTATACATATAGATACCTATGCGCATTTATCACACATATTTATGTGTTCTTTTCTCGGAGGTGTGGCAATTGGGTTGTATTAAGTGAGTAGGAAAAAAAAAAAAAGAGGAGGCAAGCCTAGTTTCTTCTACAATGATTGAAGCAATGTTGAGGGGTACATAACCAAAATTTGTTCATTTTTGGTTTTCTCAAGTTTGAGGGGAATGACCTCAACCTGTTCCTCGGTGTCCTTATGCTCTCGAATATCTTGATCTGTATTCTTTCAATGTCATTTGTTTTCATAATTTCACATTATAAAAAATAAGAAACTTTTTGACATGTAAAAAACGTTCTTATTTTGATCATTGGATTTTTTTTTTTTTTTTGTACTGGTAATAAAGTTTCTTATTTTTATAAGAATTGCTGATATTTTTTCTGTTTTATCAAATTTACTCTTACCTTTGGAACCTTTTCATATGCAGCTATTTGATGGCAAAGATGGAAGACCCAGGTATCCTCGGAGATGGGTAATACTACCCCCATTCCTGTAAAAGTGACTGGTCATATTGCCTATTGTTGCTCTCTTTGGTGCCAAGATTATATTCAGCAGCAGCAATTCGAGATTGTAAGAGCTTCATTCTTATCAGACATGAACTTCAAGACATCTATTTAGACAACTTAGCCCCCTTTCATTTGAACTACCTGAGGTCCCGATGATAATCCCAATCTATCTTTTTCTTGTTCCCTGTCTCCTGTCAGTTTGTCATAGTATTTGAATCCTGCTGGTTTAACTTTTTATTGGATTAGCCTCCTGAGTATTTTTTTTCCCTATTTCGTTGGTTTTCTCTTTCTGGCCTTCAGAACTGAAGAAGTATTAAATTATGGCTCTTTGCGCTAGGCAATGAATGCCTTGGGATATCGAAGATGAACTATTTGCAAGATCTGGCTTATGAATGAACATTTGTAGTAATAGCTCAAAGAATGAGTTGGGATGATTAGATGAATTTTGTCCAAACTATTTCAGCGTTTGTTGTTAGAATAGGCCATCGAGTAATGGCTGGCTAATAATTTTAACATCACAGTACAAACATGTGCTGCATATCTGAAGATTCTCAACTGCTAATTCTATTTTTATGGAATAATGTTATATACAATTATGGATTATGCAAGCGCTGCACACTCCTTTAGAAAAAGAGCAAGGTTCATTATTAAAAAAATAATTTTTTTTTATGTAAGTCTTATATTTATTTATTATTTTAAAAAAAGTGTCCAACACTAGCACACTCGACTTAAATGCTTATAGAGTAGACTGCCATTTTCTAACGTGGTGACTCTCCGCGGAACAAACAAAGAGCTGAGGTAGATACGGATGCTAAGCAAGCCAAGGTGGGTTCCAGCTTTTAACTACAACCATCTGCAGAGCAAGAAGTTCACATAAACAAACACGGAATTCGATACACTTCTTACCCCCAACCACTGAGATGATTCTCTTCTCTACACTATGAATGCCCTGTACGCTTTACATTATATAAGAGAGAATAATGGAGTTTTAGATAGTGAGTTGAATTGAGATGAGATGAGGGTTGAAAGTTTAATAAAATATTATTAAAATATAATTTTTGTTTTGAAATTTAGAAATATTAAATTATTTATTATATATTGTTTGAAAGTTTGGGAAAGTTACAATGATTATTAGATGAGTTAAGATTAACTCATTATCCAAACAAGGCACATATCTAGTTCCAAGTAGACGGAGGTTGGTGAACAACTCTTCTTGGTTGGTTGGAAGGAAGGAGATGTGTGCAAGAACAGAGCATACTTTCATTCTGAAGGAAATATTACATTGGATTATGGTAGAAAAGCATAAAGTTGGCAAAACAAAAAAAGAAAGAGAGAAGGCAAATGAGTAGTGAGAGATAATGACTGCGTAATAGCTAATCGGTTCTAGACCAGCTTTTCTTTAATTTCCATTCGAACTAGAAGTAATTGAATTGGTTGGATGAGAAATGCGAGTTCCATAACAGGATACATTAGACACGCATCTATATTTAATGAATTAATTTAAATTTTGTTAAACATAAGTCGGTGGGTTAAAACACAACTTATTGTGAGATTTATTATAACTTAAAAAAATATCATAATATTAATATTTTTTTAACATAATTGGTATGAAAAGTTTCCATATCAGCAATATCTTGGATGCATAAAAAATAAGAATTATAAATAAATTCTCTCATTCAACTTCAACTATAAAACTGGAATCGAAGCAAATAATAATTATAACAAAAAAAAATCTGGTAACAGGAAAAAAAGGAAAGTTTTACAAAAATAGAGAAAATAGGAGTATTAAGTGAATAACAAGAAAATCGGAATCAAGAGAAGGCAGCTGCCATAAAAATGAAGTACCAATATAGATTTATATATAAAAAATAAATGTAACTTCCAGCGAGACAGCCAGCCCAGCCCAACGGACGCGTTCTCTCTCTCTCTCTCTCTCTCCCCCCCCCCCCCAGTCCAGTTTAAATCCCGACTGTACGCACCACAAATCTGACGGTCTAAATTTCATCATTTGCCGCTTATATTGCCAGTTTCCCAATTGGCCCTCTCAGAAAGAGTTACCGGTTCTCTCTCTCTCTGCCTCTCTCATACGTACAGGCTGATTGTGGTGGCTCTCTGTATCTAGCTCGCTCTTGTTCTCTGTCACATCGCGAGAGGTCCATTCCCCTATCTCTTTCTCATCGACCCGTTTTGTTATTTTCTTTGATCGGTCTCTTTCTTTTCTCGGATTTTTTTAATTTTACTGATTGGATTATTTTCCTCCTTAACAACAATGCACACAATGTCAATCACTTCCTGCGTGCCTTTGTTTAGATCCAACACATTGAATCTTAAACTGTTAAAATCAAAGTTAAGTGCAAAAACCAAAGTACCGCATAAAAAACAATCAGTAACATCCACACTAATGAAAAGGATGAAAGGAAAATGGAATTGTGAATTTCTTGGAGCGACAAAATTCAATCTCTCAAGAAAGGCGACGAGGGAAGAACCGTAGAAGTTATCTTAAAACAATGAAAATTGTACCTGGTTACGAGGGGAAAATGCGGTATCCTTAGTAGATCTTTGTCTACTTAATTCTTTTTATTGTCTTGTTGTATATTTTTGTGGTTGGTGTAATTCTTTAGCTTTAATTTGGAGTGCTTCATTCATTTTCTTGTTGCTTTGGAAAAAAATGATGATTGTCAGGAGGTGGGGTTATGACTATGGGGAAATCATCATTGCCTTGATATCTTTATCTGCGAGTTTGATATTTTTCCGTCATTATTTGATAGCTTTTGGGGAAATTCTTCAAAGAATTGTAATAGTTTGTCAGTGTCCTGCTTTGTTTGATACTATGATGTAATCTATGACGACAAATTGGCAGAATTATTTCCCACCCCACTTTTCTTTTCTTTCCTATCAAATTACCTGATCAGAGTTTTGTTCTTCAATTATCGTGTCAGTGGTGTCTCTTTTACCTATATAAAACATTCTATGTTGTAAAGAAGGGAAATTCCATCATAGGTTTCTTATTGTGCTTTTTTTGTTTCCTGACCGATTGTAGCTTGTCCAGCAGGTAGCAGAAGATGGCAGATGCGGAGGACATTCAGCCACTCGTGTGCGACAATGGAACTGGAATGGTTAAGGTATTATTTGAGTACTCTGTGTTGTGGATTTTGCTATTTTTCTTAATATACATACCAGTTATTGACTGTTTAGTTGAGTTACTTTTCAATTGTTGTGGAATCTTAGAGAACTGATTGTGATATTACGTTTTAGGCTGGATTTGCTGGAGATGATGCTCCACGAGCTGTGTTCCCTAGCATTGTAGGTCGTCCTCGTCACACTGGTGTGATGGTTGGAATGGGCCAGAAAGATGCATATGTTGGTGATGAAGCTCAATCCAAGCGTGGCATTTTGACCCTCAAATACCCAATTGAGCATGGTATTGTGAGCAACTGGGATGACATGGAAAAGATTTGGCATCACACCTTCTACAATGAGCTTCGTGTTGCCCCTGAAGAGCATCCAGTTCTCCTAACTGAGGCTCCTCTTAACCCAAAAGCAAATCGTGAGAAGATGACACAAATAATGTTTGAGACCTTTAACACTCCTGCTATGTATGTGGCTATCCAAGCTGTTCTTTCCTTGTATGCAAGTGGCCGTACAACCGGTATGCAGTCTCATCACCATTTAGTAATGGATCTAACTTATCAAAGAAAGTAATGGATCTAATTGGAATACCTCATTGAGACTAACGTGGAGTCTTTTAAACCAAAACTGCATGTGTTATGCTATACTTATTGCATCTAAGCATTAAAAAAAAATGTTTCAAATAGTTGCCACTGTTCCATTGTTCATTGTAACAGTCGGTATTAGTGAAGCCTGAATCTTGACAATGCTGTCTCGCCATTTCTCACCAGGCTAGTGGCCAGGTAGTGTTATCAAGGCTTTTGGCTCTTTTGTTCTAAACTAACAGTTTCTCTGTCCCTACCTCTAAAATGGCAATGCGGGAGTAAGAAAGTAATATGCCGCACCTCTATTTTCTTCTTTCTTGATGGATTTTGCCTTTATCTTGCAGGTATTGTGCTAGACTCTGGTGATGGTGTCAGCCATACGGTCCCCATATATGAGGGGTATGCCCTACCCCATGCCATCCTTCGTCTGGACCTGGCAGGCCGAGACCTCACAGATAATTTGATGAAAATCCTCACTGAGCGTGGGTATTCTTTCACCACCACAGCAGAGCGCGAAATTGTGAGGGACATGAAGGAAAAGCTTGCTTATATCGCGCTTGATTATGAACAGGAGCTAGAGACTTCCAAGAGCAGCTCTTCAGTTGAGAAGAGCTATGAGTTGCCAGATGGGCAGGTCATCACTATTGGTGCTGAGCGTTTCCGATGCCCTGAGGTTCTGTTCCAACCATCAATGATTGGGATGGAAGCAGCGGGTATCCATGAGACCACATACAACTCCATCATGAAGTGTGATGTTGATATCCGGAAGGACCTGTATGGTAACATTGTCCTCTCAGGTGGTTCAACCATGTTCCCTGGCATTGCTGATAGAATGAGCAAGGAAATCTCTGCACTAGCCCCAAGCAGTATGAAAATCAAGGTTGTGGCTCCACCTGAGAGGAAGTATAGTGTCTGGATTGGAGGATCCATTTTGGCATCGCTCAGCACCTTCCAGCAGGTATGCGTTCACATGTATTTTAACCTGGTTAGTTGTTATATATACATACAGACATACATGTGTGTATATATATATATTGTTGACTACTGATGGGAGGATATTGCTCATCCCTTGAGTGCAGATGTGGATCGCAAAGGCAGAGTATGATGAGTCCGGGCCATCAATTGTGCATAGGAAATGCTTCTAAAATGTTTGAGAATAGTACCTTTGAAGAAACAAAATTACTGCTGCATTTCTCAGAAAGAACTTCCACTCTTGCTATGTTATCCTTTGACGTAATTTCTTATGTTGGAGTGGTGACTTTTTGAGAAGGCCAGAGGAGTTGGTTTAAAATATTGGTCCATTTATTTCACTAATATATATTTTGAGAAGCTTTTGTCATTTGACACTTCCATTTCATATTATTACTGCTATTGGGGTTGCTCTTGTTGAAGTTTTACGTATTTTCAAAATTGTCTTCAAAATTTCGAGTACTTATGCGTGAAATTTTAATTTTGAATCTGGAATCTGTCGGATAATTCATTTTTTCCCCAAATATTGAAAGACATTCTTTTTTCCTTGGAGAGGATTTTGGCAACATTTTCGTTATTCTAACGTGTACATGTTCTCGCCAAGAATAAAAAAGACAACTCCTAAAAGAGCTGCTGATTTGAAGTAAGAAGGGAGGGCTCTTCGACTGGCTGACATTCATCCGAGTTCTCTCATTCATCTTCTAACAGCAGAGGTATTATAGTCTGATCTTCATTGCAACAAAGTGGATGATCTTCTATGGCACTATATCCATCTCCAATACCTGGCCGGGACTCTGAATCATTTTCTCGCTTTCTCAGCGCCGAGTTGATATATTTTGGAGTATCTTTTGCTCTTCTAGTCCCTTCCTCGATTGAGAAACTTCTGCTTGAGGTCAGAAACCCAATTTCATGATGTTGATGATCATTATAGTTAGAATTACATCTCCCAAACGTTTTAAAAGATGAGTCTTCCAAGGTTGCATCTCCTGAAGAGGACCGGTGACCGAAGCTCCCAAACCGTTCGATCCTATGCGTTAGCTTGAAAGCTCTAGCCCTCTCTTCCTTGTGCAACGTTTCGCTTTCAAGAAGCTTCAATACCTTTTCAGATAAGTTTTTTACACTCGAGCCCCAGTTGAATCTGCATGTTAAAAGGAGGGAAAAGTGAAACGAAGAGGCGAAGTATTGGATCATAAATAGTAAGGGAACAGAGAGATTTTATTTATTAATGTATGCCAACCCTCTCTCGTCCACGTATTGAAAACTTGCCATCTCCTTAATAACATCTTTATCGCATTGAAACTCCTTGGCAACACTCAGAGGTCCATGGGTTAGAAGGTATTCCAATAGAATTAGAGCATTATAAGAAACTCGCCAATGCTTTCTATCAAATTTCAAGAACCTGAATTCGCAACAAAAGAGAATAACATCTTACAACGCCATAGTTCAGGTAAACAATGACACGAGGGTCAATCAACCGTGACGAATAATAAATTAGAGAGACCTCTTGTGAAGAATCTCCGTAATTCTCCGATAGTCATCAACTTCAAAGGCAGCAATGGATATTACTCTCATGGTACGTGTGTCCGGTGGCCATGCATTTCCAATTGTCGCTTCTTCTGTCATTCTATTGGTTCTCATCCCCCATGAACCCATATCAAAAACAAGAACAGCTTTAAGATATAGTAATCTATCAAAAAAGGATCAACTTAAAGACCAAAAAGAAACTTACAGTTCTGCAGGTGTGACGTAGGAAAGCGCCAACCGGGCAGTTTTTATCTTCTCTGTAAGGAATAAGGAAGCTTGTCTCTTGAATTCATGGAAAAAATTACTGTTCATGTTGCTGTTGTTCCTTGTTCAGTGGGAAAATTCATCAAGCTTCCGTTTCTCTTCATTTTCCTTTTCCTTTTTTTTTGTTTTTTGATTTTTATAGGCTTTTCAACAAGCTTCAGAGTTAAGGGAATTATGAAGATAAAAAAGCTCACGGCAGGTTCTTTTGGAAGCCTTATCGACTACGTAAGAAGTGCAACCACTCCATCAGTCCATTGCATTGTTTACTGCAACAAATGACAACTGTTGGCTATGAATTGGAATCACACGATGGAAAAGATAGTGGCCATTGACATGGGGACTCCTAAGTGAAGTTGGTTTGTCCACTTTCCAAATAAAAACCTTTTCTTTTACAAAGCGCCGAGTTCCAAAACACAAGTTTTGATCGAATTACTGCAATTCTGACCATAAAGGTTGAGCCACGATGCAACCCCATATCTGTGCTAGAAAGAATAAGTTAGATAAACTTTATACGTTCACAACATTTTCTTGAGCTTTTGTACGGTCGCTTCCTGGATTGGGAAGGCAACCTTGGTGGTTGTGGCACCTAGGTGCGAGGTAATGTCTCAAGTTAAACGTGGTGGGAAAAAATTCTGGTTTCTACATTGCAGACGAACACTGATCAGCTGATAATATTCTCCAGCTCCAGGGTTAAGAATACATCATTCTTCAGAAACGAGCCTCTGCAATCTGTTTGGCCGCAAATAGCGCTGCTAGACTCGACCATTACTACCTTCCGAAATATCCAATCACCAGTCGCAATATCATTGCGGAGCCAAGCCACTTCCAACAATAAAAGAAAAACTTCCGCTCTGCATGCTAAAAGTATCGTTCCCAAACCAAACATGCAAAGACATTGTTATGTACAAAAGAGAACGATTGGGTTTGCTTAGGGCAGTCAGCAGTTCGAGTGATGTAACTGTAACTGGGTTCAAATGTTAGGACCACAGGCTTGGGCTGCCGACTAACATGTATTCTACATTGCAGTCAATGTCATTAGCGGCGGGGAGTAAATGTACCGCTCAATTAAATAACTTATTTCTGGAAAAAGACATGTCACAATCCGAATTTTGTCAGGAAAATGTATGAACGTAGAATAGAAGGGGGGAGAAACCACCAAATAATTTCACAAATTGAACCCGCAAGGGAAGATCATGGTTTGCATAAAATATTCCCATGGCGAATGTTCTTGAAAGATAAGATCTGTACCCCACGGCCTAATCAGGTCTGACACTTTGCTTTTTCTGGTCTTGTACTAGAAGATCGAGAGCCGCTGGAAAGACCACATTACTTTTTCAAGATGAAGGCTCAAGTAGAAATTGTCCACATATGGGTCCGATATCCCACAGACATGAGTGCAAGCTCCCAAAGCATATTTGGTATGCTCAATGGATTCACCTTGGATCCAGGAATTTCTGACCAGTTCACAGATATCTCAATCATTGGGATACCAAACCACTTGCACAGAAACACTAACTCAACATCAAAACACCACCTGCATCAAATCCATGTTGAAAATCAATTCCTACAACAAAAATCCGAAAAATAATATGGAAGAGGTAAATAGATCCTCTATTCTATAAATGAGTAAGCAATAGTGAGCATGATCTCAATGCAAAATTCCATGAAGAAAATTGCATATAAATGCAACTACCTCTTCAAACGGATGTTTTTGAAAAGCTTCCTTGCAGCAGCCCTAGTAAACATCTTAAAACCACACTGTGATACAGTTCATGTCAGAATAAAGATTAAAGCTTCATTGAACAACAGCATAAACGAAGTATTGGACTTTTATACTGGTACGAAACTGGAGGTCAGATAAATGCAAAAAGGAAAAAACAAAATAAAATAAAGCAGATATACCTGTGTGTCACGAATTCCAGGACCTGCAGTCAAGAGCACCACAAGATGGAAACCCATCATCAAAAAGTTCCGGTACCATTTCCTCTGTGACACATAAGTGAAATGGTTCAAAGATGTGATTTATAAAACAAACTTGGCAAGAGAAGAGTCAGAACATGTAAAGAAGCAAACAGTATTAGCAACACTAAACTGTAGCCAGAGCCTTCTCCTCAAGATGAGCGCGAGAACCAAATGCGGCAATTGGGATATCAGATATCCTAAAACTTGAATTGCTAGCTGCTAAATCTACATCATGACACTCCTTTCTGGCAAAAGCATGGATCTGGTAGGCATAACATCAGATAATTTGCAGAAGCTTGGTCAACTTCTCCATAGACCTTGAACTAAGTTTTTTAAATAGCTTGAATACTTAAAAAAGTGACAGCACAAAATTATGGTTGATACAAACCTGATTTTCAAGTTTTTCAAGGTCATTAACCTTGGTTGCTCCATCCGCATCCAGCATTAGAAGCAGTTCACCACGTGAATGAAGCATTCCCTGTTTTACAATGCTTTCACAGAGACAAAGAGCTTCAATCAATTGTCATCACACATAAGGGAGAAGAGATGGAACCCTTAAAACATCAGTACATCTTCACAAGTGAGTGGTTTGAGTTGGACTCACTTTTCTAATTGCTTCTCCCTTGCCATGATTTCTACCAAGAAGGATAAGCCTCACTTTGTCTATAGTGTATTTCCTTACAAAGTCAAGAGCTACTCTTTTTGTCCCATCAACACTTCCATCATCAATAATCACCACCTGTTGAAGACCCATCCATTCGAAATTTAAGGAACAGTAGATAATAAATATCTGACATACTTTTCTAGAAGGATAGCAAAACTCTATTCCTTATAGTAATGAACAGCCAGAGAAACTACAAAAATATTTCTTCCTCTGCTCTCATTTTACTAAAAACAAAAACAAAAAACAAAAAGTTGTGTAAATTAAGAAGGAGGACTACGGAGCTGGAGAAGGATTCTCTTCCAATGAAAACGAGAACAAAAGCAAACAGAAGGCAGTACCTAGTAGCTAAGAACAAGCCAAGTGTAACTTCAATGCATTAATGATGAAGCCAAACATTTCATTTTTTTTTATAGAAATATTGTTGTGCTCCAAAAAGAACTTAATCTACCATCTGCTTGTACAGTGGAGCCCTCATTAATATTTGTTATACTTGCATTATAGAGATAAAAATAAAAACATACCAAGTTGAGTTTCATTGACATTAAAAAAAAAAATCAACACAACACCAGATACATCTCAAGGTAGCAATGACAATATGATCATCCCTCATGACCATGCTAACTAATTCAAAAGATCCAGCAAACAAAATGATCAAAACGATACCTCGTAAGAAAATGACTCATCCTTTGCCGCACGTTGTTGAAGATAACTACAATGTAAAAATACAAAATCACTATAACACAATATGTAACTCTCTTAGCAGTGGCCAATGGCCATTAACAGAAATTAATTAATTACTTCATAGTTTCCTCCAGAGCTCCAGGAAGCCTAAGCTCTTCATTGTATCAGGGACTATCAGAGATAAATACTTCTCTGATGGATCAGAAATATGGGTGCAAGGAACCTGAAACAGTCCATCCAGAAAAGTCAGAATCACCAAAAACCGCTACAGATGTCAGTTATAATTATCCAGAAAAAATTGCTACCAAAATGACCTCGTAAAGTGAATCAACTTGCCATGTAATGCTTCAAAACTACATTATATAAATAAAAAGACCCAGAGGATCTTATAATTCTTAGCAGAAATTTTGAAGTCTATACATTGCTCACAATACTATTTTGTTCTTAAAATCATTGATCCTTCCACAAGACTTTCATAAGGTCAGGAAAGATGGGACACATGATCCTTTCATAAGCAGAGTTGGCTACAAATTTATCGCTATTATTTTTTTCCGAGGTGATGGTATCTCATTTAAAAAGACCCAAGGCCAAATGAGAAACTGTAATCTTCTGTAAAAAGGGCACGTTATCTAGGCCATTTTACTCGCAAAATATAGAAATATAACATGCTGAACAATCTCTGCTGGATTTAACAAGCACGTGTAAACAGTGATAGAGACTCTGATAGAACCGAGCGACCTTTCTATTCAATTAGAGTTTTAAATTTCAGTTAGCCCAAGAAACTTTTTGCTCGACAAGATTCAATTCTAGAACATCAACTGCGCATTTAAATTTGCTACATTTTTGTTTCCATGCATTTTGGAACATGCACCTTCAAATTGCTTGCTTAGAATGGAATTCATTACATGACTCCTTCCCACAACAGTGACATAAGATTCCATCAACTAAGTCCATTCAAACTTAAAAATCCGGTATTATGCGTTCTCCCCGACATAGATCACCGTTAATTGCTTCAAATAATTTTTTTTGGATTTCAAGACACGAACGAATTAAAAACCACAAAACAACTGGTAAGGAAATTTAGAGAATTTCAAATAGTGCCGAAACATCAAAACATACGCGCGCACATAAATATGTGTGCATCTTGCAATGTAGATTTACCTGTTTCGACGAATTAGGGACCTCGAATACTGCGGGATCTTCTACATGCCTAACAAAGAATGAAATAACAAAATGAAAAGAAAATGGATGAAACATGATTTAGAAAAGGCTGAGCAGGAAAGGAATAGATTTCGAAAGTGGGAGGAAACTTCTGAGGTTTTGGTGGAGGATCGGGACGTACGTATTGTTGATTCTTCTCCGATAAGCTTCGAAAAGGATAGCAGAAACTAAGCTAAAAACAGCGATCAGAATGGGGGCGACGAAGAGCGCCACCAACGACCAAAGAAACCCCATTGGCTTGCAGACTCTGACTGCGCATTGGGCAGCTATAGATACTCCTTGCTCGTAATGTTTGGAGGCCACGGTCAAACAGTACAAATAATATCGAACCGAAAACAGAAGCAAATTAGCCCGTCTAGCTCAGCCGGTAGAGCGCAAGGCTCTTAACCTTGTGGTCGTGGGTTCGAGCCCCACGGTGGGCGTTTTTGAATTTAGATTCTCAATTATTCCAATTTTGGTTAACATGTCTCTCAATTTGTCGTAATTGAAAAGCTGATTATAACGTATTAATTCATCAGTTTTCATTGTGATGAAGGCAATGCCATGCAAAGCAGAGATTGTTTCGTGTAAATTAACTTGTCACTTTGAAGCAGTAGGTTTTAGGTGTTATTAATATTATTACAGAATAACTTCTAATCGGTACATCCATTAAAAGGCTGAAATCAGCCACCAATGTACACCTGCCATGTAGCCCATTCATTAAACCCAGCATGCGTCCTCACCGCACCCAAACTAGATCTCTTTTCGACCCTCATCTCTTTCTCATTGAAGCCACATCCCTCACCTTCCCTCACCCTCGTCTGAGTCGTCTCTATCTATCTTCGAATAATAAAAAAATATTCAGATAATAACTTCGCCAAACAAGCTTCTGTCGATAAGGGATAAATAAACTACTTGATGGGAAGAGAGTCTTTCATTGAACCCAAAGAGCCCAACCCCGCACCGTTGAAATTGCTTTGAACTTCCTCTGACAAAACCTCGTGTTATCTTCGTCATTGCTATTATCCACTTCATGGAGAGGAAAGCCATAGAAATGACCATTACCGGAGAACTATCAACTCTGATTCAAAGGATAAAAGTCCAAAATCGGAATTATTTTTCCTACTTTGTATGTAATGAAGATGACGCCATGAAATATGCCACACTTCATTTTTTCTCGTGATTCACTAGACTGGCCTCTTTTTTCCTTTTTCTTTTAAAGAATCTTATCTCTTCTTAGATCTTCTTTAGCGGTGAGCGATTTCAAAGGTGTTCTAGAAATGCAAGTAGCTAGCTAGATAGGTCCCTCGTCAATGTCATGAATTATGACCTGGGTTTTACTACACAATCTCTTATTATTCATCTACATTCTACACTCTATATTTTTTAATATTTTTTTTAATTTATTTTTTTTAAACTATTTCAAATTTTTTATTTACTATTCATATAAAAATATATTTGATAAAAAAAATTTTAAAAAAAATGGAATGTGGAGTGTGGTGTAAATAATGAAAGTTGTTAAGATTTTTTGTTATGACCCTCCACTATCTGCAGTTCCCAATTACATTACGTTCCAATTGTTACTATTTTTCACCACATATATATTTGACGCAATTTCACGTGAAAGCCAGAGATAGAGGCAGATGGGATTTCAACAAGGCTTGGAACTGGGTGGGATTTCGACAAGTCAAAGATATATTCGAAATGTATCTCCAAAACAGAAATTGAACACAAACAAAGAACGTCTCAGAAGCAAACGAACCAACACTTTCACAAACTCCATCTCGCAAATTCCCATCAACAAACCCAGAAAATGGATGGGTGGGAGATGGGCAACAGAGATGGAAGGGCCAAACCAACAAACCAAGTAAGTTGGACGAGATAAGAGTAACCATTTGCAGATAAGCTGTAGGGGGAAGAGTCTAGCATGTGGTCTCCATTGTGGGTGGCGTCGAAAGCACAACTGCATGGTGGTTGTGGCTATTGCGTTGGACTGGTTGGTGTCAGATTGGGTGGCTGCGTCAGGCTGCCTGTCGTTGGCATCGGAATGGCTATGGCTGTGGCGTCAGGCTACCTGCATAAGGTTGCTGGCATGGGAATGGCTGGGCGGCGATGGGAGATAGTAGCAGGTAGAAAAAGAGAAGAGAAAGACAAAGGGTATTTTAGGTGTTCTGATGTAGTCATCCTCGTTGTGTTGTAATGTACATTACTGACGTGTCAATACCTTATTGCCTGCTGATCTAAAGACAAAAATAGTCCTGACCGCTCCAAAGCGGAACTATTATTATTATTCTACGTGCATTACTTATCAGGTTATCTTGGACAATAAAAATTAGAAAAAATTTATTCTCAAATCTAATGTGTAGAATATATTTAATAAAAATAAATAAATTTTAAAATTTGAATCTTTCAAATTAAATCTTACTATTTAAATTATTTAGATTGAGTATTCTACCAACTGCCTTAATAATATGATAACTCGAAAAGTTATGAAAGAAATTATAATTGCATGACATTATAATAAGATGAGAGGGTCTTGCCAAAAAAAAAAAAGTAAAGATTACATAATTTACATTACGTGTTAATTAAGCTATCATAATTAATTGTGATTGGCAAATCCAAAGAAATTAAGAATTTTTCAGATGATCACAAGAACCCACTTCTCTCTATGAGTCTCGTTTGGATTCAAAGATGAAATGAGATAAGTTGATATGATTTGTTAATAGTAATGAGATTTTTGAGTTAAAATTTGTAAATAGTAGTGTATGAGTTGAGATGATCTCAACTCACCTCTCAAACCGGCCTAAAGGGACTCTCCTAAGATAAATTCTCCTGTTGTATTGAGCGATATGTGAGGTCATGAGATATTATAAAATATAATCTATTATAGTAAATTTTGCCCCCAAACAATCCGTGGATGTAGGTTTTTATGTTGAACCATGTAAATTTCTGTGTCTTTCTTTTATTTATTTTTATTTATTTATTTATTATTTATTTTATAGATAAATGCGAAGAGTACCGTATCGACGTCCGAATCATCTCGTAGGTCGAGGATGACTCTTTCCTTCCGTCTGGTCCATTATATAATTTTTGTCATTAAAAGATCTTCTCAAGACAAACATTAAAAGCCTATAATATAAGATGGAGTGTGGAATGTTGGGAGGTTGGAAAGATTTATTGATAATATAAACACTCACGCTTTACCATATTCCATATGATTTCTATTAATGATCTATACATGATGAGTTGAGGAAGTGCACAAATCCTTGTAAAAATCAAAGATCATATATAATTGGCTTTAACTGCAAAACCCTGCATTCTAGAGAATTAAAATCCACAATCAATGAAAACTTCTAATTATATATATAAATTTTTGTGCCGTGCATGCACGAATATATATTTCCTATTTGTGTAGTATGTTATCCCTGTAAGTGCAACTGTACATGACTTCCTTTAAAGCTGATTTATTTAAGCTACCCCAGAATGACAGAGATGAGCAAGATTCCTGTGAGAAAAAAGAAAAAAAAAAAAACAAGTGGGTGGAATGGGGCCATCTCGTGGCATGATTAAGACCACGACAGAGGTGTGAACAAGAAAAAGAACAGTTTTACTTTTCCCTCACTTTTGTAGACCAGAATTCTTGGGGAGGAGAAGCTGGCCCTTCACCTTACTCCATTTCTGCTTTTTCCATCATGCCAAACAGCCTTTTCCCTCACAATTCTGATGACCATTATAATCATTATCATCGCATCCATCCATGCATCATACATCATGGCATGCATCATCCATTATAGAGCTTAAGGTATTTGAGTTCACATATTTTACAGAAAGTATTTTTTTAACCTTTCGAGAAACTTGGCTTTATATAATGAGTAATTAAATTAATAACACCAGGGCACGTGTTCTAAACCAATTACCGGAATGCATGTGGAGCTTCGACGTTTGAGTTCAAAGGCTATATCTCAGCACAAGTTACAAGAGAGCAGTACTGCCGTAGGGAGGGAGATTTGGATGGACCTGAAATTGTGAGATACCAGCAGTGCAAAGATTTCTTTCATGTATTCATATGCAATTGGTCTGTTCAGTTTTTACTGTCAACATCGTCATCAAATAGTAAACATATCTCTCACGCTTATAAAACAGTAAACTAATTAAGCACTTGATCAATATTGCCAAGGGGTTTATCATGATGTTATGTTGTTGATACAAACATGATTAACACTTACGTCTATGGCAACTGGACGGATCGAATCTAGTGCACCAAGATCCCGGATATTGAAAAGTGTTCGAGTATATAGCCATACATTAGTACTCAAGTTTGCTTTTGGGTTTTGATATATATAGCTATGTGTTATTGTTTGATAGAGAAAAATGGAAGAATATTGAAAAATAGAATATTTGATGATCAAGCAGAAATTAACCCAGAGGAAATATGCTAATGAATAATCGTTGATTTTCTCTCAAGGAAAGGGTCAGAAAATAACTATATATTTATACGACTGTAATTCAAGAAAAGAATATATAATAGAGTCCACGCCTGGATCTGTCACTTACCTCCACTTCAGACTCAGAACAGGTCAGTGACATGGGCCACACTGCAAATAAACAGATATATTAACATACAGGAGACTCTAGTTAATTCACTAGAATAGATCAAAGTAGCATTTATTCATACTAAAATGCACTTTCTTTGATCTTAAAGAGAAAAATAAGAAGTGCAAGCTATTACAAGATCTCTAATAAATGAACCAATCCCCCGTCATAATCATAGTAAGAAAAATTCCAAAAGAAGTCAACCAGATTTTAGAAAAAAAAAAGGGCTAGAATAATATGACGCAGATGATGATGTTGTTGATGATAAAGACGTCGAGAAGAAGAAGATGATGACGACGACGACGACGATGGATTTAGAAAAATTAAAAAAAAAAAAAAAAAAAACTTTGCCTAGTGAGCCATGGCCACAGGAGGCGCATAGCTAATGCTTCTTTGGTTGGGCATCGCGAGCATGGCGGTGTGGTCCAGAAAATCCTTGAGCGCAACCACAGACTGTAATATCGTCCTTAGATCATCGGCGCATGAGAACCCGAAGCAGCCCACTTGCCGAACCGCGTACACATAAAACGTTATGCAACCTTTTCTGAACTTAAACCTAGCCATCTCGCACCCGGTCAAGCCCCTGATAAGCCTCTTGTTCACTTGTCCGAGCGGTATCTCCGATGGCCAAACACGGTCTGTAGCCGTCTTCATGATCTCCGATTCGAAGACGAATAGAAGTACTTTGGATTTCTTCGTGCCGAGGCCTAGTGTGAGGGTGTGCCAGGCATGGTGTGCCAAGATCGTGAAGTTTGTGGGCAAGAAAGCAGTGGTTGAAGGAAAAGGGAGTTTATTGTTGTTGTTGTTGGGTTTGGGGTTAGTTGGTGGAAAAGAAAGGAGTTGTAGAAGTTCAAGAGGCCTAGCCCGCCGGATCGTGAACGATTTCACGATGAACTGGCCGCCGAACCGGAGACCCTTTACGTCGGAGCTCGGCTTGAAAGAGAAATCTGAGTTTGGTAATTTTGTGGTTTGGTCATTTGGGTGCTGGTGCTTTTGCTTCTTGTTCTTCTTTTCTTTTTGTTCCATGGTCATCTGTTGGGGGGGTTTTGGTGGTGGGTTTTGTTTGTGTATTAGAACAAACCAATCTAAAGCTTTTGATGGAATACAAATGTGGGGGTTTTCCTTTTTCCGTCTTCTTTTGAGAGAGAGAGAGAGAGAGATGGATGTAGAAAGAGGGGTACGTAATTAACCACTTCACATTATATTGATTTTCTTTTTCTGTTCCTTTTTTTATTAAGTTTATCTAGCTTGTCATGTTGTCAAAATGTATATGGTTCTTATTAGCGACATCCTATTTTAAAAGTGGGCGTAGCAGCTAGGTTGGAGTTCTTGAGTACATTCCCTTTTTCTTCGAGAAAAAATCATTCTTTTCCTTTTTATTTTATTTTATTTTGTATTAGCTCATGATATTAGTAGTTCCTTTCATCGGTCAATCAGTTTATGTATCACCCAGCTTGTCCTTGCACCTGATCACACCCCCCCCCCCCCCCAAGCCAAACCAAAAGGAGGACACAAAAAATGCAAAAACACGCATTCACCATGGATGTGTCTGGTGTTGCATTGCTATAAAGTTTTGTTGATCACAACCATCCATAGAGTTGATCATTGGACATCACACAGATTTTGCAATATGTTCAAAGTCACTTGTGTTTGGTCACACCCAACTCATTTCCAAAGCCAATGGCAGAAACTATTCAAAGCTGATACAGAACAAAGTAAATAAGCATTACATGTGCAGTTAGATGATTTTGAACTCGAAAATGATGATTGCCCTCTCAATATGGCATAATGCACACTAAGTGAGGATTTGGGACCACATTATGGTATCCCATATATAGGAAATTGATTTAATCAAGAAGTATCCTGTTTCCCGCAATCATCATTAAGGCCATTTTTTAAAGTCCTTGCATTGGACGGCATGCACCAATGCAATATTTCAGTCACCTAGATTGAACCCATTTGCGTATAGCAACATGTAGATCAGTCTAGAGATATTTTCTTACAAAGTCAAGTAACCAAGCATGCCAAGAAGAAAAAATATATAAGGATTTAGACTGTACGTATATCATGCTATATATATATATATAATTTGATCTGTCTTAATGAATGGTTGGGATTGGCCCCATTCATGTACTCGTAACAGGCCATTTGGTGGAAGATGTTTAGAATAAAATAATGTTTAAAAAATAAATAAATAATAAATGTAACCTACAAATTAGAGAGGAACAGCCACAAGAAGTGGTTGCATGCCTTTGGTACTTCTTTCTCATGTAACAGAAGGGAGAGATAAGGCTGGCTTACCTCATTCGATGGACAACCCAAAAGTCTTCTCATCACAGTTGTTTCCTTCCAAAGGCGCCATTGCCTTTAATCATTCCATGGGCAAGAAGTTTCAGAGGTCCTGAGAAGACCAACCAAAAGCAATCATTCTAGCAAGAGGGGCCACTTGAATGGGCCTATCGAGCAAAAAATTTCTGGCTAGCCAGTTTTTTTTTCCTCGTGAAATACTTTGCTTTTATTTATTATTATTTTTTAAAATAAAGGTCGAGAGAATTTCGTTGCACATGTTGAACAAATAATTAGAGATAAAATAAAGAAGAGAACATATATATAGTCGCAAAGTGAATTCTCAGATTCCAATTATATAATTATGTTCTTTCGTCATGTCCACTATATATGTATGCACTTGATGATCAAGGGTTTTCTTTTTTCTTTTAAGTTTTACCATTAATATTGCTTTCAAAAACTGTGAGATTGTTCAGACCTAAATCTTATGTAAGTTTGTCGGTTATCGCATGCAATTGATGAGAGGTGCGTAATTATAAGTTGGCTAATATTAAGGGATCCAGCGACGTTTGCTCGGGTTCATTGAGAAGCCTAGCTATCATCATGCAGCTTGAGTAGTAAGCGTATGTCTAAATCTAGTTTATTGACACCAAAGCTGCCAATAGTCATCAATTATATATAAAACGATCGAGAAAAAATAAGTCGTATTCTTGCAGAAATATACAGCTAATAATCGTGTGAATATAATTAATTTGGTGATGAACAAGATCACCGTTTGTACAAACACAAAATATTGTGGCAAGCTGAGTCTGTCAGGGCATTAAGTATGTGTCTGCAATCGCATTAATTAGGAAAATGCTATATGTCCCTTTATGTGTCCGTAATGGTTCCGACAATTTTTTTTTTTTAAAGAGAAATATCATCATTTATTTATTTATTGATTAAAAAATATTTATATCCATGACTGGATACAAGAAGGAATATCTTCATATCAACTATTAGGAGCTCTATCAGTATTTTATTAGATTAATTTAAATTTCATTGTTGCCGATACTCTCTAGAAACAAAAATCTAAGAGACAACACTATCTAAGTAGAGACTCAACCACTCATTTTATAGAAATTGAGGATTCAACTTCTACGGACAAACCGTTCAAGAAACAAACTCTTTTTTAATTGTTACTATACAATAAGGAAAATAATAACAAAAAATGATGGATTACAGTTTAAATCAATTTCGGTAGACTTTGACAATATGTGAAGGCAACAAGTTTGTCTCTTTTAAGACACAAAATTCAAAGTTGAAAGATCTGATGTGACAATTTCGGTGATTCGGCACATATGATGAGAAGAGCTACTGATGATCCCATAATGATTTTTTTAAAAGAAAAAAATTGAAGGGAATTAAAAAAAAATACATAAAAAAAAAAATGAATGCACTAATCAGGATGAATTTTCATAATTGTAATGCTACCCTTAAAGTATTAGCAATGGCTTATGTATCTTTATATTCATCTTTATATTTACATAATATCTTTTAAAATTGATCTGCATTAAATTATACATATTCAAAATTGTACATAGTTATGAACAATGTTTCTTCAAATTTGAAGAAATATTCTTCACTCTCCAAACATTATTTTACTATTTTTTCTCTCTCCTAACCTTTGATCTCTCTCAACAGCAAATCAAACAAAGAAACCAAAAAGGACCGAACATAATTGATAATTGTTTATTTGAAACATATCAAAAAATTATAATTTGATAATTGCTTATTTGAAACATATCAAGAAAAAATAATTTTAGAAAAAAAGTAAAATAATAAATAATAATATTATTTTATTATTTAGTTCAAATATACATAATCTAATGAGTTTTTTTAATATGTAAAATCAATTTCAAAAAAAATGTGATTTTGTATATACGAAAAATCAATGCTAGAACTCTTATAACTGCTGGGAGAATATTGTGGGCGGGGCCCGGGCCACCCAAAATTTCATTAAAAAAAAAAAAATTATGGGATTATTAAAGAAGTTAAAAACACGATAAAAGTTGGCTCCCAAAAATTGTCAGTTGTACGTCTTGCCCCAAATTCGATAAAGCGAAACCACATCGTGCAACATTACAAGTTTGATCTACCTTATTTTTCAGATCTACAGAATTGGTCTATAATTTTTTATATATGTTGGACATAAAAAACTACTGAAAAGGCCAATGTTTATTATGAACTGGTTGATAAATTGAGTCTACTTATTTTAACACTTCAATTTTAATGGCAACTGTTAAGCAAGGTTTTTCGGCTATAAATATCATTAAGACAATGTTTTGAAATAAAATGAATGATGACTTTTTTGAAGATTATAAAATAAATAAATAATAAATAATAATAAACATATACTTAGGCAACATGTACTTTTTATTTTTTTGTTGGTTATATTTATGGATTATATCATATTTTTTATACAAATTTTTGCATGTACCCTAGCCCTCCAAAATTAGATTTCTAAGTTCATCCTTGATAATAAGTACACGGCGCAAAAGGAGCATATGAGACTCGTTAGACGAAGATATTATATATTAACTTGGCTTTCAAGCAGATTAAATCTGGACGTGATCTGCATCAATCTATAGCTATAAGCCATGATATTTTGATTAAAACAAAAACCAAAAAAAAAAAAGTGGGGGAAAATAAACTAGAGGTGCAAATTAACGACAATAATTTAGCAAACTTCATGATTAGAGTTCTTAATTAATGTAGATGGGCGAAGCAAGTTTGATAGGCACGTTAATTAGGTTTGCATGATTTATCATGATCTCTTTACTTGTCGCGAAACCATGAGTTACTTTATTTCTAAGTTAATTTCCTTGATCATCAGCAAGTACTGTACGTACGTAGCCATCACCAATATTTATAAGAATGTTTAAAACTTCCTATTTCTGGACTGGAACATTCATGCAAGGAATTATTATTCCCGTGAAGTATAATTTATATATATACTAGCTAGTATATATATATATATATATATGTAGAATAACTTATAGCCGGTGTCTTCTACAAGTACTTTTTGTCGGATACAAATTGGAATGTGCCATGTAAGGGGTCGATGAAAAACCCAATTCTCCATGCTGCAAGGGCATAACCCCCCTCCCGACCCCTCTCTCTCTCCTTCAGTCTCTCTCATTCTCTCTCCTTCACGAAATTTCTAACCCGAATTCACCTCTCTCTCTCTCTCCCTTACGTGAGTTTTTCATCAATCATTTACGTAGCACGTTCCCATTTGACTTTGATAAAATGCACTTGTAGGAGACACCGGCCCAAAGCGCTTCTCATTTATTTATGGGATTTGCTGCTTGGTCGATCTTCTTCTATTAATTAATTAATATATAAATGTACTGTATTGGACTAGTCCCACCCAATTAGTTTTTAATAAAAATTAAATTAGCAATATTTAGTCATATTATATATATAATATGATAACCGGATTAATTAATAAGTATCACAAGTTTGGGCAACAGAAACTATAGAAACCTCTCATGTGTACGGTTATATCTTTCATGCACAATGCAATGTTACAGCTAAATATCCAGCAATAATAGAACAAATAAATAATTGAATGTCATTAGTTTCTCCGATCAAGTATACATATATATAAATATATATATATAGATATATATTTATGGTTAGCGACGAGCTCCCTGCAGTCAGCCTTACATAATGACCTGCATCCTGATCCTTTTTCAATTCTTATGCAACGTATTTACATGTGCCATGGCCTGAACAATATCAACAAAAATAATATATATTAAAGTTTTGCTTATAACATTTTCAGCCATGCATGCTTATAATGTGACATATTTTCAATGATTATTAATTTAAGGAGTAATATTAAATTAGACTTGTGAAATCAATTGATCAAATGTATTACATCAATAGGTGTGATTGATTGATATTAAAAGAATTAGAGAAATAATCATTTTTATAATAATTTTTGTCATTTTCAGACCCCTATGGATGTGACACATTAATTTTAAGAAGCTATCAATTCAATTTATAGACAGTTAATAATAAGCTGCATTTTAAATGAATGCACGCTAGCTATTAAACATATCATTTCAAATTAAAACCGTTACTATATATTATCTAATCATTAATCATTAATGTTTGTTTAGAATTCTTAAAAGATGATTGATAATTTACTATACCCGATTTCTTTTAATTAGAAAGGAAAAAGAACAAGCACATATATAAGCAAGCTTACTTGGGTCAATGGAGGTGAGGACTGCAGTGTGGGAGAAATCACAGTTGTAAGGATGGCGACCAGACTTCTGATAGAAAGCATTCATGACGAAGGATGCGTGGGACCGAACATCGTTGGGTTGGAAGCAGGCTCCCCCAGCTTGTATGGGCCTGCAATCCACCCCTGAGCTGCATACGTAGTCTATGTTTGACTGTAACGCTGCATTGTTTGCATCTCTTTTTGGCACGCACCACCTCTTAATTCCTACGGGTGCTCGTCTATTACGACGACGAGGCTGCATGCATGTTACAGGATATAATTACGATCGATCGTAAATGAAACGACATTAATTTACAATTTTACACTACCAAAACAACGAGATCTGCTCAGCCCATGCGGTAAAAGCTCGGGAACAGAAAAGTCTGAAAGAACTAAAAAGGAAGCCAACTTCATTTCCTCAAGAAATTCAAAAAGTTATTCTTGTTCTTTTCTTTCCTTCCTTTACGAGACAAAACAAGTACTGAATCATCATACCTGCGGCTGCGGCTGCGGCTGCGGCCGGTTGCGCATAATCCCAATGTCATAAATGGGAGTGAAATCTGTCCTGAACAACCCCCAGTTCCTCTCAGCGGTCGGACCGGGCTTAAGGTTTTCGTCGAACATGGAGAACAAATAGGTCTCAAACCTTCGGTTGGGCATCAACGGCGTACCCCTGCGTGAGCTGACATGCCTAACTAAGTGCCCGTTAAACAACGCCGCATGCGTCGTGCTACAAGCCTCGTAGCCGTCGCAATTGGTGGGCCAACCTGTCTCTCCCACTACCAAGTTCACGTCCCCGAAACCGAGGGCCTTCGTGGCTGAGTGGATGGCGTCCATCATGCCGTCGAACATGTTGGTGTAGGTAATGCCGGTGTTCTTGTCGTGGATGCCAGGGTTGCGCTTGAAGAGGGCGTAGTTCGCCATCTTCGGGGAGTAGGCGAAGTAGGGGTAGGGGTTGACCATGAAGGGTGCCCCGGTTTCACGTAGAAACTTGAGCATGGGCGCGAATACGAGCCGGTCGTAGCCTCGCCTGAACCTGCCAGCACTCGGCGGCTCGGAGATTGAAAGTATTCCAAGAGAGTGAGCAGATGTGACCTGGTATCAATTAAATGGAGAAGACAATACTTTGATATTAGAGCTTTGATTGCTCAAAAGTCGCACAAAACATATATATGTACGTAGTGATCAGTTTCTATAAACTTATGATCAAATCAAGCATTCAAACCTTAATTGTCTTGATTCCGGCGAGAACAAGGGCCTGGTGGAGAGTCCTCATTGTGGGGACGAGGTGGCTGATGAGGTTCTTGTCGGCGGTGGCCATGATTTCATTGCCAACAGCTATATAATTAATCCGTGTCCTCGGGTGGAACGGGGCGATGTGGGTCGCCACCCACTGGCGGGCGTTGGCAAGGTTGGCGAGGGCGGGGATCTCCCCGTTGCCAACAGTCACGCTGACAGAGATGCCAGTGTCGGCAAAGGCCCTGAGGATGTCGGGGTTAGTGTCGAAGATTTTGATGCGGTCAATGATGGTCTGGGTCTTGAGGAAGTTGGCCACTTGGGCAGGTGGGGGAAGGTTGTTTCCTAGAGTTCCATAGTTTATGCCGATAGAGTATGCGGTGGTGGAGAGGCGGAGGAGCAGGAGGAGGGGGAGCATGGGGTGAAAGATGGCCATGCTTTGCGGACGGGGAGCCTTGGAGATAAAACAAGCTGGGCAGCAAGATAGAGATTTGTGTTGTATATTTATATGTAGTGTGGCAAGGGAAGAAAGGAGATCGAGGGTGATAACGATTGCGTTAGGGTACAAGGCGCTTGGATAGCGATTCCAAGTCGGGCTCCAGCTAACAAGAGTCGTATGCTTAATTAAGACTTGCGTTAAACACAAAGTCTTCTGGTGTATGAACCGAATAATTACTCCTTTTTTGAGAAAGTTGAAGTTTATGCGCGGATCACGTACACGGTACACGGATAAGACAGGAGTGATCGCTCGGTGTTTTAGCGCACCAAGCGGTTTCTAAATTTGCGGATGGCAGCCTGCGGGTGCCACATTTAGAGAGTCGGCCAGGTCCATAGGTGATATGTCAAGAGGCATATATGGGGTTATTGAGTTTGGGCTCTGTTAAACTGAGTTTCTTCGTTTTTTTTGTTTTAACCAGAATGGGTTGGTTTCGTTTGGACTTTGTTTCTTGCTTGTTAGTCAAAGACTATCAAGCCCAGGCTTGCACATGTAACGGTGAATGCGATTTTGGAATGCGTCCAACTTGTACCATTGAAATAGTTGTGTTTTGAACAGCCGTTTAATCCTCTGCGTCATCACACTATAAAACTTCGTTTGGTTATACAGTTTACACGAAATGATATGAGTTATTTTGTTGAAAGTTAAATAAAATATTGTTAGAATATAAATTTTTAATATTATTTTTATTTTGAGATTTGAAAAAATTGAATTGTTTATTATATTTGTGTAGAAGTTTGAAAAAGTAATAATAATAAGATGAGATGAGATAATTTTGTATATCCAAATCAGGCCAATCAGAATGGTTTCACACTTGGGGTGAAAGTTGGTTCGGATGAGCCGAACATGCTGCTTAAACTCTCCTTCAAAGTGACTCTAGACTAAGTATTTTCAAACAAACAGTTTTCCATTCATTTCCTCTTATCTTTGTAGATCAATTAGGAAATTGAAGCGCATGTGTATTAAGACTCATTATGTAACACTCCAGTCCCATATGGGATGGGAAAGTTACTTTCTGTCACTTAAACTCACATTTCAACAATATATTTATAAACTCTAAATTCTCAAAGTCATATAAAAATTATTGTTTCAAACCTACAACCTAAATAAAATCAACCTCTCGAAATATCAAGTCATCAAAACTCGACAAAATCACTAATAAAATTCGTCAATACTCATAGAAACCTTCTATGCTTAAATCATCTCACCCATGTTCCAAAATCTTGATTATCATTTGAAATATTCAAATTATCTGAAAAATATTGTGGAGATAAGGGATGAGTTATTAACAACTCAGTAACCAGAAAACATAAACTGGTATGCAGACATGAGCATTTACAGAATTTAGAATGCAAAACAAAACATTTACTTTCAGAATGCAGAATCAAAACATTTGCTTTCAAAATGTAGAATCAAAGCATGTTATCAAAATATCAAAGCAAAACTTTCAAAAACTTTCTTCTTCAAAAATCCTTTAGGATATCATAATCTGAGATATCGTCTTCATATCATATCAGAGCATCACATCGGGACAGTGACCATGTTTAACCCATGGGGTAGAATTATAAACCACTATTATACCCTTGGCAGGGTTGTATACCACTATTATTCCCGTGGCAGGGCCTATACCACTATTATTCTCGTGGCAGGGCCTATACCACTTTTATACCCTTGACAGGGCCTTAATGAACCAGATCAAAAACATAATCAAAACCAGATCATAATTAGATACCGAATCAAATCATCAAACCAAAGGTTTTCAGATGCCATATTATATCAAACAGAGTACAAAGCAAATTCAGATCATTCTCACATTTTCAAAAACATAATCAGATTATCTTCATAAACTATGCACAAATTCTCAAATTTTCATGATCAATCTTTTTTCATAATTCAAAAATTGAATGCCAACAAAAAACTTGCTTATGTTTATACCAGTCATGAAAAAATTACTTTTTTTTATACAAATTTCATGAGTATGCGAAACACATTTCTGAGATTGTTTTCTGTTTTCTTTTAAAAACAGACATGCATATTTTCAAAATCAACCTCAGTCCTTTTCTTTTTAATTCAAAGTCTAGCATAGGAAATCCGTTTACCTGCACTTTTTACTTCTTTGAATTTTTTCCATGACTATGCCAAATAAATATCAATCGTCACCTATAAAATAGACACGTAACTTACTTAAATTAAAAACATATTTTGATATTGAAGCCTAAAATACTAAAATAACTTATCTTTCCTAAAATTCACAATTCTCGTAATCCTAAAATATCATTAATTTCCAAATTAATCGATATCAACTTAATTTCTCCGCTTACTAAACTCTAAATTGTTTTTGTCACATTTACTCAATTAAGACTAAACCTATGTAAAATACATTTCCAGTTTAATACTTACTCAACGTAATTATAACAAAATATATTAAAGTAAATAGTAAAATTCTGTTTAATAAAAATAGACTTGATCGGATTTAAAACGTTTAAAATAGTGTTAAATATTTACTATTTACTATTGAAATTAAATTGTAAACAGAAAATTTAATACCAACTAATATAATTTAAATTCTTAAATATTTTCTATTAAACAAACATTTTGGGCTAATATAAAGTGAGACGAAGTCCACTAAACAAAACAAAATAGCTTTCTACCGTCAAAGTTAGGCCCATCTTAAAATCAAGCCCAACAAAATACAAGTTCAAAACACATTATGATTTGGCTTATAAATCAAAGCCATAATTGTAATATCAACTTAAAGCAAATTTTATCTACTATATGTGCAAGAAACTTTATGGGGGAACTTAAAATATATCACTTTTATTTTACTAGAAAAACATGCCGCATTGTACGTGGGTAGAGGGGCGACAAGGCTTACCGAGAGATAGAGGGACATGCAACGGAGCAGTGAGCTGGGCGGAGGTCGAATGTGGTCAGTGCGGCGACATAGAACTGTGAGAGTGAGAGAGAGAGAGAGAGTACGACGTGGGGGGAAGAGATTATCGAGAGAGTTGAGGCTATGCTAGGGGTGCTCGGTGATGTGGACTCACTGTGCAGCAACGACCAAACAAGGCAGCTTCCATCGTCGGCTGAAATATGGAAGGCTTGTAACCTCTGTGGGTAACGGTGGGGGAGCCGATGCTCTATTTTTAGGTTGTTAGAACAGAGGAGGAGTGTTGTGATGCAGGTCGTGAGTGAAGGCTTGCAGGTTAGTGGCGGGCGATGTTGGGGTGGCATGGGTCTACAGTGGTGTAATGTAGAGGCAATGGTGCAATTAGGCCTGAGTTTGGATGCTGGTGATAGTTGGATAGAGAGGTTCAAGTGGTTTTTCGGCATGCTTGACTCTTGTTGATGGTGGTTTGCAGTGGCTCCACTTGTGAGTTCAAGGCTAGGCTACGGTGGTTACCGTTTGGTATTGGGTGAGGGTGGTTAGACACAGTTGGGGTTGAGCAAGGTGGTGGCGTGAGGAGGTGCAGCGGCACACAATGGCTTCATCGCTGGGACAAAAGTCACAGTGAGGTTGCTCTATTGGATGTTCCTATGGTGGAGGCCAGGGTCCTATGGCAGCGGTGAACCACTGGACAAAACTTGTTTCCTACATGAGTCGTGATCAATTGTTGGAGGTTAAATTGATAGTGGTAGTTTCCAAAACAGCTTGTATTTGGGAAAGATATAGGGGGAAGGAAACTAAAGGAATTTTGGATGTGTGACAACCTAGTTGAGGGAGATTTTTACATGTTCATAATGGGGACGAAAAAGAATACGATGAACCGGTAAACTGGACTGGACCAAACTGAACCGGTGGGCTTGGTCCAGTATCGGGTTTGGCCTGGTCCGATATAGGTTTCATTTTTCTAAAATTAGTCAAAATCAGTCCCGTTCCAGTTTTTCTTTTTCTAACACCGAACTGGAACAGTTCATATATATTTTTTAATTTTTTATATTGTATAAAATATCTTTTATAGGATTTTTTGTATTATATATGATATATATAATTATATATAAAATAATTTTGTATTATATGATAAATTAATAATTAATATAATTTTAAATTTTAAAATCTTATATAAATAACTATATATTATCACTATCATCTATTGTATTAGTAGATATACAAATACTATATCACTATACTATATATTATAATATATCACTATAGTCTATAATACAATTATAATATATATACTATATAATATACCAATAAAACCAAAAGTACCGGTTTAAGGGTGTAGCCGGTACGGTATCAATTTTTCAAATTTTAAAACCGGTATATACTGGTTCGGTTCTAAAGTATGTTCAAAACCGGATTCAACGGGACCGGTTACACCCCTAGTGCATGAGATGGATATATATAAAAATAGCTAGAAACCCTAGAGAAAGAAAGAGGAGGAAGAAATGTACATAGAATTGTTGAGTAGTTGGGATGGGCTTTTAGAATAAAATCTTGGGCCACTTTTTAAATATTTAGGGCTCACAACCACGTTGACGGAAACGATGCGAAAAATCCATACCCGAAAAAGAGAAGGGCAGATGGTGGGCATTTGGGAAAGTCTGGCTAATTGGGTGTCTTCTTTCAAGCAACGATACAGAAGAAGAACGAAATGAAACGAGAGGTCGGGGGGCAGGGAAAAGAGTCAAGTTGATCAGGTTGGATGACCAAGAGGGTCTATAAATATTAGATGGGCTTTAACTTAATTACAAGCTCAAAAAAATTCATATTCCATTGTAAATTAAAAAAAAAAATTATATAACGCGTCTTGGCCTGAACTTTGTGATGAGCCTGGGTGTTACACATTATAGGTGATACTTGTATTTTAGAGTAATGTTTAGTTACATATGTAAGACGTGAAAGTTCTGTAGAGACCCTAAAAAAAACTCTTCATTAAAAAAAAAGAGAGTTTTTTTAAAAAGTTTTTAAATTGTTTTCAAAAGTCTTCGCACAAGATTTATACTACCTAGACTTGTATAAATAATTTCTCATATTCCCTAAATTGAGTTGCAGTGTTGTACGTAGAAACTAGCTAGATTTGTTAATGACATTAATATATGACACCTACATAGCTATGTTTGCACTAGTATTTTGGCATGAGCTCATTCGAAAGCAGAGTTTTAACTGGTATGATCTGCAGATGTCTCAACAGATAATGTCAAAATTAAGGTTACTGCACCAATATTTAACTTCCAAGAGGAACAATAACTATAAGTAGGAAGGTTCCGAACAGTCACTGCAACAAAATCCCCACGTGG
The DNA here is from genome assembly GCA_029856935.1 of Cyclocarya paliurus. Taxonomy (NCBI): domain Eukaryota; kingdom Viridiplantae; phylum Streptophyta; class Magnoliopsida; order Fagales; family Juglandaceae; genus Cyclocarya; species Cyclocarya paliurus. Next base: position 2,291,918 of record JARVXP010000207.1, on the reverse strand, counting down.
CTGATACGCAAGCCTAAGTTGCATTTATTGAGGACAACAGAGCTAAAAAGCTGTGCAAATTTGTATTATGCTAAAACTCTTTGTATATTGATGAAAAACCTTCACAGTTTACAATGAGGCAGTGCCTCTCAATTTATACACAAGATGAACAAATATTCGTTTAGCCTACTACACTATACAGCTGGTAATGTAATTATTTATAGTGGATGATTAGTTGCAGTGATTTTGGAATGTAGTGTTGAGTGTTGTTGTGTACGTTGCATGTCTGCATGGGTTGCTGATACATTTTGCTACTGTGGACGTTGCAGGTCTAAATGAGGTGCTGCTGCATGTAGTGCTTGCATTCTACTACAGATTGTGTACTGTGAGATGCATGGGATATGTTGAGTTTGGCTTGATTTCATGCTAAAAATGACATTTTTGAGGTTTGGCTTAACTATGGCTTGACCCTGGCTCGAGCCAAGTTCGCTCGACTCCTCTCAAGCGAAGTTGCAATCCGAGAGTTCGCTCGACTCCGCTCGACAGTTCGCTCGAGCAAATCTGCAACCCGAGAGCTCTGCTCAACACTTGCTTGACTTGCCGCTCGAGCAATATGACAACCCTAACGTTCGCTCAATCTCCGCTCGAGCCAATGTTTTGATTTTAGGGCCCGCGCCGTTTCACTATAAATATGAATGTTTCTTCATTCATTTTGTCTTTTCTACCATTTGTGGCTGCCAAAACTTGTCTAGAGAGAGAGGAGTCCTCTTTGTGATATTTTCAAGTGTATTTTGACACTTTGGTTGAGGATTTTGTAAACTCTACTCTTGTACTCCATCTTTGTTCATAGTGAAATCATTTGAAATCGACCCCGACAGTAGACGTAGGCTCACATTGAGCTGAACCACTTAAATCTTGGTGTTCTTTGTGTGCTTCTTGTTGTTTCTTTGTTTGCTTCTGCTATTATTCACTTCAAATTAGCATTTGTTATTTGGTCATTTCCCAACAAACTGGTATCAGAGCGTTTGGCTCTATGCAAAATCTTGAGAAATGGCTATGGCAAAGTTTGAAGTGGAGAAATTCGACAGTCAAAATAGCTTTAGCTTATGACGCATCAAGATGAAGGCTTTGTTGCGACAACAAGGTTTGTCGAAGGTGTTGGACGAGAGGGCATCTGATGATTCTCCTGCACCAACTAGAGAATAAGAAGATAATGCACATAGTGCCATTTTGTTGGCACTATTGGATGGAGTTTTGAGGGAGGTTGCCGATGAGGAGACCGCTTCCGGTCTTTGGTCTAAGCTTGAGGGTTTGTACATGAAGAAATCGCTCACCAACCGTTTGTATTTGAAGCAACGATTGTACACCCTCAAAATGAAGGAAGGTACTTCTATCTTTGAACACTTAGATGAGTTTAATAAGATTATTATGGACTTGAGGAATATGGACATTAAGCTTAAAGAAGATGATCAAGCCTGAATTATTTTGTGTTCGTTGCCTATATCATTTGATAATTTCATAAATTCAAAGTTGTATGGTAGAGATACTATTTCCTTAGCCAATGTGAAATCTGCTTTGAACTCTAAGGAATTGAGAATCAAATTGAATTTGAAGGGAATGGTTAATCAAGCTAGTGGTTTGTTTGTTAAGAGTTCCTCTAGCCGAGGTAGATCAAATGAGAGAAGTTCATAGAAGAATAAAGGTAAATCCAGGGGCAGTTCACAGTCGAGATTTAACAAGAAAAATGTTAAATGTCATTACTACCATAAATTTGGTCATTACAAAAATAAGTGTCCCCAATTGAAAAAAAAAAAAAAAAAAAAAGAAGAGGAAGGCACTAGTTCCTCTAATGCCGTTAGCGTTGCTGATGAGTCTAACGGCACAAATCTTGTCCTAGCAATTAGCGGCTCAAATGGTCGCTATGGTGATAAGTGGGTCATGGACTCAGCTTATACTTTTCATATGTCTCCCAAGAAGGACTGGCTCACTACATATGAGCCAGTCAACGGTGGTTCCATTTTGATGGGAAATGATATGGCGAGTAAAATTGCTGGGATTGGTTCAGTTAGGATTAAGATGTTTGATGGGATCGTAAGGACATTGTCTAACGTCCGACACATCCCAGATTTGAAGAAAAATCTTATTTCTTTGGGCACTCTTGATTCTTTGGGTTTCTGGTACACCGGTGAAGGTGGAGCTATTAAAGTAAGTAAGGGCTCTATGATTGTAATGAAAGGAGATAAGACAGATGATCTTTATTTCCTTCAAGGTAGTACAGTAATAGGTGCAGGTGCAGTGTCTGTTTCATAAAATCCAGGTTCAGACATTACCCGTTTATGGCACATGCGTTTAGGTCACATGAGCGAAAAATGGACGTCTATTCTGAGTAAGCAAGGTTTGTTGTGTGATCAGAAAATAGGGAAATTTGAATTTTGTGAACATTGTGTGTTTGGAAAATAGTGCAGGGTTCAGTTTACTACAGGGATTCACAGAACTAAAAGTATTGTGGATTATATTCATTCTGATCTTTGGGGTCCATCTTTAGTTCCATCGAAAGGTGGAGCCCAGTATTTGCTTACTTTTATTAATAATTACTCACGAAAGGTTTGGATTTATTTTTTAAAATAGAAGAGCAATGTATTTACTAATTTTAAATAGTGGAAAGCTTTGATTGAAAATCAAACAAGCAAGATCATGCTAGTACTGATGAGCATGATCCTGACTCTGATGATAGCACACAAGGGGAGCGAGAATACAGTATTGCTACTGGTAGACAAAGGAGGCAGATCAGGCCACCTCAGAGATATGCTCATGCAGACATGGTGATGTATGTACTTATTACAGCAGAGAACATAGATGGTCAAGAGCCTTCCAGTTATTCAGAAGCTATCAAAAGTAATGAGTCTGCACAATGGTGCGCAGCGATGACTGAGGAGATTGAGTCTCTTCACAAGAACCAAACTTGGGATTTGGTTAAGTTGCCTAAGAAGACGAAGACTGTTGGTTGCAAATGGGTTTTCAAAAGAAAAGAGGGAATCCAGGGTGTTGCAGATGCAAGGTACAAGGCACGCTTAGTTGCAAAATGCTACAGTCAGAGAGAAGGCATCGACTTCAATGAAATTTTCTCTCCAGTCGTGAAACACAGTTCAATCAGGGTGTTGCTTGCTATGGTGGCAGCACATGACTTAGAGCTTTAGCAACTTGATGTTAAAACAATGTTCCTACGTGGTGAACTTAAGGAGACCATTTACATGCATCAGTCGGAGGGATTCATTGTTCAAAGAAAAGAAGATCATGTGTGCAAATTAAAGAAATCATTGTATGGTTTAAAGCAGTCTTCGAGGCAATGGTATAAACGTTTTGATTCTTTCATGATAAATCATAGTTATGTGAGGAGTAACTATGATAGTTGTGTTTATCATAGACAGTTATCTGATGGGTCTTTCATTTATTTGCTACTTTATGTTGATGATATGCTTATTGCTGCTAAAAGCATATCTGATATTAATTTGTTGAAAACCCAACTCAGAAATGAGTTTGAAATGAAATATTTAGATGCTGCAAAGAAGATTTTGGGGATGGAGATCCACAGAGATAGGAAAGCTGGAAAGTTGTACTTATCCCAGGGAAAGTACATTGAGAAAGTTCTTCAAAGATTTGGAATGTCTAATTCCAAACCAATAAGTACACCATTTGCTACACACTTTAAACTTTCAGCATCTCTATCTCCTCAGACAGACGAGGAGGAACGGTTCATGGCTAGTGTTCCTTATTCCAATGCAGTTGGTAGCATTATGTATGCAATGGTTTGTACTCGTCCAGATATTTCACAAGCAGTGAGTGTTGTTAGCAGGTACATGGCTAACCCAGGTAGAGCTCATTGGCAGGCTGTGAAATGGATATTTAGGTATTTGAGAGGTACTTCGAATCTTAACTTAGTCTTTGATAGAGAAGCTAACTACAATTAGAGGGTGGTTGGTTATGTTGATTTTGATTATGCTAGGGACTTGGATAAGAGAAGATCATTGACAAGGTATGTATTTACTTTGTGTGGTTCTACTATTAGTTGGAAAGCAACACTACAATCTATTGTTACTTTATCAACTATAGAAGCAGAGTATATGGCAGCAGCCAAGGCTGTTAAGGAGGCCATTTGGTTGAAAGGTCTTATCAGTGATTTGGGATTACAACAAGATGCAATTTCAGTATTTTGTGATAGTCAGAGTGCAATACATTTGACCAAAAGCATATTGATGTCAAGTATCATTTTCTTCAGGAAATTGTTACAGAAGGCGTGTTAGAAATTCAAAAGATTGCTACTACTGAGAATCCAGCAGATATGATGACAAAGCCAATTCCAGTATACAAGTTCAAACTTTGTTTGGACTTGATTGGTGTTTGGAATATGTGATTCCCTTAGGGGATTTGATGGAGGGGGTCGGTTCTTTGGTTAATGGTTTCTTGTTAGGCTTGGTAGAATTCAAGCCAAGGTAGAGATTTGTTGAGTTTGGCTTGATTTCATGCTGAAAATGACAATTTTGAGATTTGGCTTGACTGTGGCTCGACCTTGACTCGAGCCAAGTTCGCTCAACCCCGCTCGAGCCAAGTTGCAATTCAAGAGTTCGCTCGACTCCGCTCGACTCCGCTCGACAGTTCGCTCGAGCGAATCTGCAACCCGAGAGCTCCGCTCGACACTCGCTCGACTTGCCGCTTGAGCGATATGATAACCCTAACGTTTGCTCGATCTCCGCTCGACACTTCCCTCGAGCCAATGTTCTGATTTTAGGGTCTGCGCTGTTTCACTATAAATATGAAGGTTTCTTCATTCATTTTGTCTTTTCTACCATTTGTGGCTGCCAAAACTTGTCTAGAGAGAGAGGAATCCTCTTTGTGATATTTTCAAGTGTATTTTGACACTTTGGTTGAGGATTTTGTAAACTTTACTCTTGTACTCCATTTTTATTCATAGTGAAATCATTTAAAACCAATCCCGACAGTGGATGTAGGCTCACATTGAGCTGAACCACTTAAATATTGGTGTTCTTTGTGTACTTCTTGTTGTTTCTTTGTTTGCTTCCGCTATTATTCACTTCCAATTAGCATTTGTTATTTAGTCATTTTCCAACAGGATACGTGCATGGGTTGAACATGTTATATCCAGATTTCAAACTCCACGAGCCTTTTTGTTTACGTGCATGGTTTTCAAGCTGAACGTTGGAATTTTCCCAACTCCATCTACAGGTATTTCGTCAAGCGTTGAATATTATAAGAACGAAGAAAATCTCGTTGCAAATAGCTTCATCAAGAAAAAAAGTGTCGTAAGAATTAATACACCATCTACCGATCTACTGCTCGCGGGATTATATCTGGTCACCCCCCTTGGTCGGAGTGTTCTCTCTCTCAAATTCCTCATATATATTCAAGTACTAAAATATTGCGGAGATGGTACGGTACGTCCAGTATGCGATAAACATCTACTGGTATCAGATTCAGATTCAGAATCCAATAATCTAAGCGAGCATAGGAATTCTCAGTCATTGAAGCAAATCACTAAAAGGGATAGAGTGATTTCAAAAAAACAAAAGGGAAAGAGACATTGGAAAGGAATGCCATAAAAGCAAGAAAAATAAGAAGCAGAAATATGTTGACGGAGAAATTAAGTAGCCGAAAAGCGATCAAAGCGTTTAAAAAAGATCCAGGTTTAGAGATGCTAAAATTCCTCTCCAGATCGAATCATGAGATGAAGTACTGAAGCACGATATAATATTGTTTTGTAATTAATGCAGATTCAGTGGTCGAGCATGCAAAAAGGTATGAACAATATATTATATGTGAAACAAGTTCCAATCCCCACAAGAACTCATCCTGGGATTTCAGATATTAATCCTTTCATCACATGGGGGAGATTAGCGAAATCCATGCAGAAGATGTAGGGGCAGCCACTGCATTATCAAACCCATGTTCTTGTAAACAAGTGGGACGAGTGGAGGATTGGTACAGAAGAGGAAAGCAGCAAGCCATTGTCAAGTAAATATTATTAATCCTAAGAAAGCCGAGGAAATCATCTGAGGCGTAGAAGAGGTGCACAGGCGTACTTGCACTTGTCATGTTGATCCAAGTCCATAATATCCCACCACTATCTTAATAATCATTTGCAAACAGTTTTTCATATATAATCATGTGGATAAGGATGGTTGCAATAATATATATACATATATATATATATACATATATATATATATTACCTATTTGGTTTCGTGTTTGGTATTTTGAAGATTGCTGATATATGGAGGTTTTTTTCGTTTGTCCAAATCGAACGAATAGATCACCCGGCCTGTAAGTTGCCCGACCGACCATATTACAGGCCGAGGGAGGTTGACATAGATGCCGACTGGCGGAAATCATCAGTCAACGCGGTTCAATGGGAGCCTCATCTAAGATCAGTATATGTTCCTCGGTCTGATTTTTCTGTAACAAATTTTGCGTTTTCTTTTTAGAAGACCAATTTATGGCGGCATATATATATATATTAGAACCAAAACCTTCAATCACAGGCCGGAGCTTCAGAAGACGATTGGATACCGTTGTCATTTTATTTTATCTCAAACATCAATCAAATATAAATATTTTTTAATTTTTAATTTTGAACTTTTTTATCAAATTATTATCTAGTCACTACAATTTTCTTAAACTTCTAAACAAAACACAAAAAATAATTCAATTTTTTCAAATATCAAAATACAAATAACATTAAAAAATTATATTCTAACAATATGTATATATATATTTTAACCTTATAATATTTTTATTCAACATTTTCTTGCTTATTTCTCAAAACTCAATAAAACATCTTAACTTAAACAATTTTACTATTAATCACAAATTACCATTTCACTAATTTAAAATAGACACCCCATTTCACAGCCATATATCAACAAAAATCAATTTTTTCAAATTACGAATTCTTTTTTAATAAATCTTGTCAAATATTAATTGGAGTGCTCCCTAACATAACCCATTGAAATAACACACACCTTAGAAAACTTTCGACAGTTCATTATTTTATGCCGTTCTTCCATTCTACAATTCTACGTGAGAGATGTTGCTATTAATCCATGAGCTGTATTTTCAACATCTTATCTCTACATTTAATGCCATTATAATAACACAACCCAAATAGAACATAAATTTTCATGAATATTATTGACTCAAAAAACAATTACGGATGTGACGGCAGATGATAGATCCACATGCTGTAATGTGACCATTTAATGAAAGACCAGGTAAGACGACCGAAAAAGAAATGTGACCAAAACCAAATAAATAACCGAGTCAGCTGTAGAAAGTAATATAAGCATCAGAAGCTAATATATTATTCAATTATGAAAAATGTATCATTCACGCAATCATTTGAACATTGGGAAAGAAATACAAGTACTAGAGATTCTGAGGAGAAAAGATATAATAGAACAAAAGGGAACAATATATGGTAAACAAAATTCCCTAGGCCCACAAAAAATAAGAGGCAGGGAATACACTGATTTTTTTTTTTTTCAAAAAAAAAAAAAAAGGCAAATACAAGAGCAGCATGCACCGTGTTCAAGCCACATACCACCCAATTCGGCTATTGACTGTTGCTGATGTTAAGAGAGTACCAGCACCGCTTCCAAAACTCCTATAACCTTGGATTTGCACCATAATCGGGAAAAAATTAATATCTCCGCCAGGATATGGCTTATTGCTGCTATCATTTAATGGCTGTGAAACCCGCCCTTCGTCCAGGTTGCAGGCACTTATTTAGTACTATTAGAGAAGAAAGAAATGTAAATAGAAAGCCGCCATAAAATTTTCCTCTTGAAAGGAATTGATCTCATCTCCAACTTGGAGACTCCAAGGCCAGACTCTGTACATCTCAAGCAGTCCTAAAGAAAGTGCCTCCGCCGCTGATCCGCCTTCCGCCTCCGGCTATTATCACTCTTTATAGGCTTCAACAGTCGCTCCACTTCCATTTCAGATTGAAGCAAAGACTGCAGCCTCTTTAAGTGTTCACTGCACTGCTTATGGTCGACAAAATTAGTCCTGCCATTATTCTGTTCATCCTGTCTCTGGTAGGGCGACTGCCACTTAGCCAGCAGATATGCGAGGGATCTCCATGGAGGAAGCGGCATCGAGTTCTGCTTGAGAGAAGATCTGGCAGCTTCAACCATAATTTGAAGAAACTGTTCCAGCCTGGTCAAGGAGCCCACATAAATGACTGGAAGAGAATTCAATATTCTATCATATGATTCAACAGCTCTAGCTATCTCAAAGTGACTTCGGAAATCAATATCAATGATCAAACGCTCAGAGGTTCCACTGCTGTTGCAGTTGACCACATCAATGTATTCATGATCCCCTGCCATATTATTAACACACAGAAAACATCAAAGATGGTCAATGCTACTTATCATTGACACAAGTGCTCTCACATGACTATATGCCACTGAGACAGTCTGTACCAAGGGAACCTTCCAGACCATCCATATTAAACAAGAGGGCGCTAACTGTACAAGCATATGACCCCGCTTTAATTTACGAGACATGGCAAATTAAAAATGATTCTGTAAAGAAAAAAAAAAAAAAAAAAAGATATTTGCAGTTTTAGGGTGTGCAAATCTAACGTATTCCATTTGAAAAAGTGTATAAATATAGAACCTATATGAAAGAATTAATTTGTAAACAGTATACTCCATCTTTTTTCAAATGAAATGCACAACATCCTACTGTACCTAGCATTACCAAAAAATAAAAAAATATGAATTGCATAACAAAAGGCAAAAGCTGTGATCTACAAATGGATGCAATTTTTTATTTCAGAAAATAGATTCCAACTCCAACTTGCATGCATGTCGGTGGCGTGTGACAGAAATATGGTTGTACAAACTCCAGAAGGTAAAATCCCGATCATATGCAATTAAAACAAAGAGCCCTTCCTTTCCCTCTAGATCTTTTAAATAAAGTTATTTATTTCTTTTGATGAAGAGAATCTTTTTGTGCAGAGGCAAGATTTGTGGTTTAAAAGTTCAATAAAGCATACCTCCAGGGACCTTGCCACTACCCTGCCATTTAGTTGCACATACAGCAGCATCGTAACCAGAACGTCTCAGAAGCTTAACCAGGGAAAACCTGATGCAGCTGGCGTTGCATGCACCCGACTTGATGAAATGAAGGTCGGTCTCATTGATGGATAATATAAGAGAATTAACCACCGATAGCAAGTCGCTCTCATACTGACCCACTGAGATTTTACAAAACTGTGGTATGACAGATAATCAGCAAAATACTAGCAGTTTCAGACTGATAACAGTTGCTAATTCTTTACAAAAGAAAAAAAAAAAAATCAACAGAAGTAGGTTGAGTTATATATTTAAAACACAATGGAGTGGACCTATTTACGAGAAAATCATAAGTGAAAAACAGTACTACACATGGTCCTTAATAGAAAAGAACCACAGATTGAGCAGGTATGAACTATCGGTATGTCGCAATAAACAAACGACTTTTATACTTCTAAAATTAAAAGAAGGCCCGAGAGTCAGAACTAACAAAACAACAACGTTAAGGATCCATACATATTGAAAGCACGTCCCCAAATTACAACTCAACTATAGTTAGATATAAATCAATCATTTGCCAAGTAACATACTTTCATCTTCCAGAACAGTACGTAGACTAATACACTTTTTTTAGACGACTTCACGATGGGAAAGGAAAAAAAAATGTTTCAAAACAGATGAAAACAGCCGTAAAAGAGCATTTCATCAAAAAAAATTCCTTGCCCTTAGTAAGAACCAAAAAAAACATCGAGGATCAAAATGTTGAAAACTGAATGATGATAGCTAGAAATATAATCGCAATAAATATTGAATGACTCTGACAAACAACTTTGTGGGATGCCTTTTTCTTTCTATTTATTTTTTAAATCTTAATTAAGTAATCATAATAGCAATCGCCTTACCATCACTGAATTAACAAAATGTCCTAGTTCGTAGGAAGGACCCTAAGTTCAAAGAAACTATCAATTATCAAAGCCTTGCGTCATAAGACATAAATGCATGTTTAGCCAATTCTGAAAACTTGGGATTTCGACTATCCTTTTCACATATCAATGAAAGTCCCGTGTAAAAAAAAAATAACAAAACTTGGGTAACTTTAACAGGTTGGGCAAATGAAATTTTATTCAGAAGATTACCGGAATCTTCTCTGCGAGGTGGGCGAGATCGGGTAAAGTGGAATCGCTGTCACTGCTACACCGAGATTCTGCCCCACCACTCCCATTCTCCAAGAAATCGCTAACCATGAGAGCCAAATCGTGCTCGCTCTCGTGGCTGAAAGCTCCTCCGATCTGGCCCACACCTCCACCACCGCCCATCATAAACCAATCCCCGGTTGCCAGGCACACCCGACAGTCCATGCCAGCAGCGGCCACGGAGTCGTTTCGATCGAGCCCAGCCGCCCTCCTTCACTACCGCCCGATCACAATTACAACGACTCCTCTTCCCCCTCGCGATACGTGATGACTGCCATCATCACCGACGCTAGAACATGCGATACACCGAATAATTTCCCGAAACCCTAGGTTGAAGAAGCTCTATAATGCAGGAAAAAAAATATACAGAAATAGAGACTGGCCAATAGAAATCGTATACTTTTGTTTGTTTTCAGAATAGAAACGTTTTCGCTTTATATGTATTGTGGCGTTGAATCTATATTCGTTTCCGTTTTCCAATAATGATCGAAAAAGGGAGAATTGGAGCGATAAGAGGGGAAAAGAAAAAACGCGTCTCACGGTGGCTGCTGCTGCTGCGTCCTGCAGAAATCCAAAAAGGATGGAAAATGGAAGGCGAAAGAAAACAATTGGAATTGCAATTCATATAATGAAAGTGGGAAGCGAACAAAATGTCGGAACTACCCTCTGGCATGGACCACGTAAGTGCCTCCGGACTGGACTGTAGCTTATCCGAAAATTTAGACGAAATGGATAGGGAAAATTAATTGCATATGCATGATTTGTTATTCCTATTTGATGTCATTTTCTAAAAATACCTGATAATTATCGTTGTAGTAGATAAGAGAACGGATCGTGAACATGGACGGGAAATAGATGGATATACGTTTTTGTACCTAAAATATGCTTTCTGGATTTTTTGTTTTCCAAAACTAAAATACTCTTATCTCTTATAACTCTCTCTCTCTCTCTCTCTCTTGCTTTTTTTGGGAACATTTTTTTCCGGGTTTAGGAAATTGTTGCCACAAACTTAAAACAAAAGCTCTTTTGCTTTCTTTACTCAGTAACTCAACTATATATAAATATATTATATTTAATTATTAGAATGATAAATATTTATATCCCATAGCTTTTAACTGTTTAATTTGAAACTAATTATTGAATTTTTGTTAAGAATATACCATAATGATTTTAAGCAATCCTGTAAATAACCCCAAAAAGATAAGAAAGTACCCGCAAAAAGAAAAAACTAAAAGTTGTTGATCTAACAAACAACTTTTAGAAAAGCTATGAAGGAAGGAAGCAAACTACTATAAGAGTAATAAGGAAAATCGTTGAAGGAAAGCTATGAATAGAAGTACTCAGAATATTAGAAAAAAAAAAAAATAAAGATTATTTACATTTCTTTAAGTGATGTCTTTTACAAACCAATTAATTAATCATTCCAGTTGTAGTTAAAACTGGACTCGAGATACTTTAATTGAACTTGTGGAAGCTTCGGTAGACGATTATTAATGTTAATTAATTTAAATATTCTCAACTAGGCCTCGTTTATTTTCAGAGATGAGATGAGATTAAAGTTAAAAAGTTAAATAAAATATTGTTAGAATATATTTTTTAATATTATAGTTATTTTAAAATTTGAAAAAGTAAAATTATTTATTTTATTTTGTACAGAGATTTGAAAAAATTGTAATGATGAAATTTAAGATTTTCAAAATTTTCAAAATTTTAAATTTTAATCTCGAAAACAAACGAGGCCTAAATATAAGAAAAGTACGTACTAAAAAAGAAAGGAACAAGAAGTGGGTGGATGCAGCACTACAAAAGTCATCGATTGATCTTTTATTTTTTGTTATTATATTTTTTTATTTAATTGTTAATAAAAGTTTTTAAATGAGTTTGTAATTTTTTTTTCTTTTTTTTAAATGTTTAAAAATATAAAAAGAATGATTAAAAAATTATTTTAAAAAAAAACCATTTAACCTTATCGGTACCACGACTCCAGAAATTATGTTGTTAAATAACTATTAAATTTAGTTGGCTCATAAGAAAGGAGAAATCTGAGAACTGGGTAATAAGGCAAATGTCAGGGGCATAATGTTGATTTCAAAAGGCAACAAAAGTGTATTTGGCTTGGGGTCCAAGCCATTACAACTTGAAGGAAACGTAGAAAATGACTGAAAATAAACGGGCATTGCTCTGTGAATGCAACATGACTCACGTGACGCGACTCACACGGGAGACCTACCTCTTGCGTCACACAATTACATTACCATCCCTTCATTTTGACCAGTGACTTGGATCAGGCGCCTATGCATTCAAACCTCAGAACTATTCCGCGGCACGCCGCTCTGCATACAAATTTACTCTAATCATTCTACTCAATAATTTAAGCGTTTATTTATTTATTTTTTATTATTATTATTATCGTTTATTTAATTAATTTTGTTTTTCTCTATAAAATATCACTTTATATGAAGAGTAATATTTGTTTTCCTACCGGTATCACAAAAGTATCATATATGATGACAGATGGTTTGTGCACATATTTTTAAGAAGACCGTATAACAATAAGAAATCATTTGGTTATGCAGTCTAAATAAAATGGTAAAATAGTTTAAATAATAATGAGATTTTTTAATTAAAATAAGATAAGAAGATTAATAAAAAAGTGTATGTTTAAATAATGAGATAAAATGAGATAATTTATATTTTTTAAAATTTAATAAAAATGTGGATCACACAAATGATTGAAAATTATTTTATAATTAATGAGTAATACTTATAAATATATTAATAAAAAATAATATTTATAATTAATTAAAAAAATATACCATAAATATATTTATATCTCAAAATATATTTTTTAATTGAAATTATTATATATTCTTACCAAAAATTAAAATGGTGGATTTCGGTAGGAGAAGAGGCGTGAATAAAGAAAAAGAATGATCTCAAAATGGAAAGGGAAAAAAATGTACGGTTTACGTAACTTTTTATTGTTTATGTCAGTTTTAAACTGTTTACTTAATTTTTTACTATTTATATTAGTCAATAATTTTAAAACACAAATAAAAACTGAAAACACAGAAATGAAATAAAAACATCTGATTGGCTGTTTGAATACCGAGAGTTGGGTACAGCCTATGAGATAGTTTGTATCTGGTCTGCATATGGAATATTAGATAGTAGATAATCGGACGGACAAAAGTTGTCCGATATTCGTACTATTACTGGCAGTGCGCCCGGGACAGCAGGAAAGGAAGATAGAAGGATGTTTCCTTCGTTAGAATGGAAGAGGAGAGACTAGAGAGTAAGGTGCAAAATTCCAACAATAATATGACCGGTGCAGACGTCGCCACACTCTTGCGGGGATGGGGATAGGTGGGGGAAACACGCTCTGTAGCAGTATCTTTCATTGTTTAAAAAACAAAAAAAAAAAACTTTAAAGGAGACAGCGACAATTGCCACTAGAGGAATTTATCATGGCCGTCTAAGTATGGAGACCAGAGGCCAGCCCCAGCTCATAGTTTTAATTTAAAAATAAATTATGGATGGGTGGTCGGCAGAGTAGGACCATGGGAAAGAATCCTATGATTCTCATAAAGGGAACTTGGGCCCACAATCTGTTCGGTTTGCATGGCAATTGGCAACGCAAGCCAACACACAAAGGGTCAGCAGTGGGGTTATGCAGTTGATGAAGTCGAACCAAGTGTTCAATGTAAAGAAACTCCGTTCGAGGCATCTATTTTTTTTTTTAAAAGATACTGCTCATCATTTTATACTATATATTTTACATATTTTAAAATTTTTTTTTATTTTATTTTTATTAAACTAATTGAAATATTCTACTTATAGCCCATATATCATATATTTATTATAAAAAAAATTAAAATAAATGTGATATATAAAGATGATAAATATTTTTTTTTTTTTTTAGTACTCAAGATGGGTACAAAGCAGGACAGGTACGTATTGAACTCTACTCACTACCTTGCCAACTGCCAAGGACAGCCACCTAGTCCGTATCAATTGCTTCAACTACGGCTTGGGAGAAACCATATTTGATTATTTTAAAAAAAATTCCCATTTCGTTTTTTTTTTTTACTTTCATCAAAATTTCAGAGTTTTTAATCATTTATTAATATTTTTAAAAATAATTCAACAGTTAATAGACAATATTACTTCATCACATTAACATAAAAATAAAAATAAAATGACAGTATATTATATAAAATTCTTCTTTCCTACTAATTTTACGAGACATTGTCACGCTAATTACTAGACAAAAGTCAGTTGTATCCGAGGTTAGATCTTGGAGAATTGTAGGGTTAGTTGAATTAAATTTTCTTAGCCAAAAGCTCATGTTTATACCTAAATAGATAGATAGATAGATAGATAGATAGATAGATACCTCGAACAACCATATCACTATTCACGAGTGCCCGATTTATTATTTTTACATTTTTTAAGTTGTTGTGACTATTATTTCGACCCAACCTAGAGTATAAAGAGAACTAAAACATAAATAAATAGATAGGTAGATAGATAGCTCATGTTTACCCCAATTATGGTTGATGTATTTAACTGATACCAGGTCGGGTCAACTTCAAACGATCCGTGAGCTATAAGAAGCACAAATTGTTACATCACTTCCCAAATCGATGATCCAAATCCTTGGACTCCACCGCTTGGCTCTAAGCCAGGCAGTTGGCCCTTGAAATGGACCTATTCATTCGTATTTGGAAAATGAAAATGTTTGGCTAAAAGTCAGTTATTTTTTAAACAAGCCTGTGGAAACATTTTCACACATTAATTGCATACATATTCATGTTGATCCATTTCACATGAAATTCATGTATATGAACCACCAATCTCACTACCACCCCCCAATCAATCATGTTTAGATATAAAAAAATATTTTATCTCATTTCATTTCAACATTGTAATTGTTTTAAATTTTCATACAAAATATAATAAATTATTCAACTTTTTCAAATTCTTAAGTAATAATAATATTAAAATATTTTATTTTAACAATATTTTATTTAACTTTTAATTTTGAATAATTCTACGTACAACCGTAAAGTGAATAAACACCACATAATCTCTTTAAAAAAGAGTGAAATTCACTATTAAAAAATTGAATTTTTTTTATGTAGATCTCATATTTTATTCACTTTTTTTAAAACGATTACACGGTAGTTGTACAATTCACAGTTGTAAATATATTTTCTCTTTAATTTTTATTTCAACTTATATGATCCTAACTCTCTATACAAACCATATTTAAGCATTGATAATAGCTTATGCATCTTCATATTCAATTTTATATTTGTATAATATCTTCTCAAATTGGTCTATATTATATTATGCATCTTTAAAATTTGAGAAATTCTACTCACAACCGGCCTTATGTAACCACGTGCAACTGGGCACTGCTTTTCATGAAATAATTTATTTTTTTAACATTTCCGTCTTTTCTCATTTCGTTCATCTCTCTTTCTCTATCAATCTTTTTTTTTTTTACAGTCTTCTTCCTCCCTCTGCATTTCTCTACTCTGCGCATGTTTACGTCTCATGCGCAACTTGTTCATCTCAGACGCTCTCTGAGATTTTCCCATCTAGTCGGGCCAATTTTCCCATCTAAGATGCTCTTTGGCACCAACTAACACGGATTCTCCTCTCAAACTGAATTATACAAACCACTTAATGGTAAACAACAACTGGGTTCTTCATCCAGAAGTGACTATCTGGTTTATTGTACAAATGCAAGTTGCCACATTATTATTCTCGAGATTTCACAAATTTATTCAAGTTCCTTTTCTGTACTCCCACAAAATCAGGTTCAACACATACCAAATTAGTATCAGATTCATGGTAAAATGAGCACAACGACAAGACGGAACACTTATATAGTCTTATACCATCTACATTATCATGTTGAAGAAGAAGAAAAGAAGAGTCACATGCGCTCAACAACCTAAATTGACCTAAACACAACCATATGCCTAATAACAGATAAGAGACAGACATTCCAGTGATTCTTGAACCATTAAGCACCTTCATTTGCAAACTATTCGATCCTGTCCTCGCCGAGATTCAGACCAGCCATGCTATTCTCCAACCCGCAGCTAGTCTCCACCAACACATGTGAATAATTATAGTGCCTAACAGCTTGGTTTGCGCCACAAGTTCATACGGCGCCGCTATCTTCTTCAAAAAGGCGAATACCTCATCTTCATCCATGTTATTCAAAATCCTTACCTCACCCATTATTGTTCTCAAGTTCTTCACAGTCTTTACTATATTTCCAGATCTTGATAAATCCCTTGAGTCCTAATCATCGCTGCCCCTTCTCTTATTCTCCTTAACACTTCTCCAAGATTCTGACACCCACAAACAAATGGGCAGCGAAAGTTATGCTTGTTAATGAAGTTTTCATCGTCTGCAAGAGCAAAAGCGTCGCTCTCGTCGATGTAATCGACCCCATTGGATTCGAGGATCTGGGCTTCGACGAAATGACGAACACGGGCTCTGGCCATTACAGGGATTGAGACGATGCGTTTGATTTCCTTGATCAGGGACGAGTCGAGCATGCGGGAAATACCTCGGTGGAGAGGTTCCGATACAATAAGACAGCAAGCGCCGGCTTCTTCGTCGATCTTGGCTTGATCGGTGTTTGTGACTTCGAGAATAGCCCCGCCGCGCAGCTTCTGGGTTCATCCAGCTTTGAGCGAAAATGGGTTCTTCTTGGAGTCAGTGATGGCACTGTTGTTGTAGACCGTGATGACGCCATGGAAGAAGCTTTGCACTAGTGCTCGTCAATTTGTCTGGACAAAGCAAAAACCAAAGAGAGAGGAACGAACTGAGAAAGGACAAAAATGTAGAGGGAGGAAGAAGACTGTAAAAAAAAATTTGATTGAGAAAGAGAGAGGAACGAAATGAGAAAAGATGGAAATGTTAAAAAAATAAATTATTTTATGAAAAGCAGTGCCCAGTTGCACGTGGTTACGAAAGGCCGGTTGTGAGTAGAATTTCTTTTAAAATTTTACATAGTTATAAATAGTATTTTTTCATTCTCCAAATATTAATTTTACTTTTTTCCCTCTCTCCTACCCTTTGATCTATCTCTCAACAGCAATACAAACAAAGAAACTAAAGAGGACCGAACATGATTGATAATTACTTAATAAAAACATATCAAGAAAAAAAAATATTCTATTATTATTTAGTTCAAATATGCATAATTTAATGTGATAGTTTTTTTTAATATGTAAAATTAATTTCTAAAAAATATGATTTTATATATACATATAAAGAAACCAATACTAATGCTCTAAAGATTTACTTGTTTTTTACTAATTACTTATTTATTTTTTGATGAAATATTGCTAATTAATTTTGAAGGAGCAAGCATGTGCTTTAAAAATGGAATCTGATGATTACAAGAAAAGTAAACCTTAAAGGGAATCTAATAATTGCTCCGCCCAAGAAACAAAGAAAATAATAAAAGAATTTTTAAAGCACAGCTAAGTACGTACTCTTAGACAAACAAACAATTCTGGGTGCTAAAAAATGTAGATTAATCTACAACATTAGTTCCTCAACAACCAAGTTATGCCCTAAAAGAGAGCTTTTTTAATTATTATTCTCAAGAAAATTAAAAAAAAGGACCTTAGTTGTCACCAAATCTCGTCGGTGTGACAAGGTTTTCATGCAAGACAACGAGGTGCAGACATTCTTGGATAGAATAGTCCCCCTGGGAGTCGCGTATAACGGGCATTCTTTGCCCTTATTTTATGGGTTCTACGTCGAAGTTAGAGTGACAATAAAGCCTAGAAAACCCACCTGCATGTGCGACACAACGTTCTGGCGCTTTCTACCCTGGCTTCTTAAGGAATATGCGAATACATCTCCCCCTTCACCCAAAGAGGGATACTATGGATGATCTCCTATTCACATTCACATCTTATACTTATAATTTTTTCATAAGATGTAAAAGTATTTTTCATAAAATGTGAAAATATTTTTAATAATATGTGAATTGTGAAATGATGAATAGTAACTAATGAGAAAAATTTTTTCTTCTCTTAAAAGCAAGAAAGAGTCTTATTTCTAAAATGATTTCTTGTGCACAGTATGCCACACCTGGCATACATTGACAAAACACAAAATAAACATAATTTAGATAGCTCTATTTGGATACAAAAGCACTTTCAATCTATTTTATTTTATCTCATCTTATCATTACAATTTTTTTAAATTTTTATATAAAATATAATAAACAATTCAACTAATAATATTTTTTTCAACTAATCTAAAATCATCTTATCTTCACTATCCAAATGACCACATTAGAATAACTTCTAAGCAATCAGTCTCTCACCTCCTTGAAACCCAGATCATTGGTTGAACCTTGTCTCTCTCTCTCTCATCAAGGACTTAGAAAATCTCTCACCTCTCAACGCCGTGAACGTCTCTCCTCTCGACACCATGAACATCTTCACCCATCGACAACCTCATTCGACGGTCACTTACACTGAATTCCCAAATCTCATCGATGCCACCCTCAGGAGCTCCTATCTCCCTTCAATTTGGCGCATGCAAAACATAGGCTTGCCCCTCTCCTTTGGTGTCTCTTTACAAATTACTCGGATTTTTGTTTTATTGTTACCTTTAATTTATGTAAACAAATATTATTGGGATCAATGTGTTCTTTCTATGGTTTATTGGCTCCAGGTTTATCGTCTGAAAACAAGTCACATATCATACTAAAACAACACTAATGAATTTAGGGTGCGTTTGGATGTTGAGATGAGTTGGGTTGAGTTGAGTTGAGATGATAAAATATTGTTAGAATATTATTTTTAAATATTAAAATTGTTTTGAGATTTAAAAAAGTTGAATTATTTATTTTATTTTATATTGGAATTTGAAAAAGTTGTAATGATGAATTGAGATGAGTTGAGATGAGTTGAGATGAGTTGGGATGAGTTTGGCAACCAAACGAACCCTTAAAGTCCAACTGCCTAAACAATACTATCAAACCAAAATGGAATTTTAGACAATTAGGTCCATCATGCCCATATGCTGTGGAAAAAAAACCTCATCATGCAAATAGGAGAGCAGAGAACCCTTGGCATATTTTCCTCCAATATGCAGGAACATGAAGATAATGCCTCAAGATGGGACCAAAGCCTGCCTTGATTTAATATTCTATTTAAATAACCCGAGCGTTAGACTAACTGCCTGGTGCCTACCTCTAGTTCATGGATTTGCCGACAGTTCTAACTTTTACCCCACCCATTTCATTAAGATCACCTATAATTTCAGAACAATCCCTATAAATTTAAATGTTGCCAAAAAATATTCTGTAGAAAATTTTTGCCCATTTCTGTAGAAAATGATCAAAAAATTCAAGAATAGACTATGTTCTAGATTGTCTTCTAAATTCAAAATTTTCAAGGTAAATTGCATCTTCAAAACAAGCCATTATTTTAGGCAACAATCTAATGTAGTCATCCTCATAATTTTATTTTGTACAATGGTGAGATGTCAATTTGTTATCGGGTGCTGCTATAAGGCTCAAAACGGTCATAATCGATCCAAAGCAGAACCATTAGACTAATTATGAATGTATTACCCAATAAACTTTCTCAGTTTAGATTTAGATTGATTGGTTACACAGACCATCTTATCTCAATTCATCTAATTATTAAAATTTTTTAAAACTCTCACATAAAATACAATAAACAATTCAAATTCTAAAATAAGATTATATTCAAAAATTATATTTAAAAATATTTTATTCAATTTTTATCTCATCCACGGCGAAACTTTAAACACCCAAATACCCCTTTCTAAAGCTACATTTAGATACTAAAATTTTCTAATAATACTTCATTATTATTTATTATTTTATTATTAAATTTCATCTATTTTTTACTATTTTTTAATACTATCCAATATTTTTTCACTATCATTTACAGGATATTTAATATTACTATACCAACCAAACCCAATCTTAATATTGTGGAGATGAACAAAAACGTATAACAGAGGGCATGGCAGAGCCCTAAATAACACAACTGTTACCATAAAGTTCGGCGTCAGAAGCGCACGGGAAAATTACACCACATTAACATCATACATGAGTTTCAAATGTAGCTCCATTTTGATAATCACGAAAAAGCAAAAGCTACCCAACCGTTTTTTACCACCTTTCTTAACCATAAATCTTGTAAATTCATCTCCAAATAACATTTTTTCAACGACTCTTTTTCAGGCCTTTCTTGACCATACGAATATTGTAAATTCAACACCAAAAACCAGCAATGGTGACATTTCAAGACAACCAGAATTAGATTTGACGGAATTTATCTTCTCCAGAATAAATTTGAAAAATAATCACTCTCCAAACAATTAATTATTTGTCAAATGAAAGTTTAAAAACCATGAATCAAACAACATATCAAACAGATTGGTGATCACGTTGAGCTACCTAAAATACGATTCAAATAGACGGAAACTTCAACAACAAACCCACCACCCCGGTATCAAGCCATAGACATGTAGATTGCAGTGCAAACGATATAGTACTAAACAGCGCAGAACAGTCAACAGATCACTGCAATCCAACTAATTCGGGTTGAACACTTCTATCTAAAGTCAAATCCCAAAATTCACAACAATCAAGTCTTGTTGCTACCTCAACCACACGCTGACTTTACCTTCTAGAGCCCTCAACCATATGACAAGGCATAGGTGGTTTGGCAATGTGGACCACTAATGCAGAGATAACTTCCCACGGATGCATTCACTTTTTTAAATATATCAGTCTGTTCATCACCCCTAAATATAAAAGTCATAATATGTTGAAAAGTGCTAAATAGAACAACCGCAACAAGATGTATCAAAATTTTGTAGTTAACTAAGAAAATAAAACTAATCAATAGTTGAACTCAAAGGATGTTATTTCATTATAACAAAGAGAAAATCAGTCACATTATGTCAGAAAGCCAATCTAAAGAGGACAGGTATACCTCCAAACTAGTAAGCAGAAAGTACTTTTTCTGACCAGGATGGAAAGTCATAGACAAGATGATATTATCGCCGCAGATGCCGCTGGAAAACAAGAGGACTAATTAGACAACAAACTCTGTCATTCGTTGAAAATAATATATTTTGTAATAGGCTAGCAAACCACTTTGTCACCTTCAGACATGCTTTGATTACATTATCCAAGAAGTAATCAAAGACAATGAGCTTTGTGGGAAACGTTCTATTATCCTCATAAATAATAAAAGAAAATAAATAAAATGGTAAAAGGCAAGTTAACAAGAACATACTCTTGTTGCATTATTAGCTACTTGTGGCCGTCTATCAGACACTCTCTCTTGATCTGGTATCAGCTCCAGACTATCGTGCTTATAAAATGCCTGTAGGGCTCTCCCGACAAATGGGCGAACTATATTCACTTCCATTGCAGATAGATTGTTTATCTGCAATTGTAAAAAAGATTAGGAGAACAAAATCAGAGTAGAAAAACTATGGCCATTAGAGATATATTATCATCCCTCTAGCTCCCCATTCTCTCTCCCAATACACAGTACAGCACATTCATATATAAAATGCTTAAACAGTGAATCAAATTACTTGTAAAAAAACAAAAACAATATTGCACTCCATGCTACAAGTTATAGAAAAACCAGAGAGAATAACCATTATACAGACACTTTCTTCAAGTCTCTTTCAGGTAGTAGCATAACATAGGCATTTGTTTTGTTTTGCCATTGTTATAGAAACAGAGGGCTGCTTCACCAAGATTCTTAGGTTTGGACTTATTGCTTACATTAGTTTATGAGGCATACATGCAATCAACCGCATGGTTTAAGTTGGAAAAGTGGACTTCACGTCCAGTTATCTATTGAGAAGGTTAAAGTGAGATCAAGTTGACCCTAATTGTCAAATGGTGAATTTATGCTCGTTATCACTCCCCATTCTTTCCGTTTGACACTCAAAATCATAGAAATCTCACTGTATGGTTCAATCTTGCATGCATGTTAACAATGAATTCTACCCTCTCCAACTTAGGACTCGTTTGGACACTTGGAATATCTCAAAATTCAAAATTTGAGTTAAAATGTTTTATTGGCTTTTGGGAAATGACATAAAAGGTTGAATAAAAATACTATAAAATTAAAAAATTATTTGAATATTGTTTTTGTTTTGAAGTTTGAAAAAGTTGTATTATTTTTGTGTTTTGTTTTGAAATTTGTAAAAGTTATAATGATTAGGTCATGATTAGATAAAAAAGTTGAAGATTTGAAATTGAAAAGAGTTTTGTGTTTGAGAAGGAAATGATGAGAAATCTTGAGAATTTCTCAAGTCATCTCATTTCATCTCATCTCATTATCCTAACAAGCCCTTAAACTAGATTCCACTCATGCAATTAATAGTATGCAGCATCGGTAGATTCACAAAAGGGCATAAAAGGTATACCTTCAAAGCAAATGCACGCTCAGTAAGTGTCTCTAAATTAGTCTCGACTTTATGAAACCTTACATCTCTGATGTCCTCAATAAGAGACCTCACCTACATAAAATATCTACATCAAAGTCTATACAAAGATTAAATGCACATCTAGGCAAGATTAGAGAATCATTAACTCACCATGTATACATCGGGGATGTCATCACGTGCACTGTCATCCACAAATTTATGTTTCACATCAGTATCATTAAGTGATAAAGATAGAGGAAGGTAAGAAACATTTCAATACGTACTGGTCAAAAAGAAGTCTGGAGATTTCTATGTAATGAAATGGTAATTGCTCAAACATTCGTTGAGAATCTCGCTCAGCTTCCAAAACCTGTGTCAACTTTTCTAGTTTCCACAAAGCATGAAATGATAAGAACCCATTTCTTAATTTTACTTGAGTGTTGCAAAAACATAAAACCTATCAGTTTCAAGGAGATACAAACTCAACAGCATGAGTAAAAGCCATACTCTAGGACTTAAAGGTATGTGACATTCAACTATTTTTTTAGTAGGTAAATGTGGCATTCAACTAATTGAAACAGAGTTCCAAGAAAAAAAAAAAAGGATGAACAGCCAGTTTATCAAATTGGCACCTTTGCAGGAACTGTAGTGCTAACAGCTAATTTGAAGAAAGCTACCATAGAGACCTAGAGCAGTTGAACCTATACAAACATTAGAATAACAGGTGATGCTAGAATTATACTCCAAAAGTAAAAGAAAACAAAAATGTCAAATTGACAAAACTGAACCAGGATTCTTGACTTGGAATGGAATGACGAACATGTCTTATTGAAACTGCACCATTGACTTACTATTTGTATTGCAGATAACCACATTTGCATACTGGAATGTTCCTACAAATATTTTTTCATTGCTGAGAGGCCAGCAAATATTCATACAGCTACTTCTCCCCGGATGGTTTACTAAGTTGATAGGAAGTATCCAATAGATCTCCCTGGCAACCATTAGAGTTCCCAAAAGATAATATATATTGCTTTTGATATTTTCTTCCATGACCAATAATCGCATAAACGCCTAAAGGACTTGGCTATATAAAAAACCAGAACCGTACAATGATACAAACCCTTGATTTTCAGCAAGAGTTAGAACCTTGCAAGTACTTATCTGCCAGCTTTCCAGTATCATCTGGCAAGAGATGCAGGATGATATTCAATCTTGTGTCAATTTTAAAGGATTAGGCTAACATCCAAAATGTAGACTGTAGATTTTTTTATTTGCGATCTATAACTTTGAGATTCCAAATGAACATGTACGAGAATTACTTTGTCTTCCCCTTTCATATTACCACTTGTTTGTCTATATCTGTGTTTGAACAAACAAATTGGGGCTGGGAAAAGCTTACCAACTGACATCCACTGTGGAGGTCGAATAGTGCACTTCCCTCTCTTCTTCAAAGCCACCGCTAACCACAGCGGCACCTGAGTAGCTATTTGTGGGAAAAATGGACCAAAATCCCCCTGTCATTGTATCAAAAACAGCTCAACCACATTAACAGATAATATATTCAACTGGGGGAGAGTGATGAACATGAAGGGTAATGGAGGAACGGTAAATACACAGATGAAATTGAGAGCATCCATTCTGAGGTTGGGGATGATTTCAACCATCTCGTCCTCCGCAATGAACTCGACCTGCGCACAAAAGTTTTGAATCAGAACCAAAATAAAATCAAAGGATCGACACACGCAAGCGTCTAAACACCGACCTCTTCGGCAGAGAAGAGTGATTGGTGAGGGTCAGATTGGCCAGCCATATCTTTACTTGTAAGTGGATCTAGGGTTTATGCTTTACAGGGTCCGAATCTGGAATGACGATGAATTGGAGGATGATGAGCTGAGGTAAAAAATTAAAAATAAAAATAAAGAGACTAGCGGAAACTAGAAACGGAGATGTACTGCGTCCCGAAATTGTGACTGAAATTTGGATCGAGAAATCATGACCTTTTCTAGAACAAGGAGGGAAAGTTCAAATTCTCCTTTTTTTTTTTTTCTCTTACCTATGGCGGGAACAGATGAGAAATGAATTAAGAAGATTAATATTGAATTCATCATTTTTATCTTTAAAATTTGATGAAAAATACATATTTTTTATAAATACAAAATTTTTCTATCTATAAGGATATGTTTGGAGGATGAGATGAGAATTTTGTGTTTTGTTTTAAAGTTTAAAATATTATTTTTTAGTTTTGAGATTTGAAAAAATTGAATTAGAATTTGAAAAAGTTATATTGGGATTTGAAAAAGTTGAATTATTTATTATATTTTGTATGGGGATTTGAAAAAGTGTAAAGATGAGATGAGATGAAGATGAAAATTTTGGATGAAATATGTTTTCCAAACATATCCTCAATATTGGATTAGCCATTAGATTCATCAAAATAATAATATAATATTTTTTTTTAATAATAATATTTTTAATTTATTTTTTTCATATTTTACAATTACAATAACTATATGTTAATTAATAATTTAATTTTTTACTTACATTATTATTTCTCAATTTAAATATATTGTGGCTCAAAATTGGGAAACAATAATTTTAAGTAAATAAAATAATAGTTATAAAGTATGAATAGTGAGTCTTCAAATTTGAAGATGAAGGGAAATGTACTGTAGTTAAAAGCTTGATATTTGAGCATATGGTGAATCCAATGCTAGGATTTTAGAATTAAAATCATCAAATTTTGAAGATTGGACTTATTTGATGAGTCCAATGCTAGTGCTCTAAGGGCTAGTTTGGATTCATATGATTTTAGATGAAAAATAAAAATTAAAAAAAGATATAATTAGAATATTATCTTTTAATATTATTATTATTTTAAATTTTGAAAAAGATAGAATTATAATTTAAAAAAGTTAAATTATTTATTATATTTTGTGTAAAAATTTAAAAAAATTGTAATGATAAAATGAGATGAGATGAAACACTTTCTGAATCTAAACGGATTCTTACAAATAAAGTACAAAACACAATACCAAGGGTCCAAAAGCGCACTAATGTGAATGGTGAAAGCATAAAAAGATAGTTATTAAGGCTTAGTTTGGATTAAGAAATATTCTCAATCTATCTCATTTCATCATTACAATTTTCACAAATTCTCATATAAAATATAATAAACAGTTCAACTTTTTCAAATTCTCACAACTCTCACAAATTCACAAACTAATGTGGCTTCGTGTAGATAAATTACTTTTATTGTAAAAAAGATCTAACGGGTCATATGAAGTTTTTAATTTGTAAGTTTACTTTTATGAAATATATTTATATATGTAACACTTATATTATATTTAATAATTATAATGAAAGTACCATAATTCGAATAAAACTATTGTTTTCCTTTACTTCTTAGTAGGGCCTAGCAGCAAGGCAGCCACCTAGCCGTCCACCGCCTCGGCTCCGCTTGGGCAATGTAGGCAATCTCACCTACAATATTCAAAGGAGCGGGCCGAGCTAGGCCTATGCCCACCAGCATTATACTTTGTCCCAGCCCAACCTAATAGTACATAATTACATATATATACATACATACTAGGAAACGGTCCCGGGCGCATTAGTCCTGGGGTGTACCTGATATAATAATTTAAATAAATAAATAAATGAAAAAGTTAGTTACTTATTTGTCTGAAAAAATAAAATACAATGTTAAAGAAAGACAAAAAATCAAGATTAAAAAAAATCTAAATTTTAGCAAAATATGAGCATTGGTCTGCATCTATATTGGATTATTTATTTATTCTCTATATAATAATAAAATATTATTAATTTAATAATTTTTTATTTTTTAATTTTATCGCCTTTTATAGTTCTACTAATTAAAATATTAATTATAATTATATTCTAATCAAATTAATAATATTCAATATTAATATTAATAATAATTATATTCTAATTAAATTAATAATTAATATTATATATTGAGTGTTTTCATTAAATTCTACGAAAGAGCTACACATTAAATGGTCAAAAGTCTTAGAGACTTTTTGGTAAGACATGATCTTTCTTTAAATTTTACAAAATAGCTACACGTCAAATGATCAAGGATTTTAAGGGCATTTGAGTAAAATAAGACTTAACAAAAAAAAAAGAAAAATAACGAAAAGATAACAAAAATTACTATTTACAGTTAGATAGTTACTTATTATAATAGAGTAGATATATAAACAAATGGCTAAGTATAAACTGGCATCATTTTGAGAAAAAATCTCAAAACGATGTAGTTTTATACTTACATCCTAAGTAAAAATAATAATAAAAAACTAACCCTAAATCATTCTCATCTCTTCTCTCTCTATATCTCCCTCTGCCATTTATCCTCTCCTCTCTTATTCCTCAGTTTCTCTTCCTCGCGAGTTCTTTTTCTTATTCTTATTCTTCTTCTTCTCTCTCTCTCTTCTTTATCTTCTTATTCTCCTCCTCCATTTTCTATTTCCATTTGTTTTTCTTTTCGACGTCTCGTTCTTTAAGAGTGGTCATGACCATTCGTGGCCTAGTTCTTTTTCTCAAGCCACACTATCATCTTGTCGTGACAAAGATTTTATTTCTTTTTGAGAAAAGCTTGGGGCTGAATGGGTTTAAAATAACTTTTCGTACCAGCCAATGGTAATGTGCCATGTAGGCACTCCAGAAAAATATCAACTAAACCCGAGTCCACCCGATCCCCCTCTTTTCCTCTGAATTTCTCTCCCTCCCCCATCATCCGCACTCAAGCTCTTCTCAAAGAAAAAACCCATTTTTCTCTCCATCTCCCGCCCGAGCCTACAACCACAAACAAAATGAACACCAACAACGAACAAAATGAACGACGTCCCTATTCCCACCACAACTCATGTTGGACACCGAAAGGCTTAGGTATTTTCTTCTCTGTGTTTTCTTCTATGCATTAGAAATGAGATTAGGGTTTTCTTTTATGCATCAATCCGAAAAGAGAAATATCAAATTTGTTCGAATATCACTATATATAGATCATATTTTTGCTTATCTTCATCAATTTTATGACAACAATACATTACTGCATTTTTAATACGAGAAGATTTGAAATTTTCATCTTAGGTCTTTTAATAAAGTCTAAAGATAATTTTCTAGTGCTTAATTAAAGTTGTGATTAGATATTTTGGGAAAAAAATATGTTTACAAGTTACAGAGTCTTTTTTTTTCGTTCTTTTTCTTTGAAATCATACCTATAATCTTTACAATTCACTATAGCCAACTCAATATAAATTTATTGATTTAATAATCTGAGGATACCATTGATTTATAAAATGAAAATGAGGGATACTTTAATAATCTAGAGGATACTATTGATTTAAAAAACCATACCTATATTTTAATTCGGTTGAAGATAACCATGACTCGACTCCAACTTAGTGATTTATGTGATAATAATACCTGTGTTGTATCTTTCCAATTAGGAACTTAAGCATTTCTGGTTGCGTGAATGATGATTGCATCAAAAGATCATGTTGAGATTTTGGACAGTTCTAATTCTAGCGTCGATGAAGTTGAGATAATTGAAGATGATGGTGAAGTTGAACTCGACAGGAACATGCCTAAGGAAGGCCATACAATGTCATTTTCATATGTGGAGCCGTATGTGGGCTAAAATTTGACGACGTAGAGGATGCACTTTGGTCGTTTGGATTCAAAGATGAGTTGAGATGGTTTATGAATAGTAAAAAATAATATTTTTAAAATAATATTTTTTAATATTATTATTGTTTTGAGATTTGAAAAAGTTAAATTGTTTATTATCTTTTGTTTAGGAATTTGGAAAATTTTATTTTGTGATTTGAAAAAAAAATTATTATATTTTGTGTGAGAATTTGGGAAAGATGTAATGATGAAGATGAGATGAGTTGAGATAAGTTGAGGTGGTTTGTGAATCCAAACCACTCATAATAGTTGCTATAAAGCCTTCTCCAGAAGAACTAGTTTTAGCACTCAAACAAATCATACTCGGTTGTCAAACATAGACAAATAATTAATTAGTGTAGAGTATGTGTGTTCGAGAGAAAAGTTTTGTCGATATAATCTTAAACTTAAAGAGAGAGCAAGACCTGAGGCTTCGGAAACAAAGTGCGTGTAAGGCAATGATGACAATAAAAAAGAATGGTGGCAAATAGGTTGTGTCCAAGTCTGTACTCCAGCATAATCATGAGTTGTTGATACCTCGGAGTACAAATTTGTTTTGTGGACATAGAAGGGTGACACCGGCTCAAAAAAATTTAATAAACACGTTAAATGAGTCGAGGACACAAACACGGGAAACAATGTTCATTTTGAGTAAGGAGCACGGTGGTAATTATAATATTGGTTGCATTTCTAAAGGCATTCAAAATTATTTAGGCAATGCAAGGAAGCAACTTCTTGAATAGGGAGATGCACAAAAGTTATATAAGTACTTTTTGAAAAGCGAATGTAATAATCCAGGCTTTGTATACTCGATCCAAGTTAATGCAGATGGATCGATGAGAAATTGCTTTTTGGGCAGATGGTAGATCACAAGCTGCATATCAATATTTTGGAAATGTTGTTACGTTTGACACTACTTACCTAACAAATCGATACAATATGCCCTTTGTCACATTCACTGGAGTTAACCATCATCATCAACATGTGATGCTTGGATGTGTATTATTGATAAATGAGATAGTCGAGTCTTACACATGGTTATTGAAAACTTGGTTAAAAGCAATGCTTGGTCATGCTCCCTCCACAATAATAATTGATGATGACAAGTTAATGACTAAGGCCATCGTGGAGGTATTGCCCAATACAACTCACAAATTGTGCTTATGGCACCTCCTACAAAAAGTTTATGAACATCTAGCTCATGTTTACAACAACTATCCACAATTTAAATATGATTTTAACCAATGTATTAATGGGACACTAACTATTGAAAAGTTTAAGTTGGAGTAGACCGAAATGCTATTGAAGTACTAGTTGAAAAAAAATAGTTGGTTGCAAACTATTTATGTAAAGAGAGAGAAGTGGGTGCCCGCTTATTTGATATCTACATTTTGAGCTGGAATGTTCACAACTCAACGAAGTGAGAGTATGAACAAGTTTTGTAAATACTATGTTCATTCAAGTACAATGATAAGTGAGTTCGTCCATCAATATGAAAAAGTTTTGAATACATGTTATCTAAGTGAGAAAGAGAAAGATGTGAAGATAAAAACATCGAAACCACTTATGAAAACTTCTTACAACATTGAAGAGGAAATGGCCAAGCTTTATACAAGAAAATCATTTTTGATCTTTCAAGAAACGTTATTTAGCAGCCAACAATTCAAGACACACAAAACATGTGAGGAAGATGAAAGGAAAATTTATTTGGTGGCCATTCCTATGAGAGAAAAGCCGGAATATGAAGTAACACTTGAGAACAATAAAAATGCCGTGTCTTGCACATGTCTTAAGTTTGAATTTATCACCTTTCTATGACAGCACATCCTACAAGTTTTGATAAGAAAAAATGATTTAAACATTGTACTGCAATCATATGTACTAGAGAGGTGGACGATCAATGCAAAGAGTCACATGGTACATGGGATATGTGTCGATGATGGGCCATTGGAGACAATCCCAACTGCATTTGATAAGAAACATCGTCGATGAGACAGTTTTATATAATTCATGAGATGGGGTCACTATCTATTAAGAAATATGAGCATGTTTCACGAGGAGTAGAGACTATTCATCAAGAACTTTTCTTGATGAGCGATGATGATGATGATGATGATGGTGGTAACACAGTGGGACATGCAGTCCAGAGCCAAATAGTCTCAAACTTTTCATTGCAAGATCCCTCAATTATTGTTTCTAAAGGAAGACCCAAAACATTACGACAAGAGAATCCAAAGGAAAATGTGCCAACAAAAAAGCGACGATATAGCATTTGTAAACAAGAAGTGCTTGTTAGAACGAAATTTCCATCACATAGGTACTTGCAATGATTTTATTATATTTCTAATTATGTCGTATGTTCCTTGAGTGAAGCTTTTTACTTGATGAAACTTTTTTTTTTATAGTGGTATGGGCGAACCAAATTCAACTACATTACCTCCAGACTCAGCCACTATGTCAACAACATTTGAAATGTATGAATACTAATCTTATCTTATTTATTTTATATTTAAATGCTTGATTTGGTCACTTATTGTCATCCCTTTGTGAAGATTTTTATTAGTTTATAGGAAAATGCAAATCCCAACAATGTCACAAGATGAAGAATATGGAACATCGTGAAATTTTCACTTTTCAGAAGATAATTAATTATTCGGCAGCTGATGGAGTGGACTTTTGTTAAATTTGTTGTTTCCTCATTCAATATTTTTGTAGACATGATATTTTGTAGCCATTATACTTTTGCAGCCATATTATTTTATAGTCATGATACTTTTGTTGGCTGTGATGATGAATCTGGTTGATTGTAAGTTGGTTGTAATGGAGAATTTAATTGGCTGTAATGCAGAATTTAGTCTATGTAAGTTGGCTATAAGTTGGCTTCCGGGCATTTGAATGAAGAAATGACACATTCGTATGTTCTCTTAATCTTTTCATACAACCTGGTGATTTCAAGATGAACATATGCTTTTATTAATCTATTACATAGTATTGTACTATTAATATTTAATTGAATAAGACCCTTATCTACTTTTTAAGTTATGCCCTGTTCCATCAGGAAAAATTTCTCTACAACTTATTGTATTGTAAGTTATGCCATATTCCCTGAGTTCACACCAACATTTTCAACAAATGCAAAAACTGATCAGAAAACGTCTGTAGTGCCAAAAGAATCATAAATGAGAAAACTTATCCAAAAAATAGTCTATTAATTTACATGGTGATCTTACCATTTCGATATCCCACTGTCACTGATCCCATAAAATAGTCTTTTACAAAAGCTTATCCAAAAAATAAATACAACTTGTCCTGATAAGCCAAATACATCTTAATATAGCATTAAGCGATTTCCAGAGCATGAAGGCTCATAAAATTTTAGAGTAAGAAGTAACGCAATAAATAGAATCTAAGATGCAATCAAGGCACATTTGTACTTCTTATTTATCGATTGGAATTTTATGTGTTCAATTCTTGCATGGTCAGCTGCTATCCTTTCATTTTTTTGATGTGTTAACTCTAACGTTTGTTTACAACAATCCGGTTGTTCCATTACAAGATTAACCCATTCGAAAAAGACACTATTTTTTATTTTTATAATTTGAACAATTGAAAAACCGCCGACCAAAACTCGTTGGGTTGCCCGACATGCACATTTTGGAGAGAATGCCGCAATAACATATCGGTTTTTGTCCTGATATCACATCATCTCCTGCCTTTATAGACCATAAGCTAGATATGGTATTTTCTCTACCACTTTCCATATTACTGCAAAAAAAGAGAAATAAAATCACTCCATCAACTAATTGTTACATCCTAAGGCACTCAATATGATCACCAAATGCAATGTAGTGCCAAAAGAATAAAAATATATAAAGAAATAAACATTAAACTGTTCATATGGGGTTTGTCTCCTACATCAAGTAACAGTTATAATTGAACACCAACCAATGTAAAGCAACTCAACGAAGTGATATTTTCTACACCACTGACAAACTGAACATACAACCCGCAAACTGTTTTTTTATAACTAAAAGATTTTATTCATAATATAAAAGTCGGCATGGCCCAAGTACATAGGAATCTTGTATACTTAGAGTAAATAAGTCATTTTACCAATCAATGTAAACAAGTCATTTTAAACAAGAAACTCAAAAATTTTAACCCCATTTGTGAATGTTCAATCTGAGCATGTTTTTTCAACAAGGCAAAACTATTTTTACTGGCTTTCAAGTAGGGGTGGACATTTCTTTTGAAAGTCTACCACTAGCAGTTCCTGATGTGGCTATCTAAAATCAAAGTTCACAGTTCCTAGTTCCCTTCTCAATGGAATTAACTTTGTTTCTTATGCCAGATGCCCATAGAGAATAATGGCTCCTATTAGTTCTATCAATATTAGAACTTGACTAATCAAGCAGGTCGTGTTGTTCAGATAAATCATAATAAGATATTAAGCCATGTCCAAATGCAAGCTTTATAAATAAAACTGCCAACATAGTCGTACTAGTTTTCCAACGTGAGCAAACATCACAAGTGGAATCTCAAACACAAACAAAATGCACATCGCCAAATATACATGCCATACGAATGGTAGCATATATAACATAAAACTGTACCGGTAACACACATCAGTTTTCATTCATCTCTAAGCAATATCACAAAAAAAAAAATTTGTGACATGAAAACTTCAAATATTCTTATATTAAAAATGCAGTAATGTATTGTTGTCATAAAATTGATGAACACTAAGCAAGACTATGATGTATATACAGTGATATTCGAACAAATTTGGTATTTCTCTTCCGGATTGATGTAGAGAAGAAAACCCTATTCTCATTTCTAATGCAGAAAAGAAAAAACCTAAGCTTTCCGGTGTCCAGCGTGAGTCGTGGTGGGAGCAAGGACGACATTCCTTTTGTTCATCGTCAGTGTTCCTTTTGTTTGTTGTCGTGGGATTGGGCTGTAGATGGAGAGAAATAGGGTTTTTTCTTTGAGAAAAGCTTGAGTGTAGATGATGGGGGAGGGAGAAAGATTCAAAGGAAAAGAGAGGGATCAGGTGGATGCAAGTTCAGCTGGTGTTTTTCCTGGAGTGCCTACGTGGCATATTACCATTGGCTAGTGCGAAAAGTTATTTTAAACCCATATTGCCGCTTGCTGTGACGTTTGTACTTTGTAATTTATTGGGTTTATTATTGAATGATGTGTCCGTAAATTTTAGGGATGCATTTGTATATTTGTTGTCGTTTCCTGGTTGTTTTTTTATTTTTTGATTTTTTCCAGTTGTTTTCCGCCTTAGGTGGATGGAGGACAAACTAACCAAGGGCCAATCTGCCCCTAACACCTAGACGCCGGGGGGGGGGGGGGTCACCCCCAGGGTGTAGGGTTGGATCCTGGGGAGCAAACCCCCCCCCCCACCCACCCATGTTGGGGCAGGGTGCGGGAAGGAGACACCCCTGCTCCGGGGGTACGAGTAACACCGTTACCTTTAGCTCTCGGAATGGAGGTTTTAGATTTTTTTTCAAAGTTTTATTCGAGATAAATCCAATCATTGTGGGTTTGGGTTTGGGTTTAGATCTAGAGCTTATTTGTGGATTTGGACTCCGTCCTCTCGTTCTTGCACTATAAAATTACTAGGATTTTTCTCTTCATATATTTTTTGTTGAATGTACCAATTCATGGTTAATGAATAATAATAAATAGGATGATAAATTCATGAATCTTAATTCACATTTTAATAGTAATGGTGAGAGAAATAACATATTTAGTTATAGGAAAATGATGCTGCAATCGAGAGTGCTAATCAATAGTGGTGTCCGACTGACATGGTTGCTATTTTTAAAATGAGAAAATCTTCAAACAGGATGGGTGCTAAACTCATTTTTACACCCTCTAATAAAAGATCTACACGTTAGCTTTCTATGATAACTACTGTAGAACTGCTCTTATATAATCGTACGAAATTTTCTCAACATTTTCTCTTCTCTCTCCCCCTTAGTCCTTCGTACGGAATTTTTCAACAATTTCTCTCTCCCCCTCAGTCCTTCGTCTTTTCCTCTTCAAGCCCTCACTCTGGATATTTTGGCTATTTTTTTCTTTGTTTTCTTGAAACTACACAGCTCTCTCTCTCTCTCTCTCTCTCCCTCTTCATCCCATTGAACCCATTCCATCTCTATAACAAATGTGGTTTCATTGAGTTCAAAGCAAGATATGTGGTCCGAGGGGTGGCGACAACGATTGTTGTCACAGTGAATATCAATGAATATTGGGATTGGGGGGAGGGAAGAGGGGGCTGACGGATATACTGCATGCAACTCTATTTTTAATATTGCTGGAATTTCTATGCGTCTTAGTGTTATTAGTGGGTGTAAAACTTTATTTTAAACTCATCCGACTGGTAGCTGCACCCTTTTTATATTAAAAAATTAGATAAAAAGAAAAGAAAAATAATAAAATTGGAAGAAAACGAAAGAGAGAGGTATGAGAATTCGAGACTCCAACTCAACTTAACCCTAAATACTTTCTCTCTCTCTCCCTTCATCACTCACGGAATCAGTGTTAGCAAAATAAATCACTGAAGAAAATGATGCTGCATCATCAATCAAGCCACAACCCCATGTAGGCTAATCCCACACCCAGAGCTTCCAAAGCATGCTGCAGTTAGCTAGGGTCATTGCAAACTCATTACGACTAATGAATTTTCTAGAGATTAATTTGTAGGTTTAGTGTTCCTTCCCCCCCTTGCGAGAGATTAAATCTGGGTTGGCCCCATTGGGACTTTAATGAAAAAAAATATGTGGTGTCTCCATTTACAACAAATGGAGGGAAGCAAACGTGATTTGTTTAGGGTTACGGGTTCTCAGACTATTTAATTTTGAGTCTTACTAGGTACAAGTGAGTTCGCACACTAAACTGTGTATCGACAATTACATAGTTTCTTTTTATTAAAAATAAAAATAAAAGAATACAAATTTTGAGAGGAGAAGAAAGTCTTTTATTTCACAAAAATCATTTTTGTCTTTAATTCGTATTGTTTCATTAAACTAATGCATTACATATCAACATTAGTGCGCGGTTTGGTGTGTGAACTTGCTTGCAATAAGACTTTTCCTTAAATTTTTCTTGATATAAAAAATAGCACCGCGTCGGGCATCACCATCGGTTCCTTCTATCTGTCCCCTTAGTAATTATCTGAGTCATTCATTATGTATATATCAAGCAAGGCCGACCCAAGGGCAACGCCACTTAGGCAATTGGAAAATACTATTCCTATATAAAGTTTCTACCGAGTTTCCACCGAATTGCATTTTATTTTATTTTTTTAATTTTTTTTTACTCAACAATTAAGGAAATATTTTTTAATGAATTTGTGATTTTTTTTATTTTTAAAAAATATTTAAATACTTTAAAAAATGTTTTAAAAAAAGTAGAAAAAAAGCTTGATTGGTGAGGATTCTATCCTCTGTGGACATAAGCATTGTCTTAAGCAATTACCCAAAGCTCCAACCTCTACAAGGCTCCAAAAATAAAAGTAAGAGGCTTTTATCTTAACTAAAAAAAAGAATACAACAATCATTTCATTAAACAAAAATTAATTAATTTTTTATATTTCAATAACTTATATAAGTAACGATCACATAAAAACTTGTCAATAATACAAACAATGGTGGCATCTTTCCATTAGTTAGTATGATATAGCGCTTAATATTTCTGTTTAATCTTGCCATGTTCCAAATTAACCGAAGCATGCTTAATTGAATGAGTATGTGTCTATATTATGCCAAATAATATTTCCATATTTGCATTTTATTTATATATTTATTTATTGAAAAATGGTGTTTGTTGCGAATAATGTCTTAAGAGATAATTATAGTCAAGTGTTTTGTTGCAAATAAAATTGATAGAGTACTAATGAAATTTTGGTGGGGATTTGATACCCATAAGAAACATAATTATACCCCAAGGTTTGGTCTTCCATTTGCAAACCCAAATCCATGGGAGGTTTAGGAATCAGATTCACTGCTGAATTCAACAAAGCTCTTATAGGCAAATCAGTTTGGCATCTTATCTGTAATGAAACAAGTGTTTGGAAAACAGTTTTTTTTTGTAGAAATATATGTCAAATAATGACTGAATGAGTGTTACGGCCAAAGCTTCAGAGTCAAGGTTCTAGAAAAGCTTAATAAAGCAAAAGGACTTCATCATGTCAAGTGTTATCATTTAGATTAACAATGGAGTTGCTACTCGTGTGTGGTCTGACCCTTGGCTACCTTGTTTACATCCTCCATTTCCTACACCTCAAAGTCCAGGTACTCAACAAAACCCAAATCTTAGAGTTGCTGAACTAACACTGAAAAATCCTAGGAGATGGAACACGCTTATTTTAAATGCTTTATTCTCACCTGCTACAATCACAGAAATTCAAATTATTCATTTCACTCAGTATCAATTTCATAATGTCATGGATTTGCCCAAATGGAAGCATCATTCTTCTGGTAAATACAATGTTAAGTCAGCTTATGCTGCTTTAGCATTGCCCACAAATATAGACACCTCATAAGCCATCTGGAAACAAATGTGGTCCCTCAAAATGCAAGATAGATTGGAACTTTTGCTATGGAAAGTTTTCAATGAAATCCTCCCCACTAGTCTATCTCTCAGTTACTTTATTCCACTAACCAAGGGTCAAGTTCTTTGTCCCCTGTGTCACATGGAGAATGAAAACTTAGATCTATTCCTCAATTGTTTTTTCTCTAGGATATTATGGAGACAAGCCCCATGGCCACTTGATCTTACTTGTTTCAAACAAATTGGAATCAAGAACTGGATCAATATCATCCTAAACCCATCTGATACGTTGAAGATTCCAGCTGCTGAAGCTCATAATTTTAAGCTATTCTCTACAATAGCTATGGACAACTTATGGTTTATCAGGAACCAGATCACTCACAACATTGCTAACCATATAGTTGACTACTTCATAAAAAAAACTCTGGATCTATATAGAGAGCATGATAGAGCCTGGGAAATCAAGTACATAGATTCAAATCTAAGCTGGAGTCTACCTGAAGTTGAAGATACTTTCTCCATTACCCCTGATGTGGCAGTAAGAAATGAGAGGAGCACTTCAATAGCAGTATGCAGAAATAGTCTTGGCACATTACAATTTGTTGTTGCACATCACAATTGGAGTGCCGATCCTAATATAGGGGAAGCAATGGCTGCCTTCATAAGGGTACAAGAAGCTTATACAAGGAAGATCAACAAAGTTATTCTTGAAGGAGACTCTCTAAATACAATCAATTACATCAACAATCCTCACATGGCGATTAATTGGGAAACTGAAGGGATTGCTAGAGACACTAGATTTTTGCTCAAACATCTTGAAGCATGGAGAACTATAAAGATACATCGATCCCAGAATCGATGCGCGCATTTCATTGCGCAATGAGCTCATTCCAACCTAGAGTTTGGAAATATCTCACTCATCAAAATTTCAACCTGTTTGCTGGAGTTCCATAGTGGGAAAAACCCACCTTCTCATAATGTACATTATTAGTCTTTTGTGTTGGTTCTGGTTTAATTGTTTTTCTTTGTTTCTCTTTCTTATGTATGGAACAGTTTTAGTTTTTAATATGAATCTATTTACTTGCAAATAATAATAATAATAATAAAGAAAAAAAGAAAAGAAAAAGGAAAAATCTAAATGAAGTCCATCTTGCGCACCCTTGCGCACACCTTATGATCTGGCATACCCCCACTTATCAGAAACGGGGCATTTTGATCATTTCTATTTTTTGCCTTCTATAACCTCCCCGCTGAAGACCCCCTTCCCTAACCCTAACCCGCGCTTCGCGTCCCTGGTGATTAGCTGAAGACCCCCTTAAGAGATAAACCATTGCGATGGCAACCATTGCGCAAACTATGAATAAAAACTATGGTAGCAAAGATGAGATGCATTATCTATAAAACAAACAATTTCCACCTAAAAAACGCCAGAGAGCATATCAACAATCTGGTTAGCTAGAGAGACAACTATCTTAAGTTCCAATTTTGTCTAAACCCCAAATTATAAAGAGCAAAAAACCTAAATGCTGGTGGTTCATCCATTTAAAATAATTTTCACTTTTTTCAGATTCTTTGAGAAATATATTCATTCATCCTTATTGTCATAAGTTCATCAGAAAACCATGAAAAATAGGGAAAAATACCTTATTCTTAACAATAATCGTATATGTACAAGAACCACGAAAGTTACAATAAAATTTTATCTGAGAGATGTGAAACCAATGATATTTCTATTTGAGAGATGTGAGTGTGAAAGTTTTTTCGCTTTGAGTGCTGGTGGCGGGAGAGACCTGTGGAGACGTGCAGGTGGTGGGTGCGTGCGGAGACATGCTAGTGCGGAGACGAGAGCTTTTCCGTGATTGGTCCCAGACGTTCTCCCTCAACTACGGATTACTTGTAATTTTTTTTTTAATTTACAAAAAGAGTTTTGCTATACAACTTCCCAACACTCCACACTCCACCATTTTTTTAAATTTTTATTATTTTTTAATAATTTTTTAAAATTTTTTTTGAGTTTTTTCTTTTTAAATTATTTTAAATTTTCTATTCATTATTTATATAATAAATATTTAATAATAAAAAAAAAAATATAGAGTATTGAGAGATTGTAAAGATTTATTGAAAAAGAATAATTTCATAGGCACTAGGGCCCATACAGGAGGTAAGATTTACGTGGGTTCAGCGGCCTTTCACCCAATCCGATTATCGCCAACCACTTTTTTGTGACCCAAAAACCTGTGGCTAGAGCCACATGGACCACCACGTCATTTTACTTCTATTGACGATACTACCCATCCCATCCGCTGTCACCTTTTCCCGTAAACACCAATTGATGCCTGATGCTTACAGCATATTCCACATTTGAGGCTTTAATTGTAATTTCACTTCAACCCCGATCCAGATATCATCGCCAGCACACTAGTAGCCATCGCACTCTGCGAATTCCGATCATTTGTGAAAGATGACCAGGAAGTTCTTTATCGGCGGAAACTGGAAATGCGTGAGTCTTCTCTCTTTGTTTGGTTGCCGATAGAAAAATGAGTATGATAGTAAAAGAATATAGAGAAAGTGAAATTGAGTGCTGTAAAGTTGCAACAATCTAAATAGTTGATATTTTTGATCGGCTGGTTCGATCTTACTTTTTTCTCCGCCATTAGCGAATAATTTCTTTGTTCAATAACTTTTTTTAGTTGTTTTATCGGTCGAGCAGATTTTGGTATTATTTTGCTTGCTCATCTATTTATTTTGGCAAAAACAATGCACACATATACAGAGATAGTTTTGTGTTTCCTGTCTTGAATTGAACGTGATTATGGATGCAGAACGGAACCACTGGGGAGGTGAAGAAGATAGTGGCCACACTAAATGAAGCCCAAGTGCCTCCACACGATGTCGTGGGTAGGCGAATGATTGGATTCTATTTGTTGTATCAATATTGCTGTTTGGTGCTCATTTCTGCAGTATTACGGTTACTACGAGCGTCTGCAGGATACATAATTTGCTATTATGGTTTTAGATTTTGCAGCATGAGTGAGAACTTGAAATGAAACTTGATTATTGGAAGTAATAAAAGTTTCAGTATTGGCCTTAAATTTTTTTTTTTTGTAATATATACTCTTTTTCACTTCGGCTTGTTAATATTTTATTTATTATCGGGTGAAACTTTTTCGTGTTCCTTGGAACAGCTAATCTTTTAAGATTTCAGAAGTTTTCACTTCCATATTATTTTAATCCAAATTCAGTGGCACGGTTAGATAATAGGAACTTAATCCGGCTACTGTAATTATAATTTTCAAATATTTATTTTGACGAGTAATGTTATTGTTGTTCTTATTTCTTATTGTCATATGCATGTGACAAAATTTTCCACACTTATACTCACTTTATTTGTAAAGTAACTACATTTCGTTTGCTTCATTGCTTTGTTAATGCACTGAAAACACGTTCTTGCAGAGGTTGTGGTAAGCCCTCCATTTGTTTTTCTTCCATTGGTAAAAAGTTTGTTGAGGCCTGATTTCCATGTTGCGGCACAAAATTGTTGGGTCAAAAAAGGAGGTGCTTATACAGGGGAGGTCAGGTATGCTATGATCTTGTAGTTCTTCTTTTCATCTTCTCGTGGTCTATGGGTTGTATTGTGAAATGTCTGGACTTTGTGATGCATTTTCGAGGTTTTTTAAGTTAAACATATACGTTTTTTTATTTTTTTGAGATAATTATTTAATGAAGAATGTTTCTTAAAGGAATCTCGTCTTTTTGCATTAAGTGCGTTAATGCCTAAATTCGCATAACAGGCAGTAAGGGAGGAAGGAATTATTCTCGGTCCACGATGGTGATTCGGGCTTCGATACGGTACTCTTCACATTCATCCATAAAATAAATAGTAAATAAGTAAATAAAAATAGATAAAGAGAGATACAAAGATTTACCTAGTTCAGCATAAAAGCCTTCGTTCACGGGTTGTTTGGGGGGGGGAAAATCCACTATGATAGATGATTTTACAATCTCTCATGGCCTCACATATCGCTCAATACAATGGAGAAATTTAGGATTTCAGAAGGTTGAAGATGATGCCTTCCTTGAGAGAGATCTGGTGAAGGCGCTATTTGTAGTGGAGTCAGGATCCAAGGAAGAAAATAAATCTCTATAAAAGGAGGAGATCTCTACAGAGGAAGGGGGCTCTCCACAAGCTCTGACGTACAAAACTCCATTACACATAGCACCTCCACCAAATCTCTCTCAAGGGAGGCATCGTCTTCAACCTCCTGAAATCTTAGATTTCTCTATTGTATTGAGTGATAGGTGAGGCCATGAGAGATTATAAAATTATCTATCATAGTAGATTTTGCCCTCCAAACAATTCGTGGACGTAGGCTTTTACGCTGAACCACATAAATCTCTGTGTCTCTTTTTATCTATTTTTATTTACTTATTTACTATTTATTTTATGGATGAACGTGAAGAGTACCGTATTGAAGCCCGAATCACCCTCGTGGGCCGGGAATAATTCCTTCCTGCCTGTTATGCGAATTTAGGCATTAACAAAGTGGTTACTTAAAATGATGTAAATAATGTTGCGTAGGTTTAGTAATGTTATGGTTGTTCTCTGAATTCTCCATTTTAGCCTTGTGGCTCATGTGTTGGCAAAATTTCTATCATGGTCCATCTTTCATTCTGATTTTTCATTACTCAGACAATGTGTGTGCATTTCTTTGTTCGAAAACATTCAAAGTTGATTTAGTATCCACGTGCAGTGCAGAGATGCTTGTCAATTTGGGCATTCCTTGGGTTATTCTTGGTCATTCTGAGAGACGACTTATATTAAACGAGTCAAATGAGGTAAGTTGGTTTCTAAAGACACTTAACTTCTCAAGTTTTGGTCATGACATTTGATTTTATCATTGGCTACAACTTTATAAGTGCGCATTATTTTTACATTCATTAAGGTACCCTTAAAGTAATAATTACCATTCTCAATGGTTTATTTCAGTTTGTTGGAGATAAGGTCGCATATGCACTTGCACAAGGTTTGAAGGTGATTGCCTGTGTTGGAGAGACTCTTGAGCAGCGAGAATCTGGATCTACTGTGAATGTTGTTGCTGCACAAACTAAAGCAATTGCAGGTAAATAGGTCGATCTAGAGTAATTGCACAAACTAGAATGTGGCCTTAATGAGGCACTGCTTATTCTGTTCAGTTCAAAGTTTTCTTTGTTTGCCCTGTCCTACAGGAATTTATTTCTCTATAAGGCAAGTTGTCTCACAAGTACTTATGTTTAGTAATCATGCTTTTATCATTTTCTTTTTCTTTTTGTCTTTTTACTATAGTGCCTTAGTTTCTTTCTAAAGGTTCTTTGCTGTCGAAATAATATAGATAAAATAATGAGTGCAATACTGTTTTGTGAGGGAGTTCCAAATCTATTAACAAAAGATTTTTCCTTTGCCTGGCTCCATGTTTTGTGTATTCATTGAAAGCTATGTTGTATTAAAATTTACGTGCATTGTGC
Source organism: Cyclocarya paliurus (assembly GCA_029856935.1). Taxonomy (NCBI): domain Eukaryota; kingdom Viridiplantae; phylum Streptophyta; class Magnoliopsida; order Fagales; family Juglandaceae; genus Cyclocarya; species Cyclocarya paliurus. The sequence continues at coordinate 2,249,413 of JARVXP010000207.1, read as the reverse complement.
TAACCATGTTAATCATGCTCTGAGGATTACATTGATTCTTTGTCATCGTCATGTCTGGTGTTATTTGTCTTGCAGAACGAGTTTCAAACTGGGCCAATGTTGTTTTGGCTTATGAGCCTGTGTGGGCTATTGGTACTGGGAAGGTTGCAAGTCCAGCCCAGGCTCAGGAAGTAAGGCTTTCATCTTATGAATTCATTAGTTTCATTTTTTTGTCAGTCTCACATTTAATTAAGAGGTGTTTCTATAATATACTGAAAGTAAATATGATGCTTTTGATAGGAGAAATATGCTAGAGAAAGGTGTTCCTGGTTTCTAAATTTGGCTCTCTGTACATACTAAATGTAAAGGATAAACATTTGAGGGCATTGCGCTACCCTAGTTGGCTGAGAATTGCTAGATTCTTGGTCATATCTGTATGCAAATTTTTAGTTATTCTGTTTGGTGGGTCTTGTTGCTTTAAGTTGCCTTCTTTTCTTAACCATTCAGTTTTTTTGAAACAAGGTTTTTAACTATATGACAGGTACATTCTGAATTGAGGAAATGGCTTCACGCAAATACCAGTCCTGAAGTTGCGGCAACAACCCGCATTATTTATGGAGGTCTCTTCCTTATCCTGCACTGGATTTTGTCCTTTGTGCCGTTTAGTCATTTTCTCAATTAGAAGACAAGTCAAATGCATTGGCTTATGAATTATGTGGCTGACTTTAGCTTTTGCCCATATAGGACATACTCAGCTTGTTCAAATTTGGGCAATGTTATATGACTGGAATGCGTTTGCCTATCTATCAACTTGATTAACACCTGATTGAGCAACCTCCATATCTTTTTTTTTTTTTTTTTTCTTTCCCCTTAATAAAGCGAAAAATATATATTTTCGGTGGACATCTAGCTTCCTTAAAAACTTGACTCTATTTGTCTTGTGGGCGGACATTTTGGTTCTCTCTAGACATCATAAATCAGAGAACAGAAATTATGTATTTTGTTATCAAAATTTCATGGAAGCCATAGACATCCTCTATTCTCATCTCTCTCTATAGAATGATTGCAAATGATTTAAGTATAACAGTATTTTTGGGCAAGGTCTGTGATTGTTGGATAACGAAGGGCAATGAGTAGACACGGTTGCTTCCTAGCCTGTTGAAAAAGTCATTTGGGCGCCACTAAATTTGGTTGACACTGAGATCCAGAAGGAAAGGGCAGTGCGAATCTGTGCCTCTGCCAACACTGCCATAAAGTTTTGGATTTTTTATTTTCTCATTCCTGGTCTTGTCAATGTTCTGCTTATTGTAGGCCGGATCATGTTGTGTGTTTTCATTTTGTTTCATCAATGGGTGGGGATTCACACTCTAAATGGAATAACTTTTAAAAAGTTCAGCATTTGTTCTTCGCATTTTGCTTTGTTGTTTCATTAATATAATTGCATACCTGTTGCAGGTTCCGTGAATGGGGCAAACTGCAAGGAATTGGCTGCTCAGCCCGATGTTGATGGCTTTTTGGTTGGGGGAGCTTCTCTTAAGGTAATAGTGTTGTTGCTTTAGGAGTTTATTCTTTTACAACTCTTCTTTTTTCACACCCTTATTTTTGTTTTCCATCTCTGCCTTCTCTACAGCCGGAGTTCATTGACATTATCAAGTCTGCCCAGGTTAAGAAAAGTGCCTAAGCTTTGTACTGGGTATGAGTAGTTGAGACATAAATCCATGTGATGAAATTTTAAAATTACTTTTTTTGAGAAAGTTCTGTTTGTATCCAAATCAGCATCACCGGCTGGATAATATATATGAATAAAGATGACTAATGCTGCGTATGACATCCAGAAACTTTGTTCTGTACATGCTTTTGCGTGTTTTGGCTACATGCTTGCGATTGAGGCCTGGAGGAAGCGATTGATTTGGTACAATGGCATCTAGACTACCATTTTATTTTCCCGTCCCTGAAGCTATAACAAAAAACCGACTTTCATTAGAAACGTCATAATATATTTGTTTGTGTGTAACCGTGTATGCTTTTAAGGTGAAGGTGGCCAACTACAAATGGCCCCACATACTACGAACGACTTAAGAACCGATTGCGTGTCAATTTCTGGTCCGTCTTTTTCGTAGCTTGTAATTAGTTGTTCTCTCTTGAATACTCTCTGTATTTAGGCTATACCTTCTCGCTTGATTTTAATAAATTTCTTTTGACCTGTCAAAAAGAAAAAAGAAGAAAGAAAAATTCTAGTCTGTCTTTACTTTGCTGCCATGGGCCCTGGTCCTTGCAACCAGTGTATGGTTGTTAAAATTGCATGATTGGAACCTGCGTGAGAGTGAACTTCCTAAATATTGCATCCCGCCCAAATATATGATGTCTTTGGTCTTGGTTTGAGATGTGTTGTAGATATCACCTGAACTGGTGGAGCATAACAAGATCTCTGGCGGGCGTGACTTTGCTCTTTGCAATTAGTTTTGAAGGAAAGCTTCCGTTTGGAGTCGGACCTGGCTTGGTTATCTGGGTGTGGATCGTTATTGAGATTACTTTATGTCAATTGCACTGGGAAAGCATTTCCTCTGCCAGGTTGGACTTGCTTTTAAGCAGTTCAGTGACATATAGCTTTAGGATTGGCTAGCGTCATGCCTTGCGCAATGACTTTTTTTTTTTTTTGGTTATTAATCCATTGCTCCTTCACTCACAGGACAACTTGCCGCGAAAGCTGGCTGTCTATGTTTGATATTTTCTTTTTTTATTTCTTAAAAAATGCCTGTAGTTTGAAAACTCGGGAATTATCCCCTTAGGAGCTTCTGCGAAAGTATGTTTGTCTACACGTTCAAGGTGAATGATTGATCAACATGTGGGGGTTCTTTCTATTTAATTTACGGGTGAGGCTACTCTGCCGCCTCACCCTTACCGCTGGGGGTGTATATTTTTTTTTTTTTTTCTTTTCATATTATTTTAATATATTTAAAGATTTAAAAAAAAAAAAAAATTACAATACATTTAAAATCACTTCCTTAATTACTAAATAAAAAGAAAAAAAAAATTCTTTTACCTAGCGGTCAACTTGGACGATCAAGTTAGAAGGACAGAATAGTGTTTCTCTTAATTTATAGGGGATGCTGTCGTTCTAGATTCATCCCTATGCTAGATGTCGTAGGTGCACGAGAGTCAGGGAATACGTACCAAACAAAATATACGTATTCGTGAATGAATCTTTACAGAAAAATCTTTTCTTTCTTTCTATTTTTTGGTCAACTCATAGTTTGGTGAGGGAAAATGGCATTTGCGTTGATTTCTTATATGTTTTCCAATTTGCACAAATACATTGACTATTCACATCTATGATGATATTGGTGGGTTTGGATAGACAAAACATCTCATTTTATCGTTATAATTGTTTTAAATTTTTATATAAAAATATAATAAATAATTTAATTTTTTTAAATTTTTAAATAAAAATAATATTAAAAAATTATAATTAATAATATTTTATTTAATTTTTTAATAAAATATCTCACCTATTTGAACTATGTACCCCAAACCCATCCACTGTTTAAAGAATGCCGTTGAATCAAACGGCGGCCATTTCTTTAATATCTTGGCCAGAAAAAAATAAGAGTTTTGCTATTTATCCTCCCCACACTCCATACTTTATATTTTATAATATTTTTTAAAATTTATTTTTTTAAAATTATTTATAATTTTTTATTCACTATTCATATAAAAATATATTTGATAAAAAAAATTTAAAAAAAAATTTAAAAAAAAGTGAAATGTAGAATATGGTGTGTATACTAGAGATTAAATAGATTTTTTCAAAAAACAAAAGGTCCCAAAAAAATTTTCTTGGTACACTGAATAAGGCCGCAATATAATATTGGTGGCAGGTAAAAAAAGGCTTTACGCAAAATACTTAAAAATACTAATAGCCTTTACGCCTCTGAACGGGCATTTAAGCTGTATTTTTGCAGAATGGGAATCATCAGGTTGCCTGTACTTAAAGACATCAAACAAAAAAGAATCATATTACTCAAAGAGTTTTGGCTTAATTTAAGAGAGTTTTTATGGTGATTAATCCAACGTGGCTGAGAATCCTTGCAGTTATGCATTGTTGTCGTCTTTTGCATAAAAAAAAAAACCAGCGAGCTAACAAGAAAATGGATAGAGCTCCGACTATCAATGCCAATTTTTCAACCCCCCACACCACTTGCAGATAAAGCAATCAAACCGTTGAAGTCAACCATTTCACGCTTGTCCTTCTCGGGGGTCTAATAAAAAGAACCTCCGAAGAACATGAACACGCACGTAAGTCCAGGATCTTCACAACTTTTCTCAGTACATCGCTTAGCTTTACCTCTTTTCTTGGGTTCTTCTTTTCATTTTCCTGTTTTATTTCTATTTGTTTATTCTTTTTCTTCAGTTGGCAGGTCATATATACAAGTGACAGCTAAATCTCACACAAAAGCATTTGCTTTCACACTTGAATACCGGTTTTGCTTCACGGGTTTGGTTGCTTTGACTTTTCCTGCTACATGTTTACACTCGATTTCTTTTCTTTTCGTTTTTCTTTTAATTATTATGAAGCAGTTGCATGCAATATGTCTCGTGGAGAGGGAGGTGACTCAGGTGAGAGAGGATTGAAGCATTTTAACTGGCGATTCTCTATGCAAGTGATAGTAAAAGCTTTTGCTCTCACACTTGAATACTCGCCTTCACTTCAGGGGTTTGGTTGGTTTGACTTTCCCTGCTTCAAGTTGTTCACGTTTGGCTTGCTATCCAACGCTGAAGCAGTTGCAAAGAGTCTAGAGTAGAGAAGAGAGAGAGAGGAGTGAAGCTTTCGAATCCATGGGCTCGTGTTTTAGCGTTAGGATCAAAGCTGAGAGCCCTCTTCACAATGGTATCGTTGCAGTTTCAATATTTCGCTTGTCTAATTCTTTCACCCCTTCTTGATGGGTCTTGGAGCTGCTAAGAAATTATGGCTTTTCTTTGAGTTTTTCATGATATACTCTTAATTTTTATTTATTGGTGAACCATGCAATTCAGCGCCTCTACCTGCTCTCTTTCTGTTCTTTTGGATGGAATCTTGACTTTGTTTCACTCTTGCTGTGGGTGAACATTGATGCTATTTTGGGTTCTAAATCTGGGTCTATATAAACAATGACATACTGCTGAGCAATGAAAGGAATGCAAGAAAATAAATTCTGAATCTGAATTCAAAATCTCTATGTAATTCGTTTGCTGTCCAACTATTATCTGGGCTTGATTCAGGTCAGATTACGAGTTCTTGAAAACCAGCCCATGAATAGATCTAGTGATATGAACTTTCTGTGATCTTTTCCATGGTTCTGTGAGCAACCAACAGAGTCTAAGCTTTGTATTGTGTCAATTTGAAGATTTATTTATTTATTTTCGTTTGAAGTTTATGAGAAGAGTTATCGTTTATATGTTTGTTAGAATTGCTATATTTACTCGTTTCATGGCATTGACCCGTGTAGATGTGAACTCCACATATGGAAACAAAGAAGGGAACGATTTGAGTAGTACAAGCAGCAAGGCTTCACCTATCTCAGTGCCTACAACTCCTCGGACAGAGGGTGAGATCTTGCAGTCTTCCAATTTGAGAAGCTTCTCCTTTAATGAACTCAAAACAGCCACCAGGAATTTTCGTCCTGATAGTGTATTGGGTGAGGGCGGTTTTGGTTGTGTTTTTAAAGGATGGATCGATGAGCGTTTATTTACGGCTGCCAAGCCTGGGACTGGTATGGTTATTGCCGTGAAGAGGCTTAACCAAGAAGGTTTCCAGGGTCACCAGGAATGGTTGGTGAGTTTAATTTCTACCCTTCTTTGACTTCTGCGCATTTCTTGATACGTCTTTGAGCTTGAAGCCAAGTGTCTCAGAAACTAATGTGCATTGGCTTGTAATGGTTTAAATACTTTTAAAGGGTTTGATTGAACTTGTAAAAAATTCTAGTAAATTCATCAGAAAATCCTCTACCATTCTTGCTCTAGGTAGTTTTTGCAAACAGATGGTATATTGCACACTTATCTTCAGGATTCACATTGATTAATTTCGTGGAGGTTCTTTAAATATAGGCAGAGATAAATTACCTGGGGCAGCTGCATCATCCAAATCTAGTGAAATTGGTTGGTTACTGCTTGGAAGATGACCACCGGCTTCTGGTGTATGAATTTATGGCCCGGGGCAGCTTGGAGAATCATCTTTTTAGGAGTGAGTAATTTATATATCCTTCTGCATTATTTACTTCTTGGATTTTAAATGTACTTACATTGTTTAGGATCTTAAACATACCTGTTAACATCATAATCAAGAATCTTAAGCATCTTGGAATAGGGTCTTCTTATGTTCAACCACTTTCTTGGAGCCACCGCATGAAGATCGCACTAGGTGCTGCTAAGGGCATAGCGTTTCTTCACAGTGACAAAGTGCAAGTGATCTATCGAGATGTCAAATCTTCTAACATCCTGCTAGACAGTGTGCGTTAAACCTGTTCAAATTGTTAAACTTCTATGGCTTCTGGAGGATTTTAGTTGAACATGCTCTCACCCATTTATTCATTGTAAATGGCAGAACTATAATGTGAAACTGTCGGATTTTGGGTTGGCCAAGGATGGTCCAACAGGCGACAAAAGCCATGTCTCTACAAGGGTTATGGGGACCTATGGGTATGCAGCTCCTGAGTATATGGCCACAGGTACCTTAAAATTTACAGCATATATCATGTTCACCTATAGTTTAAAAGCCTGAACTATTGCCATAAGGTTTACCTGTTGTCCTCCAATATCATTGCCAGAAACAATGACTTCATCACTTGTTTCTTTTTTACTGGCCGTAAATACCATCTGCAAAATTTTGTAACCCACCATTGAACCTGCAACAGTATTTGTTTATTTCTATACATGCTTCTAATGCCAAACCTTGAAACAAGAGAGTAAAAGAACTTAACATTTTCATCCAAAGTTGTCTTTTTAAGGAACTTTTCCATTTTAATTGGTTAGAACCCGTCGTATTTTAAGAAGTTGTACCGGCAAGTATTCTCCTCGGTTGCTCACTCTTACTCTGTTTTTATAGCCTTGTAAAGTCAATTCCTCCGTCAATCCAACTCCACAAACCTCTCTTTCTCGCTCTGCACCACGTGTTTGTAATGTTTGGGTTTCCAAACATAGCCTTTAATATGGTACCTGCAGAATGGATTATAGAGCCCTAGATGAATGCCGCAGTTTACCAAACACTTTTCTGTATTGGGATCTGATACTATGTTCATCCTCATCTTATGAAGGTCATTTAACTAGCAAAAGTGACGTATACAGTTTTGGGGTTGTTCTTCTAGAAATATTATCTGGCAAACGAGCAATGGACAAGAACAGGCCAGGTGGAGAACACAATCTAGTTAATTGGGCCAAGCCTTACCTTACCAGCAAACGAAAAGTTTTCGAAGTGTTTGATGCTCGTATCCAAGGTCAGTATTCATTGTCCGCAGCACTGAAAGCAGCCAACCTTGCAAATCAATGCTTATCAGTAGAACCCAAGTTGAGGCCAAACATGGTCGAGGTGGTCAGAATATTGGAGCTACTTCATGATTCCAATGACGTCGGATGCTCTCAAAATGAACACCACCGAATTTCCACTCGAAAATCAACTGGCAACGGTCCCAAACATCGCAGGATGAGTGCCGATGGTGCTTGCAATGAGAAAGCTGCTTCTTATCCCAGACCATCAACTTCTCGCCTTCATATATGAAACAAGAAAAAAGCATTCGGCACATGCTTTTTTATTATATTTATTCATTCCCAAAGAGGAAAAAAGGGAAGAAGCAAGAATAAACGGATGGTTGATTGGATGAACATCATAGCTTGAGCTAGGCGTATGTATTACCGCTATTGACTTCTGTACAGTTCTTGTTTTGTTAATGATTTAAAAAAATCGTGTTAACTTTCATACTTCATACCTCCACTGCTTTTTTCCTCTTTTTTTTTTAGCTCCAGCAAATGATATGACCGAATTGGAGAATAAGTAAATGCTTCCCACTGACCAAGGAAAAAAAATAATATGATTTTTATTTTTAATTATTCTGTTGAAAGAACATACTTAGAAAGTTAGAATGGTGACTTGGCATTTTCTTCTGCAATCGAGAACCTTTCCCAGGATACTCAGAAAAAAAAAAAAAAGAGAGAGAGAGAAAACCTTTCCCAGGTCTCGAACCCCAAATAACTCTGACTGTCGACTGATGCCCAAATCATACTAACAGAAGGCCTCGGCCCAATACCCATCCAATCGTCACCAGTGCGCTGGGAAAGCGGTCCCGTTCCAAACTTCCAAGAGGCCATGTGGCCCATATCATGGTAGTCGTCCCTAAGACCCAAATTAAACAAGACAACAAATATATAGAGGCTGTTAATGTTATCGACTCTTCAACCTGAAAAATTGTTTTAAGGTTTGAGTAGAACTCCCACTCGCGTAATATTGTCTGTACTCCTCCGCCTTCATTCCCCATACGGAGCACAGAGAAATGATTGCCACTTCAATGGCGGTTATCCAGCATGTGTGTTCCGCTCCCCTCGCACGTGTCATGCTCCCTAGCTCCCTTGTCGTTTCACGCTCCCGCGGCCTCTCTATTCTCTCCGCTGCACGGGCTTCCCATGCCGTCTCACAGCAGGTGCTCCTCGGTATGTCTGAACATGAGCTCCAACAGCTCGCCCTCGAATTCGGTCAGGTAAATAAACGAAACATAAAAAGCCTTTCTCTCTGTTTGCTTGCCTAGAAACTGGAAGAAATTGAGTAACATGTGATGTCGTGGTTACTTTTTAAAGTTCAGATTTTCCAAAATATATTTCGGAATTGCGGGCGTACTTTGTATTCGTAGTTTTTTATTTGGGAATGATATTTTGTAGCAAAGCTATAGGGGAAAGCAATTGCATCATCTTATTTACAAGAGAAAGGTCAAAGAAATTGAAGATTTCAGTCATTGTGAGACATACTGTCCTTCCCTTTCTTGCCACACTTTTTTTACTGTTACAATCTTCCACTAAATAATTGGGCGACTTATATATGGTGTATTTCTCTACTATTATTATAATATATTGTAGTACCTAAAGCATTCAGGAATGATCTTCAAGAAGCCGGATGGAAGGTTGGGCGGTCGCCCATTTATCACACCGTCACTGCAGCTGATGGGACTGTTAAGGTGAAAGGCGATAAATTGAAATCTTTTCTTATTCCAACTGTGTTATGATAATTCATTTTTGAGTATGCAGTTTAGGCAAAACTCATGGATTTTATTTATTTTTTCACATTTTTTTAACATCTTTAAATTTTTTAAAAAAATAAAAAAATATATCAATACACTAATAGTCACTTCCTTAATCAGTAAGTAAAAAAAAAATTAAATACATGAGCGGTCAAAATAATGGATCAAAATGAGAGGGCAAAGTAGCGTTATTCGTCATTTTTTGGAGGGGATTATGTAAGTGTGGGGTTTCTGTTGGAATGAATTATTGGTCGGCGATTCCAATGATGCTAGAGTTCTATTGTTCATTTTATTTTTAGAGGAGGTTTGTATACTTCGATGGGATGCCACCGTTTCAATTATTATCATGAAATTTTGATAGGCAAGTGCATCTATGGATATGATAAGTGGAAATATTTATTCACATTTTGATTTAAAAACATTCTGTTATAGAGTTTTCTATGGACCGTGCAGCTATTGATTAAGTTGGAGGACAACAGACTGATTGAAACCGTGGGCATACCAGTTGAAGATGATAAAGGTTCAATGCGCCTTACAGCATGCGTATCATCACAGGTGATTTTCTGATCTGTGAATCTGCCTATGCCAAAATTTCCCTCACCTTTTTAATGAGATTCTTATTCTAGCTTCGTTTTTTAGACCTTCTTGTTTGGATATTCAGGTAGGCTGCCCACTGCGCTGCTCTTTTTGTGCCACTGGGAAAGGGGGGTTTTCAAGGAACCTTAAGAGGCATGAAATCATTGAGCAGGTTCGTCTTGATGTCCTTTCCATGTTCACTGTGTGGCAAGCATCTTTAATATTTTATGATACGCACAATTCTGGAAACAAAGTTTCTAAGGTGGGATTGAGGTTCATCAATTGTTTTTCTTCAGTAGGAATTTAGGTACATCAATAACTTTGAAAACATAAAAAAAAACTGTAATTGTTATAATATGCTTAAAATGTAAATGTATTCAAGCAGGCTCAAGTTTCTTTGGCATGGCCAAATGGGTTGTATATACGTTTGTGTGCATAGGTATTAGCTATTGAGGAGCTCTTCAAGAATAGGGTGACAAATGTGGTGTTCATGGGAATGGGCGAGCCAATGTTGAATCTGAACTCAGTACTTGAAGCACACCAATGCTTAAATAAGGTATGTTTGCCACTGTTTCACATACCTTATTTGCAACTGTTTGCTTCAATACAATACTCACGTGTGACAACTTTTTGGAAGTTTTAACTTTTTTTTTCTTTTAATTTAACTTTAGTTAGAGTTGACTCCTAGAAATTCCCATTTACATGAGATAAACTCTTTGCAATTTATTAGAACTCTATTTTGTTTTGGTGGGTCTTTCCTGTTTTGAAGGATGTGCAAATTGGGCAAAGAATGATCACAATATCCACTGTGGGGGTTCCAAACACAATTAGAAAGCTGGCTTCTCACAAACTTCAGTCAACATTGGCTGTCAGGTATGCCGTTTGTAATAAGAATTTTTTAGTGGATAGTTCTGCTTACCATTTGATGATGTTGTTTGCTTGTGAGTAATCGTCTGTTTTTGTTGAAGCACACGTTGTTTATTGATAAATTGACTAAAGATTAGTATCTTACACCTGCTGTATGCTATAGCTGTTCACCCTTATTTACTATTTGAGAGTACATGTGTTCCACTCTCCACTTTACATATTTGGTTCAGGGCCTTGAGGGGCTTTATCTGAGCAGTCATTCTAATTGTGTGTGTGTGAGAGAGAGAGAGAGAGAGAGTGAGTGAAAGAGAGAGAGACCCATTATGGATAAGCTGATAGCAAATTTGTCTGAAATTTTACCAAGATCAGGAATTTGAGTGGCATTGGGTTTGGCTTGGGTCCAGTAACAGGAACTGGACCTGTTGGATGTGAGACAGGTATCCCATAATAGGACATGAGGTACACGTGTCCCAGATACAGTGGGTCCCCTAAGCAACCCAGAATTTCAGCCCTTGAATAAGTTTTACCCCAGCAGATGCTGATGCAAAATAGTGAATTTTGCCTACCAATTCAGCCCTAGAGTATTTGACGCTATAAATAAATATCTAGAGTATTGATTTCAAATCGGCTGGCGTAGTATTGTCCCTCCTCATTTTGCCCATTTCTGCAAAAATCTATGGGGTCTACTTTAAGTCTGTTCTATAACTTATATGAGCTTATGAAGAAGTCCATTGTTTGTGAATACTTTTATAATGTCAATATCTTTTCTGATTATATAATTGTTATTTCATTTTCGCTTTTTCTTGCCTCAGTTTACATGCCCCTAACCAGAAACTTAGGGAAGCAATTGTGCCAAGTGCGAAATCCTACCCTCTGGATGCAATCATGAAAGATTGCAGGGACTACTTCCTTGATACCAGTCGACGGGTTTCCTTTGAGTATGCACTCTTAGGTACTGATGGTTCAATGTTTCTTTAACTTTGGTTGTCCAGTCCCTCCCTGTTCATACTTGTAAAAATGAATATTAAGTCAATGACACTGTTCTAAATATTATTATTACTTATGGCAGCTGGAGTCAATGATACAACAGAGCACGCGGTAGAACTTGCACAACTTCTTCATGAGTGGGGACGTGGTAATCATGTAAACCTGATACCTTTCAATCCAATAGAAGGCTCTGAGTATCAGCGGCCACACAGAAAAGCTGTACGTTGAACACATGCTATTATTATGCACACGTTTTCGGCATGCATATGCCTCGATACCTCATCGTTTGAATCATTTTGCACCATTATATATAGATACATGGTTCTTATTTCATTTGGCAGGTGGCAGCATTTGCAGCTGCTTTGGAATCACGTAAAATAACTGTCAGCGTAAGGCAAACAAGGGGCCTAGATGCTAGCGCTGCTTGTGGTCAGCTGAGAAACAAATTCCAGAAGATTCCTTTGCTCACTGAATCTGAAAACTTGCAATCTCAAGCAGATGTTGCAGTTGCATGTTGATGTGGATATGTGCTTCCATGTTCTCTTTCCTTGATCCGTTTGAAGCGCGACTAAAATAGGTGCACCGTGCTTGACAACAAGGCAGCTGGGATTATTCCCTTTTTTAAGTGTGATCATTCCCTCTCCTAGTTGCGGGAGAAATAGAAATTTTGTTATGAATCAAGTGCCGAAATGCTTTTTATACACATTGTCCATTGATGAGATGTTAGAAAAGAAGTGCTTATGAACGGTGTACTATATATGCTGAACTGCTGGATTGTGGATGGCCTGCAAAGTCACAAGCGAGTTGACTCCTTTCTTCGTACAATCTATATCTGTATTTGATTATTAGGCTAGTTCCTCTAGATGTAAATTGCATCCATAGAGACCGCAATGATGCTCCACTTCTTTCTGGACTGCCGACGGCCATTTCACATCTCAAGAACAACTGTTACCTGACTCTATGAAAATTGCCATTTGTTTTCTTTAAATTTCATGACATTGGTTCTGGCTTCTTTTCAATAATTCTGCCATTTTCTTGGTTGAATGAAAGTTTTCTTGTGAAAGATCTTTGTACCACCTGGGTATTTGAGAGAGCATTGGGGTGAGACGTCGAGTATACTGGTTGAAACTCGTAACACTAGGAGAGAGTTAGAAGGCCGGCCGTCCGGGAAGGTGGGCGTTTTACACGTAACGTATTTTCTTGCCCAATGAGTCCAAATAGAACTTCTAATCCTATGGGGAAAAACAAAAAGTTCAAAACAACAAGATATTTAAGTACAACAAAGAGATAAAAAGTTGTAAAGATTGGAGAGTGGCATCCGAATGCACTGAATGGTGAAGATCTAATTCATTTAGAGGTTCGGATTTGGCCATATTTGATGATCTAATATTTTTTTTTTAATAATACCACTATTTATTTCAAATTTTGTTATTTTTGATTATATTGTATATTTTAAGTGAACTTCACGTATTTCTGATTTGAATAGATAACTACACGATATGTGATAAAACAGAAAATTCGATACATAAAACAGCGGATTCATTGCCTATTATTCCTGTTGGAATCATGGATGAAGACTTGGAAATTTCAGTAGACACACATCCGAAGATCAAGGCTACAGCTCAATCAATTCATTATCAATAATTCCAGCGTGATAGCAACCTTGACTACCCAACCGTAGATGCTCTAGCTCTAGCTAATTATTTTATAAGTGGGACGTAGATTGTTTTTATATATGCTTACAATTATAGTGGGAATACTATATATAAAGTGGTTAATGTGGTGGGGATACTTCAATAAGGTTAGATTTCTCCATCATCCGATCATATCGAATTTCTTTTTGGTATCAGAGAAATACAATGTCTTCCGCTTCGCTAAATGTTAGTAATTTCATTACTCTTAGGCTCAAGCCTGAAAATTACCTACTTTGGCGTGAGCAAGTCCTTGCACTTGCTGAAAGCCAAGAGCTTACAGACTTTTTCATAGGAGAAAGTCAATCCCCAGTTGTTGTACTTCCAGCGATCGATGGCTCTCATATTGCCCCCAATCCATAATACAAAAAATGAAAAATAGCAGATTGTTTACTTAGAGGTTGGATCATTGGAACCTTAGTAGAAGAGGCTCTTGGTCATGTCATTGGTCTTGATACCTCAACATAGGTTTGGGCAGCTCTTAAGGAAGCCTATGCCCAGTTCTCTCAAGAACGACAATTTCAGCTCAATCAACAACTCACATACATGAAGAAAACTCATGAAGTTTCTCTCAATGACTACCTTCAAAAGTTCAAGGAGGTATGTGATAGCCTTGCTGCTATTGGACACACGGCTAGTGACAAGAACAAGATTTTTTTATTACTTACAGGACTTGGTGCACGGTATGAACCTTTTACTACCTCAATGCTCAAACCACCAATGCCCTCTTACAATGAAGTAGTTCTCCTACTTCAAAGTTATAAGACTCACCTCAACCTTCATACACAAGATTCTTCTTAGTATACTGTCTTCTATGCAGAGAAAAATGATGGAAAACTTGCCAACAAGATTTCTAGGCCATCAAATCATTTTTCTTCTAAAGGTTGAGATTTTGCTCCTTCTAATCATCAAAACAAAAACTTCAAACAAGGATCCTCCTCAGCACCTTTTTCTCGTGAGAGCAACCATGATTTGACATGTCAGATATGTTGCAAGAAAGGACATCCCGCAATTCGATGTTGGCATCTTTTTAATCACTCGATGCAACTAGATAATTTACCTCAAGCCTTCACTGCTTTTCAACTCAATCTTGAGGCACACCATAAGGAATGGACTTCGGATACTGGTGCATCTACACATATGACCTCTCACAAAGGTAAGATCTTATAATGGTCATGTTATGCTAGGTAATGGCGAATTTTTGAAAGCTACTCATATTGGTGATGCTATTCTTGGTTCTAGTCCTTTTGCTATTATCTTACGAGATGTCCTTCTACTCCTTGAATTAGAAAGAAACTTATTGTTTGTAGGACAACTTACCTCTGATTATTCAGTGACTTGTGAATTTTCTAATCATGCTTTTGTGATTAAGGACTAATTGACACAACATGTATTGATGATGGGAATAAAAAGGGGTAACTTATATTCAATCTATGCTTATCCAGTGGCTCTCTTCCCCATTAGGTTTGGGACAGTATCAAAAGATATCTGGCACCAATGCCTTGGACACCCACAGGTTGCTGCAGTAGCACATCTTCGTAAGAAAGAGTTAATCAAGACTGGTGGCAATAAGGACACCACCATATGTGAAAGTTGCCATTTATTTTGTCCGAATCCAAGACTTATGCACCTTTTGAAAAAATTCATATCTTATGAGGACCAGCTCCAGTTATCTTCATGCATAAGTTTTAGTTTTATGCAGCACTAGTGGATGCTTTTACTGAGTTTGTGTGGTTTATTCCTTTAAAACACAAGTCTGATTTCTTTGACCAATTTATTCCATTTGAGAAATTTGTCAAACGACAATTTAGTGGGTCCTTTAAGATAATTCAAACTAATGGGAGAGAAGAATTTGTAAACCAGCATTTCCAAAGGCACTTAATAGATTCTGGGATTGTTCATAAGCTTTCATGTCCTCACACCCAAGCAAAATAGGATGGTCAAAATGAGACATCGTGTGATCAGAGAATTAGACATTACCATGTTAATTCATGCTAATGTACCTAAACTGTTTTGGGTCGAAGCATTCATCACAACAATTTTTCTTATTAATTGTATTCCTATAGCCACACTTAAAGGGGACTCACATTTCCATCGATTATATGGAAAAAATCCCCGACTACTCCTATTTAAGAATCGATGCTATCCTTACTTGTGGGACTCTAAGATAAATAAATTTGATAACAAGTATTTACCTTATGTGTTTATGGGTTACAGTGACAGGCACAAAGAATATAAATGTTTCTCTCCCTCAACAAACGGATTTTATATATCACGACATGTGGTATTTAATGAATCTCTTATGCCTTACAAAAATCCCAACAATATACCTGCATCGTCCACTGGATCTCAAAGTACTACTTTTCATGAATTTGACTCCTGGTCCACTCTTCCTCCCAATAAGTCATCCGTCAGTTTTATACACTCAGCCAAAGATGAGAATCCTCCCACTCCAAATGTGCCATTAAAAAAGTCAATTACTGTGACTGAGCTTACGTGCCATGAGAATAATGTGCCACTGCCAAAATCAATTTTGAATGAAAATTCCAACATCAATGACATCTCGGTTTCACAGGTTCCCTCTATTGCTTATTCCTCCTCCAGTGAGTCACCTATTATGCCTCGTGTTAAGCAAATCTTGAGCCCTGCTATAGTTGATAATGCTACATCTACTGGAACAAGTTTAGCATGTTGATCTAATTTTGAAATGGCTATCCACCCCATGGTCACAAGTAGGCAAGCAGGAGTTCAAAAACCAAATCCAAAATATGCTCTTTTGAATGATTAT
Source organism: Cyclocarya paliurus (assembly GCA_029856935.1). Lineage (NCBI taxonomy): Eukaryota > Viridiplantae > Streptophyta > Magnoliopsida > Fagales > Juglandaceae > Cyclocarya > Cyclocarya paliurus. Next base: position 2,233,268 of record JARVXP010000207.1, on the reverse strand, counting down.
GATTCAATACCAAAGGAACCACGATAAGCCATGCAGATGAACTTGATGCCTTAAACCAACAAAGAACGTGGACTCTAGTTCCTCGTACATCATCAATGAATGTTGTTGGATCTCGATGGGTGTACAAGGTAAAGCTCAAAGCTGATGGTACAATAGAACGTCTCAAAGCAAGGCTTGTTGCTAAAGGGTATCATTAATTACTTAGGGTATCATTAATTACTTAGGGTTGATTTCACAGAAACTTACTCCCCTGTTGTCAAGCCAGGTACAATTCGGTTAGTACTTTCATTTGTCACAGTTAAAGGTTGGGATATTCAACAATTTGATGTTAAGAATGCCTTTTTGCATGACTCTCTTACTAGAGAAGCATTCATAGAGCAACCACCAGGATTCCAAGATTCTAATTTTTCAAATTCTGTTTGTCACTTAATCAAAGCTATTTATGGCCTCAAACAAGCCCCAAGGGCTTGGTTTGATAGATTTAGTTCCCATATTTACAGTTTGGTTTCTAGTGCAGCTCAGCGGATCCCAGCTTGTTTGTTCACCATTCGGACCAAGGAACCTTGACACTACTACTTTATGTTGATGACATAATACTCACATGTTCTTCTTCAACTCTTATTCAGGACTTCATCAATAGGCTCCATAATGAATTTTCCATGAAAGACCTCGGATAACTTCATTATTTTTTAGGGATACAAGTATCCTCGATACTAAGTGGTCTGTTTCTTCAACAAACAAGATATGTAGTAGACATATTGGAGCGTAGTGGCATGTATGAGTCCAAACCTATCAAGACTCCCATGTGTACTAAGACAACACCTGATCCTAACTCTCCACTGCATCCCGACCCTCATTCATACAGATATCTAGTAAGTGATCTTCAATACCTCACCTTGACACGCTCCGATCTCATATATAGTGTAAATTTTGTGTCACAATTCATGCATGCACCTACCGAATACCATTTTGGTTTGGTGCGTAGGATCCTACGTTATGTCAAGGGTAATGTCCAACTTGGTCTTCACATTCAAGCATCCAGTTCTCTAGATCTCTATAGGTTCTTGGATGCCAATTGGGCTGGATGCCATGTTACACGAAAATAAAAAGCCAGTTATTGCACTAACTTAGGGAGTAATATTATTTCATGGTGTGCAAAAAAACAACTAACAGTTTCTTGATCCAGTTCCGAAGCTAAATATCGAGCACTTGCTCAAGCTGCTGCTAAAATAACCTGGCTCACATTCCATCTGCGTGACCTTCATGTCCCTTTGCATCAAGCCCCTACATTATTTTGTGATAACATGAGTTCTCTATTCATGACAATAAATCCGATTTTTCATGCACGAAGTAAGCACATTGAAATTGATTATCACTACATCCGAGAATGTGTCTCTCTTAGCTTGCTTGTTACAAAATATGTATCCAGTTAATTTCAGATCGTGGATATCTTCACAAAGCCACAATTGCGACCAGCCTTAATGTCCTTGCATGACAAATTGTGCATCTCCACTATGCTCAATTTGAGAGGGATGATAAAACAGAGAATTCGATACATAAAACAGTAGATTTATTGCCTATTATTCCTGCTGGAATCATGGATGAAGACTTGAAAACTTCAGTAGACACACATATGAAGATCAAGGCTACAACTCAATCAAATCCTTGTCAATAATTCCAGCGTGATAGCAGCCTTGACTACCTAACCGTAGATGCTCTAGTTAATTACTTTATAGGTGAGACATAGATTGTTTTTATATATGCTCACAATTATAGAGGGAATGCTATATATAAAATGGTTAATGTGGTGAGGATACTTCAATAGAAAAAAAAGTGGTTAGATCTCTCCATCATCTGAAAATATCAAATTTCTTTTAGAGTAATGATACGCATCAGCCACTGTTCACGGCTGATGCGTATCACACCCTACGTGTAATTCAATTAGTTTTTTTTCTTCTTTACCCATTTCTCTCTCTCTTCTCACCTGTTTCTCTCCTCACCCGAAACCCGTCCGTTTCTCTCCTCCACCTGTGTGCCTATCGCAGTCAAGATCCACCGCCGCGTGTGCCCGTCGCAGCCAAGATCCGCAGCCGCCTCCGTTTCAGCCTCTCACCGCAGCCACCGACCACCACCAGCGAGCCTGTCCTCCTCCCCCAGCCCGAGCCCGTAGCTCCTCTGCACGCCCGTCGCCCCACCAACGCACCCACGTCGTGGCTCACATTCACCGCCGCCGTCGACTATTTGGCCTCCAACAGCAGCCACCGACCACCACAACAGAGTCCGTCCTCCTCCCCCAGCCCGAGGCCCGTTTCTCCTCCGCACACACGCCCGTTTCTCTCTCCCTCACGGCCAAATCTGTCCACCGGACTACTGACTGCCGCCATTTCGACAGTTGACGGCACCTCGACAGTCGCCGCCACCTTGACAGTCGACACCCGAGGATAGGCGACGGGCGGGAGGCCTTGGGCGAGGTGGGGATGCCGTGGACGATTTTGCTAGTAGGGTGAGGAAGTAAAAATGAGAAGGGAAATGAGAGGGATCGTGGATTTTATTATGGGGTTATTTTGGTCATTTTATTACGATGTGTGTTGGCTGATCATGAATAGGGACGGATGCGAATATTAACTCTTTCTTTTATATGTATAATTACATATGATGAAATTTAAGATGAAGAAAGAGTTTTCTTGATTATGTCCCTTCGTCTGAAAGTTTAAGTAAGCCGAAAAATATAAAAGGGAAAAGAAAAGCCCAACTCGTCTGGGCCTTATTTTATTTTACTCAAACAGGGTCCGTCAACCCGAGTCGACCCGCCCTATCTGTCTGTTCTTAGGGTTTTAAACATGACGATCTTGGAAAATTCCTATGCCAGGCTTTTTATAAAAGCACAATAGGCTATTAAAGCACAATAGGCGACACGGTTCGTCACACTTACTTCGGATCTAAGTCAAAGATTTTGGTTTTTCTTTGCTCTTCGAGTCTCTTGTTCTTCGAGGTATATCTGTTTATCTTTTCCGTTTTTCTGCGTCTTTTTCTCGTCCCGCGATTTTCTTCAAAGTCAAACGAATTGCCTTTCGCTGGCTAAATTCTCGGGAAAGGAAACGAAAGTTTCGATCTTTCGTTCTGTTTTTAGGCTTGATTTTCGATCTATGAAAAAAATCCGATTCGAGACGACAAAGTCCAAGTCGAGGTGGTAAAATAGTTTTGTTATGCTTGGCTGAGTTAAAGGTTTTGCTTTCTATGTCCACAAAAAATTGAAAATTCAACGCATCAAATTCTTTCTTGGCAACCAGGTAGGGAATCTAGGGTTTCTTTTGCCTTGGCATGTGATCTGAAATCAGGTTCTGCGGCTTCAAGAATTCACATTGCCTATTATTGCCCTATAACATAAATGCTACCATATAATTAAATTTCATGCCCTTTTTATTTGAAGTTATCTTACTCGTTATGGGATTGGAGATTTCTTGTAGCAAGTAAAAATTGGGAACTAGTATATATTAGGCTCACATGGGCCATGCTTGTGATGTTAGGAACCATCATGAGGAGGTACAGTCCGCCATACTATAGTCCTCCTAGGAGGGGATATGGCGGTCGAGGGAGAAGCCCTCCTAGAAGGGGATACGGTGGTGGGTACGGTAGGCACAAGGAACAGAATCATGGAAGCCTTTTAGTCCGCAACATTCCACTGGATTGCAGGTAATGTTTTCTGTTGCTTTTGGGTTTGTCTTCTAATGAACGGTGAACCTGTGGGTGTGTTTTTGTTTATAACTTTATAGTTGATTTAGTGGCAGAAGATCTCTCATTTGGTGTTGTTGATTTGCCAAGAGTCAAGACAAGTCGGTTATGTACTTTATTCCTGTTTGCAGGCCAGAAGAACTTCGAGTTCCATTTGAGAGATTTGGACTTGTTAGGGATGTCTATATTCCAAAGGACTATTATACGGGGTAAGTTTTTAATAGCAGAGCATTGAAGAAGTTTTTTTTTGTAACATTTTTGTCAATTCATTCAAATTTCAGTTATTCAGTATGACAATGTAGTGGTGGAAATTCCTGAGCAAAGTTTTGGGTGTTGAGCTCGGTTTGCTTGGACTTGAAAGTTGGAACAAACTTGAGCTTACCAAGTCTCCTTGCTTTATCGAGCTAGTTGATTTTGAAAGAGTTTGATGTTAGATTCTGCATGACAATTCAACACCCTCTACATTACAATGCTGGTCATTTATAGTTTTAACATGCTGATGAAGCTTTTCCTTGCTTCATTGTCCTACGCTAAATGAGTGATTTGGCTTAATAGGTTATCTAAACTGTCAAACAGCTAAATCATCTGTTTATTTACCTGTTGAAAGAAATCATTGATTTGATAAAAACGACTTGTGATGTTGATGGTAATTAGCTGTTTATGTTTCATGTTGATATTCTTTGCGATCATATTCATAAGATTGGTGAGGATGGATTTATATTGCTAGTTGTTTGAGACTCACCTCTTTACTTTTTTTCCTTGTTAGGCATCTCTAGTTAAGGTTCACTGACAAGTTATTTTTTCATAAGTGGTTCACAAGTTGCAGATGCAAAAAGTTGTCTAGTGAGTTACATTGTAAACTATTTATGAAGGTTTATTTTTCATCTCCATAGTGAATTAAATTTGAACTGGTTTGTCAGGGGGTATGTTTTGAAGTTAAAACAAGCCCAAGCCCCACTTTTGATGAAGACCTACTGTTTATCATTGCCTAACTTGTTGGTCCCCCGAGAATGTTAAGAGTAATCTTCAAATGAAGAATGTTCCTTTATGAAGAGAAATTATATAATTACACACCCAATAGAAGTTTGATGGGGAGGAAGATTTATTCTTGACCAATTGAAGAGTACCTGAAGGGATTTTTGTTTGTGGGAACGTTGATTTCAAGTGCATCCTATAATTACAAGAATGTGGAGAATTTTCAAGTCACTTGCCTCTTTTGAAGTTGACTTTCATACTTGTGTATAAAGAAAAGGGAAGCCACTAAGCTTGGATTTTAGCTGCTTATAGTAAGTTCAGCATGCACTTATCTGGAAGTGCTTCGGAGCTGGTATTTAGATGTATAAAGAAAGGTATACCAGATAAGACATTGTGGCGGTAGCTTACTATGCTACTTTTGACAAGTCAGTGCCCTCATACAAATCAATGTTTGCGCAGATTTAACGTTACATCAATGAAGCTTTTCTGTGTCTTCTTTCTAGGGAACCTCGAGGGTTTGCATTTGTGCAGTTTGTGGATTCTTATGAAGCCTCAGAGGCTCAATATCATATGAATGGGCAAATTTTTGCTGGGAGAGAGATATCTGTGGTTCTTGCTGCTGAAACAAGGAAGAGGCCAGAGGAGATGCGTCGAAGGACTAGGGTTAGGTAGGTTCTACCGCTTTCTATCTCTACCTCTGCCTACAGGTGTTAGTTTTCACACTTTATATATTAATTTAGTGATTCCTCTCATTTATGTTGTCCTCTATGCAGAGGACCTTCGGGCCATGGAGGACGGCGATCATCTTATTATGGTATTCTGTTTATTACAATTGATGTTCTTACTTTACAGTACTTCTATAATCTGTATTAACTTGTACTGCTATATGACAAATTTCTCAAATATCAATTAAAGTACTGCCATGTTATATTTGTTCGCCTTCTACAGTTGAGATTTCTCTACTGTTCTAATTTTTTGTTGGATTCATTTTTAAGATTCCTGTTGGTTGGGATAGTTGCATTTAATGCATGTAATCTGTTAACTTTTCTAAGAAAATTGTAGTAGTTTAGATTGCAAGTTAACCTGCTTTGTTCCAAGTTATCAATTTCATATCTATTAACTTTTCCAAGAAAATTGGGGTAGTTTAGATTGCAAGTTAAGATGATTGGTCCCAAATGATCAATTTCATCTTACTTTAAAAAATAGTGTTTCCATCTCTCTTTTTCATGGTGAGTACCTGCTGTGAACTAGGAACTTTTATGTTCAGGTGCTTGTCGAACTGTGTAATTGCATTTTAGCACGGTATGTGTTTGAGTAGGTCCATTTGCAACCAGTCCTGAACTTCAGGGAGATCGACAGATTTAGGTATCCCCCCTCTGAAGCTCAAGTTCATGTTTGGAAGTACGAGGCTTTTAAAACCCATGCCTGAAAAATTCCTGGAAAAGACTTGATGTCTAGGGTTTCAACTAAGCACCTCTTTCCATACTAAGTTGCTGTTTTGAAGTTTTAATGGATCAGTAATGAATCGCATCCAATTGGCATGTTCTCTCTTTAAAATCTTGTTCTCATTGAAGGCCAATAAAGCTGAAGGCTATACTTCATTTGTTTTCAACTTTGAAATTAGTTTGTAGCAATTAAAATGTTTTAAAACTCTTTTAGCAATCGAAACCTTTGAAGATGATAGCTGTTTTCTTGTTGATAGCTATGCTCTTATTGATAAGATTAATTTCCTTTCTAGAGATTTGAGTGTTATTTATTCAAGATGCCTGCTAGCTCAGCTGCTATTGTTTGCTGAGAGTAGCATTTTCATGGACCCACAGTTAGGCACCTGGCTTGCAACCCGCTTGTAATTCTAATTCAGTTGTTACCTATAAATATGGCTGCCAAATGAATTGTTTGGTGAGATTCTAATCAATAGAGGTTGAAGTTACGAAGCTGAAAGTTTTTTTATTTTTGTCGATTTATTGTCATATTTTGGTCTGCAGAAAGCTTTGTTTTTTTTTTCATTTTCGTATCTGATTATGCGACTCCTATTTATACTCGTAAAAACAATTATGCAACTCCTATTTAAAATATTCTCCTTTGAACCTGATATCTCTCAGGGCGTGCTCAGTCTCGTTCACTATCCCGTTCACGCTCCCCTCGCCAGCCTTCTGGTTCTAGAAATCGATACCGCTCAAGGTACACTTGCAAGTTCCCAAACTACCATAATCTTTATACCTGTGGTTAGTTGGGCAGGTTAGCATGTTTGTAAATGATTGTTGAATTAGCAGGTCCTACTCACCTGCACCAAGACGAAGGGGTGACTACTCGGCTTCCCCAAGTAGAAGGCAAGCAGACCACCCACGGTCACCAAGAGGTCCTCGAAGAGAGCGAGATGTTGATCAAGGCAGGTCTTATTCTCCAGGTTATGGTAATGCTGTTGATCAAAATGAAAATGGCAATGGGCATCGCGAGTAAGTTTCAGAATCTGTCTAAACTGTTTGAATTATTCACCTGTAACTTGCTCAATGCATAGGTGTAGTGTTACCTGTGTTGCTTCATGGTGATGAAGTGATTGCAAACGGACACTATAGCTATCATAATTCCCAAACTGGATTCCAAGTGCCCTTTCACTTGTTATGTTGTGGAACTTATCTTGCAAAAGAGGAAAAAATGACTTGCGCTATTGATTGTTTTAAGTAGTTATTATATGGATACGGACAGAAATTGTTTCTGGTCACTTGCAAGTCATTTTAGTTGACTTCTCATAGAATGTTGCCTGTTTGGGGGTGGTTAAATGGGTTTGATGGCTAGCCCATGTTTGTGTGGCTTTTACTGCATCCCTGGCAGTATTTATGTAAAATTTCTGGTAGCTAGCACTCTGTCAAATAATTGTGTATTTTTTTTCCCTGTGAGTGTATATGCTTATGTCAAACATGTCATTATAGGAAATCAGCATATGTGGCCGAGGAATCACGTGGTCACTGGAGGTCCTCGCCTGGTAGAGCCTCAAGATCACCCTCTGGATCCAGGTCTAGGTCTGCGGACTTGTCACCCAGGCGCAGCAGATAAGGGAAAGGCGAGATGAATTTTCATATTGTAACATTGGTTCCAATGGTATGCATATTGGGAACGGTCGGGGATTTAGGTTTGTGTGGAACTGTAGGAAGTAAGCAAAAGAATCTGTGTTGCATGTCTCGGAGACGACCCATAGAGGTTTGATGGTTTGATTTCATCTATGTTGTTCTTCAACTTTGATAATTCAGTGTCAAGAGATTATATAATTTCCGGTCGTTTGTTTGGCATGCGTGGCTTAAGAACAACACCCCCCCCCCCCCCAAAAAAAACACCAAATTTAACGATGTTGAGCAGCCACATATATTTCAGTGCTTAAACCTGTTTTGGTGACTACTGTATTGTAGACCGGAGTTGAGATTATGTTGTGAAATTATCATGTCTGTTGAAGTCGGTGAATTTAATCAACTACCATTTTGTAATTTCATTGGGATTTGCATAACAAAATTGTGAAGCAATATATTAGATCCTTCAATGCACGCAGGTGAATGAAACCCAACTTTGGCCTGGTCATTGGATTTTTATTACGAAAGTTTCACTTGGCAACGTTTGATATAATATTAAACTGAATTCCAAAAATCATTTTTTTTTTGTTTTTAAATTTTAATCCGTATTTTTATAGTAGTTGGGTCAAATGTATTCGTTACTAAATGGAGTGCTTCCAAGAAGATCCTTTTTAAAATGACTCTTCATTCCCTGGTTTCCCCCATTTTATTCCACTCGTTTTTCTCTATTTATTTTTCCAAGTCAAACGTGCCGGGCAGTTGATATTTCATAGCATTGGTCAATTGGAGGTTAAAATCCGTAAGTTGGCCAACCTTGCCTTTGTTCATTCTTAAATCCTGACCGCCCGTCGGTTTTTCAACTACTCATTGCAAGTCTTCTAAAGTATATAAGCCATGCAAGAGTCATGCTGAGAGACGCTTCTTGGAATTTTGATTAAATTGAACTTCATCCAGAGAGAATAGAAGAGAAGAGAGACAGAGATGGCAATTGGGACAATGGAGGTGCTGCTGGTGAATGCAAAAGGCTTTGGAGACTCTGATCTCTTCGGTATAATTTTACACATACACTAGTCAATCTTTTTTCCCTTTTTCTTTTCTCCTTCTTTGCGCCTTGCAGTTTGTCCTCCATCATATTTATGGTGTTCAAAAGCTTCGTATTAAAGACCAGACTGATTCCCGTTTTAACCAATATAAAGTATCATTCAATTCTATGTGAATCATCATCATGAACATCTACGAAATTTATCGAAGTTTACACTAGTTTGTATGTATTAATCTTAATGAAATTCTGGGTAAAATTGAAGGATTGATTCCAACGGATCCTCACTGATCTTGATATGACCTCCGACCCACTATAGTCACGTCAAATCCTGGCAAATTTATCATTGTATGAGATGTATTGCAATTTGCAGGTCGTATGGATCCTTATGTTTTGATACAATACAAAAGTCAAGAACGCAAGAGCAGCGCGGCCCGAGGTTAGGTTCTGTCTCGATTCCAACTTCACACTTATTTCTCGGAAGCACCACACACAGTGCATTGCTAACGTAATTGATATTGAGCTAATCTTATTCATTAGACTAATCAAGGGAATGCTGTATATCATTACGGAAATTCTGCACTAACAAATGTTAATGAGCTAATAATGTTTCTTAAACCTTAAATATAGGGTATAGTGGAGACAACTCCCTCTGATAAACAGAAGGCCAATTCAACATTTTAGCTAACAGAACATGAAGGTTGGAGGCACTAAATGTCTTGTTTTTAAGGCTAATTGTTTGGGTCGCAAAATTGATTGCTACTGTCCACTGACATTTTTTTTTTTTCTATTCCAAGCTTTGACATGCTCCTTTGGATTTGAACTGTATTTTAAGTTAAAAGTTCAAAAGTTCAAACTGTTTGATTTATTCGGGAAATACCAATATAAATAATACTCGTACAAACCAAGAATCCCCAAGAACTAAGGCAAATGCTTATATGCATAGCAGTATAAGTATGCTTCTTCTATAGTTTCAGCCAATTCTAAGAAAAATATTCCGGCGGTGCAGGTCAAGGTGCGTCTCCAGTGTGGAATGAGAAATTGACATTCAGGGTAGAGTATCCAGGGGTAGGGGACCAGTACAAACTCATTCTCAAAATCATGGATAATGACACATTCTCTACTGACGACTTCATTGGGCAAGCCACGTAAGAGATTATTACAGCATATGTTTATTGTTTACAGTAGTTTAGATTTCAAGACTTGCAGAAATATTTCTTAATTTCTTCAAAAAAATTAAGTTAATTTGTTGTGCTGATTATGTAGTAACACCAGAAATCTACCCAATCGTTTTGGAAAAAAATTCCACGAAGTCATAGCCAAATCCTCCCCATTTGCATATCAATTTGACCTATGACATTAGCTTGAAGCCATTACAAAAGATCATAAGACTTAGATAATTAGGGTTGGTGGTTGATAGGATTATCTCATGTATTGGTTTCTATAGAAAAGCGAGAGTGGAGGAATAATGTGTAGCATAAAAACCCCCATCACACGCGCGTGCAGTTATGCTAAATTGCTAATCTCATCACACAACCAAAACAACATTTGATGGGCATATACATCTTTGTTCTTTAAGTTTCCTCTCTCATGCTTGATCAATTTTTCAAGTGCAGCATTTACGTGGAGGATTTGTTAGCAGTAGGAGTGGAGAATGGAACTGCTGAATTACATCCTCGCAAGTATAGTGTGGTTCGAGTCGACCAAACTTATTGTGGAGAGATTGAAGTTGGCGTCACTTTCACCAAAAAGGTATCTGTAAATCTCATGGACTCTGAAAACTGGTTGTAAAGCTTTCAAATTATATTGAAAAGGAAGGAAATTGATGCTACACTTGACATCCTTGACATCTCCAAGTATAGGATTGACAATGTGATGGTGGATTTAAGATGTATTGGGTTTTTGTAAATACTACTAAATAACACTGATGTTAAATGTTTTCCACGAGCAGGAGGGGACGAATGGCAGAGTGATACATGATCCGTTTGATTTAATTTTACCTGAATCCACGAAAATGTGACATCTTTAACAGAGCTAGCGTCATGTTTGATTGACGTGGGTCATTTATTGTTCGATTTTGAAGGTAGAAGAGAAATATAATGAAGAGGAGTTTGGGGGATGGAAGCAGAGCCACCACCACTAGTTCCCTTGCTGCCTTGGTTCACATGGAATCTTCAAGATTTCTTCGGGTGGATTTCATACAACTGAAGTAGCAATGAAAGTCTTTCTGATCTATTAATATGTATTAACTTCATGCTCCATTCGATCAGTGAGTGGATTTTTTTGTGAAAAAAAAAATGAGGGCTACGCCTTCATCTCGTTGTATTGACAAGGTATTACCATTACCAATCAATCATTGAATTTCTTCATTTTAAATAATAAAAACTAATTTAAGCTTGATGGATAATGTTCTTTCAGCATAACAAGACGAGGATATAGCATATAGTATAATTCAAGAAAGGTTATCGTCGTTGTTTTTAACAGTTGTTTAAATAAAGTTGTTTTTAACAAAGTTCAAATAAATCAAAAGCGTCTCCTACGACCATTCTCACTGCCTCCCACACTTCAGACCAATGGTGACATCTTTTTAGTCCTGTAATTTGAAGAGCTTCTCCTTTAGTTGTAACAAAAACAACCACGTACAAGTCAATGTTAATCTGTGATTTTTCTTCTTGTTTTCAATCTTATACAACATCAACATGGCTTTGTAGCTTATATTGCATTTGCAATGGTGGTGTGTTGATATAACATTTATAGATGAGATCGATATTAGAGTGTTGGTGGTTTAAGTTTAGAGCAAGAGGATGTAGCACGAGACTGGTCCCGAGAAGAACAAAAAAGTTTTTCTGTTTTTTCTTATTTTTTTAATTTATTTTTTTGGTAGACTTAAATATTTTTTAAAAAAGAAAAAAAATTATAATATTATTAAAAAACACTTCTTTAATCACTAAGTAAACAAAAAAATAAAAAACACACTGTCAGATAAATGCTTGGAACCCATTATCGGGATCCATTTCTCTTAAGTTTAACTATGGTCGTGATTGTACCCTCAATCAAATTCACGAGTATGAAGTGTTTTAAATACCGTACCGTATCAGTCGATATATACCTTACCGACCACTAGTCTGGTACAGGTATTATACACATTTCGTACCTGCCGGCACCGGTCGTACCGATCAATATTTCAGCCTCTAATTTTTTATTTTATTTTTTTCATTTTTTCAAACTACAAGCTCATTTTTTGACTTCCAATTCAGACTAGACTATTTATAATTTATATATCTATGTATTTATATATAATTTATTCATATATAGACTATTATTTTAGAATATAATTTATATGTATATATGTATATATATAATTTATTTATATATTGACTATTTTGAAATGGTATACAAAACAGTACCGATATAAAAATATTTCATTACAGTACATTGACGGGTACGATATTCAGTAACGTATTCAAAATATTGCAAGCAAAATTTCATTGTTCAAAACAACAGCTAATGGTAACTATAATTTTAAAACAATGAGTATCGTCAAAGCCGTCTTAGCTCAGTCGGTAGAGCGCGTGGCTTTTAACCACGTGGTCGTGGGTTCGAATCCCACAGACGGCGGTTTTTGCCATAATTGATTTTTCATTTTCTACGTTTTTCCGAGTGTTTTAACTGCTCTAGTTCATGGGCTTCACGTCTCCAACCCACCGTTGACATAAATGAAAGAGTTTTGCTACAAATATACTTTATTTATGACTTATGAGGGTGTTCATGGGATGGCCATGCACTGCCACAAATATACCGACAAAATACCCAACTGTCTAATCGCAGCAGCCAAATGGATCCTTCCACCGCACACACTCATGCTTTTCTCCTTCTCTCTCTTCTTGGGGTGCCCTTTTCAGCCCCACATATATACTTTAGTGGCACTCACGAACCCACCATACTAATCCCCTACCATTTCATTTATTTGGTCTGAGACTGTTATATTATAAGAGTTCCTTCCTCTTTTGAGTGTGCAATGAAATTTGAAGACCTACTAATGCAACGAGAGGAGAAGCAGAAACGACTCGACCTCGAGGAAGAGGTGACAACTTGTGCTCTTTTCCTTTATTGGTATTGGAATCCAAAGAAAATGGCACATAACTTTCTCAAAGCATATTTTTGTACAGGTCATGAAACTACAAGGAGAGCTAAATGGGGAACAGGCACTCAACAGGGTTTTGCGCTTTGCACTTACGGGGCCAGTTTCCTCCCACCCAAGTCTTTCCTCATTGCTTCCACCTCAGGTATGAGCAAAATAGGATAACAATCATAGCTCAGTAAGTTTAGGCCCTATAGAGCTCAGAGAATAAAATAAATGTACAATGCAGGTAAGTTAGGCCCTGCATATGCTTAGAGAGTAATGTTAACGTACAATGCAGGTTCAGGTACTTCTGGAAGAACTTGCAGTGGTTCAGGAAGAGATAATATGGTTGGAGAGAAAAATTGAGGAACTAAAACTAAGGTTGTACCAGGAGAGGGAACATAACAGAGGAACAGAAATTGAGCATTTAAGAGATCTACCAAAAGACAATCACTTACTATGTGGACCAGAGAACCAGGCTGTGCTTGATGATCAGCGATCCAGATCACAAAACTATGATGAATTCAGAAAAGAAAGAATCACAAAGGAAAGAAGACCATCATTGGGTTCTGTATCAGAAATCCTAAGCATGTCTTCTACAAGATCCCACGGTAAACTAAAGATTTTTTCCAAAGAAGACTGTTCATAAACCTCGCTCTTACACTACGGGTTAAAATTAACATCAGCAAGATCCTCCTTTGAGATTACATTTGACCTCCGAAAATAGTGGGCCCATAGATTGGATGGTCCTGTTACATGCCAACAACATGCTGAAACATCTTTATGTAAACCCTCCCAAAAAAATATGTTTATGTAAAGTAACATGTTATTATTTATGTAAAAATGCATATTTATATTCTTCATCTTCTTTCCTTTCACTATTTGTTTTCCTCTATTGGTTTTGGGCGTGATGAACAGAAGAACATCATATGTCAAGGAGGCATACCAGGAGATTGAGCCGAAACCAATGCCATATCAATAAAGAAACTGGTTTTGAGAAACCAAATGAACTGTCAGAGAAACTGATAAAATGCCTAATCAGCATATTTCTCGAGCTAAACCAGACATCCGTGGACAGAGAAGGATCCGTTATAGCTCCAAAGCTCTCTCTACCCTGCATGAAATCAAAAGGCTTCATGGCAAAGACCACTTTCAACTGCAGAACACCCACACTCCTATTTGCCGGCAATGCCTCAAATCTTGATCCTTACAGCGTATTGTCAGATTTCGATGGCACTGTCAGGGATGTTGGGCAATACAAGAACTTCATCCAAATCACGAGAAGCTCGTTAGACATCAGCCGATTATCAGAGTGCTTACCAGCAATGAGGAGACTGAGGTTGGTTCTGGATAAATTAAACACACTGATAATTACTTGTAAAGCAAAAGCCAACCAAATAATCTCATGCTTTCTTCACTCTTTTGGCAGGGTTTTGATGCACAAGCTATCTTATGTAGACTTGACAATCTTGACCTACAAACAGAAGTTAGCATTTTGGATAAATGTCTACAATGCCTGCATAATGCATGTACCTTAAGAAAATCCTAAGCCTACAACGAGATCACAATAGGTAGATAAGTTAGATGTGGCAATTTTAGTTCACTTATAATTTCTCATCAATTTGCAGGCATTTCTAGAACATGGGCTACCTTCGACACAGGCAAAATTGCTGGCGATTATGAATAAGGTATGTCACTCTCTGGGTATCCTAATCTTGGGCAAACTTAGAATTCCAAATCATTGTGCTGATATAAGATGGTTTCATTTTCTCACAGGCCGTTGTGAATGTGGGTGGAATAGTACTAAATGTTTTGGCTATCGAGCACTTTATTCTCCGACATCCATGGGAAACAAAGCAAGTATGCCAGATTAACGTCTGCTGGCTGAATGTTATCTCATCAGTACACGTTATATTTCTACACATGTTTTAAAGATAAAAAAAAAAAAATACTTGTTGGGATTTAAAATACAAATGTATTTTTTCTTTTTTATACTTCATTATCTCACGCCAAAGTCAAATTTATGTTAGGTTCCCAAATTCCTCGGGTATTTTCTATACTTTCCTAACGAACTCAACTGATCTACTTGCAAGGGCCATCCGGACGAGAAAGAAACACTACTACGCCATGCGTATGGTCTGGGCTATCCAGAACCCAATGTGACATTTGCTCTGTGCCGAGGCAGTTGGTCCTCACCAGCCGTGAGTTTTAACTCACTCTCAATTCATTTCACTGAAACAAAATTTCCCATTAATTTGTTTTTGGAGTAACGTGTAGAAACTCAATAAGGTCGATGAAAAAGAAAGTTCCCTAACGTGCAGATCAGAGTATACACCCCAAATGAAGTGGTGAATGAACTGGGGAGGGCAAAAGTGGAGTATTTGGAAGCTTCAGTGGGAGTGACGAGCAAGAGAAAGATTGCAGTGCCCAAGCTTTTGCAATGGCATATGAGAGATTTTGCAGATGACATGGAATCACTACTAGAATGGATTTACAGTCAATTGCCTCGTTCAGGGTCCTTGAAGAGATTGATGATGGAGTGCCTAAATGGGGAAACAAGATCTCCTATTTCCAGAATGGTTGAAATCCAACCTTATGAATCTGAGTTCCGCTACCTATTGCCTTCGTAAGTGGAAAAGAAGAAGAGCAAGGAATTCCATGTAGCTGCCGATTTCCAAGGAACTGCAAATCAAAGAAGCATAGCAATGTCCTGTACATCATGCAAATATTATGAAAATAATTTTGTTTTAATTGTTCTTACGGACTATAATTGCTTCATAAACACAAAATAATCACATTCTAGGCTTCCACCCAAACTGTTTCATGCAAAATGTTTCAATGGAGCAATGTAGATGACAGTCTCAGGAGAAATTACAAAAAACAAGGTTTACATCCAAACAATCGCAGGAATCCACTATTAAATGTGAATATGAACCTTTGTGGCTTCTGTAATGTGATTATTTTGCATTATAATACTGGTATAAAGAAAGTCAAGAATGTTTAAAAAGCTGGAATGAAATGACAAATTCAACCATATATTTTAAACAATGAGTCAATTTCTTTGAGTTTACCACCTATCTTCTTCCCAAAAATTCACATTTGTCCCAATACGGCCAATTATAAGTGGGCTTGAGACTCGGCTAAGAAATTCACAACTCTGTTCAACATATTTAAACCAAATACAGTTTCCTCACAGTTGACTTTAATGGACACTTTCAATGGGTCGTAGCACTTTCCTTCAACAGTAATGGTAATCAAGCAGGGAATTGAGTTGCTCAAGATCTCACTGCTGAATCGTAAGCGTAAACCAGATGCATCATCAAGGTTAGCAGCAATCGGCATATCCACTGATACAAGGAAAAGATTTGCATTCCCAAGCATCTTTAATGCTAGGCACTCACAGATTACAAGAAAGGTGTCTTTTATTACTAGGTTCTCGTCCTTGCCCTTGTTTAGCTCCCCTATGTGATCGGTGAACGTGCAACTGTTGTGGATAATGCAAGAGAATATAATTTAGAAAATGAAAGAAGATTGAAATTTTATAAGGAAATACTAGTATAAGACGACTGAAATCCCATTATCAAGCAATTAATGGAACAGCAGTAGAAACAGAACTGTCCCCATAATTCAATATATAACCATATATCAATGAATCTTGATGTGTGACAGATTTGCAAATCATTTATATCATTTTCTTTCTTATGCACTTGCAGAAGAAGGGAGGAAGTTGGTGGTACCATCTCCTACCCATGGCCAAGGCAAACCTAAGAAGGGTAGACTTCATTGGATGCATGGAACGAGGAACCCACTATAATGAGTAACAGGATTGAAACCCAAGCATTGAACAAGGAGAACGAATGCATTCACCATTTATCCACCTGGTGGTCACATACTGCAGTTCACATATCTCTCTCTCTCACACACACGCACACACAGAAATAGTTGCCTAATTTCTGTCTCTAGTTTGACATTAACCTGAACATCAATATTTGTGAATCTAAAACCACCTCTGAGATAGTACAAGGAAGTGAAGAAGAAGATAAAAAAAGAAGAAAAGAAAACCACTATAAGAGGATTCAATATGGTGACTGACCTCCTTGCATATTCAAACATTCCTGGGAGACGAGATTCTTTATCAGTAAAGGCTTCGATATCCATTGGAAGTGGTTTTACAAAATATCCAATGTCTGGCCACAACTTAACAGGAAGCTTCTTGCCATTGCAAAATAAGGCGAGTTTCAGAGGCAATAAATGATGATGGAAGCGAACCTGGATAATCCCCCTTGCTGTCTGACCAGGTTCCAGAGAAGTGATCTCTTCCATAGAAACTATAATCGGTATGTCATTATGGGATGCTAAAGAGCTGCAGCACCAAGAAAGAAAGATTCGACAAGACTTAGTGCTTTAAATCCCAGAATAAGGAGGGATTGGGAGGAGAGGAGGAAAAATCTGTGGTCACATAGATACTGTTGAGTGTATACAATCATAAATAATTTTTGTGAAACTGGTCATGATGGCTGAAACTAAGGTGGATCTGGTCACCTTAATATCTCCATGATAAAAAATTCGGTGTCGTTAAAAATTGATTTTAAAAACAACTAAGGCCTCGTTTGTTTTCGGAAAACATCTCATCTCATCTCAATTTCATCATTACACTTTCCTAAATTCCAATACAAAATAAAATAAACAATTCAACTTTTTCAAATTCATCTCATCTTCTCTCACCTAATTATTACAATTTTCCCAAATTTCAATACAAAATAAAATAAACAATTCAACTTTTTCAAACTCATCTCATCTCTAAAAACAAACGAGGCCTAAATTTCAGTAAAAAAGTCATTTTGGTAAAACAGTAAGTTATGGAACAAAGGGAGTGGCACAAAATTTTCCCGCCCCAAAACCAGATCACATTTTGCATTAAAAATCATAATTGTACCTTTATGATCAACAATATATCTAGACTTAAGTCATGGACCAAACATAGGGTATCATATGTTGACCTCAAATGTATGCAACCAATGACATGAGTAAAATCTCTAGGCACAGCACACTGTAGAACCTCCCTTAAATCTAAATACTTAGGTATTCAACCCACAAAAAAGAACTGACCAACATCCATTGACAATTATGGATAACAATCACCTGTCAGTAGCAACTATTGTTTGATCTGCAGAATAAGAGCGTTTGCTAGATTCGTCATCTTGTAAAAAAATGTCAGACATGGCCTCTGAAGAACAATTTTTTATGAAAACTTCTACACATACAAGATGATGCGATATGGTCGAAACTTCAGATGAAAATGTATAATCCACCTTCAACCCATTTCCGTTTGCAGGATCTAAGAGTGTGTAGCTCTTCGTTTTAACCTGGCGTCCAATATCCCCAATGGAGATTCTTGCTGTAGATACAGAGACTTGACTTGGTTCTGATGTACTCGCACTGGATAAACCAGGCTGCTCATTTAACCAGGATTCAAGACCTCTCTTTGATATCAATTCCCCCAAATCGGCAGACCCAGAGTGAGAAACTCCATTCTGATTTTCACAAGCATTGCCAACATCAGAAATCTGAATCAGTGGATCCACACTGTCATCATCGTCATTTGCAGAGTTGGTTCCATCACCACCAGAGCTGACGCTTGATTTGGTAATAGAATCCTGGCGACTATAATCAGAAGTGCTTTCCTCATCCAAAGACCCAGATAATGAGCCATGATCATCTGTGTCATAGAAGTCACTATTTTTGGCACTCTCCAAGGCATTTGTCCCTTGACATACATTAGAGAGGTTGATGTCATCACGTAGTAGACTGCAAGGTTTTGGAAGGGGTTCATATCCTGGAGCTGCATGGAGAACTATCTGTGAAAGAGAACCAGGAAGATAAAACCGGCAGTTCATGGGTTCAGGGGACACTGGCTTTGTCTGTCCTCCAAATATGTGTTCTGCAAGTACATGCGATAGTTCCTTATGTTGGGGAATAATATTTGCTTCTTCCTCGAGTCCTTGAGGATCTAAATTAGATGACAAAATCTTCTTTAAAAAACGTGCACGGTCACGAACATCGTAGTTCAAGTCGCACTCAGCCAGTTCAAGCACATAATTTAAGACTCTTTTGAAGCTCCAAAGATCTCCTTCTGCACATAATAATACCTGTAGAAAAGGCCAATTAAAAGACCAAGCACGAATTTTCTCATTAAGTACTACAATCAAGAAAGTTAAAAATAAAATTATTTTGAAGAACTCCACAAGAAGCAGTGGGGAAGCATCCACAATTCACACAATTTTGAGAGGGGGTGTGGAAGAGAAATAGAAGAAAGCGCTCCTTAAGTGTTAATTAAAAAAAAAACGACACCTATTTACAAATATAAAATCTGAGAATTCAATTTAAATCATTTATTGATATGTAATGCATACTAGAAACTTGCAAATCTCAATGCACGTCATAGTAATCAAAGAAACTGACCAGCCAATAATCTTACTAGAATGAGCGTGTGAATTTTAAGAGAATTGACTTTTTCATAAGTGAAAAAAAAAAAACAATAGCATGAGTGTCTGCATATAGTGACTTAATCATAAAGAACGAAAAAATTAATATTTTTTTTATAAGTAAGAAAATTTTATTGATCATCATAATTAGGCAAGGCCCAAGTACACAAGTAGTATACAAGAGAGATATACCTAATTACAACCTACTAGGAAAGAAAGAAGAATACAAATCATTAAAATTAACCCCCTCTAATACAATAACCTTAGCTCAAAGTAACAAAGATTGGTAAAACAATTCTCTGATACCCCACAAGAGCGTTCTCTATTTTCAAAGCAACGACCATTCCTCTCGTTCCATATACACCACATAAGACATGAAGGCACCATCTTCCAAACCTCCGCTACTTGACGATTTCCCCTTACTCCATTCCAACAAGCCAATAAATCCACTACCCTCTTAGGCATCACCCACGCAATACCCAAGATGGAACTTGGGTATTGTGTGGAACTCGTGGATATGGTTTTGGAAGAGCACTGCAATCTAAACATCACACTCCTTACACATTTCTAGCAACAAAGATTTAGGATGAAAACTTCAATTTTTCTTAGAATGCCAAACCGATGTGAATTTCAATTCCATCAATTTAAAATCCATTATTTGGATTATAATTAAAATTTAAGAAAACAAAGTGTTATGGTAGTTATAAATATGATGGTTATGATGGAGTCAATGACTTTCTGATAAGAGTGATGTAATGTGATGATGTTAAAAATGGTAATGGAGGTGACAGCTACAGCACACCAAAATGCTGCAACAAAGGCAGTGTTGCTATAACATGATTGTTACGGTGGTGATGAAGGCAGTGTTGGTCATGCAGCAATGGTGGTCACAGAGGTGACAATAGAAAGGTTGATAATAATGAGGAAGGTGGTGGTGGCAACAATGCGAGTGCAACAATGGTGGCAACATAAAGGCACTGCTAATATGGGGATGGTGAAAACAATGATAACAATGATGGGGGATGAAAGCAATTGTGGCAATGATAGTGATTGAAGTGCCAATGGTGATGGCGGTGATGATAAAAGTCGTGGCGACAACAGGCCGTGAAAGCATGGTGGTGGCAACAGCACCAACAATAGTGGGGCAGGGTGAAGAGTCGTGATGGTATACAAATGGCAATATTAATGGAATTCGTGTGATGACACATTCCCATAAAATTTAAACTGTGAGATTAAATGCTTGAAAATCCCGAGTTCAAAATTCTACAATTTTTTTAGACAATTCTCTTTTTTTTTTTTTGATAATTAATAAACTTTATTGATCGAATGCAACTAAGCAAAACCCATATACACAGGAAGTATACAAAAGAGACACCTAATTACACTCTAGCAAGTTGAAAGGAAAGTAAAAACTCATGAACACTCCCCCCCTTTAATACAATTGCAGAAAACTATTGGACCAAAGAAGATACAAGAAAGTTCCAGATTTCCCCCACTGATCTTTCCTTGTTGTTGAAGCATCTCTCATTCCTTTCCAACCAAATACACCACAGTAGACACAAGGGGACCTGTTGGGATCCCATCAAAAACCGCCCTAGGACAAGGTCATAGACAAGCTCCTAGCCATGCATGGACAACAAAGATCGGACCACTTTCATGATCAAGGCTAACCAAGGCCAACCAAGGACCAACCAAGAGCCAAGACATATCATGGGCCACATTGGCCATGCAAGACCATATCATTTATTTATCTTTATTTATTTTATTTTATTATATTTCAAGGGACCTATTGGGGGTTTCCACTTTGTAATCTCTATAAATAGGACCCTTAGGCATTTCATTTTACATCTTTTGGCAAAAACCCTAGAGGGAGAACTATTGTTTGAGAGATCACCATCGGTGCTTAGCACTTGGGCTTTTTGGGTGCAATTCGTGAATCCCAAAGAGAGGATCATTCCATGCAATTCGTGAATTGGAGTGATTCAACTATCTTGTCTTACAACTTGGTGCAATTCGTGAATCCAAGTTGTGTTTATCTTTGTTTATGTTATTTTATCAATATATGAGGTTTATTCAACACTTGTGCAATTCGTGAATCAATTGTTGAATTATCTTCATTGTTCATTCAAGTTCATTTTTTTGTTCTTGAGTGTTCTTCATTGTGTTCTTGGTGTTCATCCATACATTGGTCATTCAATCCATCCAAACACTAATTTCAGCCACCCTAAGTGTTTGTCCACTTTCCATAAATTGTTCCCTCCATCCACTTAGCCCTAGCAGAAATTCACTTACCTTATCCATCCAAATTCAAATTCGGCACTCTTGCCTTATTTGAATTAACCCTAAACTCCCACAAGGTAATTCCTACCACTTAGGAATCCTTATCCCATCTTCCAAATAATCAAAATTCGAAATCCATCATTTGGCCTAGTCAAACTCCCAATTCCCAACAACTCCCATGCATCTTACCATTTAAAATCAACCCTAGCCACCTTACTCATCATCCCAAGCCTATCATACATGTCCATATCCCTTGATTTAAGGAATTGCCATTCCATTGTCAATCCCTTGAATCTCTCCATCCCTCCAATATCTCAAGCCAACTAAGACTCACCTCAATAGCCAAGATCGAATCCCAATCCTCTTCCATCTTCTAAATCTAATCCCTACAATCACTCAACTCCCCTAGAACCACTCCATTCCTAGAATCTCTCAAGTCAACCAAAGACTTCCCTCCTCTTGCCATATTCAAATCATACCTTCCTTATCTTACCATAACCAAATCTCATCTTCCATATCCAATCCCTCAAACCACTCACTCCCTAGAATAACTCAAATCAATCAAAGACTATCATCCTACCTTACCATATTCAAATCCCATCTTCCATCTCCAAATCCCTAAACTCAAGGAACAACCCTAGACCCATTCAAACACAACTCATCTTCATCCTTAACCTAATTTCCATCTTTCCCAAAGTGACTCATCAATCAAGGAGTCCTAGCCTCAACCAACCACATCCTTCCAACCCTAGCATCTCATCCTACACTCCAACCCTAAGCCAACTCTTCCAAATCTCGAAATTCCCCTTAGCCACCATCCAAACCCTAGTCCATCTTCATCCTATCAACCCTAAACATCATCCAAAAGGGCCTAACATCAAGGGCAACCCATAAGCCGTTCCACATTGTATCAAACACGCATATTCGCCACTTAGATCACCCGAACTCATCATCATCATTATCATTTCCATCACTAAACACTATACCTTCATCACCCTAGGAACCCATCATTGCCATTATACGTGCAAGACCAAGCAAGAAGGCTTGACACTCGGTCACCATCATCACCCAAGGCAAGCTCGTGGACTTAATGTTTAGGGACAGGACCGGGGTCCCTAACAGGACCATCCGCCACGTCGCAGCCAGCTGTGGGTTTTGGTGTTGCCTATTCCAACATGCTAGGAGATCCACCACACTCTTAGGCATAACCCAAGACAACCCAGCCCTACTGATAATGCCATCCCATAACTCCCTCGCCACCTCACAATGCAGAAAAATGTGATCAATCGATTCGCCATCCTTTTTACACAAATAGCACCACTCCGTTACGATCAGCCCTCTTTTTCTTAGGTTGTCAGCCGTCAAAATCCTACCCAAGGCTGCTGTCCAAGTAAAGAAGGCAACTTTAGGTGGCACTGGAACTCTCCATATACCCTTCCATGGGAACACTATGGGCTGATTGTCTAGCAACACCTTATAGAAGGAATTGACAGAAAATTTCCTGTGCGCTGAATGTTTCCACATCATTCTATCAACCCCACTCCCTCCTAACTTCCTGGCATAACGAAAGCTAAAAAATCCGGCTATTTCCTCAACTTCCCAATCCTGCAGGTTCCTGGAAAAAGTCAGATCCCAGTACACTGTGCCATTGGCTCGGCATAAAACTTCTGAAACAGTCGCCTGCTGATTTCCAACTAATCTGAAAACTCTAGGAAATGCAGAAAACAGTGCTTCCTCACCACTCCATTTATCAAACCAGAAACTTATTCTTGAGTCGTCACCAACCTCCAAGCTTGTATGTGTTACAAACACCTGCCACCCCTTTCTAATAAACTTCCAAAGACTCACTCCATAGGCCCCTCTACCCTCCTTAGAACACCAATCCCCCCGATCGCAGCCATACTTCCTGGCCACTACCATTCTCCACAACGAATCCTCTTCCAATTGAAATCTCCACAACCACTTACCTAATAAGGCTTTATTAAAAGTAATCAAATTAAGCACCCCCAAGCCTCCCGTCTCCTTTGGACTACACACTTTTAACCAACCCACCAAATGAAACTTGTGTTCCTCACCCAAACCGCCCCACAGAAAGGCCCTGAAATTTTTTTCAATCCGATTAGCTACCCCCGCCGGTAAAGGGAATAAAGAGAGATAATACGTAGGTAAACTGGAGAGGGTACTTTTGATGAGAGTTAATCTCCCACCTTTAGAAAGGTATAGTCGCTTCCAACCAGACAATCTTTTTTCTACCTTCTCTATCACTCCATCCCAAATAGATATTGCTTTGAAGGAGGCTCCCAAAGGTAGTCCAAGGTAACTCATAGGAAGTGCAGCCACCTTACAACCCAACAACTCCTCTAGATAGTTAATATGCCCCACCTCCCCCACCGGAACCATTTCCGACTTTCCTAGATTCACCTTGAGGCCCGAGACCGCTTCAAAACACAAAAGAACAGCCCTTAAAGCTTGTATATTTCCGCTATCTGCATCACAGAAAATTAAAGTGTCATCCGCATACAATAAATGGGAAATGGATAACCCATTATTATTGTTCCCTACTGAAAAACCAGCAAGGAAACTACCCCTTACAACAGCTTCCATCATACGACTCAAAGCCTCCATCACTAGAACAAATAGGAAAGGAGATAGCGGGTCCCCTTGCCTCAAACCCCTCGAACTCTGAAAAAATCTACAAGGGTTGCCATTGACTAACACGGAAAACCGGGCGGTCGAGACACAATGTTTAATCCAATCACACCACCTGTCACCGAAACCACATCTCCTTAACATATAAATCAGAAAGTCCCAACTCACATGGTCATAGGCCTTCTCCATGTCCAGCTTGCAGAGAACTCCCGGAATACCCTCCCTCAACCGACTGTCCAAGCATTCATTTGCTATCAAAACCGAATCCAGAATTTGTCTACCCCGAACAAAGGCGTTTTGGGGTTTGGATATTATCTTATCCATCACCAAACCCATACGATTTGCTAGCACCTTCGCAATGATCTTATAAATCCCGCCTACCAAACTTATAGGTCGAAAATCTCTCAATTCCATGGCCCCCACGATCTTTGGGATGAGAGCAATAAAAGTGGCATTAAGGGACTTCTCGAACTTGTGACCATGATGAAACTCATGAAAAACCTGCATCACCTCATCCTTCACTACTTCCCAACACTCTTGAAAAAAAGCTAGGGAGAATCCATCCGGGCCAGGGGCTTTGTCTTTACACATACTACATATCACTTGATGTACTTCGGAATCCTCAAAAGGTCTCTCTAACCAACTTGCCACACTACTATCAAGCTGGTCAAAAGACAACCCATCCAATTTAGGACGCCACTCTGCCGTCTCTGTGAGAAGCTCTTCATAAAAGCCCACTATATGGTCTTGAACTTCCTCTGGGGACTGATACACTGTGTCACCGCAATGAATCGCCTCAATTACATTATTACGCCTGTGTGAGTTCGCCATTTTGTGAAAGAACTTGGTACATTTATCACCCTCCTTCAACTATGTCATCCTGGATTGTTGTCTTCAAGAAATTTCTTCCATTAACAAAACCTTTTCAATCTCCGCCACCACTTCAATCTTTCTTAATGCGGACTCTTCATTAACCCCCCAGCTTCTAGGGAATTCAACTCCTCCCAGAGAAAACACTTTTGCTCGTCTGTGTGCCTGAAAACCTCAATATTCCACTGTTTGAAGTCCATCTTAAGTGCTTTAAGCTTCCTAGCCACACCACGACTAGATGTGCCCTGAAATGAATAGGAAGCCCACCAGTTCTTTACCCTCTCCTTGAAGCCAGTCGCTTGTAGCCACATATTCTCAAATTTTAAATAACGTCTACCCCCATGAATGCCCCCACAATCTAACAAAATGGGAAAATGATCTGAGCATACCCGTGACAATCTCCTCTGGCACACCTCCGAATACTGAGACTCCCAAGAAGTGGAGATTAAAAACCTGTCCAACCTTGACCCCCCTCTACTATTAGACCATGTAAAACACCCCCCAACCAAAGGGAGATCAATCAAGTTGAGATCAAATATCAACTCCGAAAATTCTTCTATTGCCCTTGTCAACGTAGCAAACCCCTCCCTCTCACTAGGGAAACGAACAACATTAAAGTCCCCACATACAACCCAAGGGAGTTCCCATAAAGAGTATAAACCCGCCAATTCCTCCCACAGGTAACTTCTCTCGCTGTCAACATTAGGCCCGTACACTCCCGCGAACGCCCATCCCCCCCCCCCCCAATCCACAATATTCTTGAATGAGCCAGCAATAGAGTAATCCCCGATGCAAACCTCTACTAACTCCACCATTCTCCTATCCCACATCAACAACACCCCTCCTGAAGCCCCCAAAGAGGCTAAATAGCTCCACCCCACAAACGAATAGCCCCATAAACTACGAATAATATTTCTGTCCACAAGTTGCAGTTTAGTCTCTTGAAGACACACAATATCAACTTTCCAACTCCGAAGAAGGGATCGAATGCGAAGTCTCTTATTATATCATTGATCCCTCTAACATTCCAAGATAAAATTTTAGGCTTCATAAGATAGGCAACTTCCCCGCCCCTTCATCCTTTCCCTCCCAACACTACCCTCTTTATTATCATAATTGATGGTGCATAACAATTTTTTCAGCTCTTGATCTTTTTTAGCCGCTGACTTCAAAGCTGTAGATCTGCTGGCTTCGATAGCTACCAAGAGTGCCTTAAATTGCTCCTCGTAGCCCTCACAAGAAATCCCTACACATTGCTGTAACTCTGCTACCTTTTTCAGCACCCAATCCGATGATTGAGGAATCGGTTTAGGTGGGATAGCACATAGAGGGACTGGACTGCCCAGTTCCTTTAGGACTTCGTCTCCCCCACCCTCTACAATCTCTAAGTATCCATCTGCCCCTATAACCCCTGTTGCTCCACCTCCTTCCTCATCCTCCATCTGAATATCAACTGACTGTAGCTGTGACTCAACAAACAAAGCCCCTGTTGGGCTCCCGAAGCCCCCCTTGCCATACATACCACTCACCAAACAAAGCTCCTTTGACTGTGACTCAGCACTCAAACCACCCAGCCCTGGTACTAACTCCCTCGAAGGATCCTCCCTTACTGAACAATTAAACTCCACAGGTGGCTGACTTAACTGCACCGCTGAGACCTCCCGACCATGGTTAAACTGTTCGGATTCCTCTAACAGCTCTCCATCCTCGATTTCCTCTTGCCTAAGAGACTGTTCTAGTCCACCGTGAGGTACTCCGGGGTCCAGCGAAACTTTTTGCGCCGGTATGGGCACCGGCAGGTCGTGTGCCAACGTCGCAGGAGGAAGGAGAACGTTCGGATCTGATATATCGGCTTGCACCCGGTTCTTTGGTTTCCAACACCTCTGTGGGCTTAAACCCGAGTTCGGCCCAGCTCCCTTGGACGACCCAGCCTGAGCCTCAGCTACGGGCTCCCCCCTGCTTAAGCTGAAGCCCAATTCCCGGCCCATGCCCTTCTGAATTGCCTCCTGGCCCGAAACACTAGATCCCTCCTTAATCCCCTTCCCCTTTACACACCGTTTAAGCCTCATTATATCTTCCAATAATACCCCTAATTTTTCCTCCATATCAGCCAACTCCTTCAACATAATTTCCTCATTCAAATCGACCATCCCTCTGCCATCTCCCACACTTCTCTGTGCGACATCCGGAATCGCCGAGCGTGGCTTCTCTGCCTTTCCTGAATACTGCGCGGCTCGAGACAGCACCCTCTGGGCTTGCAATGCATCTCTGTACGACCGAGAGCCCTCTGCCGTCGTCAGAGGTAGAACTATCCGTGTTGGTGCTCCACCTACTCTTCCAGCAGCCACTCTGTTTTTCACTCCCACAACAGAGGATGGAGTAAGAATCTCCTTCAAAGTGTCCCCGAAACTCCTCCACCCCTCCCCCTTCCTCCCTTCCGGCACCACTATCAAACCTCTCTTCTTCTCGTTGCCATAAACAGACAGAGAAAAGAACCTTCCATGATAGTTGAGATGTCTTTGCACCACAAGTACTTGATTCCCCCTTCTGCGAGTTCTAAGAAACTCATAGGATCCCCCCGAAGCTAAACATTCCTTCACCTTTGCTCCCAGCCATACCAAAGCTTCTTGATTAATGAAGATGTACTTCACTATCCGACAGCTACTCTCTGTGATTCTCCACCACCTATCATTTTCCCTCTTAAACTCAAACTGCTTAAAATCAATAATAACGGATCTGCACAACCGCATCACAACCTACTACTACACCCAGCAGCACTATTAACTATGCTGCTCCAAACTCCATTAACGCCAGCAGCAAACCTGCCTTCGTGGTGTTTTTCGCATGTGTACGGAGAGAAAAATCTAAATCCGACCATAGAAACCTCTCGAGGAACATCAAAACATGTTAGAAAAATCAAAATTGCAACTTGAAGTAAAATCTACATCAAAATCCCTCATCCGAACGTGGCATTTGTAGAATAAATCAATGAGGTGGGATGGAAGCAAGTGACACTAAATGCAAAAAGATGTTCTCAGCTATCATATGCATATACACTAGTCAATGACATTAAAGTAATAGAAGAGTTTTCTTACATACCTTCACAATAGAACTAAGTATCTGGAGCTTTGTTTCCAATGCTTCTGTGGTGAAGTGCCAAGCAAGATAACTGAGTACTGTGGTCAACATCCTGGGTATTGTATCCCCCAAAGAGCAATACTCCCCTGCAATCCAAATAATCATTGCACGGGCTGCAGGTACCTTGATTGAATCCAAACTACGAATCAACTGAATTATAACCTGTGAAAGATAAAGGGAAGGTTACTTTAAAATCGGAGAATACTTGGCAATTCCACATACACATCACTAACAAATGTGCTGCAGAGAGTCAGAGACTAAGGGGATGTTTGGAAACAATTTCCATCTCATTTCCAACATCATTCAAACACAAACATTTCCAAACTAATCATTACAACTTTTCCAAATTAATCATTACAATTTTTCCAAACTTTCAAAAAAAAAAAATAATAATTCAACTTTTTCAAATCCCACAACAAAAATAATATTAAAAAATTATATTCTAACAATATTTTAACTTTATAATATTTTTTATTAAACTTTTTCTCTCATTTCCCAAAACCTAATAAATACTTAATTCAAATTATCTCACTACTATTCACAAACCATCTTACTACTATTTACAAAATTCTCATCTCATCGCATTCCCCAATCATCCCCTAAACTGAACTGAAATGTGAAGAACCATTTGAATTAGTTTATTTTATAGGTAATCAAGAGTTTTTATTCATAAGGAAAGGAGGCATGGCCCAAGTACACAGGATAGGAACCATTTGAATTAGTGATCTGAGGATATAACTCAACTGAACCTTAATCACAACTAAGAGAAACAAATCTAACAATCTATAACATATAAGATAAAAGTACTGGTCACGTACATATGCAGTGCCATCTGACAGTCCAACAGAAAAGATGATATAAGACTAAGGCTGCACTAATAACATATATACTGAAATGATAAGATAACTGGTAGCATACGAATGAGGGGAAATACTAATAGCTAAACTAAGTAGAGTAATGAAAAAAAAGGCACGAAGCACATCCAAGTAACATCAGATTCAACAAAACAACAAAAGGGCAAACATAAATGCAACAGTGCAGAAAAATAAATTACATTGAACTTTCCCGAAATCACCCAGGAGATGCAGAAAATGATCTCCAATATTAAATGTGTCACAATGCTGTCTTATTCCCACTCAATGTGGTCCTTACCTCTACAGATTCCTCTAAACATCTTATTATTCAGATAGAATGAATAGGGAACGGTAGAAACATATGACACCATCTTGACAACAGAAAAGTAAAGATACCTTCTCATGACTGGGTGGATCTTGCTTTATGATTGACCTAATGGACACTATTGCTTGAATCAAAACACCCGCTTCTCCCTCCACAGATCCGATGTCACTTGACAAAAATTCTGAATTGTGAAATGTTGCTTTTAACAAAACAAGCAGGGAGAAAAATAACAGTTTTCACAATAAAACAAGTAGCAGGCAACAGACCCAGTCTAGTCAGAGCCAACAGCCCTTGCAAGCATGTGTTTGCCCTTTTTGGAAGTCGTTGTGCACATAAACCAATTGCAGCAACAGTATCAGCAGCAAATCTCCTGTCTGGATCTCTTACATAATCCTAGCAACACACTAAAAGATAAGCATCAATTCGTGCACTAAAATACCAGGAAGATGAAAGGGATGTACCAAACAAAGATACACACTACAAAATAATTTTGGGGATATATGCAAGTTAAATCTAATCCACAAACCACAGACCCCTTGATTGTACACAACTATATTTTTATCTTAAACCTCTGTTGGTCAATTAAACAATCTGATTAAAGCAAAAACAATCAGAACAAACAGAGGGGTGTAACACATCACTGACTTCAGTTATTTGTGGATTACCCAACTAAAACTGAACTCCATCAAATGATGACTATGTTTTCTATTTTAATGACGATAATGTTAATAAGCCTGCTTTCTGCCAAAACTAAGTGTAAAAAATTATTTAACGCAACATTTGTTGTGAATAAACAATCTAAACAGTAAAGCTCACAGAAAGTTAACAAATTTTCATTGCTCAATCTGTTTTATAGAGACAAATGCCCAACATTAACAAATCTTCCTCCAAAAGGAAGCCACCTGTCTATTAAATGTTACTGAAAAGCCACAAGTGAAAAAAGAGGGGAATTAACCTGAAATTCTTTAAAAATAAATGAAATGGACGAATCTGTAGCAATGGAAGAGAGTATCTCAAGCTTCAAAGCTTTTATTTGATAAGAATCTGAAGAACATATGAAGAAGTCTTCAAAGTGTGGAGCAAATAGAGAAGGCATAGCTTTGGCAAAGACTTGAATGTTGCAGAGAACCTGAAAAAAATGAAGTGACATAACCACCCTACCATCTTCCAGACTATACTGAAAATAAAAAAAATATAAGACAATAAAAAAAATCTGGCGTTTGAAATGGAGAAAAGCAATATTTATTGCCATGATGCATAAGAATCGAAAGTGATGCAAATAAAAGGAACCCATGAAATATACATGTACCAAAAAATTCAAGGAAATGCAAAATACCACATATTTTGAGGCACTGGATGATCTTAGAACAAATAAGAGTGGTTTGACAATTCTTTTGACATCCTCCCTCGGCGCCATTATCCAATGTACACCACCAGCTGCAAGTACCACAGCACTATTATTACTCCATAACAATGGGGATGTACACTGCAGCAGGATCTTCACGTCATTGTTACTTTTTCCAGAAGTAAATTGGGCAACATTCAGTTCAGGACCCCTGTTTGTGTAACTTAACCGTGATAAGTATTCATCCGGCCCTTCAATATAACACCTGGATATCATGCTCGCTAACAAGTCATTATCCCCGCTCACGTCAATGTCTAATCCAAAGTTATTACCCCCGCACAAAAATCCCGGGTCTTCTTTTATTGAAATTTCGGTAGTGGAACCATCCTTTCCAGAATTGGAACTCTCTGTACAACACAAAGAAAACATAATGGATTCTCTAACAAGCCCATGTTTTGCTATTACAAAGCGCAAAAGGATCCCAATTAAGATTATCTGTCCCCACTCTTCAACATCGAGAAGAATCTCACATAACCTCTGATAATTTTGTCCAATCAGAGAAAAATTATTTGGGCAAATTGAAGCAAATGCTGCAGCTGCAGCTCCAAGTACTCCAGGGGAATGGTCATTTAACAATATGCCAACAATCTGCAAAGGGCACAAAACCAGGGACAAACCCCTTTCAATTTATGTTCGTCCCCAGGAATATATTATCTACTTCTAAAATATAAGAAACCGGGAAAAGATATCATTACTTAAAATACAAGTTACCAGACCTCTTCAATTGCAGAGTTATGTTCCTCTAGGCGCAAATCATACAGCTTGGGAAGAGCATTGGCAGCACATTTTCTAACATAAACAGAAGGATCTCTAGCACACTTTCCCACAGCCACCAGAACAAGAGGTGCAATTACATGTAGCCGGATTCCGGCCATGGTTCTAAGTGCCCACCCCCGCACCAAAGCATTTGGATCCCCCAAGTCCTTTTGGAAGCAGTTAATAGATAGCAACGCTTCATTTGGACGCCTAAATTATCAAATGAGTACAAGTAAGTACTACCAAACAGTTAAGGCTAAATGCCATATTCACATGCTTGGATAGAAATAAATACAGAATAAGTTCTATTCCCACTCACCACCGTGCAATGTAAGCCTAAGAAAATTAAAACCTATATATAATAATACATTTTTTAAGTCTTCAAACCCCCACTAAAAGTGCCCCAGTGCGTGTGTTATACAGTAATATGTATTCAGCTATTTTTTCTTGTATACACCCATGTACTTGGTTATGCCTATTGATATTAATAAATTTTTACTTATAAAAAAAAAGTAATATGTATTCCGTGAATGTCGCAGCAAACCTTACAGAACTACCACTAAAATACTCAAATTTACAATCTGTCAAATTTGAAAGAAATTAAAGCGTGAAAAATGAAAATCGACGAGTCGACGTACCTTTCCGCGTAATGGAGCAGGTACAAGTAAACCAGCTTCTTTACTTCCAATGACTGAGACGCCACGTTTTTAACAACCTGCAATTCGATTAATCCGGATTTCTTAAAAATAAGTAACAAAAACTACCACATAAATCATGGGGAGATATTCATAAAATAATGATCGACTCTAATTTTCTGACTTGTAATTTCTTTTCGTTTCTTTTCTTATTCATTCTCGGGAATCAAGCAGAAGAATAAATATAAACCGAGTGAGCATTCGGGTGTGAAGAGCGGGACCTGGGGGAAGAAATTGGAGACGTCGAAGCCCTGGGCAATGAGAGCGAGTAATCGCTTGAGAGCCTCGCACTTCTCGGAGTCGAACTTGCTCTCAAGGAGCGGAGCAATGTTGACATCCTCCGGATCATCGTACAGGTGTGCGTCCGTTCCGATGCGGAACACCATCGTCGACGCCTTGCTCAGAGTCTCCGCAGTGGCCCCAAATTGGGGGAACATTTTCTTTCCGATGCGGATATTTGAGATTTCCTTTTTTCTCATACCTTTCTGCGCTGCTGTAGCTACTACTACCAAGGAGAGGAGACGCCAGACGGCGTGCACTTGGGTCTGTTTGGTTGCTGGAGTAGCAGGTTCTTGCTACCCTGGTCCTACGTTTTTTGTGCAAGTTCTAATGCTGGATTAGTGCATATACCGTACCGAGGCCGGCCTGACATGTGATTGGATCATGAAGAGTTGGCCCAGAACGGATATTGGCCCAAAAAATGGGGCCCAAGCTCTAAAATTAAGCAACTTTTGGAGGATCTTTGTATTCTAAAGAGAAAGAGTAATGTTGTTCGTAACACATTTACGTATCATAATTTGATTTAAAATATAAATTTTAAATTTTAAAAATAATTATTTTTAAGTTTGAGACTGTGTATACATATGAGATTCATTGCATTCATAAAAGAATCAAAGTAACAGTATTTTTTGTGTAAAGCTGATATTTCAACTTCCACATTATTAGTATATTAAGTGTGTAAACGAAGAGGCTTGTAAATAGATTTATTATATAAAAAGATAATACCATTATTCATGGTTCAACCACTTAGATAAAAACTACATAAGATTTGACACATGAGATGGTATGATTGGAGATAATAAAAATTATAATGAATAACGAATATTCTTTGAAAAGGTTATTGTTAATCCTACTTTTAATTATCTTCCTTCAAAGTGGCAATCATTTAATATCACTCAGAGAATGATAAAAATATGACAATTAGAATAATAATGAATGTATAATATTTCTCATATTATAAGCTAATGTCGTACAATATTTTGGCCGGGAGGACATTGTTTATCACCATTTTAATTATCATTTGTTCATCAGGTTTTGATGTGCCATCAAGTTATTAGAAAAATTATTTATATTTTTTTACTTATATACCAATTATTTGATATTATACTAAGAAATAATGAAAGAATTATGATAAAAATAATGGTAAATAACATTTTTTTTTCTTTAAAGAAATGCCTTCTGTGAAGCTGCTGGCATATTAAAAGTCTACCAAAATGATTATTTTTTATTAAAATAAATATATTTTCATCGTAAATAATTATTTTTATTATAATAATTTGTCACAAATATTTATTTATTTTTGTAACATACTAATGCAAAAATCATTCTATGCTTAAAATATTAAAATTATAATCATCTGAACAAATGAAAAAAGCTAACACGAGAAATTAATTAAAATTGAGCCCACTACTTTGAAATAAAATTCATTGCTATTTACTTACTTTCGAAAAGCCGATAAGACCGGCCTGTACGTAGATGACTGGATGCAAACAAACGGTAATTCTGATTCATATACAATTGGGGCTGCCCGGTAATTCTCTATTACCGGGTCTGGTTATAAATTGATCAAGAATAAAAACTAGAAAATAAGATCAATGATCCCACCTATTGCTTCTCCAAAGAGTGCAGTAATAACGAGATGAAGAGCCAATTTTAACACCATTTGAATCTTGCGAACCTTCCTTCGAGGTAACTTATTGTGCTCAATTGCCAATTGTAAGGTTAGCCTTCCCGGGTCGCCATTTGAATCTTGGTGTTGAGCTGTCCTCCATTTATCCAGAATCAAGTCCCGAACGCACGCCACATGGTAACAGAAATCGCCACTGGTGGAGACATAA
Source organism: Cyclocarya paliurus (assembly GCA_029856935.1). NCBI lineage: Eukaryota > Viridiplantae > Streptophyta > Magnoliopsida > Fagales > Juglandaceae > Cyclocarya > Cyclocarya paliurus. Next base: position 2,198,763 of record JARVXP010000207.1, on the reverse strand, counting down.
ACCCAGCCATGGATCTTTTTTGAGATTTTCCCCTTTTGGCATCTTTTGCCTTCTTAATTAGCCTCAGACTCACCACCTGACCATCTTGATCATGATCTGACAAAGCGAGCGTGAGCTTCAAACAACAAGGATGTATTATGTGTGCTTTACTACACATAGATTGGTACCCGAACCCTCCAACATGCTTCCCACACGCAACACAAAATCCGTGAGGCTTATAAGCTGGGCCTGCAAGAGATTTAAAATCATGAAATATGAAGTTGCTTTTCTTGAAGAAGGGGTGTTTCTTGGAGCAATCGGCCGAATCTGAAGCGCACTCTTCATGAAGATGAAAGTTACATTTAAACAGCATTTTGTTACATAGATAATTTGTCCCAAACCGTAGTTCATCACAGCCGTTGCACTTATAAGGTTATGAGGAACGCTTCAATTTAAGCCGGTGTTCGTGGCTAAAATTTTATCTTGGGAGATAGTTCTAGAATAAAATTCTGGGGCGACATATGGCGTGAAAATAATATATTAAAATATTTATTCCCTTCAAAATTTAGGATGGCATGTGAGAAAGAAGTTTCAGTAGTTAATTTTAATGGTGATGGCTAGGGATCAAATAGAATGGAACATAATCTTTAGCAGGGCGGCTCAAGATTGGAAAGTTGAAAGTTTTGATGAATTATTTCGACTTCTGTATTCTATAAGATCAAGCATACAAGGAAATGATAAGTTGTGGTAGGTACCGACAGGTAAAGACACATTTTTGGGTTCGGTCATTCCATAAGTCTCTCACACAGGTGCAAAACACTCGGTTTTCATGAAAGATGATTTGGCATAATAAGGCGCCTCTCAAAGCGACTTTCCTTGCATGGACAGTTTAACCGGGAAAGATATTGATGACAGATAATTTGCGAAGACGTGGGGGTGATCATAATAGACTAGTGCTACATGTGTAAGACGAGCGATAAAATTATGGATCATCTTCTATTGCATTGTGATGTTGCTAGAGCGTTATGGGTTGAGGTGTTCAGCAAATTAGAGGTAGCGTGGGTTATGGCCACCACAATGGAGGCGCTCTTAGCTTGTTGGACAAATCTAAGAAGTATTTCACAAATCAAAACCGTGTGGAAGATGGTTCCTATTTATATTCTATGGTATTTATGGCAAGAGCGGAATGACAGGACGTTCGAAAACAAGGAGCGACCATTTGAAGATCTTAGCTCTTTTTTGGTTAGAACGTTATTCCTATGAGTCATAGCTATAGATTTTAATGGTTTAGACTTGCATGATTTTCTTAGTTCATTTTCTCCTTCCTAAATAGGTGTTTTCTCTTGTATATCATTTTGTATACTTGAGTTATATCTATTCTATTAATATAATCGTTTACTAATATATATAAAAAAAATTAAAATGCTCACTTTGTCTCTTAATGTGACACTACAATATGGTACTACATTCTTTATTAAAAAATATACAAACATTAAAGGATAGAGGAAGTCTAGAGTTTTAGTTTTCATCTTTTTATATTTCAAAGTACCATTTTGTTTTAAATCTCCATACAAAATATAATAAACAATTCAACTTTTTCAAATTCTAATTTAACTTTTTTAAATCTTAAAATAATAATAATATTAAAAAATCATATTTTAAACTTTTATCTTAATACTATTCACAAAATTTTTAAAAATTCTCATCTTATTTCATCTCCCAAGCATAACCTAGTTCTCAAATTAAATTCATCTCATCTCATTTATTATTATAATTTTTTTAAATTTTAACACAAAATATAATAAATAATTTAATTTTTTTAAATCTTAAAATAATAATAATATTAAAAAATAATATTTTAATAATATTTTATTATCTAAATTCAACTTAACTCAACTCACTTCAACATCTAAACGCACACTTAATCTCTCTACTGTTAACTCTGGTTTGCCGATCAAAGAGACAAAACTTACATTTCCAAAAAAAGGTAATTTTACTCTCAAATCTCTGATTGAAGCAGTCAACCAAGAGGGAATTATATCTGCAAGTGGGAGCCACAAGAATATGGGTACATCAGAGATCGAAGTATCTGACATTGGGGAACAATCCAATATGCAACTACAATAGACAAGGCAGTCAGAGAATATGCAACTACAACAGACAAGGCAGTTAGAGGCAATTCAATGTGAGCCCACACTTCCTCAATCTTTTTTAATTCAGCAAAAACCACTTATTGAGTCGCTCACCAAATCCACTCAAGAAATCAGTGTGGGTAATGTTAAAAGGGGTTTTGCTATTCATCCTCCCCACACTCCACACTCCACACTTTTTAATATTTTTTAATATTTTTTTAAATTTTTTTTTGAATTTATTTTTTTTAAATTATTTATAATTTTTTATTCACTATTCATATAAAAATATATTTGATAAAAAAAATTAAAAAAAAATTAAAAAAAAAGATGGAGTGTGGAGTGTGGTGTGAATAGTAGGAGGTTGAGTAGAATTTTTGATGTTAAAAGATGTGGCCCACCCAAAGATCACAAATCAGGAAAGAAAAAACAGAAAAGTCCCAAGATGGATATTTCGGTAGAATCTTCTGAACATCCCCCAGAGACTTGGCCTGTATGCTGCTGAAACTGAAAGCCGAACCATTGGGAAAAATAAAGAAAAAAACAGAGGCATCTAGATCCTCCCCTTATCTTCGATCAGTATCCCCGACTTCCAAAAAATCCAAAAATGGTGAAGAGACAAGTTTTAACATGTCTCCTCGCTACATGAAGACACTGGTTTGGAATTGCAGGAGTTTGACTCGCCCTGAAGTAATTAGCTTATTAAGGGCTAATATTAAGAATTATAATTCGGATATTATCTTTTTGTCGGAAACTATGGTGTCGTCTGATCGCACCTTATCTATTGTTAATAGTTTAGGTTTCTAAAATTTTGTGAACTTTCCGGCCTCAGGTAACAAAGGAGGTCTTCTGCTTGTATGGTGACTGGGTGTAGATATTGAACCGATCAATATAAATATGAATGCTATTTCTATTTTAGTTTACTCTGATCCTTATTATCATCCATGGCTCCTCACTTTTGTTTATGCGTCGGCTCAATGGCAATTTAAAACAAAATTTTGGGAACATTTGGAATCTATATCGAGTTCTTTTCCAGGACCTTGGTGCTGTATTGGAGATTTTAGTGATTTACTCAAACAATCTGAAAAATATGGGGGTCGATATGTGGCGACAAACCCAAATAGTGGTCTTCAAAATTTTATGAATGGACATGGATTAATTGATATTGGATTTTCGGGTCCATCATTCACCTGGAGCAATAAAAGACATGGTAGAGCACTTATTCGAGAAAGACCGGATCGGGGTATAGTCAATAAAGATTGGATGCTTTTTCCAGATGCAAATTTATAGAATCTAATTTCCTCGGTCTCAGATCATAATCCTCTTCTTCTTAGCACAACCTCCTATGAAAGTCGTCCGCATTCTTTTAAATTTGAAGAATTCTGGATCCATGAACCTCTCAGTCAAATAATTATTCAAGAAGCGTGGAACAAGCAGTTTAGAGGCACCCCAGCCTACATACTATGCCAAAAGATCAAGGAAATAAAAGCAGCTCTTAAAAACTGGAATAGAGTCCATTTCGGAAAAATTCAATTTCACATTCATAATATTGAAAGAGAGCTACTCAAAGTGCAATGCTTATCTCCAACACCACTAAATCAAATGAGAGAACATCAACTTCAATTTGATCTACAAAAGCAGTTGAAAAATGAAGAATCATTGTGGAGGCAAAAATTTCGAATTTCTTGGCATACAACAACAGATCTCAACACCAAATTCTATCATCTCTCAACAACCATCCACAGAAGAAGGAATGCCATCGACTCCATCAAACTTGGTCCAGGTATTTGGTCAATGGACCAATCTTTAATTGAATCAAAATTTCTTGATTATTTTCGGAATATATATGCTTCTTCAAATCCAATATGCCCGGGAAATCTAGAAAATCTTTTTGAGCGACAAATATCAGACTCAGAAAATGAATTTCTTAGTGCAATTCCAATTGAAGCAGAGATACACACAGCACTGAGACAAATACCTTGTCAAAAAGCCCCTAGACCGGATGGAATGACAGCACTCTTTTACAGGCACTATTGGGATATTATTAAAGAAGAGGTTGTCAGAATGGTGCAAAATTTCTTTCAAAGTGGTAAACTGCTAAAGCAAATGAATCACACCAATATTGCACTAATCCCAAAAATCCCAAATCTTAGCCAACCTCAGCACTATAGGCCAATTAGTTTAACTAATGTGAGCTACAAAATCATTACAAAAATTTTGGCTGTTCGGTTCAAATCTACTCTTCCAAGTATCATTTCTCATTTTCAAACGGCTTTTATTCCTGATAGAAACATTAAAAAAAATACACTGATAGCACACGAACTCTTCCACCATCTGAAGAAAAAGACAGGGAGACAGGGATTAATGGCAATCAAGTTTGATATGGAAAAAGCTTTTAATTATGTTGAGTGGGATTTCTTGTTCAAAGTAATGGATGTACTCGAATACAGTGCTACATGGATTAATCTCATAAAGGAATGTATAACGACTGCGTCATTCTCTATAATTATAAATAGAAGTCCTAGAGGTTTCTTTCAAGCACAGAGAGGACTTAGACAAGGGGATCCAATTTCACATTTTTTATTCACGCTTTGTACTGAAGTTTTATCTAGATTAATTTCTAAAGCTGAAGTACTAGGTAACTTCGATGGTATCCGAATAAGCAGAAGCTGCCCCCCGATTTCACACTTATTATTTGCAGATGATCTTATAGTTTTCAGGAAAGCAAATGAGCGAAATGCTAAATCATTATCTGAAAATATTGGCAAGTACATGACATGGTCCGGACAACGAATTAATCTCAATAAATCTTCCATTTTCATAACAAGGAATACGGCTTCGGCAACAAAGGCGTTGATCACTCAATTACTGCCATACAGACCATCCTCAGCACGCATGAAATATCTGGATCTTCCTACCTCCTTCTCTAGAGGAAAAATTGAAGGTTTCAAAGAACTCATGGCAAGAATCAATACCAAGCTGGAAGGATGGAAATCTAAAGTCCTATCTCAAGTAGGGCGAACAATGTTAATCAGATCAGTTGCAAGCTCGATCCCAACTTATCAAATGCAGTCATTCCTACTACTAATATCTGTGTGTATGACTTTGAATAGAAGCTTCAAAAATTTCTGGTGGGGATTACCAAAAGAAAAAAGTCATGACTTTACTCCAAAATCATGGAAATCGATATGCCAACCGAAATTCCTAGGAGGCTTGGGTCTTAGACTAATGGAGACAATGAATCTTGCACTGTTAGCAAAAACAGGCTGGGAATTGAGTCAAGATAACAATGGCTTCTGGCATAAGCTTCTATCCAAAAAATATCTCAATTCAACATCCTTCATAAATGTGGAATCAAAAAATTCGGATTCATGGGTATGGAAAGGTCTCCTTAGGACAAGTGATTTATTAGCAAAAGGATCATGCTTCCAAATTTTTGATGGATTATCAGTTAATGTGTGGACTGAACCTTGGATACTAGATATGAACAACTTCAAGCCAAAGCCAATCCAGAATATGAATGAGGTACACTCCCAACTAAAAGTTGCTGATATTATTGCTAATAACCCCCGGAGTTGGGATGTTGAGAAAATGATTACTTTGTTTGATCAAGAAAGTATTGAACATATAAAAAAAATTCCTCTTGCTCAAAACAACCAAAGATGTGACAAGTTGATATGGATCCCAAATCACAATGAAAAATTCTCAGTTAAGACAGCATATCACATGGCGACAAAAGATGCAGAGATTACAGTGCCTCAAGATTTCCTCGACTCCAGCTTCAAAGAACGATGGAGACTAAAAATACATGACTGTCACAAGCTCTTACTCTGGAAAGCTGTATGGGATATCCTCCCTACAAGGGCTCAGCTACTCAAAATCATTCCAAATCTACAAGAGGAAAACTGCCCAATATGCAATCAAGTACAAGAAACATTGCTTCATCTCTTTGTGGAATGTCCGGTTGTTAGAATCATGTGGAAATTTAGCAGTTGGCCGCTAAATCTAGCATCACTATCCATCACAACAATGCGAGAATGGCTAAAGTTAGGTCTAAATCCAGCTCCCAAGCTTGGATTAATTGAAGCATAAATCCATTCTTTTCAGTTTTTTGCAGTCATTGCTATGGATTTTATTTGGAAAAAGAGGAATGATATCATTCACAACAATACATTCTCAACATTAGAACAGGATTCTTTCCAGCTAAATACTACATATCAATCTTACAAGCAGGCATGGGAACAGAAGAAAAAAGATACTCTCAAAGAAAGCTGGATCAAACCTCTGCCCCACAATTGAAGTTTCTCTTTTAATGCAGAAATTCGAGAATCTTTTTCAACCATCTCAGCCATATGTAGAGATTCAGAGGGAAGTATTATTGAGGTATGAACCTCTAAAATCCAAAGCATCAATCCCACCTTTGCAGAGGCCTCAGCAGCTCTCTTGGCAGCACAAATGGCAAATCATCTACAAAAAAGTCACTCAATTCTAGAAGGGGATGCACAAACAGTAATAGATGCCATATCAAAAGAATCATCTGCACCTCAATGGCAACTAACACCGATCTTAGACGACATAAACAAAAATCTCCTTTCCCTAATATATTGGAGGATCAGAAAAATACACCGATCTCAGAATCAGTGTGCGCACTCTGTAGCGCAATGGGCAGCGACTGAAATGTTTTTTGGTCGAATACCCCTTACTAGTATTCCTAATTGTATTCTATATATAGATAGTGGGAAGGACCCTCCCTGAACTTTGTACTATATTTTATTAATCTATATAATGCATGCTTGTTGAGAAAAAAAAAAGTAACAAAAACGTACATACTCATAAATCATAGGGAGATATTCACAAAATAATGATACACTTCAATTTTCTGACTAGTAATTTCTTTTTCTTTTTTTTTTCCTTTCTTATTCGTTCATTCTCGAGAAGTAGAGATGAGTTAAAGATGGTTTTAGATAAATTAAATAAAATATTATTAGAATATTATTTTTTAATATTATTATTTTAAAATTGAATTGTTTATTATATTTTGTGTAAGAATTTAAAAAAATTGTAATGATGAGGTGAAATAAGTTTTCAATCTAAACTGGGGCTAAATATAAACCGAGTGAGTGTTTGGGTGTGAAGAGCTGAGCCTGAGGGAAGAAATTGGAGACGTCGAAGCCCTGGGCAATGAGAGCGAGTAATTGCTTGAGAGCCTCACACTTCTTGGAGTCGAACTTGCTTTCAAGGAGTGAAGCAATGTTGACATCCTCCGGATCATTGTACAAGTGTGCGTCCCTTCATATCCGGAACACCATCGTCAACGCCTTGCTCAGAGTCTCCGCAGTGGCTCCAAATTGGGGGAACATTTTCTTTCCAATGAAGAGATTTGAGATTTTTTTTTTCTCTTACCATTTTGAACTGCTATAGCCAAGAGAGATTTGCTGCTGGAGTAGCAGGTCCTTGCTATGGATTATGACTTGCTACCTCGGTCCCTACATTTTTTGTGCAAGTTCTAATGCTGGATTAGTGCATATATCGTATCGAGGCCGGCTTGACATGTGATTGTATCATGAAGAGTTGGCCTAGAACGGACATTGGCCCAAAACATCGGGCCCAAGCTTTAAAATTAAGCAACTTTTGGAGGAACTTATATTTTAAAGAATAATATTATTCTATGGTCTCCACACCACACACTAGGGGTGCTACCCACATGATGTGGGGCGGGGGCACCCCCTCCCCGCACCATGCGGGTGGGGGGTTTCATACCCCTCTCCCCAGGAGACGAGGACGAGGCCTCCTGTCCCACTACCAAGAGTGGGGTTGAAACCGCACTCTGCCTTAGCCCCCACTCAACCCAATGTCTAATTTTTTTTTTCTCTAAAAATTTTTTTATACCCAAATTATAATATAATTTAAATTATAAATTGAAATTTATATATTTTAAAAAAAATATAAACTCATTAGAGTTGTATTTTGGATTAACTTGAATTCAACTTCAAATGTTTAACAAATTGTATATATATAAATTATTTATATAAATATTAAAAATATGAGGGGTGCAGAGCGGGGGCAAGGACATGGCCCCGCCGGGGTCAACCCGCCCCCCATCCAGCATGGGCGGGGCGTAGTAGCCCGCCCGCCTGCCCATGCGGTGGCGGGGTGAATGGGGGCAAGGTAGCGGGGGGCGGGGCTCCCCTGTCCACCCCTACCACACACCATCTACATGGCATAATTTAATTTAAAATATAAATTTTAAAAATAGTTATTTTTAGGTCCGAGACTGTGTATACATATGAGAATCATTGCATTCATAAAAGAATCAAAGTATCAATATTTCTTATGTAAAATAATATTCCAACTTCCACATTATTATTATATTAAGTGTGTCAACAAAGAGACTTGTAGATATATATTTTGAAAATGATAACAAATTAATGGAAAAAATATTTATTATTTTAATGGAAAAAAATATATGCACAAATTAATGATGATAAACAAATTAATGGAAAAAATGTTCGTTGGAACAAATAAATTTAAGTTCAAACGGTTATTAACTTTCCCTAGAAAAAATAAATTAATTTTCCGCCAATAATATTATTCAAACAAAGTATATATTGTTCAAACAAACATTAATTGGTTGTTCAAATATATTTTATTTCTTTCGAACGGTTTTTATTTTTTGAGACGATTTGTTCGTTACAAAATATTTTGTTCGAATGGATATTTATCTGTTCGAACGAATTTAATAGCTCAAACATTTTTTTAGACGAAATATAAATTTAGTGTCCAAAAATGACTTTTAGGGACTTTAATTTGTCTCTAACAAATTTCGTTCCTAAAAATCAAATTTCTTGTAGTGCAGCATGCTACGAGAAAAACAAGTATTTGTTAGAAAATATGCTTAGTTTAGTAAAAAATAATCATTTTCATAGAAAATAACTGATCATAAATAATCAATTTTCTTATAATGCGTGCGTAGCTTCTTAGAAGGTCTTTCTTTAAAGAAAACAAAAGTGTTATTTACCAATATTTTTATCATAATTCTTTCATTATTTGTTTATATGATATCAAAGAATTGGTATATAAGTAAAAAAAATATAAACAGTTTTCTAATAACTTGATTCCACATCAAAAACTGAGTAAAAAATGATGATTAAAAATGGTGATAATTAACAACACTTTCTCCCCACCAAAATATTGTACATACGGCATTAACTTATAATATGAGAAATATTATACGTTCATTATTCTTCTAATTTTCATATTTTTATCATTTGCTAATGTGATATTAAATAATTGCCACTTTAAAGGAAGATAATTAAGGACGATTAACAAAAATCTTTTAAAGGAAATTTCGTTCTTCATTCTAGTTTTCATATGTTATGATTTGTGGTGAGTTAAAATATTTATAAATTCATGAATTAATTTTATGTAATTAATTTCAAAACTTTATAGTGATTTCTTTTATGTTAAATTTATATAAATATAATTTTAAAGATAGTATCATTTTTTATATTATCATGAACAACAAGTAAAATGAAAAAAGTAAACAAGGTAGCAAGCATGAAAAATAAAAGCCATACATTAATTACATCTCAAATATATAATGTTCAATATATACAACATAAAAAAGTAAAATAAGAACTAAAACGAATATTTGCTAAGTAGATCAACATCCTCTTGTAACATTTTAATGCGTCCGTCCAGATCCCTAAACTTCTCCATGATAGGCTCAACGAATTTCATAAACAGAGCTCGTACCACATCCAAAATAGCTCCAAGAGGTTGCCTCTCAACAGCAACAGTACTAATAGAAGCTGGATCGGTGGGCGGGGCACTAGGCTGTTTTAGTGCAGTCTTCCGCAAGTGCCCATTACTCTTGTTGAATGTGATCTTGTTAAGGGGCCCCATTTGTGGCGACCTCCGCTTAGTCGTAGACATTATAACCCCCGATCGGAGTAAGAGGTTAGATATCAGCAGTGCAAATGGTAGACTACCTCCACTGGAAAAGCGTGACTCCGATCGAATGCAATAGAATAAATACAATGCTAGATCAATGGGGTCCCCCCGTGCTATCAGCAACAAAAATCTGGCTCAATCACTCCTGAACTCAGTCTTGTGCTTTTTCGGATTGATGTTATAACCAACAATCAAATTAAACATTCTGAAAAATATTATACAATCGGCATGTCGGATCACCTTACTCCCATCATGTGGAGGAGCTGAAGGGTCTCACATTAGATGACGCACCTGATCATTTGTGAGACCATCATCAGGTAGATCCTCATCCTCACTACCATCCGAACTAGCATCTGGCTTTACATTCAGGGCTAGTGTGAAGGATGCGGCCGGTGTATCGGAATCAGATGGTTCAGCCGCTAGTCCCTGTGTAGCTGTTGTAGGATATGCGCCAGCCATGCGCTGGATGTAAGGAGCTCAGTAATAATGCAGGGAGAGAAATTAATACTCATTCTCCAGACCAATAAGGTGTAGAACAGAGTATCAGCGCTCTCCTCTCCCATGGCCCGGTAAAACTCACCTACCATCTCTAGATATGCAGTCCCCCGCTGCTGACAGATCGGTATCCATCCCCACTTAGTGAAGATGGATTGTATGCTCCGTCCCTCCCATGAAAGATCGAAAAAGTTAAACAAAATAATCTCACGCTCGACGAGTGTAGGCCTCATCTCCTGAGCATGAGCTGCTCCACTACTTTGGTCGGCCTGATCTCCTGCACGTTTTCTTTCGCTATATGTCATTAGTATATTGTTTAACCACAAGAAAAGTAAGAATATAATTAACCATAATATTTAAATTATATTAGTGAAGAATTATATTATATTGAACTGAATTGAAATAACTAGTTCGAATGAAACATATTATGTTCGAACTAGTAACATCTATTCGAATGGAATATTCTGTTCATTCGAACCGGCAATTTGTGCTCATTCGAATGAAATTATTTTATTCGAACAAAAATAAATATGTTTGGCAACTGAGCGTTCGAATGGACTAGAGTTAGTTCGAACGAGAACACGCCAAACAACTATGGCTGAGTCGACTCAGCCCCAAATGAAAAAATCAAATCTAGACCAAAATCTTTGTTTTAATTTGTATAAATGATTAAGGAGTGAATCTCAATCATTTCTACCGATTAAAAACTTGTTATTTCTACATAATACACCAAAATGAGAGGATTTCAGATTCAAAATCCAAACCCCCAAACACAACTCATTCGTGCAAAAAACCAAACAATATAGGTGGAAAGTTGACCCATACCTCTTAGAAGTTCAAATGTGGGGTTGCTATGGCGATTGAGTGGTGGTTTTCTCGGCGGAGATAAAGGGCGAACTCGAAAGCTCTCGGCGGCTGCTGGTTCGAATAAGAGGGTTTTGTTCCATTGTAATCAAACTGGGTATATAATGATCATGGCATCTCATTCAAACGGAACAAGGTAAGTTTCCGTCCGAACGGTTATTATACTAATATATTTCTAATTATATTACTAATAGTAATATATAATAATACTAATATTACAAAGTACAAAAGTATAAAAGTACAAAAATAAAACTAATAATAACATTATAATACTTTTATTTAATATATTTAGTATATGATTTGTAAATATACTTATTCTTTTACCTATAACAAACTAAGTTCTTATATATAGTATTTATTAGTTATATAGCCACGATATTGTAAGTATTATATAGTTACTATATAGCTATAACTATTATAAGTTATGATAACTATACAAGTTAACATAATTAATATATATATAGAGTACTTATTAGTTATATAGCTACTATAGTGTAAGTATTATATATAATTACTATATAGCTATAGCTATTATATTATAAGTTATGATAACTATACAAGTTAATATAATTATTATATATATAGTACTTATTAGTTATATAGCTACTATAGTGTAAGTATTATATCCTAGTTACTATATAAATGTAGCTATTATATTATAAGTTATGATAACTATACAAGTTAATATAGGTAATATATATATATATATATATATATATATATATATAGTACTTATTAATTATATAGCTACTATAGAGTAAATATTATATCCTAGTTACTATATAGCTATAGCTATTATGTTAATACTTATGATAACTATACAACTTAATATAATTAATATATATAATACTTATTAGTTATATAGCTACTATAGTGTAAGTATTATATTATATCCTAGTTACTAGTTACAGTTATAAGTTATAACTATACTTATTATATTTTATATAACAAGGTAACAAGTTATATAATATAATATAGTGCAAAATTAGAAGTAACTATACTATATATATATTAATAAATTATGATAATTATACTTATATAAGTTATATAATGATATAGCACTAAGTATTGTATAAGTACTATATATTAATAATTAGTATATATAGTATAAGTATTATATTAACTATTAGACCAAAAGTATATTATATATTATCAATTATAATATAAAATAGTTGCTATAGTGTATATATATACTATATACTATATAATATTAAAATATAAAAAACTATACAATAAATTATTAAAATTATAGGAAATTACTTATAAGCATAATAATACTATTATTAGTTCGAACCTAATAACGTACCGTTCGAACTAATTTATCTCGTGAAATGTGTTTGGAGGGAAACTTCACGCCAAATACTCTGAATGTCAGTTTATTCGAATGTGAAAATTCATCATTCGAACGCAAAGTACCCTTTGATCTTCTATACATTTAAAAAATATGTCAAGGAATATTCTGATTTGTTAGTTCAAACTAGGAATTTTCGCGTTCAAACTTGAATTAAATTGCGGTAGAATTTAGCGTCTATTTGAAATTCTCGTATTTGAATGAGTAAATGTTCAGTTCGAACGGGATTTCACAAATTCAAATACCTCAACATTCAGTTCATTTTCACTTCAAGATTCAATTCTTTTAAAGGTAGAGCTTATTGGTGTGTGTGAGAGCGTGTTGAGAGTGAGAGGGACAAACTTAGTGAGAGAGAAGGGATTCTTGAGAGAGATGAGAGGTTTATAAGAGGTAAGTATTATTTTCTTGGTATTTTTTTTGTATTTCAAATTTCATTAATGTTAGTTTATTGCACATGATTTAGGGTTTTCTCATAATGTGTTTTATGCTTATGTAGGTATTGTATATTGCTATTTTGTTTAGATTGCTTAAATTTGAAGTAATATTTCTAATTTTTAAATTTTTGATCATTTATAGTTTTTAATTAATTATGCTAATATTTTTAGTATATTTGTGTTTGTACAATCCCATTTAAAATGTATCATATACCAATATGCATCTTATGAGATTGTGTTTGTGAAAGTTGTATTTTGTGGCAAATGTTTTGTCTCTATTTCATTATTGGAATCTGGGCTTGTACCGTTTGAACGCTATAATCTTTGTTTGAACATAATCCTATTTGAACAGACTAAATTAATACTTAAAATATAATATAACATAAGGAGTATATAATGAAAAAACTATATAGTATAATTACAAAATATTGCACTTAAATTAGAATGGAAACTTACAATATAATATAACATAGGAGTTATTAACACTTAAATTAATAATTAATACTTATAAAATATTTAATTAAAAAACTATATAATGATATAATTATAAAATATTTTGCACTTAAATTAAAATGGAAACTTATAATATAATATAACATAGCAATTATTAATGCTTAAATTAATAATTAATACTTATAAAATATTTAATTAAAAAGCTATATCATAATATAATTATAAAATATTTTGCACTTAAATTAAAATGGAAACTTATAATATAATATAACATAGCAATTATTAACACTTAAATTAATAATTAATACTTATAAAATATTTATAATATTGGTGATTTGTAATGTAATTTTGCAATATATTTTTTATTTGGAATGTGAGTTTCTTTTAAATTTATAGTATAATTTTAGGAGTTGAACAATTTTAGATTTTAGGGTTATTTTTATATATACTTGAATCTTAGACCCGTTCGAGAGTTGTGGTCAAATATTCTCTTAAAGAATATTTAAGTATAACTTTTGAATTGTCCAAAGTGGACAGATTGAGATTCTATCATCTATATGGCAGATATATTCAGTTTAAACTCTTGTGTTAGTCAATTAAAATTTTGGTTTAATTAATGTTTCCTTACATTATTCGGGTATGTGGTCTGTAAGTTTCTTGGCCCATGTATAGGGTCGATGACTTATCATGACTAGCATACTTGGAGAATTGTAGGGAAATGTTACTGAAATTTTTACTAATGTTAGAGTTTTGGATTGAGCATATATGCGATAGATGATAGTCTTTCGAATAAAAAATTATTAATTACCTTATAAAATAAATAGTAAACAAGTATGAATATACTCTTGATAATGTTTATCTCATAAATTGAGTTTTTTTAATAGACATCCGACAAATAATGGATCATAACAATGGATAAAAATTGGATGTTGTTGGAAGATAGACTTGAACGAGATTATAAGAAGTATGCACAAGGGGTGAAGTTTTTTCTAAAATTTGCTCGCATGAGTGTTGACAGTCGATGATTTATAAGATGTCCGTGCAAGAAGTGTAAAAATCTTAGTTCTTATAATTTGGTGATAGTGGATGATCATTTATTTATAAATGGAATTGATCATAAATATTCACCTTAGGTGTTATATGGCTAATCATTTCTCAAATGAGTTAGATTTAACAGTTAGGCCAATCAAATAAAGGAGGGTAACAACACCGACATGGAGAATATTAATGTAGATGATCCTAATGACAATGATGATAACAGAAAGGATATGACTGAGATGTTAGGTGGTCTGGTTGCAAGATTATTTGGGATGAGGGATGTAGAATGAACATCTGCACAATCATTTAAGGAAAAATGAAACTTTGAAAAACTGTGGGAGGATGCATAAAGAGAGTTGTATGAGGAGTGCACTCGTCATAGTAAGTTGTCTTTCACGGTGAGGTTACTCCATATTAAGTCTATTTGTCGTATTTCTGCCAAGGCCATCAATATGTTGCTTGATTTATTTAAAAAAGCTAGTTCTCATGATAATGTAATACACCGTAATTTTTATGAAGCGAAATAATTGAAACGAAAGTTAGGATTTGATTATAATATCATCCACGCTTGTAAAAATGATTATGTTCTCTATTGACAGCAATATGCAGAATTTAACTCATGCCCAGTGTGTTATGAGTCAAGATGGACATCCGATAAATGTAATGTACCCCACAAAATTTTAAGACATTTTTTATTGATTCTTCAACTTCAAAGATTGTTTACGTCCCGATTGACTGCAAAAGATGTCTTGGCATCACACAAAAAGAATCTAAAATGAAAACTTCATCTCGCATCTTGCAGATTCCTTACAATGGAAGAAATTTGTCGTCAAGTATCCATGATTTGCTGAAAAACCTCGCAATGTACGTCTTGATTTAGCAACAGATGGTTTTAATCCATTTGGCAACATGAACACTTCTCATAGTACTTGACTTGTCATATTAATGCCCTATAACTTGCCACATTGGAAGTGTATGAAGGATCCGTATTTTATGATAACTCTACTGATACCAGAGCATAGGTCACCAGGGAACGAATTAGATGTATATCTGAACTGATTGCAGAGTTGAAAGAGTTGTGGGATTAGGGGTTAGTACATATGATGTGACCTCATCGCGGGAGTTCAAGATGCATGTTGCAGTGATTTGGACGATAAATGATTTTTCAGCATATGAAAATTTGTCTG
The DNA here is from genome assembly GCA_029856935.1 of Cyclocarya paliurus. Classification (NCBI taxonomy): domain Eukaryota; kingdom Viridiplantae; phylum Streptophyta; class Magnoliopsida; order Fagales; family Juglandaceae; genus Cyclocarya; species Cyclocarya paliurus. The sequence goes on along the minus strand of JARVXP010000207.1, from coordinate 2,182,880 downwards.
GGTGGAGCACAAAAGGTAAAATGGCTTGTCTGGTTTGCAATAAAAATACACAGTCTTAGTGGTTAAGTCATGGTAGAAAATTATATTTTATAGGACACTGTCATTATTTACACATGATCATAGATGACGTTCAAATAGAGTCATGTTTAATAGAATGGTTGAGCGCAGGTCATCACCGTTAGAGTTTTCTGGGAATGGTATTATCGTGTAGTTCGGGAATATTTCAGAAAATAGATTTGGAAAAGATACAAGAGTTTGAAAGAGAAATCGATAAGTAGTGGAGTTGAATTGAATAATAAAAAGTATTTTTTTTGAGTTGTCATACTAGTCTACATTGACACTGCGCCACAATCTATATGTTATGTACATTGAAAAAAAAATATGTGAGAATATATTGGGCACTCTGATGTCAATAGAAGGGAAAATAAAATATACAACTAACTCTCGTAAAGACTTCAAAGAGTTGAGATAAGACCGGAGTTGCATTTGCAAGATAATAGATTGTTTGCTTATACGCTCATCGGATGGTATACACTTTCAAATAATGAGAGAAAGAAATTTTGTGATTGTTTCATGACAATCAAATTACCCGATTACTATCTTTCAAATATGTCAAGATGTGTTTGAACACATGATTGGAAGATAATTGATTTTAAAAGTCATGACTGTCATATATTTTTGTAGCGTCTGTTGTCGATTGATTTGGGTAGAAAGCTTACTTGAGATGTTCGTATAACTCTCATAAAATTAGGAGAATTTTTCAGATATATTTGTAGTAGAATATTGAAAGTTTATGTATTATTAAAAATGGAAGCTGACATTGCAATAAAATTGTACAAATTGGAGAGTTTGTACCTGCCTTTATTCTTTGATGTAATGATTCATTTGGCTATGCGCTTACCTCGTGAAACTTTAGTTGCTAGCCCGGTTCAATATAAATGGATGTATCCTATTGAATAATTTTCGGGAAAACTTAAGCTATCTGTAGGGAATAACAATACTTCTATATACAACCGTCTGGGCGTAACCGGCGCGCGTAACCGGCTGACACGTCAGCATGACGTCAGCATATTTAAAAAAATAATAATATATAAATATAATTTAAAAAAAAAAAAAGAGAGAATGAAATGTGGAGGGAAACTGAAATATGCGTGGTTTTGAGAAATCAGAAAATTACCCCTGCACGAAACTGAGCTGAATCGACTCAATCCTCGGAACGATTCCGTCCTTGCTCGCCGTTCATCACCGTTCATCGCTGCTGGTCGACGTGGGTCTCTCTAACCTTTCCAGATCTGATTCTTCCGTTGCAACGTTGAGTATTTGTTTGTCTTCTTTTAGTTTTTGCCATCTGTTGATTTGTACACATTCTCATGTAGCAATCCATTACCGGTAATGTATTACAAAAATCTGTTGATTTGAACACCCCCATTTTAAGTGCTAGTCGTCTAGAACTTTATTTTTGTTTAAAAATAAACACTTTCGTGTCTGAGCATGCAGGCGGCTGAAGCTAACCTCCAAGATGTGCCATTTCTCCGAAATTTCTCCGAAGAAACTCAACTTCTCCTACGTCGCAGCTTCTGGGTATGTTTCAAAATCTTAATGAATATGAATTTTTGTTTGGCTTCTGAAAGTTGTATTTGTATATGTCGATTAGTTTAGTCAACACAACTACCATCCGATCTTACAGCCCCATTTCTCTCTCTGTCTCTTTCTCTGCTCTTATCTGTTGATGATGTTTTTTTCATTTTTGTGGTTTGTTATGCCGTAAAGTTACCTTTTTTTAGTTGTACTGTTGATGATAAGCATGGCTAGAAATGAACTGTGGTCTGTACATTGTTTATCGAGTTCTGACTTTTCTTTCTTCATTTTTTTTTTTTTTTAGTTCGATTGAACTCTTGATGTGTTTGCTGATTTGGGTTTTCATGAACGTTGGAAATGATGGCCCTGTTTAGATTATTTGAGATTTGATTTTCTCTGAGCGATTTCAATGTTGGATGTGTGTTATTTGGTGCATCATCAGTCAAGAGAGTCAGAGAGGAAAGGGGAGACAGGGAGCATATTAGGAAAAAAGTTGAAAAGCATATCAGGAAACCAATAAAAATGTGGTCCCTCCCACCCACTAAACTTGTTTATTCAGCTCATGATAAGGGAAACATATGCTTTAGGAAACAACAGCATCAACCATTTAATGTGTTTAGTGATTTAATCATAAAGGCGACAATGATAGCTTAAATAAATACCTTGTTTACAGCTCTTTCCATCACATTGAATGGTTGATTGTTTTGTTGCTGACAAAACATTAAGTGGGCTGAGGGATTACTTTTAATTTGTGAATGGTTGTACTAGATGTATCTCTTATAGGTAGTTTGCTCTAAGTTCGGTCCTCTCATGCAGTATTGAACTCCAGTATAAATTTCTCAGATCACCAATGAAGCAGTGTGTTAACTGTAAAGACAACAAAAATGTGTTTAGTCTGGTTCTTGTCTTATTTGTGTATGAAATACTTTTATATATGTTTATCTATTTTTTTTTTAATAATTTCTAAAAGTATTGCTGCCAGATTTAGGAAAATAAATTTTTTGGGCATGCAACGAAAAGAACCTGTTCTAATAGTGGCCCATGAACCACTATATCTTTTGTACACTTTTTTAATGTCTTTTGCACCTTTTTTTAATGTCTTTTGCACCTTTTTTAATGTCTTTTGCATCAGGCCAAGTATCTCAATAAATTCACAAAAATAAATTATTTTATATGCACCATTTTGCGCAAAGAGGTGCATATAAAGTAAAGTTATATGCACCATTTTGCGCAAAGAGGTGCATATAAAGTTAAAGTAAAGTAAAGTTATATGTTTCTTGTAAGCCCATTTTATGGGCCTATTATATGATGTGTTCACAAGTAAAGTTTTACAAATGTTATGAAAGCTAAGTGAATTTTTTTTTTCTCTCTTGATGATGTGCATGTGATGTTAAATGTGTTTAAAAATGTTTGTGGAAATACAAGATTTTAATGTCGGTTGAGTTTTACAATAGTACTATTGACAATTTGCATTTGTCTCCCTCTCAGCATGGAAAAAGGAAATGAACATCCATCTACTTTAAAACCATCTATCTCAAATCCCCCATCCACGGTATGTTATTTTATTTAATATATCAATAACATGGTTATTTGAGTTTAATTCTAATAAGTTGGTAGTTTCAAGAGTTTAATTGTAGTTTTTTCATTTTGTTTGCCAGGATGCTAGTTACCAATTTCAACATTGCATGGAAGGCCAATTGTCTCTCAGCAACACAAGTTCCGTTACGAGCAAATTTATTGGTATTGAGGAGAATAGACTTGATGTTGGGGACACTGAATTGCCATGTACATCTTCTAGAGTTGAAGAAGAGAATCTTGATAGACTAGATGCACAGGAAACCGAGTGTGGTATAGCCGGAACATCTGAGAAAGTGCAAATGGATGGTGATGATGAGCCAAAGTCAGGGATGGAGTTTAATTCCCTAGAAGATTTAATGAGTTATTATAAAGAATATGGTAAGAAATTTGGGTTTGGGGTGATGACAAAAAGGAGTGAGAGGGGAGAGGATGAGACTGTTAGATATGTTACCCTTGCTTGTGCTCGTGGTGGGAAGGCCCGGAATAAAAGTTTGAATGTCGCCAACCCACGCCCGACGGGAAAAACGGAGTGTAAGGCAAAGATTAATGCCTTAAAAGGTTCTGATGGAAAGTTTCGGCTGACTACAGTTCACAATATCCACAACCACGGACTCAGTCCAAAGAAATCCCGCTTCTTTCGATGTAATAGAGAAGTGAGTGAATCTGTTAAAAGAGTCCTAGATACAAATGATGCGGCTGGAATCAGAATGAATAAGAGTTTCGGCTCTCTTGTTGTTGGCGCCGGTGGTTTTGAGAACCTCCCGTTCTTGGAAAAAGATTGTCGTAACTACATAGACAAGGCAAGACATTTACGACTGGGCGCAGGTGGTGCTGGAGCTCTGCGAGACTACTTTTTACGAATGCAGTACAAAAATCCAGGGTTCTTTGCACTAATGGACTTGGATGATGATGGGAGGTTAAAGAATGTATTCTGGGCAGACCCCCGTAGTAGAGCAGCCTACCAGTATTTTGGTGATGTTGTAACTTTTGACACGACATACTTGACGAACCGATATGGGATGCCCTTTGCACCATTTGTCGGTGTAAACCACCATGGGCAGTCCATTTTGTTGGGAGCTGGCTTGATTTCCTCTGAGGATACTGAGACTTTCGTGTGGTTATTCCAGACCTGGTTGCAGTGTATGGATGGTATAGCACCGAAAGCTATTATCACCGACCAAGACAGAGCCATGAAAAATGCAATTGCACTTGTTTTCCCAGAAAGCCGACATAGACTTTGCCTGTGGCATATTCTCAAGAAAGTCCCTGAAAAACTTGGTAGTTATGCTTCATACAAAAGTGGAATGAAAGCTGCATTGATGAAATGTGTGTATGACACTCAAACGCCAGAAGAGTTTGAAAAATGTTGGGATCAGTTGATCAGCACGTACAACTTGCATGAGAATTTATGGTTGCAGAGTTTGTACACTGAGCGTGAGCACTGGGTACCGGCCTTTTTGAAAGAGGTTTTTTGGGCTGGAATGAGTACAACGCAGCGTAGCGAGAGCATGAATGCCTTTTTCGATGGGTATGTTCATGCTAAGACAAACTTGAAAGAGTTTGTTGATCAGTATGATAATGCCTTGAAAAAAAAGATCGAGAATGAAAATTGCGCTGACTTCCACTCGTTTAATGCCACCATTCCTTGCATCTCGAGGTCTCCAATTGAGAAGAGATATCAAGATTTGTACACAAATGCTAAATTCAGAGAAGTTCAGCACCAACTTACCGGCATTATTGACTTGGACCCAGTTTTACATAAGGCGGACGGTTCATTAAAGACCTATTTGGTAGAGGATGAAATCCATGTCGAAGAGTTCACTAAGTTGGTTACACATTCAGTAGATTTTAGTGAGGAAGATGCAGCGGCCAAGTGTTCTTGTGGTTTATTTGAGATGAGGGGGATAGTGTGCCGACACATCTTCGCCGTGTTTAAGTGTAACGTGATTAAGACTTTGCCAGATAGGTACATTTTGGATCGATGGAGGAAGGATATCAAAAGAAGATACACATTAATCCACAGCAGTTATGACGCAGGGGATCAGCGGGAAGATGCTAATAGATATTCAATTCTGTTGAATATCTGTTATAAAATGATTACTTGTGCTGCGGGTTCAAAACAACATACTGAGGATGCAACGACTAAGTTGCATGCAATGATTGAGCTTTATAATGCGGATCAAGAACCCCCATCGATGACTTAAGATTATTTAACTGGGGGTGGCATGACAAAGGACACAATTACAATTGGTAGTTCAACCCAAGTACTCAGTCCACGTGTTGTGCGAGGGAAAGGCAGACCCCCATCACTGAGGAAAGCATCCAGGATGGAAAGAAACCTGCGGAAAGTTAAGGAGAAGACGAAAAAAGCACAGGAAAAGGGAAAACGTAAACAGGTAATGATTTGTAATATTACATTTTTTATTTAAATTTTATAAATTCTATCTGACAAATTCGTTACTATTTTATTAGCGAGATGGAGAAGATACACCAGTTGTGGGCACTTGCAAGAGACTATTTGGCCCTGCCGATTTGGACGTCTCCAATGTTGGACACTTGCAGGTAAGCTTATAAGTATATATTTACATTTGAGTTATGATTGATTGCTGTGTTTTTTACAAGTATTTACATCAGGCTAGTCCAGAAATATTACCAACTGTTGACACGAGTGGAAGGCAGCCCCGCGAAACAGTAATTCAAAGTCAAGAAAGCGTAAGTAGATCCAACCTGCAGTGGTATTTGAATGACATTAGTCGATTATCACACTAATATGAGTTAGTATTTTTTACAGATACATCTTGGGTTGGATGGGTCACAACCACTGCACGTTGATTTTGATGGATCACAACCACGGCAATGATATGATTATTGTGGGTATGTTATGGGGTTACGGGGTAATTCAAAGTCTAAATATTTATTTTTTGGAAAGTCCGCTTTAGAGATGGGTATGCATCTTTACTTGTTCTGCTGCAACTCCAGAAAATTCAAGGCCTAGGAATATAAAAATAGATATATATATATATATATATATATATATATGATTTGTAATATTTATTTTTGGCTATAGTAAAGAAAACATATGCTTATGTGGGGAGGTTTTGATTTTTTTTGTTTTGTTTCATTTCCTTCAAAAAAGGGACTAAAGTCTGGCTTTTTGATGGTGAAGGCTGGCTTCAATACTTAAAGAGTTGTTCACCACATTCTTTTAGAGATAAAGGTTTTAGTCAAAGTTTTAATTCAACAAGTCTCTCATTTTGTAACTTGGCCCCTCCAATCTCCATTATATGACTGCACCTCGCATTTGGAAATTGAAACTGAAAGAATGCCACATTGTATGTTCTTAGGCTTCTAAGTTATTTAAAATGCCAAGTTGAATGGCATGATATTGGTTATCAAAACTATGTCTTGGATCAATATGGTAATGGCAACAAGTTTATTGTTCAAAAAGGGAAAATATTAACTATTTCTTTTATCGTATTTTTAAAAAAAATTAAAGAGTTGAGGTTAGAAGAAGTAAAATGTTGGGGAACCAATGAATTGGACTCCCAAATTGACTGATAGTAAAAGAAGATTAATATGAGTTAGTTTTGTATGTTTATTTTTGGAATTTGTTTTTTTGGTCTTTGCTCCTTGCATTTGATAGAGAAGAGTTTCTGCTAGTAGAGGAGTGTATTGCTAGAAAAGTGTATTTTTAGATATGACTGTTTTGTCAATTGTCTTTGATTTTATATTATTTCATTTTATCCTATGGTTAAGAAAGTGAACTTAGAGAGGAAGTTTAAAATGCAGATTTCTGGAGGTTATGATAGAAGAGAATCAGATTTGTGGTGGTTGGAAACAAGAGAATGTTGAAGTTATAAGTAGAGCTCAACACTTGTGAATAGCAAACTTAGTTTCTGGAATTGCTGTGCTGCCCAACAACCCAAAGTCTGGAAGTTTTTTGTTTAATATTGAGCACATATGGAATATACGGGTGTATTGATTGGAGAATGAATGAATTATCCCAATTCATTATATGTATTTACACTTATGACTTATGGTTATTCTGATGTATATTAATTATGGCAATCATGTATGGGCTATTATGATGTATTTACATAGACTTATCCGATTAATTATGGCAACCCAAATTAATATTAATTATGTCAATCATGTATGGGCAATCATGTATTTACCCTAAAAAACTTGGTAGTTTACTATAGTTATGCTTCGTACAGATAAAGTGAAGATTGATGATCAGCAGAGGAACATGCATGCATGAGCTTTCATCTGCTGGCCGTAAATTTGAGGAGACAGACGTCATGAAGAATATGACCTAGCTAGCTACCCCAATATTAATTTTCTTTCTGTGTCACATATAGTAAACTTATTTAGCAGTGCATGTTAGTTTTTCATTTGTATAAATCCAGCTTTTGATAATGAGGTAATATACGTACTGGGAGCTCATTGACGTTGGCTGAATTAGTAGGTATGGGAAGGTTGAATATGGTAAGGTAAGTATGGAAAAATATAAAAAGTGCTCAGCAAATTTTACTTTCATTCTAAGTTATCCCAATTCCAACAAACTGATATACCAATGTTGTACATTCTATCAAATTTCATTCTAATTTGTACATTCTATCAAACTGATATAACACAATTTCAGTTTGTGTTCCAACCTAATAGATCGAAAATTCTATCAATTCCAACACCTACAGTAACATTCAAATATTGCCACCAACGTTTCAGCAAGTATAACACATTTGTAAATTACAGAAACTCAAAATCCAATCAACATCAAACCACAAAATAACCGCAACTCAGAATCCAAAGTTTAATGACTGTTTACAGCAACTCAGAATACACATTTCAAAATTTCAGCAACTACTTTTGCCTCCTCTAAACCTAATGACTTTTTACATAAAATTTATCCAAACCAAGCAAATAAAATAACAAAGATGATAACCCAATACAAACACAATAACTTTCGCTTTTCTTTTTTTAGATGCTTCGCCATATTTCTCACTTTATCTTCCCTTTTCCGAACTGCATACTCGCGCTGTAATACCTCATCCCACGTCTTCCAACCCTTTGAGTTTCTTGATACCCAGTTCTCCTCTAGCAACTGCAGTATATCTGCCCATACAAAAAATTCACACCTTGCATCTCCCTGCACACACAACAAACTCATTAATAACATGATACAATATACCCCACAACGACGAAATTGATATTCAACTAAGACAAATTATGGAAAGGCTTTACCGTATTATACTTTGGGCAGGCAAAGAATCTTCTTCCAGGATTTTTCTTAGTGTACGACGTCTTTAGTGGTGTTTTCAAACCACACCAACAAACCGGTGATTCCATGACATCATCATTAACCAAAGATGATGATTGGGATGATGCCATGCGTGATTCTTAAAAATTTACAATTATGGTTTATTGTATTAGTCAAACCATGAAGGGAAAAATTGGTAAGTAAAGCCATGCAAGACAAAATCCAGCAGTTAAGAAATTTGTTTGATCATCCAACCCAATTAACACATTGCATGCAGAAATAATCATATAGTATAAATAATCATCCAACCCAATTTGTTTGATCAAATAAGCAACTTATTTTTGTAATATAAGAAATTCTGGAGGGATATTTTCTGTAAATTCTGTTTAAATGTTCTGTATAAATTCTTTGTGATAACATGCATGCAGAATTAATCATATAGTATTAAATAACATGTAAAAATAAGAAGCAAATAATAACAATGCAATCAGCACACTAGAGTATAGCCACGGGTCTAAACAAAGGTTAGTGTATTGTCTCATCAGATTATGATATGAGACAATACACTTACGTGGTGATCCATCTCATTCAATATTTATCGACCCTGTGTGTGGGATCAGATGAAACCTATGTGGTGATCCATGTGAAATCCAATTCCACAATGTATTTAAGCACAAACATGAACATAGTATTTAAAAGCTTTTATTTAAGTATACTAGTACGAGTACAAGTTGTCAAATCTTAAATTGAATCATAATCTGAAAAAGTTTAGTTGTTAGAATAACATAACATAATTATATAACTAAATCCATGCAAATTAAATTTATATGCTCCACTACTTTTGAAAGCCACTGCTCAAACTTGATCATACCTAGATATACGATTCGGACAACATAATCATCCAACCCAATTTGTTTTCTCCAATAAGCATACTGAAGATATTTGCATTAATGTAACAAATACAATAAAATAACAACATTGATGTAACAAATCAATTAAAATCAATTGCACAAGATAAGAAATATTCGGGTTAGTTCCCCTATGGGCAGAGGACGGACAAATTTTTTGAGGTTTGGGTTAGGGTTAGGGTTAGGGTTAGGGTTAGGGTTTGTGTTAGGGTTAGGGTTAGGGTTAGGGTTTGTGTTAGGGTTAGGGTTAGGGTTACGGTTTGGGTTCGGTGATGTGGTACGAGCCAGACGCAGCAGGTTTGTGGGTCTTGGGTTCGAGGAGTAGAAGAGTAGAAGAGGAGTAGAGGAGGGTTTCAGTTATGGTGGAGAAGACGAACCGGATTTCAAATGGGTTCTTGTGGAGAAGCCTGGGGAAGAGACGAACCAGAGCGGGAGAGAAGACGACGAAGCCTTCCTGGGGAAGAGACCGAACCAGAGATTGAAGACGTCTCGTGGGCAATCGAGCGGGAGAGAGTGCCTTCCTGGGGAAGAGACCGAACTGGAGATTAGTCGAGCGAGCGGAAGAGAGTGAGAGATGATTGAAGAAGAAAAGTGAAATATGCGTTTTTGATTTCAAATTTATTTCAAATTGCCCACGAGACGCCAGACGCCGTCGTTTTGTTTTTACTTCAAATCGCATTTCAAGTCAAACAAAATTTGCCCACGAGAAACAAAATTTGCCCACGAGACGTCGTCGTTTTTGAGCCGGTTACGCGCGCCGGTTCCCCACTGCGGTTGTAAGTAGAATTTTTGAGGGAATAAAGCTCGTCTAGAAGGTTTGATTGTAGAGTCATATATTGATAATGAGTGACATCCCTTTTGTTTAATGTATTTCTGTGAGGTTGATACTAGATTTACAAGACCAAACTGAAATTATGATGGTGGACGAGATATGGGAGTCTCATCGACATTTACCGTGTTTTTCTAGATAGTACGTCCAATAGGCGCATCAATTAATGATTGAGGAATTGATGTTGAATGCATTCTGGAGGTACAAAGGTAGGTGTTATGCACACTATAAGAAGTTCAGTACTACAATAAGGGCGCACCAAAATCCATTCCAAGTAATGCCACCAAACGAATAAGAGATGGTTTGTGATATGTTTGAAAATCTTGCTTATCAGGTAATTTCATTGCTATCTTTTTTAATAGTATATGATAGATGTATTAAACATATATACATAATATTTTTTTTGCAACGGAGTACTGTTAACAAAGTAAATAGATCAAATTTAACGATATACCATCATGCGAATTCTCGATCTTTTCATCATTTGTCTAACAAAATGGTAAGTTATTCTAGTCTCTATTAAATATTAACATATAATACATTTTTTATTTATTTAAGTTCTAATATAGATTTTTTTTTTGCATAAAAAAGAAAGTCTTGCTGACTATGATCTAATCCAATTGTATGCTAAATCACCTAAAAATCGTGATGGTGTTTGGACCAGTCTCGAAATAGAGACAAATTATGTAAGTTTAAATTTTTTTATTTCCATTGTGACTATATGTTTTGTTACTTATACTAACTAGTATGTTTTTATTTTTATAGGACAAGATGATATTTCTTAAGAAAACTGCTCTGATGCATTATCTGTCAATGATGTTCAGATCCTTTTTCAAGTTATTGGATCACTCTTTGGATATTTATAGAGCTTACGTTGTGTCAAACCATCCTCAATATCATTATCCTCTTTTCGAGCCAGATCGAATGACGGTAAGACTAATGAATTGGAGGAAATAACACTTGAGATATAACAATTGAGGTATAAGAAAAAAGAGTTGCTGACCCGATTAAATAAAGCAGCGGATCTTAAGACGAGATTAGAAAAGAACATGTAGAGGAGATTGGGGATGGAGGTATAAAAAACTGCACTTGAATAATTGCAGGCAATTATATCACAAAGCTCTATACCACCACCACAATTGTAAAAATTTATTTTTTCTTTTATTTTTTTATATTATTATGTTCCAAAACATTTGAACAATTGATATTTGAATTACAATGTGTAATACTAGTATGATATTTTTAATTAATTAAATTCAATTCTGTATGATTAATATCGTTAGAACGGTAAATTACCATTTATAAATTCATTCGAATAAAAATAGATCCATTCGAACAAAAAATAACCAATTCGAACGTTTATCGTTCAAATGGACATAATTTATATTCGAATAAAATTTATTGGTTCGAACTCTCATTTCATTCGAACAGGATTAAATATGGTTATTTTTTTGAATTAAAATTTGATTTTGTTCGAATAGACGTGTCGGTTCAAACTGACAAATATTCAATTAGAACAATTTATTGAGATGAAATTAGTTTGTCTCAAAAAAAATTTTTCATTCAAACAGTTTTGACTAGTTCTGCCAAATTTCATCTCTAAAAGTGATTTTTTGAGATGAAAGTTGAATTTCGTCTCTAAAAACCTTTTGAGACAGTCTTTTAGAGACGAAATAGAGATAAAATTTTTTCATCTTTAATTTTTTTTTGAGACGAAATTAGAGTTTTTTTAGACAAAATTTTTAGTCTGAAAAAACCATATCTCTTGTAGTGCTAATAGAAAAATCATTCTATGGTTAAAATATTGAAATTATAATCATCTGAACAAATGAAAAGAGCTAACACGAGAAAGTGGAATTGAGCTCACCACTAATATCCACTCTGAAATAAATTTCATTGCTGCTAATGCATAACATAGACTTTTGAAAAGCCGATAAGACGTCATGTACACGCGTACGTAGATGACTGGATACATAGAAAAGGTAATTCATATACGTAGATGACTAGCTAGAACGTACATGCATGCATATTGGGACTGCCCGCTGAGAGTACTTTATTCTTAGATTTCCGGGTCTGGTTGTAAAAGCTAGAAAATAAAATCAATGATCCCGCTTATTGCTTCTCCTAAGATTGCAGTAATAAGGAGATGAAGAGCCACTTTTATCACGGCCCAGTGTATCTTGCGAACCTTCCTTTGAGGTAAGTTATTGTGCTCAATTGCCAATCGTAAGGTTTGCCTTCCCGGATCGCCATTTGGATATTGGAGTTGATCGGTCTTCCATTTATCCAGAATCAAGTCCTGAACGCACGCCACGTGGTAACAGAAATTGCCACTGGTGGAGACATAAACCCAGCCATGGATATCTTTTGAGATCTTCCTGTTTTGGCATCTTAGACACTTTGAGGTGGGCCAGTATTTGGACTTCTTAAGTAGCCTTAGACTCACCGCCTGACCATCTTGATCATAACCTAGCAAAGCGAGCGGGAGCTTCAAACAACAAGGATGTATTACGTGTGCTTTGCTACACATAGATTGGTACCTGAACCCTTGGACGCCCTTCCCACACGCAACACAGAAACCAATACTTCTCTGTGAACGAATTTTATTATGAAATATGAACTTTTTGTCGTCGAAAAACTGGTGGGTGGTGGAGCTGTGGTGATCAGTTGCACCGCAGTGCTCGTGAAGATGAAAGTCGCACCCATTTTTGTTACACTGGTAACATGGATAAAACCCTAGTTCTTTACAGCCATCACATTTATAAGGTGTTTCGACACGACTGGTCCATTTTAGCACGTGTTCTGGGTGGCTAGAGTGCTTTAACTCAGTATATCTCACCATACTTTACGATCAATATCAGAAGCTAGCTAGCAGCTTGTCTTGAGTAATCGACTATCAATACTGCTGGCCTTTTTGTTGTTTGTCAGTCTCTCATGATCTCTAAATATTCCTAACCTGGCATGCACAATATATGCAATTAATTTGCTCGAAAACGTAAATGAATTTGGATTAATTTGAAATGAATTGTACTTAATATATAGTCAATTCTAAAAAACATTCGATACCAGATACGTACGTGCTTACCGCCTGGAAAAAGGATGATTTCGCATTTGAGAAACGAATTGGCCGGTGATCGATATATGAAAAAGCAAACTGATCTCGAATCTCGAATATGAAAAAGCAAGGAGTTTGAAGTCATATATATATAAACCATGAATTGTTCTGTTAATCACTTTCTCTTATTAATTTCTTCTCAAATTCGTGGTACCTTCCTAGCTAGCTAACAAATTAATTTTTCTCTCCACGTGGCCGGAGATCTAACTCTTTTTATTTGGGAAAACATCAAAATCGTACAACTTGCAAGACTAGTTCAAAGACCTCACGTGATTCATTCTTGTCTGAACATGATTGATGCTGTTAATGATTTAAAGACCTCAACCTAGGTGATCACAATGTGCATGCAGTTCGATCGTTAAAATGATCTGACAATTTACTATTTCACAGCCTTAATTTATGGTCGTATACATATTAATGAAGAAGGCACATATATCACTGCTTAAATCTCGAATTAGAGGGCCGGCTCGATTGTTGAAAACAATTCATAATTAAGGACGCCACAATTAATGCAATGATAATTGCAAGAATAATTAAGTGTAGTTAATTTCCAGATACCTATATATAATTAATTGGACACATTAATACATTATACATGAAGATACCTATTAAAATGTTCTAAAAACAAAATATTAATTTACTCCCATTGTTATATCGATCATAATAATCAGGTACCAAAACTGAGATACTAGCGACCTGATCAACATGACTAATTTTAACCATGCATCAGGTAAAGAGCCCGCTTCTTATTTGGTTCTTGGACCGAGCCAGTTTGCAATTTTTTTTTTTTTTTTTTATCATTATTCTTAATATGAAATTTGCACTTGCGATTTCTATTAATATGTTTTGCATGCAGGAATAAATTATATTAGACCAAATTTTATCCACCATATATATATATTATATATATATATATATATATATATATATTGACAGCTTAAAGGTAGCTTGTCATTGAGTCAAAGATCAGCCAACTTGCATTAATATATGGGTCCTTCTACATGGACCGATGGTTTGCAAATTATGGAAAATGATATAATTACAATTTTTTATAATTAATATTTAACTATGTGTTAAATGAGATATATTTTTGTTAAATAATTTGTAAAAGTAACATCATTCTTACATAAATACCCTCAATTTAATACATGATTGTATAAAAATGATAAGAAAGAATTGTAAGTACCATATCATTATTCTTGCGGTCCCCTTGGAATATTTTTTAATATATATGTTTTTGACGGAGAAAAAACAAAAACAGAAAAGAAAAGGTTTGATGCAGGCTGCTTAACGTAGGTACTACGTATTAACGTAGGCTAGTATACGCAGCATTAATATCCTCGACAGTAACTTCGAATTGACGTCTTCAATGTTTTCTTGCATTTTTTCTCCACTCATCGCACCAAGTTGCCGAATATTAAACAAACAACATTAATTAAGTACTCGAAGTCATGAGCCCGGTGATCTCAATCATACGGCCTACAACTCCTAATCAGTTGACCTTATTATTTAAGACAAATATGTACGTTTATACCAATTAGTCCAAATTAAGGGGCTGAGTTGATTGGGTTAGTCATGCTTCTCGTGGGGCTGACCCCCGCCTCTCGAGTGTATAACGCAGGGCCTAACTTGCTTATAACGCATGATTTAACGGCTATGCGATACTGCCATTTAAATGGCAATTGAAGGGTAGCCTTTAAGGCTAGTTGTGTGGAGTAGGCTATATATAATCTCTCTCGATTAGTTTTTTTGAATCATTTGAAATATAAAAAACTCTCTCTATTTTTATTTTCTCTTAAAATAGTATTTAGATTATAGATGTGTTGAGTGTTATTCTAATCTATATTATATAATACACTTTACTACTAAAAAGACATGTTTGAAGTTTGTTAAATTGAATAAATTTGTGGACAACTTAATAAATTGTGCATATTTTCAAAAGAACTTTTCAACAACGCGTCGAATCTCTTTTCCACGTTACCCTTTTGTTTTTTTTTCTAGTTTTCTTTGTCTTTGCACGACTAAGAACACGTTAGATATAGAGTTGAATACCTCGAAGTTTGAAATTAATGGATACATCTCATATCTTTTTCTCGATACCCCACCCACTTGGTAATAATTAAACTAGGTATAAACACCAACCATTTTTCTAATAATTGGAGGTGTCAGGGTATAAATGTAGAAAACCTCAAATGGTCTTAATTAATTACTGTTGATATTTTTTAATAAAATATATTAGTTGTAACGTTTGTTTATTGTCTAGTACCATTAATGGTGTTTTTTTTTTTTTTAATTCTTTTAGGCTATTAACGTTAGAGGCCGTTACCTTGGATTTATTGTTGACCATTATTGAGTCATGTCTTTTAAAGTTGATTTGTTTTTAAAAAAAAAAATTATGGTTGATAACTCTTGCTGCAATTACTGGTCAATGTCATGTAACCTGCATGCTCTAATTTCTTACCTTGCTTTTAGCAGACTCTTTCAAACTCCAGGTGGTTTTAGCTTTAATTGTTTTTTGTAATATGTATTAACGTTGTCTTCTCAATTATCTTGTTGCCGTTGTCTTTTGTTCTTGTAAATTAATGAACGTTTCACGTCTGGTGTTAATGCCTCATAGCTTGAATTCTTTCCGTGTTAGTCTTCGGAAACTCTTTACGTGAGTGTCTATTTTTCAAACAAATAGTAAAAACCGATTTTATGGCCTCTTGTACGTTTCTATCACTAATTACTCATAATTCCGTGCAGCTTTATTGAGGTTTTAATTACTTGGCAATTAGTTCTTGTATTTGAAATAGATCACCTAGAGGGGTTAACACGTATAGCTGTTTTTAAGAGTCTGACCGACTTATTATTTTGCGTACAATATAGAAGAGTTTGATTGAGGAGAAACAAAAGAAGTGTGCACATATTTTTGAGTGATTCTTCAGACAATAGAGAGGTGTTATTTGAATGGAATTTTAGGTTCAATCATTTGTGCAGAGTAGATTTGAGTTATACGATGATTAGTTGGGTTGTTGTGTCATAGAGAAGACAAGTCAAGAAGAGTTCTACTTCATCGATTCATTTGAAAAAATTCTATATACCGCAGAAGACTTGAATCTAATCCTTAAAGAGAGCGAGATTTTCATACTTTAATCCAAACTGATTTTATCTTAATTTTAATTTCATTGTAATTTTTATTTTATTATTGTGTATTTCACCAAAAATTACTTGTCCTAATGAAGGGAGCAAAAAATAAAGAAAGACAAAATAAATTGAGTATCAATACACTTACAATTATTTTATAACTTTATTTCAAATGAAAGGTGATTATATAATATTAAATTTAATTTTAATGAACGGATATAATTGCATATTGCATTAATTGGTTATATAATAAGTTATAAAGTAATTGTAAAATTTTTATAAATTTTTTATTTTTTATATTAATATGCCTACGATTAATAAAGGAATAAATGGAGATGTCGGACAAAATGTCTTTTTATTCTCGTAAACGAACGTTTCACGTCTGGTGTGGAGTTTGGGGCACCAACTAAGCCACCAGAAGCGCCCTAAAGCCAAGCCCATTAGCTAACATTGGCAGCCCATATGGTATCGTTTTGTCTTGATATACCGACCCAGTCCATAGTTTTGGGGTTGAAAAATCTTGAACTCCAAACTAAAGCCGCACCTATTTGCTCGAGTCCATACAAGGACTTGTAGTTGTTGAGTCGATGCAACCTGTCACAACAATTGACCAGAACGACCAATATTTGCTGAAGGATCGATTACGATCAAATCATGGCAACGCCTTGTCTTGACAGAATTTGAAATATAATTATATAGAGATTGAAATGAAAAATAGAAGAAGGGAAATGATGGAAACAACTTTAAAAACTACAATTTTTATTATTCAACTGAATACAAAACATATGGAAATTACATAGTGCTAAGATAAGATAAATATCTTAAAAAGTTGAAGTACATCTTGATAATGCATTGATTATTTTGAAGGATGTCTGGACTCTTGCGTAAGGAAATATAAATATACAAAAGTGCCCATAGTTAAGACTTCCTTGTACATGGGGCATCTTTTTATTTATGGGGACTAGTTAATTCAAGAATAGAGGTTGCAAAGCAATAGATACTGCGTTACCGAGAATTGCAGAAATGATGAGCTCGAGAACCAATTTTATCATTGACGAGCCCTTCTTACCAACATGGCTTCTAGTTAAGCCCGTTTGCTGCACCACCAAACTCGAGGTATTTTGTTGGTGGAAATAACCCTTCTTCCAGTTTTCCAGACACAAGTCCTTGACGCAAGCCACATGGTAACAGTATTTGCCACAGGTGGAGACATAAGCCCAACCCTCAAATCTCTTTTGAAACTTTCTTGTTCTGGCATATTAGGCACCTCGAGGGGATCTTTTCAGCAAGGTTTAGATTCACTCCACGATCAGTTATATTTGCTGGGAGCTTCAAGCAA
Organism: Cyclocarya paliurus; assembly: GCA_029856935.1. Classification (NCBI taxonomy): domain Eukaryota; kingdom Viridiplantae; phylum Streptophyta; class Magnoliopsida; order Fagales; family Juglandaceae; genus Cyclocarya; species Cyclocarya paliurus. The sequence goes on along the minus strand of JARVXP010000207.1, from coordinate 2,165,147 downwards.
TAAGGGTGCAGGACATGTGCTTTCTTACGCGTAGACTGGTACCTGAACCCTTGGACTTGCTTCCCACACGCGACACAAAATTTGGCATGCTTAGGGCTTGGAGATTTATCGCGAAACATGAAGTTGCCTTTCTTGAAGAATGGGTGTTTTGTGGAGCAACTAGAAGCTAAAGCGCACTCTTCGTGAAGATGAAAGTTACATACGGATAGCTTTTTGTTACATTGGTAACATGCCTCAAACCCTAGTTCTTTACAGCCATCGCACGTATAAGGTGTTGGGGAGCACATCAATTTAAGCTGGTGTCGGTGGCTAGAATGTTTTATCTCGGTGATTTTCGTCATGTCTTCTAAGAAGATTTGATTTGCCTAGTGTTGTCGTTTTCCTTGTCGTATGTTTGTCAATCTCAGAATTCCTGGACAATTCAAGCAAAAACAGTTAATGTTTATAAATTTGGGTAAGTAATCAGATAGATGATCTGGCAACGATTGAGAAAATAAAATTCCACCCACAAAGAAGAATTACTACTAGCGATCATGCAGTAGCTGCTAGCTTGATGATATATATGATCTTCAATGAGAAGGAGATATATATAAAACAAAAAAGCAAGTAGTAAGTAAATATAATATTCAACAAATATGAGTAAGCTAGGCGATCAACTAGTCATAACCGTGGGATGATACCGGCCAGACTCACTGCCAGAGTAGTACGTGCGAGATTCTTCCTCCTATTCTAGCAAGGGCATGTGAAATACTCGCTCCTTATGTTGTACCATGGACTTCTTGGAGTTCTGAAAACAAGTCTGTAAAATTTTCAGGCCAACTGAGAAATAAAGAAGCTAGGGTTCTAAATCAAAGACGAATATCTTAGGTATATAAAGGGCCAAGTCAAGATAAGACTATAGGCTTATCTTGACTATAAATATATATATATATATATAGTCAAGAGAAGACTATATATATATATATATATATATTCGCATGCTCACATGCAGTACACCATGCGCGCAGATCATATGTCATGGTGGAAGGTACGTAATTAAAACCTCTGAAGACTAGGTACTTCACTTCTTCATTAATGCGCCGATCGAGTATAAGGTCTTATATATAAAGTCATAGATCTAAGAAACTTCGTGGTATTTTCTTTTGCCAATATTTTCCTCCATCTAAACTATAATATATATAATTCACTTTCTTAATGAGCAAGCTAGCTGAATTTCATTTCATTTCATTTTCTTATATCGTTTTCAAAGTAGTAATTAAGTAGTACCTGGCCGGCAGCCGGTTCTTTTCATGATCTTAATTCTCAAATTGAGTGGGGGATACAAACAACTTTTTTAGGTTGAAACGCATAAAATAGGTTGATATGAGTTTAACTTTTTTTATAGAAAATTAAAAAAATAGTAGGTCTCATCAATAATTGGTTTGAGATGAATTGAGTTTGATTCAACAAATAAACATAGCTTAAATTCAGAGATGAGTTAAGATAGTTTTAGATGAGTTGAATAAAATATTGTTAGAATATTTTTTTTTTAATATTATTATTATTTTAGGATTTGAAAAAGTTGAATTGTTTAGTATATTTTGTATGTAAATTTGAAAAAGTTGTAATTATGAGATATATGAGTTGAGATAAGTTTTTAATTTAAACCGAGGCTAAATGACCTAACTTCCATGGACAATTTTGATCTCTTCCTCCTTTTTTCCTTTCGACCAAGATTTTCTTAGGGAAATTTTATCACTTCAGGTCATGTGTCATTTGTCAGGTTCCTTGACTCTCTAATTGAGAGGTGAGTTCATTTTGAGTCAATTTAAAATTGAGAATAATGCCGGAAATTAATTGGGTTTTATTTTTGGGACGACTTAAAAATAAAAGCATCTTATATATTATATATAATGTTCAGGAAGTTGCATGGTAAAAGTTATGAGCTTCCAATGCGACGATACAAAGATCAATTGTGATGGCGACCAAATACCGTGCAAAGGTACAATTATTCAAATTAACTTCTAATGGCCGACTACTGCTCGATCGTTTCCTGATGCAATTGTATTGTACTGTTTATCCAAGTTCCAATCCGGAAATTCAAGTATACCTGGATTGGAATCCGAGTTTCAAAATCGGGTCAGAATCCGGACCGGATTACCCAAGTCAAACTTGAGCCGGGACCCGGATTGAAACAAATTTTAAAAAAATCCAGAACCCGGGTTCTCGGTTGCACCCTTTTTTTTTAATCAAAGCTTACATGTTATGAATATTTTTTCATAAAAAAATGTTGATGCAACATTCAAACTCTATTTATTTAATTTTTTAAATCAAAACCTACATGTTCCTTAACTACCAATAAAAAATCATACCGGTCTGGATTTATTTCGAACCGAAACTCGAGTTCCAAATCGGACCGAGATAAAACCTGACCTGGATGAACAGGCCTACTTAATTGTATAATTGTGGAGTGACTATTATTTAGTATGATTCAAACCATCAAATAAATAAGCTAAAAATGAGATAAATAAATAAGAGATGGAATATTATATGTATTTGAAGTCTTGAAGAATTAACGACTCATTTGGATAGTGAGATGAAATTAGATAATCTGTGAATAGTGATGAAATAGTTTGAATTGAGATTTTTATGAAATTTTGAGAAATGAAAGAGAATAAGTTGAATAAAAATATTATAAACTTAAGATATTGTTATAATATAATTTTTAAATGTTATTTTTTTGTATAAGTTATTTTTTTTTTGTGATTTGAAAATATTGAATTATTTTTATGTTTTATTTTAAAGTTAGAAAAAATTGAATATTTAGAATTGAAAAGTATTTATGTTTATATTATTTGGATATTGAGATAAAATGGGATGAAACGAGAGATGAGATAGATGTGGGGTTCTTGCTGTCCAAATCAGGCCTTAATATGTTTTGGCACAAAAATAAACATCTCGGTTTAGCCATTGTCTAAAATTAAGAACACATGATAATTGTGGAGAGGAGACTTTAGCAAAAGAAATGTTACTATGCTCTTTAATTTATACTGCTTGAAAAATGGTTGTGGTGATATAACGCGGAACCGAAAACTCTATGGAAGCCGGTGATTGGTTATAAATATGGAAGTGTGTGTTGGGAGGGAGGGTAGTAGAGAGGTAAATAGGCCTCGCGAAGTGGGGATTTGGAAGCATATCAGTCGGGGATGAGAGGTGTTTTCTCATCACACTAGACTTGTGTTGGGAGATGGTTTTAGAATAAAATTTTGGAACAATATATGGTATGAAAATAATACATTAAAAGATTTATTATTTTTAGTATTTAGGATGGCATGTGAGAAAGAAGCTTCGTGGCTGATTTTATGGTGATAGCTGGGATCAAATAGAGTGGAACATAATCTTTAGCAGGGCAGCTCAAGATTGAGAAGTTGATAGTTTTGAGGAGTTATTTTGACTTCTATATTCTATAAGACTAAGCATCCAGGGAAATGATAAGTGTGGTGGGTATCGGCAGGTAAATGCACATTCTTGGTTCGATTGTTCTATAAATCTCTCACATAAGTGCAGAACACTCAATTTTCATAGATAATATAGTGTAATAAGGCACATCTTAAAGTGACTTTCTTTGCATGGTCAACTTTATTGGGAAAGATCTTTATGACGGATAATTTGCGAAGACGTGGGGTGATCATAATAGACTAGTGTTATATGTTCAAGAAGAGCGGTAAAATTGTAGATCATCTTCTACTGCATTGTGATGTTGCTAGAACGTTATGGGTTGAGGTGTTCAGGAGATTAGAGGTAGCGTGGGTTATGTCTGCCATAGTGGAGGTGCTCTTAGCTTGTTAGACAAATCTAAGAGGTATTTCACAAATCAAAGTCGTGTGAAAAATAGTTTCTATTTGTATTCTATGGTACTTATAGCAAGAGCGAAATTACAGGACGTTAAAAGTAAGGAGCAATCATTTGAGGATCTTAGATCTTTTTTAGTTAGAATGTTATGCATGCGGGCCATTAGATTTTAATGGTTTAGACTTGCATGATTTTCTTAGTTCATTTTCTCCTTTCTAAATTGATGTTTTCTCTTGTATATCATTTTATGTACTTGGGTTATACTTATTCAATTAATACAATCGCTTACTTATATATATATATATATATATATATATATAAATTATACTGCTCAATTTGTCTCTTAATGTGATACTACAATATGGTACCATATGCTTTATTAAAAAAATATACAAACATAAATGATAGAGGAAGTCTAGAGTTTTACGGTCTTCATCTTTTTATATTTCAAAGTACTATTTTGTTTTAAATATATATTTTTAATTTTTTTTAATAAATCATGTAATATATTACGTTAAAGTAGACAAAATGAATAATATAAATTAAAGGCATTAGTTCTCTTTCGCAAAACAACCCAATAACTTGCCAAGAAAAAAAAGAAACCCCAATAACTAATGAAAAATGTTACTTTATTCACTCCATTTGGCTCTTTATTTTAATACTTCATATATTTTAATTTGTTTTAAATTTTTTTATTTAATAATTAAAAAAATAACTATTAATGTATTGATATAATATAAATTAAAAAATTAAAAACAAAATTTTTAACTAGCGGGAAAATGAGCGGTGCTGCCGCCCATAATTAATTGGCAGTTCGAAATAAAAAAATAATTCCAAATATATATACGTGTTTGTAACTTTGTTTCCTTCGAAATGTACTCCATAAAATCTAGAAGGGATTACTATTGGCAGTTCATGGTTAGGCAATGGAGACGCCCCCAGACTAGCATCCACTGTCTCCTACTTCGGTAAGAGCACAGACTACAATCCTATTAAAAAAAAAAAAAAAAAACCTTCAGGTCGGAACCGGTGTAAACTTTTAATTTACACCAGCCAATAAAATGCGAACACGTAAGAGACTCACATAATTTACTGTGAGTGCGCGCTGAGAGCATTTTTCCTTTGTTTGTTTCTCATTCTCGGCTTCCCTTTCACTCTTGGTCTCTCCCTCATCACCACGAATCAGGTCCCTCTCTCACACACACTCTCTCTCTCTCTCCAAACAGATCCTGTTCATCTTCCACTCTCTCTCTCACTGACTTCGTTCGTAAGTAAAGAAGCCGATTAGGTCGCGAGTCTCTCACAGACTCTCTCTCTCTTTCTCGCAAACTTCTCTCGCATTCTCTCTCTCTCTCTCTCTCTATCCAACTGAAGCAGCAACCAAGATCTCTTCTCAACAGGTCGCAAGTCAAGACTCTACCACCTGCAGATGAAATAGGAGGGACTTTTCAAGATGAACCGTCGATTTCCCTCTTTGAAATAGAAATCATCAAGTCTGGGTTGATGATTCTCAACCTTTTTCTCAATTGGTTGTGAACTCATCGATTTCCCTCTTCTCAATTTGGAACCCATCTCCTTAATTAATCTCTGCAAGTGGTTTAATACTCAGTTATGGTAAATTTTAATACACTTTAACGTTTTCTGAAAACTCGATTTGGTTTCTGGAGACCATCTCCCTGATTAACGTTTTCTCTCTCTCTGTTTGTTTAGTTAGAATGGGAATGGAATGTGTGAAACCGGCGTTGAAGACTAATTTTAGGAAGGAAATGACTGTAAAATCAAATCCCACAAAGTGGTTTTCAAGGATTTGTTGCCTGGGAATAGACAAAATGGCATGGGTTGCGACAGTTTTTCTATGGACAAACTCCTAAACTTGTCTAATGAAGATGGGTTTGTAAAGGAAGAGCCAAGAAGAAAAGAAAGAAAATAAGGGATTTGTCTCTGTTTCCCATCAGCAGGACCACCAAAATATATACCAGCATCACTTTCTCTACCAAAGACGAGTTTGGCTCCGAACTCAATGTTTCAACTTTCCTTTTTTTGAATTCCACTCCTTATAATACATTGGTTTATGCATATATAAAATTATTATTTTTACATAATTATTTTTTTATTTAAGTAAAACTCTCACATTAACTTATGCATATTTGAGATCAAATATTATTATTAATTTTTTTTTAAAATCAAAATTTTTATATATATTTTGTAATTAACATCCACTATATATATTTGATATTAATAATATAAATGTAATAATAAAAAATATAATTTTTTTATATATTATATTAAAAATATAATAAAAATAATAAAATATTATAATAATAAAATGAATGTGTACGTGAAGATTTGTTATGTTATTGAGAGAGGAAGAAGAGGAAAAGATTAAGAGAGAAAGAGTGGAAGGAGAGAGAAATAACAATTAAAATATGTTTGATGGAGTTAATAGTTGTTATCTAAATTTGGATAATAACTGTCAACTGCTAGCTAAATTTATGCATATGCATAAGTCAATATGGGTATTTTTTGAGTCATATTATGTAAATATAATTTTACATATAAAGATACATAGACCAATACTAATGCTCTTATCCATTTAAAAGTTTAACGAAAAAAGGCTGGAACTTGAGCCAGTAAAGCCTTGTTTTATTTTTCCTTCTCATATTATCCATTCCTATTTTGAAGAGAGAGAGAAAAATGGGTGATGAAATGGGAGAAAGATATCGGGAGAGAAAATGTCCCTACCAAAAGTCTCTACCGATCTCATAGAACCAATTTTATTACATTTTTAGAAAAATTCTTACGTGCCATCTTCTGATTGGGTGGTGTAAGAGCATCTACATTTCATCCCATATATCACTATTATTCTTAAGTTATAGGAAAAAATTTAGGAAAAAGCTCAAAAATACCCTCCCATCCCATTCTTTATTTTAGAATTTTGTTTTAGGAGATGAATAGTGATTCCTTATATATAGAGAGTCACTATTTATCCCCTAAATCATATTTTATTAATATTTTATTCTAATAAATAAAATAAATTATTCTTCCAATTATTTACACTTTTTTTTATACTCATATTTATTATAATTTTAAATATAAACATAATATATATTATCATACCCATAAAAAAAAAAATTTTAATTTTTTGTTTAAAATATTCACTAGAGTAATACTTCAAAACATAAGAAAAAAATATTGAGTAGTTAAGTTTGTAAATGGAAGTGAGAGAAAAAAATAATAAAAAAAGAATAATAGAATATTATTTTAATAGAATAGAGAAAAAATAAAAAATAAAATATAGAAGATTTTTTAAAGATAAATAAAATTTAAAATAAAATTATAAAGAATGTCTTTTTTAACTAAAATTAAAAAAAATATATAGAGAATCTAACGTGGGCGCTCTAAAAGGTATAAATATACAAATTCTGCTGCCAGGCACTCCCAGAAAAAAGTACAGAGCTTCGGGCTGCGTTTGGTTTTCAAGTCAAATTTATCTCATTTCACTTATCATTATAATTTTTTTAAATTTTAATATAAAATATAATAAATAATTCAACTTTTTCAAATTTTAAAATAATAATAATATTAAAAAATAATATTCTAATAATATTTTATCATTTAAACTCAACTCAACTTACTTCAATATCCAAACGTACCCTCAAACTTTGGCACCTCAACTAAACAACTGAACGCGCTCCAATCGCGCGTTTACATGGCATCGTCTTTTCGCAGCCCAAAGTCCCACACGCACTCAAATTCACACAAGTTCTTGTCCTCTTGCAGGGTGCGCATCATACACAGCACCAAACGCTAGTCGCAACTGTGGTCGCCACTGTTCCTTGGTCAAAGACTCAAATCTAGAACCCCTCTCTCCCAGTTCTTCCTAGGGAGCTCACAGGGCTGCAATCTCACACCTTTCGTAACCAGAGATCCCCCAGGTAGCTCCAATTTTGAAGGTGATATTCTCCCTTGCTCACATTTTTGGCTTCATTTCTTTCTATGCATGCATGAGCTTGTTTAGATTATATGTCCTAAATGTATTATCTTTCGTGGGATTTATTTTCCTTCTGTGTCTCGCTTTTGGAGTTTGAGGCTCTAGAATGCTCTGTAAAAGTCAATTCCGTGGTCCTTTTCGCCGATCCGTTTACTTCTTCTTGATTATGATTTGTATTTTAATAATTCAGTAACGAGTTCTAGGCATTAGATCATTTGGGTCTAGTTAAGAATAACTGCTCTATTATTGGTTTCATGTATTTTGAATGTCTGAGGCCGCTCGAATTATGTGAGGTATTGTGGTCTCAAACGCGAGATAATATCAGGTTTTTGTCAACGGTTCAAAACATTGAGCTTAATAGGGTTGATTGGCTTCCCAATTATATGGAATAATTCGTTTAAGATGTAGTTCTTGGTGTTATATTCAATGTTCTTTGGTCTGAGGTTGTCCCGTGGTTCTACCAAAAAAAAAAAAAGAAAAACAGATGCAAAAGTAATTTAGAAAAATGTTTTTGTAGTGTTGGGTCAGAGCCGAGCTGGTGAAGCCCCATTTTCCAATTTTTATCATCAGTTGCGTGCCATGAAAGGGGTATTTAGTAAGATTTTGGATTTATTTTAGGGGTTCCATATTACCCTTAATCATGTCCACCTGCTCTCTTTATGCTCTGGTTATGATAATTTCACTCCTTAGTGGTCATATTCAATGAACTAGTCCACGAAGAAAAGTAATTAGACTAATGGAAATTACCCGCAAGAAAAAATGTGAAAGCTGATTTCTTTTTATTTTGCCTAATTCCAGGTACTTTTTAACTTTTAGGGGACTTGCAATGGGTTGCAGCTCAGACGAAGATACAGATATTAGTGAATCTGAAATGGATGAGTATGAAGGTAAATCTTATGAAGAATTGAAGAATGGGAATCACAGCTTCAAAAACTCGGACGAGACATTTTCTTGCCCATACTGCCCGAAGAAGAAAAAGCGGGTTTATCAATATAAGGAACTTCTTCAGCATGCTTCTGGGGTGGGAAAAAGTAGTTCAGAAAAGAGAAATACAAAAGAGAAGGCTAATCACCTTGCTTTGGTGAAATATTTGGAAAATGATTTAGCGGGTCCATCAAAACCTGCTGGCAAGAGTGATCCTCCAATTGACTGTGACCACGATGAGAAAATTGTGTGGCCTTGGACAGGAATTGTTGTTAACATTCCTACGAGACGAACAGATGAGGGGCGATATGTAGGAGAAAGCGGATCCAAGATGAGAGACGAGTTGAAAAGTAGAGGGTTCAATCCCATAAGAGTCCACCCTCTCTGGAATTTTCGGGGTCATTCAGGAAGTGCTGTTGTGGAATTCCACAAAGATTGGCCTGGGTTACATAATGCTATGTCATTTGAGAGAGCTTACGAGGCAGATCATCATGGGAAAAAGGACTGGTATGCGAAGGATAGCCAAAAATCCGGTCTCTATGCTTGGGTTGCTCGTGCAGATGACTACCATTCAACCGAAATTGTTGGGGACCACCTACGAAAGATTGGAGATGTTAGAACCATTTCTGAAATTATGGAGGAAGAAGCCCGGAAACAGGATAAACTTATATCTAATCTGACAAGCACTATTGAGTTGAAGAACAGGCACTTGAAAGAGATGGAGGAAAGATGTAGTCAGACTTCAGTCTCCCTTCGGAACTTAATAGAAGAGAAAGATAAGCTCCTTCAAGCTTATAATGAAGGTTCGTTTTGTTATAGAGATTTATTTTCTTAAATTACCTGAACCAGATCATGATCCAATATACTGCACTTGTTGGGTAAAATAAAAGACGTATTTAGCTATTTAAGACTAGATTTCACCATATTGGATTTGTTACCATACATTCCTTTCTCGTGTCAGGCTGTTCTAGTGACATTATTCTATGCCATGTTTGTTTGCATCACAGATATAAGAAAAAGACAAATGAGTGCAAGGGATCACTTTCAGAGGATTTTTAATGACCACGAAAAGATTAAATTGCAACTGGAATCTCAGAAAAAAGAACTTGAGGTGCGTGGGATAGAATTGGAAAAGCGTGATGCACATAACGAAAATGAAAGCCGGAAGCTTGCTGAAGAAATTGAAAAGGTATAATTATTTTTGGCCTTGATTACTGTCACAATTTCTCTTATAATTCAATGATTCCTACTACTGGATTTTTTAAGATTAAAATTTCATGGGTCAACGAAAATTTTAGTATGAAAGAAATGGTCAAGTTTCTCTAACTCATAATGGATATTCCAATATCTCAATTCTGTCTAGAAGTGGAAGAGAAACACTTTTACCACAAAATGATCACAAAACGATTCAAACTTATTATCATCAAAGCAAGTCCTGTTATTTGTTTAAGGGTTATCCAACCAATTGCAGCATTGGTTGAATTTTTTAATGACTTATGCATGCTTGCAAGAGATATTCTTGACCGTGCCTCTTTTTGTGCTTCTATCAGAATGCCATTAGAAATAGCTCCCTGCAATTGGCCTCTCTGGAGCAGGAAAAGGCTGATGTAAATGTATTGAAACTGGCTGAAGATCAGAAGGTTTGTTAGTTGTTTTTGAGTGTTTAAACAATAACATGAACATTTACTTGAACCAGTTATATATTACCCTTTGTTTTTACACAGAGGCAAAAGGAAAAACTTCATAACAGAATAATTCTACTGGAAAAGCAACTAGATGCAAAACAAGCACTGGAGTTGGAAATAGAGGGATTGAGAGGGCAATTAAATGTCATGAAGCACATGGGAGATGATGAAGATGTAGAAGTTCTGATAAAGGTGGAGGCAATACTTAAACAGTTGCGTGAAAAAGAAGGAGAACTTGACCATTTAGAAGCTCTGAACCAAGCTCTAATAGTGCAGGAGCGCAAGAGCAATGTTGAGCTGCAAGACGCTCGAAAAGAATTAATTAGTGTAAGTTCTTTTCCTGCTTCATTTATCAAAGTTGCAGAAAGATGCTTTAATTATGCAGATGAAATAAAATGGTGTTTATTTACCAATAGTAGTTACTAGTTAATGAGTTAACTGGAATACTTGGATTGCCAGTATTCTACACTGTGGCATCAATTTAAACCGTGGATCATGAGCCGGCTTGTTGGAGTTTTCCTTTTGTTCTGATATACAGTATTAATCTTAATACAAGTTCCCATGACTTGTGAGGAAAGACTAATTCTCTTTCTCTCTAGGGCTTGAATGAAATAGCAGGTCGTGGTGATATTGGGGTTAAGAGAATGGGAGAACTTGACAATAAGCCATTTCATCAAGTAATGAAGAGAAAGTATAACGAGGATGAAGCAGATGAGAGAGCGTCAGAACTGTGCTCGTTATGGGAAGAATATTTGAAAGACCCTGACTGGCATCCTCTTAAAATTACCTTGGTTGAAGGGAAACATCAGGTGTTATTCTTAAATTCATAAGATCAGGTTTTTCTAGATATTACTCTTAATAAACCTGTTCCACGGTACATAGTGCATGTTATTTTTCATCGGTGTGATATATTTTGCATTTCTTTATATGTGCTCGTCGGGCATAATAATTCATTTCTAAGGATGAAACAAGGAATTTGATTACAACCAACTCAAATATGCGTCTGCCCACCGAATTGAGCAGAAAAGCCTCCAACTGTATGAGAAGGGTTCTTTAGCACGTTCGTCTCTAATTTTCTTCTTTTAGTTATGATTCTTTGAAGTTCTACACTTTATTCTGAAGTGTTAATGCCTGAAAGCTTAAGTTGCTGGACACTTGCACATTTTGAGTGCATCATACTTGCTATTGCCAGATGTGCAGACCACATTACTATATGTATTCTGTTCTTGAAATGATGGCTGCTGTTCCTAAATAGGAGCAACTTGACAGCTTTACCTTCCCTTAGATGTACTTTTCCAAGCAGCTGGGTTTTTGTTATTGTCAGTTATCCAAAATTCCCATTCTATATGTGACATTTGTGTTCCTATTCTGGATTATTTTGGTTATGCCTGCCAAATATTCTGTTGCTTATATGGTTAGATAGTCTGAATTTGTGAGCTACAGTGGCAAACTCCCTTGCCAATGATATGCCTGAACGTACGAGCTGCTTGCATGTCTGTTTGGTCATTTGTGGATGTCCTCTCATGTAGCTTACCTGGAATTTGCTTTCTGCCATCCATACGTATTCATATGCATCTGCACTAGTTAATTTGGTCCGGGTGTGCATTTTGATACAATTTTTTAGTGTTACAGACTCCCAGAAATGATATGAAGCATTATATTGCCTAATTCACTATTAAAGCTCTTCACTAATTAGTGGCAATGCTATTCCAATTTTACCAAAGTCCATATTTACTTTGCCACCCTTTTCACATGATGGGGTTAACTTAAAATGAATGTTATTGTTTCAGAATGTTATAGATGCTGAAGATGATAAATTGAAAGGTCTGAGGAACGAATTGGGTGATGAAGTTTACAAGGCTGTGACTACAGCTTTAATGGAGATAAATGAATACAATCCAAGTGGGCGGTATATAACATCAGAATTGTGGAACTACAGAGAGGGAAAAAGAGCTACACTCGAAGAAGGAGTCATATTTATACTGAACCAATGGAGAATAGCTAAACGCAAAAGGGGAATGAGTTAGAGGTCAGTGTTTCGAATGGTGTATTATAGACATTATGGGCTGATAATTTTCTTTTCATAAGAAAATTAAGGGTTGATAAATGAATTGGTATTAGTGGTGCTGATGAATATATTTGAGCTTAGCCTTTTCTACCTTATTGACCAGGTTTTTGCTACCTACACTAGGCAGCATTCCTTGGGTGGTTATTGACATGCTTTTACTTCATAGTCTAGGTGCTGTCTTTTCATGGTAAAAAATGGGCATGGCACTTAATTTTCTTTTTTTTTTTAATCTGTAAACAATTTTTTATTGATCAAAAGAGTAGGCAAAAGCCCAGTATACGGGACATATACAAGAGACTTCATTTTCTAAAAGCAGTATCCGCAAATATTGCATTTGCATTCAGCTCAGTTTGTATCTACATCAGTAGTCTAGATAGCGTTATAGTAGGTAATGTACTCATGATTTCAGTAGCACGCGAAGCCATATTGATTTTTTCTTACATGAAAACATTGTTGCTAGTGTGCAGGAAATAGCATATGTGTCTCCAAACGAAGCAATGCTGTAGCTAATTTGGCATTTGGAAAACTCGCTACCATGAAGAATGAGCTGGCCCATTTGCTTATCGATTGGACGCGATTAAGGCATTTTTTTTTCCTTTGGAATTATTTCTTGTAGGGGGATTTTCTTTTATCCACGTATCAAATTTGTTGAAATAGACTGTATTCGTCCATTCTGGCTAATGCCGTGGGCGTGCATTCCTAAGGTTCACGGATGGAAACCTATTTGACAATGTAGCCTGAGATCTCGAACTTATGTTTCAAAATAAATTCTTTCCCTGATTCTCGATCGTTAAGAGTTACTATTGTTGTCAAATTCAACCAACATCAAGGGGTGGTGTTGATATTAGTTCCAAGATACACTCAAACATCAAACATCATTGGTTTAGAACAAAACCCTAGTCCATTCGTAGCTGATTGAAATAAGTGTGCATCAGCTTTCTTCTTTACCGGGCCCTTAAAGCCAGATTGATGAAGAATAACACAACCTGAATTTGTATTATGGTCTGTGGGATTAAACTCCTTGCAACTGATGTTTTAGTATACATGCTCTTCAGACTTCTGGCGCATTGCAATTGTTGATATGTTTTGTGATAACTGATAATACTTTCAACTTCATCAGAAAGCATTGGTTAACAAAACTAAAAAACAAACATTAGATGCTTACACAATTGACTGTGTTTGAGGTGAGAATACGCTTGTGTTTATGTATTCTCGTCGAATCAACGGCCTTTTTGCTACTAGATCTAATTTCCGAAACGGGTTTGACTTTGAAATCGAAAACTGCTATCGGAGAATTACTTTCAGGCCGTGTGATTAGGCAGCGGCCAGACAACCGTAGGGATGGTATACACAGATGGCGGGTTATTCTATCTCGTTTTCATCTACAAAATTCCATCTCACATTTTTCTTTCTGATATCTATATATATATATATATATATATATATATTCTTTATGAAATGCTTCCGTCATTTTAATTCTTCAGCAACTTGTAAACTCAAATGGAAAGCTTGAACGTTGTCAGACAATTGGTTATTAGATATAGAGCGGCGAATAACTCATCCATAGCAACTACGTAATTAACTCGAAGATTTATAGTAGAAAATGTTGGAAATATTTTTAAAATAAAATATATATTATATTTATTATTACTAATATATTGGGATTTATTTTTGGAAGTTATGAATTATTTTGGAAAGAGAGAGATTAAGAAAAGTTTGTAAGCAACAGCTTATGGTTATAACACTTTGGGTCTATATGTATACTATAAGACATTATCTGGCTGGTATTGAGTCTCTGAATTTAACCGGACTGGGTTCGAGTCACGCCTCCCTCAAAGGAGAGATTTTTTGTTGATTTATGTAGAGTGCGCTCTACGTAGGCCGCATGGCTCATGCGTTGTAACGCATGAAAGGGGCACTAGCGCATGGCGCTCAAAGGCCACAATTCTTGGAAAATGAAGTGTAAAAGTTGAAGGCGTTTGGGATCGAACCCAACCAGTGCAATCTCTTTGGGAAGGAAGCAACATGATTGTTGGTGCGTCCAACAATCGTGTCATTTGGTAACAGGTATAGATATATAATACCCATTCATAACAGATTCAGAAAAATGAAAGTTACAACTTTTCATTCACAATCTTTGACCCTCTATAAATAAACCTACAAATTTAATATATATTTTTTTTAGAGAATGATAAAGTTCAATAAGGGAATTTCAAAATTCTCTCTCCCAAAAGTTTTCATTTATTCAAAACTTGTTATTAGGATATGTTCATTCTGCAGAGAATAGATTTCTAATTTTTTGGTTGAATAGTAAAATCTGAGAATATTCGAGATCTAATTTCGTGTGTACATAACGTAGTTAGACAAACAGACTTGTTCTAGACTTCATTATATCTTGAAGGTAAATTCACTTGTAACCCGTGTGCATACCGTTATTGGTGGGGGTGAATATTGTCTTAAGAAAAACGACATTTATAATGCAATTTGAAGCAAAATTTTCTCGCTATTTTCTATTTTGCAGCCCTTTTTGAACCAACAGAAAATGGAGGACTTAGATATGAGTTGGGGATAGGCTAAGATAGCTAGCCGTTTTGGTTTGATTACCTTTTCAACGCATCAAAGTAAATATTTGAGTCGATTAGGCATTAAACAGCAAGGTCAAGTGTCCTTGAGCAACGGTGGCCAGTGGGAAGGAAAGGAAGGGGAGTCGCGCTGATGACATGGGACTGTTGAATTAGCTCGAATGGTTGTGATCGCAATCCTATTTCGTATGAAATGCCAGAAAGACATTGACCATGATTCTCTTATTGTGTGGTACCACTACACTTGCTTGTGTGGTTGTTTCACCCTTTTCAAATCTACCCCTAATCCAATTAGATGGTGCATTTTCATTCGCCCTTTTTTCGCCAATAGACAGACCATGGACTAATTTCAAGTTTCCAACGCCGGATTACTTTCATTCGTGAATACAGAAGTTAGCCGGCAACCAAGAAGTTTCTACTTGCAACTGTTAAAAAGATATTTGAAAAGTCGAGCCTCTACTGCACAACCTAGCTGTACTTCAAATTATAGCAAGAATTTCAGTCGATTATGGTCAATTCATTGCCTGCCTGCCACTTGAACTTATCTCGCAATGATAAATTTTTCCATGAGAAATTCAGAATCAAGACCGGCCATATTCCTCGCATTGGAATGATGTTTCAGAATTTTAAATTCACTGATGCACACAATCTGAAACGATTCACCGAAGACCAAACTAAATTAAAATACTTCATCATTCATATTGTATAGATAGGTATAGATTAAAAAGAAGAAGAAGAAGAAAGGCCGCGGGCTTTCATAAATTAGCAGCCACTTCAGCGCCTAACATTCACTTTTTGCTTTCCCTTTTTTCCCTTTCACCATGACCATCACTAATTGATCACAACACCCCTACCCAGAGTCAAAAAGTTTCACCACCACCAACACACTTTCCCGCATTTTCTTACTCTTTTCCCGCACATCAAACTTTCCAAGAAAAACAAAATAAACGGAAAATATTAAATTAAAAAACACAACATTATATTGAGCGGGAAACTCGAAATTTTTCTCAAACCCTGAAATTCTTCCCAGTGAAAGTCTGTCCAAACTGCCAATTGGAAGGGACAATGTTCCATGAAGTGGAGCTGCGACGGTCACTTGCTGTGACCCTGAAGGAGATTGATTGACCAACCAAAACTACATTTGACTGCCAATTCTGACCCCAGTTACGGCTCATAGCCATCCACCCGGTCCTTGACCCCTTTACGCTTACCCTTGCTATATCCCCTGCACCCGCGACATTGGTTATCAGAACCAAATTGAAGTAACGAAAGCCGTTGATCGTGAACCTGATCCCTCCTCGCTTTCGGCACGGCACCCTACACAAAACATACGAGAATCAAAATTATTTTATTTTTGAAACTTCAGGATTTTATCAACTCAATATTTAATAAATAATATATATATATAAGATTACAAATCGTTTAAAATGGTTGGTCATCCATGCAAGCTAAAATCTTCACTCTTAGACCTATTAAAGACATAATGACAAAATACAATAAATGATAATTGTTTGGTCATTCCGTTTTCAATGGGAAGTTATATATTTATTTAAAGGAAAAGGCTGGGTCAAAACCAGAACCCTTTTCAGATTGATGGTCGAGATCATACGTCACGCAAGCCCCGGCCCAGTTCTGCGCTCTGTCCGTTGTGGTAAGATTAGGACGTGACAACCGCGGAGGACACATAGGAGCTGATTCTGATATGTCAGCAATTGATGGACGGTTCTGATTTTATTGACTAAATTTCAAGGTTCTACGATGGAAATCTCTAGGGAATCAAGTTTTTGTGATACTTTCACTGCTCAGAGGGCTCAGTAGTCAGTACAAGTGGATGAAAAAACAGTCAACGGCCCGTCGCATTGCTTGAGGTGGCTTGATTTAACGATTGTCATATCGACATTAATCCCTGGTCATGTTTCTTAAGAGGTCCACATCTTTTACAGGCATCAAACAGAGCTCCGAAGAGCTGACGGTCAAAGAAAGCTAAAAAAATAAAACGTAGTTTAAAGGAGAGGCTTACCGGCGGTAAGAGACGGGAACAATGCCGGCACGGTACTCAGCGATCTTGAGGAACATGGGCATGGCGAGGTCGAAGTGGGGCCGAGGAGGGTTGCACCACCCGCCATTATCATTCGGAAGCGCATAGTTGGGAGGGCAAAAGTTGGTGGCGGTGACTAAAATGGAGGGGCTACCTGAATGGCACCATTGTGGGTCGTTAGCGCATTTGATCTCGAAGCAAGACCCGCAACTGTACCCGTTGTTGAACAGGACAGTGCTCAGTGCAGCTGTGTTCACGCCGTAGCCTTGGCTGTAAAGGTTTCCGTAGCCACAAGCGCCTCCTGTGGAGAAAAAAAAGAAGAAAATCACATGAATATGAGAAAATAGCTTTTCAAGATTTCCCAAGAAGAGTGAAAGAATGACAAATGAATTTTCCGGGAAAAATTCGAAAATGGGTTTTTAGAGTTAGTGAAGAATGTGAGTCTTGGTGAGTGGATAAAACCGGTGAAACAGCCATGAAGTGTCTGCTCTTTTGTGGTTTATTTGAAAATGAGACCCTAAGTCCATGGTTAATAAAGCTTAAAGGACTTGAAAACAGAGCTAAAAACAGGGTACTAGCTAGATTGAGAGGTTTTCAATTTCTGTAGACTTGATGAGGTGGGACAATGAGTGAGAAATACAATACCCATAGTTCCAGAGGCGTCACTGCCACCGTAGAAAGTAGCATGAGCGGTCTGCCATGGTCCACCGGAGTAAACGCCCGGGATTCTGGCGTCAGCCAGAGTCAAAAGTGCCATCAGAGAAAGAATGCAGGCCATGGCAGTCATGACAGCCATATCTTAGAAAGCTCCAAAGTATACAGAGAGATATGGCTCAACCCTTAATATTGTGTCTGTGTGGAAGTGGTCTGAACTCTGGAGGCTGTTAGCAGAAGAAGAGAGTTGGGTGCTATTTATGGAAGCTGAGAAGGCAATTGTCATTTTTCTATTTTTTTTATTTTTTATTTTTTGACGTTAGATTTCGGGAAAGAAATTATGACCCTTAATTAATGGTGTTTGGTCTCTCCCTAATTAACTGCTTCCTTTTCTTTTCTTTTTTACCTTTTCTGTGGCGGTACTTCCCTTCAACCTCTCTCAACCCTTTTTTCGAAAGGACGGTATTACCACTGTGATTTATGGCTTTGCTGTTAATAACAATGGGGGATTTTGGGCAGAAATGATGGAATGATGGCGTGGGACAAAAGGGGCCTATGCCTGCCTCAACGCTGAGACCACTTTGCTTCGTTTGCAAGTTGTGCTATCGACTACGGCGTATGAGGAAGGATTTCTCCTCTCTTTTTTTTTTTCTTTTTTTTTGAGAGGGGGGGGGGGGGGGTTTTGTATTTTTCTACAAAATATCTTTACTTTCTTCTTTTGTTTTACTTACTAGGGCGTTTGACTCCGATTAATTGAAGAATTACTTCAGTTTTGGCCTAAATTATATGCATAAAAATAATTGGATCATTTTTTTAAATTGGTTTTATTCAATTTTCATAGACTTTAATTAGAAGAAAATTTAAGTCCATACATAATTGACCTAATTAAATTCATTTGGGAGTTGTTTTAAATCGTGATTTGTGTATCAATTTTTTTTAAAAAAAAATGGAAAGTCCAAATTTAAAAACATTTTACTAACGTAAATATGTATCTAAATAGGCAATAACAATTATTTTACTGGTTAATATAGTCAGGCCTCAGAGATGTTTGAGGCTTTCCGCTTTCTTAAACGGGAAATGAAGCCTATTGCCGCCGCAACAATTTATCCGCTCGACTTTAATAAAAATATTTCCCCGCTTTTGGTGAGTGGCGAGCCGCAGTTCCGAACCGCCGCTGCACGTATCACGCCGTAGGAAGTAGACTTCCTAGCACGGTGTATTGGGTCTTGGTCT
The DNA here is from genome assembly GCA_029856935.1 of Cyclocarya paliurus. Classification (NCBI taxonomy): domain Eukaryota; kingdom Viridiplantae; phylum Streptophyta; class Magnoliopsida; order Fagales; family Juglandaceae; genus Cyclocarya; species Cyclocarya paliurus. The sequence continues at coordinate 2,146,141 of JARVXP010000207.1, read as the reverse complement.
TCCTTTATTTAATTGCTTCGTCCGGCCAAAATGATTCTAAGAAGTCGAAGCTTATGGCACTCCATTGTCCTACTCGTTTGTACGGATAAGATTAAATATAATATATATGTTTGTGGATAAACTAATAATGTGAATTCTCCAGATGACTTCTACATTAATAAATCAATGTGATGATGTATTGTATCAAAACGCATAGATTTGTAATTATTATTTTCTTTAGCAGTTTAGTATTTTTTAGTTATGAGTTACGATCAGATTATAATAAAATATAATTATTGTATTTCACAGTTTAATGTGATATGGATAAGAGCAATGTTATAGAATCTCTACATATCATTTTTTTTTAATTTTTTTAATTTTTGATATTTGTTTAAAAAAATTGATGAGTTTATTCTTTTTAAACTAATTCAATTCTTCTATTTATTATTTATATATTAAATATTTGATAAAAAAAATCATATGTGAAAATTATATAAATAGTAAAAAATTGTGTAGATTTTTATTTATTTTAAAAATCTCTTCTGGCGATGGAGAGGGCAGAATTTGTAATTAGCGAACCGGAATTGGCAACAATAATAATTAATAGATTATGATGGACTTAAGTCTTAAACGGATAGGACGGTGCGCGTTACTGGTTTGGCATTAAGGCAGGATTTTTGGGAGGGGGCGTGGCACTGCCAGGGTGTCCTATTTCAACGACCAACCAGATCTATGAGATCCAACACGTCATCCAAAATAATTGAGCTGTAGTTGAACAACACGCACCCACCTGTCACCCATGACCCATGCTGGATCAATGCATGTGAGAATGCCACCAATATTAATTTCTTCACCTTATCTGTAAAAAGACCAGTATGCATGCATGCTAATTGTTATCCAGTACGTACGTACAGGGTTCTTATATATATACGACCAAATTCAAAACTAAATAACAAAATCATCTTAAATTAGTAAACTTTCTCGTGCATGCATGGTGTGTAAAGAAAACAATAATACATCATGTACATATATATCACATATTGCATGATATTTAAGAAAGAATTAGTAAGCTGCTAGGTTCGGACGACAGGCTGTATCAAATTGTTTGAATCCAAATTAATGGATAACATCGACGATCGAAAACCTTAAATATAGTGGGGCCCATAACATGATTTTTTTTTTTTTTTTTTATTTACAAAAAAGAAAAATGGAGGAAAGGCTTATATATATAGTAAGCTGAAGCAAGCCAGCCAGCCAGCCTGCGGAATCACATGATTGGCATTATTCTTTTGAAGTTGGGCAGTCAACATAATTTACTCTTTTTTTTAACTGCAGGCAGTGTTCCTTTTCACCTACCAAGTATATATATCCACTTGTTAAGTAAAGATCGATGAAGTATCTCTAAGTTGTAGGCATGTGCCTGATCTACAGATCAAGGTCTAATATTATTGGAGCTATCTGATCAAAGGGCGGGCGTATAAGGCAGTTGTGCTTTTTTATTTATTTATTTATTTTGGTAGAAAACCAATTATGTAGTCCAAATTAATTGAAGGTTTTGCCACGTAGGATAGGAGCGCTAGATTCAAATAAACGTATAATTTAAGCAAATTATAAAATTATAGAATATCATTCTCTTATTATATATAAATTACAGGTGACATTTAAGATAAGGTGCTTGCATATTTCTGGCCATATATTCAAGAAAAACTAATGCATATTTTTTTTTAAAAAGGTTTGGTATAACTGCAGACAGTATCCTTTAATTTAATTGATTTATTGCCTTCCTGTATGATTAATTAATTATATACTACGAGCTACCTGCTCCACTATGATATATGATCTTCCCATTTCGAGTACTCTTGCCTAACTGATCAAGCTAGCGGAGTAAGCTCGTCTTGAATTGTATAGCACCTGAAAGCTAGCAGAACTCCCACAACTGTTTTCACACTATCTCATTATTATTTATAAATAATTCAATAAATTCACTACTATTTTACTATTATTTATAAATTATTTCACTATTATTTATATAACTATTAACATCCAAACGAAACTTTAATTAGACTACCAACTATTCCTTGGTAAAAAAAGTAAGTAAATTCCTTTTTTTTTTTGGTGGGGGGGGGGGGGGGTTAGTTATATAGTTAAAGGCTCACACAAATGAATATATAAGCTGGAATAAGAAACAAATGCCAGAATCTGAGCTCCCAGATTAAATAGGGAGAAAATGAATTCAGCTAGCTATGCATGCTGCATGCAGCACGCTTCATTGAAAACTTGCCCAATCTTTTGTAGACCTAGGGACCAAATTTCTTTAATTTGTTTTGCCTGAGAGACCAAGCTAGGGACCATTTACCACATTCATGTTTCCTCTTTATATGAAACCCAATGTGTCCATGTACAGCAACTATATTTAGCTTTACGCGATCCCCAAAAGGAAAAGTTCCAAGTTTCTTGAGCAAGCAATTTAGAATCATATATCTTCAAGCTTCTTCCGCCCAAGGCACCACAACCACAACCAGTAGTACTAGTCCCACTATAACTTAACTTTTCCTTTTCATTTTCGCAGGCCAAAGATCAACTACTAGGCGGGCTTCGATCAGTCTTTGCATATTGATCCCTAGCTTAAGTTGGCGGGTCCCCATGTGCCTCATGATCAGTACTCACGTCCCTTCCAGCTCTAGCTAGCTACTTTGATCAGCTCCATGCAGATCGAACTAACTACCACATCAACTAACTTAAACTAACATCCAGATAAATCATTTCAATCAAATTAACCAGACAGAGTTCTTTTGTCATTGAAGAGGATCATGGCCGTTGGGCCAGTGTAAGAGCGCTTTAATTTATGAAAGCATCTTCTTTAAGCTTTTGGCCGCAATGAACCCTTATAACTAAAGACCCAGCTTCTAATTATGACGTACGTACCCCTTAATAATTACGTGCGTGGTGTGTGTGGATATTATAAATAACGTAAATAAAAGTTCCTTCTTCTAGTGCACATTTTAGGAATCATTGAATAGTTTTTTGGGCACAGGGCATGCATCATTAGCGTTGCCCTGAGTGTGTTAATTAATGTGATGAACGCCCCAATTAAGCTTTGTGAATTGTGACCCCCAATGAGGGAGAAAACAATTTTCTGTTTCTTCAGCTGGGTGCATGCATATGGTGTATATTGGGATGGGTCCTGCTGCAAAATCATTGCACTCAACTCAAGGTAGGTGTGAGACAGTTTAAAATTTACTTCTTAGGTAGGCACATGTTGCACAATTTCGGAGCAACAACAGACATTCTTTGAGTTCCCAGGACGTGATTTTTGGCCAGCCAATCGATGTATAAGTGGTTGGATGCCAAAATAATGATTTTTTTCTTTAAAAAATATATATAGTTATGTTCTTTTTTATATCTAGGTCTATGACGATCATTAGAAACAAGGACCCTCAGCCGCTCAAAGATCAATGGGTTAGTACTGCAGCAGATCTAGGACGCTGGAGCCTCCAATTAAACGTATAAAATAAAGATATGGATGCCGGAAGATAAGGATATATATAATTCAGGAGAAGCAAAATGATACGAAGAGAATCATGATACGTTCATATTTCTTGCTTTTAGCTTAAGAGAGCGTGGTGTACTGGTAGTAAGTAGTTTATATATATGGAGTGGTGGTGAGATATAGATCATGATCGGTAAGATTGTATTAGAAATGATGTTGTTTTATTCATTAATTGTCAACTAAGTAACTAGCTTTGAGGTTTTCTACTGATTTCCTTCCTAAACTCATATTCAAAAGTGTGAATGCAGCAATCCTCAGGCATTATTACTCTTATTATGCCTTATTTCACCATCTTTTTTTCATAAAACTGAACCAGTCTTCTTTCACAATCTTTTTTTTTTTCCCTTCTTCTTCTTCATTTTTTTTATGGGCCTTTCATAATCTATTTCAATTCTTTACTCTAGTTTTAGAAGTGAACGGTTACATTGCATTACCCATTAATGTTTTGGGCCAGTTTGTCTCAAGCTCAAAAATGTGCACGATTGGACACGTTTATGGGCCATAAATCCTTGGTCTTCCGCCCCATGGCTATTTGTAATTTATAAATGCTATTCGAACCCAACTCTAAGTGAAAACCGGACCTATCGATCTCGTAGAGCATTTCGTCCAGTACTCCCCCAAGGGCCCAAACATCCCACCAAACAGTGAATTTTATATATTCTAAATCTAAGCACATAATAATAATAATAATAACACGAGTTCCCGATCGATATTATTTGGTTTAAGGTAAGGTTTGGATAGAGAGTTGAGATAAAAGTTAAATAAAATATTATTAGAATATTATTTTTTAATATTATTATTATTTTAAAATTAAAAAAATAAATTATTTATTATATTTCATGTGAGAATTTAAAAAAATTATAATGATTAGATGAGATGAGCTGAGATCAACTCTAAATTCAAAGCTTATCCAACACGCATATACTCACCAAGAATCTAATCTCCAACGTCATGGGGTCCCTATTACGTATATATAAAACATGGCAGGAGGATACTGGATGTGTTTTATAAATTGGAATAAAGTAATAGTTTATTGTTAAAGAATAAGAAATAGTTTATTCGTAGCATTATGCAATTAAATATGAAAGCTTTGAGGCTCCCTAGCCAGGAGGTTACCATTCTTAAGAGATTGTATATTTTGATTTCGATTTCGATTACTAAAGTGAAGAAGGTTTATGTGGTAAATTGGATCATGCCCCGGCATAACTAGGTTAAACTTAATATTGATGGGACCAGTTTGGAAAATCCTGGTCCAGCTGGGGTAGAGAGTGTCATTCTTAATGTTGAAGGTAAGATGTATGCTGCTTTTTCTATCTCCTTAGGCTAGGAATCTAATAATTTTGCTAAGTTAAAGAGTTTGCTGGAAGATGTCAAAAGGTGCTGTCATTTGGGTATTCGCCGGGTTCAGATTGAGACAGATTTTCAAATTCTTGTTAATTGGATAAAAAATGGAGAATGTAATATCTGACATCTAGAGGATTATTGGGATGTGCTTCAAGTTTATTTTCTTGCGAAACAGGGAGTTAGGAGAAATGGATTGGACTGAAGATAGAGCTTCTCTACTCAGTAAGTTAAGAGGTCTTCTTTGAATGGATATATTTGGTTTTCCTTATTTGAGGATATCTTAGTGAGGTATGTTTTATTTGCTTATGTTTTCTTTGTTTTCTTACTATCTGCTTGTTCTGGTTTTTCTTGCAGGTTGTTTTAAGCGTCTATCTTTTTCTGGTCTTTATATTGTTTTTGACATCTTATAATTTTGGTTTCGTGTCTATGATTTTTTAGGTTTGGGCTTTGGTCTTTCCTAAATATCTGTAAACTCTTATGATTCTGATTAAAACCACGATTTTCCTCTACTACAAGTGAAGGCGACCAATAAAATTGAGGTACCTTCCTCTTCTTAAAAAAATAAAAAAGTGGTAGGTGGTTTATACAGAGCATTACAAAAACAAAGCTTGCAAACTTGTGCCTTGCTGCTGTGGTACAATCTAATTATCACGTCAAGCTGAAAACTTAAATTTGCAAGTCAGTAGAAAGGATGCGCTTTTCATATCCATAATAATGTCAGGAGTCAGGACGTAGTTTGATTTGCATGATTTGGTTTTCGTTGCTACAATACTTGAAGTCTCCAGGTATTATCTATACTCAAGAGGGAGGAGGAATATTGGATAACTAACAATGATTTTTACCGATTGCAGATGTTCGTGAAAGTTTGTTAGTTAGACGCATAAAGTGACAAATGAAGATCGAATTATTTATGTCAACCTAACAATCAATTACATTAGTTAGTGATCATAAGTTGTTTGAACGTAAGGTGATATAACATGTGGGTTTAGATTAAGAAGGTTGATGTATCTTGACTAGATTTTAGCTCTTAAATATTGTATTGTTCCACAAAATAAAGATTAATTTATCTATCCATTTTGCGTTATTTATAAGCAACAGGCTATTTAATCCATCCCAATATTTGCACTTATAAAATTGAGGTCAATCATTAATTGCACGTTAAAACCAAGTCCACTTAATTCATTCTTAAAAAAAAAACAAAAAAAAAAAAAATACCCTTGATCTTAATATATGTAAACTTGGGATGGAAAAATTAAGCGAGATTTATAAAACATCAAATTAAGGTTTCGTTTGGTTGTGCAGTTCAGATGAGATGAGATGAGATGCTTTGTTAAAAATTGAATAAAATATTATTTTAATATTATTTTAATTTAAAATTTTAAAAAAATTAAAATATTTATTATATTTTATGTGGGAGTTTGAGAAAGTTTGGTTTGAATAAAAAAGAAAAATTAATTAGGATAATCTTATGAATAATAAAGGAATTAAGAAAACGTAGAAAATCAAAGAATGAATATGAAAGGATTCAAAAAAACATTAACGTTCCTTTTCAATGAATTTTTTGTAATGCATTTTCTCACAGTACTTGTGCTGCACCGACCCTTAAGCATCCTCTCTTTTAAAAGGTTATAGATCTCTCATGGGAGACAGCTAGCTGGCGGAGCTAACACGGACATGCTGTATTCACAAGCAATCACATGCTGTTTTTTAGACCTGATCTACGCAATACAAAGATAACTGAGATCTAGATTTCTATACATTAGATCGATCTGGCTTATCTAGTCCTGTTCTGTATCCCCACTCCCACTGGGTGGTACGAAAACTTTCCTTGTACGTACGTAGAACATGATCGATGGTCTCGCTTCACTACTGCAGATTGCTTTCTGCTGTAAGATTCCTTTTATTAGCTGTAAATAGTAATACTCCTTTGCCTTTCGTAATTCACTTTGTGTTCTCGAGCTCTGTGCTCGTTGTTAACGTTATCCAATATAAAATAACTATTGTTTTGTTCCTTTTTTTCTTTCGGTCTCTAACTTTGATGCTCCTTCATCATCGCTAATTGCCAAAAACATAAAACTCATGTAGCCTGTAAAAGTGAAATGTCAGAGACCTCGATCCCACTATTAATGCCTACTAATCTAATCGGATCAAGATTTGCAAATGCAATAATGTAATGAGACTTTGCTTTTTGTATAAAATTATTTGTTGCTAATTACTATTAGAGAAATGGACAAATTGTAGTGACAATTGAGGTAGATACCTATTAAATTATTTTACGGCCGTTACATACGTGGATCTCTTTTTATTGATGACTGGTTTGGAAAGTAACATGAAATAATAATTTTATGAATAGTAATAAAATAATTTATAAATAGTAGTGAGACAGTTTGATTTGAATATTTTTTAAATTTTAGAAAAATAGAGAGAATAAATTAAATAAAAAATATGATAAAATTAAAATATTATTTTTATTTGAAGACTTGAAAAAATTGAATTATTTTTTGTTTGAAATTTTAAAAAAATTTTAATGATTAGTTTAAAAAAATTGTAATGATTAATTTTAAAAAAAATTTATTTTTAAGTTATATTGAAAAAGAAATGAAATAAAATAAAATAAGAATCTTAGGATGATATTATTTCTAAAAAAGCCTTAACGTTGTGGATTTATAGGAGTGGAGCATGCTTGTGACGCATAAGAATAATTAATGGGCGACCATCATCATCATCATTGTGGTCAGCATTTTATTTTATTATATGTGTGTGTGTGAGCCAATGGTGGCAGTGCAGAATTGATTAGGCTTATCTTTTTTGATGAGGAATATATACGAAGATATGAGGCTTCCTAACACGTACCGACAAAGGGTGAAACACTGAAACCTATATCTCACTGAAATTGCTATTTAAACTCATGGACGATATATAGTGATTATCTCAAAACAGCATTAATTTTCTCCAAAACGAAAAAACAATCTTCATCTCCAAGCTCAGCTCCCCGCCCGGTGAGAGAGAGAGAGAGAGAGAGAGAGAGAGAGAGAGAGAGAGAGATTAACATCAGTCCCTTCTTCTTTCCTTTTTCTTCATCTCCTTTTGTTATCTACTAATAAAAGTTATTTATTGTTGTTTTCTCCCATCTTATGAACTATAAAGCTGGCTGATGTAGTGTTCGAGAATAAAAACATGACTTCTCTTTATAATCACAAACTACCTATTCATAAAACTCGATTTATCACGAGAATCTGATCTAACAAAGATTGCGTAAACCTCATGATCATGTGTTGTCCCAATTATTCGAGTTTAACGAATAAATGGTATCTTGAAAGTGAATTACACACGTTGACACTCCAGCTAATACGTTCCAAATATTGTCATAATTGCTTGGTTCTAGCTATATGATTATCTTGTTGCTTTGTTCAATATTGAGGTTAACAGAGATTCTTCTATTTGTGACAAAAAATCTTGATCTATGTCGATAGATTTTCATAACAAAATATCAAAGTGGGTCCATTGAAGGCTAATTAATCATTCGTTTGACTTTTATTTTTTAATTTTCTTTCTCTTTTTATTAACTTTTTCATATCCATTCTGATGAAGTCGTGAATTGTACGACATCGATCCGATCAAAAAAAGGAAAGTCATAAATTTGGAACGGATGACCAACCCGAGTCTAATACAATTTCGAAACACGCCATTAACTTTGACCCGTAAATGCATGCTCATTGCTTACTGACAGGTGTAAACGAAAGTTGGGTTTGTTTTTCCTGAAACCATGAGCTGGTTAAAGAAAGGTATTTCGTATTCGTTCCTTGAACAAGGCGTGTCCGACTCCGTTACAATGTAGACACTTTTGACGGGAGAACCGCTACTGTGGGCCCTGTTGTTTCGGTACCTTCTAGGCTTTAGACAGACGGACTACGTAAAAAAATAACAACCAACCAATTTCCTATCAAACAAACAGACAAACCGAACTAAATTAAAGTTACATTACATGCAGGCAGCAGAGAGAGAGAGAGAGAGAGAGAGAGAGAGAAGGACTCAAGGACAGAACTCCACTCCATCGTCGATTCCCCCTTTGTAACTGACGCCCTTAACCTTAATTAGAAGTTTATTTGGCTTATCCACTGCCACTAGTACTTCTCGCATGTTCTCCTGCACTTTCTGCCTCTCCCTCTACACCCTGATCCCCTGAAAGTCATGTCCCATGCATGCCTAATTAGCTCCATATGTGATATATATTTGAATAATGCAAATTGGAAGAGGAAAAAACAGAGCTTGAGATTAAAAAACCAAAATATTATTGGTGTGATTCCACGTGACATCTTGAACCATAGAGCTCTCTGCGCATATTGTACAAACATGATCAAGCAGGGTGCTGCCGGTGTCATGAATCTTTTAGATCCCATAATTAAACAATGTACTTAAAAAATAGACGTCTTAATTCTAACGGTGGGGTCCTTTTTACCTCTTTACGTTAGCATACGAATTAATACTGTGCCGATAGCCATTGTCTGCACTGATCAATGATCGTCTTAAATCTTAGTCTTTTTAATTATGTAAAAGATAAATATTTTTATTATAAAAAATTCCATAATAATAAACGTTCAAAATAACGTAATTTAATGTAATATATAAAATTACATCGTAAAATAATTTTAATATATTATAAGACGTCATGTTAATTTTTAAATTTATTTTTATAAAATCTTTTTATAACTAACGAAAACAATAACATATTTTTACCTGCATCGATCGTGGCTTGTTCTTTCTTTTATTTCTTCATCTTTTGCAACTTGCATTATCACATTATGCAGCTCATATTTTCTTCGTTTTATCAATAATCTGCCAACCTACAGATAGAAATATATAACAATTCACTTTATATTTCTCTATACAACTCTATTTACGGTTGCACCTATCTTTTACAGCTACGTCACAATCATGTGACCCACGCCTTACTTAAGCCTCCTCAGCCAAGGAAAGAACGAAAGGAAAAATTCTCATACCCTGCAGGTATTAAAAATTTAAAAGCTCTTCATATCAATAATGCATACAACACAAAACACTACCTATATCGATCTATCATATATATATATATATATATATATATGGGTACTTTGAAAATTAAAAAACAAAAAACTAATTCCAGTCATCCAGGTGATTTTACTATTATAGGTATTTTCTTTTATTTTTCATTCTCTTTAATTCTTTTACTTTTTATTTTTATTGTGAACAGTCGTCACTGATAAGCTAATCGAATTAATCTATAAAAGTCATATCTGAAAAGTCGAGTCTTTTATATATATACAATATTTAATTGCGTTCTATATTGCTTCCTAACTAAACTATTCTTAGATTCAAACAAGAAACACCTTCTTTGTCAGAATTTAAACATTCTAAAAATACTCAAACGCTTTGAAAGATAGATCCAATTACATAGAATTCAAAGGTGAAATTGAGACCAGCAGTACATGCATGATTAATATCCTCTTAATTACGTACCATATATAATATGTAACCCTCATCACGAACAGTTTTTATTTCATTTTTTTTCCAACAATCATGAACTTAAAACACTACAAAAAAAAACGAGTATTTGTAACGGATTATTTGCGATAATAATAACTATTTACGACGAAAATAAACTCATTTTAGCATAAAATAGTCATTTTTGTAAGAATTAACTGGACACAAATAAACAATTTTTTTGTAGTGAAAAAGAATTAACCAATTATAACTATTATTTATATTGAAAAAGATAAATGCTTTAATCACAAAAGTATTTCACGAAATTAAACCCACAACTAACGTGACTTATAAATGTAATATGCGAGATAGTAAATTTATTTTTATTGTAAAATAGATTTAATTTACCACACGTAGTCACAATTTGTGAATTTATTTTATAGCTTCTCATTAAAAAAATAAAACCCCAACCTTGATTTACTGGTATGGCCAAATTATTGTTGGATGGTATATGGGGTCTGACATTTAAGGGTGAGTTTGGATGTTGAGTTGAGTCGAGTTAAGTTGAGATGATAAAATATTATTAGAATATTATTTTTTAATATTAAAGTTGTTTTGGAATTTGAAAAAGTTGAATTGTTTATTATATTTTGTATTGGGATTTGAAAAAGTTGTAATGATGAGTTGAGTTGAGTTGAGTTGGGTTGATGATCCAAACGCAGAGATTTAGGGCTAGTAGGAGTGAGATGAGATAATATAAGAATTTAATGAATATTAGTAAGATAATTTGTGAATAGTAATGGAATAGTTTATGAATATTTTTTAGATTTTGAAAAATGAGAGAGAAAAAGTTGAATAAAATATATTATAAAGTTAAAATATTGTTAAAATATTATTTTATAATATTATTTTTATTTGAGTATTTAAAAATGTTGAATTTTTTTTATTTTTTTGTTTGAAAGTTTTGGAAAAGTTGTAATCATTAGTTTGAAATGTTTGTAATAATTAGTTTGAAAATTCTGTATTTGAATTATATTTGGTAATGAAATGGTATGGGATGAGATGAGATAAAAATTTTGGGATGAAATCTATTTCCAAACAAGTCTTAATATATTTATCCTCCCTTTATAAAAATTATTTGAAAATCACATAGTATCTTAACCTTATTTGTATATTAAAAATAAAAATTGTTATATATACAAAAAGATTATAAAAAATAAATTTATAAATTAATGTAATTTTATGACATCCGATTAAATTTACTTGTCTAAAATATTTTTCTTAAAAATAAAAAAGAAAAAGAAAAAGAAGGAGATGCAAATGGAAAAACAGAACACGTGAATAAACTCCAAAAAAAAAAAAAAGGCATATCAGGATATACCTATACCCTACAAAATTATATCCTATCTATTTTTTCTTATCCCCAAGAAAAATTGTAGAAATCTCGTAAAGTTTCGTACCGCCAGCGAGCCCTCCACGTGGCCGAGCCTATCCTCTGGAATAATAAATAACAAAGGGTTGAGAACTAGTCTAAAAAAAATGAGTGGAGATTGTTCCAAAAAAAAAAAAAAAAGTGGAGATGGGGGAGGGGTTTTACATCAATGACATGTTACCGGCTGGTCCGGTTGTGTGGCCCAGAAGCTATAGGATAATGCGGGTACAATTTATTTAAAGGGGTTTAAGCCACTGTTTTGCATGGTTTTACTATATGGGGTTTTTCTGAGGGAGAAAAAAAAAAGGAAAAAAAAAAGAAAGGAAATTTTAGAGAGAGAGAGAGAGAGAGGGAGAGGGAGAAACACAGAGAATTCGAAGTGTTTTCATTTGAATTTGCATAGATCTTCTTGCATTTGCGGCAAATCTCTGATCTTGATATTTTCCTCTTCTTCGGACGTGTGTTTTTTCCATGAAAACTGTTCTCGATGGAAATTCTGGTCTCTGAACGTAATTTTGATGGATTCTAAACCGGAGATCTTTTTCCAAGAGGTGAGTTAATTGGTGTTATATGGATTTTTTGATGTTATATACGTTGAATTCGGGGTCTTTTTGTTGTGATCGTGTAGTTTCGGGTTTCCATGGAATGTGATTTTGTTGAATTTCGCGGAAACTCTGTTGTATCTTTGCTTAATGTGATGAATTTGTTTGTGGGAGATTAGATTCGATAGTAAATTGGAAATTCTAAGCAATTTGGTCCTAAGGAATTGTTTCGGATTCGAAATTAGGTGGGGATCGGATCGGATCGTGAAAGTTTTGTTCTGTTTGGTGGTGTTGAATTGGAATTCAGCGTTTTACAGAATCTGAATTTTCTGAGAGAATTCTCTTTGATACGTTTTGGCTGATAATGCGTTGTTGTAAAGCAAACTGAGTTTGAAAATGGTAATTGGCTAGTTTAATGTCGACTTTACGCTTTTAATATGATGCACCGAGACGCGGGTATTAAATTTATAACGTTTTCCTTGATTTGGAATTCGTATGTCGTGCAATTCGCAACCCTGGAATTTGTTTCCTGGATTTCGATTTTATAAGATTCGTGTCATTTTTAATTCATTTCTATATCAGGCAACCGACATGAATTTGGAATTGGGGTCCCTTTTTTTCCTGATGAAAGGATGGTCCTTTTTTTTCCTGATAAAAGGATGGTCCGGTTTTATGCATTGAAATTTTTTTTTTTTTTGGAATTTTTGTTAAACTGTTAGAGATCCGTTTTGGTCTTTATTTTCGGTTTTAGGATCTGAAAATTGATTTGACAATTACTGCATGTGGATCTATTATGGGGTCATTTGGTTGCTAAGAAACTACTGAGACACAAATCTCTGTCTCTGTCTCTGTCTCTGTCTCTTCTCTCTCTCTCTCTCTCTCTCACGCACACATTGCAGCAAAATTACTGGTAACCTTAATTTTACTGATTTAAAATTGTTTGCCTTTTTTTGTTTTGGGGGGGGGGGGGATTATGCCAATACTGTAGTACCTGACTGCTTCAGGTAGTAAAAAATGTTCGCTATTTTAGTGCTTGTGAGCAAGCATTCAATCTCAGTATGAGTTATCTTGTCATGGTTATTGGTAGGATTCCAGGATTTGACTCTTTTTAATATTTTTTCTAGAACTAATTTACTAGAATTCCATAATAATGGGTCTTTTTTTGATGATTTGATGGCAGTGAGAAGGATTTGGGTGGTGATGCTTCTTTGTGTTTGATGAATTCTTGTTGCCATGTATGTCTAAGATATGGTGTTTAAGAAGAGGCTAGATCATGGATTTAATGGCTTTCGGGTCCCCGCTATACCTAGAGCTCCCAGATCTGTTAGAGTAAGTATTTTTCGCAATTATTATTTCTCTGGTGTTTCCGGTATTATATGAGCTGAATTCTGGTTCTAACTCTACAAATCTTGGTTATTGGTTTCAGAGGAGGGGTCTGTGTAAGAAAGTTGAGGATAGTCAAATCTGTGCATTTGAATTACTGGCTTCTATAGCTGGCAAGTTATTGCAGGAAAGTGAAAGTTCTGCTTCTAGTAATGCGTCTGAAGGAAATGATCACCCTGCCACTGGCAAAGGTGCCGTTAAACAGGAACAACAAGATGAGGGCAAATCATTCAAGGCAGGGTGGATCTATCAGGGAAGTTGCGGAGAAGGTTCTTTTGCCTCTGAGATGGCATCGCAAAACATCAGTCACAAGTGCATCCTGAAGGAAATTTCACATGCTGATAGTGATGCGGTTTTGGAACGCAATTCCATTGTTAATAATTCTGATTGCTCACAGAAAGTCAGTATCAATGTGACCAACTTTGGAAAGATCTCTAGTAAAGTAGAGGGAGGCTCCACACATTTTGGGGAGTCTTTTGACGGTAATGTAAATGAAATTGAAAGACTGAATGAGTTTGGGGGGTTTAAAACTGAAGGTGCTAATACATGTAGTTCAAAGGATTCAGTGGAATTGTGTCTGAAATCTCCCACAGTGATAAAATCTGACAGCAATGTTGAATTGCCATTGTGCCAGGACTTGGCACCTGATACTTGTTTTTCCAGGTATAGGAATGATGTTAAGTTAGGTAGTAGAGATGATGACGAAAATTTTTCCAGGTGCTTTAAACCTAGCACCAAGGCAAAGGCTTTTAGGTCTCCACCACATGTTGCAAACCGAAGAATAAGGAAACTACTTACTTCCAGATACTGGAAAGCAGCTCCAAAATTGAAGGATTGTGAACTTTCTAGAACTGGTAAGCAGCTCATAAATCGTCTGACCATAGTATGCCTCATATAAATACATATATATTTCTTATGCTTGTGTTTTAAGCATATTTGGTCATTACTTCTAGTTCTCATTAATGAAATTCATGATTTCTGCATTTGTAGATGGATTAAAACAGTTTTATCGCAAGAGGAAACCCTGTTGCAACCGTCAGCGTGATGTGCTCTTTAAGAGGAGGAAAATGTTTGACCAAAGCTCAGTAGTGATTTCTGATGGTGGGTTCAGTTGTGAAAGTGTTTCTAATTCGCCGGAGAAATGCATGACTGAAGATAAGAACGACGCAGCTACAATGTTGAATGGAGGTCTTTTTCTGCCTTATTAATCAGTCTTTCCTAGTGCTGTTGTGATTTGGGTTTTTGTGGTTTTCAATTCTGGCACTTAATAATGTAGTTATTTTGTGCAGCAAATGGGATATCATCTTCAGTTCTTGGTCATCAAGCTCCCTTCCATTCCAAGGGTTCTCATGGTACTTAGAGTGTGTGATGTACATTCACTCTTTTCATTTTATTTCTTCTTGCATCCAAGAGGTTCTTATGTGTTTATGTTTCTCTGTGCAGTGAAGTTTAGCATCAAGTCCTTCAGGGTGCCAGAGCTTTTTATTGATGTCCCAGAAACTACCACTGTTGGTTCATTGAAGGTATAAAAAAGTTGGGACTTTCTTTTCTTTTGGCACTAATATTCTATTTAACAGGAAAAATAGAGAAGTATATTGTCGAGGCTGCACACTACAATGACAACAATACTACACTTACTTTTTTTTAAGACTCTCCTTCAATTTTGCTTCCTCCCACAACTAAATTAATGAGGTTGTATGTTAAAGTCCCCTTGAAAACAATTTCATAAATGGTTTGCAGATCTATCATTTTTATTGTTTAATATTCCCTTGTAGTACCCCTGACTCTTTTCTTATTGATGGGGATAATTGCTTGTCTGTTGCAGCAGGAATATGTTGTCTTTGGTTTGCTGTTGCCAAGTGATTTCCTTGCTTTCTGTATATATTATGGCATTCTTTGACCTTTTTGTAGAGGACTGTTATGGAGGCAGTAACTGCTGTACTTGGAGGTGGATTACGTGTTGGGGTTCTTCTTCAAGGGAAGAAGGTTAGGGATGACAACAGAACACTAATGCAGACGGGAATTTCTCATAAAGACAATATGGATTCTCTGGGTTTCACATTGGAGCCCAGTACTGTGCAAATTCCTCCACCTTTGTGCTCTAGCGATCTTCCTCCTCTGATACCGTGTGACCCTTCTCAACTTTTAACCAGGTAATTCAAATGTTCTTTACATTACCCACGTGGTCATCAATTCTGCTTTTCTCTCGCTTAATTTCAGTTCTTTCTTTCTTATTTATAACTTCCCCCTCTTAAGGTTCATTGAACTCGAACCAGCACTACCCCCTTTAGGGACCGCTGATTGTTGTAATGTTAAAAGTCTTCAACTGCCAAGAATTGACACTTCATATGAACATACCAAAGGATATACCAATCTATATATCTTATATGCATTTGAGTGGGTTAAACATTCCAGATAAACTAGAATTTGCATGCATATATGGTTTTGTAGATTGAAAAGGACCAGGAAATTTATTTTGTTTTTATTAGTTCTCAATTTGTGATAGAGCAGCTTCCAATAATCATCTTTTCATTGATATTTTGATAATGAAATCAGCTTAAGCTGTGGTAATTTTAAATGCATTGAGATTTCTGGTCTGGTTTCGACTCTTATCAAATTGAGAAACATTGTTTTTTTAATAATGCATTTTGAGTTTTTGTTTACCGTATAGCTAATATTATATTGCTGTGTTTCCAGATCCCCAGGAAATCCTGCTGTAGAGATCTCTGATCCGTTAACTGACCCTCCTCCACTGACCAATTTGGGAAACCATGTTGAAAGTAATGAAAATACAGTTTCCTCCCATATTGACACGATTGACAAAACAGAGCCGGATTCCAAAGCTCTAGTTGCTGTTCCAGCAATGAGCATGGAGGCACTGGCTGTGGTTCCCTTGAATGAAAAAACAAGGCATTCTGAAATCGTACAGCGTAGAACCAGGAGACCATTCTCTGTATCAGAAGTAGAAGCATTGGTGCATGCAGTCGAGGAACTTGGAACTGGGAGGTGTGGTGTGGTGTTTTTTAACCACTTAATTGGCTCTGCTAAATGGATTTTTTTAATTTTTAAGAAAGAAACTCTAGGTATTTAATGGGTTTTACGTTCTGCAGGTGGCGTGATGTTAAATTGCGTTCTTTTGAGAATGCAGACCATCGAACTTATGTGGACTTAAAGGTACGATTTGTGGGGTTATTGTATGTGTCTTAATAGAATAAGATTTTAAGGGGTCCTCGCTATAGATGGAACAAGTTCATAAGTGAAATGCTATTTGTCAAACTCTTTGATGTCATTGCAAAATGTGGACGTCACCGAGTTGTTGTTTTGAGATGTAATATCCTTTCATTATTTCGTTTGTCCTCTGCATTAATTGCTAGTTTTAGATTGTGAATGTAAGTTTATGATGTTTGTATGTCTTGTCTGATATCAAACTTGCACGTATGTATTTAACTTTCTCAAGTTGCAAATTTTCAAGTTTTTTTTCCGTCAATTCCCTATTACAGCTCCCGACTGTTGGTATATATAATGTGTTTTTTGCGGTTTTGAGCAGGACAAGTGGAAAACATTGGTTCATACAGCAAGAATCTCGCCACAACAAAGAAGGGGTGAGCCTGTCCCCCAAGAGCTCTTGGACCGAGTACTGGCTGCCCATTCATACTGGTCTCAACATCCAGTTAAGCAACATGGAAAGCATCAGTCTGGAACCCTGAAGATCATGGAGACCCCAGCTGCTGATGGAAATGGAGTTGAAGGTATCTAATTGTTATGATGTAAAAAGAAAAGAAATGTTGACAGGAGATCAGGAAACGAAAATTGTACAAATGATTCAATTTCATGTAATATTCCCACACTCACTCAATTCATTGCCGGCATCCCCTTTGTGGGAGTCATTGGCATTTGTAAATGATTTGATGGAATAAGGTTACACATTCTAACAGACGTTACAATGTTGTTTAGTTCAATTCATTCAATTTGATGAATGTAATATGTCGAAAAGTTTAGAGAACAGAGCTGAAAGAGTGTAGTAATTCTAATTAGCTTCTTTCACTCTTTCATGTATATTGATGGTCCGAGATCTTGGTAGAAAAGACAGTGAAGCAATGTTTCATCATTTATTGGAATTGATCCTTTGCTATCCATGTGATGTACGAGCAAATTTATTGTTATTTTTATATCGAAATTCAAACTTCCTTTCATTCAAAGATGGCTGCATGATTTGTTTCGTGTGCTTTACATGATCTCGGGAAGTGGCAAACAGGATGGTGGTAGCGTTACGTAACAGGCACATTGGCACATGGACAAGCATATTCGAACATGAAATTTATGATTTCTCTCTTTGCGACCAACCTGTCCAAATCTATAATTCCAATGACATGCCCGAAATTTGAAAGAAAGCACGAATACCTTGTACTACTAGAACAATCCCTCCCGCTGCCACTTTTGATTGGTTGGGCCCAAAGAGAGTAGCCCAGAAACTTTATGAGGGTCCGAGTCTGGGGCCTGTCCCTCTGTTCCTTACGGCCTTTTCTATTGTTGTGGTCCATCTCAAAACGGAATATGCAGCCAATAATTGGATAGAAACTGGAATCTGGAAGGTTAGGCTCTCCAGAGCAGTGATATTCGCTAGTTTTTAAACGTTCGCTCCTATGCCGTTCAAGGAGTTCATACAGGAAAGGTTCCCGTAATACATTAAGAGCGCCACGCCAAATTTACTCATCGTTCCTTCTCAAAGATTTTAGAAGTGCAGTGTCGCAATTTTGTTTTTACTGTGACCCTTGAAGAATCAAACACAATATTAAAAGATGGGTGAGGTCTATTATTAAAAAATAAATTTTTATATAAATATTAAATTTATCTACTTTATTCAAAAAATATGCACGATGCTTACATACTAAAACTGTAAATATCATTTTTAGTTTAGTACAATAGAGTTTGGGTTGACCCTTGAAGTAAATTAATTTTGTCATGGATCTTAGTTTTTGAATATATATATATATATATATATATATATATATATATATAAAAGAATCTATGACTATAACATATAAAATTGCGTCAATCAAGTCATATTAAATATTTGGGACAATTTAATGCTTTATATATTAAATAAGAGAAATGATAGTTGCAGTCGTGAGTGTGCAAATGCCGTGCAATCACTTTAAAAAAAAATGAATAAATACGAGACTCATATAAAAAAAATTAATTTTTTAGTAGTAAACTTCACTATTTTTTAAAGCGAATACACGACGCTTGAACACTCTACAATTATATGTAACATTACTTATTAAATAATTGAAACACATCATATTCGAGTGAATGAGTTATAAGGATTGTTAAGAGTGATATATTTTTGAAAGAATAAAGTTTTTAATTTTTTGAGAAAAATAATATTATAATATTATTTGAAAGTCTTTACACTATATAGCATTTACATGTCATAATTTAATTTTTAAAATTCAAAATTCAAAATTTTTTATTTCAAATCATACACTTTATGTTATAAAAATGTTCAAATAAAATTATTGTCAAACATGTGGTAACCTGATGCTTACCTTTAAACTCTCGTTCATGCCCGTGACCGTCGGAGTAAACCAGTGTTGACTTTGTACATACAACACGCATGGCCAGCGGCATGTAAGGTGGAACGAGGAACAAACTACAAAGAGAGAGCAGTAAAATCAGGTTGTGTAATCAAGAATCTTGGGTAATAGCTTAGACAAAAAAAAATAAATAAAGAATCTTGGGTAATACCGTAAAATGATGGATAATGATAGATTTACTAAAACGAACGAGCAAACTGAAATTTGTCGGCGTCGGTGACTTGTTAGCTTTTTTTTTTTTTTTTTTTTCTAAGCGGTGACTTGTAAGCTGATTTTGAAGTCAAAGTGTGAATAAGGGCAGTTGACAGGTCAGCCACAGGGGTTGGCACAGCCGGGTGTAATTATGACATATCTACATAAAGTTGAAAGTTTAAATTGAAATGACGTCTATGACCAACAATCACCCTTCTACGACAAACAAACACTTCTTGTACTTTTGTCTGATTATTCATAACACACGGATAATATTGTCAACAAAACTTGATATACATATTACATACGGTCTTTTTATTAACTCTTTACACATTACCGTTTTAAATAATACGTATACCATTACTCATATTATCTTCTTCTCTTTTTTTTTCTTTTTCCCCTCTCTTTCTAATCAAACATGCATCATAATATAATAAAGGAAAATTGAATACAAGAGAATTCAATGTGGATCATTTCTACTGTTTTCAATGGCGTCAATGACAGATTGAGCATTGCCTTCAATTAATGTTTGGAAGTTGGTGTTTTTTGGATGCCATTTTTGAAGCTAGGAGTGCTGCTGATGCTTTGGCTATCAAGGGGTTTGTGGTCTGAATTCTTTTCGTTTTGATCTCCAAGATTTCCTCATTATGATCTATGCATACCACTACTGCTGTTGAGAATGAGTCTCTAACTGCTGCATCAAATGAGAAGCTTTTGAACTTTTTTGGCAAAGGTTTCCATAGTTCATCCCTTTTTCCCCTTTTTTATCCCATGCATTCTTGTAATCTTGATAAATCTAGTTCAATTTGTTCTTCACCATCTCTAATGATAAGAGGAGTGGTTATATGAACTATTTCATTTATTTCCCTCCAAATAAAATCTATGATGATAGCCGCAAATAATTGGAAAGAGTGTTTGTCCTTCTCCTGTAGTCTCAGCTCCTTCTCTGGATACAATATCATTTTGATCTAATATGAGATTGATTGTATTGACAGCATTTATAAATTCAGGGGCCAAGAGCTTTGTTGCCATAATATTCAATTTACTAGACACTTTATGAATAAATGTAGAGAAGTTTCTTCCGCCTGATTGCACATTGGACATTCTTTATCTTCAAATTGAGGAATAACTTCGCTCACTCTTGATTTTGTAGGGACAATGTTCTAAATTAATTTTCATAACAATAATTTATGTCGATCATGGACTTTAAAGCTCCAAAGAGGTTTTGATAGATTCTGCAGGGGATCTTGCTGGGCTGCAATATGTTTCTGACAGATATGTGGTATGTTGTTTTGATAAAGAATTTACTATTGTGATTCAAAGACCATATTATCTTGTCATGTCTTTGGGAGATTGACGGCAATGGTATTTTTTAGATTTTCGAGATGCATTTTGAATCAAATAAACCTTGCATTTTTGTAGATCCCATAATCTTGGGGTGTATATAATTATGTCTGAGACCTTTAGGAATGAGAGTATCTGATTCATCTCTTGGATTGGTTTAGGCTTAAAATTTTCCATAGAAATAATCCACAGTTCTGACCAAGCATTAACTGATAGCCCATTGTTAATTTGATAGCATCTTCCTTGTGCGAGGAGACTTTTTTTTTGGATAATTCCTTTCCATAGGCTGGGCCAATATTCACCATGTTGACCTTTGGTTCAGTCCCTTGAGTTATCTGGCCATCAGGCTATGCATTCATTGCATTAAAGTCTTGATCTTTTTTTTAGGGATCTCTCTCTCTCTCTCTCTTCCCCTGCCGGGCGATAAAAACCTCCCACCATTACTTAGGTATTTTTTCCGTTCATTGACCAGATGGGGGTTGGAGCTTCGGCTCCACCCACCCTCCCTCTGTCTGACATTCGCTGAACCTGTTCTACAGTTATTTTTCTTTTTCTTTAGTTTTCTGTCCATAACACTGAATATGTTGATATGCTGTCTTCCGACATCCTTCGAACGACACTCACCCCACCATTAGATTTTCCAGTTGTCGATCTACCAGAAGACAAAAGAAAGCAATTCAAAAGTGTGGCGTGTATTTCTCACTCGTGGCTTATACCGCACGTACGACTCATGCGCTGCTACGCCTTGGAGGGAGAGCCTGATGCCGCCACGCGTGGCTCTTTGGGACCAGCGGCTTTGGAAAAAAAAAAGTCTCGATCTTTTGTATTTGACATTGTTTCAAACCTCTTAACCAAATAAATTGAGCGAAATCAAATTATATTTACATTGTCGAAGGCAGACGAGTTAGGTAACTAACTAGTTGATTTGGAGTTGGACACACATTGGCCAGCTCTTGATCACAATGAAGTAGTACTGTGGACCAATGTCTGTGTCCGAGATGCTTTCTTTCTCTTTTTAACACTGGTGTGATTATATAATGGGAAAAGAGTTTATGCTCGGATCAAATAAAGAAAATAAATGTACAAAAAAGGAAAAGCCAAAAAATTGAAATAGAGCACATATAATAAAAAGTGTTTACATGACATAATTTAATTTGAAAAATAAATTTAAAAATATAAATTTTACAAATCAAATCTCATTATTTAAGTGATATAGATAATGTGCTCTATACATCAATTTGAAAATAAAATAACCCTACAAAATAATGTAGTTATGGGAGGTTGGCCCACTCATTATTGACTATAAAAAAAATTTATTGATGCATCAAGCACATCAATATTACTCATTTTGTCATATTTTTATAATTATAATAAATCTGACCATATGATTTAAATAGCTAAATTGAGGGTGATTGGCTTGTGAGGTTGGCATCCCATTTGCATACCTTTGGTAATTTTATATGTGCTTTCTAGTTTCGCTTTCCCCATTACGGGGACTTAGATGCCGTTTGGATGTTAAATTGAGTTGAGTTGAGTTCTTTATAAATAGTAATGAGTTGAGATAATGGAGTGAGTTTTGTGGGATCCACCTAAGATGAGTTTAGATGTGTTTGGATGTTAAGATGAGTTTAGATATATTTATGAAAAGTTGAAAAATGTTGGAGGCCCTGGGTGTAGAGAGGTGTTGAGTTGAAAAAATTTGTGGGTCTCACATGTAAATAGGTTTTGAGTTAAGTGATATTTAGTGATTTGGGAATTGGGTGTTTCACCGTGTTTGAATGTTAGACTCAGTTTAAAATTAAACCGAATTGAGTTGATTTCAGTATCTTCCAACATCCAAACAGGGCCTAAAGTTGTTTTGAAAAAAAGTATCACCTTCCATATTTCTATCATGGGAGATGCTTGGAACCAGTCAGGTGTCATACCCATTTTTACACCAGCGAACAAGCACCTGCCACATAGATTTCAGCAACCTAAAGATTAGACCCACATGCAGCAGATAACATTTTTCTTTTTGTATTCCCCTTTGTGTGCCCAATCTCTCTCTCTCTCTCTCTCTCTCCCTTGTTGGCCTCATCCCCCGTCTCTATTCCTTCAGTCCCAGACTCCCAATGAGAAAAAAAACAAAACAATCAGATAGCAAATTGAGGAAAATGGTCTCTCTCTCTCTCTCTCTCTAATTCTAGAGTAATTGAAATTTATTTTGCTTGCATTGTGAGAGGCTCTTAAAGAGATCCAAAGCAATCTCATCTACATCTGCAGGTCTTTTTTTTTTTCCATCCAAGGTACCAACGTACCATCGCCTCACCAGTTGTGATTGCATCATCCACATTCTGTATGCAAATCGTTGTTTCCTCCCTTGCAAGGTCCACATTCCAGCTCCATTTCTTCCCTTGCTGTGTAACAAATATTTCTTTTGTGCTTATTTTAAATAATATAGTTGAGTATCCTTCATCTGTTCGACATACATGTTCAAAATTTTTCTCAGAAAACCTACAGTGTGGATGTGAGATTTTGATTCTTTGTGGAATGCGATTTTGAACTTTTACCGATTAGCAAGAGGGGTTTGAGCTTCAGAGGGAGGGGTTCGAGTTTCTAGCAGGGTTTGGTTTTCCTTCAGTCTTAGATTCCCAGTTAAGAAAAAACCAAAACAAGATTGAAAATGGACGGTGACTACAAGTTTGGAGGGGAGAGGACAGAGAAAGAAGTAAAACTGATTCAATAAGGTAGGATCCACTGTAAGACAAATAAATTTCATATGTGTTGAGTTCCTATTGGCCGGTGTAAAAATGACAATAACGGTTCTGAGTTTTTCTCTTCTATCACAAATGATAATGCCAAACAGAGTAGAGAGATTGAAAGGAGGTTTGGATAGTAGTTGATATGAAATTAGTTGAGATAAAAGTTGAAAGTTAAATAAAATATTGTTAAAATAATAATTTTTAATATTATTATTATTTTGAGATTTGAAAATATTGAACTGTTTATTATATTTGTCTGAAAATTTGATAAAACTGTAATAATTAAATGAAATGAGATAAAATGAAAAGTTTTTTTTGTATCTAAACCTAGTATGACAGTTATAAATTTATCTGAATAGTGAATAAAAAATTATAAATAGTTTTAAAAAAATAAATTTTAAAAAAAATTAAAAAAAATATTAAAAATATTAAAAAGTGTGGAGTGTGGAGTGTGGGGTGGATGAATAGCAAAACCCTTTATGAAAACTGGCTAGCTATAATGAGAAAAGTGAACTGATCTCTAGCTAAATTTTGACCAAAATATAACCACTTCACTACTAATGCTATGAATGAAACCAGAAGAAGGTATACAAGATTATGAATGGACGGTTAAACATACGGTCAAATTCACATTCTTGCAAGGAGAATGGTAATTAGTCGGAAAAGGATAGATCACTTCCTAACCCGAGCATATGACTAATGAAAGTCTATGATCTTTTACATGAAGGCATACATCCGGCCAGAAAAGGACATGACGACCAGTTGAGTTTAGTTTCAAATATCATACATCATTGTCTTTGTGACAAAGCATCACTAGAAAAAATAGTAGCGTTAATTGACATAAACAAATTAAAATGAAAACCATACAGTAAATTAAGAAGATATGTACACTTTGTTTTGTTCCGACTAGCTGACTCATATATAGAATAAGACACACGTCAATTTCTCAATAAAATCATTTCGTTTGTTTGTTAAGATTAATAGATGTTCATGAATCACGCTTGGTTATAGTCGTCATTATGCTGATCATGAATATGGCCCTTGTTATAATAATCATGTGGATGAATAGGGCAATTAATTAGTACGTACAAGCATGAACACGTCTATTTTTGGCTTAATTTCTCACCAATCACCATCCTATATATAAAAATGATAAATATTATTATTAATCTTGGATTTTATAATTCTTAATTATACTAACTAGCTAATTATACTAAGTATTTAAAATAATTTCCATATATATGTCAATAACTTAAATGAACAATCTTTTAAAATGTGTTAAATATATATTATAATCACTATGATTAAGAATGACAATTAAAAAAAATGACATTGCTTAAAAGATCAGCTTTCTTGATCATGCAAGGCGAAATGTATAGTTCTCTATTAACTGATTATTATTTATAATCATTATAATCCCATATTGCATATATAGGCCATTAGTGGATTTGTCCTTTGGATATAATTTTTCTTTGTTTATACTGTTATCGTGAGTGTTACGTATCTTTACGCGCAAAAGAATATGCTATATAGTGGACCTAAAATATTCTGATGGCTTTATTTTTTTTGAATGTTCATTTTGTTTTACGTGCATGTATAATTTAATTGTCTCGTGTCTCCGCACTTACTAAAGTCTTTGTTCAAGACCTAATCATTCCAAGGATGCTTTCATAAAAAAAGACTTAGAACGTCATGGGACAGCAACTCGGCGTGCTTCATGATGCTCTCCACCAATGAGCTAGCTGGCTGTCCACGAACCACATGGGATATGTGAGCTGCATGGAAACCATGCATGGTATCAAATTGATTAACATCATGTGTCTTGAAATGATTCATAGCCATGGACTTAAGTTATCATACAAAGACTTCAACCCAAAAAACTCGGGGGGATCATCAAATCGTGAAGAACTCAAACTACTTCAAAAAAGAGCATGTTCAAAGATCCGTGAGAGACAAACTTTATGTTCAAAAGTAATGAATTTAGTTCTTTTTACTTGTTATTTAACACTCAGTTCATCTCAACTGAACTCAACATTTAAACAATCTCAATTTTTACAGATTCTTCACTTGATTTTGTTTTTCAGGATGAATATACAATTTCAAATAATTAATAGTTAGACAGTGTGACATCACGTGCATGAAATATCATTAAACTTACACACATTAATTCTAGTCTAGAAAGAAAACTATTTTTATTACGTACACTTAAAAAATATATAGCATTCGTTTAACATAAAATACGATATATTTTGGTCATTATGTTTCTAAAACAAATTAATTTGATGATTAAAAGACATTACCTCCTTTTTCATAGAAATTGAGAGAATCTTGTAATTACCACCTACAAAAACTTTCCTCTTACTTGATGACAGGCATCATATTTTCATTTTTTTCCTCATCTTGTTTTATTTTTTATTTGTCCGGTACAAATAGATTATAGTCTTTTTCTCTTTTACTTTCCTAAAATAAATACATTACAAAAATATATATATATATATATTAAGAAAATTAAAAAGCATTCATTCAAATTATTATTATTTTCTTTCGTATACGGATAGTCATAGAGATTCACTTGTTCATTTATTTTTATTACAACTTACACGAATTCGAGAAGACTGCGAACACGTCGAACAGACAACAGTAACAAAACAAATGCGGAGGTGGGGAAAAATAATATCCGCGAGCATACGCGTTAATTAAATGAGCAAGAATCTTCTTGGCATAAATCAGGCAACCCTACCGAGATTGTTCCCATCCTCACAAATCCTCACCAGCCATCACCCTCGCCCAGAAAACCCGCCTCCCTTAGTATTAATTTTGTTTCTTCTAAAAAGCCCCCCACTTTCGGCCTTTTCAAAAGTGGAGGCTTTTCTCTCCCGTGGTCCTGGCTCAGGTTCACAATCTTTATATTTCGGCTACTCTGACTTCTGAATTATTATGCAAGAAGTGATTTTTTTTTTCCCCTCAAAAGCATCACCCTTTACTTGTCCAGATTTATTAGATTACTGTTTGATACAATCGTGGCCTGAAACTGTATATTGATCGTCATTGTTTTTTCCCCCATATGTTTTATCCGTTCATTTTAGTTGATTCCATAATAAACCTATTTTTCTTTTGGTAATTGAATGAAGTTAAAGTTATGCTTCTGATGCGATTTATTGCTCAAAGTTAGCAATTTTCTTGACCCATCTTCATATGCTTTTGATTGTGTCTCTCATGTTTATATGGGTTTTAGTTCTGTGCTTCGAAACAGAAGTGCACTGTTACTTGTGAGATTCTATTGAGGTATACCTTCTTGGGTTTTGGGTATTAGAGTTGTGAATGTTTCTTACGATCTAGATGGTCATGGATAAATCTTCGAGAGGACTCTATGGCTCTACCAAAGGACTAAAAGCAGGTGATCAAACGTTTTTGGAGTCATGTAATCAGAATCTTATCAGGAGGTTCGAAATGGATAATACCCTTGTTGATCGAAATCATACATGTATTCCTCCTGATCCAACACCTAGTAATTTGGAATCGACTTTGGGCGTGAACTCTGGGGGAGATTCGCATGAGGAATGTGATTTTAGTGATGTAGCTTTGAGGTACATAAACCAGATGCTCATGGAAGAGGATATGGAAGAGAAGGCCTGCATGTTTCAGGAGGCGCTGCAAGCCACCGAGAAATCGTTGTACGAGGTCCTTGGGGAGAAGTATCCTCTGACACCCGATCATGGATTGGCACCTTATGTTGATAAAAAGCACGAAACCCCTGATGAAAGTCTTGATTTAAATAAAAATGGTTTTGAATTTAGTACTGGCAGTACTAGAGGTAAAAACGTAGCAGATACTCCGCGGAGTAGTTATTTGGGTGAGCCCAAATCATCACATATTGTTTTGGAGCCTACCTCTGAATCATCCTGTAGCTCGTCTCACAGCACTAATGCCGCAGATGGGTTTGCAGATTCCCCAGTCAGCACTCTTATAGTGCCTGACATATTTTGTGAGACTGATTCTGCTATGAAATTTAAAAGAGGATTTGAGGAGGCAAGCAAGTTTCTTCCCAATGGAAATGGTCTGATGGTTGGTTTGAAGAGTAATGGTATGTTTTTTAAGTCGAAGGAAGATGCCAAGGATGTGGTAGCTAAGGCAGAGGAGAAGCACGAGAGTCAGCACTTGGATGGGATGAGGGGAAAAAAGAATCCTCATCCCGAGGATGTGAACTTAGATGGAGGGAGGAGTAACAAGCAGTCCTCAGTGTATTCTGAATCAACTGTGACTCCAGAAATGTTTGATATGGTTTTACTAAACGGTGGAAAGGGTGAATCTATGCTTTGCCAAGCTTTGCAAAACAGGGCAAGGGAGAATGTGCGGCAGAATGGTCGGTCCAAAGGGTCGAATGGTGGAAGGGCCCGTGGAAAGAGGCAGGGAGGTAAAAGGGACGCGGTGGATTTGAGAACTCTCTTGACACTCTGTGCACAAGCTGTTGCAACCAATGACCAGAGGAGTTCTAATGAGCTACTAAAGCAGATCAGGCAGCATTCTTCTCCTACTGAGGATGGGATGCAGAGAGTAGCCCACTATTTTGCCAATGGTCTTGAGGCACGCATTGCTGGCTCTGGTACTCAGATTTATACTGCCCTGATTACCAGGCCAACTTCAGCTGCTGATGTTTTAAAAGCTTACCATCTTTTTCTTGGTGCATGTCCCTTTAGGAGGCTCTCAAATTTCTTTGCAGATAAGACAATTATGAATTTAGCCGAGAAAGCAACAAGGCTCCATATAGTTGATTTTGGTATTCTTTATGGTTTCCAATGGCCTGGCCTCATACAACGTCTCTCGTCTAGGCCTGGTGGACCTCCTAAGCTTCGAATTACTGGGATTGATCTTCCCCAACCTGGTTTCAGACCTGCAGAAAGGGTCGAGGAGACTGGGTGTCGCCTAGCAAAATATGCAGATACTTTCAATGTTCCATTCGAGTTCAATGCAATAGCTCAACAGTGGGACACCATCCAAATTGAGGATCTCAAACTTGAGGGTGACGAGGTGCTTGTTGTCAACTGTATGTACAGATTAAGAAACCTACTTGATGAAACGGTGGTGGTAGAGAGTCCAAGAGATATTGTTTTAAACCTGATCAGGAAGATGAATCCAGATGTTTTCTTACAGGGCATTGAGAATGGGGCCTTTAGTGCACCCTTCTTTATGACAAGATTCCGTGAGGCTCTCTTCCACTACTCTACTCTGTTTGATATGCTGGAGACTACTGTGCGTCGTGAGATTGAGGAGAGGCTGCTGATTGAGAGGGAAATCTTTGGGCGAGAGGCAATGAATGTCATTGCATGTGAGGGCTCAGAGAGGATTGAGAGGCCAGAGACATATAAGCAGTGGCAGGTGCGGAATTTGAGGTGTGGGTTTAGGCCGCTCCGTTTGAGCCGGGAGATTGTGAACATTGCAAAGGATAGGGTCAAAAAGTCTTACCACAAGGATTTTCTGATTGATGAAGATGGTGAGTGGCTACTGCAGGGGTGGAAGGGACGAATTGCTTATGCACTCTCTTCCTGGAGACCTGTTGGTTAGATTATTGATCGTTAATTATTTTCATTGAAGGTGAAGATCATAGGCTTCTTTGACTTGCTCCCCTGTGTGCTATGACATCTTTTTCTCAGTTTTCTGATGCCGGAAGTCGAGGTACTGAAGTTTTCT
This sequence comes from Cyclocarya paliurus, assembly GCA_029856935.1. Classification (NCBI taxonomy): domain Eukaryota; kingdom Viridiplantae; phylum Streptophyta; class Magnoliopsida; order Fagales; family Juglandaceae; genus Cyclocarya; species Cyclocarya paliurus. The sequence goes on along the minus strand of JARVXP010000207.1, from coordinate 2,116,889 downwards.
GGCTAAAATGTGTATTTCTGAGTTACCAAAAGATATGTACATTTCTTTTTCTTACTAGTACCTTAATGTTTGTGTTTGTAACGTAGGAAAGTATATTCAATAATGTTTTGCTGAGCAGGTTAACTGGGAGCAGAATCATGGCTACAGCCTGCTTGTCATCACGCTATGAAAGACCTGTTCTCCAATTGTAGGATGAAGAAGCATTCTTTTCATTTCTAGAAGAAGAATGGCAAGTGTACCATTTACCTCACCTGCCCATAGAAATCTTATATCTCAAGGGCTGCTGATACATCCCTCAAAGAATTTAGTTGACAAAAATGCTTCAGCAAGGAAATAGTTTTAAAATACCATATTCATCAACAGGGATCATGCTTAGGCCCCGCCGCCTAGCAGGTTTGTAGAAATGTGGAGGATTCTGAAGAACATCTACGACAGAAGGAAGGAAGGAAGAAATCTACGTTATTCTTGTTGTTTGAAGTTCTTAATGCTGGCACTGCTTTGCATTTCCCAGTAACTGATCATCTACTTCATAGGGCTGCATTTGTATCCAGACTTGAATGGTATTTCATTATATTGTTTCTAATCTCTTTATTGGAGGAATATGTTTGGTTTTCTCATAGACAGTGTTTGTATCAATGGCAAGTGCATTGTTTTCATATTTAGAGTGCATGGTTTGTTTGTTTTATTTTTGAACATCTCGTAGTGTATAATTTGCCTGTCATTTACTAATCAGAAAACGAAACATGCGGATAAAATTTTCGTGAAGTGTGCATCCATTCCCGAGTTGTTGAACTTTGGTTCCCGTTTGGCATTTCTCTCCGTATTATTTCTTTTTCCTCTTCGCATTCTGGAGTTTGCTAAGAGGCTAAGAAATGTTAATAATTTTACTGGGACGTCAGAACTACCCCCACTAACTTTCTAACAACGAGATAAGAGATCGAGTCATTAGGAGGAGAGTCGAGACCCAACAGCAGTAGGGGTGCTACCCGCCCCATACGGGGCGGGGTAGCCCCCTCCCCGCCCCCGCATGGGACGGGGGGAGAACTTCGTCCCCGTACCCCGCCCCCGGCATGCGGGGGCGGGGTACCCCGTCCCGCACAGTGGGGTGCGGGTGGGGGGGGTCAGTCCGCCCGCCCCCCCGCCCCCTACTGGGCCTTTGGCCCATAAATGATTTCTGGGCTATTTTTGGCCCAGAAACCATTCAAATGGGCCCAAAATGGCCCATTTGAGCCCATAAAAGGTTTAAAATGGAAAGAAGAAAAAAAATAAAATAAAAAAAGATAAAAAATCATATTAAAAAAAATTACATGAATAAAAAAAAAATACAAATTTACACTAGTAGCATACTACTAGTCTACTACCTAAGAAACTAATAATATTATAATAATAATTAAGCTATTACAAAATTACAAAATTGAAAGGTTAAATAATTACAAAATTACAAACATAGTTACATAAATGTCGAATGGACATTGTATCAATATTACAAATCATTGATAATTCAGATTTGAGCCTTGAGCAGTGAGCACATATTTATGAAGCAGCGGAGGTAGATGTCGTCTGACTAGTCTCATGTGATGCTACAAGTTACAACACTAAAATTAATACCGATAAAATCAAAATGAATATAAATAAATCAAAATATATTAAAATAAAAACAACAATTACCAGGTGGTCCAGATCCAGACTGCTCACCACCCTCCTCCTCGTCAGTCTCCTTAAAATCCAAAACATCCGGAACATAAATATCATTTCCCATCGTCCAACTCTGTGTACATATCAATGCCTCCACAGTCGAAGGAGACAATGAACTACGGAAAGGATCCAATATGCGCCCTCCGGTACTAAAGGCTGACTCTGAGGCAACGGTGCTAATAGGGATGGCCAAGATACAACGGGCTATCTCAGAAAGGATGGGATATTTCTTTGCTGCCGCCTTCCACCATACCAATATATCAAAATTGTCATCATCTTGAATAAGATCCCCTGACAAATAGTTGTCTAACTCCGAAACCACCTCCGTAGATTGACGGACTAGTGTGGGATTATGTGCAAGGGTCTTAGTCCACGATAATCTACGCTTTTTTCCTGGCCCAGTGTCTGAAGGAGGCGTTGGGGTAGGTGTAGGTGTAGTAGATCCAGTACCACCCTTAATTGTATTAAACTCATCATACAATTTAGTAAGAGTATCTCGGGCCATATCGCCAATAAGATCAGCCCATCCCTGATCGTGCGCAAGTCCCAAACCATATAACATGCCTGAAATTTTCAGGCGGGGATCAAGAATAACAGCCACATATAACAAAATATTCAATCTGCTCAAATCTCCCCAATACTTATCATACTTGACCCTCATAGTCAATGCCATCCCCCTCATCCTTATATTGGAACCCCTACACATGTCGTCTAATTCCTCTTTTACCCTACATATTTGTTGACAAAACTCATGGGATGTAGGGTATAAGGAACCAGATAACTTCAATGCGATATCATGAAAAAGCCCCAGAAAATCAACAAAAGTAGAAACTACCTCCCAATCATCATCACTAGGCTTTCCTAAGCCCCCGTGCTCATCAAAGTATTTGACATATTGAATGTCTTCATCCCCCAATAACTGAAAGGCTGTCTTATATTCTTGGGCCGCCTCTAACATCAAATAAGTTGAGTTCCATCTGGTAGGAACATCAGTACAAAGACCCTTCTTCGATGTTATGCCCACACTCTTCGCAGCAATCTTGAATTTCTCCAATCTAGAAGGAGAAGACCTCACAAATTTTACAGCCATTCTAACTCGTGCAACCGAGTTATCAACATCTTTCAACCCCTCAGTAACAATTATATTCAAGATATGTGCAGCACATCTAACATGCACATATTCACCACCCAAAAATGTTTTATTCGCCTCTCTAAGATAAGTTTTCAAATATAACTTCTCTTCCTCACTTTCTCTGCTGTTACAGCAGAGAAAGTGAGGAAGAGAAGTTATATGGGGAATGATCATTGATTATTCTATTTGAAAGTCATAGAATTGAAAGATGGGAAGACGAAATGAAAATAAAGAAATATTTGACTTCACGTTCAACAACAAAATGAATGAACCTACGTGAGGTTTATATATGATCTGTACGTATTTGCTTACGTTTAAATTAAGGTCCTCCAGCTCCATCTTGTTCCGAAAAATAAAATAAAAAATTAAGGTTTTCCATCAACTTTAGAGGCCTGGAATCGAGGGATGTAGGAGGAGGCCCAACTATTTTTATCGTACCAAGGCAGACCTATTTTTGAAGACCCATCCAACCCATGTTTGGAAAGTGGGCCATTCTCTTTCCGAAGCAGACCAATTAGAGGACTCTCTGAGAAAGGTTGATTTCGGCTGCTGGCCCATCAGAATATTGATATGGTACGATACAAGTATCAAACGCCGGACTACCTGATCAGCAAAGAACATTGCAAAACCCTTCCAATTCAACCCCAAACTCAAAGGGTTTTAGACTGCGAGAACAAAGGACACTGAATGAGTGGGGCACCCGATTTCTTCTACCGAGAGGCGCAACGCCTTGGCTATGTCGCGCGCTCTGCCTTCAAGGTGCTTCTTCCTCCCTCTTCTGCTCCACTTTACATTTCTTTCTTCCTTTCTTTTTCTTTACCGCTTTTCACTCTTAATTTTAATTCTCTCTCTCGTCTTTCCCTGTGCGCTTGTGTGATGGGGCAAGAACAGCTACTTCAGATGCAGAAGCAATACAAACTTATAACACCCGGTTCGTCCGTTCTTGACCTCGGCTGTGCCCCTGGTGCTTGGCTTCAGGTCCTGGCTACAAGATCTTCATCCAGAGAAATTTATTTGATATGTCAAGGTTTGCAATCGCATGCCAGGATGTAGTTTTTTGGTTCAATATTTGCTTCTTGCGCAGATGCAGGCAACCAGATTTCTGGAAGTAACATAGATTTCTGGAAGGCGCAATGAAATCATGTTTTGTTTCCGTCATTGTTGTGGGAAATATTTAGGTTATGCTTGGGAGGTGAGATGAGAATTTTATGTTTTGTTTTAAAGTTTAAAATATTATTTTTTAGTTTTGAGATTTGAAAAAGTTAAATTGTAATTTGAAAAAGTTATATTGAGATTTGAAAAAGTTGAATTATTTATTATATTTTGTATGGGGATTTGAAAAAGTGTAAAGATGAGATGAGATGAAGATGAAAATTTTTAATGAAATATGTTTTCCAAACATAACCTTAGGATTTTATAACCTGCAATGCGATATTTGTGAGCCCAGTCACTCTTAATTTTATTCAAAGTTTAAGAAGATTGAGATGCCAAATCATAGCTAGTGTTTTTTTGTTGAGTTAACTTGCAAACTGGTCGGGCTTGTTTTAAGCAAATAACAGCTCACAAATAAGGTTGTGACATGTACCGATCTACTGAAGTATTGTGTGGAAGCCCCGCATCAGATTTGGTCCTATTTGTCTTTCCTCCCCACTTTCCCGAATTCCTTCCCATTTCGCAAAAACCCTCCTCTCTGGTTTTCCTCCCCCCCAGTTTCCCAGACGCCAAACTCACCATTTCGCATCCCCTCTCACAGCCTCCGTTCCATGGCCTCTCGTACACTTTCCATTATTTTCACCCGGCAGTCACTACACAACACATCTGACACAACTTGAGCTAGTTCGGAAATTTCTCAAACCGGTACCATTTCAGCACAGAGACGATGTAACTTATATGAGCGGTTTTGAAAAAGATAAGGCAAAAGAGATGCAAAGGAACCAGTGCAAAGGAGACCAGCTGGTTTATACCAGAAAATTAATTTTACAAAGATAACTAACTCCAAGCACGTAAGTTAAAATGCCCATTGACAAAGATGCAGTTTTTAATTCAGAAGAACAATAAATAGAAAAAAGAATAGCTTGCCAATAGTGGCGGTGGCGTGGAGGTGGAACTGCGCTTGTGTAGTGGAAGAAATCGTGGGCAACGGACCAGTGACGAGAAACTCGTGGGCTGAAATCGAGAGAAATCAGTTGCGGTTGTGTAGTGGGCGACGGAGAACTCATGGACGTGGTGGAGTGGTGGTGGTTGCCTCTGGACGTGGAGGCAAGTTTTGCGTTCTGGAAGCACACGGACCATAAGTGCATTGACTGGAAGCAGAAACGTAATGGAGAAGAAGCACAACCTATCTCATGCGCACGAGTCTAGTGTTAGTTTCCTATATTTGCTGAGGTGTCAAGACATAAGTGGAGGGTTGTTATTTATATATTATTCAGTTTACTGGTAACCTGGCAAGCCCTAGCCCCGTTAAGTTGTTTTAACTTAGAAATTGGAAGTTCGTTGATCACCATTTTAATAGTGAACGTATCTCATCTTATCTCATTATTACAGTTTTTTTAAATTCTCATATAAAATATAATAAATAATTTAAACTTTTTTAATTTTAAAATAATAATAATATTTAAAAATAATATTTTATTCAACTTTCAACTTTTATCTAAAATTATCAATCTCATCTCACTATTCAAATTGCCCTTAAATCTATACGAAGCCAATTTTAAATTGTTTCTTGTCATCAATGCTTCAAGTCCAGACGAGTTCTATTATAATAAATGTGCCACATCTTACATAGTGAAACAAAAATAAGATTTCCTATATAGCATTACTCATACGACTCGGTGATGGGTTTCTGGAACATGTGTGTGTATTACGTGATTCAAGATTGGCAGGTGCATTAGTTGTACGGGCAAAAAAAAATTGTTCCATATTTCAGGAAAAAAAAACTGTTGCTGAATTTGTAATAAGTTCGGTGTAAATTTTTGTAAATTTTTAAAAAGTTTGAAAAAATTTATTCTTTATTATTGAAATTTACTTCTTTATTAATACAAGTCTATTTAAAATTTGTTATAACAGTTCAAACGCTTCACAGATTTGAGACCGGAAAATAATTAGAATTACATGCCACAAGCACTAAAACTTTAAATTTTACACAATTTGAGACTTTATTGTTCAGACGCAACCCAAGAAAAAAAAAAAGAAAAAAAAAAAGAGAGGGAAATAAATAGAATTTGCCAATTCTTCTGGCACGTTTGGTGTCTGATAAATTTACAGAGAGTATCATCATCATATAATATACATCATAAATTAGCCCCATTTTCCCTGTGCAAAATAATATTTAGTATCGTATGCGCAAAGGGTGTCAGTCAACGGATATAGGTACGTCCTAGTGACCAAAGACCTGTTTCTTTTACTGGTGCCTGAAAACACAATAGGAGACGGGATAAGAGGGTATTAGGAAGCAGTCAAAAGTATTTGGTCAGAAGATGAAGCAAGTTGTGATTTGGATCTGATTGCATGCTCACCGGTGTTTTCATGGATGGGAAGACATTCCAAAACCGGAGAGTTTCATCGCCTGCCCCAGTAACTATTGTCTGCAGGAGGCAATTGATGTTTAAAATTACTATTTTTACAAAGCAAATGACATATTTAGTATAGTTGCAAGCATTTTTGGTCTTAGTTCTTTGGGTGGTGCATATACGTGTTTTTGCTGCCCGCAAGTATGTGTTATCAGAAATTGCATTAATGAAAGGATGTAAATACCTGTCCATCAGGTGACATTGCTAGGTAAAGAACTCGCATGCTATGTCCGGTTAGAGTTGCAACCTGTCAAAGTTCAATTCAATATCCAAAGAATGGCGCGTCACTTCAATTGTCTAAACTTTTGAAGCTTATTTTAAGCCAAGATCTGCAGACAGATTACTGTGAAAGCAGAAAATTTATGACCGAAAAGCTAATACCTTTGCCATTGACGGATACTTCCACACCATAATTTGATTCTGGGAATACCCATGAGTGCTTACTAGTTCATTCACATTTTTACTCCATGCAAGATTGCAAACCTGCAGGTTAGGGAAAAAATCTATTTAAGTATAGGTGCATGAATTCTTTAAACAATAAGTTTTCACATGATAACATGGTAATTACGCCCTCTCGAAGTAGTCCAAAAGTTGTATTTGGGCATTCGCATCTCATTTTTGAAACTATATTCTTCCTAAAAGTTGCATTTTAATGTATAGAAAAAACGAAGAGAAAAAATTACCTGGCTTCCTGTATCAACACTGTTCAATTGGTGGCCGTTTGTGGTGTTCCAGAAGCGAATACATCGATCAGCTGTTCCACCTCCAGATGCAAGAAGGCCACTTTGGTGGGGAGACCAAGCAATGGCCTTGACAGCAGCTGTGTGCTCTGTCAATCTCAAAGCTGGTTGCTGAGAATGCTGGTTCCAGACCAGTAGCTGGAGTCACCAACAAGTCATTTGATTAGTAATTTGACTAGGGGTGCGGAAAGACAACAAAAAGGGAAAGTGTAAAGAGTAAAAGAAACAACAAAAAACTATGTGCATACCTGATTATCATTGCCACCAGATGCGAGTTCCCTGTCATCATTGGACCATTTTAGCCCACATACCTGTTGCATTGAACCATTACAAAAAGAGCATAGCAAGGCTCGGGAAAGAAAACCAATATATGTGGAATTATGAGATGTGATTCAAAGCTCAATGATAACAAAGGATTGTAGAGCCAAAGCCAAGTATCTGGAACCGAGGGGCTTTCAGTTGATAGAAAGAGCTACTAGGAAATTTTTTGAAAGCTTCACACCTCAGACTTGTGACCAACTAGCTTGCCAACAAAGTCATTTGGAACCCGAAGATCATGTTGAAGTATGTTGCGATCCCTACTTCCAGAAGCTAACGTGCGTGAATTCCAAGCCAAGACTCCAGTTCTTGTTTGATGCCCAGCCATGGTTCGGACTTTCTTGCATTGAGTCCCATCCCAGACCTATAATAGGGAGCCAAAACACTAGCGAAATCTCAGGTCTATAAAAAACTAACAAAACAATCTTAACTCTATAAAAAACTAACTGAACATGCAGGGCTCCTATTAAGATGCGATTATTAAAGGATCAGATGCAGTTTAGAGAACTAGCTACCTGAACTTGACCAAAATTTGTACCAATAGATATGTATGAACCTTCTCGGGTCCATTGGACCGAACACACACCATCGTTAGGTCCCAAGTCACACAACTTCGTTACCTGAGGAGAAAAAAACAGCAGACTAATATGAAATACGCAACCCATTCAAATCACAATCTCTCTATTCAGTGTGGCGGCTGCCAACTAAGTAGCATCAAACTTACTTTGCTGTTTGAAGCACTCCACAGATATACACAGGTGCCTAATCCAACTGCCAGGACATTTTGAGAGGACCAATCCACCAGGTTCAAGTAAAAGTCATCTTGAAGTGATGGCGCATCTAGAACCTGCAACCATTTAACCTTCAAAGATCAACAGTCTTCTAAAATCTCCACGTTGATCTTTCTAAATTTTCCACTAAATTTTAGGCTTGCATCTCTCCCTGCCTAGACGAGATTTAGTTAAACTCATTTCCATGTCGGTGCTTCAGTTCAATGGGTTGATTGTCGGCTTAGTTGCTAAGCAAACGGAGAGTATTTCAAATCTGTACCGTGCCTAACACAGTAATTTTCTTTTCTTAGCTGCTGTCAGCTTAGTGGCACAGCTATGTGTTATACCGGCAGTCACAAACTAAAAGGACCAGAGCTTACCTTGTGTGGGGTCTTAGGAACCTTACGAGGTGGCTTGGGAGGTGTAGAAGTCTCGGAAGAGAACCCACTATCATTACCTAACACCGAAGGAGAGTAAGGAGAATTCGGCCCCGAGACCTCGGTCTTGAACCGCAACATGTTCTTGCTGGGACTCATCGGCGACCCAGGACCTGCAGGAGAAAAAGACCCAAAATCAGACCCGAAAAGTTCCAATCTCAATAACCTCGAATATGCTTCGTTTCCGCCTTCTTTAACCGGTGACGCCTTCTCGATTAACCCGAATGTGTGCAGCCTCGACGACGATCTGCACGGTATGAACCTGTCACTGCACATCGAAGATTTCGATTTCGAGGGGGATGACAAGTTCGATATCGTTCGAGGCGACCCCAAGTTCGACGCCGCACGAAAAGAACCTGAAAAGGTCTCGAGGCGCAGCGATGTCTGGGACATCCCAGGTGGGAGATTAAGCCCTGTTTTTCTCGCTTGGGGTGAATCCATTTTCTGGTCTTATTTGATCTTTTTGCTTCCTTGAGAGATCTTGGGTTTGCGATGGATAATGGGTTCCCTATAAAGAAAGCCTCTCCTCCCGAAGCAAATAGAGCTTTTTTATAGGGGCTTTGGTTCTCTCTGTGAGAAAGATTTGGTACGGTACATGGTGGCAATATTTATAGGAGCGAGCAGTCTTGGAAAGGGAGGGAGGCGGGGTCCCGTGAAAATAGAACATTCTCCAACGGTCAAATTGGACATAAATCGAGCTCATAATATACAGTACAAGCTGATTTTAGTGCTTCGTTGCCAAACTAGCCGTTGCTAAACTAGCCGTTGCTCTCAGTCTCATTACTTTATTGCTTGGAGCTTCTCTGGAAATATGCCTGTATATTATATATTTGTTAGATTATGTTAGCTGATCTCGTGGTCCGTTGAGGTTTCAAACTGCTTCAATTGCGAAGGGTGCCCAAAATGGGAACAATTATGTATTCAGGAAAAAAAAGAAAAAAAACACATTTATTGGGGCGGGAAAAGAGGGTCAAACTTGCATCGCAAAGATTTCTCTTCACTGATTTCGAAAGACACCACTATAAATTTTTACACTCCACTTGAGCTTTAAGCAGATCTTGCTCAAGAAAAGATGCCCCCGAAAACATTAACATGCACCCATCCGAAGTGAAGTTTTCTTTCTTCCAAAGGCATGAAATTCAGTTGAGCAACTTCGGGGTCTAAGACGGGTGAGACAATCTAGTGGCAAAGCCAACTATTTGCACAAACATTAGAGGATCAGACCACGAATTGAACTGGATAGGAACAAATATCAATAGCATGTGTATGCACTCACTGGACTTCAAAGTTAGTCTAGAATTTAATTGACTTTAGAGTCATCTATCTAACGTTAAATGATAATTTACATCAATGCACACTAACCAAATCATCTATAAACTGTACCGCAGTTGATATCTGCGAAGCCAATCTTCACCCTTCTCATAATAATCTGTCTTACTAAAAGTCTGTGTCAGAAACTGTGGATCAATGGCATAAGCAGCAGCCCCACGCCATGCATCAAGAACTGGATCAAATGCTCTTACCACCTTTATAAGTGAACCAGATGGCCTAATCATCCGAATTCCAGCTTCCAATCGCTCGGCAATACCAGGGAAAAGACAACTCCCACCAGTCATAAATATTGAGCTGGTCAGTCTTTCCTCCACACCTTGGCCCATAGATGGCAACCTCCTTATTGAGATCCCAGCCATCTCATCTAACCCTGCTTGATCCACCCCTATCCAGTTGGGATGAAATAAAATTTCTGGGCATCGAAACCTTTCAACCCCAAGAACAATCTGGAAATCTTCCTTGGTCAAAGGACGGATACGAGGTACTTCAACAGGTTGAGAGGTTCCTAATTCTGAGCTGGGAACAAATGTAGGATCAATTTCCTGCCACAATATTGGTCAAATGAGACTTGTATTTTAATTAAAAATAAATACCGAAATAAAAAGGTGGTTTCAGGTACATATCACTATCATATACTATCATGGCATGAAAAAACTGACCTGGAGCCTGGAAGATATGCGAGTGAGTTCAGCTTCATCCTGATCTGGCCCGTCATCATCATCATCATTATCTTTGCTCATTAGTTTGTAAAGTTGCCAATCTTCATCCCTGGCACCAAAAGTGTCTTCTCCCTTCCCCCGATCAAAGGCTGCTGTCGTTAGGAGGCGCATCCTTTCCCTCTGGGCTGCACTCAATCTCTCACCACGACCAACACCTCCAGATGTATTATTTCCATTTGTATGGTTCCCATTTGTCTTAAGTCGTTTTCGCTGCTCAACCTTCTCAGAAATCTCTTTGTATTTAACACGCAGCTGTTCTAAATAAAGCTCCGGGTTCTCTCTACATAAAAAGATAGACAAATAATGAAAAAAGAAAATTATGTTCATTTGAGGGAATCTATAATACTATTCATGCACCAAGTAAAGCCAGCTTTCTTAAAACCTAATGTTATACTTGAATCAATTATTTAAATACAGCAGGATGTGCTTTTCTATCCTCTTTACTCTCTTGCTTCTTCTTAACAACTCTACTCAACTTAACATAACGGAGATTTAATTTTGACTGGAAAAGATTTTCTCTCTCTCCTGGACACCTGACTGCAATTGAAAAAATGAAAGAAAAAACCGAGACCCACCCATGCAAGCGGTTTTCTTCATCTTGTTGGTTTATTCTTTCTCGTTCTAATTCTGATTCTGAGCGTTTCTGTTTTGCTCGCTGCCGGCCTTCAGATGTGGTTTTAAGAAACAACTGCCTCCTTTTTTCCTTGAGCTGTCATGTGACCAAAATAAAGTGAATGATTACCATTAGATCAGAAAGCTTAACAAAAACGAATAGAGCTGTTATCCATCAGGTTTCTGTGGAATATAAATGATAGGTTATGCATAAACTTCAGACTTAACATACAACGAATTTGCAATGTAGAGGTCTTGTGGAATATGGCTATATGAGTAGGTGTGTGTAACGATGACATGACAATTAAAATATGCAATCTGTTCCTGTTGTTTCTAGGTCCAGGTTAAATCTTTGTTCCACACTCCAGACAACAGGTTAGCCACTTGTTGGTCTGGAGGGACAGAAGGCTGGGTTACATCTTATAAGCACAACCAGTTAAAAGTTCGAAATGACAAGGCAGCCATTCAGTATAAAAGCATACCTGCTCGGGTGTCAGCATGTTGTCAGGGATATTGACAAGAGGAAACTTTTCGTTTGTAGCAGGGTCTGTCTTCTCCTCAGATTCAGCTTGGTCACCCTTTGGTTCACCTTTTGATTTTCGTAAAGATTGAGTAACTTTCAGAAGGGCAGATTCTATTTCCTGTTTGGAGAGATAGCCAGTTGCTGACAGAAAAGATGGAATATCATCCTCTTCCACTTGTTCGAGCTGCTCTAAAAGAAATTCCAATCCATGCAATTCATTTTCTAGTTCGTTTATCCTAGATGACCTCTTTGCCTCAGCCATTTCTCTCAGCCGTTGACCTTGTTTCTCCTTTATGGCTGCCTTTCTAGCAATCTCTTCTTCTGAAGGAGGCTCCTCAACTGGAGGTGGAATCCATGGAAGCTGCCAACACCTGGTTTTATCTTCAGCTTCCTTGGCCCCTTTCTATTGCCAAAAAAATGCCATAGTTTATTGTCAGAGATTGAAAAGGGAAATGTGAGGAAAAGAGCCAGGCAGTTTACCTGAAACAATCGAGCTTCTAAAGCATAATCAGGAGTGATATAACAATGCTCCATCTTCAGGTCTTCAACTTTCTCCCATGTAAACCTAGCCCTGTAGCATTTAAACAACGTGATCATAAGTTTTGCACAAACATGACCTGACTCAATAGAAACATAATTTAACACATTCTACACTTACATGTGATGAGGGTATTTAAGTGAAATAAGTTGCTTCAAATAATCAGTGATGTGGTATCCACCAATATTAGTTCGGCAGCTTCCTCTATAAACAGGCTCTCCTTCAATAAACTGAGAGTCAAATGCCATAACACAGCATAAAATGAGACACCATAAACACACCATAACACCAATGATGATGAAACAAAATGAGAAATATGTGGGAATTCCCAAGTAAAACTAATACATCATTTATTTGCAACCATGGTCATCTATATGCTCCAAAACAAGGTTATGTTTGACAACATCGGTTCGGGATGCATGTTGATGTAAGATGTCCATTGCTTGAATAAATAATGTGAATCTAGGAAAGCATACCGGGATTACATGAGTTGTGGTAAATCCAGGGCAGATAGCAAGACCATCTTTATAACAAACCCCAAGCTGTTGATTATATTTATAACTGAATGCAGCATCAACACCAAATGCTGAGATAGTAGAAAGAAAAGGCAGATTAATCAGAACATAACTACACACTGATGTAAAATGGGAACAGATCCAGCACAAAGTATTTCCAAAGGAAAGTGCAAGGACATAAAAAAAATAAAACAGAATAGAAATAACCATGCCCACTGATCAGACCCATTGCTTACATAGGCAAGGCCATGCTCTCTGCTATATATATAGCTTTTGAGCCTGCCCATTAAAGTTTTATGTAATAGTTGGTGATATACCTACTGATGGAACTCCATAAGTCTCAAAAAGAAGCTCTGCCATTTTACTACGAGACTGAACAGGGTTGCATATGCATTCTGTGATCAGGACAGGATGATCAATCTGTTCTGCCCTCAAGTGTAACAAAAAAACAAGTAAAAAAAGAATTCCAGGAGTATATTGACAAATACAAAACCGTTTTTGATAAGTAAAGATACCATGTCTTATTAAAATGCTCGGGGTGCAAGTGTGCAACCCAAGTAAACTTAGGGTATAGGAGGGATGCCTAATTTAAGGAACAGTAGGGTAAAAAGAAATACTAAAATAAAATAAAATAAAATCCAAAACCTAGTTAGCAATACAAAGCATTTAGGATAAATAACCATGCCAGACGCAGCGAACAGTGTAGAAAAAACAAATATTGTACAACATATCATGCATGTAGATTAGCGCCGATTTTAAATCCTGGATAAACTGTTTGCTCCATGCATTACCAATGGTCTCCAAATGCCACAGATAGGTGAAGATAAATTTATAAAATTTTAGATTTGTAAATCCAAATTAACATTATTTTGAAACCTTTAAAAGAACAATACGTAGTACCCAGCCACTTCATTTTAAAATACCTAAATACCAAGGCAATGAACCGCAAGTTTTTTACCAAACTCGATAGAAAACCACAATGTAAAATAGTAAGTCTAAAAATTTACTCTAACGGTCATAGCACTCTGTGGGACTGGAAACAGTCACCAGATTCTATATTTTAACAGAAACCATAGGATAATAGAAAAAAGCACAGAACAAGCCAATAAAATTGCTGAGAAATAGGCCTTCTGCAATAAAAACCCTACAGCATCAACGTGTAAACAAATTTGTCCATTTTCGACGTACCTCCGAACCATTTGCACCCAACCGATCAAAGCCGAAGTCAAGAATCTACAGATGCAAGAAAACATTCGTGAGGCCACCATTCTTGACATGTGTTCATGCATACACAAAGACACACAAAACTTGGACGAAAATGAGCTCCAGATCTCTCTGTCAATAATCAAATCGTGCATTTCGGTATTTGTGACCGAAAAGCATAACATGCACAGCCTGGGAAATACTTAAGAAACAAACAAATTGGTCAAATTATAAATGGGTTTGAAATAGAATACTTCAAACCAGTTACTGAGCTCCTTAAAAGAGCACGTAGGCGGCATGTTCATTTTTTTTTATTTTTCTTGGTTCACGCAGAACAGGAACTGTTAAATCAAGTGTCAGTTACTTAAAAATAAATGGTGCAGGGACTCTACCAGGTTTTCCATGGCAGATGATAAGTGAATAGGAGTATAAGATACTAGTGTGGATCAAAATCTCTATTCTATAAAGTTTTCAGTCCATATTACCATCAGAGGTCGCGAAGAAAATTTTATTAATTTTACTAATATAATTTAGAATTTAATACTTAAAACGATATTTCAGAATGAATAAAAGGCATATTATGTTCCATGTTCATAAAACTTGAAATGCCGCACTCAAATACTGAGAAGAGAAAGAAGAACCAGCTTACATATTCCATTATTTCAAACTGATAAACAACATTGCTATCAAAAGCCGAGCGAGGCCCCGAGCGAGTGCAGTCAAAGTACTTCAACAATGCAGGATCATGGTCACCAACAATAGTTACAGTTTCCCCTGCATCATAAAGCAAAACCCCCAAAAAAAAATTCATGCTGAAGAAAAATACTAGATGAATAAATGAAAACATTGAAAGACGTTCACCAGGACCTATCAGACCATATTAAGGGAGGAAATATGGAATGAGAATAGAGGCTCAAATTCTCCTTTATTTTCTTCGGCCACTCACTCATGAGCCAAACAGAACCTAAGAATCTAAATCGCTTGTCCCCTCTAGAAAAAAAAATAACTTTTTAGAAAAATCTTGGAATTAAACGTTACCAGTAGTTTTATGTCGTGGCCGCTGAACAATGTTGCGGAAAATGACTCGAGGGTTCGTCTCTCCGGCCCATCTGAAAATTCAAAAGTAAAAATTAACTCATAAGGACCTACGAAAATGAATGCCTACATACATATATAAATATATACGTTGGGTTAGGGTTTCTTTGGCGAGTACCCGATACGGAAATAGGAAGCACCATTGTCGATGACGATGGGAACGGTGGAGGGGAAGAGATTGTAATCGGATTGCCGCTGTATTCGTGAAATGAACGGCATTTCACTTTCTCCACTCAAAATCCGAATGGGGAATTAGGGTTTTGTGGAGGAATGTCAGGTCCAGCAGGCAGCAAGTAAGCAACCATAGTAGCAGGCTAGCAGCCGTGAACCGGATTAAACACGATCCGAGCGGCGAGGGGGTTCCACTCGAACCGCTTTGTACTCTGGGAGTTGGCAGAAACTATCTTACAGCTTTTCAGAATGAGGTCCAAACCATATATAAGCCCAGCCCAATCTCTTCAAATTTACAATGTCAAACTACATCGACTGGCGCGCACCCTCTCCACCGGGCCCACCCACAACAAAAATAAGAGAAGTGCTACGGATCAACACACCATACGTGTTTCTATTTTTTTTTTTTCTTTTCACCCGTTTCTTTTTTCTCCTTCGCGTTTCTCCCTCACCTTCTTGTTTCTCTCTAGACTCTTCTCACCCGTGTCCTCGTCGCAGCCCAGATCTGCCATCGTCCCCGTCGATTCAGCCTCCCACCGCAGCCACCGACGACTACCACCGAGCCCGTGCTCCTCCCCCAGCCCGAGCCCGTAGCTCCTCCGTATGCACACCCGTCGCCCCACCCCAAGCACCCACGTCGGGCTCACATTCGCCGCGGCCGCGGCCGATTCAGCCTCCCACCGCAGCCATCTACCACCACCACCATCGAGCCCGTCCTCCTCCCCCAGCCCGAGGCCAGTAGCTCCTCCGTATGTCCGTTTCTCTCTCCCTCACATGCCCTCTCCCTCACGGGTCTTCCTCACGGTCAAATTTGCACCACCGGACGGTAGGCTGCCGCCATCTCGACAGTCGACGGCACCTCGACAATCACCGTCACCTTGATAGTCGACGCCTGATGATGAGCGACGGGCGGGAGGCCTTGGGCGAGGGTGGAGAGGCCGTGGGCGATTCGTGTGATGGGGAGGAAGTAAAAATGAAATATGAAAAGAGAGAGAAATGAATTTTGTTGCAGGGTGTTTTTAATATTTTTTTATGGTGTGCGTTGACTGATCTTAAACAGGGACTGATCCTTCTCCAAAAATAAAGAAGCGAACTTGGACATCACCCTCCCAAACAGGAGGGAAACGAACGTGTGGTCCAGATTCAAACCCAACCCTCCCTTCGTTTCAAGTAGTCCACGTGGCAAAAGTTTGAAACTTTTTTCACCCACTGTTTAACTCCACATCAGCTAAAGCTTGAGTTGATTCCACCACACGTTTTGATAAGTCAAAATGTCAAATCGCAACTTCTGGAACAAGCTAGCTGCCAGGGTCGGTTTCCACTATATAAATCATCCAGTATTAGACTAAACACTTATATATAGTTTGAGGCCGTACAATATGGAGGTGGACGAGAGGGTCGTTGGTAACGAGAGAGTGGAGGAAGAGGGTTGCGTCACTCCGAGACACAGTGAGTGTCAAATACCAACGGCTCTGGCATGCCCGCCGGCTCCAAAGAAGAAGATGGCTCACGTGAAACATCGGAATCAGCCGTCGAAGAATGGTTTTTTTCAACCACCTGATCTTGATGTTCTTTTCGCGATGACACCAGGCCAGGAGATCAGAAGCTTGTGCTTGAGGGGGTGTACGTGGAAGAAATGACCAGTCCTTTTTTAAATAATTTTAATTTGATTGTTTCAGAATTTGTTGTTTTGTAAGCTGTCAGAATATATGATGGCATATATATGTAGCTATAAGCTATCACGTATATATATATTTTTCGTTGTATTTGTTTAGTACGGCTAGCTAGCTGGATGGTATAGGGTTTCTCTTGCAAGTCATTAATCATGGTATGGTCGTTGATTAAATGTCCACGGGCATGTAAAAGTTTGGTGCCTAAACCTATTAACCAAAAGAAATTGTAGATCCTAATGCCAAGTGTATGGGACAATTCTTCTTCTTTCTTTTCGTCTTCTTTGTGCATTTCAGCTAGCTTGAGACGTACGGGTAAAGTTTCTGTTTGTTTGAAATAAAAAATAAAAAATGTAGCTTGAGTCACACTTTTGTTGTAGTAGAATTGCAGGAAATGCATGGTTAAGGTTGCATTTGATTTTTAAATTCAATTGAGTTCAGCTGAGTTTAATCTAATTTTAAGTTGAGTCTAATATTTAAACACTCAATTTTTAAATTACTGAATTTATTTGAACTCAAAATTTTTTTACATGTAAGACTTATAATATTTTTTAATTTTAAATATTTTTATATGTGGAACTTATAATTTTTTCTAATTTTTTATAAAAAATATTAAATTTATTTTAATATTTAAACATACTTTAAACTCAATTTAAATAAATCTCACATAATTTTATAATAATCTCATTGGGATAAGGGTAGAGATGCGTAAGTGCCGAAGGCCTGGGGACAGAAAACCGGGCGTCTTCGTTTTTGTTACCAAAGCCTAGTTTCAATGCCCAATAGATAGGCTTTGGGTCTTGGAATTTAGGAAATCGGCCCAAGGCTATAGAAAAGGCCGCGGCATGATTTCAGCCCCGCCGCAATCGGTCCACTAGTTGGACTCCTGATTAAAATAGCTAGCGCACTTTTCTTTTCTTTTTTTTTCTTTCCAAAAATTTTCTTTTAAAAGGGAATTGGGATGTGAGACTCGATCCCAGATAGGCCTGAAAAAAGGGACAGAGACAGAATCATAATGCAGAGTCATCGGTACTAGCGTCCATAGTTACCAGCTTCGAGACAAATGTAAGAAGCCAAGACCATCTTGTTTCAGAAGATCATCATGGGCAGCTTAGAGAAAATGAAAAGCTGTGCAATTTATTCTCCATTAAGATGAGAGGACGAGAAAATGCAGTACTTGGCAAGCATCTTGCACGAAAATTCAACGGAAATTTGATGTTCAGGTCATTGTGCATGAATGAGTGGTAGACTGAATTTTTATTCTTTTAATTGTAGGAGGAGAATATATCGAAGATGTGCAGTTCTTTATAGCTGGAATTATTGTACCATTGGGGCCGCAAAACTGAGCCATTAACGGGTACGGGGTGTACCGACTGTCTGGTCTAGTGGGTTCGTGGATTTCTACTATGGACATTGGATACCCCTCTGTTCAGTCCCTTTATGGGCCCACTTTGACCATATTATTCGAGCCTTATTTTATATAGCAACATCATTGTCATTTGTACGGCATGCTTGAGTTTCTCATTCTTGTTTCCTGCACAAACTCTACATTTTCCTTTTTCCATAAAAAAATACGTACGATAGTTTATTTATTTATTTATATTTTACCCGTTTCTTTGATAATTATTCATCGCGCCAATTTATAAACAAATCATGGAAGTAAAGTCCCCCTCCCCCGCCCCTAAGCAAACCTATAAATAAAGTTATTATAATCTTGAATGTATTGTTGACGGCCAAGTTCTTCAGTCCAAGGGACCTTGATCACGTAATCAGCACAAAACTTATATAGTTTCAACCACAGGAGTCACACGTTGAATGATTGAGCCAGCCAATCATGGCGAAATGTTGAGAGTGTTTAATGTTTATTATACCAGCCCAATATATCTTAACTGCTTTCCAAGTGCACCAGCCCTATCGAGCAATGCATTCCCACATTGGATTATGTGCTTCTTATTACTATATGACGTTCTAATATATATAGTAATGATCAATACAACAATTGATTCGAAGAAACGAAAGACTAACAGGACCACATAATTGGATCCAAGGCCACCCAGCATGATCATGACTGTGCATTTACAGAACAGCAACCCCATATATATGGCTGTTCTTTAACACCTCTCTCTGAGCAATTTGAGGTCTACTCATACTTTAATAGCCTTAAAATCGTAAAGAAGAACGACTTGCCCTCACCCGGATCCACTAACTAAATTAATTGCTAGATGTATAATTATTGACGGCAACAATTCAAACGTACAGTCAATATCACCATATATAAAACTGTCAATTCCAGGTCCTTCTTTCCCTTAATTACTTTTTAAGAAGATAAGCGATATAGCTTCAAAAATTTTTTATTAAAATGAACTAACAAATTAAAAGATTACATGTTAGATTATAAAATTATTTTTATTATAATATAAAACTATTTATATAAACCACTCGTCTCTCAAGAATATATATTTCACATGCATCCCCGCATTTTATTGCGCGCCCAGATGTTTTTTTTTTTTTTTATTCACATGCCCAAACCACGACGAAAAAAATATGACGTTTGGATGACTCAATCATGATATAATAGTATCGTAAAAGCTGATTCACTTCAATTACGGTCAAATATTGAATTATGATACCTCTAGAGGTGGGTCATACTGGTTTGTACATAATTCAATATTTATGGGAAAATGTTAATCCTTGTCAAATCTGCAGGGAACCTGAAAAAAAATCACTTAGGAAATTAAGTTATAAAAAATGCATCATAATTAACAGAGACAGATCCTCAAAGTGTGTATATATATAGAAGCAATAAACACTAACGGAAGGGTACTAGTACTACGATATATAACAAAAAACAATCGGGAATGCGTATGTTTGTATATTAAAATGAAGCTAGGGTTCTCGAAAACTGGAGAATAAGCTCTAGTGTTCGCTAGCCAATCAAGAGAAAATAAACAGATAATGTCCTTATGATATATATATATATATATATATATATATAAATATAAACCCCACTGAAAATGATCCTTAAAGAATCCTAAACATAAAACAACATTAATAAAATTAAATAGAATCACTTCAAATCCTGCAACAAGCATCGGGTCCAGGTATATTTACATACATGATCAAGCAGAATATGTACATGGAGCTAGAACAACTCGATCCGGAAACGATCATGTATATATATATAATTATATAAGAAATAACATTGAAGCAGATAGATAACTATCATGACTACGTCATGTACACAACATAATCACACATGTATCTCAAGGGAATGTACTTCACAAAATAATGAAACTACGGTGATAAGTCATAACTGTTTTGATTGTCATTAAAGCTCTGCAGTAAGTGACCAGTGTAGGTTTGGAATACCTTCCACTGTCATTTACAAAATGAGCGAAGTGTCAGATCGTTTACCAGATTTCACACTATCTATCATGGTGAAATATTTCTTTTATTTCTGAACTATAGAGCGCATTTTGTTATGATTTTCCTTAAAACAATCATAACAAAAGATATGGCTTATCTCAAGAGTTCACTGGTGTGGTGATCAACCTATCGAATGCCAATTTATGTTAAAACTCTTGAATGAACATGAAAGTGCAGCATGGATCTTCACCCCTGTGTACGCGTTCAGGCACCGCGTGTTAGAAATGTGAATGAGTTCCTATACAACAAAAACTATAAGTTCACCCAACCGGTACAAGTTCTTGATTGCTGCCAGGTTTCTTTATTGGTTGCTATACGATCTCAAAGCTTACACATTTTGTCCTACATATATTATATCATCTGGACCAAGGTTCTCCGTTAGACAGACAGAAAATATATTATTCCAATAATAAATCCCACCTGATAATCGGGCTAATGTAGTAGTTAGCAGTAAAGACTTAGAGTACAGCTAAGAAAACTGAATATTGGATCTCCAAAAATAAGCTGATTCATGATGTAGGAGTCTCCACAAGCAAATTTTGGAAAGGGAAAACTCTATGATTAGAACACGGTAATCTAAACTAGGCCTGTCAGGATTTTAGTCTAGACCAGAAAAACCGACTGAACCGAAAGGTTCCGATCAATTCAGACAGGACACATGGAAAGACCAGTCAGTTTCGATCTTTCCTTTACAAAATTTTCAGTTCTCGGTCCGCTCCTGGGTGGGATTTTTCCACCTATATAATATACATATTGAAAATATTTATATATATTATTTTATACTAATTATATAATTAGTTATGTAATTTTTATTTAATCTATCATCACTGACAATATAAAATGTTAAGTATGCAATTATTAATATATTATCAATTAACTAATGTATTACCTAAGTTACCAGATAAAAAAAAAAACCATCTGGTATTGGGTCAGACTGATAAGACCAAATGGTTTCGGTCTGGTCTAGTCTAAATGGAAAGTCGGTCCGGTCCAAGGTGAGAAATTACTGGACCGAGGAGTTCGGTTCAATCACAAAAACTCCCTTTGAACCGACCGGATCAGACAGAATTCCCCCTTAATCTAATGACTCGTTCCCTAACAGACTATCACACGTACTTAACCAACCAAATAGACCATAATACTTAATCCCAGATACATTATTGATATATATTGTACAACTTTCCAACTTAAGATGGGTCAAGGTTACGGTATTGAGAAAGATAAAGATTTAAACAAATTAGTATCCAACCAATACTAAAAATTTTGGATCAATAGTTTAATCTTTAACAATTGAGAGTGCTACGATTGTTGGATATCAATTAGGTCAAGTGTTTAACCCTCATATCATAACATTATTATTAAAGATTTAACTATTGATCTAAAAATCTTATTGATCTAAAAATCTTAAAACTGCATGTTAGATAATTTCGTTAAGCATTTAACAGAAAATAAGTCAAAGCGCTCCCCAGCTTGAACATAACTGGAGAAGATTTGAAGTACACATCTTTTCTCTCATATGCAAACCCAGAAATCCTAAAATGCCACTTCAAAGGCCACTTATCCTGGAAAACCAAATCAAAATTCTGGAAAACAGTCGAGAAACGGTAAATATTGAACTGCCACATCAAATCTAAGAAATCCCTCATTTCAAAGGATGGCTTCCAAATTCAGATGCCAGAGCAAATTCAGAAATCCACGATTGTTACGTACGAAACCGACAAAATGATTGCATGTTCGACTTTATGTGTATTCCAAACAGAAAAGCTGGTCACTCATGTTCTCGTGAAGCTGGTTAGATCGATATCATGCAGATCAAAATCAATATCAAGGCCTAGAGTGAGAAAAAAAGAAAGAGAGAAAAGCGAATAACCATTCAACACATCAAACAAAAAGACGTCATGATTTCTCGGGTTACAATACGCTCCAAAGGACAGACATACCTGCTGAGACCAGGGGGTTGCAGTCCGAATAACTTTGAGAGAAAGATTTCAGCAAAACTACTGAAAATAAAATCTCCAAAGAAACACAGATTACACCATATTACCATATGGATCGTGGGAAACCTTCTTTAACACAAACATCAGACAAAGTGGGGTTAACCAGCAAAAAACCTTAAAAATATCAATCGGCACGGATTAGAATGAAAATTCAAACCTATAAACAACAGAAGCTGCAGTTTCAATCAGAAAAAGTGGTTTCTGATCCGTAAATCTAAGAGAGATTATAGCAAACTAATTTTCGATGTAATCGATGACTATGAGTTACCTTCATTATTGGCACCAAAATCCAGGGCATAGTCTTCAGTAACCTGTTAGTATTAGCAATTTATTGCCGCTGCAGCATCATCAAGATTCCCAGATCACAGGCCATACGGAATAAAGCGAGGGACTACCCCGAAAAGGCCCTCAAAACGATTGTGAATCTTGATGATGCTCCATCCGCAAACAATAGCTGTTGTCTTTAGAACTTCGTCATCATGTTTAGCCCATGCAAGTGATAGAATAGGAAGGACGAACATCCTAACCCTAACCCTAAATCTTATGCCTATACAGAAAAGTTAACGAAAAAATTTCACGGAAAAGTGATAAGGCTTCAAAAAGTTCATACGCCCATATCTTGGTCTATGATTTATGTACAATATTTTTTTATAATGAACAATAATATTCTGCGTATGCATAAACTCCTAAAGATGTAAAAAGAACTGGTGAAAGGAAAAGATTATCAGGAAAGGGAGAGAAGGGGGAGAGATGGAGAAGTGCTGAGGGATCAAGAGAGTTGGATGGTGTTATATTTATAGAGTTTCAATGAAGGAAGAGAAGGAATGAGCAATGAATAAGAGAGAGGAAGACTGTTTGGTGACGGAGAGATCTGTGGAAAAGAGAGAGATGGGTGTGCCCAGAACAGTTATCCGTCGTAATCCGAGGTACCAAATTTTTCGGAAACTAGCAGTCTAGCAGAATTGGGAACCCGAAAATTTACCCATTGATGTAGTAGTGACAACTATATTTGAGGATATGTTGCGTCCTCCACAAGCATTTTTAAGTGAGTGGCAAGAGGAATTGACAGGGCCCTGAGCAGGCCTGCCGAATATCACAGGGGTTCCCCACCCCCAGGGTTTCGGATTGTTTTGATCCCTCTTTTGCCACTTTCTGATTCCTTACATGTTTTAGGAGAAGCCTTTGCCAGTTTATGGCCTTGTGTGAGCTTTTTAAAACAAAAACAAAAATTAAAATCTGATGTTTAGTAACTAATACAAACCAACCTTTTATTGCTTTCACCGATATCATGTATAAATGTAATTATATCATTTAGGTGTAATTTGAACAGTAAGTTGAGAGGAAAGTTGAAAGTTGAATAAAATATTATTAGAATATTATTTTTTAATCTTATTATTATTTAAAATTTGAAAAGGTTAAATTGTTTATTATATTTTATATGAGAATTTGAAAAAGTTGTAATGATGATATGACATAAACTGAATTGAGATCACTTCTCAATCCAAACGAGACTTAAGTATAAAACATGAAGAATTTCCATCATCGTATTAATTTACATGAGCACTAGAATATTAAAATTATATGACTATTTCAAATTTTGGACAAAATAAGCACAATTAATTTCAATTAAATTTAGTGTGTATACATGTGTGTGTGTCATATAAATTTCTTTGCTCGTCCTCCAGTCTTATACATAATTGGCCTCTCAATTTTCTTTTTCTTACAATTAAGCTCAATTGCGCTAAACCAACATCAGTTCTCATGCTTCGACATAGGCAATGTACGTATGATAAGTCTTTGAGATATCTAGTTCGGGCGTTAATTATACAGGTAGCTAGGTTGATCCTTTGTATGAATTAGTACACATATATATACATTATATATATATATATACTTCCAAGCTTGATCACTCTACTACTTATGCACAAAGTGTAATTTACTGATCATAATCCAATATAAATTATAATGGAACTCAGCCAATTATATTGTCTATGCCAATCATGAGCCTCTCCCTCCGGCCCTCCATCATAGGTAAGTTTCTTGATTTCCTGGCCACAGGCTTGCAGCCGGTTGTTGTTGGGACGGCCGATTTATGTTCATGTTTACATTGTTTAGTTAGTAATTGGCATATTCTTCTCTCTCTTTTTTAAGCTGTTGGGATATCTACATGAGCTCTTCAAACAGGTACCTGGCCCACTAATCGATCTCTTGCTATGTGAAGTCAAGAATTCCAATTAATTGAAAACCGTACTGAGCACCCCATGAGTTAGCCATTAAAACTATTCGGACAAGTAAAGTTTAGTCTTGAAGTAAAACGCTTTAATTGCCTTTTTCAAACATTGTTACTATAGTAATATTTAATTTACAAAAGAATCTAGTCTATACATGATGTCAACACCAATTTGTAAGTTGTAGTATGTATAAATATATATATATATATATATATATATATATATATATATATATATATTGCATCAGTTGCAGTATATAGTACTTTATGTAACATATCGTGTCCTTATAAATTTCTAGTTGCAAGATTTATCATCAAAAAAATTTTGCATCTTTATTTGGTTTAAGTTTAATTAACATATATACAAAATACCTCTTCTAGATCAGTATTAAGCGATCATGGCTAGGTCCCCGCACAACAAAGGAAACTTCCCAAGCACAAATTGTAATGAGTGTTTTCGTAAATGAGATGAGATAAGTTGATCAGATGAAAGTTAAAAGTTAAATAAAAGATTATTAGAATATATTTTTTAATATTATTTTTATTTTGAGATTTAAAAAAGTTAAATTGTTTATTTTATTTTATGTGTGAATTTGAGAAAATTATAATAATTAGATAAAATAAGTTGTGAATAGTTGTGAAAACAAACGAGACCTCTTGGTAACACCTTGTTGGTTGCTTTTTAGAGGGGGAAAACACTATCATCTTGATCTGTAAAATGAGTTTGCTATTAAAGTAAGTGCCATGGAGATTTCATATATAATATATAATAGAATTAAAAGCGGTCAATATAATGAGTGATGTAACATGCTACGGGACATACAAATAACTCATTTTGGAAAAGTTTACCATTTAATTTTCTTAGTGAGGACCATCTCAGTACCTAACTAATTAATTAAAATTTAATAATTCTTCCGAATATCTAAATGAATTGGCTAGAAAACTCAAGTTGAATTATTACCGAACGACCTAAGTAGCGACACAAATGCATGTGCCATTATTTAAAAGTTTTTTTTTTCTGAGCCCATTATTTAAAAGTTGAAAACATATGCTTCGGCTATTTATACGAATTCAACACCTACATGCTCAAATGCACCGACACGTTAACCCACGACGTATCTTTTCAAGTTTCTCATTGATCATGTGAACCCCGGCCATAGCTAGAATGAGAAAAGGAGGAAAATGACAAGCGAAAATCTCGCCTAATTGTTTTCGGCCATGCATACCAAACATGTACCAATATATCCAAGAGCCAAGTGCATGCACAGGCGTAAATAATGGTCGTATAGTAGTAGTAGCTACTACTGGGTGAAAACACAACTATCACATAATACTTGTTTAATTAGTCAGATGCATCGAGAAGGCAAGTGAGTCGAGTACATGGTACTTCGAAAATCAATTTTTTTCTTTTAAAAGGAATTTTAGGGATTGCCCAATGACTCCTCCTTTGACCCCGAGTTTAGAGTGGTGATGCGGAAGAACATTAGATTTTACTCGTAACCCTAAAACCAGGCCAGAGCCAGAGGTAGAGGACTTGATGTGACATTGATGTGCCTGCATTTGTACGGAATGGAGGAAGAGTGACAGCGTACAACGCGGAGACGTGGATCCAATAGTAATGATCCCATCGGCCACAGTTTTCCACACGGTACTCATCCTCCTCGTACCATATATATATCTGCTTCTTCTCAGATCTTACTCACTAGGTAATTGTGTGCAACTTTGACCCCGGTTTGTAGAGTGAGGTGAAATAAGAATAGGAAAGATGATTAAGATAAAAATTAAAATATTAAATAAATATTATTAAAATATTACTTTTTAATATTATTATTATTTTAAATTTTAAAAAAATTATAATAATAAAATGATTATCTAAACAAGCATTATTACAAAACTTTCATGGTCATGACTCCATTGCGTGTTTTCTTTTTTTTATATTGAAATCAGTAATGGAAATTAGATTTTGGAAAAGAGTCTCGTTGTGCATCTATATGGCAGTTTTCTTTTTAATTTTTTTAAAAACTATAGAATTTGAATGAACATAAAACCAGTCATGGGCGTTAACATAAATTTTGATGATAATACGCGATCGGTCAATTGGCTCTTAATTAATTTGCACGCGTCTATCAGTATAGAAAGGAGAGAGTACGTTCTAGGGTTTGAGCCAGGCAAGAAACATCGGGCATTGTTCATAGGGACACCCTCTTAACCTTTTTGGTTAATAGCCCACCACCACAAAACGTAAAAAAAGAAACTTTGATTTCCAACGCTCCGTTAATTCTCTATGTTGTTGGTCAATAGGTCATGATCCGACGGGGCGTGGGATCTGTAAGTTTAAACATTTTTATCGGGCGGATTAGCCAAGAAATAACAGAGAGCTAGAAAACCCAAAAAAAAAAAACCTCATGGGATAAATTTTCAGATCTCCCTGCTGATCAAACAAATCATGCACGTACCATGCAGACCGGAGGCCGAGAGATCATGACGTACCATCAGTTTGTTGGCTTTCTCCACGTACGTACAGCAAATAGCAATCTAGCAATGAGAACACTACTATGTCCACTTCATTTGACACTTCAATTTCATCCCTTAGTCAAATTTTTTTTTTATTTAGTAATAAAGAAATCGATTTTAAATATATTAATTTATTTTTTTATTTTTTAAATATATTAAAAAAATCTAAAAAAATAAAAAAAAATAGCGACACGCCCAACGGTAAAGTTGGGACGGCATAGTAGCCGCACCCGCATCTAGCAATATATGAAAAATGATAAGATTACTACCCTCCTACTACCTATTTACTACTCTTTTTTTATTTGATTTTTTTATTAATTTTTTATTTTACTTAATAGTTAAGGAAGTGATTATTAATAAAATTATATATTTTTTTTAATTTTTTCTTAATGATTAAGGATGTTAAAAAAATAGTTAAAAGAAAATGATAAAAAAATATAAAATTTTAAATATAGTATAAGTAGTAGAAGAGTAGTGAAATGGTGGTAAGGGTATCATTACCCAGCAATATATATATAGCTAGGAGATCATGCGCTTAGCCAGGATGTCAAAGGGCCCAACCTATTCTATTCGTTGACCTATGATCTACTAGCAGCTAGCTATTCATTCCGGATGCAATATTCCATTGTACAGTACTAATTAAATGAAAAATGGAGGAACGAAACTACGTACAACCTAATCCGAAAAAAGGATCGGAAGATATTTAACGATGGTGTTTACATCAGGAGTTAACGACAAAAATAGGGCTCTTCGAGCTAGCTAGCGGCAAAGTTGATAGTGCCTGCTTCTTTTCATCGCAGGCCAGCTTTAATTCGTAGGGAACGTTGTAAGAACCACCTGTAAAGGCACCTTTTCAACTTGGCACTACAAAACACACTTATCATATCAATTAATAGAGCGTCGTCTTCTCAATATTGAGCATCAACGACTATTTATTCGTCGCTAATCAATCAATAATCTTTCTATGTCTCATATTAATGTTACCTAAGATAATGTTATTTACACAAGCACTTCGTGTAAATAACACTGTTTTATTTCCCAAGTGCAGATAGCTACCATCTTCAATCCGTAGGAATTTAAGCATTGTCGGTTCCGATAATAATCCCATCTCAAATCAAGAGACTTATTACTACGAAATTGTTGGTTGTTATCTTCCATTCTCTGGTCTTCTGTCAAATCGCACTTTCTTTTTTATTTTTTGAAACTTTGTTTAATAAAAAATATAAAACTTTGGGGAGATGGTGACTTGGATCATCACCTCTCAATAATACGATCACATGCTTCCACGTCGATGAGAAAACGAAAAGGAAAAATCTTGTTGTAAGTAATTTTATGTATTAATATACGCATTCATTTAATATAATTGGTCAAAAAATAAATTTTATTAAAAATGAGTTTAATTTAAACTTAAAATATGAAGATAACAATATTAATATACAAATTAGTACACAAACTTATTTATTCATAGTAAAATTCAAACAAAAAAGGGTTCATTATGATTCTGGCTCCGGTGTCAGGATACAGCATGCCACCGAGTCCGGTTCTTACTGTGGATCGGTCAATTACAATTAAGTTCCTCTTAGCTCTGCTCATACAAGGGTCACAGACACATACACGTGGAGTGAGACTGAGAGTAGAAACATATATGGTACTGTTATTTCCATTGATTTGCCGATAGATTTTCTTTTCACAAAAAGTGGGGACTACGTGAATTTTCCTTTCCATGCTACGTTGTCTTTCTTTCAAACAACTCATTATAGGCAATAATATATCTATATATATATATATATATATATATCAAAATACGGAGATGTATTTTCTCGTTTCTCATAAAAAGTTAATGTTTGTGTAAATTTTTTTACGAGATAACGACGTAACGTCACGTAATAAAACAAGAATATCAGTGCATGCATCATCCATATATATAGTAAGAAAAACTCCGGCATTTCTAATTGGCTCATCAAGCAAACCACACGATCAAGAAAGTGTCAGCATAAAACTTAGAAAAAAACAAGGGAAATGTGACCTGCAGGTCAAATTAATTAGGTGGATCTAAATTCTGCCCGACTTGATAATTAATTTCCCAACATTGTAATATTGTAACGGCATTATTAACATTGAATATGTTTTGTTACACTGGCAATTTGTTGAAACTTGAAACGAGTGAGCCCTACGTAGGCGGCAGGCTAAGAGTTCTGAACCGGTTAATTTGTCCCAAAAAAAAAAATTCCCTGAAATTTCGGTGAGAGTTCTTCACTAATTACCAACGGATGTCACGTTACACTGAATCAGCGGCTTAATTACCAGAAATGGAACGAATGGAAATGCCAATTAACGTCCAAAGCGGACTCATGATCTTATAGTTCTGTGTCCGCCGCCCCAGCTTTCATCTACTTACACGCCATCTCATTTCTTTCGGTCAGTAGTTTGACCCTCTTTTCTTTTTGCTCCACGACAGTTGTTTTAATCAACATTTTCTAAATCATTACGAAAAAAAAAAACTAAAAAAAAATTTGAGTAAGATGTTTGAACGAGATCAACGGGATCCCCCAGCGGGATCCCTATCATTTTCTTTTTATTAATTATCATCAAATCGTGATTGTATTATAGTATCCAAGTGGAGAGGACATCTCAACAGGTTAACACCATATGGGCTTGGGCTTTTGCCTATACCTGAAGCTTGCCCCACTACCGAAGAGCCAATACCAAGAGGGCCCAGCCCATTGCCAATACCGACTAGATAACCATCTAGCGGCGATAAAAGATAAGAACGGTTATCACTTAAATTCATCAAAGGATGAATCCTCATCTCCAGGTTTGAATTTGAATAGTAGATATATCTATTATCATTTAAACAACAGAATGGTTTAAAAGCTCTATATAAAAGGAGAACTTAGGTACGTAAAGGGCATCTGATTCTTTGGTATTAGAGAGTTATTTTCAGTCACTAACTTAGGCATCAGAGACGTTCCCTCGAACCCCTAAGCCATCTTACTCTTTGATTGCAAGTGATAGTGTGACGGTGGCAATGAAACACGTCCATAACACCAAGAACCTAGTCTTGGACAAGGTCAACCTTATCCTGGATTTGTTAGCAGGGGAGGTAGATTGTAAATTGCAACTTATAAACAAAGCATCAAGCACCAAATATTTACTCAAACGCGGAACCATTAATAATGGAAAAATTATAAGAATTTGTAGGTAGTCGATTGTGTTCCCGCTACAAGGAAATCGCATCCGTTGAGAGGTGAGATCAACAGATTGCAATTAGGGCTTTACTTAGGGAATCTGATCGACTAAAGCATTGGTTGTGACTAAGGTTGCGTTTAGTTCCCAAATTCAGCTGAACTCAGTTTAATTTTAAACTGAGTCTAACATCCAAACACCCAACTCTTAGATTACGTTTGGATGCTGAACTGAGTTGAGTTTTTTATAAATAGTAGTGAGTTGAGATTGTTGACAGAGTTTGGTGGGGTCCACTAAAGATGAGTTTAGTTGTGTTTGGATATTAAGATTAGTTTAGATGTATTTATGAGAAGTTGTAAAAAAAAATAGATCCCACCATTAACTGATATTGTCCACTTGACACATTAGCCGAGACTAGATAATATTCTGGCGCCAAATATAGGAAAGGAAAAAAAATATTCAACTAGGCATTTACATTAGACAACGAAATCAATGGTCAAAACTCTTTCAAAAAAAAAATCAATAGCCAAAACAAAGCAGCCACCGTTTTTTTGTTTTTATTTACTATTCACAAGAAGATTTTTGGCACCAAGTTGTTGTTCTTTAAAGTGGGCAGATGGTCAGAATCTTTGCAAAGTCAGGTCCCATCTATCTACAGTTTATAAATGAGTTTAGGATGAAACTCGGCTGTGAAAGTGTGTTTGGATGGCAGATGAAATTCAAAAGTAAACTGAGCTGAGTTGCTTTCAGCATCCAAACGCTTCGTTTGGATTCTTAACCAAGTTTAACTCATCTCACCTCATCATTACAATTTTTTCAAATTTCAATACAAAATATAATAAACAATTCAACTTTTTCAAATCCCAAAATAACGATAATATTAAAAAATAATATTCTAACAATATTTTATCATCTCAACTCAACTTAGTTAACATCCAAATGAAATTACTAAACTCATCCCAACTCAAAACTTTCTTACACGTGGGACCCACAATCTTTTTTAATTTCTCATAAAAAGTATTAAATTCATTTTAATATTCAAACACACTTTAAACTCAGTTTAGATGATCTCGCATAACTCATTCTACTATTTAACTCATTATTATTTATAAAAAACTCAATTCGGTTAAGCTTAACTCAATATCCAAAAAAGCCCAACAGTAGTCTGTGGGGGCAATTGTTTTAATGAGTTCAACGAGTCCGTGAATGAATATATAAGATTCCCATTTGTATGGGTCCTCTTCTCCACACATTCATTGAAGTATAGTTGGGTGCTTGATATTCTCTGCCTCTCTCCCAGATCAATGTTAGCTAAAACAGTGTCATTGGTTCAATGATGATGCCATGATGCATGCAGGGCAGGCAGGGGCGGTTATGATTCTGAAAGCTCAACTCTCTCTGGCCATGCATTTTCTTCCATCTTCATGTCATGAGAATGATATGACCCCATTAACTAAACTCGTCCAAGAAAAAAAATTAGCCTTTAACATGTGATCGATTATTTGGTGTCTCTCTCTGTCTCTGTCTCTCTCTGATGTGTCTCTCAAGAGCCAAGTAAATTAAATCAACTATGAAAGTTGGGACAACCGGGGTTAGTGATAAAACTTTGCAAGTACCGAATCGATTATAGTACTTAACTTCAATTATAGGAAAAGCCAATGTTAATTATTTTCTTGAACTAATATTTCCTTTTGAGCTAATTGGGTCATAACATGTGCTCAAGAATATTATCGACTCTCTGGCCCGCTTTCAACATCACTACTATATTAATGAGATATGTATACTAGGAATTTTAAAACTACGCAACTCCGGTGATCCTAAAACTTGCCTAGTTCTAGACAAGCGTTTGTCGAGAAGCTCCTGATCTAGACTAGCTTCGAATTTTATCCTACTCACCTGTCACTCAGGCCAGACGTGGACAGAGACAGAGATGGCCCATAAATCCTACATCCCAGGTGTTTTATCAAGGAAAAAAAAAAAAGCACACGTACGTACAAGAAATACTTGAATGTCTTAACAGTAATGTTTCTAGCATTAAGTTGCAAATCAATTGGACAAAATGAAGTATGTTAGAAAAATATGTAAGATGGGGAACGAAAAAGTAAGATGTTAAATAATCAGTTCTCTCGAAC
This sequence comes from Cyclocarya paliurus, assembly GCA_029856935.1. NCBI lineage: Eukaryota > Viridiplantae > Streptophyta > Magnoliopsida > Fagales > Juglandaceae > Cyclocarya > Cyclocarya paliurus. The sequence goes on along the minus strand of JARVXP010000207.1, from coordinate 2,084,365 downwards.
GCTTGAATTAATAGGAAAGAAATAAATTTTACTTAATTTTTATTCTCTATCCTTAAGTGGTTTATATTTTGGGGCAATGGCTAAACGGGTGAGGTTGCAATGTGGGTGTACTATATATAATTGCGTATAGGGGTGGCTGCAGGTAAGATGTTTGACAAAAATACGCAGAGAATCGTTAATGAGTAAGAAAGGGAAAAAAATGAATGACAATCACTTCGGGAAAATAACATGTATCATGATCGACGGTGAAATATGGATGAGCAAGAATGCTCTAATACCATAAAATATTTGACAATGCCATGGAAATTATAATCTAAGTCACACCCTATCGGCTATTCCCAATTGAATCGTTGCTTAAAGAAATAATCTTCCCTTGCTTATTTTATTCAGAGTATGAAAGTGGTGAATTTCTCCGCTCAACACTTTCCTCCATCATGTTTAAAGGCGAGATATCAGACAATCGCTAATAGCCGGCATCAACATTATTGGGCTTATCAATGCAAGGGCCCAAAATTTATGGGTGCGCCCCTTAGTTTCTGGGCTGCCTTCATGGACACCAGTGCACAACCATTTACTATTTAAAAATCGACCTATTAATATAATTTTTAGAAAAATTTTATTCATTATCCTTACACACCATATATTATATTTTTTTTTCTTTCTAAATATATGATATATGAATCATGAGTAGAAAAATTCAATTAGTTTACGAAAAATAAAACAAAAAGGTTAAATAAATAAATGTGTAGTGTGTGGTATGTGGGGATGATGAGTAGCAAAACTCTAATCTTTACCCAATAAAACTTCAATGAAAAAATTTTGGCCCACGAAAAAGGACAACAAATAAACTCAAATAATAAATTGACAAAAGTATCATTTTTCTTTCTTGTTAATTTGAACATAGGTTGGCAAAAATATTAAGAATATAGTCTCCATTTAAGGGGCACAAAATCTTGATCTCTTTTATCATAAAAAAAAAATAATAAAATAATTATAAATTGCATTCAATTATTGTAGAGGATTATATATATATATATATCCTGTCGCTGCATATAATGTTTGAGTCCATTTCGGTTAGGACATCTAGGGCTGTTCAGCCGACCCGAACCGACCCAATAGAGAGGTTTTCCGGCCCGACCCGTTAAGGGCTTATGCCGATTAGCCGATAGTCTGTTAGCCGATTACCCGTTCCGATATTTTTTTTTGAAAAATAAGATATTCCGACCCGGTTGTGTGCAGAATAACGAATGAGTCTGAAAGGGTAATCAAATCCCAAACAAAACAAAGAGATGCTTTCTTCCCCAATGAGTCTGAAAGGGTTTAAATTTTAAAACAAATAAAAAACAATACATAATACATACTTCCTTGTGAATAATGATCTGGAAGTCAAAGGGACAATAAATTTCAATGCTCTTAAAACAAATAGAAAAGTAATCGTGATATTCTTTGCTTCTTAGAGCACTAATGATATTCTTATGCGAAAGGTTCGTTCAGTCAATCGAAAATGAAAAAAACAATTATAAAATCAGGCAACGAAGATGAGCTTTTGGGTATAAATGGAAGGAATGGGTGGCGAGTCTCAGAATCGCATCCTGTGTTTCAGTCCAGGGCACGGTGGTTATATATTCTATCTTCGCACAAGAAAATGTAAAACCCACACAAACACCCAACTATCTTTACCTTCAAACCCAGTTTCGGTGCTTGTAGAGTGAGAGCTCTGACTTGCGAGAGAGAGTGAGTTGCGAGCGAGAGCGAGAGCGAGAGTTGCGATCGAGAGCGAGAGTTGCGAGAGTCAGAGCAGTGAAGAAGCAGAGTTTTTACTTGAGAGAGGGGCTAGGTGGACGGGAGAGAGGGCTTTTGAGTTTTTAAAACGGGTAACGGGTAATACCTGTGGAAAAAAGAAACGGTTCGGCCAATTTCGATACTGGTTTTTTCCTCTGAAATGGGTCGGGTTTTCAGGTCGAAAAATCGGCCGGGTCGGATTTGCGGTCATTTCGTTCACCCCTAAGGACATCAACTAGAAGAACATAAGGAGTTAATATTATTGATTTTTAAAAATGATGATATTGGTATAATTAAACTTGATCTCCAATAATTCTACACAATCGATCTCCCTCTCTCTAGCTAGCTAGCTGCTATTATATATAACGCCGCTGATTTGAAAATTAAGCACTTGCTGCAGTTCACATGCATGGAGGCGCATGCATATGATATTCTCTTCTCATCTTAATTATGAATTCAATCTACGTCTAAAGAATAAGAAAGGGTTTTGCTACATAACTTCCTACTATTCATCCACACTCCATATTTTTTAATATTTTTTTTAAATTTTTTTTTGAATTTTTTTTTTAAAATATTTCAAATTTTTTATTTACTATTCATATAAAAATTATTTAATAAAAAAAATTAAAAAAAATTTTAAAAAAAGATAGAGTGTGGAGTGTTGAGAGATTGGAAAGATTTATTGTTGTACTAAACGAACATGACTGAATTTTGCACGAAAATTGTAATGGTGACTAATTTATAATAAGAAAAAGGTCAGTAGCATGTGAACTAATATATTACTTTAAGCCTGATAACGAGTTAATATTATATCAATAATTTATTGATCATGAATCGTTATATATTTGTTGTATATTACAAATTAATTAGTTATAAAAAAAAAGTGGACAAGTAGTCTCTAATTAAATATTCTACTCTTTGTTTGTTCTTTCTATATATATATATATTAACTTAATTAAGAGGAAGCCCAAACAAAAGCCATTTGCAGCATGCATGCGTGAAGAGATCATCGAACATTATCTTATAAATTAGTCCTTGTAGAACTTGGCTCTCCATCATGACTTACTGTGGCTATTCGTTAATGGTCAACTCAGCTACGTTTTTTTCTCCCTCTATTTGATCTTGTCAAGTAGCTAATCAAACCCACAAACAAAGATACCCATATAAGGCATGGGAAATATTTTTAGGATTCGTGTTCCCCTTCCCATGAACAACGTCACGTGCAAGTAAATCTCTGTATCCACTATTTTTTGCGATTCTATCGATCATTGACGTGATCTTAAAAGAAAAGGCCGGGAAGTGTTTTTATTAATCAAAGGCTCATGATTGAAGTTCCTAGCTCGGCGACCGATTTAAAAGATTTTCGGACTAAATTAAACTTAAGTTCATGGAAGGTGGTCTAGAATTTATAGTTTTGAGTGCAACTCATATAGTCTGTAGTATATAAGTAGAAATTGAGATGCGTTGAGATTGTTTGTGAATAATAATGAGATTTGTGAGTTAAAATTTGTGAATAGTTATCAATTATATATCCTTTATACCCCCTGCTGTAAATAGAGTCTAGAATATTTTTTTTTTTTGTATTTTTAATATTCCTTGTAACATAATTAATACTCTGTAAACAGTGTATAAATATACACTGACTTGATAATGAATAGTAAGGAAAACCATTCAGGAAACCTTCTCCTCTGACAAGGTATCAGAACTACTCGACTAGCAGTCTCTCTTGATCCATGGCTACGCCTCATTCCTCTGCTCTTTCTTCTTTCTCTCATGTAGTGACTACCAAGCTCACTACTAAGAACTTCTTGCTATGGAAAGTTCAAATATCTGCATACCTTAGATGGCAAGATCTCTATAGATATGTAGATGGAACTATTCGGTCACCATCCCAGTTTCTTCCTTCTACCACCGAATCTATTCCAAAGGACAATCCCGAGTACTTTACCTGGAAGAGAAATGATCAGCTAGTCCTTAGCATCATTTTCTCTTCCTTATCAGATTCAATTCTTGGTCATGTACTCCAAGCCACTAATGCTTGTGGTCTCTGGGATTCTCTCCTTACTCTTCTCTCTTCCCAGTCCCAAGCAAAAGAATACCAAGTGCATTTTCAGCTTACCAATCTAACCAAAGGAGATCTGTCCATTACAGACTACCTGGATAAAGCTCATCTTCTTGCCGATACACTCTCCTCTACTGGAAACCCCTTGCCAGACAAGGAAATTGTTACTTACTTACTATATGGTCTTGGACTTGCCTATGAGTCCTTTGTGAATTCAATTACAACATGGTCTGACCTAGTTACCTCCATAGAGCTCTATCAGCTTCTGTTGGTACATGAGAGTAGGCTCACTCATTCAGCTCGACATGCTATTGATTTCTCAAAAAATTTTAGCTCATATGGTGGTAGAGATCAACGAGGTGGACGTGGTAATGCTCGTGGTGGAAGACAGGGAAAAGGCAAAGGCCGCTCATCTGGTAGAAATGGTCGTGGACCCTTAGGAAACTTTTATCAAACACCTAGCACCCAACAACGCCCAACGTGCCAAGTTTGCAACAAACATGGCCATGTTGCCCTCCAATGCAGGAATCGCTTCAACCAATCCTATCAGCATGAAGCCCCACCCTCATTCTCTGCAAACTATGCCTCTCCTCATCAAAACCCATCCCCAAACACCAACCCGTATCCACCATCATACTCTAATCCTACCTGGTACCCAGACTCTGGAGCTACTCACCATCTAACCCATGATCTTGGTAACCTCAAGCTCTCCAGTGAACCATATGGTGGTCCTAAGACAATACGCATTGGTGACGGTACTGGCCTCCCTATACAGAGCTCTGGTAATGCCTCTCTCACTTCTAATTCTTCTTCCTTTCATCTCCAAAATCTTCTTCATGTACCTGATATTTCGAAAAATCTCGTTTCTATTCTTCAATTTTGTCTTCATAACAACTGCTTTTTTGAATTACATTCTTCTCATTTTTGTGTGAAGGATTCTCGGACCAAGAAATGCCTGCTCACCGGTCCAACTAAAAATGGTCTTTATGCCTTTCCACCAGCCATAAACTCGTGTGTTTCTGCTTCAGCCTCTACCTATCTTGGCGAACGAACCTCTCTCTCACAGTGGCATCATCGTTTGGGCCACCCAACTCCTGAAGTCGTCTCCTCTGTTGTGCGCAACAACCGTTTGCCCTTAGTTCCCAGCTGCTCTGTGTCAAAATGTGTGTCTTGTCATCTTGCTAAATGTCATTGACTTCCTTATGTAACTAGTGGCATTCAATCCTCCAGGCCCCTAGAATTTGTCACTGCTGACTTGTGGGACCCAGCACCAGTTGTTTCACATAATGGATATAGATATTATGTTTCATTTCTTGATCATTATACACGTTATACTTGGCTTTTTCCTTTAAAACTAAAATCGGATGTTCAACACATATTTCCAACTTTTCTTACTCGCATAGAACGTCTTTTTAACACTAAATTAATGAATATTCAAACTGATGATGGAACTAAATTCAAACCCATCACCACTCAATGCGTTAAACTTGGCATTAATCATCGCTTCTCATGTCCTTATGCTCATCAGCAAAATGGGCTAGTAGAATGCAAATATCGACACATTGTCAAAATTAGGCTTGCCCTACTAGCCCATTGATCTCTCCCTCTATCCTTTTGGGTCGAAGCCTTTGAAACCTCCGTGTATCTCATTAACTTACTTCCCTCGAAAGTGCTTCATAATAAATCACCTCATTTCATGGTCTACAATAGAGATCCTGATTATACTTTTTTGAGAACCTTTGGGTGCCAATGTTTCCCAACCTCAGACTATACAATAAACACAAATTAAATTTTTGGTCCGTCCCTTGCATTTTTCTGGGGTATAGCTTGTCCCACAAAGGCTATAAATGTTTTGAGCCCACTTCAAAAAAATTCTACATCTCAAGAGACTTTCTCTTTTCTGAAAATTCTTTCCCATATTCAACCCAATAGCCCAGCCAAACCGACCAACCCATTTACCTACTCACACTATGTTGCCAATTGTCACACCACCTTCTTCCATCCTCGGCCCAGGCCCATGACCCATTTCACCTAATACTCACTCCCCAAACCCTAATCCCTCTCATATCTCATCTTTGAGTGCCTCTTCTCTCCCGAGTACCCCTTCTACCCAAAACACAGATGCCAACCCTAACCCTAACTCATCTCCACCACTTCGAATCCTACACACTCACCTCTGGCTATAATACCCTCTCCTCCCTCTGCTTTATACCCCCTGCTGTAAATAGAGTCTAGAATAGTCTCTTATTTTTTCTATATTTGTATTTTTAATATTCCTTGTAACATAATTGATTCTCTGTAAACAGTGTATAAATATACACTGACTTGATAATGAATAGTAAGGAAAACCATTCTAAAAAACCTTCTCCTCTAACAATAGTAGTAAATAGTAGTGAGATTGGTTGCAGTGATTTTTGAATTCAAACGAGCCTTATATTGATCAATGCGGGATTTCTAACCATGCAGTCAGAAAATCTCCTGTCCACGATAAAAAAATCATAGCGAGTGGAAACGAAGGAATTGATAAAATATGTATATATATACATATATCATTCATTCGAATATATGGCAGATTTGAGCTGCAGTCAGGAATCATGAATTTTCTCATGTCAATTTGAGAAGAACTTTTGTGAGACAACTAAATTAATAAGAAACAAAAGTAGGCCTATAGCATGCACCACAGAGATCCAATGGAAGAAACATGAATAGAAAAGCATTAGCCTCACAACTTCAACTCATTATTTTAACAGAAGTCTCCTTCAATCGGCAGCTGCAACAAACTTTATGCATTCATGTCATGTGCAACACATCTCATGTTATCGAATCTAATATGCTACCCCTTCCAGTAAACATGGCGTGCTTTATGGAAGCTGTTCTGCCTTTGCAATTCTGATCAATTTTTTATAGAAAAAAGAACATATTTTTGCATGTTTTTAATTACCTGATTATTGATGATTCCCGGGCGCAAAAAAAGAGTCGCTACATTTTTTTTTAATAATTTGAACTTTAATTTACTCTATGCATGATAGCAGTCTAGGCTTTGTAGCTAGCCAAAACTATGCGCCGGAAAAGTGATAAGCAGTATATCACTGGCTTTGGAACTTTCAACTTTCAGTTCACGGGAATTGAAGTTTCTGTGATGAGAATACCACTGAGTACTGACTCATGTATAAGCTGATCTGGTGAAGCACAAAGGAAAAGTGATGAGCAGTATATCACTAGTGTCTGGAACTATATGATGTTTAATTTGAGCGCAAAGGAAATTGATGAACTAATTATTCGCTCGTAGAAGAAGACTCTAAATCATGTTCATGCATGGAAACGATCATTGACAGCATGAATATTTGTCAAGCGCTCATGAAATCAGTAAAAACCCGGCCTCAACTAAGAGAAGACCATTCCTTGGTAGAACTCGATCTGGAATTATGAATATAATGTCTCTCGATTCCATGTTTTGACAACAAAATGCAGGATATTGGGTTTTTATCAATTCCATAATCTTTGTTAGAGACATCTCTGGTAGTTACTTGTCGCTCCAAATATATATATATATATATATTTATATATATAATAAGCAAAGATATGGAGAATGATATATCTCCCGTCCTGCTTAACGGCACTCTGATCTAGATCTCTCGAGAAGAACCATTTTGAGGTTGACTTGTTTTTGCAGGGTTGTTGGCACATGAACTCTAACTATTACTCGGTTTATAAACAACACCCCTAGTTTGAAATTAAGTTCAGAACGCAACATCGCTCACATGTGGGCATGTGATAGTTTCACCCAGTTGATAATCAAAGAATGGTGAAATTGACCAAGTCATTATGGATGAAAGTTGGAATGTAATTGCAGATATCTAACGAGTGGACCTACGCATATGCCAGGGCAGCATAATTAAGACATTGATTGACTGAAGTATAGTAGTACTGCTACAATTAAGTTGCATTCAGGCTATCTGACAAAGCAGTAATTTTCTAATTCATTTTTCTTTTCACTTTTCCTAAGCAGACAGACAGGTTGTTGTAACACTCGGATCAGTAAGTTCAAGCATCAAGATCACCTGCAGGAGTTCTAGATTTTCGTGGTTATTGAGAAATGTTTTTGGAAGGAGTCAGGCAAAACTCCACTAAAAGCCCCATAGGACATGATTAAAGGGGAACAACACGAGCATAGCAACATGAAAGCCATTAAAAACGCTTTCGTGTTATGAAAATAAAACTTGCTTAACATCATATATATAGAGGACAACAGCATGAGGTAATTTATTCGTTGGTAAACTAATTTTAAAGAAGAGAAGAGCCATGTCTCTCCGCCTGCATTAAGAGCAATGTTTGTGGTCCCAAACACTGCATTAGAAAGTCCAAGAAACCTAAAGGGGTGACGACCGAGTAGGACAAAATGTCTTAATAAGATATCAAAGCATGATTACGCATAAGTAAAAGACAAATGCTTAACCACTCCCATGATCACAGATGCCGTCTCTTAGTTACTTTATTTTTATTTTTTTTAAAAATAAGACGATATCTTAATTTTATTGATAACCTTCATTTATAGTAGAGAAAAATCATGGTTACAACAAGACAACTGAGGTGAGGGATACATATAAGCAAAAAAAACCAAACCCATGCATCAAAATTACCAAGACCTCCGTTTACAGACCAATAGATAAATGTGTTATTTTTCTTCTTTATTTGGCACAAAAAAGCTAAAGCAGAAGTTCTTGTGCAGTAACATGCAGTTTTGCATCTGAGAAATCATTATGACAGGTCAATTTAGACAATCGAAAGGTAAAACGAAACAAACAAAGATACCATAGAATTCAACGCAGGAAAGGAAGATTAACATTTTTAGAGCAAATGTTCCCTAATATCCCATGAACACGGAGGGCTGAAAAGGTGAATGTGCCTCATTTTGCGTTTGTGTTCTCTATCCCATAATCCAAACGTACTAACGGAAGAGTCAATGATTGATGATGCCTTAGCGCCATGATTGAATTCGAATGTAGTTAATGGAGGGTTTTCTTGGTAATACTTAATTAATAGTATAGACTCCGAATAAAAAGAGATCCTAGATAGTTATAAATATAAATATATATACACACACATACACACACTAGTGAAGGTGCTTCATGCAATGTAACGTATGCCCCTTGCATATGGCACCCGGTTAGAAGGAAAAAAAAAAGGCATATGTTTAATTAGTAATAAATGAAAAATGAAAGAGTAGGTCAGTGCAAAAATTGACACTAGACAGATTAGAGATTATTCTGCAGACTAGTTTCAACAAATAACTCATGGGGAAAGAAGACAAGAAAATTGCCCAGAACAAAGAGAAAATGAGTCTGATGTTCAATTCAAAATTATCAAAATTCAAAAATGTCGAAATTAAACCACAAGTTGGGTTGTAATAGTTGTAAATCAACAATATCAGAATTTTACAAAAAATAGAAAAATCACAATAATCACACAAAAAATAAATAAGTAATTAAAGAAGTAATCTGTCAAAAATCTGGTCCAAATTAGATTCACAATCATTTCCTAAATGATAAATAAAATATTACCATAAAAGATAAAAAATAACTAAAAATGAGGATTCGGAGGGCAAAACAGTGGATTTTGACCTCAAGAAAGACGCACACTGAACATAGCTCGGTGACCGCGGCATACGCGCTGAAAAGAGCTTTGTGAGTTAGAGTCATATGCGCGATTTTGATACTCGTAGCCAAAGTTATGAACAAAATACTAAAAGGTGCCAAAACTACTCCAATCAGGGAAAGAGCACGGTCTGTTGCCATTTTTTGCGCTGATTTGCCACCTCAAAGTATTTCAACATTATTAATGTACAATCCAACAACTCAGTATCATCCCACATGCATCAAAAATTGAAATAATTTTTTTTAAAAAATCATAAATTTAAATGAAAGTAAAACTTATTCCTGTTTATCGCCAGATTACACACACACATATATAAGAAAAGCTTCAAACCGGAATTGATGTGAAATGTTATTTTACACCCTTCAATAAAAAATAGACGTGTAAGTGGTCTACGTTTATTAGGCTTCGTTTGATTACCAAACCCATCTCAACTAATCTATACTCATCATTACAATTTTTTCAAATTTCAATATAAAATATAATAAATAATTAAATTAAATTTTAAAATAATAATAATATTAAAAAATAATATTCTAATAATATTTTATCATCTTAACTCAACTCAACTCAATTCAATATCTAAATGCAGTCTTAGGATGTAACCTTTCACTCTTTGTCTGCATGAGCTGTATGTGAGGTGTAATATATTAGACTGATTCTATAATCTGTAATTATTCCTAAAAATCTGGTAGTGATCCCCAATCTTGTATTTAAGTATAGGAATATTTAGTTTACCTTAGAATAGGTTGTTTCCTTTCTTGGAGGATATAATTGTATATATATTGCCTCATAACTTGGAGAAGAATAATATAAATGAATTATTCTCACAATATTACTCTGTTTAACATGGCATCAGAGCCACAAGTTTGATAATTTTTTTTATTCTCTCTTTCTGAAGTTCGAATATCACCAACGTAAATCTGTTGTGAGTCTGATGGCCATCACTACAGACAAATCAACCAAATCAGTCCCAACACTAGCACCACAGATCATTGTCCATCAAGACAACTCTGCATTTCCTGCTGGTATTACACTGGATGAGACCAATTACTCATTATGGTCCCAACATATGGAGATGCGTATTGGCGCTCGCAACAAAGCTGGTTATCTCACTGGAGAAATGAAAAAACCAATACTTGGAGATCCAAATCTTGGAACGTGGATTACTGAAAATCACAAAGTCAAAAGTTGGCTCATTGACTCAATGAGTCCATCGCTGATGCAACAATTTATTCATCTCCCCACAGCCAAGGATAAGGGTGTAAATTGGTTGGTTTGGTCCAGTCCGGCCATGGACCGAATTTTTCGGTCCACCATTTTTTCCGGATTGGACCGGACCCAACACTCATAGGGACTGGACCAGACCGGTAGTTATCAGTCCATTCGGTCCGGCCTCTTTTTTTTTTTTAATCAATTAATAAATTTTTTTTTTAAAATACTAAATTAAACTAAGTGACTTATTAATGTGGATTATGTAACAAATTCAATAAAAAAATATTTTGTATGGTCAATGATAATAAATTAGATGAAAACTACATTATTAATTGATATATTAGTTAATTGATAGAATATTAACAAGTGTTAATAACGTATTTAAAATTTTATATTGTTAATAGTGATAGGTTAGATAAAGATATATAAAATATTGTTAATTTATAGAATATTAACAAGTATTAATAACATATTTAAAATTTTATATTGTAAATGGAGATACGTTAGATGAAAATTACATAATTTATTATATAATTATTATATAAAATAATATATTTATAAAAATAAAAATAAAAATATTTTGGTTCAGTCGGTCCGGTCCGGTCCGAGAAATCCCCACTCCAGGACCGGACCGAAGACCAAAATAGTAATAATTGAGGGACCAAAACCGACCATAGGACCATTCGGTCACAATTTGGTCCGGACCGACCGTTTTACAGCCCTAGCCAAGGACATATGGGAGGCTGTATCAAAAACCTTCTATGATGGATCGGATGAAACCTGCATTTTTGAATTGGATCCGAGGTGTATTAAAAGATTTGGGAATTGAATATAAACAAGTTATGACTCTTCATTGTGATAACAAGGCAGCCATTGAGATTGCACAGAATCCTATACAACACGATCACACTAAACATGTTGAAGTTGATCGTCATTCATCAAAGAGAACCTCGATCACAAGATCATACAGTTTTCATTTGTCCATTCTGAAAGTCAGTTAGCCGATATACTCACAAAAGCAGTTTTAAGAAGGGTGTTTCATGGTATAATCGACAAGTTGAGCATGATAGATATCTATACTCCAACTTGAGGGGGAGTATCTGCATGAGCTATATGTGAGCTGTATGTGAGGTGTAATATATTAGATTGATTCTATAATCTGTAATTATTGATAGAAATTTGGTAGTGATAACCAATCTTGTATTTAAGTATAGGAATATTTAGTTTACCTTAGAATAGGTTGTTTCCTTTCTTGGAGGATATAATTGTATATATATTGCCTCCTAACTTGGAGAAGAATAATATGAACGAATTATTCTCACAATATTACTCTGTTTAACACTCTCTCTTTTTCCAAAAGCCACTCTGATCTCTCCCTTTCTCCACCCCAGCTCTCCTCTCCCTTACCATAAGTACTCACAGTCTCTCTCATCTCAAACCCGTCACCTTCCTTTCCATACCAAATTTTATTCCACGTGACATCTGATCTTCCAATTTCTTCTTCCTTGATGGAGCTTGAAGTGTGAACATAAAGGAAAACTTTCTTGCTACTCAATCTATCAGGACCCCTTCCCCGTAGAGCTGCTCTAAGATTATCTATGGACTACGGAGAACACCAGCTAGTGTCTTGGACTCATAAAAATTATTTGTATTAGTAAGGATTCTATGACAGTTTATATAAAACTAAAATTCAACTAAAAATCTTGATTATTTGACTCGTTTGAATAGTGAGATGAGATGAGATGGTTTTAGATGTATTAGATAAACTATAGTTAGAATATTATTTTTTTAATATTATTATTGTTTTGAGATTTGAAAAAATTGAATTGTTTATTATATATTGTGTGAGAATTTAAAAAAATTATAATGATGAAATGAAATGAAAAAATATGAATTGAGAGTATTTTTATATCCAAACGAGACCTAAGTGTATCCGGTTCTATCATTCAATTTATAGATTGTGTACGTGTCATGGTTCTATCATTCAATTCATAGATTGTGTGTACGTGTCACTCTTCTATTGGACGGTGTAACTTTTATATGCACACCGCGTCCGGCCGGTCTCTAACGCCTCTCTCTCTCTATATATTACTGATTTCCCCCTTTTTGGTCCACGTAAACTGATTTAGGTAGGGGTGGAACTAGTAGGAGGCTTGGGGGCTTTGGTCCCCCAAAATTTGATTAAAATTAAGTTTTGAAAGGTGTTTTTATAGAGTAGGTTATATAAAATTAGTATTTACCCCCCCCCTCCTCCCAATTTTTTTTTTAACTTGCCCCCAAACCAGATTTTCTGGTTCCGCAACTGGATTTAGGTTTGTAGTATATTGGAAAATTGCCCGTTTGAGTGGATATGTAATAGCTGGCTTAGATGCTCGTGGTCGATTGTATGGAACTTGATAAAATTTGAACTCCCACACTAGCAATATATATGCAGAAATCAATTAATCAAGAAAGATAGGGAAAGAGGTTCAGATCAGAGCCGAGAAAAGGAATGAAGTGTTTCTGTATACTTTCTGCATACTTACCTGTTTCTGTATACAAGTGGTGTATTTCTATAACCACTAGCTAACAGAACTTGTGGATTGTAATACTCGAGACATACGTACTTACCCTGTTTTCCCATGAGAATGGCGGTCGTCTTGAATTTCCATATATGCTATATATAATCAACATCAGTGGGGATGGAAAATAGAATATCGTCCACTTTCTTTGTGGACGAAATGAAATGCATGCAGCTAATAAAACCAAAAGAGAGCACGTGGAGATGCACTTTTAAACCAGATAAGGTAAGCACCATACGTAGATTACGCGTTGCAGACGTTTAAGGTCAGTTCTACTTCTCGATATCCATGGTACGCGGTCTCTGGGGATTTTGCCCGCTGAGAATGGAAAGGAAATAGAGTCATGTCTTGCATGGATTGTTGTCTAAATGCGTTTAACATAGCCAATGGGTAAACCTGGACACATGAACCATGCGGATGTCTAAATGTTATACATTCTCTGTATACAGATTAAAGCTGGAAGGAAATGGAAACACGCACGCTTTCAGCTCAAACTACATACGCTCATTTAAAAAGAACACTAATTACGTACACTCTGTTCGTAGCAGATCGATCTCTCTCTATCACAGATGGTTGACCAAAAGAAAAAACAGCAAGGACTTTTGGTCAGAGGGACCGGAGACACAGAGTTTCACTTGTGCCGACTGACACGTGTGCAAAGCGACAGAAAGCAACCCAAAATACTCCACGATGCATGCATGATACGATGTGCACCATGTGATCCTCACTAACGTTTTCTGATGCCATTTTTTTCAGTCTTTGTTTCTTCTCTCTCTCTTCTCTTGCCGTAATTCCTTTTTCACCGATCCTTAACCTTTGCGAGTTTGTAACAATTTATGTTTTTTGTCCTTTTCTTTTCTCTACGGTTTGCTGATTTGGACATTCGTAGAATAATGTTAAGCAACCCAATCTAGCTTTTTTCTATCGATTTATGTTTTTAAATATTAAATTATTACTTTTCATGGTATCGATTACACGAACATATAAATAATTTTAAAAAATACGCCTAATATGAAAGTCGAAAATAATATTTAGAGGATTTTTTTATTAGTTTAAACCTGAAATAAATTAAAAGTGTTTTGTTCGAAAAATAAAAACAGAGAGAGAAGAAAAAAAAAGATAGTACTTATTTTGATTTTACCCCAAGTCTTGCTGGTCCATAGAGAGAGTGGGACGAACATGGAACGCAGAGAATATTGGCGTTGTTTCACATGGGCATTGGACGTGCATTAAATTTGACTCTTACACAAACTTGTTATTTTTCAAAGGAGTCAAAGTTGCCCCCGTGCAAAAGGGTGTACAAGTACTATTTTTTTTTAAAAGCTCCACGTACATAACTGGGACCACAATAGTAAATCTATCGGAATGTACGGTGCATGGAATTAAAAAAAAAGATTAGCTTAGGGTCAAAAGTGTGTTAGCGAAAAAAAAGTCATGTCAATCGATCAACTTCAAATCTCCATTTGAAGGTAGTGAATTCCGATTAGATAAGTAGGATATCAACTCATTTAAAACTTTTTTTTAAAGAAAAATTGTCATCATACATTTATTAGATAAACTTAGCAGATACATTCTAAAATATCTCGATATCAAATATGACATCATAAATCAAAATAATACATTTAGAGTTTTATTATTACACTATTTTCTTTTGTGACTGATTTGGTTTTCACTATTAATGCTAATACTTTCTAACGACAAATGTCCAAGAGACTACTTTCTGCTTAAATAGAGATTAAGGGTAGGTTTGGATGTTGAAGTGAGTTGAGTTGAGATGATAAAATATTGTTAGAATATTATTTTTTAATATTAAAGTTGTTTTGAAATTTAAAAAAGTTAAATTATTTATTATATTTTGTATTGAAATTTGAAAAAAGTGTAATGATGAATTGAAATGAGTTGAGGATCTAAACGCACCCTAACTCATCATTCATAAAAAGAAATTATTCAATATTTACAGGCAAACGTATGAGAGACGATTTTTTTTTTAATTAACAATAAAGAAATAAAGAAAAAAAATAAGATAGATGCGAAAAATAACATATTAAAATTTAGATCAACTCTAATAAATTTAGATTTTAAAGGTAACACACATAATAGATAAAATGAGTGAATAAAGGAATGAGAGGGAGGAGAGGAGAAAGCCGAGGCCCTAGGACAAAAATAAGATTGAAACCTTTGAACTTTAGAGAGAGAGAGAGAGAGAGACGCTAGCTTCGCTTTTTTCTTTCTTCTTATCCAGTGGTGGTTTTTTTTTTTGGGGGGGACTATGTAGTGGTAGTTAATTTATTTAAACCGTGACAGAAAAATTGGATGGTGTGTTCATTATTTAAACCTTGATCATGAAAGTTTAAAAAAACTAACATATTATATAATAAAAATAAAATAAAAACAGAACTAATACATGTATACGCACACTTGTGGTCTTGCAGCTTTTTTTCCATGCATGTATTTATTTATTTAAATTTATAAACAGACGAGTCCTCAAATGGCTGATCAATCAGAGGACTTGAAGCTTATATAGAATTGATCATCATTTAATTAATTAGGGCGTTTATGGATGCGACATGCGAGATAAGAAATGAAACTGATATACATTTCTCTTCACTGCTTTGGAAACCTCTAGATTCGATGACTCTCTGCCACACCCACGATGAAAATGATAAAGAACGGATGAGCACTGATAAAGAATATATATAATATATTTATATATATATATATATATGTGTGTAGGTGGGTGTACCTCTAGTAGAACACGTCTTCGAGCTCAAAATGGCAGGACTGATTGAACATGCAATACGATATGTCACTGTGGGAAATCTGAGGTAGGCATCAGATTGATCATCAAGCCGGCCCCGCCCAGAGCCCACCATTGGCCTCCCCCTTTCTCGTACCGTCACATCCACCTGATCCTCTTTCTTTTCTTTCCAAACTGCATAAACGCTACCTAGCTTCCCATATTATACAATCTTTTACGACAAGGAACAAAACGAAGCAAAACAGATCCCTTTCTAATTTTCTTTTTTTTTTCTAGTTCGAGCTGAACCATGCAATGCAAAAATGAAAGACAGGTTCTTGGAGGGTATCCCATCGGGATCTGGTGGTCGGTGCGTTCGTGCACCGCGTAAAGGGATGGGAGGGCGTGAGTTCAGAGGCAATATTATTATTATTTTATCATCATTAGATTTGGCCCATATTTAGTTCCAAGGCATAGGTGAAAATGGTGGTCACTCCCCCTATTTCTAGTGGACACCGCTATGACTGTTTTCTGCCCAGGTCTTGACACCTGCTAATTGGTGTGATTATCGGCAAAATCAAGGAAATAGATTCGAATCACCTTTTTGTTTAATTACTTTTAAATCCATTTTAGTTACGAAATCGTAGCCATACAAGTGTTGTACTTGCGAAGCAACCACGTATATTTGGAGAAATGAAAATTTTAAGTGCAGTTATGTATTTTTTATTCATTCTTTTGATGTGATTAATTACGTCACATTTTTTTAATTTAAAATAAATGTTGATTTCTGTCACATTAGTGAAGTGATTGCCTATGTGTATCCACGTTGCATGCGTGAAGAAGAACACGAACTTGAGGGTTTAACAATTCAAAGTTGATTTTATAGTTATTATTCATTTTAAGAAAACTTTCTATTTTTTTTTTCAAATTCAATTATATCTCTTAGAAGTATTATCGTCTCCTTCTGAATTATCTTTGCAGTAATTTTGAGCTTTCATTCGGCTAAATAAAGCACCAGCCAATGAGTACATTGTGATTACGTGCCAAAAAAACTTTTTACTGTCCGAGAAAAGAAAAAAGGCGTGTTAACATTCCTGGCCACCTTTGAAAACAACAAGAAATCTCTATTCGGCACAAGTGGGTTTCCACATCATTCACAGTCACTCCTCTTAGAAATTCTACTCAGTGCAGTTAACATTCCTGGCCACCTAAACCTCAAGCGCGCGCGTGATGTCACAAAGACCTTTTTTTACTTCACTTGCCAACTGGTTTGATAGCAGAATGCAGTATCTCTAATACCATCTTCTGTAATATTTTACTTTTCAACGCTAAAATGCAGCTTTCAAACTGTTCTATACAAACTTTCGTGCAAACCCTAGAAATTTTACAGTCTCAGCACCACATCCAGCCCAGTGAGATTTCTAGCATTAAATTCCCATCCCCTCCATTTCACCGAATTGAGTAGCCCATGACGTGCGCTTTGGGAACCCACCTCATTATAATAAAATTATTTTCCATTGAAAAAAATGATATTACAAAATAATATACTAGTAAAATACTAGGTGGGGCTCTCGAGGCAAAGAAGACCCAGGTGATACCCACTGCCACAACCATCTGCAACCTCTTTTCCTCCCCAAACCCATTATAAATAGTAACCCTAACCCTCCGTTTCTTCTTCCTCACTGACCCAGTCCCGTTACTCACTGCCTACACTTTTTTCACTTCTTGTTGCTTTCTTTTATCTCTCTTTCTCTGTGTTGCAAAAGCACAGCAAAAGTAATTGAAGGGAAAGAGAATATCTCCTCAGAAAGTTTGTTTACATCCATGGCTTCCATATCCTCTAGTACAAACCCCAGTGCTCCACCACCACCACCACCACCACCACCCTTTTACTTTGATGAGAAGTGGAAGCTTTCAAAGAAAGAAGGGTCATCGAGAAGCCGCTCCTCGAGTACTCCTCTCATGAAGACTTCCTCGCATAGAAGGTGCGCTTTTACAAGAAAGTGCGCTAGGCTTGTGAAGGAGCAGAGGGCTAGGTTCTACATCATGAGGCGCTGTGTCACCATGCTCATCTGTTGGAGAGACTACAGCGATTCCTAAAAGAGTTGAGGGAAAGATAGAGGGTTAGAAGGATAAAGTTCTCTCTTTTTTCTTTATCTTTCTACGAGATCGTTCTTGGGTTTGGACAGAACCCCCAGTTTAGGCTTTTCTTGGAGTCCAAGGAGGTAGAGGAAGAGAAAGTCGTATACTTGTACATATTTTTTTCCCTTATTTAATGGTTTTTGGGTTAGAATTTTTTGAGCTCTGAATCTCCTTTACTGGAGACGGGTTCTTGATGTTGCTGTTGCTGTTGCTGTTGCATTCGCCATGTTATCCGTCTGAAAATAGAGGTTGAAATTGAAAGAGAGAGAATGATTCAAAGCTTCAGCATCCCAGTATCATTTACCCTACACTACCTTTAAATTCTGCGTTCTTTTTAATTTCTTTGTTTTGGTGGAGACCGTAATTCAGTTTTTGGCTCTCATCTGGCTTTTCTTGATGATTGAAGTGATGGGTGTCTCTGATTCTGAGATCTCAAATCTCTCTCTCTCTCTGGTCAGATGGAGATTCAACCATTGCAGCTTGAGCTCTGTGGATCTGGCTTGCTCGGCTGACAAAGATTATTATTTTATCTTATTTTTCCTAATTTTATAATGAATCATGGATGTCATTAATTAATAAACAAAATGGTGATATTCCCGGTAGAAGATGGATCAACGTGGGAGAGATACTCTTTGGATGCAGAAAGAGGCAACCATGATAGATGCCCCTGAACACCATTGTATTTTGTAGAAATGAGTTTTGCAGTTATTATAGAGTCTCTCGTTTTGATACAAAACCAATTTTTCTGCCCAGTATATCGAGAGATCTCAACTCTCTCAAGACTTGGAAACCATATTCCAATGATGCCGTTGAAAGCACCGTGATCATGCATTATGTATGCGTGGAACTGGAATAATCTGCACGTATCCCTAGCATATGATATTTTCAAATCCTTTCATTTGTCGATTTAATTTGCTTACGAAAGAAAAATCCTCATTTGTTAACATAAATCTAAATTGGGTTAGACATTATATGTACGGTAAAGCTAACGATCATCTTGTCCTAGACTCTCGAGTTCTTTGACCATTTTGGACCACTCTGACCCCTTATTTCATATTAGGGGCAGTCGTGGGGTTTCACCATCACCACCTTGTTTTGTGAACTAAAGTGATTGCAAATGCTATCAGAGTCGAATTATGTGGAAGGTAATTAAAGTGTATTTATGGGGGTTTTTTCGTCCCCGAAAATTTTACAGCTGGGTTTTCCTGTAGTTTATACTGTAGATGTGGGTGTAGTACCGTCATGGATCTGACTATTCTCAAAAAAATGGAAAGCCTTTGGAAATCATAAAGCTTCGGTACTACAATGAATCATGACTTATTACTAACGCCAAAAAAAAAAAAAACCAGAGAGAGAATAAAGTATTTGTTTATTTTTGGCGTGTAATGGTGATGCAGAATGGGAAATTCAAATCGAGTATATGATTTTATTTCGAAGGAGGAATGAAGAATGTGAAGACTAGCTTTGGGAATGGCAAGTAGGCACGTTTGCTGACATTGCTCCACAAGAACTACGCATGGGTCGAAGCCCTTTGTTTTCTCAAACGTTGCTTGCATTGACAGTCGACCGATCTATATAACTAGTATATTGTTGGTATAAATTCTCTGACTTATTGCCCTAAATATATATATATATATATATATATACATACATATATCTAATGGCTTGAACCACCAATGAGCCCGCGGTTTGATGCATGCATGGCACTTTAATTCCGGTGCTTTCTCTTATGGATGCATGGTAATACAAATTGGTAAAGGAGTTTGGACTGAAAATTGATTTCAATTCATTTTATTATTATAATTTTTTTAAATTTTTATATAAAATATATAAAATAATTTAATTTTTTAAAATTTTTAAATAATAATAATATCAAAAAATAATATTTTATTTAATTTTTAACTTTCATCTCAACTCACTACCTAAACCGCACCTTAAGTTTTCATTTCAATACACACATTCTACAATCTGGGATTTTATATCCTCGAAAAATATTGTCAAGCAGAAAAATAAAGTCCATACAATTCATGCGGGTTGGTTTCACCTCTTTCTGTTGGGATAGCATAATTACAACTTTTTCTTTACAACTTCGCTCGGTAATCTTATGGGTTAACTCTTTTTTCTTTTTCCTTGGCTTTTCTATTTATTGTCCTCTAGTTTTGAGGTCAACGGTCAACCGATAAACTTTGCATTCCTGGATATTTCTTCTGTTTTCGTGCACTTTTTTCATGCAATCCGATGAACATGAGTTCCTATTATATTTAAATCTTATAATTATTTCATCTTATTTTATTATTATAATTATTTTAAATTTTTATATAAAATATTATAAATAATTTAAAATTTTTAAATTATAAAATAATAATAAATAAATATTATAAAAATATTTTATTTTATGTTTATTTTTATTAAAACCATCTCATTTCATATCATTATTTCAATCTTAAGGTTTTGAATATAAATCATTAGATCTCAGGGGCCAAGGGACTAGGACAGAACAAAAAAGCCGGCCGATCCTTGCTTCCATTTTCTCGACCCGACCCAACCTGAAACTGCACAACTCGTTAGGCTTCCAAATCGAAAATTATCCGACCCATTTAAAAACACACGATTATTAGCCGATACCTGAATTAATACAACACTACATGACCACTCATCACCCTAATATCTACACATGGAAAGTGATTCCCAAACAAAAACTGGAACTTTAAAGATCTAATATTTTTCAGATTTGTGGGTATTATGAAGGTTTGATTTGCGAAAAATTTAGAAAAGATCAAAGAAAATTCAAAATAACTGATGTAAAAGCATAAATATTACCATAGCCCAATAGAATAGAGTTTGTAGAAGCCAAAATGGCACCAACAAGAGTAAAGTTGTTCAGATAAGCCTTCCTCCTATGAACAGGAGTACCCTCCGGGAGCTTGGATTTGTGGTATTCACTTTCAGTGGCTCCTTCTCTTCTTCTTCTATTATTCAGATCATTTCCCACAGGCAAAGCTGATTATGAATGAGGAAGAAGGTGGTAGTCATGGTGTTTCTCCATCCATGACTTCTGAAGAGAAACGAGTAACCCATCGAGTTCGATGGGGAGAGACATGACGCTCCTTTTGAACGCCGACTAACCCATCGACTAACCCATAATCTTCTATTGTTGTAACTCAGAATCAAAAGCCTCAATTTGGTAACCCATAGACTTCTATTGTTGGCTTCTACGAGATTGTAGAAACAAAACTACCTTCCAGTAATTAAAGACCATCATCTAGTAATTAAGTTTTACGATTTTTACTTTTATTTTCTTTTGAGAATTCAATGTCCAGGTTTGACCCAAATCAAGTCTTTGAGAATTAATTAGGCCGGATAAGTTATAAAATTAATATATATATATGAAAAAAAAACAGAATACCCGTTTTACCGAACGGTTATCGAGTCGGGTAATCAGGTAAATGTCTAAACGGTTAAACGGAATAGTTCCATTTCGGTTCGGGTCGAGTCGGAAATTGTATTTCCCAGATGGGTCGGCGCACAGCCCTACGAGGGACTAAAAAAAAAAAGGGTGAAATTATTGCATATTTAAAATCTTTAATAATGAGTTTGACACGAGTGAAAACGTGTCACCCCACTTTATCCGAACCCACTATTAGTTTCGATGATTGAAAATCTTAATGCGAATTATCGTCTTTTCCATCACAACAATTTAACAACTTTTGTAATCACAACTGAATGTGTAAAAAAAAAAAAAAAAATTACTTGAGAGGCCAATGGGTGAGGTTAATCTAATCTCAAATAGAGGCATAGGCATGCAAAGGGCCAAACAAGGGCGTACGCGATTCTTAAAACGTCATTATCGCTACAATATGTGGGACCACCCCTTCTTATTGTTTTGGTTTACCAAATACCAAGGTTTTCATCTACGTGGGCCAACCTTAACCCTAATGCTAACCTAATTCTAAAGAAGATTCCTTCCAAGCCCTAAGCCTTCTCTTAGGAAACCGTTTGTGGGCCCCTGCTTGTCCCTACGGTAATCTTGTACTTGAAGACAAAATTTCAAAAGCTATTAAGTTGCTAACCCAAAACAAAAGTATATATATACACGTGTGTGTATATATATATGTGATAATAAAATATATATATATATTTAAATCTAAGCTCGTTAATAATTTAGAAGTAATCTTGTCTTTTAATGTTTTAAAATTTTCTTTGATCCAACTTCGTGGATAAAATACTTCTATACAACCAATAACGAGGAGGGAAGAGGAAGATGAAAATAAGAAGAAGAATAGAACAAGATAAGAAATATTAAAAAAAAGAAGAATTGGAATTATAAATAGTAGAAAAATATAATATATAAGAAGTTATTAGCAAAGATAAAGATAAGATGTTCACACTTTGGAGTTAGAATTTACATTTTTCTATTATGCTCTGTTAATTTCCCTAGATATTTTAAGTAGGAAAAAAAAAAACTCTTGTGGACCATTCGTCACATGGTGTAGAAGGGGCCCCATCAAACACGAGAGAGTTCGAATTTTGGAGTGGGTCCCAACCACCTCCAAAGTGTGAGATGGGGTTTATTGTTTTTTTTTAGTGGGCTTTTAGTGCATTTAGGTAAGGGCTGTCGGGTTGAGGGGTATCCCCAAATTAATGGTACAAGCTTGGGCCCATCATTAGTAAAAGGGGGTAGGGACCCCGGAAGTTGGTCTTCTCCAAGGACATCGCAAGTATATATACACACGTATGATCCTTTATGGCACTCCCACAAATAACATTTAAGGAGGTGACTCAAACACAACGTGACATGCTTGGTTTTTGGGGGACCTTGGACCACTCCCCTTAAATCCTTTGAACTCCTCTCTCTGCCATACATTGCACTTGGACTTGCATTCATGTCAACACGTGTGATTTGTTCTTCACGCAGGACACCATAATCATAGTTTTGATGAACACTGTCCTTCCTTTTCCCATCCAAAGTCCAGTCCACATGCTTGCCCTAATGTACTCTGTTTTTCACTATCACACTTTAGTCATGTGTAAAATAATATTCTTGTAATCATTTGAAGGAGAAGAGGTTCAAAACCAGCTAGCCAGAGTAAAGACAATGGGATGAATAGAGCTTTTGCAGAAATGAATTCCAATTGAGGAAGCAGATTTAGAAACATCAAAATCATGGAATTGAGGATTTTGATGATTCATTTTGACCCACGCATGGATATGTAATTATGTATTGCTTCATGGAGAGCAAAAACTCAATTTGTGGGGCAGATGAAGATGTGTCCACACAGACAAAAGCATGCATTTATAAGGTGTATGCATCTCGCTCATCATCGCGTAGATGGCAGTGCCACCACAGCTACCTAACTAGTATTTCATGTTCACATTAAAGACTTGTGACAATACCCTGACCATTTTAATTGTTTCGGACACTGCAAATCGTGCGGATTTATTTCAATGGTAGAGAAGTTTTTAAACACACTCAGAGTTTAATACTGTTATTTATTAATGCAAGTTATTTTCGTGAGAAAAAAAATAGTTTTTATAAAAATAAAATTCATAAATGGATACAGTTAAATATAATAAGAGTTTTGTTACATTCAATCACTTTTACGTATTTTTCGTGCACCCTATTGATGTGATTAGCTAAATCCGTTATTTTATATTAAAAAACTGATGCAGTCAATCACATTAATAAAGTATATAAAGAATATATAAAAGTGACTGTAGGTAGAATTTTTGATATTCTAAATTCCAAGAAAAATTTTGAGATAGAGTTGTCTTTCGTATGATTTTCTTTAATTTATTTAAAAAATTATTATGTATTATTCGTTCATCGTGTTAAAAGCACTCAATTTATTAACGAATGAGCGCGAGAACGTTTTAACTTAAAAACTTCAAAAAATGCATTTAATTGTCAAATATAAATTGTTTGGTAATTGCATTAAAGTTGTTTAAATATACATAAAATTTAAGAAGGAAAAAAAAATCAACGCAACATTGGACACGCGCTATTCGCGTGGACTTACCATCCCCCTCAGACATACAAAGCAGCCTTCTTTGCAGGGGTACTGCGAACTTCATTGAGACGCTTATGGCCACCGATCTGTCCGCAATTCGTCACGATTCATTGTCCTCGAATCAATCCAATAGCCGATCTCTCCGTTTAGTTTCGTCAGCTCCCCCCTCGCTTAGGAACGGGTTCGTACAACTGTTGTATTCTCTGTCACAAACCCTAAATTCTTAGAAATTGTATTTTTTTTTTTAATTTTTTTTCGTGCTACTTTTTTATTCCAATTTTCCAATTATGTATAGATTGCATATTTTATTTTTCTTTTTGTTTATTCATTTTTGGTTAAAAGTAATATAGAGATGGATATGGTGAACTGTAATTAGTGGTGTTCAACAGATACTAAACCCTAATTTTGTTCTTTATCCAGATACTTGTTTATTTTCCTGTACATCCAGAAGTTTGACATAAAGAACCTAACTTAACGCTGTTTTTCAACAAGATACGTATTTGGGTCAAATTATATCATGTTCCTTTGGCACCCATTTGAGGAAGCTTTGGGAATTATCTCAATTTATTTTATTGAGTTGTTTTGTCTGTTAGGAATTTTGAAAGGGTTTATGTACACGTCTTTAGAAGCATGACTTTTGGACCATTTTTTTTTTCCCTCTACGGAGAGTTTTGGCTTAAAGCCTTAAATACAATTGTAATTTGTGGAGGGTTGCTCCTTGAGTCAGTCAACAGTATCTTGTTCTTGTGGTGGGCTTATCTAGTTAATATTCTCTATTTCCACCTTACTGCCAATCTACCCCTACATAACACTGCTCCTGAGCACTTATAAAAAAAAAAATACTGCTCCTGTAGTCACTAATAAGAAAGAAATTCTAGTTTAAATGGATACTTGCCTTCTGCGTGGTGTCAAGATATTACAATAGATCTAAACTATGAAACGTGTGCATTATTACGCTCAGTGTAGTCAATATCATGTGATATTGCCTTACAACAGACTACAGTTGATATGATCTGGTTTATTTCTCCTCCATGCCTCCCTTTACCTTTCACTACAGCAGAAATGTCAGGATTTGAGTTTTATTCTGGATGATTATTCCAATGCCCGCTCCCTTGGGATTAGTCGGGATGTTGTTCCCAGACACCCTGACCCGGTGCCAATAATAAAAAAAATTATTCCAATGCCTGCTATAAATCTCAATTCAGTGCTTTGGGATATTTTTTAGGCATGCTTCCCGTTAAATCTTAAGCCCATTCCATGACCAAAAAAGGTTTGAAAAAGGAAAACTTTCTGGATAAGAACTTCAGTAAATATTATGTTGGTTCTTTCCATTTGTTTATAAAAGCATTTGACCAATTTTTGTCTTATCTTGAACTTATTAATTTGTTTATCCATGCATCCCCTTATTTGATCCACTGAAAGGAGCATGATTTTCTTGGGTTTTACTTTTTCATTTATTTAAACAAATATATTGACAACAAGAAGGATGGTAATGGCAAGTGGAGCAAGTAGGAATAATTAAGTTCTTAAAATCTGTTTACTGATACTTCTTAGCATATGTTTAATTGGGGGTACTTTAGCAGTTTGGTAGCACCATGCAAACATAGTAAAGGGCCTTAGCCTTAGCATTTCTTTGTCTAGTTTGCTTTAGCAGCATTCTTTCTGCAAATATTTAAACTCCAAGCAGTATTTAGTTTTCTCCCAAGTCCTGATGTTGGTTTTGCCTGACCAGGCCATTGACAGTTTGGAGCCATGGGTGATGCAATTGATTTAACCGGCGATGGAGGTGTTATAAAGACAATTGTAAGCCAAGCCAAAGCTGATGCTATTACTCCAACAGAAGACCTTCCTCTTGTTGATGGTATCCGCTTATTGCTAAAATTTACTCCCTGATGGATTAAAGTGTTTAGCAGTTCATTAAATCTACAATCATCACAATATATTTATTGTGTTGAGCAGTTCATTATGAAGGTGTTCTTGCTGAAAATGGTGAAGTTTTTGATACTACACACGAAGATAATACTGTATTCTCTTTTGAGCTTGGAAAGGGCACTGTAATCAAGGCTTGGGACATTGCATTGAGAACCATGAAGGTCAAAATGTCTCTTGACGGAATATTTTTGGGCATTTAGGTTGTCTTTTTGTGACATTCTGTGTTTTTTATTACCAGGTTGGGGAAGTTGCAAAAATCACGTGCAAGCCAGAATATGCCTATGGCAGTGCAGGTTCTCCGCCAGATATCCCACCAAAGTAATCTCATTGCACTTATTATCTTACATAGTTGAAACACATTAAAGAGCTAGTTGCTATGTAAACATGCATGTATAAACTCTCCCATGAAACCACATGGCATTGTGTCTTGCAAGCATGAGAGTAATCCTGCTCATGGGTTGGAACGTAGGTACTTACCATGATCTATTTCATTCAAAGTGGGAACAATATGTATTTGGTATTCCCACAATGTGCATGAGTTAAACCCTTAGAGGTTGGCTCAAGTGGTAAAGGCCTTGGGCTTGGGGGTATGCTCTCCCCAGGTCTAAGGTTCAAATCCCCTTAAGTGAAAACAATCTCTAGGGGTCATCAGACGGGAGGATTTTCTCAAATCCTTGAATTATCTGAGGTGCGCTTGCGAGAACTCTTTGTCGAGGGCCTGTGCACTCTCGAGATTAGTTGAGATGCTGTTCTTGGGCACCCGGTGCCAAAAAAAAAAAAAAAACAATGTGCTTGAGTTAAATTACTTACCAAAAAAAAGAACAAGTTACTCAAGGAAAACGAGCCTGAAGAATAAAATTATGGAAACAGATGGTTAGGATTACATGAGGGTCAATCCTATTATGGCAATGCCTTAGAGTTCAATACTTTGTTTATGTGTTGTTATCCAGAAAAGTGTTTCATTTGCTTGGTTAATTGCCTTTGCCTCCTGTTAGTTCGCTGTTAATAGATCATCTGAGTTTCTTCAAATTTAATTCAGTTATTTGCATCCCATGCAGTGCGACGCTTATCTTTGAGGTGCAATTAGTGGCTTGCAGGCCACGGAAGGGTTCAAGTTTGGGTAGCGCTTCAGAGGAGAGGACTAGGCTAGAGTAAGTCGTCCTTAGTACTTCCATGTATTATTCTCTCTCGAAATATCAGGCCAAGTCGTTGCATTATCATTTTTTTTTGTATTGAGATCTACCTACTTTGAGAAATATTTAATGGTTTATTTTTCGTGTTAAACTTCAAACCAGAGAGCTGAAAAGGCAGAGGGAGCTTGCTGCTGCAACCAAAGAAGAAGAGAAGAAGAAGAGAGAAGATGCTAAAGCAGCTGCTGCTGCCCGAATTCAAGCCAAGCTGGAATCCAAGAAAGGTCAAGGGAAGGGGAAGGGCAAAGCAAAATAGTGGGGCATATCGGAAGTTTCATTCACGTAAAATGTGTTCTGATAAGTTGATAACTAACGTTGCATCTAACTGATTTCATTCCAGGTGGGTTAAATATACTATTATTGAGACGTATAAACAATATTTGAAATGTGTTAAGACTATAAATTATGCCACATTAGCAACATCAGACACCGGGGCCATCTCTAAATACCTTGTTGGAGTGGAAATCTGTTGGTCGTGTATGAACGCCACTCAAGAAGGCAACAGGGATCAATTTCGTGTCACCAATCACCAAGATACAAAACAAAAACCAAATCTGACATAGGCGTCTTGTAAGAACTGTTGATTATCAATATCAAATTCTCTCGCCTACATATTTATCTCCTTTTTTTCTGACACTATCGCATTATTACTGATGCTGCAATGCTACAAGGCGAAGGCCATTTTCGGAAATGGGATCTCTTGATATTAATGTCGGTGATGCAAATGATGTATAAAGCCAGTACTTACCATTCATCATTGAATATTATGATCAAACTCAAATTGGCCATGAGCTATATAAAAAAGCAATCAGGACATCTTTTACAGTTTACACTTTACACTACCCACGTTCGAACACCTTACCTAGAATTTAGTTCTCAAAATCAAAACGGTTTTAAGTCAAATGGGTTGCCCCTGCTTTCAAGGAGATAAATAAGATAAAATAAAAACCTAGAGGAAAGGATGGTTTATAATGCTCTGCATCAACATCAACGGAACAACAAATAACAAAAAAGAGAAGGCTACCTGAATTCTCTCGTCAGATAATTTCAAAACATATCTAATTCCAATGAGATCTTCCAAGAGTACAATTACAACCTGTTATATGACCGACGACATGGTATTCTATGGTACCTATGTCAGATAATTACACCAATGCTGGCCAAGTGTTACAAGAAGGAACCTCCTATTTTGCTCAATCTATGGCCATATTCATATATGTGAAAATATCCAAAAGCTTTATGCATCCATGTAATCAAACCATGTAAGCAGCATCCATGCCACCATGTCCATTTTCCTGCCACCCAGATCCTGCTCTAAATTTACAAACAGGGCATGTTCCCTGCTGTCCCAGCCAAGGGTCGATGCAGTTAGCATGGAACTGCAAGATGATAAAATATAATTAGTACATTTTTTGCATAAGCTTATATTCGTAGAATTGCAGCTTGGTCATTCAGAATAACCGCCTAGGACAATGCTTGGTTGGATACGAGAAAAACTCTATACTAATAAAATCACAAAAATGTACAAAGACCACTGGCTCTTTCAAAAATCAGATTCATATCCAGATGAATCTAACTCATTGTAATAAACATAACAATGAAGAAAAACCAGTTTTCTGTATGTCCTAGAAATGGGATCTCCAAGAGTCCTGTTAGCTAATGTGCCACAGAATTTACACAGAAATTGTGACATTCAGCTCTTTACTTGGCATCTAGAGGCAGAAACTCAAAGAAGGGAGGTTTTAGGTCCCATGATTAAAACATCATTTGTAATGCCTTGTCTCCCATGGGAGGAGGGAAATAATAATTTTCAGCGTGAAAGGACAGTCCAACAGTGTGCTATGACTGTCAAAAGTATCCAGAAATGTGACGACGCAAGAGACGTGTACACCCACTCTTAACTTTTGACAGAGATGAGTATTTCCCCAGGACAGATTTTGCATAGATACTAAAAAAATTTGAAGGAATCTGTTTAAAAAGTTCCAACTTTTTGAGAACTGAAAAAAGAATTTATAATTCAATGATGTACTAAGAAAGTACAGTCAGAGCAAGAGGACAAGGAACCTGATGCAAACATGGCAAGCTACGGATAAGTTCTCCCACATTAACTTGCTCCAAGCAAACACTGCAAGTTAATTCATCTTCAGAGGCCTTAGTGCTCACAACCTTATTGGGATTGTCTTGCTTCTGCTTTAAGAGAGAAGTGTAAAACTGATGTCACTCTCAAGAATGTAAAAAAAAAAAATCTGAGAATGGAAAGAAAGATTCATCCACGGGGATAAAAGTGTAGTATGTTTACTTATATAAAAAAAAAAGTGTAGTATGTTCACATAATTTTAAACTACACGAAAGCAAAGATGATTTAATTTCCTGTACGCTACACAAGTTCAGACTGACAAAAACAAACAACTTAACAATAACCATACCTTTCTCCTATTATGACAATAGAATATAGATCAGACCCATTTGATCCTCAGAGGTACATATAGAAAACACATTTCAAAAGTCCAAACATCCTCTATATGATCTTAGGGGCTTCTGGGAGACAAATGCCTAACTGGACACAATTTTCCCAAAACTGTCTGAATATTTTCAGCAAAAAACATTCTGCACATCACAATTAGCAATGGAAAGCATGACTTGATTACAGCTCCTTAGGCGTGGTGGAGTATAACATAGGTATGTCCAGCAAGATGCCTTGACCTCAGGACTGTTTTGATGGGTGGGGTCGTGTATATCTAGAATATACTTAATAGGGGTGGGTCTGAAGGACCCTACCTGGGTGAATTCCATGTCATAAAAAAATAATGCCTTAAACTTTAGACATTTCAGAAACAAGAATAATCCAAGCGGGAGAAAAACACTTGCATATGGACGTTCATATGCACATAGTGCAGCACAAAACTTTGGCTTGGTGAGCAAGTGGATATTTCTTTTTTAACAATACATCAAAAGTCTCCAAACAACAATAGAAGGGGAGAGAGAGACAAGAAGAAAAGGACTTAAATACACATACTACCTCTGCTGCAGATCCTGAAGACGAAGCCTGTTGCATCGATAGGCTACCGCTGCAAAGAAGAAAAATTCCTAGTCATATTATTGGCGTACATCAGTGCACAAATATTACATTAATTTTAAAGATAACCCACTGATAAAAAATAATGTTAAAGATAACTGGGTTCAAACCAAGATATTGAACAGCTACAATCAACATAGTTCATTCAAACCCCAACTCCAATTATCAGATTCAGCCAGAGGAACATACTTTTGAGGACCTGCAACCTTGTACTTGTGAACAGGAAGTGCATTTATCTCTTCCTCAGTCATAGAAGGAACTGCGGGAACGTTGTCGGCATCCAGTGCTCTCAGGGTTTCATAATCTGAAATTAAGTGCCAAAGGAGCTCATAAAAATCTGAAGATCCTAAGAATATAAGTGCCAAAAGAGTTCATAATAATCACTAGTTATAGTTTTGAATCTCAAGCTATAATAGCATTTATTGAGTTCCAGCTTTAAACACCTACTGATCAAAAAAAAAAAAGCTTTAAACACCAAATTAATAATATTAGACACAAATGCATCATAACAAACACACCTAGATCATCAAATTCCCTATCAAGGAGTGCAAGCTGAAGTCGGAGGCCTTGTAGTCGGCCTCTTGTTGCAAGTGCTATGGATGGTGGCATATGCAAACGCAACTCAGTATGGCCAAGAAGCCCACTGGCTGCCACAGCATGAGCTTGGGCCTGAGCTTGAAGTTGTTGGCAAGTTGCATACATCCTTAGTGTTGTAGCCATCAAGAAGACACCAAGGACTAGCCAAAGCTACACAGAAAAGGGCACATAAAGTAGTTTATTGGAAAAATTAAAAATCACATACTCGTTCATTAAAAATACAAAATTCCTCATATAAAAATCAGTAAGTGGACATACCAGAAAATTAGGCGACATCTGGTGCGAGTTTAGTATCATGAATAGCAAGAGAACTGACACATTTTAACAAGTTATGTTGATAAGAAAATCCATTTCTAGAAAATCCATGTTGATTGAAAAAACAAATACCAAATATAAAAATAAAAAAAATAAACTATAAATACCTGTGACAAGAAAAGCCAGTGAGTTAGAATTAACAGGACGTGCTGCGTGAACACGCTGATGGGGAGCAGAATCAACATCAGAACACAGTGATTGAGAATTCAGAAAGGAAACCAAATGGGAATGGTATAATCATCCAGGCTTTGGGACAAAAGTAGATTCTGGCCCAACGTATAAATTAAAAAGAAATGTACCATTGCACGCCGCTCAGGTATAAATCCTGGAAATCCACTTTCTATATCTCCTCTCGTCCCCCGAAATACAAAACTCATAGCTGTAGGCTGAAGGCTTCACAAGCTTATAATGTGACTTCTTACCAGGCCCACCGGAAATAGAAAGCACCTAACAAAATACACTTCTGACATGCAAAATTATAAACCACGCATTAATGAGATATAATGTAATGTGTGCTACAAAATAACGAGTTCAACGCAATCAGAAACATTAACAAGCACCCAAAATAAATTATAAATTTAGAAATTCTGTTTGATACACAAGCCCAATTAGGGGCCATCCCTATTAATTGTCCATTAATCGGAACTGCATGACCAATAAAATGCCTTCACTTTATCGGTGAAAACTAAAGACTTTATATAAAAAACAATGAAGTTCTCAAGTTTTCTAACGCGTGTAAGAACAATACAGATTATTACTTATTTAAAAAATGAATAATATAGATCATCATGTTTTAACACAAAATCGTTACTTGACTCTTGTTTCATACCACAACATGACATCCCAATGGGCTGCAATGAAGTATTATAGTCATTTAAGCAGTTGAAAGTATAAAACAGGCTCTGGTAATTAATAAAAATAGTATTATACTGGGGGATTTCAGCCTTCAACTAAGAGACATTTTACATTTTGCAAAAACTAAGGAGAAGGCGAAGTGAAAGGAAGAAGCTTGATTTCCTGTGTATTCCCGGGGGGCTACATAAAGAGATTGATTTACTTTATTCCCTGTATATTCTTCATTCCCTACTAAACAAGGAAGGGGATCCTATTGGCCTCACTCAACATCGGGATTAGGGCGACCAAGGAGCTACATTCCTTCTAATTCAGTATTTATTGCTCTAAACCTAAAGGCAAGGAGCTACAAGCCAAGATCAATGGAGGGGCATCCAGTCAAGTACCCACATTCCGATTACCAATCATGGATGAGCCTCCTCTACGGATGCAAAGAACTCCTGCACCTTATTTCATGAATGGGCAATCCAAGAGGCCTCGAAAGCGATTCGCTTATGAATCTCCTATTGAAGAGTTATACTATGATTGCTCTATGGTCCCCATGGAGAAGCCTCTCGGAAAGATGGAGATTTGAGGCAATGATACAAGCTACAGTAGAGCAGACCAATACGGGAGGAAACTTAGATTCGAGGATTTTGCCGACATCCAGATGTAGCTCTGCCAGAAGGGCTCAAGATACCGAAGTTTAGTAAATACAATGGGGTCGGCGACCCATATCA
The DNA here is from genome assembly GCA_029856935.1 of Cyclocarya paliurus. Lineage (NCBI taxonomy): Eukaryota > Viridiplantae > Streptophyta > Magnoliopsida > Fagales > Juglandaceae > Cyclocarya > Cyclocarya paliurus. Next base: position 2,051,525 of record JARVXP010000207.1, on the reverse strand, counting down.
TCACTTGCTGTCCTTCTATCGGGATTGCCGAGGCCTTGATTCCTAGTCTGGGTTATTTACCCACCTTTATCAGAAGTCATTAGAAGGGGAAGTACTCAAGTGGAACTCATCTCTCCCCCTTGATGCTCTATGTAGTTTTGATGATGTGATTGATAGATTCACCGGCCAGTAGTTGCACTAGTTGGAACATCCCCCAATCTCTGTGATCAAGTGAATGAAAAAATGCAGCCCGGTTTTGAATTCATTACCTTTGTTAACCGATGGACGAATTTAGCAGCTAAAGAAAAATGGAATATAAAAGAGGAAGATGCAGTACAAATGGTTATCGATAACCAGCATGGGCCCATCAAGGAAGCAATGGTGCTAAGAGATTTCTGAATATTCCCTCAACTGTTTGAACGAGGTGCCCGCATGCATAGTATAAAATACGGGTCTATCACTTTCCTCAAGAACATTTCTAATGGGGGAGAAGGCAAGCCAAAGAATACCCTAAGAACCCAGCAGCCAACTCAAGAGGTTACCATCACTATAGATCAAATTAATGCGGTTCAAGCACAGCAGAATGCACAGAAACAATAGAGCACCCAGAATCAGCAAGCCATCCAGGGGGCTGAGGCCGTCCCCCAACCCACTCAAAAACCTCCTACCCAATCGCAACAGCAAAACCAAGCGCAAGCTCCGCCCATACCCGCTTATAACAACGCTGCACCTCCAGCCAATTATGATCCTCAGTAGCAACAAGGTGCTCCCAAGCGACCCTAGGGACCCAATAGAGCTCACTACCTGCCATTACGCCTATCCATTCCTACCCTATTCTCCATCCTTCTGGCCTCAGAAAGACCCGAACCTTCCCCTTTTTTGCTATATAAAAGCTTTCCAACTTAGCCGAGATGTTCGCCTCGATGCAGTAGATAAGTGGATAGGTTCGCGATAGGAGAACTGACACTTTACTTGCATGGGATAGCGAAGCCACTCCAATCCACTAGCAAAAACCACATTCTTAGACTAAACTAAAATGTTGTAGCATTGATTGAGCAAAGCCGCTCTGCAATAGTGAAGGAGCGGCTTGTCTGTCTTATGGCCGGCAATTTACTTTTTGCTGTCTACTTTATAAGCTCCTTTTTGCATGCGCTCTATTGTATTTGCTGCAGGTCTTATCAGCTTATGTAATAAGTGAAGCCACCTTCAGCCTTGAGCTGTCATCAAAGCCGCCCTCGCCCCTATCTCTAAAGGGGCTTATGAACCTTAAGCCCCTTTAGAGATAGGGGCAAGCTATGAGCTTACTTCGAGTATTTTACTTTGGTGGCAACACGTGACAGGCGAATGACATGATTCTCAAGGAGTTACATGATGGCCATGTGATGATGCATCAAATAGATGCAAGGGTTGATGACTCAGTAGGTCCTTGTATGGACTGATTAAGTTCCCCTTAGAGGGAATAAGGGTGGACATCTATATGGGCTTAATGTGATTCGAAGCCAACCACAATGTATTGCAAGAAACTCCTATGTGTAGCTATGTATACCTAATGAAAGCCTTAAATAGCCTCTTAACACTTACCTGCCTAAACCAATCAAGATTCAAGAATCAATCCATTACCAGTAAGATACCAAAACTATCAATTGTTGGTAGTTTGGGGTAGAAAGTGTAAAATGCTATTAGTTTGATCGTGGGAAAGTGCATTTTCCCCATCATCCCAATACTTTTTCTATGCTTTCAGTGATAGAAGCAAGATAGCCACTCCCTCTAACGGCTCAATCCGAACCATTAAATTTGGGGGCGCATATGCGTGTTTAGCAAAATAAGCAATGCCTATATCACATGGGGGACACAGAAAAAGATAAATGAATCGTACAAATTTATTTTTGTTGAATCATATTAGTCATGCATCAGACTCTCTAGAACAACAAGGAGAGCAAGCAAAAACCAAAAGCCATTTACATTTATGAAATTTGAGATCAACCAAAAACCTAATCCCAAAATCACATTCCACATATCACACACTAAACAAAATTCAGCAATCAACACCATGGCATACAAATTGTATAAACAAATAATATTAAAGGTTAGTGATCTTCCATTTGGAAAGATGGAACTCGAAAGGCAACGAGGGATTGAAAAAGCGAAAGTGTGACTTACGAAATCAGATCGACAGGGCAGAAATTATCGCATCGTAACTTAGAAACAGCGTTTTGATCAAATGCAACGTTCCGATCTCCGTCGAATGATAGGGGACTGTGTAAGAGCCGGGAGACAGATCAGCGAGTCCCGACTCGGACTCGGGGACTCGTTTGATCAAAAAGCTTTTTCCTCGTAAGCTTTTGTTGGAGCTGTTTGTTTGATTATTCGTTTTAAAATTATGACAATAATTGGAGAAATCGAATCTAACGACGTCGCATTAATATTCACGTGGACTTTAATGTACGTCTGGTTGGCGTATACGGTATATCGACGATGGTCGGTTATACAAGGTTTTGCCTCTTTTACACACTAGAAAAAATAATAAAATGAAATAAAAAAAAAACCAGCAACGGCTTCAAAACATACTAGGAAACCAAAGCTGTAGTGCCGCCCTCAAGATCTGCTATTAAAGTATTCCTAATCAAACAAAAGCAACCTCAGCCCTATCCAGTCTGCGTCACAAACTCTAGTTGTTAGCTACATCTTGAGAGAGATGATGGATCAGGAATATTTCCATCTCTGCGTGACAAAGCTGAACAATCCCAGGAAGGTGACTGCACCGAAACTCTGATTTGCAAGAGGGAAGTCCTTAACCCTTGAAACGCTCAGATAGTCATCAAGAAACCTCTGGAAAATACAAATCTGTCGTCAAACCAAAACTCTTTAGGGTTTAATATTAATCAAGACAGCTTCAAAAAAAGTCATAGTACCTGTCGCCTCATAGCTACCCATTATATTAATTAGTATCCTTTTCCAATCAAAGCGGCTCCTTAATCCTTAGATCCCCAAGAAAACTGGACCACTTTCAACACAAAAAACTATGCCCTTTGTATTAAACAGATTGCTTAAATCATCCAGACATAATCCTTGGTCATTAATGATAGCCATGTCCTGATCTCGGCCAGTTACCTTATACTCCGGGCTGTCTGGTTCAGAGAAAAGTTGAGATGAATTGAGGTGGTTTGTGAATAGTATAATAAGATATTTTATAAATATTATTTTTATTTTAAATTTTGAAAAAGTAAATTGTTTATTATTTTTTGTGTGAGAATTTAGAAAAATTATTTTATAATTTAAAAAAGTTAAATTATTTATTATATTTTAGTGTGAGAATTTAGAAAGATTCTTTTGAAATTTGAAAAAAAAAATTATCATATTTTGTGTAGAAATTTAAAAAACTTGTAATGATGAAGATGATATGAATTGAAATAGGTTGAGGAGTGTTTTAAAAAATTCTACTCGACAATCCATTGTGCACATAAAACTATCCATTGTGCGTATAGAAGTAAACATAGATACTATTATACTTCACTATATTTCTACATATGTAGTTAAATAATTTGAATGTATAACAAATGCAACGAAAAGGGAACACACAGATCTTGAATTCAACCGAGCAAGGAAAAAACAGATTTTTGGGAAGACAGTCGGTGGAATCTGTGACTGTGAGTGGGGAACCTACGCCACAGTGCCAAAAAGCCATTAAATTTGAGAGGACCCTTTATGACAAACGAGGCATATGTGCCTGTCGACTTTGCTGTCCGATAAATACAAAGATTTTGTGGTATATCACTTTCAGACTTCGCCAAACAAACACAATGACATATGTCGATATGGTGCATTTATACGGAGAACAACTCTTGTGATGTAGCTAAACTACAGTACACGTGCATGCCCAGATCTTGTTCTGCTCGATATTTTCTTCACTAAGAATTTTGTAAAGTTCGAAATGCCAAAACTGTGTTCAACCTTTTCCGCGTCAACAACTTTCCGTCGCTTGAATATGCTTGAAAAGCAAAGCAATTAACATCTTTTCATACTGTATGTAGTAAATGCTTATCCAGAACGCACAGATTAGCTTAGAATAAATTAGCTCCTCAGTCTTTCTAGCTATCACTTCACCACCATCCACTGTCTTATCTCCTAGAATATGAGTGAACTGATCAAATTCAAAACACAGTATCATTAACCTCTCCTGCCTTGTATTCTCTCTCTGTAAGAGCATTAGCATTAGTTTCATCAAATTCATCTTTAAAATTTGATGAAAAGTACATGTTTTTCATAAATTCAAAACTTACCTATCCATAACTCCACATTGGATTAACCATTAAAATCATCAAAATAATAATATAATATTATTTTTTTAATAATAATATTATTTTTTTTTTCATATTTTACAATTACACTAATCATATGTACTTTAATAATTTAATTTGACACTTAAATTTTTTTTTTCATATTTTGCAATTGCACAAATTATAGAAAATGTAAGAAATACATTTTATAATAAAATAATAAGTATAGATAATGAATAGTGCATCTTCAAATATGAAGATGGAAGTAAAGTTACTGTAGCTCAAAGCTTGAGCTTTGAAGGTATAGCCAATCCAATGCTGACATTATAGCTCCAAAATCATCAAATTTTGATGAAAACTCTCTTTTGATGAGACGGATGCTGATGCTCGAATGGAGAGGATCTTTGGGCTTCTGTTATATGGTTTGGTTATGCAATGAACATTGTTAAAAAAAAAAATCAAATGTATGATAGTGGCAAACCTTACATCAGTTATGTCAAAACATGTAACCTCTGAACACTTCAAAATTAGGATTTGATAATCAGAACGATTATGAAGCTCGAATTTCTGGTTACCCACAAAACAAAAACCATGATAGATGGTAACTAGTCCAAAAATTATTCACACCGTTAACTAACAAACTACTTTGCAGCTCCAAAATAAAAATAAAAAGGGAAATAATACTGTCACAAAAAAATTTAATAAAAAAATTCTCAAACTAACACAATTTTATATAATACATTTGTTATAAAAGTATTACACACGTTAAGTAAACTCAGTTGAGTAAATTTTACAAAATTTGTTGGTGGATAGAGCAATTTTCAAATATAAAATGTACTAGGTGCACCCAGTAGCCACCTGCCCCCCAATAACTCCCTGTCACGACTACACCAAATCCTAAAGATGCATAGAATCTACAAATCAAACAATAAATATACATTTAAAATAAAATAAGTGAGTTGTGTAGGTCATGGACAGCCCAATTAATTGACCCCTCTGGTACAGTGCTGGTGTAGGTAATGGCAAAACCTAATTCTGCAATACTCATAAAAATTGTTTTGCGTACACTTAACCCCGTTGAAGTGCCGATTCTCTTAGCAAAATCCACCTCCAGAGATTGGATATTATATGAGTGTATGCCTCCCGTTCCAATCTGCGCAAAAAAAGTCTAGAAAAACTTGGCCTAAAAAGTGTTGCCTCAAGGCTCAATCTACCAAGCCAAGCCTTTGACTTGCCAGGTCACACCTAACCTCTGCAAGTCCAACCCTAGACCTTGCCAAATCAAATTCCATCCACAAGTTCTGCTGATGATGATGGCCAATCACGAATGCCTCTATGCCCAACAAGTCCGAGTTCCCAAATGTGAAACAATACACCCAATCCCCACCCCTCATCATTCCTGGTACCCGATACATTAACCTCTCACCCGATACCACCATCTCGGCCCCCTGAAACATCAAGGTCACTGCGGGTAATTGTGGCAAACTAGGCCGACTCGACGGGACTCTGTAGCACAAGTCCATGGCTCCCTGAAAAACAAAGTTGGTGTCTTCCAAAAGATTCAGTATTCCCTTTGTTTGTTGAATGAACTCGTTTTTCAATGCGGTGTAGGCTGGGCCGAGTAAGAACGTGAACTGGGTGCCAGAGTCGACCATTGTCTGACCCGCCCCCGTATGATCTGGTACGAGCACGGATTTCGGAAGCGCCAAAATCTTACCCGAAACTTTAATCCCCTCGAGCTGAACTGTATAGGCTACCCGATCAAAATAAGGTAACGGGTCTGAAATCTGAATCAGAGGAGTGTAGTTCAATGGTTGGAGCCAAGTGAGACTCTCCTGGCCAAAAAGCAAAACACCGGACGAGTCACTCCCCGATATGCAGTACGAGAATTGAGGGAAACCCATTTGGGTGATAAACGACAAAGACCCGCGGTTAAGACCCATCAACCCAGTGGTCTTGGAGTCCTCTTCGGAGTTGGAACTGAAACCGGAATCCATGCATCCAAATATCGTACCGGGTCGGGAAGAGTTTCCGAGGTAGAAAGCTTCGGACGCGAGGTTGCCTTCAATGGACGAGGCGTCAGCGTAGGAGACAGTCACGTGGCAGAGCTTATTCGGGTCGCAGGAAGCGGGTACGAGTAAGGTCCGGGTCTGGGTTGTGCATAAGGGGGAGGAGCATGGGATTGGAGAGTACGAGGAAGAGAGAAGTGGGTTGAATATGGAGCTGATGTTTGGGGTTTTCTTGCAGTGGAGCCAAGAGAGTTCGCTACCTGTATCGAGGACCATAGTAACGCTCTGCGGGGGCGAGCCTACGGTGAGGGAGACTGTTAAGGTCACGTTGTGGTGGAAAGAGAGTTTGTCTGAAGGTTTTGATGCTGATCCACGTGGGACTACTGTCTGGGCTTTGAGGGGCAATATGAGCGGTTTCTGAGTTGCAGAGACAGAGGATTGAAATTGATTTATTATGAAGAAGAAGGTGAGCTGAAGAAGAAGAAGAACAAGAGAAGGAGGTGGATGGGGAGTTTGAAGGCAGGCCATGGAGAAAGAAGATATTGAAGCATAAAAATAAGGAAATGCGACCTAACAATGTGTTTCAGGTTTGGTGCGTTTTAATTTGCATTAAAAGCTTCGGGGAGAGAGGTTGAAATATGAGATAAAGGTGTGCGTGGGTGTTGGTTTGGGACTCTTGAAGGATGTTTATGGGTGAGATGTACCTCTTCGTTTCCTTAAATATATGGTTGGTTGGCTGACATGCATTAGAGGGCGTACGTGATGTTTTGCCTCTGAATTTTTGGATCTTAGAACCATGACCAATCACCCACTCCTATCCTATGTGCTAGATAGATGCGTGCATGCATTTTTCTAAAGTTAATCAAAGTGCCATGAGGGTCGTGTTTTTGAAGCAGCCAATCAACAACCAATGTGGTCCATGACACTTTTTAACTACAAATTTATATATATATATATATATTATTAACTCAATTGCTAATTTTAAGTTTTTAACTGCTTAAGCTAATGAAAAGAATTTGAACTATTTATTTGGATATTAAATTTAATATAATTAAAATATATAAATTAAAATATATAGTTTATGTTTGAACAGATATATTCTTGCCAAGCTCTAGAAGAAATTATTTTGTTTCTGGCATATACCGCTGCTTGCCTTCACTTGGATTGATTTCACACACATAACAGTTGTTCTTGCAATTTACTTGTCTAGTGAAACCGCTTTTCTGCCTGTTTAGTCGGCACTAAGATGCTTCGCTTGTGAATGACGATGGTAATATTATGCTCCAGAATCCATTTTAAACGAGATACTTAAGATCAGAATGAGTGCATGTTCTGTAGACATGGTTTCTCAATTACCCAAGACGTGACCTTATAAAACACAAAAGGGCAAAAAAGGTCTTGTCTTGAAGGTACAACTGGGGACAAAACGTTGTTACTTTTACGAAAATCGGGAGGAACACAGCAATGGAAGCGACCACCAAAATTGCATGGTTTGGAGACGAGGGGCTCGTGTTTATGTCTGGACTCTTGGAAAATTATAGATAATTTGACTTTTAAAATCAGATTAGTTGGTGACTGTGACGCCTAATTAAATAGAGACTTGAACTTTCCGCAAAACACACAAAGTTACAAATTCTCGACTCTGTCCTGTCATGTGGGAGCCGCCCCCTCTGCCACCCGGTCCACCTCTAGTGCGACTCCAATCTGGCAATCCATCACAATTTTAGACTTTCCAAACCTTGCTTTCAATGTGATACATAAAAACATCCAGTGTCAAGCATTTTCCACTTTATAATAAATCAATAATTTCTTCTTTTTTTTATCAAGTAGAGATAATACCTTTTGTTCTAGAAAAAAATGATAAAGTTGCTACCAAATAATAATTTGTATACAATTACGTAATAAAATAATATTATTTTAAATTTAATTTTTATTTTTATTTCTGATTTGATGTGTTTAAATATAATAATAATATTTAAAATTATCTATAAATGGTGAATAGATGGTTAGCCTATCATCTCTGTTCTAATTTCACCTCAACCTCGGGAATACGACCAGATGTTGATCTGTCCCGAGCTAATCCATGCATTAACCCTTTTCACACGGTTTAATTTGACTTATTATATATAAATATATATATATATATAAATATATATATATATATATAAATCACCTATTAATTAATCTGTTGATGTGAGGCACGTACGAGTGGATTTATTTAACAATTTCCCCGTAAAAATGTCTTATATCTATTTAGGCAGGTTTTGGATATTAAATTGAGTTAAATTTTTTATAAATAGTAATGAGTTGAGTAATAAAAAAAATTATACGAGATTTATTTAAATTGAGTTTAAATTATGTTTAGTTGTTAAGATGAGTTTAATACTTTTTATAGAAAATTAAAAAAAGTTGTGAATTCCACATATAAAAATATTTTAAGTTGAAAAAAATTATAAATCCTACGTGTAAGAAGGCTTTAAATTGGGATGAATTTAATAATTTAAAAGTTTAATATGTGGATATTAAACTCAGTTTAAAATTAAATTAAATTAACTGAATTCAGTAACCAAATGAAATTAGTGTAATAATTGATTGGCATCTTCTTTGATATTTTGAAACATAAAATTATGCACTTTTTACCAAGTTTGTTTGTTTATTTACTTGTCTATTTTGGTGTATTTACCAAGTTTATTAGAAGAAGTATGCAAGTGATCCACGTATTCTTACCAATTACTACTTTTTTTTTTGTCTATTTTAAAATAGTACTGATATATCTAAAAAAAATAATCTAAAAATAATCTCACAAACTGACGTGATTTTATTTGATCCGTTAAATCTATTTTATAATAAAAATAATTTTATAATTTGACAAAACATATTAAATCACGTTAATTTGTGAGATTATTTTTATATAATTTCTTTGATTAAGTTTCGTTTGGTTACTAAACCTATTTCAACTCATCATTATAAATTTTTTAAATTTTAATATAAAATATAATAAACAATTCAACTTTTTTAAATTCTAAAATAATAATAATAATAAAAAATAACATTCTAATAATAATTTATCATTTTAACTCAACTCAACTCAACTCACTTCAACATCTAAACATAACTTTAAAGTAAAAACATTTTCTATTTTAAAACAATAACAATGCCACCTCACCTAATGTTTCAAAACTTTCATTACACGTCGCGATCCAATACTGATGGCACTATGTAGAAAGCGTATAGGGCTTTGACGGCACCGGCGGTGAAGCAGTGCCAGTGTAGCTGTATCACAGTTGATTTTACTTGTCGCCGTCAAGCAATCGGGTCCAACAAGAAAAAATTTACTCAACCTCCTACTATTTACATCACACTCCACACTCCATCTTTTTTTTTAATTTTTTTTTTAATTTTTTTATCAAATATATTTTTATATGAATAATGAATAAAAAATTATAAATAATTTTAAAAAAATAAATTCAAAAAAAAATTTAAAAAAATATTAAAAAATATTAAAAAGTGTGAAGTGTGGAGTGTGAGGAAGTTGTGTAGCAAAACTCGTCCAACAACGACTCTGTGTTATTCTTCCATATAGCAATGCATGCTAATACTGTCCATTAGTTACCTACAGCTATAATTAGATAGGGACAGTCTAAATGATTGAATCAATATGCCCGTGTAGCAGGTTGGAACACCTACAAATTATTTTATGTTTTTAATAGTCTATTTTTGCTGAATATTGGGCAAAAGACTTGCCTTTCAGATTAATTATTGTAGATTCAAAGTTTGGTCAAGATTAGGTGATTATAAGATGATAAGTTTGGATATGATCAGTGACTTAAATGATAAACTTCATCTTATACTAGAATTTATATTTTGGATAAATGTAAAATAATTTAAATTTATTTAGAGTTATTTTGATCTTATATAGAGGTTGTTAGGAAATATTTTAAATAAGTTAAAAGTGTAGAAGTTGAGTTTCAAGAGATAGATCTTATTTAGATAGTTTGAATGTGAAATTATCAATACTGAAAAAATAAGTATAAGATGCCAGCAAGCCGTCAGTAGAGTTTGTCACCAAAATTTTATTGTATTTGGAAACTGCTTATAGAAATCTAACTGTCCTACTAGTTAGGAATTGTAGAGATGTAGTTCTGGATATTTAAGAATACTTTTTAATGCATATTTTGATATGAAAAATTCTTGAAGAATTTTCATACTGTTTTTCTAAAAAAATGTGATCGTTGATCCAAAATTGAGATTGAGTGATTGTGATTCAACCACTAGAATTTCAGGAAAAAGCTAATGTTTGAAGATTGTAATAGATTCTGGTTGCTACTGCAGTAGAGACAAACGGGTTATTTGTTTGGTCAAATAAGAGTGTTAATTAACAAAGGTTTTATAATTAAAATTTGCTTGTAACTGATTTTCAAATAATAAAATTAATTTTTCTGAATTTGGCTATCCCGTAGGGTTTTACTTTTAAAGAGTTATTTAAATGAATTTCCTTTATTACCAATATTGATGTTATGCAATTGATTTATTTTGTGTTAATGTTTTCTTATTATATAATTGCATGATTGATGACTAATCAATTTATTGAGTGAACTGATAAAATGTTGTATTACGATACATGAATATTTGGATAATTTCAATTATTTTTTTAATCAGTTTTATCTTAGTACTTAAGTGGAAAAGAAATCAACAGAAAGTGTATGTATGAACTAATTGTATTACATGCACTATATCCAAAAATATGTATAGAATGCCATTGGGGGGAGAGAAAATGTTCCAAGCTCGATCGTGACCTTTTGCCTTTTTGACAATCATAAAGATCGAACCATGCTGGATTGTAAAATTGCTTTAGATTTTAGAACGTTTGCTAGAAAGATATATGAAAAGTTTTACATATTTGCATAAAGAAAAGGGAAATGGAGAAGTCAAATATAAGAAAACAATGGGAATGGGTGTACTTTCGCACTCAAAGTCCCTTTTCAGAAAGTTTATTCATCCAAATTTGATATGGGTTTGATCTGTGGCAATGCTTTCCCGGTTTTAATAAAGAACCCACACCCCACACTTGCAATAAAAGTTGTTAGCCCTAAGCTAGGATGCATATCCATGTTGCCATTCTGCCAACTTTTTCATAGTATTTTGAATTTTCTGGAACTCTATCATTGCTCCAATAATAGAGCCCCAACGCGTCAACTTGATCGACAGTGACATCTGGTGAATTTCATGTTTATGAAAGTTCGTCCCTCCAAGTTTACTTTTCATTTGAAGAAAGCCCAATACCTGCAACCAAGGTTTTACTGATTGAAACGATGGGGGAAAACTGTAAACACTTGTGTCTGAAGGCCCAACTAAAAGGGTCCCATGGTTAGGCTTGGGTATTTATTACAACTTGTAGAACAGTGGAGGCTTAGTATCAAACAACAAAAGCCAACTGTAATAGATTAGTTAAAGCCAAAAAAAATAGACTTTAACTACAGTAATTTTTAAAATAATCTCTAAACTTGATGGTTACTGTATATAGATCAAATTTATATTTTATAATTATTTCTCTTTCTTCTTTTCATTACAATTGCCTTCAAGCAAGTATTTTTTATGAAAGACTTTGTGCATGGATGTTTTCTTTTTCTTTTTATGATGTCCTTTTTATTTACTATCATGATGGCATTGGCTTGCATCGATAACCATAAGTCATGAATATAAGACGCTATATTTCTAAGTTTTTAATAATGCATGGCTTCATGTGTCTGGATAAAATTAAATAAATTAATAATTAAAAAATTAAATATTTTTTAAATTAATATTATTTTATTACTATATAATGAATAAATAGATAATCCAATGTGGAGATTTGATGTGAATGAAATAGCCAAAACTAAATTCATTTCATATTATTTTATTATTATATAATAAAAAAATAGCTATTCCAATGTGGGAACTTAATGTGAATGAAATAGCCAAAATCAAATTCATCTCACATTAACTAAAAGTGTCCTTTAGATTTGACTAATCCATTGAGAGTGCTCTAATTAGTTGCAATTCTATTTGACTTGGTCACGACAGTTATTTCAAATGAACAGAATGCTTACTTAATAAAGCCTCCTATCGACCAAGAAATAAAAGAAGTTATGTTTTATATTCCCATTGATAGTAGTCTGGAGCCAGATGGGTTTGGCTCAGGTTTTATCATGCTGGGAGATAGTGGGAAATGATGTTAGTGATGCAGTGAATTTTTTTTTGTTTTTTTTTTTAAGAAGAGCCAGTAGCCACCCACATAGCGGCCTCGTCTCAAGTTTATTAATAAAAACCCTCACTTATGGCGGAGGAATACCGTGGTAACATTATTACACTTGGGGGTTTACAAACAATAACGCTAGAAATTAACCCAAAACCAAGTGTCAAAACAAAACCCAAAATAAAACAAATAAAAACCAGCAAACTAACAAGCCTAAAACAAATAAAACAAAGCAAAACTGACGCTCTTATTCTGTCCAAAGGCACCTTAATAACCGCCTAAAAGCAAAAGGAACTTATTTCCTTCTTAAATATGGCAAACCGCCCTTATCAAGTCTGAGGAAACCTCTAGCCGTCCGTGGAAGCTCCAAAGCAGAATAATAAATAACATTGCTTCCTTTGGCACCAGATTTAGCCAAAAAATTAGCAATAGCATTGCATTTCCTAAAGATGTGTCTACTAGTGAAGCGAATCTGGCCAAGGGAGTTCATGATTTCTTCCCAGTAATCTTCTAAGTACCACAATCCACACCTACGTCTGCCAATCCAGTCAATGACTAGCTTTGAATCCATCTCAATCTCAATAGCATCAAAACCCATACACCTAGCATGCCTCAAGCCATAAAATAATCCCATAACCTCAGCTTGGTTATTAGAACCACAACCAATAGGCACCGAAAAACCCAAACACCCCCCCATGATCACGAATTATTCCTCCCACTCCTGAAGTACTGGGGTTTCCCATAGAGCAACCATCAACATTAAGTTTGTACCACCCAACCTTAGGTCTCTCCCACCTCACAAACCTATCACCCCTCATACAAAGCCTCGGGATAGGAAGGTGTAAAGATTGAAGCACCTCCTGATCCCTATTGCTGAAAACTTTTTGATCCTTAAATTTTAAGGCCACCCATGACAACCAATATTTAATTGAAACCCAAACTGAGTCAATAGATTCATAGGATGCAGTGATTGACAACCAATAATTTAAAGCCCATAAGCCTGTGTTCTGTTGTCTATAAAGTTTGTTCTTTTGGTTGATTTAGTTTAAAACCACCCTCTTTTGGACGAAGCCATTTCACAATCTGGACGTTTTACTTCTTCAGCGGTTTCATGGGAATTTTTAGAGAGTTCAGGATAAATTCATCACCCGGTCCAATTTTAGAGTCTTCTTTAAGCTTCAATCCTACCGATGCAATCCAATATTTAATATATTTCCAAAAAGCTTCCACTGTTTCTTTCTTGTCATCCATTCGAGCAACACATCTCCACAACCAAAACTTTCATGTAACAATAGCAGGGATCAATCCAATCAGGTTGCCTTTAGTCGAGGCTTTGTTTGCACGTCTAAACCATGTCTCCACACGTTCTCTCCAACATCTCCCATGAACGTAATTCGGTCCCAATTGCACCGAAAGACGTTTCCAAATTTCCTCTGCTATTTCACCTATGGTCAGGCAATTGTCCACCAATTGGTCTTCGGCGCAGTGCACAACTTGGTATCTCTAATTTAGAGATTGAACTTGATTCATTGTTGATAGTTAACTGGTTGAATCAAGGATTCCGTGGTCTATGGTATCTCTTTGATTATTGAGAAGAAATTTAGAGATATTTGGCAGGAATGTTTGTTACCATTCGCCATGTGTATAGAGAATGCAATGCGGCTACATATTCTCTACCTCACCTTGGTGCAGAGGGGACTAATAAAAACTGGCATCAGTATATGGAGTTACCTCACAGGCTTAGAGGAATTTTGAAAATTGACAAGGTGAGTTTGCCGGCTCTAAGGTGTTAAGGTAATTGGTTTTAATACAATAAGGGTGCCCTGCTTTAGTTTGGTTTTACACGGTTTACACGTTTATGTAATTAGTCTATAGTTTATGTCCTTTTGGTATTTATTTTGTAATTAAGATTTTTCTTTGTCAAAAGTGAGGTTATCTTGAGTAAAAGTTGGAGGCGTCGTCCTCTTTCTCTAAAAAAAAATGTCTTATATATATAGTCATTTCTCTTATTTTAAGAAATTAATGAACTATTCAATATTGCATTATTTGTCATGAAACTCAACCAATAAATTTTTCTTCCATTATAAATTCCTCACACTAAACATACTATAATCATGTGACACTGCCGCACGAGGCACATGCCACTTGTGTCCCAATATAATATGATACAGTACAACTTGTTGCATGCAGTATAAAAAAATTGCTTATTTACAGTTAATTATTTTTTACAAAAATTATTATTTTCTATCGAAATGAATCTATTATCAGAAATAATCGTTCTCATAAAAAAAAAAAAAAAACTCATCGTAAATATTCATTTTTCTTTGTTGTAACGCCTAACTAGCCCGTACCGAGGACACACGACCTTAAGAATTTAATTTGTAGGAGTACTTTTGGTTTACTGGACGGTTTGAATTTAATAGGTTACGTTGAGGCTAGGTGAGCTTATATTGGGCTTAACGTTCCACAAACGACTGGCCTAAAGGATGTTGAGTTCAACCTCCTTACTAGAGATCACTCTAGCCGTTATGTTCTTCTTGCCTGAGCCCGTAATGCTACTTCTTCTACAAGAGTTGCATCCATGGATGAACTTATAGATAAATAATTGGTCTAAATCGTATTTTTCTTTAATCTAGTCCCAAAAGGGTTACTCGTGACAGTAACAGCTGTAGTAGACAAACATTAGCTACCTTCATACATTATTTTACATTAATAATTCGAGATCACAAATTAACTTCATAATTTAAAAAAATCAAGAAAATTACTACCATAAAAAAATAATCTAGCCGACAGAAAATTAAAGAAATCAATCTTATTCTAATATTAACTTAGTGAATAAACGGCTTGAAGGTTCTCACAACCCTTTTAATCTGATCAACGATCGAATTATAAGATACAGTTCCATCATTTCCAGCCAGCACTCTGTACTTGTCCTTCCTAGTAAAGTTCGTGCACTCAAACCCTAGCGTAGCAGCCAAGATCCTTTGCACGTAGTTTGCAACATCATGCGGGCTTTTCCCAGAGGAACATGTTGCTTCGACTGGTAATTGGTTCAAGAACGTGACCTCATAGACAGGCCTAGGGTTCATGAAGAAGAAAATGGGGTCCAGTGCTTTCCAACCCCCAGCCGTTGTTGCATGGAAGAATCCAACACGATAGTTCATAGCCACCGGTACAATTCGATCTGTTAGTTCAGCAAATAGTGCGCTAAACCTTAGAAGGAAGGGCTCCCTGCATGTTGTTCCTTCAGGACAAACCACTAGGTCTCCTTTGGTCAATTGTTGCTTGATTTTCTCTGCATCCACTTCACGTATTCGCGTTAACCTGATGGTGGGGATTGGTGATAGGATCTCTGTTAATCGAGAGATGGAGTATGTCACAGCTGGGATTTTACGTCTGAGTACGGTGGAAAGGACCACGGGGTCCAATAGGGTTCGATGGGTACACACAAATAGTACCCCGGTATTGCCACCAGACACAGGCGGGGGTGGTTTGCCTTTGACAATTACCTCGCCACCGAATAGCCGAGACAAGTAGGGAATAGCCCAAATTGGTACCATCAAGCTCACAACAATGCGGATTATTGAAAGCAATATGCCTAAGGGCATCCATAAGAGGATCAGGAGGGCAGTCAATGGTGTTGGCCTCTTGACTAGGCGGCCATCATGGAAGATTACAGGTAGCGGGCGGAGGACCTGGCGGTCGTGCTTTTGGTTGCTGGTCATTGATGCAGGGTGTACTTGTTCCTGTATATCACAGAGATTATCTCGGTATTAAATGGATTTAATAAATTTGTTCATGTATATAAGGCCGCACGTACGTATAACAACGGTACAAGAATAGGATTTAATTTGATGTGTGCTCAAAAAAGTTTACAAATCTAAAGATAAAGTTTACCTCCAGAAATATTAGTCTATTAAATTATCATGTATGTATACTTTAATATTGTTTTCTTTGGTGAAATTATCTATCTAGCTACTTACCTTGCATAGCGACAAGAACGAAGAACCAGCAGCTGATGCAGGCCTTCCTAATCCTAAACTTGGCGGTTCATCTACAAAAAGCTTTGCCACCCGATCAGAGAGAGGACGAATATCATATTCGTCGACAAAACCCGTTGCAAAACCAAAGCGGTTCAGAACAAGTTCGTTTCCGAGAACCTCATCAGCTCGCAAATGCTTTTTCACAAACCTCTGCACCATAATCCTCGGTGTCTTGGTCACTACAACTCTCTTGTCATACGAGCTAAAGACTTTCCATGCCTCCGTATCAATGCCATCCATGTAAAACTTTGGCAAAACTGCCCTCGACACTGATTCGATCTCGGATTCACGAACACCCACGACTGCAACAAAGATCATAAGCTTGAGCCCGGCGTCCGCCATGCCCATCATGTCCAGCAAGCGAATCACGGGCCATAACATCAGCAACAACGCAAACCTAATCAAACCGGAGGCCTCGAATGCCACTAACATGAAGTAGGAGAAGGGGTCTGGGTCCTTCAGAAGGGTGCCTTCGAGCTCCGCAACCACCGACTCCACTGGGGCATTTTTCATTTCTCGTGATCTAGTATTTTTTCCCTATTCAAGGACGTTCCTATGTTAAGAACGTCCGGTTCTTGGATGAGGGTGTGAGGCCGAGGGTGACAATGCGTCAATGGTTTTTAGCTCTACAGTATTGGTGTTATTGATGTTTTTTGACTGGTCTCTAACGTGGGAATTGGGCAGTTCATCAGTTTACAACTACCCGTTTTTATACATTTTGTAGCTAGAACTCCCCCCCGCTCTGATCTCTCTCTTGCTCGCTGTTTCTCTTTGGGTGGGTATATCTGCAAAGAATAAAGCATCACACGCCACTTTTTTTATACAAAAATAGATTATTTGGCTCCAACAACTTAGGCCGATTAACGTGTACACCTAGAAATACGCCTAGCTAACTTGAGCCTTTAGGTTTTTCTTACTTAATTGTGGCAACTTGAGCCGTAGGTGATGTTATTCAACTATGCATATATAAAGTGTATATTTCAAAAGGTTCGTGATCATCCCCACGTTGTTGCGTGGGATGCAATTTGTTGTACGTTCCCGTGCATGAAATTTTTTTTCATTTTGCGAGATTTTCATATTCAAAGTATATATAGCTTAAGAAAGCTCTAGTCCAGCTAATTGAAGTTTCATTTTGTCGCTTAAGAAAGCTCTAGTACTCCAGGTATTTGAATTCTTAAAGTTTCAAGATGCATATATATATATATATATCTATATATGTATGTATGTATGTGTGTGTGTGGCTGCATGTCATATTGGCCGGGATGCTTGCATTAATTATATATATATATATATATATATATATATATATATATATATATATATATAGGAGCAGTAAAGTAGGTTAGAAACTTGTTTGCCCTTGCGCCGGTTTTCTCCGAGGATCGAATATGCGCGCATGCATGCAATATGGTTGCTCACCCTCTTAGCTAGGTAATAAAACTTCTTGATCTGCTCAAACAGTACCATAATTTTCTCTAGGTAGGTAAGTTCGGTTTGACGATTAATTAAGTGTTTTTGGAGGTAGATCACTGTTTTTGTAGATCAATTATAAGTTACTTAACATGCATGCATAGATATGATGCATGCACATGACGATGCATTAATAGAGATTCAGAAAATGGTCTGAAAATACTAATTAATCCATGCATGGTGCAATGGAGCATGCATGTAGCTAGGTACTAATTAATTGCATTGGCAATATAGATATATTCGTTGAAGCTATTAATAAATTGGTCAATTAATATTGGTTTTTTTGCAGTACTTCCATTATATCTTATAATAATTATAACGATAATTTCCTTTGACAACGAAATCATATACCAAAATTGCACGTTAGAAACTTAAAGAACAATTGGGTATGTGTATATGATCAATCTCAATAATTAACTACGTTGAACGTACTTAGTGATTATGACCGTTGATTTATCACACTCCTTCCTTGATCTAATCATGAAGATCGAGCTACGTTAATTAAGTTAACTGATTCTGCTTAATACGGGTATTTATCATGTTCTTATTCCAGAAATTAATCCTAAATGCACACCATAATACGTGGCCATCGAGTTCAATGTGGGGAATTACGTATGTGTCTTTAATGATGTTGGCTGAATATATAAAAAAAATGGTGTTGGCCGAATATATCTATTTACTGATCAATACAATTATACAAGTCTACATGGAGGAATTTATCTAGTTTCAGCCCATTAATTTCTAATCCCTGTCTCCCTAATGGCCCAAGAGGGAAGCTCCTCTTGGACCACCCATTTCTGATCCCATCCTCCAACCTGCTTGGGGATCGGCACATGAAACTGGGTCAACCCAACGAGGAAAATGATAGAGAAAGAGAAAGGCCAACTCGTGCGATCAGGCCCGTCCGATGTATCTCTTTATGCAGTCTAATCCATTTCCGTTAGATCAGATAAAATACATATAAAAATACTTTAGTTATAAAATGATTACGTAAAATTAAATTCACAAATTGATATAGTTTGATATGATATTTTAGATTATAAAGTTATTTTGACTGTAAAATAAATCTAACCGATCTCATGAAGTTATGTCAATTTGTGAGTTTATTTTTGCGTAATCTCTTTATATTTGTAACGGTTCTCACATAATGTTAGAAACAATCATGAATTATGTAGTTGTCACGCAATCCTTTTGAAAATGAGTGAGGTCTACAATTAAAAACTTAGTATTTCATATGGATCTCATATTTATTCACTTTTTTAAAATTGAGTACGCGACGCTTACATACTCTATGACTGTAAATATTATTATTTTTAATTATTAAAATAATATTTTTATGTTAATTATATATTAGTTGTGGGGTTAGTAAATTAATAAACAGATAGGTTCGTTACCCAATCTCTATTAAGTTTCTCTTATTTTTCTTTTGTCAAACGATAGAAACTAATGATCGGAAGAGTTTGTCCGTAAAAACTCAAAGCTAAATAAGCCTTATAATGCTATTTTAAAAAAAGAAAAGATGAGGAGATATTGTTGCAGATAGATGAGGACGAATTATAACGTGAGTTCGAACGTCACAGAGATCATGATACGTTAATTACATGGACGACCTAAGTTTGTTCACCCTGAATCGATTCCGGTTTTGGGTTTTCGTTCAGAATAAATCCGGACCAGAACCCAAATTGTAAAACTCGAATACACTCAATCCTCAGTTTGAATGTTTTTTAAACCAACAAACAAACGTATAAATCCCAACCAAAACCATGTAAGCAAAACTGGGTATTCGAGTGTATTCATGAGTATCATCAATGGCAATTATATATGGAATAAATTAAAAAAAAAGGTGGAGTGTGGAGTGTGGTGAATAGTAGGAGGTTGGGAAGATTATTTCATGGAATAAAGTTATTCTCACCGCTCCCAGCTCTAGCTGTACTTGTTTTATTTTTTTATTTAGTGATTAAGTAAGTATTTTTTAATAATATTATGATTTTTATTTTTTTTAAAAATATTTAAAAGTATTAAAAAATACATGTAAAAAAGAAAAGAAAAAAGAAAACAC
This sequence comes from Cyclocarya paliurus, assembly GCA_029856935.1. NCBI lineage: Eukaryota > Viridiplantae > Streptophyta > Magnoliopsida > Fagales > Juglandaceae > Cyclocarya > Cyclocarya paliurus. Next base: position 2,031,453 of record JARVXP010000207.1, on the reverse strand, counting down.
AATATTTACACTTAACGCTGGCCAGCGGCCGAGGATCAGATGGTGATCGCACCAGATGCTTCTGCAGAGGAGATAAAAATTAGTGTACAAGTTTTAACGGTGTAAAAGAAAAGGAGGTATTAGATTTGTAACCGTGACTGTACAAAATGCTATCGGGTGGAGAGAGCCTTTGTGTTTAGGAGAATCCAGAAATTTTCTTAAATGTGAAATTTGATTATTTTGTTTTATTTAAAGAACCTTTTCCCTAACTCAAGATGGTTGGCATAAGTTTGGTGCTGCTTCGTATGTTGATCGCTATGCTTTGGATGAACGTTGTTTGTAGCAATTATTTGGTGGGTGGGTGAGGAGTGTGGTGAGTGATGGCTTGCCCAATCTGAGTAAGAAGTTGGGCAAAATACTTGCTTTTCGATACCAATAAATCTTTTCAACCTCTCAACACTCCACACTTCATCTTTTTAAAAAAATTTTTTTTAATTTTTTTATTAAATAATTTTTATATGAATAGTAAATAAAAAATTTGAAATAGTTTAAAATAAATAAATTCAAAAAAAATTTTAAAAAAAATATTAAAAAATATTAAAAAATGTGGAGTGTGGAGTGTGGATGAATAGTAGGAAGTTGTGTAGCAAAACCCATAGATGTAACTAGGCCTACAACCCGATGTAAAATAACCGGATGTTGACCCGTTTGACCCGCCCCGTCACTGTTTGCGCGCCAACCCGGTCCGACTCGACCTAGCACAGTGCGGGTCGGGTCAAACCATTTTTTTCCCCTACCTGCTACATGCGATAGTGTTTATTTTGTATCACCAACGGCTAAAACATCATAGTTTTATAAACTAAGTTTATGACAACCGCACTTCAACAAAACTTATTAAAAAATAAACTTTCATCAAGATAACGAGACCCTTGGATGGACGTTATCCATATTGCTCATGATACCACTAATCACCTCAAGTCCTTCCTTAGAACTATTTGATTTAATGGCTGACATATAGGTTAAATTTCTACAAAAACTAATACAAAAAACGTACAAAAGTCATCTATTACAAAAATTATCTAACATATGAAAATATAAACATCAACTGATAAAAGACTAAAGAGTATCCAACGATCAAATTATAGCAGCTTCCCATCTCTTCCTCTATATCTGCCATTATGAAAAAGTCACACCAAATTAATAATAGCACATAATTCAAGTCAACACAAAGTGGTTTAGTTTCTCTAACAAATAAGTGAAAATGAAAAGCATACCATCACGTAAAGTTGCAGATCATAAGCCTTGAGTTATTCCTCATCAACATAAGTAAAGCTTGATCTTGGATCAAACTCTAAAAAAATACATGATGATTATTAAATGATATAAAAATAATCATTATGAAAAATTTTAATAAATATGTAAATAAGAAATAAATTTATTACCCAATTCCGCCTCAAAGCTTTCAATATTATCCAAGGAGGCATGAAGGTCAATGAGTATTGGATCCCTCAACCAATTTTGTGTACAAACAAGTGCCTCGACTGTTCTTGAAGATAGTGAACTACGAAATAGGTTAAGCACTCGACCCCCTGCACTGAAGGCTGACTCAGAAGAAACAGGAATGACTATTACATCTTGTGCAACTCTTGCCAAAATAGGATATTTTATTTCATTGATCTTCCACCAATCTAAAATATCAAAATTTAGAGCTCGTGCCTCACAACCATGTTCCAAGTACTGATCGGTCTCTTATTTGTTCATCAAATTAGATTCAAAAATTTCTTACTCATACTCAACCCAAAAACTTTGTTGAGAATCAGAATCTATCATACTAGGATCAACTGAGGAAGGAGACTCATAATAGGAAACTCCACTTGAACTCTCAAACAAAACATTATACTCTCCGTAAATGTCAATCATCAACTGTTTGACTTTTGCAATCATTTCTTCGACTAAATTACCACCATATATTTTTTTGAACCAAAAATGCAAAAGACTAAATTTGCATCTTGGATCAAGAACAACGGCAATAAATATCATCAAGTTAGTCTTTTCGATTGATCCCCAATATTTGTCATACTTAATCTACATATTCACCGCCATGCATTTCAACACTGCATCATTACTTTGACACATTTTTGACAAATGTGATTGGATGCCACAAAACTCTTGGAAATATGCATTAGACGTGACATACAAAGAGCCAGAAAGTCTCACAGTAGCATCATAAAAAATTTTCAAAAACTTTATCAATACTCTAACTCTTTCCCAATCACTAGAGTTAGGGGGGCTCAAGTTCACACTACGACAATAACGAAAAAAGGAATCATCATCCTTCTCCAATTGCAAAAATGATTTTTTAAATGTTTCTGCAACTTCTAGCATTAGATAAGTCGAATTCCATCTTGTGGAAACATCAAGGCATATCAATTTTGTACAACCAATTTTCTCCTTCTCAAAACACTTTTTGAATTTATCCATTCTTGCGGGAGATGATCAAACATACCTAACCGCATTGCGCACTTTTGTGATTGAATCATCACAATCTTTTAGCCCATCATTCACAATGAGATTCATAATATGGGCACAACACTTGATGTAAATATACTTCCCTTCCAACAAATGACTTCCTACGAACTTCCTCAAATACTCAATGGCAACATCATTTGAGGAAGTATTGTCAACCGTAACAGTGAAGATCTTGTCAATATCCCAATCTTGTAGACATGAATCTACATACTTTTCAATAGTTTCTCCTTTGTGATTAGGGATCATGCAAAAATTTAGAATTCTTTTGTGTAGTTTCCATTCATAGTCAATAAAGTGTGCAGTAAGACACATATAATTTAAGTTTTGAATCGACGTCCATGTGTCAGTGGTTAAACTAACCCGCCCAACCGTCTTAAATATTTTCCTTCACTTCTCATTCTTCATTTTAAATAGTTTAATACAGTCTCTCACTGCAGTAGTTCGAGATGGCACTTGGAATCTTAGTTCAAGTGGTCTACATACTTTCCTAAATTTCTGGGCTTCTACTATCCTAAATGAAAGCTCATCACAAATTATCATTTCAGCAATTGCCATTTGTACATTTTCTGAATCAAACTTATGTACATTTGCCGAATTATTGACATCACTATCTCCAATTCCCTCAAGAGCCCCCTCATGACTCATAGTCTGTTGATCCGTCAGTCTAATTCTATGAGGATGTTGCTTACAAGTACCAAGATGCTGTAGCATACTTGATGTACCATGTCTTTTGGGATGACAAGAGTAAATCTTGTGACAATAATTACACTTTGCTTTTGGATCATTTAAAGGGTATCCATCTATTTTAGTGAAATGATCGCACACTGCTGAGGGGTCCTTATTTGCCCTACTTTTACGAGGAGGGACCGAGAGACTTGTGTCACTAGACAAGTTAATATTTGAAGCCATTTGTGATTGGTTTTTCAAAAGAGAAGCAGTCTCATTATCTCTTAAATTTGTACGAGTGTCACTTTCAAAGCAATCCATATATGAGCTGACATATAATATAACATATAAAAATCAAGATATTAGGATATGAACTGAAAATTACTCTATTTTTATGATTTAAAGAAACTCAAAAGAAAGAGAAACTACTGATCAAATAAGCGTACGTAAGTTATTGACTAATTATTGAAAAACTGCAACAGTCAAATGGACATGATCAACTTCATCAATCATGAAGCCTTTTCCAGTGCAATTGTAGTAATTCAGTGCATGCATGGTATCGGTTAATGGTCTGAAAATTTAGTACTGCATGCATGCTGATTACAATATCCATGATCAAAATTCGAATAAATTAGAAGAAATTATATATGTCAAGCAGCAGAATATAAAGCTGACGATGGAGTTCAAATGATGAGGAATAATTATATTATAAGAAGGATCGAGCACATGAAACACATGATATATACTACTCATGTTAGCAAATTACCATACATATAATATTAATTATCACTCTTTTTTAATACGTCTAGCCCGTTATTGGAATGAATTTGCTTAATTATCGGATTCCAATAATTTCTTAACATTCGTGTTTACACAAATAATAATTTACATAAACTTTAATTAGATTCTTACATAATAATAATTTACTTCAACTTTAAGTAATACTCGACCAAATTATAAGGAGGCCAGGAGTTGTTGAACCCGGAAAATTACAAGTACTTAAGTATTTGTGGAACTCAATGGCTAGTTATTGACTAACAAGATGTGATAATAAAGTTAATTTTTTAAGATCATTTTCAGCCAAAGTACAGATACTTTTGATTCTATATATGACTGATTTCAAATTTGTGATGATGATGATGTTCCTTTAGTGATTCTAAAGCAATATGGTCTGGATTATTACTGCAATAATGATGACTTTAAAAATTGAAACACAAGCAATTAGTTGTCTTGGATGAAACAAATTAACAGATACAACCAAGGAATTAATTGATCGGTTTCTTAATTTTTCCAACCAATTTTGATATGTGGTAAGCATAACAGATACAAGGACAATCAATTCAAGAGTGGTTTTAATTTATAGCACCTATTGCTGATATATCCAGAAATGCCAGCTCCAGACAACAAATTCACAGACAAAATACAAGTTTTATATCTACTTTCTTCTTCATAAAACTGCAATATATAACTTAGCTTCCAGGAATTAACTTTATGGCTTAGAATCAGCTGCCATGGATTAACTTCATAAAACACAATCGACTGTTCTGACTCTTACAAGATGTACACAGTGAATATTCATAAAAAAAATAGGAAGAACTAAAATTCAACAGATAGTCCCATGTTAAGAATAAGGACCCAAGTTCATAATTTGGCATTGTGGAAAAGTGAGCCCCAAATTTAGATTCAACAAAACAAAATAATCTTCATTCCCAAACATCAATTTTTCCCCCAATAATTGATGATAATCATCGGTTCATCTAATTTTCTAACCTCAAATCACATCACCTCAGGAAGTGAAAAACAAATCGAATTATCAGATGGTGTTAAGGGACGACAGAAACAAGTGCAAAGATTATAAATCTTCATCAATTATAAACTCTTCATCCCACAACAGATTCAAGCAGTAAATCTCACCTCCAGAGAGAGAGAGAGAGAACACAGCTCTGCGATGACCTCTGCGACCGGCGATGGAGAATGGCTACAGTGAACGGCGATGGAGAAAGGCGCGATAGTGACTAGGGTTTGTGCAGTGGAGAGGATAGTGTTTTCGTCTGAGTGAAGAGAATGCTTCGGTTTCGACGGATTCGACGGGTTTTTTGTTAAAATCCGGTATCATAAGTTTTGATCTGATGAACCCAGCATTCATGGGTTGGTGAAGTCGGTTAGTGCAGATGGATCGGGCTTACGGCCCATTATGCACAGCCCTAGATGTAACTACGGTTTTCTTTCGCTATAAATGAGGGCTATTAATAAAATTGGGATAACGTCTTCTTTTTAAAAAAAAAAAAAACTCATGTGAGTAATGTTTTGGAATTTCTATATTCTATAATGTACATGAGAAGTCAAAATTTGCAACTCAATCTTTACATGTTCAGTACTTAGATGCTAGTACTTTGCACCCCTGACAGGATTAGCAAAAATTAATTAGAAGCGACTGTTAAAATTTAAAATCCATGAGATGCATTTTGAAGACACTTTGTAGCAACATAATCTAATTTTTAAGTTGCTGCTACTTGCATTCACGAGCTGGAGAACGGATCTTATGGCGTGCTAAATCCCAACTTGCATTCAGATTCCGTTCCAATGATCTCTATCATAAATTACCAAAGGTACTGGGTGATAATGATTACCCTAAACCAAGTTGGCTTTGAAAATGCAAACTGCAAAGGGAATTTGCATGACGTGGCATTGGCATGGCAGTACCCACTGCCCAGTGGTGGAATAGAATTAGGGTGTCTAATCCGTGGGCTGAGATAATCAAATCCGGGTTTCCAGACAATAATTCACCCACACCAAAGAAAAAACTTGAACAAAAGTGATTACAAATATATATCATGGACATCATTGATAACAAAACAACAGACGTAGACTTGCTTTTAACTTTACTGTTTAAGTCATCCATCAAACAGGAGGGCAAAACGTGATGACATACCGAGGAGCCCTGCATGTCTTTAGAGCTGTAGAATCATCGTATGCGTAGCTGTAAGCCCGGGGGCAGATGGCCTTAAAAAGATGAGCAAACACCGTTGGCTTGCAACTCTTTGGATTAGCAAAATCCCCGGTACAGCAATACCTATCCGACTTTGCGGCCAAACAGGCGCTTTTGCAGCCCACCACCTTCCCTTGGCGCTTTATCTCCAAGGCAGATGGACAGCAAACATTCAAGTCAGCTTCGCACGCGGCTACTCCACATCCCACACCACCGCCTACAGGAACCATTGACACAGGAAGGTTAAACCCGTCGACCAAACTCACATCATAGTAATGTAAGGCGGACTTGGGGGTTCCAAGTGTCATTTCGACCAAAGTGGCCGGAGGGACTCCGCCAATGCCTTGGCAATGTAAAAGCCCCGCGCAGTCCCCAGTTTGGCATGACCTCTTGCCAGTTTGTTTTCCGAAGCAGCAGCCTTGTCTGCCCCATATTCTCCCAGACCATCCCTCCGCGACTTCGAGCACTACTTCCTCGCCGCTATAGAGATGGAAGCCGCCATCTTTGGGGTTTGGTTGGCCTGAAGTGCCAAGAACTCCAGGCCATATGCTCTCCTTGCAGTTGTTCACTATTATGAGTTGAATCCCATCTGCAAACAAAACATAAACAGGCGTTAATGTACGATCAAAGCTGTTATATTTTACACTAGACGTAGATCGAGATGCGAAAGAGGAGTCATGCAAATGTTTTGGTGAAGAAAAGGCTAGGTTTGTATGACTCTTGCCAGTTTTCATACGCACATATAGAGAGAGAGAGAGAGAGAGAGAGAGAGAGCGCACCTGCGAAGAAGAGGGAGTACAGAATACAGAGGAAGAAGGGAAGTAAGGCATTTGCCATTTTTTTAAGGATTCAGGGATGCGGAACTGATTGTTCGTCCTCTGTATGTGTTGAGAGAGGGAGTGCGACCCTAAAAGGGAGAGGGAGGGGAGCGACGTTTCCTTGTGTTTCGCAGCCACGAAAGAACTTAAACCGCAAAGAAACTTCCCCAGTATAAACGGTTTGCTAACGATGATAGTGAAGGGGAAAGAATAAGATAACAGAAAAGAAAACTGACTGAATGTGCACTTTAGCAACTTATGTTGTTGCTACTCGTTTGGGAATATGTCAAATATGTGAATTATTTCTAGCATTACTCCCTTATTTACGGTGCTTCTATAGCTAAAAAATAACCTCTGTTCATTTTCTGTTGGCTGTGTTTGAGTTGGGTTCAAGTTGTGCAACTGTTTCTGTGTGTCCCTCTTCAAGTGAAAAATAAAGGCACAAATTGCTAGGAAAACCCCTTATCTATTTATTATTGGAAAATGCTAACCCATGGTTTACTCCCTCATTTTGAATGGGTCAACTCTCTCATATTTTATTTATTTTTATTTAATAATTAAAAAAATGATTATTAATAAATTTATGATTTTTTAAATATTTAAAAAATAATTAAAAAAAAAGAAATAGAAATAGAAAGTGCAATTTGACTAAGGGCGCAAGGCAGCTTTTATTATTATATAATTTTAAAATTGCGTTTGAATATTAAAACGATCTTAAATTATTTAAATTGATTTATGAATAGTAATATTTAATAAATTTTATTAAAATATATTTAAATGTAAATAAATTGTAATATATGTTTAAACGTTAAAAAAATATGTTGAAATAAATTTAATATTTTATAAAAAAAATTAAAAAATAATAAATCCTATTAATAATAAGCCGCAAGTTAAACATTTCCAAACATTTCCTTCACTCTCACTGAGACACTTACTTTTTTAACTACTTTATTGGTATGCTTTTAATTACAATAACGACATTTCCCCTCTACCTTTTGTAATCATTCACCTATGCATCTCTTAAAACACTTTTACTATTTAATTGACGATTTTTGTATAAAAGACAATTTCGATTTTGAAAAATGAAAAGACCCTTTGATTTTTACTTCTCAAAAGTCAAAAGATCATTTGCATGCCACTCTAATTATAATTACAGCAAAAAAAAATTAGTTTTTTTTTGTTAGTTTTTTCTTTTTTCTGGGCGAATCTAGTACAAGATTCTCTCTTTTATAATCTTTCGAGAAATGGTTATAAATGATATCCATACCCCACTTCCATCATTTTTATAACAGGATTCTTGGACACAAAAGGACAGGATATTAGTGATGACAAAGTGGAGGTCATTATTGTTTGCTTTGATTTCTCTCCTCCTTTTCTTTGGATAATGGTGAATGATGACGGTAAATTTTATTCACCTCTTACCCTCGGAGTATTAGTATTGACTTCATTAAAAATTTAGTCAAATATAAAATATAATGAATCTCATTAAAAAATGAGCTACATTGAATTAGCTAAAGATATAAATGTAAAACTTTTAGCTATAGTAAATCTATATGTTTCTTTAAATTTGAAGGGCTACTATTCATTCATCAAATTTATTTTTTATTCACTTTTAATCTCTAAAGGTCTTTTCTATTCACATTTAATCTCCAACCATCTTGTAATAATAATGTAAGAATCAAATTAAATTATTAATTAACATATGATTAGTGTGATTATAAAATATGAAAAAAAATAAAAATATTATTATTAAAAAAATAATATTATATTATTATTTTGATAAATCCAATGGCTAATCCAATGTGAGATTATAGATGTGAAGGTATTACATTTATTGAAAATATGTACTTTTCATCAAATTTTAAAGATAAATTTAATGAATCCAATACTAGTGCTCTCTTCAGGATATTGTCCTTGTCTGTAATGCCTTAGCACACCCGCATGCTAAATATTCATATTCCCCATCGATTCCCTGCAATTTTCTAAACCCCCAAACTATCTCCCGTCCTTTTAGATCCATCTGGGATCTTAATCAACGCATAACTAACAACAGAATTGAAGAGCTGAGTTTGAAGACGAAGGTAACGGAGTTATATTCAAATATTCTCAGAGTCAAATTTTAGAGAGCTACTGCTTGCTAATTGCATACTGCCACATAGTTCATAGACTTGCGATTGCTATACCATAGAGAAATTCTGGAATTCTACGGTCAGAGTGGAGTGAAGAAACGAGGTAAGTTCAAGAAAGCCAGCAATATTCTTCTTAGTTTTGGTCAAATTGTAGCTCCTCTGTACCTTTATGAAGTGGGACACTTAACTCTCTCGCATGCAAGACTTCATGCTATATATGAAAACATGTAGCTTGAATTTCACATGCTTAATAACTCCGGACTACACATTATATATCATGTTTAGAATATGCTATGCATTTTTTCTTCACATTTATTCTCCATGATTATGTCACGAACTGATTAAGAAACTGCATATGCATATGGTACTTTCACAGGCTTTTTGCCTATGTACATATCCCCCCTTAGCAAATGTTACAGGAATTCACATGCTTTTTCTGTCCACGAAGTCATAAGTTGAGTAATGTTACAGAATACACAGAATACAAACAAAGGTGAGATTTTTAGGTTTCCTCGTACGAGGAGCCTCGTGCCGTCATGGGGACTGCCTCGGCCCCGCCTGGTGGTCCTGTGCCGGCAACGAAGGCCAGATTTGTGGACCTGTTCTCGGCCGCTCCTCAACCTCTTCCGGAAGTTAACCTTCCAATGAGGCCTCCTAAGATAATTGATGGTAAGGTATGCTTCATGCTCTCCAAGGAAGAAATGGTGTTGTCGGCAGCCCCTTTCAAATACTCTCTGGTTTTAAAATTCCTCAGGCAGAGACCTTCATTAGATGCTATAAGGATGTTTATTCAGAAAATATGGGGAGTAATGGGAAATGTGGTCGTCTCCTCCATGAGCAAAAACCGTAATGTTTTCGTACGCTTAGTTTCAGAAGATGACTTTAATAAGGCTTTCTCCTGAGAGGCTTGCGAGATAAATGGAGTTCCTTATAGAGCTTTCCATTGGTTGCCGGGATTTACGGAAGTGGAGGAAACCCCAATTGTTCCCGTCTAGGTGATCCTTCCAGGCCTTCCTCCTAATTTCTATCACGACTCTATCCTCAAAATAATGACGACTCCGAATGGGAAGTTCATTCGGTCTAATAACTCCACTCGTTGTGCGACGAGAACCGATAGAGCACGTGTCTGTCTAGAGATGGATGCTTCTAAACAACACTAGGAATCTTTCTGGATAGGTGTGCCTGGTTCTGGCTTCAAACAAGCGGTAGTATTCGAGACGTTACCAGCATATTGTATAAGCTGTAAGTTGTAGGGGCACAACAAAACAACTTGTAAAAGAGGGAAAACAGGGACAGACAAAAACAATATGGTTTCCCGTAAAGTGGGAAGAACAACGAATGAAGTTGGAGGGGAAAAAGAAACAAATGAGCAGGATGCGGAGGAGAATGAAAAAGAGGAGAAAAAATGAGAGGAAAGCTTGACAGAAAAGGAAACGCAAAAAGAGTTAAGAAACAGTCCGGAGAGGAAAGAAGGGGAAATCGAAGAGCAGTTTGAAGAGCAGGGGCTCGATATCCCGACCTCGAACAAGGAAAATGAAGAGCAGGAAGTTGGGGCCACAGAAGAGCAAGACTTTGTTCCTGATAGAATGGGACAAGGGGAGTGCGAACTACAAAGTAGGGACCCGATAAATGGACATGATGATTGGATGGAAAATGTGGTGTTAGTTGAAGAAACAGAGGAACAACAATATTTGTCTGAGCAGGAGGATGACAGGATGAATGTGGTAACAGGAAGAGATAAATATTATCATTCAGAGGAGGATCAGAGTGGTTCAAAGAGGAAAAATATAAAAGTGGACTGGGAACGCCAAGAAGCACCAAACGGGTAATTACCCGTCCCTTAAAATTAAATTTATGATTGAACCCATATTGTACTGGAATATCAGAGGTTTGGGCTTTTCAAGGGGAAGGCTAAAGAAGTTGGTAAAGGAATTTAAACCAAAGGTAGTTGCATTGGCAGAGACATTTGTTGATGACAGCAGCATGGGAAGTCTGATGCGGCATTTATGTATGGAGAAGGGTAGCTCAAACCAATTGAAGGCTGGGAAGATTTGGTTGCTGTGGGAAAATAATGTAGTTATCAACATTGTGCGCATGAGTGACCAATTTATCACGGTCGAAGTGCTCGAGGGGGCTATGGTTACCCTCATCACATTTGTCTATGCCAAATGCTATTATGGGCTACGGAGACACCTTTGGAGGGACTTAGAAGATGATGGACAAAAGAATATTCCATGGATGATTCTAGGAGATCTAAACATAATCAAAAGTAATGAAGAAATGAGGGGGGGCACTCCTCGTCCAAGGATAGCGATAGAGGAATTCAATGCATGGATAAATGTCTGTGGCTTGATGGATTTGAACTTCAGAGGCAATAGTCTTTCCTGGTGTAATGGGCAGGAAGGGTTAGCTAGGAGCTGGGCTCGGCTCGACAGAGGTTTGGTCAATACCAAGTTTTTAGAAAAGTTCCCGTTATCTCTGCTGAGATACTTGGGGCAGAACACGTTGGACCATGCCCCGATGCTAGTATCGTGTGACCAAAACTACCAACGGTATGGACCATCGCCTTTTCGATTCTTACAAATGTGGGTGGAACATAAGGATTTTCTTCCTTGGGTCAAGCTAAGTTGGAAAGAGGAAGGACGGGGACTTGGGTTGGAAAAATTAGCATTTAAAATGAAGCGTATGAAGAAGGCTTTCAGAACATGGAATAAGGAAGTTTTTGGTCATGTCGAATTAACTATTAAAGAGATAGAGCAAACGATTGAATCACTGGAAGCTAATCTGCAGGATAGTTATGAGGAAGAGGTGGAGCAGGATCTTTTGGTTTCTAAGATAGAACTAGATACTTGGCAAAAAAGAGAGGAGAGTTTGATTGCTTACAAAGCTGGTGTTAAATGGCTACGTGAAGGAGATAATAATACAAGGTTCTTCCATGCAGTACTAAAGAGAAGGCAGCGAAACCATGTTTCCAAAATGACCAAACCAGATGGCACAACGCTCAATACTCCAGAAGCTATACACGAGGGTGCAGTTCAATACTTTCAAGATTTTCTTAGCCATAAAACCGAAGGGGAGCTTCTAGACTTGGGTCCTATCATTGAAAAAGTTATTACGGAAGAAGAAAATAAAAGCATATACAAGAGGCCTTCAATGGTAGAAATTCGGCAGGCTATGTTTAGCATTCCGATGGAGAGTAGCTCGGGGCCAGATGGATTTGGATCGGGTTTCTTCAAAGCTTGCTGGGATATTGTACAAAGTGATGTAGAGGAAGCCATAGCAGAATTTTTTGAAGGGAAACTCCTCCCAAGGTTCTTTACGGCTTCGTATGTGGCACTTATTCCCAAGGTACAGCAACCGACGAGATTTGACAAGTTTAGGCCAATTAGTCTATGTTCTGTGATATATAAAATATGCTCTAAGATTATTGTTGGTAGATTAACAAATTTATTTCCAAGGTTGATATCACAGGAACAAGGAGCTTTCATTCCCAACAGAAGCATCTTCGAAAATATTAGCCTAACTCAAGAAATGGTCCAATCCATACACAAAAAGACGAATGGCGGAAATGTGCTGTTGAAAGTGGATATGTGCAAAGCATATGATCGAGTAAATTGGAATTTTCTAATGCATGTCTTGGATTCATTTGGGTTCGATGAGAAAGTATGTGAGTTGATTAAAAATTGCATTACGACTCCGTGGTATTCCATCCTTCTCAATGGAACCATGAAGGGATTCTTCAAGGGTGAAAGGGGACTTCGACAAGGGGATCCCCTCTCGCCATATTTATTCATTTTAATGGAGGAAGTTCTCACAAGAATGCTAAAAGATAAATTCGAGAGTGGGACAATTGGAGGATACTCTCGACCTAGAGGTACACCCTTAATCTCCCACTTATTATATGTGGATGACATGGTGATTTTTACAAACGGAGCCAAAAGGTCTATCATAGAACTGGTAAAAGTTTTGGAATTATATGAGAAATGGTCGGGCCAACTAGTGAGTAGAGAAAAATCGGCAATAATATTCTTGAAGCACATAAAGCCAACTAGAAGAAGGAGCATCCTGCAAATCTCTGGATTTGGAGAGGGCTGGCTTCCAATGAAGTATTTGGGAGTGAAAATTGTCCATGGAAGACTTACATTTAGCCATCTGGAGGAACTCATCAATAAAATTCGGGATAAGGTAAGTGGCTGGAAGAATAGACTGCTATTGGCTGGAGGCAAGCTTATTCTCTTGAAACATGTTTTGTCAAGTTTGCCAATTTATCTACTATCTGTCCTACAGGTCCCGAAGTCAGTCCTAGGCACAATTAACCGAATTCTTAGCACATTTTTTTGGAGAATATGATGGCTATCCCAAAAAGAAATGGTGTGCCTGGAACACAATTTGCCAACAAATGAAGGCGGCTTGGGCGTGCGGGACTTTGAGGAGGTCCAAAAATCTCTACACATGAAGTTTGCATGGAAAATCATAAAAGATAATTCTCTGTGGGCACAATTCTTTAGGGGAAAATATGTGAAGGATAATCACCTTTCTCTGCTTGATAAAACTAAAGGGACTCGGTTTTGGAAAATGGTTATGAAGCAAATTTCGAATGTACTGGAGCAAGTTAAATGGAAAGTGCGTGAAGGTAAAGTGTCTTTTTGGTTCGACTCTTGGGTTAGAGGAGGTCCCTTAGTGGATTCCTTACAGCTTACGGATTTTCCTGGGCTAAAGGTTGTGACTGTCAGCTGGCTAATGAGTGGGACGTTCAGTTCATGGAAGGACTGGTGGGAGTGGAAAAAACAGAGGAGATCATTGAAGAACTTGGAAATCCACGGAAGGGGAAGGACCTGCTAGTATGGACCCCTGCCATAGATGGGCAGTTCACTGTTCGTAGTGCATGGGATTGCTTGCGAGTGAAATCCCCCGAGACACCTTGGTCAGCATGGGTATGGCATGAGTCCTTACCAAAAAAGATGTCGATAATGGTCTGGAAAGCTTGGAACAACAGCATCAGTGTGGACGACAGACTGAGGAGGATTGGGATACCAGTGGTGTCTAAGTGCTCTTGTTGTACTGGAGGAGGCTATGAGGACATCAACCATGTCCTATATGTCGGAGAATTTGCTCAACAGATATGGAGAAAATATGCACAAGCCATCGGCGTCCCGTTTCGGGAATTTATCACATGGAAAGAAAATTTGAAGATGTGGTTTAGGCGTGCTTCCAGGTCCACTCAAATGGGGGTATTATTGGGAACCCTCCCGATTATTATTACGTGGAAGCTATAGGCAAGGAGGTGTAGATCACGCATGGAGGGTCACACTAAAACACCAGAAGAAGTATGGCATGTGCTTCGATTTTGGTTGACAAGAATATCGAAAGAAACAACAAAATTTCAGAAGCTGGAAATTGGTGATCAGGAAATCTTAAGGGCTCTGAATATTATAGTACTTCCAGTGAAACCAAAAAAAGTTCAGGTGATCAGATGGGCGAAGCTGCAGAGAGGGAAAGTAGAGCTAAACACAGATGGATGCAGCTATAATAACCCAGGGGTCTCGGGTGTAGGAGGTCTTCTACATGATGAGCAGGGCAACGTGATCTTTGCTTACTCTGTAAATTTGGGAAACGGCAGCAGCATTGCAGCAGAAACTAAAGCCATCCTCCATGGGCTGAAATTATGTCAAGAACGAGGGATAAACGAAGTGGAAGTTGAATCTAATTCTCTGATGGTGGTTCGGTGGGTTAGCAGTGGCAAGTGTGGAGTGTGGTACCTTGAAGATTTTTGGGAAGAAATCTTGAGCCTTATCAGAGAAGGGAAACATTCAATTCAGCATGTATTTAGAGAAGGAAATGCCCCTGCAGACTACTTGGCAAAGCATGGCGCTCAGGGTCATATCTGAGTTTGGCATGACACCACGCAGCTGCCGTTGAAGCTACGAGGACTCATTCGCATGGATAAATTAAATCTTCCTTATTTACGTATCCGATAGGAACTACTTTAGTGGTAATGTTTTGGTTTTTGGCACTTGTTGGAGTCCTTAGTGTTGCACTAGTTTGAGTCTTGTATTATGGTATTCCTCCGCCATAAGCGAGGCTTCACTCAATAAATGGACTTGCTATCCACTTTTGAAAAAAAAAAATGTTACAGGAATTAATAAAGAGAGGTAGAGTTTACAACGGATTGAGATAGGGGGGGAGGGTTGAAAGACCATTGCGCTTAGGAGATGGTTGACTGAGGGTGGGTTTGGATGTTGAAGTGAGTTGAGTTGTGATGATAAAATATTGTTAGAATATTATTTTTTAATATTAAAGTTGTTTTAAAATTTGAAAAAGTTGAATTGTTTATTATATTTTGTATTGAGATTTGAAAAATGTATAATGATGAGTTGAAATGAGTTATGTAACCAAACACACCCTGAATATTTGCTGTCATGGGGACTGGATTCTAATGTAGTGTATAGATCTGAAAATAATTAATTAATAAAAAATTCAGTAAGGAAAAGAACAAAAAAAAAAAAGAGGCAATTTAAGTTTCATTTTGTTCGTATGGATGCATCAGCGACAGCTTTAATCTTATATTGGATGTAAGAATTGTCGGCAGGGACGTCATTTGGATTCAACGATTCATGTGTTGTAGGGCTTTCTACACATGTTGTTTGCAGTTTGCACATTAAAAAGGCATGCATCGATCAGTGGAGGAACCCGCCAAGAAGCTTTGCTAGGCACTATAGAAAGAGATGGAAAGATAAAGAGGTAGCTAGGATGGTCTCTTCTCGGTTGGTAAAGCAAAAGCAAGCACCTGGGTGGTGGGTACCCACGTCGCAGCATGTCCAGTATTGTTAGTCACTTATTCTTTGCCATCCCAAAAGAAATATTAGATGACTATGATGAATGATGGTGATACTCTTAAAGTTGATAGATGTTTGTATAATTTAATTGGATAAGAGTGTTTGTAACCTTGAAGATTAGGACCACTTTTATGATCCCATTTCTCTCCTTGAAAACAATCATTTATCTAACTGTCACAGCAAGAGTTTGTGGTGGTTGGAAGGTTGGCTTCTAAACCAGTAAACCTTAATTAATTAATTAATTAATCTGCATCTCCATCTCCATCTCTATCTCACAAAGTCCACCCTAGATATGGCTCTCATGTTTCTCTTAGTTAATAGATATTGCACCATATATATGAAGTAGTGCAGGAATACCCAAAAAGGACATGAAATAGTCAGACTTGAGGATTCGGGCGGAACATTCCCGAGGTTCACATGCTGAATAGGTTATTGAACTACTACTCGTCTCTCTCTGATTCTCCTCCCCGTGAAGAGCCCCTCCTCCTCCCTTCATTAGCCATCGCCAAGTATAAATTTTGGTTAGTGAATCTATATTGAATTAGTTATCTTAAAATTAAAATAATAATATAATATTTTATATTTTAATAATATTTTATAATTTTTTTATTTATAATATTTTATAAATACATTTTATATATTAATTAATAATTTAATTTTTATTTAAAATTATTGTTTTCCAACTATGAGCCATAATTTGTCCCTCTACTACACCTAAGTCAATTTGTTCATAACCTATTGAAAATTTCTTTATAACGAAGTTGGCTGGATGTAAATTGGTTGCAAATTTGACCATAACGACGTGATTGCAAGAGAAAAAAAGAATAGTCTAGAGAAAGAAGAGAGGATGCAAAAACATAGAGATAAAAAGAAGAAGGAAATGTGGGAGTTGAAGGAGAGAAGGAGACGCGGGCAATGCGGGAGAAGGGAGAGAAAATAAGAATAAAAAAATCTTTTGGTTGGTAAACAATAACTCACTAAATTTGACTTTACTTTTTCATTTAATGTAGTTTACAGTTTGAGTTAAAGTGATTTAGCTAATCTAATATAGTTAATTTTGAAAAAATTTAATCAAAATTTAGACTTGATTAATATTTGATGAGTACAATACAAATACTTTTAGAGCATTCACATTGACTTGATCAAATAAAAAAGTTAGTTAAAATTAAGATAATTGATGTAAAAAACACTCCACATTGAATTGGTAAAATTTAAAATAAGATAGACTTTTACTACAGTAGTTGGTTAAAGTGGAGAACCACTATTGATTCACTAAATATTAAAATATTAATTTCTCATTCCAAGAAATCATTAAAATATTAATTTCTCATTTCAATAAAAATACTATTTGGATTGTAATTAAGAAATTTAGATGAATTTAATCAAATATTTTTTGTTATTAGCATTAAATGACTTTTAAAAATATGATTTTTTAATATTAATTTAATTAGAATATAATTATTATTAATATTAAATTGATAAAATAATAAAATATGATACAAATAAATTAAATAAAAAATTATTAATTTAATAATATTTTATTATTATATAGAGAGTGAATGGCTAATCTAATATAATGATTGAATTTAAATGAAATAGATAAATATAAAAAAATATAATATTAGTTAAATTTTGAAGATTGACCGAACCAAAAGAAATAATCTTCCCAACCTCCTACTATTCACCACACTCCACACTCCACTTTTTTTTTTTAATTTTTTTTTATCAAATATTTTTTTTATGAATAGTGAATAAAAAATTTGAAATATTTAAAAAAAAATAAATTCAAAAAAATTTTTTTTAAAAATATTAAAAAATATTAAAAAGTATGGAGTGTGGAGTGTGGGTGAATAGTAGGAGGTTGTGTAGCATTTCTCGAACCAAAATTATGATAATGCCCTTACGTTCCCTCACCATCCCTCTTCATTTCTCGGCATATTCTTTTATCAATAAATCTTCCCAATCTCCCAACACTCCACACTCTATATTTTTTTAAATTTTTATTATTTTTTTCTTTTATTAAATATTTATTATATGAATAAAAAATAAAAAATTTAAAATAGTTTAAAAAGAATAAACTCAAAAAAAAATTTTAAAAAAATATTAAAAAATAATAAAAATTTAAAAAAATGTGGTGTGGAGTGTTGGGAGGTTGTATAGCAAAACCCTTCTTTTATTCCCCCTCTTTTTTCGATTCAAAGGATATATCTGTTCCACCTACTCTCCCGATCTTGCCCCTCTGTTTTTATTCCCGCTTTCCACTTATACTGTTTGCCATTATCATTTCAAAAAATCTTCACAACTTCTTATTATTTACTTCTACTCCACACATTATATGTTTTTTTAATTTTTTTATTTTATCAAATATTTATTATATAAATAGTGAATAGAAAATTTGAAATAGTTTAAAAACAATAAACTCAAAAAAAATTTAAAAGAAAAAATTTAAAATTTTTAAAAAAATATAGAATGTGGAGTGTGATGGAAGTTGTGTAGCAAAACCCTTATCATCCTCCCGGCTAAAATCTCCTAAGGAGAGTCGCCTACTCCAACAATACTTGGATCCAAATACTAAGTATAGCATCACGTGGTTCTTGTTGTCTGCATCAAGATCGTCTCCTACAATCTCATCGCTTGTTCATACAAAAGCCATTTTGCCTTGGACCTCCAGCCCCTTGATAGAAAATCCTTTACTGAACAATTTAGACAGCTTTTATGTATCAGTTCTTCTAGGTACAAGCGGGTTGGTGCGCCAACCCGTGTACCAATTCTTATTTTAATGTCTTTGTCAGATTTTATTTCTATTTAAAAAGAAAGAAGAAGAAAAAGATAGAAGAAAAAGCAAAAAGACGAAAACACTATAGAAGAGAAAGAAATATCAGATGATGGAAACTGAGACTCTTCTGCGCGCGCGACGGTCTTCTTTGGGTGTCGTCGGTCTTCTTCGTCGACTATTTTGGGACCGACTATTCTGCATGCGATGGTGCCCTGCTTCGTTGGATGCTTTGTTGAAGAAAAAAAATTAAAAAGTTGGATGCTTTGTTGTTTGCCCCCCACTCTCTCTCTCTTTGTATCAGAAAAGAAGAAGAAAAAAGCAACCTTGATTGGGGTATGGATCTCCAGCTCCAATACATGGGTTCGTCGCTCCATGGAATGGAAAGTTCTCTTGTAGACAGCATATAGGATTTTTGCCAGATGGTTTCTCCAACTTGAAGCTTTGTTTTTTATTTGGAACATAAACAAAAGGGAAAATTTAGAGATGTATGCATAATTTTAGTTTTCTCATCCATACATCTTCTCTAACAGCTTTGAAGCTCTATATTGTATATTGAATATTTAACACTTCCCTTTTGCAAACTTCAAAGCTCTTTGGAGCAAAGAGTATCTGAACTAAGAGATGCATGGTGAAGAGGTATGCAGAGAATTTGTGCATGAGATAATGAGAGTGATAAAAACTTGGGGTTTAGAGATCATTTCAAACCTACCTTCTTGCCAGCATCTATGAGAACCGAATTGCAGAGAAGTAGAAAAAGCTCTTTTTCAGTAAACGTCAGAGGAGTGACCAACCTGGAGACAACATCCTCGTAATCATCTAGGAAGAGAGAACATAATCGACAGCCTGAGAAGGCATGCGGAGAGAAGAGAATGAAGCTGGAAGTGGAAGAGAGAAGAGAATGGAGGATTCTAGGTACAGTGAAGCACACAGAGAAAAGAGAACGGAAAACGAAGCATTTCAGAAATTTTCATTTAAGTTAGATCTCTCCCAAACTCTTTCACGTCAAGTAATATCAAAACGAGCCGTTTCATTAAAGCATTCCATGTCAACTATCGGTGCACTTCGGTGCGCAAATTCGCTTGAGAGAAGAGTTTTTCTTTATGTATTTTTTATCAATTCTTCTACATACAAGCGAAACTACGTACCGACTGCATACCAAAAGGTGACATGGCAGGGCAGCAGGGGCAATTACGTAATTATTGAATGTAAAAAAGAAAAGCAATTAAAACAAAATCAGAGCTCTGTCTCTCTCCTCAAATTGGCAGCAACTCGTTTCCCTCTCAAATCGAACAGCCCAGTACGACGACTATCTCCTCAACACTTCAGTGTTTTTGCAACTAAAACTTCCAAGAGTGAAAAAGGTGAACCATCTGAATGCAACTAAAACTTCCTCAACACTTCAGTGTTTTTGTAACCAAAAATTCCAAGAAGCATGCTTCGGTGTTAAAACTCCGTAAAAAAGGGTTAAATATCAACCATGTTCACTGAAAAAGAAAGGAGCTTTTGCTCAAAAAGAGTCACCCACTTTCTAGGATTAATTAAGATTTATGCTTCTTCTTTTTTTCTCTTTTTCTAATGAAGTCACCGACGACCTGGAGAAGAGAAGCATGCGTGTGCATCATCGGGGCTCCAACCAGAAGAGAGAAGGGCGATTCGGGGCTCAAACAAAGAAGAAGATGAAGAGAGAAAGGCTCTATAGCCCTTGCGCGTTAGTCGGATTGTCGACCTTTAAAGACCAAAATGGAGATGAAGAAAGGACTGGTAGAAAAGTTAAGGAAGCAATAAAGGAGATGAAGAAAGGACTAGGAAAATCTATGGGTGAAAAAGTTAAAGCTCTGCCAAGGACGGAAATAATAAAGGAGTTTTTATTTTGTAGATCTCATACCTGATAGGTGCGCAATATCGATTCCATTTAGAGTTTTTCATTTTTTATTGTTGTTTTGTATGCGGGAATCTTTACTCTATTAATTATATTCGCAATTTAATATACTTTTATGATATTGTCGAGAAGAATAAAAAAGAAAAGATTCTTGAATTACAAAACAAATTCTACTAATCTATTCCCAACTAGAGGAAAAAAAAATGGGTGGCTACTATTTGCGTAGGAACAAAAATTTACTAACCGTATAATTGAAAGTTCCCCACACAAAAAAAAAAAAGATAAAACAAAAAAGAAGACTTGAAGCTATGTCATGGCTATCTAGCATCACCTCTACTGGGTAATGAAAGAGTTGAGGTTGAACGACCAGCTTCAAGATCAGCGTCTATATCATCGCCGACCGATGACTGCATGCTCACTTTCTCGTAATTGGACGATATTGGATAAGAATGCAAATAATCCTCTAACTCACTACCACCAACACCAACGTTTTTTTTATCATACGCATCTGGTGCTTCCACAGCCTCAGGCAGGGGCACTTCCCCTTCCAAGTACCTCACAACCTGCCTCATGGTGGGGCGTGCTTTTGGTGAATTGTAGGAACACATCAAGCCTAGTTTGAGCACAAAAACAGCCTCGTGCTCATTGAACTCACCCCCAAACCTTGGATCTACAACCTCGAGAATTGCTCCTGCTCTCCACTTCTCCCACACCCAATCCACCAAGAACAGCTCTTCAGGCAACGCTTTAGGCTCAATGGGTCTTCTTCCACATGCCACTTCAAGCAACAAAGCGCCAAACGCGTACACATCTGAGCTGGTTGTCGGTTTGCCCGTGCGTGTTAGCTCCGGGGCTAGATAACCCAACGTGCCCACCACCTTGGTAGTGCTTGGATCGGAGCCGTGCTCATATAGTTTAGCAAGACCAAAGTCTCCAAGTCGTCCATTTAACTCAGAATCTACCAAAACATTCCCTGCCTTGATGTCTCTGTGAATTACAGTTTGTTCCCACTCTTCATGTAAATATAAAAGCCCTGCAGCCGCACCTTTGATGATTTTGAACCTTTGCTCCCAGCTCAGAATTGTTTCAGGATCATCAAAGAGGCACTTGTCCAAGCTTCCGTTGGGCATAAAATCATAGACAAGCAACAGATCGCCTCGCCGCCGACACCATCCTAATAATTGAACTAAATTCCTATGACGAAGACGACCAATACTGGCAGTCTCCGACATGAATTCTCGCAAACCCTGCTTTGATTCATGCGAAATTCTCTTAACAGCGACTTGGGTGTTCGAATTTGACAGAGTTCCTTTATAAACTCGACCGAACCCACCAAACCCAAGTAGCTCTTTGTCTCTGAAACCCCTTGTTGCTTTCTTGAGCTCCTTGTAAGAAAATCTGTGTGGACCAACGTCAAGCTCCCAGACTTCAACTCCATCGGCGTTCTTGATTTTTCTAACGAGGTAAAAAGACAAACCAATACCCAAAATCATCAACAAAGAACCTGAAACAGAAACACCAATGATCGTGCCCAAATGATTCTCTTTAGGCCCTGGGAGTGCAGGGAGCTTATCTAAAATGAGGCTTTTAGCCTCTCCATTCATTTGAAAGCTCCAGCCCATGATATAATGCGAGCTGGCGAGCAAACCAGTTGAAGAAGAAAATCCTACATACATGGACTCTTGAAGAATTGATGAGAGGTCCACTTCTAAGGACAGAAGTGTATACCTTGGTTTCACAGATGAAGGTGAAAGCTTTACATCTAATCGATTATTTTGCGCATCATATTCAATCCATGCCTGAATTACCCGACCGCTCTGCAAATTAAGATCTTGCTTTGAGTTATTACCATCAAAATAAGCCGCCGGAGCAGACTTGCTTGATACTAAGCTGTCGATGTCGATGCCAACATGGTTATCCTTGATGTCCCCGAACTGAAAGTCCTGGACAGTGTCAAACTCCACCGCGAGTATGTGATTAGAGAAGTTGCCAACGTCGCTGGCGTTGAGTAGGCCAAGATAATTGCTTGGAAGGGCCCCCGGAAGCTCTTTCGTGGGAGAGATTGTGAAGGCAAGGCCATGGCCGCCAAGAGTCGCATATTGGGGGACTATGGCGAAAGCAAAGGCGGTGGAGAAGGAAAAAGCTTTACCATTCGTGGAGTTCTTGAATTGGATTTGACGTGGGTAAAACGCGTGGCCAAGCACCCGCTGCGACTCGTTTGTTAGCCGTAGTATGCCATTGTCTTGGATCTCTGAGGCGCCATTCAAGCTCATGTTGCTGTCTGCACCTTTGAACCCTTCAAAGAAGAATCCGTCAAGCTGAGAACTTGCGGGGGTTGAGAGAACAAAGAAAATCCAGAAAAGTAGGAGTCTTTCTGCCATGGCTGAAATCAGAAATGAGCTGCGTGAACTTGAGGATGTGCAGGTGTGTTATGGTATATGGTGGGTGAGTTCTTGTGAAAAATATTTGAACTGTTTTGTTCACATTTTCCTTCTATTGGTTGGAGAGTAAGGAAAGGGAAGAGGGAAAGATTACGATATGCAGGGGGGCGTTTGAAGGAAATCTGATTTATAACTGTGATTTAGAAATGTTTCACAAAAGGGTCCGAGATTGTGATCGAAGGCAGCCCACCCCGCCATCACTTCAGTCCACCGGCCACTTGAGTAATTGAAACTCACCCACCGAGTTTGAACCTCGGATTGAACCCAGGAGAAATTTTATTTATAAGCATTTATAAATTTATAATGATTCCCCGATACTTTATTTTCTATTATTGACCGATATTAATTTTCATTCTTATTTTTACCTTTATTGGCTATTTAATTACTGTTGCATCAGAAAAAAACTACTTAATATAATTTGGTAGTATCTTAAAATTGTTTTTATTATAAAATAGATATAATATATCATATAAAATTATATCTATAATTTTATATATATATATATATATTTTTTTTTTTAGTTGTAACACTTCTTCTAAAAATATAATATTAGTAATTGGTAAGTTGATATATACACCCTGTTCTTAAACAAAACAAGACAAAAAAATCAAAATTAAAATCAAAATCTCAAGGGTCACAAGTTTACCCACGATTGCAACGTGTCATATGTTCCCTTCACGTGTTAGTCATTTTATAGTACTTACTTTGCGCAGAATGAGGAATACACGTTTTCTGTTCTTCCAAATTGATTTTGAAGGTTAGCTTGGTATATACGTATGCATATATAAAATTATTTCTGTTGTATATTTATTTTGTCATTTAAACAAAATTTTTATATTAGTTTATGCATATTTAAGAAAAAATAATAATAAAATATTTTTATTTTTTTTAAAATCAATTTTTTTATATATTATATTAAAAATATAATAAAATAAAAAATATATATAATATATTATAATAATAAAATAAATGTATAGATGAATGTTTGTTGTGTCGTTGAGGGATGAAAAAGAGGAAAAAATTATGAGAGAAAGAGTGAGAGAAGAGAGAAATAATTAGTAAAATAATATTGGAAGAGTGAATAGTTACTCTCCAAATTTAGATAATATTGTTCATGAATTATAACTAGCTAAATATTTGGATATGCATAAGTCAATGTAGAAGAATTTAAACTCATATTATACAAATATGACTTTACATATGCATATGCATAGATCAATATAAATGCTCTTAATTAGAGCACTAGCATTAGCTTGGGTAAAGTTAAAGATTGGCTAAAATTTAGATAATTTATACTAAAAAGACCCCACATTGAATTGGATATCTCTAAAACAATTTGGATTTCTACTACAGTGATTAGCCAAATTTAAATAACTAAATTGATTCACCAAAAGTTAAAATAATTATTTCTCACTCCAAGCAAACATTAAAATATTAGTTTCTCACTCTAATAAAAATACTATTTGGTTTGTAATTAAGAAATTTAGATAGAATTTTTGATGAGTTTAATCAAATATTTTTTGTTATTAGCATTAAATGACTTTTAAAAATATGATTTTTTTCATATTAATTTAATTAGAATATAATTATTATTAATATTAAATTGGTAGAATTATAAAATGTGATATAAATAAATTAAATAAAAAATTATTAATTTAATAATATTTTATTATTATATAGAGAGTAAATGGCTAATCCAATGTAGGGATTAAATTTAAATAAAATAGACAAATATAAAAAAGTGTGATATTGGTTAAATTTTAAAAATGCATTTAGTCATGCCAATGCTAGTACTCTTACTGGCCAAAGTTAAAAGAATAGTCATCCCCTTATTTTTTGATTTTTGTTCCTAGATGGTATAATACTAATCTCATTATGTATGTATATCTTGCCACAACTCTTGACCATAAGAGGGGAGGGGGAAAATGTTAATTATTTTTTATAAGCAGGAAATGTAAAAATCTGATACTTTTGGAATACCTATAATCTAATCTCCATCTATTAAGGTTAATGGCTTATGATCATGCATTTTGGATTCTTTGCCATCTGCTTCAAGAACTGAAACAGGGGAAAATGGACTGATCATACATACATACAACAAAAATATGCAAATATAATAAGTTGAGAGATACGGTTCAAAGTGGTTTTTGTAGAATAAAAAATAGACGATGAAATTATGATAATTAAAAAAAATTGATGAACTCGAATTCAAAGTGATGTGTCCGTCCTCTCCTTTAATCCGAGTATTTGATATGGAGCTATGGACATCCAGATTCCGAGTACTGGAGGCAACTCTTGATGTCCCCGAACTCAAACCGCGTAGATGAGGCTCAAATGGTCGGTAGTGGTAGGCATTGAAATTTTCTCCTTTCAAGCGTTACATTAATTGCCACTGTTTGTAGTTACTTTAATTAATTTCCATGTTCACCATCTTGCCCTCTTTTTTTCTCCCAGATTAGTTAACTGTTCCTGAATGATGTGGTGGACCTAATTATAATAAAAAATTAGTAATGGTACGGCTTCAAACTTTTTTTTTTTAAAGCCAGCTTGTATATATCATAAATAAGTAACTACAAAGTTGGGGTGATCCTTTCCACTAGCAAGAAATAATAACATCTAGATAAAAAGTTAATGGGTATACAACTAAAAATGATGTTGGTTGCTGTCCATTGAGCCACAAAATACGCACATCGATTTACAGATCGATAAACTTTGACAAAATTCCCAAATTTATGAGGGGCGGAGATATGCATGATATCTTAAATGATGGGCTCAATATGCCAGTGAGTAGAGGTTTCTCCCTTGTCTATGACTTCTATTACCAGTTGAGAATTTCCTTCTAAGATTGCCATTTCTTGTTGTCTTTGGGAGGCCATTTTCATGGCTAGGAGAGTTGCCTTTGCTTTAGCTACTAGGTTTGAAAGTTTTTTTAAATATAAAATTTTCATCTCATCTCATTTTATTATTATAATTTTTTTAAAATTTTCATATAAAATATAATAAACAATTCAACATTTTCAAATCTCAATTCAATATTTTCAAATTTTAAAATAATAATAATATTAAAAAATAATATTTTATTCAATTTTTAACTTTCATTTCAAATTAAAAATATCATTTCAACGTTAAAACCTCAGTTGAGGGATTGGAGTTGAAAATCTTTTCAGTCCGGATATCCAAAAACGAGGACGGCTTCAAACCTTAGCTTTGCAGGCTCAAACCCAATCAACAACTAGAATTAATTTCTTGTCGATCTTAAGTTGAACTCGGCATCAAAATCCTTGTAAATTCTGTAAGTTCATTCATAGATGCTGATTGATATATTTACATTCGAACAAAGAAATACAAAACTAAAGAAAGGAAGAAGGGAAGTACTCGCACTGCTTCGAACCCCCTCGTTTCTACTTACCATCATCTTTACTGTGAACTGAAATTTGTGGGGTTAAACCAGATTCAATATCAGCATCACCATCACTACCGACCGAAGTCCACGTGCTGCCCTTTTGAGAATTCGAAAAAGACGTAGTCGGAAAAGATCGCACATATTCCTCAGACTCAATACCAGGACCAGAAGTGCTATCGTTTCCCCCATAAGGAACCCCCACCTCCTCCGGCAGCGCCAACTCCCCCTCCAGGTACCTTACCAACAACCGCATCGTGGGGCGTGCCTCGGGCACATCATTCGAACACATTAATCCCAGTTTGAGCACCAAAACTGCCTCAACCTCATCGAACTTACCCTCCAACCTTGAATCTACAATATCAAGTACTGCTCCTTCACTCCACTTCTCCCACACCCATTCCACCAACAAAAGCTCCTCTGGGGATGCTTTGGAATCCACGGGCCTTCTACCACATACCACTTCTAGCATCAAAGCACCGAAGGCAAACACATCCGAGCTGGTTGTAGGCTTGCCTATGCGCGTCAGCTCAGGTGCCAAATAACCCAGCGTGCCCACCACCCTTGTAGTGATTGGGTTGGAACCGTGCTCGTATAGTTTTGCAAGACCGAAATCACTCAGCTTTCCGTTAAAGTCAGAATCCAGTAAAACATTTCCTGCCTTGATGTCTCTGTGAACCACAGCCTGTTCCCACTCATCATGTAAGTATTGAAGCCCTGAAGCCACTCCTTTGATGATCTGGAACCTTTGATCCCAACTGAGGATTGTTTTAGGCACATCAAAGAGATGCTTATCCAAGCTTCCGTTAGGCATAAAATCATAAACAAGCAGTAGATCGCCTTCCCGACGACACCAACCCAATAATTGAACCAGGTTTCTATGGCGAAGACGACCGATACTACCAACTTCGGACACGAATTCTTGCAAGCCCTGTCTTGAATCGTGGGAAATACGCTTAACAGCAACTTGGGTGTCTGAGTTTGGCAGAGTTCCTTTATAAACTCGACCGAACCCACCGAACCCAACTAGCTCTGTGTCACTGAAACTCCTCGTTGCTTTCTTCAGCTCCTTGTAAGAAAATCTATGCGGACCAACATCATGCTCCCAGGCTTCTACCGCTTCAGATTTCTTGATTTTCTTGAATATGTAAAAGGCCAAAGCCGTCCCCAAAATCACAGCCAAGGCACCTGAAACTGAGACAGCAATTATTATTTTTGTGTGATTATTTTTGGTCCCAGGAAACGTGGGAAGCTTAGGGAGTTTATCCAAATAGAGACTTTTAGCCTCTCCATTTACGTTGAAGCTCCAACCCAAAATATAATGCTGGCTAGCGGATGAACCAGTTGAAGCAGAAAAACCGACATACATAGATTCCTGAAGAATTTCTGAGAGGTTCTTTTTTATGGACAGAAGTATAGACTTGGGTTTAGCAGACTCCAGCGAAACCTTTACATCTAGTTGATTTATTTGCGAATTGTATTCGATCCATGCTTGAATTACCTGACCCCTCTTCAAGTTGATGGAAACATTGTTGGTATCACTACCCTTAAATTGCACGACGGGAACAGACTTGATCGATGCTACGCTATTGATGTCGATCCCAACATGATTGTCGTCGACGTCTCTGGACTCCGAGTCCTTGACAGTGTCAAATTCTACCGCAAACACGTGGTTTGCGAAGTTCCCATCATTGGTGGCGTTGAATAGGCCAAGATAAGGCCCTGGAAGAGTTCCGGGAAGATCTTTTGTTGGAGAGATTGTGAAAGCGAGGCCACTGCCGCCTTGTTTCCCACTCTGGTCGATTATAGCAAAAGCGAACGAGGTGTAGAAGGAAATTACTTGGCCGCTGGAGTTCTTGAATTGGATTGGATAAGAATAAAACGCATGGCCGACAGCATGGAGAGAGTCGTTTGTAAGCCGAAGCAAGCCGTTGCTCTCAATTGCAGCAACGCCGTGTAAGCTCACGTTGTTGCTTGCAGCACTGAACCCATCGGTAAACCCTCTCAACAAGGGTGCACCAATATTGTCTAAATCAGGCTTTACTGGGTAAAGAAGTAGATGGAAAACCAAGAGAGAGATTAGTTTTTCTGCCATGTGTGAGGGAAAAGAGAACTGAGTTTTGTGAAGCAGAGGAAGTAGAGGGTATTAAATTGATGCTAACACGGTGGGTAGGTGTGGGAACGTTGGAAATATTCTCCTGCCGCATTTTTATTTTTGTTTTTGTTTTTGCCTTTGTTGGGCGAACATGCAAGGGTGGAAGAAAGTAGAGGATTTTCGGTACTCGGTGTAACGAACGGTTTTGTGTTGCTATTCAAGCAGTAATTTTTTCCCGGACTCGCACGGGAAATTCAGCTTATGGTTAAAATTGAACAGCACTTTTATCGTCGTTCTTACGTCAAATACCATATTTAATTTTTTATTTTTATATTCTTGTTAAACTAGAAAAATTCTTTTACTCATTATTCATATATTATATATTTAGTAAGCAAAATATATATATATTTATTTATATGATACACAATATTAAAATGATGAGTTGAATTTTTCAAAATTTAAACGGCAACCCACAACTGCAAAACAAACAAGGAAAACTTGTGAGCAGAGTATAACCATAGCCGCATAGGGATAATGATAGGTTTATTCATTCCTAACACTCATTTTTTTTTTTAAATTACTTATTAATTAATGAAGTGATTATTAATGAAATTATATATATATATATATTTTTTTTATTAATTAAGAATGTTAAAAAAATATTTTTAAAAAATAAAAAATTAAATTTTAAATACATTATAAAATAATAAAAATGTGATAAAAAGATAATAAACCTATGATTATCCTAAGCATAGATACTGCTCGCTGGAGTGCACCCTACCCATACTTTTTCTTATCAGCGTGAAAAAACAAAAAAACACGTGGTTGTTTAATGGTAGTTCATGTCATTTTTACT
The DNA here is from genome assembly GCA_029856935.1 of Cyclocarya paliurus. Lineage (NCBI taxonomy): Eukaryota > Viridiplantae > Streptophyta > Magnoliopsida > Fagales > Juglandaceae > Cyclocarya > Cyclocarya paliurus. The sequence goes on along the minus strand of JARVXP010000207.1, from coordinate 2,002,060 downwards.
CGCCGGTGTGAAATAAAAACAAAAAACAAAGCCCTATTTGGGGGAAAAATCGATGAACCACATATTAAAAGGTACTAAGAGACGTCATGATTCAATGACATTTTACTCTTTTAACGCTTTTAACAAAAATCATATACATAAAAGGAAAATGCTTGGGCCCCGGGTGGCTCTAGCACTATCCTGTACATAAATCAAATTCAGATATGGACAACAGCTTGCAGTTACACATTCATGATTCATGTTCTCCTATAGCTGTACGTTACCCACTCTTTTTAATTTTTGCCTTGAGCCAAAACTTACATTATTGTCCTACACGTTTTCCTTTATTAAGGAGTACGACATAAATAATTGTTTGCATATATATAGTAATTATAGTCTGTATACCATAGACGATGGATTATCGATTTGGCAGACACATTTTTTTCTTCTGCATAAAAAAAAAAAGAACACATTTTCCAACATAATTGAATAATAGTTTCCATAAATAGCACACACGTTTTCACCTTGTGACCTTCACTTTATTTGCGGTTGCAAAAGTTGCTTCATTTTCTAAATGAAAAACCTCTGACGACCGTAAGAAGTTGAATGTCTCCTTCCCGAAAACGTGTAAACTCTCTATTCTAATTACTATTTTAGCAATAAAGATACAGCACAGGAATCTCTCCAAAACGTGGGTTGTCCTAGCTAGCATTTAATTTGAGTTTCTAAAGTTTTGCTGCATTATTATACAAATAAAAAACATATTTAAAATAAAATCGCTCTATATTAGCGTGACAAGCTAGCGATGCTGGTTACAAATAAAACAAATTCAAGTAGTGCTAAGATATAAAAATAAATAATAAATTTTACATCTTTTTATCAATTTAAACATTTGGGATAAGTGATGATTTTATATAATATTAAAATAAACGTTTTAAATTTGAATTATAACTTTACACTTTATTCTATTTAATTAAATAGTCTTCGTGTTGATTCACTCATAAGGAAGAGTCTAGCCCACATTTGAAAATGAGTATTAAGATATAAAAAATAAATAATAAAATCTGTATTTTTTTATCAGTTTAAATTTTTGAGATAAATGATAATTTGACAAGTAGATTCGTATTATCTATCGGAGCATCTAAAGGTGTAATGAATATTGGGCAAGTTTGGCACGGTGCTCATCATGTTAAAAGATATGTTAATGGGGCGGCTCGTAAGTGGCAAAGAAAGCGTAGAACTTAGTGGAGGATAAAATCATTAATCATATAAAAGGTCGGACTTATTGTATTTGAATTTTGCTTCAACCTGAGTCCTGTAACAGACTGAATATTAATCGATGTTTGTTGAGTTTGATCTCAAAAGAAAATGAAAAAAAAAAAAAAAAAAACCTCACACTCTTTTACTTTTATTCTATTTATAAAATGAAATTTGCACTTATAAAGTGGATAAATGTTATAATTTTTTTTTTGAAAAGTATATAAATATAAAATTTATAAAAAAATATTAATTTTTTTTTATAATAAGTTAATTTTTTTTTAAATACGTTATCGTTTGAACTTTCTGCAACTTATGGCTGCCTTTCAATTCTACTTTAAGGTGACTGTAAAAAAAAAAGGCAAGAAACGATTGATGGGATCCTTATTCTTCATTACAATGGCGACCAAATTCCATGAAACGAGTGGGACGCGGCCGATGACGTTTTACAGCTCACCTCATCTCCATCCATATTCTGAAGCAATATCGGATGGTTGTTAGAATTTAATTAAATAATTATATTACATGTGGGAGATTATTTTATTATTATTTATTGTTATTTATAAATAATTCAATATTTTTTTATTATTATTTACAGATTATTTATATCAGCTCAACACCTAAATATAATCTAAATCTTATATAACAATGATTTATAAGTATTCTCAAAACAATCTTCCCACTATTTTCATGAAAACTCGAGAATTGGCACACTACGCCCTGTGAATAATTAATAACTCGAGCGTGCATAATATTGTATCCGTTACCGTGCTTTCCAAACCACTAAAGGCAAAGTGAATACAAGAAAATAGAAATGTACACTCTCTGGATCATAAGGTCAAATTGTTTGGTACGTCAAAATCCAAACTTATAAATGTTTTCATACTACCACCAGTACACGTATATAAAACAGGAGACAGCCAAACTTGTTGTCTCCCCTCCCTTCAAGATGTACGTTTGATGCTCAATTGAGAAATAAATAGGAAAAACATAAACCAAAATAAGAGTGCGTTTTGGGAAATATGTTTCCTTCAAGTACCACTTTGAATTACTTTTAGCCCTCCAAAATTGACTAAAATTCGAAACTTATAATAAAGTAGAAGGATAATTAAGACTTCGACTATTCATCTCCTTCCCTATAAAATGGTGACGGTCCCAACTACTATACGGTCGGTAGTTATATATAATAGTTTAATTATTAGTTAATCTTTAAGTATTTATAAGGTAATTTTTCTTACGATGTCATATTAATAAAGTTGGTTACATAATCATTAATTTTGGGTTAGGTGTATCCGTGGATAATCCAAACAATATATATATATATATATATATATATATATATATATAATATCTATTCAATTGCACTAAATATTTAATGGAGGTACTTTTTAGCTGCCTAGTCCTTGATTAGTATTTTTTTTTTAATATTCTGAAGATTAGTTTTTCTTGCAAGGTTGGCATGGACCTAACACACTATTGTCTTTTCATAAAAAAGGAGATACATTCTTGTTAAGGATGTCTTATTCAGTTCTTGTACGTGTTAAAGATGTCTTATTCATATAGAAACAATATGAAAGCTTGGGAGTTTTTGTTTTTAATACAGGGAATGGGGGATTCGAATCTAGTTGTCTTAAATAAGAGACAAGGCATTATGACATCCAGTCAAAGGACCCAGACATTTTGAGGTTATAATTACGAAGATATTGCCATATGGAAAATGATAGAATTACTACTATCCTACTACTCCATTACTACTCTTTTTTTATTTAATTTTTTTATTAATTTTTTATTTTACTTAATAATTAAGGTAGTGATTATTAATAAAATTATATATTTTTTTAATTTTTTCTTAATGATTAAGGATATTAAAAAAATACTTAAAAGAAAATAATAAAAAAATAAAAAATTTTAAATATAATTAAAGTAGTAAATAAATAGTAAACCAATTGTAAGGTATCATTACCCTTGGCATATTGCTTTCTTGTCCCTAAGCGTATGGTCGTCCCTCCTGTGAGAACACGAGAACACGATGTTACATGGACCATGGGGCAGATTCTGTGCATCGATAGGGTATGTTGGGCCGTTACTGATGACTAGGGCAGGCATTGGTCCTGAGATGGGCTTTTGATTGATCATGTTTAATGAAAGTGTGCGTGTCTTAACTGCGGCCCGCGGGCGTTTATTCGACAAGTACCCGTTAATATCCAAACCATTTGGGTTGTTTTCGTATTTTAAATTCTCATTTTGATTCACTATTCACCACTATTTAACATTAGCGGCTTAAGTAAATTTTTTTTCTTCCTCTTTATCCCTGCTGCACGTTCCTCTCTCAACTCTCACCCGTTTGAAATTCGACATCCTCTCCCCCACCGGGCCCACCCCCACCGCCACGCCCACGTCGCCCATCCTCTCCCCCACCCCCACCCAATGCGTCGCTCATCCTCTCCCCCAACCCCCCGCGTCGCCCATCTTCTGCAATGGCTGCCTCGTCGCCGTCGACCCTCCTTCTGCCTAGCACCCCCGTTACCGTCGACCCTCCCTCTGCCCAACAACCCCTCCATTCTTTTACATTTCCCCCAAAATGTAAATCAGCGACATGGAATTCTAGGGTATTATTTCTACTAAAGAGATCTGCGGCTACTACAGAGGTATTTATTCTTATAAATACTCTAGGGTTTGTGACAAATTCGAAATTGTATGGTTACTCCACCTCTGTTTTTCTATGTGATTCATAGGGTTTAGGCATACATTTTGAAGTCTAATGTATTTTTTATCCTCATTTTAAGTCTGATGTCTTTTTCAAAATAAACTTGTCTGTATATGATGAAGAAAGCTTCCAACTTCATGTTAATAGATTGATGAAAATTATGTAATTGTATACTGCTTTCTTTAGTAATCTTTGAAGTAACCAAGTCTATGAAGTTCATGCATGTAAATTGACCAAGTATTTCATGAATTTTCAGGTCATTCAATTTACGGTTTTGACTCTTGTACCAATTATTGAACTCTAAAGAGTCCAAGTTAATTGAGTTGAAGTTCAATAAATGTTTTGATGTGAGACAAGAAGTTTTAACATGAAATAGTTATTACGCCAAAGGAAAGTACCATGTTGGAATGAATTGAAAGGATATCATTTTGCTATTAATTGAAGATATTGGCAACTAGAAAAATTATAGCTTATATACCGTTTGTTAGCTAGAAGTGCTGGTCCAGTTCTCTCTCATTGCCTTCTAAGAAAAGATTACATTAACAAAGCTTAGACCTTCCATGGAAATCCATTTAGAATATTCTTTGTTGCTCGGGTTCTGAATTTTATTAGGATGTTATAAAGATGTACTAGAAGATACCATATACGTTTTAGAGTAGAGCTGTGATATTGTTTGGGATGTTGAAATTACCATGTTGGAATGAATTGAAATTTGTTAAAGTCAATTCAAGGGATATGGTGATAAGTTGATAACTTGTGCATGATTATAAAATTGACACTATTTTGGATTACGCCTACGATTTATTCAGCTACTGTCTATGGTAAGAGGCAAGTTTCTCGTTCTTCAAGTTGCAAACCTAAAAAAAAAAAAAAAGGCAAGTTGGAAAGAAAGAAAGCCATCATGACTCATCATAGATATGCCCCCCCAAAGTGCCCTCTAGTGTATTTTGATTTTTTTGTTCTTATAATGTTAAGAAGTAATACACACAAGAAAGCTTTCAATTAGTTTATATCTTCTCAAGATGATTTTGTTGCTTAATTTTACTTCATAAATAAAATACTTGACATATAACTTGTGCTTTGATTTCCATTGATATTATGAGTATGTAGGAACACTATAGATTGGCAATTAACATTGAAACACTTAAGTGAACTATGCTTCCACAAATGGGAAGAATTTATAGGAAAGAAAAAGGACTCAAGGAGAAAAGGTGTCATGCAATGCATCATATATACAAAATCTAACAGACATGGAAAATACATGAAAAAAACACCTAAATTTTTTGAACTGATGCATCGTATATACAAAATCTACAAGGAAAAAAAAAACACACCCGACCATAGATTGATTACCTATGTAGAGCAACTTATCATGTTAATTAGCATATTGTGTTTGATTTTGCACTATATGCTTTATCATTTTAATTGAATTTCGTACTGTGTGCAAAGAGAAGTGAAGAGATGTAAATTTTTCGATTGAGTGGATATACTTCACTTGCTAGAGGAGAACATTCGTACAAGAGAGAATAAAGTATGGAAGATGTGAGATGACGTATTGCTACGAGAATGAAGTTTATAATAGGGAAGATAAAGTACGAGAGAGAGAGAGAGAGAGAGAACTCTTCGAAAGGAAAAGAAAAAATTATTGTGTTTGTAGTTGGTTGTCACATTTTTAATAGTTTTGGCTTGGTTCAGATAAATTGTATGTAAATAGCATTTTGTATGGAGAATATCGTTTTCTTATGAATCAACTGTAATGGTACTCTCACTATGTTTTGTATTGCACTAAGAATGTGCATTCTCTTGTTAAGATTCAATATCTCCACAAGTCAATCATAAGGAATAACATAATCTGGACTTGCCTTTTGACAAAACACGTCAACTAAGTTTGTTTTTAAAAAGTAATTGAAAATGTATAACAAAATGAAATTATGGAATTACGTAACAACTTATTGAGGCTTAAAGTCAATTCAATATGATTTTAGCACTTTGAAAAGCCTGTGACAACAACAACTCAGGAGACAATTTCCTGTGATACACAGATTGCTAGCGTAGTAACCTTTAATGAAAACTCTTATATTTCACTTATAATTAGACTGTACAGCTGATAATGACCATCTCAGTAGGCATCAATTTCATTTACAAACAGATCTTCACTCATTTTCAAAGAACGTCCTACAATGGCCTCGTGAAAGTAATCTTGACAAACTATAGTAACACAAGATATACCAGACCAGCTTCACTGCAACACCCTTAAAAACTCCACTTGTCTTCACTTCCAATCTTGTCAGAATCCTCCATCCGAAACATTAGCCACTCAAAATACTGGTTGAAACCAGATCTGAAAAATGGCAAAATAGGTTTGGAAGCTAAGATTTTTCAAAAATTCTCATCTCATCTCAACTCATCATTACACTTTTTTCAAATTTCCATATAAAATATAATAAATAATTCAACTTTTTCAAATCTCAATACACCTTTTTCAAATCCTAATTCAACTTTTTCAAATTTTAAAACTAAAAAATCATATTTTAAACTCTAAAACAAAACACAAAATTCTCATCTCACCTTCCAAACATATCCATAATGAGAAAATTTTGGCTGAAGATAAACCAGCAAAAAGAGCTTGGACTTAGAAGAATACCATCATAACCTTATCAGAAAAGGAACACAAACACTGTAATGATGAAACTTTAATAGTCATTCCATTACACCAATGATCTGCACATAACAAATAGACATAATTGCTCTAGAAACAAATTCCATAACTAAATATTGCAAAGTTGTCCAAGAAAAAACTAAAATACAGTTTGTTGGACATTAGCATTGGATACTCCCATAAGTTGGTAAAAATCTATTGCCCTTGTAATGAATTTTAACCTACTTGGGATAAGCTTGTGTGAGCACAATGTCTACGGTATTGGGGGGTTGTGGGTGAGGCAGACAAGTGTTGTACAATATTGGTGCTCAGTTATGCGCAGCATTGATTGAGAGTTGAAATGGCAGTAATGGTGGTTGTGGATGAGATAATGTCTGTGCTTGATCAATATCCTCTAGGTTCACCAACTACCAGTCCAAATTTTATAGCAGATTGAAAAAAAATATATATATATTCAAAACGTGTGAAATATAGCATTCAAAATATAAGACTCACATTCTCTATTAATTGCTCCAGAACAACTCTCCATCTCACATTATTTTAACACTGTAGATGGGTTTTGCTATACAACCTCCCAACACTCCACACTTCACCATTTTTTAAATTTTTATTATTTTTTAATAATTTTTTTAAATTTTTTTTGAGTTTATTCTTTTTAAATTATTTTAAATTTTCTATTCATTATTCATATAATAAATATTTAATAAAAGAAAAAAAATAAAACAAATATGAAGCGTGGAGTGTTGGAAGGTTGAAAAGATTTATTGTTACTTTTAAGGTACGTAATGGGGATTTGTGTATAAATTTGCAGGTAGACACGTATAAAAATCGGTTAATTGTAGTTTACCCATTTATTGTTACACATTATTTCTTAGGGTATTGGAGATTAATATAAAATAAATTGCCAGTATTTTCCATCCCAAGTGATGGGTTCTCCAGGCCACTTGTCACATGAAATAAGAAATTTAAACTTCGGTTTGCTCTCATTCATCATGTGGCCCTGGGGAATAGTAAAAAATAGCTCTATTAATTCGAAATCCTGGAAGAAAGTTGTGCGCGCAGGTAATATGTGGGTCAACTTGGGTCTAAGATTTGTGTTCTGAGTGACCCATTTGTCATATGGGTGAATGCCAAAATTGGGTTCGAGCTTAGGACGCTCTCATTTTACTGTAATTAACCGGAAAGCTGTGCAATGGATTCCAAAAGATGAGAAAGTTGAAATTAAAAAATACAATTAATTAATCCATTATCTTTTAATGGGATGACATTAAAAATTATTGAAACGACCATGGTTTAGACCGGAAATCTTAAAAACAAAGCTGGATGTAAAGCTCAACAAAGATGATGAGATTGAAGCTAAAGGTTTTTGAGTGGTGCGCATACTTTACTTTTAAACGTTAGCATGGTCCCGGCCGATTTGTTGTATCTCGATGTTCGATGCAATGTAAATAAACTAGATTCAAAAGTGTAGCATAAACCAGACCCTCGGATCTCATGCATCTCGGTTCCATAACATCACGAACTGTCCCTAAAGTCCACTTCTCCCAATCCACACCCACAACAGCAGCACAAGCTCCTTCGATCGCCTATGCGTTGGAATCCGCGGGTCTTCTCAAACAAATCGTGAATAGAAGCAAATTAACGTATCCTAGCTGGTTCTAGGCTTGCCTAACCATGTCCATGTGAGCTCAGGTCCCAAAATAACCCTGGGCGCCCTGGTGGTGCTAGGGTATGAGCTGAGCGTGCTCGTGTGGCGCATTATAAGCAAGACCAAAATTGCTAAGCCTTTTATCAAACTCAGAACCCCAACAAAACATTTCGTGGCTTTATGTCTCAGTGATGCATATATAAGATACTTTTAAATATATAACTGCATATTGATAATTTAAGATCTGAGTATATTGAATTAGATTAAAAATGGAAAATTATATAAGCCATGTCAGATAACAAAGCTACTTTTACATTTTAAATGCTCATTTCCACTTACCTGGAGTCGTAATTGATTAGCATAAAAGACATTTACAAAAGACCATATGACATATATAATCGAAGTAAGTATTATTGATGATGTCATATACCAGAGCAAGCGCTTGTACTTCCACCGATAATCACCTAGAATTTAAAAGTCCATGGAACATATGTAGGCAACTCCATCATAATTTCCAGCTAGCTGTTGGGTCTTAGGTTCCTTCTAAATCAGCAAAACCTCCAGAGACAGGATCGAAGATTCTTCTTATATGCTGCTTTGCCTGCACAAAATTTTAATATTGTTAACATATATGAACAAAAAATAAACAGAGAAAGAAAGTGTGGACCAAAAATAAAAAAAACTAGAGGAGCTTCGAAATCTCATGCCTAGCTACCGGTCTCTCCCTGCTGAGAACTGAAAATAGCGGGGTCAAACCAGTTTCAGCATCACCACTCCCACCGTTACCGACGGAAGTCCACGTGCTGGCCATCTGAGAATACGACGACGTAGTCGGAAGGGATTGCAAGAAATTCTCAAACGAATCGGTAGCAGTAGCACCACGTAGTTTTTTCCTATATGGCGCCGACACCTCCTCCTGCAGCGCCAACTCGCCCTCCAGGTACCTCACCAACTGCCGCATCGTGGGACGTGCCTCCGGTGCATCATTGGAACATATTAAGCCCAGTTTAAGCACCAAAACGGCCTCAGACTCGTCAAATTCGCCCCCCAACTTTGGGTCCATAACACCAAGAATTGCTCCTACTCTCCACTTCCGCCACACCCAGTCCACCAGCATGAACTCCTCAGACGATGCATCGGAATTAATGGGTCTTCTACCGCATGCGACTTCGAGCAACAGAGCACCAAAAGCAAAAACATCCGAACTGGTTGTGGCCTTACCTGTGCGCGTGAGCTCAGGTGCCAAATAACCCAGCGTGCCCACCACCCTGGTAGTCCTTGGTTTGGACCCGTGCTCGTACAGCTTGGCAAGACCAAAATCACTCAGCCTTGGGTTAAACTCAGAATCCAATAAAACATTTCCTGCCTTGATGTCTCTGTGAACTACAGTTTGCTCCCACTCCTCATGTAAGTAGAGAAGCCCTGAAGCCACTCCTTTGATGACCTTGAACCTTTGCTCCCAGCTCAGGGTTGCTTTAGGCTCATCAAAGAGATACCTGTCCAAGCTTCCGTTAGGCATGAAATCATACACAAGAAGTAGATCAGCTTCCCGACGACACCAACCCAGTAATTGAACCAAGCTTCTATGGCGAAGACGACCAATAATAGCAACCTCTGACACGAACTCTTGCAGACCCTGTTTTGAGTCATGGGAGATGCGCTTAACAGCAACTTGAGTATCTGAATTTGGCAGGACTCCTTTATAAACTCGACCGAATCCACCAGACCCAATTAGCTCTTTGTCTCTGAAACCCCTCGTCGCTTGGTTCAGCTCCTGGTAAGGAAATCTATGAGGACCAATATCATGCTCCCAGGCTTCAATCACATCAGCCGTCTTGATTCTCCAGATAATGTAAAAAGCCGAAGCAGTCACCAAAATCACAGCCAAAACACATGAAACTGAGACGCCAACAATTAGGCCTGTGTGATTCTTTTTGGTGTTAGTAGGAATCTTCGGGAGTTGACCTAGATTGATAGTTCTGGCATCTCCATTCCTGTTGAAGCTCCAACCGAGTATATAATGCGAGCTTATGGATGCGCCAGTTGCAGCAGAAAACCCGACGTACATGGATTCTTGAAGATATTGTGAGAGGTTTACTTCATAGGACAAAATTGAAGACCTGGGTTTGGTAGAATCCGTCGCAATCCTCACGTCTAATTGATTTATTGGAGAATTATAGTCGATCCATGCCTGAATTACCAGACCACTTTTCAAGTTAAGGTCAACCTTCGTGTCACTACTACCCTGAAATTGCTGGACCGGAGCAGATGTGTTCGATATTATGCTGTTGATGTCGATGCCAACATGGTTTCCATCTTCTTCATTGACCACCTCATTGTTCTTGAAAGTGTCGAATTCGACCGCGATTATGTAGTTCGAGCGAAGCCCATTATTGGTGGCGTTGAATAGGCCAAGATAAGAGCCCGGCGCACCCCCAAGAAGCTCTTTTGAGGCAGAGATCGTGAACGCGAGGCCATCCCCGCCTTGTGGTGTGGTGACTATAGCAAAAGCGAAGGAAGTAGAGAAGGACATGGCGTTGCTGCTGGAGTTCTTGAGTTGAATTGGGCGGAAATAAAACGCGTGGCCTTGTTTCATGGTCGTTTCGTTTGTAAGGCGAAGTAGGCCATTCTTCTCAATGGATGCAATGCCGCCTAAGCTCATGTTGTTGCTAGCAGCACCGAACCCTCTGGTGAACCCGTTCAACAAGGTATCGGCATCGTCCACATCGGGCCTTACGGAGTACAGAAGCAGAAGGAGAACCCAGAGAGAGACAAAGCTTGTTGCCATGTGAGAGATCAGAAAGTTGATTGTTGATCAGCTCTGTGAAGTTGAGTGTATTATTGTACGAAATGGGAGGGCAAATGCGGAAAAATATTGGATTGTTTCGATGCATTTTTTGTCGTTTTCTTTGACGAATGAGAGAACAGAAAAACCGACGGGAGGGGCGCATTGTACAAACACAACCCGAGTTCCCATGTGCAATAACGAACTACTCTTCCGAGTTGCAGCTGTTTCGTTTGAAATAAATAAACAATTCAGGCTCGCATAATCGCAACGACCATTTTCTCCCATTGGTTTTTCTAGAATAGCGATAAATTTGCACGAAAAAATCATTCACAATAAAAATTCAAGATTAACACGTGAAACCCACGACTGACTTCAAGAATTACACATTCTCAATCTCATCTTATCCTCGAGCATCCATCCCCTAAATTCAAAACCCTACCACCCTACTACATATCTTAAATCCTCAAAATTATTTTTTCTGGACAGTATCGTCCTTCTATATTTCAATTTTTTCGGCTGTTCTAAGGTACAATATTTTCCCTTATGCTTGGATAGACTTTTGGATCCATTTCTTGGAAAAAATGGACGATGACCTAATTAAAGGTAATTGGTCAACCAAATTAAAAGTTTAAAAAAGAATAGGGCGAATAAAGTTATGTGGCATGGGACCTAATTTACTGGCAGTGACGTTGGCAAAAATAATTGTAGCACATGAACATGATTTCACTGGTTATTGATATTATTCTTTGATCTGATCAAAATTATAGATGTCTATGGTCAATTTTCGCAAGTAATACAAATGGGATTTGTGAAATTATTATTAATTTTGTTATAGGTTAGAGGTTGGGAAGATTTTTTATTATATATATCTCGCCTGTCATTTGAATAAAGATAAAAAAAAAAAAGAAAAAGAAAAAGAAAAAGATCACTCGATTTTAAAGGATTGTTAGATAACTTAGTTAGATTTTGAGCGGGTCCCAAAGAAAAAAGATAACATGTTTTTTGAGATTTGATAGAACAAGGTAACACAGTTTATAAATTACTTTAGTTTATGATTTCTAGTTTTAGTTAATTTTACACTTGAGTTTTATTTCTTTCATAACTATCGAGTTTTTTTAATTGTTTTTTCAAGGTATTTATTTGCAATAATTGAACGTATCAATAAAATTAAAATTCGGTCTCCTTAAAATTTGTGGTTAAAATTTCAATGACCGCATTAGCTAATCTGTGGTTGAAATCTAGTTTTAGCTCTTCAATTACAAAACCATCATTGACCATTATGGTTGCATAGATCCACAAATTTATTTGTTAATATTTCAAAGTATTCGAGAAGCATCACGAACATCTAATCTTAGCTTCTCATTTCTAAAGCTAGCAACAACAGCGATAGTTGCAATATTCCATTTCCACACACGCACCCATCATACTTTCATTCCAGCCAACAAGTATTAATCTGAAGTATCGTCACAAGAATTGCATTAAAAATATTGTTAATTGTCTCATTCCTTTTTTACTTTTCCTAATAATAGATAAGCATGCACCCGTGCCAGCGGATAGCCTCACATTTTCTAAATCTACCGAATCGAATAATTTGATTTGGATTGGACCAGATCGAAAATTGGTATGATCGGTTTCGGTTCACAATTTAGGAGGACAAAAGGGGTATGGTTCGATCCCAAGGCCGGTAAGTTTTGGATTTGATCGGATCAACCAATTGAAAAATTAATTTGTAAATATTTTTTAATAATATAATATATTATTTTTATATAATAATTATATAATTTTTCTCTAATTTATTATAATTAATCATATAAAATTAAATAATATATGCTATCAGTTAATAATGTATCATAAATCATATGATAGAATATGTAGATACATAATACATTCATACATACTCTACTATTTACACTTAATTAAAATAATTTGATAATTTATTTTTAAATACCTAAATTGCAAACAAGCATAAATAATCTATGAATAATAAAATTATTTAATATTTATTAACCATATATAAAATGTAATACATTATTAATAATTATGAGTAAAGTTTAAGTTAGTAAGTAGTAACTATCAATAACATAAATATAATTATAGTTAAATATTTTTTTTAATGAGTTAGTTTATAATCTATATTAATAATTCATTTAACTTTAATTTCAATAATTTAAATATTTTTTTATTAATTTATTTTAAAAAAATGAAACAAAATAACTGGGCTGAACCGATAGCTAATGGTCTAGTCTAGTCCACTAGGGGTGGTTGGTCCAATCTAGTCCAAAAAATGATGGATCGAAATTCTCGAACTGGACTGAACTGAAAAGGTTTTTCACTGATTGCTATGTTAAAGAAAAGAATATAGAGTTTTACTACTCATCATTCACACACATCACACACTATATTTATTTTTTATTTTTTTTAGTTTTATTTTTCATAAGCTAATTGAATTCTTTTATTCATTATCTATACACTACATATTTGAAAAAATTAAAAATTTAAAAATTTCGTACATCGTAAGAATAATGAGTAGAATTCTTTGGAAATATAATAGCTTTACTACTATTATTTAATGCTCTGTCGTTTGGGGTGGTTGTGTAATCTAACAATCTTCAGGTTTTGGGGACAAAGGAAGGGCGGTCCTCCCCCAAGCTCCCTTGCCTCCGTCACGTGAGTCAACGACAACTGAGGAATTTAAGGTGGGTATGGGACAATTAGATATTGGCAATTTGAACTCGGGTAAGAATTTGGTGTTCAATTAAAAATTGGCGTTTTATTTTGTTTATTTTTTATAATTATAATAGTTCATAATAACATAAACACTCCCGTCCTCTTACCTAAACTCATCATATATAAATTTAATATCAAATCACTCAAACCAAAGTTTTTTGGAACATAAAAATAAACATACGAAAGTTAATTTTAGTAATACTATCAATTATAAAAAACATAAAACAGGGGAGAAAGAAAAGAAAAATCTCGATATTTTCTAAGCTTCGGACCTTCTAGAAGCTCGACTACCCAGAAAGAAAGAGAACAAAAAAACCTGTAACTGGAAATCTTTTACCTTAAGCACCCACTTGTTATTATTTTCATAATGAGAAATTTTGTTTGTTAGTGGCTATTTATTTTCATATTTTATATTTATAAAAAAATTTTAAAGTTTGAAAATATTTTTTATAAAATATGAGATAATTAATAATAACTGATGATAAAGAAAATAAAAAAAAAATTTAGTTGGGACCTTAGACGCAAACTTCGACTTTATCTTCTCCAGTATTGCAAAATGGCGGAGGAGGATGGTGTTCGCCATTACACAGTCCAATCACCATCAATTGGTACACTTGCAAAAGCCGGTCCTAATGGGCCACCAAATTACCAATCGCCAAGTCCCTGATTATTATTTTAATATATGTAGATGGTATAAGTCCTTGATTGGTGATTTAAATTAGGGTAAAGTCTTTGATTGTGATTTTAAGGGTGGTTCGACAAAAACCCTTACTAAATAATGAGACCTGTTGTTGGGGGAGGATCTTGTCAGAACGAAAAATGATCTGAATACGATTGTTCATTTAGTTTATAATTAGGATTAATCTCGGAACACTACTTTATTGAGCATATGGTTCCGTACGTGCGGTGTTACTCTAAGAAGCAGTACTCCCCTGGTTATTGCCTTTTTACATGGATAAATAAAACTAGCTCTCTACGAGAAGATTTTTTTTTTCTTTAATGATTGTTGATAATACTATAACGGTAAGAGTATTTGAGATTAGTTTTTTTAATTGAGTGAGATTTTTTTTTTAATCTTTTTAGCTTATAAAATTTATAAGTTAATTTATATTATAAACAATTTTTATTATAAGAAAAATATTCATTTTTATTTATTTAAAAAAAATTATATTTGTAATCATAGAGTGGACAAACGCCGCACACTCATTTTAATATAAATAAATAAATATGAAATTCATATGAAAAAATTAATTTTTTAATAATGAATCACTCTTTTAAAAAAGAATACATACAGCGCTTGCACGACCAATAATTATATCTAACATTACTCTTCATTTAATCAAATTAAGGTTGGAAGGAAAAAAAAAAAAGCTTATATTGGCTGCAAGTATTAGGTACTCTGCGTACGTCCAGTTGAACTCGGTCAAATGCAAAACGTGCAGATCCATACATATGCTCTTTAATATTAGTGGCTGATCTTCGTTTCCAGAATCATCTTATTCATCCTTGACATGAATTAATGTTTGCAACTTCTGTGGGGGAATGCAATATTCACAAAATCAATCATGCATGCTTGCATACTAGTCCACAGAGTATTCCAATATCTTCAGTACTCGAGTCTCGTCAAATTATTCTCCTCTCATCGATTACTCTAATTAGGTTTTTCCCAGATATATATCAACATCCGCCCATGCGAATTGACTACTCACACGGAATCAAGCCCACAGTACAAAAGGAATGGACGGTGCTTTGCCATAAACTCATGGGGAAAAAAAAAATCTTATAGTTAGAGAAGCTAGGTAGGTCTTGGATTAGGTGGTTCATGGCGGCTCGACAAAGACTCTTTAACTTCTGCCTGCTACGACAATGATATCCTAATCAGATCAAACCGATATGAAAGTGGTTTTAAGTTTATGATTAGAATAAAGCTGCCTTACCTAAGACACTTGAGTTTCTCAAGCATGCATACGGTCCAGTGACAACACGAGGAACTGTTCCTCGTTTCCTGCCTTCTCTACGAACGCATGACCTTCCGTATGCTTCCCGTTACAAAATGGAGTTTTTCAAGTTTATTGAAGAAGAAAACACAGATGTCCACTTGGGCTTGAACAGTAAGTATCTGTTGTTAACTGAGGCCCTTTTGGTGCTAGTCATACTTCTAAAACGAACTTCAGTCTAGCCCATTTACCCAAAAACGTTGTCGGTTGTAAATAAGCATGGGCTCAGCCCAAAAATGTTTGTGTTGTGTTTGTGTAGTTAGTGTTCTTCCTCCCTTGTTGAACTTAAAGCTTTTCTCATCTGCTTCGCGCCCTCATGGCCTGAACTTTACGGCGACTTCACAGTTTTAAAATACGGTCGTTTTATTTGTAAGTTGGCATAGAATACAATATTTATATTGCTGCATGCAGAGTTAAGAGTTAGTCTATAAATAAAAAGTTTAAAAAAATTTCATTTAAATTTTTTTTTTTTGGATCTTGATTTTAAGAAATGTGTGTGGCAGCAACTTTTAAGCTAACTAGTTACAAGAAAATTACTTATTTGTGATCAATTATTTTTAACGAAATAATTATTTTCAGTTAAAATAATCTATTTTTATTACAAATAATCATTTTCGTCGTAAAAAAAAGATCACAAATACTTATTTTTCTTGCAGTAGGTTGTCCAAACAAAGGTAAAGTTGGTGATAAAAAGAAAAGATAAAGCTGTGAAACGATACTTGGGCATAAAACTAGAAGGTCGAGTGTGTTGATCGGTGCTGGATATGCAATTGAGATTTGTGAATGTGTGTGTATAAAAAATACTTGATCATGGAAAAACAAGGAACAAATTAGAACCTATTAAGATTGGAAAATGTAAACAGAATAACACAAAATTAGAGGATAACAATCCATTCTAACCGGGTAACAACATTTATTGGTTATCGAACATCGTTCTAAATTGTTTCTCCTTTCCACGCAATACCTACAAATGGCCTAGAATGTGTACAGACAGCTCCCATCATCACTCCTGGCAGTTGGGTCAAAGTTCTCTGCATTTGGATCGGTACAACCTTCAGGGACAGGAATATTTACTTGTTGTGCTGCTTTACCTGCGCCAGAAAAAAATACAAAAGCTTTAGGAGAAATGTTGTTCAAACATTATGTTTTTTTTTTTTTAACTTCTTGTTCTAGGAGCGAGAACTGGGCCTGTGGGAGAGTTAAGGAAAAGTGAAAGATTTTGAGCTAGAAACCACCGCTTCATGCGTAAATATGTCGTGTTAAGTTGACAAAAAGTAGGATTCAAACCTCCCATCAAGGCCTCTAGGATCAAGGAGCTAACCGTAGAAAGTTCCTCTATTAATAGAATCTTCATTGGCTTCTCCAAGAGCAGCCTCGCTCAAGTACTTGTCGGCAAGTTGGACCCTCTTCACATTCTCTTGCTCTTGGACAAGCATGTTCCCGTACTCCAGCAGCTTCTCGAGTGTCATCTGGGGCTGCTCGAAAGTTGGGGGTCCTTCCTTTGAGTTCACAAGTCTCTTCCCAATGCCGTCGACACCAATACCAGAAATCCACTTTCTCACTTCATCATCATAAACTCTAGCCCTTAGGGCACCGAAGAAATCTTCAAAATCATATGCATAGAACAAAATCATTTATGAATAACCAATATTGTGCTATTTTCAATCGAATCAGGCTGAAGGGAAAGAAGGAGATATGCTTTCTAGGTTGTAATTTACCGATTGATTGGCCTGGGAAGGTGTCAACAAGCTTAACAATGTCATCACTAGCAACTTTGTCCAAACGGAAGATCCCCTGGCAGACACCAACCCGGTCATCCCTGGTAGGAGCCCAGTAGAACTTCTCCATACGACCATCACGGATGAGAGGAGCATACAAAGTCGAGAAGTCATTACCGGTGACGATGATGGGGACACGGGGATTCTCCTCCTTGTTGTACATACCGGGAAGCTGCACATTTGTTGGGTTATCAGCTATGTTCATGAGGGTGGCATTCACCATTTGGTTGTTGACAGTGTATTGGGTGGTTCCACCCATCCGTCCAGCTCCTGCATCCAGATCATTGATGAAGAGGCAGCACATTTTCCCCTTCCTTATTATATCAGCTGCCTCACGGTATCTTTGCCTGATCAATTTTGCCGGCTCTCCTGCATTCCCGCTTTCCAGTTCTCCAGCACTCATCATGATGGGGCTGGTCAGAATTTCATTGTTTGTAAATTAAGATCAAATGTGCAAGCAGCAGAAGCATTTAATGTGAAAATTGATTTAAAAGAACTACGGACTAACCTGATTCCCATCTTTGCAAAGACAAGCTCACACTGGAAAGATTTCCCCTGACCTTTACCTCCCCAAATACCCAGGATGAGAGGAATCTGTAATAAAGTTTAAAAGTTGGTTGTTCCAATTTTGTGGTAATTTACAGCCTATAAATAACGTAACTTAGAAATCCAACAGTTTTGAATATATACCTTGATGTTAGGCAGGGACATGAAGTTCTTCGTGATGTGAACAACAAGCTTGTCCATGAAGGCAGGTGCAATGTAAAAACCATCCATGTTGTTGTCCAGGTTGTACCTAAGTTAAGCATCATCACAAGTTCATGATAAAATTTTACAGGCAAAATAGACTTATAACCGATCACTTTCTGAATCAAGAGCTTGAAAAATGATTAAGTTGTCTTACTGGCGAAGTCCAGTACTGATGTAGTCGTAAGAACTCATGACGGCAAAGTGAGTTCCAGCTCCCGTGGGAGCCTGGAAGAGCGAGTCAACCATACCCTTTCCTCTGGTGATGTCTTGCTGGTCATCGGAAGTATCGAAAGCAAGGCCTCTCCATTTGTCCTTGTCGGTCTGCTTATCCTCATCGACGGCCTCTGCGACGACCTTGAAGCTCCCAGTGGAAACCTTGGTGAATCTTGGGGTCAACTTCTTCAAGCTGCTGCCTAAGAAGGCTGAGCTTGGAACTGAAGCTCCAACACCAGAGCTATTTAAGCTCAGCTGCATCAACATAAACCATGCACGCAGCACTTTAATGGAAGGTGTAAAACTCAACTCTTTTCATATGTAATCCTTACCCAAACTATATATGTATCCATTTTTTATCTTTGAAATACGAAATTAATCCTAAAAATTCCCAAAAATGACAAAATAATGGAGAGTGTTGCATTATAATTTTTTAGTAGTTTGAGAAGGTGATACTCAAAATATGATAGTTTGGGGTGATTGCAAATAGGTAGGTTGAGAAGAATTTGTGTAATTTCCATTTCTTTACTACCATACAATAAAAACCAGATAAGTCGGCTTGAAGGCTTCCGGTTGTGTTTGATTGCCATCGAAACAAGCACCAAGATCTTTGCCTCGTTCTTTATCAAATGAAAACTAGGAAGAAAAATAAAGAAAAGCACCCTATTTCTTTTTCGCTTTTCTTTCCCAAAAGGCAGCATGCATACATGTAAGTACGCATTAACTAATTTGGTCTTACGCAAACACAGATGGGCATGTTTATTAGTACATACTCGCACAAATCACAAGACTAGATATCATGACAATTAAGCTAGATGTATGTGTACTTTTGAGAAACCATATACATGTACGTATAAATCTCGAAATAAGTTCTAGCAATAACTGATCAGAAACCAAAACAAAAGTACCCCGTGCCCGTATTGATAGAATTATATATAAATGTGAGTGAAGCCTTCAAGGGCGGGGAAAAAAAAAAAAAGACACCATACCGGTGCCCGGTTGACAGCTCCAAAGGTGGAGACGGCTGCAGCCATCGATATCCGAGATCGTACGGCTGTGATCTGGGGAGGGGGAGTTGCAGAGCGTGAAGAGAGCCGGAAGTAGACTGCAAGTTGATGCAGAGAGTTGGTGGTGGAGGAGATGATCAATAGTGGGTAATGATGAGGACTTATAGCAGTTCCTTTGAGTGTACAGAAATTGATATCTTGAGGATTGGTTTTTGAGCTCTTTAACGGCCACACAATCAAGATTGCCCTGGAGTACACGTGGCAAGCGTTAGGGTACTTGGAACATGAGTCTACCCTTTAAACTTCTTTCTTCTCCACTCAAAATCTGGCTTCCTTCATTACCACAAGGATATAAAAACAAAGTGATATTTTCGAAAGAAAAAAAGAAAAAGAAAAAAAGATCTGGATTGGGTGAAGAATATGTTTGTGATTTTCATGATTCTGGTTTCAATTATGTAGCAAAATGTGAGGTGAGTTTCATGGCTAGAGGGCTATTTTGGGTCCCATTTAGACAACCACCCGGCTTGGAAGCTACATAGCTTGGAAAATGAAAAGAAAATCTTAGTTCTTCAGGGGTGGTGGTATAGATCATGATATTTTAACCTTCCATTATCTGTTTTATAAAAAAATACATGTTTTGCTTGTAAGAAAATGAAAATAAATTTATAGTTTTGAATTTGAAATTCTGGCCAATAACTTTTTTTTTGGGCAAAAAAAAAAAGGGTAGATAGTGTATACTATTAAGAAATAATAGGTTAATATAAATATGAAGGTATTCTCGTTAGACAATCTCTTATATAAATTCGATTAATTATTTGTATACATCCCTAATTCCATGTAGATACAAATTTAGTACAGCTCCTTCTGGCCCATAACTCAGAATTTGTATAGCTTCTCTCTCTAAAAGTGAGGCCCTTTGTTGTGTGTGTTGGGGGGGGGGGGGGAGCCCACACTGAGTGTTGGCTCTTAATCCTTGTGTTTTATCGGCAGACCAATCAACACCCACAAATTCGTCAGTGCATGTCTTGAAAACTAGTTCTTTCTTCTGGCTACGCAAACCTCCATATCGTTAGGAACAAGAAAGAGGGAAACAACTATGACAGTGCAAGCAAGTCAAAATACTCAGAAAAGGAAAAAAATCCTCTGCATCTAACAGGAAAATGCACTAATGAAGCGCCGAGAAGATGAAACAAAGGGAGGCACACAATAGTACGTAGAAACTTCTGAAATTTGCAATAGGGCAACACCACACAGCTTGTTGGTTCAGTATAATAGGTTTAAAAAAAAATTTTATATATCATACTACCATCCCACTTTCATTTCACTATGCAATATGTGACACGTTTATATCATTAGATGATCATTTATTGGATAATTTTTTATTAGTGTATAGGATTAATCGGTTTAAATTAGTAAAAAGAAACTCGTCCTAAGAGGATAAGAATCCATCTTGTATGCCTATATGAAATTCTAGTCGATGACAGCAAATTTTGCAAGCACATAATAGCAAAGGGATTGTAGTCCAAGCCATCACCTATTGGCCAGCGAGTTTTTTCTGCTTAAACTATGGTATTTAGGTTCATGGGAATGCACAAACAAACAACATCAATGTTAGAGTCGGCAGACCTAAAATTGAAGATGGAACAAAGTGATAATTGATCCATGATAAAGAAAGGCACTTTCATCGTTAAACTCAAAAGCCGAAAAGCTCCTCTCCACCATCCCTCGAAAGTCTCCTGCTCATGCATATATTTCGGTCCAAAACAAAACACTTCACAGTTCCGAAATGACAGAAAGCTAAGCTCATATTACTGCAAATGGCATGTTGTCCCAACCATCTCTCTCTCTCTCTCTCTCTCTGAGACACACACAAACAGACACTAGCCCAACTCTGCTTTACATCTAGAGCCATGAAGCATGCAGAAAAATAGAAGTTCGTGCACTTGGAAACTGTTGTTGACAGGTACGTGAGCCTCTCTCGTGGGCTCGAGAGCATTAGAAGTAAATGCTGTTGGAGGCATTTAGTTCTATTGGGAAGACAGAGGGGGTCCGTCCTTCACCACCGACCCAATGTATAAATTAAGTGGCCAACAGCCAAACCTGATCTAGTGTTACCATTAAAATATGCCAATAAAGAATAATTAACGCCAGCGAGGATTTAAATAATGCATAATTATGGAGAATTAGTAACATCAAGACAAATAGCCGCCATGCGTCAGTGCACACAATATCCAATCCCTATTCGCACATATAACATTTAGCTAATTGGAGTAGAGACCCTGTTTTGAGCCGTAATTTACCAACCCTATCCTTCCTTTTGACTGAAAGCATGAAAATTATGCTACAATTTGTCCCCCCCTCTCTCATGATTTCTACATGCAATTACTGCCACGTGGATTTGTGGCTGCTGTGGAGGCAGAGTGAGAGGACCCAATAATCAGAAACCGAATAAACCTTTCATGGAGTTAACAAGGCTATTGACAACTAAAATGTTAGCTTGCTCATTTCAAAGCTTCAATAAGATGTTAAATGAGTAAAATCCCCTTCATCTTTTCCTAATCATCCTTCTCTCAGGGGTGACGAACTCTCATCATAGTTGCCAAAAGGGAGAAAGAGCCATTGTATTTGCTACAAAGAATGATTTCAATCAAAACGCTCATTTTTAAAAACTATTTTTTTCTTGCATAGCCCAACTTATGGTCATAATGATTAGGTATTCCATCACATAGTCTAGCCTTTAAGGCCACGAATGGTAAAGGTTACCCAATTTAAGAATGACGATGTAGGCCATCAAGGAGACCCGAAAGAAACATACTTTTAATCAAAAGTAAGAATGTCCTTTGGAGGCAACAAAACAAACTTCCAACTCTTGTAAATCATCGCTATAAAGAATAAATCTCGGCTACTCAAACAACCCAGTCTAATAGTTTGGTACTACTGAAAATCCAACTGACAGAAGTAAGGAAAAGCTTAGGACAATGACAGGGATTGGCTCTTCATGTGGAGCGTGCAAGTTCCTCAGGAGAAAGTGCACCAGTGAATGTGTGTTCGCTCCTTACTTTTGTTATGACCAAGCTGCATCCCACTTTGCAGCAGTGCACAGGGTGTTTGGTGCAAGTAACGTTTCAAAGCTATTACTACACCTACCAATACACAACCGAAGTGTCGCGGCAACCACCATTGCTTATGAGGCACTGGCTAGGGTACGGGATCCCATATATGGTTGCGTTGCCGATATCTTTGCACTCCAACAACAGGTTTCCTGGCTGCAACTTCAACTTCTCCCCCAAAACCTGCAAAATTCACACTGAAGCTTGAATAATTAGCTAACCATATCATAAACTGTTCACCTGGCTTTTGCAGATTGCCAACTTACAAGAGGAGATAGAGATCCTTGCGAACCAAATGGCTAATGCCGCAGTTGGTGTCAGCAGTTGTGGAAGCTCTCAAGCAAATACCAGCCCATATGATGGGTTACAATTCTCTTCGCAACATGATGACATGCACACACATTATTATCAAAACCAACAAGGTGGTCTACTTTCCTATTCTGGAAGTTCGACTGCCAACCATGCCTCCTTTGATAGCCAGATGGATATACAGCTCCCTCCTTCATATGGATGGGAAAACCAAAACTTATTTGATGACTCTGTTCCAACTATCTTAGAGAGCCTCGTTGAGGAAATTAGCGAAGAGACTCCATGGTTGTACAAGAATATGAACGTCAAAACCTGCGCGGGTCCAATCTAAAAAAACCACGAATAGCTTTCGTGTAAACAGAAGGCTTGTGTTATATAAGGACTCCTTTCGGCTTCCTATGGTAACAGATTTTGTATTAGGCCTGATTTTGCAATTTAAGTATGCGTATGATCTGGTTTTTGAGTTGTAGGCATTGTTTATTCTAGTTTAAGCCATACATAAACATCCTTCTCTTCTCTATGCTCGACCTCATACCTTCACTTCACAATCGATCGTAGTTGTCTGGAAATTTTACTACAAATACCTTATGTGGGTCGTGAGAGACATGCAGATCACAGGTACAATAATATTAGGACAAGTGCTTGCATTCGTCCCCGGCATGAGTAATAAGAAACATTTAAATGAATAGAAACCGATTCAAGGCAGTGATTTAATCCCAGAAACAGGCCAAAGATCACAATAAACTCAATAAACCCTAAGATATTAACGGGAACCATAGAGTACACGATTCGTAAGCAACAAAGACCAACAAACAATTAAAAACTGCATAACTAAATGAAACCAGCCACTTCAGGGGCTAAACAGAAAGATAAGAGAATGCCAGACTAATAGAGGAAATACGCGCACATACACCCATATTAAAGTTAGTACACATGCTTTAATGTATACATGTAAATCCAGGAAATCTTGCAACAAGTTAAATACACTGCCAATCATATTTTCGTCCATTCAAGGTCAGTACTCTGGCACTTGCCTATTATGATTATCAATAAAAATATATATTTTTTAATCCATTCCAGATAGTCCGTATGAAATTAAAATAGGAAAAAGCTTGTCAATATATCATAAATTAAAATTGACGCCATTGAAATTTCTCCACAGGTCACCTATATTGTATTTTGTTACACAGAGAGAGAGAGAGCAAACTATAATTCAGAGAAACACCATGCAATGACGGTAACTTCAATGCCCATTTCTGCAAGACCTTTTGTAGTAACTAAAAGAAATTTGGAATCTCCGACATTTCTAGAAATCCCAATAAGACAAAAATCTGAATCATCCTGGTGACCTTTAAAACGCCATGCCTGCTGCCATTGAACGCTGTTGTTGCTTAACAACAGAGAAGCACAGTATTAGTAAGCATTTAAAAAAAGAAGCTATCTTTAAAACTTCCTTTCTTCTGATAAGTGCAATCTTTGAAACTAACAGTAACAAACTAACCATCTCAAGAGCACCACTCTCTAGCATTCTGGAACATCCGCAACCAAGGACTAGGGCCTTTCTTGTCCACATTCCATTGCTTTGGATACCAGGGAAACTGCCACATCAAGAAGCAACGTTCTGGATGAGGCATCATGGCAAGATGCCTTCCATCTGGAGAGCAAATGGCTGCAACCCCTAAAGGAGAGCCATTCAAATTGAAAGGGTAAGATTCCGTCACATTCCCATCATCATCACAATATCTAAGTGGAGCCAAGTCTGAGTGAAGCACATCATTCAGTACGCCCTCATCAGGGAAAAATGCTCTTCCCTCACCATGAGCAGCCCATACACCCAAAGTACTACCTTCCATTCCTTTGAACATCATAGCAGGTGAGTCTTTTATTGACACACTTGTAAAGCGACATTCAAACCTTCCTGATTCGTTGTGAATAAACCTCGGCTGAGATGGATCCCCACCAGCACCAAGCACCCCGCCAACTTGGGGACCTGGGACCCACCCCAACAAAGCCATGAGCTGACACCCATTGCAAACACCAAGACTGAAAGTATCTGGCCGCTTGTAGAACTCCTGAAATTGATTTAGAAGGGGCTGATTGAATCGTATTGAAGCAGACCAACCTTTCGCAGAATCAAGCACATCAGCATAGCTAAAACCTCCAACAAACACAACCCCACGGAACTCATGCAATGAAATGGTTCCTTTAAGCAAGTCAGACATTGTAACATCCCATGGTTCAAAACCAGCAGCATAGAATGCTGCAGACATTTCTCTGTCTCCATTGCTGCCTTCTTCTCGGATCACAGCTACTCTTGGTTTTGAAGTTGCATTCATATATTTCTCGCTTGTGAAGGTAGGAGTAAAGAGCAATTCCCATAAAGGTTCATGCCTAAATTTCAAACCTTCTTTCTCTAAATCTACACAAGTAGGCAATCTTTGGAGCTTTTCCAGATGAAAACTGGTATCCTCCCACATGTCCCTAAGCAGTGAAGTTTTCTCATTCAAATGAGTTACTCCATCAACATTTAACTCTATCGAGGGATTTGCAGTAACTTGTCCAATGATCTCAGAAGAAACACCTAAACTGCTAAGCTTTCCTATTATAGTGTCCAAGCTGTTCTTGCTTACCTCAAGAATTAGACCGAGTTCTTCTGCGAAAAGTGTCTGCAAGAGGCTCTTCCCATTTGAAGTCAAGTCCAAAACAATGCCACAATTTCCAGCAAATGCCATCTCCAAGGCACAAACCAAAAGCCCCCCATCACTGATGTCATGACCGGCAGAGATTAATTCATCTCCGATAAGGTCCTGAATTCCTTCAAAAACCCTTTTAAAGTATTGAACATCCTCGAGATCAGGACATTCAATCCCAACTTGGTCAAAAACCTGAGCAAGAGCAGATCCACCTAAACGCCGCTTTCCCTTTGCCAAATCAACGTGTAGCAGAACGCCATCATCTCCTAGCTTCAAATCTGGGGTTACTGTCTTTGTTATGTCAGGACAAGTGGCATAGACACTGATTACAAGATTGCCAGGAGCCTTCACAACTTCATCTGCAGCATGAGCGGCCATGGAAAGACTGTCCTTTCCTCCATCAATAGCAATACCAAGTTCAATCATAGCTTCTGAAAGGGCCATAGCAGCATCATACATGGCTGCTCCTTCCCCATCAAGCTTTGCAGCATACATCCAATTACCGCTCGCTTTAACATCAGAAAGAGAAGTGACCTTTGCCCAAACAAGATTTGTGAGTGCTTCCCCGACAGCCAACCTTGCCATAGCTTCTGGATCCAGCAGACCTTTAATTGGCTGCTCCCCAATGGCACATGCACCTCCTGTCAAATCAGTGTAAGTCTGAGCAATGACTGCAACATCAGAAAGAGTAATTTGCAAGGGACCGACAGTTTGCTGCTGCGCCACAAGACCAGTTACACATCTATCCACTTTTGTTGTCAAGAAACGTTTTGAACCAACTGATGGAAGTCTCAGTACCCTCTTCAAAGAATCCATTACCGTGACCCCAGGAGCAATATCAAGGGGCTCTCGCACATGAACCATCCGGAAAAACTCAAAGGACTTCTGAGGCATGTCACCAAGTACTTTCTCAAGCTCAAGATCCACAGCAGGAGGAGGGGGAGGGA
The DNA here is from genome assembly GCA_029856935.1 of Cyclocarya paliurus. Taxonomy (NCBI): domain Eukaryota; kingdom Viridiplantae; phylum Streptophyta; class Magnoliopsida; order Fagales; family Juglandaceae; genus Cyclocarya; species Cyclocarya paliurus. The sequence goes on along the minus strand of JARVXP010000207.1, from coordinate 1,975,491 downwards.
GTCCACTTGAATGACATTTCTCAATAGCCAAGCTATCAACTAAAACAACACATCCCTTGCCATTTATTGCTCCAATAACAGCCATAGAAACCCTTTCTCTATCACAGATTGATTGTAACAGGTTGTGGCTTTCCGGCTTCACCAAGATCGCGTCTTGCTCCTGATATTCTGCACCCCAAATCTCTAATATAGACATCGTGTGGTCACCAACTACAACTTTTCTGATATCAATCTCAGCACCTTCAGGGTATATAATTTCCTTCACTACATTACAGTTCCCACCAGCCCCCTGATCATGAATGCTGATAATTGGGTTATGCTCCCCCATTTCAATGCAGGCACGAACAACGCGATACAACTTCTGTGCCATCTCAGCATCTCCACGCTGCACAGCATTAAAGTCAAGCTCTGCGTCATTTTGGCCACTAACCATGCTTGATGCTGCTCCTCCACCCATTCCAATACGATACGCAGGACCCCCAATCTTTACGACCAACATCCCAATGTTAGGCTCTCCTTTAACTATATGGGTGTGATCAATCTGCCCTATACCTCCACTAAACATTATCGGCTTCAGCCATTCCCGTCTCTCCCCACTGGGGAGTCTCATTCCAAAAGTTCTAGTGTAGCCCTGAATTAAGGGTTCTCCAAATTTGTTCCCATAGTCTGATGCACCGTTACTAGCATCTATAAGGATTTGCAAAGGTGAAGCCAAGTTTGATGGGTATGTGAAGGATGGATCTTCCCATGGAGCAAAAGACCCCTCCATGTTGAGATTCCCAACACAATAACCAGCTGTAGATGCAACCACAAAAGACCCCTTTCCTGTCGCATGAGTATCCCTGATGCGACCTCCTGCACCTGTCTCTGCACCAGGGTATGGTGCCACTGCACATGGGAAATTATGAGTCTCAGCTGTGAATAAAATATCAAGTTCACGTGCAGCTGTCTCTAATGGGCATGTTGAACCAGGATGAATGGGTCGCAGTTGCTTCACATGGAACCCTTTGATAGCACTCGAGTTATCCTTAAACCCAATGACAGAATTATTTGGGTTAGCCAGCAAGGTGCTCTTCACAATCTGCATGAGAGTTCTACTCATGACCTGTCCATCAATAATCATCCTACCAGTAAAAAACCAGTGCCTGCTATGCTCACTATTTGATTGTGCTATGTCAAACAATTCCACATTTGTTGGATTCCGCTTGATTTCCTCCCGAAAGAGCCGAGTGTAATACTTTAAATCTTGCTCATCAAACGCCAAGCCCATTTCCTGATTAATTTCTTCCAATGCTTTCCGGCCCTTCTCCATGATGGGTATATAGCGGACTTCCTCTGGAACCACATTGGTCTCAAATGATGCAAGCTTCTGGGTATAAACACACTCAGTCATCCGATCATGAACCATTGCAGCAAATTCATTAATCTGATGGTCTTGCAGGGCACCCTGGCTATGCAACAAGTATCTCCTTGACCGTTCCATGCGGGCCACCTCTGTCAATCCACATGCTCGACAAATCGATACAGCATTTGAAGACCAAGCTGTCGTAAAAGACAGCCGAGGCCCAACCTCAACTATAACTGTATTCAACCCCTCCCGCCTCTTCTTCTCAAGAAAGCTCTCTGTCCCCAAATTCTCGGGCTCATAAGTTTCCTGAAGAAGCCACTTGAGAACAGAAAGCTTTCCACTTGAAAGCCCAGAATCAAGCCCTATATTGAAGCACTGTTCAGTTCTCAAACCAACAATCTGATTTGAGACTTTGGATTGAACAGACTTCAAAAGTTCAGCGGTTGCACCTTCCTGAAGCAGCGGAATCCGATAAAAATGGATAACTTCCTCGGTAGGCTTCTCGACCAAGCTCGATTGCTCATCTATGTTACTGCTTAAAACCCCAGAAACAATAGCCTCGGGCTTTGCTTGAGCACGACACCTCAATGAAACACTTCCTCTGTTAGATATAGCCAGTCTTCGACCTTGTCTATGCAGTGTACCCCATAACAAATGGCTTTTCTGGCTACGGAAATTTCTATGCAGAAAAACATTTAGCCTACTGGTACCCTGTAATAAAAACAAAAGAAAACGCCAAAAAATCAGATTTGCTAGTTTAGGCCAGAGCCCAGAAAAAGAATCGATATTTAAAATTATTAGAAGATACGGGTTTGCTTGATTGACTGTAAGCCATGTCAGAAATGCACAAATATGGTATGACAAAATTCAACTTTTAGTACCCCCAACAAACTAGAATTCATTGTTCACTAAGAAATTCCCAGTCTTCATTAATCATCCTATGATTCCTCGGCAACTGAATAGAGGAATAATGACAACATACCCGCAAAAACTCGGCCGCTGTAATTTCCCGAGCACTGGCCATTACCTCGGACCTGAGAGGAAAACATTACAGGTAGAGGACCGTAAGCAAAATCATTGTGTTACTTTCCAAAGAAGAAATTACTCGGAAAAAAACAACCGATAAAAACCCCCGTTGAACCCAAAAAAATTTATAACTCAACCATTGCAGCATTTGATTATCGAGAAGAAGCTAAACTAAAGTATCAGAAACGAATAAGAATACGACACAGAGAGAGTGAGAGAGAGAGAGGGAGAATTACCGGCAAGAGAGACGGTCGAACTAGGGTTTTAGTCTGGAATAAACCTTGCTACCTTGCTGCAGGGCGTGGAAGTGAGTCGGCTCTTCTTGTTTTCTTGACCCAGACCCAAAGATTCGATTATACGAACTATATAAGGCTTTATTTTCCCCCTTTTTAGCTTTTTGCGTACTGCACTTGGACTAAAAATCTTCCTGTCTAGAGTCTATACTCTATAGCATATCATCCGATTTTTCAAATAAAAATTTTGGATTCCAAACCTCCAATTCCTTATCAAAAAAAAAAAATATATATATATATATATATATATATATATATATATATATTACTCCATTGTCTTGGACTAAAATAACTAAAAAAATAAAGAATTTTACTAATCAACATTCTCATACATCATATATATTTTTTTTAAATTTTTGTTAATTTTATTCTTTCTAAACTAATTGAATTCTTATACTCATTATTTATACACTAAAAATTTAGTAAAAGAAAAAACAATTAAAAATCAAAAAAATATGTGTAATATGTAAACTGGATGATGAGTAGAATTTTTTAAAAATAAAAACACACATTTAAAGTTTAGATTCATTGATTACGATTTCTTATAATTTTTTAATTTAAAACAGATCATTAATGCAGAAAATAGCAAGAAATCTTTATCATGAAAGTATAGAGATTCTAGAGTAATTACCAACCATATCCGACCAAAATTTTGCAGATTTTTGAACAACATTTCAAAGTCGTACTTTAAAATGACAAATGTGGGATAATTAATGTTATTGGATTGTGTTTATAAGATTTGTATTCTTTGTAATAATTTTTTGACTTGGGACACCATCAAGCATATATCTTGCATACAAAGCCTTAAAACGAATCATGTAGAATCGTGCAAATAAGGTGAGTTGCTCACGTTTTAGGAACTGAATTGTACGGGTGATATGCTCCCACTACCACTTGTTTGTTTCCTTTCTTTCTTTCTTTCTTTCTTTCTACCCATAATTCTTTACTTATTATCCCGTGTTTTGCAAAATTAATCCACACACAGTCTTTGTTTAAAGGCAGCTACCACTTGAGATTACAGCGCCTCATTGAAAACTTTGCTTCATCCAATCTAATCTATCTCCGTGCGATTCAAATCCTAACCTTTATTGCAAGCTCACTGCATGCACATTTGAGCCATATTGCCCGCAACTAATTTACAAATCAAACGAGGAAGAAGAGATAGAGAGAGCGCAAAGAACATAAACAATAAATGATATTTACAATTATGAAATGTACAAACGTAAAAAAGTAAATAAATATAGAAGTTACATAATAAAAAAAACTTAATATTTTAATAATAAAAATCACTCTTTTTCAAAAGAATACTTGCCTAGCTATGTTTTGAAACTACATGCATGAAAATGACAGCTTCATGAGTCCCTTATGTCCAAATAATACCCTTCCCAAAACACTATTTTGCTCACCAAAAAGAAAAAGAAGTTAATCTCCGTTTAGATTGAGAAGTGATCTTAATTTATCTCCTCTCATCATTATAATTTTTTTAAATTTTCACATAATATAAATTCTAACTTTTTCAAATCTCAAAATAATAATAATATTAAAAAATAATATTTTATTTAATTTATTTAAAATTATGTCAACTCATACCTCCACCCAAACCAATCCAAACGGGAAAAATAAATAGTAATGCTCTTCAAAGTGAACAAAGCCAAGTAACCTTTTTCTTCGCTCCAAAAAAGGAAAAAGTTATTCGGTTTCTTGTTAATTGTGGCTAGAGGGGATGTCCTGACATCTAACATGCAGACTTTCAAAACCCACCAAATAATGACCCATGAGATCTCCTTTTGACCCCACAACCTAATTAAAGGGTATGTATAGAAGACTACTCGAGAAGGCGTATTTCACAGCCTTCGATTCATCTATTTCAAACTGATCCCTACCTACGTACGTACCTGCCCCTGGAATCACAAGGAACATCACTATCTCGACAAACTAAGCTAGAATTAATGTAAACCTCCAGTTGACATGGATCATATTTCAGCATGATCACCTGATTAAATGAGGAGGCCCTAGAAGCTTATTGAGAATGCACTTAACTTTTGCTTTCTAGCTAATTAAGCTGAACATAAAAATCACCTGATTCATCCTCAATGCAATCGATCGCGCGCCCTTCCAAAAAAAAACCAATCTAACTAGTTTATCAAGCATCAAAGAAAAAAAGAGGCCGCATGAATTGGTAGTGTGATGTGAGTGCATGCATGCCTCTGCATACAGAAAAATCGTGATTTACGATTACGATCAAGAGAGTCACATTAATAATTCCCAAAGAGAAGGAAAGCAGGCATACACATATATACCACATTTCATCCCATCCAGTTCAATTTAATTACTGGAAATTGAAGGAGTTCATGCCAATTCCCATACTCTCAACATATTAATATATATATATATATATATATATATATCACGTGCACACGCAAATCCAAACAATACTATGCAGCACACAAATATTTATCTAAAAACTATAGATAATAACTACCTTTTGACAGCCGTGCATATTTTTTCAACTACTTCCACCACCTTGATCTTGGAAAATCTTGGAAACTTGCCATTGACCAACTTCATCAACCACCTTTTACCAAATTAAAGAGGAGGTAGATGGGGATTTGTGGGGTTTGTAGAAATTATTGCAATAGTTAGCAATTTATATATACATTGAATAATGGATAATGTAATGATATTGAATTTTAGAGAATTCTTGATGAGCACGACTCAGAATCATTGAAAACGGTGGGATGCCATAATCATGTTCTGGGAGGTTATAAGTCTGAAATATTTCACATAAATTTCTTTTCTTTTCACAAAGTTCTTTTATTTTTTTCCTGATACTTGCTTTGCCATCTAATTTTTATATCTGGTTAGACAGAGAAATGAATATACTACTTAAAATTAAAATATATAGCTCATGTCGTAGAAGCATAACTTTTTGTATTAATGGCCTCCATATATATATATATATATATATATATATATATATATATTGCCATGCATGCCATCTAGCACTAGCTCTTCACCTCTAATTAATCATCATAACAATGTACAAGATGCATGTTAGCACACGGCCATGTATACCTTACCAGACCTGTGAGAATCACAGATTTTAATTGCATTCTCCACTTCAAATTTATATAATTTTTGGGTGCCCCGTATTGAAAGTTACCAAGAGTTTGTGAAAGCAGGAAATGCCGGAAAAATTCCCCAAACTGCACCAAAAACTACTTGATCTGAGAACTACAATGAACCAAATCAAATATACTGCAATAATGTCGAATCCTATTTACTACGTCGAATTTTGTTTAACAAATTAACGATCTGATGTTCAATGAAAAGGAAAGTTTCCAGAGAAGTGAAATCATATCAACGTTGGGCCAAATCCCTCCTAACATGATCAACTACAAGAATGCTGTATGCATCTCTAATAAATACTTATATATTCAAAACAGAAACAACTTAACAGCCATGCACGCTCACAACCACACACTTAACAAATTGGCATATGAATGTTGTCTAGAATCCTAGATCAATACTATTTAATTATGTAGTTAAACATCAAAAGAAACCTTAGGTCAATTCCCTCATAACATGATCAACTAGAATGCCATATGCATCTGCAAAAATGGCTTAATATTTTAACAGAAACAACTTCATATGAGCCACACCCAATCACACGTTTAACAAATTGGCATATGAATGTTGTTTGGCATCCTAGATCAATACCATAATTATGAGGTTAAACATGGAAAGAAACCCATCTTTCAAGACCTTATTATTCCACCGTATATAGATTTTCCTTATCCACCAGGTTCTTCTATATATTCGCTGCACAAGTCCTTAATTACCTACAACATCAAGCACTAACTTGAGGTAATTGTGACTTCTAGCATAAGCATACCGGCCGGTTGAATCAAAGAAAGACTCCACGTTGATAAATCTGCACAAAGACAGCTAGCTCTCTATCAAAGAGCCACTTGCTCTTTGCTTTATGTAGACAGACATGACCCCTAGCACCCCCTAGCAATAAGCCCTAAAAGGATGGCAAGTGTAAAGCGTCCAAAACAACTTGCACTCGGCCATACCGTTCGTGAAATCTCTATAAAGCTCTCGGCCATACACTTTGCAACCCAATGTGATAATTTGATCTCTTTTCTATCTTGATCAGATAGTACTAGGCGCCTTTCGGCAGCATCACTGTTCCATGAAATTAGATAATCGTGTACCGAAAAACATTAATAACTTGGTTGCATTTCAAATAAAAAATCGAAGACATAAATTTCATTTACCCAGAAGAAATTTCATTTGTGAGATCTGGCAACTTCGACTTCATTTCTTCATTACCCCTTTACCTGCATCCTAAAAAGTGAATTCTTCCAAAGCAACTTGATTAGAGAACTAACAAATAAACACAAGTTTTAACGTACAGAAAAAACCTATACCAGAGACAGATATTCATTTTCCTTGTCCGGGCCTAAAGAGACTCAGATTAGTACAAGCAAGCAGAACATATAAACAAGAAGTCCTACCTTCATTGCTATGCTTACAAAATATGTCAACATATTGCACAAAAACAAGTCAGCAAAACCAATCGCTCTCTCTCTCTCTCTCTCTCTCTCAGTAGGGAGGTGGACGAGGAGGACCCCAGAAAACATCCTGGGGCATCTGACCATTTGGCACTAAATTTGGAGGCAGATTGTATACGGGCATTGAAGCTGCTACAGCTGCTTCGCCTAAGCCTGGACATACTGAATTTCCAGCAGTACCTGGATTCATCCCTGATTGTTGCTGCACTAATTGCATCCCCTCCCCAGCAGCCGGATCATCTTCTAGTGGCAACCTCTCGTACGTTGCGTTCGTAAACGTCGCTGCAATCACCATAACGGGTCCCGACGCTACCAGCGCCCCCACTACAGACCCGCCAACAACCTGACCCTGCCCGCCAGCTAAATACACAGTTAGCCCCATAGCCCCTGGGGGCGATGGGGCAGGCAAGAAGGCACCCGACAGAGACAATATCTCAAATCTTCCATTAAGCGAGATCATTCCGCCCGGTGTAGCGGCTTGCCTGAGAGTAACGTCGGTGACAATGCCACTACCACTGAGAACTGAGACCCCTCGATGCCGCCTATTCGCAAACGTCGCAATGCACTCGGCAATATCGCTGCCACTGCTAATTTCCAACACATGGCTTCGGAGGGCATTTGGACTTTCTTTGGTAATCACTATTGGAGGCTTCAGCTTGTTCTTCGACCCAGGAGGTCGGCCTCGGGGTCTGCGGCCGCTACTACCGGGCTCGATGTTTTCTTGGGCTCCAGTGTTGGGATCTTCGCCATCGTTCTCATTGTCTCGGCTATCTTCGTCTTCAGGATTTAGCTTCTGTGGAGTTGTGTTGCTGGTGCTGCTATTGGTAGGAGTGGCGTTTGTATTACTCGTGTTATTGTTGTGGGTGGTGATGTTTCTGTTCATGAATTCTTGCTCTCTTCTGGGTCCGAGCCGGTTCAATCCACCAATATTGTCATCGTCTGGGTTTCTCAGGTCAAGCGACAAGGCCGAGGACATGGGGTCCACCCCTCTCATCGTTACATCCCCATCCCACCATCGATTCGCCATGTTCTATTCTTGGAAAAAGAACGGGTTCGCCTTCAGTAAATCAAACTCAGAAGGATGGCAAATCGATGAACCAAATAAACCCTCTTTGTTACCCTTCTTCCTCTTCCTCTTCCTCTTCCTCTCTCTCTCTCTCTCTCTCTGATCTCGTGTCACTTTCTATATTTGCCTCGTTGAATTGGATTATGATAAAGTACGCCCGCCTAGCTTGGATACCCAGCAAACAGAGAGTATGGATAAAGACTACACCGTCTTCTTGCTCCTTTGCTCTTTCTTTGTTTTCTTTTTGTAGCCTTAGATCTTAGTAAAGGGCATCAAATCCAATAGATACAATCCAAAACCTTATCCCCGTTAATTTCCTCACCAAACCCATCCAACCATCTTGCAGGAATCAGACAGTACTACACGCATGGGTTTCTCTTATTTTGCATGAAAACCCTAACCAGTATAACTCCAAATTGCAAAAAATCAGATCCAGCTAAAAACAGTGAAGATGAAGTTATATTGGTAACCCGCTTCACCCAAAGCCATGAACATCAAAGATCTAAACACCAATAATTCACACAAAATGGGAAAAACCTTTTCTAGTACTCCCTACCACCAGAAAGATCGAGGACGACATTTTCATGAAACCTAGATACGTAAATGGGTAATACACATAGTGTAGGCTTTTTCTTTTCTGAAACATAAAAAGGAGGGGGACTACGGTACTACCTGTGAGCTAGCAGATTAGTACGGAGAAGCAATGCTTTCAGGTGTCTTCTGGGGGCGGCCTCCAGGTTCTAATTCCAATTAGCAGCAGGGCTTTAAACTGCGGTCTGGTGTAGTAGGTGTACGTACGTTAAAAAACTTAGCTCTTCCTGGCCTACGATAAGGATTCGCGTACTACTGCATCTCTCTGTAGCGGTTTTGCAGAGTGCTGTGTCCTTGAACAGTGTTGTCATGTTCAAAGTTTTGGCCTCGAAGTTGAGTGAGATATTTATATATTTATACTCACATCCCACACCCTCCCTTATGAAACCCATTTAAATGCACCAACCAGCAACAAACAAATATTGAAAAACAAAACTCCGTAAAAAATTCTGGCAATGCTGCTTGCACTGGTGGATTTATTACAACTTTAGAGGGTCTAGGTTTGATTACTGTGGGGAACGGTGCAGGGGATGAGATAAAAGAACAAAAGCAGCTCTGAGGATTTCCCAAGAGGTGGACTTCGCTGCACTGTGCAGGAAAGAGGAAGGGAGCCAGGGGTGCGGTGGTTTGGGTGTGGGAGTAACGTGCGCGTGGGCCATGCAGTAGTGGGAACAAGTCACTGTCTGGGAGTCCCGACAAGGTATCTATTGCGGCTTAGGACCAGGTCTGCCACATATATCACCGCCAAAAACCGAGCCACCAGCCAGCCCAAGCCTCCCTACAATAACTCAGAGTCTTCCGCTTCGCACTTCACACAGAACTGAGCCTTCTGCTTCACGCACGCTCACTCTCCCTCGTTCTTCTGAATGACCTTTTCGAAGTTTTTGGTGTTACCAATGCCACTGGCACTGGGTGATCAGCTTGATGTGTCAAGGTCTCGGCTTGGAAAATAACTTCTCCCTCCTATCCCAATTTCTTTCTTCCTTTCTTAAAGAAAATCCAAACTTTAATTCATTCAATCACTAATCATTTCGGTGGCAGTACATTAGCAACAACACGCTACATCTCAAAACAAAAAAACCTGCCACCGTCAAATAACTCAACATCTCAAAACAAACAAACACTCCTTACCATGGAGTGTCCCTTGCACCTAACTTTACTAAACATTCAGCAACTGATTTATTTCTCTATATATAGCTAGGTGTGTCTCTGCATATTTAATCCTTCATATGGCCAAAAACTAATACAAAACAATCAAACAAACAAACAAATGACATTGCGTTTGACAGCCAGTTAACAACTACCGTGGATAGAAAATCTAAGCAATAGCGACAAAGAAAAATTCAGCGACACAGGTGTAAACCCTCCAAGACAGCACACGGCTTCAGCCAATGTAGTGTCAAAGACTCAAAACCCCAAGAAAATCAACCAAAAACCCACCATTAAGCTTGAAAAGGAAATAAACCTACTGAAAACCTGCCAAGCTCCCCGGGGGGGGGGGGGGGTTAGATTACGTACTAGAAACGACTCCCATCTATGTCAAGTTTATTCCAGCTTGCTTTAGGCCTAAACGAAGTCGACTGCTATAGCCTAGCTAGCTAGGAGAGGCTCAATTGGAACTGATAGAAATAACAAGTTGATGCTTGGATGGTGCATATATACTTGGAGGAAATGGTCCGTAACCTCCATTTTTAGGGTGAGTTTGGATTATCAATTACTCTCAACTCATCTTAATTTATCATTATATTTTTTTTAAATTTTAATATAAAATATAATAAACAATTCAACTTTTTTAAATTTTAAAATAATTTTAATATTAAAAAATAATATTCTAACAATATTTTATCATCTCAACTCAACTTAACTCAACTCACTTCAACATCCAAACCCACCTTAAACTCTACTTATATAGATATGTGAGAATAATCTGATTACTTACATGGTAGGAAAAAGGGAGATGAAGTGAACGATTTATATATAAAGCACTGAACATGAGGTATTAACAACTTTATTTCCTTTTTCTTTTTAAGTCCGTTTATTTTAGCAGTGTTGCTTAAACATTCAATACTATTCCGAGAAAAGTTAGATCATATAATTAATATATATATAAATATTACTTTTGTCTCTCTCACCCATTTAACACTTTCTCAGTAATGCCTTCCGAGGGACGTCCGACGTAATTGGAAACAACGCTATTATCATCCCCATCGCTTTCAATAATCTTTTGATTTTTTTTTAGTCTGGATTCAATTAACCTCACCAGTCACCAATCAATACCAGTCCCTTGTAACAGTTGAAGAGCCTCTTCCAGACTGGGCCAACTCGGCTGACCATGACCCATCCCGTGGGCCGTAACCTAAGCCAACTTTTAAAAAGCCCATAACACCGTCGCGTCCCTCTGTAGCTTGCTATTCATATTCGTTTCGACAGTAGCCGCACGGCACGGCATGATACACAGAAGCCGAAGAAACAGCTGAAAGCTCCTCGAAATGTGTTTGTCTTTGGGTGAGAATCGGTTTCCAATGGCAAGCCCGCTTCCCTCACTCGCAATTTCAATGCGAGTTGACAATTATCGTCTGTCAGGGACAAGATCTTATTGGGAAGAACGGTCTATTTTTTTAATTATTTTATTAATTTATATAATACGCATTGCGCAACTTATCTCTGTTTTTTTTCTTTTTTCTTAGTATTTGTTGAGGCACGCAAATTGTAAAGGATGAAAGTTATTCAGAGCATTAGTATTGGTGCTGTGAAGACCCCCAGCCAATTGAGGAGAAAACTAGAGCAGGCAAAGAGCCCAGGCCAAGAAGCCCAACCAAGCCTGTGACTTAGTTGATGGCCCCGAAGATTTGGTTCACAGGCCCAGCCCGGCATCAGGAAGTAATTCCCGCCCAATAAATCACCTGATACCATGATATAAGTATGTGGCAGACAAACAATCGTGGGATGCAGACAGTGGGGCCTCCCATAGTGGGAGACCATCCGGTTTTAAAAGAAAAGACCCATCACCAAAGGGATTGATAAAGCGGCCCTGGGATAGTGAAATGATAACTCCCACCACGATACACGTTGGCAGTAAGACCCTAGCCAAGTATGAATAATAGCCTTCCCTCCAAGCGAAAGGTAAACTAGACTCATCTTACACCTCTCTCTTCTATTTTTGTGTCCTTCATTATTAGAATCCTCACTAACTTTAGCATCAAAGTGACCTCATGTACTACCGAGGCATCCTTATCACCTTTGTTGCAGGGCCGACTGGTTTGGAATCGTGACGCAATCCAGGTGATGAAACACGACATCAACAAGTATAGTTAGATGTAAAAAGTTAAACAAAATCGCTTTGGAACGGTTGGTCTATTGTTTAGGCTTTAACAGCCCCCAATAAAAATTTGTCACATCAACAATTTTATACAAATATCATAAACTCATCACATCCGATAATTCCAAGAGTTCTAAAGGGTTGAATGCTTCGTCTCTTTTCCTCGTTGAGGCTTCAATCCTATTCTTTGTGAAGTTTGGAGACCGTCAGAGACCAACTCGATCGCCGCCACAACCACACAAGGGCGTCGCCACACCATGTTTCATTGCCCATTAAGGTCCATCGCCCCAAGAGTCCACATCAGCCATTTAGCCACCAAGCTCTGTCAATTTGGAGTTGATTATTCACAAATAAATCTGAAACCCAATAAACCAGCCTGTAACTTCCTTACATTTGCTTTTTCTCTAATTTTAATAAAACTCGAGGAAAACCCATCAATACTCTCACTCTCTCCTGCATTAATGAACTGAACTAAACAGAACACTTGATATCAAAATCAGAAAAAGTAGTAGAAGGAGAAAGTAGATATGATAATCGGGAGCAATAAATGGCACTAGTGAAAACGATCAAAAAATGAGCGTTAAAGATGGCATTGGTGATATCAAATGTTCAAGATGACACCCTCTTCGCCACTGATATTTTTGAAGAGAAATGCTATGCATCAGCCACTATTCACTCTCACATCCTACATCTATAATTTTTTCATAAGGTGTGTGGATGTTTTTTATAAGGTATGTGGGTGTTTTTTATTGCGGCTGATGAGAAGAATTTTTCATTTTTGAATATTGTACAACTATAATTATTTTGCATCTACTTCATCAATCTTATCTTGGTATATCTAATGGTGAATAAATTTCACCCTATTTTCTTTTCCCACAACACAGCAAAACCCCCTTTTTTTAAACTTGTTTGTCCTCTTTTTACTTTCCATTCCCTCTCAGATTCCCTATAAATCAAAACTCTTACGAGTGCACATTTGGTGATATTGGTGAAGGCTCTTTCAATGTTAGTGCATTTTTCTATGTCTTCTGCTACTAGCGGGTGTTGTGGTTGCCAAGAACCGTGATACTGTAATCACCCATTATGTTTTGAATGGCCTTGAAAATTTTGATATCAAAGCTTCTAACAACCTCTGAAGTTGTTATTTTGGCTTTTGTTCCCTTTTTGGCAAGTTTAATTAGGGTGCTTGAAAATTTTGCCTAAAATGATGGTCATTTAAATAGAGATTTTTGGTTCTGGGTTTCGAGAGAAGGGATGGGGGACTGGAGAGAGGAGGCTTTTTTTGTTGTTGTGAGTAGTAGCCTATTCTGCAGTCATATTGGAGATGAAATAGGAGGCCTATGTGGCATTCACTCATTAGAAGGATGCTATTTGGGGAAAAATAGACAGACCGGCTAAAAGGTTATCTCAAAGCAAAATCACTTATTTTGTCTTTTGTCTTTGCTATTTAAGAAATAATTTCATATTGGATTTTCCATCTATTAGCCAATAATAATTCTTTTATTATTATTTTTTTTTTCCCTAAAATTAATTTTTTATATATTTTGCAATTAAAACCTACCAACGTGATAACATGTGATATCTTAAAATTGAAATCATAAAATAAATGTAGAAACACTAGTAAAGAGAAGGTGAAAGAAAAAATAAATAAAGCCTGTGAAGGGAGTAATTCCTTTGAGCCGGACTAGGAGAAAGGCCCAAGTTGAAGCCCAAATGTGAGGTCTGGGCAGGACCAAGTATGCTAGGAAGACTTGGGTTGGAATCCGGGCATGAGATATGGGTCGGGTCATACTCACGTCATAAGCCCAGTTAGAGGACATGAGAAAGACTTAAGGAAGAATGGATGTCGCATTCAATGCAACCCAAAAATGTGCAAGGCGGTGCACCTCCCAACATTAATATGGTGCTGAGAGACTTAAAGGAAAATATATGCCACATTCAATGCAACCTAGGACTATCCAGGGTAGTTTACACCATGCATTAATGTAACAAAAGACATTTAAGAAAGAAGGTTTGCCGCATTCAATACAAGGGAATGAAGCTTAGGGAGGAAGGCATGCCGTATTAAAGAGATAGGAGAAACTTAGAGAAGAAAGCATGTCACATTCAATGCAACCCAAAGCTCGGAACACTTACATCAAATCTAAGTGCCTTATAGCACAGCGAGTAGGTAGCAACATCCGATCTCCTACAAAGCAACACTCTACTACCATGGAGACCAGATCGGTAGGTATAAATAAACGCATCCTGCAACCGAAAAAACGTTAACATCTGCTCATATCTTTAATACTATTTTCTCTCTTCATCTCCTACAGCAAAACTATCTTAAGCATTGAAGGTACAACGGACCTCGAGGTCCCTTTCTCCACTATGTAGGTAATAGTCCAAGCGTTGCCGGTGTAAAGTCGCCCAAGCCCGCGACATCAATAGTAGCGCCGTCTGTAGGATCTCTGTTGTCCCATAAATAGCGTGTCCTTTGTATGCCGGCGACGACCCGCTCTCAGAGCTCATGACGTGAAGAAGTAATATCTGAAGCAATGGAAGGAATACTCAATGAACAAGCTGAGACAATACAGAAACTCATGAACGAAATGGAGACCCTTCATCAAGAAAATGCTATCTTGTGAAGGGGCAGCGGAGAACCAGAAGGAGATCAACAAAGCCATCACTACGAGATCGACCACCACCCCCCCCCAACGTAGCAACACAAAGGAAGAACAACGTAGGGTAGACCTCCAAATCCAGACACTCCAAAACAAGTATGAGGAAATGGCTAAGCAAATAGGCCCACCTTCAACTGTGGATCAACTCCTCACCAGCGCTAAGCTGCCATATAGCGCTGAGATTATGGCGGTACCTCTACCTCTGAGATTTAAAGTTCCACAAATAGAGGCGTATGATGGGTCAAAAAATCCCTTGGAACATCTAGAAACTTTTAAGGCCCATATGACCCTGCACGGTTTCATCAGTGAGGTGGCATGCCGAGCATTCCCCCTTACTTTGAAGGGGGCAGCACGAGCATGGTTTGGGTCCCTACAGCCTGGGACAGTCGTCAATTTCACAGAGCTGGCTCTCCTTTTCTTGACACAGTTCATGGCTAGCCAAAAAAGGAGAAGACCGGCAGCCTACTTCCTGACTGTGAAACGAAAAGATGAGGAGACTCTCAAGTCGTACATTTCTTACTTTAATAAAGAACGTACAACGACGGATGACCAAGATGATAAAATTACCTTGGCAGCACTATTAGAGGGAGTCTGGCCTCACAACCCCTTCATGATAGAAATTGCTCGAAAGACCCCAATCTCACCGAGAGAGTTTATGGACCTCGTAGACAGTTTTATAAACGCAGAAGACACGCTCCAAGCGCTGACTACTCCAAGGCAAACCGAGGTGGAAAGAGCGGACAAGAGGACAACTGACCAGAATAGAGGATCAAACCGGGACAGCTACAAGAAAAGGACTTACGAGACAAAGAGCAAAGGAGAGTAGGTCTCAAGGGGAAGGTCCATGCCATGTATCCATTCCAATTTGACGGTAGAAACTGATGGAGAACCACACTCTTAAGATGAACGAAGGTGGGATTCATCACGTTTCAAATATTTTACCTATCACAAAACCAATGGACACAGAACTGAAGATTGCTTCACCAGGAAGCAAAAGGTGGAGGAAATGGAGGCTAGAATAGATCAACATGGAAATGAGAGGGGCGGGCCACAACGTGACGATCGTCCCTACTCTTGGAGAAGCCGAAGTCCTCCTACGAGAAGTCGAAGTCCCGTTCAAAGAAATCAAATTCCTACTCACAGGAATCACAGTCCAACTCGAAGAAGTCGGGGTCTAACCCGAAAAAATAGAAGTCCTAACAAAAGAAGAACCATAGACCTACATAGATTAAATCCACACTAGAATAGCCCAAATAGAAGAGAATCCCCAATAGGCGAAATCAGCACAATAGCCAGAGGATATGCTAGGGGAGGAACCACCTCGTCAGCATGCAGGGCCCATGCCAGGAAAGCAAGGTACGAAGAAGTGTTCACCACCTGCAAGTCGTCTCTTGGTGTCAAGGGTCAATCAAGGGAGCACTTCATAACTTTCAGCGAAAAAGACGAGGAAGGCTTGTCGTGCCCCCATGACGACGCTCAGGTAGTAACAACGCAAATTGCCAACTATCTGACAAGAAGGGTACTGATCAACAACGGCAGCTCCGCCAACATCCTCTTCTGGGAAGCGTTCGTCAAAATGGGGATCACTCCAGATCGACTACGACCGACACCTACACCCCTCAAAAGTTTCACCAGAAACATGATCCAGCCCATCGGAGTAATCACTCTATCTGTTGTCTTTCAAGGTGGACTTCCTTGCGGTGAAAGCCCCCTCCTCCTATAATGCAATTATTGGGCGTCTGTCCTTGAACCACCTGAAGGTAAAGTTTACAAGCCCATCAGGAGTAGGTGAAATATGTGGCGAATAAAAAACTGCAAGAGACTGTTAAGCCCGAGAAATGAAGTCCAAAACAATAGCAATTCAAACTCTCGAAGAAGACCATGAGGGGACAATCCTGCCCCCTGCCTCTAGCACTGACAAAAATGGATAGGAAAGTAAGAGATGAAGAAGCTCTACGACAAACAAAGCCCAACGAACCACTAGTATTGGTACTAGTGAACCTTAAAAAGTCGAAACATACTGTCCGAATAGGAACCAAGATGACTACCAAGGTGAGCCAGACTGTGAGGCAACTACTTATCGAACACCAAGACGTATTTACATGGAGTCACAAAGAAATGCCCGGAGCATCAGTGATTGAACATCACCTCAGCGTGAACCCCAAGGCGAAAAAGATCAAACAAAAACTCTGCAGTTTCAGTGTAGAGAAGTATGCAGCCATCGCCAAGGAAGTAGATCACCTCTTGGGTGCAGGGTTCGTCAGAGAGGTGCATTATCTCAAATGACTAATTGGGCGATCAAACTAAGTGAGTTCGAAATCGAATACCTCCCCCGTACTACAATTAAGGGACAAGTATTGGAGAAAAGCTTGATTATGCAATCAAGCTCGGTTTCAAGGTCACCAATAACGAAGCCAAGTATGAGGCGCTCTTAACAGGTTTGACAATTGCCAGGTCGTTGGGAGCTACTGAGGTCAAAGTAAAGGCTAACTCTCAGGTGGTAATGGGTAAAGTAACCGGACAATTTATTACTAAAAGAAAGAATTTGAAGAAATACCTCCAACAAGTAGGAGAAGAGCGTGACCTCTTCCAGTATTCACATATCCAGCAAATCCTAAGGGGAGAAAACTACTAAGCAGATCGCCTGGCAAAAGCGACCTCGGGCCAAGAAGAAACGCCCCTTCCAAATCACACCATAATTTGCACTATTGACGTAACAATTGTCGAAATCCGAGTGTCCACAGTCTAGACATTACAATCCCCGGAGTGGGCCATCAACATTATAAAATTTCTTCATGAGGAAGTTGTTCTAGATGACCGAGAATAAGCAAGAAAGATCAGGAATAGAGCGGCTTACTTCACATGGTGGAAGGAATCCTGTATAGGAAAGGTTTCGCCGAGCCCCTTCTGAGATATATCTCGTTCGAGCAAGCTCAATACGTGATGGTTGAGATACATGAAGGTGTCTGCGAAAACCACTCCAGCAGAAGAGCTCTACCAACACAGGCCGCACGGTCAGGTTATTATTGGCCTAACCCCCTCAAAGACGCGAAATATTTTGTGAGAAAATGTTCCAAGTGCCAAGTACTCGCACCTATTAAACATTGTCCTCCAGAAGAGCTTACCTCCATCACCTCATCCTGGCCTTTCGCATAATGGGGACTCGACCTCATTGGTCTAATCCTTAGAAGCAAAGGAGAAGTAAAATTCATTGTAATAGCAGTCGATCACTTTACAAAATGGGTGGAGGCAGAATCCCTAGCAACGATCACGATGCAAATAATAACAAATTATCTTTGAAAATTTATAATATGTCGCTTCAAGATTCCCCAAAGTTTTATATTAGATAACGGACGGCAATTTGATTGCTCTCATTACCGAGATTGGTGTTCGAAACTCAAAATCAAGGCTAAGTATTCATTTCCAAAACACCGTAGGCAAACGGACAGGTGGAAGATACCAACAAGACACTGCTCAACATCCTGAAGAAAAAGCTAGGAAATCAGAAAGGAAGATGGACTGAAGAACTTTCCAGCATACTATAGGCCTATTGAACATCAATAAAGACCCCTAAGGGAGAAACGCCCTTCACCTTCCTTTATGGGACCAAAGCCAGATCCCTATAGAAGTAGCTATACCCACATTCTATGTGCAACACTTTGACCAAGCACGTAACGACGGAGGACTGAAAGAAAATTTGGATTTCTTAGAAGAAAGACGAGAGGAAGCGGTTAGCCAGACAGCAACCAACAAAAGAAAGGTTGAACAATACTTCAACAAATGAGTCTGACCTCGCACCTTCAAGGTAGGAGATATGGTCCTAAAGCAAACAGGAGTCACTACACAGGAGGAGGGGAAATTAGGCCCCCGATGGGAAAGGCCTTACCTAGTAGTAGCCACTGGAAGGCCTGGTTCTTATCGGCTCA
Organism: Cyclocarya paliurus; assembly: GCA_029856935.1. NCBI lineage: Eukaryota > Viridiplantae > Streptophyta > Magnoliopsida > Fagales > Juglandaceae > Cyclocarya > Cyclocarya paliurus. Next base: position 1,956,679 of record JARVXP010000207.1, on the reverse strand, counting down.
AGGATCAAGAAGGCCGCGAGTTACCTCATCTGTGGTATACCAAGCACTTGAGAAAATATTTTGTATGAAGACCAAAAAGCAACCCAACAGTGTAAGATTGCAATTTGTTAATAAAGTTTCTTTGAACTAATTTTGAATGTTGCATCATCCTGTCTCTATTTTGAAAGATTCAACCGTACAAGCCCAGTTTCTTGATTGGCCATAAAATATTGGCTAAAGACCAGAGTCTTGAGCTTTACCCGGACAACAGCCACTAGGAACACAAGTCCCTTAACTTGTCAACCTTCGTGCAAGGTTGCTGCCTGCGATACATTGGCTAAGGACCAGAGCCTCGGGTTTTGCCCTGGACAATAGCCAGTCAGAACACAAGTCAGTCCCTAGATTGGACTTGCTAGCCTTCGCGAGGTACAATCACAATCTCTAGATTGGCCACGAAGTATTGGCTAAGGACTGCCCGAACAATAGCCACTCGGAACACAAGTCCCTTGACTTGTCGACTTTCGTGCAAGGTTGCTACTTGCGATGCATTGGCTAAGGACTAGAGCCCCGGGCTTTGCCTTGGACAACAGCCAGTTGAAACACAAGTCAGTCCCTAGATTGGACTTGCCAGCCTTCGTGGGGTATAAACTCAATCTCTAAATTGGCCACAAAGTATTGGTTAAGGACCAGAGCCTTGAGCTCTGCCCGAAAAATAACCATTCGGAACACAAGTCTCTTGACTTGTCAACTTTCGTGCAAGATTGCTGCCTGCAATGCATTGGCTAAGAACCAGAACCCTCGACCTCTGCCCTAAACAACAGCCAGTCGAAACACAAGCCAGTCCCTAGACTAGAATTGCCGGCCTTCGCAGGATACAAGCTCAATCTCTAGATTGGTCACGAAGTATTGGTTAAGGACCAGAGCCATGAGCTCTACCCGAAAAATAACCACTCGGAACACAAGTCCCTTGACTTTTTGACCTTGGTGCAAGGTTGCTACCTGCAATGCATTGGTTAAGGACCAGAGCTCCTGAGCTCTACCTTAAACAACAGCCAGTTGGAACACAAGCCAGTCCTTAAACTGGACTTGTCGACCTTTGCGGGGTACAAGCCCAGTCTCTAGATTGGTCACGAAGTATTGGTTAAGGACCAAAGTCTTAAATTCTACCCAAACAACAGCCACTTGTAACACAAGTCCTTTGACTTGTCAACCTTCATGCAAGGTTGATGCCTGTGATGAATTGGCTAAGGACCAGAGCCCCGGAGTTCTACATTGAACAACAGCTCGTCAGAACACAAGCCAGTCCCTAGATTAAACTTGTCGGCCTTCGCAGGATACAAGCCCAGTCCCCTTGACTGGCCACAAGGAATCAACTAAGGACCATGACTCATGAGTCAAAGAGTCATCAAATGAGGCAAAGCAAATGAAAGTAAGCAAAAGGAAAAGCGGCAAAAATGAAATGCAACAAGGAAAAGGCAGAAACCATACAGTCAGGTACACAAAATTACATCATAAAGTCATTTTATTATCCATACAGGATTACAAGAAGAAAATTACATCATCAAGATTACAATGAACAAAAAGATAACTTGATGAGAAGAAATACGGCCAGCGTAACTCTAGGTTTGCGATAATCAGACTCTTCCCAACAAGGAAGAGAAGCATCCAGTGGAACCCTGCCCACATTCCTAGGAGAACGAAATGGGTTCAGGGTCTACAGTGGCAAGCGGTGTGGATAGGGTAGGCAGTTGTTGAAGCAACGACAAAATCAACTCCGTAAGGTTGATTTCTACCTTGAATCGTCTATTCCTACCCTCCTCCACTGCCACCATCATGCCACCTTCCTGTTCCTACCCTACTCAAAACAAGCAGGCAACGAGTTCCGATACAAATGTTTAGGGAGTGAAGTCCCGTAAGCAAAGGGGCAAGAACAAGCGGTGTACCATAAGCAAAAGGGCAAGAATAAAAAGTATGGTTAACCCAATTCTCTAGTGCTCAAACCGACATATCTAACGACAGCCTGAACACCACAAGAGGATGCATCCCCCTAGGGTGTAAAAATGTTACCAAAATCATGAGAAAAAGAATAGAAGAAAAGCAAGATAGAAGGAAGGTACAAGAAGTTGCAGAACATGGGAGGAAAGACAAAAGCAAATCAAATGAATTCCTCAAGAAAGGGAGAGGCCCCTTTTATAGACAGGGTTGACATTTAGCATGCCAACGCATCATAACTCCTTAAATCGCCCTAAGTAGCCACGTGTCCCCTCTGGGAAATCGTAATCCCTTGATTATCGAAAAATACAAAAGTGGCGACCGATACACCGCACAGAGTTAATGCAAGACTAACACACAACCATCGAGTTAATAGCATTCAAATACATGAGACTGAAAAGACATCATTCAAAGTCATTTCAAAAATCAACAAAAGGCCAGCAGTGAATCAAGCCATAAGCGCAAGAATCAAAGAGATGCCATTTAAATGCAAAAGCATAACAGACGCCAAGCTGCCACATGTGCAAAAAAACAAATGGAAGCTCGACATGCAATCAGGCGAACATGAAATTTGACAGGGTAATAGTAAAAAGGAGAGAGAAGAAGGAACAAACTTTTCCAAGACACACCCCGGGAAAGTTGAGCCAAGCAACTATTAGGAATTATTTCCATCAACTTGGAGGCGCCCTGCTCGGCTCCCATCAACTGGAAAGCACCCTACCCAGTTCCCATCAACTGGAAGGTGACCTACCTAGTTTCCATCAATTAGAAGACGACCTACCCAATTTCCATCAACCGGATGGTGCCCTACTCAGTTCCCATCAACTGACAAGACAACGCACACTGCTCAATGTCTAATTATTGCATGACCCAAGCCTGGGAAGAAAAAGGAATGGGAGCAAAAATAAGCAAGAGGAAAAAATAGGGAGACAAACAAATACAAAAGGTAGGAAAGAAAGACAAAGCAGGAAGCAAAACTCAACCATGCTCGAACAAAACTAAAGGTATATTCATGTACATGTTTGTCGAGTTACATTAAAAATTCGTGCAGGTCTAGAAACAAAAAGATATGCATAAGAGCTAAAATTATGGAGGAGCATTGCGAAAGGCTAGAGGCATTTCCTCTACGCCCATGGTCAGTATTTCATGATAAGTTGTGCGATTCGGAGGAACCTTTTGAAGATTGAAGGTGTGAAAGTCAGTCTCAAGGTTCTCCATCAGTTGGTCTCGCAAACGCTCAAAACCTTCCATGTACCTGTAAATCTAAGCCTAATTGCGTAGAGCAGGAGAAGTTCAGGGCCGCCGAGTTGAGGCCCTAAATTTATCTCTAGATACGGCAATCCTGATGCATTTCTTGATGGCCTCCTTGCGCTATTTCAGCTCTTCCTGTACGGACTCCAACTCACACTCTAACCTCTGAACTTCTGCCTGGGCATTTACCCTTTCAGTAAGGAGAAGTTCAAAGTGGACATGAAGATCTTCGATCTCTTTCCGGGCGAATTCCAACTCTTGGACCTTCGACGCAATCTTCATATTCTTCTCCTCGATCTCCAGGTCTCTCCACCAAATCTTTTATCCTTGAGCTCGTTCTCCAGGGCCTTTGTTTGAATATAATGATCCCTCACCCTGATCTCTCGGTCCTTCTTCTCAATCTCTTTCCTTTGAGCCTAAATTTTTTGATTGCAAAACTCATTTTCCTCCAGCAAAGAGTTACGCTCCACGGTTAGATCGTGGAGGTCGTCACTCATCTTCTTCTCTTGCAGGTGCATGAGGCTGTTTAGTGCCTTCTAAGCCTTAAACTCCACCTCAAAAGCCTCCCGGTCCCTGGCAACCATCTCTGCAAGTTGGTCTACGGCCTAAAAGATCGAAAAAATAAAGTTATGAACAACAAATGAAGGTTAAAGACCGGCTAACATAAAATAAAATAAAAACACTTACATTGGCAAACAGGGGTCTAAACTTCTGAGCTTGCGCCTCAATTGTTTCCGCTCGGGCCTTGTCAAAGCCAGGCCCCGTCCCCTGCTACTTAGCTTTCTCGTGAGGGAGAAAAGATTCTACACGCACCAACGGCAGGACAACTTGAGCAAGTACGGACAGCGATCCAAACTTCTCCCCACCTTGAGCAAAAGTTTCTTTCTGGGGAGTCCAAGGAGGCACAGACGGTGAGCCTGACTGCTCCCTACCTCGAACCGAAGCTTCACCTTGAGAAGCCTCAGAACAGTCAAAACCATTCCCGATCAAGGGGGAAGAAGGGGAAGAGCTATCTTCTACTAGGATTACGTCTTCGCAGCTTGGAGAAATTACGTCGGCTTGGGGGGTCACAGATTTCTGAGACATATAATTAGCACGACATGAGACAAGTGTAGAAAAAGGAGGGATTTGAGTAAATGATGCAAGAAACAACTACCTGAGAGATCGAAGGGGGAGGGATCACCTCTAAAGCAATTGGAAGGATCAGCTCAGAGACTGGAGAAGGATTCACCACTGTAATGGTCGGCGTGCCCAGCTCGGGAACAGGGGAAGGGATCAGCTCCAAGATCGTTGAGGAGGTCGGGACTTCTGAGGAGGTTGGCTCCACAACTTCCTCGGAGGACGGTTCCACGGTGTCAGGAAGGGTTGGCTCCACAACTCCAAAAGAGGTAGCCTCCAAAGCCGTTGCAGAAGATGAAAATGGAAAGGTATCAAGACCAGTCAACTCAAGAAACGCAAAGAAACTCGGGGGAGTCAGACTCGAGGGCTCCAGAGGAGAAACAAAGGGCGATGTCAAGCATTCGCTAAATGCAACTTCCACCTCGGTGAGCCTTTCTTCAAAGGGAGTTGGCCCATAAACAGACGGCTCATGTCGAGGAACCTCCTCCTAGTTAAGCATTTCCTCAAAAGAAGGAAAAGTTCCCATCGTCGGACCAAAATCTCGGGCGGCTAGACGGTTGAAAGTTTTGGAAAAGAGGAAGGCAATGGCAATATCACTTGCCTTGTCTTCCCCAGCAGAACCTAATAAGGAAAAATATCGTAATTTACCGAGTCTCAAAAGTATTACCTATCGGTGGGTTTTTTGGTGGGACTTGATGAGAACAAAGGGAACTGGTTGATGAAGTGGCTCGATGGGAACTACTCTCCCCGACTCGGTGAGAACTACTCTCCCTGACTCGATAGGAACTGCTCTCTCCCTTGTGAGGGGCACCCAATGGAGATGGACGTAACGAACTCACAGGAACCCTCTGAGCAGGAATCTTAAAACCCAGGCGAGAACCCTTGGGGGGCCTGTAACCTTGTGCCTGGGATGCCGAGCGGGGAACACCATACTCATTGAAAGGAGACCCCGGTGGCCTGCGGAACGATGAACCAGAAGACTGGTTGCGACCATGGGCAGACTGGGCAATTTGGGATGGCTTGGACTGAATAGGAGGAGGGCCCCCAGCCCCGAGGCGAGTATATCCATAACTACTTCCATCTATTCTTGATCGCTTCTCACGAACACCTTTTGGTGGAGAGGTGGCCCGATGTTTTTCTCTGGAAGGAAGAGAAAGCATTATGTAATGCCGAATGTTCACGTCAGTCAGCAACATATTAGACTCGAAAAGGGTGAGACGAGCCGCCGCCCAAGACATTACGGTGGCAACCCTAAGTTCTTCTCACTTTGGCGGCTTGATAGAAAGAGATTTGGAACCCAGTACTTTACCCCAAACCGCTCGGACAGGAAACTCCTTACTTTCCAATTCCAATTCCCAGCCCAAACCTGAGACAAAAAAGAAACGTCATTGCCACTCTTTTATCAAAGAATAGCATTTCTCTAAGGAGACAAAGTGTTTCTCTAAAGACTGCGACTGGAAACTACAAATACTTCCAGGAAGTCGGTTGATACGATACACCGACAGAAACTCCCGAGCAATCAAGTCGGGATAATCCTCTGAAGAATCACCAAGAGCTATCTAGAAGGCAACGCAACTGGCCATTATGAAACTCCAAACATTAGGATTAAGTTGCGTCGGGGTCAATTCAAGGAAATCCAAAATGTCCCTCACAGGGTGGCAAAATGGCAACCGCAGTCCGTTGGAGAACATGTAAGGATAAAAGCAACTCATGTAGCCAGTCCATCAGCATCTACCGCCAGGGCACGAGGACCAGGGACATCCAAAACAGTATTGGGAGGTATATGGTATAAACTACGGTATGAACGAAGGTCGTCATCAGTCACGATAGACATCCATCGTTTCCCCGCAAAATAATTGAAACGGGCTTCACTATTGCCTCGGTTAGTCATGGTGGAGCAAGCAAAAATGTTAGAACTTTAAAGTTTCAAGAACGAAAGAAGACAAAGGAAGAAGACGAAGAAGAAGGCTGAAATAAAAATGGCAAGAGGGATAAGAAGGAAAACGAAATGGGCTTAAATAGTGCGACATGACGGCTAAACTTCCGAAACAGCAGCACAAAATTCGAAGGGAGGCATCGGTCATGGGAAATCGGATCAACAGTTGCCAACAGCAGGCCTATGTTCTTTTTTTTTTTTTTTTTAAACAGCACACCTATGTTTCACGAACCAATCCCGAGCGACGCGTGCAAGAACGAGAGTCAATCCAAGTATACAACTTCAATTAATGAAGGCACAGACAAATCATTAGCTCTATTCATATGAAAGGAGACGCATCTAGGGACCAGTTCGCATCCCAATAATTTGGAGAATGTGAATGGGTGAAAGTACACAAGCAAACATCACTATCCTCCAACATTCCAGTGCATGGCAAAACCTCCCCTAGAAGCTCTCTCGGGTAAAAAAAAAATTCATAATTCAGGGGGTACTGTGAAGGGAGTAATTCCTTTGGGCTGGACCAGGAGAAATACCCAAGTTGAAGCCCAAATGTGAGGTCTGGGCAGGGCCGAATACGCTATGAAGACTTGGGTCGGAACCCGGGCATGAGATCCGGGTCAGGTCATGCTCACGTCAAAAGCCCAGTTAGAGGACATGAGAAGGGATGCTGAATTCAATGCAACCCATAAATGTGCAGGGCGGTGCACCGCTGCATTAATGTGGTGCTGAGAGACTTAAAGGAAAAGGCATGTCCCATTCAATGCAACCCAGGAATATCTAGGGAAATTCACACAATGCATTAATGGAATAGAAGACACTTAAGAAAGAAGGTTTGCCGCATTCAATACGGGAGAATGAAGCTTAAGGAGGAAGGCACGTCACATTAATGAGATTGAAAAAACTTAGAAAAGAAAACATGCCGCATTCAATACAATCCAAAGCTCAGAACACTCACATCAAATCTAAGTGCCTTATAGCACAACAAGTAGATAGCAACATTCGATCTCCTACAAAGCAACACTGTACTACCATGGAGACCAGATCGACGAGTATAAATAAACGCCTCCTGCAACCAACAAAAAAGACATTTGCTTATATCTTTACTATTATTTTCTTTCTTCATCTCCTACATCAAAACTAACTTAAGCATCAAAGGTACAACGAACCCCGAGGTCCCCTTCTCCACTATGTAGGTAATAGTCCGAGCGCTACAGGCGTAGAGTCGCCCACACCCGCGAAACACAACATCAACAAAGCCGTTGGTAGAGAGAGCAAGTGGGAGGAGAAAAAAAAAATAAAGGGTGAACACTACCTCTGGAAATACATAGAAACGCTGTTTATAATAAACAAAAAATTTACATATGGCTAATCTAATACAGTAGAAAAAATAGAATTGTTAACTAAATATGTATTTACATTTACATTTGACTATACAAATGCCAATGCTCGTGCAAGCAAATTTTAGCAGATACTTCTAAACGGAAAAGGGAAATGATTCTCTCTCTCTTTTTTACTTTTTTTTTTAATAATCCTAAATAGTTTTTAATCAGTGTAGTGATAATACGTGGATTCACCGTAACTAATGCTGAAATTCGAATATACAACATTTAATGCAGACAAGTTGTAAAGAATTTTAATCCGACGGCTAAATATAAAATTTGTTGCGCATACGGCTTCTGAAATATGCCTCATTTATAAGTAATTAACCACATTTTAGTTATCAGGGTAAATCCAACAACTGAATCACGTGAGACGCTGCATTGCAAATTAACGCGAGTATAGCATGGCTCGAGCCCAACAATCATCAGGCAATCACTTTTCTAGAGCAAAGAAGAAATGTTCGTATCGTAATATAAGTTTCAAACCAAAGATATCAACTTTAAGTTCTGTACATTAATGAGCTATGTGATACATCATACAGCAATTACAGAAGGATTCGGTAACATTACTGGCCTTTCCCTCCAGATTTTCGAAATTACCAAAGAAAGGGGAAAAGAAAAAAAGTTAATTCTCAGCCTAATTAGCATCCTACTGGGGAAGCCTAGAAATCTCTTAACACCATACTTGGAGATATGTAGAAAATACACTCGTCTCTAACAAGGTTTTCTGGAGGCAATGATGAGAAGAAAGAAACACCAATTGGAAAGAAATGAAGATGAGCATAATAAACAAAGTGGCCAACCTGCCGGATCATTTAACCAAGGGCTCACGAAATCAGGTCCCTCCTTCCAAGCAATTCGCATCTAGCAGCTCCAGACAAAAGTAAGATATGGTCTATCAGTTTCTGTAAATTCAAATTTCTTAACAGAGAATTTCTATAGGAACGGCTCAGCGTTCATGATCATACCTGCTTATTAACGTTCATTAACAAGACCAGTACCAGCTGCCAAACCAGTGTACAATATATGCTAACCTCCAGTGCCGGCACTTTTGGAGGCCACTGTTTCATTGGGTGGAACAGACCCAGTTTCATGAGATACAGGAACTCCCCCTGTTTGACTCTGTTTATGCTGTGGTGGCTCCAACTCTTGATCTGGGAAAACCTCAGACTGCAACGAAAGAGAGATGTTATTTACATGTAGCCATGTCAGTTCCCACAAGCTATCTCCACCTAATGCACTCCTCTGCACAAGCACTCCTCTTGTTTTCATAACAAGCAAAGTGTTCTTTAGGAGCTCAGGCACTAGCTCCTGAAGCTTCTCACTCCTAGTCTTCCCTCTAACTTTCACCTTCATATATTTTTCCATTCGGCTGAGAACACCCAACCATAGTTTGCAAAATGTAGTTAATTGTGAGAGATCATTGAGTAACTGTAAAAACACTTTTGACAAGAGCTTCATCACAAGGATGAGGGTGCCTTCCATGTTTCGATAGTCCTTTTGAGAGTGCCCCTGTGCAATTTCAAGCAAGTCATCAAGCATCGTGAAGATCACTGTATCAAAACACTGTGACCACAGACCATGCGGAAGGCGGAGCTCATCCACTCCTGTCAAGCACTTCTGCAACGATGATAGGGCATGATTTCTAACTTCTTCTCTCTGGTCCAAACAAACTTTCCTCAGTCCCTGCACAAGCCTGAACCACATCTCCCCAATGTCCTGAAATGTTCTCAAAGCTTCCTCCTCCCCCATTGTTTCTTTGGCCTCACTCATCCACCTTGCTAAACAATTAACAGAGCCAGCCATAAGATCGAGTGCACGAACAGACCTTTCTGCCTGTCCAACACGAGACTCAGCAAACTGCCTTGATGAATCTACACAAAGCACATAATTGGCTGGCGACAAGTGAGCTCCATCAGACATTATGAACAATAGTGCATCAAAGCCTGCTTCAGAAGCTTCAGGTTGCCGAGCTGTGTTGGAAAGTAGGGATGTAATTGTGCGCCACCCCAATTGGGATCTGATGTGAGAGGCATTCGCTTTCACAAGGCGATTGACTTCCTGTGTAATTTGTTCACTAAATGCATCAGCCACCCGGGGATCAAGCTTCAAAACAAGTTGCAGTGACCTCAAAAGTTCATCAGCAAGGTTCTCTTTATACGGAAGTAGCCGTTGGCAAATCCGGAGGAGCCCAAAAACAGCTTTTTCCACCAGGGCACCAGGCAGTACAGTGGACTGGACAATATTAGATATGTGCTCATAAACACCCTGCCAAAGAAGCACAATCCTATCCCTATTGTTCAGGGTAATAGCAATTAGCAACTCCAGGCAGAAAACTGCTGTATCTTCATCCTCAGGAGAGCTGTTCCCTTTCTGAGGTCGCCCGGCAGCCCAAATTAGTGCTCGTGCAAGCTGCAATAGCGACTCAGCTTTCAGAAACTTACTTTCGGTAAATATGCTGTCAATGTGGCACTTTTGAATTGTCTGAAGGGTGCGTTGATGAGCAGCAAGTTGTTGTTCAGTAGGTTGGGATCTTGGCTCCTCTGTATCAAGAGATAAAAGTTGACTAAACCGGCCCATTAATCCAGAAGATCTCCTAGGAGTACCCATGGATGGCATATGAGCCGAGGATAAAGAACTCGTGAGAGGCTTCCCATGCCCGGTGTCAGCAGAAACCTCCAATTCATCAGCAGCATCACTGGCCACACGAGCTGGAAGAAGACCAAGCTTGTGCAGTCTTAAGATGCAATCCAAAATATTTCTCCAACCTGTGCGGATATAATCACCATACCTATTCGCAATAGTGAAAACTGTCACAGTTGCCATTCTTGCTTTCATGTCATCACCAAAGGCTAGCACCGGTTCCTCAACAGATGATGGACTCAAGAGAGTGGTGAACTTACAGAGGGATACAACTAGATCATCCAATACATCTTCAAGATGATGGCATGCCGAAATCTTTGCAACTGCCAAGAATCCATCAATACATGTTTGGTAAACTTCTTCATGTTCCGCATGATCAAATACTACAGAGATAGCAGCAATTGTTGGGCCTGACATTATAGCAAACATATCGTGGTCAAGGTAGGCTCTGGAATCAGATACAATGAATGGAGCAGTTTTTTTGGATTTGTGCATTAGATCAATCCACCGGCTTGGGGTCATTTCCGGAAAGCCAGCACCTTGCTCTGGGGTTGTGCGGATCTCATTCTTGCAAATTGAGTGGTACAGCTCTGACAGAAATTCTCGAGGTAGATCACTGCCTCCGTTGATGTGCCTATTATTCCGGATGAAATCGTCTTCAGTCATCTTTTTCTTCACTTGTACATTGTGCTGATCTGTATTAAGCATTATGAGCGAATACGATAATAGCAAAGCAGCATCCTTGTTAGCTAGAATCTGTGGTGATTGCTCATAGTATCTCTCTGAGAATGCCTCAAGCACCCTTTGTATCTTTTGTGATTCTCCAGGCAGTCGGAAAGTTTCTAAAAACAGCCGCAGTGCAGTGTCCAAATTCATGTCTTGGAAATCAAATGTCCCAGCAAATTCATGAAGGACCTGAACACAAAATTCATCATGGTTCCCCAGGAAATCACCAACAAGATTCTTATCCAAGCCAGCAGTGTACCTGAAAAAGCAGGCCACGCTTTGGGGGTCAAGTTTGTCAGGCAGGAGGTGTGTTCCTTGGAGGAACTCCAGCCCTTTTTTGGGATCACGATTAAAGTGATCAGCTCCAATCATCAACCTTCTCTTGATGTACTTCCTTCGACGGACAAAAGGAACCCAATGATAAGGATCACTGTAGTTGTCACACTTCACCATCCAAAATGGAGTATACTCTTCAAGACTCACTGGAGCATGTTCGGAACCAGCTGATGTGTTGCCTATCCTCTCTGCCATTCCCTGAATAACAGCAATAAGACCATCCAAAGCAAGGATGTGCATTGATGACAGAGGACAGTTCACAGGAAATGCACTCTTTGACAACAGATTAGCAAGGTCTTCAAAGATGTTAGTGCAAGTTATATCGCAATCTAAGTTAGCATACATCTCGACCATAAATGTTTTCTGCCTGCAGAAGTCGACAAGAGCCTCCATGGCAACCTCCTGCTGCTGGTATGAAGCCCCATATCTGCTTTGTGCAAGCCTCAAAATCACACAGGAAAAGAAAGCCTCAAGCTGCAATTTGAGTTCTGTTCGAAGATGATGATACAGATTGAGAACGATGCTGCACACCATTGAAAGAATAAGTGGACTCGTTGACAAGCCGAATTGCATCAGATTTCGGAATAACTCATCCTGAATCAAACTCAACAGCCTGGGATGATGGCGAATGGAAGGTCCACCCAATTCTATAGCCGAGTTTATCAAACCCAGTGCAAAAAGAGGAACGTCCTCTTCAAATGCTATTGATCTGGGGTCATTTCCCACATGCTCAACAACATTTAACAAAGAACATAGGAAATGAAATATTTCCACCATGCAGGGGACCCCATCAGTCATCAGATGCAAGTCATATGAAACAGCTTCCTTTCCATTGACAAACCCAATTGTTTTTTCATCAGTCCCGGTTGCTAGTGAACCCGTGGAAACATTGGTAGTCAAATTCGTGGATAATGGTTGACCATCATAATCAGAACCCATGTTGCCGTTCTCCAATTGAGTACTTCCCAAAGAATACTCATTATTGAGACCACCAATCTGCACAAAAAGCAATGAATTTGTATATTCAGAAAGTAGTAAAATCTATTTCCGAGAAAAATGAGATATTGCAAACAAGAAATTAGGAATGAAAAACACACTTATACCTCCTTTTTTAAAGTATTGCTGCCATTAACCAATGAACGTTCTGTGTTGTCAACATCTGGAAGGTGCGAGAATATACATCTAACAATTTCATGCATTGTGTGGCGAGCTATACGCTGCAACAACTCACCTTTCGATCCTGCTTGGTGAACTATACGGAAACAAGTATTCACTATCGTGCAAACGTGCTGATTACTCAACATAACAGAAGCTTTACTTTTCATACAAGCCAGAAGAACCTGCAGTATCTTCATCAGTACCACTTCTTCTGATGCAGGATCAGTCACCTCAAATCGACAGCTAGTGACAGAATCAACTACCAAGTGCATAGCATCTTCAACATTCACAGTATTTTGGTCAATCACATCAAGAGATAAAATCTTGTGTACGGATGACAGAGCAACACTAGTGATTGGGGCACCAGTTTCGTCCGAGCGAATCACATCCAGAAATGGCTGGAGATAAATGGCAGGGTTGATAGTATGCCACTGATGTGGCCACGAAAAGATTTGCTTCCGTAATGCTTTCAATGATTGAATTAGGGAATGCTCCAGCTGATCATCACCTGACATATAACGACCCCCCCATCTTACATTTCTCCTCATGACAGCCAATACAGCACCAATCTCTGAATTAATCATGCATGATAGAGTAGCTTTATTAGAATAGGCAGTATCACAGTCCTCAGGTTCCTCCTCAATTGAGTTGATTCCGGTTTGCAGCTTTAGACGGCCCATCTTTGAACAATATTTGTTGTATTGAACCTATATCTAGCAGTATATGCTGACTGATATAAATGCAGAGGAACCTAGGCAAAGCATACAACATAGATAAAAGCAAGGCACAGTTATAAGGTATTTTCACATATCAATTAAGTTGAAAAAGGGGGGAGCAAAATAAAAAGAAAAACAATTACCATAGAGAAGCAAACTGCAAAACATTTCACAAGGATATCAAATTTAGTGAGACAAGCAAGCTAGTATGCGTAAACTTATAAAGCAAAAGTGTATGTAGCTAGCTCAAGCTTCTGTATGTAGCTCGCTTATAGTTATTTCCATCAAAGAAATAGAGGTAAGTGTTCAGTCTCTGTGCAGCACACACTCTCCAAAGGTAAAATCCCTATACGCATTTTCATTACGTTCTGCACTTTTAGGACATTCCGAGGACTAGGATGCAGCGACACAGCAGTTCTGTACTGTGAAACCGAACAATAACATCTTAGGACAAACTTCCATTCCATGGAACCGAGGTAGTATTCTCAAAAGTTCCACACAAGCGCATCCAGATAGAAAATCTAGGTCAAATCCTCAATTTGATAATCTAAGTCAAACCCTCCTAATCAAACACCCCAAAAACACGATTAAAAATAACGAAATTGAGATCCAATCCAAAAAATAAGCCGATATAGTACTTGAGGCGTTATTTGGACCGGATCATAGTAAATGAGCTGAGGAAAACTAAGTAAACGACGGATCATAGTTTGGCGGCCTGGAAAGTGCACGAAAAGAAATTAAACTACACGCAAGTCTTTAGCATAGTTCAGAGGGTAATTTTCAACTGCAAAATAATTAAACAAAAATAATGCGTTAAATTAAGATTCGAAATTACATTTTCCTTTGGGGGGTTTAACAGGATGTATGAACAGAGAATGAAATAACTAAAACGAAAGCACGAAGCAAAAACTGTAGAGAATGGAACTGCGCAAAGGATTTTGGAGATCCATACAGAAGAATGGCGTACCTTTGTGGATCCAAAAGACTGAGAGTCTGGGACTCGTCCGGGAAGTTGGGGGAAGGGGGAGGGGGGGCCGGACGAGGAAAAGCAAGAACGACTTTGACAGAGCACAAATAAAATGAAAATTACGAGGGAAATTTTGTGAAACTACCTGCGGGAAATTATTTTCACATCGGAAAATCGAAAATCGCATGGCAAAGGAAATTATAAAAAAGTTATTTTATAAATTGAAAAAACTTAAGATATAGCTAATAAAGTCACAGCTATTTATAAGTTTTTTTAATTCTCTTGCAAAAGTTCAAGAGAAATGGAGTTTCACATTTTTTTAAAAAAGAAAAAATCAGAATGAAAATCTTATGTTGAGATGGATATTTTTTCTGCAACTTTTTAATATTTATAATAAGAAATTACAAAACTAATTCATAGAAAATAAGGGATATATTTAAGGTACTAGTTTTCAAGTTACTATTCAGTTTTTTTATGTGTTTTGATATACAGATATAATTTAAGGAGATCAAAATAAAATAAATCATTGGTGTTACCGTGTTACCACTGGTTGGTTTTAGATGGAGGAAAAAAAAATGATTTTCCACTTTCTTTATTATTATTTTCTTTTTTCTATTTCAGATAATCTCTTTAAGACATGGTCCTTCAGATCCATTCCTACAGAGTAAATCTTGATCCCGTACACTATACCTTCAAAATTTTTCCTATACAAAACTGGTTAAATCACTGACTTTTCACAGAAAGATGTAGCCCTAAATGATTGTTTACACTTATAAGGTGTAAAACCTTAGACTTTGAAAGAAGTGATATTTCAAGACAAAAGTTTTTATCACTTAGGCCAACTCCTTGGAGTTTTTATCATTAATTCACGCACTGGTAAATCTAACTTTAAAAGAAATAAAAAGATAAATTAAATAAAGTTAATTAAAACAGACAATGTCCAAACTTTCTCAAGAACTATTTCCAAATAAATGGACTCTGTCCAACCTCACCTCGCTGGTCTATCCCATCTCTTTTTCCAAACAAAAAGTAATAAAGGGACCTAGATCCCAAAAATAGCAGCCTTTTTAAAAAACCAAAGAAGACCGGTTCAAGAGTTATGATATGGTCGGGTCTGGTATTCAAACTTCAAAGTGACTAGGACCCATTTATTGTTTGGGCCCAATAACTGGGTCCGCATTTAACTTGTATGGGTCTGGGTCATCATCGGGAATGATTGGAACCCATTCGTCTTTTAGGCCCACTGACTGATCCAAACTAGCCCATTTTTCTTGAATGACGTTTCAAGTACTTAATTTCAGTATTATGAACTGCGAGCGAAGTTTGATCAATCAAGATGATGGCTAGTCTAACAGCACTTGGCTGTCATGCACATCGAAGCTACATTCTTGTGTGCAACACGAGTTTATAAGATTGTATTAGATTTTTACAAAAGCTATCCAAAAAGCACCAATTACCTTTTGGTGGGGAAGATTTCTAATCGACAACTGCGGAGGCCACAATCTTGATAGATGCAAAATCTTCCACATAAGTATGTATTAAGTATGTATTAATTCTGCTAATTTAGCTCTCTATACTCACAACTGCTCTTTCTTCTGAGCACTCCCATCTCTTTTTCACCCACCTTTTGGCTTATTAATTTCCACTAAAAGTTTGATGTAAAAATAGAATGATTTGTCATTTGAATTTTCAACAATAATATGTGACACGATCCGTGAACCTATCATGAACACGATACAAAATTGACTATTTGGATTTGATATTAATAGGTTCGGATCAAAATGGATTGACCCGTTAATACATTATTTATAAACAGGTCAACCCGTTTAACCCGAAAGCAACCCGTATTGACCCACATTTAGATTTTATTTCAAAATTACAATTTTATTATTGTTAAATTGTAATATTGCTATTGTTCAATATGCTTATGTTTTTATTGTTGGGATTGTAATTCTAGATCTATGCTCATATTAGTTACTTTAGAATTTGTAATATTAATTTTATTATATGTTAAAATTTTAAAAATATTGATTTTTTTTGTTAGTAGGTAGAGATAGTGGCTACTAATAAATATAGATTTTAACTTTTATGTGAAATTATATTAATCAGATCAAATAAATTATACTTATTAGTTTAACCCGTTTACATTAAGCAAAATTAAATGAGTCGTGTTGTGTTAACATATTTTTAATTAATAATTAACAAGATAAAAAACGGATAATACAACACGATCTGTTATCTAAATTAGTTGAGTTAGAATTTGAAATTAAATTTGACACATTTAGTTAACCGGGTCCGGTTCGGATTGATCTAAATAACCTAATGTTTATGACTTGACACTATGAACATAGCCCGAAAATACGAATTACCAACCCTAATACGGCATGCCTTCCATCATAAGAAGTTGCACTCGACCAATGCAAAAATATCATACATACCAGTGAATGTCAATTGTTGGATCATGTAGATTATAGACCGGCATACAATACAGCTAGCCGCTCTACTTAGTCTCATTTCTCTGCACAAATCAGCTGCGCTCTCTACTAGTAAAGTGATTCTCTAAAACTTGGCCGCCGCTCTGCCTAATTATTTTCTCTGCATATCTTCATTACATAAGTAGTAAACTGCGAATTTACAAAAGTGAAGCTCGGGCTGACCTAAGTATATATAAAGCTCCTACATCTAGCTATATGGTTATAGTTTCCCAGGGCCTGCACTTCCTAATCCTAATCCTCAAGCTGCTATCCTTCACCGTTCCCCGATCCACAATCTCACAACATTGTCTTCGCGGTGCCTGCTCATACGGTAAAATTGCAAAGGGTTAGTCCACTATTCATTATTTCACTCTTAAGAACAACAGGTGAAGGTGAAACCTAACATTATTTCAATTCTCCACAGCACATACAGATAAGGCGTTTGAAGGAGGAAATTAAAACATTCCTTTTCTTCTGTATTTCTTATAAAGAGTTCTCAGTATAATTAATATTTAAGTTTTAGGTTGTCACCTTCCTCCAATGCTCTGGGTCCATCTTCAATGAGGTGACTTTAATACTCTGTACTGCCATGGCCCGGGCATAGTCTGCTGTACCACAACTATTCCCGTTCTTAGCCACAAACCTCTTATAAGTAGTCAGACTCCCACTCCTCCCCACCTCCTGAACCTTGTCCAGAAAATAAGTAATAGGCTGTCCACACGGGTCAGAACTCATGGGTCGGGTATTGAAGGTGAAAGGTCCATTACTCCAACTCCGCCATGTCTTGAAGGTCAACAGTGGCGTCTGCAAATCCTTAGCCGTCAACAATGACGCGTAGATCTGAACAGTGTATCCCCATGCAATGGTTACTGACCAGTTACGCCTGTGGTTGTAGCAAAAACTTTGCTGTAGAATTCGTCTAGGGTCGATCCGGTATGCGCGCATGAGGGATTCCACCGACTCTATTTGAGTCTGGTTGGGAAACATAGGTTTCAAGTAGTCAAGGTGGTGGAGCGACAGAAGCGGTGCTAATGGGTGTGCTGATAGAATACCAAACGGATCCCCTCTGATATCAAACTGAGAAAAATAGAATATGGCCAACAGGGTCACTTAACATATAATAACATCCACAGACAAACAATGATTAATTAGTGACATCCACAACATAATTGTTCAACATGCATAATCACCAGTGATAATGCGCCAGCATATTGACAATTAATGCTGAGAAATCCAAAAAGACAAATTATCAAAACATTCAATTTCCATTGTCCAAGACGAAGTAGAAAAGTAGAGAACATATTTTTCACATGCGAACACGACAGATAAATTTATTTATTTATTTTTATTTGACATGTCAAGGATGTGTAGTTTTGAAACGTACGGCGAATCCTTCCTCCCTACTACTCTGAAACAGTCTGAAGACCACAGAAAAAACCTATGTACGACGAACCAAACAAGTGCTTTTTTTCCCATTGAGTTCAAACAAGTCTTAAGAAACATGCTAGCTGTACCCATCCGAGGACAAGACTAGTTTATATCAGGTGCGATAGCAATACACCTCCCCCCGTTTATATCAGTCTTGTTAATAAACCTCCCCCCGTAAAAAATTTTAAATTCTGTTTCATGTTCAGAGTTAGATCTAAAAACCCTTTACAATTTATTTGTTCAGCAGACAGACATGCTGATTCATATATTTTTGCAACGTGCCGCTAGCTTATTGTAGGCTTTGTTTCTTGGGCCTTGAGACGACTCTATGAGTGTCTTTTGGCATCCGAAGATCCCAATGCCATGTATAATAGTTATATTTGATGACTCACTATGCCGTTGCATTTGCTCACCCGTAAAATAAATATCACGGACAGGTAGTCAAGTCTTGTTAGACCAAATCATCTGTATCTACTATCTTTTGAAGTTGTTACACGAATTTGATTTCCAAATAAACATATTAAACAAATTTGCAATTAAAATATTTATATAAATAATCAAAAATCAAATTTATAAACTTGACGTGACATCTTGAATCACGTAAATTTATAAATGTATTTATAATATAAACATTTTTCTTAATAAACATAGTAAGATCAACTTCTCCTTCCTTGCGGCCTCAGTTCGTAATTAGATATTTTTTTCCAGAACCAAAACCAATTGTCGGTAGCCAAGGCGATGGCATCAAATAATAAAAACATTGGAATATTTAACACGTGACAGAACTCTCAGGATATATATCAAGCCCTAAATAAGGACAAGAAAAATGTTACGCTTATCTCTTATCACTTATTCTTGGAGTTACTGCTGTATTTTTTATTTTTATTTATTTTTTTAATAATATTATGATCTTTTTATTAAAAAATACGTGTAAAAAATAAAAAATAATAATAGTATAACTAACCGTAGTAGCTTCCAACAACAGCGGTGGCCGTAGAGCCACCGATATTATTTTAATAATAATTTAAAAAATATTTAAAAAAATTATTTTTTAATACTTAATTATAAATAAATTATGATATAATTGTTATTATATCATTTTCTTGTTAAAGTAAAAAAGAAAAAAATGTAAACACATCTATAACTAATAATGACTCCGTCCTTAAAAACGCTTGCATCCCGCCACGTGTTAAAAGAAAAAAAAAAAAAAAGAACAAAAAGCGTACCTGGTGGAACCCACGCTGCTTGGTGAGAGGCACACCGAGCTCGCTCACACATGCCCACACCCTCTGATCAGAGCCGTAGAAAGTGTAGTACCGATCAAGACAACCGTCGAAAACTTTGACCAGCTGAGCCGCAAGTGGGTAACTGATGGCGAATCCACCGCCACCGAAAGCCATATCGTACGAGTGCAGCGTGTCTTGCTCCACGCTCTCCGAACTCCCTCCAATGTAGTACATCTGATTGTGATCATAACTAGCCAAAACCGAAACTAAGTTATCAGTGAAAAACACCGTATCATCGTCTCCCATCACGAACCACCTCACGTTCGGTAACCCGAGCTTGTAACTTTCTGAAACAATTCGGGCGATCCGAACGGCCGATTGGGAGCTCAAGTATTTGAACCTGCTCCAATCCTCCGATACTCTGTACGGGACGGAAACTACGCCTTGCCTGGATACGTTTTCTTCGGGTTTCTCGTCGAGCCAGACGAAACCGCGGGTGGTGTTGGTGTCCCACCAGAGTTCGCCGTACCGACTGCGGTTGCGCCACGTGTGCACTGTGCCGGCGAGACCGAAGAGGAGGTGGGAGATGTTGGTGGGCCCGAATTTCCTGTCAGATACGTTTCGGGATAAATGGTCAGGGAAGGAGAACCACCGGGTCCTGGTCGAGAAGGCAGAGTGGAGAGCGAGGGAAATCGACGCGACTAGGCAGACTATGAGGCCTAATCGCATTAAGAGCACGAAGAAATCGGAGGGCTTTTCTGGAAAAGCGAACAACTTTGGAGCTTTTGGCGGGTCCTGACACGGTTCTGAGCGAGTCCGACTCATCTTCGCCTTCGTAATTTTTTCTCGAGCGTTTAAAAAAAAAGAAATTCAAGCGCGCTTAGAACCCCAGATGAATGATGATCAGAGAAACTTTCCCGGCCTCCAGGTGACGCCACAAGTTGCGATTTCGTCAAGATCCTCTTTGTTTTGTGCTGATCATCCCAGAAAGTTTAATGAAGCCCCTAGAGAAATCTCAATTGCTGACACCATCCAGCATCACCGGAAAAGTTTCTCATTTATGCCCAGAGCCCGAGATCCTGATTCTCTGCGTTTGATTTCCGCTACGGATACCTCGGTTGTCTCCTGCGTTAGGGAAAGATGTTATCGTCCACGCTTTTAGTTCCAACACGATAAGAGGGAGAGCAGAAGGATCTATAACGAAAACTGAATGAAAATAGCGAGTAGTTATTGTACTGTTTTTTTTTCTTTTTGAAAAAAGAAAATAACTTTACGTATTGAAACGTCTGGAGCAAAACCAGATTTTAGGCAAGTTTGGGAATTTTCAAAAATAACTACGTTAATTAGGTCGTCGTATTCATGGTAAGGGGATCAAAGAGACCAATATCATCGCTATTTTCTTGCGCGATACAAATATAAGGCTTTTTTCAGACTAATTAATGGATTTTCATGCACCATGACTTTACATCGTATCTTGCATGATATGGGTATATTGTATAGTGTCCAGCACTTTGATGCGTGTTGTCGATTCCCTTCTATTCTATTTCTATGAGTATCTAATGCCGAACCAAAATACAATATTCGAGGTAACAGAGAACACCGTTTGATGACTAATCAAAATTACACGGATTATATTTTCTGAAAAAGAAAATTAAAGGGATTATTGGGCCTGACTGCACTTAGTGATGGATTTATTAGGTTAGGACCCATATGTATTGACCGACGTAAAATTTGGAGTCAAGATTGAGTTGGTGCTACTCTCATATCGCGAGACGAGGCCTTCCTGAAAGCCCATCACCCACGCTTCTCTGGTTTTTTTTTTTTTTTTTTTAAGATGACAGTATGAAGTAGAAGTAATATAAGAATTAAGGAAAATGCTGGGATCTCACTGGGGTCTACTTCTGGGTTTTTTCTGTTTTTTTTTTTTACTTAAGATAAGTATTTTTTTAATAATATTATGATTTTTTTAAAATACTAAAAAGTGTTAAAAAAATACTTGTAAAAAATAAGTTAAAAATAGAAACACACAAAATCAATTAGCGATATCTCCAGCAGTGGTTGTAGAGTCATCCAAGAATTAAAGATCGATTAAAAACAGGGGGCTGAAATTAGTGGCCAAAATACCCTATCTACCATTTAAGCCATTATGCCATTTTAAAAAAGAGAAATATTTGAGTCATAAAAAAATATCACAAATTAATATAAAACTTAATGTAGTATTAAAATTTTTTTTATTATAAAATATATTTAACTTATCATATAAAATCATGTTAATTTATAAATTTATTTTTATTAAAAAAATTACTGTATCAACTATCGAATATCCCATGTATGGAAGTATTCTATGGAAATTTGGGTCGTTATTGACGGTTATGATCAGTTTAACAACCGTGGTTCTTGACTATCGAAAAATCCGCAATATTGGAAGGAAAATCTGCATCCACATATAAAATTATAATTAAGGGATTAATCAACCGACACTGAATCAAACCGACTTGGCCGTCTTAGCATCAACTGATATTAATGTTGAAAAGTTGAAAAAAGTAAGTCAATGAAACTTCTAAGAGCCGTGCTATATACAATCCTATAAGGAGGATTGTATTGCAAACCCATATATGAAAGGATCAAATTGTCCTACTTTTAGACTTGAATTGACTATATTATCCCTCCTTCGTCTACAACCTAAACCAAAACATTAATTTGAAACTGGAATATGATTTTGGCCACTGCACGCGCTCTAACAAATTTCCACTATTTTCCTCAAGGTTTTCCTCAATGTTTCTACAACCTCTTTGGCCAACATTGACGCAAAGTACAGCTCCATTGTTCCATTGTTTTTCTCAAGTTTTTTTTTTTTTTTTATTCCCCTTTCATATTATTTTGATAACTTTTCTTTATTTTAATTTATGTTTTTGGAGCCTGATAGTGGGTTTGAAATGTGGATTTTGGGTGATTAATTTAAACAATAGTGGGGCTCGATTGCTTGAACTGGAACCGTGGGGTGAGGGGGACTGCGTTGGTTAATTTCATCTAGGTATGGGGGCGATTTCATCTGGGCGAGTTCCTTGTCACTTTTCTTTCGAAAATTCAATTTCATTATATCTAAAGAGGACTGATTTGTTCCCTATAATGAAACGCAATGTTTCATTTATTAAACGAAACATTGCGTTTTATTAAGCTTGCGATGTTCGGAGACTGCAATAAGAATAATTCAACTTCTAATTACATAAAAATATATATATATATATATATATGTAATGAATTATTTAAGACAATAATGATTATTTACGATAAAAATAAATTTATTTCAATAAAACGTAATTATTTTAATAAAAAATAACTAATCACAAATAAATAATTTTCTTATAGTATTAATTACCTGTCTTTGGCAGCAACGATGCGCCCAGAGCATGCATGCATATTAATATGCTTGAGAGTTGCCTTAAAAAATTAGTGCGTCATCCTAGCTATATCTGCATGCATAAGATCAACTATCGAAGGGAAACCAATTTATCATTGTTTTGATCCAGTCCGCTAGCTAGAAAAGACTGGGCTAATAATTAATATACGTCTTTGATCTTTAATAACTAAAATTTAAAGGAAAATATTATTTTGACACCTCATTTTGACACCTTATTTTGATATTTCATATATTTTAATGTTTTTAATTTTTTAATTTACTTAATAGTTAATAAAATAACTATTAGTGTATTTATATTTTTTTAAAAAAAATATGAATAAAAATAAGAAAATAAATTTGTGTTAGGTGGCACGCCAGTGGTCAATTCTGGGTGACAACCTAGCACTGCTCAAATTTAAATGTCTACTAAACTTATATTTTATAGTTCCATTCATTAAGTGTCGTGTTAATATATAGACAAATTCTATTCATCATCTAATCTATGCCACACATCACACGTAATTTGTTATTTTTTAATTTCTTAGCAAGTATATGGTCATGTAAGGATGATGAGTAGAATAATTTAATTAATTTAGTTTGAATAAAAATAAAAAATAAAATAAATATAGTGTACGTATAAGATGATGAGCAAGACAATATAATATATATATATATATATATATATATATATATATATATATATATATATATATATACACACACATACACACCGAATGACCAAATATCAAACCCCACTCGGTTTGTCAGTCGGCAAAAATGTCTAATTAATTGTTTCTTACGCTCCATTATGAACCGATAATAAAATATTAGCCAAATAAAAAGCCATTTTCTAAGCCCTCTCTTTTGTTGTTTTGTAATCAAGTCATAAACATTAATGATCAGAACCAGGCATCGTGTTTTTGTTTTCAACTTTCCTTCTTCCACAAGTTGAGAAAGAAGACATTGAGGATATATATATATATATATATATATATATATATATATATATAGTATCTATACTAGTAGTAATGAAACGTGCAAGGGATGTTTGCCCGGTGGAAAGAAAATATATATGCTAATTTTATATATATATGAACTATAGATAGAAATATAAATAAGACACCTTCATTATAAAAAAGATTATATTTTCCTACAAATCCATGAATCATATAGTAAAAAAAAGTTATAACTTAATTGGAAAAAAGAATAATAAATTACGAAGAAAGAAAACAAATAATATATACAAGAACCATAGTAATATATATGCTAAGAAGTTTGATATAAGTTTATAAAATGTAGTTTGATTTAAATTTTAAATAGGAAGTAAAGTTCATAAAATTATACTAAAATATTAGTTAATCAGCATATTTCTTTTCCTTTTGCAGAATCAATTGATAAGATATTAAAATTCTTATGGCGTTGTTGCTTCATCTAGTCTATATCTGCACGAAGTTCGATTATCCATTCTTTTTCTGAGACTTTTTTTGCCATAGTTTTCAAGAATGGTAAATGGTCCTGTAAAAAAAAAAATGTTTTGATTTGTAATTGTATTATTTGAATTGAAAGAGTTAAAAAAATGTAATATTATATTACCTTGCTAGTATCATTCATAAAATAAATTGCTGAATAACCCAACACTGCATTATATTTGAAAAATTAATTCCACACAACTCAAATTTTATAGAATATATTTGAAAAAATGGCTCATTATGGAAGAAAAGAAAAAACAACATCTCATTATAAGAAAGCAAAAAAAAAAAAAGAGCCAAAACACAGTTGATAAAAAAAGTAAACAAATTTGCAAGCAAAAAAAAAAAAAACGAAACAGCCAAGAAAATATTCACAAACGCAAAAACCATTATATTTTCCATAAATGTGCAAATTACAAAACCCAACACTACACATGAAAAAAACGAATCATAAGAAAAGAAAAAACAAAAAAAGCATTACTAATGATTCAACCAAAACACAAGCTTTACAAGAAGATGAAAGCAAAAAGGCCAACACTGCATTATAAAAACAAAAAAATACAACAATGCTTTATACTTGAAAAATTAATTTCACACAACTCAAACTCTATAGAACAGATTTAAAATTTTTTTATCTATACCAACAAAGACTAACTTTACAGCAAAAATGCAAATACAAGATTGCATGTGTAAATCATAGAACCAAAAACAAAAACCAACATTACATTATGAAAAAAAAAGATAGAACGCTCGATCATAAGAAAGATTATATTTTCTTAAAAATTTATAAATTACAGATAATAATACAACCAAATACAAACTTTCAATACTGCATTATAAAAAAATATTATATTTTATCACCAATATTTAAATCACACGTGCAAAAAAAGCTACAACTCAGTTAAAAAAATACAAAGGACAAAAAAATCTATCTTTTCACACAAAAAATACAGAAAATTGAGAAAATATAAACCCAAAACTAAAAAAATACAAAAACTCGAAGACCAACAAATATTACAAAAAAAAGATACAACATTGGATTATAAAAAAGATTATATTTTCTCGCAAATGCATAGATCACAGATAATAATACAACCAAATACAAACTTTACAGTACTGCATTATAAAAAAGATTATATTTTCTCACAAATATTTAAATCACACATGCAAAAAAAGCCAAAACTAAGTTGAAAAAAATACAAAGGACACAAAAAATCTATCTTTTCACGCAAAATATAGAAAATCGAGAAAATGCAAACCCAAAACCAAAAAAATATGAAAACGTGAAGACCAAAAAACATTTAACAGCATAAAAATAAACACCAATAAGCTATTTTTTTAGCAAAAAATACCAAAAATCGAGAGTATCAAAACCCACAACATACAAACAAATATATTTAGCTGCATGAGAAAAAACTCCAACACTAGATTATAAAAAATATATATATAAAAAAAAACCAACATTACATCACAAAAAACCAACATTAAATCACATACAAAAAAAGCCATAACTAAGTTGAAAAAAATACAAATGACACAAAAAATCTATCTTTTCACACAAAAAATACAAATAACCCATAACATACAAACTCAAAACATACAAAGGAACAACATATCTCTAGATCCGAAGAGAAAAAACAAACAAGACCGCCAAAAAAAAAATGACAAAAAATACAAAAAATAATATGAACAACCGACTATATACAAACTCAGATCATACAAACCCATAAAAAAAATATTTTCACCAAAAATGCGGACTAACAGCAGGAGAAAAAAAACCCATAGAACAACCCGATTGAAATTACAAAAGAACCCAGAACATGTAAAAGGGAAAAAAAATCTCATAGATCCGAAGAGAAAAAACCAACAAGACCGCGCAACAAAAAAAAAAAGATAAAAAATACAAACAAAATTATGAACTACCGACAATACACAAACTCAGATCATACAAACCCATAATTAAATATATATTTTCACCAAAAATGCGAACCAACAGCAGGAGAAAAAAAAAATCCCAGAAACAAAATCTCAACAACCGACAATATACAAACCCAGATCATACAAATCTATAAAAAATATATATATTCACAAAAAAACGTGAACCAACAATAAGAGAAAAAAAAAACCCACCGAACAACTTGGACGAAAATAAAGAAGAACCCAGAACATGTAAACAGGGAAAAAAATTCCATAGATCTGAAGAGATAAAACCAACAAGACCGCACAAAAGATTTTTTTTTTTTGACAAAAAATACAAAAAAATTATGAACTACCGACAAAACACAAACCCAGATCATACAAACCCATAAAAAGTATATATTTTCACCAAAAATGTGAACCAACAGCAGGAGAAAAAAAATCTAGAAAAAAATCTCAACCTTGCAGAGAATAAACTTGAAGAGACACCAACAGAAGTTAAAATACGAAGAGAAGAGAAAAGACGAAGAGAAACAACCAACGGAAAAACCAAGAGAAAATGGAAGAAAAAAGAAGAAAGAGAGAGATGGAGAAAAGTCGAATAAGAGAATATTGAAGACAAATAAAAAGATGGAATGAAACAAAACAAAAAAAAAGTAAAACTTGCGGCCCATCTGACACTACTATAGTAAAAATTAAGAACAAACCATCCCTTTGTAAACGGATACAAAAGAAGAACATAAAATAATAAAAAAGACAAAATACTAAATACTAAAAAAATAGACAAAATGCACAGAAGACGATAATTTTACTGTTTATCTCTATCACCACTTATTATATATAGTATAAATATCTGTAGCAGATAAATTTGGAAGGTATATTTAATGAAGTGAGGCCAGTATAGCCTTCATAGGTAGGTTAATCATTTTGATAACAAAATTATTATATATAAGCCTATTCTCTGATTGTTTGTTTAGTTTTTGGAATTATGCATGAAACAGTGACCTAGCGTTTCTTATAGTTGGTTTAGATTGATGAGAGAGTTTTAGATTAAAGATGAAAGTTAAAAAAATATTATTAGAATATTATTTTTTAATATTATTATTATTTTAAAATTTGAAAAAATTAAATCGAGATTGAAAAAATTGAATTATTTATTATATTTTGTGCCAAAATTTAATAAAATTGTAATGATAAGATGAGATAAAACAATTTTCGAATCTAAGCAAGCCTTAACTTTCCTTTAATATTTAAATATATATATAGATTCTCTAATCTCAGATAAAGGGCTCTCTTGACCATCGAGGAACAGAAACCTCTATTAATATGTGATGATCTGGTGCATTAACCCTAGCAATTTAACAGCCGCACATGCAATCTATACTATCCAATCTCATGCTGATCAGCCGAAGGTTTAATTACGATGGTAAGAGTGACGTACAATTACAAAATTACTAAAGAAAACACTTCCACCCCCAAAAAGTTCACATGATTCGCAATGATCTTGTCTGATGCACTGCTTAATTAATTTCACTGCGATTTTCAGTTCGGTTACACTGTGTAAAACTGAATTAAACTGAACGGATCTTCTAATTGATATATAATATATATCATATAATATAAACACATGACATACATAAACACATATATACATTACAACAAAACTGTTTATATAGTACTGTAAATTATTTTTTGTTAAGATGAGTCTATTTTCATTACAAATAGTTATTTTTGTTGCAAATAACTTGTCATAATTATCTGTTTTTCTTTGCATATATATCACTATAAGAAATCTGCTTATTTATAACCAGTTATTTTTTGTCAAAATGAGTCTATTTTCTTTACAAATAATCATTCTTATCACAAACAACTTGTCATAAATGCTCATTTTTATTATAGTGTATATATATATATATTATCAACCATATATATATAGACACACATACGAGATAGACAGAACGTGTGCAATAAAAACTTAAATGTAGGGGTGTAAAAAATATCGAAAAACGGGTTTAATAGGACCGATGGGTTCGGTTCGGTTTATAAGTGGTCCAGTGTGGTACTGGTTTTTCAGAATCAAAACCGGTTCTAAACCGGTGTAGTACCGGTTTTCATATTTTGAAAACCGGTTTAAACCGAACCGGATCAATATATATTTATAATTTTTTATATTATATATAATTTTTTTATATTATATTATATATATTAATAATTAACTTGCTAATTAATATAACATGAAATTATAATCTTATTATTCAAGCCTATTAATCTTATAATTTATAATATAATATTAATATAATATAAAATTTTAATCTTAAACA
The DNA here is from genome assembly GCA_029856935.1 of Cyclocarya paliurus. Classification (NCBI taxonomy): domain Eukaryota; kingdom Viridiplantae; phylum Streptophyta; class Magnoliopsida; order Fagales; family Juglandaceae; genus Cyclocarya; species Cyclocarya paliurus. Next base: position 1,928,242 of record JARVXP010000207.1, on the reverse strand, counting down.
TAAACATTAATATTAAGTTATTAATATAAACTTACTTTTGATATATATATAAATGATTAATACATTTTTGGCATGATGAATTATAATATATATTCTTTCTGTAAATATATTTTTACACATTTGATCATATATATCTATATAAAAACTCTAGAACTTATATATATAGACTATAATTAATTTCTATACTATACTAGTATGTGTTAATTATTATAAAATAATATATTTATACTATAATATAAATAGATTAATAATTTGGTATATGTAAATATTATATTATTATTAACATAGAAAATCTGTAAAATTGAAAAACTAGACCAAAACTAAAAAAATTAAAAATTTCGATTTCGTTAATGAATCGGTCCGATATCAGTTCTTAAACTTTTAAAATCGGTGTGGTTCGATCAATCGGTTCTAAAAAATATACCAAACCAGATCAAATCAGACGGCTATGCCCCGGCTTAAATGCTTATTTGTTTAAGAGCAATGCTACACAACCTCTACATATCATATTTTAAAAAAAATTTAATTTTTTTAATATTTAAAAAAAAATTGAATTTATTCTTTTTAAACTAATTCAATTATTCTATTCATTATTTATATATTAAATATTTGATAAAAAAAAATAATAATAAAAAAATTAAAAAAAATATAATGTGTGAAGGTTGCGTAAATAGTTAAAAATTATGTAGATTTTTTCTTTGTTTAAATTGGGCGCAGCCTTATGCTTTGACTTTTTATATGACGTGATATGGAAGGAAAATCCTCAAGATTCTGATCAACAGGCTCACTGCACGTACGAGAGGAAATATCAAAAGTATTAAAGTGACCGGAATTTTAATCATCTGTTTTCTACGGAACGGAATTCTTGGCATCTTTCAAGTGAATTAAGTAAATTATTGTTCAAATTAATTAGTAAACTATATTTATTCTTCACTACATCAATTACTTTATATATATAACATATTTTAATTAGAGTCTTTCAAAGTGAAGAGTGGTTGACATAAAACGCTCTTTAAATATTAAAATTGTGTTTTTATTATCAATTTTCGTTTTAAAAAAAATATAGTTTTCAAGGGTACCTAATTTCTTTCTCGCAGCTTAACAAAAATGCCTCTTCTGAAGTTAAAAAAAAATGTATATTTCCGCGGCATGGCTTCACTACATAGAGAATTCGTTTAATAAGCTTCATATATTCACATAATTTGGTCCTTTTTCATGATGCATATTAATGGATCGATCTGATCACTATTTTATCAAATAGATTTCATAGAACTTAAATCTAACCATGCTATCAAAATCGAAACTTTCAGCCATGCATGATCTCATGTAGATCAAATTAATGATAATTATAGTGCGTGCAGGTCATTAAACGTACAACATTATATGTTTTCTTAGTTTTCTCACATAAATGACCACACGTTAGTTGTTTTCACGCATGCATGCGGATCAACTCAAATCAAATGCGTGACAGTCGCTGAAGTAGGACCCCGGCCTGTCATTGCAAAAGTAATACCCTGGTCCCGACTCCCCGTATATAACGACGACTGTGTATGAAATCAGCTAAAAGTCAAGAGAAAAGTTTCCACGAAATAGCCAAAGGAAAGCTGCAAACCCAAAAGGCAAAGTAAGTTATTACACGACCTTTTCGGCTGAGCTTTTTCTCTTGCGCTCATAGATTCTCAAGTTGCTCTCATGTATTCATTATGAATACGGATCAGATGTATTCCTGAACCATATATCTCTGATCACTCTTTAAGATCAGAAGCTTCCATCAAAACCCCATTCCTTTCTTTTTACCCTAGTTTACCAGTACCTTTACGGTCAAATAATCATGGAAGAAGCTCAGTTATGGTCGTATTCTCAACCATCAATGAATTATTTTAACAATTCATGGGAAGAAAAGGCTTTTGCAGAAGATGCAGCCGGGCCTCTTGGGAGATGCGTATGGCCTCCGAGATCTTATTCTTGTAGTTTTTGCAGTAGAGAATTCAGGTCTGCCCAAGCCCTAGGTGGTCACATGAATGTCCATAGAAGGGATAGGGTAAGGCTGAAACAATCTCCTTGGCCCCTCAATGATGAAGCCTGCCATCATCAAAATCAAGATCCGAATCATTCTAAGTCACTCGGTGTTAAGTTTTCAACCGAGCTCTGCAAGTTTCGTCTCGATCGAGACCCTAAATCTAGCCCCACTACTGTTGCATCAGGTGCTCTATCGCCTTCAAGGGTTTCAGCCTTAAATACTCCAGAAAATTTTAGAGAACAAATTAGTACTGTTGCATCTGCTGATCAGTCGACGTCTTATATTTCTCAATCTTGGTCTGATTCCGCGGGGGTTCGACTTCTCAGTATCTCGTCAGAATCAAAACCAGGAGTGGAAAATAATCTAAGGGAAGAAGATCACTCTATATATCTGGGAAATGCTGATTATGTTGAAACTGAATTTTCTGTCGGCAGGAATTCGTTTGTTAGCCAAAACCGACCAACTGGGTCTTGTGGGGTTGAGGCAGTCAGTTGCAAACGACCAAAGAGTGCTGTTTCTTCACTGTCGTTCTTTCTGAAGTCATGTTCAGATGATAGATGCCACCTTCAGTCAAAGGCAACTGGAGTACTCAAGCCTAACATCATAGAGGACTTGGATCTTGAGCTCAGGCTTGGTAATCCACCTAAACTGAAGTAGGGTCAGGTGCAATTTTATGTACCTGCTCAAGTTACATTATTTTGTTTAATGAATGGATAATCGTTAATGTTTGTTTCTCTTTCCTTAATTCCTAGGTAGCTATTTCTTGATGTCGATCTTATGGCTAACAGGCAGTGGCTACGTACTCGATCTGCATATTTTGGAATTTTGAATGAAATGAAAAGCTTAATTTTAAAAAACGAACCGATCACTTATTATATATTCTTAATTAATTATAATATTTTCAATAACGAGGAGAGATCATGAATATAGCAAGCTCCTAGCTGTACCTCATTCAAAATATGCAAAGCTTCAACTTCGAACATGTGGTGCAATGATATTCTCCTTGCCAACTATATATATATGATCAAGTTGCTTGTGTTCTGTAGAGCTATATATTCCCATCTTATTTATAATTCGATTCATGAAGAACTGACATAATTTCTGAATTATCTCAATGATCGCTGTGCTATTTATGATTTTTTAACGCAAACGGGTTAATGAGGCGGGAAGCGTGATCCCGCTCTTAGATACATTAAATGCAAATTACTTAATTCAATTTTTACTGCGTGTTCAGACATGAATCAGAGAGAGAGAGAGAGAGAGAGATTTGGCAGTGCGTTTTGGAGGCGAGGCCCAGGGGTGAAAAAACTGGGAGAAGCAAGTCCTGACATGTAAAAGTCAGTACTTCAGATACATCCAAAAGACTCGAAGGTAAGGGACGTACATCTGATCACACAACGTGAATTCCCTTTTAACCTGTATCATTACAGTCGGAGAATTAAATCTATTGCCCCCGCAATTACACCCACATCTCTTCCTCCCAAAGTCCAAACGCTTCGGTTTTGCTCCAAAACTTTCCTCTCGAGACCCTCCAAATAGTCCAGTCACTCCAGTGTCCACCAACCCTATGTAATCAAATATATATATATAAAAAACAATTACATAACGAAAATTATTATTATTTTTTAGACAGAGAGAAAACGTATCACATCATTAGCAGTGCTTATATATATAAATATTTGCGTAATATTCATTGCTACTTTTGGTACTGTATATAGGGCTGCAACCCGATCAATCCGAATAGCGTTTAGGACCGACCCAACCCGACCCGGTAGACAGCCCAAAATAAGCGGCCTCGACCCGAGGACCCGAGTTTGATGAGTAATAAGTTAATAACACCTTTATTCTCGAGGGATCGAGATTGATGTGGGTGTCAAGTTTTAACCACCGAGTGAAAGCGAGAGACAAACGCAGAGAGAAAGCGAGAGTGAGAGGAACTAACAGAGGAAGTTGAAACGAAACCATAACAGAGTGGGAGAGCTCACCATGGCTGCAGCTACGTTCAACAGCGTCGTTGCGTGGATCCTGCTGGCTCTAGCCGTGGCACTCGTGGGTGACGGTGACAGTGGTGGCCACAAGAGTGCCCTGATATCAATTTGGGTTATCCTCTTAAGTGCTGCGCTTGTCACTTTCATGGTGGTTTTCATCGGACCTGCGATGAAATGGGCATTTTTTGCAAAGCTTCCAATATGGGTTTTATGGGATTCGTGGATGGTGCTTGGACCGAGCTCCTCAAGGTTGATGCAAGCAAGCTCTGCTTTTCTTCTTCAAGTTAATCGTTCGTTCGTTCGTGTAGGTTATAAGGTTTGGTTTTTTTTCGTGATGAAATCTCTGTTTTGTTCTTTTTATTTTTCTAAATTGGCATAAAACTGAGGATTTTCCTCGTGGTTGAACAATGGATCAACAATCCGTATAACATGTTCCAACTGGTGCTTTAAATCGATTGTAAGTGGTTATGACGACAGAGAGAAATGAGGGGGATGGCAGCTAGGGTTTGAGATCAATTGTGAAAACATGTAGTCGGTTTCAACGGGTTCGACTCGCAAGTTCTTTCAAATCGGCTTTCGGGTCGCACGGACGGACCGGGTTACGTACTTTTCTGCACAGCCCTAACTCATGTATACTAGCTGCTGTATATTACGATCTCAACAACCGAAGAGTACCAACGTCTATCTGTGAGACTGTGATCGATCTGTATATTGACGCCGACGGGTCCTCCCGAATACACGGTGAGTACTTGGTAGTTGGTACTGCTTGTTTTTCAACGTTTCCAGAGAAAGAAAATTGATGAAACATCGCTTTTGACATAAAAGGGTTATTTGTGTGAAAGCAATAGATACATTGTTAAGTACAGAAGGAATTTATGTTGCCCAATATATTTTTGCCGTTAAAAGGCTGCTTTAATTGTACGTGATTCTAGAGGCAAATTCTCCATGTTCTTCTCGGGTACTTCAGAAAGGGTGAGCACAGTGGAGACCAGGGAAAGTGAGGTAATTATATTTTTGTCCTCGGTTGCTGTGAAGACTGAAGAGCCTGTTTTTGTGCAACAGAGTCGTAATATATTTTTGTCTGACGTGCCGCGGGTTAAAGAGCTGAATTTTTTTTTTTTTCTGAACAGTTAGCGAGGTCTGACCGTTTGAGTGTGGCTATGCCCGAGTGACTAGTAACGTCGTGGAGTGGCTGATCTGTGCACATGCATGGGTATATATGACGTATCTCCATCTGTTTCTTTCAAAATATTTATTTAAATTTTAAACCTCGTTTATTTTTAAAAAATATTTCATTTTACCTTATATTAATTTTATCATTATAATTTTTTTAAATTTTAATATAAAATAAAATAAACAATTCAACTTTTTTAAATTTCAATACAAAACAAAATAAACAATTCAACTTTTTCAAATTCATCTCATCTTATCTAATCTAATTATTATAACTTTTCCAAATTTCAATATAAAATAAAATAAACAATTTCATTTTTTTAAATCACAAAACAAAAATAATATTAAAAAATATATTTTAACAATACTTTATTTAACTTTTTAATTTTAATATCAACTTATTTCATTTTAAAAAACAAACGAGACTATTGTGATCCTAAAGGAAATGAAGATTTTAAGTTATGAAACTTTCATTAAAGAAAGGAAAAATATAATAGAGCATTCTCATTCAGTGTTGTCGAGCATTTTTTTTTTAAAATACTTTGGGAGAAAGTTTAGAATTTTCACTTCAAACTCTCATCCAGCCGAATTCCTAAAATGAGGATTAACTATTCGGATGCTTTAGTGGTTCTCCATATTTGGAGATCCACTGTACATTCCAAATCTGATTTCGTACTTTTCCCATCGTCGATCTCACGTCTCTTTCTCTTTGACCGTTGGGTGCCCTTTTCGTTTTCGCCCCTCAGTTGCGTCCCAGCCACCATCAATGGCAGCCTCTCCATCATAAATCAATATAAGTCCTCATCCCCTTTCGGTTTCCTTCGTGGTTGGATTCTCCCGTTCTCTCTCGCACATACTAAGCTATTCAACTTCCTCCATGTTGTTTTCAGATCTCTCTTGCAATTTACATACATGTACTTAGAGTTTAGGATTTGCTATGCACTGATTTGGGGCTATTTGGTGCATTGATCTGTGAATTGCTTGCTCGAAATAACATCCTAGCTTTTTACAAGCCAGTGCTATTAGATTGAGATTTGCTATTGCTGTGAATTTATTTTTTTGGTGCCCTGATCTATTCTTGCTTGTACTGTTTTTAGATTTTGTGAGGTGTGTTACTGTTGGAGGAAGGGAAAAAATATTACCATTAGATAAAAGGACAAAAATTGTTATCGTTAGACAATGCAAATCAAATATTACCGTTGTATAGGCGGACAAAATCATATTAAAAAATATAATCGTATTGGAAATCGTAAAAAAAAATTATTATTTGTAATACTATAATAATTTAAAAGTATTATTTTATCCAGAAAAAAAATTAGTATAAAATGTTTACAAAATTAGTAGAATGTGATGCTTAAAAACAAGAGAAAAAGACAAAAGAACAGTTCATAATAATATAAATGGAAGTGAGAGAAAAAGTTATTTTTGAAAAATGATATATTTTAATTAAAATTTAAAGAAATTTATAAGAAATTAGACGGGAATGATCTTCCTCCGCTATAGATTCTAACAAACAGTACCAGTCTAAGATAAAAGCGCCTGGTCAAATGGTTCGGTTGTTACATTAATCTATTGGTATATTCTTATCCACCTTACGTGGTTTTTTTAATTAAAAAACTGGGTATTAACTATTTCTTTTTATTTTTATTTCTTGCTTAATTTAAGAATTTTCCTTGGTTTGCTTTGTTGTTAACTCCGAGCAATTATAAATTTCAATCTTTAGTCTAATTTATAAATTTATTTTTTAAATTAAATTATATCGCGTGAATGGTGTAAAGACTTTTAAATAAAATTATTGTCTAACGAATAATAACTTGCATAGGGATACAATTTGCCATTCGTGCTGATCAATCTTCATATTCATGAAACACTATCACGGCCATAATCACCAAAAAGAAGCGAGAATCCAAATAATTATTTTGTGTTATTTAATTGTTGAGGATAGTTTTTTGGGATTTGTTTTGATAGAAAAATGATCTTATTTCATCTAATTATTATAATTTTTTAAATTTTTTACATAAAATATAATAAATAATTTAAATTTTAAAAAATTTTAAATAATAATAATATTTAAAAATAATATCTTAATAATATTTTATTTAACTCATTTAAAATCTACTAATCTATCTCATATTAGCTTAAATGAAAATCCAGCCTCTTACCCTCTTGACCGGCCTTGAACGTGTACATAGAACTTATCAGTGGCGGACGAACGTATAGAAATTATCAGTATTATTGGCAATAGGCTTTTGTAGGCCCAGCCCCAACTCGACCGATGATTTGTCATCACGTTTAGGCCCGAATTAGATGTGAGATTGATCAGATCGATGGGACATGTGAAAAAAGAGTTTTATACAATTATTTTTATTTTTACGTATTTTTTATATACTTTATTAATATAATTGATTAAAATAATTATTTTATTTTAAAAAAATAATACAACCCAACATATTAATAAAATGTATAAAAAAATACATAAAAATAACAGTACATAAATTTTAATCTTAAGATCCTTACCTTTCCTTTATTTTCATGGAAAAACCCAAAAGAGGACACGTGATATTTATATTTTATTTAATGGGATTAATTATAGAGAAATTATTTATATAAATTTTAAATAGATAAATTTCATATAAGTTTTTATAATAAACATAGACCCCACCTTCAAAAGTACAAATTAATAGAATCCACTGTTTTACAAAAAAATTATATGTGACTTGTTTATTTTAAACTTGTACTTAACATTATTCTTAGTTATATATTATATGTATATGTGGAAATCACCAAATTAAAGATATAAATTTCAAGATAATAAAAGTTAGTTGCATAATTAATTAATTTTGAGAAATAATAAAAAATAGTAGTAAAAAATAATAATAAAATAATAAATACTCCACTATTCAAACTAATCTTAAAACTCTGTTTAAGTAGTGGAGTGTTATGAGAATACTGTACTACTGTTTATTATTTTATACATATATTTTTATTATACTGTATTATTATCTTTTGCTATCCTCTACGAGGAAAATATTATAAATATAAAATAATCTCACAAATAGATCCCACACACAGATGTGACACACTGCTAGTATGCCACTTGTCCCCTTAATTTTTTTTTCTCTTTTTTTCTCCCCTCTCCCCGTCCTCTCCCTGTGCCCATCATGGTGGTCGGAGATCATCTCAGAGTGGGCATAAGACACTAACAATCCAAGTGGTACCGCCGGTGTGGAGCTCACCGTAGCTCACCATGCATGTTGGCGGCTGTAGATCACATTTCGCACATTATGTACGTAATGACCGCACGCCATTAGGTGATTGGGGTGGCGGGATCTGTGCAGATGACTTGTCTATTGGTCATCTCTGGGGTTGGGACCCATCCCGGGAGGGTAGACAAGGAGAGAAAGGGGGAGGAGGGGAGGCCCGGGAAGAGGGGGAGAAAGAGAAACGTGGCACACTGCTTTATGAGATCTCTTAGTCTCTCGGCAGTCCTCTTCAATATTTTGTCATTATTATTATTTTTATTACTTTTATCATTCCGAAAAGAGTTATGATTGGCATCTCTCACTGTAGCGGTTTGCGATTTTGCACACCCTACATGGCAATTCTTTTTTTTTTTTTATCCTCTCACCCACTTGTCTCTCTCAACTCGGTCTCCCTCTCTCATCTCTCTCTCTCATCCGGCTCGTCTCTTAGTTTCCGTCTCTTCCTTTCATCAGCTCTCTCTCCTCCCTCACCGTCTCTCTCTCATCCTCTCGGTCTCTCTCTCTCAGTCCGAGCTCTCTATCTCCTCGACTCTCTCTCTCATCCCTCACCGTCTCTCTCTCATCCTCGGACTCTCTCTCTCCTCGACTCTCTCTCATCCTCTCATTCTCGGTCACTTTCTCGCATTCTCATTCTCTCTCATCGTCCCTCTCAATATTCAGAGTTTGAAACGTGGAAAGGAAAGGAAAGTGAGTTTTATTATGAGGGTATTTTGGTCATTTTATAATGGTGTGGGTCGACTGAGCTCAAATAGTGGTTGATGCCAATATTAATTCTTTCGAAAAAGTCTAAATACAGGCACAAGTCGTGAAGGCCTCGCGCACGACTTTCGTTGTGTTTAATAAAACGATTCGTTTGGTGTTGCGTTGAAACGGTGCGCGTAGGAAAGAAACAAATTTCTCAAAGTTCAATTCTGCCTCCTTGGACGCCAACCTAAGCCCCATTCTCATATGATATCATTCTTGGGTTTGGACAAAATCCTCAGTTTAGACTTTTCTTGACATCCGAGGAGGAAGAAGAATAAGAGAAATTTATATACTTGTACATAATTTTTTTCCCTTTTTAATGGTTTTTGGATTAGACGTTTTTTAGCTCTAATCCTTTACTGGAGAGGGGATCTTAACGTCGTTGTCCCCCTAACTCCATGGATGTAAAAAATTAATAAAAAAAAAAGTGATATTCTCAGTAGAAAATGAATCAATGTAGGAGAAAGACTCTTTGGATGCAGAAATGGGCAACCATGATAGATGCCCCCTTAACTCCATTGTATTTTGTACAAATGAGTTTTGTAGCTATTAAGACTACAAAAACTAACTTTTCTACGCAGTATATTTGAGAGGGATTCGGCTTTCAAGTATTTATGTTTTCCCTTTCTTCTTTTATTTTTGGAGAGATGAAATGAGTTGAGATTAAAATTAAAAAGTAAAATAAAGTATTATTAGAATATATTTTTTAATATTATTTTTGTTTTGAAATTTGAAAAAGTTGAATTGTTTCTTTTATTTTGTATTAGAAGTTAGAAAAGTTGTAATGATTAAGTGAGATAAGATGAAATGAATTTAAAAAAGTTGAATTGTTTATTTTATTTTATATTGAAATTTGAGAAAGTGTAATAATGAAATTGAGATGAGATGTTTTCAAAAAACAAACGAGTCCTACTCTATCCGTCCATCTCTTTTTTTTTAAAGGACAGTGCTACAGTTACCGCTCAAACATCCCCTTCGAGCTTCCCACTGTACGTGGCATACCACGTCTTTTAAAATGGGGAAATGCTATATCCCCCGCTGGGGGCTCCCAGTGCTGGGGTTAAAGTGTTTTTTTTTATGTGTATTTTTTAAGTTTCTGTTTTATATAAATTTTTTTAATAATTTTAAATATTTTTAAAAAAATAAAAAAATTCACAATATTATTAAAAAATACTTACTTAATTATGAAGTAAAATAAAAAATATTAAGAAAGTATTTTTTAATATTTTTTTTAACTTTCTGATTAGGAAAGTGTTTTTTTAATGATATTCTGAATTTATTTTATTTTTTAAAAATATCTAAAAGTATTAAAAAATCTATAAAAAAAATAATTAAAAAAAACACATAAAAAAAAACACTACACCCCAACGGGAGCCCTGTTAGACCCCCACGTAAAGTTGCATCCAAAGTAGCCGCACATGTCCTAGCCATGTCTGGGACATGCCCTTTGATCATGGCATGAGCATGCCTTGGCCCGTGTCTTGTCACATACGGGGCGCCCAACATGCTCATGGACCGACCACATGCATGCCTTGGCCTGTGCCTTGACATGCACGGGGCGCCCAGCATGCAAGCCATGTGCGCGCCACGCCTCGGTCCCAGCGAGGTTAGTGGCCATGCGCAACCCAGCGCACGGCCAGGCATGCGCACGCCCATGCGCAGGCCGCACGACTCAGCGCGCGCGCACAGGCAGCATGGCCCCACGCACGCACGTAGGCCGCACGGCCCAGCACCCGCATGCAGGCCGCAGGGCCCTGCGCATGCACGCAGGCCGCATGGCCCTGCGCATCCACTCAAGCCGCACGGCCCTGCGCCCCCATCCTGACCGCATGGCCGTGCGCACGCCTAGGCACACAGCCATGCACGCGCCCATCAGGCGCACGCCCATGCGTGCGCCCATGCACCCAGCCGCATGACCCTCCTGCTGCACACTAGCAAGGCTAGTGGCATGCCCTCCAGGCATGCCATCCAGCGCACGAGCCTAGCCCGTGCCATGCAGAGCAGGCCAGTGGCATGCCCACCAGGCATGCCATCCAGCACATGGCTCCAGCCCATGCATGGCACCATGCCATGCACCCCAGCTAGCCATTCCGAGCCACTTAGCCATGGACCAGACTGAAGACCACCATGCACCATCCTAGCTGCACCCTTGGCTCATGCATGCCACGGCCATGTGGTCCATGCCATTATCCTTGTTTATGTTATTTATTTTATTTATTTTATTGCAAAGGGACCTTTTGGGGGTTTCCAAGTTGTAACCTTTATAAATAGGACCCCTAGTCATTTCTTTTACATCTTTTGACAATTTTCCTTTGTGGACGGCTATTGTTCTTGAGATCATTTTCGGTGCCTAGCACTTGGGTTTTTTGGGGTGCAATTCGTGAATCCCTAAGGAGAGAATTACACTTTGCAATTCGTGAATAAGTGTGATTCATTCTATCAATCTTATGATTATTTTCCATTCATTCTCTTGTCTCCCATTTACTTTCCTTTGATCTTATTGTGTTATTTGCATTGCACTTGCATTGTTCATCATTGTTCATGTGAGTTTCGGCCAATAAGTATTTTCCATCATCCATTTGATCCTTCGTCACTTGCATAACTCGACCAACCCTTGTTTGCCCTACCTTCCATAAATAAACCACATACCAAAATACCCTTCTTCCAACCTAATCCTTCCATAGCCGAAATCCACTTTCCATACTAGTCAAATTCAAATTTTGGCTACACTAGTCTTATTTGAATTGGTCTAGCCGCCTATTCCACTTACCATATTAGGAGTTCCACACTTGGAAATCCTAGTTGACTCATCCATTCCTCTTGGCCGGCCACTATCATATCCATAATCACATCCCTTGTTTTTAGGAAACTTTCCTAAAAACACTCACTAGCCTATTCGGCCAAGCCTTGGCCGCCCACCACTTTTGCCCTAACACCAAACCCTAGTCCATCTTATATCACAAACCCTAGCCGACCACTCCACTCATCCAAACCCTAACTCTAATCAAAGTGGCGCCAACCCTAGCTCACTCTAGTGCCGTGCACCCTTCACCATTGTGATCTCAACACTTAGCCACTTTTTCACCTTCCATCTACTTCATACTAGCCTAAACACTTAACCTCACCTAGCCCAAATTGCTACCATAGCCACATTTGATTGTGAACCAAGCAAGAGAAGGACTTGAACTCGGTCAACCAAAGGAGGTCATAGCCAATGAGGACTTAGTGTTTAGGGACTTGATCGGAGTCCCTAACAAGCCCCCAGTGGGGGCTGTAGCACTGCCCTTTAAAATGCATGTCCCTGCCCTGCATGCTTCGAAGAAGACGAATATTTTCAAACTCCTTGGCTTATTCCTTCTCCTTTAAAGTTTAAAGATCCCTGACCGCAAATCCTCCCCATCGCTCCAATCCATCACTCTTTAATCTCTGGGTTTATATCTTCGCCCATCCGAGTTCACATTAAAGTCTGACACTTTTCGTTTCCTTCACCTCCGTCTACCACAATTTATACGCCAAATTTATCCCCTGCTTCCAGACCAGGAGCCAATATGAGTCGTGATCTCGTTTTATTAAAAAATAAAAAAAACACTTTATCTCCCGCCCACCACCCCCCACCCCCCCATTTCGCCTTCAGAAGTGAAAACAGTGCACGGTGGAGTTGGTTTATTCATATTTAAAACCTATGAACTGGAACTTCTTTTTTTGTCCACAATATAGAGAGTGGTGAAGTTTCGAAAAATGGCAGAAGTGCTTACCAAGTATTAACAGAAGAAGAATATGAAGTTGTAAGTGTTCATATTATTATTTTCTTTGATAAGAAATTTAAAGTAGAAGTACTTATCAAAAAAAGAAATTTAAAGTAGAAGTGAAAATACTGATTATCAGACTCAACCAAAATAATAACAAAATATTGACAATAACGATGCATACTTTCTTTCTTATTTGGCCCTTTCGGAAAGATTCTACTTGTGTTGTAATTTTTTCTGTTTGATTATTGTGTTGCTGGTTTTTGTTCAGAGAGAGAAGAAAAGCCAGTGATTGGAAAAGAGAATTTCAAACATATGAATCTTGAAGCAATTGTCAGAAGCTATCCTTACATAAAGAACTTGCCCGAGGAAGATATTTTAAAAGGTTAGGTTGTATCTGTCTGAAGTAGCAGACACTAACATTTTAGCTAAATGTTGCTACTAGCTTTTGCTTGTCCGATCATGAACTTGTGGCAGAAAGGCAAATACGATTAGCTTTGATTGATTTCCTGGGGGGTCTTGTTGACTTTGATCCTGCAAAGTGCTGATCGCCTTTACAGGTTATAGAATTTTGCTTCATCTGTTTTGTTGTCTCCTAAACTAGATTTCATATGGGTTGCAATACATAATTCAAGCTTTTGAAATTAGACTTTGAAATCTATGTTCATTGAGGCTTCAACTTAAAAAACTTGTGCTTTTAGCCTCCTTTAATACATAATGGGGTTGTCCTCTACAAAATGTTGACTATATATCAAACATTGTCCAATTTTTTAATCAATTGCAACAACATACAAAAAAATAATGACTAATAAGAAAATTCTTTGGCCCACAGACATAAATCTCGTAATAAATTTTATTGAGACTGAGCAAAAGAAAGTGCCAAAATTTTTGAGTACTCATTTGAGCCACATGCAGTACTAATATTTTACTTGCTTGTGCTTTATCATTGATCTAAAATGGAATTGATTTTATTTTGGTTTTATATTGTGGAGACTAGTGATTCCTTCAGTGATGTAAAATGTTTAGAATTAGTTGGATAAACACTAATTTTTTTGTTTCCCATCCTTGGGGTAATGAATTGTGTAATAAAATAGATATGAAAGGTATTGATATGTTGTTTATCCTCCCGCCATTACTTTCTGAGATTGAGTTTGGTCACTTCTATTGTATTCCTATCCGAAAATAGATTTATCCAATAACTAAAAGGAGCTATGAAGGAAATTATCCACTTTCAGTGTAAAACTTATGAGCATATGATATTCATATATTTCCAACGTATGTAATTCCTTTGTACAGTGTGCTATTTATAGGAAAAGTAATGCCAGGACAGTTTAGGCGTTATTAGAGCACTAGCATTGGTTTGGCCAAATGCATCTCTAAACTTTAGCCAATATCACACCATTTTACATTTGCATATTCTATTTACATTCAATCCCCATATTGGATTAGCCATTTACTCTCTATATAATAATAAAATATTATTAAATTAATAATTTTTTTATTTAATTTATTTGTATCACATTTTATAATTCTACTAATTGAATATTAATAATAATTATATTCTAATTAAATTAATATTAAAATATTTATATTTTTAAAAGTCATTTAATGTTAATAATAAAAAATATTAATTAAACTCATCTAAATTTTTATCGAAATTTCTTAATTACAAACCAAATAGTATTTTTATTGAAGTGAGAAACTAATATTTTAATGTTTTCTTGAAGTGAGAAATTAATATTTTAATGTTTGGTGAATCAATAGTGATTCTCCATCTTTGGCCAATCACTGTTGCAAAAGTCCATTTTATTTTAGATTTGGCCAATCCAATGTGGAGTGTTTCTAGTACATATTATCTAAATTTTAGCCAATCTTTAACTTTGGCCAAGCCAATGCTAGTGCCCTTACAAGTGAGTGGTGCTCTGTTGTATTTACAGAGCTGTGCAAGTTGGTTACAGCCGAAGGAATGTCCTTTATACAGAACAGAAAATACACAGAGAATCAATTCAGAGTAGAGGACAGAGAACAATTCGGAAGATTTGCTAAGGAATAATTCCAGAAGATTCTGTTGAGGTGGCTGGTTGAGATGGCACTGCATTGCTTTGAGGTGGCTGTGTGTCTTCGTGTATGGCAGAGCTGGAATTCAATGTGCCTTGAGGTCTGTTATTTAGGTCATGCTTTCAAAGTCCATTGACACCCACGTAGCGAGATTATTTCAACATACCGATTATTACATTACTTTAAATATAAAGGAAATTATGCAAAGTTGTTGATTTGCCACGCACACAACTTCACTGAGCGGAGGGTTGAAGATGAATTGGTTTCTCTTTGGTGGGATGGGTTTCTCTGGCTTGAAGACGAACTATTTCTGGGTTTCTCTTGGTGCGAGTACGGGGTGGGTTTCTCTTGTTTATAGGTTCGTTTATTGAAGACTCAGAAGGTTGGAGACGAGTTACCGCAGAGCACGGAATGGGTTTCTCAGAAGGTTGAAGACGAAATGAGGCGAGACCGGGATGGGTTTCTGGGTTTCTCGAAAGGTTGAAGACGAAATGGTGGGTGCTCAAACAGGAAGGGTGCTCTCGGTTTCTTGGATGGGTTTCTTGAAATGGTGGGTGAGAGCACTTAAAGACGAACTGGTGCGGGATTGGAAGGTTGAAGGTGAAATGCTCAACGGTTCGTTTATTGAAGACGAAGAAGGAAGGTTGAAGATGAAATGGACGGCTTTAATTTTTAAACACTTACAACGGGGCATTCCACGTCAAGCGGGAAGGAGGAACGGAACAACCGAGCGGGACTTATAGCATTTTCTTTTTTTTTAATAAAATAAATACTGACATGTCAGCGGAGGACACGTACAGTCACAATTTATGCTAGCAAAACCCTATCATTCCTACCCAAAAGCAATCTGAAAGCAGCCATAAGTGCCAAAACACTATCGAGAATCGATGGCAGAGGCAGGGAACGGGGTTAAAGGCTCAGCGAGATGGTCACTCAAGGGAATGACCGCTCTGGTCACCGGCGGCACCCGTGGCATAGGGTCTCTTCCCCTCTCTTTCTTTCGGAGAAAATGTCTGTTTTTCTTTTGTCCTCCCCCAGTTAACGGTTTTATCTGATATGATATATCTTGGCATGGTGTGGGCAGGTATGCGGTGGTGGAGGAACTAGCTGGTTTTGGTGCGTCCGTATATACTTGTTCCAGGAATGAAGCGGAGCTCGGTAAGTGCTTAAAGGAATGGGAGGGTAAGGGTTTCGTGGTCTCTGGCTCGGTGTGCGACGCGTCGTCACGTGCCCACAGAGAGAGGCTCCTGGAGCAACTCGCTTCTGTTTTCAATGGCAAGCTCAACATACTTGTAAGTCCCCAAAAACGTTTCCCTTCGTTTCAATATTCCCTTGCCCCCAATCTCTAGTGGATTTAGGTCTGCGTACAATTTGATTGGGCTCAAATTAATTTTTTTGTTTAAATGCATCAATGTAGACATGAGACACGTGACACAAAATGCCATCGTATAATGAATCATGTTCGAGGTACTTGAGTTTGAGCTTAAAAAAAACAAAATAAGAAACGGTCCGAGAAAATAAATTCTATTAGTACTGGGTCTGAATTGTCCTGTATTATTTGTTAATGCTCTTGTACGCAGCTTCCAAAGGTTCTCAAGCCAGTAGGAACACTCCATCACGCAAAGGAGTGAGGCTTGTGGTTTGTACTGCCAGTACATGTGTGACGTATCATTGGCCACAATTTATTAGAATATTCTGACTTTATTTGAATGTTGAGATAAGATGAGATGAGAAATATGTGAATAATGGTGAAATGATTTGTGAATAGTTGTGAAATAGTTTGAGTTAAGATGTTTTATTGGATTTTAAGAAAGAAAAGAGAAAAAGTTGAATAAACATGTTAGGGCATTAGCATTGGCTTGGCTAAAATTAAAGATTGGTCAAATTTTAAATAATATATGTTAAAAAGTCCCCACATTGGATTGGGCATCTCTAAAATAATTTGGATGTTAGCTACAGTGATTAGCCAAATTTGAAGAACCAAATTGATTCACCAAAAGTTAAAATAATAATTTCTCACTCCAAGCAAACATTAAAATATTAATTTCTCACTCCAATAAAAATATTATTTGATTTGTAATTAAGAAATTTAGATAGAGTTTTTGATGAGTTTAATCAAATATTTTTTGTTATTAGCATTAAATAACTTTTAAAAATATGATTTTTTTAATATTAATTTAATTAGAATATAATTATTATTAATATTAAATTAGTAGAATTATAAAATGTGATATAAAAAAATTAAATAACAAAATTATTAATTTAATAATATTTTATTATTATAGAGAGAGTAAATGGCTAATCCAATGTGAGGATTGAATTTAAATAGAATATGTAAATGTAAAAAAGTGTGATATTGGCTAAAATTTGAAGATGCATTCGACCAATCCAATGCTAGTGCTCTTACAAAATTAAAATATTGTTAGAATATAATTTTTTAATATAATTTTTGTTTTGGATTTGAAAAAGTTGAATTGTTTTTTGTATTTTATTTAAAAATTTGAAAAAGTTGTAATGATTAGATGAAAAAGTTGAATATTTAAAATTGAAAAATATTTGTATTTGAGTGATGTTTGAAAAGGAAATAAGATCATCTCAACATCCAAACGGGTGGTAAGAGGGAAAAGGTTCAAGGATTTACCCATGTGACATATCGCATTGTTTGAAGAACCCTAGATGTGATCAGAGTTAAGGGTTTAACCAGTGGAAAATGTCACACCCAAATTTCAGATAACCTCTAGAGGCACTTGATCAGAAAACCGAGGTAGAAATAAAAAATTTGTTTTACTTGATTAAGTTAATGCTGGTTTTTCTTACCAATTGAGGGCTTAATCTGTCTGAGAAAGTATTTAAGCCCTCCCAACTTCATACTTTCAGCTGTTAAATGGTTCCAAATTTTTTTACTTCAATGTCAATAACAGATAATTACATTGTAGTTTTATTTTCTCACGTTATTGAACTGGAGTGCAAATATTACCAATTTTATTGAGGTAATGGATGTTTATATTCACCAACTATAAAAAGCCTGGATTTCAAAAATTTATCTATGACCGCCAATTTTTGAGACTACTCTTTATGATCTTCCGGCTCTAGATAAACAATGTTGGGACAAACATCAGGAAGCCAACCATTGAGTACACGGCTGAAGAATATTCTACACTCATGGCTACCAACTTTGAATCTACATACCACCTGTGTCAACTTGCACATCCTCTTCTAAAAGCATCCGGAATGGGAAGCATTGTGTTCATTTCATCTGTTGCAGGTCTGGTCAGTATTGGTAGTGGATCCATCTATGCAGCAAGTAAAGGTGAGTCATTCTCTTGGTATGATTTAATTTTTCCTAATCATTATAGTTAGACTTGGCGGTGTGAAAAAGGTGAAAGAATTTGGTCTTTGGCTTGTTATCCACAGCGGCAATTAACCAGCTTACAAAAAATCTGGCTTGTGAATGGGCAAAAGACAGTATCAGGACCAATTGTGTTGCACCCTGGTATACCAGAACCTCACTGGTGGAACACGTAAGATTCCGCATTCCCACTTAGAATATTATACATACTTTAACTTTTATATTATGATTACCTTTGTCAGGGAATCTTCTTTCATATATTACTTAAAAAAAGTACATCGATGCCTTTTTTTTTTTTTTTTATAGAAAACATGCCATACATGTTGGGCAGAGAAGTGATACATTGTGAACTACTAACCTGTTGGAAATAGGTTGGCTGATACATAAATCAATGTCACATAATTAATACTTCAATGAAATTATCATGATTGTCATTTAACTTATAAGAAATATCACGATTGCCATTTTTCCAATCCAAACCGTAAAATATCAGTCCTTGTCCAACAGCATTAATGGACATCTTCCTGATGCGGTTTTATTAAGCCATTTTGGTTAGCCACTTGTAGAATGACCGACATTTTCCTCGTATCTATTTCTAGCTCTTAACTAGGTTTTTTCTCACACATATGTCCTGTGTACTTGGACTTCACCTATTTTTCTAATGGGCAGGAATAAAATCTGTTTCTGCTTATTTAAAAAAAAAAAGATTGAGTAACATGAATTGTCTAGTAAAATTTACCAGAAATCAGGCTCTGGATTTTGTCATGGTAAAAGAGAAAAACAAAAAAACCCCTATGACATGAAACTTGTATGTTTTTTTCATTACAACGTGAGTTTGTGCTGTCCAAAGTCCACTAATCATAAAGATAATTGCTGATGTTTGAAAAAAAAAATTCCCAAACTTTTGTTTATTTTTACTTATAAAAAAAAAAAAATCTCAAACTTTCAAAATTCTATTTAATTACACTACTGGGTAGACTTCTAAATTGCAGAAACTTCTCACTGCTTAACTGTATTCATTTCTTACAGTTGCTTGAAAACAAAAAGTTTTTGGAAGAGATTGTCTCAAAAACTCCTCTTCAGCGTGTTGCGGAAGTAGAGGAACTCTCATCCTTGGTGGCATTCCTTTGCCTACCGGCTGCTTCTTACATCACCGGACAGACCATCTCGGTTGATGGAGGAATGACTGCAAATGGTTTTCAAGCCAGCATGAGACTTAACTGAGCAAATTTGCCGATTTCCATCCTAGATGCACAACAAAAAACTTCTTGAATTGCTTGTCTTAAGTAAAGTATGTTCAATGCAGTTATAGACTCCAGTTGCTTCTGATGTGTTATTTGTTGTGGGTTACTTCAACGATCATGGCCATTAGTGGTTGTTTGGCATATTTTTATTTCATTGCTGTCTTGCACACAAGTACTTGATGGTTGGTTTCTGAGTTCCAATGATTCTTATAGCTCAATATATGTTGCATACCACCATTATTTGTGTATATTGGATCATAATTTCTGGTACATATCTTTCCATAGACAGCAGGAGAATTGATAAATCAAAATTATGGCATTTTACTTGTCTGTTACATTGAAAATTTAGCTTCTCATCATGCTGCAGTAGATGCTGCGATTAGTCTTCTGTGTCTTCGTCTTTCTATAATTCTTAACTGTTTGAGCATGGACTGAGTACCAGGTTTTCTTAGGTTTTTGAGTTGTTATGCAAATGATATGCTTATTTTTATGGAAAAGTTCACTGAAAAAAATCACAAAACTATCATAGGGAAAGAATAACCAAGAAAGTGCTTTAAAAATACTTGCATTTTGCATATATGGTATCGTCGTCAAGGAAGTAAAATATTTGCATTGCAGCTGTGTCAAATTCAACCGTGTCTCCTTCCCCCAAGTGGAAAAGGGAAAAAGTTAAGTCTGTGTGTTAGGATAAGGAATATAATTGTTGTTTCTGCAATCTTTTGATTGTAACACATTTCCAGCTTAAGTTTTAGGAATAAAGTTCCTCTCAATTTTTTTTTTTTTAGACAGCGTGGGCTTCATACGACCGTTTTATGTTCACACAAATAAATAAAATCGTGGGTAGTTGGCCAATTTATGTGAAGTGATATACCTTAAAATCTGACACCTTATAACAATCCTTCTTTTCTTACAAATAACTCAAGGCTTGGCTACATAAATTTGTTGTAACAAGCTGTTCACCTGCCCTTCAAAGAGAAGAGAATCCTTGCACTTATATAAAAAGATTACGTTAACTGCGATAAAGATAAGAGGAGTGCTATATATATAAAGGGATTATATAAAAGTAATCTCACAAACTAACGTAGTTTTATGTGATCTGCTAGATTTGCTTTATAATAAAAATAACTTTACAATCTGACAAATCACATTAATTTATGAGATTATTTTTGTTTAATCACTTTGAAATTAAAGTATTTCTATAAAGTAAACCTTTTCACACTGACTTTGATTGACTTACCAATTACAATAAGAGAACGTGGTGGCCAAATGCTATGCTATGCAATGGCATAAATGCTTTACTTCCAAGTTCCAAGTTCAGTTCTTATAATCTTGGGGGCCAAAAAATGAAAACAAGTTAAAGAGTGTTTTTTTCTTCTTTACATCGTGCTTGATTCCCCCCCAATAGGGAAAAGGGCGAAATGAAATAACAAAGTTAATGCTATAATGAAAAAGAGCCATATTTAATAAAAAGTCCAATCCTTACAAAGAGGAAATGACTGCGACTCCCTCCGCCAACGTCTAATATTACAATGCTTACCCTTCTACTTCTAGCCGGGAAAAAAAAACCTCGACGAAAAGGCGCTCCTGTGTTGTACTACCGAGTCCATGGGCGGACTAGATTCAAGCTTGTGACCCAACTTTGAGCCCACTTCTCCTTCTCCTTTTACTTTTCTTCCTTCCGACCGAACATTTCGTACATCGTCAAGGGTCTAAAAAAAGCGAGAGGAAACCCACTGGCTAAGTAATGCCCCAGTACTGTTGAGTATTGACTAGAATATATAGTCTGATCAACTTCTTTGCTGTGGTGACAATATGATATATGATTCACATCTTCAATTTATGAAGAATGCTCAAAATGCAAGTTAGGTTCGTTGAACCAAGGGGCTTTTGAGGTTTGATTTGAAGAATTTCTTTATATTGGAGTAAGGTATTAGCTTAGGTGGGACTCTTGATTGCTTCTACTTATTGAATGCCATTGTTATGCATGAGTTTGACACATGCAACTGCGTCTCTAATGTTATCCAGAAATAAGATATGGGTGCCAATAGTGCATTGGAGCATGTTCTCAAGGAAATACTTCAAGTGGTCCAGCCCCTGCACGAGGATCAGGAGAAACGGTATCAAGTTATTGATGAACTGCGAAGAGTCATCGAATCTGTGGAAAGCTTGAGAGGTATGTAAGTTGAATTTTCATGGTTTGATTAGGGAAAAAAAGTCTTACTCACGCTGTTTAAAGTTGATAATTAATAGTTGATAAATACTTAAAAATCAGAAATATTTTCATGATTTGCACTTAAATATGAATGTTCTCACGCATCGATCCCTTTGAATGGATCGTGTTAAAGAAGGAAAACAATTTCATCTCAGGAGATCCTAAAGCCGGTCTATCTTCATACTCTGGAATTACACAGTTGACTTGTAAAAAAATGATTCCAAGTCCATAGGCTGTTAGTGGCATGGAAGTTGTATTCCTCGTTTCTTTCAGTTGATCTTTTAGATTGTAAACTGTAATTAGTAAGAAAGCCAGATGTCGTTCACCGTTTTTCGGTCCAGGACCCTGTGGCAAGGGCTGAGGTATCATTGGATAGAATTGAACCTAAGGTATTTTCTCCAAGACAATATGGTGACTATGATTCTTTTTTTTTTGATAGCTAATCAAAAATTTTTATTCATAGAAATAGGCAAAGCTCAAGTACACATGGAGTATACATGAGAAGCACCTAGTTAGAGGTTACAATCGAAAGGAGAAAATCATGGACATTTACGTCTCGTTTGTTTTTGCAAATGAGATGAGATGAGTTGAGATTAAAGTTAAAAGTTGAATAAAATATTGTTAGAATATATGTTTTTAACATTATTTTTATTTTGGAATTTGAGAAAGTCGAATTATTTATTTTATTTTGTATGAAAATTTGAAAAAATTGTAATGATTAGATTAGATGAGATGAGTTGAGAAGTGTTGTGAAAACAAACAAGGCCTTAGTTCGTTACAAACTATGGCTCCCATCCCTAGTTTAGTCCGGCGTGCAGATCTGCACAGGCTCCAATCGTACCAACAATGGTTGGCTGGCATCAGTGCTACAGGAAACTGAGACAGGAGTTCCCGGCGCAAATTGTATCGACTCCTTTGGCCGTTGTATCGGAAACGGGTCGATTGGCCCAGGTGCAGCAGGCCTCCCATAGATTCGTGTTACAGGCCCAGACGTTGAGCCCTTTTCAAAAGAGGGCCTAGATTGCTTTAGCCTCCATACAAAACCAGGTAATCGATTTGGGCCTATTCGGCCCAACCCAATCTTGGCCTTTCCTTTGTCGGGCCTGAGTAGCTTCTGCCCATTAAGCATCTTAGTTTTTCCTTTTTTTAGAATCTGCTGGCCTTGGCCTGAGCCCAAGCCCAATCCCTTGTCTACTTTAGAGATAAACGCTTCTATCTCCTTCCTTAGTGATTCCATTTCCTCCTTCACACTGAAAACTTCCTCTTTCAAACTAGTTAGAGCCCTCTACACCTCACTTTCCACTGGACAAACATGTCCCACTCCCCATTTTGGATACATCATGTCGGCCATATTTCTCTTTAGTATCGCTTGTATGTTCCCTTGCAATGCACCCTCCTTTTTTTTCACCTTGCTGTAATGCCAAGGAGTGGCTCGTACCTCCAAGTACTGCCGCCCTTTTCCTTGCACCACCCAACACTGCCTCTGCATACGACTTGGTCTGCCTCCCCATCTCCTTCCCCTTGTTCACCTCTCTTTCCAGTCGTGGAGCCAAAACTAGAGCCTTGTTAACCAAAGTATGCATTGATAGAACATACTTTAACTCCATAATCCATAGACAAGGTTTTCCAACCCTTTCCTTTTGTCCCTTCCAGGATCGCTAAAAGACCTCAACCCCCGCTGCCACCACCGTAGTCTGTTACTTCCAAGAAACGCCCGTAAGCATTTGAACGCCTATGAGCAAACAGAACTTCGGTGTCGTCCTGATATATCTTGTAAAAATCTTTTCTTCCCCCCATAATAAACATTCTTCTACTGTGTTCACCAGCCAGCAAGTACTGGCATGGTCGAGCACCACCTCCTTGGTTACCTTCCTACCCCTCTCCGTGATATGATAGTAGTTCCTGCCCTCCATTGATAAACGAACACCTTTGTTTCTATTAAAAGATGTTTAAGGATGCCCATGCTTGTCACAAAACAGTAAAATAATCGTGATGGCTAAAGAAAGTTGATTCCAACTAGTGGGGGTGGGCATCGGGGCCCCGCCCCGGTCCTCCCCGCCCCCGCATGGGCTGGCGGGCTACCCCGCACCGGCCATGCAGGGGTGGGGGGCGGATTGACCTTAGCGGGGCCCCGCCCCCCACTCCGCACTCTCCCTTTTTAATATAAAAAATTATAATTTTTAATATAGTTATATAAATAGATTGTATATAGATATATACAATTTGCTAAAAACTTGAATTCAATTTCAAGTTTATGGATTGCCTTGGCCTCTTAGGCCAACTATTATATAAGAGGCCAAGGCAATACAATAGTGATAGTTAAGCAATGTGAGACTTAACAGGCCAAGACAATCCAAAATATAACTCCAATGAGTTTATAGTTTTTTTAAATGTACAAATTTCAATTTATACTTTAAAATATATTATAATTTGGGTTTAAAAAATATTTTTAGACTAAAAACATTTTAGACAATGGGTTGAGCAGGGGGCGGGGGCGGTTTCAACTAATGTTTTGAATATCATACCAGACGCCGTATTGGTCAAGTCACTGAAACGAAATATTTCACTACCGGTACCGTTACCTTTTCGTGTACCGTTTCGGGATAGTCGATATATGAATAAATTATATATAACACTGGACTTTCAACCCCACCCCCCGGTAGTGGGGCGGGGGGCCCTGCCCCCTGCCTCCTGGGGGTGGGGTATCAAACCCTGCCACCTGCATGGTGCGGGGCGGGGGGCAGGGAGGGGGTGCCCCTACCCCCACCATGCGGGTAGCACCCCTACCGGCTAGGAGTCACCGGAACAATCTTCCCATCGTAGATGTGTATGGAGAGAAAACTTCAACGTGTACGGAGAGAACTTCCAATCCTATGATTTTCTTTAAGATGTTGAAACGTTGTTTTGAGTCCAATAATGTTGATATGAGCACATACCTTTAGGCTCATATTTGTTGGATCCTTACTTGGATCTTAGAAGCATGAAGAGGGAGCTGGCATGAAAGCTTTATTTTAATTTTTATTGTTTTTTTTACCATCACAGTGATTAGTTTTTGTGCCAAAAGTAATAATGACTTTGTTCTTTTATTTGGAAAATTGAACTTCTTCTGTTGATTAGAACTTTATACACCAAATTGCATACGCAGAATTCCCTTTGCATCAGGAACTTATACTTTTACTCTGCTGTGAATGAATCTGTTTCTTATTGAATGTAACTTTGTCTCCAGCCATTTTGTGATTGATGACATGATTTTTTCTTAAAGGAATTAAAGGAAGCTTCATCCCAATGAGCATAGAGATTAGAATGTCTTAAGCCAGTTGACACACTAATTTGAGGCTCAGTCATCCATTTTCTGGCTTGATAAAGGTGGCCAGGATGGGGTTATTCTAGTTTGGTCCCCCAGTTAAAAAAAAACAGAGAATATACCTTTAGATACATCAATAAGTGAATTTTCATTCTTGTTTCTTATTTCCCAACATTTCATTTGTTGAGTCAGCATGGTATCACGAGGAATAAGGTTGTCCCATGGTAAGAGTTTTTTAGAGTAACAATAGAATTCATTATTTGGCTCAAACAGGTGCAACAGTGGAGCCATTTGGTTCATTTGTTTCCAGTCTGTTCACAAGATGGGGTGACTTGGATATTTCTATTGATTTGCCCAACGGTTCTTATATTTCATCTGCTGGGAAAAAGCGCAGAAAGAAATTGCTGGGAGATGTACTGATAGCTTTGAGACAGAGAGGTAATAACTTTGAGTTTAAGTATCGATAATTCTGCCCCTTCCTCTCTCGCCCACCCCCCCCTCCCTCTCCCCATCAGTGCATCTACAGAAAGTAAACTACCTGCATCTGTAGGATATATGTTGTGATTTGGGACTTAAAAGAATGATGTTTCTTCTTTCTTCATCATTTTGGTGCGTGCTCCTCATGTTGAATCCATCATGTCATTTACTGTGCTTTTGGGACCTGTGATGGCAAGCTGGATTCATAAATTCTGTGACTCGTATCACAATGGCCACTATATGATCTCTGGTAATTCAGAACCTAGGGTTTCATTTGTAATTATTATTCAAAACGGCCTTCTGATCATCCTTTTGTAGTTGGGTCCTTCGGTTCCATTCTTATTGCTCATCCAAACCCCCCAGATATTTTTCTATATTTTTTTTATTGGCACTGAGTGTTTGAGAATACAGTCTCGACTAATCCCGGGGGTGCACAGGCCCTCGGTAAGGAGTTTCCTGCAAGTGCACTTTAAATAATTCAAGGGGAATTTCCCCCCCAGTCCAATAGCCCTTAGAAATTGTTTGCTGCATACCACCAAGACCAAGGCCTTTACCACTTGAGCCAACCCCTAGGGATTAAATTCAGTAATACTTAGTTGATATGGGAAAGCAATAAGGAATATAGGTGATTGATACAATGCAAGTTCGCTTATCCTTTAAAGGGTTTGACTATGCTCTTCTTAATTTGTTTGATATTTTTTTTTACAATGCTTCTATCTTCTTTCTATAACATGGTTGATCTGCAGGTGGATGGCGAAAGTTGCAATTGATCCCTAATGCAAGAGTTCCAATTCTAAAATTTGAGAGTAGCCGCCAAACCATCTCTTGTGATATGTCGATTGATAACATACAGGGCCAAATGAAGTCCAAACTCTTGTTTTGGGTCAGTGCAATAGATGGGCGCTTTCACGATATGGTTTTACTGGTACATACCTGTTCAAATGACACTTGATGTTGCGAGAATAAGTGGAAGTGTTTGATACATTATGCTAGCTTGTGTAGGTCAAGGAATGGGCAAAAGCACATGGCATAAATAATCCAAAAGCTGGGACCTTCAATTCATACTCTCTCTGTCTGCTTGTGATCTTCCATTTTCAGGTAATCTTTGGTCATTATTTCTGGTAAAATTTAAAAAGAAATGGTTAAAACCAGCCGGAGGTTTCCTTGCTGCTCCACGAAGTATATCCTGACAAGTTCTTTTGGACCTTGTTTGTGAATGTTAAAAAAAATAAAATAAAAACTTATTCTTGGTCTTTTTTTTTTTATAAGTAATAATCTTTATTGATGTGAATGAAACTAGGCAGTGCCCAAGTACACAGGAAGTATACAAAGTGAGACACCTAATTACATTCTAGTAGGTTAGAAAGGAGAAAAACTCATGAACATTCCCTCCCTTCAATACAATAGTAGAAAACCACTGGAAAAGAGAAAAAACAAAAAAGTTCCAGATTTCCCCCATTGTACGCTCCTTGTTGTTAAAGCACCGGTCATTCCTTTCCAACCACAAACACCACATTAAGGACAAAGGAATCATCCGCCACACGGCTGCTAGTTGGACGCTACTATGAGATCTATTTCAGCATGCTAATAATTCCAACACACTCTTGGGCATAGCCCAATTTAACCCAGCTCTACAAAGGATACCTGCCCATAGCTCCCCAGCCACCTCACAATGTAAGAGCAAGTGATCTACCGATTCCCCACTCTTTTTACACATGTAGCACCACTCTGTAACCATCATACATCGCTTTCTTAAATTATCAATCGTTAAAATCTTCCCATGAGCAGCTGTTCAAGTAAAAAAAGCAACTTTAGATGGAACTAAAACCTTCCGTATACTTTTCCATGGAAAGAAGATGGGCTGTAGGACTGTCAAGACCTTGTAGAAGGATTTAACAGTAAACTGTTCTTTTCTCGTGTGAGTCCACAACATACGGTCACTCCCATTGGCCCCTAGCTTTGCTGAATACAAGTAACTGTAAAAAACTGCCAGCTCTTCAAGTTCCCAGTCCTGAGCATTTCTTGTAAAAGTGACATTCCAAGTGACCATCCCATTGGCCCGACATAGAACTTCTGAAACTGGAGCTTGCTGATTTTCAGCCATGTTAAAAACAATTGGGAAAGCCATGCAAAGAGAACTCTCCCCACTCCATACATCAAACCAAAAGCGAGTACGTGCTCCATCACCCACCTCAAACTTAAGATGTTTTTCAAAGGTATTCCACCCCTTCCTTATGAATTTCCACAAGCTTACTCCATAAGACCCCCTACCCTCTTTAGAGCACCATCCCCCCACGCACAGCCATACTTATGATCAATAACCTCTCTCCACAGCGAATCCCCTTCCATTTGGTACCTTCACAACCACTTCCCTAATAGTGCCTTGTTAAAAACACATAAATTTCGCACCCCTAACCCCCCATTCGCAATAGGACAGCTCACCCTTTGCCAACTCACAAGGTGAAGTTTGGATTCCTCCCCCATGCCACCCCACAACAAAGCTCTAAACAACTTTTTAATCCGGTTTGCCACACCCACGGGTAATGGAAATAAAGAGAGATAGTAAGTGGGAAGATTGGAAAGAGTGCTTTTGATGAGGGTTAATCTCCCCCCTTTCGATAAATATTGCCGCTTCCAGCCCGATAGTCGTTTCTCAACCTTCTCTATCACTCCATCCCAAATGCTCTTTGCTTTAAAAGACGCCCCCAAAGGGAGCCCAAGATATTTCATAGGGAGAGAGGCAATTTTACAACCTAGCAACTCCGCTAAAGACGCTATATTATTCACCTGCCCCATTGGAACCAACTCCAACTTCCCCAAGTTCACCTTGAGTCCCGAAACAGCTTCAAAAGAAAACAAATCTGCCCTTAAAGCTTGAATCTGGCCACTGACAGCATCACAAAAAATGAGCGTATCATCTGCAAATAGTAAGTGAGAAATGGAGCTGGTATTACTATTGCTGCCCATTGAAAAACCAGTAAGAAATCCCCCCCTTACAGCGGCCTCCACCATACGACTCAAAACTTCCATTACAATAACAAAAAGGAAAGGAGATAGCGGGTCCCCTTGTCTCAAACCCCTTGAAGATTGAAAAAAATCACATGGTCTTCCATTGACTAGGACCGAGAACCGAGCAGTCGAGATGCAATGTTTAATCCATTCACACCACCTAGCCCCGAAACCACATCTTCTGAGCATATAGAGGAGAAAATCCCAACACACATGGTCATAGGCCTTTTCCATGTCGAGCTTGCAAAGAACCCCCGGGGTGCCTTCTCTTAACCGACTATCCAAGCACTCATTTGCTATCAAAACTGAATCTAGGATTTGCCGACCCCTTACAAATGCATTTTGAGGTTTGGAAATGAGTTTATCCATCACCAAACTCATACGATTAGCTAACACCTTAGATATTATTTTATATATCCCACTTACCAAACTAATAGGCCGGAAGTCTTTCAATTCATATGCACCCACTATTTTCGGGATGAGAGCAATGAAGGTGGCGTTTAGTGACTTCTCAAACTTTTGACTATCATGAAAAATCTGCATCACTTCCTCCTTCACTACGTCCCAACTATCTTGAAAGAAAGCCATAGAAAAGCCTTCCAGACCCGGGGCTTTGTCTCTACACATACTTCTCACCACGAGATGCACCTCTTCTTCATCAAATGGCCTCTCCAACCCACCTGCTACATCCGAATCCAGCTGAGCAAAGAGTAAACCATCAAGTTTGGGACGCCATTCTACTTTTTCAGCAAGGAGATCCTCATAATACTGCACTATGGGGTCTTGGATTTCTTCGGGAGAATGTAGCACATTGGTACTAAAATGAAGGACTTCAATAGCATTGTTGCGCCTATGTGAATTGATCACCTTATGAAAGAACTTAGTGCATTTATCCCCCTCCTTCAACCAAAGTGCCCTTGATTTTTGCCTCCAAGATATTTCTTCCATCAACAAAATTTTCTCAATATTGGTCACCACCACATTCTTCCTTAATAAAGAATCCGCATTAACTACCCCTTCCTCCAAAGCCTTCAACTCATCCCAAAGTATATTTTTCTACACTTCCGTATGTCTAAATTCTTCTTCATTCCACTTCTTTAGATCATACTTAAGGGCTTTAAGTTTTCCCACCGCTATGAAGCTAGGGGTACCCTCAAAAGAATAATTGTCCCACCAAGCCCTTACCTTCTCCACAAATCCTTCAACTTCCAGCCACATATTCTCAAATTTGAAGGAACGTCTATCCCCACGAATACCACCACAATCAAGTAAAATCGGGAAATGATCAGAACAAACACGTGGCAGCCTTTTCTGACATAGGTCCGGAAAGTTCGTCTCCCAAGAAGAGGAGACTAGAAATCTGTCCAGCCGGGACCCCCCTCGGCTATTGGACCAAGTGTAGGCCCTTCCAACCAATGGAAGATCCACAAGATTCAGGTCAAAGATCAACTCTGAAAATGCTTCCATTGCACCTGACAACGTAGCAGCCCCCTCCCTTTCACTAGGGAACCGAACAATATTAAAATCTCCACAAAAAACCTAGGGTAAAATCCCATAAGGAATGAAGACCCGCCAATTCCTCCCACAAAAGACTTCTATCTCTATCTACATTAGGCCTATACACACCCGTTAATGCCCACATCCACCCATCCTCAATGTTCGTAAAAGATACAGCCATTGAGAACGCCCCAATGCAATCCTCGACCATCTCCACCACTCTCTTATCCCACATCACCAACACACCTCCCGAAGCCCCCAATGAAGGTAAATAACACCACCCCACAAAGGAGCAACCCCCACAGACTCCGAATTATGTATCTATCAACACCACACAACTTAGTTTCTTGAAGACAGACAATGCCAACCTTCCAACTACGAAGGAGGGATCTAATGCGGAGACGTTTATTCACGTCATTAATCCCCCTTACATTCCAAGAAAGGATTTTAGGCTTCATTAAAAAACGAAATCCCCTTACCCTTCAACCTCTCCCTACCCACACTTCCCTCCTTGTTGTCGTAATTAATAAAGCTTTCGAGACGTTTCAGCTCCCGGTCCCATTTTGCTGCTGATTTCAAGGCTGTAGATCTCCCTGCCTCCATCGCGATCAAAAGGGCCTTAAACTGGTCTTCATACCCAGCAAACGATATTCCCACACACTCTTGAACTTCCTCTACTGTTTTTAACAACCAGTTGGGTGATAGATTAAACACTGGTTTTGGAATGATAGTGCGTAATGGGGTAGGACTTTCCAACTCATCCTTATCACCCTCAATGTTGCTGACCATAAGCTGATCCTCTGATTGAATCATAGTCTGATCCACCAACCACAGCTCCCGAGTGATACACCCCTCATCCAACTCCCCATCCTCCAAAGTTTTCCCAAATGACCCATCTTTATTGACATCAAGTGCGTCCAAAACTCCCTCTGCCACTTCCGATACCAGTTGGGTGATATCGGGGACCATCGATACTGGATCTGCAGCCATCTCCCCTGGAACAACACTCCCTAGTGTCGAGAGGGCGTCGGCGTCAACCATCGCACCTTTCTGTACAGGTCTCGAAGAATGGAAGCCATCGGCGGCCTCCATCGAGCCTTTTTGTGAGGGTTCAAAGTCCACTGATACTAGATCCGAGGCCATCTCCCTTGAAACTACACCCCCCAGTGTACAGAGTCGTTGCAACGACGTCGAGGGGTCGTCGGCGACCTCCGTCGCACCTATCTGTGCAGGTCCCGATGAATGGATAGCAGGTTCAGCATCCTCCATTGAACCTTTCTGTGAGGGTTCATTAACCACTAAAGATGGTGCCGCCGGCGTCATGGCTGCCGCCGGAGAAGTGATGGCCTGTGGCGAGGTCGCCTGAGGCCTCGTCGGCGACGATGGCCTGGGCCCACTTGCAGATGGGCCAACCATAGGCTGCATCTTCCTTCGCCAGCCGCGGCCTCCATCTCCAGTCTGCATGCCTATGGGCTGAGGCCCATCTCCCAAGCCCACCTCCCCTCCCCCTCCAGACGAGACCTTCCCCTTCCCCTTCCCCTTTAGTGACTCAATGGGCCCTGTAGGCTGACCCTGGCCCATTTTAGTAGAACCCCCTGGTTGAGTAAAACCGAGACCCACAAATTCCTGCCCCAAAACACATCGTTTCAGCCATTGAACTTTATCAGTCAGCTCTCCCATCTGTCTTTCCATAACTGACAGGACCGAAATAATTTCCTTATATGGACCAACAACTCTGTCTTCCACCATCCCCGCTCTGACCCCCTACCAACAACTCTGTCAGTTCAACCCTCTTCATGTCTTGAGACCCTTCTTTCCGACCTAAGAGTGCCTCCCTATACGACGAACGTTGCTCCCCATACGACGACTGAGTTAACTCAGACCTCTTCTTCAAACCAGAACCATCACCTCCACCAACTTCCTGCAATGCTACCATTAAGTTCCTCCAACCCACACCATTTCTATCTTCTGGGATGAAGATGAAGCTCCGCCGCCCCCCTCCTCCATATTCCACCAAAGCCAAGTATGCGCCTCTGGAGTTGGTGCACCGTTGCACAATATAGCCCCTGTCCCCATCCCTGTGGGCAGAATAATAACCCTTGCCCGCTGCCTTCAAGCACCCTTCCAAAGCTCTGTAAAACCACCGAGCTGTTTCCAACCCCACTCTCATATTCTTCACCACTTTCCAACCTTTTTCACACAATAGAACATATTGACCATCCCTTCTCACCTCAAACAACTTAGACTCGATCACAATACGTTTCATGGATAACATTAATCAGACACCCATCCAGAGAGAATAAGTGTACGGAGAGAAAACTAAGCTACTCGCAAGGAAAATGCTGTTTTTTACTCAAAATGCTGTTCTTGGTCTTTTCTACTGTTGCATCAGTCTTGTTCTATCTATTTCATTTAAATATCTTGTCATGTTTCAAGACACCAGGATATAATCTTCTTCTGACTCACATATTTTGATTTATTTAAATCTTCTTGAGTTGGTCTGGTTAGGGGTCTTTGCTTCCTTGCATGTTGAAATTTACTGTGTCAGTTCTGATAAGTAATGGAAGATTTATTTTTTTACCATTTTGTTTCAGACTTGTGTCCCTGCAATATTACCACCTCTCAAAGATATTTACCTGGGAAATGTTGTCAATGATCTTCGAGGTACTTTAATATTCAATCTTATGCACAAAGCATCAATATCTTTCTAGTTTTCTTCCTTAGAATGGTGGAGACAGAAGCTGAGCTGTACATTTTTCGTGAAACTATAATTCATTTCCTATTTTTATACTGTTCAAAAGTACTTTATTTTGGTGCTTTAAAGTGCCAAAGGCCCAAGGACATAAAATTGATACAAGACATTATTTATTGGTCTCACACTCACAATGGCAGTGCCCTAACAGTTTATGTGGTTGTAAGAAACATATTGCTGTGTTCAAGGTTCAAATGATTTGTGTTCTTTCTCTGTGTACTTTGGGTTGGTTTTCTAAATTTTATACTGCCACAGTTATACCTTCTTGTTTCATCAGAAAGGTGATGGAACTGGGGTTTGGTTTCCCCTTCTGTTATCAAAGCTGTCTGATTGGATTGGTGGAGTGTTAGGGCAAGGAAGGCATAGATGTTGAAGTTAGTTTTTTGAAAGAGAGGAATAATGGTAATTTAATGGTGCAGTTTACTTAGAAGAGAAGCCATCAAACATCAGAAGAGTCTTGTCATAGTATAATAGCCAGCATTAACTTAATAAATGTTCAGGTGTGTGAAAGTAGAAATCCTGTCTTAAGGTAATTTGAATTTAGTTAAATTTAATGTTCCTTGAGAGAAGTTGTAGTCCTAAGGATTGTGTTAAGCATATGGATCTATGACAGTTGTTGGGAGTACCTAATGGCACCACCACGTGAGGACTTAAACTTAACTCTATCTGTACATCATATTTTTTGGGCATCAATAGAATTTTTGGGCGAGGACTTAAACTGATAATAGCATTCTAGTTATGGGTGAGATGTTCTTTACTTCAATATACTGAAGAGAATCAAAAGAGGTTTAACATTCATATTGAAATGACCAATTGAAAAGTACTAAAAATTACTATAGGTGTTTTTTATGAGTCTTGGTGTTTTTACTATTACTGTAAATATTTTTTCTATAAGCAATCGAAAATTTCATTGAAGAACCCCAAAGGGTATGCAAGTGAGAATATTCAGAAGTACCTTCACAAGATCTGTGAATCTAAATACCAATTTACTTTAGAAGACAACTAGAGTCACGAGACCCGTCTTTTGACATGCTTTATGCAGGTGTGAGGACTAATGCAGAGATACGCATTAAAGAAATATGTGCCGCTAACATAAGAAGGTTCAGACAAGACAGGTTCAGGCGAGTGAATCGAAGTTCTTTGTCTGAACTTTTCACTTCATTCCTTGAAAAGGTAATCATTTCAAACATGGTTTTCTACCTTAATAGTTAATGAAAAATCATAGTAATAGCGATTTGTGTGATGAGCTCAATACAGTTCAAAATAAATTTATTACTACACCACTAACACATCAAAGTTGAATTATAAGTTTGTGGTAAAAAATTTCAGTCAACTGTTGTTGTCATGAGTATGTACTAGAGATTTATATAATTTGGTAAAACTCCCTTTTCTATTATAGTTTGATTAAGTTTACTAGTATCTTTCTCATATCTAGGAATAGAATGCCCACTAGGGGATTATATTAACTCTCTCATTGTGTCAATAAAGCTCCTCTGTGTTAGTGTAAAAAAAAGAAGTGTAATGGCATACATCATTAATGACAAAGCTTAGTTGTAATTGATTTGGATTTAGTTTGGGTCAAAATTGTATAAAAACTGAAGAACCACTGATTTCGCTGGACTCGCGTGAGACACACGGTCAACCAATGCTTGTACAGAGATCTTGTCAGACAGCTCATGAGTCGTTTGGTCAAACGAGACCTACATTTTGCTTTTTGCTAGACACACGTATGACATGCAGTCAAGCAAAGTTCCATGTTGTAGTTTGCTAGAGGCACATGAGACCTCTTTGTCGAGGGAACAAAGTTGCTAGACGCTCGTGAGACGTCCGGAGCAACTCACCCACACGTCTTTGAATCCTGTCTTAAGCCTGATTTGAGCCTTAGATGTTTCCTATTAGAAAAAATACCGTGTGCTATTGAGTCTTAAAGTTAAACAATTTTCACTCCCTATACTCAGGTTACCACCTGTTGATCTATTGATCATTTTATTCTTGGAGAACTGTTGTGCCTGGCGATGTGTTGGTGAGTCCATCAGGGGTGCTGATGGAGTTCCAGTAGATAGGGTAGGGTTTGTTCATTGGAATCACAGCCTGGTGTTTGAGTCTTTAAAGGTTTTGTGAGAATTTAAACTGATTGTAGTATCTTTATTCTGTAGTGGATTTATAGGTTGTGGCTGAACACCCAAAGCGATTTTTCATATGAATAGTTCTTGAAAAGTTTTCTTTTTGTCAGCAAATCTTGTGTTATTTGTTAGTTTTTACGCTTTATGTTTTGTTGATTCTAGGTTGCTTAGATATTTAAATTGGTTATTCTTCCGTTGTTTTATTAAACACCTATTTACCCCATTAGGTGTGCTCGAGATCTGTTCATTGCATTTTCACCTTGTATGTTCTGCAGTTTTTTGACATAAGATTGAAGGCCTCAGAGCTAGGAATTTGCCCCTATACAGGCCAGTGGGAGCGCATAGATAGCAATATGAGATGGTACCCCAAGACTTACACGATACTTGTAACTCTCTCTCTCTCTCTCTCTCTATATATATATATATATATATATATATATATATATATGTATATATATGTGTGTGTGCGCGAGTATACACATACATGCGTAAATATACACGTCTGGGTATATTTTTAGGTACCCCAAAGACACATATACACGTCTGTGGGTGGATAGATGTGTAAATATTTTTATGTATGTATGTATGTATGTATATAATTGGATTATTGTTTTTTCATATGGCGCGAAGTTTTCTTCTATGATAACAATTTTTACTGCTGCCACTGCTGCTGATTTTGTTGTTTTGTGCTACTGGTGGTTAGATTGAGGATCCATTTGAGCAGCCAGAAAATTCCGCAAGGGCAGTTAACATGAGTAAATTGACACTGATATCTGAAGCATTCCAGATGACTTACCGGAGGCTTATTTCTGCCAATCAGAGTAAGGGTTCTCTCGTAGCAGCATTAGTTCGACCAGAAGTATCACAAAGTATTATTCCAAGATCACCTGTTTGGAACCCAACTCACAATGGCGGGCACCATCAGTCCCACCCAACTCGTCCACAGGTGCACAGGAGCTTGCACTCAATCTCACAAGCTCAACATCAATTTCAGAACTTGACGTTAGGAAGCCGGTCCAACATTATAACCCTGCAGAATCACAATGAAGGCCGTCCAATGCGGAGACCAAGATTTAATGGATACATTGGATAGTTTGGTTGTTACGCTTGAAAGTTGTAGTAACTAGCACCAACTTGTTTTGATGTTTTCCAGTATACAATTGTGGGATATTAATATTATATGCTGGGCCCCAGCCTAATCCATTGTGAAGCACATCTGTAATTGACTTGTTTGAATTTTTATGGTCTCTTATTCAAAAGTCGACGTTACATCCAAAGCTGTTATACAATCCTACGACTCGTGCCAAAAATTTCAAAATTTCGTGTCCGTGTTGCGTCTCCCTACGGGCTCAAAAATAGGAAGACACATATTGACAAGCAAATCACCAGCAGCAGGCAAATGTACACCCAGAAATTCTCATTCTCTGTTTATCTGGAGGGGTCGGATATATAAGATGAGTGGAAGTAGACTTTAGATAAATGTCAATGGTAGAGAGCCCCGGGGATCGAAGGAGATTAAAGGCAAAGAATGCTGGGCAATGAGGGTGCGTAACGAAAGATGGTCCATTCTTCCTCTAATAAGATCTAAGATAAAGAAGAAATAAACCTTTTTCACTCGAGTTTTATAGGTAAATCATAGCATTGAGCATCAAAGCATGATTACAACCAATCTAGTCGAATGGAAAAATGAGTGTGTCAAATATGGTTGGATTGGTAGCTAAAGAATCAAATCAGGCTTAGCTTTATATTACAGTTACAAAATGACATACTATTGTATTCCAACCACATAATAACAGTTCATGAATTATTCATGCTTTTAAATGATCGAAAAGATTACAATTAAGAGTAATAATAGAAAGAAAAAAGAAAAGAAAAAGGGAATCAAACCAGAAATTAAAAGTAGATAATTCTGAATAGTGATGCACAATAACCAATATAAAGAATATGCACAAACGAACGAATAAATAAGGGCGACGTATATCTCATAAATCTGGGTAAACAATTTAACAAATGTACTAGCATAGAAAAACTTGGATAAAACGTGACATGGAGTTTTACAGGTGCATTATGCCTTTGCACTGGCTATTGGGCCAATAGTTGCCTAGATATTGCTCCCCGCATCGTGATCTCAGCATACGAAATGTCAATTGTCAATACACTACCCAATAAAAGAAATTCTCTCTATCCCCCCTTTCTCTACGTAACTGTCATTCATTCAGTGATCGTCTAAATTTCCAATGCTTCAAAGACCTTATCGTTAGAGAAACAATACCGTGGTTTGCCCCATCTTCTCTCACAGACGGATCAGCAGGGAATAAACATGCTGCACAATTTCCACCACTTCAACCACGCAATAAGTGTTTATCAGCAGTCAAGACCCTATAACTCGCATAAGGACCTTCAGATGTATCTCGCAATGCGACATGCCAACCCATGGCCTTTGCATTCTCTTGAAGTTCATCCATAACAGCAAGATTGTCACGGATATATACACGTCCACCAGGTCTCAGTATCCGATCCATCTCGAGCATGATTGAAGAGATATTGCATCTGATACAAAGAAAAATCGTATCAATCATGGTGATAAGAAAAGCAACTCCTAACCCCAGGGGATCCCAGCCCATATCATAAGCAAAATCCATCATATACCCAAAGATCCACTCGAGGTTTATAAACCCACGTCATTTCATATCATTCTATATTTCCTGTTTTATCAAGTAAATTTAAATATTGTAACATAAAATCATTTTCTAAAGCAATAATATAATCATCCAGAGTAGATCTCAGTTAAGTTGAGTTGTTGATTGTCAGCAAGATCTGAGATTCTTAGCATGGCTCAAGCTTACTTAATTCTACATGCCACTATACTTGTCAATCAGTTGGCTTTATGGAACAGAAGAAAAGACAGGAAAAGCCGAATGCATATACCAGCTGAAGTATGGAAATCATCTACCAGGAAAAATTACAAGAGTTTGGGTGTACCTTTTTCTCTCAATAGAGAAGAGACCAGTTGCATGCAAAAAATCATAGGTTCTTGGGTATGTATCAAATGGCTCACACCTGGATAATATTATGCAAGAAGACTTCAGCCACAGAAACTTAGTTCAAGGATCATTGCTAACTGTAATTAATTTTGATGCCATATAACTAGTATTTTGCAGATACTATCCAAAAAAGTTAAATGTAATAAAGTATTGGATAAAGGAAGGTGCATATATGAGGTAGGTATCATTGTATCATGTCAGATATCCAGTAATCTGAACCATTAATTAAATTATTCGAAGAGAAGTCTGATCAATTAAAGACTCGAAAATGTTCATTTGAGGTGTATATGACCAGTATGATTATGCAATCTGATTAGCTATAGTATCCATCATATATGTAAAAGTTACAGTATCAATATACATACATATTTGAAATAGATGCAAGAAACAGTTTTCGGAAGTACCAATCATGCAAAACTCCAATAAGTCCTCGATCATATATAACAGGCAAGGTGTTGGGCCCGCTAACAGGAACAACATTCATAACCCAAGAATCAAAGTTCTGTTCCATTAATGCTGCCGCAAATCTGCCAAAGCCAGTTTCTATAAGATTGATCATAAGAAATGTAAAATTAATTTGTAATGGAAGAGAAGAGCATGAGATAATTATGATACCCTCCAAAGCCAGCTCTCATGTCCATTACATTTCTTAATCTAATCTTCTTCCAGTGCAAAGCACGAACATAGCTAGCTATTATCTCATCCCAGTATTTTGATTCTGCCTTGAAGAGCTCCTTTCTTGATATATAGGCATCAATCTGTATGCTCTGAAGCCTACTGGGTGGAGTTTGTAAACGTGCAGGCCACGTGGTAACATTTGCTCCAACCCCATTCTCTGGAAGTCGAGAGATGCATGACTTCAGATCAGCATACCTAACATGATTATGCAAAAAAGACAATTACAAACAACTAAATCACCTCAAAAGCCGTAGCAACAACCGATAAAAAAAAAAACCGTGGCAACAAGAAGCTAGTTCACTCAGGATGCCTAAGAAGCTTTCCAAAACCACAATACCAAATTGTTCAAGGCATCAGCACATAAATCTTAACTGTCTGGAGGAAAAGCCATTAGAAGATCATCAACATCTTTCAAGCATCTTTCAAGCATATGTTCTCAAGATTTAGGCCAGAATAGAAAACCCAAGAAATACCTGCACAGTTTTGGTGCAGGGGCATGTGGAAAGATCTAAGTAATAAATCGCCAATGAAATTACTAGCAACAGGGTGAGGGGGAAATCCCTAGGATAATAGAAAACAGAAGAAGGCCATATTAATTGGCCAGCAAGAAGAATCATACATTGTTCTTAATGCAAAAACCCTTATAAACTAACCATACAAAGAATTGTTTTAAAATGGCAGGGAACCAATCTATCCACTTTTCTTTAGTGAAAATTTGCATCAAAATACTCGCCTCAAATATTGAATAATGTTATGTTAGGTTTGACCAAATTATCAAATCACAGGCAATAATTAGAAAGGTAGAATTTCGAGTGTACCAAACGTTGTCTGGATCATCATCTTGATCACACAATGGAGGTTTAGTTCCTTCCTCACGGCTTAAATAACAACTATTGTTATATGGCTTCTGCCATATTGCAATATATCCATCCTTTTTCACAAAACCCCAGCAGAGACGAGTTGTAAGGTTAAGCATCTCTGAAAGATAAATATGCAAGGTGGTAATTAACACAGACAAACGTCAACTCAATTAAGTTCAGGTCAGAATTACACAAAAAGACCAGCAGGTCACAAAATAAGGGCATGTTTGGACAGGCAAAGAATTCTCAAAACTTCTCATAATTTCATTCACAAACATCACTCAAACACAAAACACTTTTCAGTTGCAAATTTTCAACTTTTTCATCTAATCACTACCTAATCATTATCCAAGCACAAAAACCAATACAACTTTTACAAGCTTCAAAAGAACAATAATATTAAAAAAAATAATATTCAAACAATTTTTTAACTTTACAATATTTTATTCAACTTTTTCTCTATCTTTTCCCAAAACCCAATAAAACATCTTCACTCAAACCATTTCACTACTATCCACAAAATTTGGAGATACTCCAACTGTCCAAACATGCCCATGTTAAAACTGAACACAACCGCTTTCGACAAGATTAGCAGAAATTAAAATTGTTGGTAGCAATACCTTTCCATTGTTCTTCCAGGATTTCTTCATGCTTATAAACAGGTTGTGCTGCCCAAACAAAGTATCCTCCTCCACGGAGCATCCTATTTACCTCAAGCAGTAATATTCCATCTTCATCACAAAGTAATAGAAGGATAAAGTTAATAAAAAAACAAAAATAAAACATATTATGTGAGTTAGGAGGGATACAACATCAACCTTGAAAAAAAAAGGGACTCAGTCACATATTTCATAAGTGTAGGTGCCATGATGCAAAATTGCATCATAAGTTCACCAGTAGGAGTTCTATAAACATAAAAACTTGGTATTAACTAGTTTTTAACCAACAAGGAAGAAAAGGTAAGAAGTATCTGTAAATACTCAAATGCTTGATCAGGTTTCCTTTTTGTAGCTACCAAGAATTAAACCAAATATATAGACACAAGAGTACATACCATCACGAGTCCAATTGATTCTACACCGTGAACAATGAATCAAGTCAAAAGCTTGGCTCGGATACAATAAACGATGAGTTGCAAATGCTGCCACCATTGCTGGCACACCACGCTCAAGAGCAAATTGAATCTGGTTCTCATGAACATCTTTGGGAGCAATTGACATGGTGATGACATTCCGTGATAACAAATAGGCACCAAAACTAGCTACACCACACCCAACATCTAAGACGACTCGGGTATGATGACCGAAAGCTATTTCAGGGATCATCTACATGAACAGATGAAAAACAAATTGAAGATCAGAATACGATGATAAACTGACCAAGTTTATTCCCAACTAACTTTTAACAAATAACAACCTTAGATATATGATCCAAATATTCATTTGCCCCATGAATAAACTGTGTACCACCTCCAGGAAACTTGAACTTATCCTTCACTCTGGCAATCCAATTTTGACCCCCTTTATCTTCAACCAAACGAGTATGAGGAACGTTGTAGAACCACACCTACAAGGGGCCAGCATATTTATTAGCAAACTCCAATATAAACATGCTAAGTCGCTAAGGAATCAGCTACTCAGCAACAAAATATTTGGCAGCAACAATACCTTTCAAAATAAATTTCCAGTGTTTGTTTATTAAGTTGGATTAGCATTATAAATCAGTCGACTCAGCTATTTTGAATACAATAAATGTTTCATTCCGTCTCATTTCATCTAATCATTATAACTTTTTCAAATTCTTACAAAAATTCAATAAACAACTCAATTTTTTCAAAATTCAAAATAATAATAATATTAAAAAATAATATCCTAACAATATTTTATTCTACTCACCATTAAAACCTCTCCTAAAATGCAAAAGGGTGACGAGAAAGAAAATCCACCAAAAGATTTTCAATATAAAATTACAATTAAACCTAGCAGCGACTAGACAACAAATCAAAAGGGGGGTAACCGGAAAGAAACCGATACCTCGTCCCGGCTTTTCGGCCATGGAATCGGGGTGCGGTACTGGCTCGGTGCTGGAACGAGGCAATTCAATCCCCGACCTTCCTCTGGACAATGCCTCTCGAACCGCTCCCCTTTCTCACTCGATTTCAGCTTCTTAATAGCCTCCTCGTTATCCAAGCAGGGAATATACTCGCTCATAGCCCTCGGACACAGCTGAAACTTGGTAACCCTAACCCTAGACGAATCTCCATCACCATCAACCCCCTCCGCCTCCGTCTCGTTCCTCCAATCCTCCACCAAACCCTCATCGAACTCCCCTACCTCAAACTCATCAGACATCGTTCCGTTCTCATTCACGATCCCGAACCGCTGTAATGGCGGAGGCGGCGAACTGGGAGGGACCGAGAATGGGGCTGTGTTTAGGGTTTTGTCGGGGACGGTTTGGGTTTGATTATCATGAATGAGGGCGGAGACATTAAACGGCTTGTCGCGGTTGGGTGAGATCGAGACCGAAGGGGCTCGGCGCGCGGTGGTGAAGAAGATGAGCTGCTGGTACCCATCGGACCAGTGCTCGCCCAAGTAAAAGGAAGTGACCGCGAGAACAAAGAAGGCAGAGATCTTGATAATCAGCGGGGTTGTGAAGACTTCCCCACCTCCGAATGGCTTCATTTTAAGAATTCTCGAAATATGAATCGGAAGAAGTTAAGACGAGCATGTAGATCTCGGATCTCTTTCAATCTCCGCACCGAAATTGAAGAGTGGCATCGAAGAATGTGAGCTTTCGGAGATAGAGTTAGAGTTAGAGTGAGAGTGAGAGCGGTTGATTTTTTCGCTGAGTTTATAGGATTTGGATGATCAGCGAAATAGACGATCGGAGATAGTGAGTTTATGTTCCGAGGAGACACGGAAGCAAATGATGTTGCCGTTTTTGTACGTCGGAGAGATACCGTTGGGCATTTGTCGGTGATGAATATGTTGGTTTTCTTTTTCTTTTTTGTGAGCAGCAATTTTATGCACGTTGCATCGTGGCTGGAGTCCGTCCGGGTTGGGCAACATGAAGATTTTGGCTGACGTGTCGCGGACACCTAAGTATATAATGGATGAGTTTTGATTGGCATCCTGGACTCCATCTAAAATCGCTTTAGAACAAGTTCTTAGGCATGTATGGACCATAAAACTCGGGCCACTCTCGGGGTCAAGGCCAACTTTGGAGGACTTTCCTAATGGTTTAGTGTATGTCCTAGGAAGATTGCATGAATGGCACGGGTCAATTAGAACATGGCTCACATTTTTCATCTTGACCGTGCCATGGTTCAGCCTTGACAGCCCCTTGATACTGCTGCTGATATGCCATGACAGCCCCACGGGCCATGCCTTGACACTGTCACTGACATGCCATGGCTCGCCCATCAGCATGCCTAGCAGCCCACCAGCATGCCCAGCAGGCAGCCGCAGTGCCCAGCCGCACCAACAGCCCATCAGCACCACAGGCATGCCATGGCCCCAGCCATGGTGCGCCCAGGACAGCCCCACAGATAGGCCATGGTCCCAGCCATGGCAACCACCTGACAGCACCACAGACATGCCGCATGCATGCCATGGCCCCAGCCATGACATGCCCTTGACAGCCCATGGTGTGGCTAATGACCGTGCGCAGCCCAGCGCACGGCCCAGCATGCGCACGCCAACGCGCATGCCCCTGTGTGTGACCTAGCGTGCGCCCCTGCACCGCGTGGCCCTACGCACGCTCATGCTTGCATCCCTGCGCAAGGCCCAGCGCCACATGTGTGCGCCGCAGCACCGCATGCCCATGCATGCGCCCATGCGTGCGCCCACGCGTGCACCGCAGCACCACATGCCCATGCGTGCGCCCATGCGTGCGCCCCTGTGCCGCATGCCCAAGCGTGCGCCCCTGCGCCACACGCCCATCCGAGCGCCCCTGCGCCCCACGCCCATGCGTACGCCCCTGCCCCGCATGCCCATGCGCACGCCCATGCTTGCACCCCAGCGCAAGCCCTTGCACCGCATGGCCCGACACACGCCCATGCGCCGCACTCCATGCCCCCGCCGAGGCCCCTGCCTGGGCCATGCTAGGCTAGCACCAGCAACACATGGCCTGGCCACCAGCAAGCCAGGGCCATGTCAAGACAAGCCCAGCACGCACAGGCCCCACGCACAGCATGTCAGTCGTGCGCAGCACCAGCCTGCGCGCAGCACAGCACGCGCACACCTGCGTGCACTTGCCCAGCGCACAGCAGGCCAGCATACACAGCCATGCGCCCTGCCAACACGCCAGCCAGGCAGCCATGCCAGCCATGCCACCAGCAGCACCAGCGCCCAGACCACATGCATGCCAGTCATGCCAGCGCCCAGCCCACACCTGGGCCATGCCAGCCACGCATCAACAGACATGCCAGCCACCAGCCTGGCCCATGCCAACGTGCACAACAGCAGCACCATCAGCAGCCAGCCCTTGCCTAGACCATGTCAGCCATGCACCAGTGGGCGGCACCATCAGGCAGCCCACGCCCAGCTCATTGCCTAGGCCATGATAGCCACATGCCAAGCATGCCCATGGCCCATGCCATGGGCCAGCCAAGGCCACCAAGGGCCAACCTAGCCATGGGCCATCAAGGGGGCATCCAAGGCCACATTATCTTATTATCTTTATTTATTTATTTAATTATATTTCAAGGGACCTATTAGGGTTTCCACTTTGTAAACTCAATAAATAGGACCCT
This sequence comes from Cyclocarya paliurus, assembly GCA_029856935.1. Classification (NCBI taxonomy): domain Eukaryota; kingdom Viridiplantae; phylum Streptophyta; class Magnoliopsida; order Fagales; family Juglandaceae; genus Cyclocarya; species Cyclocarya paliurus. Next base: position 1,883,948 of record JARVXP010000207.1, on the reverse strand, counting down.
TAGCCTCTAGTTTAACATCTTTGATCATTTGACATTTTTCCTTGTGGAACGGTTTGGGGGTGTTCTTGAAGAACACTTTTCGGTGCTTAGCACTTGGGCTACTTGGGCTACTTGGGTGCAATTCGTGAATCTCTAGTAGAGGATCCCACCTTGCAATTCGTGAATAAGTGGTGATTCAATCTATCCTCTTTCATCATTGTGCAATTCGTGAATCAATGGTGATTTATCTATCTTTCTTATGAGTATTGTTATATTCCATTCCATTGTCTATCTTTGTTCTTATGTTTTCCATCTTGTTCATCTTTATTTTCATGCAAATCAAAGATATCCTAAATTTCAATCTTAGTATTTTTTGGTTTCACAAAATACCCATAAAAACCATAAAGAGAGTTTTCATAGTCAATTGTTGAGTCCATTCATCTCTTGTTCATAACTTTTCCATTGTTCATACATAGTCTTGCATCCTTCCATCACAAACACAATCCATTCACCCATTTGATCTTTCCCACTCATATATTTCGGCCATCACATTGTTTGCCCCACTTTCCATATTCATCATCTCCATAAAACCCTAGCCGAAACACTATATTTCTCATAAGCTCCACTTCCCAAAATTAGCCTTCCCTCACTTGACCTAGCCGAAATTTCCCTTGTTTCCCCATCTTACTATATTAGTCACTTATCAAAACTAGCCTCCATCCATCCAACAAAACCCTAGCCGAAACCCTTGTCTTCCATAAACCCTAGCCACCCCTCAAGAGTCCCACTAGGCAACTTCCTTAACTTAGGAAAAGTTGACTCATTCCAATCAATCCCACAAATCCTACCAACCCCAAAACCATCTCCTAAACTTGAGGAATCCTAACCCTAGTCACCCTTCATCCAACTTAACCCTAGACTCCCACAAGGTAATTCCTACCACTTACGAATCCTTATCTCATCTTCCAAATAATCAAAATTCGAAATCCATCCTTTGGCCTAGTCAAACTCCCAATTCCCAACAACTCTCATGGCTCTTACCATTTAGGATCAACCCTAGCCATCTTACTCATCATCCCAAACCTATTTTTCAAATCCATATCCATTGATTTAAGGAATTGCCAACCCATTGTCAATCACTTAAATCTCTCCATCCCTACAATATCTCTAGCCAACCAAGACTTACCTAAATAGCCAAAACCAAATCCCAATCCCACCAATCACTCAACTCCCCTAGAATCACTCCATTCCGAGAATCCCTCAAGTCAACCAAAGACTTCCCTCCTCTTGCCATATTCAAATCATACATTCCTTATCTTATCATAACCAAATCTCATCTTCCATATCCAATCCCTCAAACCACTCATTCCCTAGAATCACTTAAGTCAATCAAAAACTATCATCCTATCTTGCCATATTCAAATCCCATCTTCCATCTCCAAATCCCTAAACTCAATGAACAATCCTAGACCCATTCAAACACAACTCATCTTCATCCTTAACCTAATTCCCATCTTTCCCAAAGTGACTCATCAATTAAGGAGTCCTAGCCTCATCCAACCACATCCTTCCAACCCTAGCATCTCATCCTACACACTCCAACCCTAAGCCAACTCTTCCAAATCTCAAAATTCCCCTTAGCCACCATCCAAACCCTAGCCCATCTTCATCCTGTCAACCCTAAACATCATCCAAAAGGGCTTAACATCAAGGGCAACCCATAAGCCGTTCCACATTGCATCAAACAAGCATATTCGCCACTTAGATCACCCGAACTCATCATCATCATCATCATTTCCATGACTAAACACTATACCTACATCAACCTAGGAACCCATCATTGCCATTATACGTGCAAGACCAAGCAAGAAGGCTTGACATTCGGTCACCATCATCACTAAGGTAAGTTCGCGGACTTAATGTTTAGGGACAAGACCGGGGACCCTAACACATCCGTCACTGTAGCGGTGTGCAATTTTGCACACCCTACGTGGCAGTCCTTCATTTTTTTTTTGTTTCTTTCACATTGCGTGCATTTTGCTAGTTTTACAATTTTGTTTCTTACCAATTCAATTTTGTCCCGCGCGGAAAGCTTGTCCCTCGCCTACATCGCATCCTTCCTCAGACCACTGCCACCAGCGATGCCATCTCTCTGTCCGGTGATACAGAGTTACGTTCCTTCGTCTTCACAGTGCCGCCACCCAGCTCTCCTCCCTCCCCGTCGCTGCCCATCTTCTTTTGTACCTCGACGTGAGACGTAGAGAAATCGAGGAACACAATCGGTGAGAGTTTACCGTGAGGAGAAATGACAAGCCTAGGGTGTACCGTCGGCATCTTCTGGTTACACTGGTGATTCACGACTGCTCCGTCGTGGGTCTAGAGCCGGATCAATTGGTGGCAATGTGAGTATGTTTCTCTGTTTCGGTGGAGAAACATAGAACACTACCTCTATAAATTTTCGGTGGCTAGTACGGTGGAGATCAGGAGCTGCAGTGATGGTGATAGGTGCAAGTCCGTGGGGAAGCGTCTCACGGTTGAGGCAAGATGAACGGTGGCAAGTGGCTGGCAACTTGCGTCGCTAGCGGCGAAGGTGCAGAGCAAAAAAAAAAAAAATTACTTGCTCTGTTTTCGGTGGCTTAAAACAGAGGGCCACTCCACTAGTAATGGTTTCGGTGGCTGGTACGGTAGAGAAGGAGAGTGGGGTTGGGAGATGGGGCTTGGCTGTTGACTTTTAGCAGTTCTTTATCAGGGCCACAATATGTAACTAATTTTCTCTGTATATTCTTCAAATTTCTCACCAACCAAACAAAAATAAAAGACCGAAATAATCTAAAAACTACTACAAAGAAAATCCGCATCCAAACCCCATATCTAATATGAAAAAATTATCATAATTATCATCACATATGAACAAAAAATATACAGTTGGAATACACAATGAACATACAACATATCCAATACAGACACAGAGGCATAAAAAGAAACTGAAGAGGCAACGAGGTGGTGAGTTGAGATCCATGTTGGGAAGGTATTAAGAATTTATCAAAAAGATATGGTGGAGAGCTGTGGTGGGGTTTGAAGAGGGGGCGCTTGGGTTTTGAACGGGAAAGGAGGTTGAAGACGAAGCTATGTGCATGGGGTCGGGGTGTTTTGCACGGGGTGAGGTTGAAGACGGAGCGCCTAAGGTGGAGAACAGACGAAGGCGTTTGGGTTTTGCACGGGGTGAGGCTGAAGACGAAGCCTCTGAGCCCTGAGGTGTGGGGAACAGACGAAGGCTGGATTTTGCACGGGAAGGGAAAATTTTTTAGAAGAATTTCGAATGAGGAAAGAACCATGTGATGGGTCGAGCAGTAATGTTTGCCACATCAAGTATGCAAACGGCTAATGCTGCATAGTGATGGATGCCTAGCATTTTTCATAATCGATTAAGGGCCAACACAATTTCCACCGTTCGGAAAGGTTGCTTTAAAGAGATATGATAGTCAACCATTATTCCACAACTTCATCGTAAAAATAGTAGAATAATATTATATACACTCATAAAATATATACAAAATAAATTTTATAATTTTTTCCATATTTTACATTCTATATATATATATATTTATCAAATATTTATTATATAAATAATAAATAGAGAATTTGAAATAATTTTAAAAAATTTTAAAAAAATAGAGTGTGGATTAAGTTGTGTAGCAAAATTCATATATAAATACTATATAATTATTTTAAAAAAATATAATCTATTATTAAAAAATTTATTTTTTTCATATAAATCTCTTATTTATTTATTTTTTTAAATAATTATACAATACTTATGCACTCTATGATTATAAATATCATTTCTCAAAATAATATTATTTTTAAATTTAAAGGCATAAAACTGAATATTAAAAAGGCAATGAAAGAGTAAAAATGTATATTTGATTCTTATGTGAGGTTTAGATAATAAGATGAGATGACATGATTTTAGATGAAAGTTAAAAATTAAATAAAATTTTATTATAATCATATTTATTATTATTATTATTTTTAAATTTAAAAAAATTAAATTATTTATTATATTTTTATAAAAATTTTAAAAAAATTATAATGATAACATAAGATAAAATGAAACATTTTCATTATCTAAAAGAGATCTTATCTTCTTTTTTATTTTATTTTTATCTGGATAAAACTTGGATAACTGGTTTCGGGAGTGTTATTGCCTCTGATAAAATTTGGGTTGATAATCAAATTATCCCTATGCTCGTACCTGAGAGTGAGTACAGGTGGATACATTGGATAGATATCGAGTTTAAAACTCGAGATTTGCAACTTGAACTATGCCTATTTAGGTTTCGGGTTTAAAAACCTCAGATTATTATGTGTATCAATCTAGGTTATGACATGGATTAATTTAGACGGGTACCTAAATCCCATCTCACACCTGAATATGAAAATAATCAGGTACGCAGATTCGTGTCTGGATGAGTAGTGTTAAATAAAAGAGAAATATTTTAATCACAAATAGATTTCACAAATTAAAATATATTTATATAATACATTAAAACGTAAAATTATTTTTATTATCAAGTAAATTTAACGTCATTTATAAAGTCATTTTAATTATGAATTTATTTTTATAAAAATTTTGTGATTTGAGCACTTTTTTAAATAAAATAATTAAAATAATTTTTTACAGTTACTCCTAATCCGTGACGAGTATATAGATTGATTGATTACAAAAATTCCATAGTTATTATTTTGATAGCTGAAGATTCTGCATAAGAAAGTGAGATAAATATAAGAGGAATGATATATATCAATTACTATTTATTTTTACATTTTATATCTATAATTTTTTTTTCATAATGTAAAATGTAGATAGTAAATAACAATTGATTTGAATAATTTTTCTAAATACAAATCCATTTGAATGAAAGATCTTTCAGGGAGTTGGATAAGTTTAGAAATTAAAAAAAATATAATGTTAGATTTTAAATCACAACGTCGCATCACTTAAAATGCGATGGATTATAAGAATTTAATAAGAAAGATGTTTTTTCATTTTTGGGAAAAAAAGAATTGTGTATATTATTATAATTTTATTTATAAGATTTATTTTTTTAATTTTTTTAAAATTTAAATTTTATGATTTTAAAAATTGTTATAAAAAAATTTTAAATACATGCATTTAATATTTTCTAAAAAAAAAACTAGTTTGTTGTCAAAAAGGTTGAAAATTCTCTATTTTAGAATTTGTTTAGATGTTAAATTGAGTTGAGTTGAGTTGAGTTGAGTTTAGATGATAAAATATTATTTTTTAATGTTATTATTATTTTAAAATTTTAAAAATTTATTATATTTTATGTTAAAATTTAAAAAAATTATAATAATAAATAAAATGAATTAAATTTAATTTGATAACCCAGTTTAGAGAAAGAACCTGAAAAATTATAAGGACATAAACCAATCATTTAACACGTGATACGTCACTCTACCCAGCCGCCACCAGCACACCAAGGCCACTAACTAGTCCAATGAATAGACAGACACTCCATCAAAAAAAAAAAAAAAAAAAAAATAGACAGACACACCCGTCCGTACCAGAATCCCCCCCAAAAAAAAAAAAAAAAAAAAGAAGAAGAAGCTTATAGACCGTTTACAGCCCCGTTTTCCTTTCCCTTTCATTTCCCAGTTCCCACACCCTTTTTTCAAGTCACATTTTTACTTTGTGCTCCTCTCCAGCAAAACCCTAATTCCCGATTGCTGGTCCAATTCTCCGTCCCCAGGCTTTGATTTTGCTGCATACGATTCTTTCCATTCAGGTAATTCCGGAATTTTCCTCCATATATGTTGCAAATCACGCGTTGATGGCCTCGACGGCGAATTCCAAAGCCGGCGACGACACGTGCTCGATTTTTGTAAGCGAGACGGTGAACGGGTCGCACCGGTTTACCGTACAGGGATACTCGTTGGCCAAAGGGATGGGCGTGGGGAAGTACATAATGAGCGACACCTTCACGGTGGGCGGCTACGACTGGGCGATTTACTTTTACCCCGACGGTAAAAACCCCGAGGACAACTCGATATACGTTTCGGTATTCATTGCGCTCGCGAGCGATGGCGCGGACGTGAGGGCGCTGTTCGAGCTGTCCATGTTGGACCAGAGCGGGAACGGGAACAACAAGGTGCACAGCCACTTTCAACGAGCGCTGGAAAGCGGGCCATACACGCTCAAGTACAGAGGCAGCATGTGGTAATGGATTACTTTGATTTGCATAATTGATTGTTATTATTGCCGTTGTTTTTATTTTTCCGTGCATTGTGGTTTGGGAATTGGTCTTTAGAGGGGGCGATCTGGTACTTGTAAATGGTTCGGGTTCAGTTCAGCGACTACTTGGTTTTTATGAGAGGGTTTTATGTTAGCTCGAGAGATTGGTGAGTAAGCGTGTGCGTGAGAGAGAGAGAGAGAGAAACAGAGAGAGAGTTTTGGGGGCCCGGGGGGGGGGGTGAGTGATACGGTGGCTCACCGAGGGTGTTGGTATAGTTGGGAAAATGATAACATTTTGCTTTCGAATCTATGTTAGCGGCTACAATTGTTATTAGTTTTGTTTTAAATTGTGTTTGTACGTTATATTCCAAAGACGGTCGTTTTACGATGGAATAAACACTCATTCAAGCTCATATTGAGATTATATCAATTTGAGAGACTCACCACCTCCTCCAAACTTATCACTAGAGATAATAAAAATATTATTAGTTAGGTTATAGTCTATTTTATAAAAATATACCTTTGGGTAATAATTATTCGTGTTTTATAGTAGTTAGTACATTGACGTTTGTATAAAGACAGAAAGGCTGAAAGTCTAAGAAAGCCGATCAAATATTAGAGCATTGAAGATGGGGAAGAGGCACAAACATATGTCGATGGAAATGCTAAAGTTGAAAAGCCTTGAACAAAAATTGAAATGAGTTGTAACAGGATTGCAGGAAGATTGGGATTTGAAAGCTGAGTTATGGAAAAGAAAAAAATACACCAAATTTGTCAAAAATGGAGGGCACCTACTCCAAAATTCTCTGTTTTAGTTATTTTACATATGTGATAGATTTTGAGATAATTTTGAATTTTATCACTTATAGACCTTGGCACAATATAGATTTGGTTTAAAGTTTACAGGTGGCCAGAGGTGGAATTGAGAATTTAAGCATTCAATGGTGGAATTTACAGTGAAATTGTTGTTACAATGAGAACTAATATTTTTTTAATGCCATACTCAACATTAGTCCAATATTTTGACCTTTTCTATGTTATTTGGGATGCATTTGGGTACATAATTTAAGTTTCGAAGAACATGCGTGTTTGCATTTTGTTTCTATTTATTGACCATCCCCTCAGATGTTTCAATTGTTTTATTTATTTATTTGGTGGGGGGTGGGAGACTTTTGTTCTTTTACCTCATGGCTGCTGTACGTGCATTTCAGGGGATACAAACGATTTTTTAGAAGAAATCTTTTAGAAGCTTCTGATTATTTAAAGGATGATTGCCTCGTCATGTACTGCAAGGTTGGAGTTGTCAGAAATCATCTTGAGTGCCCAAAACTACGTGCTATTTCTCTACCACCCTCAGACATGGGTCAAGGTTTTAAGACCTTGATAGAATCTGAAGTTGGTTGTGACGTAGTTTTTCAGGTTGGCAATGAAATGTTTAAAGCTCATAAGTTGATACTCGCTGCCCGTTCTCCTGTATTTAGAGCTCAGTTTTTTGGACTTGTTGGAAATCCGAACATAGATAAAGTTGTCGTAAAAGACATTGATCCCTTCATCTTCAAGGTAATGCTTTTTTTTATTTTACCATATTGATTCTTTTTATTACAATGCTAAGGAAGAAAACTGATTTGATCATTGACACATAAGTTAGGAGAAACTATCTCCACGTCTTTTTTTGTATGAGCGAGTCACACTTTTGCCGCTTGGGCAGACCGGTTTTACTGAGCATCCCTATATCTTGGTGACTATAAATGATATGGCCACCTGCAAGAAGTGATATTTTTTAGGATAAAAGTTATTACTAGTCTGAGGTTAAAAAGTATTACTAGTCTTGGCTGTATTATTGGTGTGCTAGAGGTGAGCATCACACAACTTTCGAAGATCATCCTCTTGTGGTGCATATGATGCTAGAGGAACTCTCAAACTTTTGAAGGCCACAAGTTATCAGTATTGAAGCCTAAGCTATTTTCCTAAGATCTCTTATTGTCGGATTGCTGCTGCTAATTGTTTTTCATTTTCAAATTTGTGAAGAGATCGTTTGTAGCTCTTAAGTTTTGGGAGTTAGGTCTTTTTCCTTTCTCCCTGAATATTAAAATGGATTTTGAGTCAAGAAGAACAATTGAAAGGGAGAAAAAGATAGGGAATGAATCCGTATGTTTTGTGGCACTTTGACATTGGCTAGCTGTACTTCTTTGGTAGAAAGAAAATGGCAAAATAGCCATTTAGAATTAAGCTTTGATGATGTTACTTCATTATGTGGCTTAGTTGAACTTTGGACTAAATTTCTTGAAATGGGTCATCTAGTGTATGCTTTCCTGAAAGTATTGAGCCTTATATGTTATCTATGTATGAAATGCTTCTGTTTTGTGCAGGTATATCGAGTCAGTTGAGCCTTTTTCTGTTTTTTCTTTTTTCCAGGCGATGCTTCTGTTTATCTACACAGACAAGCTTCCTGACGTAGAAGAAATTGAGAGCACAGCTATTTGCTCATCCAGTGTCATGGTTCAGCATCTGTTGGCTGCCGCTGACCTATACAATCTGGATCGACTGAAAGTATTATGTGAATCAGAATTGTGTAAAGTAATTAATATAGACACAGTGGCGACAATTCTTGCCCTAGCTGAACAGCACCATTGTCCACAGCTTAAGGCTATCTGTTTAAAGTTCACTGCAAATGCAGAAAACTTGGGAGGTGCGTATTATCACAGGAATACTGTATGGTGCAGCTTAATCTAGAGTATCCTTGAGCCTTATTCATGCATGCCTAAGTAGTCAAAATAGATTTTCTTTAAAAATTTGGTACAGAAGAAGTTCGGATGACACTTGATGAATTTTTTGTACAAAGAGTGTTCCTCATTTAATTACACGATTTTATGTTGCCTTGAAGACATGGTCTCCGTGGGCATTTTTTGGACTTTCTTTTGTGAAGGGAAACTCCTTGATTTTGTGCATAAATGCTATTTTCCTTGTCGTGTATGTTAAAGTCTTGAACTACTAATGCCCTTTCATGTTTGCAGCGGTAATGAAATCCGAAGCGTTCAGGCATTTGGAGGGGAGCTGCCCCTCGTTGTTGTCAGAGCTGCTGGCAACATTTGCATCAATGGACGAGAACTCCAATTCTCTGTCAGGTAGGAAGAGGAGTGGCAGCAGTACATTCGGGCAAGATCTTGCGGCAGATGGGGCTGAAGCAGAATCAGCTAATCCTAACGGCAGGCGCATGAGAAGGCGATTGTAGCGAGGTGCCTTACAATCAAGTATACCTGAAAGTTGTCTCATATACATATATATATGTTCTTTCTGAGAGTTGAAATCTGTCTCCCGCTACCAAATTATCTAGTAAAATTATTTTAGGCACCTTTGAAGGTTTAATGTAAATCGAATGGTTTCGTGGTGTTATTTTCTGTAAAGCAAATCTACAGGTCCATGCATGTTGTTCTCAAAATAACAACGCCGTGGTTGCCCCCGCTAGTTCATATGCTAGGTTCTCCCGTGTTCAGCCATTGTTATCACGCCGACACTTATCTCATTGGTAACCCTATGCTTGGCAACAAGAGGCTTAAGGCCCACTAACTCCCCCCAAGCTTTGGGCTTATGTAATCGAGTTTGGATAACGTTTTGAGTATGGTCTATTGTGATTTAGTCCAGTGTGGCGTGGCCCGAGCAAGTGGCGAATTGAATATCTGAAAAAAAACATTACTATTCTCAAGTTGTAGAGCATATTTAATCAAATGTTTATATGAAATAATTTGATTTAAAAAATAAATTTTAAAATTTGAATGTTGAGTGATGTGATAGAGTGTTCTATATACCGATTTTGGAATTGAATAACCCATTCAAGAAAGCTACCCATAATCTTTGATAACGAGATTCAAAGTATTTGTGCTCCTGCATGCACTTGACCTGTGTATTTGTCATAACCTCACTTTTTAAGTATGCTTTTACCTCCATTTTCTTTAATTTAGAGATTTAATTAAATACAATCCCAATATTAGACAATAATATAAATACACAAGCAATTAGTCAGGATAAAAAGAAAAATAAACATATACTTATGCACAGGCATATTTATAATAATTATATTGCGATGGAGTATGCATAGGTGTCGCTAGTTTGAGAGTTGTAAATGACAGAAATTAAGGTGATATAAATGCATGTTATGTATAGAAAAGAAACAAATATGAGGCAATATTTTCTAGAGAATTATAACGCTTAAAACTCACTTTGTTATGGTGTTTGAAAGAAAAGGAAACAGGAAAAGGAGATCTTGTGCCCGTTTCCTCCCGAAGCAAAATCCCCATGTCCAAACATCTCAGTGCCGGCTTTGGCTTCCTCCTCCTCCTCTTATTTCCCTATATACCTATTACGCCTATAGAGCATTTCCAGTTTTTTAGTTGTTGTTGTTATCACTTTTTCTCCAAGGCCGAAATAGAATGATTTGTAGCTTTCCGGCAACCTCTGAGACACGCGCACAAAACGAGAAGGCTCACAGGCAGCCTATCCTTCGGATATAAGCTACAGTGTACCAAAAAGATCACTCATGCGTGTTTCTCATGTGCAGACGAAAATGGCGCATGAGGCACATGCATCTCCCCTTCCCGAAGCTCATTCTACCATGTGTTGGACTAGAAAGTCTCCCACACTTAGATCTTCCAGATTTGACCATCATGGCCACGTCTAGGCAAGCATGTGGGTCCCACGCGCCGGCGTGGGTTTTGAAATCTCCCAAAGTTAGCTCAAATTACAATCTGTCCATTTTTACCTCTATTTATTGTTTTTCCTTAATCTAGTTGTTAGGATGCTCTTATATCTCAAAAGTAAAGTAAAAATTGTAAATCATTGGCACTCGATGATCACCAACCCTTCTTTAGTCCATTTGTGGTCTCAATATGCCACTATTCTTGAGCTCCACCTTTTTTTACTTTTGCCCGCGACATGAGAACCATGCATATCCCTTTGAAAGAGTGTAGAATTTTGCAATGACACACATGGAGTTAGGATTTTTTATTTGCGGTTTTATTATAAAAGTTGCCATACTTTGTCACAGGATCGTGAAGACAATGAATAGATCTCCCCAACAGTTATTTCAAAACAAAATGCAACCACATCAACCACCCTAGCTTACGGTCATAGGGATACAATCATTTTGTTAGATTGTACAAAATTTGCGACTTTTATTTATTTATTTTTTTCCGTGCTCGCTTCTTTTTCTTTTTCTTAGTGTACTAGTTGTGAAATGTTGCTTGTCAGGGTCCCCTATCTCTTATTCATATATTCCATTATCTGTTAATTATTATATTTCAAACTTGATTAGGAAAAAAAGAAGAAGAAGAAGATAGAAAAGGAAACAAATATCATGCATTCATTATAGAAAAATGGAGTAACTACTTAATATGAACACACTAAGGTCCCTACTCCATATTCTTCAAACAAAAGAGGACGAGAGACATCAAGATGACAATGAGGAAGCTGAAAGATATATAGTGATATTTGTATAATCGATGCATAAATTAAGATTGTTTAAATGAGAAATAATATTTATAGTCGTGGAGTGAGTAAATACTGTACAATCGTTTTAAAAAAAGTGAACAAATACAAGATTTATATAAAAAAATTAATTTTTTAATAATAAATTTTATTTTTTTTCAAAACAATTATACGATACTTATACATTTTACAAATGCACGTAACATTACTCTATTTAAATTTCTTGTTGGAAAGTGGAGAAGTACTATTTTTAAAGTTAAGGTCGTAAGGAGAAGACTTCGAATCGTAATGTTTCCCATCAGGCCACAGAAAGGCGCCCAGTGCAAACTCCCTCTTGTAAGCCAAGTCACCATGCGCAGACAGCCCGTATTCAGCAAGAAGCCGGTCGAGCTTCCACTCGGGCATCTCCAAGTACTCCTTCCTACTGTACCTTGGATAGTGAAGGGGCATCTGAAAGAAGCTAACGCCACTCTTTTTCCGGTTTTCCATTTTTATTTTTTCTCTCACTAAGGTACGCATGCATGCAGAAACTTTGGGGATGGAGCTGTGTGTATTGTTAACTTGGAGGATATTTTTATATATAGTGTACTACTGGAAGGGGCCGGGGTTAATTCCTAGTGAGGAAGGCTCTAAAGGCATGCATGGGGTCACAAGTATGTGTTGTTTTACCTTCTCATGGAATAAGTTATCGCCATATGTGCGTGTGCCATTGGGAGAGAAGCCAACTCCAAATGTATGATCCTAGGCACAAGGCTTTGTTCTGTTGGCCAACACCGGAATTCTGCATCATGTGGTACCTCCAACTTGCAGTAACCCTGGAATTCCATACGAATTTCCGGAGGATACATATATTTGAGTAAATTTATGTGTTTATTTACTATTTTTGTTGTATTTGTACAGAAAAAAGATTCCTGGACATAAATAAAACAATAAGGTCCTGTTTGGATTTGAAAAGAGTTTCATTTCATCTCGTTATTATAATTTTTTTAAATTTTCACACAAAGTATAATAAATAATTCAATTTTTTAAAATCTCAATTCAACTTTTTCAAATACCAAAACAGTAATAATATTAAAAATAATATTCTAAAAATATTTTTTTCAACTTTTATCTTTCGTCTAAAACCATCACATCTCATCTTTAAATTCAAATTAGCCCTAAATTGGTTTTATTATAGAATAATTTGATTTAAAGGCCTTTACATCACACACTATTCTCTATTAATTATAAGCACATAGCACTTGGCTTAATCTTCGTTGCTGAAAAACCATTCAGAATTTAATTTTGCTAGAAAATGCTTTCCTATTATATATAGATATATATATATATATATATATATATATATCTTGTAACACCTGCTTACAATATTAGTAAAGTTTTGTAATTAATTGATTGTAAGTCTTTTTGAAAGTAAATCATCTCTTATAAGACTCATGATTACAATGGAAAAAATATTTAAGAGTTAAATACTAATGCTTTTTTATACTAGCAAGTTTGTACATTAGTAATATCGATATCTTTGGTGTGTCAATACCATGTTTGCTAATAATTATTATCAATAATATTACCATCTATAAGTAATTAAGACAGCGGCCTTGATATGAATACCGTATTCTCCCGGCCGCCACTCCTCCGATCGAGTCCACAATCCACACCTGAACTTGCATAGTATTATCACTCTAATAGGACATGATGTAGGCATGTACCATGCACAGAACACGATCGATCAAGGTGTCCCGTCGTATGATTTCTATCCGCGGTGCCAAATATCGTGCAAATTTTTCATCTACACAAAAACCTGGAACCCCATCACTCCATCTCATATAATATATGATTGTGTCACAAAATTAAACAAATTAGGGGGCTACCTGAAATCCGTACGTACTCATGATGAACGATCAGTAACATGTTACGGCCCCCAGTCTCCACCCACTTACAGAAGATCAACAACTCAATTATACATATATATGTAGGATCAGTACCGTACGAGTATTAGGCCCTTTTTCTAACCACATATCGGTTACCAAAACAAGTAACTCGAATGACAAAAGCCACTCGATCGTTTAGCGAACTGTGCGCCCAATGATTGTCTGCAAATGGCTACAGATGTTCAATTCGTTTGTCTTTGCTGTTTCAATGATACAACCTGACTAAAATGTCTAATTCAGATATCATGTGATAACACCGATCACAGCCTAACATTAATAGAATCATCCATATACCTTCGTCCTACCCCTCCCAAAAAAAAAAAAAAATCAAATGATTTTTGAGATCAGAAAATGAGATTTGCACAATAATAGGATGTTAAACTGATCAGTCTTACCGCGTGAACAATATATATAATGCAAAGAAGTCTTGTCTCAAGGAATTTGGATACCCTACCGGCTGGCCTATTGCCTATAATTATATTGGACAATATAAAAGATGAAGGAAAATGCAAACGATCGATAGTACTAGAATAATTGAGCTTCTTTGCAGGAACACATTGTATTATTAGAGGACCCCATTTTTTTAAAGATAAGAATTATTTTCATGTAATGGGGGGGTGGTGTTGGTGACATGTCCATCTCATTTGGGGGAAGATAATTTATGTAGGACATGGTGATCTTATTAGTACTGATCCATATATATATATATATATATATATATATATATATATATATCGGGGTCGAAACCGAAATAACAAGAACAACTATCATGCATGGGGCTGTTTATAGACAATCATTGAACGTGCCTTCATGACCAGACGATGGTGTATATAAAATAAGTGACCCCATGATCAACATGATTGAGAGGAGAGACACGTTTGATTGATGGGGGGGTTCTGTTCTTGATAAATTGGGGCACCATGTTGTATGGTGCACCAGGCCCAAACGTAGTGGTTTTGTACAGAACATTGGGCGAACGAGTGGTTTCACAGATCCGTACTTGATACACCACTTAAAAATTAGTGGCTTCCAATTTTATGAGTTTTAAGTTTTTAACCCCTGAAGCTTCCAAAAAGATATACTTGCGGATGTTTTGATCTACTTGAGGATGTTTTGATGCATGGCTCATCATGTGTTATGCCTAGACTTGAAAGTACTCTGATTAAGGGATCGTCAATCACCCAAGAAGCTAAGTTGTAAAGTAACTATAACCTTTCTATGGGGTTAAACTCCTAGTCTTGCATGTAACTCTTCGTGTCTTGTAACGTGCTCTCGTGATAGATATTGTATAGATATGTAAGGACGTATCATTAATCCTCTCTCATGCAAGGTTTGGATAACAACTACGATAGAGAATATGCATCACTTGGTGGCCGAGGGAGAATTGGAATTAGGTAATATTCACTCTCAGTCATTAACCTTTGATTTTGCATTTGCATACATCTCAGTCGATCAACTAACTGTGACAAGAATTAGCTAGGCAAAGTACGTGTTAAGTTTGGATTTGGATTTAAAATGGGAGAAATATATGCAGAGAAGGTGAAATATCTTACATAATTTATTATTATTCGTATGAGTTTTTTGTGTAATATAAGGACTTGTTAATTTGGAAAAGTTATCTCATCTCATCTCAAAAGTACTACTTCTCATAATCTAATTTCTTCCAAAATATCATGACTTAAATGCAAATACTTTTCAATTTTAAATTTTTATTTTTTTTTATTTAATTATTATAATTTTCTCAAATTTTTAAACAAAACACACAAAAATTACAATTTTTTCAAATTTCAATACAAAAAGTATTAAAAAAATTATATTTTAACAATATTTTACTATTGTAATATTTTTATTCAATGTTTTATCTCTCATTTCTCAAAATTCAATAACACATCTTAACTCAAATCATTTTACTACTGTTTACAAACTATTTCACTAATATTTACAAACTTTTCATATCACCTCATTTTCCAAGCATCTCCTTAAATAGTCATTAAATATAGTACTATGGCTTGTTGTACATATCAATATCCTTGTGGCTTTGAACCTTAGAGTTTGGCTCGAAAAATTGTAAAAGATATTGATACGATGTGTATCTAATATAGTGCCATGCATATAATAACCATTTACCTTTTCTCTACAAATTACTTGGTAACTAATTAAAATCGAATCATTTGAGAAAGAGACTAAACGTAGTCTCATGCCTAAAATATACGGTGACATGTCTTGGTCATAGTTCAAAGAAGTCGAGACGACTTGGAAAAGATAGACCATTTATTTCCTTTTGATGTGTTAGATAATATATACCATGAGTTTAAAAGATAATTATGGCATCTAATATAATCCTTTTAATGAGTGTATGTATCATTTTAAAAGGAGAATAAACGAGGCGGATTTATTTATTTATTATAATTAATATTGGCGGTTCATTTATTCAAAATCATTCTTATATTTCCACATAAAATTAACAACGTTCCTGTATGAAAAAAACAGACGCATTTGTCATATGCATTTGTCATATTCATTAACATCATCATGTGAACGGAAAAATGGAGGTTTCTTCTTTGACCATAAAAGACATGGTATTAACGAATAACGAATAATCTTCACCATATTCATTACAATTCATGTTCTTCTTCCAACCTTTGGTTCCACGAGGCTACTCAATCGTACAAAGAGTTGTGCTACAGGGATGTTGCTCGAGGACCTCCTAAAAAATAGTTTTTTATTTTATTTCTTTATCTTTACTACTTTTTTAGTATATTTAAATATTTAAAAAAAATACAATATCATTAAAAAAAATATTTTCTTACTTACTAATTTAAAAAAAAAAAAACTGTGGGAGAAATGCTCGGACCCACAATCGGGATCCGAAGCATTTCTCATCATACAAAACTGTCAATTTTCTAATTTATAAATATCACGTCTCAAGAAAATTTGGTGAATCGGAGGGCCTCACGAGTGACGTACGACGGCACTTCAGAAACCCTACCCATCCTTCACCTTACACTTGTTTACGGCAATGATTAGGTTCTCGTCCGAGACGGACACGTGTCAAAAAATGAAAGCAGACACGCCAGCTCCACGCGCGTGGCCTCTGGAGTTCTGGGGAGGAAATGAGACCTTCCAGAAACTTCTGGCCAACTACTGGCTAGCAATAGACTGATGCATCTACGGTTATAATCCTGACACGTGTTTAGGTTACCACGTGAGCATCCTACTTGGCTTCCCCATGTCCCTGAAAATGATACGCATCCTTTTTAATGCACCATGTGTTTAGGGCACCATGTAGAGGAGTCCTCCAAAGTCCACCGATGACCAACCTCAATATCCTCTCTCTCTCCAAACAGAACCTGAAGAAATTCCTGTCAGGGACCAACCAATACTGCCGCACAGCCTTGTTTACGTATTTTCTTTACCTTCGTAAAAGCAATGAATGGCGATGGAAAGGGGGACGCCGAGGCCGTGAAAATGGAGGAGGAGATTAAAGGGAAATTAGTGTATATGTGGGGCTATCTTCCGGGAGCTTTACCACAGAGGTCTCCGCTGACATCCCCGGTTGCAGTCAGGGTTCCTCCGACCATTGGCTCCTTCGGGGACTCCTGGAAGGATGTTTGCGGAGGGGGTTGTGGGTTCGCCATGGCCATTTCCGGTGCTCCTTCTCTCTGTCATTGATTTTCGTTTTTTCCCTTGTAATGTGGGTTCATTCGCTTCTTTTTTTCTAGCTTTTTTCTTCACTAGCTTTGGGGTTTTCTTTGATTCGGATTTGGTAGTAGAGTTGGTTTATTAGTGCATTTGATTCTGTTTGGTTGTCGAGAAAATGTGGCAAAAAGAGTGAAAAGGGAATGGTCGGCAAATAACGTTTTGGTTTTGGGATATGGGAATAGATTTTTTTTTTTTCTGCACCTTCACCACCTGATCTCTTTCATATATAAAGTTGCCACTCTATAAAATGCTTTTTGTCTTCTACTTGCTTACGAGAAAGAGTGCTTTGTTTTTTAATTTTCTGTTTTGAGTTTTTTATAAAAAATAATTTCGTTTTGAATATTAAAATTTTAAAACGTACGTCTTGTGGGATACAGTTTAAATCTTTTCTCCAAATAGCTTTGGAGCACCATTTTGGGCACCTTGTAATTCTTCCTGCTATAATCACCCTCGTAAATGAATTTTCAATTTCTGTGCTTTTCAATAAGTTGTTATATTTAAAATAAATTTGGGACCCGTTTATCCTCCTCGTAAGTCGTAATTAATGCTTCAGTCGTGGTTCACATATATTTCTTGCATTTATAGACCCAAGTTTTGCGGGTAACAATTTGCTAAATTTAGCTGCACTCTACTGATTCTTCTTTTATGACCAGAGTCCGGAAAGCTCATAACATGGGGCTCAACAGATGATCTGGGGCAAAGCTATGTGACATCCGGGAAGCACGGGGTACTGCTTCATTTCACGCTCTAATTCCTGAGTTCCAACTTATTATTATTTCTTAACTTGTTTGTGAACTAACTTTATAATTGAGAAGGAAACTCCGGAGTCTTTCCCTCTTCCAACTGAAGCTTCTATAGTGAAAGCTGCATCAGGTTGGGCCCATTGTGTTGCAGTTACAGGTAATTTTGATTCTTTACGGCATTTCAGTGTAGAAAAAAAGAAAAGGAGACTCTGTTCGGGTAAATGAATCAAGGGGTGTAGAACCAACATAAAAGAGAGAACCAACATAAACATATGTCTTGTAGTTCCCTGCGTAACGTACGCTGTGTAGTCATTTAGAGGATGAGTTTCTTGTGTTGAATACAGAGAGTGGAGAAGTTTATACGTGGGGATGGAAGGAGTGTGTTCCCTCTGGAAAGGTCTTTGTAGATCCAACATTGGGGGGTTGCTACGAAAAGGATGCATTTGAGAGGCAGAGTTCTTTTTTGACAGAGCAAGGTACTTTCAGCTTTGCATCTTTACCATGAATTATGAAAATGGAGAAAGTCTTGTATTCTTCTTTTCTGACTTGTAGAGGTGGTTCTCTGACAGTAAGTCCACCCTCTCAAGGGTCACGATCAACTGGAGGAACTGTATCTGGTATTGATGCTAGAGGAGGTGGAGAAGAAAATACAAAGCGAAGAAGAGTATCTTCAGCAAAGCAGGCAGCTGAAAGTTCATCATCAGGTGATGAACCTCTCTCGGCCTTCCCATGCCTCGTAACGCTGAACCCTGGAGTAAGGATAGCCGCTGTTGCTGCTGGGGGGCGCCATACTTTAGCATTATCAGGTAATTCAACTCTGTTCTCACTAACTGTTGCCTCATAGTCACAATTTTGATTGTAGTTTCTTCTTTTGTGGCCATCGGACCTGGTTTGGTATACGGTATGAAATTTGTAGTGGAAGGTCAATCATTTAAATCAAGACATATGATACTGATCGTCCACAGTTTCAGATATAGGACAAGTGTGGGGCTGGGGCTATGGAGGCGAAGGGCAGCTTGGTTTGGGTTCCCGGATACGTATGGTGTCCTCTCCTCATCCTGTACCTTGTATAGAGTCCTCTCCTTATGGAAAAGATAGATCCATATCACTCTCAAGAGGAAGCATGAGTTCTGATGGACAGGGTTTTAGAGTTCCGGGAAGTTATGTGAAGGGGATTGCCTGTGGAGGGAGACATAGTGCAGTAATCACAGGTATGCATATGAAGTAGTTTTACCACTAAGTATCATGTCATGAGCATTTGTGTCTGATCCTCTCTGATATAGTCAGTTTGAAATTTTAACTCATTTGATTACCAGATCATGCATGCATATTCCCCAGCTGATGTTAGAGGTTGCTGTATTCCGTAACTCTAGAAAAGAGAGACAGTTTTTCCATAGTGAATTCAGGTTCTTACTAGGAGTTGTAAGATTTATTGAAACATTATGATAATACACGAATCTGAAAAAATTCATAACTTGTGGAGATGGTGTGTTGTGTATATATATATATATATATATGTACATAATGATTGAGTTAAGAGTGCTAAGCATAATTACATATGCAAAATTCCAGTTGAGAATGTCAGGCTCATAAAATGTTATTTCAGAATAATAGAGAAATGATCTTTATCAAGCTTACTAAAATGGTAGGCATCGATCTTGGTGAAGAAACTTTTTTAACCTAACTGTTCACCATGAGTTTTATTTGTCCTGATATTAATTAGAGTTATGATGTTGAGGTGATTTTAGATAATTTGTGAATAATAATGAATAAGTAAAGAAAAAATAATGAATAGTAGTAAAAAAGTAGTGAATAGTTTGTGAATAGTAATAAATAGTAGTAGGGGTGGCAAGTCGTGTTTTCAGGTCGTGTTCATGTTGTTTCAATTCATGAACATTCGACTATATAGGTCAACTTGAACCGGATCTGTTAAGCTAAACGTGTCAAACTTTCAAACCCTAACCCAACTCATTTAGATAACGGCTTGTATCGTGTCACCAGTATTGACCCGTTTAATAATTAATTAGAAAGAAATTAACACAACTCGACCCATTTAAACCTGTTTCGTGTAAATAGGTTGAACTAAGATGCATAACTCATTTGACTTGATTAACAGAATTTCACATAAAAGTTAAAATCTATATTTATTAGTAGCAACAATATTTTAAAAAATATATATGTCAATATTTTTAAAATTTTAACATATAATAAAACCAATATTACAAATCACACAATAACAAATATGAGTATAGGTCTAAAATTACACTCCCAACAATAAAAACATAAGCATACTGAGAAATACTAATAATACAACTTAACAATAATAAAATTTTAATTTTGAAATAAGATCTAAATGGGTCAAAATGGGTTGATTACGTGTTAAGCGGGTTGACCTGTTAATAAATAGTGTCTTAACGGGTCAACTTATTTTGACCCGAACCCATTAACATCAAATCCAAACCCGCTAATTTTGTGTCGTGTTTGTCAAACTAGGTTAGAATTCTGTTTTTGAATGGCCGAAATGCCTGGCCTTGTGATTTCTCTTTATTATATAAACTGTACAAAGAAGTCTATACATGGAAATTTCAGTATGCACTTTCAATATGCGCCTAATTCTAGTCCTATATATGGAAGTTACAATCTGTCAAATATTGACTAGAGAACAAATAATAAAGAACAATAAATGGGCAGCGTTGCTGTCCATTGACAGCCCCCCTCAAATTGATGCAGGTTGATTAACAAGTATCAATTTGCTAGTTAAGAAACAATGTCGATGGCGAGTAAGGGCTTTGGTGAAGATATCAGCAATTTGGAGTTCAGTGGAAACATGTGGAAGAGTGATAACATGAGCTTCAAATGCTTCACGGATAGAGTGACAATCGACTTCAATATGCTTCGTGCGCTCATGATAGACAGGATTGGCCGTGATCTGAATATCACTTGTATTATCAGCATGTAGAGGTGTAGGGTCGATTTCAGAAAAATCTAGCTCAGCAAGCAAGCCTCGAAGCCAAATAATTTCAGAACAAGCAAGAGACATCGCCCGATACTCAGATTCTGTAGATGACTTAGAGACTCTGTCTTGCTTCTTACTCTTCCAAGAGATCAAAGCATCACCTAAGAACACACACCAACCAGCGATGGAACGACGTGTATCCGCACAACCGGCCCAATCAGCGTCACTATAAGTATTAAGCCGAGGAGAAGTGCCTGAAGGAAAGAATAAGCCACGGGCAGAAGTGCCCTGAACATAGCGTATGATCCTACGGACAGCAGTCAAATGAAGATGACGAGGAGTCTGAAGAAACTGACTGTCTTGCTGTACTGCAAAAGAAATGTCTGGTCTAGTAATGGTGAGATAGACAAGGCTACCCACGAACTTCCGGTATAGACTAGGATCAACAAGTAAGTCACCCTCTTCTTTGCGAAGTTTGACATTCAATTCCATGGGAGTATCAACAGAGGTGGCCTCCTGCAGGCCAGCTGTAGCCACTAGATCATTAGCATACTTCTGTTGGTTGAGAGAAATACCAGATGGACTATGATGCACCTCAAGACCGAGAAAATATGTGAGAGACCCAAGGTCTTTCATATGAAATGACTCAGAGAGATAAGTCTTGAGTTGGCCAAGTAAAACAGAATCGGAACCAGTAATCACAATATCATCAACATAAACCAAAAGAACAACAATACCCAAGTCTGATTTCCGAAGAAACAAGGAAGTATCATACTTGCTCTGCTTGAATGAGAATTGTAATAAAGTGGTTCGAAATTTATCAAACCAAGCCCTCGGAGCTTGCTTGAGACCATAAAGGGAGCGACGAAGCTTACACACATGCGAAGTCGAAGAAGAAAACAATCCTGGAGGTGGCTTCATATAAATACACTCTTTAAGATCCCCATGAAGAAACGCATTCTTGACATCCATCTGATGTAGTGGCCAATTATTGGAAGCAGCAAGAGCTAGAATCGTACGAACAGTAGTCATCTTAGCCACAGGAGCAAAGGTTTCTTCATAATTGACACCATATTCCTGATTATTCCCAAGTGCAACAAGCCGAGTTTTGTAACGATCCAAACTTCCATCAGATCGAACCTTGACTGAATAAACCCATTTGCAACCCAGAGGAACAATTGTTGGAGGACAGGGCTCAATGTCCCAAGTGAGATTGGCCTCGAGAGCAGCAATTTCTTCCTGCATAGCTTGTTGCCAACATTCATGCTTGGCAGCTTGTGAGTAGCATGTGGGAATATCAAAATTGGACAATGCAGCAGTAAGAGCTGAAATAGAATTACCAAGACTGGAAGAAGTACACCCATACCTATCCGGGGGTATCGACACTCGAGGAGAGCGACGTACCAACGGCGCTGGAGGTACTGTAACTGACTGATTCTGGAGCATGGTAGGATCAGATACTGGGGGAGCCATCGGAAGAGACTGTGGGCGGGAGCGTCTTGTATACACAATACCTGGTTTAAACGAGAGTTGACTTGATGATGAAAATTTGAGACCTGTTGCTCAAAGGAAGGAAGGACCACAGTAGAATAGGAGGGCACATAAGACAGGAAAGAAATGTTGATTTTCAAAGAAAATAACATTCTTAGAAATACGTGTACGATGTAATGTAGGATCATAGCAAACAAATCCCTTTTGACACACATTATATCCCAAGAATGCACATCTAACAGATTGAGCAGATAATTTATGGCGCTCATGAGGAGGTAAATGAACAAAACATACACAACCAAAGGTAC
The DNA here is from genome assembly GCA_029856935.1 of Cyclocarya paliurus. Taxonomy (NCBI): domain Eukaryota; kingdom Viridiplantae; phylum Streptophyta; class Magnoliopsida; order Fagales; family Juglandaceae; genus Cyclocarya; species Cyclocarya paliurus. The sequence goes on along the minus strand of JARVXP010000207.1, from coordinate 1,861,104 downwards.
GAAGATTATCGTAACTAGGTTGCTTAGCAAACAAGCGGAAATAGGGAGACTCCATATGTAGGACTTGAGAAGGTAAACGATTAATCAAATGAATAGCAGTTTTCAGAGCTTCTACCCAGAACATGGATGGAACAGAGGATTCTAACAAGAGAGTACGTACCACATCTAGGAGATGACGATTTTTGCGTTCAGCTACTCCATTTTGTTGTGGAGTAGCGGGACATGAACGTTGATGGATAATACCTTTGGAAGCCAAGAATGCCTGAAACTCAGTAGACAAATATTCACCACCAGAATCTGTGCGTAATGTCTTAATAGAAGCAGAAAATTGATTGTCAACATACGCTAAAAACTTAGTAAAAGTATGAAAAACCTCAGATTTAGAGCAAAGAAGATAGACCCAAGTAAATCTGCTATGATCATCAATAAGAGTCACATAATATTTAAATTTTTCATGTGAACTAACCGGGGAAGGTCCCCAAACATCACTATGAATAAGATCAAAACAATGAGAAGCTCTACTAGCATGCAAAGGAAAGGGAAGAGTTTTGCTTTTACCAAGTTTGCAAGAATCACACTCAAAACATAAAGAAGGACGTTCTTCATTACCAAGAAAATCAGAGTTCAATACATGAGATAAAATTTGAATATTAGGATGGCCTAAACGACGATGCCATACTATACTAAGAGTTGGAACATTATTACAAGCAAAAGACTGAATAGAAAGAAGTGCTGGAACAGGTAAAAATAGTGGAAACAAACGCCCCACTTTAGGTCCCTTCGCGATCGGTCTCCCTGTTACCTGGTCCTGCACAACACAACCATTACCAGAAAAATTAACAGCATAATTGTTATCAACCAATTGACCAACAGAAATAAGATTCGTGGAAAGCTGAGGAGCAAGAAACACATCAGTGAACTGAGAAGAGGCATCTCCGATAGCAGTTATTGGCAAAGAACTGCCATTGGCAATCTGAATGTCAGATTGACCAGCATAGGGCCGAACATGACACAGAGCGGTGGGATTGTTCGTCATGTGATTAGAGGCCCCCGAGTCCATATACCAGAGTTTAGTAGAGTTTGTACCTTGGAACCCCATTGCCGATAATGCCGAAATGAGCATCTGTTGCACCATTTCTGGTGTGCAGTAATTTGCGGCAGGAGGTGCAGGAACAGAGGAAGCACCTGAAAAAGAGCCAGATGCTGGAGAAGTTGCTGCTAGAGGGGCAATAACAGAAGTCTGAAATGCTTGGGCCTGACGGTTCTGGGGGCGGATACGACATTCTTTGATAATGTGACCCTTCTTCTTGCAATAAGAGCAGTATTTCTTAGGACAATTGGCAGCAATATGCCCATACTCCTTGCAGCAAAAACACTGCAAGTTTTTAGAATTCATAGGTGGTCCTCGCCCCTGTGTAGCATAAGCCATAGTTGCAGTCCCTGAACTGCCATGAGATTGCTCCAGACTGGTTTGAGTACTAAAACGTTGTTCTTCACGAAGTAATTCACCAAAACAAATATCAAGAGAGGGAACGGGAGATCTGTTCAGTAAAGAGGAGCGAACAGATTCATATTTCGGGCGTAATTTCATAACAAATTGATCACGCCGACTAGTCTCATGAAGATTTTGAATAGTTGACAGAGCGATAGCAGGAACATCTACGGTAACCAAATCAGTGTATTCATGCCAAAGAGTCAAAAAAGCCGAGTAGTAGTCTTGGATAGAAAGACTACCATGTTGAAACATGGCAATCGCATGTTCCAACTGGAAGCGACGAGCATCATTAACATGATGATAAACCTTTTTCAAGTAATTCCACATGGATTCAGTGGAGCGATGAGCCCGCAAGTTGGTAACAATATGTGGCTCTACTGAGCCAATAAGCCAAGACATAATCCGAGCATCAAGAACGGCCCATGAAGGAGAGGTCTTGAGATCCTCGGATTTGTCAGTAGTGGATGTTGGAGCATCTGTACCATCAATATGATTCCAAAGATCTTTTCCTTTGAGAAAAAGCTCAAACTGAAATGCCCAAATAGAATAGTTTGTGCCCGTAAACTTAACACACACAGGTGCATAATCCATCGTAAATAAATAAAAAAGCCGGGAAGCAAAAAATGCGAAATAACCAAAAAAAATAACCAAAGCCGAGAAGCAGATAGCACCAATATTAATGGTTCTGAGAAGCAAATAGCACCAATAACAAATGTCTTTAATGGTTCTGAGAAGCAAGAGCACCAAACAAATTGTAGACAGCTAAAAAATAACCAAAACGTGAGGCCAAAGAACCAAAACCTGCAAGATGCGTCGCACAGCACCTGCTAACAGCCACAGAGGACTGTTTCGAGAGCCACTCAGCCACAGAGATGCCGGAAATACCACCAGAAGGCTGTTCTGACAGTCACTCAATCACAGAAATGCCGAAAGAGACCAGGAAAGACTACACCAACCGCCACCTTGTCTGTAGACCACCGACAGAGACTGAAAGAGAAAAGAGGGACCACCGAAATCGGAGACACCCAAAAAAACAACACAAAGACCACCGAAACAGAGAAGGTTCACTTTGGAACCAGCACAGAAGCCACTGAGAAGAAGAAGTGCACGTCGAACTGCAGTTGATAGTCAAAACTGCACAGAGACACCGAAGCCGAGAGAAGGAAAAAAAAATTCGAAGGATGCTTGAGTTGTTAGTCGACGGCTCTTAATACCATGTCAAACTAGGTTAGAATTCTGTTTTTGAATGGCCGAAATGCCTGGCCTTGTGATTTCTCTCTATTATATAAACTGTACAAAGAAGTCTATACATGGAAATTTCAGTATGCACTTTCAATATGTGCCTAATTCTAGTCTTATATATGGAAGTTACAATCTGTCAAATATTGACTAGAGAACAAATAATAAAGAACAATAAATGGGCAGCGTTGCTGTCCATTGACAGTGTTGTGTTAGGTTTACGGGTCGTGTCACATATTACCTCCCCTAAATAGTAGTGAGGTAGTCTGATCACCTCACTAATCAAACATAGGTTTAAATTAAAAGGTTGTCCTTTGTATGCATTACATTATAAATGATCAGCTAAACTTTAATTTTTCAAAAACTAACAATGAATCAAGGGTCAGCATGGTAAAAGATAATGATATGACATTAAGTTAAACTACCACCTCTACATTATTCGTACTGGTGTACTACGTTTTGTAAGGGGGTGAATCACTGGAATTGGAGGCTCAGCTCTGCAAATCTGCTGTTATGTCTGACATGATTTTAAATGAGTTCGAAAGGGAGTTGGACTGAAATGTTGGTTGGAAATTGAGTTTCATATAGTGATATGCTTCATAGAATTTGTGGTACTACCTGTATATTCTGCTCACTGCAGTATCTGATTTGTTTCTCCTTCCCATTTAAACGAGGCTAACATGACATGGACTGACATTTTCCATAAATCATTTCTTGCATTACAGATGCTGGAGCGCTACTTACTTTTGGTTGGGGACTGTATGGACAGGTGAGTTCTCCTGGACAAGTGAATTCCTTTTGTTGAATGCTTTTTTGCCTCTTGCCTTATTGATCTTTTCCAGAAAAATTTGCTGATTTCTAGTTCAACCTGGTCAACCAAAATAGGTCACCTAGTTATGTGGTACACTTACTCGGATCTGCCTACTAATCTTTCTTTGATTAGTTTACCTTTAAAACTGATATCTGCGGAAGAGTCATTATTCAGAAATTCTCTCTCTCTCTCTGTTTTGAATGTAAGAGGTGATTGATTAAAACCCAACAGAACTTATCAGTATGTATCCTAATAAAAAAATATAAACAAGTACTTATCTTTATTTTTTTAAGCAAGATTTCTTTATTTAAAATCACAATAGCTTAATCCAAATACACAGGTATTTATCAGTATCTCTCGGTAACATTTTCTCCAGTAGTTTGTCTAAATGTCTTTAGGTTTGTTACCACTAAGTATCATGTCATGAGCATTTGTGTCTGATCCTCTCTGATATAGTCAGTTTGAAATTTTATCTATTTCATCAGTTTTGTGACCCACGCATGGTATACTTCCCACTTTGTATACTGTCAATGTATCTAACTGCAGCAGGTACCTAACTGCAGCAAGTTCATTTGAAGAATTCTGTTTGCATCACTTCAGCCATGGAATGTTCTCTTCCAGCTTCCAATATTAGATTTTATATTTTTGGCAACCTTAGTTCCTTTGTTTTCAGTTGATATGAAGCACAAAGAACTCGATTGAATCCTGTCAACTGCTTTGGCTGATATATGGTATCATTCATTTAATGTTTCTGCACAATTGATTTCTTGACCACGAAACATGGTGGATTTTGTCTTAAAATCATGCAATCAAATACCCTAAGTATATGCTCTTCTACTTCAGCTGGCATGTTTAACATGTAATCCCCATAATTATCCTGGAAACTAGTGGAGTCCCAACTTTCGGATGTTTCTCTGGATCAACATGTAGGTAAAGTGGAATTTGGAGAAAAAGCACTATATTTTTTCAAGATGAGGTTCACTTAGATAGGGATAATCTACAATATTCCTTTTCAATATTGTTCTCTTTTTAACTCTCATTGTTGCTGCATGTTTTATTATTATTATTATTAACAATGTTAAAGGAGTAAAGCTGTTTGCTTTGTCATGTTGTTCTTGTCAAAGTGTGGTCAAGGTGGTACAGATGATGAGTTAAGCCCAGCTTGTGTGTCTTCCTTACTTGGTATCCGGATAGAGGGTGTTGCTGCGGGATTGTGGCACACTGTCTGCATATCTGCCGATGGTGATGTGTATTCATTTGGTGGGAATCAGTTTGGGCAGTTGGGAACGGGTGCTGATCAAGCTGAGGTATATACATCTATTCTTTGGTCTTTGTTGAATGGAAATACAATGATAATCTCATCATATCACACAGTTTAGCTACCAATACCATGTGATATGTTGGTACTTCGATGGCATAGATTCTAGCTTGGTAATCTATTCAATGGTCCAACCAGGTGGTACTGATTCATACTCATCCCTTTTATCTATTGAAAATATATATATATATATATATATATATATATATATATAGGCTTACTAATACCTGCATCAGACAATGCTGTGTTTTTTATATTACCTTTGTTACCGTTAGAAAATTAATTAAATAATTAAATTTACCACTTCACAACAAGTTTATCTTTTAGAATAATCCATGATTTAAAATGATATCACAGCATTGGTCCTGAATTCAAATATTCGCTTAACTCTTTAGTCTCCATTTCCATTAAATATTTCACATGTCAAATCCACTTATAGAAAGGGAGTCTGGCCTAAATATGAATGGAATTTATGCAATTAACTATGTTATTTGAGTTTTCAAACCAGACTCTGCCAAGGCTACTGGATGCTCCATGCTTGGAAAATATGCATGCAAAATTTGTATCATGTGGGGCTCGTCACAGTGCCTTAATCACAGGTACACCACCATGGACCTTCTGGAGCCCTCCATTATTCCTTTTTGCTAAGTGCTAACTGAGAACCACCTCCTTCAGCCCATGAGATGTTATGAATCCAATTTTGAAAGCAGAAAAAAAGGATAACTTATATTTCTGTTATGCTTTTCATTTGTTTGCTGATGAACAGATGTCTCTATTTTATCTGGATATTTGTTAAAGACGATTCAACATTTTGGTCAGCCACAAAATTAAGCCTAAATGTTTACTTGGTCTGAAATAGAAGTTTGAATGGGCTTGTCATGTCCAAGTTCAAAGTGATTAATAGTCTTTGGTAAAATTCAGATACTTAGAATGTCTTAGTAAAGGGATACCGAGTCAACAGAATGCCAAATAAATACAAGTCAATATGCATAGACTTTGAAAAACCATTCTGAAAAAGGCTTTTGGGGGAGAGGGGCTGGGGGGTTTATCGGAGCTATCAAAAAATAACTTGTGCTCATTGGTTTTGTGTGACAGAATTTATCATGTGTGAGAGATTATCAAATTTGTATGAATTGATGGTTAAAATTTCATTGTTACTGATATACCTGTTGACTTGCTGTCTTTGTTTCTTGAAGAGGATAGGAAAGTTTTCTGCTGGGGATGGAACAAATATGGCCAGGTAATAACGTTCGAATTAATTGATCAAGACACCATTACCAGGGCACTGTACTACGTTGACATAAGGTTTTACTAATTTAGAGTCCATGTTTGCATGTAACAGCTTGGTTTGGGAGATGTGATCGACCGCAACATTCCTTCTCAAGTCATAATTGATGGCTGTATACCTAAAAATGTTTATTGTGGCTGGTGGCATACCCTTCTTCTCGCTGAATCTCCCACTTGAATTCCTCCCTTGCTAGAGGTCTTGGCACAATTTTGTAGGTAGCATTTATTTAGATTGTTAACTTACTGAGTACTATGTATATGTACATACAATAGCTTGTATACTTATACATCTATGCATGTACTCATTCTTTCATGACTAACATGTTCGCCACTGCTGGCCCCTATCTTTAACGCCACTGCAAGAAGGAAGCTTCGATTCCCAGATGTATAGCTTTGTCAGCACAATTGTGTAGATCTCTTTTCATTCAATTTGAATTCTGATGTAATTGTGCGTGTAGAGGAAAAAACACAAACTTTTTTTTATGTAAAATCAGATCCCTGCCTTTGTAATTGAAATGTAAATAGGTGTGTTTTCGGGTTTCCTCAATTATATCTTTCTCTTATCTTATTGGGCGTAAAGGGCAAATTTCTTAACTGCGACCTTATATTCCAAGTAGTTAACTATGCTATGACAGAGTCAAGAGAGCGCAAAGCTGTGGCTTTGTGGGCAGTAGGCATTGGGAAGGCTCTCGATCGCTGCCCTGAAAAACATAGATAAATGTTAGTCGAGTCACGTTCACTACATGTCTATTGCTTTTTCACTCATCACTTTATTTTCAAACCATTCAATGCTTGCGTGAAACCTTTAAACCCAACGTATTTTATCATACAAGTTTATCAAACGATAAGATGCTGAACCCACCAATAACATTTCATGGCTGAGTTTCACTCTCTCCAACCAGATATGTCTCCTGATTCCTGAGCTGCCAGGTTGAAATTGTATGCAAGGGCCTGGCTATTGGCTTTTTGCGAGAAAGAAGTTCTCGGAACACACATTTCATTGTTGGGCGAGACTTTGGTTTGGTGCGTAGGCATGCAAACGCTATCATAGCAACAAGGAAAATATCATTTGCAACCAGGTGATTGACAGGTGGTGGACGATGATCTAATAGTTCATTTAGCATGACGTCTTGAGAATGTGATGATGATAATGAATTCAGAAATTCTCCTGGATGTTTTCCCATTAATAGTTCTAGAACAACCATTCCAAAGCTATAAACATCGCATTTTTCAGTAACTGTCATGGTATAGGCCAACTCTGCAATAAAAAAATAAACAAATGGTTAAAATGTAAATTTTCTTCTTTCATTTCTTCTTGTACATTTTTCATTACGAAGAGTTAAAAGGTTGGTCAAAATAATATTGTAATCCAACTAGCATTAGCATTTGATTAAAGTATTTGTCAAACCATTTGTCTCCCATGGCTCGTTCCATCCTCCTAAAAGAACAACCAGAAGCAGAAGACAGAAAAAAATAATGTCAAGAAAAGAACAAATCACCTGGGGCAACATAGCCATAAGTGCCAATGATTAATGTTTGATTTGAAGAATCAGAATCGAGGAGTTTAGCAGTGCCGAAATCAGAGACAAAAGCCTCCAATTTGGAATTCAAAAGGATATTATTGCTCGATATATCTCGATGAACAATTACCGGAATGCATTCATGATGCATATAATATAAAGCATTTGCTATGCCTTTGATGATGTTCACCCTCTTGCACCAATCCAGTTGGACAGCTTCAACATGGGTGTTTAGAACCCAAAAAAGGCTTCCCCTTTCCATGTACTCGTAAATCAAAAACATGCAGCGTTTATGCAAGCAGAACCCGTGAAGCTTTATAATGTTTCGATGTCGAATCTTTGTTAACACCTTTACCTCATTCCTGAAACTCGTATCAAAAGTGGGGTTCTCTGCCTCTAGACGATGAAGCTTCTTCAAGGCAACCACTTTGCCATTAGGTAGTTCTGCTCTATAAACACTACCATAACCACCGGTTCCAATACAATGTTTAATGTCAAAGTCTTCAGTTGCTCTAATGATGTCTTCATATGCAATATGGCCGTCGTAATTCCATATCGAGAACAGATCTCCATTCTTCGCTTTTGTTGACTCGGTTAGAGTTTTCTTAACTTCACATTGTGACAAGAGAAAGCACCAAAGAACAAAGAATCCAATAAACATGGCGATGGGAACCATGATTTTTACTTTGCGTCCGACCGAATTGTTCCTAGCTGGAGGGCAAGGAGGGAAACCCATTGATTGGCCGCATAAATCCTCATTGCCAATTAATGTGTCTGGTGTATGATACCGATCATAATACCAACCATAGTCAACTGGAATTTGACCCTTCAAAGAATTGTATGACAAGTTGACTTCTTTTATAAAACTGAAATGAGGAGGAATGCTACCGGTAAGTTTATTGAAGCTGAAATCCAAGATCGATAAACAGCTTGCACGCCCAAGTTCAACAGATATCTCGCCACTGAGAAAATTATGACTAAGGTCAATGCTATGTAGCCAATAAAGGTCAATGATATGATGGGGAATGCTTCCATCTAAATAGTTGCGGCTCAATGACAACTCTGTCAAGGCATAGCAATCGCCTAGACTGGTGGGGATTGGACCAGTAAGATTGTTAGATGCGAGATGCAGACTTTTCAAAGACTTCAAGTTTCCTACTTCCATGGGGATGGAACCATTAATTTGGTTCCAACTGAGTGACAAATAACTCAAATTAGTTAAACAGCCTATAGACGAAGGGATTTGACCAGTAAGACTATTATTCTCGACTGACAAGTAAATCAAGTTCTTTAGATTGCCAATAGACGAAGGGATTTGACCAGTAAAGCGATTATTCCCTAGGGACAAGGAGATCAAGTTCTTTAGATTGCCAATAGATGAAGGAGGTATTTCACCTATAAGATTATTGAAGCCAAGATGGAGGTGGGTGAGTTCTGATAGGGTACCTATTTCAAATGGGATGCCTCCCTGAAGTTTGTTTCCAACAAGATCAAGACGGACTAGATTTGGGAAGGAAAAGAAGTTGAGTTTCAACTTACCTCCTAAAGAGGCGTAAGTTCTGTTAATCGCTACGACACTTCCACTTGCATTGCAGGCAATACCATCCCACTGGCAATGACGTGAGTTATTGACAGTTTGATTACTCGACCACCACCCAGTATCAAGCAGACCATTCCTTTCAAGTTGTAGAGCAGCAGATGATTCAGATGCTGCCACTAACTCAACTGCATCATATTTTTCAAAGAACAAGATACATGTAGCCCATGCTACTACCGCAATGAAAGTGGAAATTAAGGGTGCCATGAATACAGGCGTATGATTGACAAGGGCTAATTGACATGTGTACAACACAGCTTCGGGCACTTAAATAAGAAGAGATGCAGATAGAGGGCTAATTGTTTAGACTAATTTTTTTTTTACGCGACTCGGACGCTTCAATAAGAGGAACCTTTAATTTACAAATTTTCTTCCATTCTTTTGTGACGTTGAATAAAGACCAACGTGACTCGTGCAGTCATCGTCTTCTCGAGTCCCATCGAACTGTAAAATTTCCTTGCATCCCCCATTGTCGGTGTCGATGGACGACTGTCAGTCTTTACGTGCACGACATATTTGCAACTCTACCAAGTTGACTTGAGCATTCATATTGGCTTGATTATATTTATTTTTAAAATTTAATTAATATCATATATTTTTTTTATATTTATTTTTGTAAAATTTAATTCCTATATTAGATTATCTATAATAATAAAATATTATTAATTTAATAATTTTTTTATTTAATTTATTTTTATCATATTTTGTAACTCTACTAATTAAATGTTAATAATAATTATATTTTAATTAAATTAATATTAAAAAAATCGTATTTTCAAAAATTATTTAATGCTAATAACAAAAAATATTTGATTAAACTCATTTAAAATTTTATCTAAATTTTTTTTTTTAAAATTACAAACTAAATAGTATTTTTGCTTGGAGTAAGAAATTAATATTTTAATATTTACTTGGAGTAAGAAATTAGTATTTTAATATTTAGTGAATCAATTATTTTTCTCCACTTTTGGCCAACTACTATAGTAAAAGTCTAAATTATTTTAGATTTGTTCAATTCAATATGCTATATTTTTTACATCAATTATGTAAATTTTAGTCAATCTTTATATTTAGCCAAGTCAATAAAGATGCTTTGGATCGAGAAATCTAGCAGGAGTGTCAGATGGTGCAGTCAATTATGGTTTCCAATACATGAGACCATACGGTGCGTCATGCCCTATGCAATATGTGCATCACAATTTATCATCAACGAGGCGGGGAAAAAACATTAGATACTACTGGAAAGGTCAAAACCAGTTGCTTACCGTTACAAGGATGCTGTGAAGAGTTTGATTATTTCGATCTCTCAGCATCAACGATGATGTGAAAAATACATAGATATTAAAAAACTCCAGCAACTAGCTCTGACATATGTTTACAATATTTTTAAAAAATAATTCTAGATACAAGTTTCGGGTGGTGTCTAAGTCATTTGGAAAAAAGTGATATTCACTGTAAAAAATATATTTTTTAATTGAATTTCATTTGTTTTCATAAGACTCGCATCAAACTTGTGCATGGACATATACAAATTTGTATTTTTATTTTTGCAAAAAAGAAATCATTGTTCTAGTGGATTGGTTCAAGTCCCAGTAGTGTGAATGTTCGATGAACAGAACCGATTACCGATGATCAAAAGAATATACGAGGGAAAGGGTTAAAAAAAAAAAAAAAAAAGACAAGGGGATATGAAGTGACGTCGTTTTCCAGGTGTTCTCATAGTAGTGTTGGGCATTCGGCTCATAATACTAATGGGCCCTTCGTTTCTTTCGGTCAATATATATAATGGGCTGCGATAGCTATATTAGTTTCTGTAATTTTAGTTGGGCTTTTCAAGTGAATTCTAGCTACAACGAGCGTTCTTTCCAATCAGACCCAGACAATTAAAAGCAGCGATTTGTTTTCCAACCAATAAATTAAGGCTCCAATCACTCTTATTGAGCATTGATATTTGATATTAGCCATAGTTGTTCGCTAATTATTTATTTTTTGTTTATTATTTTAAAACCACGTGTTATATTACGCTTCGATTCATTATTATTAATACATGAAGTAAAGATGATTCATTCACTTGAAAATCTTTCGCTATTGTATAAATAAAAAAATACTATTTACATTGATTGATTATATAATAAAGGTAGGAACAACGTGCAAAGGATGTTTGTCCAGTTCGGTGAAATAATTATTTTAAAACAATAGTATATATTTTATAAAGAAGTTGATTTTAATCAATAATTTAAGACAAATAGAAAAAAATGTTAAGTCTAGCAAATAATATGTTATTTTGATTTTCCTGATTGGGCCTTCTATATCATAATAATATATTATATAAACTTCAATTTTCTAATAATATTTTATATTATTATTGGCTCTTTAATTTTAATTTTTTATTATTATTATGATCGTCTTCATTATTTTATTTTACTATTGCAAAAATTGTTGTGTATTTTGTGTTAAGGTGTTTTCTTCTTATATATTATTTTGGTTTTTTGGATTGGGGCTTCTGTGAAAACGTTATGTGATTTAATCAATATATGAATCTATTTAAATTATCAATAAAATATTTTTTTATCTTATGAAAATTTATAATTAAATAATATTAAACAGATTAATTGATTTATGTAAATTAAATATATAATATGTTAATTTTAAGTTTATAAAGTACATTATTAAGTTTTAAATAATTTAATCATATAATTATGATATAAATTTTCATCATCGACAACTACAGGAAAAAAGATTTACATATAAGAAATATCGAATCAATATAATCAATAATCACAAGTTCATATATTTTTTAAATATGACATATGAATAAATAGAACTATTATTGTTAAATTTAGACGGAAAAACAAGCTGCAAAAATTTAGAATTTATTTTTTCAATATTTTTATTACAATTATTTTAGCAAGTGGCATATAGAGCAACACTTTTCTTAAGAAAAAAAATTAAAACATTTACAACACTATTTATTTGTTACACATCAGTCCAAATCCTTATTACCTAATTTCAAACCCAAGGCCAAAGACAGCCCAGTCATTCCCACCCGTGTGTCAAAGCGTAGCCCATATGCGTGTGAAGGGCCCAGCCCGTGTGCCTAAAGGCAGCACAGCCCCTTAACGCGGTCGTTTTGGCGTTAAGGGTCATAAAAACCCTATCGTCTCTTCTCCTCACCGAAGCGCCGCACTCCCAACCTGTATCCTCACTCCCATTTCGTTCTCTCATTCCCTCACTTTACCTTCCACACTCTTAGTCCCTCTCTCGATCTGCACTCTCCGTCCCTCTCTCTCCTACACTGTCAATCCCTCTCTCGAACACTCAATCCCTCCCTCTTCTACACTCTCAGTCCCTCTCTTGATCTACATGTTTCTGCCATCAGCTCTTCCACCATCCACTATGCAGCCGCTGTTTGACCCACTCTCCGCCGCACATAACCTAGTCGCAGCCTACCAGTGCTACCACGCGCAAATCCTCGGCCTCACCTCACTCTCTCCGTCTTCGATTCCTCACGGTAAGTGGTTTTTTTGTTTTTAAAATTATTTTGAAATCTCAAATGTGGTAGATGGTATAATGCATTTGTTTTATTAGGGTTTTTGAATTCGAAATTTAAGATTTTTGTGATTGTGATTGTGTTTGTGTTATTAGAGTTTTGTGATTGGAAAATCTACCTCACTCTCTCGTCTCTCGCCTCTCTTCATCAGCCTCACTCTTTGGTTCGTCTGCCCCACTCTCTATTTTTTCTTTCCTTTCATTTGTGCTTTCATTTTTTTTTTTTTTTGATCTTCACTTTGTTTTTTCTATTGTGAATCCGTAGATAAATTAATGGATGTTGTTTGTTTCTGTTGGTTTTTTTTTCCTTTATAAATCTCATAATATCTTCAAGTTCTATTTTTTTTTTTGGTAAATCTCTGGATCTGTTATGAGTTTGATTTACGGTATAATTTGTCTGTAGGTAAATGAAGAAAGATGTGGAATTTTTTTTTTCTTTTTTTGCCTAAATTTTTATTTTACTTTGATTCTATTCTCTTTTTTTTTTTTTTTTTGCTGTATCCTCTTTTTTTTCCTATAAATCTCAACAGATGCTTAACATGAAATCATCTTATAAATCTCAAATAATTTTTAAAATTGTAACCAATGGGTCTAAAATCATCAAAGCCATAAATGTTTAACAATTCTGTTAACTTACAATTTTATTTGGGTTTGCACTCTAAATTTCGTTTCTGTTGATTTTTTTTCCCTTTATAAATCTCAACACATACTTCACATATTTGAAGAGATGGTGTGCATACATCAATTTCATTTTTTTTTTGTATAATTTTTGTCAGCTGCAATCTGAAAATATGTAGAACATTTGCGTTCATAGAAGTTTTGTTTTGTTTTTTTGGTAAATTTCTGGATCTGTTATGAATTTGATTTACGATATAATTTGTCTGTAGGTAAATGAAGAAAGAACTGGAATTTTTTTTTCCTTTGTTTGCCTAAATTTTTATTTTACTTTGATTCTATCCTTCCCTGTTTTTTTTTTTTTTTTGCTGTATCTTTTTTTTTTTCCTATAAATCTCAACAAATGTTTAACATGAAATCATCTTAAAAATCTCAAATAATTTTTTAAATTGTAACCAATGGGCCTGAAATCATCAAAGCCATAAATGTTTAACAATTCTGTTAACATACAATCTTATTTGGGTTTGTACTCTAAATTTTTTGTAACATGTATGTGTATGTACTATTTGATGAATGCATATAAATAACACCATATACTTACAAAGATAAGAACTAGAAACGTCCAGCCCTAAAAGTCCTCAACCAACAAGACCTGAAAACAAACCACCAAAAATAACCCATAGAAAATACTAAGCCCTGCAGTAACCAACGAATAAAAAAAAAAAAGGAAGTCAGAAAATACCTTAGAAGAACTGTGGAAGCATCTGGAAAGAAATCACCAACAGCAACAAACATTAAAAATCAGTAAAAGGTAAAAATGGAAGAGAAGAAAAGAGATGAAAAGTAAAAACACACAAAGAACGTTTTCCAAAAAACCACCTGTAAGGAAACAAAGATGCACACAAAGTTGTGATAAGCCTAAAGATGAACACACGAAAATGAACACAGCACATTAACTTTTAAAGTGCATTGTCCCCTCTCCTCCCAGTCGACCTATCACTCATTAGCTGCAAAACCAATAAAAATTTGCAAAACCTATCACTCATCAGACTGCAAAACCAAATATGGAAAAACTCCCAAACCAAATATGGAAAAAACTCAGTGAAATAATGCATGCATATGTTTTTTTTTTTTTTTGTTCAGTAACAGTGCACAAGTTTTTCTGCATAGGTTTGTTTAGCCACTTAGATGTATCTTATTTTACTGACATGTATCTTACTCTGTAGGAAAGTGCAGGACCATGAATGGGCAAAAGAGCATGTGTATTTTTTTGTTCAGTAACGTGCATAGTTTTTTCTGCACAGTTTTTTTTAGCCACTTAGATCTATCTTATTTTACTGACATGTATCTTATATTACTTTGTAGGAAAATGCAGGACCATGAATGGGCAGAAAAGCATGGATATGATTTTATTTTTTTCAGTAATGATGAAGTTTTTTTATATCCACTGATTAAGAATGTTTTTTTAATGGTTTTTGTGATTTTTTTAATCTATTTTTTAGATTTTGATTGATTTTTTTCACAATTTTTTTTTATGTTTTCCGTTTTTTTTATTTGTTTCTGTGACAAGCTTCGTTGTGCAGTAAGGGGAAGAGTAGAGTCGCAGTAAGAGGAAGAGCAGAGTTTGCCACTGGTCCAAGCCATAGATCGCATAGATCTGAGTCCAGTCTCTAATCATCATTTTAGTTTTTACCCATTTTCTTTACATTTTCTTTTTTAAAATTCAAAGATGTAAACGGCACAATAGCTATGCCTATATGCATGCACAACCTGCAGAGGAGAAAAAGCATAAAAATGGTATGCTAAGACAAAAGTACCAGTTTTTAGAAACCAATAATTTCCTTCCCCATAATTAAAATGACAGTGCATGACGGTGTGTATCAGAAATCCCAATAACAAATGCCTAGCACAATTTTTTCTTTACGGTTGGCACAACCTATACGGATGCAGAGGAGGAAAAGCATAAAAGACAAGCATAAATTTTGTACTGACACAACCTGCAAAACATAAAAGACAAATAATAAACTCAACATCCACTCAACGGACACAAAGACACAACACACGGAATGAAAATGCACAGCACGTATTGAATACCAAGTCAAAACCGATAAAATACAAAAAAAGGTACAAAAAATGTATGGACAAGATTTTACTATTTATTTCTGTAGCAGCTCGATAGCTGCTTATATAATAGAGACAGATATCGTAAAAATGTTCGTATATAGATATATGATTATTCGTATTATTTTAGACTGATTGAAGTATGTGCGAGGCCTTCAATCGAAAATTTCGTGTTATTGTTTTCTAAAAAAAAAAACGGAGAAACATTAAAACAACCATGGCAATCATCATTAATACCATTGATTGGCGCCAAGGTTAATTAAAGTAGGAGGAGGGAAAATACGAGATAATTTTTTGAATAGAAATTAATTAAGGGTGAGAACCAAAGAGCATGCATAATACATATATATCTAGCAGATCATCGACCACATAAGTAGGTCCAACTAGGAACATATATACCTAACATGGAAAAACTAGAATATTAATTTAAGATGGACAAACTAGAATATCCGATAATATTCTCTCTCTTGGTAAGAATATTCTATATTCCGTAATTGTTTCCAGGTAGGTTACAATCTCGTTAAAAAAGGCACATTCAAAAAAGATTAAAAAAAAAAAAAGAATCGCTGTTTAAATTATGAGACTACGATTAAACCAAAAAAAAAAAAAACTAATATTGCTTCTTGGCTCTTGCACGTGTTGACTGCATTAATCATGCTCTAATTAATTCCTAGACCACGTTCAATTGTTGACAGCGTCTAAAGTACTGATTCTTTTTCATTTTCTTTTCAGCCAATTTAGCAACATATATATAATATATATATATATATATATATATATATATATATATATATATAGATTAAAAGGTACTGATTCTTGGTTTTTCCAGCAAATAAAAAATAGAAGTCAATTGAAGAGTAGGTGAAAAATCATGCTTGAACATGATCATCTAGGTCGGAGTTTTTTGTTTTTAAAGGGTCTATGTGCAATATTCTGCCTTGTGTATATACATACTACTGTCAATATTTGGAATTGGCGCGCAACAACCTGCAAGTTGCTATATATAACACCTTCTACACGTAGCTTAGTTTTTCTTTTCATATAAATATATGTATACACACACACACACAAATATATTTGTCAACTACTTACAACTTCTGCCATTTAGTTGTAACTTTACCTGTGAAAGAAACGTAAAAAAGAAAAAGTTGATCTTGCTATATATATATATATATAGTATATATTTGGAACCGTGTTCATCACCTCTCACTGGACATAAATATTGATAAAATTTAGTGCATTAATGTTTGTTGAAAAAGGATTACTATTTTTTGACAGAGAAATACTGTGGTTACAGAAGACGGCCCATGGGATATACAAATATTCAATGAAGCATCCCACGTATCAAAGTTAAAAAGCAAACCAACATTAAAATTCAGAGCATACACAGAAGGTAAAAAATTCAAACCGCAACAAAAATAACTAGAGAAAGTGTACGGAAGGTAGCCCAGAATAATCTATATGAATAAGGCCTTTCAACCTACAAGGAGAGTCCCCCAAGCTATTCCAAGCAAAATTAGATCATTCCGCCCCTTGTTTAGCTAACCAGTCTGCCACTTAATTTCCTTCTCGAAAAATGGATTACTGCTAATCTTGTGTTAAAGTTGCGAACAAAATCTCTTCAAAATCTTAATATATAGAATTTTAAGAACTTCATATAAGAGATATAAACATGTAAAATGATAGTACAACATTTATCCATCATCAGATTATAAGGGCATGTTTGGGGCCTAAGATGAGATAAAAAATTCTCATATGATCATTTCATCTTATCTTATTCTCAAACATAATTTAAATATAAAATTTTTAAACTAATCATTACAATTTTTTAAATTTTTAAATACAAAACAAAAAACATTCCAATTTTTTCAAATCTCTAAATAAAAATAATATTATAAAACTATATTCTTACAATATCTTAATTTTATAATATTTTTTATTCAACTTTTTTTTCTCTCATTTGACAAAATCTAAAAAATACTAAACTCAAATTATCTTATTACTATTTACAAACTATCTTATTATTATTCACAAATTTTTTATCTAATCTCACTCTCAAAGCCTGTCCTAAAAGGCTAGCTTTACAAAATATGAGCAATAAGTACTTAATAATTAATGTTGGTTAGCAAGAGTTTGTTTGGATTGGCTTAATGGATTTAAAAAAAATCAATCATATCAATGGGTACAAAGTATATAACAAAAGTATACATAGTGATAATAGCTTGCTTTTGACAGACGTCGCACTTTTTTCATTAATTTCATCTATGTCGCATCCAATTTAGTGTGATAAGTTTTCTTTAGGTTTATTTTGGGCAATTTTATCGTATGTTATCAATATTGGTTAGATAAATTATTTAGTCATAAAATAAATTTTATAAAAATATATTTATAAATTGATCTGATTTAATATGACATGTTAAATTGTAAAATTATTTTTTTTATAAAATAAATTTAACGCATTATATGAAATTATATCAATTTATAAATTTAATATTATTAATTTTTGTTGTACATGTAGTACGGTTGGTTACATTATATGGTATGCATTTTGACACCCAAGTATATTTGTCTCAAAGAAACGTACACAATCAAGATCCTTAGACAACATATAAGGTTGTGTTTGAATGTTTAGATGAGTTGAGTTATGAATAATAATATTTTATAAGCCATATTGAGATAAAATTAATATTTTTAGATTGAGATGAATTTAATTTTTTAGGTTAAAATATATGAAATAAATTGAGATGAATTTAATTTTTTTATAAAAATTAAAAAAATAATGAATTTTATTAATAATGAATTTAAAATAAATTGAGTTTATCACTTTATCTTCCCAACATAACCTTATCTAGGATAATTTAAATTTTTTAGTCATAAATATTCAGAATTTGACTGTGACAAGGTGATTGTACAACCAATCAATGCCCTACAAGAAGAGTTTTAACGTGTTGTTGTGGTATGATTTTCGTTCATTTCGGTAGACAAGATCCGTAGTACCGTAATTGTACGAATTTTTTCCCATAAAAGTGAAGGCGAAGCAGCAGCCAAAATCAGAAGCAGCCATGAAATTACGATCGCAAAACAAAGCCTTATAAGCTAAAGTGATAGCTTTTCTTGTTCCTTTCCTTCAACCACTCAAAAGGCCAATCCAAACAACATGTTAGTTTTACTATTAGTTTATTTTATTGGTCTGAATGAAATCCCATCTATTTGTTATATGTGTGCTTATAAATATGAAATCCATCGAGCCCGAGCTCAACCAACCCTCTTTGTACAGCTCACACCCCTTCCCGACTATATCGACCGTCGAGGGTGATTGAGAGCGAGAGAAAGAGTGCGAGGAGAACTTAGCAAGTCGACTCATTTTTTACTCGCCCTGATCTTGAGTTTAGGCTGCGTTCAAGGTCTCAATCTGGTGAAATCTAAGGTAATATTCTATGTTGATTTTGTTGCTAGTGTGCGCATTTGGGAAGTATTTTCAGATTCGTGCTTCAAATTCTTTATCTCAACGATGCTTTGGGCTCTATATGGCATCGTTTGGTTGCATTTTTTGTGAGGTTTTGTTTAATTTTACAGTGTGTTTGGAAATTGATTTCTTTTTGAGTTGTATTTTGATGAATTGTGTGCATATTTTGAGCTCATTGTCGTTTTCATAAAAAGCTGCTTGAGTAAATTTTGCATATTGTGTCAGATCTGGTAATGATTGTTGCTGCAGTCAATATTTTGTTTGTTTAATTATAGGTTTTTTTAAGTTAGCATTTCAATTTTTTTCGGATTAGCCTCTATGTTTTTTCCCCTTCTTCAGATAAATTTCAAGGGAAAAGAAATATTTATGTCAAGTTCTTGTCTCTTACATCAGTATATGAAGTTGTGTTTTGATTTCAATTTATTTGGCACGTGATTGTAGTTAGTTCTTACATTCCATGTCATACTCTAAACAAGGCCATAATTGAGAATTGTGATTCTTGAAGCCAATCTTGTCCCTTTCTTGAGTAATTCAAGTTGTTGTTTATTAGTTCAACTAATATTTTCAGAAGCAAGCAGAATGACGAAACACAAATGTTTGTAACGCTGAAATGTTTGCAAGTTTTTTGGGCTTTAAGGTAAATAGCAAAGGAAGTTTTATGCGACATATCAAACGATTCAACCCTCTGTTCAATGAGTGATAATTCAGACTTGTTAAATTGCTTGTCATTTACATGATAGCTATTTTTGCAATTACATCCTTATTACATTCCATGTTTTGTATCGAGTAATTGATCACAAAGTATCCTCATATAAGCTTCAGCATGTGTCATACTTGGAACTTGTCTTGGTTTTCACAGTACTTGCTAAGTCATTTGGATGGATTTTCAAGCACTTTTTTTACCAATAAGATTTATCTTATGACACATGTTTTGCAATATACTGGTGTTCCTTCATCTTTTATACCTCTTTTTCATTTGTCAAGCTTGATTCAGCAGCTGTTAGCTCAGGTTCAACAGCTTTGTCCTATGAGATAATTATGATTTATTTCATTGTCATTTTAGATTTATAATTGTCAATGGAGAATTCTGTATGAGTGCATTTATTATTTGCATGGATATATGAGACTAGAGGAATTTATCAACCATTCATACGAAGATTTGCATTTGTTACTATTCTGTATCAAACTTTTTGCTAAGACTCTGACCGTATAATCAACAGGCAAAGCAAGAGACATATCACAATGAAGGCACTTATTCCTGTTGGAGGGCTTGGGACAAGGCTGAGGCCATTGACACTAATTGTCCCTATGCTGCTCATTGATTTTGCTAACAAACCAATGATCCTTCATCAGGTATAACTTTGAGAGAGTTCTCTTTTTTCTAAAATTAGTTTATGTTCGTCTATATCAAAAACTTTGAAAAAAACTTGTCTCCAAATTGCTCTCTTTGGTATAATTTTTAAAATTCCAAGCATTCTCTATGAACTATTTTGTTAGACAAACATGTCTTTTGATTTTTATGTTTGAAATTTATGATTTTGAAGCATCTCATTTGTGTGGTTAAATTTACAATGTGTTTGGAATTTGATTTCCTATTGAGTTGTGAATTATTGGTATTGATTGTTTTCACTTCGCATCTTAGTTGTATTTTGATTAATTGTGTGTATATTTTGAGCTCATTGTCATTTTCATAAAAAACTGCTTGAGTAAATTTTGCATATTATATCGGATCTGGTAATGATTGTTGCTGCAGTCAATATTTTGTTTGTTTAATTATTGGTTTTTTTAAGTTAGCATTTCAATTCTGTACGAATTAGCCATTATGTTTTTTCCCATTCTTCAAATAAATTTCAAGTGAAAAGAAATATTTATGTCAAAGTTCCTGTCTCTTATATTAGTATATGAAGTTGTATTTTGATTTCTGTTTATTTGACACATGATTGTAGTTAGTTCTTACATTTCATGTCATACTCTAAACAATGCCATAATTGAGAATTGCAATTCTTGAAGCCAATCTTGTCTCTTTCTTGAGAAATTCAAATTGTTGTTAATTGGTTCAACTAATATTTTCATAAACAAGTAGAATAATGAAACATAAATGTTTGCAACGCTGAAATGTTTGCAAGTTTTTTGAGCTTTGAGATAAATAGCAAAGAAGATTTATGGGACATATCAAACGATTCAACCCTCTGTTCAATGAGTAATAATTCAGATCTGTTAAATTGCTAATCATTTACATGATAACTATTTTTGCAATTACATACTTATTACATTCCACGTCATGTATCGAGTAATTGATCACAAAATGTCCTCATATAAGCTTCAGCTTGTGTCCTACCTAGAACTTGTTCTAGTTTTCACAGTACCAGCTAAATCATTTGGATGGATTTTCACGTACTTTTTTCACTAATAGGATTTATCGTATGACACATGTTTTGCTATATACTGGTGTTCCTTCCTCTTTTTCATTTGTCAAGCTTGATTCCACACTTGTCAGCTCAGGTTCAACAGTTTTGTCCTATGAGATAACTATTATTTCATTGTCATTTTAGATTTACAGTTGCCAATGGAGAATTCTGTATGAGTTCATTTATTGTTTGCATGGATATAAGAGACTGGAGAAATTTATCAACCATTCATACAAAGATTTGCATTTGTTACTATTCTGTACTAGACTTTTTGCTAAGACTCTGACCGTATAATCAACAGGCAAAGTAAGGGACATATCACAATGAAGGCACTTATTCTTGTTGGAGGGATTGGGACATAGCTGAGGCTATTGACACTAAGTGTCTCTAAGCCGCTCGTTGATTTTGCTAACAAATCAATGATCATTCCTCAGGTATTTTATAGTGTGTTTGGAATTTGATTTCCTATTGAGTTGTGAATTACTTTTATTGATTGTTTTTGCTTCACATCTTAGTTTTATTTTGATGAATTGTGTGTATATTTTGAGCTCATTGTCGTTTTGATAAAAAGCTGCGTTAGTAAATTTGGCATATTGTGTCAGATTTGGTCATAATTATTGCTGCAGTAAATATTTTGCTTGTTTAATTATGGTTTTTTTTTAAGTTAGCATTTCATTTCTGTTGGGATTAGCCACTATTTTTTCCCCTTCCTCAGATAAATTTCCAATGAATAGAAATAATTATAAGTTCTTGTCTGTTACATCAGTATATGAAGTTGTATTTTGATTTATGTTTATTTGACACAAGATTGTAATTAGTTCTTACATTTCATGTCATACTCTAAACAAGACCATAATTGAGAATTGCGATTCTTGAAGTCAATCTTATCATTTTCTTGAGAAATTCTAGTTGTTGTTGATTGGTTCAACTAATATTTTTAGAAGCAAGCAGAATGACGAAACGTAAATGTTTGCAACGCTAAAATGTTTGCCAAGTTTTTGGGCTTTAAATTAAATAGCAAATGAAGTTTTATGGGACATATCAAACGGTTCAACCTTCTTTTCAATACATAATTCAGATATGTTAAATTTCTTGCCATTTAAATTATAGTTATTTTTGGAATTACATCCCTATTCCCTATTACATTCCAAGTCTTGTATCGAGTAATTGATCACAAAGTGTCTGTATATAAGCTCCAGCCTGTGTCGTACTTGGAACTTGTCTTGATTTTTACAATATCTGCTAAATAATTTGCATGGATTTTCATGCATTTTTTTCACCAATAGGATTTATCGTTCGACACATGTTTTGCAATATACTGGTGTCTGTTCTCTTTTATACCTCTTTTTCATTTGTCAAGCTTAATTCAACACCTGTCATCTCAGGTTTAACAACTTTGTCCTATGAGATAACTATGATTTCTTTCATTGTCATTTTAGATTTACTGTTGCAATTGGAGAATTCTATTTGAGTGCATTTATGGTTTGCATGGATATTGGAGACTGGAGGAATTTATCAACCATTCATACAAAGATTTGCATTTGTTACTATTCTGTACCAGACTTTCTTTTAAGATTTTGACTGTGTGATCAATAGGCAAAGTAAGGGACATATCACAATGAATGCACTTATTCTTGTTGGAGGGATTGGGACATGGCTGAGGCAATTGACACTAAGTGTCCCTAAGCCGCTCATTGATTTTGCTAACAATCCAATGATCCTTCATCAGGTATAACTTTGAGAGAGTTATCTTTCTTCTGAAAGTAATTTATGTTCGTCCATATCCATAACTTCGAGATAAGCTTGTCTCCAAATTTCTCTCTCTAGTATAATTTGTCAATTGCAAGCATTTTCTGTTAACTTTTTTGTTAGACAAACATTTCTTTTGATTTTCATGTTTGAGATTTATGATTGAGAAGCATCTCATTTGTGAGGTTTTGGTTAGTTTTACAGTGTGTTTGGAATTTGATTTCCTATTGAGTTGTAGATTACTTGTATTGATTGTTTTCGCTTCGCATCTTAGTTTTATTTTGATGAATTGTGTGTATATTTTGAGCTCATTGTCATTTTGATAAAAAGTTACATTAGTAAATTTGACATATTGTGTCAGATTTGGTCATGATTGTTGCTGCAGTAAATATTTTGCTTGTTTAATTATGATTTTTTTTTAAGTTAGCATTTCATTTCTGCTTGAATTAGCCACTATATTTTTTTCCTCTTCTTTAGATAAATTTCCAATTAATAGAAATAGTTATGTCAAAGTTCTTGTCTGTTACATTAGTATATGGTTGTATTTTGATTTCTGTTTATTTGACACAAGGTTATAGTTAGTTCTTACATTTCATGTCATACTCTAAACAAGGCCATAATTGAAAATTACGATTCTTGAAACCAATCTTGTCCCTTTCTTGAGAAATTCAAGTTGTTGTTTATTGGTTCAACTAATATTTTCAGAAGCAAACAGGATGACGAAATACAAATGTTTGCAACGCTAAAATGTTTGTAAAGTTTTTGGACTTTAAGTTAAATAGCAAAGGAAGTTTTATGAGACATATCAAAAGGTTCAACCCTCTTTTCAATGAATGATAATTCAGACATGTTAAATTTCTTGCCATTTACATGATAGCTAGTTTTGTAATTACATCCCTATTACATTCCATGTCTTGTATGAGTAATTGATCACAAAGTGTCCGTATATAAGCTCCAGCCTGTGTCGTACTTGGAATTTGTCTTATTTTTACAATACCTGCTAAATGATTTGGATGGATTTTCACACACTTTTTTCACCAATAGGATTTATCGTATATGTCGAGTAATTGATCACAAAGTGTCCGCATATAAGCTCCAGCTTGTGTCGTACCTGGAACTTGTCTTGATTTTCACAATATCTGCTAAATCGTTTGGATGGATTTTCATACACTTTTTTCACCAATAGAATTTATCGTATGATAAGTGTTTTGCAATAAATTGGCTTTCCTTCCTCTTTTGTACCTCTTATTCATTTGTCAAGCTTGATTCAACACATTTCAGCTCAAGTTCAACAGCTTTGCCCTATTAGATAACTATGATTTCTTTCATGGTCGTTTGGTTGGGTTTTTTGTGAGGTTTTTGTTAATTTTATAGTGTATTTGGAATTTGATTTCCTGTTGAGTTGTGAATTACTTGAATTGATTGTTTTCACTTCGTATCTTAGTTGTATTTTGATGAATTGTGTGCATATTTAGAGCTCATTGTCATTTTGATAAAAATCTGCATTAGTAAATTTTGCATATTAGATCAAATCTAGTAATGATTGTTGCTGTGGTGGTGAAGAAATTAGTGATTTCTTCTCACTACAATCCTAGAATGGATATTCGATGCTCGAGAGATTAATTTTACTAAAGTTTGGAGGACTACTAATGGGCTAACCTCATTTCTACAAGTGATGTGAACTTCTTGAAAGACTTTGAAGCAAAGCTTGGGATCAAGATTACATGCTCACAAGAGACCGAGCCATTTGGCACTGCTGGTCCTCTTGCTCTTGCTAGGGACAAGCTAATATATGATTCTGGTGAGCCATTTTTTGTCCTTTACAGTGATATTATCAGTGAATACACACTTAAGAAAATGATTGCCTTCCACAAACACCATGGGGAAGCTTCGATAATGGCCACCAAAGTAAAACTTAAATATAGCATCAATATTTTCTTGAAGACATCGTGAAACACAGAGACAAAGACGTCTGGAAATCATTTCTTCTTATTTTGTAGGTGGATGAGCCATCAAAATATGATGTGGTGGTTATGGACGAATCTACTAGTGAAGTTGAGAAATTTGTATTAAAACCAAAACTATTTGTCAGCAACAAAATCAATGCTGGAATTTACCTGTTGAACCCCTCAGTTCTGGATAAAATTGAACTGAGGCCTACTTCAACTGAGAAAGAGGCATTTCCAAAGATTGCAGCAGAGAAAGAGTCGTATGCTATGGTGCTACCAGGATTTTGGATGGATGTTAGACAGCTAAGGAATTACATTACAAGGCTGAGACTCTACCTAGACTCATTGAAAAAGAAATATCCATCAAAGTTGGTTGCTGGCTTCCACATCGTGGGGAATGTTATAGTAGACTAGACCACCAAAATTGACGAGGGTCTATGACTGGGCCTGATGTTGCAATTGGGCCCCAATTGTGTTGTTGAGCCAGGAGTTAGGCTCTCTTGCTGCATGATAATGCGTGGAGTCCGCATCAAGAAGCATGCTTGCATTTCCAGCAGCATTATTGGATGGCACTCCACAGTTGGGTAATGGGCTTGCTTAGAGAACATGACCTTTCTTGGAGAAGATGTACACGGTTGTGATGAACTTTATAGTAATGGTGGTGTGGTTTTGCCCACAAAGAGATCAAATCAAGCATTTGGAAGCCAGAGATAGTCATATGAGGGAATATTTTACAGCATGAAGAATTAAAATGTACTGTTGTACAGAGATAATTCTCGAATAAGTTTCTTGGTAGTTTTTTTTTTTTTGGTCCTTTTAGGTTGAAGGGTAAATAGCTGAGACCAAATGGTGTTTTTGTTATTTTCTTAAAAGCTTTTGTTAGGCCTTTAGCAGATATACTCTATTTTCCCTTTCTATATAATTAATTGGGTTTTTTCTTCATCAATACGAATCAGGGCATTCTCTCAAAATATTCCTCTTTCTTTTCTCTGCTACTGTTGTACCTACTTTTCTCCTTTTTCACACATGGTATCAGAGCAACATTCAGACACCAACAATCTTTCTTCACGCTTCTTAAATTTTAACGACCTTGCTAACCCTTACTATTTGGATAATGGAGATAACCCAATAGTCATTTTAGTGATTGATTTCTTGACCATTGAAAACTACGTTCATTGGTCCAAAGCTATGCATAGAGCTCTTAGGGCCAAGAACAACATTGCTTTTGTCAATAGAGATTTTCAAAGACCCACGAAGCCAAAGGACCCTTTACTGGATGCTTAGGAACAATGCAATGATCTGGTCATCTCATGGATTCAGAACTCAATTAGCAACCAAGTGAAATCAACTCTCATTTCGTGGATGATGCACAAGAGTTATGGGTGGAGCTACAAGACAGGTATTATCAACAAAATAGTCCTAGAATTTTTCAATTAAAAGAGACTTTGGCTGGTTTGATGCAAGAACAAGATTCAATCAGTGTTTATTATGGTAGACTTGAGACTTTGTGGAATGAACCATCTGTGTATAATTCTATTCCTGAGTGTGATTGTGGAAAGCTAAAGATTTTCTTGGACCGATATCAGAGAGATTGCGTGATTTAGTTCTTAATGGGAATTAATGATGTGTATAGTAATGTTAGAGATCAAATTATGCTACTTGATCCTCTGCATCCTGTCAACAAGGTGTTTTCCTTAGTCCAACAGCAAGAGAGGCAACATCAGATGGTTTCTCAAACCCCCACATCTGACTCTATGACTCTTTTCACTAAAAGGAATTATGTAAATACCAAATTTTCTGCAAAACCTGCTATAATTGCAAACGAAACAGGCCTTATTGCACTTATTGTAAGGTTTCGAGACATTTATTTGAAAATTTTTTTAAGGCAGGGAATGTTGAAGCACCGATATGCACTCACTGCAATATGACTGGACATATAATAGAGAAATGTTATAAGCTTCATGGATATCTTCTTAGGCACAAGCTTCATGCCAATTCAAAGAACACTACAGTTTTTGCCAATTTAGTGAGTGCTGATCAAGAGGAAAATGATAAAGCCAAAGTGGCTTTAACCAAGGGGCAATATCAACAGGTATTGGCTCTTTTTCACCAAAAGGATCCTTCACAAACTCCACACTCTGTCAACAATGTACAAGCCATTTCCAAACCAAGATTAGGTCCTTTTTCGAATTATTCCAAACTCTATGGTATTCCAACTTGTTTATCAGTTTATACCCATCAACCTTCCAATGTTGCTAACACTCCATGGATTATTGACACAGGTGCAACAGATCACACGGTTTTCTATACCTCCTTCTTGACCACAGTGACTGCACAGGTCCCATACACTTTTAAGTTGCCAAATGGCAATGATGTTCCAGTAACACATTGGTGTTGTTCAAATTTCATACACTTTTGGTCTTGATAAATGTTCTTTGTGTACCTTCTTTCACTTTCAATTTGTTATCAGCAAAGAAACTTGTAAAGTCACTCACATGTTGTATTGTTTGTTTCTCTAACTCTTGTTTCATTCAAGACCTCACATCTTAGACAACGATTGGGATGAGTGAAGTTAAGCATGGACTTTATCACCTCTTGCAGACTGTTGTTGGTCCTTCTACCATTTCCAACAAGTTTTCAAAGTTTTTTGACAATAGTATGTTTGCTTCTATTGTTGTCATAGATAGCTTATCTGTTTCTGGTCTTTGGCATTGTCGCCTAGATCATCTTTCTAATCCTAAATTGAAGTTAATTGATGATCCTATTGTTAGAAATAATGTTGATCATGACAATGAAATGCCTTGTTCTGTTTGTCCTCTTGCAAAGCAAAGTCGCCTTTCTTTTCCTTTTAGTGATCATAAATCATCATATTTGTTTGAATTGGTGCATTGTGACATATGAGGGTCTTATTCCACTATTGCTTATGATGGTTCAAAGTTTTCTTACCATTGTTGATGACTTCTCAAGACGTACTTGGGTGTATCTTCTCAAGACCAAATCTGAAACTAGGCAATGTATAGTCTTTTTATAATCTTGCTGAAACTCAGTTTGGGGCTAGAATTAAAATCCTTAGAATTGACAATGGAGGGGAGTTCCAAATGACAAATTTTTTTGCTAGTAAAGGTATTATTCACCAAAGAAGTTGTGTAGAGACCCCACAACAGAATGAGATTGTAGAGAGAAAACATAGACACCTTTTGAATGTTGCTCGGGCTTTGAAGTTTTAGTCAAATGTTCCTCTCAAGTACTAGAATACTTGTATTTTAACTACAGCTTATTTGATCAATAGAACTCCTACACCTTTGCTATATAACAAAAGTCCCTACCAAATTCTTTTTGACACTAAACCTTCCTACAACCCTTTAAGAGTGTTTTGGTGCCTTTGTTTTGCCACTACTTTGTCTCAAGGCTGGAGGAAGTTTGATCCTAGAGGAAAGAAATGTGTTTTTCTTGGATATACTTTTGGAGTTAAAGGATATAAGGTGTTGGACCTTGATAATCACAGAATCTTCGTATCTCGTGATGTTATGTTTCACGAATCAATTTTTCTTTTTCAAAACATTTATCAATCTCCTTCTTCCCCTAAAAATGATATTTCTTCTTCTTGGCTTTTATCCCACCATATTGATTAACACATATCTACCCAATAGAATTTTTCCTCACCTAAAACTGACCATTTAGCTAATGAATCTATTTTCAAATCTATTGCTACAGACAACATTTTTTTAGACACTCCTGCAACATCTTCCAATCTCCATCATGACCCTTCTTCATCTTCTCCTGTTCTTTTTACTTCTCACTTAGCCAGTAATCCTTCTACTCCTACTCCATCTACACCTAATTCTACCACACTTCGCAGGTCCCTTAGAACTAGAAATGCACCTCAGTATCTATAAGAGTTCATTGTGAGCAGGTCCAACTTAACTCTCTAACTCAATTTTTACCTAAGGTGCCAACACACACACCAGGTATTTCTTTTCCTCTCTCTGATTACCTTTCATACCAGAGACTTTCTCCACTTTTTC
Source organism: Cyclocarya paliurus (assembly GCA_029856935.1). Classification (NCBI taxonomy): domain Eukaryota; kingdom Viridiplantae; phylum Streptophyta; class Magnoliopsida; order Fagales; family Juglandaceae; genus Cyclocarya; species Cyclocarya paliurus. Next base: position 1,831,955 of record JARVXP010000207.1, on the reverse strand, counting down.
AAGTTTTTTCTTCCTTCATTTCCACCCATTTTCAACCAACTACCTATGCTCAAGCTATGAAAGATCCTAAATGGAGTCAAGCTATGGAAACTGAGTTGCTAGCTTTGGAGGCAAACAATACCTGGGAATAAACTAATCTACCCCTGGTAAAACTACTATAGATTGTCGATATGTCTATAAAGTGAAATTTAATTCTAATGGCACTGTAGAAAGGAACAAAGTTAGGTGAGTAGCTAAAAGGTATACATAGCTAGAAGGAATTGAGTATACTGAAACCTTCTCCCCTGTTGTTAAAATGGTAACTATGCGATGTTTGCTCTCTATTGCTACTGTTCAAGGCTGGTTTTTGCATCAATTAAATGTGAACAATACTTTTCTTCATGGGGACTTACAAGAAGAGATTTACATGCACAAGCCATCTGATTACAACAACGGAGGTCCTAATCAAGTGTGCAAATTGCTTAAAAGCTTGTATGGACTTAAACAAGCTTCGAGCCAATGGTATTCAAAATTCTCTACCTCTCTTATTGACTTTGATTTTCAACAATCAAATGCTGACTATAGTTTGTTCACCATGAATACTACTTGGTCTTTTACAGCCCTTCTTGTTTATGTCGATGACATTGTTGTTGCTAGCACTTCCTTGACCTCTATTGTTGTTCTTAACGATTTTTTACATATTAAATTAAAGATCAAAGATCTTGGTTCACTGCGATATCTTCTTGGGATTGAAATGGCCAAGTCCTCTAAGGGCATTTACATTTGCCAACGCAAGTATGATTTAGACATCCTAGCAGATTTAAGAACTCTTGGTTCTTGTCCTTCTAAGATTCCTATGGATCAGAATGTCAAGTTCAGTAAGGAAACTGGGAATTTTTTGGATGACCCTACTATTTTCGGACGGCTTATTGGAAGATTGTTATATTTAACAATTACTCGCCCAAATTATAGTTATAGTGTCCAAACTTTAACCAATTCATGGATAAGCCAACTAATATCCACTTGGCTGCTGCACACAAGCTTCTGACATATGTCAAGTCCTCTCTAGGTCAAGGGATTTTCTTCTCAGCTAGTTCCTCCTTGGAATTGTGAGCTTGCTATGACTTAGATTAGGGTTCTTGCCCTAACACTCGTAGATCTGTGACTAATTATTGCATTCTACTGGGCAATTCCCTTGTTTCTTGGAAATCAAAGAAACAAACCATAATCTCTCGTTCTTTGGCGGAAGCCAAGAATCGTGCAATGGCCATCACTTGTTCTGAACTTACCTGGCTAAGATACATCTTAGCTTACCTCCAAATTTCTCATCCAGATGCTGCTACTCTTTATTGTGATAATCAGGCCACTATTCATTTTGCAGCTAATCCAGTATTTCATGAGCGTACTAAACACATTGAGCTTGAATGCCATTTGATTCGAGACAAGATTCAAAAAGGCTCCATTCAGACAGCTCATATTGCCACTTTTTCTCAACTGACTGTTATTTTTACTCAAGCTCTACCATCTCATGTTCTATTACTTCATCTCTCTAAGCTAGGAATAGACAACATCTATTCTCCATCTTGTGAGAGGGTTTTACAGCATGAAGAATTAAAACGTGTTGCTATACAGAGATGATTCTAGAATAAGTTTATTGGTAGTATTTTATCTTTTTTCTGTCCTTTTAGGCTGAAGTGTAAATAGCTGAGGTCAAATGGTATTTTAGTTATTTTCTTAGAAGCTTTTGTTAGGCCTTTAGCTGATATACTCTATTTTCCCTTTCTTTGTATTTAATTGGGTCTTTTCTTCTATAATATGAATTAGGGCACTCTCTCATAATATTCCTCTTTCTTTTCTCTGCTGTTGCTGCACCTGCTTTTCTCCTTTTTCCCGCAGAATGTTTGTGAAATTCATGCATCTTGTCAATAAGTTGTAAGTTATTTCGTCTGAAATGTGTTTGTTTTGTTTTTTCTCTTCTATTCTCTACGAAGTGCAAGAGTCCGTTTTTGCAATTCTGGGTGATGTGAGGTAAAATGTTGGAGGGTTAGTGAGTTTTATGAAGAGAAGGGGCGGAACTACTAAGAGGCTTGGGGGAGCTTTGGCCCCCCCAAAATTTTCTAAATTTGATGAAAATTAAGTTTTGAAATGTGATTTTATAAAGTAGATTATATAAAAATTAGTATTTGTTCCCTCCTAATTATTATTTTTAACTTGGCTCCCCCAAACCAGATTTTCTAGTTCCGCCCGTGAAAGGGCATATTTATGCACATTGGTGGGAAGTGTAAAATAGAATGAAAAAAGATGTAGGATTTGGGCGTACAAAGAAATAAATTATTTGTTGGTCTGTGGAGCCTTGTGTAGGTGTAACTTATCAAGAATCCAGGATGAATGGTGCGAAGAGTTTGTTATTCGATGAGATGTTCTTGGAGACACCTGAGCTGGCAGCATAGATTCGCCTGGTGGTACTCTTCTTTTCCAGCTTTACTTATTTGCTTGTAGAAGAAGACTCGAGTTATGGAAAAGAGAATAGGCTTCTCGCCTTGTCGTGAATGTTGATGCTTCTTTAACATATGTTACAATATAGGGACGAATAACTAGTATGTATGCCTTTCGAGTATGTCACTTTTTTTTACTAAACATTTGACTTTTTGCAATTTATCAAGTATGCACTCGTAAAATCGGGCATCCCATGCGCAACCTCATTTACACGTAGAGGGGCAGGTTTTTGAACCTCAGATTGTAAACAACTCAACAACAGTTTGTGCTCTCTCTTTTTTTTCTCCTTTTTCCCAACAAAAAAGATAAGAAGGGAGAGACAGATTGAGATCGTAGTAGCTTCCTATATTTGTTTGAGAGCCTATCAACAGAGGCCTACACTTAAGATACCCTAATACGCTTGAGGGACAAAGAATCGACATGGGAAGAATGATATTTACTTCAACCTGGTACAAATGAGACGAATTAGAGTCCGGCCGGAGGTGTCATCTTCTATCCACACCATCATAATTGATGGATTTGAGCAATTGGCTTGAAATTCTTTTTCGAACCTAACTATTCATAAGCAAAATAAAATATAAAGGAATGGGACATGACTTTTGGATTATTATCCTGCATCCATACATCACATGTGGCACCAACAGTGTAAATGGATGGACCCATGTGAAATTGAATTAGGTATACTTATTAATGGCATAGGAAAAATGTGGAGCTTGCCCTTGTTACCAAATTCTTCATATTTACAGGGCCCTATAGAACTTTTAATTGGCTACTTTTTAGCAGATTAACTAATTGAAATTTGTTCTGAGTTCAAAAAAAAACTCGTTGAGATTTGATCCTCAACACATCAACATAATGTTAGTTTCCACTTCAATGCTCCTTCTTGCACGACAAACACTAATTGATGTTTCCAATCCATCTTATGAAATATGAAAGAACTGTGTGTAAGAATTGTTATTCTGTCTTTTTTAAATTTTATTAGTTATAATCTTGATGTGATATATTTAAAGTAGTTTTATAAATTAAAATAAATTAAAATGTGATATACAGATTAAATTCTCTTAAAATGTTTTATACGAGTTCAAGAATTTATTGGAGCAAAAATTTGTGATTCAAAAAGAAGAAAGAAAAATTGCCCAAGGTTGTGAAGTTTGAACAAACAGCCTGAAGCCTTCGAGAACCACAGAGTCCCCGTGGGCCTGTTTGCTTGTTCTGTTTTGTGAACCAATGGATTGGGCCTGTTCAGAGAAAACGATGATATTATTTGATACTAGGTAGCAGATAATAAGCTGGATCCAACTGCAAGCCTACTTTTAGACCCTAATCAACCTCATGCCCTTCACGTTGTCGCTGAAACCTTAAACCCTAAACCCTTTCTCCTGCAACTCAAGAAAAATGGCCTTCACCTCCATCTTTCGCAAATCGGTTTCTTCTTTTGCTCCAGTCGTGAGTCGACTTGTTCGGGGACAAAGAAGTTGCCATACGGCCCTTTTCACGGCCATAAACCACGCCAATCTCTCTCGCAGGCCCTCTCTGAGCTTTTTGGTTCCTACCCTTAACTACGCTTCTGCTACGAAGAGGCCGAGTGCTGATGAAAGCCTCATCCGGGTAATTGAGTCAGAGATCAAATGTTTGGAGGATACCGATGATTACGACCGGGTGAGTAGTATTTGCTGTTTTTTTCGTTCTTTATGGGCTGTTTGGTTGATGAGAGAGTGTGGGATATGAATATATAATATATATATATATATATATATATATATATATATATATTAAGCCTTTTTTTCTTTTTTAGAGAAGATGAAAAATCCTCCTTAATATTATCATATGGTCGTATTTGAGTCTAAAATTTTAATCGCTTGTACGTTTACTCACTAGGTGACAAAGAGAGTTAATGTTAGTCTGTCTTTGGAGTAAAGGTTATCGTAAAGAAAAATGAAAATAAACTATGGGAAATTTGGCTGCTCCAAGAGGGAAGGAATGGAAAGAAAATGAAGCTTTAAATGCTATGATTTAATGTTATCGGGTTTGAAGACAGCAATCTTCTAGACCTTTTTTTTTTTTTAAAAATCTATTTATGCCGGGTTGAGTGATTGATTACTTATGTTATCTTTTCCTTTTCTTTTTTTGTAAGAGTGAGTTTGGTCTAATGGCAGTGGAAGGTGGAGATCCATACTGTGACCTCCGCAGCCTGCATCATTAAGTGTGGTATCCATTCAATTCTGCTATCACTTTGGGTCGTGGTTGCGTCTGTTTTCAGTTCCATAATTTTGAACATCTTTTGTAAGAGTAGGAATTTCCTTCTCTGTTTTGCTGCCGAGAATAAAGGCAGGGAAAAGAAAAGAAGGTTAGAGTTTTGTGCATCAAGTTATGAACGATGTAATTTTTAATGCGAGAATAAATGAACAAAGCAAAATAAGTTTAAAAGTTCCAACTATCGTTATAATTAGATGTGGAAGTCGTGATTGTGGAAATTTCCTCTGGTGCGAAGTTTTTTAAATATTGATGCTCTTGTAAAATACTGTTTTAGGATCTTTCAGATTTTGATGCTCTTGTAAACTATTATTTTTGGATCTTATCATACGTATTTATGTTTTTCTTTTACTGAATTTTCTGATCCAATTCTACATTTTGATAGGTCGAAGAGATTCCAACAAGTTTTCCTTTCCAAATTGAAGATAATCCAGGGTTTCAAACTCTAACACTGAAAAGAACGTATCAAGGTGAAAGCATAGAAGTTGAAGTTCACATGCCTGATCTAGTTACTGGTGAAGCTGCTGCTGATGATGATGATGGTGAAAAGGCCAATCAATCTAGCTTGCCACTCGCTGTCGTTGTCTCCAAGGAGGGTGGACCTAGTCTAGAGTTCAGTTGCGCTGCTTACCCAGATGAAATTGTGATTGATTGCTTGTCAGTTAAACATCCAGAAATTTCTGAGGATGAGATTGCCTATAGGGGGCCTGACTTCCAGTAAGCATTAATGTTCTTTCTTGTATATGACTAGTACAATGTTATGGTTTATATATTCTCTAAATCTCCTCTTGTCTTTTCAGTGATTTGGATGAGAACCTGCAGAAGGCTTTCCATAAGTATTTAGAGATGAGAGGAATCAAGCCCAGCACAATTGATTTCTTACACGAGTATATGATCAACAAGAACAGTAGAGAAGAATTGATTTGGATGAAGAAACTTAAGAAGTTCATTGAAGCCTGAATTTTTGCACAATAATGCAACTTTGGTAGAGGAGAAATCAGGGAACACATTTTGATTTGTTTTATCTTCTGCTTTAGAGATCTACAAGTTGGGTGAAAACCCTTGGTTCGATTGAGGGATTGCAGCATTAATGGCAGGCATTTATTGAGAAGTAGATTAACCTGCTTTTGATACGAAAAAGGAAGTACTGCTTGATTTAAAAACTCACTGTACATGGGTGAGGTATGAATAACTCCTGAAGTGCCCCTGGTCTTTGTCAACGTTCTCAGTAACACAACGTTTTGGGCGAGGATGTCAAATTAGCTTGGTAGAGGTAGGTTTAAACCAATATTGGTGATGTTGCTTTGTTGTTGTAGCACGCCCAGAGCATCTTTCCTTTTTGGTTGGAATGCCTACAGGCCACTTATGAATGCTTTTACGTTTATCCACATGCTTCTCCCTTCCAATTCTCTGAAGAAAATACATTGGCTTCTGCGTAAAACCTCACTTTTTGCTGCCCATCCAATAAGACAGTTATAGGATGCATTTTGGGAAAACAGAAGCAGATGAAGCCATCCAACGGTAGGAGCCTGCCTTGAATGGCTTCCCATGTTTATCAATGATCATTCATTGATTTGGAAGGAGACCTTTATAAAATCATCATTTAGATCGTCTGGGATGAATAGCCCATACGTAAGTCTCATTTGATATCATGGGTTGCCTGTGACTGCCATGGGGGCCTGTTCAAGAGTTTAATAAGCAAGATACCTGAAACCCGTGCACTGTCATGTCACATATTTTTCATCCGGAAGAAATCACCGCTTAATATTTCAAGTTGAGTAAAGCTTAATTGCAAAAAGAGTAAAAGTTCGAGGTGATTTGATTATAAGTGTAATTTTATGAATTTCTAGATAGCCATAAATCGAGAATTTCAAGGGTTCCGGATTATAACCATCAAATGCATTCTAGGGAGAACGGCAACAAAATCAATATATCAACTGCAAAGGTAATTATCAGGCCAAAAAGGGATGATTCATCACGGTCCGCTATTTTAGTTAAGTTGAACTAGGGAAAGGGAAGGATATCACACGACTGATATGTAGGAAACGATAGTCAACAAAACGTTTTAATCCCAAACAAATTGTATATATCTATATACAATAATATATTTATATAAATATTAAAAACATAATTTTTTATATTAAATAAGGGAGGGGTGCGGAGCGGAACCCCGCTGGGGTGGGGCGGAGGGGGGCTGGGCAGCTGGTGGCAGGCCCCCGCTGCCCACCCCTAGAGGGAACTGTGTCAAAAGAAAGGTTGCATGCGTGTACTTTACCTTGTTGAGATTTCACCTTCCCCTCTGTTCGTAGGGGAAGTAATCTATTTTTTAATGAAGTCATTACTGAATACTGGAGATAGTTGCGCTACCACTGTTTGCTGGACTTGCCATTTGATTCCTGGCTACTTTCGTAGTCAATGACTCAAGTCTAGCTCATTTACACTCGGACAAGCTTCGCACATATGCTCCGAGCACAAGCTTTGTTTGAAAATTATATTTGCCTTGAATGCTTGGTGCTCGACAGTATTAAAGATAAAGAGTATATCTATACAAGGTCAAAGCGTGGTAAATTTCAATGATTTCGTTCTCTGCTCTGGCTAGTGTTGGTGTTTCTGAAACCGATGCCAAAAAACACTACCACTCATTAAAGGTACTAAACTCCTCAGAATTCTCTCCCTTTCTATGGCTCAAGACTCTTTGCTAAATTACAAATGCAACCAAGTGATTAAGAGCAATCCCAACACACAGTAAACTCTCCTTCCAGACGAATTCCCCATCTCTCGACCAAAGGAAACGCTGGTTTCAGATCTGGTCACCGCACAGGCCCCACTGCATGAGCTCATGGGAAGAACCAGACCTTGATGAAGATTGCCAAAGCCAATTGCAAGAAAAATGCAGCAACCGCCATCAATGAAAGATCACTTCCCGCTGTATAAGACCTGAGATTCAAGGCTACAAAGCATGCTGAGGCAGAACCGGCAAGAATTATAATGATCCACCGAAGAAACTCGACCGGGATGAGCAACAGAAACTGAAAAATATTCCAAAGCATGAGCATTCATCAATCTTTTCAGGGCGACTTCTTGGTGTTCATTGTCCACCAATCACCCTGAAGAAGGCAGTTAAATTTAGCTTAACAGAAGTCATTCCGGTTCAATGCAGAAAAAATATTCCAGAGGGAATATGTCAATCAAAGACATATCTAGCCTCTAATTTATCTATTGGAGAAAGGGAAGGGGGGAGGGGGAAAACCAGTAGCAAAGCAAAGAAGACTGTCAACATACCGAGGCCAGAACAAAAACAAAGAGAGAATATCCCCACAAGCACCAAAATCGAACAAGGCTGGCATTTGAACCTAGATACTGGAGCAAGAAGTAAAATGCCACTGGCACCACAATTGCATAGCCATAGACTGAACCTGCTGCCAAATTTACGTAGCTGACATCAAAGCTCCATGAAGTAGTGCTGTCACTGTGTTTCTCCATGAGGTAGGTGGCACAATTTCCAAAAGCAGCAAGCACAAATACCAATGTAGTGGATATCCAGATAAGCCCATATCTACCACATCAGGAGAAAAAAAAAGAGGCTCAAATACAAGGTGCTCTCACGTGAGATCAGTAGCATGTTTGTCATCTAACCATCAGAACACCAAAAAGAATTATAATCATATTTTCAAAAGATTTGGATGTTCAGGAGATAACCCATCTTTATAAGCTAGAAAGTCGTGGTTTAATTTATCAAAAAAAATGCTGTGGTTTAACTTCTCTAAGGATAACTATATCACTCACTTATAAAAAAAAAGGATAACTGTATCACTCGTTGACAGAAGTCACAGAACTACATGCACATGACTGTAACTTTGTAAAAATAAGAAAGCAAACCTTAAAATCTTAAAATCCATATAACTTGAACAATCAATATCCAGAAAATTCTTTTATTATAAAAATATAAACTAAAAGAACTCGTAGAAATCCATTGTGAGAATTTAGATTTATGCATAGATTAAAGTGAAAAATGAAAAAGCGGCACTGCAGGTGTGATTAAATTTGCATATAACAGACCAACAGTAGAAGAAAGGGTCATGAGACACATGGTGAAAGCTCAAAGTGCAGCAATCTTCAACCAACACCGCGCATGAGACACCACTCTTGAGAAAATAACTTGTTCCACATCAAGCAATCTACCTTTCAAGCAATCACTGCAACCCTTACTATGTATGATATATTGAAGTATTAAATCGTGGTTCATTTCTCCCTAGATAGATGGATATGATTCTTCAAGTATTGGCATGTGAATTCACTCACAAAAGAAAGGAACATGGGAGGGAGGAGGGGAGGAAGAAAAAGAAACATGAAAAGACAAACCACCCTACTTCCTAATGTTAGACTATCTCAAAACATGCCAAAATATTATTATGGGTTGGTCTTGTACGTGCAAAAAGATTAGGGAATCTGTCGACCATCTATTTACTTTATTGTGAAGTTGTCATGACTCTATGGAAAGATAGCTTTGCTAGGGTCAAGTTAGTTTGGGTGATGCCGAGAAGGCTGGTTGAGTTTCTAGCAAATTGGAGAGCCTTCATGATAACTCAAAAATCACAACAATTTGGAAGATGGTCCCGATTCATCTATGGTGGTGCCTTAGGAGGGAGAGAAATTGAAAAAAATTATGAAGATCACGAGCAGTCAATGGACGAGCTTAAAATATTTTTCTTTAATACTTAATTCCACTGGTCGATTGTAACAGATTTTAACAATATGAATATTTATGACTTTCTTGTATCCCTAAACAATGATGCATGGTGTTGCTCTTTTGGGCTACACCTACTTTCTATCATCAATAAAATTCTTATTTACCAGAAATAAAAAGAAAAGAAGAAAAGAAAAGAAAGGCCACGCCAAATCTTTTCAAAAGAAAGAAGCAATCTCATTGACTTGGTAACTTTGTTAACCCAAGTTTTTTGGTCTGTTTTACCCCAATCTTGTTATTTCTAAGTATAATTTCTTAGTTCTTAAATATCTTCAGTCCAACCATTTATCCTGACTATATTTAGATCCAGTTTGTGTTTTTTCATATTGCCCAAACAAGTATTCAGTATGTATTTTTATGAAACCACGTTTTCAAATGAACTCTTGGTCATAATCGTTCACAACCCTGCAGCAAATGTTGCAATATCAGAGGAAATTCTTTTCAGAAAATTTTCACACAGATAACAACTGTCCATTACTTTCAAAAAATTTTCCTGAAAAGTTTGTTAGTTTCAACTTTTCAATGGAGTAACAAAAGAAAAAAAGATGCAGTACTCACAGGTCAGGGTTAGCATCAATCTTGCTAAAAAAGTCTCCGCCAATGGGATACAAAGAACTCATCAGTCTGTTTAAGACAATGTCTGTATCGACATTGAAATATTGTGTGTATGATGAGATACTAAACACCCCTTTCCAGCCATTTTCTGGTTGTTGCTCAAATCCTTCTGCAAGTATAGGAAGACTGAGAGATCATTAAACATGAAGCGAATGTTGTAGGAACATTGGAATTTGGAAAGGGCTGCAGTTCCATAAAGGACAGCTAGGTCAATGGTGCATTACAAAATGACTGGGCATTTAGAATTGAGAATCAACTTGTTCTTATAGGTACAATGCATTCATTAGGTAGATAAGACGTAAGGAAGATCCAACGTGTCCAAAAGAACCTCACAATCATATATATGCAGCTGCTCGATGAATCACTGAAAATTAATAACCATACCAGGTGGACTTCCAAGAGTTTGATAACCCCTCCCTCTTTCTCCTCCGTTATTGGGAGGGAATATTTGCATATTTGCTCCAGGGACTGCAAGCGAGTTTAGAAATAAGTTTTTAAGAGTAGGAAAAGAGAATGCCTAAGATTCAATGGAAAATGTTGACAAGAAAACACTTAAATATAACCCCATACCCTCATAGTTTGAAGCATTCTTTTCTTCGTTGATCGCAGCCTACGCACCAAAAAATAGAACTTTTACGATGATAACAGTCGCAGCAGCCCAAAGGGCCCTGCCTTGGTGGCATCCATCTCAATAAAAGTATCAATATATAATTAATATAGATAATAATTTACAGCAAAACTACAGATTTTGTAGCTTTGGCTAAGAACTTTGCCATTAATTAACGAATAGCCGAATATAGTCATGGGATAATAGTTTGAACAGTTGGGCAAGGGGGTGAATGCATAAATTGCGACAAACAAATGGGGGAAATTATAAATGTCTACATAAAAATTCTTCATCCAAATGTTCGGGCTACTTGCCAGAAAAGTCTAAATTCTTCATTTGTATCGTAGAACCATTTCATTGACTTCGATATAGTCTTTATGTTCTCATAAAAGCACCGCACTTAAATCTTTCTTTCCTTTTCCGCAGTTTTCTCATAAAATAAACAGAGAGGAAGCAATTAAAAAGAAAAAAAAAGGTGGTTGATCTCGCTTTGTACATGCACTAGATCAATTGTCTACAAATTGAAGACAGGAAGCGGAAAATTGAAAAAACAAAGAATTACCCGCATAGAGGGGCAGTCTGTGACTGAAATATTAGAAAAGTTAAATAGAAACGGAACGGAACTTACAGGAACCGAGCCAAGCAGATGACTGGTGGGGAGGCTTGTATAGGATTCGTCCATCGTAGATACTAGGGAGAGCGAAAGTAAGATCCGTTGCCTATGAAGTCAATGCGTCTTGAAGAATTGGATTCAGAATCTGAGGTTTATGAGAGCGGACACGAGGCTCCTAGACGTTGCTTTTCGTGGTTTGGAAGGAACGCCGCGGACCACAGGCTGACCGGTACGCCGTACGAATATCGAGTTTTGTTGATACAGAAAAAAGATTTTTTAGTACAAACTTCTAGTAATTCTCGTTATCCTCTCCTTAAATATTTGCTACATTTTAATTGTATAATAATTATTTGATATTATATAAATAATATTTTTTTTTTATAATAGAAACTTCATTAATGATTTTGATTACAATATTATATACATAATTAGATAAATGATTGGGGCAAAATAATTTCGAGACATGAAAAGCAAGAGTTAGGGGAGGTTTGAGAGTTGAGATGAGAATTTTGTATTTTATTTTAAAGTTTAAAATATTATTTTTTAGTTTTAAAATTTGAAAAAGTTAAATTGAGATTTGAAAAAATTGTATTAGGATTTGAAAAAGTTGAATTGTTTATTATATTTTATATAGAAATTTGAAAAATGTGTAATGATGAATTGAGATGAGATTATAAATTTTGAAAATTTTTCATTCCCAAACCTGCCCTTAGGACATATTGTCGACTTGGCTTGTGCCACCTTAATAACAAAAATCACTTCAAATTTTTTTTCCAACCATTTCAAAATTTTAGGGCTAGTTTGAATAGTGATATATGATAAGATAAGTTGAATAAAATATTTATTAGAAAATATTCTGAAATGCTTTGTAAACTGGAGAATATGTGAAATAACATGAACAAATGAGAAAGAGAGAACTCGGTGTTGAGGCACGTTGTGATAGACACTTTTCTTAGAGTAGATTCCGCCGCCTCCAATTTTAAACATGCACTAAACTTCTTGACAGTCTACTCACAAGATACAACAACATCGTTTCCCGTTAATCTCCTCATCGATGCACACAAAAGGAGATTCTCGAACCCGATATAAAATAATCAAAATCCAAAGAAAGAAAGACAAAAGAAGAAGGAAGTGTTTCTCTAATTTTTGTAGAGAATTTAGAATTTCTAAATTTGTTGATGAGGTGCCCTATTTATAGAGAATGAAATGACACTTGTAAAAGGTCACAACTAGAATGAAATGACACTTGTGAAAAGTCACAACTTATTTAAATGAAATGGTGCTTGTGAAAAGTCACGTCATATAAATGAAATGGTACTTGTGAAAAGTCACATCACATAAATGAAATGGTACTTGTGAAAAGGCACAACTAAAATGAAGGAACACATTTGAGAAGTCACAACTTCTCAAATATTAAAGAATACATTGAAAAAGTTTTTAATCCACCAAATGACACAACCCTTTGTTAGGTTGGAAAGCGGTTAAGGCTCATATCCCCAAGAGGCATATATTGGTTCAAGTACCAGGACACATTTTCATTTAAATCTAGACAACCGAACTGATACATTGAACAAAGGTAATGGTTCACATTATTTTTTCTTTACATTAAATATTTTAATCATTTCTAAATTTAAAAAACCAACAATCCCCCACCTAATTAAAATATTTTAAAGAACGGAATAGAATACAATTTTCTTTGGACTAAGTACTATGCATCAATAGAGATAGCTTGCAGCTTTGAATGTCTACCTAGTGTTAGCGTGTTACCATCTGAAAGATACATGGTGAACCAAGTCTTGAACCAGAATCTTTTAACTCAGGCTTCTCCACACCACACATAGTACGGCATATATCAGGTTCCTTTCAAGGTGGTGCATAAAAGCCGTGCACCATATCTTGGATTCATGAGCGCTCTAGGGAATAGCCCAATTACCATAGACTGCGGCCCCACAGTCACACTCACATAAGTGAGTCCTCCAAGAGTACCTGCAATTTAATATCTTGCCTTAGTCTTGGACTCATTCAAAGCATTTCGTTTTTCTTTCGCCATTGCATTTGTAGCACTCACACCCTAGGGATGGACCTATAATAATATTTTAATAGTGTTATCCAGTCACTCAAACAGTTTGTTCTTCCCCTTGAACATTCTTCTTGGGATCTCCAATCAGGAAGGTTGGGTTGCCACTACTGGTGACCTAATTAATGGACTTCAATCCCAACCCCTTGATGTACATATAACCTTCGACTTTGCCAATCTTTTCGTCAAAGGATCAGCTCGGTTATCTTCTGACTTTACATATTTCAAAGTCAGGTATCTATTCTTTATTAGGTATCTTATCGTAGAATGTCTGATACTCAAATGTCTCATCTTATAATTAAAGTGTTTATTATTACAAACACTTATCACAGTCTGATTATCACAAAGAGCAAAAATAGCTGGCATTAGCTTTTTAACTAGTGAAATTTCTGATAATAAATTCTTAAGCCACTCTACCTCATGTCCGGTAGTATCCAAGGCTATTAATTCAGCTTCCATAGTAGATCGTGAAATCACAGTTTGCTTGAAAGATCTCCAAGCCACAACTGCTCCACCGAGAGTGAAAATATATCCACTCGTTCCCTTACGATCTACTATGTCAGTTATCCAACTAGCATCACTGTATGCTTCTAATACAGTGGAATACCCAGAATAATGGATATCATATGTCATGGTTCCTTTCAAATATTTAAGAATTCTTTCCAATGCCTTCCAATGAGAATCATTAGGCCTACTAGTATATCTGCTAAGTCTACTCACAGCATATGAAATATCAGATCTAGTAAAATTAGCAATATACAGTAACGTACTAATAATCTAAGAATATCTTAGTTGTGACACAAGATCTTCAAGATTCTTACTTAAATGCAAACAATGATCAATAGGAGTACTGACAGGTTTGCATTCGAATCTTTCAAAATTTTTAAGAATCTTTTTCATATAATGAGATTGATTTATGCTAATACCATCACGAGATCTCATTAATTCAATACCAAGAATTACTTGTGCCTCTCCCATGTCTTTCATGTCAAAATTCTTAAATAAAAAATTTTTAATATCAAGAACAATATCTATATTGGTACCAAAGATGAGAATATCATCAACGTAAAGACATAGCATTACGCATGCACCATCAACTATTTTAGTGTATAAACACTTATCAGATTCATTTATCTTGAAATCATAAGATAAAATTATTTTATCAAACTTTTGGTGCCATTGTTTAGGGGCTTGCTTTAAACCATAGAGAGATTTAATAAGTTTACAAACTTTCCTTTCCTGTTCTGGAACCACAAATCCCTCTGGTTGATCCATGTATATCTCTTCTTCTAGATCGCCATTAAGAAATGCAATTTTTACGTCCATTTTGTGGAACTCAAGTTTATGGATTGCTGCTAGAGCAATTAGAACACTAATTGTGGTTATTCTAGTAACAGGAGAATATGTATCAAAATAATCGATACCCTCTCTTTGTGTAAAGCCATTTGCAACCAGCCTAATTTTAAATTTATCAATAGTACCATCAGGTCTCAATTTCTTTTTAAAAATTCACTTACATCCAATGGTTTTACATCCAGGAGGAAGATCACATAAGTTCCAAGTGCCATTAGTCTTAAGAGATTCCATTTATTATCTACTGCTTCTTTTCAGAAAGTAGAATCAATGGAAAGCATGACATCCTTGAAAGTGAATGGGTCTTCTTTCATAGAATAAGTATAAAAATTATGTCTAAAATCATTTTCATTTCTAACTCGTTTTCCTCTTCCAAGTTCATTTTTTAATCTAGATGCACTCTCAGGATTAGATATAATGGTAAGTTGACTACTGATGGAAGGAAAACTTACTGTAGATAAATGTCTTTCTAACTTATTTTTGAAATGATATAGATGTTCAAAGAATGTTGCATCCCTAGACTCCATGATGGTGTTGGGATCAATACCTTAGACTTCTGATTTGATAATTAAAAACCTATATATAGAACTATGTCTAGCATACCCAATGAATATTGCATCTACTGTGTTGGGTCCTAATTTCCTTTTCTTAATTTTTGGAACATTAACTTTTACAAGACAACCTCAAACTCTAAAGAAATTAATATTGGGTATTCTACCCTTCCAGAGTTCATATGGTATCTTGTCAGATCCCTTAAATGGTACTCTATTCAAAATAAAACAAGATGCAAGTATTACTTCCCCCCACCATTTCTCAGGTAGACCGGAACTAGAGAGCATGCATTTGACCATATCTACTAAGGTTTTATTTTTTCTTTCAGAAACACCATTGGATTGAGGAGAATATGGAGCGGTTTCCTCATGTATAATTTCATTCTCCTCATAGTATTGAACCAATTGATTGAAGGAGTATTCACCTCCTCTATCAGACCTGATAATTTTAATCTTTCTCTCCAATTGGTTTTCAATTTTAGTTTTATAGACGACAAATTTACTAAATGATTCATCTTTTGTTTTCATCAAGCAAACATAACAAAATTTGGACATATCATTTATAAAAGTAATGAAGTATTTATTACCACCTTTAGAGGAGACACCATTTAAATAACAACCATCACTATGAATTAATTTAAGTAGCAATGAATTTCTTATAACAGATTTAAATGGCTTTCTGGACTGTTTTGATTGAACACAGATTAAACATTTTTCATCCAAATCAACAGGAATTTTAGGAATAATCTCTAAATCCATCATTCTTTTAACATTATGATAATTAACATGGCCTAATCTAGCATGCCATATTGAAGAGGAACATGTAGAAAATACAAATTTATTACTAGAGTCAAATTTGTCTACTACATTGTTTTGAATATTTATTACAAACAAACAGCCACTCACATAACCTTTCCCTACAAATGACTTATATTTAGTTTCAATGGATTGAAATAATAATGTGTAGCCTACCCCACTAAATAAAGATCCACTAATTAGGTTTTTCTTCGCCTCTGGTACATAAAATACTTCTTCTAAAGGAAGAGTATTTCTAAACGTTAATTTGAATTCAATTTTTCTTACTCCAAATACTTTTGCAGAGGTGGAGTACCCATCGTCACTTTCATGCCGCTTGTATCCTGATATGTTGAAAAAATATTGCGGTTAGAAGTGACATGTACATTGGCTCTTATGTCTACTATCCAATCAATAGCACTACAAGCCAGATAAACTTGGGGACTTATGGTTACATACCGTTCATCGGTTCCAACGGAGTTGGTCCTAGAAAGCACCATATGAGTTTGTGGGTTAGGTGATCTTGGTTGTTCATTGCCTTGATATTTCCTCTTCTTATAGCGATAATTTTTGGCCAAGTGACCCGGTTTGTTACAGTTAAAACAAATGGGTCTCTTATCATTTTTGTTAATATAAGACTTTGGTTTCAAATTATTCCCATAATTAGATTTACCCTTATTGAATTTCAAATTATTTCCATAATTAGATTTACCCTTATTGAATTTGGACTTCTTATGTAATGGGTTCTTATATGTTTTATGACCTTTTACAATATTTGCTTTAAACTGAAAATCAGAAACCAATGGTGAGATAAGATCATTTTCCAAATGTTGTTCTTGGATCTTAATGGCAGAGATCAAAGTTTCCATAGTCATATCTTCAGTCTTATGTTCAAGAGATAGACCAAAATTATTCCATGAAGGAGGCAACTTGTCTATTGTACAAGCAACTTGGAGACGCTCGATAATACCCATTCCCAATTGGCCCAATTCATGGTAAAAAATAGTTAACTCATGGGCTTGTTCTACATCAGATTTGGAATCATCCATCTTAAAGTCAAGACATTGACTTGCGGTGTACTTATCTATTCCGGCATCTTGTACACCATATTTCTTATCAAGAGCATTCCAAATATCTTTGGCAGATTTAATGTGTAGGTAAACATCAAAAAGTGTATCACTTAAATGATTTAAAATCCTGCATCTACATAAATTATCTTTTTCTGCATATGTTTGCAACTCAATAGTACGTGCAGACTCATGCAAATCATCAGAAGAAGGATCATTTTCAATAACAAAATATAATCCAATCATTGTAAGAAAGATTTTTATCTTTTCTTGCCAACGCTTAAAATTGACTCCTCCAAATTTCTCGAGTGCAATAGGTTCATTTGAAATCATGGTGACAACCAATCAATTAAAACACACATATAGTTTAACAAAGAGAATATCTACTCTAAGATTGTTGGGAAATATTCCGAAATGCTTTATAAACTAGAAAATATGTAAAATAACATAAACAAATGAGAAAGAGAGAACCCGGTGTTGAGGCACATTGTGATAGACGCTTTCCTTAGAGTAGATTCTGCCGCCTCCAATTTTAAACATGCACTTGGCTGCTTGACAGTCTACTCCCAAGATACAACAACGTCAGTTCCCGTTAATCTCCTCATCGATGCACACAAAAGGAGATCATCGAACCCAATATATAATAGCCAAAATCCAAAGAAAAAAAAAAGATAAAAGAAGAAGGAAGTGTTTCTCTAATTTTTGTAAAGAATTTGGAGTTTCTAAATTTGTTGATGGGGTGCCTATTAATAGAGAATGACATGACACTTGTGGAAGGTCACAACTAGAATAAAATGACACTTATGAAAAGTTACAACTTATTTAAATGAAATGGTGCTTGTGAAAAGTCATATCATATAAATGAAATGGTACTTGTGAAAAGTTACATCACATAAATGAAATGGTACTTGTGAAAAGACACAACTAAAATAAAGGAACACATTTGAGAAGTCACAACTTCTCAAATATTAAAGAATACATTGAAAAAGCTTCTAATTCACCAAAGGACACAACCCTTTGTTAGGTTGGAAAGCGGTTAAGGCTCATATCCCCAAAAAGCATACATTGGTTCAAGTACCAAGACACATATTCATTTAACAATAAATCTTCCCAACACTCCACACTTCATCTTTTTTTAAAAAAAATTTTTAATTTTTTTATTAAATAATTTTTATATGAATAGTAAATAAAAAATTTGAAATATTTAAAAAAAATAAATTTTAAAAAAAATATTAAAAAATATTAAAAAATGTGGAGTGTGGATGAATAATAGGAGGTTGTGTAACAAAACCCGATAATTAAAATAATTTATGTATACAAAGGAACCGTAAATTCTACCTTGGATTGAAGTGAATTGACCACCCA
This sequence comes from Cyclocarya paliurus, assembly GCA_029856935.1. NCBI lineage: Eukaryota > Viridiplantae > Streptophyta > Magnoliopsida > Fagales > Juglandaceae > Cyclocarya > Cyclocarya paliurus. The sequence continues at coordinate 1,813,437 of JARVXP010000207.1, read as the reverse complement.
ACGTAACTAGAGACTACAAACCAACCCCACATCAAGTTAGATTTCATCAACTCTGTAGCCACCATTTCAGGAAGTCGAAAATAATAATAAGGATGAAGCTTTTTCGTTTCAAAAAAGACCTTAAAGATTCTCTTAAACCAAATATACAGGGTTACACTTAGAATATTTTGTAATATTTATAAATAATAGAGAAATTAGTTGATCTAATATGTTTTATTAGATTTTGAGATATAAGATATAAAAACTTGAATAAAAAATTATAAAGTTACAAAATTGTTTGAATGTAATTTTTTAATATTATTTTTGTTTCAAAATTTGAAAATATTATATTATTTTTTATATTTTGTTTAATAGTTTGAGAAAATTGAAATCATTAAGTAATGATTAGAGGTACGATTAGATAAAAATTTAAAAATTTGAATTTAAATAGTATTTTATATTTGACTGATATTTAAAAAAGAAATATATGAAAGTAGTTAAAAATATTGAGAATAGTTGTGTCCCCGTACAAGGCCACAATAAACTAGAGTGCATGACATGCATATAAAGTTTGGTTTGTTTTTACAAAATATTTCATCTCATCTAATATAATCATTATAATTTTTTTAAACTCTTAAATAAAATATAAAAAATAATTTAATTTTTATAAATATAAAAATAAAAATTATATTTTAATAATATTTTATTTAATTTTTAATTCATCTCAATTCATCTATATAATCAAATGAGGTTTTAATCGCTTGGAGACGGACCGCATCAACCATACGAGGGTATGACTGCAGGCCGATACTTTTCCAAAAGACAACGGTCGATCTTGATAGGACTCTACACTTATTGGATTGGACCAAAACTTTGTCCAATCCAATAACTGCTAAGTCCATAGCCCAAAGATCACCCAACGAGTTGATTTTTTGCAGCCGTTCCAAAACTTATAGCCGCAGGAAATTGCTATAACAGAATAGACACCCATACCCGGTTCTGTTACAACAAACACACGCAAGCAAACCATTCATCAAGTAATAGATACCAAAAACATTCACCTAATAAAAGGGTTTTGACACAGCCTTTAGAGCCAAGAAACAATGAGTATTGCTATTCTGACCTCAAATTAATTTATTATTCGATTAGTATCATATCCAAATATATGAAAGAATGATAAACAGTGTTTTTCATCAAGCCTATCCAATAAAAATACATCTCAAATTCTATTATCGATGGAAAATGATAGCTGCACAATCATATTTTATAATCTTTTATATAACTATGTTTTAAATGGAGAATATTTTTTATAAAATAATTTACTTTATATAAATATACACATTTTGAAACATGAATGTAAAAAAATAATAAAAAGAATTGTGCCTAAATTAGTGCTATTATCAAATTACAAAAAGTCTGCATGTTTACTGTCACTTAACTAACCAAACAGAAGATTGCCAAACTAGGGTGGCGACTTACGTATTGTTATAATATTAAATAAAATATTGGCGATTAAAATAGTTTTAAATAAGTTGAATAAAATATTATTATAATATTATTATTATTTAAAAATTTTAAAAAATTGAATTATTTATTATATTTTGTATAAAAATTTATAAAAGTTATAATGTTGAAATGATATGAGTTGAGAATATTTTTATATTTAAATGAGATTTGTTACGATTAAAAAAAAGTCAAAAAATAATATTTTTATATTAACTCAAGCGAAAGATTTACACATAATCATGTGTTAGGTGAGTATTAATTCTAGTAAGTTAAGGCTTCGTTTATTTTTAGAGATGAAATGAGATCAGATAAGATTAAAATTGAAAAATTAAATAAAATATTGTTAGAATAAATTTTTTAATATTATATTTATTTTAGGATTTGAAAAAGTTAAATTGTTTATTTTATTTTGTATAGAAATTTGAAAAAATTATAATGATGAGATAGGAGGTTTTCAAAATTTTAGGTTTTAGTCTTGAAAACAAATAAGGCCTAAGACTTGTTTAGATGCATAAAAGAGATGAAATAGTTTTAGATAAAATATTAAAATTAAAAAAATATTGTTAGAATATTATTTTTTAATATTATTATTATTTTAAAATTTTAAAATTTTATTATATTTTATATAAAATTTTAAAAATATTATAATAATAAAATAAGGTAAACACTTTCTAAATTCAAAACGGGCTGAAAATGCATATTTCATCATCCATACGATAGAGCTGACGAAAGAAACAAACAAAACCTTGAAATATAGGGATGTCCGAACCCGGTTTTAACCGGGGGACCTTCAGCGTGTGGGACTGACGTCATAACCGATAACCAACTCGCTAACCGGACAAGTTTCGCGACGCCTACGCTAAGAAGTCAATTGTGTTGTATTTGAGACCTTGCTTCCGGTCCTATTTTCTACCTACGCCCTTTTGGCGATTGGAATTTGGAAGGGTAAAGTGTCGATCTGGAAAGCCATTTTATGTTCGTCCTCGACCTAAGTTCAAAGCTCTTTCTGATCTAGTCAATCCAGTACGAGGGTTTGTTTGCTTGTTTGTCCGAAATGTCCACCGCCTCCTTCTCCCTCCTCTTATGCCTCTCTTTCTTCACCTACACAACTGTCCACTCCAAACTCCTCTCTCAGTTAACCTCACCTTACCTCTCACCCACCACGATCTTCCCCCATTACCAGAATATGCTCGAAGCTTTCAAAATCTTCATCTACACCCCAGACGAGGCCTTCACTTTCAACTCCTCAGCTGAATCACTCTTCTACGCGTCTCTTCAAAACAGCACATTTGTCACCCATGACGCCGAAGAGGCTCACCTCTTCTTCGTCCCTTTCTCCTCCAATCTCTCGACACGCTCCATCGCGCGCGTCATTAGACGCTTAAGGGAAAATATACCGTACTGGAACCGTACGCTCGGTGCCGACCATTTTTACCTCTCTTGTGCCGGTTTGGGATACGAATCGGACCGAAATCTCGTCGAGTTGAAGAAAAACTCGGTCCAGATCTCGTGCTTCCCTGCACCCGATGGTAACTTTATCCCTCACAAGGACATATCCCTTCCTCCACTTGCGAGTTCTCAGGCCCCGTACGCTCCGGTGAACAAAACCGCCAGTTTTCTGGGTTATTTCAGGCACGGCGGGATAAAAGAGTCGATTTTGGTGAAGGAGTTGGTCAACGATCCCGACTTTCTGATCGAATCCCAGTCGTCAGATCTGCTTACTTATAAGGAGAGACTAGCGACCAGTAAATTTTGTTTGTTCGAATACGGAGGAGATGTTTCGGGAATAGGAGAGGCATTGGGATTCGGGTGCGTGCCGGCAGTGATTACCGACCGTCCGATAAAGGACCTGCCGTTCATGGATGTGCTGAGGTGGCAGGAGATCGCGGTATTTGTGCCCCTTGGAGGGGTTAAGGAACTGAAGCGTGTTTTGATTCGCACGTGCGGAGATCAGCACGAGCAAATGAGGAAGTTGGGCGTGAAGGCGAGTCAGCACTTTGTGTGGAATGAGTTACCACAGCGGTTCGATTCATTTCATACGGTGATGTATCAGCTGTGGCGGAGACGGCATACCATCAGATACCCTCGGAGGTCTACGGTTTAAGGTGGTCCCACTTGGATGATGTTGTATACAAAATACCAGCTCGATTTGTCAAAGAGGACATCAGATTGTAGTAATTTCCTGATGAGTCAGCAAATATTTCACGCAATTTCCTGAAATATGTAATTACGTATATCAACTCAAATTCGAAATAATTGTTTGTGCAAGGTTCATGTTTCCTTGGTCCTGTAAATGTCGTCGTTTTTCAATTGCTCTAGTTTAGGATTGTAGTTCGTTCGAGTGCACGCATGTCATATTCTGCAGACATGTAATAATGGGAGAGGATGAGATTGCCATTAAAAAGAAAAAGAGGGCAAGCCATACGAGTTTCTTTTCACAAGTAGACCATATTTAGAAAGTTAAAGAGAGTTAAATCCACACAAAAATTTATATAAAAATAAACTTATAAAGTGATATGAATTTATATGATTCATTAAATCTATTTTATAATAAAAAATAATTTTTTAATCTGACATATAATATTAAACAATATCAATTTATAAATTTATTTTTATATAATTCATCCGTGTTTCTCTTCCTTACTGCTAACTCAACTGCCGAGACAGTCTATTTTCAGTTTTGTCCGAAACACCAATCCCAATCTAGTGATTTAATCATGAGGTTCAATGCTACTAACATTTTGACTGAACTCAACTATCACGTTTGACAGAACCATAGTAAAGCTGATTATACATAAATTCAGAGCTTCATATCCTCCACCAAACACAGAATACAAACCTTGATACAAACCGCTTAGATACCAATATGAACACTTTTTTTTGTCATAAAAGCCACCCAATTCAAAGCTTCCATTCCTTAAGCTGAACTATTCACCTCTGTACATACATGCTCGAAAGATCCTCGCCTCCCACATGAGTACCTTTCTCCCTTTGATTTTCTCTCTCTAAACTTCCCTTTTTTATGTCGATGTCAGGCTCCACTCCACTGCTATTGCTGAGAAATGCAATCCTAGCGCAAATCAATCAAGAGGCCACCGCTAAAGTGTGAATTATGGATGGAAGCAACATGTAGGCCCCAAATTCTCCCAAAAAATAAAAATCAAGGGTAAACAAAAAACCACAATAATAACACAATCTTTCCCCATGCTCACAGCAATTGCCGGAGCTGTTGGTTCTCTTTCCGGAGCGACTTGACTTCTTTCATTAATTCAGCTTGGTTTTCCATAATCGAGCTCATAACACTCGACATTTCCATCTGCTCGATAATTCAAGAAGTCAATTCAGGGAAAGTACGCAAGCAATGGAAATGCTGAAACTGATGCCAGTTTTACCTCTTGCATATGGAATTGTCTAAGAATTTCTATATGAAGGTTCCTCATATCTTCGTGTATGGATTTCTGAAAGGAATCGAGAGTTTCTTCAAGAGTGCGTTGAAAAAGCTGGAGAGTAAAGGAAGATCCCTGCTGTGCATCTGGTTGTGGGGCCTTTTGGGGTTGTGAGATTCCTCCCTGTAAACATAAAATGCAACTCTATGAATAGCCATGATATAAAAAAAGCAGAACAAAATCTCGCCCCAATAGATGTGATGTTTGTCATCATGTATTCCAACACCATTTTGCATCTTGAATGACACAGCACACAATTAAGCCTAGTTTGGGTACTGAGAATACCTCATGTATTCTCATAATACTTCACTACTATTCATCATCTTATTATTATTTTTCACCTACTTTTTTCGCTACTATTTACTACTATTCAATATTCTATTATTACTTTTTCACTACTATTTACAGAATACCTAAGAATAACTCACTACCCAAACGCAACCTAAAACTACACATATCAACTAAGACCCAGAGGTCACTTCTGCTTTACCCAAAGCACAATGTTGCAGGTATCCAAGACAATAAAGCATAAAGATTATCAGCCAATGCTTGCACTCTTCTATAAAGGCAAGCACCTGGCCATTCACATTCAAGAACACAAAAATTTATCAAATGCATGTAGCATTCATACATTCATTGATGGAAGAATTCCTGCCTCTGTAGCAACCACTGTATCAGATTTTGCCAACAAGCTATTCAAAAGTTCTTCCCTGGTTTCAGCTCCTGTTTTCTTCATTTTTGGTGAACCCACCGAAAGGGATGTCCCATCATTGAAGGAAGATGCAGTGCTAATTCTCTCTGCATAAGTAGAAAATCTTCGAGGCAGGGCCAAAGATGGTGAATCAAAGTTGACCTGTCCAGAAATGCCTTTTGTAGCAAGAGACATAGACACGGAACTAGATGATAGGTTATCTGGAAATCCCAATGAGGTCTCCTGATTTGAAGAAACATCTTTGGGGCGCAAATTCACATAAGTTAAGTTCGAATTTGTCAAGGAGCTAATACTCTGATGACTTGTTGACGAGGACAGGTCTTGTAATCCACTAAACATTGACCCTGATGACTGACCACCAGAAGTCAGCATCCCAAACCGAGAAGGCAAAGTGATTGGCAGACGCATGTTAGCATATTTTTCAGATGGTCTCTCACCACCCCAAGCTTCAGGAGGAGTGATAGAGGAGTCTTCATTTTTTGAAGATGGGGTAGGTGTTGAACCCAACAGTGTGAAGGAAGATTGGTTGTCATCCTACATAAAGTGATAAAACATAATCACCATTAACAATATTCAATTTACAGAAAGGCATAGAGGTTTTACCCAGACCTTTGCTGGGCAGTCAAACTAAGCAAAACAATATAAGTAAAAGCCAGGGAAAACATAAAATAAACAGCATACTGCACAGATGCAACCACACTCCATACTCAGTCTATATATTTAGTTATCAATTTGCAGTTGCGTGGTTCAACAATAATGGAATGAGATTACTCATACTTGCGGAAATTTCAACTGTTCACTCCAAAGAATAGAGAAGAAACAAAACAGTTAACAATAAGGTTTAATCAAGATGCAGATTATACTCTACAACACTAAGGCCTCGTTTGTTTTCGCAGATGAGATGAGATGAGATAAGATTTTTTGAGATGTGTGAATAGTATTGAGATATGTTGAGTATAGATGAGATGAGATGAGATAAGATGAGATATGTGTTTGTTTATAGGGATAAGATGAGATTAGTTTGACTTTTTTTTAAATATTTATTGTGGTGGGACCCATAACTATTTATATTATTTTCTTCGGCGGAAACAACGTGAAGCCTGTCCTTCTGCTGGTGCAGGAACAGCATGAGATGATTTCATAAAACTATTCATGATTGAAGGCCGTGCATGCACAGTAACAACAAATGCAAAAATTTTGACCCGGCATTTCAATGGGTGTTTATGTGCTCTAACTGTACAGATCAGTCACAACAAGGACCAAGGTCAGATCAACTTTTTTCAAACCGTGCAAAACAACACTGGATCAGATCTACTTTTTTTCCAGTGTAGTACATTTCATAAACTGTAATAAATTAAAGAGAGATGAAATGAGATAAGATGAGATGAGATAAAAACTTGTGTTTGTTTTCAGAGATAGTTCGAACCGTACAAAACTTAGAAAAGCTTTCAGAGTTTTTAGTTTCATCCCTGAAAACAAACGAGCCCTAAACCTTACAACTTCCATTCGAATGGCTTTTAGGCCAATGCAGATTGAGAGACACCTGAACAAGTAATCTTTTACTGCAGCTATCTCATCAATGGTCTAACTATAAAGTATTTTCCAACTCAAAAAAATATTGTTTATTTCCCATTATAATGATAATCGCTGATGACTAAAACAGCATAAAATTAAGGATATGAGCATCTAGGTAAGGATACTTCAAGCTCTATATTGAAATTCAAAAGCTCAATATTTCACGTAGTGCAGTCATCCATAGATCTAAGGCTATAAGGGAGTAACCAGACCTGTTTGGAAGTCAAGCTGGGTTTCCAATCGAATATTGGATGATCGCTAACACCCTCTTCTGCAATAGGGAATCTCCTACTGGATTGAGGAAACAATAGAGATGAAGGCTTCTTATCAAGAAGAAGATGATCCTTCTTGGTTCCTTCACGGTCATCCCACAGCTTGTCAAGTGAGGGTGTAATTGGCTGAACATCCACCAGAGGGGAAAACACCTCCATTTCATCCTTGAAGTTAAAACTAGAGCGAGGAGCATGTAATCTAGCCAAAGATCCACCTGGCCACAAATGGCTTCTTTGCGGTGTTTCCTCTGCAATATTGAGCGTGCTTGATGCAAACCCCGAGCCAGCTGCAGTTAGTGAAGATGCTTCAACGGAAGCACCAAATCGACCAGAATTCCGAGAACTGGATACTGATGTAGAAAGAACATTCGATGAAGTCACAGAAGGAAGTGGGTCAGGCATAAGTATCGAATCTTCAACAGCATCTCCAACAAGAGCAGTCTCAGCAGTGCAATTACTTTCATTGACAATAACAGGTTTTGACCTCTGCCAGCATAAACTTGTAACAGCCTGACAAATACTCTAAATGATAAGTAAAAACAAAAATGCCTTTCGTTCTTTGTTTTTAGAGCCAAAACTCTTCAATGGCCAACAGCCAAGCAGATATGATCCAATTGCCTTACATACAGTATTCCTATCATAAACTCTTATAGTTTTACCTAATTTAAGAATCAAAATTAAAGCATTAGAAGCTCCTTATTCAATTCAGTATCTGGGGTGAGATTTTTCCAATAACTGGCCCATAAACAAATCATCCCATGCAAATGGTTGGGCAGATTTACAGCAGTAGGGTTTGGAATCATCTGTATTTGAAAAGGCCTAAAAAACAAACCTCGTAAACTTGCAAAATCAGGAGAAGATTATTGCACGTTTATGAAGCACCACCGTTAGGGACTGAAGGTATTGGTTCAATTGGATTTAAAATAGAAGAGAGCAACCTGGATGTCTATTTCTGCCATTGATAACTTTCAAACAAAATTTTTAATGAACATATTATCAAAAGACAAAAATATCCTCTGAAGACAACTTCTTTAAGCTCAGAGTTAGGGAAAAATCGTACAGTAAGTTAATGCTGGACAAAAGCTACATCAAACAGAAAAGCAACTTCTGAGTATATAGCAACAAACATGCTTATATGGGAAAAACTGCAAGAAAAGGACAATTTATGAGTAACCAGACAGATGGTGAAGGTAAATAGATGAGGGTCCCAAATCTACCTCTGAACTACTGTAAGCATGAAGAACAACAAAAGGTTGTGGCTTTCCACGGACATCATAGAATACCACCCGACCACTACTTGTTCCAGCTGCAAGAGTCCAACCGTCATCTCTAAATGCCAATGACGAGAAAGGTGCCTCGTAAGGAATGCAAGATGAGGGTCTTCTAGACCCTGAGTCATAAGTGTATAACTTTTTATCCAGACCAACACTAGCAATTATCTGTCACAAGGAAAAGATTTGGAAGAGAAAATGCTTAGCTATACATTTAAGATATCCTGACCCCTAATGAATATTCATGATTTCATAGCGTACAATAAAACTGCATTCTTACTATTTAAAACATAACAGGGCCATAAAAATAAGACCTTGTCATTGGATGGTGAGAAGCTAATGCCAGCAGTTGGTGCTGAGTGCTGCTTCAACCAAGAAACCTGCAAAATTTTTGTTCTCCTTAAACCATCAGTGGCAAACCTAAAAAGAATATCACAAAACAAATGGAATGAACAAAAAAGCTATGTTTTTTAAATGTGGATAACACAAGAGGTTGGTAATACCAATTTACAACTTAATTAACATGCCTAGATTTTATAAGAGGCTCCAGTTGGTAAATGAGAAAATCAGCCCAAGAATACTGGTCCAAAATTCCACTAGTATTGTGTATGGAGAAGATCGCTGCTCTGCTGGAAGAAAAGTAATAGGCCATAATGAAGAATGACGGAATGTAACTTTGTGTGGTAGCAGATCATTATCGCCATTCATCTGAAAAATGTACAGAACTGGCAATGCAAATACACTTGTAACACATACTTTTGAGCATAAAACACAATTTATTCCCAGAATCAAAGCAGCCTATCTACAACCCATTGGATATGAAATTTTCAAAGAAGCATACAAAATTTTTATGAGTCAAAGAGGCATACAACTTATACAGCACTAATGTGTGATATTGTTTTAAACGTGACTAACAATTCTTTTTATGAGAGAACACACTGCAAACCTTTGGGTTGCGACCTGTTGTATCCCATAAATGTACGGTCCCATCGTCACCAGCAGTCACTAGAAGGTGTCGGCTAATTCGGGAATAATCAAGCACTCTCAATACCTAATCTTCCAACCCCAAAGATAGACAATCAGCTTGAAAACCCAAACTCAATACCATAAACACCTGAACAAAAGCACCAAGATACAACAAACTGAATAACCTGTTGATTGGGGTCCTTGAGTTCAGTAGCCCTGGCACCAGATGCAAGGTTGTGAAGTATGAGATCCCCGCTAAGACTGATGGAAGCCAAGTGTTCATCCTTGCAGTTGTACATTGCACCTGTTATTGTATTGGTATGGCCTCTCAACCATTTAATACATCTCTTCCTCTGCAAATCCCATATTCTTACAACTTGACTGCTTCCACCAGAACATATGTACCGGGATACCTTATTGCTGAAGCTGATAGCCATTATAGACTCCTGTAAAATAAGAATAGAAATTTAAAAGATCGACTGCAGTTACACAAATAGTACGGAATTAAGTCCCAAATGAAGAGTACCATGGACTAATCACTACAATGACCCTCGTATGGTCACAAAATCTATGATTTAAGGGTTTCACTACAAATAAGAAAATACAAAAACAAACACACGCACACGCACACACCCCAGACACATCAGAATGACCAGATCATCTTTTAGTAATGCATGAATTTGGCACCTTATAGGCCCCCCAACGGGTGTTCTGTTATTCAATTCATAACTCATACTGTCCTGTAGCGCTTCAAAGATTGGATCCACGATGTGAGAAAGTATACACAACAGTCTTATATGGACAACGGCTCTCCATTTATGCCCTAGAAAGCTAGAAACAACATGACCTTTGACAGGTGGAGGCCCCTCCTCTCTAGCATACTGTAGCTTACATCTTTCGTAACAGAATACGAGGTTGGTGGAGTTTTGGTAAAATCCTCTATTTCATTTCCTTAATTAAATGTATAGAAGCTGCGCTCAGGACCTATTCAGGTTATGGACCTTGTATAAAAATATAGGAGATATAAGCATTCTTAATCACTACTTAAGTAGACCATACTGCTAAAGTGAACCTTGGTTCCTCCATAATACCAATGCAGAGTTTGGTATTGAAAAATAAAAATAGCATATTAGACCCTCATCCCACTCACATCCCACTAGTTTGAAATAGCTCCATGCATCAACCCTCAAATCTATTATTTTTAAAAAATAAGAGTTCATCTAAGGGTTGATGAATAGGGCCATATCAACACAATGAGATGAGAATATATGGTATATAGCCTTTTCCTTGAAAAAATATCCATAAACTTTTAGGATGGGTTTTAGAACTTAGTTCTCTATCTCACTCCATGGATTTTAGCCAGTAATGGACAGCCATTATAAATTACTTCAAGGACACCGCAATTTATTTAGAGATATGATAATCTGCACACACGTATCCATTCACATAAGCACATGATATAGGTGCTATAAACCCTAAAAATAAATCTAAAAGAACAGCCAGCAACTCCTAATCTAAAAGAGCTCCGAAATTCTTAAACCTAAAATAACTCCGAATATCTGCAGCATTGTAAATGTAAGGGCCTACTTCACTGAACAACCGAATTACCTCGATATTGTCTCCACTGTCAGTTCCAGCAACGGGAATAGTCCCCATGCTCTGCCCATTCTTACGCCACAAGGAAATCTTCTTATCATCTCCCGCACTGGCCACAACCAAATCTGCAACAATCACAAACCCAGTTGGATAACTGAAAAATCGTTCAGTTGCTCCGAAGTTGCAAATAGTTATATAACACACTATTAAAGTAGGTCTCGAAATTATTAATATAAGGGAATTCAAGGGCAGCTAGCCCATAAACCCAAAAACAAGAAAAAATAAATTAAAAAATTTATGAACGAGAGGTGGGGGGGAGAGTAACTGGTGTGGTTCCACTTGAGTGAATTGACAAGGCAACCAGGAGAGGGAGTGTAGCTCAAAGTGCAGGGATCGCCGGCCTTGACCGACACATCGAAGAGCTTCACGGTATCTCCTCCGCTCGACGCCAGTAACGCCATTGATGGATCAGATAAATTCATCGTCGCTTTTTGTTCTTTCTTCCTCTCTTCCCCTTTGTGCAGACTTTACCGATGAAAACGATTACGGGCACGATCAAATCGGGCTTTACCGAAAATTAAACTAGGGAATGGAATCGAGACATTTTACTTTGTTGATAATTCAAGGGAAAGCTAGATCGCTTTCAACATTCTCGGATTTGGAAACCCTACACTGGAGAGAGAAGGGGTTGGGCCGTTGGGAAGGAGAATTTAAAATGAAAGGGGGGCAGTACTGGGCGCCTTTATTATCAAGGAGCCCATCTCTTTCTTCCTTCCTTTTATTCCATTTTTCAAGAGGACAGAAACATATACAGACGGTGGTATGCAAATGTAAAAATTAGGGTTAGACAATTTTAAAATTAACATCTGAGAATCCAATAGTAAATTTTTAGAATTTATAATTTTTTTATATATTTTATGTATATTTATGAACTTGACAAGAAATTAGTAAATTAAGATTGAGGTCTCCATCATTTTCATAAAATTTTTCATTTAATTTAATTATTATAATTTTTTTAAATTTTCATAAAACATAAAATAAACAATTCAATTTTTTTAAATTTTAAAATAAAAATAATATTAAAAAAATATTTTATAATAATATTTTATTTAACTTTTAACTTTTATCTCAATTCATTCCATTTTATCTCTTTTTATCACATTTATAAAAACAAACTAGGCATCTGATTTTCTTATCTCAATTAAATGAGTCAAGTTAAAATTAACCCTGACAGAATACACAAGGTTCCGAACCTGACTCGACACAACAAAATTATAACACGGAATTATGAATTGACAACCTTATATCCACCTTATTACTTTTTGTATTTATTCGTGCAGATACACATGTTAATTACAACCTTAATTCGTCCCATATGAACGAAACTACAAAAGTGATGTTACCTACAATTATGAAATACACAAGCGCTATATAATTGCTTTGAAAAAAAGTTTAGTTTATTATTAAAAAATTAATATTTTGTATGTGGATTCTATATTTACTTATTTTTTTAAAAGAATTGTACAGCACTTGAGCATTCCACAATTGTAAATATCAATTTTCAAATTACAAAGATGTCTTTTTGGAGAATTTTGAAACTACAATACATTTTTCTTGAATTTTAAAATTAAAAAGATGGCCTTATTGAAAACGTATGGGTAAAATAGGATGTTTTGCCTGCATCATTTGATCAATATTATCCTTGTAGGGAGGGTTATTTAAGTAAAAACACCGTCTTCTAGTTGTCGAAAAATTATACAAGCACACAATTTGAAAACCCGTTTTGATCCCTAAAATATGCATATTTCACCTTTTTCTATTAAATATGTTAATTATTTCCATTTAATTATTCAATAATTGAAAAACTCTTTAAAATATTTTCGGTCATAATAGTTTTGAGCTACCACATTTATTTTACAAAATTATAATATATAAAGCATGTGAGGAACAAGTGAACAACGTTTAAACAATTTTGATCTATTTTATTATTTTTTTTAAAATTGGCAACGTTATAATAGCCATGTATAGTTTGTAAACGACTTAACCACCAACATGCCACTATGATACTATCATAGCAACGGCATACATACTATACAATATATAACCTTCTTTTTAGAAGGCTCCAAAGCAATCGATTACAATGTACCTTAATCAGCTGCGGCCGCCTCCATCAGCTGCTGCTCACTCTACTACCACTTCAACTAAATATGAAGAACAATAACAAACACAAACCAATCACGTACTTACTACCTCTCAGCATCAAAATCAGACTAAATTCCTTCAGATAAAAAGAGAGAAACAGCTCTCAAACATTTCAAAGAACAAAAGTTAATAACCATAGTTACGGAAGAATTCAGGAGTAAATAAGGTCATTTCTGTTGCCCAAAATGGAAAGCACAACCGTGAATTGCCTAACCGAATATATGTACAAATCGTGTCACAGATGAATTGCTACAGAGAAAGCTAAACGTGCATATAATACTTTTCTGCCTCTTCCTAAGAACTGATTTCCTCCTCTGTGACTCACAAGATTGATCATAGTATAAATCATAGCACTTGCATCTCCTCAACTGAGGGAAGTTATGAAGCCGGCAATCTTCATTTGAGCAATGCCCCAGGCATAAAGGGGAAATATCTGCATGAGAAAAAACAAATAAGCTAACAAAGGAGAATGGATATGGCAATAAGGGAGTACAAGTGACATGATGATTAAATGTTAAAACTTTATGTTAGTACATGTCAAGAGATGCCAAGCAATAAGAAACAAGTCCTGTATTTAGAATGCCCATCAACATATCTCAGGCCATAATAAGTATCAACAAAACATATAAGAGATCCTTTCTAAGACTGTTGCAAAGATCAAACAATTTTTTTTTTATCGGTTAACAAAATTTTATTGAGAATAAGAATAGGCAAAGCCCAAGTACACATAACATATACAAGAGCGGATATGGCAATAAGGGAGTACAAGTGACATGATGATTGAATGTTAAAACTTTATGTTAGTACATGTAAAGAGATGCCAAGCAATAAGAAACAAGTCCTGTATTTAGAATGCCCATCAAAATATCTCAGGCCATAATAAGTATCAACAAAACATATAAGAGATCCTTTCTAAGACTGTTGCAAAGATCAAACAATTTTTTTTTTATCGGTTAACAAAATTTTATTGAGAATAAGAATAGGCAAAACCCAAGTACACAGAACATATACAAGAGCATCACCTATGCAATATTTGATGTTACCATTGTACACAATGTTGATAAGTCAACATTAGGCTACATGGGAACTTCAACCTATGAAAAAGGTTGTGTATTCAAATAAGCCCAGGCTTACGAGTTCAAGAGTAGGAACTTCAGCCATGACAGGTAAGCATTCAAGTTTGTCTTAGGTTTGCAAGTCAATAGAATTCGGACTTTAGGCCTCAATTGGACACTCAGGGTAGATTTGTGGCTTTAGATGAGACACAAAATTCTCATCAAATCTCATTTCATCTCATCCCATCTTATTCCCAAACATAATTTAAGTACAAAATTTTCAAACTAATCATTAAAACTTTTTCAAACGAATCATTACAACCTTTTCAAACTTTTAAATAAAAAGAAAAATAAAATTTCAACTTTTTCAAATCCACAAACAAAAATAATATTACAAAACTATATTATTACAATATTTTAACTTTATAATATTTTTTATTCAACTTTTTCTCTCTCATTTCCCAAAATCCAAAAAATACTCAACTCAAATTATCTCAATACTATTCACAAACTATCTTATTACTACTATTCACAAAATTCTCATCTAATCTCACTCCCCAAACAAGCCCCCAACATTCTCATATATTCTCAAAACTTCTCATAATTTCCTTCCTAAACGTCACTCAAACACAAAACATTTCTCAAGTTAAAATCAACTTTTTCATCAAATCATTACTTAATCATTATCCAAATACAAAATCCAATACAACTTTCACAAATTTCAAAACAAAACACAAAAATCAATACAACTTTTTCAAATTTAAAATAAAAATTATATTAAAAAATTGTATTCAAACAACTTTTAATTTTATAATATTTTTATTCAACTTTTTCTCTCCTTTTCCAAAACCCAATAAAGCATCTTTAACTCAAATAATTTCACTTCTATTAACAGAATTTTGAGATATTCTAAGGGGTTGTTCGGGAATAGGTTTCATCTAATCCCATTTCCTTACCAAATATCACTCAAACAAAAACACTTTTCAATTTCAAATCTTCAACTTTCTCATTTAATCATTACCTAATCATTACAATTTTTCCAAACTTCCAAACAAAATACAAAAAATAATTCAATTTTTTCAAATTCCAAAACAAAATTATATTAAAAAATTATATTCTCACAATATTTTAACTTTATAATATTTTTTTCTGCAGGGGTGGGTCCGAAGGGCCTTGTCTTGGAGAGGTTCTCCGACATAAAAAATAAAAAATAAAATAATAATAATATTTTTATTTAACTTGTTATCTCTCTTTTCTCAAAACCCAATAAAACATCATAATTCAAACCATTTTACTATTCACAAACTATTTCACTATTATTCACAGATTTTTCATCTCATCTCATGTCATTTTACAAGCACATTCCCTGAATGAGCCCTAAATGCTTGAACAACAAAGAAAGCTTCACATACACGCGCTCGTGTGCCTATGGGTGTGTATGCAGCAACCGCCAAGACCAAAATTAGTTCCAAAAGAAGATAAAGAAGTACAAAACCAGCTGACCTTGATTAAGACAAGAGACCAATGATATAGCTACCATCAAATTTTGTTTGATATCATGAACTTGGCTTTTTTCTCTGCTGGCTTAAGAATCTGGAAGGAGCACGTCAAGTTTTCATCTACACTCATCATTGCACCAGCATTATCAAATTCACCACAGTAATTAGGGGCTGAAAATATTGTAACAAGTTTCCTGTCGGCAAAGAACTCATACCCATCCTCCACAACCTAAAACAAAGTAATTATTGAAGAATCCATAAGGAGTTGCATTAGTGATCAGAATAATAGAGATAAATTATTCTTTTGATAAGTACAAGAGGTAAACTACTTAAAGAAAAGAAAGAAAGAGCAAGTGATGACCTGATGGGCACGACAAACAAGGTCCAAATCATGCTTCTCTAAGAATTCTGCCACCGTATCAGGGCCAAAGGTGTATGAGACTCCTCTGTCATTCATTCCCCATCCTTTAACATCTCTACTGGGATCTGACCAGAGCAAATCGCATAGCAATCCAGCATCTGGAACAGCAGTCGGACGAGTTAAATTTCTAATTTGATCTAAGTTGTTAAGATCAGGGGAAAGGCCACCATGCATACACAATATTCTGTCATCTATAAGAGCTGCGACAGGAAGGCAGTTAAAACTGTCTGTAAAGGCCTTCCAAAGCCTTACATTGAATCGGCGCTTACATTCATCATAAAATCCATATATCCGGTTAATAGAATCACATTCATGATTTCCTCTTAGAAGAAAGAAGTTCTCTGGATATTTAATCTTATACGCAAGCAAAAGGCATATTGTTTCTAAACTCTGCTTTCCACGATCCACATAGTCCCCTAAAAATAAATAATTTGCATTAGGAGGAAATCCCCCATATTCAAACAACCTTAATAAGTCACTGTATTGCCCATGTATGTCACCTGAAAATAGAAAGGAAAACCGTCGAGGTCAGACAAATGAAATCCAGAAAATTAGGATAATTATGACACTTATATGAATAATTATGAATGGCCCGAGCATGGGCGATACAGGTCAAATTAACCCTCA
This sequence comes from Cyclocarya paliurus, assembly GCA_029856935.1. Classification (NCBI taxonomy): domain Eukaryota; kingdom Viridiplantae; phylum Streptophyta; class Magnoliopsida; order Fagales; family Juglandaceae; genus Cyclocarya; species Cyclocarya paliurus. The sequence continues at coordinate 1,796,310 of JARVXP010000207.1, read as the reverse complement.
TCCCTCCTGGAAATAGTTTGTTTGACACATATAGATCCGAGGCTGCTTGACCCGATCAAAACTAAATGAGTTTGATTATGATCATGTTGCCCCAATTTTTCCAATGCTGTTAACTGAGACATAACAAAAATATCTCTCAGAAAGTGCTTATTCCAAAACCACCCGTCACTGATTGCAATCATAAACTCATTAATCATAAACCAGGATATCTCTTCTCCTAATCTTTCCAATGTTGTTAACTGAGACATAACAAGGATCTCAGAAATTGCTAACCACCAATGTCACTGGTTACAATGGTCCCATCATAAATTCATCAATCCACAGGCTAAGGAGTCAATAGACTATGGTCTCAAAAATCAGGCTCTTGCATCCCCTATCCCCCAAAATGTAGCAAAAACGACATTTTGTCCACTTTCATCCAAGTTACAATGTAGTTCTTAAAAATTTGGATTATCAAAGCCTCCAGTGTGGGACTATCAAAGTTTCAGCTTATGGAAATAACTAGAATATTCTATAAGAAAGTCGATACCACCATTGCATACAAAGAACACAACTTAGGACTACTCTCGACAAGCACGTTGGTGAATTGACAAGGGTATTAGAGAGGACACAAACGATACACGCATCGGGAATTCCTTTTAAATAAACATTTCTTATTCCTTAAAAAAAAAACACTTCTATTCCCACATTTATCAGCCATCAAACAGTGCATGGAGTAGAGAGGAAACAACAGGTAGGGTAAATTCATGCTACTTCAGATCATATTGGCAGCACCAATAAGATTTATCCATTCAAAGCCTGGTAGTTTGGCGAAGAGAAAATTAAAAAAAATAAAAAACCACAAACTAATACTTCGCCATAGCTTGCACTTAAATTTCCTTGAATCCTAAAATGGAATGACGAGTCCAAAATATACACTATATACATTCGAATGTTCTCCATATCCTATACTCGAACAATATTACTAACGATCAATTATTCACTCAACTGAGAAAAAATAGAACACACCAGAGCAAAGAATAATCTCATAGACACCATCCAATCTAGACGCTTACACATAAAATCACCAAATAAAAAATAAAAATAGGGGAAGAAAGTAACGCGCACCGCAAATCTTGATGGGGGCTTCGAGCTCGAGCAGATTTTGCTGTCGAATGAAGATGTCTCTGGAAGCAACACAGAGCTGCTTGATCTCAGTCTCTGAGAGCTGGACCTGCTTCCCGGGCCTCGCCGATCGGATCTCTGTCAGCCGTCTGATTATGTCGTCGACTAAGACAGGGTCCATTGATCCCTGGCCTTGCGCCGCCATTGGATTTAGATCCTCCCCTTCAACGGCTACGACTTAAGACCTAGGGATGGGAAAGGGAAGGTTTCACAAACATTGAAGATGGAGACGGCTGCAACTCCTATGTGGCGGAGTTGCCGTGCCAATAGCAACTGGAAAGAATTCCTAAACGGCGCCGTCTCGTAGAAAATTTTCACTCGCGTACTACGACACCGTCCCATCAAATTTTTATTTCGGATGTGAGTTAGGTTATTACTGGACTTAATCGTAATTTCAAATGCTGTCATTTCAGGAATTTTGTGAGGGCTGCCTCGGACCATTCCAAAAAATAAAAAGGAATTTTATTTAAAATAATAAAATACGTAAATGTTATGTAATTATTTAAAAAATAATTTTTTTATATAAATCTCATATTTTATTTATTTTTTTAAAAATAATTATGTGAAAGTTGCATAATTTATCGTTATAAATATCTTTTTTCAAAAGAAAATATTACTTTTCTGATTGGTAGTTTCCGTTGAGTTATTGTTATATTTTTTTATTTAATTATTAAGAAAATATTTTTTAATAATATTATAATTTTTTAAAAAATATATTTAAAAAATACATGTAAACAAAAATTAAAATAAAATATAAACTAACAAGAGTTTCCAACTGTAGCTGTACAGCCACCCAAAAAGAAAAAGAAAATGCTTGTGTAACCGAGACATTCTGCTTGATGTTTTTTAATAATGTTACTATGTCTACAGATATCAATATATATATATAAAAAAATATGACCTTTTAAGTTTTCTATTCTTTCAAAAAAGGCCCAAGCCTAAAAATTGTGTCTTTCTAGTGATTTTAAAAGGACGATATTACGATTTAAAAAAGAGTGAAGGACGATGTTACTTTATGGGTGGGTAGTGGGACTCCATCCTGGTTGCCCCATTGCCCATCCGTCCCATCCCCGTGAAGTAGGGCAGATTACCGCCTTCGTTAATGCAGGGTGCGGGAGAACCTCGCCCACATCTGGGGCTTCAAGCGAAGGCGGGGGTAAGATGGGGTGAATCCCCGTCCCGCTCCTCCCATTAGTAATATATATTAATTATATACAAAAAATACCAAGGTTGGGTATTTTTTTTAATACCCCTACCCGTCGTTTTGATTATGGGTTAATATCCAGTCGAAAACTCCCAACCCCTGCTTCTCTTCTTCCTTGTGATTCCTCTCTCTCTCTCTCTGATTCTCAGTTATCTTCTCAAATTCGCCTTTTGCCTCACCAGCCACCACTGTCATCTCGAGTTGTCGTCGCAAATTGCTATTGTCGTCTCCTGTAAGCCTCAGTGCCGAATGAATGTAAATAAAGCTCAGTGGCTCACTCCCGAATCTCTTCATGAATCACTCCCAATTTTTAAATTTTTTTTTATTATTATTTATGGATGGAGATTGGAGGATGAGATTAAAGGATGATGGGATTGTAAATTGTGGAGAATTTGATTGTACATGTGGTTTTGTGAATTGCTTGATTGTGCTCAATCTACTATGAATTGCTATGGAGATTGGAGGGATGGGAGGCAGACAATTCCACACACCACCGTCAATGGAGGGGTACCCCACCCCAGTATGGACTGGGGTGAAACCCGAGGGTAAAATCCCAACCCCTGCCCATGCAGGGGACGGGGGGGTAGGGGTGGCCCCGCCACGTAGGGTGCGGGTAGCACCCCTATGTTGCCCAATCAAATAACTCAAAACATTTAAAAAATACATCCATTTTAAATATCATAAGTGACCCATTCTCCTTTCAAGAGGCAACAATATCAACCTCACGATTCGAACTATGTTACGGAAAAGGAAAATGTTAGACTGTCTTTGGTTTTTTTTTTTTTTTTTTTGAGTTGACCATCCATGAATTTAAATTTTTTTTAATGGTTAATAAAGTAATTATTAATAAATTTGTATATATTTTTTTAAAAGCGTTTATTATAAAATATTTAAAAAACATTACAATTACATCAGAGGCACGTCAGGCAGTATCAGATGATGCAGGGTGGCAAAATAGCACGTGCATGATCCTAAGGAAAATGCAGCTTCCACCCTTGTCATATCTATCTTGTTAAAAACCTCATTCGAATAGATACACCATAAAAATAAAGAAAAATTATATACACAATATTCACATTTTATATTCATCTAATTCTGATAAGTGGTATTGTCCATCAATCTTTATATTTTATCTTTAATAAAATAAACGATCATTTGATAAAAGTCACACATTATACATAATGGAATGAAAGTATTATTTATAGTATTACTCAAAAAGAAAATATTTGAAAGGTAACATTGTTTTTAGGAGAACTCACATAAAACGTCCTTAATATGAACCAGTGGGAGGATTGACACTGGTATTGTACTCTAGATTTTGTGATTCGCACGAGGCCAATACTAGCTAAAAATGACATATTCATATCTATGTCGATTTAATTTTGTATATATATATATATATAAAACCATGATAATTATTTGAGAAGATTTTTAATAAATTACCCATAAAACTCGATTAATCTATTGAATGAGAATATATAATCAAGTGGGATAATTTACTTCAAGTTCAACGTACGTTATAAATATTTTATAATTAAGCTGCCAACCGACCTCTCTTTCTGACGAGAAAAGCTATACCATAGTATGAAAATAGCCTAAATAGAGGAAGGTATCTGCTTGGTGCTCTCTTACGTGTGGCTTGCTTTTAGCTAAAACATGGCATCTACGGTCTACCCCAACAGCTTGATCGCCGTCTTCCATTTGACAAAGTTGAAAGTCTAAAGCCGAGAATAAACTGCAAGTTGTCCAACATGAAAAAATCTATACAACTTTTTACTATTTACATAATTTTTATGTATTATTTTATTTTAAATTTTATTATTTTTTTTATCAAATATTTAATATATAAATAATGAATAGAATAGTTGAATTAGTTTAAAAAGAATAAATTCAAAAATTAAAAAAGATTAACAAAAATTAAAAATTTTAAAATTTTAAAAAATATTGTGTGGGGGGAGGTCAGCAGCTTTCAACAGGTATGGTAATTTAGATAATTCCCTGCGCTGTCCAAATTCCAAAACCCAGAATCTTGTCCGATGGTTTGCTTCAGACTTGAGATTATACCTCCTCCGTTGATGGCTCATTGCATTTGTTAAGAATTATCATGGAATAACACGTTAGGATTACCATTGATGCTGACCGGTTTACCGTGTGCGACAGTGGATTAAAGAATGCGTTGCATACGTAAAAAAATTCCGTTTTGATGTTGAGATAAACACAGTTGAATTAAGTTTTTTATAAATAATAATATGTTGAGTATTGGAGAGAGTTATGTAGAGTCTATATAAACTGAGTTTAGATATTAATATGAGTTTAGTATTTTTTATGAAAAATTAAAAAAGATTATGGGTCTCATATATAAAGATGTTTTAAGTTGAAAAAAATTATGAATCTTACGTGTAAAAATATTTTAAATTTAAATGAATTTAATAATTTAAAAATTAAAAATTAAAATATTAAATTTAATTTAAAATTATACTAAATTAGACTGAATTTGAAAATCAAATGCAGCCAAGAGGCCGGGGACATGTAAAACCCAACGTCTAAAAAGGAAAAGGTTTAAAAATAAACTTCAAAACCGACGGATACTGATTAGTCGTTTATGTCTCAATGCGGAGGCCCACTTCCTCGCGTGTGACAAAAGAGGCAGAAATTTAGGAAGAGACCACGTCACTTTGTATAATTGATAAGTAAACATGGCCTTTTGCCAACAATATCAATCATGTACGATATTATATAAGAGAAATGATATTAATAATTACAGAGTGCGAAATTATAGTGTATTTTATTTGAAAAAAAATAGTAAATATGAAATTTATATAAAAATAATAATTTTTTAATAATATATTATTTTATAAAAAATGCATGGCATTTATACAACCATAATTATATATATAGGTTACTCATAATTTAATTATGGCGTAGAGAAATTAAGGTCCCATTTGGATTCGAAAATATCTCATATCATTTCATCTTATCATTACAATTTTTTCAAATCTTCACATAAAATATAATAAATAATTTAATATTTTCAAATTTTAATTCAACATTTTTAAATCTCAAAATAATAATAATAATAGTAAAAAATAATATTATAATAATATCTTTTGACAACTTTCATATTTTATCTAAAATTATATTATCTCATTTCACTACTAAATCCAAACTAGCATTAGCCCTAATTTGTTGTAAACACAACACTGCAACAGCCGAAAAAGGCTGCTTTTGGATATATGATTATAGGTGGTACAAGGGACTAATGGTTGTAAAGCTAGCTAGCACTTTATTCCTTCCTGTAAAGTATCATATGATAATCAACTTACGTAGATATCATGACTCAATTAGCATCGTGTCTCCCGCTGGCAGAAAGCCAATATCTAATTTGTTCAATTAATTATTTCAAAAACAAATGTTCAATTAATAATTTGTTCTATTATGTAATGAGCCCACTTAAGTAATGACTCATTTGAGGTAGTAACCCTCCAAGAACCCAAGAATGGAAGAAGAGAACAAGAAGATGATAAGAAGAAGAAGAAGAAGAAGAAATAGAAGAGAAAGAAAGAAGAATGAGCAACAATTCAGAGTTGGCCTCAATCCCAACTCACGGAGATCTTTATATCTACTCTATCAAAATACAACATTTTGCTCATTACAATATATGCTGCTAGACTTATAAAACAGCATCGTATCTTCTGCCACTATTAATTCAAATGACTAAGGCACCATTTGTATTTAGAGATGAAATGAAATGATTTGTGAATAATAGTGAGATTGTTGAGATGCGATAATTTTTGAAAATTTGATATGTTTAGATTGGAAGTGAGATAAGATAGTTTTAACTTTTTTGATATAAGATAGATGTGGGTCCCACAAATTATTGTATAGTATTTTTAATAAATTTATTTTATTTATAAATAAGTAATAATAATTTATAAATTACTTATCCAATTTTTATTTATTTTTAATTATTTCATAATAATATTATAAGATCATAATATTTTTTTCTAATCACCGACAAGCTTGGTGCATCAATGAGACTTACTGCTCGTTTGGAGGGCAAGAATTCTCATCTCATCTCAACTCATCATTACACATTTTTCAAATCTTCATACAAAATATAATAAACAATTCAACTTTTTCAAATTTCAATACAACTTTTTAAAATCTCAATTCAACTTTTTAAAATTCTAAAACTAAAAAATAACATTTTAAACTTTAAAACAAAACATAAAATTCTCATCTCAACCCCAAAACCTCCCCTTACGGTCCTTCAGGCTTCTTTGTTGGAAAAGCACTCTGCACAGACACTGTTTTGTCTAAAATAATACAGAGGCACAGGGTTTGTCGTCATCTTGCATAATAAATTGAAACCATATACTTACCCATTGTTTGGCCATTTGAATTAGAAAGCATCCGTCCGTACAGAGTGAGATCAAACCATCTAAACTCTGAATCGATATGTTTGGGGCGAAGATGAGATTTCTCATCTCTATCTCTATCTCATCTCATTATTACAATTTTTTCAAAATTTCATATAAAATATAATAAACAATTCAACTTTTTCAAATCCCAATACAACTTTTTCAAATTTTAATATTTTAAATTACTATTTTAAACTTTTATTTTAATACTATTTATAAAATTTTTAAAAATTTTCATCTTATCTCACTTACCAAACATAACCTAAATTAGGGCTAAATTTTATCTACTCAGCATAAAAACATTTATCACATTGACCCAAACGATTACGTTTTACTTCTACTTTTAACCAACAAAATTGTGATTTAACCTTTTCTTCGCGCCAATAGTACTTCACAACCACCTGTCCAATCACTTCACAATAGTCTGCAACTCTCTCGAGATACATGACATATTAATCGATATCATCAAAGTTTGTTTGGATAGTGAAAGTATTTTATTTTATATCATTTTATCTTATTATTATAAATTTTTAAAATTCTTACATAAAATATAATAAATAATTTAATTTTTTTAAAATTTTAAATAATAATAATATTAAAAAATAATATTTTAACAATATTTTATTCAACTTTTAATTTTAATCTCAACTCATTTTAACTCAATTAACTATCCAAACGGCACCTAAGGAAACTTTATATATTAAGCCATTGTTTGGATTTGAAACTCATCTCAACTAATCTCATCTCATTATTATAATTTTATCAAATTCTTACACAAAATATAATAAATAATTTAATTTTTTTAAATATTAAAATAATAATAATATTAAAAATAATATTTTAATAATATTTTATACAATTGATTTAAAACCATTTCAATTCATCTTTAATCCAAATGAGAACTTATTTTGGGAGACAATTATAACCAAGAATAGTTTGTTAATTTGAACTTTGAAGCCAAAACACTGCACCGCTGGTAGCCAGGTACATACGATATTTAACTATATTATTTTGTGAATTTAAATTTTGTAAATTAAATTTAAATTTATTTCACTTGGTAGTCCGTGGCAATTGTGCAATTTCAAGGTAACATTACGGGCACTTGTTTCAAAGTCTTTCTTTTTCCCGGCAAAAATCACTACAAAATTTAGATCAGAAAGGAAGAGAGAGAAAATGATCGATATGACCGCATCGATCGATCCCTCTTTTCCATCTCCCTCCGGGAAAATCATCTTGAAGTTGAAGCTGAGGGATTCTCTCGGGCCTCCGCCGTTACTTTATTGTTATCCGCCTCAGCAGATTCTTTCCCGAACACCAACTTTCAGCGATCCGATCTCTCCCTCCCCCCCCCCTCTCTCTCTCTCTCTTCTTTCCCTTCATTTTCTTTCCAAGCGAAGCATCTTTTTCTTTTCCTCTTGAACTCCTTCCTTTCCTTCTACCAGATTCCTTCTCTCTCTCCCTGTCTATCTCTCTCTTTCAACCAGCCACTATTAACTACGTCGATTGCCTTGTTCCTCGTCCTCTCTCATATCCTACCAAGAAGTCTCTCTCTCTCTCTCTCTCTCTCTCTCTCTCTATTTGTCTTTTACACGTTTTTTGCGCTTCCTTTTGCCCCCGTTGATCTTCCGGGGAAACTTACACATAGCTCTCGGTCCTTATGGCTCCCTCTGGTGTCAACCACATATCTCAGCCTTGTATTTACGGTACTTGTCCCTAACCCAATTAATTTATGTTCCACTTGCTACCAATACCGCGAACGGATCGTTTTGAATGCATTCCCACATGTATTCGATGTAAATGTATATGAATTATATAAGTTGAATCGTATTGAGTTCTAATCATTTCAGCATTTTGTATGCGGTGATTTTTCCAATTTCCCCCCTTTTACCATACTGAAATTTTGTTTTTGGTTGGGGGGTGGGGTTGGAATAATTTGTGGCGGCAGGGGACTTTATTTCTTCAAACGGGGAGAGAAAGTCTAGCATTATGAAATGGCTGATTAAGTTTCTCAAGAATGTTTCTAATCGAGGAGACGGTGGAGGTGGTGCCCATCATCCTGAGCTCCTTGACGAGGAAAACCTGATTTGGCGTGCACCCCCTAGATCCTTGGTAAACAGTTCCCTACTATGCTGATATTTCTTATTGCAAAGTCATAGATTATGCAACAAATTCTGTGAAGCTCCTCTGCATATTTGCTTACTTGGAGAAGTCCACCCGTGTTTGAGTTTCCAAACCGCCTTACACAATTTTCTGAATTCTTCTAAAATAAATCATTGTTAACGAGATAAATGTTTCATCTTAACCGCGGTTTCCTAGTGGTGTCTTTGTTATTGTAGTGTAGATTTTTTGGAGTGACAATCATGCTTATGTTACATGGATTAAAAGTTCGCGGCATTGTATGGATCGTCGCGCAGAAATTAGTCTTTGGGATTCTAGACCACACAGCAAGTTATTCCCAATTGTTTTGGTGTTATATACGTCTACACATAATCGGTGTATAGCTGGTGGACAGGATAAAAATACGTACCCTAGCCTGTAAAATATGATTATTTCTGCTTTTGAGAAATTGTGCTTGATGAATAATGCAATGGATTTGTATACATGTCTCTTAATCTTTTCAATGGAAATGATTTTTAACCCATAAAAGGAACTCGGCTTCATTCACATCACATTATGGTGCTCAAATTTTTACATGTAACTGCTTGTTTTATATCAGAAAATTTTTGTTACTAGTTCTAGTAGTGTAATCAGGATGATCGCTCTGGGGCTCAGAAGGAAAAAGAAGAACAAGACCCTCCAAATGCACTTTCCCTGGCTGAAGATTTGAAGAGGCGTAATGGTAGGTTAACGATATTTAATACCTGAAATAAATGTTGCTTCTCTGTTACACTCGCACCCAATTGAGTCCCCCCCCCTCTCTCTCTCTCTCTCTCTCCCCCCAGGATATGGTCGGCGGACTAACATTGATGAAGAGCTTGCTAGGGCACTTCAGGGTAGCCTAAATTCATCTTCATATCCTCATTCTCCTGTACCATATCATCCGAGGAAATTTAGGTAAGATTTCTCAGTCATAGTTATAATTATTTGCGTCATGAACATGTCAAGTGCTAGTGGTAAGATGAGGTTTATGACTGGTCTCTGTTTCCCAAGGAGGCAGTTTTCATGCCACCTGATTTTGGAAATTAACGGATCTTATGGCATTAAAAGTTCTTTGGTTCTATTTTTGATAAGTTAAAAGTTCTTTGGTTCTTCCCAGTCTATAAAATTTTTTATGAACATTTAGCTCAGTTTGGAACTGAAAAGTTTATTTATTTATTCATGAAAATCAGTAATGAGAATTAACACACACACAGGTATTTACATATCTTTAAGACCATATCACATGTCACACACATCCTGGCAAATGTTCAAATTTGTTGGATTATCACTTTTTTTGTTTCCCTTGGGCTCTCCTAGAAGATAACTTACTTTTGCCGCTTGGGTGATGAAGTCATTGCAGTTTGCCAAACATTTTGGTTGTTAATTGTGAAATTACCACTTGTCCCAAAAGCTTAAGCTGGTGGGAAAAGATAAATTTTATTATTTATTTTACATTTTTACACTTTCCCTCACATGTGGGCCAGACTCCCTCCCAATAGGTGGCCTAACACGTGGAATATTTAATTAAATAGGATAGAGTGTAGAGTCAGAGTTCGAACTCAGGACCTCTACTCTGATACCATGTAAAATCACTACTTGTCCCAAAAGTTTAAGTTGATGGGAAGAGGTAGATTTTATTAATTATTTTATATCTTAACATTAATTGACAGTTGTGATGAGGATTATCTAGTCATAAATGGTGTTCTTGAATCCCATATTGATGTTTATTTCGGTATAGTTGCTACAGGATTTGTCAAATATCAGCATAACCATTTCAATAACAATATAAAATTCAATTGATTGTCTGAGATTCAGAACTTTTTACAATCTTGAATTTGATTTGTCATGTCTTTTTGTGCATTGCAGGGCATGTGGTGGTTGCAAGCGTAACATAGGCTATGGCAATTATTTGGGCTGCATGGGAACATTTTTCCATCCTGAGTGCTTCTGCTGTCGTGCTTGTAGTTACCCAATTACTGAGCATGAGGTAATCAGTTGTTCCGTGTCTCTAAACTTTCCCATCGTATCAGTCTATTTTTCAGGTTTTTAAAGTTAAAGGTTAGATGACCATTCCAGTAATGATGATAAAACTTCTTCATCCAGCTCTTACGGTTTTTTCTGTTGATCCAAGTTTTCTTTGTCAGGGAGGGAACCTTATCACAAGTCTTGTTTTAAAGAGCTGACCCATCCCAAATGTGAAGTTTGCCACCAATTTGTAAGAGAAGTTACTATACTTGATTCAATCTATATTCATCGCTTTTCTTGTTCTTGTTTTTTTCTTTTTCCTTCTGGCCATACTGTTGGTTCTCAGTCAATCAAAAAGTTGTGTCCTACTCGTATAATTATGTAATTAAAGTACCATTTCAGGCCTATCCTTTAAGTCTGGGTTGCCTCCTGACCAGTGCATGCCGACAGTGGTTTGTAATGTCGAGTATCAGGAGTGCTAGTTAACCTCTCCTATAGGGAGAGCTAGATTGAAAAATATCGATCTTGTTCCCATCTAGCTGAGATTATTTATATTGGATCTTTGATAACCATCATTAATTTTATCTACATTCTTACTTCTAAATACTAAAAAATTCAGATCCCAACAAATGCTGCTGGTTTGATCGAGTATAGGTGCCATCCATTTTGGTCTCAAAAATATTGTCCATCGCATGAGCATGATAACACAGCCCGTTGCTGTAGTTGTGAACGTCTAGAGGTAATCATCCAAGATGTGGAACATATTTACTTCTATTACCTTATCTCCGAAATGTTTTCTTAATTGGAAGAGATGAATATTAATTCAAATTGATCTGCATATCTTTCCCCCCTATTTTCGTCTCCTTGAAGTCTTGGAACACAAGATACTACTCTCTGGAAGATGGGCGACGTTTATGCTTAGAGTGCATGGAATCTGCTATCATGGATACTGGTGATTGTCAACCCCTTTACCATGCCATAAGAGATTATTATGAAGGACTGAATATGAAATTAGATCAGCAAATTCCAATGCTTCTGGTTGAAAGACAAGCACTTAATGAAGCCATTGTTGGGGAGAAGAATGTAATAAATGATCTCTTGGTTTTTGTATTTTATTTACTTTTTCATGGAAATTCTCAGATTCTGACGTTGCTCTTTCCAGGGCTTCCATCACATGCCTGAGACAAGGGGTTTATGTCTTTCCGAAGAGCAGACAGTCACCAGTGTATGTAATCAGAATCTTATACCACATGGTTTTGCTTTTCTTAGATTTGAAAGAAGATAACGAGTAATGGGGCCGATTGTTTATTAGCTGCTCTACCAGTGATTATTATTTCTTGTTATTCAGATACACAAAAGGCTGAGATTTGGCGTCCACCGACAGGTAGGAATGAGAACCCAACACCAAAAACTGACTCGAAAATGTGAAGTTACAGCCATTCTTGTTCTCTATGGTCTTCCAAGGTGATGGTCAATGACAATTTTGCCATTTTTTATTTTTTCAAGAGAAGGGGTTTGTAAATTTTCTAAACCCAATGCTTTTTGTGTATGTGGTTTTTTTTTTCTTTAAAAAAAAAAAAAAAACTCAGTCTCCATGCTTAAAAATACTTGTGACATCAGAGTAGAGTAGCACTGAGTATAAAATCTTTGCATTATGCTTTTGTGCATAATCCATCTACAATGATCGAAATCTTTGTTAGAAAAATAAGAAAAGGTCCACTTGTTTGGAGATTTCGTAGTCCACCCCTTCATTAAGTTTGCTTTTAGCCGTGCGCGAAGAGACATTGGATTGTAATTTGAATCTTTTCTTCGTTCTCTGTATTAAACGACTGTCCAAAAAGCTCAAACACCAATACTCCACATGTAAACGGACTCAGAAATAGTGAACAACCACAGGCCTTACGCTGCAAAACCCACGAAACTTACAGAATAGGGTCGCCAACATTTTAACCCAGGACTTTTGGCCAATACAAAGTTAGGATCCAAATCAAACCAATTATGCATATCTAGCTGACAGTCATATTAATACTAACAAGATCTACCTCTGCAAAAAAGGAAAGAAGAAGAAGAAGAAGCGTTTTCATATCTTCCTATTTTGATATCTTTTTGCTGGACTCAGATTACTCACAGGTGCTATTCTTGCCCATGAGTTGATGCATGGCTGGTTACGCCTCAGAGGTAGAATGCCCTTCCCAATCTCCTTGGATCATCATCTGGATGTACATCACTTCATCTTCATTAACTTTGAATTGTGCAGGCTACCGGAATCTTGACCCTGAGGTAGAGGAAGGTATCTGTCAGTTGCTGTCATACATGTGGCTTGAGTCAGAAGTGATGCCAAGATCTAATGCCATGCCATCTACATCAGCAGCTTCATCCTCTTCCTCATCATCATCATCAAAGAAAGGTGGAAAGTCCATTGTCGAAAATAAGCTGGGTGACTTTTTCATGCATCAAATCGCCAACGATACTTCCCCGGCATATGGAGGAGGATATAGGGCTGCTAATGCAGCTGTCGATAAGTATGGTTTACGTTCTACACTGGAACACATTCGACTCACCGGGAATTTTCCATTGTAATAGGAAGAGATGTTCTCAGTGACTGTATCCCCCCTCCGTTGTATGCCCATTAAAGGTAGCAACATGCTCTAAAGAAAGCTCATAACAGAAGTTTGAAAATCATGCCAATTCAATTTTTAAGGGGGAACTGTGTCCAAAATGTCTCTAGCCTAATAATATGCACCTTTTACTGGACGTGTAAAAGTAAATGAGTAACTATGTTTCTAAACTCTTTAGCAACCGGGTGCATCATAAATGCCTACGAGGTTGCGCAACGTTGCTCTAGAAACTCTGGAAAACTTCATTTCTAAACGCTTACAAATTTAGCATACGAGACAACCTTGGATGCACATGAAACAATCCGAAGCCGAACGAATCTGGCCCATGCGTACCATGCCACAAAAAAGCAAATAATCGTTACCAACTAAAGACCAGCAGAACTTCGGGGCTGGGTGTCACAATTAATACAAAAAAGGGAAATGACAGTGGGACAAGGATCTTTTCAAGGTATATGCATAAAAGCATGGCATATAATGCGCACACATTTGTAATGCATAAACAAGGTTTGAATCTGCCAAATGGACCCAATGATAAAGCTCATTCAACTCAATTTATTTAAGCTAAGATCACACAGCAGTTTCATGTGTAAAGGATTAATAGAGAATAGCAAAAAGTTGCACTAAAAATGGTGATTTTGAAAAAGGGTCACCAGTTAATCATCTTTCAGAATTCTGTGGACAACAATTTCCTCCGTACAGATAGCCATCTGAGTTTACTGTTCTGTATCTTTACATGCAAAAAATCCAATTCTCACAGCAGCATACAATTAACCACCATGAGAAAACCCAAGAAAAGAAATTGGCTTACATAACAATTTAACCACCCTTCCTTTTGAATACAGACCAAACTCCAGGAGACGTAGGTGACAACTATAAACGGTCGGTGATATCAGCCAGAAGCTTCTTCAGTGTCTCATAAGTCATAAAACAAATACCTACACCAGGAACCACCTTGTAGTATTCAGGCAGAATCCCTCTATACAACCCACGCAAGCCTTCAGTCCGGGTTATGTGCCTAAAGGTACCAAAAAGGCCTGTTGTATAGACATGAGATCGGCCTCCTGCCCCTTCCAATTGCTTTCGGCGCCTCACAAGATCCAGAGGAAATGTTGCTGCATATTGTAGTGGAGAACAAATGAAAAGACATGATACTACTTGTGGAACTCATAAACCTGAAACTGGTACACTAGACTTATCAATGTCATAAAAACTATCTAAGTTCCACAGCAAACAACCCCATTAACCGAGCAGAAACAAATATTGAAGCCAATCAAATATGGAAAGCTCACAAATGAGAACCACTTTATAATATAACAGAACAATATTATGAAATTAAAACCATCGATCGAAATCTCACATCAGTATTATCCTGTTTAGGATGTGTAACATTCATTCAAATAATTATTTAACTGCAATAATACACAATTACCATAAAACAGCACGCAAATAGACAATATAGCACACTGTTATCTTTATCACATATAACTAGTATGTATGAACAAGAAATGTTGAACTCATGAGCAACTTCACTGATGAATAAACAATTTTTCAATAGATTCAGTACTCATGCCTGGGGAAGGTTATTGTGGCTGTACGGTTAATCCGAAAAATGGCATTATATGAGAAATATTCAGAGCTCTACCCAGACTATTACCATACCCATCTCCAAATGATTTTCAAACTTGCACACACTGTATTAGGCTACTTTCTTGATGATATGTCATTAACGATAGACATCACTTTAAAGGAGTTGCAGAGAATACCAGTGTTTGGAGAATAACCCTATCTAGAATGGCTTAAATAGGAATGCACATTCTACCAGTGAGTAGGGTTCAAGTGAAGGCAGAACGACAAACTGGTACAAAAATTCAATTCCACCAGGCAAACCTAGAAAGATGAATCTTTTGACGTGATTTATGGACAGGCCAAAATAAATTATATCTACATTAAGAATGTGAATGCATTATTTGAGTTTGTCGTAGTAAAAGGTTTTGACACATGCAACAGATCTACTCAATCAGAAGCAACAAATTTTTGCTTCCAAGAAAATAGACAAGGAGTTTGTTTGACTTTACTTCTAGATTTGCATCACCGCCGCTTTTTCAAATCTTGCAGTAAGTCGGTGCTTTTCAATAACAAAAAAAAAAAAAAAAAATTAAAAAACATTTTGCCTGTTTCATTTTCTGAAACAGAAAAATGAATGGAGTCCTTAAAAATATTGGCAAGGCTTGAAGGAAACCAACGCCCATTAATCAATTGGCAATGGAAGCCTAACTGAGCAGCATACCTCAAGGAGGACCTGATAGAAAATATAGGTTCACCTGAGAGTAGTGCAACCCCATAATGGAACCCACTGCAAAGCTTGGGGAGACAAGTTATTGAGGAAGTGTTGAAAACAGGTATTTAATCCAAGAAAGATCTTTACATAAAGGATAATGTTAGATGAATGACATAAGAAGGTAATTTTCTGTTGACTTCCTTACTAAAATTCTCAAATGCCAGATAAAAAAACAACTCCAGTCTGTTCTCTGGCTCTAGGGGTCAGTCAGTCTGGTTAGGTACTTGGTGCAGAACCTGCACCACACCCTGTTCTCTGCATCAAAAGCATAGTCACAGCTGCATGTATCAATTACTTTTACTACATATTGACAATCTTAATTAAGCACTGGAAATAGGCTAACCAAAAGCTCATTAACTGTAGTAGCTGCCAATTAGCACTTGATATGAAAGACGAGTAAAAAGTACTCCAAATAAGAATCATAACATGTAATGCATACTCACAGAAATACAAAAGACAACATATGCACCAGATACTCTCCCATCTCTATTTCATAATAGGATGTAACAAAGAATGCTTATCTTTTTTTTTTTGATCCGTAAATAAGATTTTATTGATCATAAAGATAGGCAAGAGCCCGAGTCCACGGGACATATACAAGCCCTTTATCTAAAGGGCAAGAATTTTTTCATATCGAAAAAACAATGCAACTTTAATTCTTTTGTAACACAATAGGTACATTGGTATTTGCAGCTTTAATTCTTTTTTTTTTCCTGTTTGGTTCCTAGAATACTGTTCATCAGACTAAATGCCAACAATAACAATGTGTTTAATTTCCATGAAAACAAAAGACCAACCCCCATAAAATTAACAAGAAACATAGAAGCAGTCTCAAAACTCATGAAAAGCTTCGGATGTAGCAGGTCTAAGATCACTCACCTGTTGATGATGCAATTCCTGAAAGACTTCCACAAGCCAGAGTTACAAGGACAGTAGAATCATCAGGCCTGATATAAAGACAGCAGATTTATGTTTTAGAACCAAAAAAAGGACCCTAGCAATAGGAATTGTAAGAAGTCATGTCAGAAAAATAAAATTACAGAAACAACTTATGATGTGATTTACCTATGCAATTTCCAGAAAGATCTCAAGGTCTCATATACTGAAAAACTGATTGCTATACTTGGCCCAACACCCTGCGTGAGCAACCAAACAAAAATCAACCATTCACTGAAAAGGACTTAGCATGTACAAACTTGGAATTGACTACAGAACATACCAAGAGTGTTGCTCCAAGCCCCTTATATAGACCCAAAATACCCTCCTCCTTGCTAATAGTTTGTAAAGCATGCCAAATACCTCTGTAGTATATCACATTTGTCTGCAAAGCTCAAACTAGCCGAGTCAATGGAGAAGAAAATTGCACATGCAAAACCACAAACAAAATATTAAAGAAAATCAAGACTCCAGTGAATGCATCTTACGATTAAAACACATGGTAAGCAGCTTAAAAAAAAAAAATTTATAAGTAATTTAATAATCATATTAAAATGCCAAAAATATAAAGAGACAATGACGTCAACAACTGCAACAAGAATAAGAAACAGCAGTAGTTCCTATAAAAAAAGAAAAAACCAAAGAGCAGTAGTAATGTTCCCAAAGCATGCCTATCAATGCAGCAATGCTTTAAAAACTTTTTTTTTTTGATAAGTAGCAATACTTTAAAAACTTACAAATGATACTGGTACAAACTGGAAAAGAAAACACGACTTTTCCTTCCAGCCAAATGACATTACCTGAGCTGCAAGGCGTGTCCTTACAAGATCCAATGGGTAAGTAACTGAAGCAGCTGTTATTCCAGCCAAACCACCAGCTACAAAATGTACACAAATGTCCGCACCCATATTTTCTCTTTGGCTCTCCAGTCCTGGAATCATCTTTAGTAGCTGTATCGCATTAAATACAGTTTAGTCATTGACCAAGGCATAAAGGCGTGATTAGAAGCACTTTCCTGATAACTATGGATCACAAACACAGGCTGAGACAGACATATATATGCTTGTTTCTACCAACCTTTTTATAGTGCTCATATGCATAAAAATTGACAGAAGAATAAGGTAGACGATGAGCAATTGTAACCAGATTCCCCTTCCAAAAAGCTCTGAATCCTTCTTCACCAACAATCCGTGAAGCCTCGTGCCATATGCTCGCCTTTTGCAAAGTCGCAACATCAGAGTGCATACCTTGCACCTAAAAGGATGGAGAGAAAAAGATATCAGGGAGGCAGCTAATCAATCTTGAGGACACTGAAACGCAATGGTTGATCAACCTATAGTTCGTCCAAAATACACAAAACCGTATCGACATTACATTAAACTAACTTCCCGTGCCACTCCAATGAGCATACCAGATGATTATCCTTTGAGCAAAGTATTAAAACAGAACATTTACCCCGGCTATAATTTAAAAACTCATTCTTTATCCAACCCTTACCTAAAGCAAAACAAATAAGATCCTAACTTTAGATTAACTTTATCGCATAAAAACCTAACGCACTCAAGTAAACAATGAAACCCGCTCATAACATCACACAAAGTAAAAAAGAGTGCAAACGCAGCCCAAAGAATACATCAAATTCTGTTAAAAGAAAATGAAAGGACGAAATTCGAACCTGGAAGAGAATAGTGAGCCGAGCAAGCGGCGCCGTACAGGTCTTACTGAGAGCGCCGGCAACGCCTCCAGCAAGAAGCTGCGATAACGTTCCGATCTGAGATTGCTGGTGCAATGGCTGTTGCTGCTGCTGTGAGAACTTCCTTGCACCGCCATCGGCGTGGCCCGAATTAAGAGCTCTCTGCCCCCCTCCCTCTACCACCACTCCCACTCTTGCCTCTGTTTGCATAATGCAATCTCTCTCTTTCTGCAGTCTTCTCTTTCCCTCTATAAAAAGTTTTGGAAAGCTTTACAATTTGTCTTATGCAGAACGGACTTCTCTGAATCAAATAGAATAAGAACTCTATTCAAGTGAGGAAAGGATTACAAACCGAAATCGTATCCGAAATCACTGCCACTCGAATTCGTAGCGCAGCGCTGAAGATTAGCTCCAACCCCCAACTTTCTTCTTCTTTTTGCTTTTGCTTTTAGTTTTAGGTCTCTTCCCACTGCTTAATTTGAACGCAGATGGGAGAAAGATGAGGGTCCGACGTCGTTTAGCGGCTCTGTCATGATATGAAATCACCCAAATGGTTAGGTTAGTACTTATTTAATTGGGTTTAGTCTAGTTTTAGGATTTGAACCGAATAAGTCTCGTTTGGATAGGAAGATAAGATGAGAAAGTTTGAGATAAAAGTTAAATAAAATATTATTATAATATTATTTTTTAATATTATTATTATTTTAAAATTTAAAAAAATTAAATTATTTATTATATTTTATGTAAGAATTTAAAAAATTATAATAATAAGATAAGATTAAACTTTTTCTATATCCAAACAATGCCTAAGTCTGTCCTTTAGGCCCTGTCCTAAATGGTTACGTTAGTATTTATTTAATTGGGTTTAGAGTGTGTTAGGGTTTGAACTGAATAACTCTATTATGATATTAAGGTCTAAAATTTTAACCACTGATCTGAAATGACATCCGGAGTTGTCAGAAGGTAACAAAAGAAGCAGCTTAATTACAACAAATCAAGTTATCATTTTTCTTGAATTGAAAAATACAGGTATAATACTAGATATAATTACAGGTTATGCAAGTATCACACATTCATTTAAAAAAATAAATAAAATTTATTATTACAAAATTAATTTTTTCACGTAGATTTTATATTTATTATTTTTAAAAAAAATTATGCCATACTTACCCATTTTATGATTACAAATATCATTTCTCAACATAAATTATATCATTATCTGACACACAACAAGCAATTTTAATAAACAAGCAAAGTAAGCGACATTTATATAAGTTTTTTTTTTTTTTTTGTGGTTTTTCTAGCAGGTTTTCAGTACCACATAGATAGATAGAAGAAATATATGAAGCTAGCTATCAAGTACTGTACTAGATCTACCCAATTATCCCTCGCTGAACATTTTTGTAAGTGTACTTGATAGCCAACATCACAAAAACACACAAATTCAACCCACTCATGGCCGCCAACAACCAATAGAAGTTGTCTAAACGGCACTTATTCACATTCTGTGCAAACCAACTTCTCCCACCCTTCTCCGTGACATGATCCACAACAATAATCAGAAAGCTACTCAAGAAACTCCCAGCCCCAAGCACACTCAGATAGAAAGCAATTCCTAAGCTTCTCATCGAGTCTGGAACCTGGTCATAGAAATACTCTTGCAACCCAACCACAGCAAAACCGTCTCCCAAGCCAATAATTATTATTTGTGGAGCTAGCCAGAAAGCGCTCAAAGATAGTGGCCCGGTTTTCCCTCCTTGAATGATTTCCTTCTCGACAGCTCTTAGCCTCTTCATTTCCACCAAGGCCGCCACAGACATTGCCACAACTGAGAATAACATGCCAATGCCAATCCTCTGAAGAATGTTGATACCTCTTTCGTTGCCCGTAGCTTTCCTTAACATTGGGACTAGAATCTTGTCGTAGACGGTGACCGAGATTATCATTGCAATTGCCCCAAGAGCATTAATGGAGGCCGGTGGGATCTTGAAGTTTTCAGTAATATTTAGGTTCATTGTGGCGGCTTGTTTGATGAAGAATGTTGTGGTTTGTGCTATGCATATTCCGAATGTTAGCGAAGTTAGCCATACGGGAATCATGTTCAATATAAGCTTTGTCTCCTCGACTGTTGTCACTGTTGCCAATCTCCAAGGATTCTGCTCTATCGATATCCTGTCCTTCTCTTCAATTGTTGCAGCCTTGTCGAGAAACCTGTACGTGGGTCAAAATTGATAATTAGTACCAATTGCATGGGGATTTTGTATACAATTAACTGCCTCATATAATTAAAATGCCATATATCGATTACGTGTATATGTATATTCTTTTAAGTACCTAAGCCGACTGGTATGACCTAAAAGCCTTCGTTGGGGCTTTTGCGACTTGGGAACTTCATATAATAATGCAGGATTTGTGGGAACAGGTAAATTTCTCTTTCTAATGGCTGCAACCAAGACCTGAAACATGGGTGTTAAAGGGCTCCCTTCAGGTATCCTGTATCGGTAGTAAGGCTTTCCCACGTAGAAGGTTACTACTGCAATCGCCATACTGAGTGTAAGAATGAGATCAGCAACACCCCAGCTCACGTAGTCTTGAACGTAAACAATTACTGTTCCACCAAGCAGGAGGCCACAAGACAGTGCGAAATTCCACCAGTTGAAGTAAGACATCTTCTTCTTCCTTTCTTCCGAGTGATCATCATCGAATTGATCGGCTCCAAAGCTTTCTAAGCAGGGCTTGTGTCCTCCAGTTCCGACAGAGATAAAATACAAGCCAAGGAAAAATACCACCTCATGAATCTTTCTAGGCCGCTGAGACGTCCCTTCGCTGTCGTATGGCTTTAGACTTGGGATGAATTGAGACATTGTAAACAGGCATAGGCCCTGATTTTGGTAGTAATTAACACAAAAATAAGTACCATTCTCAAGCTAGGGACCTAGCCATTATATATGGCTATATATCTATAATTACTTTTATCATAATTAATTAGAAATAATTGATGACATTCAGTATATAATAGTACCATTAGATATATGAAGGAGGAAAGCAGGACCATTGTGAATCGGCCAGTGTAGGCGTCTGCAAGGAGCCCTCCAAGTAGAGGCATCAATGTTGTTACTCCAGCCCAGTAGTTTACGTTCTTAACTGCTGTTTTGAGGTCTTGATGGATCACTCTTGTGAGGTATGAGATGAGGTTTGTTGCTATGCCAAAGTAGCCCAACCTCTCACTAAACTCGATCACTGCCCGGACCAGATTTAGAACACATGGCATAACCATTGACATAATCAATACTATTAATAAAGCAAGAAACGAAAATTCTAGAAACATATATCATCCACTTTATGGATGGACCCAGGCCAACAACATAGACGTACACAGGGCAGATCGAGATATCATCCAGATACAATTTATAATTTCATTAGGAGGAAAGGACCAA
The DNA here is from genome assembly GCA_029856935.1 of Cyclocarya paliurus. Taxonomy (NCBI): domain Eukaryota; kingdom Viridiplantae; phylum Streptophyta; class Magnoliopsida; order Fagales; family Juglandaceae; genus Cyclocarya; species Cyclocarya paliurus. The sequence goes on along the minus strand of JARVXP010000207.1, from coordinate 1,774,395 downwards.
CCTTTGCAGTTTGCCCGCGTCTTGCCCACGGTTTCTTTGGACTAGCTAGTAGAAATGAAAAGAAAATTTTTTAAAAAAAAAGTGGCTCAATTATTAATCCTTTAGCTTTGTTACTCATGATATCTCACAAATCACAACGATATACTTCATTTATTTTTTTTTTAAATTTTTTGGTTTTATTTTTACTAAATTAATTGATTTTTTCTACTGATCATCTATATAACACATATTTAAAAAAAAAATTATATGTCATTTGTAGTGTTAAAATGGTGAGTAGAATTTTTCTGTTCTTGCCTTTAAAGAAAAAGCATTGGTGTAGAGTACAAGTTGACTCTCCTCTCTTCACTATCGTGATTAATTAAGGAAAATGAAACTTGTCCTACGGTACCAGTAAAAGGAGCTGCAGCTCAAACATGACAAACTGCCAATGATTGAAAGGCAACCTCGTTTATAAGTACTGTATGTTGGTTTGACTCGTGACATCTTGTTTTCTTTGTTTAAAAAGCAATGTTACCAGGTAGCAGACAGAGAAATAAAATCTAGAACAGAGTCGACATGATCTGCCGGATCGGAAGATTTAGGGGGTGGAGGCCGGGAGGACTAGAACCGGAAAAGTTTAAAAAAGGGGTACCTGGACCAGAGTTGACATGCATGATCTGAATCCACCACAATCCATCAGTATCTAAAGAAAAATTAAGAGGGCGTGGTGGGTAGGTAGGGAATCGGGATTTGTTTGTTGAGCCAATTAAAAGACATAAAAGTTTAGAAAAAAATTAAAAGCCAAAAAAAAAAAAAACCCAGTAAGTAATCTCGTACTCCTAGACTGACAGCAACTGAAACACCACCAGAGGATTAGGTTGCCGTCCCATTGCAATATTTATGATGAAATTAATAATGCCGCCATATGTTGACAAAAAATAGAAAATAAGGAAGGTGGAAAGAAAGAATCATAGTAAAATCTGTAAAACCAGAGAACTTTTTGGTTTCTTCTTCTGAAGTTTCATGAGAGACCGGATAATATATATGAAGTGGATGAGATATATTTGGAATTAAATAACAGAGCAAAGAGTATAGAATCACGGAAAGAAGCTTAACTGATTAACAATGTTAATTAGCTTATATGTATGTATAAAATATAAACACGCGCATACTTACTGATGATAAAGGAGGCGGCCTTCCAGATACCGGTTGAAGCACGGAGAGGAACTCTTCCTTTATGATCCACAGATGAATCATGCACCCATTTCTCCCCATCGCTTTCTTCTTGTACTACTACACCTCTACTGTTCTTCTCCATATCCAGCTCCATGTCTGCGCGCTAACGAAAAGATGTGGCTGCTCTTAGCTAACTAAAAGATTGCTACTGCAAATAGATATAGAAGATCAGCTAGCCCACGAGAAGGAGAGTGAGAATGAGAGTGAGTAGTGCGCTTCCTTTATACTGCTTTATGGATGGGGGGATTCTTGTCTTTGGTTAATGGGGGTAGGTTCCTCATTATCTCAAATGCAAAAGATGAAACGAATTAAATAAGAGCAATGACTTCTGAACATGCAGCATTTATTACAGATACCCATACAAAGGCAAGTCGTAAACGGTTACGTTCTCATGTATATGATCAAAGCGGTGATAAATATATACTTGTCATGAGAGTAATCTCGCGAGGCTGATAATTTACTGCTTGTCTTCCGTGTTACATAGGACTCAACATAATTCAATCAACTTATAAATTAAACGAAAATATTAGATTCTTTAGCTTTAATGTGCTAATTTTATATTAAAGAAAATGCTGGGAGACCGATGAATTGAGCTCCCAAATTGACCAATACTTTTTTTTTAATAAAAATTTAATGATTAAGAAACTGTTTATTAACAAATTGATTTTTTTTTAAATATGTTTAAAAATGTTTAAAAAATATGTAAAGAAAAAGAAAAAAGGAAAAATATTTTATCCTTAGCGGTCCATTTTTTGGTACCATTTATCCAAATTGATAGCAGGACCCTTATATTAATAGGTTTGTAGCAATCGTCATGAATTGTAACAAAAATTGTTGAATCTCAATTTATATATCAAGTTGAATTTAAATTATATATGAGTTAATCTTAATTCGATTCATTTAATTAAATGAGTCGAAACTTTGATTTTGACATAATAATGTCAGATTAAGTTCATATCAAACACTCTCTCGTTTATTTTTCTCATTTTCGTAAATCAATAGTCGCTTCCAGGAATTTGATCCGTTCTTTGGGGGAGGGGGGTTGAAATTTTGGCTTCACCCACCTCCCTCCCTTGCCAACCGTAGTCTCTTTTTTTGTTTTTTTTGGATTTTTTGTTAGCTCCTCACCGTTTGCCCCAAAACTAGTCGATTTGTTATTTTTTGGTGAGCAAGTTCGACACGCGCCCCGCCATCTGCCTCCCCTTGGGCCGATCTTCAAGACGGCAAAAGAAATCTATCCATTCAAGTGGTGCGTAAACCTCACGCGCGGTCTATGCCATGCGCGAGTTTCACACCCAACCGCGCCTGTGTAAGCTTTCTGCCCCCATGCGCGGTACTGTCGGGATTAGCGGCGTCGGATCTTCCTATTTCGTCCTTTCAACCCTCTCCAGGTGTGGCGTATGTATTGCATGTGCCGCCACAACTAGTGGTGGCCCCTCGCCTGCGATTCGTCTCAGTTCCTGGTTGCTTTTCTATATTCTTGTTTTTCCTAACCAAGGATCGAGTGAAGGTGGATGAAATTCCTTTCAGCTAGTCTCAACCAACAAATTGCAGCACATAACCCTTTATTACAACTTTTAGCTGCAACTTTATAGTCTGTTCAACAAACTATTTAAAAATCGTCACTAAGAGTCTCATTTTGTAGAAAATGGATGGAAGCCATTTATTTAATCTGTTTTTTCTTTTTCGTATTGTAATATGTTTGTTTTGTAAAGATTATAGGAAACTCCAATCCCAAATTTATATCTTGTAACCGATAAATTATCTATAAATGTCTTATTTTGCTGAAGGTAAAAAAAAAGTTCATATCAAATTCGCGAGTGACATAAAATATTTTTAGGCCTAATTATAAGAAACGCGAGCCCTGTAAAAAGGATCGCATCCTCTCCTGGATAAATTCATGAGCTTGACTCAAACGTACGTTTTCTCTTGATTTTCACACCGACAAGAATCCACCTACCCCGTACTTCATAATTACTCTAGTACCATTGTAATTTACTAATTCTCTATTTTGAATTAAAGAGAGCACAAGTGTACGTGCTTGCCCATGTAGCTTGGTTCAGCATTAATAATCAAGTTACCCTAATTCACTATGAAAGAAAGCGCGCACTTCATGGTTTCGATATATAAAAGCACTATATATGCTATACTCCATTGTCTAGATAGTAAAAGTATTTCATTTGATCTTATTTTATTATTATAATTTTTTTAAATTTTCACATAAAATATAATAAATAATTCAATTTTTTAAAATTTTTAAAATAATAATAATATTTTATTTAACTTTTAATTTTTATATTAACTCATCTTATCTAGACTCACTATCCAAACTTGCTTTTAGATTGCACTGTACCAAGATAAGATCCCCAAACGTTAGGCCGATTAGTGGGTCAAAATATGCCCACATCGCGTTACATGTACGATAATATTTACAAATACTAGTGCGGCTGGGTTAACCATGGATCATCGAGTTAAAGAGAAGGCAGAAATCTCCAATATTACTGAATAAAAAAGGCCTTACACTTGGCCCGATCGAACTGTTAATTACTTTACTGATTCGTTTTCAGCAATCATTCTCAACGACTAATTAATCTTGATTATATGATAATTATTTTGTTTGTTAAGCTGCTCTTATATATGTGCACTCATGGCCCCCATATTAGATTCGCAAACGTTAGGATTGGTGTTTCAAACAAGATATATTAATTGCTGCCCATATCGCCTAGCTTCCACTATAATCTTTGCAAAGTAGTGCCCGCCTGCCTGTTTAAGCACGGATCAAGTCCTTAGAAGATAGCGTAGCACAAATCTCCAATGCGTATGGTTTGGAGTTGACTGGCTTTGTACGCGTTTCAGACAATATTGCTGCCAATCATGTGGAATAGAGGCCTTGCAACTTGGCCCCCACTGTTCACTTATCCGTTTCCTGCATTAATCATTGTCAACGACTAATGTTTCTTCATTGCATGCGGATCTTAGGATTATTTTGATGCTGGTTTGTCAACTGTGACAACCACCATGCTCTAGTGCAAAGTTACAGTGATGTGTGTGTATATTATATATATAAATATATATATATATATATGTTACATGCATGATTGCAATAAATTTATTAGTTGTTGATGATGAATGGTCCACATGGTCACAGAGACCAGCAGAAGCTATGCTCTTTTATCAAGTCACTTTCCTAATAACTAAGCTAGATGCCAACTCAAAATGCTCCCATTTTGCCATTTCCTCCGATTATTGTTTAGATATGTGTGCATTGCATTATCACCAGCTCACCGTTTACTAATTTCTTTATTTACATCAATATTTTATTAAAGAGAAGATTTACTATATTTTTCAAGTTATGATCTTGATTCATCCAGAAGTGATGAGAACCTCTCTACTCAATATTTCAATATATTTGGCAATCTCGTTTAGCAGTTTACGAACATAATCTTTAAAATTTTAATTTTAATTTTATAAAATGAATTTTGTAAAAACTTATTATTGTAATTATCAGACCTGACTACTATATTTTCACAACTCTTTGTATAATCACGTTTTAAATGATGGACATTTTAATAAAAAGAAATTATAAAAATAACATCATTGTGCCATTACACTATTAATAAAGAGTTATTAAAACTAATTTAATCAGTGAAATGTGATTTGAAGAATATAATAATAATAATAATAATAATAATAATAATAATAATAATAATAATAAATGTTAAGGAAAATAACATATACAAACTGATCAAGATGTGCAAATATCTCTATGTAGGCTATTCGAAAAAAAGGGGACTCACTTGAAAAAATCTACCATTTTATAGTGGGTATTATTTTTTTAAAGGTCATGCACACTTTAAATTTGCATTAGCAGTATTCAAATGTTGAATTATATATTCAATAAATTAAGACGTGAAGAAAAACTAAAAAGATAATAAAAAATTATTTGGTAGTTAATGGAGGGGTGAATTTATGTTATTTGTAATTAAATAAAAGGGATATGTGCTAATGAGGGCTGGTTTGTTTGCAAAATTTCTCATCTCATTTAAAATTTTGTATTGGGATGAAAATTTAAGGTTATGCTTGGTAGGTGAAATAAAATGAAAATTTTTAAAAATTTTGTGAATAGTATTAAGATAAAAGTTTAAAATATTAATTTAAAATATTAAAATTTGAAAAAATTGTATTGGGATTTGAAAAAGTTGAATTGTTTATTATATTTTATATAAAAATTTGAAAAAATTGTAATAATGAGATGAAATAAAGATTGAGATGAGAAATCTCATCTTTGTCCCAAACATATCCTAATTATTATAATTTTATAAAATTTTTAAATAAAATATAATAAAAAATATAATATTTTTAAATTTTTAAATAAAAATTATATTTTAATAACATTTAATTTAACTTCTTATTTTCCGTCCCATCCCATCTGTTAACACTAACTACTCTCTTATGCGGCGGTAGAGGCTATAAATGGAAAATTCTTTCTTTTGCTGCACTGAGTCTTTGACTGACTAGTGGGCAAGTCGAACGAAAATAAATTGTTTCAATATTCTCTTTTTCCATTCCACATGTTGTGCTACGAAAAAGTTCAAATAACTTTTTATAGCAATCATTCTTTATTTCAAAAAAAAAAAAAAAAAAAGCAATCATTCTCTGTACGCACGTTTGTCCAAAGTGTTTGAATTTTTTTTTTCTTGCTTCAATGACTAGTTTATGCTTGAGAGATGAGATAAGATGAGAATTTTTAAAAATTTTATGAATAGTGTTAAGATGAAAGTTTAAAATATTATTTTTTAATATTATTATTGTTTTAGGATTTGAAAAAGTGAAATTAGAATTTGAAAAAATTGAATTATTTATTATATTTTATATGAAAATTTGAAAAAGATGTAATGATGAGATGAGATGAGATAGAGATGAGATTTCTCATCTTTATTTCCAAACATAACCTAAATGAGTCTACACATTGGTCTGAACTGTTTGGAAGATCATTCTCTCTCTGCATGCGTCTAACGTTGGACCAGAAAGGATAGTGGAATTTATTTTTTCCTTGCTTATCGATCGGCACCCATTCCTGGCCTCTGCCAACTCCACCATATATCAATAATATATCCTCCATTGATATTGGTGGTGGGAGCTAAGTAGGGCGTATCTCAATTTTTTTAAGATAGTAAAAATATTTCATAATTATATATTTTTTTAAATTTTTATATAAAATATAATAAATAATTTAAATAATTTTAAATTTTTAAATAATAATAATAATATTAAAAAATAATATTCTAATAATATTTTATTTAACTATTAACTTTTATCTCAATTGTACAAACAGAACCATATTAATTCTTTGGTTCCAGGTCAGGAGGTTTTGGGGGCTCGCGCTTTAGAGAAAGCTGGGTGTTTGTGCATTCATAGTGGGAATTGTATTGTGTTGATGGAGGTTACTGTATATACGATATTACAAATTTTAGATTCATTTCTAAATCTAAAAATATTTTATGAATTTATTTGAATTTTGAAACAGAAGTCATAATTATTTTATGAATTTAAGTGCTAGCTTGGTATCCAATGAAGTCGGATAATTTTAATAATTGAATAGAATTTTCAAGTCTTGTAATTGAATGAGGAGTGACTCCTTATCTATATATTCTTAAGGTCCGGTTTGGTTAGCCAATAAAGATGAAAACGTATAATTTGAAGTTGTACCGTACAATAATTTTAATTATTCAAATACAACATTTCATCTCTTAAATTTTGAAAATATTTATTTAAATGAACAGTAAATAAATAATATAAAACAATGAAAACTGTATGAATAGTGCCAAATTGATGTAAACAGTGCGTGAACAGTAAAAATTGACGTGAACAGTCATGAACAGTACATAACAAGTACACAATTCGGATATTTTATAAATATCATGAGACCCACACCTTTTTCAAATCCCTAAAAGTCAAAACTATCTTATATCACTATCCAAACATACAATTTTTTACAAACTATTTTATCTCATCTTAATGCAAAAAATTTCATTACTATTTAAAATATCTCATCTGAACTGTCTATCCAAACCGGGCCTTAGTATTTGTTTTGAAAAAGTTTAAATATCAAAATTATTATCTCATCTCATTCTCAAACATAACTAAAAACACAAATATTTTCAATTATAATTTTTTTAAACTTTTAAATAAAAAAATAAAAAATAAAAAACAATTCAACTTTCTCAAATCTCAAAATAAAAATAATATTATAATAATATTATAATTTTATAATATTTTTATTCAACTTGCTCTCTCTTAAACTATCTCACTATTATTTATAATCATTTCAACAACATGAATAAAAAAAAAAGGTAGTACTTTTTCTTTGCAAGACATTATTATTTTTCCCTTCCATATTGATTTTATCAAGCACGTTTGGGAGAGTGACGAAAGAGTGAGTGGTCTAAATAATTGATCAGTTTTGTGAAATAGATTTCAGCGTTATAGCCATTCTCATTGCAATTTGTGGGTGTGGATTTGATTTGGATAAATCTGATACGAGAGAGAGAAAGTCTGGGTTGCAAGGGAAAGGAGAAAATGGAGAAAATTATGCCTGCAGATGAAACATATATATTAATATTATTCTACAAGCAGGACTTTTTATTAGATTTTGGAAAGAATAGGAAACGAATAAAGGTGCAAAAGATAAAGGGTGTCTATCTTCTTTCTTACCAACAAAATAGAAAAATAGTTGGTGGAAGATGATCGAGCAAGAAACGAGAAAAACGGTGGTTTATTTTTTTTAATTAGGAAATATTTTATTTATAAAAAAATTACATAAAAATAAATTTACAAACTGAAGTGGCTTAATGTAATAATTTTTTTATATTTGTAACAGTTCACTTTTTAATTTGGCAGTACATATGCTTAGGAAATCATATTAATTTTTTGAGAAACAGATTTTTCAAGCTTATTATTTGAAATAAGAGGACAAGACTCCAGATTTATTAATCACTCTATCGTGAAAGACCAGACATTAAAAAGTAGAGCCTTATAAAATTTACGATACTATGAAACTAAAAAACCATATTAAAACAAGCCCAACGAGAAACAAATTAGAAAACACAGACTACACGGTTCACCACTCCAGTTGGGCTCTCTTGTTCTCGTCCCCCGTTACCCTTATACAGTCCTTCAGTGAAAGGCCCAACCACGTGTATGGCTGTTCATACTGAGTAGGAGAGAAAGTTAGAGCTATGAAAAAAATTAAAAATTAAAAGAAATTATTCTCTTCATTTAGGAATAAATGGATGTGTGGAGGTAGTTAATATTCTCCGCCTTCATTCCTAATTTGGCCATTTAACATTCGACACTTTATTCTTCTTAAACGACATCTTTAGCTGTCTGTCATCGATCTGGTAATTGGGATGTTTTACGTTCGTTTTTCCTTTGATCTCTTTAATTTCTTATTGGAATGCATGGATGTAAATGGGATGTTTGGCATCAGAATGTTGCATATCATTTAATTCCTTCAGGCTTTATGGTACTTTCAAGTTCTAAGCTATCTTATAGCACTTATGCTGTCGGCCCTTGGCCTAATTGTCATGTACACACAATGTCACAAACCCACATATAAATATTTAAGAAGGAAAAAAAATCGACAGATAAAAAATTGCAGTACTGCAGACAAAAAAAAGGAAAAAATTAGAAGAAATTAATAAACTCAAGAGGTCAATTCTTTCCACACCTGTACATTTAGTTATCTGATCTTGGTTTTGTGTGATTCTGGTTGGCTGAGAGTCATGTATATATTATCAAAAAGTTTTATTCATTATTTCCGCACACTATACACTATACATAATTTTTTTTTCTTACTAAATATATGATGTATGAATAATGAGAAGAACAATTCAATTAGTTTAGAAAGAATAAATTAAAAAAATTAAAAATAAGGGCAATGTGTAGTATATAGAGATGATGAGTACCAAAATTCATATATTATAATATATATATATATATATATATATATATATATATATATATATGTATATGAACTTTAAAAACTAATTAGAGGCAAAAAAAGAAAAAAAGAAAAAAACACAAAAAAAAAGGCTTTATGCTAGGGCAAGGCGATTCCAGATCTCTGCTAGGGCATCTTAGAAGTCTCGACCCATGGCTGCCGCCGGGCCCCCACTGGGCTCGACAGTGACTAGTAAGCCGTGTTCCTTCGTGGAAATGGCCTCCTACTCTCTGGCTCCTTTGCCTGAAGTGGATGTGCCGATTCGAATGCCAAAGCTCATTGATGGTGTACCGTGTGCGATTTTCACGAGAGAGGAGATTGAAAAATCTGCTCAATGCTTTCGGTTTTCTGTAGTGATGAAGTTCCTCCGTCAAAAGCCGTCGTTGGATGAGATACGTGCTTTCATAAAAAATCGCTAGAGTCTAGATAGGTAATAGATTGTGTCGAGTATGAGACGACCCCGAAATGTTTTTCTTCGTTTCTCAAATGAAGGGGATTTCACCAAGACTTTTTCTAGAGAGAACTGTGATGTAGATGCAAAGCATTACAAGATTTTTACATGGGACCCTGACTTATCGGAGGAGGCTGAGCCTTCAATGGTTCCAGGTTGGATAAACCTGCCGGGGCTGCCTCCAAATCTATACCATGAATCCTTTCTACGAAGTTTGGTGTTACCGTTTGGCAAGTATGTTTGTAGGGACAACACCACGAGATGTGCAACGAGAACTGATGGAGCAAGAGTTTGTGTGGAGATGGATACGGTAGTAGATCCGATTCCTGGTTTTTGGATTGGAGATCCTAGGCAGACGTCGTCCAGGTATTAGGAAATTTCTTATGAGAATTTACTGGCTTTTTGCTATGTTTGTCACACACAGGGACATAACTTAAAAACGTGTAAAAGGAAGATTGAGGTAATAAAGAATGGGGATCGGAAAAAACTAGAAGGAAGTAAGGTGTTAACAAAATGGGTCCCCAATACACATGATAAAAATATGGAGGGAAAGATGAATCAAGAAGTAGGAGAAAAAGGTTTAGTAGGGGAGTTGAAAAATACAAAAATGTTGGAAGTAGAGAACAGAGACAAGAATGATGGTAAGATGCTGCAGCCGAAAGAAGTGTTAGATTTTGCTAACAAAGATGATGTCCCATTAGACATAGAGACGTTGATTGTGATCGAAGAGGAGTCGGAAGAACAGGTGCTGGGAACAATATTATTGTAGGACACTTTGTAGGATGGGGCGCCGGCGTTGGATAATTTGGAAAAAGTTGAGGAGATGGCTGTGTTGGAAGAAGGAAACTCAGTGCTAGAAAGGGTCGATGGGGGGTCTATGATGGCTATATCGAATTTCCCATTGGCTCAGAAAGATGTGGCTGATGGGCCTGGTATGTTGAGTGTTAACCATGTCCTTGTATCGTCACTTTCAGAAGGTGAAGAGGAATTGGATGAGGGCTACCTTCAAAAGGATACAAATTTTTTGTCTGACAAAGAAGGCATGGACGGTCAGTCAGGCAAGGATGGGGAGGGCTTACTAAGGAGTTCCAAAAGGGCTAAGAGCAAGCCTTCCCAAATGAACCTATGATAGAGCCTATTTTATTTTGGAACCTTAGGGGTCTTGGGACCTCGAAGAGGAGGTTAGTAAAGTTAGTTCACATGTATAAACCAAAGATAATTGCATTGGAGGAACCGTTTTTGAATGATAGTCAGTTGAGTTGGTTGCAAACTAAGCTTCATATGGTGGATAGTGTCTCTAATGAGGATAGTGGAGGCAAGATTTGGTTACTATGGGTGGCTAGAGTCAAGGTTCAAGTGTTGAACTATTTTGCTCAATCCTTGACGGTTAGACTAGAGGAAAACAATTGTCAGTATATTATCTCCTTTATTTACGCTAAGTGCTGACAACTGGAAAGAAGAGAGTAATGGGATAATCTTCATAGTATTAACTCAGGAAATTTTCAGTGGATGGTTCTTGGGGATTTCAACATAATTTGAATGGATGGAGAACGTAGAGTTGGAAGGCCAAGATCTACTATAGCTATGGCAGAATTTAATTCTCTAATTGAGGACTCTGGCTTAGTGGGGATGAATTATGAAGGTAATATGTTCTCTTGGTGTAATGGGCAGCATGGTCTTGCAAGAAGTTGGGTTCGCTTGGATAGAGTGATGATCAATTCCTCCTTTTTACTGCATTGCTCAGAGGCTTCCATGAAATATTTATCGCAGGCATCCTCAGACCATTCCCCTATGGTTGTGTGGATGGAGCGGGATAATACCAAATATGGGTTCCCAACCTTCAAATATTAGTGGATGTGGGAGACCCATTCGGACTTCCGGAAGTGTGTTACGGACTCATGGGGCTCGCATAGGGGAGGTGTAGGTATGCTCGGTTTAGCTGGGAAATTAAAGGTGTTGAAACAAAGACTTAAAGAATAGAATAAAAAAGTGTTTGGTATTATGACTGAAAATATTAAAAGGCTAGAGGAGCGAGTGATGAGTTTGGAAGAACAGTTGCAAAATGAGTTCAATGAGGAGTTGGAACCAATGTTTTGAATACCGTTTCGGTGACCGTTTCGGTCAAGGCATTGGAACGAGATATTTCGATACCGGTACCGTTTCGGAATAGTCGATATATGAATAAATTATATTCTAAAATAATAGTATATATATGAATAAATTATATATATATGTATATAAATTATAAATAGCCTAGTCTAAATTGAGGGGATCAAAAAATGAGGCTGCAATTTGAAGAAATGAAAAAAAAAAATAAAAAAATGTAAAGGTCGAAATATGTATATAGGCCGAAATTTGATGTATAGGCCGAAATCCGATATATCGGCCGGTACAGGCCGATATACCTGTCGAAACAGGCCGATATGGCATATTTCGGCCGTACCGGCCGGTACGAAACGAAATTTAAAACTTTGGTTGGAACTAGACCTCTTAGTAACAAAAGTGGAGCTGGATACCTGGACGAACAGGGAGGATATTCGGCTTCGTCAACAAGTCAAACAACAATGGCTTCAATCTGGTGAGGCTAATGCTTCTTTCTTTAAGGCTTTACTCTCCAAGCAATATCAAGTAGTGATGGAGATGAATCTGAATGACGGGCAGTGTTTGAAGAGTCCAGAGGAGGTGCACAATGGGGTGGTAGACTATTTTTCAGAATTTTCGATGTCCAAGAATGTTAATCCATTGCTGGATCTTTCTATTTTCTCTTTGCAGGTTATTAATGATAGCGATAACCAAAAACTCAGTGATCTCCCTTTTAAAGAGGCAATCTTCTCCATTCCCTCGGATAGTAGCTCGGGTCCTGACGAATTTGGAGGAAGTTTTTATAAATGTTGTTGGGATATTATCTTAGTGGATGTAATGGAGGCAGTTCATGATTTTTTCCGAGGGTCCCCTATACCAAGAGTGTTCTCGGCTACTTCTCTTGTACTTATTCCAAAGATTGATAATCCCAAGAGCTTCGATAAATTCCACCAGATAAGTTTGTGTTTGGTGTTCTACAAAATTTGTAGTAAAATTATGGTGCGCTGATTTTCCCCACTGTTGTTCAGGTTGATCTCTCGGGATCAAGGAGCCTTCATTCCTGGGTGGAGCATATTTGATAATATTAGTCTGACACAGGAGATGGCACACAATTTACATAAGCCTATTCGAGGAGGTAATGTCATTCTTAAAATAGATATGGCCAAGGCCTATGATAGTATTGAATGAGATTTCTTAATTCATGTTTTGGAGGCAATTGGATTCTCAAATATGGTTTGTGATTTGATTAGAAACTCTACCTCCTCCCCTTGGTTCTTAGTTAGTATGAATAGGATTTCTAAGGGTTTCTTGAAGGCGGGACGGGGTTTGAGATAAGGAAATCCGCTTTCTCCATATCTTTTTATAGTTGTGGAAGAAATATTGTCTAGACTGCTGAAGCGTAATATCGACAAATGTAATATTGGATCTTTTTATCATTCTCGTGGTATTCCCCTTATTTCCCACCTATTATGTGCGGATGACATTGTCATTTTTGCAATGGAAGTAAGGCAACTTTGAAGTGTATCTCGGAAACATTAGAAACTTATGAGAAATGGTCTGGCCAATCCGTTAGTAAAGACAAGTCATCAATCATGTTTTCAAAGCAATTCACCCCTGCAAGATGAAGAGTATGTCTTAGCCTAATGGGTTTCTCTGAAGGAGCTTTGCCTTTTAAATATTTGGGGGTACCCATTTTTTTTGGGAAGCTTAAGGGCATCCATTTTGATGAGAGTTTGTCCAAGATAAGAGATAAAATTGGAGGTTGGAAGGCAAATTTGTTATCCACTGGGGCTAGGGTGTTACTTTTGAAACATGTTCTTGGAATTATGCCCATCCATCTTTTTTCTATATTGCAGGTTCCAAAATCAGTTATAGCTAAACTGAACAGCTTGTTTAGTAATTTTTTTTGGAGCCTTCATGAAGGGAAACCGAAGAAGCTTTGGAGAGCATGGGAGGCAATTTGTCAACCTGAAAAAGAAGGTGGAATTGGGTTGCGTAACTTAAAAGATATCCAAAAGTCTTTGCATATGAAATTTGCTTGGAAACTCTTGACGGAAGACTCCTTATGGTCACAGTATTTTAGAGCCAAATATGTGAAGAATTCTCCTATTTCTCTATTCAATCCTTCCAAAGGGATAAGTTTTTGGAGGATGGACATTGGATGTATCTCGAATATTTTCAAACATATAAAATGGAAAATAAAATTGGGAGAAGTCTTTTTTTGGCATGACAAATGGTTGGAGGAAGGCCCTTTCTTTGAACAACACAATACGATGAGTAACTCCAATTTAAAATTGAAAGAGTTTTTGATTGAGGATAGTTGGCATTTTGACCGTATTGGTCGGCTGGTTGGATCAGATTGTTTGGAGGTGATCAGGAGATCTTTGAGGTGCAACAAAGTTGGGCCAGATGTTCTCATTTGGCTGCTTAACCCAAATGGAAATTCACTACCAAGAGTGCTTGGGACGTAGTTTGGATAAAAATGCCTAGAATTTTGTGCGCTGAATGGGTATGGCATTCTTGTCTTCCTAAATTTATGGCAGTTACTATGTGGAAGGGCCTTAATAATGCCTTGAGTGTGGATGATCGAATTAGAAAGGTTGGGCTTCCTATTGTCTCAAGATGCAATTGTTGTGTACAGGGTGCTTATCAGGATTTGAGTCATGCCCTTGCTGAAGGGGAATTTGCGAGACTTATATGGAGGAAATGTGCTTCACAGATTGGCATGTCGATGAGAGAAGGAGGCTCATGGCGTGAAATCATAGCAGGCTGGTTTAATAGAGCAAAAAAATTGACCAAAATGAGGAATGTGATGGGATTATTACCTTATATTATTACTTGGAGATTGTGGACGAGGAGATGGAAGGCACGAATGGATGGGATTGAAGAATCCGTGGAAAATGTGTGGAGAAGTATAAAATACTGGGTGGCAAAAACTGGTGGAAAATTGAAGGCCGAAAATATATTGACTCGAAGAGATGAAATGATTCTTAACGAACTGGGTATTCCTTCTCAAGCTGGCAGTCGGAAGCACTTGCATGTTGTTCGATGGTGTCATCCATCGGCTGGTAGATATAAAATTAATTCGGATGGCAGTAGTAAAGGCAATCCGGGAGTAGCGGGGGCTGAAGGAGTGATTCGAGACTCTAAGGGGAATCTGGTTACAGCTTTTTTGGTTTTTCTGGGACATGAAAATAGTTCCTTTGCTGAGTTTATGGCTGCATTTCATGGACTAAAAATAGCAAAAGGTATGGATTTGACTCTTATTGATCTTGAACTTGATTATACTATTGTTGTGAATTGGTTGAGAAAATCAGAGATTGGCCTCTGGTACATTGAAGATTACTGGGAGGAGTTAAAAATGATTATGGCCAGTGTGAGTATTCGCATATCCCACGTATTTAGAGAAAAAAAATGCAGCAGTAGATATGTTGGCAAGGCTGGCTTCAAAGGGCTGCACGGCTTCTTGGAATGTTTACGTAGACCTACCTTAGAGGCTTCGGGGTCTTTTAAAAATAGATAAGATGTGTTTTCCATATATTCGTAATGGTTAATGTCTTAGGGGTTCCTCTATATGAACTAATTTTTTGTATTGGGCAGGGGCTTTTGTTTGGTCTATTGTAGACCTGGAACGATGTTGATAGCTTCAGCTTTTTTTTTTGTAACGGTTTTCTCCTACCACAAAAGGGGTTTTCTTGCAATAAACTACAAAGATCCTTTCTTCGGTTTTATATAAAGAGAAAAAATTAGATGCATCAAATTAGTCTTGTATACCAAGTATATATATATATATATATATATATATATACCACGAGAACGATGATTGATGATCAGTACGTAGTACATGAATGCAAACCCCACAAATATTTTTATTCCTTGATCTTTTTGACCCAATCGTTCTATTATTGGATCGAAACAATAAGTATTAACAACGCATCTTTTTTTTAAAAGAAGAAAAAGAAATATCTTCATGGATCCATTTGATTCGCAACATTTTCTTGTCAAAGAGATGTACGATTTGGTCAGGACTCAGAGGAGGAATTTGGGTTGTTGCTAAAGTTGAAAGGAGACCGTCCAACCTTTACACCATTGAAATCTCAAGTGGCATGGCATTATATATTGGCACTTCTTAATAGTAATTTATACCATATAATCAACGGGATGATATATTAATTGAGAATAAAAAGTAAATGAAATATATAAAAAAGGACAAGCAAATGTTAAGCAAAAGCTTCATTTCCAGAGCAATGTTATATATATAGTCTGATTCCATGCATTCTAACAAGTAGATAACCCTAGAACTTTCCTGTGAAAAGACAATATGTAGCCCAGATGACTAATACAAGAGGGGGTGAATTGGATTGTACTTAAAAATCTACAATTATAAATTAAATACACAATATAAAATATAAACAAAATACGAAGGATCAATAAGTATAAAGAGTAAGAGCAACATGAAGCATATTCAGTATTTTAATGAGATTTTGCCCTACTGCCTACGTCATCGTCTCAAGCTACCCTTTGAGAATTTCCAAATTCATTATCCAATTTTCTTCAGGTAGAGATAGAAACTTATTATACTTTTGAGTTGTACTGCTACAAAAAATCTGTGTAGAACACCACTTGTGATCACCTTACACGTGGTGATTCAACGTTTATTCTCTATGTAGAACACATTCTACACATACAAGGATTATATACACCATTTTACTGATATAAGAGCTGATAGTGGGTAAGTTATCAGAAAGAGAAAAACTTCCAACTGGTCCTTTTATTTGTCATCAAATAACAATCCTCTAATAAAGAAATGACACGTATGGGTTCCACTTTATCTCACTTTATCTCCATTATACCTCACCACAGACCAACTTCACGGAATAAAAAAGCACCCCCACCAAATCCTTTACCCCCCTCTTGCAATTGACGGCAGTCTTTACTTATGACGCTCCCCCTGAGTCTTATATGGTTTGTATTGGTTTTGATTTTGTTTTTGGTCTAGTTGGTGGCATGCAGTTGGTGAGTCCTGGGGCATGGCTGGCTGATATGTGCCATGAGAGATATAAAGTTAGAGAGAAGAAGAATTCTAAGAAGGTACTTGATTGGTAGGGGTGTAACCGGTCTGGTCCGGTCCAGTTTTGGATAAAATCTTAGACTGAACTGGTATGACCGGTTTTGTATTTTTCAAAACCGATTACGCACCGATTACCCTCCTAAACCGGTACTTCCGGTTTTACCGGTTTTCGGTCTTGTCCGGTTTTTCGATTTTTTTAAAATGTAAGTTTGACATTTTGTTATTAAAAATATGTTTAAAAAAAAATTATTTTAAAAAAACCTATTATACTTTTATTAATCTATATTAGACTATTAATATAACTACAACTATAGTCTATTTAGACTATTAGTACAAGTTATAAATTTATATATTAGTATAACTATATATTAGTATATATTAGTATTAGTGACAAACTATATATTAGTATAACTATATAATACATGATCAATTATATTTTCATGTTTAAGATTAAAATTTTATTTTATAATAACATTTATCTTATATATAATTATATTAATAGTATATGATCAAACAAATTACAAATGTTCATATTTAAAATTAACATTTTATGTTATATTTTATAAATTATAATATGAAATTATTTCATATATGATATATAATGATATATAAAAATTTCACATATAATTATACATTATATATAAAACTTATATATTAATATATAAAAAATATTTTGTATAATTTTAATTTTGTATAAAACTTATATATAAAATATTATTTTTTATATATTTTTTATCAACCGGTTCGGTCCGGTCCAAAAAATCCTAAATCGAAACCGGACCGGTTCCAACCAGTTTATGAATTATAAGAACCGGTTCCGGACCGGACCGATTCAAAACTGATAAAACTGGTTCGGTCCGATCCGGTTCGGACCGGTTTACCGGTTTTTTGATTTAAATTTACACCCCTATTGATTGGTCATTGTTAATTTAGATATTTTCCAGCATATATTTTTGGTATTTGACATGTTTTGCCCTTTTTTTTGGGTATGCAATGCAGAGATCAAGAGGATTGAAGGCCATGGGGAGTATGGATAGCATGATTTCGCTTGTATTGATCTCTTTCTCAATCTCGCACACACTGGTACTGCTATATATATGGCTTGAATTGGTGATGGTACCCAGCTGCAGCTCCACTTGCCACCGACGTTGTTGTGGATTGATAACTTTTTCTATTTGAAAGATGATGATTATATGTTGCTCTTTCACTCTTAACGTATAGAGAAAATAGTTGAACTAATTCCAAATGGTGTAGGAGATCAACGGAAACAAGAGCAAGAAATGAAAAGAAGATGAAGAAGAGCTTGGGAAAGACTTCCATGGCAAAACAAAATGAAAAACCTGGAATTGGTGAGTTGCAGAGAGGAAATGAAAAGTGGAGTTGGTGAGTTGTAGTGGAGTTATTTTGGTGAAGGAAATATAGTGTAATGAGTTTACTGTAAAGTCTCTACAATTGTTGATGTGGAACAATTTTGTTGTTGCTGTTTATGCCTCAATAGCAGACAGACCACTCAAAAGCAGAACTCTATCAAAAAATACTACCCAATGAGTGGAATAAGTACAATACAACACAAAACTACATCTCTCTCAAAATGAATAAGGGTTAAGGTTTAATACTTAGAGAAAAGAGATTGAAAATTTTGAATGGATGTTGTAAAACTTGCAATTGATATGTATATGCTCTTGTTGTTGTGTTCTTGATTTGAAGATCTCAAATAAGTTATTTATAGGCATATGAGACTTCATGTTTAAATTTAAAAAGATTCACATGTTAAAGACAATATCATTCACTTTTTAAAATTTTTAAATCAAAGTTTTACTTCTCGCAATTGTCAAAGACAACATCATTCAATTTTTAAAATCAAATTTTCTCCTTCTTAAAATTGTCAAGGACAATATCATTTATTTTTTCAAAATTTTCAAATTAAAATTTTACTTTTCGCAATTGTCAAGATAACATCATTCACTTTTCAAAATTTTCAAACCTAATATACTACTTTTTGCATATGACAAAAGGAACACTATTTATTTTTCAAACAAAATCATATATTTTTTGCATATGTCAAAAAAAGCATCAATCACTTTGGAAAAATTTTAAACAAAACAAAACATGTATATGTGAAAGATGACAATTAATTATCTTTCAAATTTTTAAAATTTAAACTTTTAATCATGTCATGTACATGTGAAAGATGAAAATTAATCATCTTTCAAAAATTTAAATTTCAAATTTTTAATGTTTAAATATGTCATGCACATGTGAAAAATATAATTTGATACTTTATGATAAAAGATTAATTTTGAACTTTAATCCAATTTTGAATTTTATCAAGAGATGTACAAAATTACTCTAAGAGCTTCATTTATGAGCTTGTTCCCTTTCTTGCTTATGCTGGGTTCATTGATGTGCTTGGTTTCATTGTATAGACAACTTGCGCTTGAGATTCATTTGTGCTTGAATTCATTTGTTATCATCAAAATCTATATGTAGATATGTAATTATATGAAACTTGAAACGTTGGGTTCAACAATCTCCCCCTTTTTGATGATGACAAATACTTAATAGAACTTTGAAGCCTGTAGTAATACTTAAGCTCCACTGAGAATGTGCGTTAGTTTTTCAAATAATACAAAAACATAATTCCAAGTATATATAATAAGCTTAATAATTCAAGGAATGTTACTTTAAAATAAAGCATTGAGAAGAGCATGTTAATGTTCTGGTCTAAAACTTCTCCCCCGTTTGGCATCATTGAAAAGGAGTTATAGTAACCAATGCCAATGGACTGATAAAAATCGTGTGTTGGTTTTTCACTGAGGAGAGTTGAATAATAGGAGTTGCTTGGATCCCAAAAGACATAGCAAAGCCTAAAGCCATCTTGGGTCCTGACATGAGGGTTTGTATATTTGTCATAATTAGTTGTTGTAAAAGTGTCAGCCGTTGCATGATTTGTTGCACAATTCATGGAGACATGTCTTGCACAATTCATAGAGGATTGTCTTCTGGTTGTAGTCGTTGGTTCTTCACAAGGTAAGTTTCATTATTTCCTTAGTCCTTGAGCCCTGCCCAGGTCCTGAAAAATGCTGTAAAGCTCGAGCTGCCTGCGTTGGCGAAGATAGTGCGACAAAGCCTGAAGTCCTGCCTAGGTTCTACCTGGATTAACTCTATCAAATTTTGCAGAGATTTGAATGCTTTGGATTTCTATTTAAAAAGACTATTTTCACCATTCGAATACTTACAAAACAATTTATCGCATTACTCATTGACTTAATTTTTGTTTATTTAGAATGATAGCATTGCTGAGCAACATTCTTCAAATAATATTCTAGATTTGAATCATGAACCATTTATACCTCAACCACTGATTTTCTCTCCTGAGGCCGTCAACACCATGATAGGAGCAGATATGTATTTTTCTGGTAGGACTGATTCTGAGGTTGTTGCAGGATCAAGAATACTCGGTGCTCAATATGCTGTTTCTATTACGACCATACCTCAGAGGTTACTGGTAAGGGTGAGTGAGGTTGATTAGCTTAACAATCAAATATTTGTGTTACATCAAAGGCTTGTTACTAAAAGTAGAAATAATAAAAGATTAAAACAAGAAAACAAGGAGTTGAAGAAATTTATAGACTAGTACGCTCATGACTTACAACCATGAATAGAGGAGCTGGAACGAGAGAGAGTACAAATACAGAGTCAATATCAGCAGTTAACAGCAGAGGTTCAACATTTACGAGAAAAATAGGGATAGTCTGCAGTTAATCTCGTTGGCTTAGCTATATAAATATGCATCCAGCATATCTTGTAATTTTGACTAAGTAGTTTTGAAGAGCTGATAGTTTGTCTTATTCTCATTTTCATCTCTATAAAATTAGTCTTGACTTTCATCTAATTCGCATCAAATCCTTTTTGCTTTTTGTAATCCACCAGCATTCCCACTCCCTAAGCTTTCCCCTCATTTTTTTTAAATATCTTAACAATTTTCTTCCAACAATCCCCTTGTTCACTATATGGGGTATTTTGCACCTTAGCTACTAGTTATTTCTGCATTTACCATAGGTGCCATGATCAGCATGAGAATGATCTGACTAATAAGCCAGATGATGATTCCATTTATGAACTTGTCAGTCTCGAAATTCGATACTCATTATCCATTGTCGCGTTTTCTTGACAGTTGCAGTCCAGAACTCGTGAGGTTGAAAATCTTAACGAGAAGATTTATGAACTTTAACAACTTGTTCACAAGTCTAACAAAAAATAGAAAACTTAAAGCAGGATAATAATGATTTAAAATTCTTGTCTCTTAATTTCGACTGCCTACTTCTTTAGATAAGGATAACATATTAATATATGAAGAACAAGAGCGTTTGAAAAATGAGGCTTAAAGTCTCAAATTTTTGTAAGTCGTTTGAGATGATAAAATAAAAATGGTTAGCAGATATTCATGTCATGCATAATTCCTATTTCTCTTCTAATCTTGCATAATCTATATTCTGGAAGAGGTTTTGTGAAAATATATGTCAATTGATCATGTGTGCTTCTAGTACAATATCGCCCTTCTATACATGATCTTGAAGAAAATGATATCTAATATGTATTTGAGTGATTGATTAGATTGAAAGAAGTGTGCTTAAGATACCATTACCCTAAGTCAATTGTACCAACAATATATCTAAGAATGCGCTTAACTGCAATCAAATGAGATTCTTTTACAGATGATTGAAAACATGCACATAAGCATACACTGAACATAATATCTGGTCTACTGGCTGTCAAATATAATAGACTACCAATCATACATCGATATATCTTCGAGTCAATTGGCTTACCATTTTTGTCTTTATCAAGTTTGGTGGATGGGCTCATTAGTGTTCCAATTTTCTTTGCACTTACCATCTCAAACTTTTTGATATATTTTGACTGATTAATAAATGTTCCACTTTTTATTTTCTTGATTTGTAATCCAAGAAAAAAGTTAAGTTCTCCCATCATTCTCATTTCAAATTCTTCTTGCATACTCTTAGCAAAAACTTGACACATATTTTTATTAGTAGTAACAAATATTATATTATCCACATAAATATGAATCAAAAGAATATCATCATTTTCGTGTTTAATGAAAATGATTGTGTAAATTTTTCCTCTTGAAAAACTTTTTTCAAAAAAGCAACCATTGAGTCTCTCATATCAAACTCTAGGGACTTGTTTGAGTTCATATAGTATTCTTGTGAGCTTGAAAACATAATTTGAAAAAATATATTTTTCAAAACCTGGAGGTTGCTCAATATATACCTATTCAATATAAAAAAGCACTTTTAACATTCATTTAAAAAAGTTTGAAATCTTTATGACAAGCATAAACAAGTAGCATTCGAATAGCTTCTAATCTTGCGAC
This sequence comes from Cyclocarya paliurus, assembly GCA_029856935.1. Classification (NCBI taxonomy): domain Eukaryota; kingdom Viridiplantae; phylum Streptophyta; class Magnoliopsida; order Fagales; family Juglandaceae; genus Cyclocarya; species Cyclocarya paliurus. The sequence continues at coordinate 1,752,176 of JARVXP010000207.1, read as the reverse complement.
TAGTGCATATGTCTCATCATAATCGATTCATTCTTTTTGATTGAAACATTGGGCTATAAGTTGAGCATTGTTTCTATTGATGACTCCGGACTCATCTTTTTTATTTCTAAAAATCCATTTTGTTCCAATAATTGTATAATTTTTGGGTCTAGGAACAAGTGTCTAAACATTATTTCTTTCAAATTGATTTAGCTCTTTTTGCATAGCTAAAATCCAAGATTCATCAAGAAGTATTTCATCAATATTTTTGGATTTAAACTGAGATAGAAAAGCAATATGATTGCAAATATTTCTAAGAGATGATCGAATACTTACACCTCGTGAAGGTTCTCATAGAATTTGTTTCGTTGGATGATCTTTCACAAGTTTTCACTGTTTGGTTGCATCTTGCATTAAGTTTTGATGATCTTTCTTGATGTCTCTAAATGTCACGTGTCTTGAACATCCACTTATCTAAAAACCATTTGCTTTCGCTTATGGAGGACTTCATGCATACCTATAAAAACAATTAAAATGGTTTTTCTTAGTACTCAAGTTCTTTGGGTCCTTCATTTATTAGTATTAGAAAAAATAAGATATTTAGATACTCATATGACCCTAATAGTCATTGTATGTTTTCTTCTAATAGGACAAGCATAATAATTATGACAATTTCTATTACAAAAATTACAGATAACATGTGACATATATGAAGAACTTGAGTGATTATTATAATATCTTTCTTTGAAAAATTTTCTTTTGTCAAAAAAATTTTGAATACTGGATTTTGATTTAGAAGGATTATTAAAGAAGTTTTTATACTTTGTATTTTTGTTTTGACATGTATCCCAAGCCTGCCTTGTCAAAAATACATCTTTTACTACTAAGAAGTTTTTCAAAATTTCTTTTTCCGTTTGTAAAATTTTCAACAATCTTTTCTAAATTAGTTACTTTCTTTTTTAACTCATGATTGTCATCTTTCGAAATGATGTTTTCTTTTCTTAAATATCAATTTTGTTTGTTAAAGAAGAATTTTTCTTTTTCAAAGTAATATATTTGATATCCAATTTCTCAAGTTTATTATATACCTCTTATAAGATATCTTGCAATTCTTCTTATGAAGGATTTTCAATATTGTCAAGATTTGTTACCTCAATGTCGTCTTTATCAATAAGACAAAGATTTGCAAATTCTCCATTACTTGCTTTGTTGTTTGAGTTGCTCGAATCATCATCCCATGTAGTTTTCATTGTTTTCACTTTCACTTTGTTATCACTTTCCTCATCTTCATCACTTTCGCTTTCATGATGAACAACTTTAAGTGCCAAGCTCTTCTTTGGCTTTCCTTCTTCTTCTCCTCTTTTCAATGTGTACTTATGGGTGGTAAGTGACCCGATGAGTTCATTTATTTCAAGTTTCTTGAGATCTCTAATTTCAAGAATCATCGTCACTTTTGATTCCCAACATTTTGACAGAGAGTTAAGAAGTTTTCTTACTATCTCCACATTGGAATAGATTTTGCTGAGAGCTGTCAAGATATTTATGATGTTAGTAAAACGAATTTACATATTAGAAATAGATTCATCATCATTCATTTTAAACATTTCATATTTATGAGTAAGAATATGAATTTTTGATTCCTTGACTTGCAAAGTTCCTTCCTAAGTAACTTTCAAGTTATCCCGAATTTTCTTTGCTATCTTGCAAGTCATTATTCTATTGAATTTATTCCCATCGAGAACATTATATAGGAGATTTATAGCCGTTGAATTCAATATTATATTTCTATCGTCTTCACGATCAAACTCTGCTTCTTCCTTTTTGACCTTTTCTCCATAAACAATTTTTATTGGAATATAAGGTTCATTTATAATGTATCTCCAAATTTCTCGACCTTGATACTAAAGGAAATTTCTCATTCTAGTTTTCCAGAATGTGTAATTGTCTCCATAAAATATTGGAGGCCGACTACTAGATTGACCTTCACCAAATGTAGTTACAATATTAGTCATAAGATTTTAACTCAAAAGATAGTTAATCTTATAAAAAGAGCCATTTCTCTGATATCACTTGTTACTGATCATAGGCAGCACCTATGTCACCTAACAAATGTATCTACCAGACTAGCCAGCCACCGTTAACACCGCTGCACCGTCACCCATAGTCAGAGGGTCTTGCTTCGGTGACACAGCCACAAACGAGAGTTTCCATGAGTGATCTGCCTGTATGAATAACACAGGTCAACTAACTCTGATACCACTTGTTGCGCAGATGACTAACACAAGAGGGGGTGAATTGGGTTGTATTTACAAATCTAAAATTATAAATTAAATACACAATATAAAATATGAAGTATCAGTAAATATAAAGAGTAAGGATAAGAGGAAGCAAATTCAGTATTTAACGAGGTTTAGCCCCACTACCTACGTCCTCGTCTCAAGCTACTCCATGATGATTCCCAAATTCACTATCCAATCTCTTTCAGGTGGAGATATACATCTATTATACCATTGAGCAGTACAGCTACAAAGAATCCTTGTAAAACACCCTATATACTTGCAATCACCTTACACGTGGTGATTCAACGCCTGTTCCCTTTTATTGATACAAGAGTTGATAATGGGTATATCAGAAAACACTCATCAATGAGTGGAATAAGAACAATACAGCACAAAACATCTCTCTCAAAATGAACAAGGGTTAAGGCTCAATGCTTAGGGATGAGAAATTGATAGCTTTGAATGGATATTGTAAAACTTGCAATTGATATGTATATCCTCTTGTTGTTGTGTTCTTGATTTGAAGATCTCAAATAAACTATTTATAGGCATATGAGACTTCATTTTCAAATTTAAAAAGATTTACTTGTCAAAAGACAACATCATTTACTTTTCAAAAATTTCAAATCAAAATTTTACTTTTTGCAATTGTCAAAGATAACATCATTCACTTTTCAAAATCAAAATTTCTCATTTTTAAAATTGTCAAAGACAACATCATTCACATTTCAAAATTTTCAAACCTAATCTATTAGTTTTTGCATATGATAAAAAGAACACTATTTACTTTTCAAAATTTTCAAACAAAATCATCTATCTTTTGCATATGCCAAAAAGTGTATTAACCACTTTTGAAAAGTTTCAAACAAAATATGCACATGTGAAAGATGACAATCAATCATCTTTCAAATTTTTAAAATTCAAATTTTTAATCATGTCATGCACATGTAAAAGATGACAAGCAGTCATTTTTCAAAACTTCAAATTTTAAACTTTTAATTTTTAAATATATCATGCATATGTGAAAAGTGTAATTTGATTCTTTATGATAAAAAATTAATTTTGAGTCTTAATCCAATTTTGAATCTTATTAAAAGATGTACAAAATTACTCTAAGAGTTTCATTTGTGAGTTTGTTCCCTTTCTTGCTCATACTGAGTTCATTGATGTGCTTAACTTCATTGTGTAGATAACTTGAGCTTGAGATTTCTCTATACTTGAATTCTTTTGTTATCATCAAAATCCATATGTAGATATGTAATTATATGAAACTTGAAACTTTAGGCTCAACATGATATATTGCATTTTGCCAAAAAGTCCCTTTGTTAATGAGGTACAGGGTATTTATACTAGAAGAAAAATAATTAAATGTAAAAATACAAGTAAATATAAAATACATGAGATTATGTACAACTGACACGTGTGAAAATATAATACAATTTGCTTGATACACCCCTTCAAGATGGAGAGTAAATGGAATGACCTCCCATCTTGGTGACGTGTTGAAATTACTAACATTCAAGAGCTTTGGTAAGAACATCAACAAGTTAATGTTTGGAAGCAAGGTGAAAAGTCTTGATTACTCCAGCTTGAATCTTGGGACCATGTGTGGTAGTTATCGTCAACCAGAATTTGTGTAACAAGAAGAATACTAGGATTATCACTTGGATGAAAGAAGAAAGCGCTGGTATTATCATCATGAAGATTCTGTTGAGGCGTGCCATGGAAAATAAAGAACATATGATACCATAACAAGTAGAGAAACCCTAAAGTTTCCGGTGAAAAGACGATATATTACAATTTGCCAAAAAGTCCATCTGTTAATGAGGGAGTATTTATACTAGAAGCAATATAATTAAATGTAAAAATACAAGTAAACATAAAATACATGAGACTATGTACAACTAACATGTGTGAAAATATAATACAATATGCTTGATACATTCAGATTTACAATCTGAAAAATTCGTCTACGCACAGCCATATATAATGAACTTATATATATATGTATGTATGCTAGTCATAGTGATGGGGCCGAAATCGTGGCTGTTCATACTTCATTATACCCATTATTGTTCCCTTGAAGAATAGCCAATCGCTTGATGCTGATTGTCTCTTATGGAAATGATCGTCCATATATAAGATATTAGTGGCAAACGTCATTGTTGCCATATATATGTGTGTGTGGATTCCATATGTAGTGGAGCCATTTTACAACAAAACAATGAACAAAATACATGACATCTTCTAGGAAAAAGAGAGAAAATTAAGGATGTGTTTGGGACATAATGAATTGTTTGATTGTAATATTTGGGTCCAACTTCAACATGTATCACTCATTTCAAACGGGACACATATCCTCATTCAAAGGTACCCAATCCAATTCTATTTTTTTCCAATCTAATGTGAGGATATACAATAGAAAAAAAGAAACTCAATCTGAATGCAATGGTATAAATCCCATCTCCTCTCTGCTTTTTGGGTTAGGGCATGCTCTCTATATATATGAAAGTTGGGGGGACATTTTGCAATTCCGTTGCTAGCCCAAATATGACATATTCAACCATATATATGTAGTCCATTGGCTGGGAAAAAAATGAGCCCAATTCCAAACCGTACGAATCGTGCAGGCTCCATGAACTGAAATTATCTCATTTTCATCCCATTATATAAGATATGACATATTTATTACTATTGGATCATTGCCACATATTACATAATAAGATCATGAAAGTAAGATAAAATTGTGGTGTATAACATTACTCATAATTAAAGGACCTGTAACTTGTGAACTAAAAGGTTAACGAGCGGTGTATCCAACTAATTCTTGAATTTATGGGGTAGGGACGTAGGCGTTGGAGGAGTTGGAAACTTGTTGCTAACTTGCTCTCACCATTAAATGATTCATTTTTAAGCATGTGCTAGATGACTTTCAAAACCCCAAACGTCGCTCTTTAATCTCTATTCATGTCGTTTGGAGACAAAGCAGGGGAGCGGTCACCATCGTTTTCTCAAAAAAAAAAAAAAATGTTTTGTTTTTTGGTTTTGATGATAGAAAAACTTAGGAGTAGTGGTATTTTTCAAAATTCAAGTGAGGAGACCCCTGTTGATGTGTCTTCTACGTGATGACATTCCATGGTGCAATTATCTATTAAGTATAGTATTAAAGCATGTATAAATGGGCCGTCTGGTGCTTTGTGTACCGTCCAATTCAGCGGCAACACATTTTATTTCACTTGTATCTTAAAAAAAAAGGTAATTTTGAGCTGAATAGCAGGATATAATGTCAAGTTGGTCCATAACCACTTCATAACCTCTAAGAGAAGGGGAAGAGGTTCCCACTATAGGTACCATTTTCTTACAATTTACAATAGAAACAATGAACAAATTAGCGCGTATATACATAACATCTTCAAGGAAAAAGAGAGAAAATTAAGAACGTGAATATTGGGACGTAGTGGGGACGTAATGAATTGTTTGATTGTAGTATTTGGTTCCAACTTCAACATGTATCACTCATTTCTAAGCCAAACAAAAGGGACACATATCCTCATTGAAAGGTACCCAATCCAATTCTATTTTTTTTCCCGATCTAATGCGAGGATATAAATAGAAAAAAGGATCAGGCCATAGATCAGAAGGGAACATTTAATGAAGTGCGATGCAGTTTGGAGTTCTGTTCTGTCTAAACGTTGGAGAACATTATTGGTTATTATTACTCCCCATGGCACTCGACATATTAAACTTATTACAAGGGGTATCAACATTTCATCGAACACTTTTTTACACTGGCAGATACTCTTATTTTGAACTACTCAAGGATCTCTTAATGTTTCCTCGCGCGCTCTTTCAAAACTAGTTTTCGGCTATTTTGGAGTCCCATGCCATTGAATAATGTTATTTTGCTTTTCCATTATAATGTAATTTCCCGCGTCCCAAACTTGGTTGAACTTAGGCTTGTTTTTCTTGTACTCCAGCATTTGTGCGTACTCAGTCGCTTGCTTATAATTAAAAAATTAGATCAGATAATAGGCTGCTAGCTTGCTATCTAGATCGTCAATCCACGCCGACCACTTGATGATCATGAGTTGAGTAGATCGACCGATCGAGTCTTCCGATCTTATTTATCTTAATGTGCAGAAATCGGAACAAAGAAAAAAACAATCTTACATAGAGTTATATATATAAATATCAGGTACGATTTATCTCATACGATCGACAAGCTGTCATTTTTATTTTGAGTATGGGTCACGATCGAGACAGGCTGTCTTGGATAATGATCGCCTTTTGTCTTCAATTTTTTCGGAGTTGGAAAAATCGACCACTCGACTTTGGTTCTTCACTAGACTAGTAATAGTACTGATGTTCATGTTCGTGTAGACCTTTCAACTACTCTGATCATGACTGCCCTACAAATTAAACTTATCTAGATCAACGTATAACGTTGCCACTAATGGAACCGTGAACGATCTAAACTATCCTGCATTTGCTATATCCACGCCGCCCTTGAGATCCATCAATCGTGTTTCCAATCGGATTGTCACCAATGTTGGATCCCCGACGTCTACGTATAAAGCTATTTTGAACTCCCCACTTGGACTTACAATCAAAGTAACTCCTAGCATTCTATCTTTCACATCTCTTGGACAAAAGCTACCGTTTACGCTCACGATCGAAGGAACTATAGATAAGTTTACTCTGCTTCTTTAACGTGGGATGACGGTACGTTCCAAGTGAGGAGCCCCACTGCTGTGTTTGCACCCTGATGAAGCGCTGGAAAAATCGCTTCTAAGACTTTGCTCCAGTTATAGAGGGCATTGATCTGGTGTACGAAATAAAGATTCTATCTTGCAATTAAATGTTCTACTGCACTTCGTTATTTAGACATGGAAAAAAAATAAGTAAATCATCCTGTGTATGGTTGGTTATTGAAAATTAATTTATAATCTTTTTGGGTTCCAACATGGAAAAAAACTCGCGGAGAACGTTTGCTAGACTTTGAGCCCACACGACGTTTCCAAAGTGGACTCGTAGCATTTGCAATCACGAAAAAAAAAAAAAAATTCCTAATATGACGAAATATCCAGTGGCAGTGTCACGAATAATGCTTGGCTTCGACGATCTCACCGATTTTTTTTTTTTTTTATTATTAGTTAAGAAAGTATTTTTTAATAACTTTATAATTTTTATTAATGAAAAAAATGTTTGAAAAAAAATTAAAAACAAAAAGAAAAAAAATTACCTTCTCGATGGACACTTTTGGTGGAGAGTGCCGGTGGACCTGCTAGCAGAATTCTAAGGGTTTATTTGGAAAAAATTTTCATTTCAAAAATCTCATTTCATCTCTTCTCCTTTCCAAACCTCACGTGAGTGGAAGCTGAAGCTAATAATTGGCTCGAGTGTCTTTAGGGTGATTGGTTTAGCAAAAGGCAACGACTTGAAGGAGATTTAATGATCAGTGCCCGTCTTCCTTGATTTTAAATCTGACATTGGACGGTCAGACCCATATACTGTAAGAAATCCAAAAATGAACAAAATTTATGGTGAAGATCCCGTGGGGAGGCTTGGATTATTCCTTTTGAATTTTGCGTTTATACCCACCCAAAAGACTTTGGGTAGATGTGGAAATTTAACTGATTTTCAAGTAGGTTAAAATATGAGAAAGAAATCAATCATGGTGCCATTATTAGCACATGGGCCAGTTGGATAGTCATCCCTGAGTGCAGCTCAGAATTAATTTGCATATAAATTTGGACAGAAGGTGGATGCCTGGAAGGAGACTTGGGATATTTTCTCAAATACTATTCGGAGGTACGTGATTCTCTTTTGTAATGTCATCATCAGGTGGAGAAGACAAGAGATAGCGGTGCAGCCTGTTTCCCCCTCACATGGTTGGTCGAGTGGGGTTAAATCCTGTCAATTTCGAAGAAAAAAGCATATTTTAGCTTTCAGGTATTATGCAAATTTTATGACCATCTATAAATCAGCTGGCATAAAAGCATCTCAATGGATTAGTCAAAGTTAATTAAGGACATTTTTTTATAAATATAAGAAAAATTTGATTTTTAACTATTTCATTCACATAAGTCTCCATATTGGAATATCTATTTTTTCGTTATATAACAATAAAATAATATAAAATGAATTTAATTTTGGCTATTCACATCAAATCTCCACATTAGATTATTTATTTATTCATTATATAGTAATGAGTAATTAATAATTTTAAAAATATTTATTTTTTTAATTATTAATTTATTTTATTTTATCATATTTTACTATTCTACCTATTATATATTAATTAGTAATCATATTTTAATTAAATTATGGGTTAAAATTATATTTTCAATTGTCATTTAATACTAATAACCACAAATGTCTAATTAAACTCATCTAAAATTCTATATAAATGTCTTAATTACAAATCAATCCAATATTTTACTCTTACTCCTAGTAAATTACTTTTCTAAGTACCTGTAATTTATTAACCAAGTTGACAAATAATAACCACCTCGTATGAACATCACTTTTCTAAATGCCTATAATTTTTAAGGCTTTTGAACATCATTTCCACATTTATATAAATACTAAGTGAAAGTAGCGTGCCATGCACGTTTGTTTAGTTTATATTTAATTTTTTGTTGTTAAAAATTAATTTTTTTTATTAAGAAAGACGTTTTTGGTTAATTAAATAACGATGTAATGTTATTTATAAATAATTAGTGATATATTAATGTTTATGTTTATGTTTTTAGTTGTAAATCTATGCATGAATGTAGTATTTACTACAAACTCAGATACTTTGTGTACTGCAAATCATTGACCAAGATAATTGATAGGTTTGGAGGATGAGATGAGAATTTTGTATTTTTTTTTAAAATTTAAAATATTGTTTTTTAGTTTTAAAATTTGAAAAAATTGAATTGAGATTTGAAAAAGTTGTATTGGGATTTGAAAAAGTTGAATTGTTTATTATATTTTGTATGGAGATTTGAAAAATGTGTAATGATAAGATGAGATGAGATGAGAATTTTGTATTTTGTTTTGTGTCTCAAACCTGTCCTAAAGTGAATGTATGCGAGTACAAATATATGTATACATATATAAACAACCTGCTATTTATTCTTACGCCAGCAATATTAAAAGGAAGCTTATAAAGCAATATTCCTCTTTCTCCTCTCCTCTAATTAGGTGTTTTCTCTACTATATTTCCTTGGATGCACAGTTGTATGCTAGAAAATTCTTACTTGCCAAAAAACTATATAAATAAAATAACTACTAGTGCTTTGTTTTGAGGGTCCAAAATAGAGGAAGCCAAACTCGATCGGTGGAGAAACGTGGTGGTAGTCACGTGGTGATCGCGCAGCGCATGTGTGGAGGCCGTGAGATTTTAGGGATGAAGGTTGATGGGTTTTAATTGCTGTGTGGGAACTTTAGGGATGAAGGCTAATGGGTTTTAATTGCGATGTCATATGGAGGCATTGTTGCACTTGAACGTATGGGAAGATAAAACGGCATGAGAAGGGACGATAATAAATGGGGTTATGTGGGAATATCTTTACATACACGGACGGATTAGTCGAATGGGGTTAACTTTAACGGAAAACAACAAAAAACTGTTAAACCAACAATTTCTGTTAGATAGCCACTTTATATATATAAAAATAAAGATATATATATATCTTACTGTAGACAACATATTACTTGCTCTGTTTAGTACTAATGCTGCTTGCAACATTAAATTAGCACAAAATCAGACCTTGGTGGCACATTAAATTAGCACAAGATTCATTTTTCTTACATAAATCACTAACTCCAATTAATATATCAATGCATGAACCCATCCCCCCAACATTTGAACCCATTTACATGAACCCAGTCATTATGATAAAATATGTGATAGAAAGAAATGAAGAGAGAAATAATTGATAAAATATATATTTGGTGCATGTACAGTAATCTTCAAATTTGGAAATTCTTTTGAAAGTAACTGTATTTCAGTACTTTGGTTAATGTGAGGAAAAACAGCAAATGCGTGACACTCGGCTTGTAGTACTATTCATCTGGGTTTTGCCCAAGAACCCGGGTTTCAAACCCTGGTTGAAACCCAGATTGAAACTGGTTTTTAAAAATCTGGAACCCGGATGCACATGGGTTTTTTTTTTTTTAAGCAAAGCCTACATATTATGAATATTTTTTTATAAAAAAATGTTAATGCAGCATTCAAACTCTATTTGTTTAATTTTTTAAATTAAAGCTTACATGTTCCTTGACTACCAATAAGCTTTTTTCCTGAGAAAGCCATGTAGTGTCATGTGAGCTCTGAAAGTTTCTAGGTGCTTAAGGGGGTTCCTTCCTCAGTCATACATCTCTATAGCGGGGACTCTAAACTTTGGTGGCAAAGGAACCGCCATTACTTCTTCAGTATAGGGTAGACCTGTGCTTGTGAGCAATTAGTCCACTGTTGACGACGTACCCACTTTCCTTATTATTTTCTCGTATTTTCCTTTGAGGTTGTGGAGTTCGTCCTGCATGTATTTCTGCTCCTCTTACTTGTTAGGTCCCGCTTGTGTGTTTCGGGATCCCATGTGCTCAGGTCACTGGATCTCACCCCGCCATCTTGTTTCCGTTGGGGTTTTTTGAGCTCGTCGTTTCTTTGCGGAGTATCTGTACTTCGCCGGTTAGTTTCATCACCCACTTTTTCATGGTTTTCAGCCTTGTTTCCATGGTGTCTCCCATGTTTCTTCTGAGTTGTTAGGAACGGGTTGTCACAGGCATAATAAGGATACGCAAGATCTATTATGATCCCACAGATGGTGCCACTGTTAACGTTGTGTTTTGCACACCTTTGGGCCAAACTCCAACAATTCAAGTCTTTGAAAATGGGCCATGCACAAGGTAGAAAAGACTGCAGCTTTGAGAGGATGGTCTTGGGGCCGGATAACCTCCGATGCCAAAGTTAGTAAATATTTTTGGAGTGTAGTAAATAGGTAAGAGAGTCCAGAATCAGAGAGTATTCTTGTACCTAAGATTTGCTATTTATATTACAGATCTAAGGAGCAGATCGTGCCTGCTTTCATGAAATTTGGGTTCCTCGTACTGTTCCTTTTATCAGAGTCTTTAAATGTGGTGTGGCTTTGTGTCGACGTTATTAATGTGGCATGTTATCTGGGTGGCGGAACCATAAATGCGATGTGGTTCTCCAACCTCCTCCTCTCAGTTTGCCTTCCCTCTGGTCCGTTCATACCATCTCTATTAGTAGATCAACGCTTCTACGTATATCACGCTTGCTGTGTGGGCAGACACTCAAGGACTGAACACTACTTGAGGGGTCTTCAGATTTACGAATCTCATCCCCTACAGCACCATCCCTCCTACGGGTCATATACAGAGGAGCCTCCCTTGGGCCGGATTCATGGCTTTCTACCCTTGGTCGGGCTTGATAGGGTCTCTTGGACTTTGAGGGGAAAATCTCCTTACAGGGATGCATATCCTCATTCAAAGCTACTCAATTCAATTCTATTTTTTTTCCGATCTAATGCGAGGATATACGAAAAAAGGATCAGGCCATAGATCAGAAGGGAACATTTAATGAAGTGCGATGCAGTTTGGAGTTTTGTTCTGTCTAAACGTTGGAGAATATTATTGGTTTTGATTACTCCCCATGGCACTCGGCATATTAAACTTATTACAAGGGGTATCAACATTTTATCGAACACTTCTTACACAGGCAGATACTCTTATTTTGAACTACTCAAGGATCTCTTAATGCTTCCTCGCGCGCGCTTTCAAAACTATTTTTCGGCTATTTTGGAGTCCCATGCCATTGAATAATGTTATTTTGCTTTTCCATTTTTTTCCAATATAATGTAACTTCATGCGTCCCAAACTTGGCTGAACTTAGGCTTGTTTTTCTTGTACTCCAGTGTTTGTACGTACTTAATCGCTTGCTTATAATTAAAAAATTAGATCAGATAATAGGCTGCTAGCTTGCTAGCTAGATCGTCAATCCACGCCGACCACTTGATGATCATGAGTTGAGTAGATCGACCGATCGACTCTTCCAATCTTATATAGAGTTATATAAATATCAGGTACGATTTATCTCATACGACAAGCTGTCATTTTTATTTTGTGTCTGGGCCACGAGGCAGGCTGTCTTGGATAATGATGGATCGTCTTTTGTCTTCAATTTTCGGAGTCGGAAAAATCAACCAGTACTCGACTTTGGTTCTTGACTAGTAGTACTGATGACCATGTTCGTGTAGACTTTTCCACTACACTGATCAGTACTGCCCTAAAAATTAAACTTATCTAGATCAACGTACCAGCTTTCATGTTTTGTTCGAACGGTTGGATGAGTTTATATATAGGCTAAAACGTACGTACACGCTATCTAGCCAAGTTCATAGCTGAGTCTGAACCTCCAATTAATGGCAAGCAAAACTTCTAGACTTTCATGGCTTCTCCTCCTCAGCCTCGCGACCATTCTCGTTGTTGGTCACTCAGCTTCACAGAATGACCGAAAGGTAAACATGATTAATTATCTACACACACAAATATGGCTGATATTAGCTTATATATATATATATATGTTTTCAACGGAAGCGAGCTCAGTTATTACCGTTTAAATTCCGGCCAAATATCGATAAAAGATACTCATGTACATGCATGGATGCTGCAGGCTTATATCGTCTATATGGGAGAAAGGCGGCAGGACGAGGTTTCCACATCATCCCTTCACACGAGCATGCTACAAGAAGTCATTGACAGGTGATAAAAAGCAGTACAACGGCACATTTAGATATTAGAGCATTAGCATTGGTTTCTATATATATATATGTTAAATCATATTTTTTGGATATTAATTTTGTATATCAATAAAAACTCTCATATTGGATTTTGTATATTTGAGTTTATTATTTATTTTTTTCTTAAAATTATTTATATATATTTTATAATTAGCACCCACTACTTACATTTGGCATTAATAATACAAATATAATAATAAAATATAATTTTTTATATATTATATTAAAAATATTATAAAATGATAAAAAAATATAATATATTATAATAATGAAATGAAGATGAAGGGTGAATGCTCTCTTATGTTGTTGGAGGAGGAAGAAGAGGAAAGGGTTATGAGAGAGAGAGCGGAAAGAGAGGGAAAAAATTAATAAAATAATATTTGAAGAGTGAATAGTATATCTTTAAAGATGTTGAAATACTGTATATAACTATGTAAAATTATAGAGATCCATAATTCAATGCAGTCAAATTAAGGTAATATTATGCAAATATATCTTTGCATTTGCATATGGAGATACTAATGCCAATGCTCTAGGTGCTATATAATGCTTGAAATTCTTGTGATCATTACGACAATGGAATATATATTTTCTTTTTTTTATAAGCCAACAGTTAAGTGTCATTTGGAAAGTGAGTTGAGATAACATGAGTTAACATGAAAGTTGAATAAAATATCATTAGAATATTATTTTTTAATAATAATATTATTATTTGAGATTTAAAAAAGTTGAATTGTTTATTATATTTTGTGTAAAAATTTAAAAAAATTATAATGATGGAATGGGATGAGATGAAACAATTTCATCATTCAAACGAGGCCTTAAACAACCTTTATTTATAGGAGAGAAACGATTTGCAGCAACCGTATTAAAAAATTTACGAAATTATCTATTAAAATATTAATTTATACTAATTTTTAAATTTTATTTAATTTTAATGGATTTTAAATTAAAAAATAATAAAATTTTAATAGAGGTAACTTACATTGTTATGTATCTCAAGTTCTTTAATTCGTTTTATTTGGTAAAACTATACTTTGAAATAGTTTCGTCTATATCCAGTGAAAAAAAAATCAAATTAGACATAAAGAAGTACGAAATCTACTCATTATTTGTTACAATTAATCATGTCCATTTATTTTCTTAACACGATACGTACATATATCCAGCGATCGAAACTCTTCTTGAACGCACTCTATATTTTTTATCACCACTTTGCCCCTATTTTAGATAATTATAAATGATCTTATATATAGTGGGGGGTTGTCCGTGCCATATAAAAAATGTTTAATGACATACTACTATTGCTGAAGGAACTATCTTCAAAATAATTCAACTTCGAATTTTTATGATACAAAATTAGTCGCATTAATCATATACATGACGGTGATTGAATGTACAAGCTGTGTTGTGTATATTTTTTGAAATAAAATAAATTAATATGAAATTTATTTTAAAAAATTTATTTTTTAATTATAGATCTCATTTTATATATAAAAGTATGCAATGTTTGCACAATCCATAGATCTAGTATTATTCTTTTCAATTTTATGACCAAAGGAGATCAAGAAATTAATCGCATCAAAGCTATTCGATCGGATCGGAAATGCGTCTAGGGCTTTAACTTGTCAAATTTATATACTTGGATTCAGCAATACTGGACCGGAATCTCTACTTTATAGCTACAAGAGGAGTTTCAATGGATTTGCAGCGAAGCTAACCGAGGAAGAAGCTCAAAAAATGGCTGGTCTGCGAGCTTCATCTCTCTCTCTCTCCATGTTCTATATCATGCATGCACAAATATTAAATACAGTAAAACGCGCGTTATGACAATGAACACGTAGGAATGGGAGGCGTAGTGTCCGTCTTCCCCAACAAACAGCAAAAGCTCGATACAACAAGGTCATGGGACTTCCTTGGCTTCGCGCAGCAAGTCGAAAGAACAACTGTCGAAAGCGATATCATTATTGGAGTTCTTGACAGTGGAATCTGGCCCGAGTCTGATAGCTTTAGCGACAGAGGATTTGGTCCGCCGCCTAGCAAATGGAGAGGCACCTGCCGAGCCTCAACCAACTTTACTTGCAACAAGTATATCTTTTTACAACCACTTTTTTGTTTTTTTTTTGCCTATACGTACGTACACATGACGCATATATATAGGAAGAGTCAGTCAAAGAGCACCATTTACAATTAATGGCGTTGTCGCTTGGGCAGTAAAATCATAGGAGCACAATATTACCGTAGCGATGGAGATGTTTCCGGAAATGACATTAGATCTCCTCGAGATTCAGACGGCCACGGGACACATACCGCATCCATAGCAGCTGGGAACGTAGTTAACATGGCGAGCGTACAGGGGCTTGGCTCGGGAACAGCACGAGGAGGGGTTCCATCAGCACGCATTGCTGTGTACAAAATATGTTGGCTTGATGGCTGTAGTTATGCTGACATTCTTGCAGCTTTTGATGATGCTATTGCTGATGGCGTCGACCTAATATCTATTTCAGTCGGTGGAACTGCTGATAGCTATTTTACAAATTCAATTGCCATCGGTGCCTTTCATGCTATGAGAAATGGAATATTGACATCAAACTCAGCTGGTAACAGGGGTCCAGGTCTAGCAACCCTCACAAACATTTCGCCCTGGTCTCTTTCCGTGGCTGCAAGCGCCATAGATCGAAAGTTCTTCACTGAGGTCCAATTGGGTAATGACAAGATCTATGAGGTATATAATTATAAAGTAATCAAGCCCCATCTTAGTCCTCTGCTACCCATAGCTATAGTTTCGAGTATGTATGAATATATCCAGCTGTTTTCTTATTCACATTGAATGCCCGTTAATGAATTAGTTATTAATATACTTTGCTTCATGTGTAGGGAATTTCAATCAATACATTTGACCTCAAGAATGAAATGTATCCGATAATTTATGGCGGAGATGCACCAAACACCACAGCGGGTTTTCAGGGGTCCTCGTCCAGGTAAGTAGGCCGTAACAAATGCACATGAGAATCGAAAAAAGAATACATATCCTAGTAGCCTATGGCTTGTGTTCAGGCCAATAACTCTAGTAAAGTAGAAGGTGAATGTAATGTTCTTTTCGTCTCACAATATATAGCAGTCAGTGGAACTAATGCTACAGTACTGCAGATATTGCGATCCAGGTACATTGGATCAGAATTTAGTGGAAGGGAAAATTGTACTTTGTGATTTCAGCGATGGGGAAGGAGCATTTCTAGCAAGCGCAGTTGGAGCTGTGATTAAAGCCTCGGGGCGCAGGGATGTTGCCTTCTCTTTTCCCTTGCCCGCATCTTCCCTTGGCATCGAGGATGGTAGCAACGTCTACTTCTACATAAATTCAACAAGGTATATATATATATAGACGCAAAATATCTCAAATCAAGGGCTATGGTCGAACCAATGGGCATCGACTGTCGAAAATCACCTCAAACCCCACTAATAATCCTAATGCGCATATCCTATATATGTATAGGAGCCCGACTGCGACCATTCTCAGGACTAAGGAGCGTAAGGATGCATTTGCACCTTACATACCCTCCTTCTCATCAAGGGGTCCAAATGTAGCTGCGTCCAACATTCTCAAGGTTATAATTAATTTCCTTATAATAATTATGGTTTAATTTTCGCTCTTCATTATATATATCATTAAGATTTAATTATGTAAATAATTACTTACATTTTTATTTACAAAACTAATTTTGTTAGTTTTTTTTTAAATTTAAATTTTGAATTTCAAATTTTATAATTTTTAACATACTAATAACTAACATGTAGAGAAGTAAATTTTATATAATTGTTTTAAGTATATTTAGCATTTTTCTTTTTAATTCTGTGTAGCCGGATTTAGCAGCTCCTGGACTCAACATTCTAGCAGCATGGCCACCAATTTTCCCAATTTCCGAGGTTGAAGGTGATAATAGAAAACTGTCATTCAATATTCTGTCGGGCACCTCCATGGCTTGCCCACATGCTACAGGAGCTGCTGCCTACGTCAAATCCTTGCACCCCAAATGGTCGCCTGCCGCTATCAAGTCGGCTCTCATGACTACCGGTAATATTAATATATATATATATATATATATATATACAACCCATCAATCTTGATTTGTCATGTATTACCCACCTCTCACTCCTCCCCATTTGGCGTATTACCGACAGCTGAGCCTATGAGTGCTGGAAAGAATCCCGAGGCTGAATTTGCATACGGTGCAGGTAATATAAATCCTTCGAAGGCTCCAAATCCTGGTTTAATCTATGATATTGAAGCAGCTGACTACATAAAATTTCTGTGTGGACAAGGATATAATACCAAATTATTACAACTTCTGACTGGGGACAATAGTAGCTGTTCTGATGCCACTAATGGAACCGTCAATGATCTAAACTATCCTGCATTTGCTCTATCCACTTCGCCCTTGAGATCCATCAATCGTGTTTTCAATCGGATTGTCACCAATGTTGGATCCCCGACATCTACGTATAAAGCTATTTTGAACTTCCCACTTGGACTTACAATCAAAGTAACTCCTAGCATTCTATCTTTCACATCTCTTGGACAAAAGCTGCCGTATACGCTAACGATCGAAGGAACTATAGATAAGTTTATAGTCTCTGCTTCTTTAACGTGGGATGACGGTACGTTCCAAGTGAGGAGCCCTATTGCTGTGTTTGTTCCTTGACGAAGCTTTGGAAAAACCGCTTCTATCTAAGACTTTGCTTCAGTTTTGCAGGGCTCTGATCAGGTGTACGAAATAAAGATTCTATCTTGCAATTTAATGTTCTACTGCACTTCGTTATTTATACGTGGAAAAAAATTAAGTAAATCATCCTGTGGAGTGCTTTAGGTTGATTCTTGAAAAATTAATAGTCCTTTTGGGTTTCAACATGGAAAAAAAAACTCGTGGAGAATGTTTGCCAGACTTTGGGGCCTAAATGACTTTTCCAAGGTGGACTCGTAGTCTTCACAAAAACCAAAAAAAAAAAAAAAAAAAAAAAAAAAAAACAAACAAATCCTAATACGGTGTAATATCCGTGGGCAGTCATCAATAATGCTTACTGACGATCTCACCGATTTTTTTTAATTATTATTATTATTACTTTTTACTTAATAGTTAGAAAAGAGTTTTTTAATAAATTTGGGATTTTTATTTTTTTTAAAATATTTAAAAGGTTTAAAAAAGTGTTTTAAAAAAAATGAAAGAAAAAAGAATTTTGCCTTTTCAGTGGACACCCTAGGTGGAGAGTGTCGATGGGTGCAGCAGAACCTCCTAAGGGCTTGTTCGGAAAAAGTTTCCATCTTGAAAATCTCATTTCATTTCATCTCATTTTCAAATATTACTCAAATATAAATACTTTCAAATTAATCATTACAACTTTTCTAAACTATCAAACAAAAAATAAAATACATTCAAATTTTCAATCAAAAATAATATTTTAATTTTATTATATTTTTTATTCAACTTTTTCTCTATCTTTTTTCAAAATCTAAAAAATACTTAAGTCAAACTATCTAACTAGTATTCACAAACTATTTTATTATTATTTACAAATTTTTTATCGCATCTCATTTCTCAAACATATCCTTTTGTCACTGCTACCAAATATTTTTTTAGTTTTATATTAGAGGCAAATTGTGTGCTTTAGATGTATATTGGAAAGAGTAAATTAGCGCGTATACATATGACATCTTCAAGGAAAAAGAGAGAAAATTAAGGATGTGATTGAGACGTAATGAATTGTTTGATTGTAATATTTGGGTCTAACTTCAACATGTTTCACTCATTTTTAAAAAAAATGTTAACATTGTATTTCGCACATCTTTAGGTTAAGGTTTAACGACTCAGATTTTTGAAAACGAGCCCTACACAAGATAGAAAAGACTGCGATTTTGAAAAGGCGGCATTGTGGCTGGGTAAGCTCCGATGTCAAAGTTAGTAAGTATTCTTGGAGTGTAATAAATAAGTAAGAGAGTCCAAGGATTAGATATAATATTCTCTTACTTGGGGATATGCTATTTATACTACAAATCTGAGGAGCAGATCACTCCTGCTTTCATGAAGTCTAAATTTTTCGTACTGTTTCTTTCGTCAGAATTTTTAGCATGACTCTGCGTCGGCGTCATTATTGTGGCATATTGTCCGGGTGGTGGAGCCATAAATGCGGCGTGGTTCTCCAACCTCTTCCTCTTAGTTTGCCTTTTCTCTGGTCCGTTTATGCCTTTTCTGTCAGTAGATCAACGATTCTCCATATATCACACATGCTTTGCGGGCGGACACTCGAGGACTAGACGCTACTCAAGGGGATCTTAGATTGACGAGTCTCATCCCCTGTAGCACCATCCCTCCTACGGGTCATGTACAAAGGAACCTCTTAGTGTGAAATGAATGGGAGTCATTTATTTAGTTCAAGAACCTGTTTTTTCTTTTTCTTTTTCTTTTTTGTGTTGTAATATATTGATTTTGGAAAGACGGTAGGAGGCTTTCACCCCAAATTTATATCTTGTAATCGATAATTTATCTATAAATATCTTATTTTGTTGAAGGAAATAAAAAAAAAAAAAAGTTCATATCAAATTCGCGAGTGACAAAATATTTTTAGGCCTAATTATAAGTAACGCGAGCCCGGTAAAAAAAGATCGCCTCATCTCCTGGATAAATTCATGAGCTTGACTCAAACGTACGTTTTCTCTTGCTTTTCACACCGACAAGAATCCACCTACCCCGTACTTCATAATTACTCCAGTACCATTGTAATTTACTAATTCTCTATTTTGAATTAAAGAGAGCACAAGTGTACGTGCTTGCCCATGTAGCTTGGTTCAGCATTAATAATCAAGTTACCCTAATTCACTATGAAAGAAAGCGCGCACTTCATGGTTTCGATATATAAAAGCACTATATATCAATGTTTTGAATATCATACCGGATGTCGTACCGGTCGAATTATTGAAACGAAATATTTCAGTATTAGTACCATTTCGTGTACCGTTTCGAGATAACATTTCGGTATATAAATAAATTATGTAACACCCCGTCTCCTGGAGGGAGTTAGTTCAAAGTCACCTAAAAATCATTTCCAATAATACTTTTAAGATAAAACAGAGTCTCCATAACATATTAACCTATTTGTTCAACACAAATATCCACGTTCCTACATAAGGGCACATCAGACGTGTCTCAATAATATACAAAAACTTTTCCACAAAGATTAGGAATATCTATTACTCAAAATACCAAGCCACATAAAATATCAACACTACCAAAAAAAGACTCTCCAAAAGTCATTGTACCCTAAGGCACTTAGTCTTCTGTGATCAACAAAACTTGTAAGTACTCCCTATTCCTGACTCCCAGCTTTGCATCAAAATTATCTGAAACATATTATGGAAATAGGGGTGAGTTATCAACAACTCAGTAAGCAGAGAACATATACTAGTATGCAAACATAAGCATTTACAGAGTTTCAAAAAAAATGCAGAACAAAATATTTTCATTTTTCAAAATACGGAATCAGAACAAGTTATCGAAAATATCAGAGCGAAAGTTTAAAAATATCCATAATCAAAATCCCTTTGGCACAACATAACTGAAACATCATATCAGAACAGAATTCCATGTTTAACCCCCGTGGTAGGGTTGTGCAAACCTCGGCGGCCAACCGAGCAGAAACAGAATGTGAATCTTCCCCTCATTATTCTCGGAGCCCCGAGTGTGCACATAGGAAAGACCACGCAGAAAACTATTTTGTTTTCAAAGTGGGTGCACCAGAAACAGAGAAGTTGGTACCAACCCAAACAGAGGCCACAGTTTTACACCTGTGGTAAGGTCAGAACAGAACAGAAACAGAATGTCATGCCAGAGGTTTCAGAAATCATATCATATCATATCAGAGTACAGAATATCTTCAGAACAGAACATAATCAGATCACAAAATAAAATTTATGCACAAAATTTCATACTCGCTCTCTTTTGCATAGTTCAGAAACAAAATGCCAGAAAATAAGCTCATGTCTACACCAGTCATGACAGAAAATACTTTCTTCTTATACAGAGTTTCATGAGTATGCAGAAAAAATAACTGAGGTCATTTCTAAAATTTCTTTTCATAACAAAATATGCATATTTTCCAAAATCGACCTCAGATCATTTTATTTTATGCAAAATCTAGTATCGGAACCCCGCTTACCTGGACTTCTTAACTTTTTGAAAATCTCCTCAACAATGTCGAACAATTATCAATCGTCACCTATAAGATAATCACGTAATTTTCGTAAATTTCCAATCAATCACGTATTTTGATATTTAAGCCTAAGTTTTTAAAATGACCTATTTTAATTGCTCACACCTAAGATCCTCATAACCCCATAATAGCATCATTTTCTAAAACCATCAATATCCACTTAAATCAAATTCGTACCTAATAAGAAGTGTACCGAAAGTATTATGATAATTACGGAACTCAATATCGTAATATTTAAAAATATTAATTACACAAAAATAATATTTTATGAGACTTAAAACAAAACTCTTTTAAAATTAAGCCCATTAACATAAACCTAAATAAATCAAGTCCATTAACCACAAACCCATTAAATCACTCACCCAAAAAAAAATAATAATCTGGAGGCATACACTAAGTGACAAAAATAGCAATAGCACTACTCTACTATTAGGTTAACATAATTACATAAATATATATAAAACTTATAACAACATAACTAGAAGAACAAACCCACGGAAATGAAACCAAGCCCATGAATATAAGTCTTGTAGTCCATTAAAAAAAATAGCCTTTTCAAAAATTAAAGCATGTTTTTAAATAAAAGGGTAGAAAGGTAAAAACAAAAACACAACAATCTTCTTCTACTTGATTAACCAAAATATGATAAAAGTCTTCCTTTTTAGTAGACCATAGCCGAGACAAGAGAAGGCAAAAACATGCGCAGCGGCAGGAGCTTACCCAAGGGAAATCGAGGCACGCATGGAGGGTAAGGCACGATGGGTGCTGGGCTGAGGTGATGATGGCTTTACCGACGGCACACACTGAGAGAACGAGAGAGGGATGAGCGAGAAAGAGAAAGCACGGAGAGAGAGAGAGCATAAGCCGAGAGGGAGAAGGAGTAACCGAGAGAGAGAGACTTACCCAGAGGAGTAGTGATGGACTGGGGTGTTCGGTTGGTGCTTTCAGTGCAGATGACGGCGTCGGGAGAGTTGGCACCATGCAAGGTGACTGAGGGATGAAACAGTGCTGGCTGAAAACAATACTCTGTTTTGGTTGCTAAAAACAGAGGTTTTCGGCTGGTTAAAACCGTGGGTTGAGGCAATGGGGTGAAGGTGGTGAGGTTTGGACTGAGATTCACAGAAGAGAGTGGCTGCTTAGAAGTGTTTGGATGGCTGAGGAGTGAAGAGAAGCAGCGGCAATAACTTTAGGGTTGAGAAAAGTTTAACATATATATAGGCTATAAATGGAAAACAGAACAAACCTAAAACAAAAGGGAATGGGAACATGCACGAAAAAGGAAACATGGTGTGAACTTGGGTGACGGAAACTGGAAACGTTACTCACGTGCATGGGTCTGGCCGTGAACGGGTGTTACAAATTATATATATAAATTATATTTCAAAATAATAGTCTATATATAAATACATAGATATATAAATTATAAATTGCCTAGTCTGAATTAGGGGTCAAAAAATGAATTTGTAATTTGAAAATATGAAAAAAAAAAAAAATAGGCCGAAATATCAGCCAGTACAGACCGGTACATAAACCGGTATGGCCGGTACAAAATATATAGTGTACCTGTACCGGTCTGGTGGCCGGTACGGAAAGTACCGGCCATACCAGCTGGTACAGTACGGTATTCACAACTTTACTATATATGCTATAATCCCTTGTCTAGATAATAAAAGTGTTTTATTTGCTTTGATTTGATTATTATAATTTTTTTAAATTTTTATATAAAATATAATAAACAATTCAACTTTTATAAATCTTTAAAATAATAATAATATTAAAAAATAATATTTTAATAATATTTTATTTAACTTTTATTTTTTATCTCAACTTATCTCATTTAAACTCAGTATCCAAACCTGATTTTATAATGCACTGTGCCAAGATAAGATCCCCAAACGTTAGGCCGATTAGTGGGTCAAAATATACTCATATCGCGTTACATGTACGATAATATTTGCAAATAATAGGGCGGCTGGTTTAACCATGGATCATCGAGTTAAAGAGAAGGCAGAAATCTCCAATATTACTGAATAAAGGCCTTGCACTTGGCCCAATCGAACAGTTAATTACTTTACTGATTCGTTTTCAGCAATCATTCTCAACGACTAATTAATCTTGATTATATGATAATTTTGTTTCGTAAGCTGCTCATATATATGTACTCATGGCCCCATATCATATTCGCAAACGTTAGGATTGGTGTTTCAAACAAGATATATTGCTGCCCATATCGCCTAGCTTCCACTATAATCTTTGCAAAGTAGTGCCCGCGCGCCTGCCTGTTTAAGCACGGATCAAGTCCTTAGAAGATAGCGTAGCACAAATCTCCAATGCGTATGGTTTGGAGTTGACTAGCTTTGTACGCGTTTCAGACAAAATTGCTGCCAATCATGTGGAATAGAGGCCTTGCAACTTGGCCCCCACTATTCACTTATCCGTTTCCTGCATTAATCATTGTCTGCGACTAATGTTTCTTCATTGCATGCGGATCTTAGGATTATTTGGATTCTGGTTTGTCAACTGTGACAACCACCATGCTCTAGTGCAAAGTTACAGTGATATGTGTGTGTATATTATATATATATATATATATGTTACATGCATGTTTGCAATAAATTTATTAGTTGTTGATGATGAATGGTCCACATGGTCACAGAGACCAGCAGACGCTATGCTCTTTTATCAAGTCACTTTCCTAATAACTATGCTAGATGCCAACTCAAAATGCTCCCATTTTGCCATTTCCTCAGATTCTTGTTTAGATATGTGTGCACTGCATTAGCACCAGCTCACCGTTTACTAATTTCTTTATTTACATCAATATTTTATTTAAGAGAAGATTTACTATATTTTCTCAAGTTATAATCTTGATTCATCCAGAAGTGATGAGAACCTCTCCACTTAATATTTCAATATATTTGGCAATCACGTTTAGCAGTTTAAGAACATAATCTTTAAAATTTTATTATTGTAATTATCAGACCTGACTATATTTTCACAACTCTTTATATAATCACGTTTTAAATGCTGGACATTTTAATAAAAAGAAATTATAAAAATAACATCATTGTGCCATTACACTATTAATAAAGATTTATTAAAACTAATTTAATCAGTGAAATATGATTTTAAGAATATAATAATAATAATAATAATAATAATAATAATAAAAATAAATGTTAAGGAAAATAACATATACAAACTGATCAAGATGTGCAAATATCTCTATGTAGGCTATTTGGAAAAAAGGGGACTCAATTGAAAAAATCTACTATTTTATAGTGGGTATTATTTTTTTTAAAGGTCATGCACACTTTAAATTTGCATTAGCAGTATTCAAATGTTGAATTATATATTCAATAAATTAAGACGTGAAGAAAAACTAAAAAGATAATAAAAAAATTATTTGGTAGTTAATGGAGGGGTGAATTTATGTTATTTGTAATTAAATAAAAGGGATATGTCTTAATGAGGACTGGTTTGTTTGCAAAACTTCTTATCTCATTTAATTATAATAATTTTATAAAATTTTTAAATAAAATATAATAAAAATATAATATTTATAAATCTCAAAATAAAAATTATATTCTAATAATATTTAATTTAATTTTTTATTTTCCATTCCATTTCATCGCAGCCCATCTGTTAACACCACTCTCTTCTGCGGCGGTAGAGGCTATAAAATGGAAAATGTCTTTTGCTGCATTGAGTCTCTGACTGACTAGTGGGCAAGTTGAACTAAAATAAATTGTTTCAATATTCTCTTTTTCCATTCCACATGTTGCGCTACGAAAAAGTTCAAATAACTTTTTATAGCAATCATTCTTTATTTCAAAAAAAAAAAAAAAAAGCAATCATTCTCTGTACGCACGTTTGTCCAAAGTGTTTGATTTTTTTTTTTTCTTGCTTGAATGACTCCCTGAGTCTACACATTGGTCTGAACTGTTTGGAAGATCATTCTCTCTCTGCATGCGTCTAACGTTGGACCAGAAAGGATAGTGGAATTTATTTTTTCCTTGCTTATCGATCGGCACCCATTCCTGGCCTCTACCAACTCCACCATATGTCAACAATATATCCTCCATTGATATTGCTGGTGGAAGCTAAGTAGGGCGTATCTCAATTTTTTTAGACTTTGTTTAGGTAGTAAAAGTATTTCATTTTATAATTTTAATTTTTTTTAAATTTCTATACAAAATATAACAAATAATTTAAATATTTTTAAAATTTTAAAATAATAATAATATTAAAAAATAATATTCTAACAATATTTTATTTAATTTTTAATTTTTATCTCAACTAAACTTA
The DNA here is from genome assembly GCA_029856935.1 of Cyclocarya paliurus. Classification (NCBI taxonomy): domain Eukaryota; kingdom Viridiplantae; phylum Streptophyta; class Magnoliopsida; order Fagales; family Juglandaceae; genus Cyclocarya; species Cyclocarya paliurus. The sequence continues at coordinate 1,726,540 of JARVXP010000207.1, read as the reverse complement.
TTGTCCAAACCGCACCATAATAATTCTTTGGTTCCAGATCAGGAGGTTTTGGGGCTCTCGCTTTAGAGAAAGCTGGGTGTTTCTGCATTCATAGTGGGAATTGTATCGTGTTGATGGGGTTACTGTATATATGATATTACAAATTTTAAATTCATATCTAAATCTAAAAATATTTTATGAATTTATTTGAATTTTGAAATAGAAGTCATAATTATTTTATGAATTTAAGTGCTAGCTTGGTATCCAATGAAGTCAGATAATTTTAATAATTGAATAGAATTTTCAAGTCTTGTAATTGTATGAGGAGTATCTATATATTCTTAAGGCCTGGTTTGGTTAGCTAATAAAGATGAAAATATATTATCTAAAGTTGTACCGTACAATAATTTTGATTATTCAAATACAATATTTTATCTCTTAAATTTTAAAAATATTTACTTAAATAAACAGTAAATAAATAGTATAAAACAGTAAAAACCGTATGAACAGTATCAAATTGGTGTAGACAATGCGTAAACAGTACATAAACAGTACATGACCAGTGCACAATTGGGCATTCTATAAATATCATGGGCATGGGCGCTACACCTTTTTCAAATTCCTAAAAATCAAAATTTTCTTATGTCACTATCCAAACATACAAACATACAATTTTTTACAAACTATCTTATCTCATCTTAATTCAAAAAATTTCATTACAATTTAAAACATTTCATCTCATCTAAATTGTCTATCCAAACTGAATCTTAATATTTGTTTGGAAAAAGTTTAAATACCAAAATTATTATTTCGTCTCATCCTATCTCATTCTCAAACATAACTAAAAACACAAATACTTTCAATTACAATTTTTTCAAACTTTTAAATAAAAAAATAAAAAAAAATAATTCAATTTTCTCAAATCTTAAAATAAAAGTAATATTAAAAAAACTATATTATAAAAATATTTTAATTTTATAATATTTTTATTCAACTTACTCTCTCTTAAACTATCTCACTATTATTTATAATCATTTCAACAACATAAATTAAAAAAAAAAGGTAGTACTTTTTCTTTGCAAGACATTATTATTTTTCCCTTCCATATTGATTTTATCAAGCACGTTTGGGAGAGTGACGAAAGAGTGAGTGGTCTAAATAATTGATCAGTTTTGTGAAATAGATTTCAGCGTTACAGCCATTGTCATTGCAATTTGTGGGTATGATTTGATTTGGATAAATCTGATACGAGAGAGAGAGAGAGTCTGGGTTGCAAGGGAAAGGAGAAAAATGGAGAAAATGATGCCTGTAGATGAGACATATATATTAATATTATTCTACAAGCAGGACTTTTTATTAGATTTTGGAAAGAATAGGAAACGAATAAAGGTGCAAAAGATAGTGTCTATCTTCTTTCTTACCAAAAAAATAGAAAAATAGTTGGTGGAAGATGATCGAGCAAGAAACGAGAAAAACGGTGGTTTTTTTTTTTTTGAGAAATACCTTATTCATAAAAAAATTACACAAAAATAAATCTATAAATTGAAGTAGCTTAATGCAATACGTCAAATTATAAAATTATTTTTAATGTAAAACAGATCTAATGCATCACGTGTAATCTTTTTATATTTGTAACAATTCTCTTTTTAATTTGAAAGTACATATGCTTAGAAAATAATATTATTTTTTGGTGAAAAGGGGAAACAGATTTTTCAAGGTTATTATTTCAGATAAGAGGACAAGACTCCAGATTTATTAATCACTCTATCGTGAAAGATCAGATTAAAAAAGTAGAGCCTTATAAACTTTACCATACTAAGAAACTAAAAAACCATATAAAAACAGGCCCAACGAGAAACAAATTAGAAAACACAGACTACAAGGTTCACCACTCCAGTTGGGCTCTCTTGTTCTCGTCCCCCGTCACCCTTATACAGTCCTTCAGTGAAAGGCCCAACCACGTGTGTGGCTGTTCATACTGAGTAGGAGAGAAAGTTAGAGCTATGAAAAAAATTAAAAATTAAAAGAAATTATTCTCTTCATTTAGGAATAAATAGATGTGTAGAGGTAGTTAATATTCTCCGCCTTCGTTCCTAATTTGTTCATTTAACATTCGACACTTATTCTTCTTAAACGACATCTTTAGCTGTCGGTCATCTGGTAATTGGGATGCTTTACGTTCTTTTTCTCTTTAATTTCTTAGTGGAATGCATGGATGTAAATGGGATGTTTGGCATCAGAATGCCGCATATCATTTAATTCCTTTATGGTACTTTCAAGTCCTAAGCTATCTTATAGCACTCATGCTGTCGGCCCTTGGCCTAATTGTCATGTATACACAATGTCACAAACCCACATATAAATATTTAAGAAGGAAAAAAAAATCGACAGATAAAAAATTGCAGTACTGCGAACAAAAAAAATCGAAAGAATTAGAAGAAATTAATGAACTCAAAAGGTCAATTCTTTCCACACCTGTACATTTAGTTATCTGATCTTGGTTTTGTGTGATTCTGATTGGCTGAGACTCATGTATATACTATAAAAAAAGTTCTACTCATCATCTCCACATACCACACACAATATATAATTTTTTATTTTTTTTTTCTTACGAAATATGTAATGTATGAATAATGAGAAGAACAACTCAATTAATTTAGGAAGAATAAATAAAAAAAAATTTTAAAAATAAAAATAAATAAAAATAAGTATAGTGTGTAGTGTGTGGAGGTGATGAGTACTAAAGCTCATATATTATATTATATATATAGATATAAACTTTAAAAACTAATTAGATGCGTCAAATTAGTCTCGTATACCATCTCTCTTTCTCTATATATATATATGCCACGAGAACGATGGCTGATGATCAGTACGTAGTATATGAATGCAAACCCCACAAATATTTTTATTCCTTGATCTTTTTTACCCAATCGTTCTATTATTGGATCGAAACAATAAGTATTAACAACGCATCTTTTTTCTAAAGAAAGAAAAACAAATATCTTCATGGATCCATTTGATTCTCAACATTTTCTTGTCAAAGAGATGTACGATTTGGCCAGGACTCAGAGGGAGAGGAGGAATTTGGGTCGTTGCTAAAGTTGAAGGGAGACCATCCAACCTTTACACCATTGAAATCTCAAGTGCCATGTCATTATATATTGGCACTCCTTAATAGTAATTTATACCATATAATCAACGGGACGATATATTAATTGAGAGTAAAAAGTAAATGAAATATATGAAAAAGGACAAGCAAATGTTAAGCAAAAGCTTCCTTTCAAGAAGCAATATTATATATATAGTCTGATTCCATGCATTCTATCAAGTAGAGAAACCCTAGAACTTTCTTGTGAAAAGATGATATGTTGCCCAGATGACTAATACAAGAGAGAGGTGAATTGAGTTATATTTTAAAATATGCAATTATAAATTAAATACATAATATAAAATATGAACAAAATACGAAGCAATAGTAAATATAAAGAGTAAAGGTAAGAGGAAGCAAACTCAGTATTTTAACGAGATTCAGCCCCACTGCCTACGTCCTTGCCTCAAGCTATCCCTTGAGGATTTTCAAATTCACTATCCAATCTCTTTCAGGTGGAGATAAAAACTTATTATATATTTGAGCTGTACCGCTACAAAGATTCCGTGTAGAACACCCTCTACACTTGCAATCACCTTACACGTGGTGATTCAATGTCTATTCCCTGTGTAGAACTCCTTTTACACACACAATGGTTATATACACAATTTTACTGATATAAAAACTGATAGTGAGTAGGTTATCAGAAAGAGAAAAACTTCCAACTGGTCCTTCTATTTATCATCAAATAACTGCCCTCTAATAAAGAAATGACACGTATGGGTTCTACTTTATCTCCATTATACCGCACCACATATCAAATTCACGGAATAAAAAAGCACCCCCACCAAGTCCTTTCCCCCCCTCTCACAACCGACACGGCCCCTCCTCCCCCCCTCTCGCAATCGACGGCAGACCCCCACCAAATGCTTTACTCGTGACGCTCCCCCTGAGTCTTATATGGTTTGTATTGGTTTTGATTTTGTTTTCGGTCGAGTTTGTGGCACGCAGTTGGTGAGTCCTAGGGCATGGTTGACTGATATGTGCCATGAGAGATATGAAGTTAGAGAGTAGAAGAATTCTAAGAAGGTACTTGATTGGTCTTTGCTAATTTATATATTTCCCAGCATATATTTTTCGTATTTGACGTGCTTTGGTTTTTTGCCCTTTCTTTTGGGTATGCAATGCAGAGATCAAGAGGATTGAAGGCCATGGGGAGTATGGACAACATGATTTCACTCGTATTAATCTCTTTCTCAATCTCGCACACACTAGTACTGCTATATATATGGCTTGAACTGGTTATGGTACCCAACTGTAGCTCCACTTGCCATCGGCGTTGTTGTGGATTGACAAATTTTTATGTTTGAAAGAGGATGATTATATGTTGCTCTTTCACTCTTAACGTATAGAGAAAATAGTTGAACTAATTCCAGATGGTGTAGGAGATCAGCGGAAACAAGAGCTAGAAAAGAAAAGAAGATGAAGAAGAGCTTGGGAAAGACTTCCATGGAAAAACGGAATGAAGAAAGTGGAATTGGTGAGTTGTAGAGAGGAAATGAAAAGAGATGGAAATGAAAAGTGGAGTTGATGAGTTGCAATGGAGTTATTTTGGTGAAGCAAATATAGTATAATTAATTTATTGTAAAGTCTCTACAATTGATGATGTGGCACAACTATATTGTTGGCTATTTATGCCTCAATAGTAGACGGACAGTTCAAAAGCGGAACTTTATCAGAAAACACTCATCAATGAATGAAATAAGAATAATATAATGAAAAACTATATCTCTCTCAAAATAAACAAGAGTTAAGGCTCAATACTTAAAGAAGAGAGATTGAAAGCTTCGAATATATATTGTAAAATTTGCAATTGATGTGTATATACTCTTGTTATTGTGTTCTTGATTTGAAGATTTCAAATGAGCTATTTATAGGCATATGAGACTTAATTTTTAAATTTAAAAGGATTTATATGCCAAGGACAATATCATTCACTTTTCAAAATTTTTAAATCAAAATTTTACTTTTCACAATTGTCAAAGACAACATCATTCACTTTTCAAAATTAAAGTTTCTCCTTCTTAAAATTGTCAAAGATAACATTATTTATATTTTCAGAATTTTCAAATCAAAGTTTTACTTTTCATAATTGTCAAAGACAACATCATTCATTTTTCAAAATTTTCAAACCTAATCTATTACTTTTCTCATATGACAAAAGGAGCATTATTTATTTTTCAAATATTTCAAACAAAATCATCTATCTTTTGCATATGTAAAAAAAAATCAATTACTTTTAAAAAATTTCAAACAAAACATGCACATGTGAAAGATGACAATCAATCATCTTTTAAATTTTTAAAATTCAAATTTTTAATCATGTCATGCACATGTGAAAGATGACAAGCAATTATCTTTCAAAAATTCAAAATTCAAAATTTTAATTTTTAAATATGTCATGCATATGTGAAAAATGTAATTTGATACTTTATGATAAAAGATTAATTTTGAGTTTTAATCCAATTTCAAATTTTATCAAGAAATGTACAAAATTACTCTAAGAACTTCATTTGTGAGCTTGTTCCCTTTCTTTCTCATGCTGGGTTCATTGATATGCTTAGTTTCATTATGTAGACAACTTGAATTTAAGATTCCTTTATACTTGAATTCATTTGTTAACATCAAAATCTATATGTAGATATGTAATTATATAAGACTTGAAACCTTGGGTTTAACAATCTCTCCTTTTTTGATGATGACAAATACTTAATAGAATTCTGAAGCCTGTAGTAATACTTAAGCTCCCCTTGAGAATATGCATTAGTTTTCATGAAATAGATAAACATAATTCAAAGTATATATAACAAGCTTAATAATTCAATGAATTTTATTTTAAAATAAAGCATTGGGAAGAACATGTTAATGTTCTAGTCTTAACCTTCTTCCCTTTTGGCATCATTAAAAATGAGCCATAGTAATCAATGTCAATGGACTGAAGAAAATCGTGCGTTAGTTTTTCACTGAGGAGAGTTGAATAATTGGAGCCGCTCGAATCTCGAAAGACGATGCACAGCCTTGAGCCGCCCCAGGTCCAGACATGAGGGTCTGTCTATTTGTCATAATTAGCTGTTGTAAAAGTGTTAGTCGTTGTATGATTTGTTGCATAATTCATGGGGACATGTCTTGCACAATTCATGGAGGATTGTCTTCTAGTTGTAGCTGTTGGTTCTTCACAAGGTAAGTTTCATTATTTCCTTAATCCTTAAGCTTGCCCAGGTCCCGAAAAATGTTGTAAAGCTCGAACTGCCTGGGTCTGCAGAGATAGTGCGGCAAAGCCTTTAGCCCCTTTTGAGTCCTGCCTAGATTAACTCTATCAACTTTTGCAGAGATTTGAATGCTCTAGGTTTCTATTTAAAAAAACCATTTTCACCATTCGAATACTCACTGAACAATTTTTCACATTACTCCTTGACCTAGTTTCTGTTTATCCAGAACGATAGTAAAGTCGAGTAACATTCTTCTAATAATGTTCCAGATTTGAATCAGGAACCATTTATGCCTCAACCACTGATTTTCTCTCCTGAAGCCGTCAACACCATGATAGGAGCAGAGATGCATTTTTCTGGTAGGACTGATTCTGAGGTTGTTGCAGGATCAAGAATGCTCAGTGCTCAATATGCTACCTCTATTATGACCATGTCTCGAAGGTTACTGGCAAGGGTGAGTGAGGTTGATCAACTTAACAATCAAATATCTGAGTTACATAAAATGCTTGCTAATAAAAGTAGAAAGAATATAAGATTAAAAACAAGAAAAGATGCATCAACTATTTCATCAAAACTATAATATCGCATCATGTCACCAGGGAATTTTTCAATGACTATGGCATTTATTTCATCAACTGATTGATTTTTTGGTGTTAATATAGCTCGATTTGTCAGTTCAACTAAATTGTTTGAATAATTCGATATATTTCCAAAAATGGCTTCTAATAGAGAATTTAAAGATTCAATATCATTGCTGTAAGGAATAAGCATTTCTGTTGGAATTTTGATTATTTCATTTACAGTAATTGGTTCATTACCATTACCAACTTCAATAAAATAACGGAAAAAATCAGGATCTAATATAACTCTCATATTTTCTGTTAATTTAATTTTGATTAAAGAAGACCATAAATAGGAACAGGCTAAGCTTGCATCAATTTGTTCTTCTCTTGTGCTTTTACGAATTACAGGTAATACTTGACGAAAATCTCCACCAAAAACAATAATTTTTCCACCGAAAGGGACATCTGTATCATCTATATCTCGCAACATTTTATCTACTGCCTCTATAGAATGTTTTCCAGACATAGGTGCTTCATCCCATATAATTAATTTTGCAAGACGTAACAATTTAGCAAGATTTTCTTGTTTGCTAACATTGCATGTGCTATTTTTTTTCTATATTTAATGGAATTTTAAAGCGTGAATGTGCTGTTCGACCTCCAGGTAAAATTGATGCAGCAACACCAGATGATGCAGTTGCAACTGCTATTATTTGTTTCGATCTAATTTCAGCAAGTAATGCTTTATGTAAAAATGTTTTTCTAGTGCCAGCAGGACCATCAATGAAGAATGCAGCAGATTTGTTGAGAAATAAAGTTTCAAGAATTAAATTATATGCATGTTTTTGTTCAAAATTTAGATAGTTTGATGCAAGGAGATCTTCTTCTGGAATTGTAACAGTTAATTCATCATCAATTTCTTGATGTGTAAATTCATCATCATCAGAGAATATATCAATGGGAGCAAAATGATACATATTTATATTTTTTCCCATTGATTCGAGCGTAAAAGAGATGTTTTGTAATACCATTTTTTGAATATTTATTGCTGTTGTATTTGCTAAATGAAAATCTGCAGACATTTCTGTTTCAAATCGTTCCCAAAGTTCTTTTGGATTTGTAGGATTACAATATACCAAAATTGTTGCAAAAAGACGCCTTAAACTGTTTGGCATTTGGTATAAACAAGCTTCTTGTAAACACTCTTCTAAACTATTATCTTTGTTCAATAGGACATGTAAATTAGCTGCTTCGCGAAATGTTGGTACAACAATGCTATTAATTATTTTTAAATCTTCAAATGATTTTGGTCCTCTAATGTGATTCAATAATATTCGTAAGTAATATCTTTCACCTTCAATTGGATTTGCAGTGACAATTCGGCCTATAACATTTCTTTTTTTCCTTGGAGTCCAAATTTTATGTTGTTAATTCCAAACAAATTTTTCAGGAAATTCTCTATATAATAAATTGCGTGCGTTTTGATCAATTTGATTTGTTAAAAAAAATTCAGTTAATATTGATTTTGTTGATAAATCTGAATTTAAAATATTGTTCAAGTTTTCGTGTGCACGGAAAGTTACTAAATGTTGATCTTCAAGATGAAGGTGTAAACTATAAACTGATGGATACATTTCATTAAGTATAAAACCATATATTCTCCACATAGCTTCAGGTGGAGTAATCCATCTACCTGATTGAAATTGTTCAATTTCATTAATTTGTTGATTATTTTCGTTGTTTATTAAATTGAAAGCAATACGATCATGTCCTTTGTAAATGTATTTATACAAATATTTAACAGTTTCAATTGTAGAACAAATTTCAACATTTATATGACAATTAAATTTTGAAAGAAGGTATGGATTATATGGTACAACCCAACGATTATCTAAATTGTGTCTTCTAACTTTCACAATTACTCCATCATTAGAATGTTTATATAATGGAAAACAATCAATTCCAACAACCGTTTTAGATGTAAATTCTTTGGGATATCGATTTTTGCAAGTTCCATTTTTTTTCATACATACATTACTTGGATTTAATGTTCCACAAGGGCCATGTATCATATGTTTAACAACAGTTTTATGTAAGTGTAAATTTTTTGTTTTATCAGGTATTTCTGCTGAAACAATTTCATCGAAAGATTCAGGAGCATAAATTCGCCAATCTTTGTGTAGTATTATTAAGAAATGAACATGTGGTAAACCCATTTTCTGATGTTCAATTGTATAAACATATGCTGCACCTTTACAAAAAATTTCTTGTTTGAATAACTCGTTTTTTAATTCTTCTAATTTTGCTCTAAAAATTCGTGCTATTAAATCAGGACGATTTTGAACTTCTTCATGTGGCTTTAATTCATCTAAAATTTCTTTCCAACTTGGATTACATGTCATAGTTAAGAAAATGTCAGGTTTACCAAAACGTTGAACTAATGCCATTGCTTCCATATATCTTTTACGCATATCTCTTGGGCCACCAATAAAAGATGAAGGTAAGATAATACGTTTTCCAATTTTAGAGGCGTTAGTTTCTCCAATTGAAATACTATCGACAATACCTTGATATACATCTGATCTAATTTATTGTTATTTTGAACGAAAATAATTTAATCTTGATGTTTCAATTTTAATGTACATGTCAACAACAAATTGTTGTAATAAGCGACCAGATAATAACAAAATTGATTTGTTGTGTTGTCTAATTTGTAATTTGAAACAGTAATATTCATGACACGAAACTGTTGGTTGTTTTTTCTTATTCTTCAAAACTACAAAAATTATGGGAACAAATTTAGAAATATAAACATATGAAAGTTTAAGATAAAGAAATTAGAAGAGTTAAAGTTATTACTACCTTCTTCTTCAGTTCGAAGTAATTCTTCTGCATTGTTTAGCTGTTGGAAATTAATTAGTGTTGATGTTTGATTGTTTAATAATATTGTTCCTTTTTTGAATTTTTTAATTCCTTCATGCCAACCAGAATCACCAAAAGGAAATAATAATGGATATTAGAGTGGATCATAACAACCAAAATAGTATTGAACAATATGATTTCTACCTGTATGACTAAAAACAATAATGTTTCGATCTGTTTCTTCTGTATAATTGTCAGATTCAGTCCAAATAGCTGCAACTTGTGATACTGATGGGCAATTATAGACACGTTGATCCAACCCAACATCAGATCTTATGTGAATTATCTGATTTTCGAGATTTGGAATGTTGCTTAAACTTCGGAAGAAACGATTATATGGATTAACCCTGAGTATAGCCATAAGTTGATTAATAATGGAAGGATCTAATCTTTCTGCATCGTTAACACGATTTTGTAATTCATGTTCAGTATCGTAGAAGTATAGCTGCAAATATGAAGGACATCCATTTTCGGGAATTAAATAATTAATGTAATGATAGATTTGTCCTTGAACTTTAAATGTGTAAATTCCTTTGTTTCTTTTACACAAATTTGTATCGAATTTAACTCCAAATGATGTGAAGGAGAATTTATTATTGTATGTACGGACATATGTACAAAAATTTTCAGATTCATTCGAATTAGAAATAAATAACTGATAAAGTTGATCAGGAATTTGATTAAAAGCTAACGATATGGTTCCATCAGCACAACAAAAACCATTTGGTTCATAATAAAATTTTTTTGCTCCACAATATTTACATGATGGTACTAATGGTAAATAATTTGGTTCAAGAATTGTAGTTTGTAATATTTGTCTAAAATGAAGAGATCTGCGTTGTCGTTTTCCTATATAGAAAAAAGAGATAGTAAATTAATTGAGAACAAAGTCTTAAATATAGATGTAGGAATTAATTAAAAAATGTGTTAATTTGTACATTACCCGAACCAAATTTTGATGTGCTTTTAGAATTGAGCTCCTCTTGATTTAGATAATTAACCTATAGAAGATTTTTTTTGTAATATTTATTGAATAGAATAAGAAGAAAAATGAAGGAGATGTTTTTTTAATAAGAAATGGTTATGAATAAACTTGATCAGTCAACATTGAAGTAGAGGTATCGTTATGGACGTTCGTTTCAAAAGGATTCATATTCGAAGACGATCCAATTTCTCTTATACAAATGGGTTCATTGTCGTTTGAATAAAAAGAGAGAGCATGCTGAAACTGTGTTTGCCTTTGTATTTTATGATTTGGAAGTTTTTTCAACTCAGCATACCTCTCTTTTTTTTTTCGGCGAATCTCTTCTTTTTTTTCATCTGATTGAGCACTATACCAATTTCTTTTTGTCGGATGCTTTTCACGCTCTTCAAAGTTCATTCATAGAAGAAGTTAGATAAAATTGAAAAGAATTAATGTTAATAATGTTTAAATATATTTTTGCATTTAATAATGTTGTCTTACCAGTCGGCATAAAGTTATGGAGGATTAGAAATTTTGTGTCGATTGAAGAGCGTAATCTAAAAAACATTTGAAAACATAAAAAATGTGGCCAAATATCTATATATGGCAGCATATATGCACAATAAATATTTTAAGCATTTATAATAAAAGCAAAACAAGAAAATAATTAATTCGAAATAATTTCATACAAATCATATAAAGTGAATTAAATGAAATAATAAATCTTAGAATAGAACAAATCTATTAAAGGAAATCAATATCATGAGGCAAGAAAATATTCATGGAACAAATATATAATCTCAACAATTTATCTTGACTATAGGTGCATGTATATTAATATAAGAAAATCGAATAAGATTTTTTCAAATGACATAAAAGAGAACATACCAGAAAGTAGAGGACAAACAAGCAAACAGTGCAAACTGACGAAATTGCTAACAACAGGATTGATGAACAGTAGAGTCAGAGCAAAAGTAGCAAATCTGTAAAAAAAATTAAAAAATTAGAAAAAATATGCTAACAATAATAACAAATTAAATAAATAAATTCAATATTTATACGAAAAAATTTTGGAAGGAAAAAAATACATTAAATGAAATTTATTATCAATATTATTTTTAATAAAACATATAAGAAAAAACAAAATAAAAACAAATAAAAGGCTCTAAAAGAACCAAAAAAATGAAAAATATTGGAAATGATACTTTAGTTTTTTTTATTTTGATTATAGTCTTTGTACTAATAAATTATTGCTTATCAAACATTTGAAATTTTGCGACCAAAGTTTGGAAACAATGGTATTAAGTAAAATTGTGATCATATAATATTGCACGCACAATAGTAAATATGGATGCATGTACTCCTTCATACTTCAATGGGTAGTTTGGACCAAAACCATAAATTTATATATCATTCTTCTTAGAAAAATTAACACGAAAATGTTTAAGTGGTTACTTTTATACTCTGCACTGACAATTTATTAAACACAAGGTATTATTACATTTCAATTAATTATTTTTTAAGAAATGTAACTTTCGTGTTACCACACACACATATAAATATGTATGCCTTATTATTAAATTTTTCTAATGGAATTTGTTATCAATCAATTTTGACGAACATCAATATTAGACAGTTGATAATATATATATAAAAAATTATTTTATTTTAAAGATGTGGAGATTTTCCTTAAAAAAAAACATAAAAAAACATATTATAAAAATAAAAAAATAAAAAATTTAGGTGTGTTAGTTCACTCATTTTTCTTCTAAATTAGTCCTCAGGCAAATATAGAATAGAAGATGAAAGAAGCAACAACAAGATACAATAATGGGCAAGCATCATGAACAAGACAATAATGGGTCAATCGGGGGGTTCTTACAATTAATTAATAATATACCTTAAATTATATATATAATACAATTAAATGCACTCAATTATATACATTAAATAACATTAAAGGAATCCCCCCGTGTGACAAAAGTATGTTAAATTAATATAATATGACAATATTTTACACTTCCAAGGGGCGTTCGAATACTGATCATGATTAATTTCCATCTTAATTTAATACTCAAGGGTCAGTTATTCATCTGAGCCCACACCTTTCTTTTGATTCCCAATTAACTACCCCACTTTCATATTGGTTCGAAAATTCCAAATGATCATCGGACTTAATATAGAAATATTTCATGATGCATGACCCATTAGCTAGTTTATGCATTAATCCTCCTCTCTCTCTCTCTCTCTCTCTCTCTCTCTCTCTCTCTCTCTTTTCTTGTTTTATGCAGATTCGCCCACTTCCCTTAATTCCAAGGAATTTCCTGGTCTTGATCAAACGCTACTACGGTCGTGATCTTCTTCTACAGTCAAACAAAGATCAGAAAGAGAGAGAGAAAAAAACTACAAGAATCATGTCTAATATTTGAGTCTATATATGCATTGTCAACGCATGCAAATGGTCTCTTGTCATATGTCTTGATCTTCTTTTTGGTGTCACCGCGAATATTGGGTCTTTAAATGGTCACTATTTTAGGTCAATGTGGTTTTCATTTGATGAGCATTAATCTTTACCAACCATTGAGAACTATTTAATTCAAAAGAAACAATACCAAAACTTTTAATTCAAAGTCGTACCTACAATCAAGGATAAATATGGCAAAAAATATTGTAAACAATTATATGAATAAGCAAAATAATCATTAAAAATTATAAACACCAGAATTTTTTTATATTAAAATGGATTAGAACATACCGAAAAGTAGCGGATTAATAAAAGCCAAGTGAAAATACAAGATTCCAATGACCACGATGAGCACAACTGAAATAACAATATAGTCAACAAATATGTTTTAAAAAATATATATATAAAAAGCAGAATATAATAAAAATATAATTATATTTATTCAGTTTAACTATATCAATCAATTTCAATTATCAACAAACTATATTTCCATCTATTATTAGCTTCTATCTACAATTCATATACCAAGTGAAAAAAATTTAATAAATCTCATTTTAAAAAAAAGTATGCTTTATTTTAAAATGAGATTGATTAAAATCAATGAATCAATAATTTTAAGACTTAGCTGTGTATAACATGTAATTAATATTTATATATATCCAATTAATTATATATAACTTGATAGAGATATATAATGATGATGAACAAAAAACTCTAAAACACACATATACACCAACAAACTCAAGGCCCATTTGTAGTATCTATGGACTGATTATTTTCGGATTCACTATCAAAAAACCCAACCCAAACCGTAACCAGCCAACCCAGCCCATTAAATAATACCCTATACGGCGTCGTTTTTGCAGTACCCTTAGGTCATTTTGCTTCCTTTTCTTCTCCTGCGCCGACTCCTCTTCCATTTCTTTCTCCTTCTTTTTCTTCTCCTGCTCCTGCGCCTGTGCTGAGTCCTCCTCCATTTTATTTCTTCTTCTTTTTCTTCTCCTGCGCCGACTCCTCCTCCATTTAATTTCTCCTTCTTTTTCTTCTCCTGCTCCTGTGCCTGCACCGACTCCCCCATTTTATTTCTTCTTCTTTTTCTTCTCCTGGGCCGACTTCTCCTCCATTTTATTTCTGCTTGTTTTTCTTCTCCTGCACGGACGACGACTCCATTTAATTTCTACTTTGTTTTCGTTCGTTTGTCCCAGCCCATGCGACAACTTGTAGCTGTTCGGTAAGTTTTTCTTCTCCTACACCTACTCCTCCTCCATTTAATTTGTGCTCTGTTTTCGTTGGTTTCTCCCAGCTCGTGCGACAAGTTGCTTTCTTCCTACTGTTTTTCTTTGGGTTGTGGTTTGGTACGTTTTTCTTCCTCTCGATTTTCCATTTTCGGTTTTTCCTCTACAAGTCAGTGAACTTGTAGCTTTGTTTTGGGTTTTTTCTCTTGGTAGTTTTGATTATTTCCAGTTCTTTCTCCTTCTCTCTGATTCCCTTTCTTTCACGCTACTTGGATTTCTCACCGTATCGATTTGTTTGATTTTCTTATAGTAATTTTCTGTGAAGTATATGTATATGATGGGGTTTTTATTCTGTTTGGGTTTTTGTTGTTTTCATGCATATCGGTATCATGTAATTATAGCGTAATAAATCTACTGATGCATCACTGAAAGAAGAAGGAATAGGAAGCATACCTCACTGGCGAGATTGAGGAAGATTGAGGAAGACCAATTTTGAAACACGAACTTATTTGAGCCGGATTGTCTATTACGGGAAGTTTATAAGAAAAACGGATAATGACGAAGATGAAAAGACGATAATGTTTAGGCGGTGGATCAAAAGCAGAGAAAAAAGTGGTAATTTAAGCAAATAACGAAGTGCAAATTCGGAAGTAGAAATATTAGACGAAAACATTGTTTTTAACCGATTCGCTCTTTATATATAAGTAGATATATAGGTTGTTGTCTGATATATATATACTGTATGCTCTAATATATATATTATATAAGTGAGACTTTAATACTAATGAACCTCTCATTGTAGTGATATATTATATACTGTTATTTAGTGCATATGATATATTATACAACTATAATATATAATAGTAATTATGAATATGTTATATAATTTATATTATATATATATTATTAAATAAATAATTTTTAACTATTAATAATCTAGTTATATGTACATTCTAACGTGAATTATTTACGTTTGAACGTGGATGAATGTTGGCAGAAAATTTCCCACTCAATTTCACCGTTCGGACATTAAGTTATAAACGTTCGAACGTTTGTGAAATGTGGGCGGGAAATTTCCCACTCAATTGTATGGTTTGGACGTTAAATCATTTATGTTCGAATGTAAATAAATTGTTGGCAGAAATTTTGTCGCTCGATTATCGTCTTCTGCATTGAGCAATAACGTCCGAACGTAAAGCTTAAATGTTTGAACGTTAATAATTAAAATTGACTGGTTAAAAGTAGAGTCCGAACGTAACACTTAAACGCTCGAACGTTAAATGATCAAAAGTGACCGGCCAAAAGTAGAGTCCGAATGTAACACTTAAACGTTCAAATGTAAATTGAACTCAATTCTTTTTTACATCAAAACATGCACGGGGAAGCGGAATCATTTCTGCTTCCTTCCGTGCGTGATATAGAGAGAGAGGTTGAGCGATTCTGAAATACGGGGAGAGATAGAGAGATCGAGTGAGAGTGGGTTAGAGTAAGAGAGAGTATTATTTGTTAAAGAGAGTGATTATTGAGGTCTAGGATTTTGAAACTATTTTGGTAAGGAAAAATTATTTTTTCATTATTTTCAATTTCATGATATTTCTCTTGTGTTTTTTTTTTTTTTTTTGTATATATGTTTCTAACTTGTTATTATTGTTGTTTTTTTGAAGGAGATGGTTATTTTTGCAAATTGGAAGCTTATCATTTGTAAGAAAAAATTAAAAAGTGCTAGGTATATTTCTAAACTTTAGTTATTGTAATGTTTAATAATGTTGTTGTGGGAATATTGTGAAAATGTTGTGATATGTTGTTGAAGTAAATAAGTTTATTGTTTATTAAATATATTTATATTTTATGAATTAATGATGAATTAATATGTTTAGAAATATATAGTGATATGAATATTGTTATGTTTAATGATGTTGTTGTGGGAATATTGTGAAAATATTGTGATATGTTGTTGAAGTAACTAAGTTTAATGTTTATTAAATATTTATATGTTATGAATTAATAGGAATAAATATGTTTAGAAATATATAATGATATGAATATTGTTAGGTTTAATGATGTTGTTGTGGAAATATTGTGAAAATGTTGTGATATGTTGTTGAAGTAACTAAGTTTAATGTTTATTAAATATATTTATATTTTGTGAATTAATGATGAATTAATATGTGTAGAAACATTGTTATAGGAATATTGTTATGTTTAATGATATTGTTGTGAAAATATTGTGAAAATGTTGTGATATGTTGTTGAAGTAACTAAGTTTATTTTTTATTAAATATATTTTAATTTTGTGAATTAATGATGAATTAATATATTTAGTGATGAGTTTATGGAGTTTATTGAAGATAATTAATTAGTTGGAATAAATTGTATAATAACAACTTAATATGATAATTTTATCTATAATAACAAATTAAAATAAATAATACTTAATAAATAAATAAGTATCAATTAGTTTGAATAAATTAATTGATAGTTAACAACTTAAAATGATAATTTTAAGTATAATAAAAAATTATAAAAAATATTTATAAATAAATAAATAAGTATCAATTATTAGAACGTTAAATTGATATTTAACAACTTAAAATGATACTTGATAGTATAATAACAAATTGAAATAAATTAATAAATAATTTATCAATTACTTGGAATAAATTGTATAATAACAACTTAAAATGATAATTTTAAATATAATAACAAGTTAAAATAAATTGAAATTAATAAATAAATAATTAAAAAATAAATAAGTATCAATTACTTGGAATAAATTGTATAATAACAACTTAAAATGATAATTTTAATTATAATAAATTAAAATTAATAAATAAACAAGTATCAATTACTTGGAATAAATTGTATAATAACAAATTATAATAAATTGAAATTAATAAGTAAATAAGTATCAAATTATAATAAATTTTGTAATAACAACTTAAAATGATAATTTTAATTATAATAACAAATTAAATTATATAACTAGGGAGAATGGTCTCGAAGAAATATCTATCAAATTGCTTGACTGTCGTAGTCTCTCTGGCCTTGTGAGTTGTCAAGACCAAAGGGATTTTGACAGTTAAGCAATTTGACTAAAATTTAGACATTTTTTCGAGATCATTCCACCTAGTACAAAAATATAACACCATAGTGATGATCATTGTTAATTCAAGACATTTTAGGCTTATATTATTTCATGTGTTTTTTGATAGATATTGTATGACATTGCATATCTAACTTCAGACCTGTTCAGGAATTAGTGTACATTTAGGTATCCACTAATTCCTGAATTGTCAAGTGTGGACAGTTTAGGATTATATCATCTGTATTGTACATTCTTGTTACTCCTACTGAACACATTTAGTATGAAATTTCAGTATCTTCCTCTACTGTTCTTTGGGTGTACTGTTCACTCAAAAAGTCACAATCCTTCTAAGCGAACATGTGTACTTGGAGATCTATGAGGAGATGCTGCTGAAATTTCTACTGACGTGAAAAGTAGTAGAGTGATGGGATATGTGCAATATGGATAATATAATCTTGAATAGGATAGGACAAACTACCTTATAAAATTAGCAGTGAGAATTGGGCATGACATGCATGTGAATTTTCATCGTACATTTAGTATTACCAATAGATAGAACTTTTTAGAAATAGACAAAAGTTGTATGCGGCTAGGCGATAGACTTGGAAAGGATTACACATTCTATGCACATGGAGTAAGAACCTTCATTGATTTTGCTCGGCCATCTGCTGATAGTCGTGGTTACATTTGTGTATGATATCATTGGCTGAAGTTGAAAGTCATATATTTGTGAACGGTATGGATTTGGGGTATTCCCCGATGGGTACTGCATGGTGAGCCGTATGCACAGTCAGCAGATGTAACGTTCGGTCAAAATTATTATATGCAAGACATGGATGATGATTATGAGCAGGATGAGATAGAGGAGATGTTGGGTGACATTGGAGCTGGGATGCTTATGGATAACGTAGACGACAATGCCTCAAGTGGTCGAGGGACTGATTGTGAAAATTTTGTTGCAATGTGGGAAGATGCAAAGCGTAAGCTTTATCTAGGCTGTACAAAACATTCCAAAATGTCGTTTATTGTGCGGTTGCTTCACATTAAGTCATTGTGTGGGATGTCGACGAAAGAAATAAACATGGTATTGGACTTATTTAACGAGGTGCTTCCCGATGGATCTGCATTACCAAAGAACTTTTATGAAATGAAACAGTTGAGAAATGGATTAGGGTTTGAGTACAAGTCAATACATGCATGCAAGAATGATTGTGTTTTGTTTTGAAAGGAGAACGAGGAGAAACAAGCATGTCCTGTATGCGGAGAGTCGAGGTGGAAGGCTAAGAAAAATGTGCCATTGAAAGTGTTGTGATATTTTCCCTTGAGACCTAGGTTGCAAAGACTATATGTGTAAAAAAAAACAGTTGTTGATATGAGGTGGCACTAGGAGAAAAGAGTTAAGGATGACGAATACATGAGGCACCCAGCTGACTTACTTGCATGATGATCTTTTGATGATCAATACCTAGAGTTTGGGACAGAAGCTCGTAATGTGCGCTTGGGACTCACAACATATGGATTCAACCCTTTTGGAAATATGAGTACAAGTTATAGCACTTGGCCCGTAGTGTTGATTCCGTACAACCTTCCACCATGGAGGTGCATGAAGGCACCCAATTTTTTGTTAACTTTACTTATTCCTGGCCCATGATCAACTGGGAATGACATTGATGTATTAATGCAGCCGTTAATTGAAGAGTTGAAAGAGTTATAGGAAACAGGCGTCAGAACTTATGATGCGTCCACGTCGACATCTTTTCAGATGCATGCTGCAGTAATAAAGAAACGGAAGTTAGCGTATTCGACGTGTAATAAAGAAACGGCTAGTGAGTGGTTAACATATTCTCAGAAGTTGTGCTTCATGGGTCATCGACGTTATCTACCAGCAGAACATGCATGGAGAAGAGACTGTGCTAAGTTTGATGGGAGAGTAAATGACAGAATTGCACCAAATGAGTTGTTTGGAGAAGAGATAGTGGAACAACTAGTACATGTTAGAGCGAACAATTTTGGCAAAGGTCGGGATAAGAATAAGAGAAAACGAGACGTCTCAGAATTGAATTGGACAAAGCGTAGCATTTTTTTTGACTTGCCATATTGGTCGTCTAATATGTTGCGACATAGTTTGGATGTAATGCACATAAAGAAAAATATCTGTGATAATATACTGGGTACATTGATGAGCATTAATAAAAAGACAAAGGACACGATCAAGACGATGATAGATCTTGAGAGAATGAGAATTAAACATAATCTACATTTGCGAGTGGAAGGCAACAAGGTTGTCATGCCACATGCATGTTTTACGATGACGAGGGAGGAGAGGATGGATTTCTGCACATGGTTGCAAGGTGTGAAGTTGTGAGATGGTTATGCTTCAAATATTGGTAGATGTGTTAGCCCTGTTGACTGGAAAATCATTGGTTTGAAAATTCATGATTGTCACATATTTTTACAGAAGTTATTTTCGGTGGGAATTTGTGGGAAGCTTACATCTAATGTATGTGTCGCCATAATTGAACTATGTATGTTTTTTAAGGATTTGTGCGCTCGAGTTGTAAATCGAAATATGTTGCAGAAAATGAAAAAAGACATTGCTACTATACTCTATAAATTTGAGCATATATTTTCACCATCATTTTTTGATGTGATGGTCTATTTAGCAATACACTTATCCGTATTGTTGGGTGGACCGGTACAGTTCCGTTGGATGTATCCAGTTGAAAGATATTTGGGTCGACTAAAGTGCACAGTTGGGAATAAAGCCAGAGCTGAGGGTTCAATAGCAGAGGCCTATATACATGATGAATGGTTAACGTTTTGCTATATCTTCATGGTGTTGAGACACGATTTAATCGTCAAGAGCGAAGTGCTGATCTTGCTGCTCTGCCTCGTCGTGAGCTATCAGTGTTTTCCCAGAATGTACGACCCTTGGGTGCATAAACGGGATACGATTTAATTGATGGAGAGTTGGGTAAAGTTCGTTGGTACGCGTTAAATAATTGTCGGGAGATTGATGACTATCTCAGGTATGTTGTTGCATACTTCGAAAAATTCTATTTAAAAAAATGTAATTATAACTATTGTGCTCAAAATAATATTTTTTTGCACTTATATACAGCGAGCACGTGAACAAACTTAGGATGGAAGACGTAGAGAATATAGGGGCAAGACATGAGGAAGAATTTCCTGAATGGTTTGAACAACGTGTATAAACTAAAATTACATAAATGTTAGATTTTTAAATTTTTAACTCTGAGTAACTTTTAATACGTATATATTATTTCAATTGATAGATTTTGGAACAACGTGCTCATGATCCCGAATCAATTTCTCCTGAATTGTATGCATTGACTCGTGGTTCCTCTAATAGAACACTTTGATACACTGCATGTGACTCGTTCGAAAATGAGCAGCCCAAAGGCTATCCCAAGTGCAGGAGCGTGTCGTGTAGTAATTAAGAATAAATTCCTAGATCGTCTCCACAGGAAAAGTGCTTAAAAATCAAACTCGTATAAAATGGTGGAAATAGTTACAATGAGAAAATAAAAATAAAAGTGATGATATGTGCAATGAATGTGGGAGTGCAATGGAAATGAAAATTTACTAGTCATGGACTAGATTCATGTTTGTTGGTTTTGAGTGGATGATGAAAAGTAAAAAATTTAAAATACAAGACAGTAGATTAAAATTGCTGGAATTTAAATAACTGAAATGTAAAGGGACAATAAAATTTAAATGACATAAAAGTAAATTGCAAAAATTAAAGGTGCAGAAAAATTAAATGACAGTAATTTAAATTACAGGAAATTAAAAGTGCGAGAAAATTAAATGACGGTAATTTAAATTGCAGGAAATTAAAAGTGCGAGGAAATTAAATGACATAATTTTAAATTGCAGGAAATTAAAAGTGCAAGAAATTAAATGACAGTAATTTAAATTGCGGGAAATTAAAAGTGCGAGGAAATTAAATGATATAAATTTAAATTGCAAGAAAGTGAAAGTGCGAGGAAATTAAATAGCAGTAATTCGAAATTAAATAAAAATAAAAATTGTAAGGAATAAACTCGATGTTTGGAAATGGAGACTGTGTTTTCCAACCCAAAAATCTGAACTTTCAATTAAAGTAAACTCTCAAAAATAAAATGGACTCTCAACATTTATCAAAGAGGACTGAAAATTTACTCTCCATGGCCAGCTGGGACAAAGAAAAGAAAGGCCTCTGTAAGGCCTGCAAACTCCGGCAATCCCTCAGAGACGTCAACTGGAGCAGGTGGGTCTCCGCTCAAACCCCTTAGATGGGGGTTGATTGGAGTATCTAGAAGAGGTTGTCTCCTGCTGGATACTCAGCCCGAGTGAATGGTTCAATATGTAGACCCTCACGAACTGTACCACCTGCAAAGTGCCTAGACTAATGGGTCGATGACCAGACTCGGACCATCGTCAGTGGAGTATGCACAAAGGAACTCCCCCTCTCTGGGAGTGTGACCTGGGTAAAAGAATCCACAGCAGGACTCTTTGAACCCCTAAGGACAACAACATTTGGAGGAGACTTACCTCCCATATAATCTTCTACCTCCGTACGATTGCTGGAAGAAGCATCCACCCCTTCATCAGCCACCTCAAGAGAGTGACTTCTGATGACCAAACGAGACGAAGAAGGAGGAGAGATCCATGAAGAATAATGTTGCCCCTCATCAAGAATGGTAGACGCAAATATACTCTGGAGGAGGGTGTCCATCTCGAGCTAACCCCGGGACGCCTAAACAATCAACACCGAAAGAGGCATCATGGGAAAACTGCTTGTTAGCTTGCGCACCATAACCTGCGCTGGGACTGCCACAGTAATGGGATGGCTGGCCTCCAAAGTAGTTAGTCCCTGCATTAAGGGGTCTTGTACCCTAAGAAGAGGCCTATCCTCTGCTCGGACACTCTCCCAACAAGCTTTCTTCCCCTTATCCGGCAAAGGAATGTTCGAGGAACGCTTCCGTAGTGGAACAACTTGGGGCCGCATAACAACCGGCCTATAATCAAAAGGAAGGTGTCCCAGGGGAGACAGAAAGCTCTTCAAACTCTCCTTGGAAAGGAGGACCTCGAAAAAAACCCTGTCAGGGTGGTTCTGCACCCATTCTTACACAATCGCAATGCGCTTCACTTCATAAGGAGGGGCTGTCGGACGCATAGCCTTGTCTTCCGGGACATTTCCCCAATCTGTCGGTATTGTGAACTCACGGCGGGTAACCTAGCCCATAGAAAACTCTCATCCACAGCCAGAAACGAAAAAGAATTTGGGAGACTAGTATTTCACTTTGCTGTACTGTGACTCCAAGTTAACAAGAGTGTGGGATGCCTTGAAGCTGCATACAGTCCCCTTTAGATGTAGCACCCTGTGAGAAAAAATTTTCTTGTAACTAGTAAGGTCTGCGTTGTCTGGGTAGGATTCCAATAAAGCCCACCGCCAAATAATGCTGCAGCACATCAATAATCTCCAGGCATTCGGGTGCAGTTGGGAGGGGCAAAGCCGAGGCAGTCAAGAAGGTCATGGACAAGGCTAGGGAATGGTAGTTTCAAGCCGCAAGAAAACATGGAAGGGTATAGGGCCACTCAAGTTGAATGACCCTCTACATCGATGGCGCCTTCATCAGGGTTAGGAACAACGAAGCAAGTAGACTCCGGTACTTGGTAGATGAAGGCTAAAGAGGCCAGTGTTGGCTTGTTGGTAGTTGAGCACCATCCCTACCCCAAAAAAAAAATGGCCCAGTGTCAGTAGAGCACTCGCCAGAAATTTTGGGTTGAACAGAGTTTTTAGAGGCCATCCCTACTAGAACACGAAGTATCAAAGAAGATTGGTTGAAGAGAACAAAAATCAAGAGGACAAGAATAGTGGGACAATCACAACGTAGTGGGTGGAAACTAGGTCCCATTGCCACGTTTTATAAAAAGAAGGTGACAGTTAGACTCTCATGCACTGTGGCAATAAAGCTACTTGCCGTTTCAATTTTGAAGAATGTGGTTTACGAAGTGACGCAAACACAAAAGCTGCCTGACACCCCTTCATTAATGAGGTTGAAAAGATGTAATGAAAATGTGAGCCCATCATGGAAGGTAGGAATACCGTCGGAAATGTCAATTTGCAAAAAACTCCCAGACCTCAAAAAACCTGAATAAAATGCTCGGCCTTGGTAAGAAGGTGGGATCGAATCGTGATAAATTATCACCATACTTGTCCAGTAAGAATTAAAGGGGAAGCTGTAAGGGGATTTTTCCCTCAAAGCCCAAGAGGCCCTATCAAGCTTGACTCGAAGTAGAAAGCCATGAACCTAGCCCACTAGGAGGTTCCTTTGTACATGACCCATAGGAGAGATGGTGCTGCAAGGGATTAGACTGGTCAATCTGAGGACCCCTCGAGTAGCGACCAGTCCTCGAGTGCCCGCCCACACAGCAAGTGTGATATATGAAGAGTCGTTGATCTACTGACAAAGAAGGCATGAATGGACCAGAGGGAAGGCAGACTGAGGGAAGGAGGTTGAAAAACCATGCCACATTTATGGTTTCGCCACCCGGACAATATGCCATAATAATGACGCCGACATAGAGTCATGCCGCATTTAAAGACTCTGACAAAAGGAACAATACAGGAAATTCAGACTTCATGAAAGTAGATACGATCTGTCCTCAGACTTGTAGTATAAATAGCAGATCCCAGTATATCTCTAATCCCTGGACTCTTTTACTTATTTACTACACTCCAAGAATACTTACTAACTTTAACATCGGAGGTTACCCGGTCCCAAGACTGCCTTTTTAAAGTCGCGGTCTTTTCGACCTTTTGCAGGGCCCATTTTCGAATATTTGAGTTGTTGGAGCTTGATCCAAAGATTTGCAAAACACGATATTAACACTTTTTTTTTTTGTTTGAAATGAGTGGTACATGTTGAAGTTGGACACAAATATTACAATCAAACAATTCATTACATCTCAATCACATCCATAATTTTCTCTCTTTTTCCTTGAAGATGTCATGTCTATACGCGCTAATTTACTCTTTTCAATATGCATATAAAGCACACATTTTACCTCCAATATAAAACTAAAAAAAATACTTGGTAGTAGTGACAAAAGAACATATTTGAAAAATGAGATAAGATGAAAATTATATATATAATAGTAAGATAATTTGTGAATACTAGTTGGATATAAGTATTTTTTGGATTTTGAAAAAAGATAGAAAATGTTGAATAAAAAATATTATAAATTTAAAATATTATTATAATATAGTTTTTAATATTATTTTTGTTTGAAAATTTAAAAAATTTGAATGTATTCTATTTTTTATTTGAAAATTTGAAAAAATTGTAATAATTAGTTTGAAAGTATTTATATTTGAGTGATATTTTGAAATGAAATGAGATGAGATTTTTAAGGTGAATTTTTTTTCCAAACAAACCCTTAGAGGGTTTTGCTACACCCACCGACACTCTCCACCAAGAGTATCCATCGAGAAGGCAAAATTCTTTTTTCTTTCATATTTTTAAAATAATTTTCTAAACCTTTTAAATATTTTTTTAAAAAATAAAATCACAAATTTATTAAAAAATACCTTTTTAACTATTGAGTGAAAAATAATAATAATAATAATTAAAAAAACAAATCAGCGAGATCGTCGGTAAGCGTTATTGATGACTGCCCAAGGATATTTCATCGTATTAGGAATTGTTTTTTTTTTTTTTGAGTTTTTGCAAAGACTGCGAGTCCACTTTGGAAAAGTCGTTTGGGCCCCAAAGTCTGGCAAACGTTCTCCACTAGTTTTTTTTCCATGTTGAAACCTAAAAAGATTATAAATTTTTCAATAATCAACCATACGCACAACACAGGATGATTTACTTAATTTTTTTTCACGTCTAAATAACGAAGTGCAATAGAACATTAAATTGCAAGAATCTTTATTTCGTACATCTGATCAATACCCTGCATAACTGGAGCAAAGTCTTAGATAGAAGCGATTTTTCCAAAGCTTCGTCAGGGAACAAACACAGCAATGGGGCTCCTCACTTGGAACGTACAGTCATCCCACGTTAAAGAAGCAGAGACTATAAACTTATCTATAGTCCCTTCGATCGTGAGCGTATACGGTAGCTTTTGTCCAAGAGATGTGAAAGATAGAATGCTAGGAGTTACTTTGATTGTAAGTCCAAGTGGCGAGTTCAAAATAGCTTTATATGTAGACGTCGGGGATCCAACATTGGTGACAATCCGATTGAAAACACGATTGATGGATCTTAAGGGCGGCGTGGATAGAGCAAATGCAGGATAGTTTAGATCGTTGATGGTTCCATTAGTGGCATCAGAACAGCTACTATTGTCCCCAGTCAGAAGTTGTAATGATTTGGTATTATATCCTTGTCCGCACAGAAATTTTATGTAGTCAGTTGCATCAATATCATAGATTAAACCAGGATTTGGAGCCTTTGAAGGATTTATATTGCCTGCACCGTATGCAAGTTCAGCCTCCGGATTCTTTCCAGCACTCATGGGGTAAGCTGTCAGTAGTACGCCAAATGGGGAGGGAGTGAGAGGTGGTAATACATGGCAAATTAAGGCATCGTTTGTTTTCGGAGATGAGATGAGATGAAAACTTTTGAGATGACATGAATTGTTTATTTTATTTTGTATTGAAATTTGAAAAAGTTGTAATGATTAGGTGAGAGAAAATTAGATGAATTTGAAAAAGTTGAATTGTTTATTTTTTTTTGTATTGGAATTGAGAAAAGTGTAATGATAAAATTGAGATGAGATGAGATGAGATGAGAGTTTTCTGAAAACAAATCAACCCTAAGATTGATGGGTTGTATATAATATATATATATATATATATATATATATATATATTTATATAGGTAAACCCTATTGTGTCCGCTCCATTTGGAGCCTCTATTTAACCGCTTGTCAATTTTTTTTTACTTAGTAATTAAAGAAATGATTTTAAGTGTATTGAGATTTTTTTTTTTAAAATCTTTAAATATATCAAAAAAATATGAAAAAAAAAAAAAATTACGCTGGGCGGTAGTAGCCGCACCCATATATATATTACCGGTAGTCATGAGAGCCGACTTGATTGCGGCAGGTGACCATTCGGGGTGCAAGGATTTGACGTAAGCAGCAGCTCCTGTAGCATGTGGGCAAGCCATGGAGGTGCCCGACAGAATATTGAATGACAGTTTTCTATTATCACCTTCAACCTCGGAAATTGGGACAATTGGTGACCATGCTGCTAGAATGTTGAGTCCAGGAGCTGCTAAATCCGGCTATAATAGAATTAAAAAGAAAAATGTTAAATATATTTTAAAAAAATTATAAAAAATTTATTTATTCACGTGTCAGTATTAATATACTAAAAATTATAAAATATAAAATTTAAATTAAAAAAATAACAAATGGAGTTTTGTAAGTAAATATGTATCTTAAATCTTACAAGAGCACAAAGAAATCTAATTATAACCTTGAGAATGTTGGACGTAGCCACATTTGGACCCCTTGATGAGAAGGAGGGTATGTAAGGTGCAAATGCATCCTTACGCTCCCTAGTCTTGAGAATGGTCGCAGTCGGGCTCCTACAGATATAAAGGATATGCGCATTAGGATTATTGGTGGGGTTTGAGGTGATTTTGGACAGTCGATGCCCATTGGTTGGACCATAAATAAGAAATGCATAGCCCCTGATTTGAGATATTTTGCGTCTATATATATATACCTTGTTGAATTTACGTAGAAGTAGACGTTGCTACCATCCTCGATGCCAAGGGAAGATGCGGGCAAGGGATAAGAGAAGGCAGCATCCCTGCGCCCCGGAACTTTAATCACAGTTCCAACCGCGCTTGCTAGAAATGCTCCTTCCCCATCACTGGAATCACAAAGTACAATTTTCCCTTTCACTAAATTCTGATCCAATGAACCAGGATCGCAATACCTGCGGTACTGTAGCATTAGTTCCACTGACTGCTATATATTGCGAGACGAAAAGAACATTACATTCACCTTCTACTTTACTAGAGTTATTGGAACACAAGCAAAAAGCTACTGGGATATGTATTCTTTTTTCGATTCTCGTGTTCATGGTTACGGTCTACTTACCGAGGCGAGGACTCCTCAGAACCCGCTGTGGTGTTTGGTGCATCTCCGCCATAAATTATCGGATACATTTCATTCTTGAGGTCAAATGTATTAATTGAAATTCCCTACACATGGAGCAAAGTATATTAATAATTAATTCATTAACGAGCATTCAATGGGATTAAGAAAACAGCTGGATATATTCATACATACTCAAAACTATAGCTATGGGTAGCAGAGGACTAAGATGGGGCTTGATCACTTTATAATTATATACCTCGTAGATCTTGTCGTTACCCAATTGGACCTCAGTGAAGAACTTTCGATCTATGGCGCTTGCAGCCACGGAAAGAGACCAGGGCGATATGTTTGTGAGGGTTGCTAGACCTGGACCCCTGTTACCAGCTGAGTTTGATGTCAATATTCCATTTCTCATAGCATGAAAGGCACCGATGGCAATTGAATTTTTAAAATAGCTATCAACAATTCCTCCGACTGAAATAGATATTAGGTCGACGCCATCAGCAATAGCATCATCAAAAGCTGCAAGAATGTCAGCATCACTACAGCCATCAAGCCAACATATTTTGTACACAGCAATGCGTGCTGATGGAACCCCTCCTCGTGCTGTTCCCGAGCCAAGCCCCTGTACGCTTGCCATGTTAACAACGTTCCCAGCTGCAATGGATGCGGTATGTGTCCCGTGGCCGTCTGAATCTCGAGGAGATCTAATGTCATTTCCGGAAACATCTCCATTGCTACGGTAATATTGTGCTCCTATGATTTTACTGCCCAAGCGAAAACGCCATTAATTGTAAATGGTGCTCTTTGACTGACTCTTCCTATATATATGCGTCATGTGTACGTGCATATAGGCAAAAAAAAAAAAAAAAAAGAAGTGGTTGTAAAAAGATATACTTGTTGCAAGTAAAGTTGGTTGAGGCTCGGCAGGTGCCCCTCCATTTGCTAGGCGGCGGACCAAATCCATTGTCGCTAAAGCTATCAGACTCGGGCCAGATTCCACTGTCAAGAACTCCAATAATGATGTCGCTTTCGACAGTTGTTCTTTCAACTTGCTGCGGGAAGCCAAGGAAGTCCCATGACCTTGTTGTATGGAGCTTTTGCTGTTTGTTGGGGAAGACGGACACTACGCCTTCCATTCCTACATGTTCATTGTCATAACGCGCGTTTTACTGTATTTAATATTTGTGCATTTATGATATAAAATATGGAGAGAGAGAGAGAGATGAGGCTCGCAGACCAGCCATTTTTTGAGCTTCTTCCTCGGTTAGCTTCGCTGCAAATCCATTGAAACTCCTCTTGTAGCTATAAAGTAGAGATTCCGGTCCAGTATTGCTGAATCCAATTGTATAAATTTGACAAGTTAAAGCCCAAGACGCATTTCCGTTCCGATCGAATAGCTTTGATGGGATTAATTTCATGATCTCCTTTGGTCATAAAATTGAAAAGAATAATACTAGATCTATGGATTGTACAAACATTACATACTTTTATTTATAAAATGAGATCTATAATTAAAAAATAAGTTTTTAAAATAAATTTCATATTAATTTATTTTTTTTCAAAAAATATACAACATCCAATCACCGTAAATATCATTTCTCCGTTGAAAAATGAACCAGAAGAAACGACTTTTTTGGTTCTGCATTAAATTTTAGTTGTCAAAGAGGCCTTGTACATGATTGGACAGAGCACGTCGTGTATTTGATTAATGCGACTAATTTTGTATCCTTAAACAAAATAGTAGTATGTCATTAAACATTTTTTATATGGCACGGACAACCACCCAGTATATGTAAGATCATTTATAATTATCTAAAATAGGGGCAAAGTGGTAATAAAAAATATATAGTGTTTTCAAGAAGAGTTTCGATCGCTGGATATGTGTACGTATCGTATTAAGAAAATAAATGGATATATTAATTGTAACAAATAATGAGTAGATTTCGTACTTCTTTATGTCTAATTTTTTTTTTCTTTCACTGGATATAAACGAAACTATTTCAAAGTATAGTTTTACCCAATAAAATGAATTAAAGAACTTGAGATACATAACAATGTAAGTTACCTCTATTAAAATTTTATTATTTTTTAATTTAAAATCCATTAAAATTAAATAAAATTTAAATATTAGTATAAATTAATATTTTAATAGATAATTTCGTAAATTTTTTAATACCGTTGTTGCAAATCGTTTCTCTCCCATAAATAAAGATTGTTTAAGGCCTCGATCGTTTGGATGATGAAATCATCTCATCTCATCTCATCTCATCTCATTATTATAATTTTTTTAATTTTTATATAAAATATAATAAACAATTCAACTTTTTCAAATTTTAAAATAATAATAATATTATTAAAAAATAATATTTTATTCAACTTTCATCTCAACTCATCTAATCTCAACTCATTATCCAAACAACACCTAAATGTTGGCTTATAAAAAATAGAAATATATATTCCATATATATTCCATTATCGTAATCACAATAATTTCAAGCATTATATAGCACTTAGAGCATTGTCATTGGTATCAGCATATGCAAATGCAAAGACATATTTGCATAATATTACCTTAATTTGATTGCATTGAATTATGGATTTCTATAATTTTATATAGTTACGAACAATATTTCAATATCTTTAAAGATGTACTAATCACTTTTTAAATATTATTTTATTAATTTTTTCTCTCTCCTCCCACTCTCTCTCTCATAACCCTTTCCTCTTCTCTCTCCTCCAACAACACACGAGAACCCTCACCCTTCATCTTCATTTCATGATTATTATAATATATTATATTTTTAATATAATATATAAAAAATTATATTTTATTATTATTATATTTGTATTATTAATGTCAAATGTAAGTAGTGGGTGCTAATTTTAAAATATATATATAAATAATTTTAAGAAAAAAATAAATAATAAACTCAAAGATGCATAACCTAATATGAAAGTTTTTTTTTTTATATACAAAATCAATGTCCAAAAAATATGATTTAATATATACGTATATAGAAATCAATCCCAATGCTCTAATATCTAAATGTGGCGTTGTACTGCTTTTTATCACCTGCCAATGACTTCTTGTAGCATGCTGGTGTGAAGGGATGATGTGGAAGCCTCGTCCTGCCGCCTTTCTCCCATATAGACAATATAAGTCTGCAGCAATATCCATGCATGCACATGAGTATCTTTTATCGATATTTGGCCGGAATTTAAGGTTTAAACGGTGATAACTGAGCTCGCTTTCGTAGAAAACATATATAAGCTGAGATCAGCCATATGCGTGTATAGAGATAATTAATCATGTTTACCTCTCGGTCATTCTGTGAAGCTGAATGACCAACAACGAGAATGGTCGCGAGGCTGAGGAGGAGAAGCCATGAAAGTCTAGAAGTTTTGCGTGCCATTGGAGGTTCAGACTCGGCTATGAACTTGGCTAGATTGCGTGTACGTTTTATCCTATATATAAACTCATCCAACCGTTGGAAACAAAAACAAAACATGGAAGCTGGTACGTTGATCTAGATAAGTTTAATTTTTAGGGCCGTGATCAGTGTAGTGGAAAGGTCTACACGAACATGATCATCAGTACTACTCGTCAAGAACCAAAGTCGAGTACTGGCTGATTTGTCCCAACTCCGAAAATTGAAGACAAAAGACGATCGATCATTATCCAAGACAGCCTGTCTCGTGGCCCAGACACAAAATAAAAATGACAGCTTGTCGTATGAGGTAAATCGTACCTGATATTTATATAACTCTTATGTAAGATTGTTTTTTTTTTTCCTGATTTCTGGACATTAAGATAAATAAGATTGGAAGACTCGATCGGTCGATCTACTCAACTCATGATCATCAAGTGGTCGGCGTGGATTGACGATCTAGCTAGCTAGCAAGCTAGCAGCCTATTATCTGATCTAATTTTTTAATTATAAGCAAGCGGCTGAGTACGTACAAACGCTGGAGTGCAAGAAAAACAAGCCTAAGTTCAACCAAGTTTGGGACGCATGAAGTTACATGATAATGGAAAAAATGGAAAAGCAAAATAACATTATTCAATGGCATGGGACTCCAAAATAACCGAAAACTAGTTTTGAAAGCGCGCGCGAGGAAGCATTAAGAGATCCTTGAGTAGTTCAAAATAAGATCAGTATCTGCCTGTGTAAGAAGTGTTCGATGAAATGTTGATACCCCTTGTAATAAGTTTAGTATGCCGAGTATCATGGGGAGTAATAAAAACCAATAATGTTCTCCAACGTTTAGACAGAACAAAACTCCATACTGCATCGCCCGTGATAAATATTGTTCCCTTCTGATCTATGGCCTGATCCTTTTTTCTATTGTATATCGACCTCGCATTAGATCGGAAAAAAACATAGAATTGGATTGGGTACCTTTGAACGAGGATCTGTATCCCTTTTGTTTGGCCTAGAAATGAGTGATACATGTTGAAGTTGGACCCAAATATTACAATCAAACAATTCATTACGTCCCCACTACGTCCCAATATTCACGTTCTTAATTTTCTCTCTTTTTCCCAGAAAATGTTATGTATATACGCGCTAATTTGTTCATTGTTTTTGTTGTAAATGGTAAGAAAAGGGTACCTATAGTGGGAACCTCTTCTCTTTTATTGGAGGTTATGAAGTGGTTATGGGCCAACTTGACATTATATCCTGCTATTCAGCTCAAAATTACCTTTTTTTTTTAAGATACAAGTATATAAAATGTGTTGCCACTGAATTGGACGGTACACAACGCACCAGACGGCCAATTTATACATGCTTTAATACTAAATAGATAATTGCACCATGGAATGTCATCACGTAGAAGACACATCGACAGGGGGCTCCTCACTTGAATTTTGAAAAATACCACTACTCCTAACTTTTTCTATCATCAAAACCAAAAAACAAAACTTCTTTTTTTTTTTGAGAAAATGATGGTGACCGCTTCCCTGCTTCGTCTCCAAACAACATGAATAGAGATTAAAGAGCGACGTTTGGGGTTTTGGAAGTCATCTACCACATGCTTAAAAATTAATCATTTAATGGTGGAGTTCCACTTCTGACCGGTTGGGCTGATGATGGGCATTTAACAGCCTTCAATCAAAATATAAAACATATGAGGTTTTATATTATACACACTAAAATTGGTTCCATCTGATTATATCAAGAAACTTGAGAAGTCAGAAGATAGAACTTCATCTTCTTTCTTCAAACCAATTTGCCGCCACACCAAATCCAGGTTTGTCGCCTCCACAACCGGAAAACGCCTTCGCACCACCAAGCTCCGTCGCAACCACAAAGCTCTTTCTTCCCCACGAAGCTCCGTCGCCCATGAGCTCCTGTCAGTGAAGAGCATTCCAGCACAGAAGCTTCCTAAGCATAACAAAACCCACAAAGCTTCCATCTCTTTCCAAAAAAAAAAAAAAAAAAAAAACCACAAAGCTTCGCACCCATGAGCATTCTTAGCTAACTCTCCTCCACCCATTCTTATCCTTCTGTGAGTGAGAGCAATCCCAAAAAATAGGAATAGGAATAGGACCACTGCCATGAATCATAGCACTTCCATTTTTCTACCATTTCAAGCTCTTTTTCTTTTTTTTCTAATGAAAGCCCAATAAATAGACTGAGGAAGAGCAATGTAACAAAAAATATTTGCTCGTTCAAGGAGAAGATGATCTGTAGAGATCGTTCCAGAGGTCCCCTATGACCTTGGTAGAGGCTTCTTAGGAGTCGAGCCCTTGGGACTCATAGTGGGATATGAGTTACTGTGGGTAGGTAGCTTTCTCTTCTGTGATAAAAACGAAGCCAAGGAAAAACAATTGAAGGAGAGAGAGGTTGGGTTGCCATTTCACAGCAGAGCAAAGAGAAACGAGGGAGCTTTTTTCCATAGCATTATCAGCTGTAGGCAGATACATTAGATGTGAAATAGAAGAGCTTACGTCCTAAATATTTATTGAATGGCTGTTATTAAAAGGATAGCAGACCGACCGGTGGGAAGATATTCTCTTAATGGTGAGAGCAAGTTAGCAACAAGTTTCCAACTCCTCCAACGCCTACGTCCCTACCCCATAAATTCAAGAATTAGTTGGATCACAGCTCGTTAACCTTTTAGATCACAAGTTACAGGTCCTTTAATTATGAGTAATGCTATACACCACAATTTTATCTTACTTTTATAATCTTATTATGTAATATGTGGCAATGATCTAATAGTAATAAATGTGTCATATCTTATATAATGAGATGAAAATAAGATGATTTCAGTTCATGGAACCAGCACGATTCGTACGGCTTGGAATTGGGCTCCTTTTTTCCCCAGCCAATGGACTACATATATATGGTTGAATATGTCATATTTGGGCTAGCAACGGAATTGTAAAATGTCCCCCAACTTTCATATATATATAGAGCATGCCCTAACCCAAAAAGGAGAGAGGAGATGGGATTTACACCATTGAATTCAGATTGTGTTTCCTTTTTTCTGTTGTATATCCTCACATTACATCGGAAAAAAATAGAATTGGATTGGGTACCTTTGAATGAGGATATGTGTCCTGTTTGAAATGAGTGATACATGTTGCAATTGGACCCAAATATTACAATCAAACAATTCATTATGTCCCAAACACATCCTTAATTTTCTCTCTTTTTCCTAGAAGATGTCATGTATATATGCGCTAACACTACAACATAAATAGTCTTTTGTGACAGAAGAAACGATCACCAAAAACAACCAAAACGTCACTAAAGACATTTGGTGACGGTTGAAAATTATCACCACGACCATCACCTAATGTGCGTCACAGAATACATTTGGTGATGCTTTACTGTTGAACCGTCACTAAAAATATTTTTAGTGACAGTTTGAGGTGTTCCGTTCAGAGAAACGTTCAAACATTATGTTTTTTGTGAAAACTATCACAGAAAATAACGTTCGGACGTAAATTTATACCTCCAAAAGTCAACCCGAGTAGTTGACATTCGAATGACAGAAGTTGACGTTCGTTGAATAGTGTTCAAACGTATCATATTTACGTTCAGACATATATACATCTGGACGTTGACTCCATTAAACGATCGAATTAACGTTCGAACATTAAAGGAACAATGCTCGAACGTAACGAGTATAATGTTCAGATATTTGATCGAATGTTAAAGATGATGTGTCTGAACGTTCGGACGCTTTGTTATTTTGTTCGTTTCGAGTGAGAACATTCGAATGTGAAGTAATGTTTGAACGTTTTTGGTTTACATTTGAACATAAAGATCAGAAATACCAATTTCATAAAATTAAAAAACATACCAATTGTATTATACTAGATACCATAAATATTCTACAACTAACAATATCTTAGAAATTTTTAAAATTAGATAGTAAAAGTTATAGAAAAGAATAAAATTGAGAGATTTCATTTCTTTTTTCCTCACCCACCCCAATGTTGTTGCAATGACATAACACACTCCATCTGGACCATCATCTCCCGCTGCACTTGCTCTTGAACTTCACTGCGAATTC
This sequence comes from Cyclocarya paliurus, assembly GCA_029856935.1. Lineage (NCBI taxonomy): Eukaryota > Viridiplantae > Streptophyta > Magnoliopsida > Fagales > Juglandaceae > Cyclocarya > Cyclocarya paliurus. The sequence goes on along the minus strand of JARVXP010000207.1, from coordinate 1,691,304 downwards.
TTTCCTCCTGGTCTCTCTGTTGATCCTACAAACGCGTCTCTAAATGAGACTGTCACTCTAAGAGAGACTCTAATTCTTGCTGTCTCAACCTCATATACTCATTCTCGCGCCGTGCAGCTTCTAAATTTCTGGTCAGATTATTAATTTGTGAAGCCGAAAAGGATGAGGAGGATGAACCATAATGCTTGAAAGCTCGTCCCAAATCTCTTGTCATACTAGAGTTGGGCCCGAGCACTTGCGTGAATATGTTTGTCGCTCGGAAAGGATTCCCCAGAAGCTGACTGCATCTCCATTATTTTTTCCTGCAATGTCAAAGAAAACACACAATAAATAACGTATTAAAAGAAATATAAATAAAAAATAAATTATTCACATGTTGCATAATTTATTTAACAAAAATAATAACACTTACATAATTATCTGTAGCAGCAGGATCCATCCACTCACTATTCTCATTAGTGTGAGCAGTAGCATAAATATGAATAAGTAAAAAGTTTTCAAAATTATCACGTTTCTAACAAAGCGACATTAACAATTTTAAAAAGATAATGTTAGTACTTAAATAAAAGAATATCAGAAAAATAAATGAATTCTATAATTTATTAATTTTCATTTTTTCAGCAAGACGGTGGAATGATCTTGAACCAGCACGATAGTGGACAGTCAAAGCAGATCTATTATGTGCATTCGTAGAACTTAAGTGCTACAAAATTAATTAAGAATGTTAATTGTAATATATATGCATATAATTATTGGTTATTATTACTCCCCATGGCACTCGGCATATTAAACTTATTACAAGGGGTATCAACATTTCATCGAACACTTTTTTACACAGACAGATACTCTTAGTTTGAACTACTCAAGGATCTGTTAATGCTTCCTCGCGCGCACTTTCAAAACTAGTTTTCGGCTATTTTGGAGTCCCATGCCATTGGATAATGTTATTTTGCTATTCCATTTTTTCCATTATAATGTAATTTCCCGCATCCCAAACTTGGTTGAACTTAGGTCTTTTTTCTTGTACTCCAGCGTTTGTGCGTACCCTGTCACTTGCTTATAATTAAAAATTTAGATTAGATAATAGGCTACTAGCTTGCTATCTAGATCGTCAATCCACGCCGACCACTTGATGATCATGAGTTGAGTAGATCGACGGATCGAGTCTTCCAATCTTATTTATCTTAATGTGCAGAAATCAGGAAAAAAAGAATCTTATATAGAGTTATATAAATATCAGGTACGATTTATCTCATACGACAAGCTGTCATTTTTATTTTGAGTATGGGTCACGATCGAGACAGTCTGTCTTGGATAATGATCGCCTTTTGTCTTCAATTTTTTCGGAGTTGGAAAAATCGACCACTCGACTTTGGTTCTTCACTAGACTAGAAATAGTACTGATGTTCATGTTCGTGTAGACCTTTCAACTACTCTGATCATGACTGCCCTACAAATTAACCAGCTTTCGTGTTTTGTTTTTGTTTCCATTGGTTGGATGAGTTTATATATAGGATAAAATTAACGTACACGCTATCTAGCCAAGTTTATAGCTGAGTCTGAACCTCCAATTAATGGCAAGCAAAACTTCTAGACATTCATGGCTTCTCCTCCTCAGCCTCGCGACCATTCTCGTTGTTGGTCACTCAGCTTCACAGAATGACCGAAAGGTAAACATGATTAGTTATCTATATACACATGCATATGGCTGGTTTCAGCTTAATTATATTTGTTTTCTACGAAAGCGAGCTCAGTTACAACCGTTTAAATTCCGGCCAAATATCTATATAAAAAAAAGATACTCATGTGCATGCATGCATGGATGCTGTAGGCTTATATTATCTATATGGGAGAAAGGCGGCAGGACGAGGTTTCCACAGCATCCCTTCACATGAGCATGCTACAAGAAGTCATTGACAGGTGATAAAAAGCAGTACAATGGCACATCTATTTAGATATATATTAGGTGCTATGTAATGCTTGAAATTCTTGTGATTACGATAATGGAATATATATTTCTTTTTTTTATAAGCCAACACTTAAACAACCTTTATTTATGGGAGAGAAACGATACGTAGCTACCATATTAAGAAATTTACGAAATTATCTATTAAAATATTAATTAATACTAATATTTAAATTTTATTTAATTTTAATGGATTTTAACTTAAAAAGTAATAAAATTTTAATTTAGGTAATTACATTGGGATGTACTATCTCAAACTCTTTAATTCATTTTATTGGATAAAACTATACTTTGAAATAGTGGTTTATATCCAATAGGGGTGTCAATATGTGATATGACCCGTTAACTTAATATGAACACGACACGAAATTAACGGGTTTGAATTTGATGTTAACGGGTTAACCCAATTTGCCACCTCTAAATTATCCACCCCTAAATTATCCAGTGAAGAAAAAAAAACAAATTAGATGTAAATAATGAAATCTAATTATTATTTGTTTCAATTAATAATGAATTGAGATGAGATGAAAGTTGAAAGTTGAATAGAATATTATTTTTTAATAATAATATTGTTTTGAGATTTAAAAAAGTTGAATTGTTTGTTATATTTTGTGTAAAAAATTAAAAAAATTATAATAATGAGATGAAATGATATGATATGAGTTGATATGATTTTGATATTCAAACGAACCTTATGCCCATTTATTTTCTTAACACGGTACATCCAGCGATCGAAACTCTTCTTGAAAATACTATAAATTTTTTATTACCACTTTGCCCCTATTTTAGATATGATCTTATATATAGTGGGTGGTTGTCCGTGCCATATAAAAAATGTTTAATGACATACTACTATTGCTGAAGGAACTATCTTCAAAATAATTCAACTTTTGAATTTTTTTGATACAAAATTAGTCGCATTAATCATCTACACGTGCTCTGTCCAATCATGCACAAGAACTCTATAACAACTAAAATTTAAATGCAGAAACAAAAAAGTCATTATAAATTATATTTGCGCATTTTTACAAAAAATAGTAAATATGAAATATATATTAAAGAATTATATATTTTTAATAATAAACTCCATCCTTTTCAAAAACAATGCTCGCTCCACACTTCACAATCAATATATTTAGTATTACTCTTTTCAATATTATGACCAAAGGGAGATGAAACTGATCCCAATATCAAAGCTATTCGATCGGGATGGAAACGTGTCTAGGCCATTAAATTTTCAAATTTATATAATTGGATTCAGCAAAACTGGACCGGATCAATCTCTGCTTTATAGCTACAAGAGGAATTTCAATGGATTTGCAGCGAAGCTAACTGAGGAAGAAGCTCAAAATATGGCTGGTCTGCGAGCCCTCCCTCTCTCTCTCTCTCTCTCTCTCCATGTTTTATATCATGCATGCATAAATACAGTAAAACGCGCGTTGTGACAATGAACATGTAGGAATGGAAGGCGTAGTGTCCGTCTTCCCCAACAAACAGAAAAAGCTCCATACAACAAGGTCGTGGGACTTCCTTGGCTTCCCGCAGCAAGTTGAAAGAACAACTGTTGAAAGCGACATCATTATAGGAGTTCTTGACACTGGAAGCTGGCCCGAGTCTGATAGTTTTAGCGACAAAGGATTTGGTCTGCCGCCTAGCAAATGGAGGGGCACCTGCCGAGCCTCAACCAACTTTACTTGCAACAAGTATATCTTTACAACCACTTGTTTGCCTAAATGCACGTTCACATGACTCATATATATAGGAAGAGTCAGTCGAAGAGCACCACCTACAATTAATGGCATTGTCGCTTGGGCAGTAAAATCATAGGAGCACAATATTACCGTAGCATTAATGGAGATGTTTATGGAAATGACATTCGATCTCCTCGAGATTCAGACGGCCACGGGACACATACCGCATCCAAGCAGCTGGGAACGTTGTTAACATGGCAAGCGTACAGGGGCTTGGCTCGGGAACAGCACGAGGAGGGGTTCCATCAGCACGCATTGCTGTGTACAAAATATGTTGGCTTGATGGCTGTAGTGATGCAGACATTCTTGCAGCTTTTGATGATGCTATTGCTGATGGCGTCGACCTAATATCTATTTCAATCGGTGGAAGTAATGCTGATAACTATATTAAAAATTCAATTGCCATCGGTGCCATTCATGCTATGAGAAATGGAATATTGACATCAACCTCAGCTGGTAACAGGGGTCCAGGTCTAGCAACCCTCGCAAACTTTTCGCCCTGGTCTCTTTCCGTGGCTGCAAGTGCCATAGATCGAAAGTTCTTCACTGAGGTCCAATTGGGTAACGACAAGATCTATGAGGTATATAATTATAAAGTGATCAAGCCGCATCTTAGTCCTCTGCTACCCATAGCTATAGTTTCGAGTATGTATGAATTTATCCAGCTGTTTTCTTAATCCCATTGAATGCCCGTTGATGAATTAATTATTAATATACTTTGCTCCATGTGTAGGTGTTGAGGAAAAATTAGTTGATTGGCATATTCGTGTGAAAACCTATGTAAAATTGTGTTGTAACTAGTGTTGATGAATTGTCACATGAAAAGAATTGAAGTGTGTTCAACACAGCTCGAGCAGACCCAACTGGCGTTCGAGCGAAATCAGACAGAGTGCACCGCTCAACTCCCGCTCGACTAAGCGCTCGAGCAAAATCAGGCAGAGTCCATCGCTCGATGGCCGCTCGACTCAACGCTCGAGCGAACTCAGGCAGAGTGCACCGCTCGATGTTCGCTCGATGTGCCGCTCGAGCGAATTTCTGAATGTTAACCTGCGCTCGACTCTCGCTCGATCCTTCGCTCGAGCCAATGTTCAAGAAACTCAAATCTTATTGTTTTAAGCACCGTGAATCAGAGGGGCTATAAATAGAACATCTTATTCTGTTCTGTGGTGTGAAGAAATATAGCAAAAACCCTAGTTGCTTCCAAGAACCATTGAGAGATACTTCTCCCCACATTGTGAATCTCTCTTGGACAATCACATCTCCACCACACCACACTCAAGATCAAACCTCATACAAGTCCATCGAAGTGGACGTGTTTTATTGGCCGGAAGGTTTTCAGAGTTGCTGTTGATGCAAAGATCGAGAGGTTCTTGTGGAATGCTATAGAAAGGTCGGAGTTCCGACACTACATGCTTGTAGAGATCGAGTGGGTCACTCGTGGTGTTGCAGATCAAGTTTAGGAACTTCAAAGGTTTTGTAAGTGTAGCTAAATTGGTTGTAACAATTAAATTTTCTATAGTGGATTTGAGGTGGTGTCTTACACCCGGAGTGGTTTTAGATTTTGAAGAGATTTTTCAAATGAGTTTCCACTCCGTGAACAAATCTCTATATTGATTATCTGTGTGATTGGTTTTTTTGTTTATTTGCTTACTTGTCAATATTTTTGTTAAACCAGAAAAATCGATCTACACCTATTCACCTCCCTCTAGGTGTTGTGTTGGTAGAACCACTACCTTTTCAATTGGTATCAGAGCGGGTTCACTCTGCTAGGATTTAGTTCCTGAGTGTGATCCTGCTTAAGTGGTTATAATGGATAAGTCTCAATCACTCATATCGCCACCTTATTTTGATGGAAGTAATTATGCCTATTGGAAAGTTCGAATGAGAGCTTTTCTGAAATCCATAGATGAACGAGTGTGAGTTTCTATGGTAAGAGGATGGAAACAACCTGTTACAGTCGTTGATGGAGTTGAAATTCTCAGAGATGTGGAAGAATACTCTAAGAATGAAGTCAATGAGTGTGGCTGGAATAACAAAGGCCTGAATGCGATTTTCATGGCCGTGTCCCAGGAGGAGTTCAAGTGAATCTCCATGTGTGAAATTTCCAAAGAGGCATGAGACATTCTTGAAATTACTCATGAAGGTACCAAGACTGTGAAGAACTCTAAGCTTCAAATGTTGGCTACCAATTTTGAAGAACTTAGAATGAGGGATGATGAAATTTTTGATGTCTTTTATGCAAAACTGAATGACATTGTCAACTCTCATTTTAATTTAGGGGACAAACTTCCAGAAAATAGAATTGTGAGAAAGGTTCTCAGATCTCTGCCTGAGAGATTCCGTCCCAAAGTCACTGCCATTGAAGAAAGTAAAGATCTGGAAAATATGAGGATTGAAGAGTTGGTAGGCTCTCTACAAACCTATGAACATACTCTTCCTGTGGATAAGAAAAATAAGTCCATAGCCCTCAACACTATTAGAGAGTCATCCAATGAGTCATCCGATGGGTTGGCTATGAGTGACAGACAAGTAGCTTTTTATGCTAAAAAATTCAGGAAGATGTTTGTGTCAAGAAATAGAAAGAACTGGGGACACAAGAAGAAAAAGTTTGAGAGAGTCAACGGAAATTTCAGTTCAGAAAATAAGGAAAGGAGCTCTAAGAAATACACTAGAGCTACCAAAGACAAGATACAGTGTCATGAATGTTAGGGTTTTGGGCACGTTCGCGTTGAGTGTGCGAATTACAAAAAAGGCAAAGGGAAAGCAAATGGTGCTTACTTGAATGAAGATGGTTCTCAGACAAGTGACTCATCAGAGAGTCATTCTCCAAAGAAAAATCTTAACTACATGGCATTCACTTCTTCTATCGGTGGCCAAAGTTATAGAAGTGAATCAATGTCTGAAGATGAGAGTATATCCGGAAGTGAATCCGGGGATGAAGATGAGTTGCAGAAAATCTATGAGAAGTTATACAAGGATTGCGTAAAATTGAGGAGACTCAATAAAGCACATATTGAGAATATAGATATTTGCAAAAGAGAAAAGGAGGATTTTCAAGGTCAATTGAATGAAGCCATATGTCTAACCGACCAGTTGCAAAAGAGGAATGCGTCACTCGAGGATAAAGTAAAAATGCAAGAAAGTGAGTTGATTTTGTTAAACGATAAACTGAAAAACTTTTCTACTAGGAAGCAAAAGCTTGACAAAATCCTAAATTCAGGAAAGTCCTCCAGTGACAAGAGAGGTATAGGATATGTGGAAGGGAAATAAGATGTGGCGTCAACTTAAAAAACCTCCTGTAAAAATGTAGGAAAAATTGTGTTTGTTCCTGCATTGAATCAAAATGACAAAGCTCAACCATCTAAGAAGGGTAAGAAAACCCTACATGTTCAGAAGTTTGTTCCACCTCCCAAGAGACAAGGTGCTCGAAACACGAGCCCTAGAACTCACAAAGGTTCACCTAGCCCATCGAAAACTCCCATCTGTGACCAGATATAAAGAAGAATTTGGGAGACTAGTCTTTTACTTTGTGGTACCGTGACTCTAAGGTAACTAGAGAGTGGAATGCCTTGAAACTACATACAGCCCCTTTAGACGTAGCACCCTGTGGGAAAAAAGTTTCTTGCGGCTAGTAAGGTCTGCGTTGTCCGGGAAGGATTCCAACAAAGCCTGCCGCCAGATAATGCTGCAACACATCAATAATCTCCAGGTATTCAGGTGCAGTTGGGAAGGGGCAAAGCCGAGGCAGTCCAGAAGGTAATGGACAGGGTGAGGGAATGGCAGTTTCAAGCCGCAAGAAAACATGGAAGGATATAAGGCCACCTAAGTTGAATGACTCTCTACATTAATGGCGCCTTCATTAGGGCCAGGAACTTTGAAGGAAGTAGACTCCGATACTTGGTAGATGAAGGCTAAAGAGGCTAGTGTTGGCTTGTTGGTAGTCGAGCACCATCCGCTACCCAAAAAAAATGGCCCAGTATCAGTAGAACCCCTGCCGGAAACGTTGGGTTGAATAGATTTTTTAAAGGCCATCACTGCCAGAACACAAAGTAGCAAAGAAGACTGGTCGAAGAGAACAAAAATCAAAAGGACAAGAATAGCGGGACAATCACAACGTAGTGGGTGGAAACCAGGTCTCTCTCCCACGTTTTATAAAAAGAAGGTGACGGTTAGAATTTCATGCACTGTGGCAATAAAGATACTCGTCGTTTTGGTTTTGGGGAATGTGGTTTACGAAGTGACACGAACATGAAAAGCCTCCTGACACCCTTTCATTAATGAGGTTGAAAAGATGTAATGCAAATGTGAGCTCATCATGGAAGATAGGAATACCGTCAACAATGTGAATCCGCAGAAGCCTCTCAGACCTCAAAAAACCTAAATAAAATGCCCTACCTTGGTACGAAGGCGGGATTGAATCGTGATAAATTCTTACCGTACTTGTCTAGTGAGAATTATAGGGGTAGCTGTGAGGGGATTTTTCCCTCAAAGCCCTAAAGGCCCTATCAAGCCTGACTCGAAGCAGAAAGCTATGAACCCTGCCCATTAAGAGGGTTCCTTTGTACATTACTTGTAGAAGAGATGATACTGCAGAAGATGAGACTCGTCAATTTGAGGACCCCTTGAGTAGTGTCCAGTCCTAGAGTGCCTGCCTGCAAAGCAAGCGTGATATACGAAGAGTCGTTGATCTACTAACAGAGAAGGCATGAACAGACCAGAGGAAAGGCAAACTAAGAGGAGGAGGTTGGAGAACCACGCCACATTTATGGTTTCGCCACCCGGACAATATGTCATAATAATGACGCTGACGTAGAGTCACACCACATTTAAAGACTGACAAAAGGAACAGTAAGGAAAATCCAGACTTCATGAAAGCAGACACGATCTGCTCCTCAGATCTATAGTATAAATAGCAGATCCCAGGTACGAGAATACTATCTCTGATCCCTGGACTCTCTTACTTATTTATTATACTCCAAGAATACTTAATAACTTTGGCATTGAAGGTTACCCAGCCTCAAGGCTGCCTTTCCAAAGTCGCGGTCTTTTCTACCTTGTGCAGAGCCCATTTTCGAATATCTGAGTTGTTGAAGCATGACCCAAAAATGTGCGAAACACAACGTTAACAATTTTTTTTTAAATGAGTGGTACATGTTGAAATTGGACCCAAATATTACAATAAAAAAATTCATTACGTCCCAATCACATCTTTAATTTTCTCTCTTTTTTTCTTGAAGATGTCATGTCTATATGCGCTAATTTACTCTTTCCAATATGCATCTAAAGCACACATTTTACCTCCAATATAAAACTAAAAAAATACTTGGTAGCAGTGACAAAAGGACATGTTTGAAAAATGAAATGAGATGAAAATTTAATAAATAGTAGTAAGATAATTTGTGAATACTAGTTGGATAGTTTGACTTGAGTATTTTTTTGGATTTTAGAAAAAGATAAAAAATTTTGAATAAAAAATATTATAAAGTTAAAATATTATTATAATATTATTTTTGTTTGAAAATCTGAAAAAATTTGAATGTATTTTATTTTTAGTTTGAAAGTTTGAAAAAATTATAATGATTAATTTAAAAATATCTGTATTTGAGTAATATTTGAAAATAAGATTAAATAAGATGAAATGAGATTTTTGGGATAAAAACTTTTTTCGAGTCCTAACTTGTGAGCTAAAAGGTTAACGAGCAGTGTATCCAACTAATTATTGAATTAGAACTGCTACATACAGGCACGATGTTTGCTTGTATGCGCACACCTCTGACGTGGCATTTTGCCACGTCATTATTTATTAAAAACAAAAAAAAAAACAAAACAAGACACGAAACGTTGAGAAAGCTTGAAAGAAAGGAAAAGAGAAGCTGCTATCGGTCTGGGTTTTTCATTTCGAAAATTGATCTCGCGCCTTTCTACCCATCAATGTCGAACCAAGTAAGATTCAAGATCAAAACTTTTGATTTTATTCATCTGATTTTGTTCATTTGATTAGTTTTATGTGAAAAGCTCTATGAAAAAATTTCTTACCGAGAGAAAGATGCATTAGGAGGTTAGTTTTATGTGAAAAAATATATGAAAAAGTCTATGTAAGATTAATAAAATGCCCAGATGATAGTTTTGTAAACACAAAGAAGTCAGTTTAGAAGTTAGTTTGTGATTAATAATTGTTAATTGCAAAATCCCTCTTTCCCCTCAACTTATTTGCCTTCGAAATATGTAGAAATCAGTTCTTAGTTATGGGTTTGGAAATTGTTAGTTATACAGGCTAAATATGGGTTTGAACTATCGTCATTTACATTGATTTGGAAACATTGAAATGATTTTTTTGTTGCTTTTTTTTTAAACCCTTTTTTTATGATTAGTGAATGATAAATTGATCAATAAATATTTGTTTGCAATCTTCAATTATATATAATCTTTGACCTTAATATTTTGTCCTAATCTACACATGATGTCGTTTATATATGTAGGAATAATATTTATTTGCTACTTCAAAAAGTTTAATTAACTCATATGAGACAAACTAGATAGTACTTCTCGCCCATGTATTTGCCCAGTAGTATGTTAGATTTGTGGCCCATGTATTTGCTAGATAGAAAGATTGAATTGAAAAACTAGATTTGTGGCGTATTTGCCCAGTAGTGTATTTGCCCAGTAGAAAGATTTTGGCCAAGTTCTGTACATGAAAAACTAGATAGAAAGGAATCGATTGCATCTAGAAAGATTGGATTAGTGATCTTTTAACATCTTATAATTTTTTTTTTTATAATTATATCGTACTTCTCGCAAAAAGAAAATATCTTGTAATTATGTATGTAATTATGTCTTATAATTATATCAATGACAGGCAAAAAGAAATAAATTATAGTCTATTTGGTTTGGATTTTATATTAATTATGTCTTGTAATTATGTATTATAAACAAAAAAGACTATTTATAAAGCGAAAATGGGAAAAAGTGTCATAAACCAATTTAGAGTCATATATTAAAGGCTGGCTGTTTGCATTATTATTTAGGCTATCACTTTTCTAGATTTATACAAGATCTCAATATTCTATTTTGAATTGTCTAGATGGGGAAAGAGAAAGAAGATGCATCTCGCATAACATCACCTGTCGCAAATCCATCAACCCAGGTACTGTAATATTATTTCAACAGTTATCGTATGTTTATTTTATGTTTAGTCAATGCCAACTTGGGTTCATTAAGATTATTGTGTGTTATATTAGGACATATGAGACCACATTATCCAGATTTTTCAAACTACATGCATGGTTACTACGGTCCAGTGCCTCAGGCGTGGGTACCATCTTTTGTGCCTCCTCCAAATGCAAACCCATATCCATGGAACAATCAGGTGATGTAAATGGTAAAGTAGTACATGGGCACCAATTTTATGAACTTGAGTATTTGTTCTAATTATAAGCACTTTTTTGAAAAATTGCAGCAATCGGGTAGTTCCACTGCCTTGAGTAATTCCGTTGTCTTGACTAGTTCCGCTACCTTGTATAGTTCCACCATACCAATGATGGGACCTCCTCCAACTGCATACCCATTTTCATGGAGCAACCAGGTGATGCTTTCGAGATGTGGTAATATTAAATAACATTTAATTATTTATATGGGTATTGATAACATTTTTTGTATAATTGCAGCAACATCCATGGAACTCTACTTTCGTTGCCACGTCAAGTTCTGTTGGCACGTTAAGTTCCGTTGCCATGTCAAGTTCCACTGCCTTGAATAGTTCCACTGCCTTGTATAGTTCCGTCATACCAATGATGGGACCTCCTCCAACTGCATACCCATTTCCATGGAGCAATCAGGTGATAATTTCGAGTTTTCATGTACTTAGTGTGATTTTGAGTTTTTAATCCTTTTTTTTGTTTTGTAAACGGTAGCAATATCCATGGATGCCTACTTCCGATGTCATGCCTACTTCCGCTACCAGTGCTGCCATGCCTACTTCCCCTACCATGCCTAGTTCTGCTACCAGTGCTGCCATGCCTACTTCCGCGACCAGTGCTAGCTCTAGTGTAGCAAGTAGCTCGTGCTCCACTTTACCAGCATTTCTTCCTCCTACAAATGCCAACCCATATCTATGTGGTAGTGAGGTGATGAGTTTACTTTCCACATAATTGTACTGGGTATCCATCCTTTTCCACAATAGATATTGATTTGTTATAATTGTTTTCTTTTAAATATCAGGAAGATAAGGCACAACAAAGTCATTCTGCTGAGGCAATTAGTGACGCATCCCTAGACTCGATAGACATTGAAGCACAATCTACTGCCTCGTTGGGTAATGCTATTGATACAAAGGAGGTTGGCAGTTCCGAGACCCTATCCACAGAGCCTACTTCAGGGTGTGATATTACTGAGGAGCCAAAGGCAGGGATGAGTTTTGAATCAGAAAATGAGTTGGTTGCTTACTATAAACAGTATGGTAAACAATGTGGATTTGGAATAATGACACAAAGGAGTAAAAGAGCGAAGGATGGGACTATCTTATATGTCACTCTGGGATGTGCTCGTGGTGGCAAGGCACGGAATCAGACGTCAAATGTCTCTAAGCCTCGGCCAACAAGCAAGACAGACTGCAAGGCAAGGATGAATGTGTTGTTGAAGAATGGGAAGTTGTGTGTCACATCAGTATTTAACATGCACAATCATGGGTTAAGTCCAAGAAAATCCAGGTTTTTTAGATGTAATAGAGAAGGTAGTGAGTCCGTTAAGAGGGTTTTGGATACAAATGATGAGGCTGGCATACGGATGAATAAGAGTTTCCAAGCTATCGTGACTGATGCGGGTGGGTTTGAGAACATACCCTTTGGGGAAAAAGATTGTCATAACTACATTGATAAGGCACGTCACCTACGGTTGGGGAAAGGTGGGTGCACAAGCACTACTTGAGTATTTTCGAGGGATGCAATACAAGAATGATGGGTTTTACGGCATAATGGATTTGGATGATGATGATAGGATGAGGAATGTGTTTTGGGAGGACGCCCGTAGTAGAGGGGCGTACAACTACTTTGGAGATGTGGTAACTTTTGATACCACGTATCTAACAAATAGATACGGAATGCCATTTGCACCTTTCGTGGGTGTAAATCACCATGGGCAGTCAATCCTCTTGGGTGCAGGGCTTATTTCAAGCGAGGATACAGAATCATTTGTGTGGCTATTTAAGACTTGGCTTGATTGCATGGATGGAAAGGGGCCGAATACTATTATTACAGATCAAGATCGCGCAATGAAAAATGCTATCGCCATTGTGTTCCCTAACACGCGTCATAGATATTGCTTGTGGCACATACTGCGCAAGGTCCCTGAGAAGCTTGGTGCCCATTGTCAATACAAATGTGGCTTGAAAAGTAAATTTTTATCTTGTGTCTATGACTCCCTTACTACCGAGGAGTTTAAGTTGGGTTGGAACGTCCTTATTACAACGTATAACTTGCAAGAAAATAGTTGGTTGCAAAGCTTATATGCAGAGCGAGAGTTTTGGGTGCCGGTATATTTGAAGAATTCATTTTGGGCTGGAATGAGTACAACTCAGCGTAGTGAGAGCATAAACGCTTTCTTCAACGACTATGTGCATGCTAAGACAAATTTAAAAGAGTTTGTTGATCAGTTCGACAGTGCATTGAAGAAAAAAATTGAGAATGAAAACCAAGCAGACTTTCACTCATTTAACTTCACAATTCCGCTCATATCACACTTGGCACTTGAGAAGAAGTTTCAAGAAGTGTACACGAATGCCAAATTCAGGGAAGTTCAATCCGAGATAATGGGAATGATTTATTGTCATTGCCATTTTCAGAAACAGGATGGAGTAATTGCAACTTACCATGTCGATGATGAAATTAAAGCTGAAGATTTCATAAAAGAGGTTATTTATACTGTTTATTTTAATGAGGCCGAGTTGGAGGCGAAGTGTCTATGCGGATTGTTTGAGATGCGAGGGATACCGTGTAGACATATCCTTGTGGTATTTTCAGCTAGAAAAGTACGTGAGTTGCCTGAAAAGTACATATTAGACCGGTGGAGAAAGGACATAAAACGCAGATATACTATTATTCCAAGCAGTTATGACGAAAAGGATCAGAGGCCTGAGACGATTAGATATAAACGTCTATTGAAAATTTGTTATGAGGTAATAACAAATGCAGCGTCATGCGATGGGTATACTGAGGATATGGTTTCGAAGTTGTATGCAATGAACCATATATACCGTACCTTGCATCCCAATAGCCAAGCTCCAAATGATGGATTAAGTACTGTTCATGCAACCACGGAAGGAAGTTCTAAAAAAGTATTAAGTCCTCATGTTGTCAGAGGCAAGGGAAGACCCCCGTCTAAAAGGAGGATGTCGCTGATGGAGGAAAAAGTGAGGAAAATAAAAACAAAGGCTGCTAAAAACCGCAATGATAAGGGAAAAGGAAAAGGCAAACCGGTGAGCGCATGAAAATAATTTATATAGTTTGTTTTTGGTGATTTAAGATGTTTTTGTTGATTATATAGTTTGTTGTTAATTTTTTTCCTTATTTTTGGATTGTCAGCGGCAGCGTAGATTAGACCCTGAACTATTGGAAAGCAGTGAAAACCAAATACCAGTAATGATGGATACACAAGAAACTGTACAAGAAGTAGTGGTAGAAGATAGTTTACAAATCCCAATAATGGGGACACAAGAAAGTGTATAATTACCTGATATTCTTATTTAACGTATTTGCATGTTGTTATTTATGTCTTACTTTTTCTGCTATTACATACATAGGTGCAATTGGAAATAGATGGAACACAACCATGGACAACAGATGGAACACAACCAGAAAGAATTTTGGATGATTAATATGCATTGGTAATGTATTGGTTGAGATTAATGTATTGGTTGGAACAAATGTAATGTATTGGTTGAGATTAATATGCATCTTGTGTAATTTAAGTTGTTTTCTCGTATCAGGTACAAGAAAAGTCTGTTTTGGATGTTATGGAGGCATAGCACTGCTGATGAGAAGATTTACTTGACGGCGTAGGTTGTTGTTGTTTATGTATTCAAATGTCTGAAACTTGTAGTTGGGGAATTTCATGTATGGAACAAACATCCCGTGTAAAGTATAAGTTTTATGTAAATTTGATTGTATCTGGAACAAACACGTATTTGATTTAAGATGAAATATGTATTTGAATCAACATATCCAATGCATGTAAGCTGGATTTTTGACATGTTCATATAAGATGGATTTTTGACATGTTCATTTCAGCAAAAGTGACACTTCAAAGCTAAATATAATCTCAAATATACAACATTTCCCAATGATGGATTCAAAGATCACTACCACTGAATAAAGTCTCAAGTACATGTCAGAATTCTCAATAATGGGTTTGAAGATTACTAAAGTTAAATAAAGTCTTCAGTACATGTCTTAAGTACATATGCGGTGCCTTACTCAAATTACAAATACTAAGACCCTAACACCAGTTCTTAATCATTACAAAAGTTCCTATTTATTTGATCATCAAATATAACAAAATACATATGACGAACAGCCAAGACAGATGACATTTTAAGCGTGCATGCCGTATATCAGCTAATTGCTTTCGAAGCTGGGCTTCAGCCTTTTGGAGTACGAGCTCCCTCTTCACAATCTCTTCTTCTCTGCTTTTAAGCGCTTCCTCTTTCTTTAATAATTCTGCTTCTCTAGTTAAAAGGGCATTCTTTCTGACATCTCGATTATCTGCCCACTTGAAATATTTGTAATATGATATTCCCTAATTATACACAAATCAGAATTAATGTTTCAAGTCAGAAATAATAAAACATTATAAGATTAATAAGCATTGTTAACTATATGTACCTCTTTATTGAATTGTGGACACCCAAAAAATGGTCGCCCTGGATTTCTTTGAGTATTTGATATTCGAAGTACAGCTTGTTTCCCACAGGTGCAAATTGGGTAATCCATCAAAGTATGATTAACAATTGATGATGAAGCAACCGATGATGATGACATTTTAAGTACTTTTAATAGACGTGAGTATTGGTTTTAGTTTTTATGAAAACTTATGCAAGGTTTTTGTATGGTGACAAGCACCTAGAACTACTGTTTTAGTTTTTGTAGATAATCATCCATTTCTATTCAGCTTGTTGGTATGGTGCTTAAATTAAGTGGTATGCCTTTTCTAGGAAACTTTAGTATAGAACATGGGAGAAAAAAATTTGTTGCTCATGTACTCATGTTTTAAAAGTAGTATAGAGCCATGAAGAGAATGGTATGCTAACTAGTAAATTTTAGGAATTCATTTGTCCGTTATTGTTCTCCCACCTTATTTCAGGAAAATTTTTTATTTCTAGCATCAATTAAGAAAGCAGGACATGAACACAAACAAAGTTTTATTACAATTTTTGATGATTTCCTAGTATCAAAGAGATCAAACCCCAAAATGCAAGCGGGATTTTCAAGTGTAGACAGACTCCATATAGTCAGAAGTAGGTACATGAGAAAAAGCCAATTATGTAGCTCTTGAGGCCATGAAAAGGACATGCTTTCAGATTCATGGTGTCAAAAAGATCCATAATAGATTATGCTATATTTATGACCAACATTCAGTTGAACAGGAATAATCGTTTTCAAGGGACCAGATTCTGTTCCAAGCATTTACATTTATTGACAAGAAAAACAATGGGTTTATCATTGAGTTTCATGAATTAAGAGAGAGCATGGTAGAGGATAACTTTCATCCATTAACAAGGCTAAGTCCTCCAATGCATCTCATGTTCGATGAGAAAGTGGGATAAGGTAATAAAAAACAAACAAGATACTTTAAAACAAATTAATTGAGCCAAATATCTCCATTTATTGAACTAATTATTATGTCATCAAGGTATGCAAATGGCACTGCTCTTATAAAATTCAACAGAACCTTATGAGAAAATTCAACTCATCCTTCAAACCATAATGATAAATTCAACAGAACCATTATTCTCAGCAACTTCTCAAAGTTCTAAGTATCTAACTCATCCTTGACCTCCGGAATAAAATTAGCTGCTTCCATGTGATATAATCAAAACAAACAGAACAGCTTCAAAGGCATATGGTGAGTTGTGCATTCGAAATATGTTTTCACTAGCTTTCAATTTTCATTTTATGGTATAGCATGCTTGTATGTAAAATTTAGATGGCAATTTCGGACAATATATATATATATATATATATATATATATTTATATATATAAGTATTCAGTTTATCAATACATGAACTAAATATTATTCCCTAGATTCTTAATTTTCTGCCATAATTGCCAATATACATTGAATATGTTGCAATCTGATGTTACTGCAGTTCATCAAGAGCACTGTATTCGGCTGAAAATCCACCAATTTATCAAAATAAATAAAAAATTAATTGCTGAAAATTTGAACGGATTCACAACTCACACAATCGGATCCACAACTCACACAATCGGATTCACATAACAATCATCCACAAAATTTGAACTCATACACAATATTAGGCTGAAAATCCATCAATTTACCAAAATAAACAAAAAAAAAAAACCAGTTATAAAGCTCCAATCAACTTGGATTGGAGTCGTTACCTAGGGTTAGGGTTCGGGTGCATAAGTCCCGTAGCTATCAGGGGATGATGCGAGGGCTAACAGGGATGAAGTTGCACGGAGGTTAGTTGGGAGAGATGCCGAGCTGGTGGAGATCAACGGGTTGCGATGCCTTTCGAAATGGGAGAAATGGGGGTCGAAATCGCACAGAGGGATTGCCGAGAGTCGAGCGGGTAGAAGAAAATACAAAACGCACCGTTTTGTCGGCGTTAACAAGTGCGTTCTTCAGAAGCTTCAAACGCACTGTTTCACTTACTCAAAAACGGTGCGTTTCGCTCCACGTTGGATACCTTCCGCGGACAGGCCTAAGCTGGTGCCTGCGTTTAGACTTTTTCTTATTGAATTTATGGGGTAGGGCCGTAGGCGTTGGGGGTGTTGGAAACTTGTCGCTCTCACCATTAAATTATTAATTTTTTAGCGTATGCTGGATGACTTTCAAAACCCCAAACGTCCCTCTTTAATCTCTATTCATATCTTTTGGAGACAGCTGGGGAGTGGTCACCATATTACAACCATATAAGTACTAAGAAGAATAAGCTGTGCAGCTATGGGTTCCCAATAATTGGTTCTTCTTCTTGATCTCTTTCTTCGTGCAAGTGTGTTACAGCAAAAAAGAACCAATTTTTATGAGTATACATCAAACCAGAGTCTTGCAAATGAGTTTAGTGGCTAGCGTATAAGATAAACATGAGGTTAATTTCCTTGTCAGGACTTTTTGCAGTATATAGAGTTTAGTCGCTAGCATTCAATGACCATCGTATATGACTTTTTGCATTCTTGCGCCAAAAGCATTACAATCCATTTGGCTTGATCGGCTGAGTCATGGTTTTAATCAGGACGTATTAGAGGCCTCATTAATCAAAACAAAACGTAAGTGCTAGTTTAGATCATGGAATTAAGACCCCAATTTCCAACTGTTTGGAACACGACTTAGGAGGCGGGATATGGGTTATAAAATCATTAAGGGCAGTTGATTTGTTTAACAAAATTAATTAAGACTAGAAAAAGTATAACTTTTTCATTGTAGTGTTTGGAAAGAATGATAAAATTATTATAATAATTAAAAAAAACAAAAAAAAGGTTTCATGGAAGCTGGTAGAAGACGAGAGGAAACAACATTACATTTATAATACAGATACCATTAGATTTAGACCCTAAAGCAAAAAGATTAATATAAAACACAGATAAATTGACTGTATCACACTTGTCTCATAATTTCTTGCTATCACAGTGGAGAGAGGATAAAATTAGGTGGGTGCCAGATGGGGTCCAACTAACAATTTTCTTCATCCTTGCTTTTTCCTTTATTCGTCTTTTACTTACCAAACAAAAAAGAAAATATCAATTAGATATAGGGATAACCGATCAATTTTAGATAAATTTTAAAACTGAATCAGTATATATTAATTTTGATTTTTGAAGAATCAATACCGTATCAGTAATATTTCTAAATCGG
This sequence comes from Cyclocarya paliurus, assembly GCA_029856935.1. Taxonomy (NCBI): domain Eukaryota; kingdom Viridiplantae; phylum Streptophyta; class Magnoliopsida; order Fagales; family Juglandaceae; genus Cyclocarya; species Cyclocarya paliurus. Next base: position 1,672,498 of record JARVXP010000207.1, on the reverse strand, counting down.
TATTTCTAGTTTTATTGATTCCAATCTGCTTCAACAGCTCAATCCGATTTTTCAATTTTAATCATCTACCATACCAAAAAAAAAAACTGTCATAAAAACAATGCTGCCATGTAAAATATCTACTATAAAAATATAAAATCTGCTATGGAGGAATTTACCATAGAAATATAAAATATGCTATAACAAAAATCTACTACAAATACTATACTATAATACTATACTAATACTAATACTATAAAATAGTTATCTCCATTTATATAGTTATTTATATATAGTGGATTACTAATAGTGATATACTAATACGTTAGTGTGTAACTTATTTATAATTTATGTATATTAGTGATAATAATTAATATGCCAGTGGATACATATATGCTAGTGATAATATATTATATGATAGTTACATACACTTTTTATATGAATGTATATGATCAAATATATAGAAATGTATTTATGAACAAGAATATATATTATAATTTATTATGCCATTAAAACTATTTCATTTATATATATTGTTTATATTAATAACATATGATTAAACAAATGTTTATATTTAAGTTTAAAATTTTATGTTATATTAACTTTATGTTATAAAATTAAAATTTTAATGTTATATCAAATGTTATATTTATTTTATGTTATTTGATTATTATGAGTAATAAGATTATAAAATTTAGTTTTATTTTAATTAGCAATTTAGCATATAATATAAAATTATTTTATATATAATTATATACAAAAATTATATCTAATAAAATAAATAAATATAGAACGGGTCCGGTCCTGTGCTAGAAAAAAGAAAACTGGAATCGGATCAATTCCACCCAGTTTTTCAAAACATGAAACCAATACCAGACCGAATCGGTTCGGAATTAGACCAAATCAACCGGTTCAGACCGATTCACCGGTTTACTGGTTTTTATTTTCGCCCGTAATCAACGGAGATGTTTCGTCCATTCCCAATCAAAGCAGGTCTTCGTTTCCTTGACTTAGAAGTAAGACTCCTTTTGCTTGACTTATTGACATTTTCATGTTTCGAGAGTTGAACGGGTCCGCTAATATATCCCCACTACTCCCAGTAGTTGTGTTGGGACCTCATCAAAAATCGCCCTAGGATAAGGTCCTAGGCATGCATGGACAACAAAGATCGGGTTACTTCCAAGATCAAGGCTAGCCAAGGCCAACCAAGGGCCAAGACATATCACAAGCCACATTGGCCATGCAAGACCATATCATTTATTTATCCTTATTTATTTTATTTAATTATATTTCAAGAGACCTATTGGGGGTTTCCACTTTGTAATCTCTATAAATAGGACCCTTAGGCATTTCATTTTACATCTTTGATCATTTGACATTTTTCCTTTGTGGAACGGTTTGGGTGTGTTCTTAAAGAACACTTTTCGGTGCTTAGCACTTGGGCTACTTGGGTGCAATTTGTGAATCCCTAGTAGAGGATCATCACCTTGCAATTCGTGAATAGGTGGTGATTCAATCTATCCTATTTCATCATTGTGCAATTCGTGAATCAATGGTGATTTATTTATCTATCCTTTTATCGATCTTTGTTTGATCATCTTGCAATTCATTGAATAGGTGTTGATTCAATTATTTTCTTGTGTTTATGTTTTCCATTCTATATTCAAAAATCCAAAAATACATTGTTCTTATATTTTCGTGTTTGTTCTAATATTTTTCATCTTGTTCATCTTTACTTTCTTGCAAATCAAAGACATCCTAAGTCTCAATCTTAGTATTCTTTGATTTCTCAAAATACCCATATAAACCATAAAAAAGAGTCTTCATATTCCTTTGTTGAGTCCATTCATCTTTGTGCATTCTAGAATTGGTGTTGAAGTTATTCACCATTGTGTTCTTGAATGTGCATGCGTGTTCATCCATATTGTTCATCTATAGTGTTCATCCATAAATTTCCTTCCATCCATTTTGATCTTCCCACATACACTATTCGACCAATCCTAGTGTTTACCCTACTTTCCATAATTGTCATCACTACCATAATTAGCCTCAACCATACACAATAACCCTAGCCGAAACCCTTGTCTTCCACAAATCCTAGCCATCCCTCAAGAGTCCTACTAGGCAACTCCCTTAACTTTAGGAAATTTGACTCATTCCACTCAATCCCACAAATCCTACCAATCCCAAAGTCATTCCTAAACTTTAGGAACCCTAATCACCCCATATCTATCCTTCATTCAATCTTACATTCACCTAGCCAAATCCCACATTTTCCATATTGGCCACTTACCTAAATTAGCCTTCTTCCACATTCCACCTAGCCCTAGCCGAAACACATATTCCCTCTTCATTCAAATTCAAATTCGGCCACTCTTGCCTTATTTGAATTTGACCTAGCCGTCCACCCATCTTTCCATACTAGTGTTTCCATAACTTGGAAACCCTAGTTGACCAAATCACACCACGTAGCCGGCCACCACACTATCCAAAGTCAAATCCCAAGATTTTAAGAAACTTTCTTAAAATCTCTCAACCTCCCAAGTTTGGCCAACCCTAGCCACCCATCACCATCTTCCAAACCCTAAAACTTTCTTCCATCATCCAACCCTAAACCTAAACCCCAAAGTGACACCTAACCATATTTGATCCTACAATCAAAGGATCACAATAACCACTCCCATATTTGGCTAACCCTAGCCACCCTTCATCCAACTTAACCCTAGACTCTCACAAGGTAATTCCTACCACTTAAGAATCCTTAACCCATCTTCCAATTAATCCAAATTCGAAATCCATCCCTTGCCTTAGCCAAACACCAACTTTCCAACAACTCTCATGCCTCTTACCATTTAGAATCAACCCTATCCACCTTACCCATCATCCCAAACCTATCTTCCAAATCCATATCCCTTGATTTAAGGAATTGCCAACCCATTGTCAATCCCTTAAACCTCTCCATCCCTACAGTATCTCTAGCCAACCAAGACTTACCTCAATAGCCAAAACCGAATCTCAACCCCTCCAATCACTCAACTTCCCTAGAATCACTCCATTCTTAGACTCTCTCAAGTCAACCAAAGACTTCCCACCTCTTGCCATATTCAAATCATACATTTACCATAACCAAACCCCATCTTCCATATCCAATCCCTCAAATCACTCATTCCCTAAAATCATTCAAATCAATCAAAGACTATCATCCAATCTTGCCATATTCAAATCCCATCTTCCATCTCCAAATCCCTACACTCAAGGAACAACCCTAGACCCATTCAAACACAACTCATCATCATCTTTAACCTAATCCCCATCTTTCCCAAAGTGACTCATCAATCAAGGAGTCCTAGTCTCATCCAACCACATCCTTCCATCCCTAGCATCTCATCCTACACACCAAACCCTAGCCACCAAACTCTAGCCTCATTCTTCCACATCATTCCCAAACCCTAGCAACTCATCTTAGAAACCAACCCTAAGCCAACTCTTCTAATCTCGAAATTCTCCATAGCCACCATCCAAACCCTAGCCTATCTTCACCATATCAACCCTAATCATCATCCAAGTTGTCCCAAAATCAAGGGCAACCCATAAGCCATTCCACATTGCATCAAACACGCATATTCATCACTTAGATCACCCGAACTCATCATTCATCACCATCATTTCCATCACTAAATATCAAACCTTCATCAACCTAGGAATTCATCATTACCATTCTACATGCAAGGCCAAGCAAGAAGACTTGACACTCGGTCACCATCACTACCAAGACGAGCTCGTGGACTTAGTGTTTAGGGACAAGACCGAGGTCCCTAACAAGTTGCCAGTGTGTTACCATGCACATACAAATTAAAGCCACTCTCGACATCACTCGAGGAAAACAAAATATATACATTCTTGCAATCATGCGGCAGAGTTCAGACGTCGAAACTTTGTGGAAATGTTTACCCTTAAACCCAGAAACAAGGTATTCGTACTTGGGACAATGATAGCGGAAAGTATATTATATATACAATTCACCGAAATGAAACTTGAAAGAAATTTCCAAGCACCGTGAAAGAAACGTTTTGTCGTGACAACAATATATTTTAACTATCAAACGATCGTATTATATATAGCTGAAGTTTCCAATGCAGCCAATAAGTCCATATATATAGGAATTGAATTGGGAGAAAGAAGGTTAATTTTAATCGTATTTAATAAATACGAGCATGAAAAATTAATCTTGAAGAGGTTCAAATATTACAAGAATTAGAAAGATGGTGTCATTGTCAGATATGATGATATCTACAATATATATAAACGCGAATGAGGGATGGACAGTTTTTCGTCTAACATTTTTTTTCCATTTTGCCCCTGCTTTTATTTCTAAATTTCGGTTTTATTCCAGGTCTTCTTTCCATTTTGCCCCTCCTCTCCCCTCCCCCGTCCGTTTCTTCATCTCCTGCAATGCGCCGCCGCACGCCGGCGTGGCCAACACCACCCAGCTCATTCTCTTTCCCTCCATCCGATGTCCATCCCCTTCCAATCTCAGCCCCTCTCGTGCCGCCGTTAACTATCGCGAGTGAATCAAAGCCGCCGGCTATGTGAATAGGGCATAAACAGTGTTTTTGTCCAATAATATTTTTCCTATTTTGCCCCTGATTTTATCACAAATATGGTTTATGTTTTGTCTTCTTTCTTGCTTCCACCGACTTCTATTTATGTCTTTTTACAATACTTTTCGTTGAGCTTATCTCTTTATTTTGTATTTATTTCATCTCAGCTTTTTACAAACATTTTCTTTACTCTTTTTTCATTTTCTCATTTACGTCCTGCTTACGTATAAAAAAAACTATCAATTCATCTCATTTTATCTCATCTTATTATTATAAAAAAGTATTTTTAATGATATTGTGAATTTTTTTTTAATGTTTAAGGATATAAAAAATTACATTAAAAAATCAAAAAAATGAATTTTTTTGTCCTTATCGGAACCCATCTCAGAGGGTGTAGCACTGCTCTCAGGCTTTAGATGTGAAAAATGAGTAATGTTACAAATCGGTCTGAGCTTTACAATTGGACTATAGTATTTTTTTTTTCCAAATTGATACCAACTTTTCATAAAATTTTAATAAAAAACCAAAATCTTGAAAATTAAACTTTAATGTTGTGCAGCATTTTATTTCCTTTAATTTTGAATTTTGTAAATATCGAATTGAATTGTTACATTTTAGTATAAATCTAATTTTTCCCATTTGTTAATGATTTTAATAGTAGGTTGGTTAGTATAATTGCAAATTTCCATAAGGAAATTTAATAATTTAAAAATATAATATGTCATTATTACTATTTTATTTAGCCAATTGTGAAAATGTTAAATAAATTAATGTTTTTCATTGTTATTATTTCTTATAGTGCTTCTGTTTTTAGTAATATTAAAAAGGGTTATGAAAACTTTTGAAGTAAATTAAGATGATCTAGTTTACATTTTTAAACTAAGAGCTAAACTGCCTTTGGAGTAACGCAATGATTTAACATTATTTGTAGTGCTGAATAATATGGTCTAAAATATGTTAATATATTAGAACATTTTTAATTTTTTCCCTATCTGAAAATTTATATAATGTTGGAATTTTTCTTTCACATATTTATGAATAAATGTTTAATAATTACTAACAAATTATCTTCTCATAAAGAAGATAAAATTAAAACAATGTTTTTTTCAATAATCTTTTAGTATAATCCGTAATTTAAAAACATTTTCTCTCATAACCATATGAATTCACCCCATCTTTTTTTATATAGAAACCTAAAAAAACTATCATTAACATTAATTTTAATTTTCAAATAGTAATAAACATATTTTTTATTTTTTTATTTAAATACATTCTTTATACTTTTGATATATGTAGGCACAATATGAATATAGGTAGATAGAGCATGTTAACTTTCTGTTTTAATTATGTTTCACCATTTTATAATTCGTAATAAAATTTTAGTATTAATATTTTTATTATTAATTTAAGCTTTTATTAAAATTTTCTTATTAAACTTTTCAGTTATATAACTAAATAAAACACTGACTTATATAAATCTATCATTTCTGTTAAGTTTATATTAGGTTTACCTCAAGTTATGCAAATCCATGACTTGTTTTAACTTTGTTAAAAAAAATTTCCTCACTTTCTCATTTATCATTTGTTATCAATTTTTCTTTTTTATATATTTATAACTGGGCACACGTGTAGTGCATGTTGTTCCTTACTAGTATGTAATTAAATATGAATCAGAGGAGAGAAATTAGATAAATGTTATTTGCAATCGTTGAATGAGTAAATGTTATAAATTTTTTTAAAAAAATTAATTAAATACAGAATCTATATGAAAAAATTTTAATTTTTTAATAATGAATCTCACTCTTTTTTAAAATAATTACGTAACGTTTATACACTCAGTACACGGTATTACTAACAAAATTAAGCACGTGAAAGTCCATGAGCATGGCCCACCCTTTAGAAACTTAGAGATGTAAATGCGTGGAGCTTTTGCCACCCTTTATTATAGAAGCCCCCCTAGCCTTCAAATAGGAGAAGCCACAACACCCTGTATTTTAAAACCGAAAATTAACCCATGTCTTTATAGCTCTTGCAGAATTTTGCGTGTAGTTTCTGGTTCAAATCTGTACTAAAAATGGGTATGCAGATGCGTTTTCAGCTCTTTTCTGGCTCGTGATGATCCTTGCTCTGTATCAAGAACCGAGAGCGTTAGAAGCCGTGTCACTGACACCCAACAACCATCATCGAGGTAAGCAGATCAAGAACAATCCCTATACATAAAAAACTTTCTAGTTACATATATTGATGTGCTACAGCATTATTTGGTGGCGGGCTTTGTTGGAATCCTTCCCGAACAACACAGACCTTACTAGCCACGAGTTTCTTCTTTCCCATAGGGTGCTACGTCTAAAGGGGACTATATGCAGCTTCAAGGCATTCCATGCTCTAGTCACCTTGGAGTCGCCATACCACCAAGTAAAAGACTGGTCTCCCAAATTCTTCTTCATATATGGCTGGATGGGAGTTTTCGGTGGGCCAGGTGAATCCCTTGAGTTCACAATACCGATAGATTGGGGAAACATCCACGAAGACAAGTTTGTGCATTCGACAGCCACTTCTTACATAGTGAAGTGCATTGCGATTGTGCGAGAATGGGTGCAAAACCACCTTGACAACGTTTTTTTTTTTTTAAGGTTTTCCTTTCTGAGGAGAGTTTGAAGAGCTCTTTGTCTCCCTTGGGACACATTCCTTCTGATTATAGGCCGGTTGTTATGTGGCCCCAAGTTGCTACGTTTTGGAAGCATTTCTCGGACCTTCCAGTGTCGGATAAAGAGAAGAAAGCTTGTCAAGAGAGTGTCCGAGCCAAGGACAGGCCTCTTCTTGAGGTACAGGACCCCTTAACGTGGGGATCAGCTACTTTGGAGGCCAGCCATCGCATTACTATGCCAGTCCCAACGCCGGTTGCGGTGGGTGAGCTAGCGAGCAGTTTTCCCGTGGCACCTCTTCTGGTGTTGACAGTTGAGGTGTCCGAGGGTAAGGTCGAGATGGACGCCCTCCTCCAGAGTATTTTCGTGTCTACCACTCCTAATGAGGGGCAACATTCTTCTTCATGGATCTAACCTCCTTCTTCGTCTCATTCGGCCGTCAAGAGTCACTCTCTTGAGGCAGTTGATGAAGGGGTGGAGGCTTCTTCTAGCAATCGTACGGAGGCAAAACATTATACAGGAGGTAAGTCTCCTCCAAACGTTGTCGTCCTTGGGGGTTTGAAGAGTCCTGTTGCGGATTCTTCTGCCTAGGTTGCACTGGGGGAGTTCCTTTGTGCATATTCCAGCCAATGATAGTCCAAGGAGTCCGGTCATTGACCCACTCATCCAGGCAGAGTTCCCCGAAGGCAGCAGCTCTATAGGTGGTACAGTTGGTGGGGGTCTGCATGTTGAACCATTCACCTGGGCCGCGTATCCAGAGGGGGACGACTCTCTTCTGGATGCTGCGATCGGCCCCCATATAGGGGATTTGAGCAGAGACCCACCTGCTCCCACTGAAGTCTCAGATGGATTGCCTGAGTTTGCAGGCGATGCAGAGGCCTTTCCTTCTTTGTCCCAGTTGGCCATGGAGGGGAGCCGAGAGGAAGCCATTGGTCTAGTTGTTGAGTACTTGTTGGATTTTTTCCATGAGGTTTCATCGCTTCTTTCCTGCCTTTTACTTTTTTCTCATTTGCTTTTTCCTAGTCTTTTCTTTATGTCACTAGGACACTTCTCAGCTTGCGGCCTTCATCGTGGATGATCAGGAGGCAACCGTTCAGGAGAACTTGGACCATGCTCGCGGTGAAAGGGAGGAGAGGGAACAGTTGGAGCGCAAACCCGAGAGAATGAGACTCGACCTATCGGATGAGCACAAAAAAGGGAAGAAGCTGGAGCATCATCAGTGGAAGCATAAGTAGAAGTGGGAAAAGGATAAAACCCTATTGGAGCAGCTTAACCAAAGTCTCCAAGGCAACTTATCTTGAGCGTAGGAGGAGAAAGACCGGTTAAAAGCAACTAAACCAAAGTTTTCAAGATGCCACCCTCCCCTTACAAGGGCAGCTGAGGTGGTTCCCGAAACTCTGTGATGAGGTGTGGGGACGCGGGATCGTTGAAGGTTGTAAATCAATGCAGGCTTTCCTTTTGGAGAGTTTGGAGCTTCGTTCAAGATCTTTTACCAAGCACCCGACTTGTGCTTGCCAAAATTCCCACTAGTGAGTCATCCTTTCAAACCAACCATGACTTGGGAAGGAAAGAGATGCCGGATGCTTTCCCTGATCCAGTTGTACCTACACCAGTATTAGTAGAGCCGGCCAACCTTGATCTTGCTCCTACTGCTGCTGAGACCGATGCTCTTGGCACTGAGATTTAAAGATTTTTGTTTTGTTTTGTTTTTGTTTTTGTTTTAAAACATGTTCCCCATTTCACCGCCTAGCGGCTTGTATGCATATTTGTACTGATTAATGCACATTTCTTATTTGTCATGTCTCGCCTCTCTCTTTTTCCTTTCTTCTTTTTTTTTTTGGGTGGCTAGCCTGGGGGACCATGGTGAAGGGGTCCGTAGCGCTCCTACCTACCATGGTCGGTCACATTGCACTTGCTTATCCTATCGTTCTCTAAAAACAGCTAGAACCTTTGAAGTTTCTCGATCCACCCCACTAGTGTCTAGTTTATCCTTTCTGACCCCGCTAGCGACTTAGCCTTTTGTTCGTGTCTCTAATACTGGCTTCCTTCATTTTTTTTTTAGCGTTCTGTGCAAGTTTTTGGGTTCTAAAAGCGGCCACAGATTGTATGGCTAACCTGCCTTGTTGACTGTTCAGGCCTTCGAGCCGGGTAATGGCTAGAGGCCCAGTGGACATTAAGTTGTAAGAATTAATCCTTTAAGTTACCCTGCTAATTCTTTCCAGACGAGTCTGTGAAGATTTCTTCTTATTTCCTCTGACCTTATGCCCTATCAAGTTCTCGGACTACCTGGTCGTATGCTGAGTGACTGTTCGCATTTTGCATGCATGACAACACAGTGCCAATTATGTTTTTGCATTAAATGGCATCCCTTCGATTTCCGTTTATGGCTCCCTTTTTTGCTGGCATTAATTCTACACATCGTATTAGTAGATATACTTTGCAGCAATTGCTATAATCAAGGGATTCTAGTTCTCTAGGGGGACACGTAGTGATTTATGGAGTTATGATGCCTCGGGAGGCCAAACGTTAACCCCGCCTATATAAGAACCCTTCTGTAAGTAAGAAAATCGTTTTATTATGTGACTCTTGCTTTATTGCTTGAGTTCCTTTCCAATTCCTTTGTTTTCCTTTCCTTTTCTTTCGAAGTTCCTTTATTTTCCTTTGCTTTCCTTTTGAAACTCCTTTGCATTTTCTTCTATCTTTCATGGTTCTGACAAAACCTTTACACCCTAGTGGGCGACAGGTCCTTTAGTGGCGTTTTGGCCATTGCTGGCTGTGGTGGTCTGAGCATCAGAAGGTGGAACTGCCAATCCTTTGTTGTTGGGGTCCTAAACCTCTTGTTCTTGTTCTTGTTCTTTTGCTCATTGTTCCTCACTCATTCTCGCCCTTTTTCTTACGGGGCTCGACTACAAAACTCTTCTCCCAACTCACTGCCTGCATGAAACTTGCTGCCTGCTTGGTTGCAGTGGTGAATGGCTTGGTTGCCGCGGTACGGTGGTGTTCGTCGCTGTTTAAAACACACACAGCTGCATACCCCAAACTCATTTTGGTTTCCTTGGGTTTGAGAACAGTGAGGTCCTCCAAATTTTTTAGATTATCTTTGGCCATTTTACAATCTATGTCTAGAGTTCGGCACTAAAATTTGTTTTGTTCAATATATATTCTTCACGATGTAACTTGCTCCTTATAATCTTGTGGCGTTATATGGCTTGATGATGTAATATGTTCCTTGTGCTTTGCGACTTTATGATGTAACTTATTTTTTGTAATCCTGCATAATTAATAAAACAATTGTTTTTCCGACTGTACGGCTTCTACATTTTTCTCGCTGTATTTTTTTTGCATCACTCCGCAGTAATTGCCTTTTGCTGTGTGCCGTTATTACTTTTGCTTATATCTTTTATCTTTGTATTTGAAGAGTTTATAACCTCGATCTGTTTCTTGCTCGATGATACTTGTGCAGCGTTTTTGTGGGACTTTGCCTCCCTTCTGAAGATTTTTCTTATTTTGGATAGTCGTAAGACCGCATTCCATTGGGGAGAGGTTAGGCTATCTCAAATTAGTTCGCCCCTTTTGGTTCCCCAATGAGTTAATTTCTTCGTGCTGCCATTGAGGCAATCCGCTCTTTCATCATGATAGGAGTTGGGCTAAGTTTTTTGGGCCACCTCGAAGGCGAGATCTGTTCTCCTTTGCGGCAAGGATAAGGCCACCTTCAGGCCAGCCTTTCCCTGTTGGGTCCATCAGGGAGGTAAGTTATTCAGGCAGTCTATTACTAGACTCACTCGCACTCGTTGACATCACTGGGAAAGGTAGCATTTTGGGCCAGACTGGTGCTAGGCCCACTCTTCTCTCATAGTAGAGGTCAGGGTAAGTTTTCGAGTTGCCGCAAGGGCTAAACCTGCTCTCCTCTGCCGCCGGGGGGGGGACTGTGTAACCTTTTAGGCCTACATTTTCTCTTTTAACTCGTAGGGAGGTAAGTTATTTGAGCAATTTATCACTGTACCCACTCCTGCCTGTTGACACTTACAAGGAAGGTACAGTTTATGATTTCAGGTAGCTAAGGACTAACTCGCACTCCGTCGTGGGAGGGACAAGGTAATGCTAAGGCCTACCTATCCTTATGGTATCTTGACCGCTCTTCGATGTGATAGGAGCCAAGGTAAGTTCTTCAGGCAGCCTTGAAAGCAGGACCCGCTCTCATCTGCTGGAGGGACAAGGTCACTTTTAGGCCTGCCTTTTCCTATTGAGTCTTAAAGGGAGGTAAGTTTTTTGGATAGTCTGTTATTGGACCTGCTCCTGCTCTTTGATATCACATGAAATATAAGTGTTGGGTTAGGCTGGTGCTGATCCCACTCTTCGTTGTGGCGAAAGTCGAGGTAATTTATTCGGGAAGGCTATGAGGTCGATCCCGCTCTCCTCTATGGGAGGGATAAGGCCACCCTTAGGCTGACCTTTTCCTATAGTGTCTCGTGGGAAGGTAATTTTTGTCAGTTTGTGATTTGATCTGCACTCGCCTGTTGACGTCCACAAGGAAGGTAAATTTTTATCTACGAGCCACCAAAAGCTAACCTGCATTCCACCACGAAAGGGATAAGGCAATCCTTAGGCCTGTCTTTCCCTATAGTGCCCCACGGAAAGGTAATCTGTTGACGATCATGTTGTCGTAGATTTTTCTAGCAGTGCTTTTTATTACTAGTGCCTTACTAGTAATATGAAAGCATGGAGCAAATGTTTTGCATTGTTCTAAAAAGTTGCATTTCTTTTAAATAAAAAGGAAAGTACAAGTTAGATGAAGAAGTGTTACAAAATTAAGGGACAAGAAATCCCAGTCTAAGGTGGTTGTCGCCCGTCTCTCTCTTTAGAGCTGTGCACCATCCTTTTCTTCTCTCAAAACTTGGCAAGGCGAGTTGTAGACGGAGGCCTGCCATAGTTTCTTGGCGGCTTATTCCGTTCTGTTGGTGTCGTCAGTGTTGGGCCCTTCATCTTTCTACTTTAGCTCATGGACAAAGTATTCCCTCACTTATACCTGCTTTCCTCGGACTTCCCCCATTCCTTGGGGAGTTAGAAACTTCATTTTGAGGTGGTAGGTCTATGACAACCCTTAAGCTGTTGAGGGTGGATCTCCTGATGATGGTGTTGTATGCCAACTGAGTTTTTAGCACTACGAAGTCAACCATAACAGGGGCTATGCAGGGGTTGCTCCCCACAAGGATGGATAGCGTGATGGTTCTCACCGGCAGGACAATGCTTCTGGAGAAGCTTTTTAAGGGTATAGGGGTGGGCAGCAGCCGAGATACCTCACTACCCATTTTGGCGAAGGCTTCCCAGAACAGGATGTTCGCAGAACTCCCGTTGTCAATAAGGGTTCTGCAGGTGGTGAAGTTGGTGATAAGTATAGTGACTACTAAGGAGTCTCCATGGGGGTACAGGACCCCTTCTTCATTAGCTCCGTGAACGAGATTACCGGAGTAGGGTCACCCCTTCGTTGTTTGGCGGGATGATACTCAGCTAAGTATACCTTGTAGTATCGGGCTCATTTGGCATGCGCTTTCCTACTTGACGAGGTGATACCCCCGCCTGCGAACCATCCAACTATGGTTCGAATTTCCCCAAGGGGGTCTACTGCCTTAGTGGTGAATGGGGGCAACCTGACGGTGGCTCCCTTCTTGCCAGTCATTGAGGGCTGTTCGCTCGTCTGTTCCAGTCGCCTTGGTCCCGACTCCCTTCTCTCAACCTTGTCATTTTCTCTTGCTCCTGTCTTCTGGCAGGGGAGCTGCAGCGCCTCTGCTATTCTGTGTATTCCTTCCTTCCTCCCTGAGAGAAGCAGTTTTTGGTGTTGTGTGAGGTGGACCGATGGTACATCCAGTAGTGGCGCATTGCTCTCCGATCGTCTTCCTTTTGAATGGTGAACGTGGGCAATCTTACTGTGGTCTAGGTCCCTTTGCCGGGACTTTCTCTCGTCGCTTCTTCTAGGAGCGCTTCTCCCTTTTTTCATGAGGCTTGACCTTGGTTGAGGACTTCTCCCTCCTCTATGCACGCTCCACATCATTCATTCGTGGTTCCGTCAATGCTCGAAGAGTGTCTTCTACATTGATGAAGTTGCCAGCCTGGTCTATGAATTCCTTCAATGTCACTGGAGTCTGCCTGGCTAGCTCTACCATAAACTAGGAACGTGGCCAGACCCTCACCAGGGCCAACTATCACTCGTCTGTACCAATATAGTGCAATTCTTCTTGGTCATCGATAGTCATGCACTCTTTATTGAACAAGGCTAAGTAGAACTTCAGGCTTCTGTCTTCCGTTTGTTTGATAGTGAGGAGGTACGCAACCAGACGCCACCTCCTCCGACTGGACATGAACTAGGTTAGGAACAACCTGACTATGTCGTCGAAGCTGTCCACCGATTTAGGTGCTGGAAATCCAAACCATACACGTGCTGACTCCTTTTAGGGTCAGTGGAAATGCCCTACAAGCTATTTCTCCGGGGAAGTCATGTAGCATCATGTGAGCCCTGAAAGTTTCCAAGTGCTCAAGGAGGTCCCTTCCTCCGTCATACATCTCCATAGCGGGGACTCTAAACTTCAGTGGCAAAGGAACCGTCATTACTTCTTTAATATAGGGCATACCCATGCTTGTGAGCAACTGGTCCACCGTTGACGACATACCCACTTTCCTTGCTATTTTCTTGTATTTTCCTTTATTGCTGCGAAGTTCGTCCTGCATGTGTTTCTACTCCTCTTCCTTGTTAGGTCCCGTTTGTTTGTTTTGGGATCTCATGTGCTCAATGTCGCTGGATCCCGCCCTGCCATCTTGTTCCTGTTGGGGTTTTCTGAGCTTCTCATTTTCTTTGTGGCGTATCTATATTTCGCCGATTAGTTTTGTCACCCACTTTTCTATGGTTTTCAATCTTGTTTCCATGATGTCTCCTATGTTTCTCCCGAGTTGTTCGAAACGGATTGTCGCAGGTATGAGAAGGACACGCAAGATCTATTACGATCCCACAGACGGCGCCACTGTTAACGTCGTGTTTTGTACACTTTTGGGCCAAGCTCCAATAACTCAGGTCTTCGAAAACAAGCCCTGCACAAGGTAGAAAAGATTGCTGCTTTGAGAGAGCGGCCTTGGGGCCGGGTAACCTCCAATGCCAAAGTTAGTAAGTATTCTTGGAGAGTAAGAGAGTCCAGGATCAGAGAGAGTATTCTTGTACCTGGGATCTGCTATTTGTACTACAGGTCTGAAGAGCAGGTTGTGCCTGCTTTCATGAAGTCTGGGTTCCCCATACTGTTCCTTTTGTCATAATTTTTAAATGTAGCATGGCTCTGTGTCAGCATCATCAATATATTGTGTTGTCTAGGTGGCGGAACCAAAAATGTTGCGTGGTTCTCCAACCTCCTCTTCTCAGTCTACCTTCCGTCTAGTTCATTCATGTCTTCTCTGTTAACAGATCAATGGTTCTTAGTATATCAAGCCTACTGTACAGGCTAGCACTCGAGGACTAGACACTAGGGTTGCACACAGAACAACCCGAGCAAGATTTGGGGCCGACCCGACCCGCAGATGTTCCTGAAAATGCATGATCCGATCCGACCCATAAATATCGGATCGGGTCGAACCCGTTCTTCTTCTTCTCCTCTTTTGTTCTGCCATACACATTGGAGATTTGGAGGGCAAAAACTAAAAAGACCCATTCTGGATCTCATGCCTCGTCTTATTCATGGATCACTAAGCCTTGCTATGTTTTAATTTTACAAACTTGCAACAAGCCGTGTTTGACGGAATTTGATTGAACAATTGTGACGAGAGAACAAGTGTTTGAATTCTTCAGCAGAGAGACAAAGAGAAGGAAAATAAAGGGGGAAATTGATGAGAAAATAATAATAACACGAGAAAAAGAAAGAAGTCCAATTAGTACTGATCTGTTAGTTCTGATTAACTCAAAAAAAAAACCAAGAGAAGAAAAGAAAAAAAGTCACCCGTGGAGAGGGAGAAAACCCATTAGAATGATCCTTGCCCTCTGTTCTGCTCAAATCCCACACCTGTACGAACAGAGATATGAAGGAAAAATCAATACTGAAGATAGCGATGAGGACTCCACGACCGTCGTATTCCGAGTGAGCCTCAATGAAGCGGTCAGTGGAAATCTCTTGGGCATGAGGGAGGCCAGGGAAGTGGACTCAGTCAGCTTGAAACCACGCAGATGGCCATTGTCATCACTGCCAATCCAACTCTACTCTACCTTTCTTGGTCTTCTTCTACCTCTGCTAACTCTCCTAACAATGACAGAGAGAAATGGTGGGGGAGGAGAGCGAACGAGGTGAGGGCTTGACTTGGTCCATTCACAGACCCAACGTCACATTCGGGCGATCGGTTTCGACGAATGTTGGGTGTATTAAACCCGTGAACCGATGAACCCGATTTTAGTCAGGTGGGCTCATGTCGGACCTTTCGAATTGATCGGATCTGGACCTTTTATGCACAGCCCTACTAGACACTACTCAAGGGGTCTTTAGATCTACGAGTTTCATCTCCTACAGTACCATCTCTCCTACGGATCATGTACAGAGGAGTCTCCTAGTGGGTTGGGTTCATAGCTTTCTGCTCTGGGTCGGGCTTGATAGGGCCTCTTGGGCTTTGAGGGAAAAATCCCCTTACAGGGACACATATCCTCATTCAAAGGTACCCAATCCAATTCTATTTTTTTCCTGATCTAATGCGTGGATATACAATAGAAAAAGGGATCAGGCCATAGATCAGAAGGGAACATTTAATGAAGTGCGATGTAGTTTGGAGTTATGTTCTATCTAAACGTTGGAGAACATTATTGGTTTTTATTACTCCCCATGACGCTCGGCATATTAAACTTATTACAAGGGGTGTCAACATTTCATTGAACACTTCTTACACAGGCAGATACTCTTATTTTGAACTGTTCATGGATCTCTTAATGCTTCCCCGCGCGCGCTTTCAACACTAGTTTTCGACTATTAGAGTCCCATGCATGCCATTGAATAATGTTTTGCATTTCCATTTTTTCCATTATAAAGTAACTTCATGCATCCCAAACCCCTAAATAAATTGGTTTAGGGGTTTCAATTGAAACCCCCAAACTTCAATTAAAAGGGAGGGTTTCGGATTGAACCCCCAAATCAATTTAGGGGTTCAATCCGAAACCCCTAAATAAATTGGTTTAGGGGTTTCAATTAAAACCCCTAAACAAAATTAGGGTTTCGGATTGAACCCCCAAATCAATTTAGGGGTTCAATCCGAAACCCCTAAAATTGAAACTCCTAAATAAATTTCACACAGTGACAAACACATGCACAAGCCAGAATCCACAGCACACAATTTCATAATCATTCCCATCCTCCATCTCCGATTCAACCCATCCTTCCTCCAATCTCCAATCCAAAACTCAAAAAAAAAAAATCAAAATTGAAACGAGAGACAGAGTGCGAGCGACTGAGAGTTTGGAGTTTGGAGTCTTACCTTTGGAGTTTGGAGTTCGGCGCAGCAAAGTTTCAAACGGTAGATGGTATTGCAAATGCTTGTGCAGTCGTGCGAGAGAGTGAGAGAGAGAGAGGAGTGCAAGAGAGGGAGATTGAGGTCTGAGAGAGCGCGAGAGATAGAGTGCGAGAGACTGAGAGAGAGACAAGGCTTCGAGTTCGAGAACGACGAGAGGAGTGAGGGGAAGGGGGGTAAACGGGGGTTATAATATTAGTGAAACGGCGCCGTTTCATTAATAAGGGGTTTTTTTAAAAAATATATAATATATATATTATACGGGTATACAGGGTGGGAGAAAAACAGAGCGGGGTCGTGCCCCCTCCGTCCCCCGCCCCCGTTGCTCTTTAGGGTGCGGGGCGGGGCCACCCGCACCCCTCTTAGGCGGACCGGATCCCCCGCCCCACTTGGGCGGGGGCGGGGCGGACGGGGCGGTGCAGCAGGGTGTGGGGCCCCGCTGCCCACCCCTACTTTCTTATAATTAAAAAATTAGATCAGATAATAGGTTGGCAGCTGCTAGCTTGCTAGCTAGATCGTCAATACTCCACGCCGACGACTTGCGATCATGACTTGAGTATAAACATCAGGTACGATTTATCTCATACGGCAAGCTGCTATTTTCATTTTGAGTATGGGTCACGATATAGGCTGTCTTGGATAGTGATCGCCTTTTCTATTCAATTTTGTCGGCGTTGGAAAAATCCACCACTCGACTTTTGTTCTTCATGACTTGACTAGTAATGGTACAGATGTTCATGTCCGTGTAGACGTTTCAACTACTCTGATCACTGCCCTACAAATTAAACTTATCTAGATCAACGTACCAGCTTTCGTGTTTTGTTTTTGTTTCCATCGGTTGGATGAGTTTATATATAGGATAAAATTAACGTACACGCTATCTAGCCAAGTTCATAGCTGAGTCTGAACCTCCAAATGGCAAGCAAAACTTCTAGACTTTCATGGCTTCTCCTCCTCAGCCTCGCGATCATTCTCGTTGTTGGTCACTCAGCTTCACAGAATGACCGAAAGGTAACAATGATTAGTTATCTATATACACACGCATATGGCTGATCTCAGCTTAGTTATATATGTTTTCTACGAAAGCGAGCTCAGTTACAACTGTTTAAATTCCGGCCAAATATCTATAAAAAAATATACTCATGTGCATGGATGCTGTAGGCTTATATTGTCTATATGGGAGAAAGGAGGCAGGACGAGTTTTCCACAGCATCCCTTCACACGAGCATGCTACAAGAAGTCATTGACAGGTAATAAAAAGCAGTACAATGGCACATTTAGATATATATTAGGTGCTATGTAACGCTTGAAATTCTTGTGATTACGATAATGGAATATATATTTGTTTTTTTTATAAGCCAACACTTAAAACAACCTTTATTTATGGGAGAGAAACGATATGTAGCAACCATATTAAAAATTTACGAAATTATCTATTAAAACATTAATTTATACTAATATTTAAATTTTATTTAATTTTAATGGATTTTAACTTAAAAAGTAACAAAATTTTAATTTAGGTTATTACATTGGTATGTACTATCTCAAACTCTTTAATTCATTTTGTTGGGTAAAACTATACTTTGAAATAGTTTGGTTTATATCTAGTAGGGGTGGCAATATGTGATACGACCTGTTAACATAACATAAACACGACACGACATTAGCGGGTTTGATTTGATGTTAACAGGTTCTGATTAAAACGGATTGACCCATTTGTGACCCGTTTAGAATTTATTTCAAAGTTAAAAATGTTATTATTGTTATTAATTTGTAATATTGGTCTTTCTCAGTATGCCTATGTTTTTATTATTGTTATTGTAATTTTAAATCTATGCTCATATTTATTATTGTATGGTTTGTAATATTGATTTTATTATAGGTTAAAATTTAAAAAATATAAGATATTGTGATTATTAATAAATATAGTTTTTAAGTTTTATGTAAAATTATGTTAATTGGGTCAAATTTTGAATTATGCGTTTTAGCTCAATCCATTTACATGAAACAAATGGGTTTAAAATGAGTCTTGTCGTGATGTTAATATATTTCTAATTAATTATTAAACGGGTCAAAATGAGTGACATGACACGACTCATTATCTAAATGAATTGGGTTAGAATTTAGAAATCTTACACGTTTAGCTTAACGGGTTGGGTTCTGGTTGAGCTATAGAGTCCAATATTCATGACTTGACACAATACAAACACAAACACAAAATTTTCCACCCCTAAATTATTCAGTGAAAAAAAAAACAAATTAGACATAAATAACGAAATCTACTTATCATTTGTTTCAAATAATAATGAATTGAGATGAAATGAGTTGGGATAAAAGTTAAAAGTTAAATAAAACATTGTTAGAATCTTATTTTTTAATAATATTATTGTTTTGAAATTTGAATTATTTATCATATTTTGTGTGAGAATTTTAAAAAATTGTAATAATGAGATAGGATGAGATGATATGAGTTGATATGGCTTTGGTATTCAAACGGGGCCTTATGTCCATTTATTTTCTTAACACAATACATCCATGCAGCGATCGAAACTCTTCTTGAAAACACTATATATATTTTATTACCACTTTGCCCCTATTTTAGGTATTTATAAATGATCTTATATATATACTGGGAGGTTGTCCGTGCCATAAAAAAAATGTTTAATGACATACTACTATAGCTGAACGAACTATCTTCAAAATAATTCAACTTTGAATTTTTATGATACAAAATTAGTCGCATTAATCATATACACGTGCTCTGTCCAATAATGTACAAGAACTCTATAACAAGTAAAATTTAAATGCAGAAACATAAAAGTCATGCATGCAAAACTCCATCCTTTTCAAAAAAAATGCTCCACACTTCACAATCAATATATTTAGTATTACTCTTTTCAATATTATGAGCAAAGGGAGTTGAAATTGATCCCAATATCAAAGCTATTCGATCGGGATGGAAACGCGTCTAGGCCTTTAACTCGTCAAATTTATATAATTGGATTCAGCAAAACCGGACCGGATCAATCTCTACTTTATAGCTACAAGAGGAATTTCAATGGATTTGCAGCGAAGCTAACTGAGGAAGAAGCTCAAAAAATGGCTGGTCTGCGAGCCCTCTCTCTCTCTCTCTCTCTCTCTCTCTCTCTCTCTCCATGTTTTATATCATGGATGCATAAATACAGTAAAACGCGCGTTGTGACGATGAACATGTAGGAATGGAAGGTGTAGTGTCCGTCTTCCCCAACAAACAGAAAAAGCTCCATACAACAAGGTCATGGGACTTCCTTGGCTTCCAGCAGCAAGTTGAAAGAACAACTGTTGAAAGCGACATCATTATAGGAGTTCTTGACACTGGAATCTGGCCCGAGTCTGATAGTTTTAGCGACAAAGGATTTGGTCCGCTGCCTAGCAAATGGAGGGGCACCTGCCGAGCCTCAACCAACTTTACTTGCAACAAGTATATCTTTACAACCACTTTTTTTGTTTTTTTTTTTGCCTAAATGCACGTACACATGACGCATATATATAGGAAGAGTCAGTCAAAGAGAACCACTTACAATTAATGGCGTTGTCGCTTGGGCAGTAAAATCATAGGAGCACAATATTACCGTAGCAATGGAGATGTTTCCGGAAATGACATTAGATCTCCTCGAGATTCAGACGGCCACGGGACACATACCGCATCCATAGCAGCTGGGAACGTTGTTAACATGGCAAGCGTACAGGGGCTTGGCTCGGGAACAGCACGAGGAGGGGTTCCATCAGCACGCATTGCTGTGTACAAAATATGTTGGCTTGATGGCTGTAGTGATGCTGACATTCTTGCAGCTTTTGATGATGCTATTGCTGATGGCGTCGACCTAATATCTATTTCAATCGGTGGAAGTAATGCTGATAACTATTTTGAA
The DNA here is from genome assembly GCA_029856935.1 of Cyclocarya paliurus. Lineage (NCBI taxonomy): Eukaryota > Viridiplantae > Streptophyta > Magnoliopsida > Fagales > Juglandaceae > Cyclocarya > Cyclocarya paliurus. The sequence continues at coordinate 1,651,843 of JARVXP010000207.1, read as the reverse complement.
AATTCAATTGCCATCGGTGCCTTTCATGCTATGAGAAATGGAATATTAACATCAACCTCAGCTGGTAACAGGGGTCCAGGTCTAGCAACCCTCACAAACCTTTCGCCCTGGTCTCTTTCCGTGGCTGCAAGCGCCATAGATCGAAAGTTCTTTACTGAGGTCCAATTGGGTAACGACAAGATCTATGAGGTATATAATTATAAAGTGATCAAGCCCCATCTTTAGCCATCTGATACCCATAGCTATTGTTTCGAGTATGTTCGAGAATATCCAGCTGTTTTCTTAATCCCATCGAATGCCCGTTAATGAATTAATTATTAATATACTTTGCTCCATGTGTAGGGAATTTCAATTAATACATTTGACCTCGAGAATGAAATGTATCCGATAATTTATGGCCGAGATGCACCAAACACCACAGAGGGTTCTCAGGGGTCCTTGTCCAGGTAAGTAGTTAACCATGCACAGAATCGAAAAAAGAACACATATCCCAGTAGCCTTTTGCTTGTGTTTCAATAACTCTAGTAAACTAGACGGTGAATGTAATGTTCTTTTCGTCTCACAATATATAGGAGTCAGTAGAACTAATGCTACAATACTGCAGGTATTGTCTGCCAGATTCATTGGATCAGAATTTAGTGAAAGGGAAAATTGTACTTTGTGATTTGCTGGTTGATGGGGAAGGAGCATTTCAAGCAAGCGCGGTTGGAACTGTGATTAAAGGCCCAAGGCCCAGGGATATTGCCTTCTCTTTTCCCTTGCCGGCATCATACATTGGCATCGAGGATGGTAACAACGTCTACATCTACATAAATTCAACAAGGTATAGACGCAAAATATCTTAAATTAGGGGCTATATATGCATTTGATTCTTATATATGGTCGAACAAATGGGCATCGACTGTCAAAAATCTCCTCAAACCCCACTAATATTCCTAATGCGCATATCCTATATATGTATAGGAGCCCGACTGCGACTATTCTCAAGACTAAGGAGAGTAAGGATGCATTTGCACCTTACATACCCTCCTTCTCATCAAGGGGTCCAAATGTAGTTACGCCCAACATTCTCAAGGTTATAATTAATTTCCTCATAACTAATTTGCGTTGCGCTCTTGTAATTTTTCTTCATTATATATAATATCATTAAGATTTAAGACCCTCTTTAATTCTGTTGTAGCCGGATTTAGCAGCTCCCGGACTCAACATTCTAGCAGCATGGTCACCAATTGCCCCAATTTCCGAGGTCGAAGGTGATGATAGAAAACTGTCATTCAATATTGTGTCGGGCACCTCCATGGCTTGCCCACATGCTACAGGAGTTGCTGCTTACGTCAAATCCTTGCACCCCAAATGGTCACCTGCCGCTATCAAGTCGGCTCTCATGACTACCGGTAATATATATATATACAACCCATCAATCTTAATTTTTCATGTATTACCACCTCTCACTCCCTCCCCATTTGGCGTATTAATGACAGCTAAGCCCATGAGTGCTGGAAAGAATCCCGAAGCTGAACTTGCATATGGTGCAGGCAATATAAATCCTTCAAAGGCTCCAAAACCTGGTTTAATCTATGATATTGATGCAGCTGATTACATAAAATTTCTGTGCGGACAAGGATATAATACCAAATTATTACAACTTCTGACTGGGGACAATAGTAGCTGTTCTGATGCCACTAATGGAACCGTGAACGATCTAAACTATCCTGCATTTGCTATATCCACGCCACCCTTGAGATCCATCAATCGTGTTTTCAATCGGATTGTCACCAATGTTGGATCCCCGACGTCTACGTATAAAGCTATTTTGAACTCCCCACTTGGGCTTACAATCAAAGTAACTCCTAGCATTCTATCTTTCACATCTCTTGGACAAAAGCTACCGTTTACACTCACGATCGAAGGAACTATAGATAAGTTTATAGTCTCTGCTTCTTTAACGTGGGATGACGGTACGTTCCAAGTGAGGAGCCCTATTGCTGTGTTTGTTCCCTGACGAAGCTTTGGAAAAATTGCTTCTATCTAAGACTTTGCTCCAGTTATGCAGGGCATTGATCAGATGTACGAAATAAAAATTCTATCTTCCAATTTAATGTTCTACTGCACTTCGTTATTTAGACGTGGAAAAAAATTAAGTAAATCATCATGTGTGTGACTAGTGCGTTTGGTTGATTCTTGAAAAATTTATAATCTTTTTGGATTTCAACATGGAAAAAAAACTTAAGGAAAATTTTTGCCAGACTTTGGGGCCCAAACGACTTTTCCGACTCCTAGTCTTCCCAAAAACGAAAAAAAAAAAAAAAAAAATCCTAATACGATGAAATATACGTGGGTAGTGTCACGAATAATGCTTTGCTTCGTCGATCTAACCGATTTTATTATTATTATTATTATTATTATTATTAGTTAAGAAAGTATTTTTTTAATAAATGTGTAATTTTTAATTTTTTTTTTAAAAATAATTAAAAGATTTTAAAAAAAATGTTTGGAATTTTTTTTTTTTAAAAAAAAAACGAAAACAAAGTTGCCTTCTAGGTGGACACTTTTGGTGGAGAGTATGGAGTGTTGGGTGTAGCAGAATTCTAAGGGCTTATTTGAAAAAAAAACTTTCATCCCAAAAATCTCATTTCTTTTTTTTTTTTTAAATATTATTTAAACACAAATACTTTCAACCTAATAATTACAATTTTTTCATACTAATTATTACAAATTTTTCAAACTTTCAAACAAAACATAAAAAATAATTCAATTTTTTCAAATTTCAAACAAAAATAATATTGAGAACTATATTATAACCATATTTTAAGTATATAATATCTTTTATTCAACATTTTCTCCCTCATTTTTCAAAATCTAAAAAATATTTAACTCTAACTATCTATTACTATTTATAAAATTCTCATCTTATTTTATTTTTAAATATGTCCTTTTGTCGCTGGTTCCGCATATTATTTTAGTTTTATATTGGATGTAAAATGTGTGCTTTAGATGTATATTGGAAAAAAGAGTAATGATTTAGGGAAGTTATGCAGTCCTTCTGTTAAAAAAAAAAAAAAAAAGTGTATCCTACATTTAGTAATCTCTTGGTTTTTGTGATTCTGGTTGGTTGGTTGGTTGGGACTCATGTATATATGAACTTTAAAAACTAATTAGATGCGTCAAATCAAGTCTCGTATGCCAACGATGACTGATGATCAGTAGTACATGAATGCAAATTACCCCATAAATTTTATTCCTTGATCTTTTTCAACCAATTGGTCTATTAGTAGATCGAAACAATAAACAACGCATCTTTCTTATAAAGAAAAAGAAGAAAAGAATATCTTCATGGATCGATTTGATTCTCAACATTTTCTTGTCAAAGAGATGTACGATCTGGTCAGGACTCAGGGGAGGAATTTGGGTTGCTAAAGTTGAAAGGAGACCGTCCAACCTCTACACCATTGAAATCTCAAGTGGCATGGCATTATATATTTGCACTTCTTAATAGTAATTTATACCATTTAATCAACGGATGTCAGGTGCACAATAGTAATTAAGGATAAGTTAACCACTTCAAGGGGTTACGCCTCCAGATCTATAAGTTGGGAATAACAGACTGAAAAATACAACTGAAAAATAACAGACTCAATCCAAACCACTACAATTATGGAACAACCCAACAACCCAATCACTACAATTAAGGAACAACCCAATAACTAAATCTGTAGCTGAATCCTTACTAACAAAATGCCTAAAAGTCGGCCCACTAATTTATTACCTAAAGACTTGGACTGACATAATAACAGATTATTCAACTTACTGAATGTCTCATCTACAACTAACATCACTATTGATTATTCAACCCATTGCAATCTAGGCTTCAACCCTCTTAAGCCCACTGAAGCCCACGAGCCAATTATAAGCCCTTCCCCATCAAAAGACCTAACCCACAAGGTCAGGGAAGTCCTTAGCTAACTCACGAAACATCTTCAAACCATAACCCCTGCCATTTGACAAGAAGTTCGGTCACAGCTCTGTGCCCCTTCTTCTTCATGCACTACTCCAAGATTTGTTTAGGTTCGGCTCTCAATCTGCCATCTTCAGCCACTCGAGGTATGGTAGAAACTTGCACATTCTAGTTCCCTAGCTTTTTATTCAAACATGATACATGAAATACAGAATGGATTAGCATTCCAGGAGGAAGTTCTAATCGGTAGGCAACACTACCAATTCGCTCCAGGATCTTGTAAGGACCAAAAACTCTGGGCAAAAGTTTAAGATGCTTCGACGAACAACCGAATGCTATTTATACGGTTGTAGCTAAAGGTAAACTTGGTTGCCTACTTCAAAACTCATTTCCGTGCACTGTAAATCCGCAAACTGTTTCATCCTTTCATGTGCTTCATGTAGGTTCTCTTGGAAAAGTTGGACAATATGATCCCGAGATCTCAGAGTCTCTTCAACAGCTTGGACAGAGGCTGTACCAGGGGAATGTGGCAATAATGGTGGAGGTGGGTACCCTTAAACTGCTTCGAATGGAGTACTTTTTGTAGATGCATGCCAATTCATGTTATACCACCATTCACTCATTGGTAACCTTTTTGACCATTCCTTAGGTTTATCTCCTGCAAAACATCTTAAGTAATGCTCAACACATTTATTCACAATTTCAGTTTGGCCATCCATTTGAGAGTGATAAGTCGTACTGAACTTCAGTTCTGTGCCATGTAATTTGAATAGTTCCTTCCAAAACAAACTTGTAAATGTGGGATCCCTATCACTTACAATCAAGCTAGGCATACCATGGAGCTTAAAAATATTAGCAAGAAAAATCTAAGCTATTTTAGCCATCGTGTAAGGATGTGCAACTTAAATGAAATGCGCATATTTACTTAAACGATCCACCATGACCAAAACAATAGTAAACCCATGGGAAGGGAGTAACCATTCTATAAAATCCATAGAAGTGTCAGACCACACCCTATTGGGAATGGGTAAAGGCTGGAACAAACTTGTGGGCTTGATATTTTCGATTGTATTGCGCTGACACACTTCACATTCCTTAATATATTGCTGAACATTCTTCTTCAACCCTTTCCAATAAAAATTTGCTCGAGCTCTATGGAGAGTTTTATGAAGTTCAAAATGGCCAGCTTGAAGGCTAACATGGACTAAATATAAGAGCTGCTCCTTCTGATTAGGATCATTGGCAATGTATAAACAGTTCCTGTAAAACATCAAACCATTTTTCATATGATACTTAAATTCATCAAACACCTTACTGAAACAAGCTTTTGTAAATCTACATCCTCCTTAGAAGCAGCTCGTAAATCCAATAGCCAAGTGGCTGATGGGAAAGATATGGTAGCTAGGTGAGCTGCAGATTCATCAACCCTTCTAGATAGCGCATCTGCAACTAGATTTTCCTTCCATTTTTTGTGTTCCACAACAAAATCAAAGCTCGGTAACTTGGTAAGACATCTTTGCTACATAGGAGTACCAATTTTCTGCTCAAGAAGATACTTAAGGCTCTGATGGTTGTTTGTACCTTAAAATTCTACCCCAAGACAGAAGACCTCCATTTCTTAACTGCCAACACCAAGGCCATGAGTTCCTTTTCCTAAGTGGAAAGGTGTAAAGCCTTTACATGTATGGCTTGGCTCATAAAGGCAACGGGCCGCCCTTGTTGCATTAATACAGCACCCACACCACAACCAGAAGTATCACATTGAATAGGGAAGGGTTTAGTAAAGTCTAGAAGAACAAAATTTGAGGGGTAAGTTACAACCTCTTTTAAATTAAATATCCAAGATACTCAATCTCATGACAACCAAAAGAACATTTAGACCTTTTAGCAAAAAACTTATGTTTTTGAAAAGTATGCCAAACAACAGATAAATGCTGGACATGCTCCTCTAAATTTTTACTATAAATAAGAATATCATCGAAAAAGACCAAGAGAAGTTTACGTAAATAAGGTTTGAAAATGGAATTCAGGAGAGCTTGAAAGGTGGAGGGATTATTGGTAAGCCCAAAGGGCATTACCAAAAGTTCATAATGGCCTTCATGGGTACAGAAAGCCATTTTAACAACATCATCAGAATGGACACAGATTTGATGATATCCCAAAAGCAAATCCAATTTGCTAAAAATTCAAGTCCTATGCAACTCATCTAAAATTTCATCAACAATAGGGATTAGAAATTTAGCCTTAATTGTTTCCTTGTTGAGGGCTCTATAATTGATGCAAAGACGCCAACTACCATCTTGTTTACGAACTAGGAGAATTGGGGAAGAAATGGGACTTTAACTAGGTCGAATAATACCCGAAGTAAGCATTTCTTGAACCAACTTCTCAATTTCAATTTTTTGAATGTACAAGTATCGACCAACACAAAAGGGACGATATATTACTTGAGAATAAACAGTAAATGAAATATATAATAAAGGACATGCAAGCGTTAAGCAAAAGCTTCCTTTCAAGAAGCCATATTATATAGTCTAATTCCATGCATTCATATTCAAAATCTGAAAACTTTGTCAACGCACGGCTATATATGAACTTCTCTCTCTCTCTCTCTCTCTCTCTCTATCTATATATATATATATACATATATATGAACTTATATATATATGTGTATGTATGTATGTATGCATGTATATCAGTCATAGTGATGGGGCCGAAATCATGGTTGTTCATACTTCATCATACCCAGTATTATTCCCTTGAAGAACAACCAATCGCTTGATGATGATTGTCTCTGATGGAAATGATCGTCCATATATAAGATCTTATGGAAATGATCATCCATATATAAGATATTAGTGGCAAACTATTGGAACAAAGGGGTTGCAAAATATTAATTAGTGATAGAAAAATTTGTTTCAAAGCACGTTACAATGTCGCTTTCCTTAGATAATATTGACCCCACAAATAACAGTATAGACACTGGTTACAAGCGAATTTGCCTCCAAGATACCATGAAGTCCAGAAAAAGTCTATTTGTCTAACTGCGTTATGCACACACCAAATTAGATCTCGAATACCCTCAAATTTTGTTATTCAACCAAAAAATTAGAAATCTATTCTCTTGAGAACGAACTAATTCTAACAAGTTTTGAAGAGGTGAAAATTTTAGGAGAGAGAGTTTCGAAATTGAGTTTGGGATCCTCAATTGGCAGGCCAATTAGTTTCAATGAATGGCTTATGATGCATGTACGAACCCAAAATATTATAAACCTTATAAACTTTTTATATATTCTCTCTTTCCAAATAATTCACAACTTCCAAAATCGACCCAAAAATATTATTAATAAATATAAAATATAATTAAGTATTTTAAAAATATTTCCAATACAAACGTCATTGTTGCCATATATATGTGTTTGGGGATTCCATATGTAATGGAGCCTTTTACAACAAAAACAATGAACAGATGAGCACGTATAGACATGACATTTTCAAGGAAAAAGAGAGAAAGTTAAGGATGTGATTGGGACGTAATGGATTGTTTGATTGTAGTATTTGGGTCCAACTTCAACATGTATCACTCTTTTCAAACCAAATAGGGGTGAACAGAAATTGATACAACTGGCCGCCACTGACGGGAACAGACCGGTCTCGTCAGGAACCTGCTGGCGTGCGGTGGAAATTTGAAGGAACCGACGTCTAGCGATTTGATCTCGATTTGAAACTAGACTAGACAACTGAACTAGCCGATAAAATAAAACTATTTTTTTAATATACCCTAATCAAAACGACGTCATTTTAAGTTTAAGTGGAATGACGTCATTTTACACCTATAAGTATACAAAACATAATGGAAACGACGTCATTTGGTATTAAACCAAACAACGTCATTTTATTCAAAACGTATGAAAAAAAAATATGCATGAAACGACATTGTTCCACTTAAACTTAAGTGGAACGGAATCGTTTTGAGATGAGGTCGTCTTCTTCCCCAATTCACTCATCTGCAACTCTCTCTCTCTCTCTCTCTCTCTCTCTAAGAAGAAGCTCGCCGCTAGGGGAACCGAACACCGACCGAGAATTGCCAAAGAATCGTCGGGGGTCGGTACGGCCAGTTTTCCTCCTTCCCATCAACCGGTTATGGTCAGTTGCTTCTCCATTTTTTCAGACATCGGTCAGCATCAATTTTGTCCAAAAATCGTGCCGAAGGCATCGATTTTCACCCCTAAAACCAAACATAAGGGACACATATCCTCATTCAAAGGTACCCAATCCAATTCTATTTTTTTCCGATCTAATGCGAGGATATACAATTTAAAAAAAAAAAGAATCGCAATCTGAATCCAATGGTGTAAATCCGATCTCCTCTCTTCTTTTTGGGTAGGGCATGCTCTATATATATGAAAGTTGGGGACATTTTGCAATTTCGTTACTAGCCCAAATATGACATATTCAACCATATATATGTAGTCCATTGGCCAAAAACAAAAAATGTGCCCAATTCCGAGCCATACGAGTTTGATTAGCTGAAATTATCTCATTTTTATTTCATTATGTAAGATATAATATATTTATTATTATTGGATCATTACCACATATTACATAATAGGATCGTGTAAGATAAAAATATAGTGTATAACATTATTTATAATTATAGGACTAACTTGGGAACTAAAAGGTTAACGAGCGGTGTATCCAACTAATTATTGAATCTATGGGTTAGGGCCGTAGGCGCTAGGGGGAGTTGGAAACTTGTTGCTCTCACCATTAAATTATTAATTTTTGAGCGTACGGTGGATGACTTTCAAAACCCCAAACGTCGCTCTTTAATCTCTATTCATGTCATTTGGAGACACAGCTGGGGAGCGGTCACCATATTACAACCATATAAGTGCTAAGAAGACCAATAAGCTGTGCAGCTATGGGTTCCCAATAATTGGTTCTTCTTCTTGATCTTTTTCTTCGTGCAAGTGGGTTACAGCAAAAAAGAACCGATTTTTATGAGTATACGTCAAACCAGAGTCCTGCAAATGAGTTTAGTGGCTAGCGTATAAGATAAACATGAGGATAATTTCCTTGTCAGGACTTTTTGCAGTATATAGAGTTTAGTCGCTAGCATTCAATGACCATCGTATATGACTTTTTGCATTCTTGAGCCAAAAGCATTACAATCCATTGGCTTGATTAAAAAAATTGTTATCACTTGACCATTGAATTTTAACAAGAGATATCTTGTTACTTTTGTAATAGGAGACAAGCCAGACCGGCTGAGTCATGGTTATAATCAGGACGTATTAGAGGCCCCATTAATCAAAGCAAAATGTAAGTGCTAGTTTAGATCATGGAATTAAGACCCCAATTTCCAACTGTTGGAACACGATTTAGGAGGCGGGATATGGGTTATAAAATCATTAAGGGCAGTTGATTTGTTTAACAAAATTAATTAAGACTAGAAAAAGTATAACTTTTTCATTGTAGTGTTTGGAAAGAATGATAAAATTATTATAATAATTAAAAAAAAAAAGGTTTCATGGAAGCTGGTAGAAGACGAGAGGAAACAACATTACATTTATAATACAGATACCATTAGATTTAGACCCTAAAGCAAAAAGATTAATATAAAACACAGATAAATTGACTGCATCACACTTGTCTCATAATTTCTTGCCATCACAGTGGAGAGAGGATAAAATTAGGTGGGTGCCAGATGGGGTCCAACTAACAATTTCTTCATCCTTGCTTTTTCCTTTATTCGGCTTTTACTTACCAAACAAAAAAGAAAATATCAATTAGATGTTGGGGGTAACCCATCCGATTCATTCGATTTTAGATAAATTTTAAAACTGATTCAGTATAATATTAATTTTGAATTTTAAAGGATTGATAACGTATCGGTTACATCTTTAAACTAGTGTTTTCAGTTTTATCGATTTCGATCTGCTTCAATAGTTCGATCTGATTTTTCAATTTTAATCATCTACCATTAAAAAAAAAAAAAGTCAAAAAAGAACTGATGCCATGTAAAAAAACTACTATAAAAATATCTACTATAAAAATATAAAATCTGCTATAGAGAAATCTACCATAGAAATATAAAATATGCTATAACAAAAATCTACTATGTACAAATACTATACTACAATACAATACTAATACTAATACTAATACTATAATATAGTTATCTCCATTAATATAGTTATTTATATATAGTGGATTACTAATAGTGATATACTAATACGTTAATGTGTAACTTATTTATAATTTATGTAGTGATAATAATTAATATGCTAGTGGATACATATATGCTAGTGATAATATATTATATGATAGTTACATATACATTTTTTATATGAGTGCATATGATCAAATGTATAAAAATGTATTTATGAAAAAGAATATATATATATATATATTATAATTTATTATGCCATTAAATCTATTTGTCATTTATATATAAATATATAGTTTATATTAGTAATGTATGATTAAACAAATGTTTATGTTTAAGTTTAAAATTTTATGTTATATTAATTTTATGGTATAAAATTAAAATTTTAATGTTATATCAAATGTTATATTAATGTTTATAATATTAATTTTATGTTATACCTCATGTTATATTTATTTTATGTTATTTGATTATTATGAGTGATAGGATTTTAAAATTTAGTCTTATATTAATAAGAAATTTAGCATATAATATAAAATTATTTTATGTATAATTATATATATAAATTATATATAATAAAAATATATATATAGAATCGCTCCGGTCAGGTGCTAGAAAAAAGAAAATCGGAATCGGTCCAATTCTACCCAACTTTTCAAAAGATGAAACGTACCAAACCGAATCGGTTCATAATCGAATCGAGTACCGGTTCTGACCAATTCACCGGTTTTTATTTTCGCCCGTAATCAACGGAGATTGTTTCCTCCGTTCCCAATCAAAGCAGGTCTTCGTTTCCTTGACTTAGAAGTAAGACTCCTTTTGCTTGACTTATTTACATTTTCACGTTCCGAGAGCTGATCGCGTCCGCTAATATGTCCCCACTCCCACTAGTTGCCAGTGTGTTACCTTGCATATACAAATTAAAGCCACTCTCGACATCATTCATGATGAAGATAAAGAGGAAAACAAAATATATATAAATATATATATATATATATATATATATATATATATATATATATATATATTCTTGCAATCATGCGGCAGAGTTGATCAGACGTCGAAACTTTGTGGAAATGTTTACCCTTAAACCCAGAAACAAGGTATTCGTACTTGGGAAAATGATAGCAGAAAGTATATTATATATACAATTCACCGAAATGGAACTTGAAAGAAATTTCCAAGGGTCGTGAAAGAAACGTTTTGTCGTGACAACAAATTACAATATATTCTGATTATTATAAAACGATCGTATTATATATAGCTGAAGTTTCCAGTGCAGCCAATAAGTCCATATAAATTGGTTCTTGAATCTTCTGTTAAAGTCTAAGAGCAATCATATATATAGGAATTGAATTGGGAGAAAGAAGGTTAATTTTAATCGTATTTAATAAATACGAGTATGAAAAATTAATCTTGAAGAGCTTCAAATATTACAAGAATTAGAAAGATGGTGTCATTGTCAGATATGATGATATATGTAATAAATATGAATCGGAGGAGAGAAATTAGATAAATGTTATTTATAATTGTTGAATGAGTAACTGTTATAAAAAAATTTTGAAAAAAGTAATTAAATATAAAATTAATATGAAAAAATTTTAATTTTTTAATAACAAATCTCACTTATTTCTAAAACAATTACGTAACGTTTAAACAGTCTAACGACGATACACAGTATTACTAAAATAATTAAGCACGTGAAAGTCCATGAGCATGGCCCACCCTTTACAAACTTAGCAGAGATGTAAATGCGTGGCGCCTTTGCCACCCTTTATTCTAGAAGGCCCCCTAGCCTTCAAATAGGAGAAGCCACAACACCCTGTATTTTAAAACCGAAAATTAACCCATGTCTTTATAGCTCTTGCAGAATTTTGCGTGTAGTTTCTGGTTCAAATCTGTACTGAAAATGGGTATGCAGATGCGTTTTCAGCTCTTTTTCTGGCTCGTGATGATCCTTGCTCTGTATCAAGAACCGAGAGCGTTAGAAGCCGTGTCACTGACACTCAACGACCATCACCGAGGTAAGCAGATCAAGAACAATCCCTGTACATAAAAAACTTTCTAGTTACATATATTCCCTTTATATATATATAGTTACAGAATTGGTTGGCCATTTAAATTCGAAACATGGTAATGATACTACCGTTGAGATAAATTTGTAGGGTATAACTCGAAGACGTTTGCGGCAACTCTTGGAATTGTGTGCAAATGCTGTGATGGTTTAAAAGGTGAATGCAGAAGCACGTGGGACGCTTCCTGCTCCAAGCTCCAATGCCTTCCATGGAAACTTAAGTAATACATGATGAGTAATATCATGAAGAATATCTATAATCATGCTCTAGCTAGCTTATATACGCGGTGTCTCATATATATATGTTTGTCATATGTATATACACAATGGCGTGGTAATAACGTACACGAGAGTACGTACGTTGGTAATTTGTAATACTCAACTGGATTTCTGGTTTTATGTCTAGCACTGTGATTGGCTTGGAAATAAAAAAAACGGCTTGAATTAGAATTTTCCATGACAGGCATGCCAGCTTTTGGGTAACCAAGGGCAGAAACGTTAAGCCACGTTTAAATGGATCAGATCAAATTCCATGCTGTTTTATTCTTGAATTCAAATTCGCAAATTCGATAGCTATATGTGCTTGTTGTGCCGGCAAAGATATAGCATATTGAGACTTTAGTTACGGAATAAATCACACTGAGAAGAAAGATATATATTAAGATAGCATGGTACGGTGCATGGTTCCATTCCACGTACGAACGTCGTCAACTCATATGATATGATCATCACCATTAATCTGACTATATATTTCACGAAGTTTCTTGGCAATAACATGATTTTATATAATTTGGTACGCAAGTTTGTAAAATTTCTGCTGATCAGGATGACAATTTCCTATGATATACAATTCCTATGAATATTCAGATGTTTATACAAACAATTAATAAACCAGAAATAAATGAACTTAACAACATTTTTTATATTCTTGTGTGCTATATATAGCTTATTACTTCTGTTTTCCTCACTAGTTTTTTGACAAACAAATCAAAAGCTGTGTCACTGGCACACAGTGAGCCACTCAAGAAACAGTACTGGCCGGGCTTATTGTCAAACAATTTTCTATTCTTCTTCTTGTTTTTTTTTTTCTTGGGCAAATGGTCAGATTCCAGCCAAACAGATAAGAAAACTCTAGATGTTAATTAAGGAGGCAAGTGCTATCCCAAGGAAAACAAATTCCATCAAATCAATTATTCATGGATCCTAGCTACCAGTACTGTAAAATATTTGGCAACAACAGGGAAAACTGTCATCAGTACTCAAGTCCAAAGATTACAGGCTAAAGTAAGATTTTTCAAGATCTACGAGTTCCCTTCGTTTTAGAATTTCGAGTCATTCCTCTATATGCAGAATTTTAGAATCATTCCTAGTAAGTTAATAATCGCATGTGTAGTACTAGTCTTGATCCATTAGTGGAGAATGTACCAAATTAATCAAATCCTTATCTGCATTTGCTGTACAGGTGAAAATGACATGGCAAATTGGCTTTAGATTCCATGTATAATAGAAGGAATATATGATTTCATCTATCTCACAACTCGCTTTTGACTAGTGGCTATCTAACCGACACAGCACCATTGTGATCAGAACCCTTCAGTGGTCTTCTCTCACCGTAACTCTCGAATATGTAGCAGCAACAGTCCCAAGTCTCCAAGCATTATTAAATGGACAACACTAGGATCACCCAGAAAGGTGACTCTGCATAGTGCAAAATATCTTCCCTTTTTTTGTTAAACATTTTTTAAACCCTGTAAATATTTTGAAAAAACAAATTCACTCTCATTAAAAAAAAACACCTTCTTAATCATTTAGTAAAAAAATAAGACAAAATAAAAAGACAAAATCGATCACTTTGGGGGGTCATGATCTTTCTCGATGGCCCAAGCATTATCCTTATTAAATATTTGGGTCATGAACTAATTGGGAACATCTAGCTAATTTTGGCTATTTTATCAAACTGAATTATTTTTAAGAGTAATATTGGCGCTATTATGCCGATGCCCCTAATTTATTCCACGTCTCTTCACGTGGCACCTTAATTATTACTTATTAGAAATATTTAAAATTATAGGGCAAAGTAGCAAAAGTAAAATGGTATTCTTGCTCTATTTCTTAGGGGATATAATAGTATTACCTTTTTTTCTTTAATCCTTGAGAAATTTTTTAGTCATGAAATGATTTTCGTAAAAGTAAAGTTCACAAATTAATATAACTTAATATAATACATTGAATTATAAAATTATTTTTATTATAAAATAGATTTAACAAATAAGTCAAATTAACGCATTTGTAAAATCTATTCGCGCGTGGCTGTAGGACTCGTCAAGGATTTGGAGTATATGCTTTCACAACATGCATGTCGATCCATCCCCCATTCGCAAATTCCGCGGCGTGCCCTAGAAAATGAATGATTCAACTGCATGCATGCGTTTATTCCCAAGTTATCCAAAAGGAACCTCACGGCCGGAATATTGACAAGAAAGAAAATTCTTAAGCAATCGCATCGATCGCTATCGCAATATAATCTTTAATCGGCATGCCCTTCCCCACGGGGCTTCTACGTACGACTAGTTTTTTTGTCACTTCTGACTTCTCAGACATGACCTGCTAACGAATGAAGGAGATTTCGCTAGAACCCTCTAAAAGGCATCGAAACTCACATGTATGCTAGCTATATTAATACCAGTTTAATTGTTTTGTCTACAAAGTGACAAAACGCTTCAGGCGTTCCCGTTTCGTTTTCCACTGTATAAAAATGAGAATTTGTGATGAATTGTTTATGATGAGAATAACTATTTACTACAAAAACATACAACTCATTTTAATAGAAAATAGTCATTTTAATAAAAAATAATCATTTTTACAAAAAATAATTAGTCATAAATAAATAATTTTCTTATAATATCGTCCATAATTCTAGTTTAATTGGTCTCGTTGGTCAGGGCATGGACTCGAACATCATGTTTGTCTATTCAATGCTTTCCTTTCTAGCTGATAACCTTATCATCAGTTAGTGTTTAATAAAGTATTCCATGGTAATCACGCTCTTGTCAACATTGAAAACTTCACCACAGTATGAAACTGATTAGGATAGCACAAATAATTACGATAGCACTTATCCTGATCATGAGGCCCCATCATGGGGGCCCCATAATCAGAGATATTCATTCATACGCTTTCTGCTACTTGCCACAAGAGAAGACCTTAGGTTCTTATGTTACCATAATATCTGATTTCCACCCCCCCCCCCTTCTTTCCTCTATTCTATTCCACCGGCCGTCCTTATTGCCAAAAATTTATTTTCCTCTATTCCATGATCCTTTTTTTCTTTGTTCTTTTTTCCACGTAGCATTGCATGGACTCAGTTTATTTGATGGAATCGGGTCATATTCAATTTGGTTTTCGAAGAAAATTCCGTTAAATCTTGAATCTTTCTCCCTTGAACAATTGAGTATCTTTTGTTTTCAAAGATTGTGGGGAACACAAGCTACAATATCTTCATTTTATGGAATCTCGTTTGAGTCAAAGCTGTTCGGCAAAAGTAGGCATAAAAACTCAAGTTGAGCCAGCCACCTTATCCATTTATCTTCTTGTGGGACTATAGGACCATAACACCTTTGAGTCTTCCCCAATACTTTATATATAACACCTTTGAGTCTTCTTTCTCTCTCTCTCTCTCTCTCTCTCTCTAAAATCACTTGCAGAATGGATCATTGAACATGGATCAAGAATTTAGGACGATAGCACGTGGCAGTAGGGGTTTGGAGCTGGGAACATGTCCACTTGGAAGCGAAAGATGCACCCATGTGTCAGAGAGGGAGATAGAGAGGACTGAATGAAGGCACATGGGGGCAGCATCCAAGCACCGTATTTTGGGGCTTATAAATAGCTGCAACCGTTCACAAGACCTCCCACATCTGCAATCTTCACGTGCTCTGCTCTGCCTTCCTCTGCTTTCTAATTAGTAGCTATCCCTTTGTTTGTATCTCTGCAAATCTTATCCAATTGCCCTTTTTGGGTCTTTGGTCGTTAATAGGTGGTTATTCATCAGAGTAGTTTTGTTCGTTGGTTGACAAAACAAGCCTTCCTAGTGATACAGTGGTCTATAATGGAGAACAAGAAGCAAGCAGGTGCCTCGTCTTCATCCATGACTTTAGATCACCTTTTTGGTCCGAAGAACCCTTCTTCATCCTCGTCTGGATTATTTGGATCCATTTTTCCACCCCCATCAACGGTATTTGTTTTCCACAACTTATTGCCAAAAATTTATTTTTAGGCTTTTTGTGCGCCTTGTTATTCTTAAGCTAAAGTTAACGACTGACATGATAATTGAATGTGGTAACGATGTATATTAGAGGTGTGTGTGGCTATTGACATACAATACCATTGTGCAGACTCCCAAGGAAAACTTTGTTATTATCGCTATCTTAAAGATTGTCTGCACTGCATCAGTGGTCTGCAGGATGTCCTGTTCCTGATCTTTGTTAAAACTCAAATCACAGGATTGAATCACATCATGCATTTTCAGTAATGGCTATGGCTTGTAAGAAATTTAGAAGATGAAAAACTTAAAAACAGATCCAGAAAGACTGGAGAGAATTTAAAGACATCTTCGACTTGATTGATACTAAGAAACAACGTACAGTGACATAGATAGAAGCATCTAGACTAGTGTTTTTAGCAAGATTCATCGAGATAATACGTTCTACTTGGATTTGCCGGAACTATTGATAAGGGATATGAAATAGGTTTCAAGGATAATAAGTGGCAATTGCTGTAATATTTTTCCTTCTTTAACTTTAGGTGCTAGGGAGGGACTCCTCTCGCAACCAAGGTGGCAGTGGCAAGTATGGAACTCCAGGTATTGTCTCTGTGGTTCAAAATTATAGATAGATATATCCTCTAAAAAATTTTCCTTTAACTGATCTCATGTTGTTCTACCACCTGAGCTTTGATCTAAGTAAGGATGTAAAGTGGTTTAGAAAACAAAAAGGTGTGAAACTGGACCCTCCACGGGCCTCCAGTACTACATACTACTGTTTGATTGATTTAGGTGCAACCATAAGAAACTGGGTTGAAGTTAAATGCTCGAATTTAGCATCTGTTCGACTAACTAATTAGACTATTAAAGGAAAAGTCTTGCGCCTGGAAAATATACTACGGGGCATTATCTGGATTCTCTGGGTTCTTTCAGATATTATTACTAAGAGCAGCAAGGGTGAAAGCGTTGGTTCAAGTTCTAGAGAAAAGGGATCCAATTATCAGAATGAAACAGTGGAACCTTGCTATTTTAGCTCATCGATCTACTATGGAGGTCAAGAAAACTATTCCCCAAGCACCCGCTCCACCGAATCCCCCCATATTGTGAGTGTAGAATTTTTTATCCATGAATAAATACATATGTGCCAATTATTTCATCATCTAGACTTCCAGTGTATGTGGGTCATGCAGCATGCATGCATCGATCGTCAGTAGCCAAGCCAGTAAATACTTATGGAAAATAATAATAATAATAATAATAATAATAATAATAATACTTTACGCATGTGCAAGTGTTGAAACAATTAATTAGTGTCTTAACTCTAGTCACTTGAAAGATTTGTTATTTCTGTAATTTCTTATCCCTATGGTAATCTCTGATGTGGGTAAACATATCTTCAAATTTTGATCAGTTCAAAGACAAGAAGGATGGGGGTGACGATGACTCCAATGGAAGCAATCCAAACAGTGCTTCTAGAGGGAACTGGTGGCAGGGTATGATCATATGGCTCTGGATTAATTTAGAGATCATAAATGGGTATTAATCTAATTATTAGTTCCCTGAGGTTTTAGAACTTTAACCCTACTTACTGTTTCTGCAGGTTCCCTCTATTACTAACACCCTGCCCCTGCATCTAATCAACCCATCGCCTTGCAAAGGTATTCAAATTTCTCTTCGAAAATGATTGATGGATCTCATTAATTATGTGTTCCTCTTAGAACAGTACTTTATCGTTTTTGTACGGATGATAACAAAAAGTTAAAAGTTGAATAAAATATTATTTTTTTAATATTATTTTTGTTTTAATATTTAAAAAAATTATAATGATGAGATAAGATGAGATAAAATAATTTCACTAAACAAACGAGGCTTTATTATATGACCCATTATAATTTTAAAAAAATCAAACAACTAATCATTTTTCAACATAATTCTGTAAAAATCTTCCTTATCAACAGTGCCTTTGGTGTGTTAAAAATGAGACTTTCAAGTAGATTTTTTTCATCGACTTATAATTATACAAGCATTGCCTAAAAAACCCTACATGAAGGTTTGAAAGCACTGTTTGGATTTTCATAGACCATTGCATCCATTCATTGCTTCTTCTGTTTTTGATGTCCTTATTGTTCGGGTGTGCTTTTAGTGTTCTTTGCTTCTGCCTATCGCCCTTGACACAGCTGACTGAAATGATGTTCTTTTACTATGTTGCAGGGGGGTGGTGACAGTATGATGTTCTTAATATTTTGGAAATAAGATGGTAATGAAATGGGTAGCTTAACACTGTCAGGACTTGCAAAAACGTGTTGGGTTGTTTTTGTCCTAACTGGTCAATTTTGGCAAGTCTTTCGCGAGCTGGCGATATGGTTTTAAGAGCTTGATGCATGCAGTCCTTCTAGGCACATGATCAAGTCTTGTATGAGTAATATCTAGTCATGTTCCATGTACTTAAATTTTATCTCTGGATTTAGTAATTAATATATCACTCGATCTTGTTATAATTCAATATATATAGACCTACGGTACTCTCGCTCTCTCTCTAGTGGGCTAAAATTTTATTATTAGTACAAGTTAGACAATTGTCACTACTACACGCAACATTCCATACCATCGTCGACCTAGCTACTTTGTTTTGTTTAATCCAAACTTGAGTTGGTTATTACAGTTTAACTTTCAATTCAAAATACAAGAATGTGAAAGGGGTATTTGAGGAGTAGATGATTTAAGCAAAATTTCCCTCCTCTATAGTTCTCCACATTTTTGGCTAATCACCGCCCATGTTATCGGGTAGATAGACCATATGCGACGTTGTTGACAGCGAAAGGACCCAACTTAAGTTGGAGTCATTTTCTTGCTCTGTAATCGTTGTATTTATCAAAAACTCCAATTTCCACAAAGAGAGAGAAAAATTATTCTTTCATATATATTGATATTCTGTTACTAACAGAAACATACAAAGTTGCCTTATATACAAAAACTAAACTCCACTCTCATTGGCTAATACATTAATAGAAAGATAACTACACATTTTATATATACGTGTAAAAACAGAAAGAAAGCCTTAGCCTTAATACTCTCTCTCAAGATGGACTATATATGTTTACTAGTCCCATCTTGCCAATAAGATGATTAAACTGATACAAACCAAGTGCCTTAGTTAAAATGTCTGCCATTTGGTTATTAAATTTCACATGAAACGGTTTAATAACTCCAGCTTGTAACTTTTCCCTCACAATGTGACAATCCAATTCAATATGTTTCGTTCTCTCATGATATATTGGATTCGAAGAAATGTGAATTGCAGCTTGAGAATCACAGTACATTAAAGCAGCTTGAGAAAGCACAATACCAAAATCTGCCAACAGATTCTTCAACCAAGCTATTTCACAAACTGCTACTGCCATTGCTATATACTCTAACTCGACAGAGGATCTAGATATGGTATGCTACTTTTTCGATTTCCAACTAACTAGATTGTCACCCAAGAAGACAGTAAATCCAATCACAGAACTTCTAGTGTCAGGGCATGCTGCCCAATCCGAGTCTGTGTAGAATCAAATTCTGTTCCATTGGAGAGCTTGTTGGTTTGCAACCAAACAAGCCACAATCTTCTATAATTTCTAAGGAGTACTTTCTCTGGCAAAGATGAATTCCTTTAGAAGATCTAGCAGCCTCTAGACCCAAAAAATATTTCAAGGGTCCTAAATCTCTCAGCTTAAAATGAGTATTCAGATATGCTTTTAAAGAATCCACAGCTGAAGCATCATTACTTGCAACTAAAATGTCATTAACATAGACTAAAAGCATGATGACTGAGGTACCTTCTTGTTTGCTGAAAAATGAATAGTCTGATTTTGATTAAGTAAAACCAATGGCCAACAAAGTCGAGAAGAATTTTGCAAATCATTGTCTTGAGGCTTGTTTTAAGCCATACAAAGACTTTTTGAGCTTACAAACCAGATTTGACTCTCCCTTGCTATCAAATCCAGATGGCAAAGACATGTAAACTTCTTCTTGAAGATCACCATTCAAGAAAGCATTATTTACATCCGGTTGAATAACAATCCAATTCTTGACAACAGCTATAGATAAAAAGATCCTAATTGTTGTAAGCTTGGTTACTGGACTGAATGTTTCATAGGAGTCAAAACCTTCCAATTTAGTATTTCCCTTAGCTACCAATCGAGCCTTACATCTCTCTACACTACCATCAAATCTAAGCTTCAACTTATACACCCATTTACAACCAATTGGGTGTTTATCATTAGGTAGAGGAACCAAGTCCCATGTTCCATTTTCTTCTACGGCTGAGATTTCTGATTGCATAGCATCCCTCCATTCAGGATATAAAATGGCTTGAGAATAAGTCTTGAGTTCAATCAGAGTAGAAGTAGCAAGAACAAAAGACTTTTGAAAAGGTGACAATCTGTCATAAGTCAGGTATTTACTGAGTGTATGAGAAGTACTCAAGGAACCAACAGCTTGTTGATCAGAGAAATGGAATGATTGCAAACTAGCCTGTTGACAATGATAGGATTGAAGATATGTGGGAGGATGTCTAGGCCTAGTTGATCTCCTAAGAGGATCAACTTGAGTAGTTGATATAGGAAATGAAATGGTAGGATGATGTTCTAAAACTGAGAGAGGTGTAGAAATGGAAAGATCAGAATTTGGAGCAGGAAATGGAATAGAACAATTAGAAGAATGATATAAAGTTCTTACGAGATTTTGAGCAAGAAATGGTGTTGATGAAGAAGTATCAAAAGGAAAAACATCTTCATGAAATAATACATCTCTAGAAATGTAGCAAATCTGAGTTTCTAGGTTTAACAATTTACAACCCTTAATACCAAAGGGATATCCTAAAAAAACAAACTTCACAGCTCTTGGGGAAAATTTAGATCAATTATGAGAGAGTGTTGAACCAAAACATAAACAGCCAAACACTCTTAGATGTAAAAAAAAAAAAGAAATTTTGTGATATAAGAGCTCAACATGAGTCTTATTCAAAAGAAGAGGACTTGAGGTTCTATTAATGAGGTAAACAGTTGTAAGTACACTGTCTCCCCAATAAGAAACAGGAAGTGTAGCATGAAAAAGAAGTGACATTGCCACATTGAGAATGTGTTGATGTTTCCTCTCCACAATAGAATTTTGTTGTGGAGTACCAACACAACTCAATTGGTGAAGGACTCCTTTATAAGCAAAGAAAGCCTTTAAAGAAAACTTAGATCCATTATCAGACCTAAGTGCTTTAATTTTAATATTGAATTGATTTTCTACATGAATGAAGAAAGACTACAAAAGAGAAGCAGCTTCAGATTTTGATTTCATTAGGTATACCTAAGTAGCCCTCGAGAAGTTATTAACTATTGATAGAAAAAACTTAAATCCATCATTAGTTGGAGTTGCCATTGGTCCCCATATATCAAAATGCACCAAATCAAAAGAAGATGCACATTTATTATTACCAATAGGAAAGGGTAAGCATTTATGTTTAGCAATAGGACATGTAGTGCATGAATCAAACTTGGAAGTCAAAAAGGAATGTGTTTATGTAAAAGTTGCATTCTAGAAAAACATGGATGTCCTAATATAAAAAGCTACATCAGATTGAACAGAAAAACAGCTAGAGGAAGAAGAATCACTGTGAAGAAAAGATGAGTTGGGAGCAGTCAGCTTGTACAGACCATCTTGCAATTCACCCATCCCAATCATCTTCCAAGTTGCTAGGTCTTGCAGAAAGCAATTATCAGCTTTAAGAATTAAGCAACAGTTAAGGATTTATGTTAATTTGCTAACTGAAATGAGAATAGAGGAAAAAGTACGTACACATAAAACATTGGTTAGGGTAAGAGTATGACTCAAAATGATATCACTAATATGTGTAACCTCTACATAGGTACCATTGGGCAGCTTGACTGAATTAGAAACAACAGTAGGGGTGCTAGTGTAAAGATTTGGAGAGTGAACCATATGATCTGAAGCTCCACTATCAATAATCCAAGAACACAAATTGACTGAATTTTCAGCAACACACAAGGTTTTGTGTTTACCTGAAAATTTTGGAACCAATGCCATGTTGACTGAAGGAGTGGCAGGAGATGACTAGTTTTAGCAAAGGCTAGTAATTGTTGACATTGCTCCACAGTCAGAGGCAGGTTAGAGAAATTCTTAGTGTTCTAAACTGCATTAACAGCACTGCCACATTTAGACTTATCCCTAAAGTTATAGTTAGGAGGATAACCATGAAGTTTGTAACATTTGTCAATTGTGTGTCCAACAATACCACAGTGACTGCAGGTGATTTTGCTACGTGTATTTCCCTTAAAATTCCTAAAGGAATTGTCTGTTTTAGCAGCTAAAGTTACTGATTCAACAGAGGAAACCGTAGTATATTTTTTACTAACAAGCTTTTGTCACTCTTCTTGTATAACAAGAGAAAAAGCTTTGTTAATAGATGGCAATGGATCCATCATCAAAATCTAACCCCTTATACTATCAAAAATATCTGTAAGTCCCATCAGAAAAGTCATCACATAATTTGGATGATGATAAGTAGCAAAAATCTTAGAAGAATTACATGTGCAACCTCTACAAAGACAGATAGGTAATGGCTAATAATTCAAGAGTTCATCACAAAGTACCTTTAAATTTGTAAAATAGGAGCTAACATCATTCTATTATTGATGTAGGGCAGAGATTGTAGTTTGCAATTCAAAGATCCGAGTTCCATTCCCTTGTGAAAATCTCTCCTTCAATTCCAACCACATTGCACGAGAAGAATCAACATAGATGACACTTTAAGCAATCTTTGGTGACAAAGAATTGAGAAGCCAGGAAAGAACAATTGTATCGCATTTACTCTATGGAGAAAATAGTGGATCATCCATAGCTGGAATTGGAATGGATCCATCAATAAATCCTAGTTTATTGCGTGCCTTCCAGGAAAGAAATATGGATCTCAACCACAAATAGTAATTACTATTACTCAACTTCTCACTGACCAAAAAAACACCAGGATGATCAGCATTTGTAAGAAAGTAAGGGCTACATGGATCATATTCAATATTAACAGCGGAAGAATTGACAGGAACGTTAGCAGCCATGATCAACGGGAAATCAAAGAGAAAACCTAATTTTTTCTATTTCTCCTGATACTATATTAAGAACTCCAATTTCCAAAGAGAAAGAAAAAGTATTCTTTCGTATATATTGATATTTTGTTACTAATAGAAACATACAAAGTTGCCTTATATACAAAAACTAAACTCCACTTTCATTGGCTAATACATTAATAGAAAAAAAACTAAACTTTCTATATGTACACGTGTAAAAACAGAAAGAAAGCCCAAGTCTTAATAGTATTGATTGTTGAGCTCTCAATTCCCCACCATTTATACCTGTTCAAGCTAACGTATACCCCAGCTTGCCTAAAAAACACATTGGTGGTTATAAAAAATCAAAGAGTTCAAAAACGTACCAAAAAGTGTTAAAAACCATCAAGCGGGATTTACCTATATTATGACTCTATCATGCATTCTTGAATAGACATCATGAAGATCGGGAGATACTGTAAAATATCAAAGCGCTCTCAAGGAAACACTACCGATCGCTAAAAGTGGCCCCTAGTCATTTATCCACACTCATGCAATGCATTCAATACCATGCATGGCCGCGTAATGTGAGTGTGCTTGATATCAGTTTTTCAAGAAAGCTTATATTTTAGAAATACGTGGTACGCCATTAAAATTGTTATCACTACATTGAACTCGATCCAGGCCCCTGCAATGCGACAGGTTAGAGTCTGTGCCCATTGAACCATTTCAAAAGTGAATAAATATTAGGGTCCCTCGACTCCTTGTATCTTTTTTATTGACTTCTTGTATCTTAAAGTCAATATTTCAAGCCGGTTTGGATTCAGAAGTGAGATGAAACCATCTCACCTCATCTCATTTCAATTAAAAATCTCATTACTATTCACAAATCATCTCAATTCATCTCTTATCATCTCATCTCTGAATCCAATCTAACTCGATTGTGTCTGTATATATGCAAGTTTCTAACCCTTACAAGTCACAATTAATGGTCACCTGTAAACATAGGCAGTCTTAAAAATATCTTTTACCAATCTAACTCTAATAGATTTGTTAAAAATAAATTAGTCTAATGACTGAATGCGCAAATGGGCTATATAGATTGGGTCAGTTTTGCAAAAATAAAGATTCGAAGATGGACATTGCAAAGCGTGCTAATAACCCCATTGTCTGTCAAACCCAGTCTAAGAAACATTAGACGTTGCGTTCAACCCTGACTTATGATGCCTAAATTTGAGCTTAATTAATTTGGAACCTCCCCAACCCACCTGACCTCAGATCGATATACGAGGATCCCTACTACAGATCGTGCAAGAGTTGGCCCTCGATCTCTAAATCCCATATAATAAATTCTATATTGGTCTCTTGTGGCCTCGACTTTGTGCCTCGCCCTCCAACTTGGGCCAACTAGGTCTTATGAGTGCCAATTTTTCATGAAATGTAAATTATAAAGTACTCAATACGATAAATACTTACAAATTTTAGAACTTAAGATATGACGGGCATAAGCCTCCATAGTTAAGTTGTCCTTTTTAGTACTAACTACAAACTACTAAAAGACGAGAATTTTCATGAAATTAATTAATTCCACTGACAAGAAATGAGCAGAAGCTCAAGTCATCTATAATTCAGTGTGCCTGAGATATAACTTCAATATTAGACGAATCAGAATATGAGCTCACAGCCTTTAAGCATAACTTCCATGCCTGATTTTCCGTAGTTTAGACGAAGAAAACCCAACAATCCGCAGAAATTACAAAAGAACAGACAAGAGAAAGCTACATTAACCTAGCGAGTAAAAGCGTACAAAACCATACAAACATACAGGAGAAGCCCAACGGGAACCAAAATCACGAGCGGGACCACAGCCAAGAAGCTTTGTGTGCTTCCACAAGCCAAAGTCCCAAGCTTGATCTGGACCACGTTGACCAGAGCCAGCATCAAGAACCCACAACCGAAAACTGAGCCGATACCCGACACCAGCATCCCGACACGCAGGACAGACCGGTTGATGTGGGCGAGGAACTCTACTGGCGGGTGGTAGGCAGGGCTCTTGCTGATCCGGATGGCCTGCTTGAGACCCAGGGCGATGAGACTGGAGAAGAGAAAAGAGCTGAAGGAGTAGACGTGGAAGGCGACGAGGTCCTCGGCGACCGAAGGGCCAGGGTTGCAGGAGGGTTCCAAGACAAGGTTATTGTTGGGGTCGGTGGGGTTCCAGGCCAGGCCGATGAAGACAGCTAAGGTGAAGAGGGAGTTCACGTTTACGATGCCGTCTAGGGCGCTGATGTGGATGCTGGTGGGCATTTTGGCAGATGAGGGTGATCGGAAGGTGGAACGGGTGGATTTCGGGGGTGATCAGACGGTAGGGTTCCGGATCGGAGAAGCTTTAGATCTTGGGTGAAGTGGCTTTTGACAGCTGATGCTGCAAATTTGGGCCCAAGAAAGCAATAAAAAAAGTAAAAGGAATAAGAAAACAACAGAGGGGCAGATGATGTTTGTTAGGACAAGCGTTACGCTTTGCTTTATTCGATGCAGAAGACTGCTTTGTACGCACGTGTAGTAAAGTAGTCGGAATGAATTTTTTTTTTTTTATTATTTTAAACACAGCGAGAATGAATTTAGGAGATGTTTGGATTCGAAAGTGTTCTCAACTCTCTTCAATTCATTTCATTTTTATTATTATAATTTTTTTAAATTCTTACACAAAATATAATAATATTTTTATTTTTAAATCTCAAAAAAATCTTTCCAAATTCTCATACCAAAATATAATAAATAATTTAACTTTTTTAAATCTCAAAAGAATCTTTTCAAATTTCTACATAAAAAATAATAAATAATCTACTTTTTCAAATTTTAAAATAATATTAATATTTAAAAATAATATTAATAAAATATCTTATTCTACTATTCACAAACCACCTCAACTCATCTCAACTCTCACCCAATTCAAACAACCCCTTAGTTGCACAAATTTTGTGCGTATAAGTCCCAACTTCTCGTCTCATCTTAATTATTATAATTTTTTAAATATTTATATAAAAATATAATAAATAATTTAATTTTTAAAATTTTAAAATAAAAATAATATTAAAAAATATATCTTAATAATATTTTATTTAACTACCATTTAAAATATCTCATCACATCTAATCCGAACTGTCTATCCAAATAGAACTTAATGTCTTGAAGAAAAAATAAATAGACGTTGCAATAATGTTGTAATTTTTTATAATATATATAATTTCTTTTTCATCCTATATTTTTTATGGATAGTGATAGGGTTACTATCTTATTATTATTCATCTATTTACTCAAGTGCATTTCAAGTTTTTTTATTATTTTTTTAAGTATTTTTTTAACATTCTTAATCATTAAAAAAATATATAACTTTACTAATATTCACTTTCTTAATTATTAAATAAAATTAAATAAATAATAATAATAGATGGATAGTAATAAAATAATAATCCTATCATTATTATTTTTTAAATGCAGATAAGGATTACCAAGTGCAGGAGTTTCGATTTCTGGAACATATAAATCCACTTCACCAGAAGTGGTGCATCCAATCTCGCTAATTACAAACTCTCACTACAATAAGAAAGTTTGCGCATTCAGGACAAAAATGATACTTTGTGGTGATGATCATGTAATTAATAAGAGTGATTTTAGAAATAATGAAATTTTTGTTGGAGTAATCTGTTTGTCACAAAAATATTATATAAAAGTAAATTAACGTTATTTGATGTGGTATGTCAAAAAGTCTAACAGATTATATAAAATTATATCAGTTATACTTATTTTTATTATAATATTTTATGACAATTAAATATTATTCCTCGTAACAAATAAGTTATATACTGTCACACTTACTAATATAAGCCATTTATAATCATTTTCATTTAATTTTTTTTAACAATAAATAATTGTTTAAAATGCATCCTATTAACGGTGGGATTAGGTGTGAGTTAATAAGAAGAGGGACATTCCCTTTTATGATACGTAGACTGTATCCATATAAGACCCTTAAGCCCAATATAATAATGCCGAGACTAAATAGAGAAAATATCATACCACGTTATAAGGATAAACGAATTAAAAAGATTTCGTTTGATTACGCAATTTAGATAAAATGAAATAAGATATTTTGTTATAATATTATTTTTTTAATATTATTTTTATTTTAAAATTTAAAAAAATTAAATTATTTATTATATTTTATGTGAGAGTTTGAAAAAATTATAATGGTTATATAATATGAGATTAGATAGTTTGATTTTGTATAACCAAACTAATCAAGGCCCTATTTAAATGTTAAACTGAGTTGAGATGAGTTGACTTCTTTATAAATAGTAATGAGTTGAGATGGTGATGTGAGTTTTGTGGGGCTCAATTAAGATGAATTTAAATATGTTTGAATGTTAAAATGAGTTTAGATGTATTTATAGGAAGTTGAAAAAGATTGTGGGTCCCACATATAAAGAGATTTTTAATTAAGATAAGTTTAGTGATTTAAAAATTGTATGTTTAAATTTTAAATTTAGTTTAAGATTAGACTGAACTGAATTAAAATGAAAATAAACTCAGTTCAGTTACAAACAGTACGTAAGAAAAGAAAAAGAGTTGTTGATGTTCCTTTGAGCAAATAATCCAAAGATAGCTCAGTTCGTTTGCTAAGTAGGCTGGTTCAGTCCGAGAGAGAGAGAGAGGAGTAAAGTAGGCTGCTTCATGATTTGAAACAACAATTCAAATACCGATCATTATAGCACAATGGGCTATTGGCTCACGGGGGGTGCCCAACACCGTGAGTTGACGCGTCATGTCACGAGGAAAAACATGGGAGCATGAAGTATAAAAATTCGCCGTTGCCGGGGATCGAACCCGGGTCACCCGCGTGACAGGTGGGAATACTCACCACTATACTACAACGACATTGTTGACATGCCTCATCACTTACTAATTGATTCATGTGATTAAGAAACTTGTGCGTACACTTTGACCCTTTTTTTCCTGACAGTATCTAGACTTTCAATTGCCTCACATAATGAACACGGTTGTCATTAACTCTCTAGTTATAGAAGCCATTCTTTATGGAGTAAAGAGTAGCTTATAAAAATAAAAATAAAAGGAATATTTAGGAACCTCATACATCTTATTCATCAAAAAATAAGCTAATTGGTAAGCCTCTGGACTGACACACATGACCCAAATAATCGTGTAACAAGCTTACAGATACCCAAGATATTTTCATCGGTCCTGCTTCCGTTTCCCACATGCCATTATTTGTCTCTAAATCAGAGAATTCACAGTTCTATAAATTTTCTTATACTTTAGTTAAAAAACATATGTTTTTAAATTTTTTTTAAAATTTTACTTATCTTTTAAAAATCTCTTACGTTACCCTCTATATTCTTTCTCTATTCTATTAAAATATTATTTTTATTATTATTCACAGTTTTTAAAAATTGTTTTCAATCCAGGTTCCAGACCGGATTTATACCCGAATTCCCCAGGCCGGAACCTAAATGAAGAGGACTAGCTCGTTGTCATCATCTCTACATCCGTGGTGAACATCTGGACTTCCGACTGGAGTGTTCTTTAAGAGCAAGATGCTTATGAAATCTTTAAGCAGCTCCTCCCAACATCCACACGGGCATTTGGTCTAGTGGTATGATTTTCGCTTAGGGTGCGAGAGGTCCCGAGTTCAATTCTCGGAATGCCCCATCAAGTTCTTTTTTTACCAACCCATAAGTGAATAAAATCAACAGATCATTCTATATATATCATTAAAGCAAATCTGTGACCAATACGTTAATTTTCCGAACTCATAACTACAAATAAGTGGTTACACAGCAGAAGGTTTTTTCTATGACAGACGTTTGTTGATCACAAGTGAATAAATAACTAGAAGCTCAGCAAGCCTGGCTCAATTTGGTCCCATTTTGGTGGGCTGTTGATTCTTTATGACATTCCAAACCTTCTGCGCTACTTAGCTTTGGCGTTGAAGCTAAGACTTCAGTCGGATTGCCACTAATCCTTGCCTTTGAGTCAACACCAAGATAGTTTGTCAAGACTCTTTTTACCCCAAATCCACGGCGCGGAGGCTTGCTATGGCGGTTGAAGAGAAAAGGAGTTCTCTCTCCCCTGGCAGGGCTAATTAACGGTGCAGGTGAAAAGCTTGGAGTGGAAAAAGTTGTTTTGTATGGAGTGCTCGAGTCAGGCACCGAGTATGGGATTGAAACTGTCTTGTGTGAAATCACACTAACTGTGGGAGCTGATGACAGTCGGTCTGAATGTTTGGTCAAGTCATCCACATATAGTAAATCATCAATACGAGCCACAATGTTGAATGCCAAGCTCTCCAAGACTCTTGAATAGCTCTCAATAATCGATTTTCCAACATCCTGTAAGTTTGGAAACAGAGTTTTTGTTTAAGAGATAAGAAGGGAAATGGCATTAGAGGGACAAGTTGATCCGAAAGTAGATAATCTGAACCTTATTGCATTGGATCTTGCTAGTATCGAGAGTAGTTTGTGTCAGACCAGGGAACCGTTGCTTCAAGCAAAGCAGGAGACTCTCGGCTTTTTCTGCAAGCAGCTCCCTCTTATCCCCATCAAGCATTAGGTCCTTGACCATTTCCCACGATGACTTTGCAGTGGAGCGATTAGGATTAGGTGGGAGTCTGGCGTGAGCTCTCCTACGCCATACATATACGGAAGCTTCAACACGGTTGGCAATCTCGAGAGCAACATGTTCCGAGGATAAATCAAGGTAATCGAGCAGGCACTCTGCAGAGAAGTGATCTGATGTGATGTAACGGTAAATAACATCCCCTAGACACGCTCTCCCATTCTGAAGCAAATTAACAAAGAGTTCAATATCAGGCAAATTTGAATGGTGATCATTTCAGGAGTCGAAGAAATATCATTGACCAAATGGAGAAAACATCAAAGAATCCAACACTTGTTTACAAATGGCACGGCTAAAGTTTTATGGCTGTGTCAGTGTGTGTGTGTGTGTTGCTTTTGAGTTTTGCAGCATAGTGCGGAAGGGTTCGAGAAGGGAAGGTCCATCAAATAATTTGAAATGCTGACCCCAACTAGATATGTACGTAAAACATCTACATGTGGATTTTCAAACCTTTGGAAGAGCTTCCAAATATGACTCAGGAACTTCCATTTCTGCTAAAGCTATACTGTTTATGGCCATTGCAGCTTTTAATATCTGACTTGCACATTCACGTGTGTGATGCAACAGTTTTCTTGAATTTTCACTGAGGCCGCTAGGAGCAACGCGGGGTACAGGTAGCCACCACTTCTCTTCTTGCCTCTGAATTGTTTTGCGAAAGGAGGCGGACCCATCAGCATCTGGAGCTACAATACCTTGATCGACATACCAAAACTCCGTATTGACGAAGCTATCTAATATTTCCTGTCACAAAGGAAAATGCCTAACAAATTAACAATGACTACTAAATAGAAAATAGTATAGTGTGAAACAAGCAAGACTGGAACTTACAAGAAGCATGTTGTCTAGTTTACGCAGAGCTGGGAGATTGATGAAAATATCTGCCCTCGGCCTGCAAGTCATGACCTGGAGAATGCAAGAGAAAGAAACAAGAAATCGTGAATTAATAGTCCAATACATAACTACTTGATAATCATTTTGGGGTCTCGCCCATATTTACTTTCAAGATTTTTCTTCCGGACAATGTTAGGGACTGAGAATGTGTCCTTGCATTGTACTGATAAGTATAAATGCACTTTTAAATTATTTTTTTTTTCTTTCAACCATTTTTTAAATATCTTTAAACATTTTTAGAACACTAAAAGAAAAAATCAATTCACTACTAATCACTTCCTTCACCTTTAAATTAAAAAATTAAAAATCATAATCGATCAATTTTATCGGTCTAAGTAGCATTTTTTCTTCAAGCTTACTTACCCAGTTTAATAGTGAAAAGTTCAAGATTCAAACTTTTGTTGTGTTCTTCCACAGTAGCCAAACAAGATTTTACTATATTAATCTCAAGATCTTGACATGTACAAAATTGTAATTAGGACTACCATCTGCAATACCTCAAGCTTACTCCCATCGGGAAATGTTTGCCAAGTGGGTATCAATTCGACAATGTGATCACTGACGCAAAGTAGCCATTCCATCTCCCTTCTCCACATTGTTTTCTTCTCAGTAAGCAACGGTTCTAATCTCCATAGTTGCCCAAAAATGGTAGCTATATGATTTTATAGACAGAGTCAGATGAAGTAATCGAAACATTCACCCTGGGATAATTCCATCAAACGCTAAACAAGGGGAGAGAGAGAGAGAGAGAGCGCATACCACAGAGGTTGGTAATGGCATTTGAGATAGCTAATGCTGTACAGACCCCTTTCCCAGACCCTGACATATCTTCACCAAGCAACAATTTTGAAAATCTTTCCTTCATCATATCCATCGCTGTTTGAGAATTGTTTACAAGAGATGGTCAGATAGATAATAGAGTGAGATGGGTATAATAACCAACTCTTAGACTGTTTGGTTTTTGAGAAAACCGGAGAAAAGATAACATATAATTCTTAGGTTTGTGTTCTCTGGCTTTCCAAAACAGCTCTAGTAAGCAAATTTAGTTGTATCAGACTCAGTCCGGTGGATTTTTTCTCTTTCTCAGGTCTTAAAATACGAAAGAGTAGTAACGTTCAAAATCTAAGTTATTGAGAATTTCTGAAATTTTGTTAGAAACCAAGCATAACAAACCTGAGTTTTGGGAGACCGTTTTCTCAAATGTCGAATCGGCCAAATGGGCTTGTTTCTGTTCACTTTGACCAATATCAGAAACCGAACTTTTGCTTACTTGAGCCTGACGAATAGGCCAACCCAACGGAGGCGGCGACGAAGACCCTTTTGCTTTCACTTCCCCACTC
The DNA here is from genome assembly GCA_029856935.1 of Cyclocarya paliurus. Lineage (NCBI taxonomy): Eukaryota > Viridiplantae > Streptophyta > Magnoliopsida > Fagales > Juglandaceae > Cyclocarya > Cyclocarya paliurus. The sequence goes on along the minus strand of JARVXP010000207.1, from coordinate 1,619,363 downwards.
GTAGTCTCGCTGCTCGATCTTGAAGAACCGCTGCTCTCCCTAGACTCGGTGCTCGAATCGGTCTGCGACTCAGCTCGAACCACATTATCACCAAAAGATCCAGACCCATCTTTTCTCTTTTGAAAATTTCCGCTCTTCTTTACCAAAGTTTCCATCCAAACCTTTATCGAACAAGAAAGTTTTCGAAACCCAAAAGTGAAGTCAAGTAAATGAGCCAGTGTTGGTCCTACGTTTCAACGAGTATAAGCATGGTTATAGTGCTAGGTGAGGAAGCAGGGTATGAAAAATCAAAGGGTGTGAGGTGGGCTAGCCTGAACCATGATTGCTAGGCCTGCTGTGACTGTGAGAAAGATGAGGGGATAAGAAAACTGGGGCTTGGCCTTTTGATTTGGTTCTCAAAATCTTGATTTTCAAAAGCTTTAAGGGTCACTGCAACTCACCACATGCCTTTGCCAACGTCTCTCTCTCTCTCTCTCTCTCTCTCTCTGCGATTGCGTACAAAGTTCAAAAAACTAATAAAATAGGGCTAGCTGTGGGCTCAGGAGTGGTGACCATTGTCAATGCCACTACAGAGTTTTACATTTTCACCCTTGGCTATACACTTCTTTCCTTTTTCTTTTGGCACAAAAGAAACATTCTTTTGTGAGCAAAATTGCCTTCAAATTAAAAATAATTATTTTATAAACTGGCTTTGTTTTGGAATTTTATAATTTTTGTTATAGACTTGTCGCTTCTTTTGAGAATGTTCAATTTCATAGTTCCAAATATTTTGATTTGATTAAAGAAATCCACAACCACCTAATTGAGAACAAAAGGAAATTGATGAGAATATGGGAAAATGGGAATCACGGTATGGAAAATGTGGAAATAAATGGAACGGGTGGGTTAGGTTCGGTGGACATGTGATGGGTTTTAAGAAAGGGTTGAATACTTGGATTTGAATTTGATCTTCCCAACCCATTTTATCAATGAGTAAATAGAAACAAAGTGATTGCAGCCTCTGAATTCGGGTACACAATCCAACTCAGTCCTGTTAAATGAATTCAGAACATATAATTTTTTTGAAGCATCACTGGGCACACCGCACCGCCAAACTTAGCAAGATCAGATGTGTAATTGTTGTGGATGAAGGGCAATACAGTAATCTTGCACTCGTTTTTTGAATGGATTTGAGATTAGGTAATATAGCCGTTTAGAAGCAGTTATTTCCATCCTCCGCGAAAAGGACCTCCTCTAATCCCTAAACTTATTTTGAATTTTTTGTACCGACTTGCCGTTGCCTTTTCCTTGGCTGCTGCTTGTTGATGACTTGGCACCAGTTTTATAGAATTTCTGAATGAACACCCAGTAACAAATATTGTTTACAATATACGAATGAGGCCAATTCTATGTTCTGTTCCTCCTCTCCTTATCATCTTTTTTTTTTTTCTCTGAAAAAGGAGTAGTCAAGGTGTTTTTAAAAACTAAGAAATATGGGGATTTATGTGAGTTCATGATTCTTGGGAGGGACCATTAATCTCTTTTTAAGACTAGCACATAAAGTTATTTATCGACACAATTCAGGCCCTAGTTTCTTTCCCAGCTTTAAGATATTGACCCCGAGCCCACCAATTTGCGGGACCATATATATATATAAGTTAATGTATGCAACTACTGTCAATCGGTCAAACTAAGCGAGAAAACAATACAAACACACACTAATAAAGCTTTTAATGGGACTCTTGTTCAATGACCTGGTCCCAAAACGCTGGGGGAGAGAAGGGCTGCATTTAGTGGTAGAATCCAGCTAAGCTTGTAATCGAGTTAAAAGTCTAACTAAGGCTACCCTAATTTTTAACAAATATGATCTGTCCTAGCTTGTGACTAAATATACGGCCCCATAGCATTATATGCCTTAACAACATTCCACCATGCCTAAATCATCAACTCGGCCCCAAGTTTCCATTCATCAAAGCATGCTGTCTCATAATATAGTAATTCAGCATTTACAACACAATGCTGGCTATAATTAACATTAGTACGGGTTTCACTTTAACAAGTGCATATGGGCAGGTAGTTGGGCTCTTTAAACTTCTTCTATCCTTTTGAGTTGAATCCCAATTCTCCAAAGTTCCTACTAGAAAGTAAAAAACCGAAAACATATAAATAAAAGTGCAAAAGGTTAAGGTTCCAACAACGGCTAGCAACATGCCAACATGTGGTTAAAAAAATGATTGATTTTCTGAGAGAGAGCAAGTGTGGAAAAAAGCATTTTTCTATAGCCGTTTGAGAAAGCAAAAGCAAAAGTCCTTGACTTTATGCAAAAGTTCAACTACTTCAGTACACTCATATCCCTCCTTTCCAACTCAATTTTTTAGTCCCATTACGAAGATGGGTGGATCGCATGCCCATCTGTGCATGCAAATCAGTAACCCAAAAAGAACACAGATTTCCCTTCCGCATTTTTATAAGTGCTCGATGTGCCCACAGAGTTACGTGCGCTGGGACGCTAATTATTTCGCCAATTATGCTGAGGTATAGATTTTACCAGTATTTTAGGATTTGTTTGGTTCCTTCACTGTACTCGGTTAAGTTGTGTTCAGTTCACTCGTTTGAATTTAAAATTCATCTCAATTTATCTTATCTTATCATTATAATTTTTTTAAATTTTTATACAAAATATAATAAACAATTCAACTTTTTCAAATTTTAAGATAATAATAATATTAAAAAATAATATTCTATTTTACTATTCACAAACCATATCAATTCATCTTTGAATCCAAACAACATATTCTACTATCCAAACAACTAACTCTTAAATCATTAAATTCATCTCAACTAAAAATCTCTTTACACGTAAGACCCACAACCTTTTTCAACTCAACACCTATTTACACAAGAGACCCATAATATTTTTTAACTTCTTATAAATACAGTTAAACTCATCTTAACATCCAAACACATCTTAGATGTGCTTTACAAAACTCACTTGATCATCTCAACTAACTACTATTTATAGAGAACTCAACTCAACATCCAAACACAACCTTAATATTTTTGTACTCGTTTTAAATTTTATCTTCTTCAATTCTTTCAATCTTTTGGAACAATAATAATTCTATTTGAATATTTTTAAACTATATATTATGCCCGTGAGGTAATTTGATTTGAAATATAAATTTTAAATTTTAAATTTTATAAATCAAATTATGTATTGTAGATGATGCGTATAATCTAAAGGTTTTCAAATAGTACTTAAAATAAATTGTCTTTTACTTTTTTTTACTTCTAGTTCCCTTTATATTATGTCAAAAATAACGTAGTAAAATTTAATTTAAAAGGTTACACCATAATATGTCAAAAATAATAATATTATTCTTCATTTTATTTTATTTTTCATCTTTAATCACATATGCTAATGTATAGATTAGTAACTTGAGGCGATACAATTTGAGCATAATCGGTATAATACTTAAACAAGAAGGTTAGAACTGTGTTGACTTTGAATTGGGGGTGGGTGTGTCTTTTTCGGATGTGAGATGCTAAACAATCAAGTACCCAACCTTTAAATGAAAAATGAAAAGAAATTGTGTGGGCGATTCTGGTGGTAACCGGCCGGCAGTTTGAAAATTAGCTTGGATTGTTGGACCACTCTCCAACCCTCGACCGTGATGGGATTACACTACTAACTAACGGATTTCCATTTCTAACCATTCAATTGCAATGGACCACCACCGGACCAATCCAATAACTGTTGTTTCTATCTCAAAGAACTCACATTTAATTATTGTTTAAACAAATATTAGGCCCGTTTGTGTCCAGAGATAAATTGAAATGCTTTTAAATCAGTTAATAAAATATTATTATAATATTATTTTTTTAATATTATTATTATTTTGAGATTTAAAAAAAATTAAATTATTTATTATATTTTATGTAAAAATTTAAAAAAATTGTAATGATAAGATGAGGTGAGTTTTGAATACAAACGGAGCCAATTGGTTCAAGTAGCAAACTCTTTAGTTTTGATGGTATGCTTTATTTAGGTTTAAGATTTGAATCCTCTTAAGTATAAACAATTTATAAGGTCTATTATACAAAGATAACTTCTCATTGAATTACTCAATATGCACTTGTAGAAAATTATTTACCGAGAGGTCTCATGCACCGCAAGATTAATCGGGACTTTATCAAACATCAATGTGAATAAAAAAAAGTTATTCTCTAAACAACGATATATCAATCGTTACCATGGACGAGAAACAGAAAAATTGTTTATGATACCAATTAGGGGTGGGCAGAATTTCTGAGCTCTGAACTCCGCTCGAGTTTCGACAGAGTCGCAGTTTGCGGAAGTTGGAGTTCGGAGCCTACAATCGGAGCCCATGTGGGTTTCGAGCTCTGACTTTTTTTAAAAAAAATATGCATGATCAAAACGACGTCTTTTCGTGAAGGAATGGTATCCAAAACACAAGACCTACTTTTTCCCCCTCACTTTCTCCCTAGCGAGTCACTTTCGCACAACTCAATTCACCTCCCCCACCATTTGCCTTCACCTAAGGTCGCAGTCTACAACTTTGCCGTCACCGGAGTAATTGTAAGAATGATTTGTAACTTCCTCATCCAATAGATTTGTTATTCCTTCGAGTAATTGTAAAATGTGACATGTGATTTGTAATTCCCTTTGTGAAATGTGTATAATTTGTTGTTTATTTCAACTTCTTTGTTGTTTTCATTTCAATGATTTTGGATTTTATGTTGTTAAATTTAAGAACTGGGGGATTTAGGTTTTATAAAAATCAAATTTTTTTTATTCCAGGTAACAAGGCAGACTTACGCAAATTTGTGCCCATTTTACAGCCATGATTTCTCATGCCTTCACGGTATATTGTGATGTGCAACTGTTTGAAAAGACATGCCAAGAATAATGCAACGATGAAAGAAATGTTTGTCGCCACTAGCCAGAGAGTGTCAATTACGATTGATACATGGACTTTCATACATAATGTTGGCTACATGTGAATCACAACCCACTTTATTGGTAATGAGTGGACATTGCAAAAATGGATTATTGGTTCAAATAAATTGTTGATCATAAGAGTTCATCCATTAACAAGGAGATGAATGACTATATTAAAGATTGGCGGATCAGAAAAATACTTTGTATCACAATTGACAATGCCAGTGCGAATGGCACTGTCATTGATTGGTTCAGGCAGAATACTACGGTAAAGAAGGATATCATTTGTGAGAACCAGTTTATACATGTTCAATGTTGTGCCCATATCATCAACCTCATAGTTTATAAAGGGTTTAAGGAGATTGATGAATCCATTATTAAAGTCTAGAATCTAGTGAGATATGTGAGAGTTTCCCCCCAACGGCTCTGCCAGTTCAAGGCAATAGTCGAATAACTTGAGATTCCATTTTTCAGTATGTTGTAACTAGACATTCTGACTCGATGAAACTTTACATACATGATGTTGGATGTAGCGCATAAGTACCAAACGACATTTGAGCAGATGGAGCTCTAGAATAGGGGCATGATGTATGCTTTGCTGGAGTCAGTTGGGGGGAGAAGGGGGCTCAGTGCGCCAGACATAGTTGATTGGGCCAATGTTAAGTATTTCATTAAATTTTTGAAATTATTTTATAACATAACTATGCGGATATCTGCAACAAAATATCCTACTACAAACATATACTTCGAGGAGCTCTTGTGTATTTATGACCACTTGCAAGAGAAATGTGCTGACAGTGTGGGTTTATTGAATGCAATGGCTATGAAGATGAAATATAAATATAATAAATATTGGGGATGTAGAAAAGATAAATAGATTATTATTTGTGACTGCGATCCTTAACCCGCGATATAATTTGGCGAGTGTAGATGATTGGATTTGGGACGTCATCGGTGATGAGGATGCTGAAAAGTTTATTAGATCTCTTAAATGTGATATTGATGATTTATATAGCCATTACAACAGTAGTGGTCAGTCTTCAACCGAAGGTGGTAGCTCATCTCGCCCGATCGGCTTGACATTTTCTTGGGATGACACACATGCACAAAATTCAAATTTATTGCGGCTACGATGGTATCATCAAAACCGTGCATCGAGAAATATTATGCAGAATAAATTTGAGATTGAGCGTTTGTTTATAAAAGATGTCGAGACACCTAGTGATACATTCCAGATATGAATTTAATGGGAGGTGAATTCTAACAAGTTTCCAATCCTTTCGTGAATAGCCAGGGATGTACTAGTCATTCATATCACTATGGTTGCCTCTGAGTCGGCATTCAATATCGGAGGTCGTGTCTTGGATGCTTATTGGAGTTCTTTGTCTTCGACCACTATCGAGGTCTTCGTTTGCACACATAATTGGTTAAATTCAACGCCCATTGGAGTAGATACCATTAATGCTGAGAGTTATAAGCTTGAATCAGGTAGCTTTATAATTATCAATGATTATTTACATAATTTTAATGTTTTAATTATTTAATTTATAATTTATATGATTTTGTGGACCTAGCTGTGAACCCCAGACTAATTGTGGATGACTGAGAGTCTAAGACCGACACACTGTGGGATGATTACCATCATGCAAAATTTTTCAGAGTTAGAGGTAGAGGTGAGTTCATAATATCAATTGGCTTATAGTTTAGAAGTCTATAGTTAAATGACTAAAAAAAAAGATAATGCATCTGATCAATAAAAGTGAAAACTTCATGCAAAAAAATTGAAAATCACTATCGAGTCATCAACTCAAATGCATGGATTGTCAAGACTAATGCGATGCATTGTGGCTATTTCATATTCGAATGAAATCAATGACATTATTCAATATTTAGGTTGTAGATTTAAATTTATTGCGATTTGTACTTTTAAATTTAAATTTATGGTTGGTGATTTGTAATTTGATTTTCATTTTGTTATTGTATTTAAATTTTAGCTTTTAACTTATTTTTTACAGTATTTTAGATTTTTTTACATTATTAAATAAGAGTTGATATTGGACCGATCGGAGCCCATTTTCTTAGTAGAGCAATTAGGCCTGAGTAGGGAAATTGGGCTTGAAAAGGCCCATTTTCTATTCCGATCTGAGCTTCGAGGTCCAAACTTTGATTGGAGTTCAAGTTAGAGGAGGTTTTGACTTCTAACCCCAATTAGAGTTGGAGGTCGAAGGTCTAAGGTGGACATTCCGACTACATCGGAGTCAGAGCCCACCCCTAATACCAATCATGTATTATAGGTACTTCGGTCATTTTATACGTTTTAGCTAATGAAGGATAAATGAAAAATAAGTTAATAACCTATGATAGTTAAAATGTGTCGCAGCTGCTTCTAGCAAATTAATTATGGTGCTACTGTTCACATTTGCTAAATTGGGCTTTGGCAATTGGTCTTTGTTCAGGAGCTCATGTCTTTCTAAGATCTCATCTGTCACTATCAGCTAGGCCTGGGCAGAAAATTTGTGAACCCGTTTTGTCCAAATAATCCGAACCAACCAAAATGGTAAAATGCTGGCCAGATTTATTTGCGAGTCGAACCCGTCAAATGTCGGTTTTAACCCGTCTAAAGTGCTTGCTTCAGATGCTCTCTAGCTATTTGATCCAACGGTCACGAATCAACCCTTTCTTTCTAACACTTAAGCCGAATGCCATCTGTACTTCCAGACTTCCAGTTCCTTCTTCGCAAGACACAACTCGAAACAACCATCTCTCAACACGAGCAGCCATCTTCTACGCATATCTTCATCTTCTTCAGCGATTTGTGACAGAGAGTCTTGCCAGAGAACCAACCCGTCGTTGTTAAGGCCAAACTCGTCTCCAAGATCACTGAGAAGAAGATCAAGGAGGCCGGTGGGGCCTTGGTTCTCACTGCTTAGGAGGTTTTGCGATTTGTGGGTTCAGATGCTTTGGGATTTTGTGTTTGATGGTTTGATTGATATGAACTTGTTTTGTTTGGTCTTTTCCTTGGATTTGTTCTTTGTCGTAGTTTTCGATTTTGTGGTAGATAACAACAGAAGATCATTAGAGATAATGATCAATCAAAGAAATTACAGGTGTGTAAATTCCAAAGTCTCGTTGAAAAGAAGAAATCTAGAGCTTGCAAATTTTCTGTTTGATGATTTCCGAAGCTGCCATCTTTAAAAAATAAGAACATTTAAAAGAGAGAGAGAGAGGTGCTAATCAGGCCCGAGTTTCAGCGGGTCGGGTCAAACCCAATTGATCTGGCATGAGGTCGGGTCGGGCTCAGGCACTGTGCAGTTGGGTCGGGTTGCAGGCCGTACTATCAGCTCTTTAAACCCAACTCAATACCCATGAAAAATCATTGAACAACTATCTTGACTATTGTATTATGGCAAGGATCTTCAAGACCAGAGGCATTGTCGCTCAAAGTATGCTTAAAATGAGCAAAATCCGTTTTCTCCATCTCGGATAACCATTCAGGTCTATTTCTAATTATGAATTTTCGAAGATTGATTCTGATTTATTTTATTCGCTCCTGTAAAACTCCATGACTTGGGTGGATTACCGATCCCCCTTTTTTTTCAGCAGTTGAATCGCTAATGATCAGTACCTTGTATTTTATGTTTTCGAGCCATTTCTTCATAATCGATCCTTGAATTCGTTGATATATATTGATGCGAATTGATTTTTCACCATATCAATGAAAATTGGTCATATGACTTGAGTTTTTGATATTTCGCATGCCAATTGCATCGAACTACATTGGCGTTAAGCTATAGTATACATACATACGTGAATTGCACAGATTTGTGATGGAATTTTATGCCTTCGGGATCCGAATAGCTTTGTGTTCAAGGCTAACCGAATAATTACTGCTCAGGATATTTGTTTCTAATGGACAAGTTTTAGCGTCACAGCGGCAGTTGCGTAGTTAATTAGGTCATTATCATGTGGCCGTTATATTTTCTGTTCAACAAGATACCGAAGACCGATGAAGAAGAACAGGCAGTATCAGACGGAGATCGTTTGAGGTTGGTAGAATTACACCATGGGGAGGTCTTGCCCCGCTCCTACTTTGTTGAAGTGAGTAGAGTGTCATTCTGTCCATACATTGAAGTCTAGTTTTCATGGATATGGCTATTTAGTTTCATTTTGTTTGAATCTGTCAAGGTCGGTCTGTTGGTGCTTATAGGTACCCCACATTAACCAGCTAAATTCTTGGGATTGCGGCCTTGCCTGTGTTCTGATGGTCCTGAAATCTCTTGGGATCACTTGTAATTTTGAGGTGTTAAGTGAACTGTGCTGCACAACAAGGTGATTTCTTGTCGATGAATTATGACTTCAATCCTTTCGGTTTTATAGTTTGCTGCTTTTACCAATTTAGTTCGTTTTGGAATGATAAGCTTAATTTTAATAGGAGGTAAAGTTTAAGGTTTCTGTTTAAAATAAAAACTATACACGTCTTGGACACTTGAAAACCAGCTAAAACCCTAGAGTATGCAATTAGATGACCTAGCGCTTAGATTTTGTATCGGTTAATTACTTTAATTATGAATGTCAATATTAGTACTGTAATTAGTGATAACATTAAACAGTTGTCCATTGTCATATGCATACTTTCTATCTATCTTTTCCGTTGGCTGTATCAAGGTTCAATAAGCTGATCTACATGTCTTGTTGTTGGCACTTTGTTTGCAGCATTTGGACCGTTGATCTCGCATATCTGCTGCTTAGGTTTCCTGTCAGTTTTTCCTTCTTCACGGTAACTGTTGGGGCCAACCCAAATTATTCTGGTGAAACATTTTACAAGGTGATCTTAACATTCGTCGATTTTTTTTTTTCTATGGCTTGATAGTTACTTTCATCTGCTTTCTACCCAGCAACAGATGAAAAGAACAGATTTTTCCATCTTGTTTGTTGCTAGCGCTAAACATTTATTATAACTGGGGACTCTATTGCTGAAATGCGTGCATCAGTCTACAGTATCATGTTTATAAATTACCTTACCAGATGAAACGATGTGAATGCTTTGTATTGCTTGGAGTGCCTTGTCAATGCTTAGTCAGTTCTAAGAGTTGATTTTTGCATTACCACCAATACAAGCGAAAGGCAATTAGTTTTTGTTTAATCTGTTCTCATTACATATAATTTGGTATCAACCACCTACTCTAGAGTGGTTGTGACTTATGCCCATACATTTCTGTCAGCTTACATGCTTTACATCAGTTTAGAGAAATATTGCAGTTTTGTTGGTGGAAGACGGTATAGATTGTTTTATCTTTGGCAATCTTTGACATACAAAGTATAGTATGTATATGTGCATACATATATAGTCCATTAGGTAGGAAGGAATTTTCCTAATTTCTAAGATGTGACATTATACTTTGATATGGATGCTTTTAGTTCTTGTTATTATTTTTGATGTGGTATACACTATATAGCTTGTCATGCTTTTGAAGGAGAAGTAATTTTGAAGTAAAAAAAATATTGTGTCTAAGCATATACCTATCAGTTATTTTAAAGCTTGTTGTATAGATATGTGAAGGACTTAAAGTAATTTTATATTTCACCAGCTCCCCCATTTAATCAACTCATCCATTGTATAGATGTGATCTGTTTGTGGAACTTGAAAAGTGAAATGGTTAATACAGACTTAAAATTAGTTTGTCTTGCTGTCACTCTAATACTCATAAAGGTAGAATTTGGATATTGTGCAGGAGCAGTTACCTAATGATTTGGGGCGAGTTGATATGCTATTTCAAAAGGCACGGGAAGCTGGAATTAATATAAATGTATAATCCATTCATTCAAGTGTGCATTCTTTTAATTATAGAACCATCATGTCAGTTTTACACGGCTAAATCTTTGTTTTTTTTTTAAACTTCATTGCAGCAAATTTTCTGACAAAAAAAAATGACAAATAGGATAGTTATGTTTGTTAGTTTCTAATCAAACGCAACATTTGAGGCTTTGTGTAGAAGTATCTAGATTTATTTCCCGAATGTTTATAATTTTATTTGGATTCCTTTGGAAATCACTTGAAGACCTGAAGGTGAAAATATTTTTGCTTCCCATTAGGGTATTAAAATTATTGAGTCTAGGGCCAGATTAGCTGGAAGAAACCTATCAAAAGACCTAAAACTTTTGTCATGTTTATCGTCCTCTCCCAAAACAGTACCGTCTTTACATTCTTTATTCAGATGTTGTGTGACAATCTACTTGGACCTCGTTAATGAACCTTATTTTTAACAGTGCAGTTCAATCAGTGGTGAAGAAATCTCCGTCTTGATTTTGTCGGGGAGGTATATTGCAATTGCGTTAGTTGACCAATACAAGTTAAGGTATGGGATCCATAATTTCTGCATTCTACTTTTTTCTGCTGAAATTTCATTCTCCTTTAATTGAAGTTATTGTTTGACAACCATGTAGCATTCTTTTTTGTTATTACAACCAAATTTCCAGGACTTCATCTAGCCATAGTATTTGCATTGTTTATTTTCTTTAGTTCATGCTGTTCTCCTGAATATGCATGTGTATCAAACTAAAGGCTTTGCTTCTTCTTTCATAGGAATGACTTCGTAGTTGATATGAATGTTTGTATGAGAAATGAGCTAAATTAATTGCTTCTGCTAAATATTTGGCTTTGCAGTCAGTCTTGGCCTGATAATTTAAGTGTTTCGAGCTTATTTGCCAGCAACTCCGACTACACTGGTGAGGGGCGCTTTTCTTTTTCTAATGCATTAATTACATTTATTTGACCATTACAATTATATTAGTATATTTATCTTTCTTGGCCACTATAACCTCCTGCTGCGTTATGAAATCATAATTAACAAATGATGCTCCCTTGCTGTAATGTATGTTTTTATGTTTGTTTGTTGAAGTTATTTGCATGCCCCATGTAAATTCTTTACCAACTATTTAATGTCTCTTACAGGTCACTATGTTGTGATTTGCGGCTATGACACTGATGCAGATGAGTTTGAGATTAGAGATCCCGCAAGTTCCAGGTATTATCCATTTTTTTTCACCCTCACTTTTAATGACATCTATGATCATACCGTTCACCATAAGAGATTATGTTCTCTGTGAGATTATTACAACTATAATTATCATCTTAATGGGTGTCTTTAGCTCAACAACATTGATAATGTTAAGGATTTCATTGGGAGCATGTCGAGAAACTCAGAGATGGAGAGTGATTTGACAGTGAAATCTTTTAATGCATATACCATAGTGTTAAAATGCACACACCAGACAAATAGATCCACTCGCGCCAAGGTGAGATGGCAATGTAAGAGAATTCATGAGCAGACAAATAAGTCAAGTTGAACAAAGAGTTGCAACGATACATGCTGCTTTTGTTCAATTCATATCTGTTCATTTTAATTTTGGCTTTATTATACTTTCCATGAGTTTCTGGATCTATGAGCCATCCCAGACCATGTTCTTATTCCTGCAGAGAAAGTTTAACAAGGTACAAAAAAATACAGATCCATCTTCTTGCCAATAATTACTTCCTACTTCTATTGCTGTTTGATGAAGTTAATAAATGGTGGTTAGATTATGGTTCAGCATTCAGAACCTTGGTGGAACATTGAGCTTGTAAAAAGTTGAGTACAATTTATGTTATGTACTTTAAATAGTTGAGCACAATTTATGACCAACTCTCAACTGATCAGCTGTACGAGCATTGATGGCCAGATTTGTTTACAACAGTGCAGTAGCATGCATGCACAATGCAGCTGAACTTAGTGGCACAATTTTACTGGGAGTTCAAGCCTCTGCGTAGCTTGAGCCTTTAGATTAGGATTAATGTCTGTATGTATACTTAAAATGTACTCATATGTTAAGCTGACCATGTTACTTCAAGATGGTTCACTGAACATCTTAATATTTCCTGTTGTGCCTTTTTTTTTTCCTCTTGTGCTTAAACATATCATATAGTGCTTCAAAAGTCTAGTCATATTGGCATAATCTTTCAGATACATTTTCTTAGTGTACTTGCACACATAAGTTTCAACTGCATTGATTATTGGTGCAAATTTTGGTTACCATGTAAAGGAAACATGGACTTGAAATATTGTGCAGGAAACATGAGAGGGTCTCTTCAAAGTGCCTAGAAGAAGCACGGAAATGCTTTGGTACTGATGAGGATCTTCTTTTGGTAATCAATTTTATGATCTGTCAACTCATGCTTTTATTGACATATAGTGTAAACCTACGCATATCTTACCTATCAAGTATAACGATCTAAAACCAGTTCCAGTTGTACTTTCAACGTGTCCATACTTCTTCCCGTGGTTGATCTCAAATTCTCAATGGTGGACCCCATCAACCCTTTGGTTGCCAGTCTCAAAAAAGAAAGGATCTGAACAATAATCAGCCTACTTGGCCTTCTCCCAATAAATCCGATTACCCCCAAAGAGTCCCTCCTCCCCCCACGCTTTCCCCCAAAAAAAAAAGAATTAAAAGAAGAGAAATAAGAGATTTTGAGTTCAGCTTGTGCTTCAAGTCAAACCAGGATTGGGTGTTTGGGATGCAAGGGCAGCATTGATCTTTTGTGGTAGCTAACTGCACATCTGACCTATTTGGCTAGTGTGATGAAGCTAAAAAGTGTAAATAAGAGGAAACAAAATAAGAGATAAATCTATGCATGATACAAATTTCAACTGACAGCTGTACCGATTGTCAAATTTTTGGTTTCGTTATCCGTGCAGATATCTTTGGAGAAGAGTGAGAAGCAAAACAACCCTTCAGTGCTACTTCATCCAGATGTGAATATTCATTTGTGATTTTTTTTTCTTGGATTTTCGTGGCTTCTTAAATCATTTTCCTGCATATATAACCAGTTGTTTGTTGTATAGTATTTACTTTAAGAAATGAGAGTTTTGAGTTGTCATTGTTTGTTATCCCAGTATTAAGCACCAGTTGGTAACTACTCGGGATTACGTAGATTGTAGCTCCATAATGTATTTTATACAATTCAAACATGAGTTGTACAAAACCATGTAGTATTTGCTTAATTTGAATTGAAATTTGTGTATTGTTTTCCCATAATGTTGGCGAGTGTGCTGTCTTCCCATATATTAGGAAAGCTCATTTCAGTACTAAACATTAATTAATTGAGATGGGGACTTCTACTTTCCTAATCGGCTGTATTTTCTGCCTCTACTTGTGTTTTCTCTGTAGAAGTTTCCACAGGTATTCTTTTATGTGGGATATTGTGATTAAGGCCTCGTTTGTTTCGTAGATGAGATAAGATGAGATGAGATGAAATAAAAATTAAAAGTTAAATAAAATATTATTATGATATATTATTTTAATATTATTTTGTTTTTGAATTTAAAAAAGTTGAATTGTTTATTTTATTTTATGTGAAAATTTAAAAAAATTATAAAAATTTGGATGAGATGAAATAAATTGAAATGAGTTGTGGAAACAAACAAGTTCGCATCAATCTTCTGATCCCCCCGTGGTCGTATTCCCTTTTTTTCACTATTGATTATAATACTTCCTTTTGTTATTAATCTATGTTTGATGCTCCAAGTTAGAACCAGCATCTATGAGGTAAGGCTAATCTGTGTGATCCAGAAGGCGATATTTCCCAAAATTGGAAACGAGAAAGGGATTGCAGGCAGCTTTCGCGACTTAAATACACGCATGTTTATTCGGCAAAAAATAAATAAAGGCGTGCATATTTTTGTCATGTAGCCATTACTCTCGAGAGAAGCGTTATCCTGGTTCATGAGTTCCTCGATGGAGTAATAAAGGCAAACCTCGCTACAGACTGAAGCTTTGTTGCTTCGTGTTTGCCTTAAAAGCATGCCTGTTTTACGCATCTGCGAGTTGGCAATCAAGTAGTTGTGCGTGTACATGATGGGCCTCTGTGGGTGATAGATACTGTGACGTTTTGAGTTCTTTGCAAGTAGTAAAATTACCACTCTGGTCACTTCGGTGTCGCGCGCGTGTGTGAGAGAGAGAGAGAGAGAGAGGGAGAAGCCCCACAAGCATGGTGCCGCCCTTATTTCGGGGCTTTCTCTCCACATTTTTGGGACAGCCTTTGTTATATTTTGACCTGTCATTCAATTTGCTTGTACTTGGTCATAAATAATGTGTAAATGCGTTAGTCAAATATACGAAGCCTAATTTTTTTAGAACAAGTATTATTCAGAGTGGCATGGCAGCCTTATCCGTATTGATGAATATTCCCGGTAATCGATTGGATGTAGGGAAGATATTCTATTACTATTGATTATTATTATTATTAATTGGGTGGCCATGGTATAGCCAAGGCAGCAAGAGATGGAAGATAAAGTTCGATCCAAGTGACGGTGCAAGCGGTAGTGGAAGACATATTTCCAGCACAGCAATCTCTCAAAACAACGCTGCCGACATAAATTATAATACCTCTTTCCCTACAACAATGGAACATGTAGCTCCTTACACAGACCCCATGATTCTGTGTTCTTTGTGATTACATTATCTGCCTTAGTTTTGGTTTAATTTCCGCGAAAAAGCTAAACCTGTTCTCTCTCTCTCTCTCTCTCTCTCTCTCTCTCTCTCTCTCTCTCTCTCTCTCTCTCTCTCTCTCTCTGTTTTAACTGCAAATAAGATCATATGCTCCCCTTAAGCATGAACTGTTTAACCATAACGTTAACTAATTGCATGTCTATTTGTTGCAAACTTATATTTACTTAGAGGATTGAGAGAATATATACCTGATTAAGCCCATTTTCTTATATTTTATCATATTGGCACAGGGAATGTGCTTACAAAGGAGAACCCAACCAAAAAAAAAAAACCGAAAAATGCATGTGCAGCCATTCCTATCCAAGCTGCCCATCGCTAAACGACACTCATGTGAACTATACATTCCAACCGACGACTAGGAAGTGCAAATTAAAGGCCATTTTAATTGTTACAAAAGGGTTGAGATCTTCGTACCTCTGTCATTATATCCATCTCACTGTCTTGTTGCGATCTTTGTACACGATTCGTCTAAGAGCCAAGAAAATGGATGATCTACCATATTCAATGTAACCAATTTTAAGAAGCCAAGTTTTATAAAATCCCAATCTCTCTTTCTTCTTATTTCTTTGACGAATATCCCAATCCCTCGTTTATTTGTTCTTTATGTCCAAGTTCAAGATTGTATTTAAGTTCCTCATCGATAGATCCAAAGTCTGATTTATCTGCAGCTCCATTTGTCTGCACAACTGGAGACAAATTCTGGATCTGCAACTCCCAAATTCAACGGATTGTACTGGTTCATTAAAATATATTCAAGGAAAATCACATTTCAACCAAGATAGATGCCTTCTGATCTGCGTTGTATGCCACACAATGTTGGAGCCCACCATCTTGTGGAATGAAAACATCCGATTTTAAAGGATATTGCTGGATGCATGCAACTTTTTATAATTGGCTTCTTTTCTTTTTCTTTTTAATGGGCTATAGATGCATGCAACTTGGTTGAACATAAAATAACCGATACGTTTAGCGCTTTGCCATCTCGAAATAGAGAATCAGTGCATAGAATGTCGATGATCCATCGTCATATATAAATCTAGCAAAATTTTGATGGGGGCCCCAATCAATAAATTAGGTAGATGTGAGGGTTAAAGTCAATGCAGTGAAGGTATAAGGCAGTAGTGGCAGTAATTAGAATTTTGGGGGGCCAGTCTCCTTTTTCTTTTTAGGTAACCAACTCCATAAACAGACATGGGATTCAACAAAGCGAAGTTCTAATTTATGCGGAAGTCTCCTCCTAATTGTTCAAGTCTGGAGTCTGATATGAGTGGGACCCCTCATTGATCCCCATACGGTATTTGTATAAATTTTGTACAAGTGTTGAATGCCAATGCTTGCACTTAAGAATGCTCTCTATATCACCAAACACGAGACAAGAAATGCGATTGAATGTATGTTGTGTGAGATATCTGCCGGAGACTCATTGGAAACACTTGTTGTCGGTCGGTTGGCTCGTTAACACAACTTAATAATGCCTATATTAAAAGTCAAATTTCAGATAATGTTGTTACGTTTGATCTTGAACCAAGCGGCGGATAAAATTACTTTTTTATTAAATGCTGCTGCTCGTTCTCTTTTTCTTTATGTTTTTTTTTAACAGCTATTTAAACAATTAAAACTTTTATATCATTATTAACACACTATTTGGCTGTACAGAATTTTTCGTAACCGACAAATGGAGTCCGCATTTTTGTTTTTAGTATTTTGTTTAGTTGAGGTCCGAGGGAGTGTTATAGCATGTGATCACTCAGGCCTTGGAAATTTTCCAGTACACCAAAACGCAGAGAAGAGATGCAGCCCACACGTGCACCAGTTCCATGTTGTCCATGTGACCCAACTCTATTGCCAATGTAAGTAAGTCTGCATTATTCTTTCCACCAGATTCAAACTAATCTTTGACTCTTTATCTAAATCCTATTCAATTTGAGTACACCATGCATGTGAAGGTGGGACCCACACCACCCATGTTCAAATTTTTATTTTTTATTTTTGAAATTAGGTTACTCGATATCAAAGACAATATTAGGAAGTACCTTTTGGCGGTGTAGGCAAATCGAGGGGTTGTGATCCTTTCCTTTTGTGGGTCCGACATAATTAAAAAACAAACCTAGTCACTTTAAAACACTACATCTTATAAAAGCTATTGGTTGGGTGTTGGTGGCATGGCACAATGGAGTAGGGCCCCTATCCCGTAAAACTTTGCCAGCTCAGAACTGCAGAGGACACGTGGTAGCGTGGAAATGGTTGTAGTTAGTTTATATTGAGAGAGAGAGAGAAAGAAGCTTAAGATTTAAGGGATGTTGAGATGATGTGACTTGTGAGGTGGGTGGCCCCAATCATGTAGGACACAGCATTCATTTCACCCTCATCCCCTTATCCCCACCAAGGAAACAAATAACAATACTATTTATCACTTCACATTCTGGACTGCAGACATACAAGACTACCAAAAGAGTTACTGGTACAACCATTATAGGTGCGTCTTATTTGACAAAATGTGCCTCATCTTAGCAATATATCCCATTCAATCACTTTTGACTCTTCACTATTTCTTGCTATCTCCTCGCCTGTGTAATCCCTTCCCATACTGTAAATAAATAATGCAATTGGACAAAGTGGTTCGAAATCGAACAAACTATTATAATCTGAAAACTTTGGCCAAGATTTTGAATTTCGAAGAAGCATCAATCCAAGAGAAGTTTTGTACCGAATCGTCGTACAAATATAAAACATCATGTAAATTGTAAAACATACTGTATGCATATATATGGTTTGAAATGAATGTTTCATATTTGTTACATTATTGGGCCTCGATGCAATGCACCGAAGTACGTGAAAGGCAGTTCTTAACTTGATTATTATCTACTCCACCGAACAGGGTGGGACATGTATGGGACTTGGAATTCAATTTAAAGAAAAAAAAAACAAAGAGATCAGCTCAAAAAGGAATTCAATTCCATGTTTTAGGATTGGTTTGATTCAGAAATTTAAAATATTATTATTTTGATATTTAAAAAAATTAAATTATTTATTTTATTTTATACAATAATTTAATAAAATTATAATAATAAATTAAGATAAAATACTTTCTGAATTTTTTCTATTTATCTCCCTCTTTTTTGTTTCCTCGCGTAAGAAAACAACATTTCAGTGAACTTTCATAGTAGAAAATATTATTAGGAGAATATTTCACTATTATTATATACAGCCGCCCCTTTTTTTTCTTTGGGCCATTCAAAAAAGGCTCAGAAATGCTGTGGCCATACTATCAAACAGCTGATTCCTGTGACCATCACTATGCAAGTATACATCCTATGTATGTAAACTTCCCAGAAAACCCAGCTTGGTAATGCGAAACGTTACATACTTCCAAGAAAAATTCTTGGGAGAAGTCACTTTTGCAGCAGTCATTTTTGCATATAATACGTGATTTCATTCCGATCGTCTATTTTTTTAAGTTAAAATTATGAAAAGAGAAGAAGAATTCACGTAATGAGTGCAAAGTATACACTATTATAATAGCTTCTCTTTAGTATTACTCTACTTCCAAACCCTTGTGTTGCTGTTGATATAAGTTCCTAAAATGCAGAAAACAACAAAAAAACAAGGACTTTAGGCTTTAGCATGAAGCTTCGGCTGCCCCATATGAGTGGGAAATAGCTGCAAAACAAAACAAAACTAAAAACAAAAATCTGACCGTTGAGTTCAAATTTCGAACGGCGAGAAGAACGAGATCAGAAAAGATGACGATGATAACATGTCCTTGTCCTAGATATCATTTGAAAGCGACGGTTGAGTTGATTTGGGTGACTCACTCGCTCTTTGCTTTCGGCGGGAAATTCAAACAATGTTTTCGCGGGAAAACGAAGCAAACACCTCCACTCTCTCTCTCTTCTATATTAAAATAATATAATATAATATAATATATTTCCATAAATGAATAACAATATCATAGCATTTTAGAGAAAAAACTACTTTGTCTAACAATTGTTACCGTTCTACGTGACCGTTCGAAAAAAATTTTATTTTTATTTTTATTTTTTAATGATTAAAGAAGTGATTTTAAGTGTATTTATATATATTTTTTTATTTTTTAAAAATATTAAAATATATTAAAAAAATATGAATAGAAAAAGAAAAAAAAAAGAGTTTGATATTCATCATCACTACATACCACACTTATTTTTAATTTTTTAAATTGTTTTATTATTATTCTTCCTAAACAAATTAAATTATTCTACTCGTTATTCATACAATACATATTTGATAAGAGAAAAAGTAAAAAAATAAAAAAAATTATATATGGTGTGTGGTGTGTGAGTATGATGAATAGAAATTTTCTTAAAAAAAATATTTTTTTATTTAGATTCTATATTTATTCACTATTTTTTAAAATAATTGCGTGATGCTTACACACTTCATGACTGCAGTGTAAATTAAGATACTGTTTACATAAACGGTAAATACCCAACTAGTAAACTACTACACAATTTTCACACAATTTTATAAAAAATACTATTATTATTTTAATTTCAGTTCGTTGTGTGAAGTAGTTTTTTTAAAATAATATATAATTAGATAATTGTATAAAAATGATGTAATAGCATTGGTATTGGATTAGTCAAATACTTTTTCATCTTCAAATTTTGCCAATATCATCCATATTTGTTCCACATTAAATTAGTTAAATTGTTTTCATCCAAACTATGAGTAATAGTAAATCTATTTTTCTTTTCAAATATGAAAAGAACTATAGAAAGTGCTTTTTAAGATTATTATATTATAAATATGATATTTTTATTCATATAAGATTTTATCATCTATATTCATATGAGATTATTATATTATAGATTGTTGGATTGTGAAAATGAAAATGAATATGATTATTAGAGATTATTGAAGATTATGAAAATAAAATAAAAATTAATTAAAAAAATATAATTAATAAAAAATAATAATATTTTATTATTATAGAGAATAGAATGACTAATTCAATGTAGACTTCAAGTTTTGAATGATTAGCTGAAAGTAAAAAGGTTACATATTAGTCAAAATTTAAAAAATAAAATAGTCAATTCAATGCTAATGCTCTAATAGATACTTCTATAATATTTTTGAAAAAGACAAAAGAGCCACGCCGTTCCCTTTACATCGAACAACGCCTGTCCTTTTCGGCAGGCAAGTTCCTAACGAAAGAACAAGTCCTTTCTATTCTGGCGGGAAACTCATTAAATTCCAATTGATAAGAGGTTTGGAATCCGTTTTTTTTTTTGTTTGGGGTGGTTAAATTTCAATTTCAAACCAACGTAGATTTAACTTTTAAGGGTGGTCCGTCAACGACGGGGTGGGGGAACAACCGTTAAAAGAGACGGAGAGGAAGTGGAGTGGGTCAACCGTTAGAGACAGATGACAGTTAAGCGCATGAATCTGCTAGGCTGCCACGTCAGGAAGATTCAGATTCGCAGTAGAAAGAGAGTGAGGAATTATCTTCTGATAACTGGAGAGTTCACGGGTTTTTTGTGAGGTCTTTGACTCTTCGTTCACTCACATTCTCCACTCGTTCTTTATTAGTAAAGCCAGCCGCTTTTCATCATGAACTCTCCCAAAGCCCCATCAGCACGGCTTGAAATATTTCATTTTATTTACGATCGAGTCTTTGAATACACCTACATTGTTTTTTTTTTTTTTTTTGGTCGTAATACATGTACATTGTTGATGCCATAGATTTTAACTGGTAATAAAAAAACTTATTAGTTTAAAATTTATAAATTAAATCATGTCACATCAATAATATAGATTATTTTATATACCAATTTTTAAATAAAATAATTATTTTTACTAATAGTTACTTATTATAGTGTTAGATCTATGAGAAATGCTAAACCGAATATTTGTACCGATAGGTGTTTTTTTATTTATTTCTATTTAATGAAGGGCTTGTAGATGCAGTCCTCAAGTAAGGATTGTAAATAGAATTTCTCATATTAAGAAATTTATAGAATTTTTTTATCTTAAACATTATGAAAAATATTTCTTAATATTTAATAAAAGAATTAAAAATAAAACAATCGGGTCTCCGTGGAATGATCCAAGAGCTATTGTTCCATTCCAATATTAGAGCTTCGTGATTATACCAGCAAGTATTTTTTTCTTGAGTATGTCAATATATTTGATCATTCACACTCTCGGAAATATTTTTGAAGTGTAAATTATATATAAAAATTTAAAAGTACCCATTGGTCGCTAAGAATTTTTCTTTTTTTCTCAACTTGAGTGTTAAGGATCTTGGTTTTCTTTTTTCTTTTTTTGGTTTCGTGCATGCCCTTGGAAGCATGGACGTGCATGAAACGTTGAATATATAATTAAGCTTGGAAACGGGGATCTTCGATATGCAGACTGGCATGATGGCATCCAAGCCAATGTCTATTGGTTTATAAGAGCTTCTCAAGTCATCCTTAAAAGGTCATGAAAAGACCCAAGAAGCAAGAGGATGTAATTTTTTTACACTTTAATACTCCGTTTGGATGTATAAAACAGCTGAGTGCAATTCGCTTTTAAGCTACTTTGGACATCCAAACACACAAATAAGTGCAGTTTAACTTTAACTCGTTGACCAGGCCCCACATAAATAGCGTCGGCAACCACTGAAAGAATTTTTATGGTTCTCTAGATATGAACTAACAATTGACATCGGTTGGATAGTGCATTTTAAGTGCATTATTCATTGACATTTGTTGTTGGGCCCCAAACCATAAACCCGTGGTATGATATTTGTTCCTTAATCCTTGCCCCAAAATGAAGTGTAGACAATTTTTTTTTATTTTTTTGTGGGGCTGGTGCATTGTGGGGAGACAATAATGTTAATAAACACTAAAAACCCTCAATTCATCGACACAAGGTTCGACATACTCTACAGTCTCCCTAAAAAACAATGTCTATGCAGAACACACAAGAAACAAGAAGAACCCTCAATTTATCGGCATAAGGTCATCTACACAAAGGGTGTAGATGTTTTATAAATCGGATTGGAGATCAGAGAACCACACCTCATTAAAGGGTGTCTAACAGCAGACACAAAAAAAAACACGGACTTCGTGGGAAAAAAACTATCTGCACCCCTCCACAAACACAGTAAATAGCAAGTCTCAGGTATCAAAAAAGCTCTCTGATCCCTAGACTCGTTTACTTATTTGTTACCCTTAATGAATATGTACTAATTTTGGCATTAGAAGTTCCCCCAACCCATAGGCCGTCCTCTCAAAGCCGTAATCTTTTTTCCTTGTGTAGAACCCATTTTTGAATAGCTAAGTTGTTGGAGCTTGATCCAAATATGTGTGAAACGCAACGTTAACATATATAATTATTATCTTGTGTAGAGCATAAGAGAACCTCTCGATGTTATATGTAAATGGTTTAGGGTTTTTTTTCCCCAATTTGTGGGTTTTATTTTATTTTTCACTTCAGTATCTATCTTACTATGTGATTAAAAAAGAGGGAGATATCTTATACACCAACTGGCACGATTGATAGATATATTGTAGTAATTCATTGTTAGATTTGTGAGAGTATTATTTGAAACCGTGCATGTGAAAGCTTACTCCTATACCTTTATAAGATCAGTTTGAAGTATACAAGTTCTGTTACGTAAAGTCATTTTTACATATTTATTGTGCACTCCACTGATATAATTAATCAAAATAATTATTTTATATTAAAAAAAATAACGCAATTAATCACACGAGCGAGTACATGAGTATGCAAAAACGACTGTATATAGTTTTTGGAGTTTTATATATATGAGAGACTCATTATTTTAATGTATTTGATAAATATAACAAACGTATTCCCTTCTCATAATACTTCCGATACTAATAATATCAAGGGAAACAAAGGGTTGAAATGGTGCTCCCACCAATAGGCATACAACTTGTAAATATATTACCACCCCATAGTCGGATATTTCAAACTTAATTTGTTAAAAAAGGAATTGCTTAATTTTGTGGCCGTTGCATTGTAAGTTGCTTTTGTAACGTACGTATCAGAAACATTTCTTTTAGAGCTATGCAGATAAATTAGAATGTAATAATATATATTAATATATAAATAGAATATATATTCTGAAAGTAAAAAAAACCACCAAGAAAATAGAAATATTGCTATAGAGACTCCGCTTTCTAGGAGTTTAACATCATTTTCTTTTAATTTTTTATCATGTTATACAAATGATCCTCAGTATACCCTTTTAAAGGTATAGGAGGATAGCAAGTTAGAAAGGATGATATATGAATTAATAAGATATATTCGTCAATTTAAAATTTTCAAAAATTAACATATAAATGCGATAAAATTCAAGAAAGTAAAATTTAAATGGTCATTTATCAAATTTATGTATACATTATTGATTGCAGCGCTGCATTTGCGGTATTCCTAATTAATCATTTATGACCGGATGATGTGTTTTTTACTGCTGACCGATTCCATATTGCTTGGTTAATTTGCAACATCACGCCCTAAGAAGAGCAAAAAATGCACGTTCGTGCATTACAAAGATTGGATGCTCTAGTATTCTGCCGTTCTGCGTGCATCCACATCCATCTATAATTAACTGCATTATATCCGAAAGGTATGCCGTTTTCTTAAGGAAAATTATTTATATACAATATATTTCACAATAATATGTTAAATGAGAGGTAGTTTTGTAATTTTTTTATTTATTTATAAAAGTAACATTAATTTACAAAAATATCTCCATCTTAAAACATTTTTGTGAAATATGTTATGACAATATGTTGTATGTGTATCAATACTCTTTTCTTAAAATCTGACCGCTTTAACTTTGTTTTGATACAAAAAATAAGAAGCATTTAATATTAACTTTTTCAAATCTTTAAATAATAATAATATTTTAATAATATTTTATTTAATTTTTAATTTTTATTTCAACTTGCTATTCAAACCGAAAGTTACACCAAAACCAACAGCTTTAAAAATGTTTTAAGGGAGTGCGCAGTATTTGAAGTCTGACCATTTTTGAATTTATGAAATTGGCCGATCACCGTGTTTAAACCATCAAGTTAGAGTCTTTAAAATGAACGTTACATCCAGTTTAAGATTAAATTGCAAAAAGTAATCAAAGATGTCTTATGAATGCTAGATTGTCCCACACCATGTCCTTTACACATATATGATCATTTACAATGCAAACAAACCAATCATTTTAAATGGTGGTTGTGGGGGCCGGGATGGATACCATCATGGCAAATAATAATCGATGGGAATATTTAAAATGGTTAAACATTATGAAATTGTAAAAATTGAACCTATGCAATGGATTAGAATGATGATGTCTATTTTTCAGTAGTAAGATGATATTTAGATTGCAGACAGTGAGGTGATCTCAAATGTTAAAAAAAAATATTAACTAATAATAATAATAATAATAATAATAAATAATAAGTAAAAAATAGTAATGTAATACTCGAACTAGATCTTAAGGGTGCGTTTGGATGTTGAGATGAGTTGGGTTGAGTTGAGTTGAGATGATAAAATATTGTTAGAATATTATTTTTAAATATTAAAGTTGTTTTGAGATTTGAAAAAGTTGAATTATTTATTATATTTTGTATTAGAATTTGAAAAAATTGTAATGATGAATTAAGATGAGTTGAGATGAGTTGGGATGAATTTGACATCCAAACGAAGCCTTAGTTGCCCCGCTCACAATTCACATAACACCAATTAATCTGTGTGATATGTAGAATGCAACATGCTCTGTCAACGTTACGTCTGAACACGCACGTCCTGGAAAGAATTTCCCAAGCAGAATTGTTTAAAACGGAAATTAGTAGCATGGGAAACGGGATCGAGAAAACCAAGAGTAACTACTGATGAACTGACAAAAGCGAGGGTTAGTTTGAAGCAATGAAATTCCTTTACAGCTGGAAATATGTATTACCTAAACCCAATTCTCTGACTGCAGAAGGAAAAAGAATCTTAGAAAGCAAAAACACGCTTAAGCCTATATCCTAAATTCCTAATCATATTATATTAATGTACAATAATCCATTATTAACTGGAGCATGTTTGGATTTAAAATTTACTTTGATTCATCTTAATTCTTCTGATTTTATTATTATAATTTTATTAAATTTTTTATATAAAATATAATAAATAATTTCACTTTTTCAAAATTTAAAATAATAATAATATTAAAAATAATATTTTATTTAATTAATTAAAAATTACTTATTTTCGAATCCGGGCCTCTTACTGTGTATTTGTGAGGAATAGGACAAATGTATCCAACCACTGGGCCATGTTCCAGTTGTTTTCACGTTTACTCTCTCGTTTTTTAAAGTTTGTCTCAAAGAGACCCTGAAACCTTAATAAATGCAGCTTGTCTTCAACATTCTCAACTCCGCACCCTCTCTCTCTCTCTCTCCCTCTCACACGCACACAAATACTCCACACAGTTCTCTCTCTCTCTCTTGCTCCTCTTTTATCTTTCCTTCTTTTGTTGGGTCCCTCCGCCTGCAAACACAGCAAACTCGGCCGGGCTTTTTATTAAATAAATCTTCCCGAACCAGCGACCTACTCATTGCTTTCTTTTTCATCACCATCACAACCTCCCATCTGGTTCTCTCTCGCTCTTCTTCAGTTGCTCTTTTATACTTCTTTGGGGCTTTGCATGTCCGAGTCTGTCGGTAACCCCGAGGCCTGGCTTCCCCTGCCGCTGAAGTTTCTCACTAACGAAGACGTACTCATGGACAAGGAGAACTTCAACAAAAGCGCACCGAGTTTCAGGTTTCCCTCCGATTTTCCGTACGAGTTCGAATCGTTTGGTTCTAACTCGTCTCTCAGCTCCCCAGTCGAGTCCGTGGCGAGTTCGACAGAGACTGAAAGCAGCGACGAGGACGACTTTTTTGCCGGGTTGATTCGCCGCCTGGCTCAGTCCTCGCTTCACGAAACTCAGAAGCTCACCGTTCCAAGTCTATCTCGGAACAAACGGGAGGTATAGCCCTTGTTCTAGAGAATCTTTTACTCTCTCTTATTGTTCTTATCTTTTGTGATTTTGGAAGCGAGTTTTCATTCTGCTTCTTTTATTGCCTCAGTGTGTAATTGCCGGGTCACCTCAATCGACTCTGACTGGAATCGGGAGCTGGTCCGGTCGCAGTACTGTTTCGAGCAATGGAAGCCCTAACGGTCCCTCTCGGTTCCCATCACCTCCAACGACTCCGTTTGGTGCTAGCAACGACACCTGGGATCTCATATATGCAGCTGCTGGGCAGGTTGCGAGGTTGAAAATGAGCGGGGAGTCTACCAAGTACAACTACCAGAACAGAGGACTTCTGGCACCTCCTAAGCTTACAACTCCGGTCTCCACGGCGAAGGGCTGCAACATTGGGTTGTACTCCAACCACGGTCTCGCTCACAATCTTCCACAGACGACTCAGGTGAGTTATATAAAAACTCATGATTCTTACAAGAAGAGTTATGCGATGTTTCGAATGGAAATCTCAGATTTTCTTTTGCCTGGGCCTTGATTTTTTTGGGTCTCGTTTATGCAGTCTCAGTACGTCAGGCAGGACCAGGTGCTGAAGCCCCAGAGCGCAGGTTCCATCTGGGGAAGACAGCACCAAGAGAAGGCGGGCTGGTCAACTCAGCAGAACCAACAAGAGCTACAGAGTCAGAACTGTGCGAGAAATACTGGGTTCCAGAGTGGAAGATGTGGGCGCCCTGTGAGTACTGTGCCCCTATCTGCGTGGCCTTCACCACATTCTCAACCTCAAAATCAACCGCCACGCCACACCGGTCCCGGTACTCGACCTGTTATCCTCACTGGATCTGGTGGGAAGAGGGAGTGCGCTGGAACTGGGGTTTTCCTACCCCGCAGATATGGCAGTTCTCCGGACATTCGCAAGAAAACATGTATGTGCTTAACTTGATTTCGGTGTTGGGTTATGGACCAGTTCTCTCTTTCCATGGAATTGATCAATTTTGGGCTA
Organism: Cyclocarya paliurus; assembly: GCA_029856935.1. Lineage (NCBI taxonomy): Eukaryota > Viridiplantae > Streptophyta > Magnoliopsida > Fagales > Juglandaceae > Cyclocarya > Cyclocarya paliurus. Next base: position 1,591,868 of record JARVXP010000207.1, on the reverse strand, counting down.
TTCGTTTCACTTTCACAGGTTGTCCAGCAATTATTGTCCCGGCCAAGGTTGTTCAGTCCCTTAACTTAAACTTCGATGACATTAGTAGTCACGCTCAGCCACGCTACCACACTGGGTTCACCTCTGAAAGCGGTAGAGCCAATTTTCTTTGCCATTCTAAAGGAGGGCCGAAGAAATCTTACAGATCTGTTAACTCCCTGGTTGTCCTAATCCCTTAGTTTTTTATTGCAGACTTCATCATGACCAGGGGAAATGCCCTCACGACGCAGCAAAGGCAGAGTATACGGCAGGAGGGGTCGGTTAGTCATGAAATACGCCTGCCTCACGATTGGACGTACTGAGAGTCTTATATTTGTCCCCGATAGGATTTGTTTGTTGGACACAAGGAGTAATAAGAGTGTAGAAGTTTGTAATAGGATATGAATATTTTGTTTTTGTAAGCAAGGAAATTAAAGAATCCGAGTGCAGATGTTTGATTGCAATAAAAGATCCAGCTTTTTGAGGACGTCGACGCAGCTATCTTAAGGTGAGTTAATTGGAGGGAGGCAGATAGAGGTGCCATCTTCTTGTAATAAATGGGTAGAAAATGTGTTATTTGGGTTGGGTTAGATGATGTTGTTCTTGAGGTGTTACTACAAGCCTCTTCTGTAATATCCCCAGCTGGAAAGATTTTAGTAATAAGAAAAGGACGAAGTTATGACTCTTATGTGCTATGTAAAGTTATGACCACCCCTCCCCGGTCAGGTGAGTATAAAGTATTTTCTTTGGGTAGGCAGAACATGGGTGATGGGAGCACTTTAATCAGTCCATGAATAATTGCCGCGTAGCTATCTTTGAAAATCAAAGTCCAAACTTTAAGTTACAAGCATTATTCCTGCATTATCTAATCTTTGCTCAAAATACTCTCGTTAAAATTACAAACCAACAGTGCTATAATTTATGGTATAGGAGAGAGTGAACGCAGATTTATTAAAGCTAGAGCGGAAAGGACCATTATCGATTAGTAATTTCCTTCAGCGTAAAGTTGGGATGGGGATGAAATTTGAGGTACGGTTTTGCGTGATTTTGGTGGGCCCTTTGATAGTAAGAGCATTAGTATTGGTCTATGCATATGTATATGTAAAATTATTTTTTTTGTATAACCATTTGGCCATTCAAGCAAAACTCCCACATTGACTTATGCATATTTGAGATTAAATAATAATAATTTTTTTTATTATTATTAATTTTTTTCTAAAATCAAAATTTTTATATATATTTTGTAATTAGTATCTACTATATACATTTGAGATTAATAATATAAATGTAATAATAAAAAATATAATTTTTTTTATATATTATATTAAAAATATAATAAAATGAAAAAAAAATATATAATATATTATAATAATAAAATGAATGTGTATGTGAAGATTTGTTGTGTTGTTGAAGGAGGGAGAAGAGGAAAAGATTGAGAGAGAAAGAGTAAAAGGAGACGGAAATAACAATTAAAATATGTTTGATGGAGTGAATAGTTATTATTCAAATTTAGATAACAACTATTTACTGTTAGCCAAATTTATACATATACATAAATTAATATAAGTGTTTTTTAAGTCATATTATATAAATATAATTTTATATATAGATATGCATAAATCAATACTAGTACTCTAAGAATAATTGTGCGTTTGCCCCGTATCCCGCTTATCTCTATTTTGTTAAAAAAAAAAAAAAGTAAAAGAGAAAGTAAGTAACCGGAGACAGCTTTTTGCAGTAGAGTTTGGTGCTGTAGACGCAGTGAAATGTTGACTCAATCAACGCTGATATTTTATCTCTTTTGTGTGTGGATGAGCGTTGCATATGGGAGATTTTTTATTTGTTTGTTTTCTTGCGTTTTCCCTTGTAATTGAAGACGTTATCGGTTATCTCAAATCTCATTTTATATAATGGTTTCGATTTATGGATTGCATGAATCAACAACATTTGCCTTTGCATACACACACGTACACAAAAGGCACAATTTCCATTCCGCATATATTTTGGGTGCACAGCAAGGTCTTGTGACGTGACTATGTTAGTATTAGCCATTGTTCTAACTAAACAAAAAAACAAAACAAAATAGATTATATAGTAGTTAATATAAATTATAGTTGCACAATTACTTTTGAAATACAACACTCGTGTTTGGCATCGAGGTTATCTTTCAAAACCTAAGGTGATGTTTCCGAGTGTCAGAAATGGTTAATTTGGAACAGTGAGTGCTTAACAGTTGGTTTTCTTTTTATTATAGTTAACTGGGTACGATTTCAGCTTTATTTTTTTGTTTATACTAATAAATAAAATGGCTTCACATCGTATGTTGAAACAGGTAAGTAATACCGAAATCATGAAACTGGTGGTTGTAGGTAATTACTCTGAGGAAAATGTTAAATGTATTTAAATAAAAGTTATAAAAAATTTATTTGTATCAATTATTAATAAGTTGAAAATTATAAAATTTAAAATTCAAATTTTGAATTTTAAAAGAAAGCTAATGGAATGAATCTTATAAGTAAAAATGTAAGTACATGTAACACTATTTTTATTCTAAATTTTAACGTTAAGCATTTCCTATGAGAGTACTAGCATTCGCTCGGTCAAATGCTCTAAAAAAAAACTACCTTTATATTAGTGAAACTCTTTGCTTGGAGTAGTCAAAACTTGTGAGCTCCACATAGGGGTGGAAACCGACCCATTCGGCATGGTTTTTGGACAAAACCAACACCGACCGATGAGAAAAAAATGGGTAGAGCAATCAATTGTAACCGGTTGCTAGGGAGGAAAAAATCAATCGAGGCGGTTCTCAGTCGTAGTTCGATTCCCCTAGCGGAGAAATTCTTCACAGAGAGAGAGAGAGAGAGTTGTAGAGGTATAAAATGTGAAGAGAAGGTGATTGAGAAAGAAGACAACTCCATCTTGAAACGACGCCATTGAGGTCAAGTGGAACGGCATCGTTCCGTACATACATTTTTTTTTTCCATATGTTTTGAATAAAACGTTTTCATTATATTTTGTATACTTATATGTGTAAAACGACGCCATTCCACTTAAATTTTAATGGAACAATGTCGTTTTGATTAGAGTATATTAAAAAAAATAGTTTATGTTATCGGTCGGTTCAGTGGTTAAATCTAGCTTCAAATCGATACCGAACTGCTGAATGTCGGTTCTTTCAAATTTTCACCACACGCCGACCGGTTTTCCACCGATTCAGGTCGGTTCCTGATGCAGCCGATCGGGTCTCGTTGGTAGCGGTCGGTTGCGTTGGTTTCTGTTCACCCCTAGCTCCACATATGAACTACAATAAATTCAAACCTTTTTCAATCTTTGACTAGATACTGTTTATAGCCAAAGCACATATTTTATTTTAAAAAATATTGCTATATTCAATTATTAATTAACTTTGTCAATAATAATATTAAATAAGTGATTTTGTGTATGGTTATTAATATTGCTATCTCTAATTATTAATTAATTAACATAGATTTAGTGTAGTTGCAAAATTCGAAAAAAAATAAAATTTAAAAAAATATTATCTTAATATTTTGGCTAATATATGAATAATTTAATGTTGGGTTATATGTTAAATGTATGAATAATTCAATGTTGGGTTGTATGTTAAATGACTTTCACTTTAAACAAATATGTAGATTTAAATAAATTTTAATTTTAATATTGACTAGATCATTATCAATGCTCTAAGAACGGATGTGTGCCTTATAAAATAATAAAACATGGCAAGGCTACGTCTCGTAATGTTGGTCTTTCTATTTTTCAACCGGAGGAGGAGTTGCTATTTTAAGATTGATTCTTTTGATTTTGGGGCCGAAACTTGCTCGATTTCAGGCCCATTTCGAGCCGTGATTCACGTTCCCTTCCCTATGGGTCCAGTGCGGTTCTTTTGGTGAATTTACGAACTGCAAATCTTCCACAAAAATTTATGGATTTGCACCTAACCTGTGGACTGCTCAACCGTTCTTCCACCGGATATGTAGAGTATTCAAATTATCTAAAATTTGAGATATTCTTTTTATCATTTTAGTGATTTTCAAAAATTCAACGATCAAAATTTTCATATTTTACAATATTTTTCATTTCTGGCGAAATGAAGAAGATTTTATTCTGCTGCAACCATCTTATGCACAGCTAATTTAGACTTTTTTTTTTGTATAACTAATGTTCCTTATCTTAAATCTTGTGGTCTTTAATGTACATATTTTATGTATATTACATAACAGGTGCCAATGGAAATAATAAAATATAAGATAGAAAATGATATTTTTACGAATACCAGAGTAATGATACATTTGCAATCATTTTTACGACCTTTTATACAACCATATTTTAAAATGAAGATAGTTATATAAAATGATGTTACTTTTATAAGTTGTTTTACAAAAGTATATCTCATTTAAAATACAGTTTTATAGAAAGCTGTAAAAATGATAATTTTCCATCACAATACTCTTTCTTTTTCCTGAGCATGTGTAGAATATTTGCATTTTCTATTTTTATCTTTTTTAGGTCTTATTTGGCAACTGAGATGAGATGAGATTCTAAAAAATTTCTAATAATTTTCTTCTCAAATATCACTAAAATATAAAATAATTTTAAATCTTTAATTTTTTTTATCTAATTATTACTTAATTATTATCAAATACAAAATCTATTTAACTTTCTCAAACTTCTAAACAAAGAATAAAAAATAATACAAATTTTAAAATAAAAATAATATTAAAAACTTATATTCAAACAATTTTTGAACTTTATAATATTTTAATTCAACCTTTTTCTTGAAACATCATAACTCAAATTATTTCATTTTTATTCACAAAATTCTAATAATTTTTCACTACTAGTGTTTCATCAAGCAGGCTGAGCTGAGGCCTTTTTTATTTTTATTTTTTTAGGCACTCGTAGGAAAATTAAAGTACCTCGTAAAGTTAATATGAAATCAGATGGTTGTATTAAAGGACCTCGACTTGCGTTGTATTAAATTATTTTCGTTGCTATGGGATAAACCAATAGAAAAGGTCCACGCATTCACAGACGTTGATGTCGTCTATGATTCTTTTTGTTTTCTATGATCATGCCGTCTATGATGCTTCCCACTGTCACAGAGCGTGCTTATAGCAATCATGCTGGTGGTAGCTTTGCCTATTTGTGGATAATGCTGTTAATGATGGATTCAAAAGATCAATTGTTTCCAATTTGATCATAGCGGTGGATTATTAGAAATTCATGACCACAAAACATAAAATTTAGTGAGTTCAGTGTTATTGTCCAGTTATAAGAAACAACCTTTGCTTTTAGATTTTAAATATATTTTTGGTGGACCTGATTTTATGCTTCGGCCCAATCCATCATGACCGAAACCTTGCATTGTATGTGGGCCGAAAGGTCATTTGTGGCTTGGGTAGACTCAGATTTTTTTTTCAACTGCCCCTTGAATGGCCGAAATTCGAATCTATATTGCAAGCTTTGGGAGCTCGCGGCCTTAAGTGAAGCAGAGTTTTTGGAGATAGCTTGGAGGCTAGCCAACAGCAAACAGCCCTTCTTGTGGACGGTTCAACCTGGATTAGTCCGTGGCTTGGATTGGCTTGAACCATTAATGCCAAGAGGGTTCCTCGACGCTTTGGATGGAAGGGGCCAGGCCGTGGGTGTCTTTTGGACTTGCCGTGGTTGGAATTCAACCACGGAGAGTATCTGCGAGGATGCCTAGTTCAATGATCAAAAGGTGAATGCCAAGTACGTTACAGAATGTTTCGAAGGTTGGGCTGCAGCTAGAGAGCGAGCTGAAAAGAGGGGTGTTGGAGAGGATTATATCAGAGACTAATGGTCGAGAAAGAAGGGCAGGGGATTAGAGAGAGAATTTCAGAGTGAAAAGAGAAGGCTAATCTTTGGCGATGTCAAATTCTTCCTCTTCTCACCCACCAAAATTTATTTGGTTATCTTGATGGTTCTGTTGTTCCACCCTCAGTCACAATTATTGCCAACAACAACACAATCCCAAATGCTGCATATACTACATGGAAACAAACTGATCAATTGGTGCTTAGTCTTCTTTATTCTTCTCTTTCCGAAGAAGCCATGAGTGAAGTCCTTGGTCAAACTACTTCTCATGGTGCCTGGAAAGTTCTTGAAAATTCCTTCTCACAAATCCAAAGCACGGGTACTAAGATTAAAAGATGATCTACAACTCATGGAGAAAGGTTCCAAAACTATCACAGAATATTATCGTGCCTTCAAGGTCCTATGTAATCAATCAACTTGCAGCCTATTAGCAATAACAAACTCACCTCAGAGGAGGAGGCCAGCTCAGCGACTGCAGCAAATAAACAAACACATCATCAGCCATAGAATGATCTAGAATAAATATATACGTGTAGTATTCTGTTAGAAAGAATATTCCTCTTCCTTTGTGTATAAATAGATACTGTGCAATGCATACTGTGTACATCAGAAACGATCAATTCAAGGATTATATTGTTCCTTTATTCTCTGCTTTCTGTTTTCCATTATGGTATCATGAGCCGTGTAAGGACTCACGTCCGTAGCTTGGCCATGGCTGCAGAGCAGACTCCACCCAAATTTTCTCTTCCCTCACCTTCCCATTTCATCACTGTCAAACTAACCCATGACAACTACCTCTTGTGGAAGGCACAACTATTGCCTTACCTCAACAGTCAAAATGTCTACGGGTTCATCGATGGTACCATTCCTACCCCAACACTGCTGGATCCCGCAAAGCCAAGTTCTAAATATTTGGCTTGGAAACAGCAAGATCAAGGTATTATGACCATTCTTATTTCCTCTCTTTCTGAGAATCTCATTGCTCATGTCATTGATGCTACTACCTCACGAGAAATCTGGATCACTTTGGAAGAACTCTTTGCGTCCAAATCTCAAGCACGTTCCATGTAGCTTCAGTATCAGCTCAATACTCTAAAAAAAGGATCGGATTCTGTTGCCGACTATTATCAGAAAGCAAAACTTCTTCATGATACTCTTGCTGCTGCTGGTAAAGTCATACCTTCTTCTGATTTTGTCACATATGTTTTGGCTGGTTTGGGCACTGATTTTGATTCGGTTGTCACGTCCATTACTACTCGAGTTGATCCACTCACCCCCTCCCAAGTCTATAGCCATCTTCTCATACATGAATCCAGAATGGCTCACCAACAGACAACTCTCACTGCATCTCCTGAATTTTCGGCTAACTCCACTACCACAAATACCACAAGCTTCAGCCATAGAGGACGAGGTACATCTCGAGGCAGAGGAGGTAACAGAGGACGTAATGGTGGTCGTGGTCGCAATGGTGGCAGGTTCACTCCATCTCATTTCTCTCCTAGTCGTCCCTCATGTCAAGTGTGTCATCGCCAAGGTCACACTGCCCTACAATGTTACTATCGGTTTGATCACAGCTACCAATCTCCTCCCCCTCCCTCATTGTCAGCTCACTTCACCTCTGCACCATCATTTACTAACGACACATCTTCTTTGGTTGACAATAACTGGTATCCAGACTCTGCAGCTACACATCATTTTACTCACAATTTTTCTAATCTGTCTTTGAATCCATCTGAGTATAAAGGAGATGAGCAGGTTCGTGTAGGTGATGGAAACTCGTTGCCTATTCATCACGTTGGCAGTTCCAGTGTTCCTTCAACTTCTGGCAATCTCCTTCTCTCTCAACTCTATCATGTTCCCTCAATTTCAAAAAATTTAATCTCTGTTAAAAAATTCTGTGAAGATAACTGTGTTTTCTTTGAGTTTCATTCATCTTGTTTTTATGTGAAGGACTCATGCACCAAGAAAATAATGCTGCAAGGTCCTACTAGAAATGGGATGTATGTCTTCCCACCGCTGTCTCCTCCTCCTCAAGCTCTCACCAGTACCCGTGTCTCTCCTTTTCAATGGCACGCCCGTTTAGGCCATCCCTCCATGCAGATGGTTCACAGAATAATCTCTCAACTCTCTCTACCTGTGACGTCTTCTTCAAATACTGGGTTATATTCCTCCTGCTGTCAAGCAAAACTTCACTAGCTTCCATATGCTCCATCTCACTCTCAGACCACAGCTCCACTTCAACTTCTATTTGTTGATGTATGGGGTCCTGCTCCCAGTTTATCCCGGGGTGGTTTCAAATATTACCTGTCTTTTATTGATGACTACAGTCGGTTTACATGGATCTTTCCTTTAAAATGTAAATCTGATGTAGTTAATGCTTTTTTATCTTTCAAAAATCATGTTGAACTCTTACTTAATACAAAAATTCGTGCCTTACAATCTGACTGGGGTGATGAATGCCGCTCGCTTAACACTGTTCTACAGTCCTTTGGCATCTCACATCGTCTATCTTGTCCATATGCACACTCCCAAAATGGCTTGGTTGAGAGAAAACATAGGCACATTGTGGAAACAGGACTAGCCCTTCTTGCCCATTCATCTTCACCACAAAAATATTGGTCTGATGCATTCACTACAGCTGTTTACTTGATCAATCGGCTTCCCACACCTGTGTTACATAATAAATCACCCTTTGAAATCTTGTGGAATAAAAAGCCTAACTACACCTTTTTAAAAACATTCGATTGTCTTTGTTGGCCTAATCTCAGACCTTATAATCAACATAAAATGAATTATCGGTCAATTCCCTGTGTCTTTCTCGGGTATAGTCCTGATCACCATGGTTACCTGTGTTTTCACCTTCCATCATCCAGAATGTATATTTCACGTGATGTTTTATTTGATGAAACTGCCTTTCCGTTCCAGCAGCCCACACCCACTCCTCTAACTCCTATCTCTCCCTCTCTGCCCAACCCGTGTACTCTATAGCCCATCTCTCCAACTCCTATTCCGAGCCCATCTCGCATTTCTTCATGGCCCATTTCTCCGTCTGTCTCCTCTCAGTCCAATACTCCTGGCCCACACTTCAATACTCCTCTTACATCTCCTGAGTCCACTAACACTCCCAATATGTCTCCCACTTCACCTAGGGCACGATCACATCTTCCAGAATCCTCTGCGACTTCTCCAGCGTCTTCTCCATCATCACCTTCGCCTGCTCCTTATATTCATACTCGCTCCAAATCACACCTCCATTTCCCTAAAATTCGAACCGATGGCACCATTGCTTGGCCAAAGCCCCACGCCAATGTTACCTCCACTGCTATCCCTGATGATCCGACTTCTTTCACTGAGGCGTCGAAATTTCCCGAATGGAGGAAAGCCATGCAACTCGAATTTGATACTCTCCTCTCCAACAACACTTGGACTCTGGTTCCTCCAACTCCTTCTTAGAACCTTGTGGGGTGCAGATGGATCTTTAAAACAAAATTTCTCTCTAATGGTACAATCGAGCGACGTAAAGCACGACTAGTAGCCAAAGGCTACAGCCAACTGGAGGGCTTGGATTATACAGAAACCTTCAGTCCGGTTGTGAAACCTACAACTATCAGGTTGGTTCTCTCTGTTGCAATTTCTGCTCACTGGCCGATTCATCAATTAGACGTACAAAATGCCTTTTTGCATGGATCACTTGATGAATCTGTTTTTATGTCTCAACCTATGGGGTTTGTTCATCCCCAGTTTCCCCATTATGTGTGTAAGCTTAATCGGGCTTTATATGGCCTCAAACAGGCCCCCCGTGCGTGGTATGCTCGGTTAAGTAGGAAATTACTTGAATTGGGTTTTGTTGTCTCCAAATCTGACACCTCATTGTTCATCTACCGTCGTAATTCGGTGGTCCTTTATTTTCTGGTTTATGTTGATGACGTGATACTCACTGGATCCGATTCACATGCTCTTACATAGCTGATTAATTTACTCAGTGTTGAATTTCCTTTGAAAGATCTAGGGGATCTTCACTATTTTTTGACAATTGAATGTCAGCGAAATTCTACTGGTCTTGTTCTCTCTCTGAGGAGGTATATTCTTGATCTACTCAAGAAAACTAATATGGCTAATTGCAAGCCGTTGGGTACTCCAATGACACCCTCCACTAAACTTTCTGCTTTTGATTCTACCTCCATGGAAGACCCAACACTCTACAGGAGTGTGGTGGGCAGTCTCCAATACTTACTTTTCACCAGACCCGACTTAGCTTTCTCAGTAAATCGGGTCTGTCAATTCATGCATGCCCCATGTGTATCTCACTGGCAATCGGTAAAGCGTATCTTACACTATTTGAAACAAACTCTGGATTATGGTTTGCTTATCACACCTTCTCCCTCTCCTACCCTATCTGCCTTTTCCGATGCCGACTGGGCAGGGTGTCCAGATGACAGAAAATCTACAGGAGGCTATTGTTTGTTCTATGGTAAGAATCTGATTTGTTGGAGCTCAAAGAAACAGGCAACTATTGCCAGGTCCAGTACTGAGGCGAAATATAAGGCCTTAGCTCATGCAACCTGTGAACTTATTTGGGTTCAATCTCTACTTTCAGAATTGGGAATTTTTTTGTCTAAGGCCCCTATACTTTTCTGTGATAATTTGGGGGCTACTTATCTATCTGTTAATCCTGTCATGCGCTCTAGAACAAAACATGTTGACATTGATTATCATTTTGTTCGGGATCGCATTCACAACAAGGCTCTTCAAGTATCTTTTCTCTCCAGCAAAGATCAAATAGCAGATGTCCTCACTAAGCCGCTGTCTACCGCCCGTTTCTGCACTCTCAGATCGAGCCTCACAGTTCTTCCAGGACTGCTTGGCTCGCCGGGGCATATTAGCAATAACAAACTCACCTCAGAGGAGGAGGCCAGCTCAGCGACTGCAGCAAATAAACAAACACATCATCAGCCATAGAATGATCTAGAATAAATGTATACGTGTAGTATTCTGTTAAAAAGAATATTCCTCTTCCTTTGTGTATAAATAGATACTGTGCAATGCATACTGTGTACATTAGAAACGATCAATTCAAGAATTATATTGTTCCTTTATTCTCTGCTTTCTGTTTTCCATTACAGCCATGTTTTCTACCATTGATGACACTGACAAGGTGCATTGGTACTTACGTGGTCTTGGTTCTCAATTCTCCACTTTTTCAACTACCATGCTTTCTCAATCTTCTTTACCAAGCTTCAAAGATATAGTACCCAAAGCAGAAAATCATGATTTGTTTGTCAAATCTCTTGAAGACCAAACCAGCAATTATACAACTTTTACTGCTCAAAGGGGTGGACGCCATGGTCATCGTGGTAGCAGAAACAATAGAGGTGGTAGAGAAAATCGTGGTGGCAGAAATAATACTAAAGATTTCAGATCATCTGCCTCTTCCAAACCAGTTTGTCAGATTTGTGAAAAAATAGGTCATGTTGATGCAATATGTTGGTAGCGCTACAATCAAGCATCTCAGAAGGCCAATGTTGCTGAAGCATTCTCTTCCCAACGTTCCTTTCATGATACTACTACCTCCGACTGGTACACAGACAGTGGGGCTTCTTCCCATATGACAAATGATCCTGCCAATCTTGATACTTCAACCATTTACAAAGGATCTGATAATGTTATGGTTGGAAATGAAGCTTCTCTCCCCATTACTCACACTAGTTCACTCTTACCCTCTCATTCTATATCTTTACTTGATGTTCTTGTTGTCCCAAAAATTACAAAAAATCTTCTTTCCATCAGCAAGTTAACATCAGATAATTCCTGCTCTATTACTTTCATTGACTCTGGCTTTACCATTCTAGATGCATAAATGGATTGTATATGCTTGATCATGCTCATCATGCCCTCATTTTAACCATTCGACTTAATAAAAATCATGCTTCTTTTTCTGAATCGCATTCCCGTTTGGGACATGTTTCCTCTCATGTTATTGAATCTTTGAATAAAAATTGTTTCTTGTGTTACTTCTATCTTACCTAATTCTTCTATCTGTCATAGTTGTCCACTTGGTAAAAGCCATTGGCTTCCTTTTCCTATTAATGAAAAAAGAAGCAACTTTCCTTTAGCCTTAATACATTACGATTTCTAGGGACCATTCCCTACTACTTCACCTTCAAGCTTTGGGTATTATGTGATATTTGTAGATGATCATTCACACTTTACTTAGTTTTACCCCTTAAAATCAAAAGTTGGTTTCTTTGACATCTTTCTACAATATCAAAAACTTGTTGAAAATAAATTTTCCACCAAAATCAAATATTTTCAGTGATGGTGGAACTAAAATCACAAATATGTGCTTTAAAACTCATCTTGCTGATCATGGAATTACTCAACGCATTTCGTGTCCTTATATTCCTACACAAAATGGAAGGGAAGGCAAACATCGCCATATCACTGAAGTTGGTCTTACAATGCTATTTCATTCCCATTCACCCGCATCTTTATGGGTTGATGCATTCTCCACTGCAACATTTATCATTAATCGCATTCCCACATCAAGTCTAAAAGGTAACTCACCTTACGAGATTTTGTATGGTAAACAACCTTCCTACTCCATGTTTAGGACTTTTGGTTGCTTGTGTTTTCCTTTTTTACGTGACTACAATGCTCAAAACTTGCTCCTAGGAGTTCTCCATGTGTCTTCATTGGTTACATCTCTCTCCATAAAGGATTTCGTTGTCTTGATCGTGGCACTCAACATATATATATTTATATCTCGCCATATAATTTTTGATGAGCAGACTTTTCCATTTGCTGGAGCACCTACTCCATCTTCTTCTTCCCTCACTGATTTTGTATCCTTTCATGAATCTACTAACTTCCATTTCTCATTGATTAACAAGCATTCAGCATTTTCTCCTGCTAAATCCTCTACATCCACACAAATGCCTTGTGTCTCTTGGCCTTTTCACTGCATCTCATGTGCCTTTGATCAATCTCTTCCAACACATACTCTTAGTGTCACTGCCTCTTCTGTACCCATCTCGGCTTCAACTTCCCCGTCACTTAATGAAGCTCCTACTCATTCTCCACAACATTTGGATCCTGCTGCTTCTCCACAACATTTGGCACTCCCAGCACCAGTGAACTCTCATCAGATGGTTATATGAGGCAAAGTTGGAATCTCAAAACCGAAAGCTTATCACAGTATGACTCATGTTCCAGCTTCATCCTTCATTTAGTCCTTATTAGCTCTTAAAGCACCCAAAGGTTTCGTCTCTGCATCCAAACACCCATAATGGATTTTAGCCATGGATGAGGAAATTCATGCATTACATCACAATCAAACATGGACATTGGTTCCGCGCTCAACTAATAAAAACATTGTAGGCTGCCGATGGGTTTTCCGTATCAAACTTCATCCCAATGGCACAGTTGACCGATATAAAGCGTGTTTAGTAGCAAAACTATACACACATATTCCAGGACTAGACTTTCATGAAACATTGAATCCAGTTGTTAAGGTTACTATGGTTCAAATAATTTTCTCTTGTTGTCTCTGCTGGTTGGTCCCTCCGTCAACTTGACGTGAAGAATGCATTTATTCATGGCTCCTTAAATGAAGAAGTCTACATGGAACAACCTCCTGTATACACTGATTCTCAATTTTTTGATCATGTTTGTCAATTACAAAGAGCCATCTATGGGCTTAATAAGCACCAAGGGATTGGTTTCATTGGTTTAGTGCATTCTTGGTAGATTTTGGCTTCATTTGCAGCAAAGTTGACTCAAGCTTATATATTTACAAAAGTTCTTTTGGTGTTGTCTACTTACTATTGTATGTAGATGACATTGTTATTATCGGAAACAACTCAAAGTTGCTTGCTTATTTTATCAATCAACTCAACCATATTTTTGCCATGAAAGATCTTGGATCCCTCCACTATTTTCTTGGCATAAAAGTTCAACAAACTAACTCTGGTCTTTTCCTTAGTCAAACCAAATATGCTCTAGATCTCCTTCAATATGCTTTTCAAGATTGTAAACCAACTGCTACACCCATGGTTTTTGGTCAACATCTCACAGCTAAAGCAAAACTCTTCTCAGATCCTACTTTGTACCAGTCTTTTGTTGGTGCACTACAACATTTGACAAGCACACGACTAGACTTGGCTTACTCTGTCAACACCATATGTCAATGCATGCATGCCCTAACCAAAGAACATTTTTCTGCTGTCAAAAGAAATTTGCGATATGTAAAAGGGACTCTTCACTTCAGCTTCCAGGTTTTCTTCCAAAGTTCGACTTAGATTTCGGCCTACTTGGATGCAGACTGGGCTGGTTGTGTTAAACTCATCGCTCAACATCTGGCTATGCAATTTATCTTGGAGCAAATTTGGTCTCCTGAACTGCAAAAAAATAGCCAACTGTTTCTCTCTCAAGTGCTGAGTTTGAATATCGTTCTCTAGCCCTCACTACAGCTAAAGTCACCTGGTTCATGAATCTTTTGCACGAACTTCATGTTGATGTCAAAGATCTTGCAACTATTTTTTGTGATAATAGCTGCAATGCAATTTTTATGTCCACTAATCCTATCTCACATCCTCAATCAAAACACATTGCTCTAGATTATCATTTCATTCAAGAACGAGTTCAAGCTGTCTCCATCACTGTTCAGCTCATTCCTTCTCATTTGCAAATTGGTGATGTCTTCACCAAAAGCTTGTCTAGCCCTCAATTCATTTTCTTCCGCTCCAAGCTAATCGCATCACCATCCCTTGTTAGCTTGGGGGGGTGTCAAGGATACAACTGGCTAATTAAAGTCAACTAAATCAAAATCAAATATCATTGTTTACATATGGAATGAACTCTTATAATTAGTCTTGGAATATGATCTGTACAACTGGTCAATTATTGTACAAAGTCTATATATAAATCATGCACGCCACACGCTACTTTTGAATGTTAGAACAATATCTTTTCTAAACCTTCTAAGTAACAAGGGTGCACCTCCAGCCAATCCTTAGACAGCTTGGTTATTCGCATATCTAAATTAGAATCATTCATCTTTGAATCCCAGTGACTTCCATTTAGATCTCTGGTTTCTGTCATTGTCTTATTGTTATTCTTATCTCTAATAATTATGAGAGAATTAGTAGTGGACTCAATAAAATTTGACCAAAATTTGGCTAGAGAATTTACTTTTATAAATTTAACTAGCTACTTTTCAACAATATCAAATAACAGATTCTCCAAATCTATCATTATTCTATTAAAATATTGATTTTAACCTTTTCATTTATTTTAATTCTAATTGTAATTTGAATATTTATTCGTTATTAAAAAAGTACACATTAATTTTTTAATGTTCATATTATTCCTAATGGATAAATAATGAATTTTTCTTTATCTATCATAGCATTGACATTGGACTCATCAAATAAGTGGCATCTTCAAAATTTGATGAATTTGTGTTTAAAATCATTGCATTAGATTCAACATACACTAAAGTCTTCAACTTACAGCTACAGTACATTTAAGTTCATCTACAAATTTAAAAACTAACTGTTCACACTTTATAACCATTATTTATTTACTTAAATTATTGTTTTTCAATTTTGAGCCACAATATATTCAAGTTGGGAAACAACAATTTAAGTATTAAATTAAATTATTAATTAACATATAGTTGGTGTAATTGTAAAATATGAAAAAAAATAAATTAAAAATATTATTATTAAAAAATAATATTATATTATTATTTTGACTGATCCAATGATTAATTCAATGTGGAGTTATGGCTAGAGAGGTTTTAAATTTATGGAAAACATGTACTTTTAATCAAATTTTAGAGATAAATTTGATGAAACCAAAGCTAATGCTCTAATGTGTAGTTTGCCAAATCAAATTTAACCATATAAACTATAAGAAAGATGTAGTTTACCGACCTGTTTACTAATATAATTTTTCTTTCTTCTATTATTTATTCAATAATGCACCAAGTTTTTTTTTTTAAATGCAATGCTTGCGATCGCACGCTATGAATAACAAGAAAAAAAAATAATGAATTTTTCTTTATATTTTGTTCTTGCGTAGGAGGAACAAGAGGCAATGGGAAGATAACTGTTTATTCATTGGCTAGATTTGGCAAGTGAATAAATTTTGGGCTAAAATTACTGTTAATTTATTGAGTCCATTATAGTGAATTTTTGTGCAACCTAACTAAAATTTGGCCAAAATTTAATTAAGTTTAGTCCACTACTAGTGCTCTGAACTTAATAAGCTTAATAGAAATGGAAACTCAATATATATAACATGTAAGAGCATTCTCATCCCATTCCCCGTAACACCGTTTTTCCTATAATTTGAGGCTCATTTTATAGTTTTGGTTAAAATCTCTCTTACATCCGAATTTCTATTTTAGGAAAAAAGGTTTAGGGGATGAATAGTGATTCTCTATATTAAATGAGTACATGAACTTAGGGAATGACAATACATGAATCAAAAGGATACATGAACATGAGAAATTGTGATACATGAATATAAAAGAATTCTAATGGTCATCCATCAAATACATTCCTTGAATTTACAGCACTTCCCCTTGGATGAACATAAACAAAGAATATGCCTCGTTAAAATCTTGCTAAAGAAAATCTAGTGAAAAAAACTTGTGGTGAAGGAAAAAGAGTGCAACATTTTAATGTGTCTTTGAATGCTTAGGATTGCCTCATTAAAATCTTGCAAAGGAAAACCGTATGGGAAAAGCCTTAGTGAAGGAAAAAGAGTACAATCCAGAAGATAATTGACTTTCTCTTATAGGTATGCAAATCTTCAATTGTTCACGATGAAAGATCCTTGAGCTGTCGTATTTTAATATTGTGTACCAACTTTTTGAATGTTGCAGTTGGTAAAGTTTTAGTGAATAACTCTGCCAAATTATTACTTGACTGTATTTTCTTGACATCAGTGTCACTACCCTTTTGAAGCTCGTGTGTATAAAAGAATTTTGGTGAAATATGTCTGGTCCTATTGCCTTTGATGTAACCTCTTCTTATTTGCATAATACATGTCGCATTATCTTCGTATAATATTGTTGGGCTGCCTTTGATTGTGGGTAAATATATCACACTTTTCTTGAATATGCTGAATGACTGATATTAACTAAATGCATTCATGGTTTGCTTTATGTATTGCAATAATTTCTGAGTGATTGGAAGAAGTAGCTATTATAGTTTGTTTGACAAACTTTCATGAAATAGTTGTGCCTCCATATGTAAATAGGTATCCGGTTTGAGAACGCCCTTTATGTGGATCAAATAGATAACCTGCATCTGCATATCCAATTAATTGTGTGCTTAATTCTTATGGATAAAATAATCTCATGGCAATCGTACTACAAGGGTAACGTAGAATATGTTTGACTCCATTCTAATGTCTTCGACTTATGCAAAACTATATCTTACTAGTAAGTTGACTGGAAATGCAATATCAGGTCTTATAGAATTTGCAAGATATATTAAAGCATCAATTGTACTAAGATATGGTATTTCAGGACCAAGACTTTTTTCATCTTCCCCTCGAGGATGAAAAAGGTCATTCTCAATATCAAGTGATCGAACAACCATTGAAGTGCTCAAAGGATGAGTTTTATCCATATAAAAGTGCATCAAGATTTTTTCTGTATATGTAGACTGATGTTTTAATATTCATTTGAAAAATATTCAATTTGTAAATCAAGACAAAATCTAGTTTTTCCAAGATCTTTAATTTCAAATTCATTTTTCAAACAAGTTATAGTTTTCGTGAACTCTTATGGAGTTTCAACGAGATTTAAATCATCCACATATAATGCAATAATTGCAAATCCAAACTCTGACTTCTTAATAAAAACATAAGGATAAATTGAATTATTCTCAAATCCTTTTTTCAATAAATATTTACTAAGACGAATTTACCACATGAGTCTGGATTGCTTTAAACCATATAATGATTTTTGTAACTTGATAGAATAAATATGTCTGGATTTTGAATTATATGCTTCGGGCAGTTTATATCTTTCATGAATTTTCATATATATATATATATATATATATATATATATATATATATATATCATTATCTTGTGATCCATACAAATATGAGGTAACCACATCCATTAAACGTATATTCAAACTTTCTATTACTACCAAGTTAATAAAAAATCTGCATGTAATTGAATCCATTACAGGAGAATATGTTTCTTGAAAATTAATACCAGATTTCTGCGAGAAACTTTGTGTAACAAGCCGTTCTTTATATCTTACAATTTTATTTTTCTCATTATTTTTTCGTACAAATACCCACTTATATCCAACAGGTGTAACACCTTTAGGTGTTTGGACTACAAGTTCAAATACTTCACCGTTTTGCAAGTGAATTCAATTATGTATTAATTGCATTTTTCTATTTTAGCCAATCATTTCTATATTGACATTCTGCAATGGTTTGTGGTTTAATTTCATCATTACTTCTGGTAATGTCAATTGCAACTTTAAATGAAAATATATTGTCGACAATAATTTTCCTGTACTTATATAATTTATTGGGATCTCATTATTTTCAGATACTTGTTCCTCTTTAGGAGATTCCTCTTCAAGGGATTCTTTTCAGGACAATTTGGTGTTGAAAATTTAGATGGATCAATTGATTTTGTTGTTTGTTTTGTGGGTATGATTTCTTCAAGAATATCGATTTTTTTTACTTTTCTCTTTCAGGGAATCTTATCATTTGCACCAATAGGTTTTCCACACTTCGGGCATGTCTTAGATTCATTTGCTACTTGATTTTTTGATTGTCCTACAGGGAATTCAATTTGCATAGGGATATTAGCAGCTGGAATATGAGATTTTTTTTTTTACTATCAGTAAATGCATTCGGTAACTGATTTGCAATGCCATATAAATGAATAATCTTCTGAAATTTCAATTCACATTGATTTGTATGACGACCAATATGAGATCATGTTGATGCATTCCATGTTATTTTTTTTTGCTCCAAGCACATTCTCTTTTTTCTAATGGTGGAAAAAATGTTTAATCAAAATGATAATATTCGAAACGTGCATTAAAAATATTACCAGTGAAAGGTTTAAGATATCTAATAATAGAAGGAGAATCAAAACCAATATTAATACCAAGTCTTCGTTGAAGGCCCATCTTAGTGCGTTTGGGAGGTACAATCGGAACATAGACAGCAAAACAAAAAATACGAAGGTGAAAAATATTTATTAGTTGAACGAAAGCAAGTTGTACTGGGGAGTATTTATTATGGGTAGTTGGTATAATCTGAATTAATGATACATCATGTAAAATTGTATGTCCCCAAGTAGAAATAAGTAGTTTTGTTCTCATAAGCAAATGTCTAGCAATTAATTGAAGTAATTTAATAAACGATTCTGCCAAACCGTTCTGAGTATGTACATGGGCAACTGAATGTTCAACATGAATTCCTATTGACATGCAATAATCATTAACGGCTCTTGAAATGTAAATTCTCCTGCATTATCCAATCTGATAGACTTATTTGGATAATCAGGAAATTGAGCTCATAATCTAATAATTTGTGCAAGAAGTCTAACAAATGCAACATTATGAGTAGAGAGTAGATAAACATATGACCATCTAGTAGATGTATCTATTAAAATCATAATATATCTAAATGGTCTACATAGTGGATGTATTGGCTCACATATGTCCCGGTGAATTCTTTCTAAAAATGATGGAGATTCAATTACAACCTTAGAAGGGGATGGTTTTATAATAAGTTTACTTTATGATGCACATGGATAATCACTTGGAAAAAGAATCTTCAAATTCTTTAGAGGATGTCCATGTGATTTCTCAATTATTCGTCGCATCATAACTGATCTCGAATATCCAAGGCGACCATGCCAAAGCATAAAATTTTTAGGATCAGAGTACTTCCGGTACATTATAATATTTGATTCAATTGTACTCATAGTTGTATATAAGCTCAAAGAGAAAGCTGATAGTTTTTCTAATATAAGCTTATGGGCCGAAATCATAGAAGAAATGTAAAGATATTCATTACTGCTTTCATTAATGGTTTCAACATGATAACTATTACAACGAATATCTTTAAAACTTAGCAAATTTCTTCTAGATTTTGAAGAAAACAAAGCATTGTCAATATAAAATTTTGTTCATTCTAGTAACATTATATTTGCTTTTTTAGAGCCTTTAATTGGTTTAAAGAACCAGATATGGTATTGAAATTAGCTCTATTCAATGTTAAATATTGAAAATATTTCTTATGTTTAAGAATTATATGGGTGGCACAACTGTCTACGAGACATACATCTCTATCAATTTTCTTCAAATTGATTAATAAAATTCATGCTTCCTTAATAAAAGCAAAGCACATATAAAACTTTATTAATTGAAAGGAAAATTACAATATATTTGAAAATAATAACTGAAATTAATGTGATTACAAGGCAGAGAAAGAAAATTAATTATTATATCCAAAATCATCACTAATAAAAAAATTTGTATTTTTGTTGGAATTCACAAAGAAATCAAAAATATCCAAACGGGTGAGATCCATATTTAGGGTATAAGTTGAATCTATTGGATTCTTGTGATCAGGAAAATTCATTTCAAGCTCATTTTCTTTTTCTTTAATGGAAGCCTGATATAAGTCTTCCAAATGTTTTGGTGTACGATATGTACATGACCAATGTCCATTCATACCACATCTAAAACAGTTATCCTCATACTTCTTCGTAGGTTTATTCTGTGAGCTACCTTTATTTTCATTACCATTTTTTTTTTATCTTAGTGTTATTCCATTTCTGGTCGTATGCTGAGTTTTTCTTTTAGTAAATTTAAGTACGGTCTCTTTAATTTTTATAGTTTTTCTTACCACGACCACGTCCCCAACCACGTCCACAATTTCCTTTATTATGATTATGAAATGAAGTTTCATTCGCTTCGGGGAATGGAGTAGAACCAGTTGGACACGATTAATGATTTTTCATTAAAAGCTCATTGTTATGTTCAGCGACTAACTGACAATATATTAGTTCAGAATATTTTGTAAACTTGCGTTCTTGATATTGCTGCTTCAGGAGCACATTCGAGGCATGGAATGTGGTATATATTTTTTCTAATATATTTTCATCAGTGACTTTCTCACTACATAATTTCAACTGTGAGCTTATTTTGAAAAGTGTAAAGTTGTACTCAGACACTGTTTTAAATTCTTGCAACCTCAGGTGCATCCAATCATAGCAAGCCTTTGGAAGGATAATGGTCTTCTGGTGCTCGTATCTCACCCTTAGACTATTCTATAAAATCAAAGGATCTTTTATAGTGAGGTACTCAGTTTTCAATTTTTCATACAAATGATGATGAAGAAAAATCATTATTTTAGCACGATTCTGCAGGGACATTTCATTCTTCTTTTGGATAGCATTTCCAAGATTCATTGCATCAAGATGAATTTCAGCATCCAAAATCCAAGATAAGTAATTGTTGCCATAATCGTTGAGAGCAACAAATTCTAATTTTGTAAGACTCGACATTATCTATAAAAAAATATGTTAAAAATCAAATAAGTAAATATTATACGATTTAGAAAATGCAAGAATTATAAACTTTATGAAGTCATATGAATTGCATTGACAATATAATATTTTACTTCAAACAGTATTGCATAAAATATATGTTATAGCATCATTTGAAAATATGAATATGCCATGATGATTATAAAATGATATTATAAAATTGTGGAATGACTTACAGTGATTAGAGTAATCTTTCAAATAGCTTTCAACGTCAAATAACACGATAATTGGCTAGAGTTTTGTGCTGATAACTTGTTGTGAAATTAAAGAAAAGTAGTAAGATAATTGAAAGACCATAATATATATAATTAGCTCTTCAGGAATTAAATATTATTTCTCTCAACTTTCTTGTTTTGAGTCAACTATAAATGCTCCACAAGACACATTTTTATAGGCATGAAGGATACATGATATTAAATGAGTATATAAACTTAGGGAATGACAATACATGAATCAAATAGATACATGAATATGAAAAAATTCTAATAATCATCCATAAATATATTCCATAAATTTACAAGATATAAGAAATTTTATGAGAAATTGGATGAGAATGCTCTCCGTGAGCTATTAATTGAGGTCCTTGTCTCCATCTATATACTCTGGCAAGACGCGACGTCTTGATATTCCTAGTGAGAGAACGTCCATCTTCTTTCTAGAACAAAATCCATTTTCGTGAGAGCTTTCGCCGGAGAGGAGGGTGGAGTTGTGTCTCTCACCCTCCTCTCCTTCTCCTTTCCATTTCCGCACTGTCTATACATTTTAAAGGTAGTGTTTTTTTCCTCCTCTCTCCACCAGTTTAGTTTTACATAGATCTGCTGCTCTATGGCCGCCATTCGCCTACAAGCGCCCCACCACCCCATCCTACAGCCTCCGATCTACTGGGACGGCGCAGAGTCGCGCCAAAAAGGTCTGCTTGTTACCCTCACGCCGACTTGTTTCCACGCGTGTTCACCACGTGCCGCCGCACAACACTTCCGAAGGCTACACGCGCCGTACCAGCAGTTTTGTCTCACCGAATCTTCGAGATCTGGGCCACCTTGTCTCCATCCCACCAGCGCGTGGCTGCCACGCACCATCACGGAAGCGCGGACATACAGACGATTAGCAAATTTGTCGACTTGATGCCGGTTTTCCCGCTATTTTCCTACTTCCCCTAAACCGTAATCTCAAAGAAGGGTCTGAGGACCTCTCCAAAAATTATCTCAGGACAACAAGTAACAGTACACCTGCCACTCGCACCGCTTTCAATGGTAGATCCATTGTTCGCAATTTATTGGGAACAACTTATTTCCGTCTCTTAAAATGGCATCCTCTTTGTAGGGTTTGGGTGACGACTAAGAAATTGATCGTAAAAATTCATTTTTTTCTTTTTTATCCACCACTTTATACTGTTGTTATTGTACTGAAATATTTGTTGGAGAGTTCCACCCCTCCTCTTGTATCGTCTTTTTTAATAAAATATATTTGTTTGCTTAAAAAAATAAAAATCTGGCAAGTGATTACCCATGTTTTAATTAGTACAACATTTGTCATGCATGCATTTAGTTCTCATGACCCCGTAGCGTTCCTTCAAACAGCTGTATTTCAGATGATGTTCTTGTGCCATCGGGCATTTTCCATTTCCCAATGCTTCTTGAAACCAATATTTGCTGATGGGAATCAACGTCAACGTTGGGTGGGCAGTCACCCTCTTTATTTATTATTATTCTTTTCAATTTAATTTTTTCTTAGTTTGAGCTTTTATAGATTTGATTCGGTATGGGTGAGTTGTTTTATTCATCATCATTATTATTATTATTATTTTAATTATTAAAGGTCCAAAAGAATTTATTTAACTGAAGATAAATTACCTTTTCTTGATTTATATTTTAGAAAATACTTCGATAATGATACATTTATACTATTTTACAGTCATCCATTATTAAAAATAATTTTAATTTATATATTTACCATTAATTTAAAAAAATTGTGAGTTATCATTTTCTTAAATCTAACATTTGATTTTGGCCAACAACTATTTTAAACTCTGTTAGGAAAGACACCTCTCATTTGTTTAACATTTAATTATTTAAAAAAGCTCTCATGCTATTATTGTTTTGGATTTTCATTATATATATTGAAAATTGAAATTCAACGTAGTAGGCTCTAAAGTCTTTAAAACTTTTTTTTTTAAATACTGGATTGGATTTCTACTCATAAGGAAGGAAGGTCAGATTCTGGCCAGCTGTTGGAGTAGTTGGGAGCCGACGGTAGCTCCTTGGTTCAGATGATCTCAGATGTAATAAGTTTTCCAGGTAGAAAATGCAGTGACGAGGTAGTTGCGATAACATGTGATAAAACCGTAAGGTAGTACGGTTCTCAAAATTATTACAAATTGACAGTCTCCGCTCTCTATTTAGATCGGTTAAAGTGTAGAGTTGAGATGCAAAGAGCAGAAAAGAAGCTGCATGGAGAACCTCGGAGGAAAGTGCAACGGGGCCATGCAACAAAGGGCGGGCCGCCGGGTGGTTCTTTTCCCGGTGCCTTTCCAGGGCCACATAAGCCCCATGCTTCAGCTTGCAAACATCCTCTACTCCAGACGCTTTTCCATCACCATAATACACACCCGCTTCAACTCTCCCGACTACTCCAAGCACACCAACTTCACCTTCCATTCAATTCCCGACGGCTTATTGGAAAGCGAAGCATCCACGGCGGATATCGCCGCGTTCCTCACGCTCCTTAATGCCAACTGTGTCACGCCTTTTCGTGATTGCTTGGCTAAGTTGTTGTCCGATTCTTCTGAGGAGCCCGTTGCTTGCATGATTACCGATGCCATTTGGCACTTTACCCAAGCAGTCGCCGATAGCTTCAAGCTCCCAAGGATCGTGCTACGGACTGCTAATGTCTCTTCATTTCTCGCTTTCGGCAGCCTCCTACTTATGCAGGAAAAGGGTTACCTCCCCATTCAAGGTGTGTAAACTCTGTTTTATGTGCGTGCATGCTTGTCCCCGTGCGTCCGTGCGCGCGCACTTCTTGTACTCTGTCGTAGCAAGAACCCTTTTATGGGTTGAGTTCTTTCAAAAGATAACCAGATTTAATTTCTTCGTGATCTCTAATTCTCAGAGTCGCAACTAGAAGCGCCGTGGACAGATCGTCCACCACTTAAATTCAAAGACATTCCGACGATTAACACGCGCGATCCAGAGGACTTTTATCGAGGATTATCTGGCATGTTGAAAGAAACTAAGGTCTCCTCGGGACTAATTTGGAACTCACTTGAAGACCTTGAACAATCCGAGCTTATCTCATTCGGCCAGGATTTTCCCATTCCGGTGTTTCCCATTGGCCCATTACACAAGTACTTTCCAGCATCGTCAAGTAGCCTGGTAACACAAGACCAAAGTTGCCTTTCCTGGCTAAACACGCAAGCACCCAGATCCGTACTCTATGCGAGCTTTGGGAGTCTTGCGGCCTTTGATGGATCCCAATTTGCGGAGATAGCTTGGGGGCTAGCCAACAGCAAGCAACCCTTCCTGTGGGTGGTTCGACCGGGGTTAGTCCGTGGCTCAGAGTGGCTCCAAGCATTGCCCTCTGGGTTCCTAGAGGCGATCAATGGGAGGGGACACATTGTGAAATGGGCTCCACAACAGGAAGTGCTGGCTCATCCTGCCACGGGAGGATTTTGTAGTCACAATGGATGGAATTCGACATTGGAGAGTATATGTGAAGGGGTTCCCATGATTTGTTTGCCTAATTTTGGTGACCAACTAGTGAATGCCAGATACGTGAGCCGTGTTTGGAAAATTGGGATCCATTTAGAGAATAGGCTAGAGAGAGGAGAGATAGAGAAGGCAATTAGAAGGCTCTTGCTGGGGACTGAAGGCAAGGAGATGAGAGACAGGATTATGAATCTGAAGGAAAAAGTTTATCTTTCTCTAAGGCATGGGGGTTCTTCATATCAAGCCCTAGACAGCTTGATCAGTTACATGTCTTCGTTCTAGTTGCCTGGCCTTTGGCCTTTTATGATTATTTATATCTTATAGGTGTCTGATTATAACTACGACTTTCTTCTGTCACAAGTGAGAGCATTGAATAAAATTAAGGTATTATCTTCTTCTTAAATTTTTTTTTTCATTCTAATCTTTATCTATAATCAAGTGAGTAATCGATCGCTCTCTTGGAGCATGAATTCCTTCAATCGCGTTGTGTATATATATATAGAGAGAAAGATGGGTAAGTTAGTCGTACATGTTCTATTGAGTCGTTTTAGTTTCAATATGCTTTTGCCATTAGTATATATATGTATGTATATAATGAAGAGTCCTAAAACAACTCAATAAAACATGTACAACTAGCTTACCCATCTCGGATCAAGGATCTTCCCAGCTTGTAGGAAACCCCTTGCTTTCAATTCACTAGAGTAGATTTTATCATGTCTATGCTAAGAGGGCTGCTAGGGATATAAAGGATCCCACATACTGAAGTGGTTTCTTTTTTTCCTCTCTCTTTCTCTCCTTTCCCAACCCCTCACCAATGTCGCTGTTGAATCTTCTTTGCCCCTTACCGAGGTCGCTGCCACATCCCTAGCTTCCTCGACCCTCGTCGATGTTGTCCTTCACTGCAGCCCAATCATCTTCCTCACCTTCGTCACTGACATCGGAATGTCGTTGTCGCTGCTACCGCCCTTCAACGGCAGGTACAAGATCTCTCTCAATCGGGCTGAGGGTGTGGGGAGGGGTTGGGAAAGGGAGAGGGAAAGAGGGAGGAGGGGAGAAAGAGAGGAAAAAAGAAGAACGAGGAGACGTGGTGTACCACATCAGTGTGTGAGATTTCTTTATGGGATTCCTGTGTGTATATAGTATTTTTCTTCCATCAATGTAACCTCTTTTTGTTTGATCAACACATTACACGTCAAGTTTAACTAAAGGATCGAGGTTTAGTGCTTGATCAAAATACTTCATTCGAAAAATAAATATCCAATAATATATTAAGTTTATAGAGGATTTTCTTGATCTTCTTCTTTCTTTTACGAGTTCTCAATTAGTTTTGTTTGAGAAGAGGACATATATTTCATTCATTCTCATGCTTTAGGTTGGCGACTCTATTAAATGGTACAAGTTATTGATTATTGCGATGGGGACCCGGCCTTCATTTAGGTTTGGATGTTGAGATGAGAATTTTTTATTTTAGATAAAAGTGTAAAATATTATTTTTTAATATTATTATTGTTTTGAAATTTGAAAATGTTGAATTGAGATTTGAAAAAATTGAATTGTTTATTATATTTTATGTAAAAATTTAAAAAAATTATAATAATGAATTGAAATGAGATGTAAATTCTTGATATCGTCTTTCCCCCAAGCCTGCCTGTAACATTAAAAATGTTTTGAAGTAGCGCCACGCTTTGATACATGGTTTGGTGGTTTGTCACTGAAGTTCTAAAGGGGACCCTCTGATAATTTCTATCATTCATTATTAACAGGCATGTCTAAACCTTTAACGCCTTTCAACATCGATCTTGGTGTATAGTATACCATCAAGATCAGCGGAAATGATCAATTGTGCATATATAGTGCGTAATGCCATTTGATCTCAACATCGTTTCTTAACTTTCTAAAGACAGATGCATGGGTCGTCTAGACAGCCGCTCCGTCTTAGAAGGTCAGTAAAATAAAAGCTGATCAAACGAGTTATTTGTTACTAACTTCAATTGTTATGCACCAGATGATCCAAAAATTTAATTGGGCACTGCCGCAAGATTATTGCTAATTTGTCACTAAAAATAAACGATAAACTAATCTTCAACGTGTGGATTGACCTTACTCAAAGAAAACGTCTCATTGTGGGAGAATTAAAGGTAACTTACGTGCCGCACTCTTTTAAATATATTATATATATTTATTTTAAAAGTTTTATATTTATATTAAAAATTATGGATAATTAGAAATAAAGATAGTACTATTCATTTAAAAAATCAACAAATTCTCAATTTCTTCATAAAGGTCTCAGATTCTCCATTAGTCACATACATTAACATAATTTAAGATAGGTTGAAAAGCCCTACCAAAAACTCTCTATATAGAAATCTACGAGAATTCACAATTTAGAAATAATCGATTCTTTCGAATACTTGATCAATGATGATTATAAGTTAATATTCTAACAATTATTTATTATTAGATTTTCTCCCAAATCTTACAATAGTGGTATCAGAGCCAACACTTGTGCCACGTTGTTTAGTATAGATTTTAATTGTTATGTAGATTGTTTGTTGAAACACATGTTTGGGTATCTATGTTGATTTTGATACGTGGGTTGTTGTTATTTGTTAGAGTTTATCAAAATATTTATGAATATGTTAAAATGAAAATCTTTTAGAGATCATGTGATTTCGAAGATATGATTAATATGTTGTCATTTTATTTTTCATCTGTTTGCATGCCGACTCACGGCGCAGGA
The DNA here is from genome assembly GCA_029856935.1 of Cyclocarya paliurus. Taxonomy (NCBI): domain Eukaryota; kingdom Viridiplantae; phylum Streptophyta; class Magnoliopsida; order Fagales; family Juglandaceae; genus Cyclocarya; species Cyclocarya paliurus. The sequence goes on along the minus strand of JARVXP010000207.1, from coordinate 1,563,937 downwards.
TAGTCCTATCCGTTATGCATGGAGCGGTGCCTCCTTTGGATTAAATAAAAAAAAATGTTTTTGAAGAGAACGAAAATGTTTGGATGGAAGTTAACAAAGGATGAAACGGTACTGAAGCGGTTCTTTCTCCTCGTGAGTCGTGAACAGGAGTTTTCAATTGGCATGAAATGTTTTTTGTTTTTTTTTTTTCAAATCGGGCAGTGTAGTGGCTTTAATTTAGGCATAGTTGGTTTTTATCTATCAACGGAAATTTTGAACCATCTTGATGTTGATTATTAGTTGATGCAATATCATCATCATAAATGAATACGTTATACTGAATTTATTAATTAAAAAAAATCCATATTAGAGTATAAATATTATTGTGTATGAAGAATGAGTATCGTTATTTATAAATTACTATTCATTTCCACACTCCATGCTAAGATATGAGAGTGTTTTTCATAGGGTGTTGGGGGTGAATAGTGGCTAATGAAAAATTTATTTCATTAAGATACAATAATATTTTAATATATTTAATTTTATGTTGTTATAATGACATTTTATATTTGAATTAAATCATTATAATAATTACTTGACCCTACAGGAAGGAAGGTAATTAATAAGAAAAAATGATGATTTAATTGAAAGAAGATAGTGAAGAGGAGATTAAGTAAAGAAGATTTACTATACCCATAGGTGTGAGATCTATTTTTCTTAAATATTTGTAAAATACTAGTCTTATTGTAAAGAAAAATATAAGTAAATCTTAAGCATGTTGCAATCTTTAACACAAGGAGATTTAGATTATTTTTTGAATTAGACATTGGTTGATTCAAATTATGGTTATTGTTTTTTGAATTAGCCAATCATAGCTAGCTGTCGGGAATTTGGCTAAAGGAACTAAGAACTTACAAGATGTCACCATGACATCTCTTTTAGTTCCGACAATATATATAATTATATATATATATATATTTATAGCACGCATCTCACTTAATTAATTGATGATGGAAGATATTCTTTGGAAGGAACACCCATCAGGTTTATATCCTCGATCAAACGGTCCAAATTGCAGTAAGAAGACCCACCTTTACTCGCACTCTCTCTTGCTAACCTAGCCATCTCCACCGTTGATTTCATAAACTCCTCCCTCCTGTCGACAAACAGATCATTCACCATCTTCTCTACAACTGTTCTATTGCAAACATCCTTCATGTCCATCCCAAGCTTCCAAACCTCACTCACAAACCTGCTGTTCGGTTGCTGATCAGCAGAGCAAGGCCAGCATATCATTGGCACCCCTGCCAAAATGCTCTCCAACGTCGAGTTCCACCCACTGGGTAAAAAACCCACCTATGGCTTGGTGGGCCAGGACCTCCTCTTGTGGGACCCAATCCGCCATGTAGCCCCTCTCTCTTGTCCCTTCTGCCAGCCGGATGGAATCTGATCATCGTCGCCTCCATCTTTCCCGTCCACCATGTTCAGTCGTATGACCCACAGGAATCGCTTCTTGCTATTAACCATACCATACCATACCAAAACTCCCTCATCTCCTCATTTGTCATTTTTTTAATGCTCCCAAAGCTCACGTAGATTACCGACTTCAATGGCTGAGCGTCGAGCCACGTCATGCAGTTCCTGTCCACCTCGAAGAGGCTGTTCGAAGACTGAGACTGCAACGAGGTAGTTTTGGACCCTACTGATCTGTATTTGACGAGTGCGCGGAGGGGTCCGATGGTATAGATTTGGGGACATTGTGTCCGAATATGGGAAAGTACAGGCCCTTCTAGCTCTTCAAACGTGTTGAGTATCAGTGCTCGGGCTCGGGGGGTCTGTCTGGTCTGATCCACAAAGAGTACTTGGAGATTCGGGTCAGCTAGAATATTTCTGGTTCGGCAGAAACTTGGAAGGTCGCGGCACCGGATAAAAGTTTCCATTCCTGGCACCCTCTTTAGAATGCGATCCATGTCTTCGTTTGCTACAGAGTTCAATTTCACACAAACCCATGCGCTTACTTCAATTTCACAGAAACTTTGTAATCGTTACAGGTTACAACTTTCCTTCCATGCTTAATTGCATGCGGAGAAACAAACAAAACGAATGTTCATCGTAATAAAATTCGCAGTATTTGTCTTAAATTAATTATTTGAGAATATATTTTATCGCATTTCATATTATTTCATTCTCAAATATTATTTAAACATAAATACTTTTCAACTTTTAATTTTTAAAATTTTCATCTAATCATTACTAAATCATAAAACTTTTTCAAATTTAAAAAAAATAAAAAATACAATTCAATTTTTTTAAATTACAAAACAAAAATAATTTTTATCAACATTTTAACTTTATAATATTTTTATTCAATTTTTTTCTCTTTTTTTCTAAAATTTAATAAAACATCATAACTCAAATCATTTTACTATGCACAAATTTTTTATTTAATCTCATTCTCTAATCATCCCCTTTAATCATTACAAGTTACAACTTTAATTCATTCTATGTTTAATTGCGGAGAAACAAGCAAAGCGAATGTTCATCGTAATAAATTTTGCAATTTTGTCTTAAATTAATTGGCTAATGTTTAAATTAAGAAAAATTATTTTTAGCTGTCTAAAAATATTAGGAGCCCTTAATTTAAAATTCCGTAAAGAAAAAGTCTACCTCCGTCTGACAACCACACACCACACTCCTGTCCCCTCACCCCAATTATTTTGTGCTATGCATCAGCCCCTGTTCACGGGCTGATGCATAGCACACCTGATATGTCTTCATGTGAGTGATTTAGATGTGAGTGATTTGAATGATGTGAATGGTTTAGATAATAACATATAAAGTGTGTTGTGGCTGCTCCTCAATAGTAGGATGATGTAAAGAATTTTCCAATTATTTTTCTTTCAAAAATTCTACTCAACCTCTTATTATTCACACCACACTCCACACTCCATCTTTTTTTTAATTTTTTTTTAATTTTTTTTTATCAAATATATTTGTATATGAATAGTGAATAAAAAATTACAAATAGTTTAAAAAAAAATTTAAAAAAATATTAAAAAATGTGGAGTGTAGAGTGTGGGGATGCAAAACCCTTTTTCTTTTATCTCCAGAACTACCTCATGTTGTCGTACCCCACTACATCACAGACTCTCTCTCTCGCCCCTCCATTTCTCCGTAAGTTTCCACCGCTCCACGAACCAGCCATTGCCCAAGCCCCCCTCTCGGTTGGTCTCACTGCCATGAATCACTGTTTACGTCCCATGCAAGCCAAGTAAAAGTAGCTGTTTCCGTCCACAAATCACTAGGAACCACCCAAGCCTCAACGTCCGAAAAAAAAAAAAAACAGCCAGCCTCTACCATGAACAGAGGCCTAACCCGAGATTCAACCTTGTGTCACAGTAGCATCACTGCACCAAAGCGCCACCGCACCGTAGATTCACATCGTTGGAGACCACGACTTTGACTCACGGGAGAGGACCACACTAGGCACAGCCTTCGCGGACAGCCCAGCAGCGAGAACCACCACCAAAACTCTGTCATGCACAACCCAATCCAGCCTCTGTTTTCTTACACCCGAAACAGAGCACCCCCAGCCTCTGTTTTCTTCCTCCCTTGACTACCACTACCACGAAGGCAACTCGACGAATCTCGACTCCTAAAGCCGCGACAACGGACTGAGCTCGACCCCGAGAGAAGCTTCACTGTTTGGAAATTTTTTTTGGGCTTCTTCGATGTTGGGTAATTTTTTCTGCCGCTATTGGGAAATTTTTTCTAGGCTATGGAAATTTTTTCTAGGTAATTGGCTTGGAATAGCAAGTGAATAGCAAGTGTTTGTAAAAAAGATTCAAAGAAAATATTGTATTTTTCTCTCCGTTACAGAACGAGGCTACCTCCTCTATTTTGCGTCGCTAACTCGCTGGTGATGATGGTGGAAGCACAACCAATTGGGCAGAGGGGCGAAGCCGTGGAGAATGACAAAAAGTTGGGAGGGGGGGGGAGAAAGGGGGAGAAGCGGAGAGGGGGAGAACCTTCCCGCACGTTTTCTTTTTTTTTTTAAATAAAAAAAGGGAGCCACGTAGGCTGGAGTGCGGTAGTTGTGTGAACAGTGGATGGTTGTCTAGTAAATCCCTTGTGTAAATAGGTGACCTCCGTGCGCGACAAATATATCAGTACAATTCTAAAATATACTCACCAATTTAGAATTAATATTATCAGACATATACTGTACTACTCTAACTTGAATCTTATGTTTAAACAATGATGCGCTCTCCGGCTCGTGGGTGATCGGCTGGAAGGCCGTCAGGGATGATCTTGAATTGGAATCCAGGAAAGCCTGAGAAACGGGCAAGGTTATCGGTACTGTAACGAACGAGACGATCGTGGTTGTGATCGGTGTTGAGGAAGGTGATGTGAACACCAGCATCATGGGCAAGAAGCTCCGCTAGCTTGAGCGTGGAGTTGACATGTCCTTGTACCGGAAAGGGAAAGATTAGAACGTGAGGAGGACCTGCTTTCGTCTCTTCTTCCATACTAAGGTGCTCTGGTTATTTCTCGTGAAAGACAACAGTACAGAAGTGCTGAATATATATATAATTGCTATTTGCTTCTTAAAAGCTACTGAAGGGCGGATAAATAACATTGGAAAACTCTTTTTGCAGTCGGTGTTTGCAGTCGGCATGCAATCGTCTGACAATTTCATCTCATTTTTTTCTTTTTTTACTTCCTCTTTCTCTCTCCTTCTTTTTTCTCAGCAGACCATGTTCTCTCTCTCAACTACTCTCACCGAATGGCTTCCAACTCCGTATTGTATTCATTCTGTTAAATCTTCTCGCTATCTTCAAACCATCAAATGGAGGAATTTTGATGATGGATTTCCAAACCTTTATATTAACAACGCTCAAGATCTGTGAGGTCAACATGTTGCTTTTCTTGCATCCTTCAGCTCCACTGGAGTAATCTTTGAGCAACTCTCCGTTGAATATTTCGAGATCAGAGACTGACAAACAACAAAAAGGCCAATAGTACCGATAGTCGATTACTCAAGTCAAGCTGCTAGCTAGCTTTTGATATTGATCGTAAAGTATGGTGAACATTACTGAGTTAACGCACTCTAGCCATCAGCCAGACCACGTGCTACAGTGGACGAATCGCGTTGAAAGACCTTATGAATGTAATGGCTGTAAAGAACGTCATCCATGTTACCAGTGCCACGAGAATGGGTGCAACTTTCATCTTCACGAGCACTGCGCTGTGGCTGATCACGACAGACCCATCACCCACCCATTTTTCGACAACATACAGTTCATATTTCATAATAATTTTCATCCACAAAGTTGTATTAGTTTGAGTTTATGTGTTGCGTGCGGGAAGAGCGTCCAAGGGTTCAAGTACCAATCATTCTATGGTAAAGGACACGTAATAAATCCTCGCTGTTTGAAGCTTCCGCTCGTTTTGTCAGCTCATCAAGATGATCAGGTGGTGAACTTGAGGCTACTTAAGAAGGCCAAATACTGGCCCACCTCAAAGTGTCTAAGATGCCAAAACAGGAAGATCTCAAAAGATATCCATGGATGGGTTTATGTCTCCACCAGTTTGGCTGAGAGAGAATGCTGCAAGAGAAAAGAGATATTTTCCAAAAGCGATTCGGGAGGGAGGGAGGGAGGGAGAGAGAGAGATTGAGCGTGGGACCCAACTACAGACGAATGCATTCTTTAATGAGGATTGCTACGTACAGTCGCCGTTTGCAAGCGGCGTGCAAACGGCTTTCAAAAGTAATATTAAAGAATGCATTCGTCTGTAGTTGGGTCCCACGCTCAATCTCTCTCTCTCCCTCCCTCCCGAATCGCTTTTGGAAAATATCTCTTTTCTCTTGCAGCATTCTCTCTCAGCCAAACTGGTGGAGACATAAACCCATCCATGGATATCTTTTGAGATCTTCCTGTTTTGGCATCTTAGACACTTTGAGGTGGGCCAGTATTTGGCCTTCTTAAGTAGCCTCAAGTTCACCACCTGATCATCTTGATGAGCTGACAAAACGAGCGGAAGCTTCAAACAGCGAGGATTTATTACGTGTCCTTTACCATAGAATGATTGGTACTTGAACCCTTGGACGCTCTTCCCGCACGCAACACATAAACTCAAACTAATACAACTTTGTGGATGAAAATTATTATGAAATATGAACTGTATGTTGTCGAAAAATGGGTGGGTGATGGGTCTGTCGTGATCAGCCACAGCGCAGTGCTCGTGAAGATGAAAGTTGCACCCATTCTCGTGGCACTGGTAACATGGATGACGTTCTTTACAGCCATTACATTCATAAGGTCTTTCAACGCGATTCGTCCACTGTAGCACGTGGTCTGGCTGATGGCTAGAGTGCGTTAACTCAGTAATGTTCACCATACTTTACGATCAATATCAAAAGCTAGCTAGCAGCTTGACTTGAGTAATCGACTATCGGTACTATTGGCCTTTTTGTTGTTTGTCAGTCTCTGATCTCGAAATATTCAACGGAGAGTTGCTCAAAGATTACTCCAGTGGAGCTGAAGGATGCAAGAAAAGCAACATGTTGACCTCGCAGATCTTGAGCGTTGTTAATATAAAGGTTTGGAAATCCATCATCAAAATTCCTCCATTTGATGGTTTGAAGATAGCGAGAAGATTTAACAGAATGAATACAATACGGAGTTGGAAGCCATTCGGTGAGAGTAGTTGAGAGAGAGAACATGGTCTGCTGAGAAAAAAGAAGGAGAGAGAAAGAGGAAGTAAAAAAAGAAAAAAATGAGACGAAATTGTCAGACGATTGCATGCCGACTGCAAACACCGACTGCAAAAAGAGTTTTCCATAATTAAAAGGAGATCCCACCAACATTAAAAAAAATGCAGGAAAAAAAAAAAACAAAACAAAACGCTACCTAGCCTACAGGAAAATGCGAAATGATAGTAAAAAATATATGCATTGTTGTGGGTCTCACAATCATAAATATTTCATAAAAAATTAAATTAATCTCATCTCATCTTTATAAATAAATATATATTTTATTTTATTTTATCTCATCTTATCTTATTTATACTCAACATATCTCAATATTATCTTGAAAAATCTCATCTTATCTAATCTTTAAAAACAAACGACTTGCCAAACCTCGTCACTGTCAGCTCTGCACTCGCTTTTGAAGTTTTTTACGAGGTGCCATAATAATCAAGGTCATGTGTCAGGTTAACATTAAACGGGTTTTGCTACACAACTTCCTACTATTCACCCACATTCCACATTTTTTAAAATTTTTTAATATTTTTTAAAAAAAAATTTTGAATTTTTTTTTTTTTAAATATTTGAAATTTTTTATTCACTATTCATATAAAAAATATTTGATAAAAACAAAATGTGAAGTGTGGAGTGTGGGTAAATAGTAGGAGGTTGTGAAAATTTTTTGTTGTATAAAACCCAAGTAGGTGAACGTGAATCACACGTACTGGTGGTGCAAATTTACAACATCACAGTGTAAGAGCGCCTGAAAAATAATAGAAAAATTAGTAGTGTTATTTTTAGCCAGGCTGCCTGCTTTGGGCCGAGCTCCACATTAGCACAGCCCAATGTTGCATCTTTATTGACGTTTATTCCCCACGATAGGCCCTTCTCGGCCTGAGCCCCAGTAGACAATTGGGCTATTGGACATACACACGTGTTATCATGATTTGTTTGACAGCTTGGGGTGGCTGGAAAGCGGGACTCGACACGTAGTTTCGGATAAAAATATGCTTTAGAGACCAATCGATTATTCCTTAATGTTGGTGCATGGAGAATATCTTAGAAGCTTATAGAACTTCCCTCTTCTATCCTAGAAGAGCCACGATCTCCGTTTTCTACTTCATTCTTTTTTTTTTTTTTTTTGCCCTTGTATATTTGTATCTCGTCTACCAGAATTTTCCTGCAAATGCTATATATTTACAGCTCACTTTGTTATATATCAACGTCATCCAAAACAGTATTAAGTTTTGTGCTAGCATTCACCGCTCAAGTGACAAGTCTCTCTAAACCACCCACCAAATCTCATCAACTCTAAAGCCCTTTTGTTAACCAAGCCAGAGATCATGGCGCTCAGCCTTTTCGGTGGCCGAAGAAGCAATGTCTTCGATCCCTTTTCTCTTGACATCTGGGACCCATTTGAGGGCTTCCCTATGGTCTCGAGCTCTGTCACCAATGTTCCTTCCTCTGCCGGCCGCGAAACTGCTGCTATTGTCAACCCTCGGATCGACTGGAAAGAAATCCCGGAAGCTCACATTATCAGGGCCGATCTTCCGGGGTTGAACAAGGAAGAGGTGGAGGTCGAAATCGAGGACGGTAGGGTGCTGCAGATAAGCGGGGAGAGAAACAGAGAGCACGAGGAAAAGAACGACAAGTGGCATAGGGTTGAGAGGGTGACAGGCAAGTTCATGAGGAGGTTCAGGTTGCCAGAGAATGCGAAAATGGATCAGGTGAAGGCTACCATGGAGAATGGAGTGCTCACCATTATCGTTCCCAAAGAGGAGGAGAAGAAGCCCGAGGTCAAGCCTGTTCAGATATCGGGCTAATTAAACTACGAACTCGATCCTTTCTGGTGCCAGTGTGTGTCAAATAAAAGACAAGTACGGGAATATAGCCGTGTTTTGCTTTCTCAAGCGAGCGTCGCGTGTTGTGTTTGTATCGAGTCTTGCTGTATGTATCCCAGAGTCTAGTCTGTTTCCTCTCAAGTATTGTAATGGTTTTTGTTAGTATATACATATGTCGATGGTTTCTTCTAAGCGGCAGGGGGGTCTTGTAAAAGATGGGAAAGTGATCAAACGTCTGAAAATTCAGGACATTTTAGGTTAATCGCTCTTCTAACCCGGGGTTAATCGCTCTTCTAACCCGGGGCCATTCATGTAGTGAAACAATGCTGGAACCTGAAGCATTGCAAATCGCGCCACCTGAAGTTCCCTTAACATTTTCCAAGTCGATGCAAGATTCCGTCTCATTGACGCAGGGAGAAGTAGCCATAAGAATCGAAATTCAGAGATTTTCTCCTACCAAATTTTGAACCCTCGAGGATCCCAACTGCATCCAGATGCTAAAAGTAGCCTTAGTTAACCCAAGGCTGCAACATTGGTGTTCTATATATGCATAACTAGATTTCTTTCCGATGTTTTTCACGGTAAATTAATAGATTTGACCACTCAATTATACGTGAACAAAAATAGAATTGACCATATCCTACAGGTTTATCTGCTTTTATGCGGCAACTAATACAAAGGAAATACTCTTTAAATAAGTCCCTTGTAAATGGTTCCGAAGATTAAAAGAGTCCCTGCTAATCGACTCAGACTTGGAAGTTTAGAACATGCCCGATTCCTCCAAATCGAAAATGAAATGAAATTTAAAGAGGCTAGAAATTCAATGAAGCTAGGGTAAATTAACAAAGATTATTCGACAAGCTTAGTTTAAGAGAAAACTATGGTTTTAATATTAAATATGTTACTTAAATCTTTATTGGTATGTGTATTATGTATATATAAAATTTATAAGCTTAACAAAGCAAATAAGGTTTGCATTAAAAATGATATATGACATTATAAGAATTTTGGGGAATACAACATAGATCACACAGCAGTCTGAGGAAGCTCTGCCTACTTGTATATAACATCAAGCAGATACACAAAGACCACCTCTAAGCAAGACAGGAGATGGGGTACTAACTAAGGGCCATAAACCTTGTTGCTGCTTCTCAATTATCAACGCAAGAGAAATGTCAGATTTTTTGTCACAGGTTATCATGAGTGTACATTGAAGTGAAAGAGCCAAGAGATGACAAATGCAAATACCATACAAGCAAGCAGGAAATTCAGGAATCGGTGACCCTGCCAGAAGCGTGGAGTCTCTGTTGAGTGCATAGGTGCTGTTGCTACTGCATCATTTATCTCATTCCACTGCTCCGTCACCTCGGCCTCATTTGCACCAGCAACATTGTGTGCAATAGATCCACAGATCTCACAGGTCCTGCACCATGTGTAAAAGAAAGTTACACATTTTGTTTCAAAACATGATGCTATAAAAGCATTGCTATTTTCTGAAAAACGCGGTAACCCTCCCTAACGCCAACCGTTTCAAAAGACCTCTTGACATGGTGAATCCCCCCTCCCGCTCACAGAAGCAAGCACCACACCTTTGTCCTTATGGGGGAAACAATATAAAGAGACACATGTCCAATCTCGCTGAGAATGCTCATATATATGTATATATTTCACAATTAATGCTTATATAACAACTAAAGGTAGAAATAATCTTGCAATCACAAGGGTAATGTGAACACATTAGAAAACTTTTCTTTTAATATAGCAACAAACACCTCGACATACTTATCATGTTTGTGTTTTACCAACTCTACTCATAAAAAAAAAAAAAAAATTGTTTGTGTTTTACCAACTCAGTCAGATTGTATATAGTTTTTGAGAAAACACACGCACACACACCAGAATAGCAGTAAATGAGATCGATAAGATGCGATAGATAGGATTTCATAGCTCCCATTTAAAAATGAAAAGTTCAAAAGATCATGCAAGGTGCTTAAATCTTTTATATTGCAAAAAGAAAATGTGAGTTATCTGATTCATGATCTTACCAAATCTGATTTTCCAGTTGGAAACCCGGTGGGATAAACATAAGAAAGACAATGATTGTATATGGATTTAATCCGTAAGTTTCTTTTGTCCTAAGGTAGCTCGTGCAGGTATTGATGCAGGACATTTAGCTATTTCAACTGTTGATGCAGTGGGGGGAAATTCTCGGTCCTTATTCCTATTTTGAGTTTCCAAAACTGGATGCAGAGTAGTTTGAGTGCAGAGGGTAGTATACTAATGCTAACAGGCTAGAAAGTATGCTTACTATTTCTAAAAGGTGAAATAAGCAATATTATGGAGAGACTGCATCATATAGGCTGACTACCTAGCATTTCCAAACTGACAAGCCACAGCTAGCCCATATCAATCGAGACTCTTCTCCTTTCGACTACTTTTGTCACCGAGTGGACAACCCACTTTGTTTTGTTGATCCTTCTTCATAGGACTTAATGAACGTCATTTAAGAGGCGGACAATTGATGATGCCTGTCCACAGTAGGCAAAAAAAAAAAAAAAGAATACAACCAGACTGATTCCAAATGCATGTATCATGAAAATACTGAGTGCAGGGTACATGTTTCAAGTTTGAAAAGCGGAAAACCAGGAAGGAGAATCACCTAGTCAATGTAGGATATCAAGAAAAATCAACAAGTGCAAAACTCTAACAAAGAAGATGTCTAAACCATAAAGAGTCGAAAGCCAACTTGCCCGGTTCATATCAAGAAACATCGGGAAAAGGTGAGAGAGATGCAATGTCTGGTAACGTAATGAAATGCTATGAGGAGAGGGAAGAAGAATTAGCAGCTGCTATTAATTTCCTTTATTCTTCTAAAGTAGAGATTTCATCCTTATTTAGTTCGCACTACCATGTTCCTTCATTAAGCATGGTCCTTTTGCCTGCATTCTAACCAAATGTTTGTTCAAATTTGATCATAACTTAACCAAAAGAGGGCAGCTTTATGCAAACAAGTCTCTCCAACGTGAGTATGCATCCCGATATGCAAATATCCCCGGGAAAAAACAAGCAAATTTAACATTTCACTATAAGCGCATCCACATCATTTCCGAAGCTTACAGCACATTTTTCAACTACACAAAAAAAAGCTCTAGAATTTGCAAAGTTGCCAAGAACTAATATGGAGCTTCTCCAAATATAGGACATCGTTCTTTCCTTATTTCGTTTATTTTCCGTTTATTTATTTATTTAAAAAAAAAAAATTTAAGGAGCTTACTTGTTTCCCTTAATCTTGAACCATGCCTCAGCACACTGCTTGTGGGCAGCAGCCAGATCATCCTTACAGGAACACCCCAACTCTATTGGAACCCCAGATTCGAGATTGGCGGCATCCAAACTCAAATGACAAATCCTACAATCCCTCTCCACTTTGGCCAAAAGTACCTTAATCTCGGGCAGCCCACGTTCTAGATCCACTTCCGCAGAACATTCCGACGCAGAGGATCCCCTCTCCTTGTCAGACACCCCCAGAATCTCAGTCCCAGACCCGCTTGAACACCTCTGCTCATTATCTGAACGGTCTCCGGTATCGAAGTACACGTCACGCCCTCCGGCGCCGGAGCTCCGGCTAGCAGTTAGCTCTACATTGACAACATGGGATTTCTCTATGGTTGCCATCGTTAAGACCCAGAAAGAGGATCTTCATGTAATGGGTCTGTGAGGTCGAGCTCGTCAACGCCCACAAAGGTTGAAGGAGAAGTTCTCTTTTGGTTTCTGTCAACCTCACCAAAACCAAATTGACAACTGGGTATTGTATGTGGTGGGTGATCTCTCAGAGCTTTCTGTCGTGTGTCAATTCCTAAACAGAACCCGGAAGAATTAGAGAGAGAAAAAGATCGAGAAACTGAAAGATCTTAATGTGTTTTTTAAGCTATTCTCTGTTTTTGTTTTTTTTTACAATTAAGTAGAACGTGGGCTGCTCTTTGTTTTTTAGTTTTTATATCACTTTAATTTTCCCTTCTTTTGGGGAATGGATGATTGGTGGGGTTGATGACTCGTTATTAAAAGAAGAAAGATGAATGTGGGTGTTGGGAACTATTTGATTGAGATGACCCTATAAAACTGTTCTGGTTTCTCAGTCAGACAGCTCAGCAATAAATTAGGTGTCAAAAAGCAGATTGTTCATCATTCTTTGTCTTCCTCGTTGCCTTTTGGTTTATGTAACATTGTATTGGTCAAATACTAGTCAATTGTACTGGTGAAATGTTAGTAAAATTGATTAATTTTTTAAAAAATTAATTTTATTAAATTAGTCAAATCACTCAAATGAAGTTATGAATTACACCAAAAAAATAAAAAAGAGTTGTGATAAGCTGCCGTAAAATTTTGACAGCTGAGCGTGGCGTGAGCACGAATGTGAGTTTTTATTTATTTTTTATTTTTTTAATATATTTAAATATTTTAAAAAATAAAAAATATACTAATATATTAAAAATTACTTTTTTAATTATTAAATAAAAAAAATTAAATACATAAGCATTCAAAGTAGTGAAACAAAGGGAGGAGATAAACTAATATTTAAAAAAAAAAACTATATTTGATGAGTTACTATTTATTAACTAAAAAAATATTTTATTAAAAAAATATTCCCCTTCTCTTCTTTTCTTTTTCGTTAAAGAATTTATTTGAATAGTAAAAATTAAATTATTAATTAGTATATAGAATATATTTATAAAATATAAAAAAAATATTAGAATATATAATATTATATTATTATTTTAATTTTAAAATAACAAATTCAACGTGAAATAATCTCTTCAAAAACTTTTGAAGTAGTCAATGATTGCGCGACACGGATATTCGAAGGGTAAGTTTGACTTGTTAATTTTGGTACGTTTGGAGAAAAGGAGGGCTTGCTAATGTGAAGGAGAAGTCTGCAAATTGGTAGCTGTTCTCACTGCTCACTGCTACAATGCATAAATTTTCAGGTGCAATGAGTGGTTTACCTCGTATTACTCAATAGCTTACATCATATTATATACTTTCTGGTTATTATCATAATCCGGAGACTGATACAACAGCAGCCCGACAGATCAGCAACTTCTTTTTTAATTAACGCCAATGTCTGAAAAAAAAAACGTGGGAAAAAGGCATCCGCGTATGCTCGGGACTGGCATATAATTAAACAACGATACAGTCCACTTTATTAAGAGAAATGTTACTTATTATTTTAATATAATATATTAATATATGATTTATTATTTATTATTTAAATATTTATATTAATATGTAAATATGTATATTTAAAAAAAAAAGATAAAAATGAAAAAGCAGATATTGACGTGTAATATAAATGATAAATAGAATTTTTAAGTTATAAATGCACAAAGATATACCTTGCATTACTCTAGCCTAAAAGATCGATCAAGTAATTAGCCTAAAGGTTACACGGCGAACCTTCTTAATTACGCGCAGCTGCACAGCCAATGAAAACATATATATTATTAGAAGTTCATATCCCTGTAAACCAAAATGTCTTGATTCTCTTCACCTGTAATGAGGAAAGTCTCTCCACAAAATACATATCTACTTTCAGAAACAAGTCAGCATTTTTGTAAACCAAAATCTTTCGATCTATTCACCTAGAATGCGAAAGCCACTCTCCACAATATTAAATTTATGCCTTCTATAATTTTGCAGACAATTGTCACGACTCACTAATTCGATTCAATATTTGACCACTTGCTTTTGCAGTACTGCAACAAAACAGAAAGCCAGGCATGACTTTTTTAGCCCAAGCCCTTGACTTCGGCTGCCAAACCAAAGGTTTGCCCAGGCATCTGGGTAGATACCATTTCTGTCATCATGTCTATCAATCTGTTCTGTCCCTCTTCAACGCAGATGCGCTCATTCCTCAGACTCTGTTCCACTTCAAATGTTCCCATCAGGGAGGCTGCACCCGCCGTTTCAGACGCTCTTTGGCTTCCCACGTTGTCTGGTATTTGGGCGCAATTCTTCTCATGGTCACTCTTGATCCATGCAATATTGTTCAAGTCTGTAGCTATTGAGATCAACTCATGACTAGAGAAAGGTTGCTCCGCAAATTCAACGAACTCGGGCCCCAGCAATGAACTACGAGATTGGCCCCCACTAGAATCTGCACAACAACCATGGCCACATTGTGAAGGCACCATAGGCTCACCATAAACATCTTCAAGAAATTTGCAGATCCCAAAGTCTGGTTTAGAAGCTTGGATCAAAGGCCCTTGAGCCGGAACTATCTTTGGAAGTACAGAACCATTTGGTCCACTAGGAGGGTTATAAATACTGAATGCACTAACACGAGCCACTGGACGAGAAAGAGTAGGATTCTCTCTTCCTTCATCAACAAAATGACCTTCCTCCACTAATTTATATCCACATAGGTGAGGTCCATCCACTATTGGAACGTCTATTCCATGATGTTCTCTTGCTTCAGCAACAAAATGATCCTCCTTTGTTTGACCACAAGGGAGAGGTCTATCCACCATTGGAATGTCTCTTCCTTCTGGGGAATTGAATGAATCGACAACCCCCACCGACAGAGTTTCTTCTGAAGATACCCTTGTTCTGTCAAAGCTGCAATCTTCCATCTTCTCAGCACCAGTCAGTTTTAACCTTCCAAGCTCTGTACATCTGCGCTTCAGGGTGGAATTCCAGTGGTTCTTGATTGCATTATCTGTTCTACCAGGAAGGAGCTTAGCAATTGCCGCCCATTTGTTCCCATGAATTGCATGGGCCTTGACTATAATTCGGTCCTCTTCATCTGCAGCCATCAAGTTTTATAATAATTCATTGAAGTGCAGAGTATGCATTACTTATGATAAAAATGACAAGTGAGTCATACTATTTTTCTTTTATAAGTGAATCATACTTCTTTAATCAGTATAAATAAATTGAATCATACTAATTAAACACGAAACCATGAAAAACTAGAGGGAATTACACTTCACACCCTCCAACTACCAGACGTTTTACCCTTTGCACCCAAAATTACTAAAACTAATACATTGCACCCTCCAACTGTCAATATTTTTCAAGTCACTTAATATTCATCTATCTTATTAGTCAGAGTTGGATGAGTGTGTTATTTATTTTGCTGGTTCCGGATGGTTCAAGGTGCAAGGTGTGAAATTTCTGATAAATGGAAGGTAGAGAGCGTAGTTTTGCCTAAAAGCTAACAAGGTATTGAAGGAGAAGAAAACAAAAGAGTCTACAGGTATCAAGCTGTCAATCTCTGTCATTCAAGTTTTTGTTTTCCTAGTAATAACAAGGAAATGACAAAAGAAAGAAAAAGATTATGCAAATATCATGGCTATAGCTTATTCATCAAATAACCTCTATCAATGGCAACATAATGTGACAACAGCAAAAAACAAATTGCAACCAAAAAATAGTACCCTGGGGGTGGGGGTTGTGGCTGTTGGGTAAGCGGACCTAACAGACCTCAAACATCACGAACCAATACATAACTATAATCTCCCCACCCATCACCAAAGTCTCATTTTTAGCACAATCACCTAGATAAAACATCTTGCAACTGGATATAATTTGCCCAACTTTGGGCCTTCATATAAGGCCAAGCAAAGTGCAGTTAATTATAACATCAGACAAAAAAAATCTATAGAGGCTGAAATAACCAAGAAGAATGCCATTGTTTAGATTAAAAAATCATGTTTACTCTGAACCAAATTATAGATGTATTCAGATTTTTTTAGCCGACATGAAATCTTACGACCTAAAAACCTGTCATTCGGTTATATACTAACAGATACAAGAACATTGCAAATACTGCTCAGCTGAACTTTTTTTGCCCTGCCAAACTATAGGTTCAAGTCGCGGCTGAAGCCACCGAGTACAAAATATAACCTGCTCATTTCCCACCATTACCAATGGGAAGTCTCTATAATGAATGCCAGCTCTTCATTGAAAACTGGAAGAAATATATCTTTTTCGATGACATGGAATCTCATCAAAGCATGTTCTTCGAACTCACTCCTAGGGAGTAAACCCGGCTACATGACCCACCCGCCAAAACCTTATATCAGCTAATCCACGTGAACTCCTAATGCCTAAATCGTTTCTTTATTCTAATATTAGTTACCACCATACAATTCAGTTTCTGTTAAAATCACGTCTTTAGAAGACATATTTTAGTTTTTCTCGGCAACAAGCTGTGCCTTATGTGCTTTTGAGCAACTCACAGCTATGATGGAAAGCTATGGTAACTCAATCGACTTCATGGTTCTCCCATCAAAACAATGAAGCAAAATCGCAAATTAAATGAGATGCCTACTTAAAAGAAAATAGAAACAACCCTCAATTCAAAATGGAAATCCATTCCGCATAACACAATAAAGAGAATGAATCATACATACATAAACATACATGTGCAGATGGGGTGAAGTAATGGCGGTTACCAGTGAAGGGCTTGCGCTTGAGGCAGGGGTCGAGCTGATTACACCAACGGAGGCGGCACGACTTCCCGGAACGCCCAGGAATTCCGCGGGCGATGAGGCTCCAGTTCCTCGCCCCGAACTGGCCCACCAGTCGACTCAGCACCAAGTCCTCGTCGGGAGACCACGGGCCCTTCACTTTTCCCTTGCTACCAACAATATCCCCACTAATGTCTCCATCTGCGAGTCCCACGGACTCGACGTCATCAGCAACACAGACCCCGGAGTCGGAGATGCAATTGGCGGCGGGAGAGCCGGTGCCTTGCTGTTCTTCGATCATGGCGGTTTTGAATTTGGTACTTATTAGTCAGTTTTGGTCTCTCTCGTTGCGTCGCAGTTACCTTTACCTACCTTGTTAACTACAAAATGGCACGCGAAAAACTAAGCGATTTCTGAGGGCCCAAATGTTCCGCATCCTCCTTTCTCTCTTCTTTTGGTTTTTTTTTTTTCGGTTTTCGACTTTTCGTAGGCGGTTTGTGTGAATTGACAGACATGACCCAATGG
Organism: Cyclocarya paliurus; assembly: GCA_029856935.1. Lineage (NCBI taxonomy): Eukaryota > Viridiplantae > Streptophyta > Magnoliopsida > Fagales > Juglandaceae > Cyclocarya > Cyclocarya paliurus. The sequence continues at coordinate 1,546,370 of JARVXP010000207.1, read as the reverse complement.
GCAATATGGACTGTTTGATGGTTGAAAGATCCAGACGCCGTCGTTTTATGGAAGATGCAATGTGAACAATGGTTGAAAGATCTAGACGCCTATGTCGTTCTATGAAAGATGAAATATGGACTGTTCTATGGTTGAAAGATCTAAACGGCTGGTTTGGTTATATGGATGAGATGTGATGAAAGTTAAAAATTAATTTTATTTTAAAATTTGAAAAAAAATTAAATGATTTATTATATTTTGTATGTAAATTTTAAAAAATTATAATAATTAAATTGTGTTTCACAATTTAAACTCTTGAGGGGTCTACGCTTTTGGTAAAAACCAAAAAGCCAACGAAACCGCCTCCAACGAAGAACTTTCCAAGCGTTGATAACTTTTTAGTGGCGGTATCATTTCATAAGTCTCCAACACACTGTATGTGAAATGGATAGGCCCAAGTCCCATGCTGTGTGTATTAGTTTTGAAAAAAAGCCATTTCTAAATTGGCCCAAGTCCACTCGCTGTATGACTTAGTTACCGCTGTTAAATTGCATGTTGGGAGGCCCAATTAAATCATTAACGGGCCAGAGCTTTTAGGTAATTAAGCTGCTTTCTCCACACTAATAAGCAATGATACAAGTTGCAACTTGCAACTTGCTGAGTAACTCAAGTCACTTGTCTTCATGGCAGACATAAAATTCCGAGTCCCTTTCAATTTAGTGATGGAAAACGTTCGTTTTTCCTATAATTAAAAAACTGTTAAACCTGTAATAATAGGGTAAGCAGCTTGTTGGTTCGTTTTTCCTATATCCCAAGTGTTAAACGAAGATGGTTCCAATTATCCCATGCATGTTTCAGGCGAGAAATTCTCTATTCATTTTTGTGTGTAATATAGATGAAGCCCATTCTTCATGAGAATGAAATTTTCTGGTAATTTTCATAAATATATTTTTACAAAATTAAACAGAACTAATCGAATCCCCTGTAATTTATAAGATACACACACACACACACACACATAGAGTTAATTAGGACGATAGTGAGAGGGAACCCACTCAAGAAACACACGAGTCCCATATCGCTGCGGTGACAGAGGAAAGCAAAACACATGGAAAAGGACGTGGATATAATTGATATATACTTGCGATCGAATTTGCACCCTATGTTTTAAATTCTGGGGAATATTAAAAATAATTGTATAACATGAAGATAACATAAAACGAAAACTAAGAACAACTTGCATCTGTAAAATGACGTTCATGATCAAGTCCGAAAGATATTAGCTAGTCATGATCATCATGAGTAGTACTAGAGATATATATATAGAATATGAGAGATCATGATCATATATAATTGATAGAATTTCTCAATTTCTATATATGTGTGTGAAGTGCATATATATATTGCGTTTGGTACGTAATATATGACGTGAATTTTAAAACTTAATAGTACGGCCATGGTCTCTCTTTTTTTTTATTATTTAAAAAAAAAAAAAAGGTATATAGCTAGAAAATTAAATTAGTAATGCTTAAATAATATTGCTGTATATTAAGGGATAAAAAGGGCATCATGTCCGATTAATTAGATAGGTGGTACTGCTTAAGAAGCATGTGTTCCTATCATTCTTTTTCATAATGGAATATGATCTGATCATGTCAATAATATATATTTATGACTGTAGATAAGATTAGGTAATGAAACATGCATTCAAAGAACAAACATCATCTCTGCTCTCTGGATTCTTCACATGGTCCCCTTCCTGCATTTATTTGCATAAACTTATTTGGCCACTCTAGCTTTCAATTAATTAATTGCTTCTTATCTTCTAATTGAGTTAATATTTAATTTCGACCTTCCTCGAATTTATATATATATATATATATATATATATATATATATATATATATATATATATATTAAGATTTGAGGAATGGAGAAGCTAGCATACATGTTGACATGTTGTGGATCATGAAATGAAAAAAAAAAAAGGAGAAGAAGAAGAAAAAGAAGCAAATTCTTCTTCGTAAAACTAAATTATATAATAAATATATATATATATATATATATATATATATATATATTTATAGATATAGATAAAGGCAAAACCAGAAATGAAGGAAGCAGGTGACAACACCAAAAGGAGATAAATGATCATATGCATGCTTTCCAACCAACCAAAGTGCATGGATGGACCAAAGTAATTTCTTTGCAGAATATTGCTACTCTAAAGGACCACACATCAAAGTAGGTGCGCCCAATTAAGGGCCAATAGCTTTAGTACCGGGCAGGCACAAATGCGAAGCAATTTCCCTCGTTATGGCGATTCGCGCGCTGGAATTAGTGGCATGCGATCTCACTGACGTCGTACGTGACTAGGATTTGCACAATTGTGTCTATTGGCTTAGAAGAATGTCTTGACGAGGCCACATATATACAATCTTTATGCTCAATATTTTCACGGGTCCCAACACCCATCCCAATTATTTATTTGTTTGTTTATTTGAGATGGAGAAAGCACGGGAATAAAACACAAACATATACATACATATATATATATATATATATATGCTAGCAAGCCACTTATAATATATATATATATATATATATATATATATATATATATATATATTTATAGGTTTTTTATAAAGACCAACGGCTAGCTACGTACGTTTGATCTGGTGATCAATGAAGTTGATTTAAGTAATAACGTCTAACTAATTAATTACCATTTTTCTTATCATATGATCACTTGGGATTAATGTTCATTGCGGACATGCATGTTGGTATATTATATGCGCGCATATTGGAGCTAGCGTATTATATGCATGGTTAATCGCTTATGGTAAGTTAATTATAAGTAGCCTAGCTAGTTACATTAAGACCCCGTTTAGATTCAGAAAGTGTTTTATTTTATATCATCTCATCATTATAATTTTTTCAAATTCTCACACAAAATATAATAAATAATTTAATTTTTTCAAATTTCAAAACGATAATAATATTAAAAAATAATATTTTAACAATATTTTTTTTCAACTTTCATCTTTCATCTAAAATCAGGAATTCCAATTGTGGGTAAAATATTGTGGCCTCCGGTACTCCACTTATATGATAGCTAAAATTATATGCATGATTAACCCATATCTGAGGAATATTTCACAGATATGAGTTAGCTAGGATGCATGGATCGTACGTAATTTTAATATTATGGCTCAGATCATATGCCTTTTCCTCAACCTAGCTCTAAGGCGCTGCAGGCGGCCATCAGGCTGGAAGTAAAAAAAAATCAGATAATTGATTACTAGCTAAAGAAATCCGAGATCATCGTTGTATATTGTCAAATATTTACTGATCAAAGAGAGCATGGAATTATCTCAGAGATGCCTTAGACTACCAGATCGATCGAGAAAAGACTCAACACCAAACGTCAACGTTGGTCGACCTATTTCAGAAAGAAACATATTGCAGAAATCAGAGCCCATTACTGAAAATATTGAACTGTACCAGGGGATCCAATGTGACAGCTAGAGTCACGTACAAATTAAGTCGTGATTCATGTTGCCAGGTCAAAAAAAAGAACACTAACGAACCAAAACAAGTTAAAGAAAATACATGAAACACATTATAATCCTCTGCATGTGAGGGTCCAAACACGGTGTCCCACTTCTTACAGAAACCAGATTGCAAAGCTGTAGACTTTGATGCCAAACAAATAGGTGTAGGGTAGAGACGATATGTGGGGTATCAGTAGGTGTCCTTAGCACTAATTGAATTGTCCTTTATGGGAGAACCTCCTAATTGACTCCACGTGATGTTGCAAATTATATACTAGTTAGAAAGCAACGGGTATGAACCTTTTGAAATCCTAACGTTGATATTTTGAGGAACGTGAAGATTTCCATTCGTCGCATTAATCGATATGCCGTAGATAAGGCATGAATCAACCGAGAAAATCATGAAGGTTTTTTCTTTCTAATTTATAAACTAGCTAGCTAGCAAGCGAGTCACCACAGAAGTCTAAACATTTCAAATTGCCAGTACTACTATGATTTTCACTCTCTGTAGTACGTTTTCTTCTTCTCTTTCTGGGACGATAAATCAACATGATGTGATCTCCTATATATCAAGTGTCATTCTCTCAATACTTTACATCACCATGCTTAGTGCTAGCTATTGCGGCCTTTTAACAACACCTGATCATGGAATTGGTAACGTACCGCGGTCTTATAATAATATCTTATTTTTAATTATTTGGCACGGCATATATATATAATATGCCACGTACAAATTAACTGCTATACATGTCGAATCAAGAAATCGCTTAAAAAAGTTTTCAACTGGATCCGGGTCGACGGCCTGATTTGAGGACTACAACACTTTATATTACTACATGCTATAGTACGTACCATTTTTACCAGAAGAAAATTCATTTGGTTCAGAATACCAGGAAGATAAGGTCTGGCATGGTCGGGGGAAAAAGGTCTGCGACTCCAAGACTACGCGGGTGGAAATGATGATAATAATAATAGCAATACTTTCTTCTTTCTTTCTGTCACTAGCTTATCCAGTTAGATATGCACACTAAATTCTTTTCATTTTACATGTACAGACTGAAATGTTTGGCAAGCGGTTGTGGTCCAAACCTCCAAACATTCAATATATAGATCAGGTGTAGAAGTAAGGGTAGCCACTCTAGCTAGGACCACCAATTGATCATCTTAAATGACTTTAAAATGTCAAAAGGGTGGAGGAAGGAGAGAAAGAAAGAGATAAAGGTTTACCCCCCCAGAGTGCGGCAAATGGAAACGAAATTATATGTACATACGTACGTATGGTTGTCGAGATCCAATTATTCATTGGTGAAAGCGGTTCCCGATCATATATATATATAGAGAGAGAGAGAGAGAGAGAGAGAGAGAGAGAACAGCCTTTGGATGTTTTATTACTTATTTACTTGCTTTCTTTAAGAGTGGGAACCGAACAATTGGGTCGGCAACATGAAATATTAATGAATTAGCTAGGTCAAGCATGTGGTCACTTCACCAGGTCGGGAGGGCGCGCGCGCATCATGAAAATTGAATGGAATAATTAAACGTGTGAAATTATTGTCACAATGACACTAGCAACAGAAACTGATGGGTCTATTCCATCCCAATCTTCAAAGTGAGTCCAAACAAGAACGAACTGTGAGTTGAAAGCTGGCACTTAGCGAATTAAATAATATTAATTCATCTGTGAAAGATGAAGATCGCAGCTAGCAAATGGCAGGTTCACCCAAGGTCCTTGTGCACCACTGGATGGGTTACAAGGCCTGGGTGGAAATAACATTTGTGTCCTAAAAATCAGGAACATGTATGTCCAAGGAGTGAATCCAACCCCAGTTTCAAATCACATCAGACAGTATCAGCCAGCCACAAATTACCCCACTATGCATTATGTGCTAGAGAGTAAATACATATGGTGGTGGGGTCTATGCGCACCAGAGAAAAAGAATGCACTGTGCTTGTGGTCCATCTGTGCTTCACTAGTGTGGACAAGATCTAGCACCACCCATCACGATCTGATATCAAGAAACCTGTGATGACCTTGGTTATCAATGGCTGAGATGACTTGTTAGCTAGGAAGCAATGGTGATGCTAAACACTAGACTGAATTTTCTCCTAATTTCAAGTAGTACTATTGGAATATCGTTTGGTAAGAGCTAGAATGTGACAAAGAGTTTCATTTGGAGTACTCATTTAACATGCAAAGTGGACAATGCTGATCACTTTAGGGAACTAGTTTCCCTCTCACATGATTGTTAGAAACTAACCAGAAGGCTGAAAAAGTTAGTTCTGGTCGAGAGACAGAAGTCTCCTCTTTTCAAAATTCTCGTGCGATGGGATTTTATTATAATTGAAGTGGGATTTGAACAGTGAAACTCAATCAAGTGATGGAATCATGGCATCTACCTTGTGAATCACTCTACCTTTTTTTGATGGATTTTATATAAGTAAATAATTAACTTCGTTACACAAGAATAATCAATATTAATTTGGCTTTTCGACCCTTCCCCTTTTAAATCACGAGGAGATGATTTCTGAAGTTTTCATACCAACCTATATATATATATATATATATATATATATATATGTTATGGTTTCTATACATAGGAACTTGCAATAAGAAGGTTATTCATTTGAAAGAATGGGTACAAATGCTCGATCGTACGTTTCGCATATATAAAATTCATGAAACCGATCCTATACCTTCAAATTTTTATTGGGATTTTGATCATGTCTAGACGCTAGACTTTCAAGCTACTTGTAGGTAGAGAGGAATGTTTTGGTTTGGATGAAAGGACAGCTAAGATCTTCTTGTTGGTAAGACTACTAATGCACCCTATTTAATGCCTATCCATGTGCATCATTTATAGGGTCTTACCGGGAAAGGAAATGGTCCTGGCCGGGTTATTATATTTTATGGTGAAATAATTAGCATGTAAAATTAATATGCATTTTTTTGAATTAATTGGGCGGAACCAATTATAAGCTGCTGAATTGGGAATTAATTAAGTTGTAGACGTTATGATCAAGCTGTACTTATTCTAGCTCATGTAGTACTGATACTGCACTCTTCATAATTCATATATAGAAACTTTAAACGAAAACTACATGACGTTCCATTTTCCAATGGAACCGGAGTTTTATTGGATAAAAAATTCCGCCGGACTAGAGAACCATAGTGATCATGTACATGCACCTTTAATTCCCTATAATATGTATGTATGGGGTTTTTCCCCCTATCGGCGCATACACCAAGTTCACGAGGGACACAGGGGAAGCAAGTTAGAAAATCCGGCCAGCCCAACAATCTCCCACTAAAAAGAGTCAATGCGTCTTTGCATAATACTCGACTCACGAGTAAAACTCACCCATTAAACAACCCACACATAAGAAAAGCAGACGGTAGGAGCAGATGAGACTCGACGTCCTGACACCACCCCAATGACAACTGTTGTCAACCCTGGGAACTTCTGTGCGGAGTTTCTTCCCCTTGCCTGCAGAAGGAGAACTCAGGGAACGTTTTCGAGCCAAGGTGGCTTTGTGCTGCATAGGAATGGGAATGGTGTGATTGTAAAAAATGGTGTGGCTAAGGGGAGGTAAAAAGACCCTTATATTTTCCTCACCGATGAGCGCCTCTGAGAGGACATCGAATGGGTGATTTTGTACTCATTCTTTGACCAAAGAAATACCATGTAGCTCCTCGGGAAAGGCCTTGTCATCGGGAACCACCCCCATATGGCCCGAACGGGGAACTCATGGTGATTCACCTACCTAATCGGAAATTCCCACCCTCGGCCGGACAAGAAGAAAATTTTACGGGTCCAATATTTGACCTTGCAATAACACGGTTCCAAATAAATGATGGCGTGCATCGCCCTAAAACTGCAAATGTTCCCCTCACGTTTTACGAGGTTGTGGGTCAGGAGAAATTCGTGGCCAGCAAAGTCAGCATGCTTTGGGTTTAACTTCAAGAAAGCTTACCACCAAAGGACACAATAACACATCAAGATCCTCCAAGCATTTGGATAAAGTTGAGAGGGAGCCAATGTGAGACGATCTAGTAGGTCACAGGTAAGACAAGGAAAGGACAACCTCAGCCCGCAAGAGAACATGCTGGGGAAGAGGGCAACCTTCAAGGCATAATCCTCATCGTCAACCGCCCCCTTCCGTGGTCCAGGAACTTAAAAAACCACATTCTCCGGGACATGGAATGTGGAAGCCAGTGATGACAAGAACTCATAGGTGATGTTCGAATGCTAGTTGTAGCCGATATAGAATTGCTTCACGATGTGAATCTCGGGCTGGTCCAATTCCCCGGGAATCTTAGGTTGAACGGTTTTCTTGGGAGCCATTGAAATTGAAGTTGAGAAAAGTGACGAAAAGGAAGAGGAGTCAAGCAAAGAGAATGAGAATATTAGAGCATAAAGAGACAAGGATGTGGTAAAGGGGGGAAAAAAGAGGGCAAAACCGTGTTTATATAAATGGGAGGTGACGGTTGGCCTATTGTACCCATGTGTCAAACGAGAGATGCGAAAGGGCTTGAATCTTGTAAAACGTGTGACACGATGCGACATGGGCTCCAACGACGAAGGGGGGAATTCAAATAGACCCTGGCAACGGTTAGCAACCAAAAGTCGTGGATACGCACGCGCCCCAAGAAGCTAGCAAGACGTGCATGCATCCCGCGACACATACTGAACAATGTGATGTGGAGAGAAGGAGCCACCTGACACCAATAATGTTGAGGGAAATAGAGAGGCTCAATTAAGTGCAAAATTCAGAGAATGTGCCAATAAAGTTGGGAGGGGAACCGTCGCCTAACGTTGTTAAAATAACGAAAATTCCATACAAACATAATCTAAAGCCTGGAACCTGACAAGTAGAAGAGCCAGGAGAGTAATAAGCACCCATTTCTAGGGTAAAGGACCTTAATTGCATCGATTGCGGAAAAAATATATAGCATAAAGATGAAGGCAAGAAAGAATTCTCATCGAATTAGTCCGATGAGAATTAGCGGGGTAACTATAAGGAAGTTATCCCTCTATCGACCCGTATAGCAAGCCCACGTAGGACCACGGGGGTAGCAAGTCAGAGAACCCGACCAAGCCCAGTCAATGTGTCAAGCCCAACAACTCTCCACTAAAAGGAGTCAATGGGTCTCTACAGAGTACTCAGCCCACAAGCAAAATCCACCCATGAAGCAACCCACATGTAGGGACAGGGACAGATGAGACTCGCCACCCTGACACCACCCCGATGACACCCTACTCTCGAAAACCTACGCAGGCAGGTGGGCAGGAAATATGGAGAACCCTTGAACTCCTGGCAGCAAGCATGAAGTGGCTTGACAGGGAGCATTAATGACATTGTCGTTGAAGTCACACCGCATTAAAAGACTCTGACTCTGACCCGTATAGCAAGCCCACGTAGGACCACAGGGGTAACAAGTCAGAGAACCCGACCAAGCCCAGTCAATGTGTCAAGCCCAACAACTCTCCACTAAAAGGAGTCAATGGGTCTCTACAGAGTACTCAGCCCACAAGCAAAATCCACCCATGAAGCAACCCACATGTAGGGACAGGGACAGATGAGACTCGCCACCCTGACACCACCCCGATGACACCCTACTCTCGAAAACCTACGCAGGCAGGTGGGCGGGAAATATGGAGAACCCTTGAACTTCTGGCAGCAAGCATGAAGTGGCTTGACAGGGAGCATTAATGACATTGTCGTTGAAGCCACACTGCATTAAAAAACTCTGACTAAGCAAACAGTTGAAATGATATGAACTCCCCGAAGTCAAGTGTGAGTTGTCCCCACCCAGAAACCTAGTATAAAAACCGACCTCAAGTACAAAGAAATCTCTTTAATTACTCTAACCTTACACATGAACTATTAAGGAGATATACCGACTTTAGCATCGAGACTCACCGGCCACCACCAAGACTCTCCACTCTTTGTGTTTTCTTAAGTTTGCAGATGAAAGATTTAAGATTCGAATTGCTGAAACCTAACCCAAAGGCATGAGAAACACGACATTAACAATATATGTATAATATATATATATATATATATATATATATATATATATATATATATATATATAAAATAAGCCTCCTAGCAAGCTTGACAGCTTCTATATATATATATATATGTATGCTTCGGATCCCCATTATACAATATGCATTTCCGGGTCATTCATTAGGTCGCATCATTGACCAATATTATCAATATATATAAATATATACATGAATATTTAAGACATATATGTAATTAAATATACAATTAAATGATATGATTATATATTATTATGAGAATTTATTCCTTATGAAACGAGCTTTAAAAATAAAGAGCCTGGGGTCAAAGAGGAACATGGACTGGACCACAAGCCTTCATTAGAAAAAAGGAAAATATATAAGAAAGAAAACTATTAATATCGGTACCCACCTTGTTGGGAAATTCTAAGAAACGATCGCTGACCCGCTGCTCCTAAAACCTTCTCCATGTGCCTGGTTTTGTTAGGGAATGGGGTCTACATGCATATAAATATCTTTTGAAAAATTTGTGATGATTTGGTAAATTTAAAGAATTCTATGGATTTTATTTTTTTTTCTTCAAAAAGAAAAATAAAAATGAAATTTTAGCTAGTCACTGTTAGAGCACTTCAGCCTCTTTTATATTGAAGGCTCCCTCAAACCACTTTCCCCTACAAGACACACACACACACATCAGGAGAGAGAGAGAGAGAGAGAGAGAGAGAGAGGGGGTTGAAGGAAGTTTGTGGGTTTTCTACTGCAAGTACTAGAGGAGGCATCCAAAGGGATCGCATTGATCCCAAGCTTGCGGTAATGATCTCGCAGAATTTTGGATCATGCTATCCCTTTGGATTCCTCCTTTGGTAGCTTCTAATTAACTTGTTGATGGCACTGTGCTGCACAGCCTCTTGTCATGCATGAGTAGTAGACCTATCTATCCGGCCAGTAGTACCCTCGCAAAACTCCATGGAGAAAAGCTCACCATGTATTCAACTTCAAGACAAATATTATTAGATGCAAACCTCTCCGGCCGAATCAAGTAAGTCACCGATAACTCTACAGCCCACTTGCTCACATTAGCCTTTTGTCTATCTTTCTCAGTACTAATCACCAAGAGCTCACCTTTGCAATCAATTCCACAATTTTTACTATGAGAAACTTTGTTTTCTAGATCTTTATTTACTTTTGCCACTTTATTCTTAAAAATCTCCAATAATCTTGTTGCATCTAATGCTAAATATCCTTTCTTCTTTTCAACAAAGCATCATTCATTATTTATTTCCTTATGATAAAAGTCGTCATTCAAAACCCAAAATCTATTATATATGGAGATCGATAATGGATTATTGGATCTGGTTTTAGAGGAATATGGCAGCCCTAAAAACGGAGATCCGCTCCGAGAACGTTCCCAACTCCAAGAGGCCACCTCTTGTCTCTTATTATTGTTGTTTACGGTTGTCACAAACGCAAAATCTACATATTTAAGTACAGGTATGGGTGTGAAATGTAATCTTTCTCTCATTCTCTCAAGTAAATTATTAAAAAACGAAGAAATATTGATGGTTTTCAATTAAATAACATGGAAGAAAAACCATATGAGTTTGGTAAAAAAAAAAAAAAAAGAACTGTAACCTCTCCTCTCTAACTCTGTCGAAGCTTAGAGATCTTTCGCATGCAGTTGATTAATTCCATAGATCAGTACACAGTTTACGAGTTTAGTGAAACAATATGCACTTGTGTAAGGGACAATAACTTTGGTAGTTGAACTAAGAGATCTCCAGGGAATATATATGTTAGTACTGCAGCATTAGCTTTGGTAATTAAACTGTGTTGGCTGGGGATCTTCCTATGCAGTAACAGCACACATGATATATATTCAGACATATTTGTTGATGGGAAAAGAATATACTAATGCTCAATTTATGTAATTAAGTCAGTGGTTTTATTTTTATATTTATTATTGTGGGGTTGGGGATCATAAAAATTTGCACATATTCTCTCTGCACTTTGGTTTTCACAACCTGAAAGATGCTTCTTCTGTTCACAATATAATGACCTACAGGTAACCAAGTGGAAGCTAGCTATTAGCAACCATATATTGCAAATAAAACAGTACTGCCGGTTAATAAAGACTTCAATTTCTAGATATCTAACTGACAATCAACTTCATTGTTTGAAACTTTTTTATCATTACATATAGGCTTCAACCTTTTAGGATAGTAACTTTTTTTCCAGGAAATGATTTAAGCATAACAATTGATTGACTACCCAACATTAATTTTATAGTTCCCGTCCAGAAGGGTGACATTATTTTCTGGTTGACCAAACAGTTTCCGGAGTCAGATCGAGGGACTTGGATGAAAGTTATAGAACAGGCCAGCATTGCCACACCTGCGGGGCGAGGGGGGGGCCCTGAGTCAGGAAGAGCCCCAAATAACATGCTTTTAGGGACTTTAATTAGAATCCAAGGCGGTGAAAGATATCTAAGGACTTCTTTTTTTCTACTTTGGGCCTGCCATTGAGTGTCCCGAAGGCAAAGGAATCGTTTACATGTGATGAGACCCTTGAAAAAAAAAAAAAGTCCTTTAAAACTAGCTCTAATTTTGAAATAAAGGTTCTTTTAGTTATCTCTCTTGGCACATGAATGAAACCCAATCTAAAAACTCTCGCGCCCATATGATGATATCTTCTTTTTCACATGGCACCAACCTTCTACAGTATTGTCCTTTCGCTTTCTGCTTATTCTAGGGATATATATCATCGATTTATACCTCTAATTTGATGAATAATAAATCGGTACGTACCTTCAAATTCAATGAAACGTACAACATATAGATATACAAGATTACATGAGGGCATGGAATGGGCCTCCTCACACTTTTTTTTTTTAATGATTAAAATCTAATTCTCTGATTGAGCATATATCAAAATCATCTTATAAAGTTATAGAGAAAATATTTTTATCTCATCCCATTATTATAATTTTTTTAAATATTTAGATAAAATATAATAAATAATTTAAAATTTTAAAATAATAATAATATTAAAAATCAATCTAATTTTTAATTTTTATTTAAAATTCTATCATCTTATTTTACAGTACAAATTGCAGCTAAGTGTATCGTACGATCGACTATAACCAAATACCCCCCTACTTTCGTGCTTTAAATTAAGACGGGCTAGCTAGGTAGCTATTCCCGGATTAGAGTATGAAAAATCTGAATTCCGTCTCGTAGGGACATGATTGAAGCTAGATAAGACCGCAAAGGCAAAACTTAATTATTGTAGTTCATATATATTTTGCGGCAATCTAGTTTCAATGATGCTGCGAAGAAGAAGAGTCTCAACGAGACTGGGAAAATAATTATTTATTAGAATTTTCTAGAAATATAAAATATGTAGCATTCCAACCGTACAATGATTGCAGGGATCATCTATAAAAATATCACGTCAAACAAATTATACAGGTCGTCCAATATGAACAAAAAGTCAAAAATTATGTACACAAAAAACTGTAATCAATATTTCGGGGCAGAACTTGTCAAATATATATTAATTCAGAAAGCAAATAAAGAAATTTCTCGACATGCTTTAATTACATTGAAAATTAGGCAAAACATCATGATCAATTGTTCAAGTGGATCGATCGAGTACTTCAATTCTTCAACAAAATTACATGGACATGAAATTCTACAAGGAGATCATGGGGTCGATCCTAAGCTCAGAGTGAAGAATTGTTGGACACTAGCTACAACGTACAAGAAATGTCAAATATGTCGTCCAAATGTCTCCCCCTTCAACTACAGAGGTTTTCAGAAGGACACAAGCTGCCAAAATAAAGACCGTAGATATTATCTTTTTCATGTACATGAAAGGAATCAAAGGATTGCATGCCCCTTACTTGGGAACACAAAACCACTGACCCCAATTCAACTCCGGCCTCCTCCCTTCGATCTCTTCCATTATATCCACTTCTAGGTGTGTCTAAAATTGCATTCTTTTGCTGTAACTCACTTTGCAGCCATTTATGGGGGAGGGGGATCTCAAGGATGTTTAGTATATATATATTTTTTTTCTTTTAATGGGGCGGCCCATGATCTAGATGATTTGATTGAGACGTACAAAAGATAAAGACATGTCATGCTACGTTTAAGTTCATCACACAGATAGATCTGCTCGGTATAATCACCTTACGATCCTATGAACACCTGACGACTGAGAGCTCTTTAGTCTTCTTCAAAAAATCTCCACAACTTCTTACTATTTATACAACCTCCACACACTACACTTTTTTTAATTTTTATTATTTTTTTTTTATCAAATATTTATTATATGAATAATGAATAGAAAATTTGAAATAGTTTAAAAAGAATAAACTTAAAAATAATATTTAAAAATTTTAAAAAGTATGGAGTGTGGAAGAAGTTGTGTAGCAAAACTCTCTTATGTTGGCATATGCAACTTTTGTGTTGTTTTCCTCTTCTCGTCCTTAAGCAATGTTCATCAGTTTCTTTTGGGGTGGAGGCTCCATTTTCAAATTTCTCATCAACGACCCGAAAGAAGCTGAAAGGTTTCCCTTAATTCCAGCCACCGCCGCTCTTTGTTTTTTTTCTTTTTAACATGTCTTGTATTTTTTCTTTGTTAATGGATAATTGGATATGCTCTTTTAAAACTTATCATCTTTTGTCACCGTTAGCTATTAGTGTAACATATTTTAAGTGATTGTTTTTATAATTACTTAAGTATCAATCACTTGATTCACTTATAATGTGCGCCGTGTGGCATTTTTTTAAATTAACAAATTTGAAATAAATAACAGCATTAAATCCTAAAAATTAACTCATGATGCCCAATGGACCAATATATTCTTGAGAAGAGTAATATTACTTGTTATCTATCATTTTATCAGCATCTCATTATTCTGTGATGTACATTAAATAATTGGAAACTATTTATTATATTTCATTTGTAAAACTATCATTTAATGTCATATTATAATCTTCAATTATTTAATGTCACATCAAATGATGAAGAAAAAAAAAGTGATAAATAGATTTTTTCGAAAATTTCTTATTGGATTTTCATCATTTAAAGGCATAACATGAGGAGTGCGAAGCATAGTGAATTGTCGTACCACGATAGCAATGCGATTTTCAACTAGGTACAGGCTGGGCCAGCCAAAATGTTGGGAAGTTGGTGTAACAAGGGTCCCAAAGTTCTTATTGTGCATTGTTTTGTCAAAGGAAAGAGACGTACGGTCTTCAAGTTTTTTTCCGAAGGTGGAACACAATCCACATAGGGTACTCTGCACCATTAGAGTGTATTTTGACCAACTTAGCTACCAAATCTACCTTCTTTAAGGGAAATGATGAGGATTACGTGGGAGCAACTGGTCACGCCCACGGTCAGAGACTCAGTGTTAATACAGCCCCACCTACCATGATTATGTCTGTAAGATCACCCGAGATTCAGATGAGTTTCGTAGTTTCTAGAAATTCAAAACTTTTCCATATATTTATGTGATCCCAATGTTCTGGTTTAATCATATTTTCTTTGGTGCTGAATTAGTTTTTGTTTTATTTTAATTGCAAACTATATTATATGCAGGTTTGTGATGGGTTAACTGTTAGAATAATTTCAAATATGGGCTTATATTGATTGCATGTTTTATAAAAACGGGTTAGATATAAATAGCTCACAATAGTGCTTTGGTTAAATCCATTAAGTTAAGTGATCATTTTGCAGTTTATTGCACCTTAGTAAAAATAGGATTATATCCTATTTAAAATATGGTTAATTGTATATAGGCTTAGAAGTTCAAGGGTTTTATTCTGGATTTTTTCTAGACCCATTGAGATTTGAAGTTTTTAATGGGAGGACTCCACATAAGACTTCTATATATATGGCTAGGTCCCCTCTCCTCTCCGTGTGTGTCTATTGGCTTGCCCCATTGATAGCTAATACTTTTGTGAGGGAAAGGAGGGGAAGATTGGCCACTAATATTATTTATAAAGTTTCAATATTGCTTTCTAGATGGCTTCTGCAGTATAATTTCTATATTTATAATCAATTTTTTTTGTTTATTAAGATTCTTCTCTCTAGAATGTGTTTCTAGATTTTTACACGTGGTATCAGAGCCAGCTTATGCTAGGATTAGAATCTTTTGCATATTTTTTTTTTTTTTTATCAAGTATTATCAAAACTGATTTGAGAAGTTATCGTTTCGGATCAGTATTTTACGAAAGCAAAATCCTATAGACTGTTCGGTCGGTCAAAGAAATTCTTTCAGTATTACTTTGCTTCTCCGTGTGTTTTCATGCTGATATAGCACTCCTGCAATCCTACTTATTATTTACTTACTGCTACTTTGTCTTCTTTTCTTCCTACTCCTGTCGCTGTTTTTTTTTTTTTTTAAATCATGATTTTGCTACAAGCCATTTATTTGGGTATATTGTTATTATTATTCTTCAAAACAACTATGGTTTATACCGATTGCTTTTGATTTATAAATCCATTTGAAAGTTGATACCCGTTGTTTTTTCTTTAAAAACACCATATATGTGTTTTTCGAGTATTCAATATTGTTTTCCCTAAATTAATTTGACTTTTTAACTCAAGAAATGCAAGAAATTGAGAAAAACCCGTTTGAAAACCCACTAACCCGGCTGGAGGTTGAAGATGAATTCACCTCCAGCCAGAACGTCGCCCACTCGCACCAGGGGTGCGTGCGACGCGTATAGCTACAGTAACAATGATTTTCACTATTTTCTTTTTCCAGTATTTATTTACTCGCCCTATTAAATTTTGCTATATATTTTGAAAAAAATTTGTACCATCATAAGACACTGTTTTATCATTTTGAGCATTATTTACACGTTTTTCAAGGGGCTACAGTGTACTGAAAATTGTGATAAATTTTTTAGTGAATATTCAATAACTTATAAGATCTATGCATATGTGTACTCTCTCTAAGCACCTATATGGATGCATGTTAATTTTGTAACTTGTTATAAGCATTCTTTTATAATTATATGCTTTTCAAGTTTATATTTAATTTTAGACATATCTATTGTCTTATATGCTTGATTTGTTTATATTGTTTTTGTCTATCAATCACATTTGAATTCTGACTTTGAATATATCAAGTTGATGATTATGATTATCATTTTGTGATTGAATTTTCATAGACAAGTTAACTATCCTTATTTTCCCATTAAGAGAAATCTTTGAAATTTTTTGTGGGTGGTAGCTGCCAAAGTGACACACTCATTGATATGTATTAAAAAAAAAGATATCTTTGTTTTTTAATTTATTGCACATAATATCTTGCCCAAAGGTGTTATTGTGTATGATATTTTAGAAAATGATGGTGAGAAGTAGTTAATAAGATTACATTAGTCTAGAAATTTCCTTCTGCCTAAAGGTGATAGTATTTCAAAACTGATATAATTTTCTTAATTTACTTCATGATATGTTTTAAGAGAACCTTATAGCATGTTGTTTAGTCAGCCCAAAGGTGACTAAACAATGATGCACCGAGGCTCTTAGTGATATGTTTTAAGAGTACCTTATAGCATGTTGTTTAGTCAGCCCAAATGTGACTTTACAATGATACACCAAGGCTCTTATCGTAATAAAGCTCATATGGTTCCGAGCTTAATTCTAAACTATCTAATTAATAGCCCATATTAATTAGATAGATTTGTCATCATCCATTGACTGCATGCATTATGTTTGGATGATACTTAAATAACATATATTATTTTATGTTTCCACAGTTTTGAGTGCCTCCTCTATTTCAAGTCAATTATCTGCTATTGAAACTTTGACTGAAAATAATTATGTGAGATGGAAACGAGACGTAGAAATAGCACTTAAACTTTTAGGTTTGGACTTTGCCTTGGAGGAGCAGCCTTCAAAACCTATTGATAAAAGCACTATTGAATATGTGGTTGAGTATCAAAAGTGGGAAAGAGCTAACAGACTTTTAAAGATCATCAAACGTTCTATATCTGATTCCATTATGGGAGCTATTCTGGACAATGACAATGCTACGAATTTTTTGAATGCCATAGGACAAATGTTTGATGAATCTGATAAAGCTAAAACTGGAGACCTAATGGATAGACTGATGAGTATGAAATATGATGGTTTAAGTAGAGTTAGGGAGTATATTATGAAAATGATTCATATATCCTCTAAGCTGGAAGCCCATAAAATTTTCATTGCAGAGTCTTTTTTGGTTTATCATGTTCTCAATAGCCTTCCAAGCGAGTTTAATCAATTAAAGGTTGCTTATAATGCTCAACGAGATAAAGGGGATATAAATGATTTAATTGTAGTATGTGCCCAAGAGGAGTATAGGATGCGTCGTGAGACTGTTGAAACTGTGTAATTGGCTTTTCAGCCACAACAAAACAAGAGATCTTCTCATCATCATAAGTCTAAGTTCCAAAAAGACAATAAATCACACCGAAATCCGCATAATAAAAGGCTTGGAGGTCAGACTTCTGGTGGTCGTGGTCCTAAAGAAATTATTATGAAAAATGATCAGTGTAAGTTTTGTAAAAGGAATGGTCATTGGCAAAAGGATTGTTTTAAGTTTAAGGTTTGGTTAGAGAAGAGGAAGAAAAAGAACTCGGCAACTATCTCCTTAGCCTTAGTTTGTTTTAAGTCTTCTTTGGTAGATGTACCTTTAAATTCTTGGTGGATTGACTCAAGTGCAAGTATTTATATTGCGAATTCCTTGCAGGGATTCTTAAGCAAATGGAGGCCAAGTGAAAATGAAGTGAACTTGTGTGTTGGGAATGGAGTTCATGTGAAGATCGAGTTTATAGGAGTAGTAAAGTTACTTTTGGATTCTGGTTTCTCTTTTGTTTTGGAGAACACAGTTTTTGTATTGACAATGAGACGGAATTTGATTTCTATATCAAAACTTGATAGTTCTAATTTTTCTTTTAAATTTGATAATGGAAAAGTTGAATTGTTTTATGATTCTCGTTTTGTTGGAAATGGTCTCTTATGTAATGGATTATATAAAATGTCTTTGACTTCTTTTGGTGAAGTCTCTTGTGTTACCAATATAGCAAAGAAAAAGCCTTTAATCCGTGAATCATCT
This sequence comes from Cyclocarya paliurus, assembly GCA_029856935.1. Taxonomy (NCBI): domain Eukaryota; kingdom Viridiplantae; phylum Streptophyta; class Magnoliopsida; order Fagales; family Juglandaceae; genus Cyclocarya; species Cyclocarya paliurus. The sequence goes on along the minus strand of JARVXP010000207.1, from coordinate 1,527,693 downwards.
TCTATGTTGTGGCACAAGAGATTATGGCACATTCAAAGGAAAGAATGAAGAGATTGATAAAAGCTGAGATACTTCCCTCTTTAGATTTTTCATATTTTAACACCTGTGTGAACTGTATAAAAGGAAAGTCGACTAAATCCACAGAGAAGGGTTCTGCTAAGAGCGACGATATTTTGGACTTAATACATACTGATATCAATGGACCTTTATCTTCCACCATATGTGAAAATAAGTACTTCATAACTTTTATTAATGATTTCTCGCGCTATGGATATGTTTACCTGATTAATGATAAATCACTTGCTCTTGAGAAATTTAAGGTATTCAAAATGGAAGTAGAGAATTAATGTGGAAAAAGTATTAAAGTTGTAAGATCTGACCGTGGTAGTGAGTATTATGGGAAGTACGATGAATCTGGTCAAAACATTGGTATTTTGCAAAATTTTTACAAGAGTGTGGAATAGTGCATCAATACACTATGCCTGGGACACCCGAGCAGAATGGTGTTTCTGAAAGACGAAATCGGACTCTAAAGGATATGGTTAGGAGTTTGATAAGCAGAACAAATTTGTCAGAATATTTATGGGGAGAAGTTTTGAAAACTGCCATGTACATTTTAAACAGGGTTCCCAGTAAAGTTGTTTCAAAAAATCCTTTTGAATTATGGACAGGCCGTAAGCCAAGTTTGGCTCATTTCAGAGTTTGGGGTTGTCCAGCTAAGGTCAGGATTTATAATTCTATTGAAAAGAAATTAGACCCAAAATCTACTCCTGGTTATTTTATTGGATACCCTGATAGATCAAAAGGATATAAGTTCTATTGTCCTAATCATGGTACTAGAATTGTAGAGTCCAGTACTACTAAATTTTTAGAGAATGATGTTAGTGACAGTGGGAGTTCTGTATTGAAGGAATTTTTTGTTGAACTTGATCCAGTTGTTGTTCCAGTTCCTGTTATACAGGAAAGAGTTATTTCTTAGCCAATTGAAATTGTTAATGAAGAACTTGGGCAACAAGAAGAACTTCCAACAGTGATTGAGTCAATTTTCAAGCCACAAGTGAGAATATCACAAAGGGAAAGAAAGTCAGCATTGCCTAATGATTACATTGTTTATTTGCTAGAGAGTGATTTTAATATTGGGCATATGGTTGATCCTATTACTTTTAAGCAAGCATTGACATGTCTTGAGTCAGATAAATGATTAAGTGTTATGAAAGATGAAATGAATTCTATGGAAAAGAATAGAGTCTAGGAACTTATTGAACTTCCTCCGGATGCTAAGGCTATTGACAACAAGTGGATTTTCAAAAGTAAATTAGACTCAAAAGGAAATGTTGAACGAAAGAATGCAAGATTAGCTGCAAAAAGGTTTACTCAATGAGAGGGCATTGACTATAATGAAACATTTTCACCAGTTTCATCAAAAAATTCTTTTAGAATTATCATGGCACTTGTGGCATATTATGATTTGGAGCTTCATCAGATGGATGTAAAGAATGCATTTTTGAATGGAGATCTTTATGAAGAAGTTTACATGAGACAACCTGAAGGTTTTATTGAGAAGGGAAAAGAAAACTTGGTATGTAAGTTAAATAAATCATTATATGGCCTAAAGCAAGCATCTCGACAGTGGTATTTGAAGTTTGATGAAATTGTAACTTCTCTCAGTTTTGTCGAAAACAAAGTTGACCAGTGCATATATCGCAAGAACAGTGGGAGAAATTTATTTTTCTCATTCTATATGTTGATGATATTTTGCTTGCTAGCAGTGACTTGGGATTACTTCATGAAACAAAGAAAATGTTATCTGCTAATTTTGATATGAAAGATCTTGAGGAAACTTCTTTTGTGCTTGGCATTGAAATATGTCGTGATAGAGCTCGTGGTTTGTTGGGAGTTTGTTAGAAAGCTTATATATGGCGTGTACTATAGAGGTTTGAAATACAAAATTGTGCACCCAGTGATGTACCATCATAAAAGGAGATAAGTTTAATAAAACTCAATGTCCTAGAAATAAGCTCGAAAGGGAATCTATGAAAAATATTCCATATACCAGTGTTGTAGGGAGTTTGATGTATGCTCAAGTTTGCATTAGACCAGATATTGCCTATGCAGTCAGTGTTCTCAATAGGTTTCAGTCGAATCCAGGGCAAGAACATTGGAAAGTAGCTAAGAAAGTTATGAGATATTTAAAGAAGACTGAAGGTTATATGCTTACTTTTCAGCGTTCAAATCACCTTGAGGTGGTAGACTACTCAGATTCTGATTTTGCTAGATATCAAGATGATTTGAAATCAACCTCAGGTTATGTTTTTATGTTAGCTAGGGGTGCTATTTCTTGGAAAAGTGTTAAGCAAACTCTGGTAGCGTCTTCTACTATGCAAGCTGAATTTGTCGCATGTTAAGGAGCTATTATCCAAGCAGTTTGGTTAAGAAATTTTATTTCTAGACTGAAAGTTGTTGATTCCATCTCGAGATCAATTACTATTTATTGTGATAATAGTGCAGTAGTGATCTTTTCAAAGAAGAATAAGAGTTACAGTGGGTCCAAACACATTGACATCAAGTATTTGGTGGTCAGAGATAGAGTCAAGGAAGGACAGACAAATATAGAGCATATAGATACAAAGGTGATGATTGCAGATCCTTTGACTAAGGGACTTGCTCCTAAAGTTTTTAAAACACATATTACTAATATGGGTATTGTGGAAAATTTTGATGTTTTTGGTTAGTGGGAGTTACTTATGTAAAAAGAACTATGTTTTAGCTTGATCCCTTTACGAGGTACGTAGGCAACCCATATGTTATTTGGGTACAACTACTTTTAATAATAATATATATCTCCCCTATCCATAAACTATATTTTGAGCATGCATATGGCTTATGTCTTTTGTTATGATATTATTAAGATCTCGAGATACTATGGATAAAGACATAAGATGAGTCTTTTTTAGAAACATGTGGCTTTATTTTGAAGCATTATGAGGACTGATATGAATTAGCACAGCTTTTGATCACATTGGTGCTAAGTTCATACTACATACTACCACATTTGGTCAGTGGATGGGGATCCATGTTGATGAGGATATTAGCATTTGTAGTTGTGGAGTGGTCTTACATCGTTTAAGTGGTGTAACAATTTCCATGTTCGATGTTGATATTCTTGTTGGACCGGATCGTGTTTCCTAAGGTGCTATCATTTGAGCTATTTTTATGTGGCCATCTATGTAGTCTAGCCCAAGAGTCATTTTCAAAACGAGTTTTTATTTTATAGCAATCAATATTCGCCCAAGTGGGAGAATGTTAGAATAATTTCAAATATGGGCTTATATTGATTGCATGTTTTATAAAAACGGGTTAGATATAAATAGCTCACAATAGTGCTTTGGTTAAACCCATTAAGTTAAGTGATCATTTTGGGGTTTATTGCACCTTAGTAAAATAGGATTATAGCCTATTTAAAATGTGGTTAATTGTATGTAGGCCTAGAAGTTCAAGGGTCTTATTTTGGATTTTTTCTAGACCCATTGGGATTTGGAGTTTTTAATGGGAGGAGTCCACATAAAACTTCTATATATATGGCTAGGTCTCATCTTCTCTCCGTGTGTGTCTATTAGCTTGCTTCATTGATAGCTAATATTTTTGTAAGGAGAATGAGGGGAACAATGGTGAACCTACACATGGCCCCCCTAAAATTTTTTCAAAATTTTAAATAGCCCCTAAGTTTTATTTATAATTACATGTATATAGAAATTGGCTCCCCCAAAAAAATTTATTCCCATATGCTTTCTAAAATTTTGTAAAATTTCAATATACATAGAAATATTTCTCTCTAACTCTTTTTCTATAACCCCTAGATTTTGTATAATTTTTATATATTATCTATTTTCAAATATGTGACCACACTAAAATTAAATTAAAACTAGGATTAGGAGAAATAATAAACTATAAACATTGACCCCCAAAGTTTTTTATTATACAATATATATTAAGTTTATTAATATGGAATCCAAAGTAAAAATATCAGAAAAATCATTTAAGATTGATGATTTATATGAAAAATAGAAGAGATGATTCATCCTCTAAACTTCATTGAGCAAGGAAAAGTTTATTTAAGATCTCAGTTGCAGTTGTAGTATTTTATGCTTAATGTGACACTAAAATAGATAAATTTTACATGAAATTTGATAAATTAGCTTAGATATTAGAATGAAATATGACATTCTAAAAAATCACTTGATAGTTTATACGAAGAAAATAATTTTTAAATATTTCATATTTATAAAAAATAATAATAGATAAATATTATTCTATGAAATAATATTATCGTGAAAAATCTGAAACAGACATTAAATTGTGTTTTAAAAATTTTATTTCTACGTTATTTGGCAAATTATCAATATTTAATTTTATATATGCTTTATGATTTTGTAATATTTTTTTATTTTACATAAACATATCATGCGATAAAAAAGTTGGTCCCCCTAAAAAAAATTGCTGGTTCCTCCATTGGAGGGGAAGATCTAGCCACTAATTTTATTCGTGAAGTTTCAATATTGCTTTCAAGATGGCTTCCGCACGTATGATTTCTATATTTATAATCAGTTTTTTTTGTTTATTAAGATTCTTCTCTCTAGCATGTGTTTCTAGATTTTTACATTAACTACTTATATACAGGGCCGGCTCACCCATAAGGCAAATTAGGCGGTTGCCTAAGGCCCCCAGTAGAAGAAGGCCTAAAAAAATATTAAAAAAATAATTAAGTAAATTTATTGTTTTAAAAAAATTAAATTATCTATACTAAACAGAAATTAAAAACTCATGTCTAAAATAAATAACCCAAAGGTTAAAAAAATAATACTAACAATTATAAAAAGAAAATATAAATTTCTATTTAATTACAGACTCTGCAACTTCTCTTTGGAAAGCTACAACTTACAATAATGACTGTAATTTAATAGTTTCAATCTACTTTTACAAAATCTAAAAAATTCCAACGGAACATCTCAAAAACACTGCTTTTATACCTGAAATCAACAAATATTATTTCAGTCTCCATTCTCTAATCTCTCTCTTGCATTCATCTTGCTCGTATGCACTGGCAGCCTCTTTATTTTCTCCAATCGCATCATCAAACGTTAAACATCTCTGCTGTGTAGCTTGTGTTTTGGCGACGAAGGTAAGGGAAGGCTAAAGTTGACTCGTTTGATTACTCTAAAACTTGAGCTGCCGTTTGTATATAAACTATAAAGTGAAGTTTTTGTTTTATATGTATACGGTGAACTCATAACTTTGAAAGTTTGTGGCAATGAAAGAGTCACGTGCTTGGTTAATTATTTTCTTTCTTCTTCAAGACTTTTCCAGAACATTCAGATTTCATTTCCTTAGTTAATTTTTTTTCTTGACTTAATCGATGCTTTATGCTTATCATGCTTTCAAGAATGATAATTTACATGGCCCATGGCCCACGACACCTGTTGATGTTAACATTAATTTATTTTAATTTTACACTTGTTTCAAAAATTTTATTCTCTCTTTTAATTTTTTTAGTTTATAATTTATTTCTTGATTTTAGATATTAACAATAAGATATTTTATTTTATTGTGCAGATTAACAATTTTATATAAAAGTGGATCTCGTTTGCTAAATCAGGTTCTATTGTTTTATATTAATATTTATTTTATTCTAGAATATTCATAACTATATTAAGATTTTATATAGTAGATATTGTTCTTTTCTACTAGAAAATATGTCTAATAGAAAATATGCATCTGGATATGAGAAACTTTAAAAAAAGAGAAGAATAGAAAAATTGATTGAATTCCAAAAATGATCTTTAAATAAATTTGTTACTACCAATAAACAAAATATAGTAGAAAATTTAAGTGAAACATTTGTAGATGATCAAGAAACACACCAAATAGGACCACAAGATAACAAAATAAATCTAGAAATACAACAAAAGGGATATGGAGATAATGAAACAACACAACAAACCCAACAAAAGGGATCTGATGATAGTGCTCAAGCATGTACTGCTACAATTATTACTGAAGAATTTGAGAAAAGTACAGAAGAAAATAAAAATACTGAAAACATATCTGATTCTATTCCTTCAAATATTTATGACCCAGCTCAATGGAAATATGTTGATACAAAATTAAGAGATTTATTAGTAGAAAAGGGTCCAATTAGATATAGTGATATAAACTTTCCTAAGGATGAGAACTCTAGACATTTTTCCACTACTTATTATATACGAAACTTATCAAATGGGGAGAAACATGATAAAAAATGGCTAGTGTATTCAAAAGACTTGAATAGAGTATTTTGCTTTTGTTGCAAATTGTTTAATTCAAAACTTAGTATAAGCCAACTAGCTAATGAAGGAACTAATGACTGAAAAAATCTTAGTGCTAAGCTTAAAAGCCATGAAACAACCAATGAGCATATTATTAACATTACTGCTTGACTTGATTTAGAAATGAGATTATTAAAAAATAAAACAATTGACAAAAAAGTCCAAGAACAAATTAACAAAGAAAAAGATAATTGAAAAAAAGTGTTATTGAGAATTGTTGCTGTAGTAAAAACCCTCGGTAAAAATAATTTACCATTTCGAGGACAAAATGAAAAGATCTACCAAGAAAATAATGGAAATTTTTTAAGTCTAATTGAAATGATTTCTGAGTTTGATCCAGTAATGCAAGAATATATTCGACGTATTCAAGATGGTGAAATTCATAATCATTACCTTGGGCATAACATACAAAATGAATTAATACACTTACTAGCAACTGAAATTAAAAATCATATTATTAAAAAAATAAAGGGAGCAAAATATTTTTCGATTATACTTGATTGTAACCCAGATGCAAGTCATCAAGAACAAATGTCTCTCATACTAAGATGTGTTAATATTTCAACAAACCCAATAAAAATAGATGAATATTTTTTAGAATTTATTAAAGTAGATGATACAAGTGGAAAAGGTATTCTCAATGAATTATTAGATGCAATAAAAAATCTTGAACTTGATATTAATAATGTTAGAGGACAATGTTATGATAATGGGTCTAATATGAAAGGAAAAGAGCAAAAGGTGCAAAGAAGATTGCTTGATATAAACCCCAAAGCATTTTACACGCCATGTGGTTGTCATAATCTTAATCTTGTTATATGTGACATGGTTAATTCTTGTCCTAAAGCTATATCATTTTTTGGAATAGTCCAACGTATTTATTCTTTGTTTTCTTCATCAACAAAGCGATGGAAAATTTTACAAGATAATGTGCCAATTCTAACTCTTAAGCCACTCTCACAAACACGCTGGGAAAGTCGAATTGAAAGTATCAAAGCAATAAAATTTCAAACTCCACAAATAAGAGAAACTTTATTGCAACTAGCAAAAATAACTAAAGATCCTAAAACAAAAAGTGAAGCTAATTGTTTAGTAGCATATGAAATTGAGAACTTTGAATTCATTTTAGGCATGACTATATGGTATGATATATTATTTGCGGTCAATACTGTAAGTGAAAGTCTACAATCCAAAGATATGCATATAAATGTTGTTATTGATCAGTTAAAAGGTCTTATTTCTTTTTTTCAAGATTATAGAGAAAATGGATTTAAATCTGCTATGATTTCATCAAAAGAGATTGCAACTAGTATGGAAATAGAACCTGTATTTAGAATTCATAGAAAAAAACAGTTTGATGAAAATGTCAATGAAGAGACAACACAATCTGCTGAAGAATCTTTTAGAATTAATTATTTTTTATTTATAGTAGATCAAGCAATTTCTTCAATTCGAAATAGGTTTGAACAATTTCAAATATATGAAAATATTTTTGGTTTTCTATTTAATATCAAGAAATTGAAATCACTTGACGATGGTAGTTTGGAAAAAAATTGTCTTAGTCTTGAAAACTTTTTGAAATATGATATTGATGGTTTAGATTTATTTTCTGAACTAAAAGTTTTAAAAGAAATTTTACCAGTAGTAGAAAGCTCTCCTATTGATATATTAAATTATATAAAAAGACTTGATTCTTTTCTAAATGCATGTATCGCTTATAGAATTTTATTGACAATACCTATTACTGTTGCTTCTGCAGAAAGAAGTTTTTCAAAATTAAAATTGATAAAATCTTATCTAAGATCAACAATGTTACAGGAAAGATTAAATGGACTAGCCATACTATCAATTAAGAAGAAGATATTAGAAAAACTTGAATATAAAAATTTAATTAGTAATTTTGCATCTCAAAAAGCAAGAAAAATAATTTTTAAATAAAAATATATTTAGATATAACTTAGTTAATTTGATATAAAAAAAGGCCCCATTTTAACTTCTCGCCTTAAGCCTCAAAATCTATTGAGCCGGCCCTGCTTATATACATACGTACCTTAATTAATATATCTAGCAACATTGTACAAATGTAACGATGATCTATGACGACACACAAGACAGGGATCCAACATGTACATGAAAGTGGCATGCAGTTGAACCCATGATACGCGATGGAACAGTGATGTTTATTTGACGTATCATCGGCGTGGGTTGGTTTGTGATGCTAAGTTGAGGTCACTGTGCTACGTACGTTTCGCTACTAGTACAGTAGTAGCATATATGCAAAGTTCTGTTGCGGTGGCATCGGTCTCGGAAATGGGACGGACTACTACTGCAATTATATTATGCCGGGTGGGTTAATATCTTCGAGGTACTGCTATACACCTACGAAACTATCGAGGATAGAAACCAAGATATACAGTTGATGAAAAGATTCGAGCTGGCTGCAGTAGCATCAAGCAGTGGGTTGGCAATGATGATGGCATTAAGGTGGCAACGCAAGTGTACTGGGGATTAGACGTGGCGTGCGAAAGTTTCACGAAGCTGTTGAGGTTAGTCATTAGTGGGTGAAAATGGAGGGTGGAACTAGAAAGTTTACTTTTGCATGCCTTTTTCTTAGCCGACCCTTTTGATCGGGCCAAGTTTTTATTGGTTTAATTAGATGGGTACTGATAATCGGTTTGATTACTGTACAAATCCGCTCTAGAAACTGAACCTTTTTTCGTCTTTTTTGTGATCTTCAAATCATGGTAAGGGTATAATTTTCGAATAAAAATAATATTTGAATCTCAAAAGATACCAATGAATAGCAAAGATTATGAGAAGGCTATGGACAAAATGGCCAGAGGTGGAGTTAAGGAAACTGAAGCGTCAAAAGAGAAATAAAAAGGTAGGCCACTAGAATTGCTCGACATATAGGACAGCCATGGATGTTTTCTGAAAGGTCATGACCTGCTGTAAGCAAACAATATATTTGCTATAAACAAAAATGGAAAAAAAAAAAATCAAATCCCGCCTTTTATACAGGAGACGTTTATAACCCACCAAAACATGATCAGATAATGTCATTGGAATCAAAATCTCGTCTCCAAGGTCTTTGCGATCCAAGAGCTAGCATTGAAAAATCGAGACATAGTTCCAATAGTCTGTTGTTGGAAATGATTTTTCAACCTGTAAAACGAGGACCCAGATGCCTTGTATGCACACTTTGCTTGCGGCAGATATCAGACACAAGGTCTTGTCTACTCGGCAACCACTTTCGTATCGAGCTTAGACATAAAACATATCCTCCATGCCCGTTAGATTGCATGAGATGAGATATCATGTTCAGTGTCGCGGTCGAGTTTTCACCTAGCTAGTGATGGCATTAACTTACTTTGTATAAATTGACTTAGCAGGAACTGATGGAAGGAGATTCGAGTACGATGATGTTGAACTGTCAAATTGTATGTTGATGGCGCTGAACTATCTTTAGATGACATATCAGCGCAAGTAAAATAAGAAACAATAATTTTTCCTTGATTCGGAGAAGTTTTAAGCGCGTATCAGCATTTTGATCATAATTTTAGCTACGGGTATCAGATTCATGCATATGACCCCAATTCGGAAAACTCTTTTCAGTGCACACACCGTGGTCACTGAACTACGTTCAATGTGCATATTTTTTAGTCCAAAATTAGCTGTTTTCCCCCATCAAATTCCCAATTTCAGATATTTTTTTACCTTTTATGGTAATATTTCATCTCTTAATTAGGAAGTGATTTTGAACTCAATTTTGACCAGGTTTTTAGCCCATTACACCTTTAATTACTTCTTTATTTTTGGTGTATTTATTGAAATTTTACTATTTTTGATATAATTATGATATTTTAGGCTTTACAGTTATTTCAATATGGCTTGTGAGTTGGTTGGACAATTCTTGAATTTTAATAATTTTCAATTGAAAAGGGAAAACATAGTTATTCTCTCAGTGTTTTGGATAAATCTCATCCTCTCTACGTTGATTATGTGTTGAAATTAACCATCAGAATTAATCTTAATTTTGTCCGGCATCAGGAATGAAGGTAGAACTTTTATTCAAGGGGGTTACGTTAGATTTTTAATTATTTTCATTAGGGAGGTTAACAATATTCATAAAATGATTAGGCTAACTCAATTTTGTGTTTTTTCCCCCTTTTATTGGAAGAGTCCCGGGATTCTGAACTTCCAGACGATCAATACACACATTGGTTTAATAGTCGTCTTCAAATCTCATAGTTTAGTAAAAATCAGCCATCTATTTGAGGTAAAATATGTTGAGGAGTCACTCAATTTGTTCCCTTTTTTTTTTTTTTTTTTGGGGCCCTGATGACCTAGTTGGGTTTGGGATGAATTTACTTGAGCAAGAGGTTTATTGGGTTCATATATAATCTTTCGGCCTTGTACAAAATAACCCGGGCCTACGAGTACCCTCATATCTTGGTACTACTTTCTAGTTGGATACGCTTGGGCTGCACCGGCCGCTCTGGAGTGGAGATGAAGTCCCTAGCGGACAGGGACCGACTGTGCATTGTTATTTATTTTCTTATTTTCATTTTCATATGAAAAGCATTTTCAGAAAGCAAACCCTCAGCTATAAGATACCGTTTAAATTTAGAAAATATTTTATCTTATTATAATTTTTTATAATTTTTATACACAATATAATAAATAATTTAACTTTTTCAAATTTTAAAATAATAATAATATTAAAAAATAATATTTTAATAATATTTTTTTTAATTTTAATTTAAAATCATCTCATCTTATCTTATCTTAAAATCTTAATCGAAACCAACCCTAACTTTTATTGGCCTTCAGTGTTTCCCTTTTCGTGATTGGGTCAGTGCATATAGTACAGCTTTTTAAATACAATAATGCTAGTCTATCGCTTGAAGTCGACCGCTCCATCTTACTGCCCAGCGTAGCACATGCCACGTCGTCACGTGAAGACAAAAAAAGAAGGAAAAATATTTTTAGGCCCTTCTGCAAAACACGATTCGTGTGAACTCTGAATCCTAGCTCCCATCTTGCAGCCACATGCCCCCTCCCTATTCCCTCCCTCACGGCGCCGACTACCATTCTCGACCCCACTTCTGGCGAGTTTTTCATCCACATAGAAACACATGATTCACCCCATGAGAATGACCGTCACGTCCATCTCAAACCTACAATAGACCTTTCTCCCTCACGCTGCATTCCACGGCGACACTGTAAACAAACTAAAAAGCAGAGTAACCTAGATTAATTTCCAGAATATAGGTCTCTAAACATAGCAATGAGTTGTAAACGGCACTCCCAATGATGTCATGCACAACATATCATTTACCACATTAGATCCTATAAAAAAAATAAACCTTCAACAGGAAACTACAGCAGCCCATGGAGAAGACCAGTCTGTCCCAAATTTAGAAGCCCCGACTCTCTTTTTTCGAGGAAAAAGGTAGAGATTAGAGAAAGTGAAGCAAAATGCCAACGAGTGAAGAGTATGAGCATCTCATTAATGTCGATCAATGTTTAGGAGTTCGGCAGTAAGTAACCAAATAAAATTGAAAAACAAAAGCAAATCTATCCTCTGTTTGTTTTTCCGAGAAAATGAGATTTTGTGAAGAGGATTACGAATACACAACGAAGAAAGTAATTCCAAGCAGCAGACTGTTTGTCTTGAAAATGTGGGGATTGCTATAAATGGATGAAAGCAAATAGGTAGGAAAGTTCGAGAGCATCACCCGAAGGGTCTAGAAAGAGCTTTGGCATTTGGAGGGGTCAAGTCCTTACCGTATAGCCAGATTTGGGTGGGTAGATGCTTTGCCAACTTGAGAATAATAAAGAAGCTCAGCTGCCGCGATGGATGGTACTCGTGGAGGAGGGAGTCGATGTTTAACGACGAAATGAACTCGTGACAATGTTCGATGATGGAAGGGCTACGGGAGGGCGATAGTGCAGTTGATGGGAGGGTTCTCTTCAAAATATCCCGTTTGATTTGATTTTTCAGCCCCTTTCTTTCTTTTCTTTATTTTCTAAATTAATAATTAACGTAGCATGCCACGTTAGCGGTCAAATGGAGCGGGCATATACAAGCGGCACAATAATATTATTCTTTTAAAATATTAGTGTGAAAGGACATGAGGTGGTAAGTGAGATGAGTGAAAATAAAAGGTAAATAAAATTTTATTATAATATTATTTTATTAGAATTTTAAAAAAAATAAATTATTTATTATATTTTGTGTAAAAATTTAAAAAAATTATAATAATTAGATGAGATGAATTAAAAAAATTTTTGTATCTAAATCTAGAAATCCGAATTACAAACGGATTGCAATATTATAGAGACAGAAAAATTCTATAAAAATAAATTTATAAATTGATATGATTTTATATAATATGTTAAATTTATTTTATAATAAAAATAATATTACAATATAATATATTAGATCAAACTATAACAATTTATAGTTTTACTTTCATAAATTCCTCTTCGCAGCTAAAATACAACCCAAACTACTGGTATTCTGATAGTCCCGAGGGGACGGCATCCCCCCATAATAGTTAGCAGTACTGAAGAAGCCAAGAAGTCTTCCGGTGACACTATGCCCCCTTGTTACCCATGTTGAAACAATGAAATCAGAGGCTTTTATGTGCTGGACTGCTGGTATTTGATGCCTCGTCCAATTTGGTATCGTCCTCGCTGTTCAAAAATTATGGGGAAGAGAAAGAAACATAGGGTCAATCGGTGGGGATAAAGGTCAAATAGTTTTTTTTTTTTTTTAATTATTATGGGGGTTGAGGTAGTGTGTAAAATGAACCCAACTGTTTAAAGAAATTATAAGAATTTTATATCATATGTTATTGAAATAGAAATGGATTCGGTGATTCTGATTGGTTGGATGAAGAAGAAGAGATGTAGTATTTAGTATTTGGAAGACTACTGGAAAGAATTGATAGAATTGATGAAGCTTCTTGAAGGTCTCAACTACACTTTTTTTCATGTCTATAGGGAGATGTTTGGAAAATATGTTTCACCTAAAATTTTCATCTTCATCTCATCTCATCTTTACACTTTTTCAAATCTTCATATAAAATATAATAAATAATTTAACTTTTTCAAATCCCAATATAACTTTTTCAAATTCTAATTCAATTTTTTCAAATCTCAAAACTAAAAAATAATATTTTAAATTTTAAAACAAAACACAAAATTCTCATCTCATCCTCCAAACATATCCTTAATTCTTTGGCTAATGGTTTTGCTCGGCTGGACGCAATGGGTATTAATAAAACTTGGAATAATTGTTCTAGTATTCCTTCTTCTATGAGGGGAAATCTACATCTGGATAAGTCCGGTTGTTTTTATCTTAGATCTAAGTCCTTTGTTTAATATGATGGTCTAGTCTTGGCTTTATTTTTATAGAGTTGTTTTTGTTTTGATTAAGATTTGGGAGGGTGTTGTAGTGTTGATTTGTTAACTCTCAAATTCTTGGTTTGTTTTCACGGTTTTCCTCCGCCAAATGTGAGGATTTATTAATAAATTTTGGACGGGACCACTATGTGTGAGGCTAATAGCTCTTAAAAAAAAAAAAAAAGGCTTTTATGTGCTGGACTGCTGGTATTTGATGCCTCGTCCAATTTGGTATCGTCCTCGCTGTTCAAAAATTATGGGGAAGAGAAAGAAACATAGGGTCGATCAGTGGGTATAAAGGTCAGATAATTTTTTTTTTTTAATTATTATGTGCGTTGAGGTAGTGTTTAAAATGAACCCAACTGTTTAAAGAAATTATAAGAAATTTATATCTTATATTATTTAAGTGATATAATTTAATTTAAAATATATATTTTAAAATTTAAATCTTATCATTCATATTTATCATTTAAGTAATATATATAGTGGTAATGAGCCGGCCCTAATATTTTAGAGAGAGACTCATCTTTCTCTCTAGGAACCCTTCAGATCAGAAACTGCACAAGGAGGAGGACCTCCCTCCCTCATATCTCATTCCTCTCATCTCTAGTTTTGTCATTTTTTTTTCATTTTTAGGTGTTTTTCAAGGCTAAGTATGGAGGAAGGCTGATCTATTGCTCTCCGGCGTCCAACGACCACCACGCGCCCAATCGCAGGCTTTCCATGGTGCAGATCTTTTAGAAGGGCGAAGAATTTCGCCTAACAGAGCATGTGTATCCCACACGCCACCACTCAGGGTACCTTTATGCCACCACACGCAGCCTTTTTGGGTTCAGGACCACAGGCTACTTCAGACCTAACTATTCGCCATATCTCCAGAGTGACGCATGGCTCTCACGCACCATCACAACTATTGTATGTGTAATTTTTTCCTCCAAAGTTGAAAATATGGATCTATATCTTTCCAAGATGTAATCTGTTATTTTTTTATTTTTTTTTAATTTCTATACTGTCTTTTGTTTTTAGAAAAAAAAATATACATAGTCTCTTGAATTTTCGGCCATAGAGTGTGTCCTCAACTCCGTCTTAGACGGAGTGTGGGGTTTGTTAACTATACTTCGTCTTAGACGGAGTATGGAATTTGATTAACTCTGTCTTGGGCAAAGTTGTGTTGTCTCTCAGACTTTATATTTGTAGAAATTTACAATTTGGACTAGACCATGTCAGTCACGAGTGTGTACTGGGGAGCCATTAATACTTAGTTGGCTTGTAATGTATATTTCGGATCCAGTTTGTAATATCCGTTATTAATGAATGTAATATATTTTTCTAAAAAAATAATAATATAGATAATGTACTATACACGCCAAATTTAAAAATAGAATAACTCAAAACATATACATGTATTATTATTATTTTATTAATTTATAAGATCACACCATTTAAGTAATTTTATAAGTCGATCGCTTAAAATAAAAATTCACTTAAACTATTATTAGGGGTGTAACCAGTCCGGTCCAATCTGGTTTTAGACAAAATTTAAAATCGGACCAGTATGTACCGGTTTTGCATTTTTCAAAACCAATTACGCCTCGGTTATCCTCATAAACCGATACCTTCGGTTTTACCGATTTTAGATCCGGTTTTTCAATTTTTTTAAAATGTAAAAAACATATAATAAAGTATTATTTCTTATGATAAAATGTTATTAATAATTTAATATATATTTTATGTTTAAAGCATATGATCAATTAAATTTTTATCTTTAAGATTAAACTTTTATTTTATAAATTATAATAACATTATCTTATATATAAATATATTAATAATATAGAATCAAACAAATTATAAATTTTCATATTTAAGATTAATATTTTATGTTAAAATTTATAAATTATAATATGAAATTATTTCATATATGATATATAATTATATATTATATATAAAACTTATATATATAATATTTTATGTAATATATAAAATTAATTTTTATATTTTTTTTCAACCGGTTCGGTCCGGTCTTGTAAACTATAGAATCCAGATTAAATCAGATCTGGTAGATTTTTATAATATAGGAACAGGATCGGCTCGAAACTGGACCAACGAATCTGGTCCAATCTGATTTTCTGATTTAAACTTAGGGCCCTAGTCTATTATGATTGAAAACGACAAATCAAGATAAAGAACGACAAAAACACAATGACGAAATAAATATATAATATTGAAATTTATATAATCCCGTTCCATGTTTCCAACCCCACGTTTTTTGTTTCTATGTTTGAACTTTTTGGGTTATTAGCAAAGAATCTTTCCCACCACTGAAAAATAAAACTAAAAGCTGAGAAATAAAGCAGCTTTCGATACCAACAAGTGTGGTTGGAATGCGTCCGGAGACAGAAAAATATTTAGAAATAACTACAACCAATAATAACAGCACATTAAAAAAACATAAAGTTGCCACTAATCTCTAATTTATTAAAAAAAAAAAAACTGTTGGATTTCTGGTATTGTAGTAGCATATAATGTATTTGTGCCATTATAATAAGAAGATAAATATTATGCATAAGCTATTAATTATTTTCATATTTACTCGCAAACATAGAAAGGCATATATACATATAGGCAACCCAGCCCTGCAAAATCCTATCAAATCCAGATTATACGCATGTCATCGATTTTTTCGGTGATGATATTTCATATTTATTTTTGGCTTGGTCTATCATATCTTGTTTTTATTATGTACTGGATTAAAAGATTAATGAAAATTAAAATGGTAGATAGTCATAATATAGCACGAAAGCTTTGATGGTAACGGGCAGCTTAACACCTACGCAAGTTTGGCAATTGTCAAACAAAAAAAGTTAGGCAATTGTCTAACCCGACTTTTTAGAAAAAAGTAAATTACAGATCTAATTAAGAAAGAAAAAAAACTCAAATAATATATCAATTTATTACTCAAAATGCCTCCAAGAACGTAGCTTTCTAATAATTTATCAAAAAAATAATATTCTTGATTAATGCTTGGAATAAAAATGAAAGAGTTTTGTTATTCTTCATCATCACACAACACATTTATTTTTTTTTTATTTTTTTATTTTTTTAAATTAATTGAATTATTCTACTCATCTTCCATACACTACACATTTAATAAGAGAAAAAATTAAAAAATTATGTGTGGTATATAATGTGAAAATGATAAGTAGTGTAAATGTCGTGTTTCGTACACCTTTAGACATGGTTCCAGCAACTCGAGTCTTGGATCTTTTACTTACATACTTAAAAAAATACAGAGAGTGGAAGGCCTTGGTAGAGATCCATTAACTCCTTTTAGAGAATGGTTGTTAGGCTTGACCAGAGAAACCAACCCCCCCCCACGCCCAAGTAGAATTTTTCAAAATTAAAACGTGTCTTTGGTCAATAAAACTTAAAACTTCTCCCTTTTAGAACGACTAAAAAAAAGGAAAAAGATATTTTTTTCATCTCATCAAAAGAATACACGAGTTTTAAATTGAAAATGTGAGCATTCATAGATTATGACCAACCTGAAGAGGTCTTTTTTAGACTAGGTTTGGAGAGTGAAATGAAAATTTTTAATTTTAGATAAAAATTTAAAAAATATTATATTTTAATATTATTATTGTTTTGAGATTTAAAAAAATTAAATTAGAATTTGAAAAAATTAAATTATTTATTATATTTTGTGTGAAAATTTAAGAAAATTATAATAATAAAATGAGATGAAAATTTTATGTTTAAACTCTCGTTTGTTTTTGGAGATAAGATGAGATGAGATGAGTTAAAATTAAAATTAAATAAAATATTGTTAGAATATATTTTTTAATATTATTTTTATTTTAGAATTTAAAAAAATTGTATTATTTTATTTATTTTGTATTGAAATTTAAAAAAATTATAATGATTAGATAAGATAAAATGAGATAGATTTAAAAAAAAATGAATTATTTATTTTATTTTATATTAAAATTTAAGAAAATATGATGATAAAATTGAGATTACCGGAGATGTTTTTTAAAAACAAATTAAGCTATTACCAAACCTAACCTTATACTTCATACCTCAGGCCCAATGGATCGCCTCTGTGCCTTTATCTGTTAAGTGGCGCCGCCGCCACTTCTTGTTATTTAAAAAAAAAAATCCTAGATTCTAAGTACATCCAAGTTGGGGGGCATTATTGTTCTGGGATTCACACCGACGACAGGCGAAAAGGAAAGTAGGAAAGGCCCCGCACGAGTGGCAAACATATAAGTGGATTTCTATGCATGCTCTCGGTCTGGGATTCGTCGGCAGTAAATAAATCTGGGGAAGTTGCTTTATTCTTGGCTCCTTTTAGGACTATATAAAAATAAGGAAAGAGAGCGTCTGATAATTCAAGCTGGCCGTGACCTGCATAGTTGAGGCGGAGGAGGAAGAGAGCGCAGCACTGATAGGAGGACCAACCCAGGAGCTTATGATGGAATGCAGCGACGAAGATTCTCGTCCTCAGAAAATGCACGAGGAGGACCCGTTGTCCGTGGACATCCCAGAAACCGCTCACCAGATTAGCAAAGGTTTCGTAATTGTCTTTCTTTCTCTCCCATTTCCTTGTTGGTTAAAAATCGTATCTGGGTCGTGAAATTGCTTTTATTCTGGGAGGGTGGGATAAATAGTTTGTGGTTTTCATTAGGAGAAGAGGAGGATTGCGCCATATATTCGTTTATACATATTCTTTACTGGATACTTCTATATTTTCCGTCTTCAATGGAATGGTTTTTCTCGTTTTGTGTTGTTTTGATTGCCAGAATGATTTGCAGGTAAACCCTTGATCTCTCAATCGGAAATCGAAAAACATTAAAATCACCCTGACGTACCATGGTCTAGTCCACCAGCTAATTGATCCAGCCAATTCATCCCACAATAATCTTCTATCACCATCCATGTCCACCGTAAACACCCAAAAAAGGCTACTGAAAGTTGCCATCCACATTTCTTGAAGTGCAGTCTCCAACATAATCCTCCACCAAAAGACTTGCATATGGATAATTTTAAAGGATGAAGAATTTCAATTACCATAAGTTAATGATATTGAATTTTTATCTTTGAGCGCAATTTTGCTTTGTTTTTTTCCCTTTTATGTATAGATTCATGGTTTCAAGTGGGCTTCGTCCTGACTACTGGTATCAACAGTGCTTATGTACTGGGATACTCTGGGACTATCATGGTGCCTTTGGGTTGGATATTTGGTGTAGTTGGTTTGATAGCAGCCACCGCTATATCTTTGTATGCAAATACTCTTATTGCCAATCTTCATGAATTTGGGGGGAGGAGGCATATCAGATACAGAGATCTGGCGGGATATATATACGGTATGAGCAAAAAAGGAAAATAACAGATGAGAATTAATTGTACTCCTTTCTGTTTTATAATTTCGTAAGCTTTATCTTTTGGGGTTTTCCAATGGCAGGTAGGAAAGCTTATTCTCTCACATGGGGATTGCAATATGTCAATCTTTTCATGATTAACACTGGGTTTATCATTTTGGCTGGTTCGGCCCTAAAGGTAAGATCAAATAGAATAGAATGGCTTATCTTTTCTAACTGCCTTTCATATTCCGAGATATCATTTTGGCTGCTGCTTCACTATTCTTGCAACTGGAAAAGGTTGTCTTCTCCGTCCTTTATAACAGAATTGTGCATAAAATAGATATGCAAAAGATCTCTTTTTTTCGTTAGCTAATACTCTGTCATAGTCTGATAATATGTGCCTCATTCTATTTCACACCATGCTTTACATCTGACAGTTACCGTTGAGCTATTTGAATAAGAACTAGCTAAAGTTATGTCAACTTGACAAAGCATAAGTGTGCTTTATCAGTTAAGAACTCTACTCTGTAAATTGCATCAAGTCAATAAATGCAGTAGTTAAAGTTGCCTGAATTATTTCTCAACCTTTTGGTCTATGCATTTTCTATGGCAGGCTGTCTATGTACTTTTCAGGGATGACCATGCCTTGAAGCTCCCATACTGTATTGTTATAGCTGGGTTTGTATGTGCCTTGTTTGCCATATGTATACCCCATTTATCAGCGCTAAGGATTTGGCTGGGATTTTCAACATTGTTCAGCCTAGTTTATATAATCATAGCATTTGTGCTGTCGCTTCAAGATGGTAAGGTCTCTTGGTGTTTTATTCCAGAATTGTGCTTACCATTTGAACATATTCATGTAATGATATAAACCCTGTTCTTTGTGTTGCATGGATGATAAAATGTCAAATTAATAACACGCTAGGACATAAGACTAGGTTCTTAGGCTGGCATCTTAGAGACCAATTGGAGCATTAGCTAGCTTGATCAGTGATCAGGTGGTTTACAAAACCATGGTTACCTGAGGTGACATTCTAAATGTGCAAGGAAGTGGGATGCGGGTGCTTTAACTACATGGTTTTGAAGGCTTGACTCAGTGCAATTCCCTTGAATGTCCTTGATAGTAACCATTAGCTAGAGTTTCTCCTGTAAAGAATCCTCGTGATTTCTTTCTTGTGATTTTGATTGGTGCCTTTCATCCATGCTAGTGCAACTAATAATAAATTTTCTAGTTAAGAATCTTGTAGTGTCGAGTTTACATCAATATTCTCTGCGTTATTGTAGGAATCAAAGCCCCAGCCAGGGATTATGGCATTCCAGGAACAACAACAAGCAAAATCTTCACGACCATAGGGGCAGCTGCTAATCTTGTTTTTGCATTCAATACTGGAATGCTTCCAGAGATACAGGTAGGCTAGGACTAGTACATGGCCTTGAGTTTTTAATGAGCGAGGGAATCCTCTTTTGTCTCATCTGCATGAATAATTACTGTTTGACAGTTTTTGAAACTTTCCGCCTTTCTGTGCCTGATCATGGGATAATGAAGGCATTCAAGGGTAGTAGTTTTGATACTTTCAAGGGAAAACTGAACCCTTTGAATCCGCTTGCTGTTTTTAAAAAACAATAAAATTTGCATTTCGCGATAAGAATAGGCATGTCATTTGTAACTCTCTTTCCACCTTTTTTTCCTGCATTTGTCTTCAAAACTCACCTTTTTCTGCATTTTTTTTTTTTTAATTCTGACAGGCAACGGTGAGGAAGCCTGTTGTTGACAACATGTTAAAAGCTTTGTACTTCCAGTTCACAGTGGGGGTTTTACCAATGTATCTTGTCACTTTTGTTGGATACTGGGCTTATGGATCTTCTACATCTTCTTACTTGCTCAACAATGTCACCGGTCCAGTTTGGGTCAAGGCGATGGCCAATATTTCCGCCTTTCTGCAGACAGTCATTGCTTTGCATGTACTTGCCTTCGTTCCTCACTCTCGGTTTCCCAAAATCTTGTCTTCTGTTTCTTGCTGTTGCACTAACCTAACATTAGCTTCCTCTGCTGCTTGTAGATATTTGCAAGTCCAATGTACGAGTATTTGGACACCAAATACGGTATTAAAGGAAGCGCATTGTCATTTCGCAACTTGTCATTCAGAATTACGGTAAGAGGCGGCTACCTAGCTATTAACACGCTGGTTTCAGCTCTTTTGCCGTTCCTCGGAGATTTCATGAGCCTCACAGGGGCAATCAGCACATTTCCTTTGACGTTTATCCTAGCAAACCACATGTATCTAGTGGCGAAGAAGAACAAACTCAACTCATTACAGAAGCTCTGGCATTGGCTCAACGTTTCTTTCTTTGGCTGCATGTCCGTGGCAGCGGCAATTGCAGCCTTGAGGCTCATTGCCGTAGATTCCAAAGCATACCATGTTTTTGCGGATATATGATGGCTCTCTCTTTCTACCTATAAAAAAAAGCAAGAACCAAAAATGATGGCTTTCTCCTCTAGTCTTCGTCCCACATTTTTTTTTTAAGAAAATGCTAGATATTAAACTCTCATTTCACTAATTTTTTATCCTGGTGACATTGCTCATAATCTTTGAATCAACTCTTATTTTTTTAAGGGAAAAAATCAAGGATTAATAGCAAGTGCTCTCAGTATAGTAAGATGAAGTGAGATAAGAGTAATAGATAGCATAGATTTTTATATTATTGTTGTTTTAAAATTTTTCCAAACTGTTCATGCACAATTCCTGAGTGACAAGTTGGGTATTTGTTTTTTTTTTTGTGTACAAGTAGGAGTATTTTTATCTTTTAGAATAGAGGTTTTCAGCTTATATATAATAATAGCCTGCCGTTTTCAAATATGATTATTGCCCAATTTTATCATATACTTTGATCCAGGCTTTTTTAGTTCGATCGAACGACGTGTGTGCGCTTTGCATACGAGGAACTGGCGTACCCATTGCTCAATTACCTCCAGAAGTAGTCACTGGGTTTTGCTACACAATCTCTTACTATTCATCCACACTTCACACTTCACATTTTTTAATATTTTTTAATATTTTTTTAAAATTTTTTTTTGAATTTTTTTTTTAAATATTTCAAATTTTTTATTTACTATTTATATAAAATTTATTTAATAAAAAAATTAAAATTTTTTTTTTTTTAAAAGATGGAGTGTGGAGTGTTGGGAGGTTGGGAAGATTTATTGAATCAATAAATACTGCATATAATCAGGAAGTTGTTCATGAGTTGTAGGGAGAGGACATGAGTTGTGCTGCTCCATTCAGAGTTACATGCTGACAAACAGCGTACAGTCAGGTACCTATACGTTTGAATCATAATTTCCAAGAACGGCAACATTCAACCATTTTTATAAAAAACAGATTCACAATATCCTCATTTCCCCACCGAGATATGTCATCAAAACAAAAATGCAACCTTACAATGGCTAATCATATAACAGACTTATCAAAAAATCGCATAACAGGATCATACCCCCATTAAAAGAAGAAGAAAAAGCAGCAGCTAAATTCTTCAGCCTTCCTAAAAAAGAACTTTCTTTTGCAGAGTCCCATCAGTGTTGAAGCTTTATGATATCCACGACCACTCATAAACTGAACATAATATAAAGCCCATTATTGGTATACTCTAATCATCACAGAACGAGAAAATCATAAGAAGTCAACATTTTTATCACCATCAAGCATGCATGTTAGCATACATGTGAGAGGACGACAACAAAACTCAAAAGTAAGGGGGCAGAAACATGGGGGTCAAAATCACATAAAAAAGACTCGAAGGAGCTGCTTTTTCCATGGTTAAAGAACCTTCATATCCAAGAAGAGTAAAAACATGTGTTTTCTCATTATATTGGAGAGAGAGGGTCCTTTTTCTTTTTTCATTTCTCACCCCTTTTTTTAGAAGGGGGGTAGAGCAGCAAGATTCACTCACTGATTTACAAATGGATGTTGCCATTTAACTTTCCTTTTTTTTTTTTTTTGCTTGATTTCTGTCGATGCTACAAATTCACACTGAAGGAATTTCATTTCCTGCTTACATTTGTCTTATAAACACCATTCAAGCCCAATAGATTAGTCTTACAATGAAAACTAAGCTAAAAAAATCAAAGCTGTGCAGGAAAACTGTAAATCCTACCAGTTACTAGATGTAACATCCCGATTTTAGTATGAAAAAGGGTGGTGAATGGGATATCCTACATTGACTGGAAGAAAAAAGTTTTATAGCTTATCAAGAATTCCAAGGGGCTCTAGTTGTAACATTGACTAGTCATTTTCAGGTATAAGCTTGTATCTGGCTTCAACTTTTTTGGGCTGTTAAATTAGGGTTTAAATGGAACCAACCCATGTGAAAGGGGAAGATTTGGATTTTCTAGATCATTTCATACAGCTTTGCTTCTTAAAGAGACATCATTTCTCAAAATCAGAAACTAATTTACATACTATTTGCATATAAGAACCAACAAAATCTCTGTTTTCATGAAACGTAAAATATCCTAGTTACTTCAATAGAAATGCAAGAGTGAAAATTTGCTCATCATACTTAAATTAAATTTAAAAAAAAAATATCTTACCTTGTGTGGTATCATCCTGATACCAACTTCACAACAATGTAGATGAAATTTAGCAGTATGAGAGGAACTCTTAAGTACTGGGTTGCATAGATAAGACCTATAAGCTGCCCCTTAAATGACTTTGTCTTGCCCCCTGAGAATTCTGAGAAGCTCCATCCACGAGGTGCCAGGAAGCGGTCCTCATTTAATATTGCCAATGCATTAGCAAGAAGCAGACATCCCTCCAATAATGTCCATAAACCCATTCTCCTGTGCAATGAAGAACTTATCATAAGAAACCTTGTCGTACTTCAATTTGTAGGCATTTTTCACCACGCCCCCACCCCCCCTCCTCTTCCTTACATAAAACTACCAAAGGAGGACATGCCATAGTTCCTTTTCTGCATCTATTGAAAAGACATGACAGATGGAAACAAATGCTAGCATTATTACTTGACGAAACAATCTTTATAAGTTTTTTTTTTTTAACCATGGGTGTCTACTAGGCCAGCTTGCGCGCACCTCGACTAATCCCATGGGGCCCTGAAGTCAACAACCAGGTAAACCTCCAGTGGCCCTAAAGGGACTCGAACTGGTGACCATTGGATAGCAAAACCAAGGCCAGACCAACTGAGCTACCCCTCAGGATTGAAACAATCTTTATAAGTAATACAGGCAGATGGTTTCTTTTCCTCTTTTCTATAATAGGTAAACAAAGACAAATTGATGATTTCCAAGTTGCAAAATGCAACTTCAGCCGAGAGTTATCGTGACATAGCAGTTTGAATACAGCTGCCAAGTTGTCACCCCCATCACCCATGAATCAGTCGATACACAAGCTGTTGATATGAGATTAAAAGAATCATGTGTTCTTCATGGTGTCATGCACATGGCACTAGTTAAGCACGTTTCTTCACTGGTCATGGAAGACGTCATACGCAAGTTTGAACATTTAACCCATAAAACACAAACACTTAATTTTGGTATGAGTAAGGCTGTGTTTGGTTGCCAAAGTGAGCTCAACCCATCTTAAACCAATTATTGATGGGACCCACTATTTTTTCAACTTCCCCAAAAAAAAAAAAAATTAAACACATCTCAACCCACTTCATACTTTCAAACACATATTTCAACCTATTTACATTCAAACACATCTCAATGAAATCCACAAAACACTATTATTCACAAATTCACTCAGATCATTTCAGAAAACCTCAGCATCCAAATGCACCTTAAGTTTTGGGGTTCAATTTCCTAAGCTGCACGCATTTGGTTTTTTTGTGCTGTAAGAACCAAACTCACTTATGAACTTGGGGTATAGCCTCGTTTTTTCTGAAAAAAAAAATTATGAATTATATTAACATGACCCACAAACCCAACTTTTTTTGTTGCGTTTCTCAACAATTTCAAGGAAACAAGTGTATCCATGTTTATAATCAGACCGTTCATCATTCAACAATCA
Organism: Cyclocarya paliurus; assembly: GCA_029856935.1. NCBI lineage: Eukaryota > Viridiplantae > Streptophyta > Magnoliopsida > Fagales > Juglandaceae > Cyclocarya > Cyclocarya paliurus. The sequence continues at coordinate 1,502,529 of JARVXP010000207.1, read as the reverse complement.
TATAAACTAATCCATATGTTATTAGAGCTTATAAGGTTTGAAAATGTAATCCCTTTCCATGACTTCAAGTAGTTGCGGATTACGTATTGCATACAGTATACTGCCGCAAAAGCAACAATTTAAAAATTCACAAACCAGTTCCAAAGATTTACTTGTTTCGAGCACCATACAGATCCTTAACCAAAATGGGTATCGACCTTCTCACTCTTCTTGTTAAAATCCTACTCGAGTCCCCCACAACAAGAAGGACCTAAATTGTCATGGTTCCACGGAAAGAAGACAACAATCCAACGGGAAGTAAGATCCTCCCATACAACTAACTATAAGCTGGCAACAGGATTTCAACAATGACCCAATTTTGGGAGACACAAATGTGACTGCTCAAAAAACCCTAAGAAAATTATGGAGGCGATTTTAGAAGTATTAAAATCTGTGACATTTATGAAGTTAGATTGATAGGTAAATCTGTGATTTGTACGATTAGGGGCAGAATAGAAAACTTTGTTCTCACTGACCTGATTGTGGAACCTGATCTCCGGAGAGGTTTGGTCTTTGGGAAGGATCGACGTCGGAGTCTGAAGCAGAGGCTTCCCCGAATAGAGGAGTGGAAGAACGTGCAGTCCCTTTGTGCGCGAATAACGGGAAGAGATTAACTTCAAACCGGTCGGGTGGCTATTTAACTTTTACACCTGCCAGTAGAATTCTAACACGTAGGGGACTTATTGAATTACAGTGGAATCACATCCATTCTATCCTATCTCTTCTCTCTTCTCCCTTCTCTCTTCCCCCGTCTCTCTTCTCACATCCATTTTCCTCTCCTTCAACAGAGGCCATTTTCGTCTCCGTCGAACCCATCGATCTGGAATCCACTCGAACCCACTTGATCTGTAACTTGTTTATTTGTTTATTCTGCATCTAAAAATATTTATCTTGTGATATATTGTATTCTGTTTGTTCTACCAATAGACATGATCCGGATAAACCCACAGGCTTTTTTCTAATCAACACGCATCAACACTCGCAATAGAATAAAACTTTCTCAGCAGCCAAACAGGAATAAGAAAAAAAAAATCGAACTCAAGGTTTATTGTTTAGGATGAACTGGACTGACCGAAAATGACTGACCAAAAATCAAACTCTCGTCGATGGCCACAGGGGAGCAAGCCACACGGATATGGGAGATTTTTCGGAGCAAGCCTCTACACAGATATGTATAAATACACGCGGTTCTCCCCTCTACACTGATCTCTCGGTGCTTGGTTCTCCCATCTATGCTTTGTTTCGGAGCAAGAAAAGAAAAGCCTCTACACAGATCGTATTTTGCCGTAAAAAAAAAAAAGAGTGAAGGAAGGTGGAGGGAGAGCAGGTACAGGGCGGGGGCAGGGAGGGAGTGAAGAGCTGTAAAAAAAAAAAAAAAAATTCACCTGTGTTTAAGTGTATGATGAATTTTGCTGAACTGCCTACGTGGCAGCTTGTAATTTGTGCGTGTAAATTGAAGGAAAACATCCCACCGGCCTGTAGGCACTTTTAGAGCATCCACATTTATCTATGCATATACATATGTAAAGTTATATTTGTATAAGGGTTTTGCTACATAACTTCCTACTATTCACTCATACTTCATAATCCATATTTTTTAATATCTTTTAATATTTTTTAAAAAAAAATTTTTGAATTTATTTTTTTTAAACTATTTCAAATTTTTTATTCACTATTCATATAAAAATTATTTAATAAAAAAAATTTTAAAAAAATTTTAAAAAAAGATGGAGTGTGGAGTATGAATAAATAGTGGGAGATTGGAAAGATTTTTTGTTTGCATAATATTACTTTAAAATCATCTATATTAATTTATGCATATGTATAAATATAGTTAGTTATGAACAGTTGTTATCCAAATTTAGATAGCAATTATTCACTTTTCAAATATTATTTTACTAATTATTTCTCTCTTCTCCCACTCTCTCTCTCACAATCATTTCCTCTTCTCCCTTCCTCAACAACACAGTAAACATTCATCTACACATTCATTTTATTGTTATAATATATTGTATATTTTTAATATAATATAAAAAAAATTATATTTTTTATTATTGCATTTGTATTATTAATGTGAAATGTATGTAGTTGATGTTAATTATAAAATATATATAAAAAAATTGATTTTAGAAAAAAATTAATAATACAAAAAAATATTATGTCTCAAATATGCATAAGTTAATGTAAAAGTTTTACTTGAATGGCAAAATGAATATGCAAAAGAGACGATTTTGCATATGCATATGTATAGACCAATACTAATGCTAAGAGCACTAGCATTGGCTTGGTCAAATGCATCTTTAAAATTTGGCCAATATCATACTTTTTTACATTTTCCTATTCCATTTAAATTCAATCCACACATTGGATTAGCCATTTACTCTCTATATAATAATAAAATATTATTAAATTAATAATTTTTTATTTAATTTATTTGTATCACATTTTATAATTCTACTAATTTAATATTAATTATAATTATTCTAATTAAATTAATATTAAAAAAATTATATTTATAAAAGTCATTTAATGCTAATAATAAAAAATATTGATTAAACTCATCTAAATTTCTTAATTACAAACCAAATAGTATTTTTATTGCAATGAGAAACTAATATTTTAATGTTTGCTTGGAGTGAGAAATTAATATTTTAATATTTGGTGAATCAATAGTGGTTCTCTATCTTTGGCCAACTACTGTAACAAAAGTCTATTTTATTTTAGATTTAACCAATCCAATGTGGAGTATTTTTAATATCAATCATTTAAATTTTAGTTAATTTTTCCATTTGGGCAAACCAATGTGGATGCTCTAACGGGAAATATACCAAAAGATAAATTATACTCTTAATCCGGACTCCGGTCTACTCTCCAACGCCACACACCAATAAAGATGCAAGCATCGACCAAGACAAGACGACAATGGTTGTCCCAGTATGTACAGGATTCGTGAGGGCATGAGCTCGGGGTGAGACGACGGTGTTGATCTGCCTGTTTCCTCAATACATATTGAGGACGTGCAAGGATTCAAGACGGGGAGTGGTGACCCCTATAAGCTTGAGCCCCTTCACAGCTACACCTATACTCAATGTTTGGCTCCATACCCAAAGGTTCCTCAGGATTGGTCGGTATGCGAAGCGCTTTTGAAACCAATGTGTTCTCATATCGGCTTTTAGTTATTTTGGGTTTGGATTTTTGCTTTTTGGTCGGGATTGAGGAGAGGGCGTCCCTTACTCCATTCATACTAAATGGTGGGATGGGTGAGAAAGACGGTTTATAAAACATTTCATGAACAAGGAATCATCTTTCTCACAACGAAATTGGGTAGAATGCCGTGCATTCAACTTTTGGGAGCCGCACGTGCGCGCGACTTAACGTTTTCCTCTCCTTCACTTCGCTCCTCCTCCCTCAGAGAGGAGAATGTTTCTCTCTCTGTAGGAGCAACCTACGAATTACAGTTCTCCTATGCTTTAGAACTCTAGGGAGCCTCATACTCCGCTGCTCTATGAGAGAGGTTAGTTCTATAGTGAGTGAGTCTCACAGGGCCTCAGATAAATGAAAAATGATAAATAGTTGATTGATTATATTGAAATTAAAATAATCAAGTAAAATTGATTTTTTTTTTGAAGTTTCATAATTATATTGATTAATTTAAAATAAATTGTAAATTAATTATAAAATAGTCGTAGGTATATGATTATCCCAGATAAATATATATAAAAAATTATACCTTAGTATAATGCTATACAAATGAAATGATTAAGTTAAATAATGAATAGTAATATTTTGTGAATTTTATGAGATGGGTTTAGTTTTTTTTAGTTGAGATAAGTTTAACTTTTTAGATTAAAATGTATGAACTAAATTGAGAAAAATTTAATATTTTTATGAAAAATTAAAAAAAAAAATAATGAATTCGATTAATAATTGATGTGAGATACAATTACAACCAAGCATAACGAAAATTTTGGCAATCATTACTTCGGAGAAGGAAAAAAAATTAAGAATGTGTTCTGCAGACACTCACGGGTTTACTTATTTTCTAACATACATCTCTTTTTTGCTTAGCCATCGTTTGTATAAACAAAAACAAAACATCACTTTTTGCTGCGTTAAAAAATATCCATAATTTTAAAACAAAATTTGAGATTATAAAGTCGAAAGTTTTTTATATTTTAGTAACAATTACGATTTCAGGAATTTCATTAAAAAAATTATTTTGCAAATACAGAGATACTGAAACATATTTTTATTTTATATTAGAAACTGGGCTGGACAACCAAATATATGTATGTACTCAACCCATGGGCCATGCCCAATACTGGGCCCTCGACTCGGGCTCTAATGACCCAAAAGCTTTCTAGGACAGGGTTTTCAGTCTATAAGTTCAGCCCATCTCTTTTATAAGTACCCGAATCGCTGACTTCCGCCAATTAGGGTTTTAGGTTCTTGTAATTACTTGGCCTCTCCGGATTCTACTTTCTGAAGCGAGCGCCTCCAAAGCGAAGGGAAATGGTGAAAGGACGCCAAGGAGAGCGAGTCAGGTCTGCCTTCCTATTTTCCCGCACTCATTTGATCTTTTAAATCCCTAGATCCAACTTCCAAACGCCTATTTTCACTTCATGCCTATAGATTTTCTCTAATTTTCCGTCTTTGACCCTGTATTTATTATCAGGCTTTATGTCAGAGGAACAATCCTCGGCTACAAGAGGTACTTAAACTTCATTTTCGTCTGTGGTATGCTGTTCGATTTTATTTCTCTCGCGGGAATGATTTTCATGGCTCTTCTGGATTCTGTTGGGCCGCTCAGAAAACCGGGAGAAAATCACTTTTACTATTATCTTAGTTGGAGTTTCTCTTTCCTCGGTGCCCAAATCCGTAAAAGTGAGGATTTTCTTGTATAGATGGGTTAGGTAGATGGTAATTACTTTATTTTACTTATAAAAAAAGGTAGATGGTAATTGCTTTATTTTAGCATCAGTTTGTATGCTGAGAAATATAGGAAAAAAGAACGAGGATTTACTGGGTTGGTTCTTTTTTTTTTTTTTTTTTAATTTATTCCAGAGTCACAACGAGTGAAAGCGGTGGACTTAAGATTGTTTCTGTAGTTTTGTTATTTTCACATGCATTTACTCAGCTGGTCTTTAAATGTTTGATGGGAATGATGCGTCCAGGTCCAAGTCAAATCAATACCCGAACACTTCCCTCATCCAGGTTGAGGGGGTGAACACCAAGGAGGAGGTTGCATGGTACGCTGGTAAGCGCATGGCTTATATCTACAAGGCCAAGGTGAAGAAGAATGGAACTCACTACCGCTGCATTTGGGGTAAGGTGACAAGGCCTCATGGTAACAGCGGTATTGTTCGTGCTAAGTTCAAGTCGAATCTTCCACCGAAATCCATGGTATTGTAAAATAAGAGATTTTTTCTATGATTATAATTGGCTTTCTATAAGGAGATTTCTCGTTTATTTTGTCTTTGGTTCTTCTGCAGGGGGCTAGAGTTAGGGTTTTCATGTACCCCAGCAATGTATGAGGTACTTACCGATCCTTTTCTTCTTTTAATGCCCTCGTTTAATTTCGCCTTGTGTTTATTTTTCAGTTGTGTTCAATATTATAATAAGCGGGCAGCTATGACATTGTACGTGGGCTACACCTAAATTCCTCACCAATAAAATCTTCAATTACTTATTGAAAAAAAAAGCCAGAGCATGGGCTCCTTTTTCATATTAATGCCAGACATAAATCATAAATGATTTACAAGCATTTTCAATGATGATCATATGAATTATTATCATATCATATCAATAATTATCCTACCAGCTGTACTAATGGGGTTTAGGCTTTTTTATCTCTCTATATTTGGAGAATGTTTGTATACCCTGTTGTGTCTTAAGATCCTTCATCAATGATCATATCATTCTACATTTCTTTTTCTCCATCTTAATTTTGCTTCAAAGGGTTTTGTAGTTATAATGTGTTTTGGGTTTCCCCTTTCTTAGAATGGGTATTAGAGTGTTTTGCATCCGTTTATCAGTTTGAGGGGAAAAGAATAACCATGTGTATGACATTGATTTTGTCTTTTCTAGCACGGTGTATCACTGTGTCTCAACTATTTGTAACAACCATTTGAGATAATGAGAGATCCTGTTGCTTGTTGCCATTAACTGATCTGCTCGACTAGATTAACTATACATAAACCCAAATTAGGTGTAACCACAAGGATAACTCCGTCTGTCTTTCTATCCCAGAATTTGTTGACTCTTTTGGTTAAAATTTTTCAAAATAATGTGGGATATTATAAGCGTGTGCTTGCTATTATGTTCTTGTGTTCATCTCATGTAACTATCGTGTGCATGCATACGTGGCAATTAAATGGTTTTATGGTTGGACTGGCTTCCTCTGGTAATTCATGCATCATTTTTTTTCCTTGCAGCTCTGAGGTTGTGTAGATGCCAGATTGAGCAAGGTGACTGAGAGTTATGCAGTTACTTCTTTTTATCAGCTAAATTTTTGTCATGTTTTGGATCCAAATCGTTTTTGTTTATTAAGATTAGTGGATGGAATATTGTTTGAATTTTCTAGTTTCGGAAAGAACCAATTGCCATCTGTTTGTTTCTTGACTTATTTTTTGAGAAAAAGGCCGTCTTTTTCATTTTCTTTAGAGCAGAAAATGAATACAAGGAGGATAACCCTCTAACTGAATACTCTCCTGTGTCCTGCACTCTCTGCTAATGCATGTGCAGCATATTGACATTTCTAGGAACACGCCTTACAGACCACTGGTTCACTATTTCTAGCAGTTTCTTGAAATTTCTCAGGATCCGTTCAGTTAAACAACTGATGAGATGAGATGAGATGAGATGAGATGAGATGAGATGAGATGAGATGAGATGAGAAATATATAAATAGTAGTGAGATAATTTGTGAATAGTAGTAAAATAATTTGAGTTAAAATTTTTATAGGTTTTTAAAAAAAGAGAGAAAATATTCAATAAAAATTATAAAATTAAAAGAGAGTAGAATATAATTTTTTAATATTATTTGAAAAAGTTGAATTTTTTTGTGTTTTGTTTGGAAGCCTGGCCTGGCCCGACCGAAAAGCCGGTTTGAAATAACTTGCGGGTTGAATTCACTAAAACCGACTACACGTTTTCACAATTGATCTCAAACCCTAGTTGCCATCCCTCCCCATTTCTCGCTGTCGTCATAACCACTTGCAATCGATTTAAAGCACCAGGTGGAGTATGTTATACGGATTGTTGATCCATTGTTCAACCACGAGGAAAATCTTTAGTTCTATGCTGATTTGGAAAAACAAAAAGAACAAAACAGAGCATTTCATCACGGAAAAAAATCAAACCTTATAAACTACACGAACGAACAATTAACTTGAAGAAGAAAAGCAGAACTTGCTTGCATCAACTGTGAGGAGCTCGGTCCAAGCAGCATCCAGGAATCCCATAAAAGCCATATCGGATGCTCTGTAAAAAATGCCCATTTCATCGCGAGTTCGATGAAAATCACCATGAAAGTGATGAGCGCAGCACCTGAGAGGAGAACTCAAATTGATATCAGGGTGCTCTCTTGGCCACCACTGTCACCGTCATCCACGAGTGCCACGACTAGAGCCAGCAGGATCCACGCAGCGATGTTGTTGAATGCAGCTGCAGTCATGGCAAGCTCTCCCACTCTATTACGGTTGAGGTTACGGTTTCGTTTCGACTTCCTCTGTTAGTTCCTCTCACTCTTGCTTTCTCTCTGCGTTTGTCTCTCGCTTTCACTCGGTGGTTAAAACTCGACGCCCACATCAATCTCGATCCCTCGAGAATAAAGGTGTTATTACTCATCAAACTCGGGTCCTCGGGTCGAGGCCGCTTATTTTGGTCTGTCGAGTCGGGTCGGCCTTAAACACTACTCGGATTGATCGGGTTGCAGCCCTATAGAGAAACTACGATGGATATTGGCACTAAGTAATTTGTTTGGTTATTGAGCCTATTAAATTGTCAAGTCAACACGTGGATTAAAGTCTCGCAAAAGATGAAAAATAAAGTTTTGTTTAGATTGTAAAAATGTTTTATCTCATTTTATTATTAAGATCTTTTTAAATTTTCACATCAAATTTATTAAATAATTTAATTTTTTTAAAATTTTAAAACAATAATAATATTAAAAAATAATATTTTATTCAACTTTTAACTTTTATTTTAATTTATTTCATTTCAATTCACTATTCAAACTGAACCAAAATCTATACTGATGTGAACATCCCTATATAATTTGGCTTGTTGTGTTATATTATATAGTAAAATTTTTATCTCAATTCACTATTTAAACTACAAAAATTCTACTCAACCTCCTACTATTCACATCACACTCCACACTCCATTTTTTTTTAATTTTTTTTATCAAATATATTTTTATATGAATAGTGAATAAAAAATTATAAATAGTTTAAAAAAAATAAATTTAAAAAAAAATATTAAAAAATATTAAAAAGTGTGGAGTGTGGAGTGTGGAGTGTGGGGAGGATGAATAGCAAAACCCTTTAAACTATACCAAAATCTATACCGACGTGAACATCCCTCTATAATTCGGCTTGTTGTATTATATTATATTGTAAAATTAATTTTATCAAAGTTATTTTATAAGTTTATTTTTTGTGCGATATTTTTTTCTTCTATTGCTCTTCCGCAGAAAATATAGCTAAGCTCTAATCACCGTTGCTTATAAAATATATTTTGATGATAATGGCTATTGTTCTATTGAGTAAACTCATGGTTACTTATTAAAATTATTTGCTTGTTTGGATAGTGAGATGAGTTGAATAAAATATTATTAAAGTATTATTTTTTAATATTATTATTATTTTGATATTTAAAATTTTAAATTATTTATTATATTTTATATGAAAAATTAATAAAATTGTAATGCTGAGATGAAATGAGATAAATTAAAATAATTTCTATATCCAAACGAACCCTAAGTCCATATATCAAGTAACATTGTTAGTGTTTTATGGGAAATTATGGTGGTATATATTTTCACTTTTGAGTTGGATTGATTGAGTATTGACATAATAAATTGTATTTAGTAACCTGGTGGGCTTAAGGGATACTTTGGAAATGAGCTGAGATAAAAACTTTGTGGAGATAAGATTTTATAAAAGTAAGATGATTTGTAAATAATAATAAGATAGTTTGAGTTAAATATTTATTGAGTTTAGGGAAATGAGAGAGAAGAAGTTGAATAAAAAATATTATAAAGTTAAAATATTGTTAGAATTTAATTTTTTAATATTATTTTTATTTTGAGATTTGAAAATTTTGATTTTTTTGATTTGAAAATTTTCAAAAAGTTGTAATAATTAGTTTGAAAGTGTCTATATTAACAAAATGTTTGATAAGAAAATAAGATAGGATGAGATGGAAATTGTTTCCAAACATCCGACAAGGGAGAAGATTGGAAGAGAGTTTTGAGGTATATCTTTAGACAAGTTTAAGTCATATTCAGTGGAAAAATTCTCAAACAATTAATTGTTAAAAATTATGCAGACTAAATCCAATTATTTACTTGTATTAATTAATTTTGAGAAATAATATTTACAGTTTTAGGATATGTAAGTTTTGCATACTTATTTCGTAAAAATTGGATAAATCTAGATCCCTAAAAAAAGAATTTTTTTAATAGTGTATCTTTTTTTTTTTTAAATAATTGTGCTACACCCACCAAGGGTATAGCTCAAGAGATTCTCTCAATAAGACCATTTGAATTTTTTATTTATTTATTTTCATACATTTTTTTATACCTTTAAACATTAAAAAAAACACATCATTAAAAAAATATTTTCTTAATCACTCAAGTATTTTCTTTTTTGAAATGGAGTGTACAAGACTTGCACAGCTTAGACTATGTATAACATTAGTCAATTAATACTTGTATTGAAAGGGGATAAAAATAGCAAGCCCAGATGTATCAAGCTTAGCCAATCAAAGGAACACCATAAAAAAGTAAGAGGAAAAAGGTAAGAAAGTGACAAAACTAAAAGCAAAAGGTGAGGGAGAAAGGCAAGTTAGACACACAAGGAATAAGTGACATAAAATTGATTTCCTCACCTAGCACTGATAGAGCCACAATAAAAGAGATATGAGATTTGAGGGAAGAGGACTTGGAGACTTCAGAGCAACTATTACGAGAACACTAAAATTGTCTTCAACGTTACGACGACGACTTTAGAAATAGGGTATTCTCTAGAAAAAGAAGTTTTTGACCTCCATTGTACAAAGAGAAACGAGAGACTATAAGAGACTGTAAAATACTTTTTTATAGTAGATTTATCCTCCAAAAGATCTATAGACTTAGACCTTGTGTCGAACTACATAAATTTATTTATCTCCAATTTTGATAGCAATCAAATCGAAGCCAACACTAACAGAATTGCAAGTAATAGTGAGGTACCATTTGGATAGTGAGTTGAGATAAAAGTTAAATAAAATATTGTTATAATATATATTTTTAATATTATTATTGTTTTAGAAATTATTTATTATATTTTGTATGGAAATTTAAAAAAATTATAATGATGAGATGAGATGAGATGAAACATTTTCACTATCCAAAATCAAACCCCATTTATGATAGTTCATTTCCAAAGTCTAACCTGATGCTGCTTAATATTGGAAAATTGTTTACGGAGGCGATCAAACCAAATTTTAGTGATATTGCGTGCATGATTCGGAGGAAGAGGCAGTTCATTCCTATTGCTATTTATTTTTCAATTCCTGTTTTAAACGCATTAAAAATTACATTTCCAATGGTGATTTGAAAACTGCAATAAATAGAAGTCGCAAATGAAGGATTAGGGGTGTCAAATCTTGTTAACGGGTCGTATTCATGTCGTGTCGAAGTATGTATATTACAGTTAATGGGTCAACACGAACACGACCTGTTAAGGATTTCGTGTCAAAAAATCAAACACGAACACGACACGGTAAGATAACGGGTTGACACGACACGACCCGTTATGACACGTTTACTGAATCAAAAATAAATTGACACGACACGACCCGTTCCGTTTTAACCCATTTATGTTAATGGGTTGAACAAACACGATACGACACGACCCGTTTGACTGATTGATTTTATATAAATATTTATATATAAATAATATTTATAAAAAATTAAAAATTAACTACAAGTCTAAAATTACAATCCAAACAAATATTAAAATTACATTCCAAATATAATAAACAAAACACACATAGTAAATATATTAATGTTACAATTCAAAATATATGGCTTGTATAAATCTAAACAAATTTAGAACTTGAAGAAAGAGGTGGAGCGCCCTCCAAGTCCTTGCCCTTGTTGTTCTCCAACTCTATTACATCTTCAGTTAACTCGTCCAATTTAACTTCTTTTTGTGTTTCTATTAAAAAAAAGATATCAGTAAAGTTATCAAATAATATTATTGTATTGAAAAATTACAGTCATTTATTCAATAAAATAAAAACAATATTACCTTGCTCTTCGCCATATAACCAATCTCTAGTGCAGACTAATGCTTCAACAATATCTGCTTTTAGTGCACTCCTAAACTGATCAATGATACGCCCACCAACACTAAAAGTAGATTCAAATGCAACTGTAGAAACTGGAACACTCAAAATATCACGAGCCATACAAGCAAGATCAAGATAACGAAATTCATTTCCTTTCCAAAAGGAAAAAATGTCAATTTTTGCATTTCTATCTGCCCTAGGTTCATCCAAGTAAAGATCCAATTGACTTTTCTCATATGGGCAGAAAGATCATCAGGTCTAAATGAATCAAATTCCTGTACACAAAAAATAAATAAAAATATTTCAAACCAATATGTGATATAAAACAACAATATAATATAAATCATTAAATTAAAAATATTATTGATATTACATGTAATAAATTATTATCATATGAAAACTGACTTTCCGCATTACTAATAGTGCTTTCAGAAGTCGTGGTAGAACATGTCATTGTGGGAGCACTAGAAGAAGTATATTCCATGAAAAGAGATGACATTTTGCTCCGAACATTCATATACTTTATGGAACATTCTCCATAAAGTTTTGTATAAGAGAATTCAACAAAATGAAGCTTGTATCGAGGATCCAATATAACTGCTATAGCCAATAATACATTGAACTCGAACCAATATTTCTCAAACTTGGCAAGCATTTTACAACACATTGTCTTCATGTAGTTATCTTCACCCTCAGAGTGTTTCTTTAATTTAAAATAAATCGAAAACACTGATGGAAAGTACAGATTGGCTGTAGGGTATTTGGTCCCAGAAAAATTACAAGTAGCTTTATAAAAAACTCCTAATAAATCATTAATCTTCTGTACTTTTTCCCACTCAGATATTGATGGACAATGCTTACAATTGGAATCAGTCAACTCCAAATAACTAAAAACACGACGATAGAAAAGAGCACTCTCAAGCATAAGAAAAGTCGAATTCCATCTAGTGGGGACATCATGTCTCAACCCTTTCTTGCTATCCAAAAACATTTGATTTGTTGAATCTAAAAATTTTACTTTTCTTGTTTGTGATCATTTGACATACTTGATACTTTCACGAACTTTTTGGATAGCAAAATCAATCTCTTTTAACCCATATTGTACAATCAAATTCAGAATATGAGCACAGCAACGAAGATGAAAGAACTCACCATCACAAACAAGAGCTTTCTTAATGTTCAATTGAGTTCTTAACAACTTTACTGAAACATCGTTAGAAGAAGCATTGTCTAAAGTCAATGCAAACATTTTGTGCTGAATTCTCCACTCACATAGCAAATTATAAATTTTTTCAGACAAAATATGCCATTATGTGGTGGGGCATAAAAGAAAAGTTCAAAACCCTTTTCTGCAGAACCCATCTCTTATCCAGGAAATGTGCTGTAATGCACATATAACCATCAGTGGTTATAGAAGTCCACAAGTCAGATGTTAGACTAATTCTACCAGGAGAATCATTTAACATGTATTTAATCCTTTTTTTTTCTCGATTATACATCTTAACCAAATCAGCCTTGGCAGTATTCCTAGAAATAAGTGGAACATCTGGACGCAAATATTGTAATAAAGATCTCACTCCTGAATATTCAACAAACCGAAAAGGCAGATCATGCTTCACAATAGCAGCTACCAAAATTTCTCTATATTCTTCACTATCAAATTTATTAGAGTTTACCGAAATATTTTCACTATTTTGTGATAGCATCATCTGACCAATATTTCTTGAACTTCTCCTAGGGCATGTGTCAATATTTCTGATTCCATATTTGCTCGCTGCCATGTAAGTAGTTCCACACATCTTGCACTTAGCTCGTGGCTTGCTATCATTGATCTCAGAATCAGGAATCATTTCAAAAAAAGACCACACGTTTGACCGTTTCCTTCGTTTTGCTTTAGATTCCTCATTTTGAATACTTTCTGAGTCAAACGGGTCCAAATCAATCAAATCCTCATTTCCACCTATTGCCGAACTCATCTGACAACAAACAATAAATTTTTATTACTAAAGGCTTTAGTATTGAAAAATCTTTTCAATAGAAAGAATAAATTAAGACATCATATTTCTAAAAGCATACATACATACATATATATTAGAAATTAAAAACAATAATTCAATTACTTATATATATGTATAAACCTTTATACATACTTATATTTTTTTCAATGTATAGCATTGTAGAGTCGGAAACTTATATATTTTCAATGGAAAGATTCAATTACTTAAATGAGTCAGCAAGAAACTCATATGAATATATATATATATATATATATATATATATATATATGAGTTATGAGAGATATATATATATATATATATATGAGTTATGAGATAAAATTACTTACAGTGGGCGACTGGAGTGGGCGACGCAAGCGGGCAGTCTCTGCGTGGACGACGGAGGAGAGTCTCTGCGTGGGCGACGGAGGAGAGCCAGAGAGCAGTTGGAGGTCCGGTTCCGAGTCCGAGAGAGGCAGAGAGCAGCTGCAGGAGAGTCGAGTCCGAGAGAGGCAGAGAGCAGCTGGATTCCGAGTCCGAGTACGAGAGAGAGCCAGAGAGCAGCTGGAGGTCCGGTTCCGAGTCCGAGAGAGAGCCAGAGAGCAGCTGGAGCCTGGAGGAGAGTCGAGTCTGAGAGAGAGCTAGAGAGCAGTGACTAGCGAGTAGCGAGTTAGCACAGTAATTCAAAATGAAGTACGAAGGGGGAAAAGGAAAACTGAAAGGGGAGGGGGGGGCGGCGGCTTGTGATATTAGAATTGTAGTAGGTTTTTTTTTTTTTTTTTTTTTTTTTTCAGTTGTAGGTGTTAAGGGTAGAAAAGTAATTTTAATTTTTATAACGGGTTGACCCGTTAAGTAATCGTGTCTTAACGGGTCAACCCGTTTTGACCCGAATTCGTTAAGACTAAACCTTAACCCGTTTTTATCGTGTCGTGTTCGTGTTAGGTTAACGGGTCGTATCACATATTGCCGCCCCTAGGAAGGACGCCTGCTTTCCATTAGTCATGGTTATTTCACTTTTGCCCTTAGCAGTTAGCGATTGTATATTACATCTTTTTTTTTAGCTGGAGTATATTGCATCTTGAACAGTGATGGTTTCGTCTTTTTACCGATTGAATCCATCCTGTGCTATCAAACTTTATCGAGTAGTGGGTACATCTGTCCTCTTGACTCCTTGAGTGAAGTTGTTCTGAGATTGATTCATAACGCATTGTTGTGCGTTCAGGAACAGTTCTCATGCTTGCAAGCAGATCAATGTTTTTGCAAATGTTGAGATTATTAAGCCGAATGTTTTTTATATTTTTGTAGTAATTATGATTTCAGGAATTTCATTAAATAAATTTATTTTGCAAATACAGAGATACTGAAACATGTTTTTATTTTATATTAGTAAACTGGGCTGGATGACCAAATACATGTATGTACATGATCCATGGGCTGTGCCCAATAATGGGCCCTCAACTCGGGCTCTTATGACGAAAGCTTTCTAGGACAGGGTCTTCAGTCTATAAGCTCAGCTCATCTCTTTTATAAATACCCGAATCGCTATCTTCCACCAATTAGGGTTTTAGGTTCTTGTAATTACTTGGCCTCTCCGAATTCCACTTTCTGAAGCGAGCGCCTCCAAAGCGAAGGGAAATGGTGAAGGGACGCCAAGGAGAGCGAGTCAGGTCTGCCTTCCTTTTTTCCCGCACTCATTTGATCTTTTAAATCCCTAGATCCAACTTCCAAACGCCTATTTTCACTTCATGACTATAGAATTTTCTCTAATTTTCCATCTTGACCCTGTATTTATTGTCAGGCTTTATGTCAGAGGAACAATCCTCGGCTACAAGAGGTAAATGGACTTCATTTTCGTCTATGTAGTATGCTGTTCGCCTTTTTTTCTTTCTCGGGAATGGTTTTCATGGCTCTTCTGGATTCTGTTGGGCCGCTCAGAAACCCGGGAGGAAATCACTATTACTATGATTTTAGTTGGGGTTTCTGTTTCCTCTTTTCCCAAATCGAAAAGGCGAGGATTTTGTTGTATAGATGGGTTAGGTAGATGGTAATTGCTTTATTTTATCATCAGTTTGTATCCTGAGTTGGGCATACAAACTCAGATCTACTGAAATCGTAATTGCTTTATTCCAGAGTCACAGAGTGAAAGCGGTGGATTTAAGATTGTTTCTGTAGTTTTGTTATTTTCACAAGCATTTTCTGAGCTGGTCTTTAAGGCCTGCTTTGTTTACACAAATCAAACTATCTCATCTCATCTTATATAATTATTAATAAAATATGATAAACAATTCAATTTTTTCAAAATTTAAAATAGAAATAATATTAAAAAATAATATTTTAATAATATTTTATTCAATTTTTAATTTTTATCTCATTTCAACCTGTTGTGAAACCAAACGATACCTAAATATTTGATGGGAATGATGGGTCCAGGTCCAAGTCAAACCAATACCCGAACACTTCCCTCATCCAGGTTGAGGGGGTCAACACCAAGGAGGAGGTTGCATGGTACGCTGGTAAGCGCATGGCATATATCTACAAGGCCAAGGTGAAGAAGAATGGAACTCACTACCGCTGCATTTGGGGTAAGGTGACAAGGCCTCATGGTAACAGCGGTATTGTTCGTGCTAAGTTCAAGTCGAATCTTCCACCGAAATCCATGGTATTGTAAAAGAAGAGATTTTTTCCATGGTTCTAAATTGGCTTTCTATAAGGAGATTTCTCGTTTATTTTGTCTTTGGTTCTTCTGCAGGGGGCTAGAGTTAGGGTTTTCATGTACCCCAGCAATATATGAGGTACTTACCGATCCTTTTCTTCTTTTAATTCCCCCGTTTATTTTCGCCCTTGTGTTTATTTTTCAGTTGTGTTCAATATTATAATAGGTAGGCAGCTATGACATTGTATGTGGGCTACACCTAAATTCCTCAACAATAAAATCCTCAATTACTTATTGAAAAAAGAAGGAGAAGCAAAAGCATGGGCTCCATGGTCGTATTAATGCAGATATAAATCATAATTGATTTACAAGCATTTTCAATGATTATCCTACCAGCCGTACTAATGGGGTTTTGGCTTTTTGATCTCTTTATTTGGAGAATGTTTATATACCCTGTTGTTTCTTAAGATCCCTTAAGAGTGTTTTGCATCCGTTTGTCAGTTTGAGGGGGGAAGAATAAACACGTGGAGAACATTGTTTTGTCTTTTCTAGCACTGTGTTTCATCGTGTATCTACTATTTGTAACAACCGTTTGAGATAATGAGAGATCCTGTTGTTTGTTGCCATTGAATGATGTGTTTGACTAGGCTCCGTTTGTATAGTGAAAGTGTCTCGTCTCATTTAATCATTACGACTTTTTTAAAATTTTACATAAAATATAATAAGCAATTCAACATTTTCAATTCACAATAATAATATTAAAAAATAATATTTTATTCAACTTTCATCTCATCTGAACTCACTATCTAAACGGCACCTTAGATAAATCATACATAAACCAAAATTAGGTGTAACTACAAGGATGACTCCGTCTGTCTTTCTATCCCAGAATTTGTTAAACTGTTTTTGTGACAAATTTTTGAAATAATGAGGGATAGCGTAAGCGTGTGCTTGCTCTTATGTTCTTGTCATCATCTCATGGAACTACTGTGTGCATGCATACGTGGCAATTAAATAGTTTTATGGTTGGACTGGCTTCCTCTGGTCATTCATGCATCATTTTTTTTTCCTTGCAGCTCTGAGGTTGTGTAGATGCCAGATTGAGCAGGTGACTGAGAGTCTGAGAGTCATGGCAGTTACTTCTTTTTATCAGCTAAGTTTATGTCATGTTTTGGAGCCAAATCGTTTTTGTTTATTAAAGTTGGTCGATGGAATATTCTTTGAATTTTCTAGTTTCGTAAAGAAGTAATTGCCACCTGTTTGTCTCTTGATTTGCCCCGTTTGGATCCAGCAGTAATCATATCATCTCAACTAATAATTTTACTAATATTCACAAACTATCTAAGCTTATCTTATTACCCAAACCGGTTCTTAAGCATTGTCAATATTTCCTAGAAATGCGTGTCCAGCATACTGAGTTTACAGTCGGAGTGAAACACGCCATAATTTCGTTCAGTTCATTCTCTCTCAGAAACTCGGTTCGTGCCCTTGTCCATAAACTGTCATCTCTCCCTCTCTCGATCTTGACCATGACGTGCCCTTCCTAGAAACTCTCTTTCTTCCATGATTAATGAAAATCGTCGTTGTGTGATTTTGGCTTTGTTTGGATTTGGGTAGTTTGGTAATCTCATATGACAAAATAGTAGTGGTGGTAATATTGATAAAATATTAAATAAGAGTAAAAAGTAATAATAAAATATTGAGATCACTCCACTAAACCTGGGAGTTGTTTGGAGGAAATTTTCATTTCATCTCATTCTCAAATTTCATTCAAACAAGCATTTTTTAATTTTAAATATTTAATTTTTTATTTAATTATTCCAATTTTTTTAAAATTTTAAAATAAAATATAAAAAATAATTTTATTTTTTTAAATTGCAAAACACATATAATATAAAAAAATTATTTAAATATTAGGATATTTTTATTTAAATTTTTTTTCTCATTTTTCAAAACTAATGAAACATCATAATTTTTTTATTATTATTTACAAACAATTTCATTATTATTCATTAATTTCATCTCATCTAATTGTCAAGCATCTCATTGATCAAATCTGAAAGCAGAATGCAGCAAATCCATTTTGGATGTTCTTATTATTTCGGAATCGGAAAAACGTAATAAATAAATAAAAGGCAGAAGGCTAAACACGCACATTAGCAAGAAGGGATTTCCTGCAAGGTCCCCACTAGAGTTAGAGAAGCGTTACTCCATGAAATCTTGTAGCTTATCCTATTGTTGATTGATTTGAAGTAGTCCTTCCTCATATTGAGAGCTGATGTTTGTAGCAGCCAACTGCCATCCCAGAGCTCTCTTTTGACGGGTATAAACCAAAGGGAAGTAGATTGGAAATTAGTTGCCAGACACAAAGGAAAACAAAACAAACTAATGATGTTTTGGAAGGGTTGTGTGATGGGTTCTCTGTTATATAAAGCAATAAGCATGCTCCTTCTAGCTAACTAGCAACCTGAGAGAGAGAGAGAGAGGAAAGTTGTTGCGAAAGAAATCGACGGGGAGAGAAAGGAGAGGAATGGTGAGGACAGTAAGGGGTGAACGGATTGAGAGCTTGAGAGAGTGGACTTGAAGGGAGAGAGTTGGGGTCCATTTTCAGTAGTAAGTTGCGTGGGAAACTATCGTTGAATGAGAAATGATATATAAAAGTGAAGTATAAGTTTTACATTTATAAAGTTTTTTATGTTTTTTTTTGGTAAAAATGTGGATCCATAAAAAAAAGTGAATTTTTTTACTTTTTATTTATTTATAATAGATTCACTTTTTTGACAAAAGATTTATACAAAATTTATTTATTTAAAAACTTGTATATATCATTTTTTTTACAAAAATTTATACAAATTTCGCACAAGTTTTATTTTATATTTTATAAAAAATTGATCTTTACAGGTGAAAACTTTACTTTTTCTTAATAAAAGCGTACATTTTTATAAAGAGAAATTCTACTCTAAGGCCGCTAAAGTTTCCAACACCACACACTTACTGACATGGCTTTCTTTTATTTTATTTTTATCAAAACGACTCGTTAGACTCCCCACGTTTTCCTCTTTCTCACTGTCACTTCCATTCGATTTTTCCTTCTCCTCCCACGTTCTCCCTCCATGCTTTGGATTCGTGCCCTCCATCGTGTTGTAGTACGTCCGCCTTTGATCGACCAAAGAACGGCAGATTTGGCAGGCTATTGTGAAGCTCTTCTCTAAAGGTCCTCTCTTTCCAGTCCTCTCTCTCTATATATGGCAATCTCTCTCTCTAAAAAAATGTAGTAAAACACAGAACTTTCGGGTTAGAAATCTGGGAGGGGATGAATAAAGCTCTGTTTTTGCTGGGTTAGAAGCTTTCGGCAGGGTTAGAACATCTGGGAAAGGACGAATAACAGAGAACATATGTGTTATTGCGACGGCTTACCTTTCGACATTTCGGCATTGTTGGGTTAGAATGTTCGGCATACCTGGAAGGGGATGAAAGTCGGCCTTGGGGAGCTTTCAGCATATAAAAAAATTAGAACTTTTGGCATAAACCTGCAGTGATTTATGGGTGGAAAGCTATATAATTTTCTTTGCTCGTTTATTGAAACGCACTTCATGGAAACCTGCAGGGGGCTTTAGAGAGTAGTTTTGTCTTATAGGAAAAGAAAAGTCAACAATTGTTTATTTGTCTGTAGAAATTATTAACGGAGAAATAGAAAGATGAGAAACCTAAATGTTAAGAGTAACAAAAATAGAAAACTTTGCCTCTGAACTAACAAAAGCAAAATAGAAAAATGCGAAACCTCAAAATTAAAATGAGAAACCTCAAGTTTGGAGGAGTTTATTGAGCTTTCGTAATTATATTCCCGTTTTCTAAACCAGCTCAAGTTTGTGTGTGATTTCTTGCATCTAAACTGGCTGTTGGTTGGATTATCCAGGCAGAGAGAGAGGGATTTGCAGAGAGAGGGGGAGAAGAAGCTTTCGGCATGGTAGGGGGAGAGCAAAGAATGAGAGAGGGGGGAGAGCAAAGAAGGAAGGAATACGATTCTCGGAACCGAAAGGCAAAATTAGAGCTCTGAACCGTTTTAAAAATAAACCCGGTTTGACACATCATTGGTGTGTAGTGTTGGAGAGGAGACCGGCCTTAGAGTAGAATTTCTCTTTTATAAAATATTTGTACAAAACTAGTACAGTCAATGTTGAAAGTTTCCAAACACACGGCGTGTATGAAACAATCAGCTCCAATAACTTTCCGAAGCAGACCCGGTCTTCGGAAAGAGTTTTTTTTTCCTGAGCTCTCTTTCATCAAGCTCCTCTCTCCGATCTCTCTCTCTCCTCATGCTCTCTCTCATCAAGTTCTCTTTCTCATCAAATCCCCCTCTCTCATCAAGCTCTCAAGTCAAGTCCCCTCTTTTAAAAGAGGGGGAGATGAAGTCAGTTTACTCGTAAGTGTGAGGTTTGGTTGAGAAGATTTATTTCATAACATATTTGATTAAATTTAGCAGCAACAACAACAAAAAATGATTTTCTTTCACTACTCCAGAGCCTTCGTTTTCCTATCATTTGTAGTATGCGCGCTAATCAGCCTCGTTAATTGCGAGCCGACCGATGTTGCGCACTATTGTTTCGATCAGTCTGGTGGAACCGACACTCCTAACCAGGAGAATCTGATCGTCGGCCTGTTAGCTAAATTATCCGACGGAGTTTCCCAAAACCAAAACAATGGCTTCTACATGGATACCTCTGGTGGTTTCTACGGCCTCGCCCTCTGCCGAGGTGATGTTCCTCTTGATACCTGCCGAGACTGTGTCAACTATGCCACTCAAAGAATCGCCCGTCGGTGTGGATCTAATACAAGTGCCATCGTATGGTTCGATGAATGCATGTTAAGGTACTCCAACAGTAACTTTTTTGAAAAGGTAGACACGCTCCCAGCGGTTTACGCGTGGAATACCGAGAATTCAACGGACTCACCTGATGACCCTAATTCTGTAGCATTATTGCTAATGCGCACACTAATGGACGATGCAGAAACAAAAGATTTGTTGTTTGGGGCAAACTCCAAGAAGTCGGATGATGGGACTGAGAGATATGGGATGGTGCAGTGTACTAGAGATCTCAATGGTTCGTCTTGCGCGAATTGTTTAGACGCTTTGGTAAACGCAGCTAGACGGTGTTGCATATCGAAAGTAGGGTGGCGAGTTTACTCCCCGAGTTGCAATACAAGGTATGAGAACTACCCTTTCCTTCAGCAGCCACCTGTACTGTCGCCCCAACCGTTGCCTCCACCGCACGTGCCCCAACCCGTGCCTCCACCGCCCCCCGGTAAGGCGCCCTAAATTTGAAAATTTTCCTAGGATTCAGATACCAGCTCAACCTTTCCCCTGCGTATTTTGACTTTTTATAATGCGCGTTTAGGCCTATTTGCAGACATTCCCTAACTAATTTAAAGAAGAAACAATTATCTAAGACCTTGCAATTATGAAAGTACGAATAATAGACAATCATATTTTTAAGTTTTCAAATGACAGATTCGGTAAATCTAAGAAAATATGTTAAAAGATGGGATTGGAGGGGAGGGAGAGATCTAAACAGATGAGATAAAGATGACTAGGTAATGGCAGTCTTCAGAACAGAGAGTAATTGGGACAAAGACGCTAATGAAGCATTCAATAAAGATTGCAAACATGAATGTAGTTGGCAGTTCTCCCATGGGTTTACATTATTATTTATCATATTTAGATAAGTGGGTACTGGAACTATTCTCCATTCAAATGATAGCAATGATTTTTGCATCAGGGGGTGCGCATATATTTGCCTTATTTATCATATTTTGAGCTAGCAGGACATGTCCCTATATATTTTTATTGATCTGTCGTTGATTTTTAAGATACTTTGTGAAAACTTACAGTTGTGTTGTATGACGAGACTGCAGGAAAAAAAACAACAACGATTGTAATCATTACTATATCCTCAATTGCAGTAGTTGCATCTCTCTGTGGTTTATGGTTTTATTCATTCCATGCCAGGAGGAAGAGACGAGGTAGATTTAGTGTATTTACTCTATTAATTAAAACGCAATTGTAGTTCTAGATTGCCTCTAATGTTTAATCTATTTTGCTACGCAGAACAAGAAATTCTATTCCAAGAATTTGAAGGTTCGCCATCAATGGACATAAGTATGCATGTCGGGGATCATGACAAGAGTGGAGAAATGCATTACTTCAATCTAAATACCATACTGACTGCTACAAACAATTTTTCTGACTCGAATAAGCTTGGAGAAGGTGGTTTCGGCCCTGTTTATAAGGTTGAAAAACATCTAGTTTTTTACATATCCATTTTCAGAAATTTATTTGAACATTTACATTTGAAAATAAATGATTACATAACATATAGAAATTTCAGAAATTGTCGGAGATCACTGGTATCTGAATAATTATTACGAGCACTTGATTTTAGAAGAAGAAATGTTCTGCCAGTGAACCGGGCTTGTTTAGATATTAGTATATATCAGAATATCTATGAATAATAATGAAAAAGGAATGAATAGTTAATGAATAGTAATAAAACAGTCTGAGAATATCTGAAAACAGTTCTATTTCCAAACAGACATTTTAATGTCGCAAGATATAGAACTTGTACACATACTATCTACCATTACTCTGCGATAAATTTTTTTCTTCGGCTGAAAAATGTTACCAGGGCAAGCTGATAGATGGAAAGGAAGTAGCAGTAAAAAGGCTTTCAATCAAATCCAAACAAGGTATTGAAGAGTTCAAGAACGAAGTGATGTTCATTGTGAAACTTCAACACAAAAATCTGGTGAGGCTCTTGGGATGCTGCCTGGAAGGAGCTGAAAAGCTTCTTGTCTACGAGTACATGGCCAACACTAGTCTAGATGCCTTCCTGTTTGGTTTGCTCTCTCTCTCTCTCTCACACGCGCGCACACACAGGCTCACACGCTAATGTTTAGCACCTGTTCATCATTTGCCAATTATTTCTCTAATGCCAAGGCAAAAATATCTTATCCGAGTGAAATTTGCCTTATTATTACAATGCAGATCCAACAAAACGTAGAGACCTAGACTGGGCTAAACGCGCAAATATTGTCAATGGGATCGCAAGGGGTGTTCTATATTTACACGAGGACTCCCGTCTCAAAATCATCCATAGAGATTTGAAAGCAAGTAATGTACTATTAGATGATGAGATGAACCCAAAGATATCGGATTTTGGTACTGCTAGAAATTTTGGTAGCAATCAAATCGAAGCCAACACTAACAGAATCGTGGGTACATAGTAAGTCAAACCCCATTCACGATACTTCATTTCGACACAGTCCACTGATGCTGCTTAATATTGAAAAATTGTTTGCGGATCCGATCAAACTAAATTTTAGGTTGGTTTGAATACATAGAATATCTCATAATATCTACGAATAATAATAAAATGATTTGAGTTGAAATATTTTTATGAGTCTTGAAAAATGAGAGAAAAAGTTGAATACACATATTATAAAATTAAAAAATTATTTGAATATAAAAATTGAATATTATTTTTGTTTTGAAATTTAAAAAAGTGGTATTATTTTTTGTGTTTTGTTTGAGAATTTAAAAAAATTGAAATGATTAGGTAATGATTAGATGTAAAAGTTGAAGATTTAAAATTTAAAAATATTTTGTGTTTAAGTGATGTTTGGAAAGGAAATATCTGAGAATACTTAAAAACAGTTGTGTTGTTAAACGGATCCTTAAGACTCATTTGGAAAGTAAGATGACATGAGAATTATATGAGTAGTAGTCATAGTTATTTTACTTTTGCCCGTAATGATAGTATATTACATCTAGAACAGTGATGGTTTCGTCTTTTTTGGCTTTTTACTGATTGAATCCATCCTGTGCTATAAAACTTTATGCAATAGTGGGTACATGGCGCCTGAGTACGCAATGGAGGGACAATTCTCTATAAAGTCTGATGTTTATAGCTTCGGAGTTCTGATGCTAGAAATCGTAAGTGGGAAAAAGAACAGTGGTTTGTATCATCCAATTACAGAGCGTGCACAAAGTCTTCTGCCACAGGTAGGCGGAGGCCTGATCTCTTCCTTATTTGTTTCTCGAGCTCAAATATAAAGTTATATGTTGAGATAATGAAAGAAAAGCAATACAAAACAGGCATGGCGACTTTGGAATGAAGGCAAGGGAGTGGAGTTGATAGATCAAACATTGGTCGACAACTGTCCTTTGAGTGAAGCTCTGAGATTGATTCATATCGCGTTGTTGTGCGTTCAGGAAGACCCTAATGATAGGCCTACCATGTCATCGGTAGTTCTGATGCTTGCTAGCAGATCGATATACCTACCTCAGCCATCCCCACCTCCATTCTCTATTGCTCGATTTACCTCTTCTGATAAATCTACAACAACTGGGGCCGAAACAGGATTTTCCATTTCTGATCGATCTTCAACTATTGGGGCCGAGGCAGGAAGGGTCGTGTCTGATCAATAATAACATGCTACATGCTGATCAAGATTGTTTTTTGTATCGTTTTCATCATAGTACGGGTCATACTGTTTTTTTTTTTTTTTAACGGTTTTTTCATACCCTCTTCTTTTTTTTTTTTTTTTTTTTTTTCTGTAAGTGTGCTTATTATATGTCTTTAACTTTTCTCTGTATCAAATGAATAGAGAGTAATTTATATAAAAAAAGAAATGCATATGATAATTCTGTAAACACCCCAAGCCCACTATTTTAACATTGAAAGATCGATTAAGCACATACACATAACAAAAATTCATTTTATTATGTCTATTTAATTTGCAAAGCCAAAGACACAGATAAAAGGCAATTTTGGTTTGTGGCATATTTCATTGTCTCATAATCTAATTTAGATACTGAGAATATCTCATTATTATTTATTATTATTTTTTATCTACTTTTCATTACTATTTAATATTCTATTATTAATTTTTTATTAATTTTTTTTTATTATTCACAGAATATCTCATAATACATCACTACTCAAACGCAACATAATATATATTAAAAAAAAATTATATTCTCCAAACTAATTCATGAATTCACGTGACTCTGTCACCTTTCAAGATTAGCATTTTTTTAGAATATCCTTTATATATAAACTAACAAAAAATTATGTCTCCATTGCACGTTATGCGGTTCCACAATTGATGGAAGAGGAATGATGCGCAACCATGTTTCATTGTAGCTGAACCCATACGTCTTAGTACTGATAATTCTAGTTCGAGGTTAGAGTTATTCGGTTTTGCATTCTGTTCACATTTTCATTATACTGTGTTAATGTGACAGTACTCATCTACCTTTAGATCAGCTATTATTTTTTAAAATGACAAATTTAAAAGTTGATGAATAACATCACATCTTCACAATAAGATATGAGTAAGATGAAGTTGTGGTATATATCTTTTTTTTTTTTGTCTATATTACCCCCTGTCATATCTTCATCATATTGTATTATAGTATATACCTAAAATCCTTATTTTTTAAATGGTCTTTAGTTCTATACATTCCATGATGTGTTTGTGATTTTAGTTGGTAATCTAGTATTTATTAAAAAAAAATGCAATAATTAAAAAATAAGTAATTTGTATGAGCCTCAAACAGATAAATTTCGCGTAGTCTCTTTGTAAAAAAATAGATCACACTTCAAAAAGTGTAAAAAAAAAAAAAAACTATGCACTTTTAATAAAGTTCATTTTTCCAATTTATTTATTTAAGATTTACGCCTAACATTATTCTTTATATACGACATTGTATGCGTTACAATTAATGCTAAAAACTTCAGGTCAACCCACTATAATTCTTATTTTTATTTTCTAATCCAACCCGCTATAAAATTATAAATTAGGTTGAAGAACATTATTACAACTTTTGCTTATCAAATTCATCTTAATTTATTATTACAATTTTTTTAAATTTTAATATAAAATATAATAATTTTTTTAAATTTTAAAATAATAATATTTTATTAACTCAATTCAATCCAAATCGAGCCTAACTTTTCATTTATATCGAAACTCGAAAGTACCATATGATCCGATTACTTGTCCGAACAAGTCTCAGGTTGCTGCTCCCAATGAGATTCACACGATCTCGTGATAGTAAATGGCGGCATTTGGACCGGTCTTTGCCTAAAGTTTTAAGTTTCTAAGCACTTTGACTAAGTCATAATAGTATGCCTTTTTCTTTTTTTCTTCCTCTTACTTCCTCCATTACCTATGGTCAACGAGAACGTGTACCTGAATGGTTATTTGGTCATAGACCACATCACGAAATAATTTCCAATTTTTAATTTATGAATTTTTTCTGATTTAGATTGGGAAATTCGGGGTTTGCAATCATTTATCTGTGGGATTTTAGAATTTAGGTCAGGTTACTCCTTGAATGGGTCCTTACATTTGTTTTGTATGAACCCACAAATAGATAGAAGGCAACAAAGGGCAAAAATAAAAAATAAAATAAAAAGAAAAGGCCTCTTATCATGTATGGCTATGGCAGGCACCAAATGGGACAAAAATTGGTATAAAAATTGAGATTGACAGTTGGTGTTGTTCTCACGTTTGCAATTCGATGACACCTTTTATACTTCTAATCATCCTCTTATCATACAAGTCTCTTTTTCCAGTCAAATAGGATGTTTTGGAAGATTAAAATAATTACAAGGACTGTTAACAAAAATAATAATAATAATAATAATAAAAGTCTGTGCATTATTTTTTAATTACGCTTCTGAAACCAGCAATTTCTTAGTAAAATCACCTCTATAACATGAGTATTACTCAAAGTCCTACTTTCCTTGACCTGTACACCTCTATAACATGGTGACAACAAATTAATTACGATTAAGAAAAAAAATAAGTTCAATAAAGAAAAATACTACTAAATGAATGCAATAAGACTACAAGTCTACGACTAATTAGCAATAAATTAGTGCGAAATGGGTACGAACCAAGCTCCCCCCCCCCCCCCCCCACCCCACCATACGCGTTTACTTCCTCTGCTTTAAAACTCTCTCCCTCTCGCTCCGTCTGTCGGTGTCTCTTCCCCCTATTTGCAGGGGTACATTGATCGCCGATCGTGTTCTTGTCCTCAAAATACGATCCCACATCCTTTCCAGCCAGGCCCGCCTCTGTTTCTGTACCCGTCTATGTCTCTTTCTCCCTCTCTCTGACGAGAAATGAATTTCGATTTCCCTTCAGATCCATGGAATCCAACCCATTTTTTCTCTGCAATATTATCTTGTGTCTCTCGTTTTTACTAAATTCATCAATGTCCAGATCTTGACTCGCCCAAACCCTAACAGATCTGTATCCAAGTTCTTGTCATAGTACAGCCCAACTTGCCGAGTTTTGCCTCTTTGTATTTTTTCCTTTTGTTTGGTCGTTGATAAAATCTCATCTCATCTCAGCCGCCCGATCAAGACCTACCTCCGAAAATGAAGGGCTCAAGTCGATTTTTCACGATCGGGCTCGTGGCCTCTTGGTACTGCTCCAACATTGGGGTCCTCTTGCTCAACAAATATTTGCTCAGCAACTACGGCTTCAAGTACCCGATCTTCCTGACCATGTGCCACATGACCGCTTGCTCTCTGCTCAGCTACGTCGCCATCGCATGGATGAAGATGGTCCCCATGCAGACAATTCGGTCCCGGGTCCAGTTCTTCAAGATCGCTGCACTCAGCCTCGTCTTCTGCATCTCGGTCGTCTTTGGCAACGTCTCGCTCCGCTTCTTGCCCGTCTCCTTCAACCAGGCTATTGGGGCCACGACGCCGTTTTTCACTGCTGTGTTTGCCTACCTCATGACCTTGAAGAGGGAGGCTTGGCTTACCTATGTGACCCTCATTCCTGTTGTCACCGGGGTGGTCATCGCAAGCGGGGTATGCCACTTTTTTTTTTTTTCTTTTTTTCTAGTTTGTGCCAGTTGATCAATAGTGTTAGGAGTTCATTTGAAATGTGGATTTTTGTTTTTGAAATTGAAGGTGAGCCGCCTTTTTGTTTGTGTGTGTGGATTTCTTTTATTCCCCCCGGCGCCCCGGGGGGGGGGGGGGTGGTGGGTGCTGGCGGCACTTATTGAGCTACTTTGCTATGCAATTGGCTCCAGTTTTATTTGGAGTTGCTGCAAATTGTGGAGATTGGTGGGGAGGAATGTATAAAAGAATGAAGTCGTGTTTGTTCGGCTGGAAAATCTAGGAAAAATTATCTTTCAGTTTCTCCCAGCTGAACCTAGTTCAACTCTTAGCCTGGATGCTAACATTTAAGGATGGAGCTTTGTACTTGTGTCGTACCATAACCTTGATTTCTAAACTTTAGAAATCATTCGTTTTCTGTTTTGGAAGATTTATATTTGGTTGGTTGAATCATTAATGGATTTTTGGTTAGAGACACTCCCTCTATTAATTACCCTGTAGTTCTTTGATTGACAGTTGTCTCTTTTCTAGCGAGACATCACTAGTGTGAGGTAGATGCCTTCTAAATTTTGTGGTCTTTTTTTTTTTTTTTTTTCTCTTGTGGTCACAGGGTGAACCGAGTTTCCATCTGTTTGGGTTCATAATGTGTGTAGCAGCTACGGCTGCGAGGGCGCTCAAGTCTGTTCTACAAGGGATTTTGCTGTCTTCTGAAGGGTAAGGAACTCTTATGCATCCATCATCTCGAGACTGAAGTTGATGGGATAAAACTTTGTTCTGTAATTTGGCTTTTGGAAATTTAAAGTTTGGATTATTTTGAAAACTAAAAAGGGTACTGAGAGGCCTGCAATGTTATTTTAGGGAGAAGCTGAATTCTATGAACCTCCTGCTTTACATGGCTCCAATAGCTGTTGTCTTTCTTCTACCCGCAACACTTATTATGGAAGAAAATGTGGTTGGCATCACCCTGGCTCTCGCTAGAGACGATATAAAGATCATATGGTACTTACTATTCAATTCGTCGCTGGCATATTTTGTGAACCTGACCAACTTTTTGGTCACAAAACACACCAGTGCTCTCACTCTCCAGGTATGGCCTCTTAATACAGACTAATTTCCATTTGTTATCCTACATTTTATGGTTGCAGTTAATTACTCATATTGTCCTTGAGCTGTAAGAATTCAATATTCTCCTTCCCTATATAGTTATGTCTGTTTAGGAGGAATGGTCTTTACTTTGCCAATCACCAAAATTTAGCTGCTCCATTGCCAATAAGATATTTCCTATTGGGATGCCTGGGATATTTGCAAAATCCATGTGTGATATGCTCGGAAATTGGTGAGAAATTACAATGGATTTATGTTATTACCTCGAGATCATCTCCTGATGCTACTTATGGTGGTTATGGAAGGAGTTAACAGTTGAAGATAAGCAGTTGTCTCTTATGTTGGTGCTAATGGAAACTCAATTGCAGCAATTTTTTTTAAGCATCATTTGGATTTTTGAAAAAGCATGGAGATAATAGGGATGATAATAAGTTGGAGCTCTAGGCATCGCCAATCAAGAGCGTGGTAAAAGAATCATCTAAGATGGTTTTGCTCATGGATGATGGGATGCAATAGATTGGTACCATTGAGGGGGTGCTTTGGTTTAAGCCAAAGGCAGCTCTTTGAAGGATGGCAGAGCCTATTCCAATCAGAAATGTGGGACTTGAGCCATGTCACCTATGACGAATTGGCCCGACGAGGACGTCGGGAATTTAAAAGGGGTAGATTGTGATATCCCAGATGATAAGGATAAGAATATGTGGTGTATGAAATTACACATTGTTTGGGAATGAGAAATTATTGCTCTTTATAAAGTTTCAATGGGGCTCTAATTGTATTATTGACTAGTTCTTTTAGAGTATAAGTCATGTAGTTTAGGCTTTCCATTGAAGCGTTACACCAGGTGAGGAGGATAGTGCTTTTATAGACTTTGCAGATTGTATGTCTTTACGTTGGCTATTTTTGACTACTGAATCTTATTCAGAGCATAAGAGCTTGCTGATAACACGTTTTAAAAATGTTTAGCAGTATATTTTGCCCTAAAGCTGTCCCAGCCGCTTTGTTCACTTTCCCCGTCTATTTGTGTTTCAAAAGTCTCAATGCCTATAATATGCAATGTTGCCTTATTTTTCCTTTCATTTATTGCTTCTATATGATTTGGAAGTTTGAACTTTGTAAAACGAGTCCTTGGTTGCTTCAGGTACTAGGAAATGCAAAAGGAGCTGTTGCTGTTGTGGTTTCAATTTTAATTTTCAGAAATCCTGTCTCGGTTACTGGAATGCTCGGTTACTCGCTCACAGTCTTTGGAGTTATACTCTACAGTGAAGCCAAGAAACGAAGCAAATGACATCATTATGGAAGAGGATGAAGTGGATGTTCCGATATTTTGATTTTCTAAGAGCAAGTACAGCATCAACGCCCGTGGAGGGGGGATTTAGGCCACATGCTAACAGTTGGTAGCATGAGCATTATATTACCCTCTAATTTTTTGCCAGGAAGCTCAGAGATTGGCTTCCACTTGTATCAGCAACAACCCAGATTAGCCGAAAAGTAGAAAAGTTCAATAAGTGACTTATATGCCTCTATTACTCCCTGTTTAGGGTTTTAGAATGCCTTTTTTTTTTTTTCTTTTAATCATTGATTATAATTATTCTTTCAGGAAACGGCTGTAGATTGGGTCTATTATACACAAACGATATGTTAATTAACATTTCACATTATATTGATTAATTAATGAAAATCATTCATGATCTTGCCATTCTGCGCTTATACAACGCCGCATTTAAGGAATTTCTTCTAAATTCATATCGCACAAGGATATCAAATACATGCGTGTATACAAACTTGAAAAATTAACTAGAACCAGTCCACGGCTCCATTTGGCGATGCAAAGACGGTGATTGGACCTTTGCTCTCCGGAAAATTCAAGAAAGGACGCCATGGGACAAGAGAAAGATGCATGCCCGGGTCAAAGTAAAGGGGAACTGAATGACTAGAAGGAAAAGAAAAAACCAAAATCAGAATGCATGATATCGCTTTCAGAGGACCAAGTCAACATACCCTTTATAAAAACAAACGAGTTTTGCTACACAACCTCCTACTATTCATCCACACTCCACACTCCACATTTTTTAATATTTTTTAATATTTTTTTAAAATTTTTTTTTGAATTTTTTTTTTAAATATTTCAAATTTTTTATTTACTATTCATATAAAAATTATTTAATAAAAAAAATTTTAAAAAAATTTTTAAAAAAAATGGAGTGTGGAGTATTGGGAGGTTGGGAAGATTTATTGAAAACAATAGTGTGGCAAAAATCTAACCATTGAATTAGGTTCAGGCAATGACACCAGATGAACTACTCATCATCCATAAGATCGGCTTCGACCTTGGTTTCCACCACCATGCTTTCCACTTGAGGCTCCCTCTCCTCTTCGGATTTGATCTCCAATTTAGGTTTGGTCTCTTTAGGCTTGGCCTCCACTTTGCGCTTGGTTTCCGCTTTAGGTCTGATGTCGGCTTGAGGCCTGGCTTCAACTTGAGTTTCGATCTCATCTTCTTCTAACTTGGGAGCCAAGTAGAACCTTATGTAACCCATCTCCGCCACTTTGTACTCAACTACCCCAGGCAGATCTGAAGACAGGCTGATTGTCACTTGGTTTGCCAAAGGGGATGCCTTTGTGAATGAGTTCATATACCTCAGAGCAAATGTCAATGTGACAGGCTCCTCCATTTCTATGACTGTAGCTTCTTCTGGCTGTAAATAGCATCAACACGACAAAAGAACCCATAGGTAAGTCCGTCCTGTAACAGTCTCTCAATTCTGGAGAAAACAGAAGCTGGAATGTCTATAGAGCCCTACATTGCTAAGAGGTATAATAACCAAATGACTAAATATCCACTTTCCAATGGTTCATGTTGAGTTTCAAAATTAAAGTAGCTCTGTTTTATACAATTAATTTCGAGACTACAGAACGTCACTAACCTTGTCCACAGTAGTATTCTGCCTGCAAACAATATTGGCAGTCCCAATATCACCTCTGGTGGAGAACTTCACACCTTCCTTTGCCACGGATATAACAACTGCAAAAATCACCATCACACCCAGAATGAGAGTTCTGAGTTTCTGACACGTCTACACTGTGAAACAAATTAACTATTTTCATTAATAATCATAAAGTAACTGTAACAAGGAAGAAAGTGAGAATGCAGAATACCCGTGTCACCAATGGTGCTAGGGTCCTTGCAAATCCTTGCAAACTCAGCCGATGGCATCCTAACAATGGCTTGGAACTCTGCTTCTGGGATCCCAAGGTGCTCACTGTCTATGTCCATCAGCTTCATCTCGAAGTCAGAAATCTTATCTTGAGCTTCATGACAAGAAAAAGCAGCAAGCAATCAAATAACTCTCGAAAGGAATAAAAAGCATACCACATTCAGTGAAGAGAGTCCCAATTTCATGTAGCGAACTCATGCATCCGGACAAACAGCCTAAGCTTAAGCACAGTAAATTTTTACCAAATCGGGCCAATTTACAGACCTGCCCGCACTTTTTTTCGTTCATTCATTCCAATAACCAACGGAGCAAAGATAAACTCAAAAACTTTATTAAAAGAGTAGAAGCCACAGAAAATTTTAGCAATTCATAATTTGCATTTTAAAAGAGCCACAAAAATGATATATCATGAAAGGAAACTAGAGTCTAGAATCTTCAACTTAATATCTCTGTAGTAGGAGACCATCAAAAGAAAAGCCTCCAAAATATTGGTCCAACGTTCCTATGTAACTATTTTGTTCTTTTCTTTGATGGAATTTCTCTGCATTCACAAAAACGCAGAAAAATAGATCGTTTTCCATTTTTTTTCCTCCCTCTCAAATCACACGAGACCATATCATAAAGAAGGCATTCGGGATTTCACCTTCAGAACAAAGCTACTATCAATTTTCCTTTCCTACATTCTTTCAACAAACAAAAGCCCAAGAGAACCACATAGAAAAGATAAAAGATTTAAAAAAGAAACAAGAAAAACAGAGATTAAAACTTTCAAACATTAATAGAATCAAACAGAACTGATTTTCGCCTTTTCTTCATGCCCTTTCCCACATTTCCTCGGAAACCACCAATGTTACAAATAGAATTTAAAGGAAAGGGCGTGAAATCTTACTAGGGCTCTCGAACATAAAGGTGACAGAGTCGGCGCCGTCATCTGCCTTGATCGTGACGATGTCGTCGTTGCCAGCACACTTGAGCATCTTGGCCATATTGTTGAGGTTCATGCCCATGGAGATATTGCGGTCGCAGCGGTAGTGCTCGAAGCCCTCGGATCGGAGGAGGAGGGCCACCAGGGCGACGTGGCTGGAATCCATGGCCTGAAGTGAGAACCCCGCGGGCGAGCAGTCGAAGTTGGCGTCATTGACAAGGTCCTTGATTGCTTCCAGAACCTTCTTTAGAAGACCGCCTTGGACCAGCCTTAGCTCCAGCATTTTTCTCTGTGACTTCGACAAGTAAGAACGCGAACTCAATTTTTCAGAGTAATTGTAGGGTTTAGTTTTCTTTCGAAGATCTCCGCGCGCGCGCAAGGGAGAGAGAGCGTTATTCATGTGGTTGTGGTACTCTCTTTGGCGGGAAATGGAAACAGTCCCGCCTGAATCAATATGGAAACGAAACCGTTTTCGGAGCTCTGTCTTTACTCTTTCATACTCATTCGAAACAGGTCAAGGTTGAGTGTCAAATGATAAAAACAATCGAGACAATGGCTCATATTTTTCTTTTTTGAAAAAAAAATTACAAATCGTTGTTGTCTTGCGCTAAAAAATTTATAAATAATAATAAAATGATTTGTGAATAATAATTAAATAATTAAAATTAAAATTTTTATTAAAATTTGGGAAAATATAAAAAAAAATTGAATAAAAATATTATATAATTAAAATATTATTAGAATATAATTTTTTAATATAACTTTTATTTTAAGAGTTAAAAAAACTAAATTTTTTATATGAAATTTCGAGACAGTGGTAATAATTAGATGAAAAATTATAAAAAAAAATTAAAAAATATTTATATTTAAATAGTATTTAAATATTGAAATCAAACGAGAGAAGACGAAACCAACTTCATATACAAATTAGATCCTAGTAACATTCATTGTTATAATTGTCGTTCACGCAACTTGCATCTATGAATACTTATGATGCATTGGGCATGATCACAACAGTCACTAGATCTAAGCACCAATAAACAATTAAGATGCAGTTTTAATATAGAGTTGGAATAAAAGTTAAATTCAAAAGGAAAAAAATCAATTAATTTGATCAACTTTGCATTGCACGGTACTTTTCTTGAAAATTTTATTAAACAACTTTACCCTGTACACCTGCTTTTATTTTTTTTCTTTGTAGGTGCATAATATTGGACTACTCTCTTTCTTCTTTCCCCATATGCTAAAGTCTATATTTCTTCCAATTTCATTGATACAAAAAGAAGATAAATTTTTCCAAAGTATGTATTTTCTTTTAAGCACATCAACCTTTACTAATTATATTTTCTTTTTCAAGAAATCCCCAACTAAGTGAAATAGAAAACGGAATTGACAAATGTTCTCAAGGTAAATCTCTGGCAAATGAGAAAGCAGCAAGAATAAGCGGCCTTTTCACACTCCATATTTTTGTAACAAGCCAATACAAAAAGTACATAAAGCTCGTTAAGTTCTGCAAATGGGTCCTGCGAATCATTTTACATCAGTCGGATTGGCATCCCATATATCAAGCAAATACAACAGTATGCTCAACACTGACGAGCAAAAAGGGAACACGGAGAAGAACCAAGTTTTGCCAGTTCCCCACCCCTGAGATCAGGAATCAGAAGAAACACACACAATAATAAAAAAAGAAAGCAATGTTATCAAACCCATAGTTTAAGGATTGGGACTTTAAGCCTCTGGAATGGAGGCTGCTGCTGCTGCACGTTTAATTGATGCAGACTTGATAAGATGATTGTAGCTCCCTTTCTCCTTAAAAAGCTGGGAGAAATGGTGTTTGCAATATAAAATCCCCTCCAGGGCTGCATAATTAGATGGGGTTATAGGACAACCGCCGTGCGAGCACTTGAAACATGACTTATGATAGGCCTGGCTCTCCACTGTCACCTGCAAATTTTTGTTTGAAAAACCCATTTGTAATCCATGTTATCAGAGACATAAAACACAATTGAATCTAATTGGGGTCAAAATTACATGAAAGGGGGATCGTTTTAATTTTAATTTTATCAGTATATATCACCCTGGTAATGATGCCAAGCAATTGCAGTACACTGTATGCATCTACCTGCATAACTTTATGCATGTACAGCCAAAGTGGATTGGCTGGGAACTAGATTCGCACAGTTACCTATCAAAAAAAAAAAAAAAAGATCTGCACGGGTCACAGAAAAGTTTTAGATGCTTTTGGATTTATTGGTAAAATACCCAACGGACAATTTCCCTTATTTGCATTTTGCTATTATCTGCTTTTGTACATATAATTACTACTTTTTTTTATAAGTATATATAATTATATATACTACAATTGGAGTTTAGAACTAGCAACTTTGGGAAAGGCTTCACTGATTGCCAAAGAAAACTTGACCGAGCAAAGCCTGAATATATGCCATCTTCTTTTATTTTTTTTCCTCGTTGACTATATGCCCATCTTCATTAGTCTCAGACTTGGCCCAGCTTGGCTCCTATATGACTTTTATCTGTTCTGTTCGTTCTTCCACAAATAACTACCAACCTGATCCCCAAGCAACATTCCACACTTGTTTCCTTACTTTTATTTTATAGGTAAAAACTTATTTTCTTACTATCAACTAAAACATTAAAAGGGTCATCCAAACTGCCACCAGGAAAAGAGGAAAAAATATGCAGTGGAAAAAACACAAATGGAAAAATTATGCAACTGAATAAAACTTCAATGCAACCTCCCATGTAGCATGTAACAACAAATTAACCTGTTAGAAATTTAGAATTTTACCTTCTCCAGTGGATAAGCAGTTTTACCACAGGTAGCACACTTTTCTTGTGTCCCAGAAAACATGCTGGCAGCTTTGCTTGGTGACCTAGTCTGAAACCAACTCAAGCTTTTGAGAATCAGTGACAACATCCAAAAACAGATTAGATTCCTTACAATGAATTTGTCCACTCATAATAGAATCATAAAAACTTGAAGTGCAATATGGAAAATTACCAGCTCAGGAGTTAACTTCTCAGCTGACTTTGCAGCTGTTAAAAATGAAATCCATGGCAACTTAAGTATGCAAAAGAGAAAATCTCAACAGAAAAAGAAATATAGAACTTCTCTGGCAAATGAAAAGACGTACGTGACTGAAAATTCTTGTTGAAATTACCCGTCTCCTTGAATAGCTGTTCAAAGTGAGGCTTACAGTATAAAACCCCTTCCATTGAAGAATAGTTGCTGAGCTGAAAACATAAAAGTTACACACCTCAATAGCCTATTTAGAATCAGCCCACAAAAACAGAAGTTGCTAATCTTCACTAAACAGGATCTGTGTTAAAGCAAACCATTCTTGCTTACATTATGAACCTGTATGGTAGCAACATGAATAATGCAAGTAATTCTCTCAATAGTTTATTTATATAGGACCAAAGATTTATCATTCTATTCTTTTTTAATCATAAAACTTTCACAGTGTAACCAAAGTGGACTCTAATTGGAAGGGATGTTTACATCCCCTACCGGGTTGGGCCTAACTTTTCCCAGGAGGCCCAGTGACCAAAGCGTAGTCGGCCCACAAGTCGGCGAAAGGGGCAAGAGGCCCAGGGCCTGCACGGGAAGAAAGTAGACGTGGAATGATGGGACGCCGGCATTTTTGACACCACCCTGCATGTAGTGGTAGGGCCATGCCACTCTTAAGGATAGATATGAAACACAATTAGGGATCACGTTAAGGCCCCCTATCCCTGACAGAATACACAGAAGGTGGCCACATTGTCACCCACCTGCCACAAGGACATGGCCCGGGGAGGCCACGCCGCATTAAAGACGACAATGTGGTGTCCCATACGGAAGACATACACCTTTGACACGGGATACGGAGGACCACCTCAGCAGGTAGTATAAAAGACGGGCACCAAGTCAGAATTACCATCTTATGTTCTCTCATATACTGAAATTCTCTCTAAAGAGTTGAAAACTAACTTAGGCATCGAAGGTATTGCATCAATCCCGAGTCCCCACTTTCCTCATGTTGCAGGTAGTTGAGCCCGTGACCGTTGTGCAAAACACGTTATTAACACTAATAATTTCAGTGAAAGCATAACCAAAAAGGCGAGAAATTTAATATAAATAAATATTTTTTTTAAAAAATCATAGTTGCCACGGGCGCTGATACATGCATGCATACATACTATTAAGCCAAAAAAGAGCCAGGAATAACGATAGATGTACCTTTAGCGTCCCTTTGCAGTGGGAGCACTTGAAGCAAGACTTGTGGTAAACAACCCCATCGGCAGATAGCTGCTCTACCGGATAAACCGTCTTCTCACAGACCTTGCATTTCTGTTGGGTGCCAGTGAAAGACATATCTCCTGCCTCAGATCTAGCTCTTCTCTAAGTGCTAAAATTACCGCCAACCCCAAGGCAATAGATCGGTTCCAAAATAAGGGAAGTAGAATTTCTTTCCAGCAACAAACTTATCTACCAAGAACTTTAAAAAACAAACAGAACCAAGAACAAATGTCAAAGAAGGGAAAATACATCATTCGTTATGATTGGTTTCGGAGAAAACTAGGAATAAAACTGAAAGACAGCCCCAAAATTTTAAAATTTTTAAGTGATTTATTTAGATGGGTTTTCTAAGAAACCTAACATCCAACTTAATAGAACCAAATACAGATATTTGACTTGGATTGAGAAAAGTGTTCATACGTTAAATTGAAAGGACAAAATATACCCAGTTTCATTATATTTTCCCCAGCTTTCTCCGAAATCGATTGGAGACTTATAGAAACACGTAATGGTAAAATGTAGGGATCTCTAGGAGAAAACCCAGAGAAATGCGAACATCTATTTAAGCACAGGAGAGATTTAACAAGATCTGATTCCTTGGGAGATTAGTTTACCTCGAAAAATAGAGCAATTGTGGATCTGAGAGCTTCACGGAATTGGGCTCGATCTAAAAGCTAAGAAGTTCGGAAATGGGGATTGAACTCAAGGGTCAGAGACGTTTTATGCAGAGAAGCGGAAAATATAAAAAAATTAGTATACCCACGGGAGAGAGAGGTTAATGAGATGGAAAATGATAGGATCCGCTGGGGATCCCGCTCCATTTTTATTTTTATTTTTATTTTTATTTTTAAAGTTTTTATTATTATAAATATTAAAAAATGATGTGAAAAAAAAATTAAATATATTTTGAAAAAAAAATTAAATATATTTTTTAATATTTATAATATTCTTAAACAATATTTTTTTAATTATTAAATAAAAAAAACTTTAAAAAATAAAAAATTTGGAGCGGGAGCTCCAGCGGATCCAACGGAATTATGAGCATTGCCCTAATGAGATTATTATAATAAAAATAATAAAACACGCCAAAATATCTTTGTTGGCTCGATTGCGCGGCTTCCCACCCGGACAACTTCGTTGAGGGCATGTAAACATTTCGCGCTCAATCTTTCTAGTTCGGTGGGCCAGACGTTATTTTATTTCTTTCGTTTTCACCTCTTACTGTGAGAGGGTGATCAGAATTTTTTTTTTTTTTTTTTTAAAAAGGCTATTAGAAAGATAAACTAAATCATGGATTAGTTTTAGGTTTCCTTTACATTGACACTGATGTACAAGCGTGGTAGGTATAGTGATGCCAATTTTGGTCTTTAAATTCACGTGTATTCTTATTATGTTTTTTTTGTTTGTCAACTGATTAATGTTACATCAAAATATGCTGAAAAAATTTATATTTAGAAAAATAATAAATAGCATTTTTTTCTCCAATTATCACCGATATCAAGTTTACAATTGCATGGATCTATCTGAAAAAAAAAATGCGTATTTGTCCTACATCTTTTTCATATAAACTTCAATACAAGGGATTGTGCCTTATTGATTAGGGATTGTTTGGAAGATAGAATGGTTTTATTTGATTCCATTTCATTTTTTAATATTACTCAAATATAAATACTTTTTAATTTCAAACTTTTTAATTTTTCATCTAATCATTACAAATTTCTCAAATTTTCAAACAAAATACACAAAACAATTTAACTTTCTAAAATTTCAAAAAATAATTATATTAATAAATTATATTATAACAATATTTTAATTTTATAAATTTTTATTTAATTTGTTTTCTCCCATTTCTCAAAGTCTAATAAAATATTAACTCAAACTATTTCAATACTATTCACAAACTATCTCACTATTATTTATAAATTTTTCATACCATCTCATTTTACTCGACTATACAAAAAAAACTTTAAAATCACAAAAATCATATTTGATTAACGCGTCAATGGGCAGTTCAAAATAGGCCTAGATGATGGGCCACCCGCTTGACGTTATATATATATTAACTGAAAAATAAACTTTAGCCTAATCAGCTGTCTTTTCTCTTTTCTTCTACTTCTATTATTATGCTCTTTCTTCTATTATCTCTATCTTCTCCTACGCCGCGACTCTCTAATGCTAGTCTTAACACACTGACAATAATGGCCATCAACATGAGTATAAGTAATGCTTCAAACTTTCACAAATTCATAATGTGTAGTCTGCCACACGTGTCATCCAAGTCGTAAAACCTTGGAACAAAATGAATGACTAGTTGTAAAAATTAGAGTCCAATTTCATCTAATAACTAAAAAATGCAGGAATTAATTATTGTTTGAATACATAAACGGTTTCAGATAATCTCATCTCATCTTTACAATTTTTTTAAATTTTTACATAAAATATAATAAATAATTCAAAATTTTCAAATCTCAACATAATAATAATAGTAAAAAAAATAATATTTTATTAATATTTTATTTTTTATTTAAAACTCTCTCATCTCTTCTCACCTTATTTTACTATGCAAACGTGGCGTAAGTATTTATACTTATTTCTGTAATATACTGAATCCAAGTGAAACGTTAATTTTCACAACACGGATAGGGTCTTGGGAAAGTAACGTTGGCGAGGAAAGATTGTCAATTACACATCTGGCAAAACAAAGCCATACAGAGATTATATTATAATTTGAAAATACTATTTTATTATATCATTTGATATTACTTTCTAATATAAATTAGATAGAATAATTTTAGAAATAATATAACATTTTTTCATAATTTTAGTCACGTAGTCTGTTTTTTAATAATTTCATAAAAGAGGATGATTATATACAATTTAAAATGTTAAAAATTAATATTTTTAATGAAAAACTAAAATTGGAGGCAGGACCCATGACCAAACCTGGGTTCGGTCTAGACTTCTAGACTTCTAGTAAGTGCACGACTTTCACAATGCCAACGACGGCCCGTTTGAGGACAGTCGTTTCGTAATACCTCTACGAGCAAATGGAGAGCATCTTCGTTCCCCAAACCGAACTCGGAACTCCTCGAGTCCTAACGAGCGAGTGAAGATCCGAACCTAGTCAATAATGTCGGAATCGTTCTCCGACCTCCATCACCTTCTCATTCAGTAATCTCTCTCTCTCTCTCTCTCTCTCTCCCTCTCATGTCTTCCTTCTATTAATTTCATTTTAATTTTTTGAAGGTTATCGGAGCCAATAACGGAGTCGCTCTCCAAAATCCAATACACTCCACCAGAGGGCTCCGACATTTCTGTCAAAGCCCTAATCGAACCCCTCCTCCCGCACAAAGCCTCCCTGCCAAACCCTAGCATCGCTGAGGCCCAAATTCATGCATTAATAAGAGATTTTAGCTTAGCTTGCGCCTTGATATCCTCCTCCCAGTCCTCGACCCACGAAATCCTCTCGTGGATTCCCCAGCACCTGTCGGTCTCTGCAAACTCGTCCTTTCGCAAGCTCTCCGAAGCATACTGTGGCGGTTTTGGCGAAACAAATGCAAAGAGGATCGTTGAGTTGGGAGTGGATATTGGTTCGATTCCTGAAGATAGGAGACTTGTGGTGGAATTGATTCCGGAGGTGCTGCCATTGTTGAAGGAGAGGATTAAGGAGAGCTCCATAGATAAGTCGGACGAGAGCCACGAGGTCTCGGCCGCTTCGGCTCGGGTTCCGGTAGGGTTCGCCATCGTAGCAGCTTATCAGTTTAGATGGTTTGTCACTCAGGTCGTGCTTTGGATATTCTTTTTTAGATTTGAAAGGGTGTTGACGAGGAAAATGCTGGTTTTTCATGTTCACGTGAGCTTATTTACATTTACTTGCCTGATAGGTTGGCTATCCTTATTTGGGACAACTGTGCGCTTTGGTGATTCCTTGTGCATTGACTGCGCTTGATCACTGGTCAGCGGAGGTGAAAGTATGTGCATTTTTTTTGTCAGTCGTACCAGCTTCAAGTATTGTTTCAATGATATATTCTCAATGGGAAACCAGAGCTTATTTTGAGTGAATTTGTGCAAAGAATTATGTCCAAACGGCACTTCCTTTCCCCCATAAGAATGGAGAGTGAACCTAATGGATATGTGCTTAACTTAAAAATAAAAGAAATTTATACTGGATGGGTGTCACATTGGGTGCATGATACTCTCTTTTCCTCTTTTTAGGGCCAGGGCATGATTAGCCTTACACATCTTGCAAAAAATGTTGATGCCACGGATCTGGGTGGGTATGAGGATGTGATGCTTGATGCATGCTGCCAGAATATTGCTTCTAGTGATGATATATGGCACCATGTAGTTGAGATGTCAACACTTCTTGTGACTTGTACTCAGAGGGGCAATCCTCGTAGCCCATGGTATGCTTATTTGTCTACATTCCTTCACTTCTTGACTGTTATTCCTGATGAGTTTTTGTAGGTGTTATTTTGAAAAACGAATGAACGTAATTTTGCATGTTATAATCACGGACGGTATGTCTTCATGGGGAATATTATTTATGTAATCAAGTACTAACAAAAACTTTGAATATGGATCATGATTAAAATGAGTTTCAAAAGGAAACTTTCTCTGGTATTACTCTAGTAAGTACTCTAGTCAGTGATTAGTTAGAATGAAAGGAATATTTTATTCTTTTCCCTCTGCAAGTCAAATATCTATATAAGGTACCTGATTGTGTTGACTTTTTTCATCCTTTCTGGATACACTGCATCAGAGACGGGAATTCTTAGGCTGCGTTTGAATGTTAAGGTGATGTCAGATGATCTGAGTTGATCTATGAATAGTAGTATTTTATGGGTCCTATTGAGATGTGTTTGAATGTAAATAAGTTGAGATATGTGTTTAAATGTATGAAGTAGGTTGAGATAAATTTAACTTTTTTATGGAAAGTTTAAAAAGTAGTGGGTCCCATCAATGATTGGTTTGGGATGAGTTGAGCTCACTCCAACAACCAAACACAGCTTTTTTGTTGGCTGATTGAATATCACTTATAATTTTAGATCTGTTATATAAATAAATTTTGTAGAGTTCAGTGTGATTACGGATATATTACTCTAGGCTGCTGTTTGATGCAGGTTTAGAGATGTTGTCTACATGCCTCTTGTTGTCCAGCTATTGCATATTTATGGAAATTGTTGTTTACTCATTATTGTGTCCTATTGTTCAGGTTTGAAAGGATGTTGAATGAGATGTTAAGTCACTTGGAGCGGCAGCCAAGGAACAAGGAGCGTCGGATTGCATGGCTCAAATATATTGAGCCACTTTTAAGTGGTGTTGGTCTTGTGTTATTAGCTCATTTTAGGCGTATTTTTCCGCTTTTCCTTAAGTGGATGCATGCCGATGATGACGAGACTGTTCTACTGGTGAGAATAATTTCAAGTTCTTTTTAAATTTAATATAATATTTCACAACCTCACTGATAAAGTTTCATTTTTTGTGCTTTTCTCATTGAAAAATTAGTCTAGGGAAAGCCTAGCATAATTTACTGGAGCTGACGTTTGTTGGATGTAGTAACTGATATACAATTTTTGAATTTTTTTAATTGCATGCAGGTTCTGGAAAGGAT
Source organism: Cyclocarya paliurus (assembly GCA_029856935.1). Taxonomy (NCBI): domain Eukaryota; kingdom Viridiplantae; phylum Streptophyta; class Magnoliopsida; order Fagales; family Juglandaceae; genus Cyclocarya; species Cyclocarya paliurus. Next base: position 1,459,196 of record JARVXP010000207.1, on the reverse strand, counting down.
CCAAACTATCTTAAGGTTAACATGGATAAGGAACACACCATATGTTGGAAGGTAAACTGCTAGGTAATCATGCTTTATTATCCATAGAATGTACAGTTAGGAAGCATTTGGAAGTTCTCTGGAATGTTATTTGTTTTATTGTCTTGCATGCATCTGAATATGTTGTTGATAGCCTAAAAGATCTGAACTTACATATGTCAAATAGAATGAGGTAGGAATCTTTTGATCTTCACTTTACCTTATTGAACAAGTGTTTAGAACAAGAATCAAACTCATTAAATGCCATCAAGAAGGAACATAATTTATATTAAAAAATTCTAGCAAAAAAGCGAGAAAATCTGAATCTCTATCTGTGTCACCTTTCTTCACATCCAGTTTGTGGTCAATGCTGTTTCTAAGTTATGGCTGTCAAGGGATTTACCTGTCATTTCCCCATTTCTCCCGACTGAGACTTGATTCAAGCATGTGTTTTTTATGAAGCTAAGTGTATAATTCCCAGAATCGATGCATCCTGTTGTGTTTACAATTCTCCATGCTTTGGTGTCAGGTTGGTTGATGAACTCACTATATTGTATAAAGAGGCAGCACTGAAGAGGACTCGCGAAGAAGTTAGAGCACAAATTGTTCAGATATTGATCTTACTCCAACAGTAAGGGTTATGTCATGATTTCCAGGATGATAATGAAATTTAACAGGATTTATTCTTAGATGATTTGTTGTTTTGATATTCTTCCTGTAATCACAAGATGTAAAGGTATGCAATTCGAAGCAGCCTGGGGCAAGCACAAGGATGATCCAAACTTGACAAATCTTGAGGCATCACTAAGTAGAAAAGACACAGCGACGGTAAGAATTATGTTCCTTGTTGCTGCACAGGAATAATAATTCCAGTGTGGTTGGTTCAATTCAAAGCCCTAAAGCTTATTGAGCGTGGCATTCTGTAAACTGTAAGCAGCTCTTGTAAAACAATTTCAACAAGGGGGGAGGGGATCTGAAGCGAGCTTATCGAGTTCCATCTCCTTTTGATGCTGTTTCTATTATTTGGCTACCCTAAGGTCCTATCGTGATTTCATACATGTTCTGTTCTTCTTTACCTATTTAACCTGTGGTATGTGATGCAGGTCATTCAATGATCTTTCAGAAGCAGACGGAATGCGCTATTGCTTAAGATATGGTGTAAATAGCTTATTTTGAATCAATTGGTAACACCTTGGTCTCTCACTAAGAGAACCGATGATCGAATCCGCCCTCTCATATGCATAAAAAAATAGCTTATTTTGGATCCGTGTACATGTAATTATGAGCACTATATAACTTTCTTTATTTTAAGTATCGTGTTGCCATATTTCTTGAGCATAAGCACACAACCGTTGGTATGTGTATCATGTAATACAAATAGCTAACGAAAGATTAATATAGAGTAGAAAACTTTTAGGCTCAGCATTTCACAAGGTGAAGGCTCATGTGTTTTACATTCACTGCTTAGGGATACCGTGTTTGGCCTGATAAGTAAAAATAATCCCCAACAACTTGAAAAACCTAGGAGTTCGCTAAATGGTTAGTGGAGTAACTAAATTAGGAAAGAACCATCCGGAAACTCTCCAAATGGGAATTTAATAGGGTTTGGTTTTTGTTGGGGGGGGGGGGGGGGTTGAGCTGCCGAAGATCCCCCCATTTTTGCGCAGTCCTGGGAGTCATCATGGAGCCATTTGGGCAATGCAGATACCAGCGGTTCATAGTAAAAACAAAACAGTGTAAAGCAAATACTATCTTTATTATTTTCAAACACAGGATTTTTATTTTTAATTAGTTTGAGTTGACTTAAAAAAACCACCTAAATTATATCATAAAAATACGCATGATTATAAATAATAAAGTCTTATGAAAAGTACTTTCGAGGGTAAAAGATTCTAGCTACAGCATTGACCAGACTATTGTCAAGCTGATTCGCCAGACGTTACCCTCCCTCCCTCCCTCCCTCCGTTCCTACAAAACTTAATAACCGCCTTTACTCAACCGATCCCAACGGCCTAAAGTAACCTCCTCCCTAGCTCTCTCAGTTTCAAAACCCCAAGAAAACCCTCCAAAACTTCCTAATCTAAAATCCCCCGCCTTCCGAACCAACGGCATGGCTTCCATGGGTCCTCCTCCAATCTCCTTCTCCACTTTCATTCTCTCTCTCTACATCTTCTCTCTCCTCCTAAGAAGCACCTACTCGCTTCCCACCACCATCGGAGTCACCTACTTCACCCCCGTCCCCACCACCACTCAGCCAAAGCCACCTACACCTGTCCACATTGCCACAGCCATCTCCTCCCTCGGCTTCAACTCTATCCGCGTCCTCAACCCTGACCCAACCCTCACCCGCGCCTTCACCTACACCAACACCACCCTCTTCCTCACCATTCCCAACTCCTTGGTCCAACCCATCGCCTCCAACCGCTCCATGGCCCTCCGCTGGCTCTACGTCCACGTCGTCCCCTTCTACCCACGCGCTCGTATCACCACCATCTCCGTCGGCAATGATTTCCTCTCCGCCTCCTCCCCTGGCTTCTACTCCTTCCTCCTCCCCGCAATCCGTAACGTACACCTGGCGCTTCGCGATATTGGCATCCGCAAGATCTCCGTCTCCACCTCCTTCTCCTTCATCAACATCGTTTCCACGCCGTTTCCTCCCTCCTCTGCCGAGTTCCAAGGCCTGGCTTCCGATAATCTGATCAAACCGTTGCTTCAGTTCCTGCGTGACACCAACTCATCCTTCTTGATCAACATCTATCCCTACAACGTGTACAGGTTGAACTCCGAGATTCCCATTGGCTTCGCTCTGTTTCAGGAGCACCCTTTTAATTTCCGTGACGACTTGATCACCGGCGTTCGTTACCGGAACCTCTTCGACATGATGGTCGACGCCGCAATCAGTGCCATGACAGCGGCGGGCTTCGAGAACATCCCGGTGGTTGTGGCCGAGACAGGGTGGCCAAGCTCGGGTGATGCGCTGGAGGTTGATGCCAACTCGGCCTACGCCGAGATGTACCTTCGAGGCCTCGTGGCGCACTTGAAATCCGGACTCGGCACACCGCTGAGGAAGGAAGGGGTGGCGGAGGCTTATATATACGAGCTATTTGACGACGAAGTTAGGCGGGGAAAGACCCAGCATGAGCGCAGTTGGGGAATTCTGTTTTCCAATATGACCAAGAAGTACGAGATCGAATTCTCTGGATCAGACAGCACCGGAGGGAGTCGGGCTTTTCTTTGTCTTTGCTCGGTTGCTGTTGCAGTAAATATAATACGTGGACCTTTGCAATTGCTCAGCTTGTGATGCTCTGTTTCTTTGGTGTTGAAGCTCCTTTGGATAACAAGATCTTGAGGAGATGTGGTTTGAGCTGATATGTCTCTTTGTAGTAGAGATGATAATTCTTTGGCACAGTTGTTATTACGTGATTTGAGGCTCAGGGTCGAGATTTCCGTTTCTCGTTGAAGTTGGCGAGTTAGGATCAGACTTTGTACTGGTACATTAATGGCCGAAATTGTCTCTTCAAGTTGACGATGTACATGAGGTCTTTGATAAAAACAAAATCAATGAAATGTGGCTTATGTTTCACCTAAAATCTCGTCTGCTGGTATGTTTTTTTTTAACCCAAATTTCAAGGCATTATGTGTGCTTGTATCAGCAGTTAAGTATGACCTACTGTTGAAATCTTCAACCTGAAAAGGCAAACCCAGAAGCTGCACAATTTCGATTCAAAGGAACTGAAGCTTACTTACAAATTAGGAATTATCTTGGATGGGACAATAAATGCTGGACGCATAGAAGTTTCGACTAGGCATAAGAGGAACAATGGTAATTTGACCTCCCTCAAATTCATCGGGATATCACCAAGGAACACAGGGAACTCTGGTCTAAAGCTAATTGGCACAGGAAGTATGAAGCGGGGATCCAAACACCGAAGATAGATGAGAGAACCAAACGTCTCTGTGATGCTTTTGAATCAAGAGGCACCGAATGACTCACAGAAATGCTCAAGTTGTTCCATCTACACCGTTCAGACTCAGTTATAGTACTGGGGAGTGCATAAGTGACCTCTACTTGTTTGAATTAGTAGATATATATCATTAAAAAAAAATAGTAGATATACTCATGCAGAAGGAATACTGATGAAGATATGCAGATAAAGCCTCCAACCACCTCCTTGAATCCCCAAGCTAGTGAGGGCGAAACAGATTCACCTCGACTCATCCAGGGGATGTTATTTGCACCACTGGTGGTCGAACCTCTGCCCTACTTCCAGCCTCAGGTGCCTGTGTTGCTGAAAATTATTGGGTATTCTAAACCCTGTATTTTCCGGGTTGTGTGGAAAGTACGTCGTGGAGTTGTCAACCATGCCTTATGGCCTTCTTTCTTCTGTCATCAGCAATTCACTCATCCATTGACATATTCTTCTGGTTGAACTCCATTGTTCTTCAAGTCATTTCATTTATAATATATGAAGAGATTGAACAAATATATACAAATATCTGATAATAACAATTATCAACTAAATTGGAGATCTCTGAATCGAGTTTACAATTGGAAACTCCCAAATAATTTTTAACCATGAACTCATCTATTCTGAAATAGATGTGCTCTCAAAATTGTAATATAGAGCATTTGGAAGCTTAAAAATACGCTTTCCTAAATATGGGCCAGTTAAAGCATCAATGCGGCTGCTTATCACACCTGTTATTTGGAAGCCATCTCTTTGCATTAGAGCCCTTCGCATAGAGAAGTACTGACAGGTATCCATTTGCAATTCATCGTCTGATCTGCATGGATAATGAACATTTTAGCGAAGAGCATAGGCGGCATAATAGAAGATTATTACAGCATATACTTCATAATAATAAAAATAATTAATACAGAAAAGCCTAGTTAAGGGGACCAAGACAACAGAAAACATTCATTACAGTTTAAAAGGCTCGCAGTTCACCTATAGGGTTAAAATAAAATAAAGCAACATATTAACAATACCTCATAATCAATGAGGTCCAACCACTGTATCCTGCAGAAATTAGACGCCCTACAGTGGCATTCTTTTGTATCAAAGACCTTCTTGATAACAAAACCAAAGGCCACCCGCCAGCTTGAAGTTTCATGTATAATCTAAATATAAGGAGGTGCTTCAGATACTTAGCCTCTTCGAAACAATCACGACAACCGAAATGATCAAATCTGTACCAAGGAGAATCATTTTCATCTTGATAGGATGATGAAGTGCTAAACCAATTAATTCAGTAAATCAAGATTGGAAGAACTCGAATGTGACTTTTTTTTACGAGACTTATGACTGACATGAACAGGCACTTTACAGAAACCAACCTAACCATACATGAGGACTATAAAATGTCAAAAAGATTTCAGCAGATTCAGAAATCCAATCTATGAAGCCCACTCAAAACTCTGCCATGAAATGGAGAAAAAAGCCACCAAAAAAAATAAAATAAATAAAAAGTGCAGAATGTAATTAGGAAATTACCTGTGCATTAATAGATTAGTATGGTGAGGATCTGAGGAAAGAATGTCATCTATGTCCATCAATACGACATCAAGACCATCATTTCGCGGTGTAATGCTACTGAAGTAATTCTCAACCACCTGCATGGTAGCATTTAAATCTTTGGCATATTGACCAGCTTTAATATACCAAATAGCAAAAGCCTGGCAAGTTGAAGGGATTTCATCAGCTTCCAAGATGTTGAACTCTGCATACAGAGCAAAAAACTTGCAACCATTGTAATCATCGACTGTTTTCTGAATCTCAACAACCCCTGAACTCTTACTCTGACAAGATTGCAACATTACTGTTAATGCAATCAGCAAAGTGATTAATAAAACCCCTACAGTTACAAGTGAAGCAATGAAGATTGTCGCAGCAAAAGACGTCATGTAGAACCCTGATTCCATCACATACCGGCTTCCCATCTCTGTGCCCAAAGAAAAAGAATCAGATAGGAAGTATATCAAAATTAATCCCAAAGATAATTAAAAATGTATTCTGGCTTCAATACATGTCAAATAGTCTACCAAACAGGCCAGTACATGCGGCACATGATGGTAGGCACAAACGGTGTACCACTTGAAGGCCTTCTTTTAATCAACACAAGAAGTTCCATTATCCAAGTTTACGTTGTTCGTTCCTAAGTTTAATACAATTTCAACTTTGCAAACAAATAAAAGAGGGTAACTTAAGGTTTTAGGTATTTGTTTAATACATTTCGCAGATAAAACAGTTGATGATAACACAGTTCCCCAACAATAAACAGATTTCTATGAATTGGAACTTGAGAGAGTTTCTAGATTCTCGTAATAGCACTTGTATACTGCCCTAATGAACATCAAATGGCATAAACTACTTGTACCCCATAAGATAGTTAAAAAGTGGTGAGTAAGAGAAGGTATCACGTACCAGAATTTCTACTGGAGAGACTCCGGGCTGAGATCTCCCGCTCCATTTCATGGGCATAAGCAGACATGGTTCCTAAATTAAAAATCAATGGCAAAAGCAGTGCACACAAGAATCTTCAAATCACTTCCGGATGATAGAATGGACACCTGTAATACAGTGTTCAAACTCGTCAAACACCAGCCTCATTTGCATTATTTTAGAGTCGACTAAAAAAATATTAACATTTGAATAAAGCCATAACTAACAAGCAGCTTCATTTACTACTTTTAAAAAATCATCTGTACCACATCTCAACTTCTTTGTCTATCACATTTATACCAAGAAATCAAGAACGACAAAAAAGTAAACAGATAATGATTTTTCTAGAATATCATGTATTTATAAGCGACATGACTTCTGATAAAAAAATCTTGTTTTATTTCTGAAAAATAGAAAAAATAAATATAGGAAATTGTTGAGGAATGAACATGCATTTTTTTTTTTTTTTTTTAATTTCGTATTTTTAAGATGGCCTAAAAAATGAAAGGTTATCCTGACGGAGGGGGTCAATCAGTGGAGGTTTTTATTGACTTTCTCATCCTCCTCCGATTAATAAGATACAGACCAACTACAATGATCCCAAAAAAAATATAATCTTCCGATAAAATATATTCTTCAGAATTGCCCATTCAAAACTGTATCTTGTTCATTATATGCCCATCAGTCTGAATTCAAGCAGCAAATAAAGACCCGGAAAAAGAAAAGGCATTGAATATTAAAAATTTAAAACTATCTGATCAGCCATAATGATGCAAATAATATAAAATCATTTATTGGGTACATAAAACGATAAGGTGATCGGATTGTTGGAACCCTTCACGTTTCAATTGGTGTAGTCGCATTAGAAACAACATAATTGGATTAATCCTTTATTTCTTTTTTTTTAGCAAATATTCTTCATAAGTCATCCAGCAAAGTAAATACTTGAAGCTAACTAATCAGGCAAATTTGATGCGAGAGATAGAGAGAGTACCAGAGAGAGACATTGAAGAGAAGGTGATTTCTGGAAGAGGGCATAGGCTAAGCTCTAGCAAACTCCAGGGCTGATATTCTGCTACTCTCTGGCTATCTCCAGACTCCCACAAGATCTGTTCATCTCAGTGACGAAGCTTCCGTCTTATTTGGAACGAGAATGATTGCTGTTGTGGGGTCTGTCGGAGATTACAAACGGAAAAGCTTTTAAAAAAAAAGGAAAAGCACAAAAGCAGCGAGATATTTGGTAAGTGATTCTTTTCTTTCTCTTTTTGAAAAAAAAAAAACCTAATATTTTTTTGTTATTGAAATTTGTAAAAATTGGTAAGAGTAATGATTTTTTTTTGAATTTTTTTTTTAGATACGTTTTTCTATAAAGTGGTGGGCAGGTAAAATGAAAAGTTATCGGATAAAAAAGTCTTGAACTGATTTTCGGAAGTGAGTAACTAGGAACTTAGGATGGAAAATTGTTTAAATAAAACTTTTTAACTATATTTCGTATTTCCTAAAAAAAAAAAAAACTATATTTCGTATTAGAAATTAAGAATTGTTTTGATTTTATGTTTTTTAATTAAAACAACTGATTAGATGATCTTTTTTTATTTATTTTAAAATATGTGTGATTTGAAAAGAAAATATTTTTAAAAATCAATTTAAAAAATTTTAAATGAATTTTTAAAAGAGTCTAACTCCGATTACTTGACGCGAGTGAGATGAAGAAGAATAATAACAGATAGAAAATTGGGTGCGTTTGGATCCCAAACTCATCCCAACTCATCTCAACTCATCATTACACTTTTTTCAAATTCCAATACAAAATATAATAAATAATTCAACTTTTTCAAATCCCAAAACAACTTTAATATTAAAACATAATATTCTAACAATATTTTATCATCTCAACTCAACTCAATTCAACTCACTTCAACATCCAAACTCACCCTAATGATCTTTTATTGGAGATGAAAAATAAAACTGATGTTCAATATTAAGATGGAAATGATAGGGACCTTGATAATGGTCCCGACACTATTTTTTTTTTTTTTAGTAATTAAGAAAGTATTTTTTAATGATGTTGTAAATTTTTTTAAAAATATTTAAGATGATTAAAAAATACAAAAAAAAAGAAGAAATATACATGTCGATAGAAATTCTCGATGGCTGCACCCTGTTAAGATTGATTAGGGAAAAATGATGATTTGTGAATTTCGGGAGAATTATTCATTTATTTGAGAGAAGGTACGTACTGGATAGTGGATATTATCATATTAAGATTGTGGTTTTTAATACTTATCCGTCCAAATGCGGACTGATTTATTGGTGTTTTTTGGGCTAACTCTAACAGAACAGGGCCCATGATTCTGGTAGACCTACGCGGGTCGGAAAGCAAGGATAACGGGGAGTCATGGGTGTTGTCTGGGTTGGATGATGGGCCCAACAATTGTCCAAAATTGGGCCCTGGCCCTTCATATTCATCCAAGCGCTCAGATTATTTTTCCTAGGCAAATGAGTTTTTTATTGGTAGCCTCTGTAATTGTTTTACCTCCAATATGGACACATAAATCGTGGAGTCAAATTCACTCCACACCCAACTTTTTAATCTGACGTAGATACCATCAAGGGAGAGATATTAGATTATCTCAGTGACTTAAAGAACCATATCTCCGTTTCACTGTAACGGCGGTTGAATCTTGAGAGAGGACAAATTTCTCTCTAATCCTAACAACAACCTATAATAGAATCCAATGGCTAACTCTTATCATATATAGGGTGAGAGAAGGGCTTCCTTATGTGTTAATATTTTGTCTCATTCCATTATGAGCCTAAGGCCGATATAAGATCTATGCTAGTTCAAGGTAAATACAACAGATGGTACTTGCATCATTATTTTTGATAAAAAAAAGTTCATACAAAATTAGTATATCAAATTAGATGAAAACTAAAAATATTACCATTAATTATTTGTTATTTATGCTGAGTGATTGGCCCAAGTGACCCTCGTACAGACCGATTCATAGAACAAGAAAAACATTAATGGAAAATCTGAAATAATAACGTACTTGTTAAATATGCCATGCATAATACAATTTCATAGATTAACAGGTCGCAGTCCGACAGCATTGTGGCGTTGAGTGAGTACGTAGTAATCCTATGATCTATCTATCTAGCATCTGCCACTAAAAAACTAAATAACAATACGTATGCAGAAGGAGAATACCGAATACAGGCCAGGCCGTCAAACGCAAGTGGGGCTTTTAATTGTGTCTGTTTATAGGACCAGAGCAGAGCCACATAAATCTGAGCGGATAGTATACTTGATTAACCGTAGCCCATGCATGCCACATTATCAGCTATCTATGCAACATCTGCCACGTGGCTGACGGCTACTAACCACTCATCTGCTATCCTTCACCATTCCCCAGTTTCCATGCGAAAGACATGAGATGCGATAACACAACCCAAAGACATTACTACAACCCGAGTGTGGCTGCTTGTAATTTGGTCTATGCTTTGAATTACAATCTGCACTTGTGAGCATGGAGACTGGCATAGCGTACTATACTCGTGGGGCATTCTTGCCTAGTACACTTCCTTCTCAGCATTCAACTGCTCTAGTATCTCCATCATCCATCTCTCCATCTTTCAGCTCCCGGGTATGAAAAATTAGAGTTTTAATGCCACATATGGGTGCAAATATTCCTGTTAACCTCTCTATATTTACTTTGTTTTGAATGAAATTATTGAATGGTTCATATGATATATAGTACTAGTTATTCAATCAAACTTATATGCTGTATCCAATTTGTAAAAAAGTGTTCTGACATGCATGGCAGAGTTTGAAATCAAGCTCACTCTTTGGAGAATCATTAAGAGTGGTGCCAAAATCATCACTGAAAGTTTCCAAGACAAAGAACTCTTCCCTTGTAACAAGATGCGAAATCGGCGATAGCTTGGTAAGTTGCATGGAGGCTAATTCTATTTCATGAGCCTAATCTGTTAAAAACTGGACAACCTGTGTGAGTAATACAGGTTGTGAACTCCACATCTAGTGAAATCTAGCCATGTAGAAGGAGGGAATTCAGGAAGCATGGATAAAGTATGATTTGATATGACTTTGTACTTGTAGGAAGAGTTCCTTGCGAAGGCTACCCCAGATAAGGGACTAATCAGGTTGATGACGTGCATGGGAGAAGCATTAAGGACCATATCTTTCAAAGTGAGGACAGCTTCTTGTGGAGGAACAGCATGTGTGAATTCCTTTGGAGACGAACAGCTTGCTGTGGATATGCTAGCCGACAAACTTCTTTTTGAGGTTGGACTCGATTTCCCCCATTCAATGTGTTCTAACTTGTTCTATTTTCTACTCTAATCCTGTTTGATTTGTGATTGATGGAAACATTGATAAGTAATGATCACTAGGATGAATTTTAAATGGACTCATCTTCATGCGACTTTCTCTTTGATGTGAAAAAGGGTGCAGTTGATATGTAAAAACTTAATCTCAAAACTAAATGCTATGAAACGTAAATGTGACATTTCAAGTGATATGAAACATTATAATAAACAACGTAGATCTTAGAGCCTTAGACGTGCTTCTTTGAACGAAGCGTCTGTTTCAAGTACAAATTGTAGCATGTCTAACCTTTCCAGCTACCTACTTGTTTATGAGCAACCCTACTACATAAGTGATTCCTTGATGCTATTGGATGTGAGATATAATCTGAAATTCGCATAAGAAGTCAACACATCGTTCTCAATCATAAGTGATTTTCCCCAAAATTGACTCCTGTTTCCTGAATAAATTATTGAGTTCAGAATCAATGTCGCTGACTTTTCTTGTGTAGGCCTTAACTTACTCGCACTTCTGCAAATATGCTTGCTCTGAAGAAGTTCCTGAACTCCAAGACATGGGAGGCCCGGTTGAAGGTCTGAAAGTCCTTTCACCTGTATAGACTTCGTATATTGGAAATTTTAGTACTTAAAAGAAGGATATATTAAAATACAGTTTCATGAGATTTTGCACTATGAACAGGTGGATTTAGTGTTGCTTTTGATCCACTTGATGGCTCCAGTATTGTGGACACAAATTTTACAGTAGGCACCATCTTTGGGGTGTGGCCTGGAGACAAGCTAACTGGGGTGACAGGAAGAGATCAAGTCGCTTCAGCCATGGGCATTTATGGTCCCAGAACTACATATGTTCTTGCTATTAAAGGCTTTCCCGGCACCCACGAGTTCCTTCTTCTCGATGAAGGTCTGCTTTCCACAATATAATCAAATTCCAAATTTTTATCTGGAACTTCTTTTTCTAATCTTCTCCACATCATTTTATGATTAAACTGGAGCCTGGAGGCTCCTGTTGGTGGAAAACATGTTTCCTCTATATAAAAAATTGCTCTTTAAATGTTTAAAAAAGGTTCCCTACTTGCCAAGCAATGAAGGGTTCCCTGTTTTTAAAATGTAAGGATCTCTCTCTCTCTCTTCTCTCTCTCGTCACATGGTGCATTTTGTCAGGAAAATGGCAACATGTCAAGGAGACAACAGAAATTGGTGAAGGAAAGCTATTCTCCCCTGGAAACTTGAGGGCCACATTTGACAACCCTGACTACAGCAAGGTCTCACTAATTACTTGGTTTAATATTATTGATATTTCATCATCGTCTTTTGGCAGACCGCTAATTAGATATTTAATTTGTGACCCAACAGCTGATCAACTATTATGTAAACGAGAAGTACACGTTGAGGTACACCGGAGGAATGGTGCCGGATGTTAACCAGGTTTGTCCTTTGCTTTCAAACATCCTGTTGCCCTGTTTTGTTTTTGTGGTTTTTCAGAAAAGCTCAAGTGACTCTGTTCAGATTTGCTCAAGCATTCTGACGAGATTCACGATTTCCATGTCATGCAGATTATCGTGAAAGAAAAGGGGATCTTCACTAATGTGATTTCCCCATCTACCAAGGCCAAGCTGAGACTATTATTTGAGGTAGCCCCTTTGGGATTACTGGTTGAGAATGCTGGAGGTTACAGCAGTGATGGCCATCAATCTGTACTAGACAAAGTGATCAACAATCTTGACGACAGAACCCAAGTTGCTTATGGATCCAAGAATGAGATTGTCCGATTCGAAAAAACTCTATATGGATCCTCCAGGCTTGAGGCTGGGGTGCCTGTTGGAGCTGCTGCATAAGTGAAATAGTATTGTTTTTGGTTGTTAATTTTGAACCGAGTTTAAGCCATTCCGTATGAGTGGGTCTTCTACGAGTGAAATACTCAACCTATGGTGAGACTTTGGAAATTGAAGGTTGAATTCCTGTGAAACAACAATAACACTAGCTGAAAATTATTGCTAAGCTACGCGTCATGTACATTGTTACGTATCTTGATTTCCAGTTCAAAAAACTCTAAACGTCAAATCCATATATTAAAAGAAAAATATTATTTATATTTATAATTTTTAATTATATAATAATAAATACTGACATATTAGTTATTGATATACTAAACATTTTAAAAAAATAAAATCCATATATCAAAATAAAGGATCCTTTTACTGTGCAGCCTAATTATTACCGCCGAATTTGCCTCCAGTGCATTCTCACTTTTTTTTAAAAATATTTTTTAAACATCTTTAAATATTTAAAAAAAATACAAATTCACTATTATAACTTTTTTAAACATTTAAAAAAATAAAAAAATTAATACACTAGCGGCCAATTATACTGGTTTTTAGCGCGCCAGGTAGGGGTCGAACCTACGACTTTCTGCTTCGGAAACAGACGCTCCATCCACTGAGCTACAGGCGCAACTACAATCAAGTGGAAGTTCTTTAAATTTGTAATCAATTTATTTTTTAAGTTTAGATTCAGGAGTGCCGCGACAAACTATTTCCAACGGTCGAATTGATCGTATAACTACCCTTGGACAACACACTGGCAATTTGAGAGTATTATACAAATCCTAATGATGGCTTTTCATTCGCAAACTATTCAACAAAGTGTCGTGCAGTTCAAATTTTCATTTTTCTAACATCCATTGCGCTCGATTTGTGCATGATCTGCTCCCAAAATGCAGAGAGGTTTTCGAGGAAGGATTCGGATTGTTTCTGATAATATGGCAGAAGTACGTGTATTTTTGGATTGTGTAGAACTAAACAGTAAGCTCCGTTTTCAATGCAATCGAAATAGTCTTAACTGTATGGTAGTGGTTAACTGGCAGTTGGGCAAAGGTGGAGTGCCTTGGTCTATGTTTGAGGTTCTGGATCAAATTTCAGTTTGCTGCCAAGGTTTAAGTTTTAATTGTACAGGTGAAACACATTTACAGAGTAGCAAACCAAATTCCTGATTTCTTTAATCAAGGTGGGTGCATCTCGAGAGTCTATGTTTTTGAAGACGTTCTAAGAGAGATAAGGAGTATTAATATGTTTGAAAGATCTGGTTTGCCTTTTTCCTAATCTCTCTCGAGAAAACAAAACCAGATGTCGCCTTTATTAAAAAAAAAAAAAACTAGTTATGAGTGACTTGTCCTTGGCTTCAATTACACTAAAATCATGAAGTTCCTATGAACTTGAGAAAATTTGTTTTTTTTTTTCTTGGGGTTCTGGATAATTGAGATTTGAGAGGGGCATAAAGGGTGAAACCCTTAATAATTTGAAACTTAAAAGGAACATACACATAACAATTTACCGATCAAACTTACCTAATTAAACATCGGGAGGATAGTATCAATTATGAAAGCCTAATTTGGCCCATTGGAAAAAGAAAAGAAAGCAAAAGAGAGAAGATGAGAAAAATCACGACCCTTTTTCTTTTTTGGCGGAGGAAAAATCATTATCAAACACCCTACAATAATAAGAGGGAACTGTGGCTGGGCCTGTTCTTCCTGTCTCAACTTGCCCCATTTCATGCGCCCAATTCTCTGTCCCGGTTCTTCTCTCCTTTGAATTCTTCTACAACTACCGAGAAATCTTAACTGGTTTTGATTCATTGATTCTTGACTTTCTCACTGATCTTTTTTATATAGATTTACCTTTCTCTTGTCAAAGAAACCAAGAAAAAATATATGTTTCCCGCCTTTTCCTCTCCGGATTCTTCAGAATCAGTCTTTTTTCTCCACTGGGTCATGCTTTGTCCACCTTTTTCTACGATCTTGCTCCTTGGTTCTTCGTATTTTGTTCTTTTTTCATGATTTTCTGGAGCTTCCGAGTAGTTGCAGATTTTCACTTCTGAGCTTCATTTCTTTGAAAGTTTTCGGCTTCTTTGCTTAAAATAAAATTAAAAAAAAAAAAAAAAAAACCACCTGTGTTTTGGTTTCTCTCTCTAGGGGTTTATACCAAAGCAACAAAATCAGATTGCTCACGTTTTTCCAAGATTCCCTTCGATTCTTAAAAGGTGGGTCTTTTTAGGATTCTTCAGTTGATGCTATTAAGAAAAGAAGATTCGTGATTCCCAGTAAAAGATTCTGAATTCAATGCGTTTTAAAGCATTGAAAAGATTACATTCTTTCTAACTTCTGTCTCTGTTTCTAATACTTCTCTCACTTTCCAAGTTTAATTTCAATGCTTCTTAAATGAATTATCGGGCTATTGTTGTAAATCAGTACTAGGAATTATGGAAACTCTCTATCCAGCTTCGTTTATGTCAAACTCCAATTGGTTTGCCCAAGCGAGCCAGAGCACAGAATGGACTAGAGAAGAAAACAAGAAGTTTGAGAGAGCGCTTGCTATATACGACGAGAACACTCCGGACCGCTGGACAAAAGTGGCGGAAATGATACCGGGAAAGACGGTGTGGGATGTGATCAAGCAGTACAAGGAGTTGGAAGATGATGTCAGTGATATAGAAGCAGGGCGGTTTCCGATTCCCGGTTACCTTACCTCTTCGTTCACAATGGAGTTGTTTGATGATCGCAACTTTGATGCCCATAGAAGAAAATCTTCAACAGCTCGTGGTCCTGATCAGGAAAGGAAGAAAGGAGTGCCATGGACAGAAGACGAGCACAGGTGAATTCCCTTATATTTCGTTGGAATCTTTAGAATTTAGCTTCTAAGTGTGAGAACGCATGAGGTTTTAGTGACTCTTTCTTTCTTCCATTGTTGAGAAAACTAAAAGAAAAGTGAGTATATGGACTCATAAAAACTCTGTTTAGTTACAATACCCTTTATCAGTTACTGTGGAAACCAAGGAAAAGAAACTCTCAAATTGGTTTACATGATGCTGTTCCATTATAATGTTAAATGAAATTAAAGCTCTAATCGATTTAATCACACGATTGTGCTTTTGGCTAACTTGAACTTCTTTTTTCTTGGTCATCGATTTGAGAAAAATAACCAAATAAATGTCCTTTTCAACCGATTGGTTGTTAGCTAAATAAATTTTCAACTATGCTACATTGTTGCTTAAGTAGTCGTACTTTTTAAGTTTTTCTAGTAGATGTTTATGAAGTGGTAATTTGAATTTTGAAAACCCAAAATACGAACAAAAGAAGTTCAAAGCAATTGTAAATAGGGCCCGTGACGTCGTTCAACATGGAGATGAGTTGATAAAGTCTCATACTTGTTGGCATTCTGAACTTCGCCTTCATCTCTAGATTGTCTATTCTGCAGTTTGAAATCTTTTGAATGTCATGCTCTTGTTCTTGAAGTTGGGGCTGTTTTGTAATGAATTACAGGCGGTTTCTGATGGGGCTTCAAAAGTACGGTAGAGGGTACTGGAGAAATATCTCCCGGAACTATGTAATCACCAAGACTCCAACTCAAGTGGCAAGTCATGCTCAGAAGTACTATATAAGGCAGCAGCTTTCAGGAGGGAAAGATAAGAGAAGGCCAAGCATCCATGACATCACAACTGTCAGTCTCACAGACACCACACCGGAAAATAATAAACCTCTCCCATATGATCAGTCTTTTGTGCTTCCACTACGGCAAAAGCCAACCAACGCTCCAAGAATGTCACTTGACTGGAATCACCCTCCCAATGAAGAAGTCACGGTTTTCGACTCAGCTCGTGGAAACCTTTTAATGTCATCTCCATATGACTTTAAAGCACAAGGGCAAAATCTGTATGGCAGTGCTCACTATGGAACTCATACCATGACGCACAACTTGATGTTTCAATTCCAATCCTCAAGACTCCAAACACCTGGATAAGGCAGCTATCATGGTTTAACAAGTCTACGCTGATCATGTTCAGTATAGTTTCACTGTCAGTGCTTTTGTGATGGTTTTTCTTTGTGATCGCCTGATTGAGGGCTTGAGTTTCATTGTTTTTGAACGATGCAAAAGGAGAAAATATTATAATGATTCAAATCTGAGTCTAAAGTATGAAATCAAATGAAGACGCTTCAATTTATGTGCATATTTCCCTCCTCTTGAAGAACTAATTGTTTCCTAGGTATCAAATTATCAATCCCTGTGGATGCTTTGACTGAGTTAGCATTACGTACTAAAATGGATGGTAGGCAGTTTGAGGATGAATTAAACATAGCCAGTTAAAGACATCAATAAGGTTGCTTCTCAAAGTAAAAGGTTGTTGACTTGCACAATTGGGTTTCAGACAATTATGTTAGTTTGTGCTCGGTAATCTTTAGTCCTTCTTTATTGTCCGCTCTTTTAGACAGATCAAAACCTAAATATGATGGCTAGCTACCCAGTTCTGCAAATACGTGGTCCCATTAATCTGAGTCTATAATTCAAAACCCGGGATTTCTAGGTTTGTCAAATATCAGTAACGATAACTTGCCGAGAAGGTTTTATGAAGCTGTTGCTGCATCAAGGGTCCGTGTACACATGATAATGCTTTTACCTGCGAAATAGTTTTGTGGTTATTGTTTTCACACAAGCAGCCACGTTCTTTTGGGTGAAGTAGGTGTAAGGAGATTGTTAAAGACTGAGTCAAATCTTTTGGAAACCTATCACTACGGGAAGAGATAAAGCCAAGAGATCAGGAAAAAAAGTTGACTTAGACTCTTAAAAGAAAAAGATATCACAAGTCAAGTTGGATTCTATCACTCTAACGAAATAACCTCCATATAAAGAGTAGCTCCCCCACAAATCTGGGGAACTCTAGACAGGTTCTCTAGGCACTCTCTACCGATTCTCTAAAGGGACTCGCTTGAAACTAAATTCTCCCATTATATTGAGTGATATGTGAGGCCATGAGATATTATAAAATCATCACTTTATATAGTAGATTTTGCCCCTAACAACCCTTGGACGTAGGCTTTTTTGTCGATCCACGTAAATTTATGTGTCTTTCTTTTATTTATTTTTATTTGTTTATTTATTATTTATGTTATATATGAATACGATGAGTACTGTATCGAAACCCGAATCACCAACGTGAGTCGGAGATGACTCTTTCTTCCTTTCCAGTCTATTGTGCAATTTTTTACATTAACATGAATTTTCCCCCACTTCACAAGCCCATTAGACTTCAACCCGATACTCGGCCCCAGGGCCCAAGCTTACCCATGAAGCAAGGTGCCTACAAGAGAAATGATGGCTGATAAGATGGACAGGCCCGACATCACTCGTCCACATCCCGATCATGGGAACTTGTGGCAGAACGAGAAAGACGGAGAACCATTGATCCTCTAACATGGGACATCGACGGACCGTCGAAGATAAAGCAAGTCAGAGAACCATGCCGCATTAATGACACTACTACCCGAGCTACATGCCACATTAATGATACCGTCACAAAGGCACGCCACATTAAATGACTTTCACAATAAGAACAGTGCAAAGGATATGGGCTCCACGGGGATAGACACGATTTATCCTTCCTCTTCTGACTCCTAGTATAAATAGCAACTCTTAGATACGAGAAACGCTCTCTAATTCTTAGATTCTTTCACTTATTTATAAACTCTCAAAAGAAGATATTAACTTTGGCATCGGAGACTCTCAACCCCAAGGCCACATTCTCCCAGTTGTCTTCTTCTTTATTTTTACAGGCTCAATTTTAAAGACCTGAGTTGCTAGAACCAGGCCTAAAAGTGTACGAAACACAACATTAACAGTAGGCTCAATTCTAAAGACCTGAATTGTTAGAATCAGGCCTAAAAGTGTACGAAACATGACATTCACAAACCGGCTGACTCACTTGTCACTCTTTGGACATTCCACAGTATCTGATCGCTTACTTTTCTCCCAGTACACTTGCCGCCAGTCTCACCTTTATCAAGTATAATATGGCCAAGTTGACCATGCTTCATCCGTTCATCGCCTAGTCGAAGCTGAGTTTGCATTCCACTTAAAAGCATCCCATGCTTTAATCCGCTGTAGAACATTGGAAGATCCATGTAAGACTGCCAATGCAATGGGGTTTACGTGTTTTCTAATCATCTTTTTTCTTTTTTGGGGTGGGGGGACCTATCCAATTTTGCCGTATATTTGATATTTCTGTATCCGCCAATCCAATTGTCGATGGTGGCAAGAATGTTGCATCAGTATATTTGCAGCTTTTACTAGTCTCCCGAAGCATCATGTTTTGTGGTGATTCTTTATTTTACTTGCAAATCCAACAAGGAGTTATAGTTGCGTTCAGATTTTGTGCATGTTTTGACCCTATTCATCGGAACAGAGAATCAAGCTATTTGGTATAATTTCCTATTTTGGTTTGGTATAATAGCTTAATTTGATCAGTCTATGACTTGATAATTCGAGTAGATAAACAGGGAACTAATGCTTAAGGTTTTTTTTATCCGCGGAATGTTCTTAATTACCACAGCTTCTCGTGCAAAAAAAAAAATCACTTAGATATGCGAGGCAAAATAGTAGATTATTCTGGAATAAACTTAATTCTGTGAAATTAAAAAAAAAAAAAAAAAGGAGAGACGAAACTATAGGGAATCAGGGATACTTCTTTGGGTCTGCGGGCCCATGAAATGGGTGATGGTGGATCACTATCTCAAAGGTAAGGCGTTCCACAAAAGTCAAATGAAATAAACAAATAATATTTTCTGATATGCTGTTACTGTGTTTGTTTTTCTTTTACTCGCCTTTACAATTTGGGTTCTGCTATCACCAATGTTACTGCTGCAACTATTCTGAAAAAAGGCTTAGTGCCCACCCAAGTCACTTTGCATATACCAATCTCTCAACCACACATTTAGCATTAAAATCTCCAATGCAACATGAGCAACTTGGCTATTCATGTCAAATTTTCTTCTTTTCTTCGATAAATGACATAGCTATCAACTTTGTATTACTTTTGAAGAAAAGCGGTCCTGCAACTTGTATCATAAAGCACCCTGGCCACTTCATTCCAATTTTGATCAAACCTTTCAGGACGGTAAATCTTACACTTTTAGACATCTTTTATTGTGTTGAAGCTCTAATCACAAAGAACAAATAGTTTAGTTTGTTCTTCAAAATCCATTTGAGAACCCATGCAAATTAAGGCCATATTCCATGTTCAAACATAAATTATATGACAACATATATAGCTCTATAGTGCATCTTTGCTGGTCCATGTGGATTGTAAGGATAGATTGCAGGAAGCCTTTTGTCATCAGATTGATATAACGGGTAGAACTTGTGGACTAATTATGACTAAGTTACTGAAATATTTACAGTTTACATATCTGGGTAGCTTTTATAGAAGTGAAAGAGAAGTCTCAAGGGGATGGAACTGAGCAACATAGAAGGTTCAGTCTCAGGACCCTCAGAAAACCAAACAGCTGTACGACATCTCTATTATTAGGTAATGACCTGTCCATGTAGTGCATCATATATATATATATATATACTGTGCGATGACAAGAAGTGTGTACATAACTCTGATAGTCTTTTACACTCCTAATTGGACATCACAAAATGGTGAAAACAAGTATCTTTGAAGAATGAGGACAAAATCAATGCAAATAGGTTTTCTTCGGGAAGAAGTACCTGTTGTTCTATTCAGAATGGGAATTGACTTCATCTATGGAATCGCCCACTACAATTTTAACTTTTACGTTGAAAATAAAAAAAAAGTCTAATCGCCTTTTTTTTTCTCTTTCTTGGTTCAATTATTGAAGTATTGAAATGTATAAATTGAGGGCAGATGATGATTTCTTTTTAACATATTTGCTTCATGAACACCCATTTCACTTGTGTCCCTCTCCTCTTCCTCTACAGCTTCGCATTTGCTTTAGATTCTCCACTTTTATTATCTACACATGCCGACAGCATCGAGGTGTCACACACAACACCTCATTGATAAATACCCCCCATGCAGTAAAACTGAATTAAGTTGCTTTGAACAAAATGTTGTTCTACAGAACAAGTTTTTCTTTCAAATTCTACTGTTTGATGTGTAATCACACTTGTGAAACCAATGACAATTATATATATATATATATATAAATTAATAACACCAGTACCATACTTTTTTGAGAAATACTTTAGTCACAAAGTGATTACACAAAAATAATCTCACAAATTGACGTAACTTGATGTGATTTGTTAGATTGTAAAGTTATTTTTACTATAAAGTAGATCTAACTGATTAGATGAAGTTAAGTCAGTTTGTATGATTGTTTTTGTGTAATTACTTTGTGAATGTAGCAATCCTCTACTTGTTTTATGCTAACCATATGCTTTTTTTAATTGAATCACTTTATGGTTGCATTTGATTTCCTTTAGTGGTGAACGAAGGTGACATATTAGTTAAGTTATCATGTGTGCAAAAAGAGTAAACTACGTCTGTCCCTTACTCATATACTTACTTTTTTCTTTTCTTTTTAGGGATTACAAGTATTGATGTTTCCCCATCAGCACTAATCCTGCCCTTAACGGGGGGCAACATGGCACATGGAAAGTGTAACCCACCTCTAATTCCGCCAACACTGCACATGGCATGGGAAGCGTAATTCGTTGAGAGCTTTTTTTAGAAAAGAATGATTAGCTTGTTCCACTTGAAAGTCTTGATCGTTTTCAAGCTACTCAAACATGTTTCTGATTCTTTGTCAAATCAGAAACTCCCACAAAACGATTCCCTTCAACAACCAAAAAGAAAAAAGAAAAAAGAAAAAAAGAGAGTAGGTTTTCAAAGGGTCAAAACATTTTGAAGGCTAGTCTTCCAAATTCTACCGAATGACACATTATTTACACAATACCACCACAAGATTTTAATGCAATAAAACCTGTTACAGCTTCTGCGTCTGCCAACGTGAATCATGCATTTTTATTAGCCCTCATCGTTATGTCAATAAATTGGAACCATCTTTAACAGTACTAAATAAGGCAAATCTTGACCTTCAAATCTGGCTAGTTATGGGTTTAGAGCTGCTTTGGTCAAGCTAGTTACCCATTCTAATGGTGCTAATTAATATTCACGATGCACTTCTGTAAGTGCTTAAAATCATGTATTTCTTTTATTGAAATAATAAATATAAATATAAGTCAGTGTGTAGTTACACCGTTTACAATGGGACCATATCATTAGTAAAAAACTTCAAAACATATTTTTTCATGCTAGCTGACATGGTGGACTTCTACATCATGTAGCCGTCGGTGTATTTGGTGTGCAGTTGTACAGTAGTCGAAAGGAAAAATAAATAAAAAAGACCTTGTTGTATTATCGGATGAGGTTGTTGATCCCACCTGAACGATGATGAAAAAATTAAAACTCCAAATAGATTATACACAAGGAGTAAACTCCCGTCTTCTAGATGAGCCAAGTTCAGCTACTAATTGAACACTTGAGAACGAGGTGACACAAGAAGACAAACCCGTAAGTTTAGTGTATTGTGGGGTGCAGTGGCGGCACCAATCCTTCTGGACCAAGTCTCGATCAGTCTCTAGATCACGTTCAAAGTTAAAATTCAAAATCCGGAAAATCCAAAGCTCATCTTTAGTATTTACTATAATAATTATTTGCAAGCATTGCACGTATCTCCGAGTACTGAAAATATTTTGCTGCAGCACAAAATCATGACTAGTAAAACCACACTTACTTTCTTTTTATTCACAAACTTGAAACGTCCCACAACATTATACCGAGAAAACAACAATGATTTCCGAAAAGATCCACTCAGGATATTAATACAAGTCACCAAAATGTCGAAGTTTAGGCCAAACTGTTCCCCAAGCAGTGAAGTGAGACGGTAACACCAAGGATGAAAGTGCTTCCAAATTACAAAAGAAAACCCCAACTTTATTACAGGACTGATGTCTAGAACTAGGGCAGAAAAAGATTAAATTAAAATCGAAAACCTCTTACCAAAGGGAAAAAAAATTTATGAACAAGACATGACAAGGAAAAAAACTCCTTAATAGATAGAAGAGGTATATACAGCTCTAAGTAACCAAGGATTCTGTATCCAAAGGAATGACAGTATCTGGAAAATCTGTTCTTGGTCCAGCAAGGGAGTAATATGCAAGTATATGGGCCGGATGCTCAACCAGAACAGTCTCCCCAAGCCGATCCGGGACAAAAACTTGTCTAGAAGGAATTAATTCAATATTCCAGCAGTCGCGAGCCATTGCCAGAAGGTCACAACCCGTTGCAGAGGTGGCTCTATATCCTTGCACCCATAAGTACCTCAGAGAAGTCAGCTGCAATACAGCAGCAGCCAGTGCGCGCTCACTGAAGCAGCAGCCCCTCATTTCTAACCTTTGCAAGCTGGGACAGCCTCTAGAAAAATCCAGAAGCCCCGTATCAGACTCCCCAACATAACCTAGAAGCATCCATCTTACATTATTGCTGTACTGCCCAACATAACTGAGACCCACATCAGTCAAGCCCCCAGGTCGGAGATACAATGCAAACCTTTTAAGCTTTTCACATCCCCTCAACAGATCTCGAACCCCATTGTCCAGAGGCAAATCCGTTATCCTTTCTTCTCGGTCAAGCAAGACTAGGCGGAAATCACAGAGGTTTTTAGAGTAGTTACCAATATACTCCAAAGAAGCATTTGTGATATCAGAAACATAAACAGCCAAGTATTCCAGTTCTAGGCAGCCCTGAGCCAAAGCAATCAAACCTCTTTGTGAAACTACACCTTCTTCGTCCGCACCTCGCTCAATTCTAAGCCTCTTTAGTCTCTTACAACTCCGAGCAAGAACTTCCAATCCTCTATCTCCAATAACATCCCTTGTCTGTCCATAAGAAAAACAGATGAGAATTTATAAAAAACAAAAAACAAAATTCAGTAGTAGTTCGCAAGTCCAAAGAAGAACACAAAATACCCATTCCCCTCAGTAGTAATAACTTTCTAGAATATCAAAATTTGGGCATTTTGTATTGTCCTATTGTCCTCGAATTTGTAAATGGTATTTTTCCAATCCAAGGCATTCGAACAGTGAATTTGATTTTTTGTTTTTGGTTTTACAGGTAAAATGAAAGTTTTAAATTGACATGAAAAGGCTAAACTCTAGAAATCTAGTCTTTTAAACCCAGACACCATGGTCAAATAATACATTATCAAGAACTTCCAGACATTCTTAGGGAAGAAGAGAGTTTGATGATAAGTTAAAACGAACTTCAAAAAATCTGGACAAGAAAAAGCAGTAACAAGAGTCTGTTCAGGAAGATGTACACATATAGAGCAACAAGATCAATCTAAAGATAATTCTGACTGAAGGAAAAAATGATAAGAAAGGATAAAAGAAGAAATGGTTTTGCAATTCTACCTCAAGAATTTCTAAGTTGGGGCTCCTTTGGATTAACATACAATGGTCCTCTGTGTCAAGCAGTGCATATAGGAGATCCAATTTTTTGAGTAGGTGTGCACAAGGGAAAACAATTGGCATTTCAATCGTCCCCATGTATGTTAGCCCCAAACGGCACAACTTTGGGGGTAATGATACACTTAAGTACTTGTCTGGCGGCTCATTGAAGGAACCCCCACAAAATTCTTCTAAAGCAGGGGCAGCACAAAAGAAACGCAGGAGGCCCAAGATTTCACAATCACAAACTTTAACAGAAACTAAGGAACGACAATTTCTGGCTATGAGTTCAAGGTCGTCAAAGCTGACTTCAAGATCCGTCATATAAAAGTTCAAAGTTTCAAGAACCGTGTTGTTCACAGCAAGCTCATGTAGCCATTCACCACCACGATTATCTATTGAGCTCTCCTCCAAAAACAAAGTTCTTAAACTCCTGAGGAAGCATATAAAGAATTAACACATCAGTCAATAGAAAACCCAGATATACCAGGGCTCCAGAGCCAAAAGCACAAATCATTCCGACTGACGACAGTCCTCCCACATCCACAGTAACAAAATTGCATAGAAATGAAAAGGAAAAAAAGAAAAACTCATAAGAATATATAATATACGTCCAACCCATGTAAGCTTTAAAATTTTTAACATGGTAAAATCTTATTTTCAAAACATGACTCATGTTCATACTATTTATGGCCTAACTACACAGTTACCAACCTAGATATAATTACATGATCAGTTAAAATACCATATTCATCACAACTTTTTAAAAAGAAAAGGCTGATCTGAACCAATTCGCGGCACCACCGTACAAGTCCTGTTTCTCCAAATATATGACATCGCCTTTAGTAGGTCATAATTTCTCTTCCACTCTCTCAAAACCTTTTTCTCCTTTTGTTTTTAAAGGCCAGGCTCACCATCAGCAAGACATACAGAGGGAGCACAGATTTTCCACACAATTGAAATGCATAGAAATTTCTAAGATCTACAGTAAAAATAAAAGCAAAATGAAGAAACAAAGCATAGAGAGAGCTTTCAAGGGTGTGAAAATTTTTCTGAGTGCAACACAATTCTACACATTCAACTTGTATTATATTCCAATCTAAATCAATACTAGTTGTTCAGTACAATTTAATCTATAAATTCTACAAGAACAAGTGCATTCATGCACTTTGGAATTAATGCCGCGGCTCTAACCAGTCAGAAGTTTCAAAATATAGAATCTAGGTAGTTTACTTGAAAGCAAAAGCAGAAATATAATTCGCTTTTTTCCATTCAAGAAAGGACACCTAGATGTAGTTGCTTAAAATGAAAAGCTTGGCATCAGTGCATGAGCAACCTCTCGATCTCACTTAAATCATCATGCATGTATGATTCACAAACATCTGCAGGCCAAAAGTATTACTTTTTTAAGTTCTTAGTCTCAGTTCTACATTTGATGCATTTGCATTGATTAATATTGAGACTCATCAGCCTTTTTTTTTTTTTGGTTTAAGATTCATAATCAGCCTATGAATCAGTCTTCACTATTTACAATTTGTTATACATTATTCTTAGTTCTATTACATCCTTTCTCCAAGTATTCAGGCAGAATGGCTTTGTATTCCTAATATATGTGTATGTGTTTTGGTAAATAAAAATAATATATTTTTGTATATTGCCTTAGTTAACTAATTTTTTACAGCGTTTTAAAGATGTCTATTATTCTAAAAAAAATGAAAATATCTTAATTCCCCTTTTTCCATTATTTAATTTTTAATTCAGTGCTGAACCTACCTTAAAACCCAATGAAAGAATATCTATATACATACTTACATACATACAAGGAAATACTTTAGCTACAAATGAATTACACAAAATTTAACCCACAAACTAACATGGTTTGATGTGGTACATCAGATTGTAAAGTTACTTTTATTATAAAATAGATCTAACGGATCCTAAAAAGCCACGTCAGTTTGTGAATTTATTTTTGTATAATCTCTTTGTGTCTATAGCAGTTCTCAAGCGTGTATATATATATAAACTTTCCATTAGTCATCCAAGTCAAAAATAGGGTTGCCAACTTGCCATAGTTGATCTCAACATCATAAAACCAAGTCAAATTTTCATTGCTCATTCCAAAACATGATGGTCTTTAAAACTGCTCTTCATTCCCTCCAAAGTCTAACAAAATACCTCGATAAGCTTCAAGGAACATTAATTAATGCAACTTTCTGGTCATTGATTGACATCTTCATCAATATGTTTTTTTCTCTATTCATCTAATGAATTCACCGGCTTTAGAATCACAGTGTCTCGTTGACCATTGTCATACACAACCCAGAGTTTGAAGGGAAAAAAATTGTGGAAGTTTAATTTAGATTATTTAAGGCACGAGATAAGCCAACCCCAGCTACCTGAGCAATCCTCAATATGATCTATAATAGGAAATGACAACACAAGGAATACTGCCAATGTCCAAGTCTTCAAAATACTTGGACATTTCTGGATCTTTGCATGCTGCATCATTCTTCTCGATCACAAACCACTGAGACATTGTATCAAAGCTTTACTCCTGAGTGAGCAAGCTATCAATTCGCAATTATAAATTCTTTCAAACCACAACTTCCCGAAGAGAAGTGAGACATTATTTCTTTGGCACAAGCAAGTATATGGATAAACAGTTAATGATAGTCTAATGACTTTAAGTTCTGGCGAATCGATAAAACAACTAGTAGTTTATTCGACATTCAAGGATGAATAGAAAAATTAGCACATCAACCAATAAGGGCTCAACCCCTGAACAAAAATTAGAACTCTGCACCGTTTGGATAAGAAATGATTGAAAAGGAAGTAGAAACTAAATGAAGATAAAGGAAAATCATAAAATCTCACTCTCACTCTCACAAAGAAAATTAAGTCTTGCAGACCGTATTTAACATTTAACCAATCCAACAAGAAGAAAATCGCAATAAAGAATCAAATTGGCGGATATTTTTCCAAAAATTAAAGAGAAAACCGGCTAAGCCACGTGATCGGAAGAAGAATTAAACTAGTTACACGTACTACAGCATCTATTGGTCATAAAAAAAAACGCAGTCACGTTCTAAGCTGGAAGAAAGAGTTAAATAAGCAGATTGATACACCTAAATAAGCTGTTCTACCTGTTATTTCTCTTCATAAAGCATCAAATATTGTTAGATTCATACTTATAAAAAAAAAATTGTTAGATTCACTTTCAATTGATAATTAATATTCGCTACCGACCTAAAATTTAATACAAACCTTAAATTATATATTCTTATTAACAACAATTATAGAATCCAAATAGCAAGTAAAAAGCAAAAGAAAATTACCTGCAGGACAGACCGATATGCAGAAGACCATCAGTAGAAAAGCCAGAACATTTATCGAGCTTGAGCGCCTGAAGAACGCGCCCGCGAGAGCGAGCAAGACGCTCGAGATCGGAGTCCCTCACAATCATTCGCCTGAAGTGAAGCGACTTCAAGCAATTGAAAGACTCGGCTATCTCGTTGATCCAGGGAGTGACGTAACCTCCCCATTCTTCAGGTATCAGATTGAACATCGCGGCCCTCGGCTTCCCCTTCAGCTTCAGCGACTCCAGGTGACGAAACCTCCGGCGCAATCGATCGGGGCTCGTCGTGTAGCATAGAGCGATCGTCACGTGCTTCCGCGTCAGCGCGTCAAGCTCGTACCAGCGCCGGCACACCAGGGAAACCGCACCCCGGTCCTTGGGGTCGTGAATATACGGCATCACGCAGCCGATAACCACCTCAGACATTCCGGGACGCACACTGGAGACTTTTCGATCCTCCATCGCTACCAGAACTCCACGAAATATCCCCGGGGAAACAAAATTATCTTCTGTTTTTACTTCTTTAGGAAACAATAATTCTTCCTCTCCCACTGGAGAAGCTGGAGAAAGTAAAAGATCGCCTCAACGCTTCCAGACCCTCAAATCTCGAGACCGAAATCTGTCAAACGAATCAATTAAGAAAGCAAAACCCGAAACACTTATCAAAATCCGTACAAAGCCCAAATCGACAGATGACGCTTCATCTGCGACACACGAAGGAAGAACATCTCGGAGCGAAGTGAAAGTCGGCAACGCCGAAAAGCGGCTAGAACGAGACCCACATGGTGAGAGAAAGATTGGAGGGCAGGGATCTCCGGAATAGGAATCCGACGGCAACGGTTGGAAAACAGTTAAAGCGGGGGATTGGATCAGAGCCTAGTGAGTAGTGTGGGGCGAGGGATGTTGGGGGGACGGGTCTATCATGCACCTTGTAAAAACAAAAGGGGGCTGATTTTGGGTTGTAAAGAGGAAAGGACGAGAGGCGTAGTGGGAAAAAATATCAATCTAATAAATAAATAAAAAGGAAAACGACAAAACTATATTGGGCGCAACTAATCAAACGTCATTATTGAGAAAATGAAATTGAGAAATAATTATGTCTTTAAAAATTCTATTCATTATTTTTATATTATATGTTATATATAATTTTTTAATTTTTAATTTCTTTTAAATATATATGAATAATTTTTTTATTAATTTAAAAAATAAAATAAAATAAAATATATAATGTGTAAGAATAATTAACAACTTATTTAAACCGCCGTCTATATTTTGACGCACCACTCTCTTCCGATGGAACGAAGCGTAGATAGAGAAAGACAACGCTACGAGAGGCTGAAATAAATAACAACTTTTTGTGAATTATTGTAAATTTTGGTGGGTGATGGTGACGTGGTGGATCATGATAGGCAGGTTATGCTTAAGCAGCTAAGGTTTCAGTCACTCCCCTGCACCTGATGGTGACCGGGAGTGCTTTTATTTCAAGGGAGTTCCACTGCAAAAAAATGAAAGCGAGAAGTGGAGAACAATACTGTTATTTTCTCGATTTCAGACATTTCATAAATATATATATAAATACTAATATATATTTAAAATCGTTAGATAAAATTAAACTGCTCCATCTCATCTTATATTTTATATAATTATTATAATTTTTTAAAATTATTATATAATAAATCATTTAATTTTTTTAAATTTTAAAATAAAAATTATATTAAAAAATTATATTATAATAATATATTATTTAATTTTTAATAAAATATCTAATCTCATCATTTCAATTGCATAACCAAATATCTAAATTGCGTAACTAAACAAGACACTAGAATCAAAAGTGGGTTTAATAATCATCCCATTCAGATCACGAAGTTAAAAATAAATAAAGAAAATGAGTCTAATAATGTTGACCCAATCCCATTTTTGTTTCTTCATACCAAGACGTAATCATCGTAGGGACGATTTTTATGACAATTAAGTTGTGGGGTTACTATGGATTATGCTTTTGTAACAATTCGTTTTCTGGTAATTGTCTTCAAATTCCTGTTGTAATGCAAACGAATACGAGGCTTTAACCCAATAAAAGAAAAAGGGGAGTGAAGGCCTCATGCTTGCCAAAAGTGGTACTGTTCAACCCTTCGAAATGACGGAATTGCTCTCCGATACTATCGATTCATCCCATTCCATAAAAGAAAATGTTACTCTTACCGATAGTTTCTATTGTTAGTTTTTATCGTTTTAATTTTTTTACTTAATGATTAAGTAAATATTTTTTAATAATATTATGAATTTTTTTATTTTTTAAAAAATATTTAAATATATTAAAAAAATAGATATAAAAAAATACAAAAATAAAATACAAAAATATTAAACTAGCGGTAGGGAGCGCTCCCAGCAGTGGGACTAGCACCGCTCCTCCATAAATATCCTTAATAATTGAAGGAACTTGAAAGCAACGTGGGGTTTTTTTTTTTTTTTTTCCACTACTAGCAGTTGTAGTATATTATCCACTTGTAATGAAAATCCAAAAAATCTCACGTACACAACGTTTAAAGAAATAAAAAGTATACTTTCAATAGAGTCAATGCTGAGCAATTAAAAATTAAATCTGTTACTGATTTTTTTCATGTCATCCAAAATCAATGAAAATGCTTACAATAAATAGATTGAATTACTTAAATCATTTGATTGTGGTTTTCAATGCTAAATACATATACATCTGTAGAGAGAAAGAGACTGGAAAACTATTATGCATGGTTCTGAAGTTTTGATAAATGAAAAAATAAAAATAAATTAAAGAACTGAGAAAATGGCATAATGTGACGACAAAATAGAAGAACTAGACCCAGTTACGCAACTTGCAGTCTAGAATGTGCTGTCCACTTTTTCTCTTTTGCACAAACCAAAAAGACAAAGAAATTATAACGAGAAGTATGCCAGATGATGAGTTAGCTAGCTACTAGCTAGTAGCTAGTCACTTGGCATGGACAAAGCTGGCTCAATCCATCCCCTCTTCCTCCTTTCCGTCTTTCGGGTCGATATGTATAAGAAACAACAAATTAACCTCAATTTTGTTTTGTTTTTGTTTTTTTCCCCAGATGAACCTCCTCTGTAAACTCCTTAATTCCCGGCCCCATTGATTCTTTGGGAGCTTTGGTTAGCTCAACACCAGTAGCCTTTGTCATCCACAAGATTACTAGATCTTGTGCTATCAAACTCAACATTCAAGACCTGATCAATGTGACAATGACCTGTACGTACGTTTGTGAAATCAAATTCAATGATTGTGGTTAACTGGATTCAAAACAAAGTCACATGAGCTTCCTTGGAGGTACAATGCACCGTGGGATGATATTTTACAGCTTCTTTTCTAATGCTCTTTGTTTGTTATTATTGTCAGGTAAATTAGAAGAAGGCATGCATTGTTTCCTGATGAATACCTACATTTCTCTATATCTTTGAGCCAAATTTATAGAGTTGAAGCTGATTTTATATGATTTACATGTCAATCAGAGTGTTGTCATTGCAAATTTGACCGTATATAAATATATATATATATATAATTAAGAAGGATGGATGCCAACTTTCACCCTGATCATATTGCCAATTTCTAATTCTATATAGTCACAGTGGCAAATATTTTATGTGACGGGTGAGGGACATGGGCATGTAAATGTTTTTTTCTCAAACGTGGCCAAGTCTCCAGTCATATGGGAGTGCATATAGGAGTTTTTCACACTTGGTAGAAATAAACTAATTTTTGATTTTGTCGAGCGGGTAAATCTTCTCAAGTGCGAATCATTTGTTGTCGTCTCCCATCTATTGTTTCTTAGAAGTTGGGATAAGCATTGTAAGGCTAGGCTAGACGATAAGATAGATACGGTTGAGTCGGTTTGGCAAGTTATTAAATCAAGGCTTTGCCATATTTTGGATTTGATCATGAAAGTTTCTACCATTTCTTTCAAGGATGTTGCTATTTTACAAAAATTAAAAATTTCAATTAAATTATTAGAAGTATTTTAAATATATATAGTTCGGTCCTGTCGAAAATTTATAAATTCTGAGACCGGACCAAACTTCTTCGATTCACAATTTTTGAAATTGAGACTGACCTCTCCAATATTTGGTCCAGTCTAGATCAATATTTTCGATCCGGTAGGTTTTTTGGGTCCCGACCAAATCTTGTACACCCCTAACCACCAGCACATGTCCTCACTGTAACGAGGTTGCGCCCAATGTCCAGTTCTATAGAGTGGAGGAGGATAGAGATAAGGAAATGTAAGAATAGCAACGGTGCTTGTTTGTAGTGGACTGACTACAACGACAAGCCCAAAGTGACTAGGTGGTTCTCCGCTAGAAACACAACGGTGCTTCGATGTTTGCTCATAAAACACCAAGACAAGTTGACATGCACTACTCCTATATTGCTTTTTCCAATATATCATCCTCGTAATGCTTTAAAAAAAAACTTTCAAAAGGTGTCCAATTTCTATTGAATGCAGTCATATGGCCACTTGCTTTTGTTCAAGTTCGTTGCGGCAAAATCATTTACTTGGTGGAATGACATGAAAATATGTTTAAGTGGCTGAAGATTGGTAGCTGAGCATATATATTTGATGAATTTTGCTATTCATCATCCTCACACACTACATGTCATATTATATTTAATTTTTTTTTTTTTTAGTTTTGTTCTTTTTAAACTTGTTGAATTCTTCTACTCATCATCCATATATCATATATTTGATAAGAAAAAAAAATTAAAAAAAATATATTATGTGATATATGAAGATGATGAATAAAATTTTTCATTCTATCTTGTCGTGTTGTATGTTAGTGCATATATTCCCCCTCCCCTCCTAGGATCCACAAACAATTGCTCGTTTTCTTGAGTCATAGTAAGTTAGGTTTGGTAAAAAAGTTAAAATATAAAATTTTCATCTCATCATTACAATTTTTTTAAATTTTCATATAAAATATAATAAACAATTCAATTTTTTCAAATTCCAATTTAACTTTTTCAAATCTCAAAACAATAATAATATTAACATATAGTATTTTAAACTTTCATCTAAAACTAAATATTCTCATCTCACTCTCCAAACCTAACCTAAATATCAATGCTGACCATGAGTTTTTTGAATTATTACACTTCACTCAAGAATGCAATCTATTCAAATGAAGAGAACCCTCCATAATATTTGACTACATCTTCACAATATAGTTCTTCCTAATTTATCATGCACCGATAGAGCAACCCTCGTTTCTTTTTACAAATATTTTAATCTCATCTATCTAATTATTATAATTTTTTTAAAATTTTACATAAAATAAAATAAATAATTCAACTTTTTCAAATTTTAAAATAAAAAAAAAATATATTCTAATAATATTTAATTTAATTTTTCAACATCTATATTAATTAATTTCATTTTATCTCATCTTATTTAAAATACAAACGAGGCAGATGTACGGACAGTACGAGCAGAAAAATGTATCAACTTTTTCTTTGAAGTGCGGCTAAGAATTGAGACTTCGAGGGGGCGGGGGGACAACGATGGACTTTTTGCAGCTACGTACTCTATAGCCGAAGTTGGAGTGACTTATGTCCATTGTCCACCCAATTTGAAAGCAACATGCTGTCCGGAATTGCGTTTATTGTGCCTTCAAATCAAAATGCGATGGTGGTACTGGTATTACGTATCTTAATGCATCATGACTTGCATCAGATTACTACACCTTCAAAAGCCTCTGACTTGATAATCGAAAAAAGGAAGAAAAAACTTCAATCTGACCCTATTGAATTGGGAACAAAACAGTAGTCGAGATTGTGAAAATCAAAATCTTCTTGTATGTTGTAGTAAGCATGATCAACACCAAAGAAGTAGGATCATTTTATGGACGTAGTGCTCAAGCTGCCAAATCACTTCAAACTATTTTCTTGGCTTGTTTTAAATGCAACGAATAATTCAAGCACTTGTTTGTTCTTTCTGGTTTGGGAATCTTTACCATGGGCACCAGGAATGACAAAAAGGATGAGAAATTGATCCATGGCGGAGAAAGTCACCGTTTGATGTGACAGTTATTCTGTAGGTACTCTGTTCTATTCGAATCACGGCACCGCTTTGTTTGATGTTACGCTTCTAAGTATCTTTTTTTTTTTTTTTTCTAATTTTTTTATAGATGTGGATGTGAGAGGAATTTGAGAAGTTGAGTCCAGCTTTTCAAACCATGACCAAAAGTATCGAACAAGTTTTGCTTCCTTCGTCAACCAGTAAAGCTAAGTGGCTTTTTTTCGTATATTAGAGTCAATTTGGCATTCACATGAAGATGGGATTCTTTTGAAGGAAATCTGTATTGTTTCCGTGCAGTTGATTTTGCCCATAGAATTGAAATTTTTTTAGCTAGTATTCGTAAGGTTGTTTCTATCTGGAATATTATTAGATGAAATGCTGCCATATAAAAAGACCAAATATCAAATAAGACAACGTTATATGCAGAGGCCTCAGATCAAGGGCACCGACCAATTTTATTTAATGAACTCTGTTGCTCTCTCCCATGTGTTTTCTAGCCATACTCTGAGCTGGCTCCTTCAAATCCATTTCTCATGCACAGAAGAGCTCTTTTTATACGCTTTCATTAGTTTCTTTCAATCAGTTATCAAGAGCGAGGGTATCTCTGTTGCTCTGAGAAACATCCTAAACATTCTGATTCCTACTGGCAAGAATTATTCCAATCAGATATCCCACAAAAAAAAATGCCAACAATTTTGACAGGAGAAAATAAATAAATAAATCAAGATCCGATGCATGTGATTAGCTATTGTTGGAATGTAAACATGTGGCAGCAGGTTGGAAATACCTTGGCATTTTAAGCTCGATCTGATTCAAAACATGTCTATGGTTGAATTGAAGTCTTGAATGCGGTTGAAGAAAAAGCTTTTTTAAAGAGCAAAGACACTGAGTAGGGGAACTAACTAGGGACTGGTTATGGTACGAATACAATAATGCATGTGAAGAGGATAAAATATCCAGGCCCAAAACCAAACCCAGCCTAGGCCACTACTAGCATATAAGAGAAAAAGCAAGAAGGTAAGGAAGAAGAGTGTGTCAAGAGGCAAGGGGCAATGTTAGGAGAAAATAAAAAAATAAGAGGTTGTCACACACGCAAAGAGGACGTCCCTCGCCACTACTGAGGTGTATGTGAGAAGAGGGTCAGATAAAAAGCAAGCGGTCAAAAGACTTCAACTTCTTCTTCAACCTCTCGAAGAGGAGCTCTAGCGGATTGGTCTTCTTTAACAAATATATTCAAGATCTCAACTGTACAATGAGAACTAAGAGGCTATAAGAGATTGTAAACAAACGTGTTATAGTGGATTTTTCCTCCCAACTATTCCGTGGACATAAGTAATATGTCAAATTACGTAAATATGTGTATTCATCTTTCTTTACTTTTTCTATACTTATTTTCCTTTCACCATCGTGGATGTACGCACGATACCGTACAGTCGCATCGGATCACTGTCGGAGACTCTAAATAATACCAATCGAGACCTAAATCGTCAAAACAAATTAAAAATGACTCTTTCTTTTCTTTATGTCTATTATGCAATTTTTTATGCATAAATAACATTCATTAGGTAAAATCCAATATTAAAGGGAGAAACAAAAAGATGCTCAGGTCAGGAAGAGGTCTACGGGGAGGCAATTAGGGTGGGTAGATTTCACAAATAAGTTCGTATCCTTTGCAGGTCCATTGTTTTTCATTGTATTCTTAGTGCTTCCTTGCGTGGATAGTTAGATGAAATGAAATTTTTATGAATAGTAATAAAATAGTTTATGAATAATAGTGAGATATTTTGAGTTAAATATTTTTTAGATTTTAAAAAATGAGAGAGAAATCTACCCTTATAAAGATAAATATATTTATATTTTATAAATTGTGTATATATAAATATATATTACAATTTGTTAAACTTGTTCACAAAGTATGCACTAGTAAAAATTTTTTAAATTATAGTCATATTTACAAAATTTAAATTTATAATTTGAGTTTAAAAATATATTTTGTAATCACTTTTAGATTTAGAAATAATTTTTAAATTTAATAAAATGTAGTCTATTTTTTTAATAGACATGAGGTGGAATGCGGGGACGAGGTTGAAAATCTCACTCCCGACTCCGTAAAGGGCAGATATCAATCTAAGTTTTATAATATTATATTTATTTAAAGATTTGAAAAAGATCTAATTGTTTTTTATTTTTTATTTAAAAGTTTAAAAAAATTATAATAATTAATTTAAAAATTTTATATTTAAATTATATTTATGAATAAGATAAAATGAAATTAGATAATAATTTTATATCTCGTCCAAACCTGCCCGCGGGCAGCTTCGATTCCAATCAACCCAACTGGCCACATTAATGGGCCTTGAAAATGATTTCACTTTGGTCGAATTGATTAAAACAGTAATGTTGTCGTATTTGCAATCAATACTAGGAGATGGGTCTGGTTTTTTTATGAAAATTGGGATGTGATTGATACTGGGATCATCGCTCATTCGCTTAGAAATTCTAGGTGGCTTTTCCAGCTTTCATAGAGGCAACTCTTGAGGGAGACAGGACATCACTAACAGTTGGCAAAAACCCGGCCTTATTATTTGCGGACAAGTGTTACGTATACCAAAAAATAAATATATATAAATAAATTTATAAATTAATATAATTTAATAAAATCTGTTAAATTTATTTTATATTAAAAATAAATTTACAAGATTAACAATGCACCATAATTTATAAATTTACTTTTATACCCTCAAGTGTATTTTCCTTATTTGTGGATTCCTAGTTATCGTGACAGAAGTTAGAACATCACTTATTGTTAACGTTTGACGGCCCGATACATAGAAACAGTTCGAGTACACGGCACAAGTACAAAATTGTTTTCATCTTCGCCCAAAGAGAGGAAACAGTTTTTCTGACAAGTATATCACAGATCATATCAAATGTATATAAAATTACTGTTTAGTCCTAGAGGGATGAAATGTAACACAAAGATTTTAAAAGAGTGGGAAATATGAAAATAATAAATGATTAATTGCTTAGATCTCAGAGTTAACCAGGTAAGGGTTGTGTTATTGGAACAATCAATAGATAGGGATTTCTTCGAAACCAGATATTGCCAGAGGATCTCAAATCTAGGGTTTTGCTACATAACTTCTTACTATTCATCCACACTCCACACTTCACATTTTTTAATATTTTTTAAAAAAAAATTTTTGAATTTATTTTTTTTAAAATATTTCAAATTTTTAATTTACTATTCATATAAAAATTATTTAATAAAAAAAATTTTA
Source organism: Cyclocarya paliurus (assembly GCA_029856935.1). NCBI lineage: Eukaryota > Viridiplantae > Streptophyta > Magnoliopsida > Fagales > Juglandaceae > Cyclocarya > Cyclocarya paliurus. The sequence goes on along the minus strand of JARVXP010000207.1, from coordinate 1,422,383 downwards.
AAAAAGATGAAGTATGGAGTATTGAGAGATTGAGAAGATTTATTGATATTCAAATACCCAAACTTTTTAAATTTGGTACGACTAAAAGAGCACTAACGGTGAGTTCAACAAAATCAAATTTTAACTAAAAAATAGCTTAGAGTGCACAATTAATAGACCCAACAAAATAAACAGTATTATTTTGTGACTAAAAAATTCCTTCCCGCTACCTCTACTCTCCCATGCTGCTACCTATTGCTTCTTCTCTCTCACACACACAAGTGACGCACATACAGAGACATATGTTATGTTGCATTTTCTCAAACTCGGTCTGACTATATTCGAATTTCGAACAATACACAATATATTTACAATTAGAAAAAAATGAGTGGTCCTGTAAAGCTTTGTGATGTAGCGTTTGGATATGTATTAATGTAGTTATTGATTATGCAATTGGGTGAATTTCGTGTATTGACTCTTTTTTGTCATTTTTATTTTAAGGCAAAAGTAGATATTGATCATCAACGTTAGAAAATTAATGTGTAATTTTTTAATAACGAATAAATAATTAAATTACAATTAAATAAAATAAATAAAAAGTTTAAAATTAATATTTTAATAAAATAGTGATAGATTTGTTAAGTCTATTATTTAGTATTATTGAAAAGTGATTAGCTAAATTTATAAAAGTAAATTTTCACATTAAAATTTGGCGAAAATTTATTGAGCTCTCTACTAGTGCTCTGCTAGCAAGTAGCAACATATTTCAATAAACATTTTCATTACAGTGCATTGAAATGGGCAAAATGGCAAACGTAAAAGAGAGAGAACAATTTTTTTTAAGAAAAAATAAAAAAAACAAGAAGTTAAAATAGCGTTGTGTAGATCCTAAATTTTACGCGAACTTGTGAAGAAAATATCCAATATTAAATGAAACAGAAATACATAAAAGGTATGTTCAAAATTAGTTAATCATCTTAAATCAAACAATATCGCTCATTGCAGTGGTAACTCCCAGTCTCGGAGTTCAACCGAAAAATGCATGGCAGCACATCAATATTAAAGTCAGAATTCAGAAACAGGAACGAAAATAACAACGAATGGGGAAAATCAAACTTTTTTTTGAAATAAACCTCATGTGTTCGATCTTTGATAATCAGTCATTACAAAAGCTATCTTTCACCAGACCACTATAAATTGGTGCTTCCTCTATTCATATTTGTTCATCTTCAAATTGTAAAGCAGCTCTAGCTAAAGTGTGTGCTACTGTATTTTTCTCTCTAATTACAAATCTCACTTCCCACTCTTGTCTATCAATAAGAATTCTCTTTATTTCATGAATAATGTTCCCATAGCTGGGGAGGTCTTCATCTTCATTTATAACTACATTAATAACTACCAGTGCATCTCCTTCAAGTATCACTTTGGTGAAGCTCAAGTCTCTACAAAGTTCAACTGTCTTCCATAAGGCTAAGCTCTCTGTTGTTGCTGGATTGTGAATTTTCTCTGTGCGCATACTGCTGCCATAACATCTCCTTTCTCGTCTCTAATTATAATTCAGAAGTCCTACTTTCTTGCCTTCTGAATCTATTGTTGCATCCCAATTAGTTTTGACAAAATTCTCTCTTGGTTTTTCCCATTGTTCCCTCTGTCTTTCAACTGTGGCTAAATTACTAACTCTTTTATTCAAATGGTTTGCTGCATGAAATTCTTGGATGGATTCCTTTGCCGATCTAGTTACACTATTAGGGCTTTTGAACTTGTTTTAAAAAATATACTCATTCATTCTTAACCACAAAGCCTTCATTGTAGCAACTGCCACCTCCATATATGCTTCTGAGATTTTTTCCTTCAGTTTTTCCCATAGACTTAGGAAGTCCTCTTCTACTACTGACCATTTCTGCATTGAATTCATCATGCCTTGCCAAGCATCATTAGCTGCTAGACACTGCCATATTACATGCATAATTGATTCCTCTTCTTGAAGACAGATGGGGCAAAGTGAACTATCAACAATCTTCTTCCTATATAGATTCCTTTTGTAGCAAGCAAATCATTACTTGCTTTCCATAGAAAAAAAAAAAAAATCACTTTTCCCGAGACATTTAGCCCCCATATGTTCTTCTATCTTCCATCTATCTTGCTCACCCTGAGGTTTCCCCCTGAATTGCCCTTTTCCTCTCGACCTCCACATAATAAGCACTTTTAACACTAAATAGACCTTTTTCTAATGGGCCCCAAATCAGTCTATCTTCTGTGTTCTCACCACCTAATGGAATGTTGCAGATCTGTTCTACCTCATCTTGAACGAAAATACCTCTTATCAAGTCTTCATTCCACCTGTTATTCTCACAAATTAACTCATTCACCTTTGCATCAGCCCTCAGAATCAAGATTGGGAACTGAACCTTAAATGACATAGGTTTTGACAGTCACTTGTGCCCCCATATTATGATTTTGTTCCCATTCCCCACTCTCCATTTCAAGCCTTCATTTAACAATCTCATAGCTCCCCCACACACTCCTCCATATAAGTGATGGTTTCACTCTCATTTTGGAATCCAGAAAGGAAGAGTTTTTAAAGTATTTTTCTTTAAAGATCACTGCCACCAAACTATTGGGATATATAATGAATCTCCACCCCTGCTTGGCTAGCAAAGTCATGTTGAAACAAGAAATTATGTTTGGTAACTAAGATGAGATACAAAATTCTCAACTTATCTCATCTCATCATTACAACTTTTTCAAATTCACACACAAAATATAATAAACAATTCAACTTTTTCAAATCTCAAAACAATAATACTATTAAAAAATAATATTTTAAACTTTCATCAAAAACTAAAAATTCTTATCTTACTATCCAAGCATAACTTTCCTTGAACTCGAGACCACCCTTCCCTTTTATTTTCTCATTTTTTCTCAACTTCTCCACTACACATTATTGTTTTTTTGTTGGTTACCCCACCAAAACTTAGCATACATCACATTTACCTCTTGGCACAGTTTTTGGGGAGCTTAAAAACACTCATAGTATAAGTGGAAATGACTTGTAAAACTGCCTTAATCATAATCTCCTTTCCAACAATCGACATACAGGCATTCTTCCAACTGTTAATTTTTTGTCAAATTCTCTCCTTAATGCCTCTAAAGGTATTGTATTTAGACTTGCCTGCCATAGTTGGTAGACTTAGATTCTTTTCAAAACTACCCCTCACTGCTTCTCCCCTTGCTGCTAAAACATCCCTTTTATCTTCTATTCTAGTGTTGGAGCTAAAATAGATGGCAGTTTTCTCTCTATTCAAAAACTATCTTGAGGCCTTTTCATATTTAGAGAGGATTCCTTGTATTTTTAACCACTCATCCAGCCTTGCCCTCGCAAACAACATACAATTATCCGCAAATAAAAGATTATTTATCCTAGTTCCTCCCCTTACTATAGCCACCCCTATTGTATCCCCTTTAGAATCATATTTATTCAACAAAGAGTTTAAATCCTTAGCACATAGAATGAACAAATAGGATGACAGTGGATCCCCCTATCTTAAGCCCCTTGAAGGAGCAATCCTCTCCCCAGGTTTACCATTTATAAATACTGAGTAAGACACTATTGTAACACACAACATAATCATCTCTATCCACTTACTGCAGAAACCCATTTTCCTCATTACTTGTTCTAGAAATGACCACTTTATTTTGTCATAGGCTTTAGATATGTCTAATTTTATGGCCATACTCCCTTGCCCACCTATTTTCCTCACTTTCATAGAGTGCATCACTTCATAGGCTACCATAATATTGTCTATTATCGATCTCTCGGGTATGAAGGCACTTTGATTAGGGGAAATGATTTTTGTCAAAATTTTCTTAAGTCTATTAGCCCACACTTTTGACAGAATATTGTACAACAGGTTGCACAAACTAATAGGTCTATACACACTGGTGTGTATGAGGTTCCTTAATTATGGGACAAGAACAATGTGAGTAAAATTCATTGAGGGGTTAAGAATATTACCATTCAGACATGCCAGAATTGTTGTGCTCACTTCATCTCCTATTGTGCTCCAATGGTTTTTAAAAAAGTAAGCTCCAAAGCCATTAGGCCCTAGAGATTTGAATGGAGCCATCTGTTTTATAGCCTCTTCAATCTCTCTTCTAGTAAAGGTTCTTAACAACAGTCATTCATCTCCCTAGTAACTAGAGGCTCAAGATCCATCAAACACTCCTCCAACTCCATTGGACTTGGTTGAGATGAATTAAACAGCTTTTCAAAATAAGATTTGAATGCCCCTTCCACCTCTTCTGGCCTTGAAACAGTTTTGTCTTGTTCATCAACTATCTGCTTTATGAAGTTCTTTTTTCTCCTTTGACTTGCACAAGCATGAAAGAACTTTGTGTTTCTATCCCCATACTGGTACCTGTTTCTCTTGGCCATTTGTCTCCATTTCAAATCTTTCTTGTTTAGTAGTACTCCTAGCTCCCTTTGAATCTTCTTGATACTCTCTGAATTACCCCCACATTCTTTAGCTTGCATCTGTTTTAGCACTTATATTTTTTCTTCCATTTCCTTCTCCCTCATATCATCCCACCTGGCCAGAGCCCCTTTACTTCCTTCCATTAGCTTCTAAACTTTCACCAAGGAGCATGTACTGCTTGGTTGATTACCCCAGACCCCCTTCAACACCTCTTCACACTCTTTCTCAAGAGCCCAACTTGCCTCATATTTAAAAAGTTTCCTCCCTTTCCAACCTCTTAAACCTTCTTGAGTTGATGACAGCAAGATAGGTCTATGGTCAATACAAGTTGCCACTAGAACTTCTATTGAAACATTGTTGAAGATCTCTGACAATTTTGTGTTTGCTATAGCCCTATCTAATCTTTCTTTTGTAAAGGATTGATCTTCATGTTTGTTACTCCAAGTGTATTTGTCCCCTTTCCACCCTAGGTCATACAGCACCCCTTTTTAATGCTTCTCTAAAATTGTTCATCTGTCTTTCCTGTCTTATGTTTCTCTTATCTTTTCATTATGAGTTAATATTTCGTTGAAATCACTTATTACACACCATGCTACATCTCCAACAGGTTTCAGTGCAGCTAGTAAATTCCAAGCCTCCTCCCTTTAACTTGACTCAGGTTCACCATAAAACTCTGTCAATAGCCACTTCATATTCCCCTCCTCACTAGTAATCCATGCACTGATATATCTCTGTGAGTAATTCAACACTTCAACAGTTGTCAAGTCATCCCACAACAATGCTAGCCCACCTCTTTTGCCTACCGATTCTACTACAAAACACCCCTCACACTTCAGCCTTCTCTTCACTCTATTACACTTCTCCGTATTTAGTTTAGTCTCCATTAAGATGACTAAATTGGGTCTCTTCTCCTTTGCTAAATGACAAAGGTCTTGAACTATCCAAGGGTTTCTAAGCCCTCGGTAGTTCCAGCTTAGTGTTTTCATTGAGATTGGTGGGATTGTGTACCAGCCTCCACCAATTTCTTTGTTTGTGCTTCAACCTTCTGAGACATACTGAATTTTGTTCTTTTTATAATTTTTAACTCACCCTCCCTGTTCTCATCCTCCCTCACATTTCTCTTCCCTTGTGAACATTCACTTTGGTTTACTGTACCCATTCCCTTTCCTCTTGCCCTCCTTTTCCATGCCCCTTTTGACCGATTCTTCATGTTTATGTTCTCTTCCACAGTAAAACCAGCCTTCATTACCTCTCCTACATTCACACTTACTTTTGCGCACCCCTTACTTCCTCCCTTCCCTAAACTTCCTTCCCTCTCCTCCACCACAACTATGTTTTTGCCCTTCTCTCCCATCACTGTCCCTTCTTCCCCTATCTCTTCTACCTTCTGGTCTCCCTTCTCTAGTTTATTTGTATTAACTTTTTCTTTTGTGAGCTTCCTTCCCCCTTGCCTACCATCTCTGGTGAATGACCGCAACCCATCCCACTGCTCCCCTCTATCACTCACCCCCTCCCTAATCACCACTTGTTTTTTCATTTTTATTCATATAGCCTCCTCCTAGAGCTCTACTAATCTCAATATTTTTTTGTTCCAAGGCCTGTTCTCAACCACGCCCCATATTTTCCTTTTAATTCCTCCCTTACACTCTTGAGAAGCATGCACAATACAATCACATGAAAAGCAAAATCTCGGTAATTTCTCATACCTGAGTGCGACCCAAATGTTTCCTCCTTTCACACATATTGTTCTCCTCTTCGCCAATGGCTTTGTTAAATCCACTTCGATGCTGACCCTCAAGAAACTACCCAATCCACTACCATCCTCCTTCACGTCAACTTTCTCCACTCTGCCAATAGACTCCTCTATCAACTTACCCTTAACTTCATTCATACAGGCTAGAGGTAGATTATGCATTTGAACCCACATCCTTTCCTTATTAAAATTCATCATCTGTGGAGGCGTGAATCCTTCAAAGAGTTTTATTACAAACAAGTGATTATCGAACAACCATGACCTCCCCTCCCATATACGATTTTTATCTGCTTGATTAGCGAAGGTAATGACAAAGATGTTTGGACAAACATCCAGAAATTTTGCTCTCTTACTAATTCTCCACACCTTGGCCAATGCAGTTTCAATCACTTTCTGATTTACGCTTCTTTCTATGCAAATCTTCTCTACCAAACTCTTTTCTTCTTTGTAGCTCAGTTCTTCAATTAACTCAATTCCTAACGCACTTCCTCTCCCGTTAAGCACAATTTTTTCCATTCCTCCTCCAACTCATTCATCTTTTCACTTTGTTCCGCCACTACTTCTAATTCCATCTCAGATTCCTACCACCACAACTATTCTACGCCCCTCCTCTGCCACCTTCTCGCCGTAACGGCTTATAAAAATCATTTGCTCTGAAAGGTCCCACATCAAACAAAACCTCTATTCCGTTGGAATAATAGTGGTTACCCGAAAAACCTTTCTAGAGAGAAAAGGGAGAGAAGACTCCCATAAATTTACCTATGGAAAATAAAACTTGAGAACAAGAATATACACCATAAAACAAAATCCAAATTTCATTCACATTCTTCTAATCAAGAACTAGTACAATTATGGCTCAAAAGAGAGCCAAGAAACGGTGGGATTTTCACTAGTTACAACTCAAAAGGGCAAACCTACAGCCACTTATCTACACTCGTGGGAACAAAAACAGGTTATACGGATGAATTAAAAAAGAGCCCATGCGAAGGAGCGCACTCTGTCAATCAGTTTCTTCCCTACAATCTGAACATGAAGTGGTTCCCTCGTCATCTGAAAAATATCCACCCAAGCCACTAGATCCCACCTGTTGTATATCCGTATTCTCATATCTGCCACCACCAGATCTCCCAGACAGTGAAGCGAAACTAATGGCAGCGATGCCATTTGCAAGGACACCGACATCTGTGGTTCCACTGTATAGACCTCGGCTACCAGTAAGTAGTATGCCTTGATTCTGATCTGCTTTTGTTAGAACAGCAGGCAATACCTCCATCAACGGTGGGTTTGTCTGGGATGATCCACTAATAAGCAGATGCAGAGTCTCTCTCGCACCCTTTTCTACCATGGTGTCAGTTTCAGGAATCAATGGGTTCACCAGTTTTGGGTGCAATGGAGGAATGACATTTGAAATAGCAGGACCAGCACTAACTAGGTAGCCTTGACCAGAAGAGCAAACATCAATAACTGGAATGTGAACAATTGGGTCACACATTAAAGGTGTGAAAGTTGGTATCTGCTGAGAAGTTTGTATTGGCAACCGGACCAATTGGTCTGACCGCAAGGCTGGGAAATTCACTGTGGAAGCTTCGTCTAGACCCAGAGGTGGTGTAGAAGTCAACAAACTGGATGGCATCGTATCAGGTAATAAAGAAGAAAGCGAGGGAAATGGCAGTGATTCATTTGATGATACAGGAAGTTGTTGAGGTGCGGCTGAGAATTGCAGAGTTGGCATACCGGGAGGGCACCAACAATAGTAAGGGGAGAAGAGAGGCGAGCCTACACAAGAGATTTGAGTTGTGGGGCTAAGAGCTGGTACGGCAGCTAATTTCCCAAGTGACTCTAGAAAACTCAATGGGGAGTACGACATATTCCTGGTTATTTCTGGGAGCTTGTCACTCGCAGAATTATTTGACGAGGATGCTTCAAATGCAGTTGACGAAGTAATGGTCAGATTGTCAACTGCAGAAACATGACTGTCCCCTCGCCGTCGCAACTTTTCCCTAGCAGCACTCCTTAGAGAAGACAAGTTTCTTGGCAGGCCCTCTTTAAAGGAACTGGATCTTGGACTCAGGCTACCCTGATGAAAAGAATTTGCTTTTGCTGCTTGACTTCCAGAGTGCCGTGATCGCAAAGATTTTGTCGACATTGATGAGGACAGTCCATTCTGAGATGTATCAAACAGTTCAGTGGTGGAACCCAAGGAAGGAATGGGTGATCCTGGAGAACTTGCTCTTGAACTACGCACTGTTGCCACCAGATAGGCACGAAGATGAGTTGCAAAGCAGCTGAGGCGTAACTCACAAATTCCCGTTAATTCGGCAATAGAAGGCTTCCTCTCGAGTAAATCCCTCATCTGCTAGAAGGGAAACGCAAAAAAAATAATTAGCAACCACTCTACCAGAGAAAGTAGCATGTAAAATAGTTTGAGCAAATTCTTTCTTCTCAAATCGATTTCAACTTGCAAGTGGTAAATTTCAGAGTCAAGTCCCACTCAAATTATCATGACAGTGGAGTGTGTGCACACGTGCATTCTTGAAGTCAGACACACCTTTGCAAGCAATTCAACTCCCAAAAGCTTCGACTTCTCAGAGCACCAAAAGTAGAAAACCTGGCCATCTGGGATCTTGATATGGAATGATCGGCCAGAATTATCTGCTGCGATCTCATCCACTTCTACAGAAGCGCACTGGGATTTACTGATGGTAAATAATCTCTCGGTCAGACCATCGTCTCCAGTGAATGAGAGACGCAGATCAGATGTAGGCAAAACTGTAAGATTCAGATTTCCCCTGCAAAAATGGAGAGAAGAAGAATGACTTAGAAAAATTGAATACTGAAATGACTACCAAAACTACATCCAACAAAGTAAATAAGTAGATATTACAACGTAATGTTTGGATTGTTATCAAGAGCCAATAAAAACAGAAAATGTAATTAGAAGTACCCTCCGTCAAAGATTTTCACCTATTCTTCAGTTTAAACATCAATTCTACTGCATTTTTCCACCTTTGGCGATTTGTACTAAAACTCTTCTCGGTTTATCAAAAAGACTACTTTTCACCTAACTCATCTATTAATGCCTTTTTTTGATAGGTATATATACTAATGTATTTTTTTTAAAGGTATCTATTAATGTCGTTTCAGATATGATTTGCAGGATTTCCTGCAAATTGTTTAGTGCTAAATATAATCCCGAACTCAGTAGCAAAACGCTAAAGCATGTCATGTTCTATACATTTTTTCCGTTGGACAAAGTCACCAAACAAACAAAACACATGTAAACAAATCCAGTACCTGCTTCTCCAGTGGAGAAAATAGTCCTGGACAAGGTCAAATTAACTGAGAATGACCTACTGAGTTTCACAAATTATCCAGCAAAGAGAATCTTCTTCCTTTTTCAGACTTTCGACCCCAAACTTATTAAAAATGACAAATACTTAGTTGTACTAGCTTAACTTTAGCCAAACCTCCTTCAATGTATATGGAGTTGAGCACAAGTTCAAAATATAGCTTTTCATATATCGCTTTTTTCTTTTGGGCTTATGCATTGACCGGCTTCAACAATGCATTGCTTATGGAACCTTGTTAGTTTATTCAAACTTCTCGAGCAACACAGTACAGATGCTAAAGAAGTCATTGGCAAAATAAATTTAAAGAAGATATAAAAGATATATATATCTAATAATCACACGTATCCTCAAACCAAGTGACAAATTCATGAAAGAGACACAGAAAGTGAGACATCGTTTTCAATGACCAGAAGATAAACGTTAACATGTATAGTGCAGAAATTAGACTATCCAAGTCCAAAAATAAATCTTAAGAGAAAGGAACACAGACAGACAATAACTTGGAATCAGGAGCATATAAGACAACACATTTTACACTCAAATTCAATTCAAATTACAAATGTCAACCCTATAAATCCAAAAGGCAGCAGCAAGCTATATATAATACAGGAGCATGAAACTACCTTTACTTCCTCTTAATTCAGAGATCATAATAGAATACGCCCACTTTACCTACAAGTCAAAAGATATATTTATTTGGAATAATGAAGATTTTCACCATCAATAAGCTAAAATATAGATTCCTGATATTTCTATTTATCACCAACACTGATACGCTTTCCAGCAACACTGTATACACAAAACGTAACAGTAGAAGAAGAGTTCAAACACTCGATCAAAACCTAATCCCCATCCCGCAAACGAAAAAAAAAAATCTTCTAAACAAGATGCCATAGAAGAATACAAGAGAAGGGTAAGGTGACTACCATCTAAAAGATAATTAACATTAGGAAAAAAAGAAAAAGAAAAAAGATATTCACTAAATTGGAGTAAACAGAAACTAGATTCACAAGTGAAGGAAAAGTAAGATCAATTCTATCATTGAACAGACTCCTTATGTAAGAAAACTCAAGCTACCCTAATTTCACTTCATTCTATGGGAAGGATGAGAAAATGATACAAGAACTAACAGTTAACTTTTATTCTTATAACCAGTGAAACTGGGTATAATCATCAAACTAACCTCCATCGCGCCTTTCTCACTGATCTTTTTTATATAGATTTACCTTTCTCTTGTCAAAGAAACCAAGAAAAAATATATGTTTCCCGCCTTTTCCTCTCCGGATTCTTCAGAATCAGTCTTTTTTCTCCACTGGGTCATGCTTTGTCCACCTTTTTCTACGATCTTGCTCCTTGGTTCTTCGTATTTTGTTCTTTTTTCATGATTTTCTGGAGCTTCCGAGTAGTTTCAGATTTTCACTTCTGAGCTTCATTTCTTTGAAAGTTTTCGGCTTCTTTGCTTAAAATAAAATTAAAAAAAAAAAAAAAACCACCTGTGTTTTGGTTTCTCTCTCTAGGGGTTTATACCAAAGCAACAAAATCAGATTGCTCACGTTTTTCCAAGATTCCTTTCGATTCTTAAAAGGTGGGTCTTTTTAGGATTCTTCAGTTGATGCTATTAAGAAAAGAAGATTCGTGATTCCCAGTAAAAGATTCTGAATTCAATGCGTTTTAAAGCATTGAAAAGATTACATTCTTTCTAACTTCTGTCTCTGTTTCTAATACTTCTCTCACTTTCTAAGTTTAATTTCAATGCTTCTTAAATGAATTATCGGGCTATTGTTGTAAATCAGTACTAGGAATTATGGAAACTCTCTATCCAGCTTCGTTTATGTCAAACTCCAATTGGTTTGCCCAAGCGAGCCAGAGCACAGAATGGACTAGAGAAGAAAACAAGAAGTTTGAGAGAGCGCTTGCTATATACGACGAGAACACTCCGGACCGCTGGACAAAAGTGGCGGAAATGATACCGGGAAAGACGGTGTGGGATGTGATCAAGCAGTACAAGGAGTTGGAAGATGATGTCAGTGATATAGAAGCAGGGCGGTTTCCGATTCCCGGTTACCTTACCTCTTCGTTCACAATGGAGTTGTTTGATGATCGCAACTTTGATGCCCATAGAAGAAAATCTTCAACAGCTCGTGGTCCTGATCAGGAAAGGAAGAAAGGAGTGCCATGGACAGAAGACGAGCACAGGTGAATTTCCTTATATTTCGTTGGAATCTTTAGAATTTAGCTTCTAAGTGTGAGAACGCATGAGGTTTTGGTGACTCTTTTCTTTCTTCCATTGTTGAGAAAACTAAAAGAAAAGTGAGTATATGGACTCATAAAAACTCTGTTTAGTTACAATGCCCTTTATCAGTTACTGTGGAAACCAAGGAAAAGGAACTCTCAAATTGGTTTACATGATGCTGTTCCATTATAATGTTAAATGAAATTAAAGCTCTAATCGATTTAATCACACGATTGTGCTTTTGGCTAACTTGAACTTCTTTTTTCTTGGTCATCGATTTGAGAAAAATAACCAAATAAATGTCCTTTTCAACCGATTGGTTGTTAGCTAAATAAATTTTCAACTATGCTACATTGTTGCTTAAGTAGTCGTACTTTTTAAGTTTTTCTAGTAGATGTTTATGAAGTGGTAATTTGAATTTTGAAAACCCAAAATACGAACAAAAGAAGTTCAAAGCAATTGTAAATAGGGCCCGTGACGTCGTTCAACATGGAGATGAGTTGATAAAGTCTCATACTTGTTGGCATTCTGAACTTCGCCTTCATCTCTAGATTGTCTATTCTGCAGTTTGAAATCTTTTGAATGTCATGCTCTTGTTCTTGAAGTTGGGGCTGTTTTGTAATGAATTACAGGCGGTTTCTGATGGGGCTTCAAAAGTACGGTAGAGGGTACTGGAGAAATATCTCCCGGAACTATGTAATCACCAAGACTCCAACTCAAGTGGCAAGTCATGCTCAGAAGTACTATATAAGGCAGCAGCTTTCAGGAGGGAAAGATAAGAGAAGGCCAAGCATCCATGACATCACAACTGTCAGTCTCACAGACACCACACCGGAAAATAATAAACCTCTCCCATATGATCAGTCTTTTGTGCTTCCACTACGGCAAAAGCCAACCAACGCTCCAAGAATGTCACTTGACTGGAGTCAACCTCCCAATGAAGAAGTCACGGTTTTCGACTCAGCTCGTGGAAACCTTTTAATGTCATCTCCATATGACTTTAAAGCACAAGGGCAAAATCTGTATGGCAGTGCTCATTATGGAACTCATACCATGCCGCACAACTTGATGTTTCAATTCCAATCCTCAAGACTCCAAACACCTGGATAAGGCAGCTATCATGGTTTAACAAGTCTACGCTGATCATGTTCAGTATAGTTTCACTGTCAGTGCTTTTGTGATGGTTTTTCTTTGTGATCGCCTGATTGAGGGCTTGAGTTTCATTGTTTTTGAACGATGCAAAAGGAGAAAATATTATAATGATTCAAATCTGAGTCTAAAGTATGAAATCAAATGAAGACGCTTCAATTTATGTGCATATTTCCCTCCTCTTGAAGAACTAATTGTTTCCTAGGTATCAAATTATCAATCCCTGTGGATGCTTTGACTGAGTTAGCATTACGTACTAAAATGGATGGTAGGCAGTTTGAGGATGAATTAAACATAGCCAGTTAAAGACATCAATAAGGTTGCTTCTCAAAGTACAAGGTTGTTGACTTGCACAATTGGGTTTCAGACAATTATGTTAGTTTGTGCTCGGTAATCTTTAGTCCTTCTTTATTGTCCGCTCTTTTAGACAGATCAAAACCTAAATATGATGGCTAGCTACCCAGTTCTGCAAATACGTGGTCCCATTAATCTGAGTCTATAATTCAAAACCCTGGATTTCTAGGTTTGTCTAATATCAGTAACGATAACTTGCCGCGAAGGTTTTATGAAGCTGTTGCTGCATCAAGGGTCCGTGTACACATGATTATGCTTTTACCTGCGAAATAGTTTTGTGGTTATTGTTTTCACACAAGCAGCCACGTTCTTTTGGGTGAAGTAGGTGTAAGGAGATTGTTAAAGACTGAGTCAAACCTTTTGGAAACCTATCACTACGGGAAGAGATAAAGCCAAGAAATCAGAAAAAAAAGTTGACTCAGACTCTTAAAAGAAAAAGATATCACAAGTCAAGTTGGATTCTATCACTCTAACGAAATAACCTCCATATAAAGAGTAGCTCCCCCACAAATCTGAGGGACTCTAGACAGGTTCTCTAGGCACTCTCTACCGATTCTCTAAAGGGACTCGCTTGAAACTAAATTCTCCCATTATATTGAGTGATATGTGAGGCCATGAGATATTATAAAATCATCACTTTATATAGTAGATTTTGCCCCTAACAACCCGTGGACGTAGGCTTTTCTGTCGATCCACGTAAATTTATGTGTCTTTCTCTTTTTTATTTTTATTTGCTTATTTATTATTTATGTTATATATGAATACGATGAGTACTGTATCGAAGCCCGAATCACCAACGTGAGTCGGAGATGACTTTTTCTTCCTTTCCAGTCTATTGTGCAATTTTTTACATTAACATGAATTTCCCCCCACTTCACAAGCCCATTAGACTTCAACCCGATACTCAGCCCCAGGGCCCAAGCTTACCCATGAAGCAAGGTGCCTACAAGAGAAATGATGGCTGATAAGATGGACAGGCCCGACATCACTCGTCCACACCCCGATCATGGGAACTTGTGGCAGAACGAGAAAGACGGAGAACCATTGATCCTCTAACATGGGACATTGACGGACCGTCGAAGATAAAGCAAGTCAGAGAACCACGCCGCATTAATGACACTACTACCCGAGCTACATGCCACATTAATGATACCGTCACAAAGGCACGCCACATTAAATGATTTTGACAATAAGAACAGTGCAAAGGATATGGGCTCCAAGGGGATAAACACGATTTATCCCTCCTCTTCTGACTCCTAGTATAAATAGCAACTCTTAGATACGAGAAACGCTCTCTAATCCTTAGATTATTTCACTTATTTATAAACTCTCAAAAGAAGATATTAACTTTGGCATCGGAGACTCTCGACCCCAAGGCCACATTCTCCCAGTTGTCTTCTTCTTTATTTTTGCAGGCTCAATTTTAAAGACCTGAGTTGTTAGAACCAGGCCTAAAAGCGTACGAAACACAACATTAACAGTAGGCTCAATTTTAAATACCTGAATTGTTAGAACCAGGCCTAAAAGTGTACGAAACATGACATTAACAAACCGGCTGACTCACTTGTCACTCTTTGGACATTCCACAGTATCTGATCGCTTACTTTTCTCCCAGTACACTTGCCGCCAGTCTCACCTTTATCAAGTATAATATGGCCAAGTTGACCATGCTTCATCCGTTCATCGCCTAGTCGAAGCTGAGTTTGCATTCCACTTAAAAGCATCCCATGCTTTAATCCGCTGTAGAACATTGGAAGATCCACGTAAGACTGCCAATGCAATGGGGTTTACGTGTTTTCTAATCATCTTTTTTCTTTTTTGGGGTGGGGGGACCTATCCAATTTTGCCGTATATTTGATATTTCTGTATCCGCCAATCCAATTGTCGATGGTGGCAAGAATGTTGCATCAGTATATTTGCAGCTTTTACTAGGCTCCCGAAGCATCATGCTTTGTGGTGATTCTTTATTTTACTTGCAAATCCAACACGGAGTTATAGTTGCGTTCAGATTTTGTGCATGTTTTGACCCTATTCATCGGAACAGAGAATCAAGCTATTTGGTATAATTTCCTATTTTGGTTTGGTATAATAGCTTAATTTGATCAGTCTATGAGTTGATAATTCGAGTAGATAAACAGGGAACTAATGCTTAAGGTTTTTTTTATCCGCGGAATGTTCTTAATTACCACAGCTTCTCGTGCAAAAAAAAAATTCACTTAGATATGCGGGGCAAAATAGTAGATTATTCTGGAATAAACTTACTTTTGTGAAATTAAAAAAAAAAAAAAAAAGGAGAGACGAAACTATAGGGAATCAGGGATACTTCTTTGGGTCTGCGGGCCCATGAAATGGGTGATGGTGGATCACTATCTCAAATGTAAGGCGTTCCACAAAAGTCAAATGAAATAAACAAATAATATTTTTTGATATGCTGTTACTGTGTTTGTTTTTCTTTTAGTCGCCTTTACAATTTGGGTTCTGCTATCACCAATGTTACTGCTGCAACTATTCTGAAAAAAGGCTTAGTGCCCACCCAAGTCACTTTGCATATACCAATCTCTCAGCCACACATTTAGCATTAAAATCTCCAATGCAACATGAGCAACTTGGTTATTTATGTCAAATTTTCTTCTTTTCTTCGATAAATGACATAGCTATCAACTTTGTATTACTTTTGAAGAAAAGCGGTCCTGCAACTTGTATCAGAAAGCACCCTGGCCACTTCATTCCAATTTTGATCAAACCTTTCAGGACGGTAAATCTTACACTTTTAGACATCTTTTATTGTGTTGAAGCTCTAATCACAAAGAACAAATAGTTTAGTTTGTTCTTCAAAATCCATTTGAGAACCCATGCAAATTAAGGCCATATTCCATGTTCAAACATAAATTATATGACAACGTACATAGCTCTATAGTGCATCTTTGCTGGTCCATGTGGATTGTAAGGATAGATTGCAGGAAGCCTTTTGTCATCAGATTGATATAACGGGTAGAACTTGTGGACTAATTATGACTAAGTTACTGAAATATTTACAGTTTACATATCTGGGTAGCTTTTATAGAAGTGAAAGAGAAGTCTCAAGGGGATGGAACTGAGCAACATAGAAGGTTCAGTCTCAGGACCCTCAGAAAACCAAACAGCTGTACGACATCTCTATTATTAGGTAATGACCTGTCCATGTAGTGCAGCATATATATATATATATATATATATATATATATATATATATATATATATATATATATATATATATACTGTGCGATGACAAGAAGTGTGCACATAACTCTGATGGTCTTTTACACTCCTAATTGGACATCACAAAATGGTGAAAACAAGTATCTTTGAAGAATGAGGACAAAATCAATGCAAATAGGTTTTCTTCGGGAAGAAGTACCTGTTGTTCTATTCAGAATGGGAATTGACTTCATCCATGGAATCGCCCACTACAATTTTAACTTTTACGTTGAAAATAAAAAAAAGTCTAATCGCCTTTTTTTTTCTCTTTCTTGGTTCAATTATTGAAGTATTGAAATGTATAAATTGAGGGCAGATGATGATTTCTTTTTAACATATTTGCTTCATGAACACCCATTTCACTTGTGTCCCTCTCCTCTTCCTCTACAGCTTCGCATTTGCTTTAGATTCTCCACTTTTATTATCTACACATGCCGACAGCATCGAGGTGTCACACACAACACCTCATTGATAAATACCCCCCATGCAGTAAAACTGAATTAAGTTGCTTTGAACAAAATGTTGTTCTACAGAACAAGTTTTTCTTTCAAATTCTACTGTTTGATGTGTAATCACACTTGTGAAACCAATGACAATTATATATATATATATATATATATATATAAATTAATAACACCAGTACCATACTTTTTTGAGAAATACTTTAGTCACAAAGTGATTACACAAAAATAATTTCACAAATTGACGTAACTTGATGTGATTTGTTAGATTGTAAAGTTATTTTTACTATAAAGTAGATCTAACTGATCAGATGAAGTTAAGTCAGTTTGTATGATTGTTTTTGTGTAATTACTTTGTGAATGTAGCAATCCTCTACTTGTTTTATGCTAACCATATGCTTTTTTTAATTGAATCACTTTATGGTTGCATTTGATTTCCTTTAGTGGTGAACGAAGGTGACATATTAGTTAAGTTATCATGTGTGCAAAAAGAGTAAACTACGTCTGTCCCTTACTCATATACTTACTTTTTTCTTTTCTTTTTAGGGATTACAAGTATTGATGTTTCCCCATCAGCACTAATCCTGCCCTTAACGGGGGGCAACATGGCACATGGAAAGTGTAACCCACCTCTAACTCCGCCAACACTGCACATGGCATGGGAAGCGTAATTCGTTGAGAGCTTTTTTTAGAAGAGAATGATTAGCTTGTTCCACTTGAAAGTCTTGATCGTTTTCAAGCTACTCAAACATGTTTCTGATTCTTTGTCAAATCAGAAACTCCCACAAAACGATTCCCTTCAACAACCAAAAAGAAAAAAAAAAGAAGAAAATAAGAGAGTAGGTTTTCAAAGGGTCAAAACATTTTGAAGGCTAGTCTTCCAAATTCTACTGAATGACACATTATTTACACAATACCACCACAAGATTTTAATGCAATAAAACCTGTTACAGCTTCTGCGTCTGCCAACGTGAATCATGCATTTTTATTAGCCCTCATCGTTATGTCAATAAATTGGAACCATCTTTAACAGTACTAAATAAGGCAAATCTTGACCTTCAAATCTGGCTAGTTATGGGTTTAGAGCTGCTTTGGTCAAGCTAGTTACCCATTCTAATGGTGCTAATTAATATTCACGATGCACTTCTGTAAGTGCTTAAAATCATGTATTTCTTTTATTGAAATAATAAATATAAATATAAGTCAGTGTGTAGTTACACCGTTTACAATGGGACCATATCATTAGTAAAAAACTTCAAAACATATTTTTTCATGCTAGCTGACATGGTGGACTTCTACATCATGTAGCCGTCGGTGTATTTGGTGTGCAGTTGTACAGTAGTCGAAAGGAAAAATAAATAAAAAAGACCTTGTTGTATTATGGGATGAGGTTGTTGATCCCACCTGAACGATGATGAAAAAATTAAAACTCCAAATAGATTATACACAAGGAGTAAACTCCCGTCTTCTAGATGAGCCAAGTTCAGCTACTAATTGAACACTTGAGAACGAGGTGACACAAGAAGACAAACCCGTAAGTTTAGTGTATTGTGGGGTGCAGTGGCGGCACCAATTCTTCTGGACCAAGTCTCGATCAGTCTCTAGATCACGTTCAAAGTTAAAATTCAAAATCCGGAAAATCCAAAGCTCATCTTTAGTATTTACTATAATAATTATTTGCAAGCATTGCACGTATCTCCGAGTACTGAAAATATTTTGCTGCAGCACAAAATCATGGCTAGTAAAACCACACTTACTTTCTTTTTATTCACAAACTTGAAACGTCCCACAACATTATACCGAGAAAACAACAATGATTTCCGAAAAGATCGACTCAGGATATTAATACAAGTCACCAAAATGTCGAAGTTTAGGCCAAACTGTTCCCCAAGCAGTGAAGTGAGACGGTAACACCAAGGATGAAAGTGCTTCCAAATTACAAAAGAAAACCCCAACTTTATTACAGGACTGATGTCTAGAACTAGGGCAGAAAAAGATTAAATTAAAATCGAAAACCTCTTACCAAAGGGAAAAAAAATTTATGAACAAAACATGACAACGAAAAAAACTCCTTAATAGATAGAAGAGGTATATACAGCTCTTAGTAACCAAGGATTCTGTATCCAAAGGAATGACAGTATCTGGAAAATCTGTTCTTGGTCCAGCAAGGGAGTAATATGCAAGTATATGGGCCGGATGCTCAACCAGAACAGTCTCCCCAAGCCGATCCGGGACAAAAACTTGTCTAGAAGGAATTAATTCAATATTCCAGCAGTCGCGAGCCATTGCCAGAAGGTCACAACCCGTTGCAGAGGTGGCTCTATATCCTTGCACCCATAAGTACCTCAGAGAAGTCAGCTGCAATACAGCAGCAGCCAGTGCGCGCTCACTGAAGCAGCAGCCCCTCATTTCTAACCTTTGCAAACTGGGACAGCCTCTAGAAAAATCCAGAAGCCCCGTATCAGACTCCCCAACATAACCTAGAAGCATCCATCTTATATTATTGCTGTACTGCCCAACATAACTGAGACCCACATCAGTCAAGCCCCCAGGTCGGAGATACAATGCAAACCTTTTAAGCTTTTCACATCCCCTCAACAGATCTCGAACCCCTTTGTCCAGAGGCAAATCCGTTATCCTTTCTTCTCGGTCAAGCAAGACTAGGCGGAAATCACAGAGGTTTTTAGAGTAGTTACCAATATACTCCAAAGAAGCATTTGTGATATCAGAAACATAAACAGCCAAGTATTCCAGTTCTAGGCAGCCCTGAGCCAAAGCAATCAAACCTCTTTGTGAAACTACACCTTCTTCGTCCGCACCTCGCTCAATTCTAAGCCTCTTTAGTCTCTTACAACTCCGAGCAAGAACTTCCAATCCTCTATCTCCAATAACATCCCTTGTCTGTCCATAAGAAAAACAGATGAGAATATATAAAAAACAAAAAACAAAATTCAGTAGTAGTTCGCAAGTCCAAAGAAGAACACAAAATACCCATTCCCCTCAGTAGTAATAACTTTCTAGAATATCAAAATTTGGGCATTTTGTATTGTCCTCTAATTTGTAAATGGTATTTTTCCAATCCAAGGCATTCGAACAGTGAATTTGATTTTTTGTTTTTGGTTTTACAGGTAAAATGAAAGTTTTAAATTGACATGAAAAGGCTAAACTCTAGAAATCTAGTCTTTTAAACCCAGACACCATGGTCAAATAATACAATATCAAGAACTTCCAGACATTCTTAGGGAAGAAGAGAGTTTGATGATAAGTTAAAACGAACTTCAAAAAATCTGGACAAGAAAAAGCAGTAACAAGAGTCTGTTCAGGAAGATGTACACATATAGAGCAACAAGATCAATCTAAAGATAATTCTGACTGAAGGAAAAAATGATAAGAAAGGATAAAAGAAGAAATGGTTTTGCGATTCTACCTCAAGAATTTCTAAGTTGGGGCTCCTTTGGATTAACATACAATGGTCCTCTGTGTCAAGCAGTGCATATAGGAGATCCAATTTTTTGAGTAGGTGTGCACAAGGGAATACAATTGGCATTTCAATCGTCCCCATGTATGTTAGCCCCAAACGGCACAACTTTGGGGGTAATGATACACTTAAGTACTTGTCTGGCTGCTCATTGAAGGAACCCCCACAAAATTCTTCTAAAGCAGGGGCAGCACAAAAGAAACGCAGGAGGCCCAAGATTTCACAATCACAAACTTTAACAGAAACTAAGGAACGACAATTTCTGGCTATGAGTTCAAGGTCGTCAAAGCTGACTTCAAGATCCGTCATATAAAAGTTCAAAGTTTCAAGAACCGTGTTGTTCACAGCAAGCTCATGTAGCCATTCACCACCACGATTATCTATTGAGCTCTCCTCCAAAAACAAAGTTCTTAAACTCCTGAGGAAGCATATAAAGAATTAACACATCAGTCAATAGAAAACCCAGATATACCAGGGCTCCAGAGCCAAAAGCACAATTCATTCCGACTGACGACAGTCCTCCCACATCCACAGTAACAAAATTGCATAGAAATGAAAAAGGAAAAAAAGAAAAACTCGTAAGAATATATAATATACGTCCAACCCATGTAAGCTTTAAAATTTTTAACATGGTAAAATCTTATTTTCAAAACATGACTCATGTTCATACTATTTATGGCCTAACTACACAGTTACCAACCTAGATATAATTACATGATCAGTTAAAATACCATATTCATCACAACTTTTTAAAAAGAAAAGGCTGGTCTGAACCAATTCGCGGCACCACCGTACAAGTCCTGTTTCTCCAAATATATGACATCGCCTTTAGTAGGTCATAATTTCTCTTCCACTCTCTCAAAACCTTTTTCTCTTTTTGTTTTTAAAGGCCAGGCTCACCATCAGCAAGACATACAGAGGGAGCACAGATTTTCCACACAATTGAAATGCATAGAAATTTCTAAGATCTACAGTAAAAATAAAAGCAAAATGAAGAAACGAAGCATAGAGAGAGCTTTCAAGGGTGTGAAAATTTTTCTGAGTGCAACACAATTCTACACATTCAAC
Organism: Cyclocarya paliurus; assembly: GCA_029856935.1. Lineage (NCBI taxonomy): Eukaryota > Viridiplantae > Streptophyta > Magnoliopsida > Fagales > Juglandaceae > Cyclocarya > Cyclocarya paliurus. The sequence continues at coordinate 1,400,846 of JARVXP010000207.1, read as the reverse complement.
TTGTATTATATTCCAATCTAAATCAATACTAGTTGTTCAGTACAATTTAATCTATAAATTCTACAAGAACAAGTGCATTCATGCACTTTGGAATTAATGCCGCGGCTCTAACCAGTCAGAAGTTTCAAAACATAGAATCTAGGTAGTTTACTTGAAAGCAAAAGCAGAAATATAATTCACTTTTTTCCATTCAAGAAAGGACACCTAGATGTAGTTGCTTAAAATGAAAAGCTTGGCATCAGTGCATGAGCAACCTCTCGATCTCACTTAAATCATCATGCATGTATGATTCACAAACGTCTGCAGGCCAAAAGTATTACTTTTTTAAGTTCTTAGTCTCAGTTCTACATTTGATGCATTTGCATTAATTAATATTGAGACTCATCAGCCTTTTTTTTTTTTGGTTTAAGATTCATAATCAGCCTATGAATCAGTCTTCACTATTTACAATTTGTTATACATTATTCTTAGTTCTATTACATCCTTTCTCCAAGTATTCAGGCAGAATGGCTTTGTATTCCTAATATATGTGTATGTGTTTTGGTAAATAAAAATAATATATTTTTGTATATTGCCTTAGTTAACTAATTTTTTACAGCGTTTTAAAGATGTCTATTATTCTAAAAAAAATGAAAATATCTTAATTCCCCTTTTTCCATTATTTAATTTTTTATTCAGTGCTGAACCTACCTTAAAACCCAATGAAAGAATATCTATATACATACTTACATACATACAAGGAAATACTTTAGCTACAAATGAATTACACAAAATTTAACCCACAAACTAACATGGTTTGATGTGGTACATCAGATTGTAAAGTTACTTTTATTATAAAATAGATCTAATGGATCCTAAAAAGCCACGTCAGTTTGTGAATTTATTTTTGTATAATCTCTTTGTGTCTATAGCAGTTCTCAAGCGTGTATATATATATAAACTTTCCATTAGTCATCCAAGTCAAAAATAGGGTTGCCAACTTGCCATAGTTGCTCTCAACATCATAAAACCAAGTCAAATTTTCATTGCTCATTCCAAAACATGATGGTCTTTAAAACTGCTCTTCATTCCCTCCAAAGTCTAACAAAATACCTCGATAAGCTTCAAGGAACATTAATTAATGCAACTTTCTGGTCATTGATTGACATCTTCATCAATATGTTTTTTTCTCTATTCATCTAATGAATTCACCGGCTTTAGAATCAAAGTGTCTCGTAGACCATTGTCATACACAACCCAGAGTTTGAAGGGAAAAAAATTGTGGAAGTTTAATTTAGATTATTTAAGGCAAGAGATAAGCCAACCCCAGCTACCTGAGCAATCCTCAATATGATCTATAATAGGAAATGACAACACAAGGAATACTGCCAATGTCCAAGTCTTCAAAATACTTGGACATTTCTGGATCTTTGCATGCTGCATCATTCTTCTCAATCACAAACCACCGAGACATTGTATCAAAGCTTTACTCCTGAGTGAGCAAGCTATCAATTCGCAATTATAAATTCTTTCAAACCACAACTTCCCGAAGAGAAGTGAGACATTATTTCTTTGGCACAAGCAAGTATATGGATAAACAGTTAATGATAGTCTAATGACTTTAAGTTCTGGCGAATCGATAAAACAACTAGTAGTTTATTCGACATTCAAGGATGAATAGAAAAATTAGCACATCAACCAATAAGGGCTCAACCCCTGAACAAAAATTAGAACTCTGCACCGTTTGGATAAGAAATGATTGAAAAGGAACTAGAAACTAAATGAAGATAAAGGAAAATCATAAAATCTCACTCTCACTCTCACAAAGAAAATTAAGTCTTGCAGACCGTATTTAACATTTAACCAATCCAACAAGAAGAAAATCGCAATAAAGAATCAAATTGGCGGATATTTTTCCAAAAATTAAAGAGAAAACCGGCTAAGCCACGTGATCGGAAGAAGAATTAAACTAGTTACACGTACTACAGCATCTATTGGTCATAAAAAAAAACGCAGTCACGTTCTAAGCTGGAAGAAAGAGTTAAATAAGCAGATTGATACACCTAAATAAGCTGTTCTGCCTGTTATTTCTCTTCATAAAGCATCAAATATTGTTAGATTCATACTTATAAAAAAAAATTTGTTAGATTCACTTTCAATTGATAATTAATATTCGCTACCGACCTAAAATTTAATACAAACCTTAAATTATATATTCTTATTAACAACAATTATAGAATCCAAATAGCAAGTAAAAAGGAAAAGAAAATTACCTGCAGGACCGACCGATATGCAGAAGACCATCAGTAGAAAAGCCAGAACATTTATCGAGCTTGAGCGCCTGAAGAACGCGCCCGCGAGAGCGAGCAAGACGCTCGAGATCGGAGTCCCTCACAATCATTCGCCTGAAGTGAAGCGACTTCAAGCAATTGAAAGACTCGGCTATCTCGTTGATCCAGGGAGTGACGTAACCTCCCCATTCTTCAGGTATCAGATTGAACATCGCGGCCCTCGGCTTCCCCTTCAGCTTCAGCGACTCCAGGTGACGAAACCTCCGGCGCAATCGATCGGGGCTCGTCGTGTAGCATAGAGCGATCGTCACGTGCTTCCGCGTCAGCGCGTCAAGCTCGTACCAGCGCCGGCACACCAGGGAAACCGCACCCCGGTCCTTGGGGTCGTGAATATACGGCATCACGCAGCCGATAACCACCTCAGACATTCCGGGACGCACACTGGAGACTTTTCGATCCTCCATCGCTACCAGAACTCCACGAAATATCCCCGGGGAAACAAAATTATCTTCTGTTTTTACTTCTTTAGGAAACAATAATTCTTCCTCTCCCACTGGAGAAGCTGGAGAAAGTAAAAGATCGCCTCAACGCTTCCAGACCCTCAAATCTCGAGACCGAAATCTGTCAAACGAATCAATTAAGAAAGCAAAACCCGAAACACTTATCAAAATCCGTACAAAGCCCAAATCGACAGATGACGCTTCATCTGCGACACACGAAGGAAGAACATCTCGGAGCGAAGTGAAAGTCAGCAACGCCGAAAAGCGGCTAGAACGAGACCCAGATGGTGAGAGAAAGATTGGAGGGTAGGGATCTCCGGAATAGGAATCCGACGGCAACGGTTGGAAAACAGTTAAAGCGGGGGATTGGATCAGAGCCTAGTGAGTAGTGTGGGGCGAGGGGTGTTGGGGGGACGGGTCTATCATGCACCTTGTAAAAACAAAAGGGGGCTGATTTTGGGTTGTAAAGAGGAAAGGACGAGAGGCGTAGTGGGAAAAAATATCAATCTAATAAATAAATAAATAAATAAAAAGGAAAACGACAAAACTATATTGGGCGCAACTAATCAAACGTCATTATTGAGAAAATGAAATTGAGAAATAATTATGTCTTTAAAAATTCTACTCATTATTTTTTAATTTTTAATTTTTTTTAAATATATATGAATAATTTTTTTTATTAATTTAAAAAATAAAATAAAATATATAATGTGTGAGGATAATTAACAACTTATTTAAACCGCCGTCTATGTTTTGGCGCACCACTCTCTTCCGGTGCAACGAAGCGTAGATAGAGAGAGACGACGCTACGAGAGGCTGAAATAAATAACAACTTTTTGTGAATTATTGTAAATTTTGGTGGGTGATGGTGACGTGGTGGATCATGATAGGCAGGTTATGCTTAAGCAGCTAAGGTTTCAGTCACTCCCCTGCACTTGATGGTGACCGGGAGTGCTTTTATTTCAAGGGAGTTCCACTGCAAAAAAAATGAAAGCGAGAAGTGGAGAACAGTACTGTTATTTTCTCGATTTCAGACATTTCATAAATATATATATAAATACTAATATATATTTAAAATCGTTAGATAAAATTAAACTGCTCCATCTCACCTTATATTTTATATAATTATTATAATTTTTTTAAATTATTATATAATAAATTATTTAAATTTTAAAATAAAAATTATATTAAAAAATTATATTATAATAATATTTTATTTTATTTTTAATAAAATATCGAATCTCATCATTTCAATTGCATAACCAAATATCTCAATTGCGTAACTAAACAAGACACTAGAATCAAAAGTGGGTTTAATAATCATCCCATTCAGATCACGAAGTTAAAAATAAATAAAGAAAATGAGTCTAATAATGTTGACCCAATCCCATTTTTGTTTCTTCGTACCGAGACGTAATCATCGTAAGGACGATTTTTATGACAATTAAGTATTGGGGTTACTATGGATTATGCTTTTGTAACAATTCGTTTTCTGGTAATTGTCTTCAAATTCCTGTTGTAATGCAAACGAATACGAGGCTTTAACCCAATAAAAGAAAAAGGGGAGCGAAGGCCTCATGCTTGCCAAAAGTGGTACTGTTCAACCCTTCGAAATGACGGAATTGCTCTCCGATACTATCGATTCATCCCATTCCATAAAAGAAAATGTTACTCTTACCGATAGTTTCTATTGTTAGTTTTTATCGTTTTAATTTTTTTACTTAATGATTAAGTAAGTATTTTTTAATAATATTATGAATTTTTTTATTTTTAAAAAATATTTAAATATATTAAAAAAATAAATATAAAAAAATACAAAAATAAATATTTTCGTCGAGCGGGTAAATCTTCTCAGGTGCGAATCATTTGTTCTCGTCTCCCATCTATTGTTTCTTAGAAGTTGGGATAGGCATTGTAAGGCTAGGCAAGACGATAAGATAGATACGGTTGAGTCAGTTTGGCAAGTTATTAAATTAAGACTTTGCCATATTTTGGATTTGATCATGAAAGTTTCTACTATTTCTTTTAAGGATGTTGCTATTTTACAAAAATTGAAAATTCCGATTAAATTATTAAAAGTATTTTAAATATATATAGTTCAGTCCAGTCGAAAATTTATAAATTCTGAGATCGGACCAAACTTCTTCGATTCACAATTTTTGAGATTGAGACTGGCCCCTCCAATATTTGGTCCAGTCCATATCGATATTTTTGATCCAGTAGGTTTTTCTGGTCCGGACCAAATCTTGTACACCCCTAACCACCAGCACATGTCCTCACTGTAACGAGGTTGCGTCGAATGTCCAGTTCTATAGAGTGGAGGAGGATAGAGATAAGGTAATGTAAGAACAGCAACGGTGCTTGTTTGTAGTGGACTGACTACAACGACAAGCCCAAAGTGACTAGGTGGTTCTCCGCTAGAAACACAACGGTGCTTCGATGTTTGCTCATAAAACACCAAGACAAGTTGACATGCACTACTCCTATATTGCTTTTTCCAATATATCATCCTCGTAATGCTTTAAAAAAAAACTTTCAAAAGGTGTCCAATTTCTATTGAATGCAGTCATATGGCCACTTGCTTTTGTTCAAGTTCGTTGCGGCAAAATCATTTACTTGGTGGAATGACATGAAAATATGTTTAAGTGGCTGAAGATTGGTAGCTGAGCATATATATCTGATGAGTTTTGCTATTCATCATCCTCACACACCACATGCCATATATATATTTAATTTTTTTTTTTTTAGTTTTTTTCTTTTTAAACTTGTTGAATTCTTCTACTTATCATCTATATATCATATATTTGATAAGAAAAAAAAATTAAAAAAAAATATATTATGTGATATATGAAGATGATGAATAAAATTTTTCATTCTATCTTGTCGTGTTGTATGCTAGTGCATATATTCCCCCTCCCCTCCTGGGATCCACAAACAATTGCTCGTTTTCTTGAGTCATAGTAAGTTAGGTTTGGTAAAAAAGTTAAAATATAAAATTTTCATCTCATCATTACAATTTTTTAAAATTTTCATATAAAATGTAATAAACAATTCAATTTTTTCAAATTCCAATTTAACTTTTTCAAATCTCAAAACAATAATAATATTAACATATAGTATTTTAAACTTTCATCTAAAACTAAAAATTCTCATCTCACTCTCCAAACATAACCTAAATGTCAATGCTGTGACCATGAGTTGTTTGAATTATTACACTTCACTCAAGAATGCAATCTATTCAAATGAAGAGAACCCTCCATAATATTTGACTACATCTTCACAATATAGTTCTTCCTAATTTATCATGTACCGATAGAGCAACCCTAGTTTGTTTTTACAAATATTTTAATCTCATTTAATTATTATAATTTTTTTAAATTTTTACATAAAATAAAATAAATAATTTAATTTTTTCAAATTATAAAATAAAAATAACATTAAAAAAATATATTCTAATCATATTTAATTTAATTTTTCAACTTCTATATTAATTAATTTCGTTTCATCTCATTTTATTTAAAATACAAGCAAAACGGATGTACGGACAGTACGAGCAGAAAAATAAAAAATGTATCAACTTTTTCTTCGAGGGGGCGGGGGGACAACGATGGACTTTTTGCAGCTACGTACTCTATAGCCTAAGTTGGAGTGACTTATGTCCATTGTCCACCCAATTTGAAAGCAACATGCTGTCCGGAATTGCGTTTATTGTGCCTTCAAATCAAATTGCGATGGTGGTACTGGTATTACGTATCTCAATGCATCATGACTTGCATCAGATCACTACACCTTCAAAAGCCTCTGACTTGATAATCGAAAAAAGGAAGAAAAAACTTCAATCTGACCCTATTGAATTGGGAACAAAACAGTAGTCGAGATTGTGAAAATCAAAATCTTCTTGTATGTTGTAGTAGCATGATCAACACCAAAGAAGTAGGATCATTTTATGGACGTAGTGCTCAAGCTGCCAAATCACTTCAAACTATTTTCTTGGCTTGTTTTAAATGCAACGAATAATTCAAGCACTTGTTTGTTCTTTCTGGTTTGGGAATCTTTACCATGGGCACCAGGAATGACAAAAAGGATGAGAAATTGATCCATGGCGGAGAAAGTCACCGTTTGATGTGACAGTTATTCTGTAGGTACTCTGTTCTATTCGAATCACGGCACCGCTTTGTTTGATGTTACGCTTCTAAGTATCTTTTTTTTTTTTTTTTTCTAATTTTTTTATAGATGTGGATGTGAGAGGAATTTGAGAAGTTGAGTCCAGCTTTTCAAACCATGACCAAAAGTATCGAACAAGTTTTGCTTCCTTCGTCAACCAGTAAAGCTAAGTGGCTTTTTTTCGTATATTAGAGTCAATTTGGCATTCACATGAAGATGGGATTCTTTTGAAGGAAATCTGTATTGTTTCCGTGCAGTTGATTTTGCCCATAGAATTGAAATTTTTTTAGCTAGTATTCGTAAGGTTGTTTCTATCTGGAATATTATTAGATGAAATGCTGCCATATAAAAAGACCAAATATCAAATAAGACAACGTTATATGCAGAGGCCTCAGATCAAGGGCACCGACCAATTTTATTTAATGAACTCTGTTGCTCTCTCCCATGTGTTTTCTAGCCATACTCTGAGCTGGCTCCTTCAAATCCATTTCTCATGCACAGAAGAGCTCTTTTTATACGCTTTCATTAGTTTCTTTCAATCAGTTATCAAGAGCGAGGGTATCTCTGTTGCTCTGAGAAACATCCTAAACATTCTGATTCCTACTGGCAAGAATTATTCCAATCAGACATCCCACAAAAAAAAATGCCAACAATTTTGACAGGAGAAAATAAATAAATAAATCAAGATCCGATGCATGTGATTAGCTATTGTTGGAATGTAAACATGTGGCAGCAGGTTGGAAATACCTTGGCATTTTAAGCTCGATCTGATTCAAAACATGTCTATGGTTGAATTGAAGTCTTGAATGCGGTTCAAGAAAAAGCTTTTTTAAAGAGCAAAGACACTGAGTAGGGGAACTAACTAGGGACTGGTTATGGTACGAATACAATAATGCATGTGAAGAGGATGAAATATCCAGGCCCAAAACCAAACCCAGCCTACTAGGCCACTATTAGTATACAAGAGAAAAGCAGGAAAGTAAGGAAGATGAGTGTGTCAGGAGGCAAGGGGCAGTGTTAGGAGAAAATAAAAAAATAAGAGGTTGTCACACACGCAAAGAGGACGTCCCTCGCCACTACTGAGGTGTATGTGAGAAGAGGGTTAGATAAAAAGCAAGCGGTCAAAAGACTTCAGCTTCTTCTTCAACCTCTCGAAGAGGAGCTCTAGCGGGTTGGTCTTCTTTAACAAATATATTCAAGATCTCAATTATACAATGAGAAATGAGAGGTTATAAGAGATTGTAAACAAACGTGTTATAGTGGATTTTTCCTCCCCAACTATCCCATGGACATAAGTAATATGTCAAATTACGTAAATCTGTGTGTTTATCTTTTTTTATTTTTTCTATACTTATTTTCCTTTCACTATCGTGGATGTACGCACGACACCGTACAGTCGCATCAAATCACTATCGAGGGTTTCAAATAATACCAATCAAGATCCAAATCGTCAGAACAAATTAAAAATGACTCTTTTTTTTCTTTCTATCTATTGTGCGATTTTTTATGCATAAATAACATTCATTAGGTAAAATCCAATATTAAAGGGAGAAACAAAAAGATGCTCAGGTCAGGAAGAGGTCTACGGGGAGGCAATTAGGGTGGGTAGATTTCACACATAAGTTCGTATCCTTTGCAGGTCCATTGTTTTTCATTGTATTCTTAGTGCTTCGTGGGTGGTCAGATGAAATGAAATTTTTATGAATAGTAGTGAGATAATTTATAAATAATAATAAGATATTTTGAGTTGAATATTTTTTAGATTTTAAAAAATGAGAGAGAAATCTACCCTTATAAAGATAAATATATTTATATTTTATAAATTGTGTATATATAAATATATATTACAATTTGTTAAACTTATTCACAAAGTATGCACTAACAAATTTTTTTAAATTATAGTCATATTTATAAAATTTAAATTTATAATTTGAGTTTAAAAATATATTTTGTAATCACTTTTAGATTTAGGAATAATTTTTAAACTTAATAAAATGTAGTCTATTTTTTTAGTAGACATGAGGTGGGATGCGGGGGCGAGGCTGAAAATCCCACCCCCGACTCAATAAAGGACGAATAGCAATCTAAGTTTTATAATATTATATTTGTTTAGAGATTTGAAAAAGATCTAATTGTTTTTTATTTAAAAATTTAAAAAAATTATAATAATTAATTTAAAAATTTTATATTTAAATTATATTTGTGAATAAGATAAGATGAGATAAAATGAAATTAAATAATAATTTTATATCTCGTCCAAACCTGCCCGCGGGCAGCTTCGATTCCAATCAACCCAACTGGCCACATTAATGGGCCTTGAAAATGATTTCACTTTGGTCGCATTGATTAAAACATTAATGTTGTCGTATTTGCAATCAATACTAGGAGATGGGTCTGGTTTTTTTATGAAGATTGGGATGTGATTGATACTGGGATCATCGCTCATTCGCTTAGAAATTCTAGGTGGCTTTTCCAGCTTTCATAGAGGCAACTCTTGAGGGAGACAGGACATCACTAACAGTTGGCAAAAACCCGGCCTTATTATTTGCGGACAAGTGTTACGTATACCAAAAAATATATATATAAATAAATTTATAAATTAATATAATTTAATAAAATCTGTTAAATTTATTTTATATTAAAAATAAATTTACAAGATTAACAATGCACCATAATTTATAAATTTACTTTTATACCCTCAAGTGTATTTTCCTTATTTGTGGATTCCTAGTTATCGTGACAGAAGTTAGAACATCACTTATTGTTAACGTTTGACGGCCCGATACATAGAAACAGTTCGAGTACACGGCACAAGTACAAAATTGTTTTCATCTTCGCCCAAAGAGAGGAAACAGTTTTTCTGACAAGTATATCACAGATCATATCAAATGTATATAAAATTACTGTTTAGTCCTAGAGGGATGAAATGTAACACAAAGATTTTAAAAGAGTGGGAAATATGAAAATAATAAATGATTAATTGCTTAGATCTCAGAGTTAACCAGGTAAGGGTTGTTATTGGAACAATCAATAGATAGGGATTTCTTCGAAACCAGATATTGCCAGAGGATCTCAAATCTAGGGTTTTGCTACACAACCTCCTACTATTCGTCCACACTTCACACTCCATATTTTTTAATATTTTTTAAAAATTTTTTTTGAATTTATTTTTTTTAAAATATTTCAAATTTTTTATTTACTATTCATATAAAAATTATTTAATAAAAAAAATTTTAAAAAATATGAAATATAGAGTGTTGAGAGATTGAGAAGATTTATTGATATTCAAATACCCAAACTTTTTAAATTTGGTACGGCTAAAAGAGCACTAACGGTGAGTTCAACAAAATCAAATTTTAACTAAAAAATAGCTTAGAGTGCACAATTAATAGACCCAACAAAATAAACAGTATTATTTTGTGACTAAAAAATTCCTTCCCGCTACCTCTACTCTCCCATGCTGCTACCTATTGCTTCTTCTCTCTCACACACACAAGTGACGCACATACAGAGACATATGTTATGTTGCATTTTCTGAAACTCGGTCTGACTATATTCGAATTTCGAACAATACACAATATATTTACAATTAGAAAAAAATGAGTGGTCCTGTAAAGCTTTGTGATGTAGCGTTTGGATATGTATTAATGTAGTTATTGATTATGCAATTGGGTGAATTTCGTGTATTGACTCTTTTTTGTCATTTTTATTTTAAGGCAAAAGTAGTTCTTGATCATCAACGTTAGAAAATTAATGTGTAATTTTTTAATAACGAATAAATAATTAAATTACAATTAAATAAAATAAATAAAAAGTTTAAAATTAATATTTTAATAAAATAGTGATAGATTTGTTAAGTCTATTATTTAGTATTATTGAAAAGTGATTAGCTAAATTTATAAAAGTAAATTTTCACATTAAAATTTGGCGAAAATTTATTGAGCTCTCTACTAGTGCTCTGCTAGCAAGTAGCAACATATTTCAATAAACATTTTCATTACAGTGCATTGAAATGGGCAAAATGGCAAACGTAAAAGAGAGAGAACAATTTTTTTTAAGAAAAAATAAAAAAAACAAGAAGTTAAAATAGCGTTGTGTAGATCCTAAATTTTACGCGAACTTGTGAAGAAAATATCCAATATTAAATGAAACAGAAATACATAAAAGGTATGTTCAAAATTAGTTAATCATCTTAAATCAAACAATATCGCTCATTGCAGTGGTAACTCCCAGTCTCGGAGTTCAACCGAAAAATGCATGGCAGCACATCAATATTAAAGTCAGAATTCAGAAACAGGAACGAAAATAACAACGAATGGGGAAAATCAAACTTTTTTTTGAAATAAACCTCATGTGTTCGATCTTTGATAATCAGTCATTACAAAAGCTATCTTTCACCAGACCACTATAAATTGGTGCTTCCTCTATTCATATTTGTTCATCTTCAAATTGTAAAGCAGCTCTAGCTAAAGTGTGTGCTACTGTATTTTTCTCTCTAATTACAAATCTCACTTCCCACTCTTGTCTATCAATAAGAATTCTCTTTATTTCATGAATAATGTTCCCATAGCTGGGGAGGTCTTCATCTTCATTTATAACTACATTAATAACTACCAGTGCATCTCCTTCAAGTATCACTTTGGTGAAGCTCAAGTCTCTACAAAGTTCAACTGTCTTCCATAAGGCTAAGCTCTCTGTTGTTGCTGGATTGTGAATTTTCTCTGTGCGCATACTGCTGCCATAACATCTCCTTTCTCGTCTCTAATTATAATTCAGAAGTCCTACTTTCTTGCCTTCTGAATCTATTGTTGCATCCCAATTAGTTTTGACAAAATTCTCTCTTGGTTTTTCCCATTGTTCCCTCTGTCTTTCAACTGTGGCTAAATTACTAACTCTTTTATTCAAATGGTTTGCTGCATGAAATTCTTGGATGGATTCCTTTGCCGATCTAGTTACACTATTAGGGCTTTTGAACTTGTTTTAAAAAATATACTCATTCATTCTTAACCACAAAGCCTTCATTGTAGCAACTGCCACCTCCATATATGCTTCTGAGATTTTTTCCTTCAGTTTTTCCCATAGACTTAGGAAGTCCTCTTCTACTACTGACCATTTCTGCATTGAATTCATCATGCCTTGCCAAGCATCATTAGCTGCTAGACACTGCCATATTACATGCATAATTGATTCCTCTTCTTGAAGACAGATGGGGCAAAGTGAACCATCAACAATCTTCTTCCTATATAGATTCCTTTTGTAGCAAGCAAATCATTACTTGCTTTCCATAGAAAAAAAAAAAAAATCACTTTTCCCGAGACATTTAGCCCCCATATGTTCTTCTATCTTCCATCTATCTTGCTCACCCTGAGGTTTCCCCCTGAATTGCCCTTTTCCTCTCGACCTCCACATAATAAGCACTTTTAACACTAAATAGACCTTTTTCTAATGGGCCCCAAATCAGTCTATCTTCTGTGTTCTCACCACCTAATGGAATGTTGCAGATCTGTTCTACCTCATCTTGAACGAAAATACCTCTTATCAAGTCTTCATTCCACCTGTTATTCTCACAAATTAACTCATTCACCTTTGCATCAGCCCTCAGAATCAAGATTGGGAACTGAACCTTAAATGACATAGGTTTTGACAGTCACTTGTGCCCCCATATTATGATTTTGTTCCCATTCCCCACTCTCCATTTCAAGCCTTCATTTAACAATCTCATAGCTCCCCCACACACTCCTCCATATAAGTGATGGTTTCACTCTCATTTTGGAATCCAGAAAGGAAGAGTTTTTAAAGTATTTTTCTTTAAAGATCACTGCCACCAAACTATTGGGATATATAATGAATCTCCACCCCTGCTTGGCTAGCAAAGTCATGTTGAAACAAGAAATTATGTTTGGTAACTAAGATGAGATACAAAATTCTCAACTTATCTCATCTCATCATTACAACTTTTTCAAATTCACACACAAAATATAATAAACAATTCAACTTTTTCAAATCTCAAAACAATAATACTATTAAAAAATAATATTTTAAACTTTCATCAAAAACTAAAAATTCTCATCTTACTATCCAAGCATAACTTTCCTTGAACTCGAGACCACCCTTCCCTTTTATTTTCTCATTTTTTCTCAACTTCTCCACTACACATTATTGTTTTTTTGTTGGTTACCCCACCAAAACTTAGCATACATCACATTTACCTCTTGGCACAGTTTTTGGGGAGCTTAAAAACACTCATAGTATAAGTGGAAATGACTTGTAAAACTGCCTTAATCATAATCTCCTTTTCAATAGTCGACATACAGGCATTCTTCCAACTGTTAATTTTTTGTCAAATTCTCTCCTTAATGCCTCTAAAGGTATTGTATTTAGACTTGCCTGCCATAGTTGGTAGACTTAGATTCTTTTCAAAACTACTCCTCACTGCTTCTCCCCTTGCTGCTAAAACATCCCTTTTATCTTCTATTCTAGTGTTGGAGCTAAAATAGATGGCAGTTTTCTCTCTATTCAAAAACTATCTTGAGGCCTTTTCATATTTAGAGAGGATTCCTTGTATTTTTAACCACTCATCCAGCCTTGCCCTCGCAAACAACATACAATTATCCGCAAATAAAAGATTATTTATCCTAGTTCCTCCCCTTACTATAGCCACCCCTATTGTATCCCCTTTAGAATCATATTTATTCAACAAAGAGTTTAAATCCTTAGCACATAGAATGAACAAATAGGATTACAGTGGATCCCCCTATCTTAAGCCCCTTGAAGGAGCAATCCTCTCCCCAGGTTTACCATTTATAAATACTGAGTAAGACACTATTGTAACACACAACATAATCATCTCTATCCACTTACTGCAGAAACCCATTTTCCTCATTACTTGTTCTAGAAATGACCACTTTATTCTGTCATAGGCTTTAGACATGTCTAATTTTATGGCCATACTCCCCTGCCCACCTATTTTCCTCACTTTCATAGAGTGCATCACTTCATAGGCTACCATAATATTGTCTATTATCGATCTCTCGGGTATGAAGGCACTTTGATTAGAGGAAATGATTTTTGTCAAAATTTTCTTAAGTCTATTAGCCCACACTTTTGACAGAATATTGTACAACAGGTTGCACAAACTAATAGGTCTATACTCATTGGTGTGTATGAGGTTCTTTATTTATGGGACATGAATGTGAGTAAAATTCATTGAGGGGTTAAGAATATTACCATTCAGACATGCCAGAATTGTTGTGCTCACTTCATCTCCTATTGTGCTCCAATGGTTTTTAAAAAAGCAAGCTCTAAAGCCATTAGGCCCTAGAGATTTGAATGGAGCCATCTGTTTTATAGCCTCTTCAATCTCTCTTCTAGTAAAGGTTCTTAACAGCAGTCATTCATCTCCCTAGTAACTAGAGGCTCAAGATCCATCAAACACTCCTCCAACTCCATTGGACTTGGTTGAGATGAATTAAACAGCTTTTCAAAATAAGATTTGAATGCCCCTTCCACCTCTTCTGGCCTTGAAACAGTTTTGTCTTGTTCATCAACTATCTGCTTTATGAAGTTCTTTTTTCTCCTTTGACTTGCACAAGCATGAAAGAACCTTGTATTTCTATCCCCATACTGGTACCTGTTTCTCTTGGCCATTTGTCTCCATTTCAAATCTTTCTTGTTTAGTAGTACTCCTAGCTCCCTTTGAATCTTCTTGATACTCTCTGAATTACCCCCACATTCTTTAGCTTGCATCTGTTTTAGCACTTATATTTTTTCTTCCATTTCCTTCTCCCTCATATCATCCCACCTGGCCAGAGCCCCTTTACTTCCTTCCATTAGCTTCTAAACTTTCACGAAGGAGCATGTACTGCTTGGTTGATTACCCCAGACCCCCTTCAACACCTCTTCACACTCTTTCTCAAGAGCCCAACTTGCCTCATATTTAAAAAGTTTCCTCCCTTTCCAACCTCTTAAACCTTCTTGAGTTCATGACAGCAAGATAGGTCTATGGTCAATGCAAGTTGCCACTAGAACTTCTATTGAAACATTGTTGAAGATCTCTGACCATTTTGTGTTTGCTATAGCCCTATCTAATCTTTCTTTTGTAAAGGATTGATCTTCATGTTTGTTACTCCAAGTGTATTTGTCCCCCTTCCACCCTAGGTCATACAGCACCCCTTTTTAATGCTTCTCTAAAATTGTTCATCTGTCTTTCCTGTCTTATGTTTCTCTTCTCTTTTCATCATGAGTTAATATTTCGTTGAAATCACTTATTACACACCATTCTACATCTCCAACAGGTTTCAGTGCAGCTAGTAAATTCCAAGCCTCCTCCCTTTAACTTGACTCAGGTTCACCATAAAACTCTGTCAATAGCCACTTCATATTCCCCTCCTCACTAGTAATCCATGCACTGATATATCTCTGTGAGTAATTCAACACTTCAACAGTTGTCAAGTCATCCCACAACAATGCTAGCCCACCTCTTTTGCCTACCGATTCTACTACAAAACACCCCTCACACTTCAGCCTTCTCTTCACTCTATTACACTTCTCCGTATTTAGTTTAGTCTCCATTAAGATGACTAAATTGGATCTCTTCTCCTTTGCTAAATGACAAAGGTCTTGAACTATCCAAGGGTTTCCAAGCCCTCGGTAGCTCCAGCTTAGTGTTTTCATTGAGATTGGTGGGGTTGTGTACCAACCTCCACCAATTTCTTTGTTTGTGCTTCAACCTTCTGAGACATACTGAATTTTGCTCTTTTTATAATTTTTGACTCACTCTCCCTGTTCTCATCCTCCCTCACATTTCTCTTCCCTTGTGAACATTCACTTTGGTTTACTGTACCCATTCCCTTTCCTCTTGCCCTCCTTTTCCATGCCCCTTTTGACTGATTCTTCATGTTTATGTTCTCTTCCACAGTAAAACCAGCCTTCATTACCTCTCCTACATTCACACTTACTTTTGTGCACCCCTTACTTCCTCCCTTCCCTAAACTTCCTTCCCTCTCCTCCACCACAACTATGTTTTTGCCCTTCTCTCCCATCACTGTCCCTTCTTCCCCTATCTCTTCTACCTTCTGGTCTCCCTTCTCTATTTTATCTATATTAACTTTTTCTTTTGTGAGCTTCCTTCCCCCTTGCCTACCATCTCTGGTGAATGACCGCAACCCATCTCACTGCTCCCCTCTATCACTCACCCCCTCCCTAATCACCACTTGTTTTTTCATTTTTATTCATATAGCCTCCTCCTAGAGCTCTACTAATCTCAATACTTTTTTGTTCCAAGGCCTGTTCTCAACCACGCCCCATATTTGCCTTTTAATTCCTCCCTTACACTCTTGAGAAGCATGCACAATACAACCACATGAAAAGCAAAATCTCGGTAATTTCTCATACCTGAGTGCGACCCAAATGTTTCCTCCTTTCACACATATTGTTCTCCTCCTCGCTAATGGCTTTGTTAAATCCACTTCGATGTTGACCCTCAAGAAACTACCCAATCCACTACCATCCTCCTTCACGTCAACTTTCTCCACTCTGCCAATAGACTCCCCTATCAACCTACCCTTAACTTCATTCATACAGGCTAGAGGTAGATTATGCATTTGAACCCACATCCTTTCCTTATTAAAATTCATCATCTGTGGAGGCATGAATCCTTCAAAGAGTTTTATTACAAACAAGTGATTGTCGAACAACCATGACCTCCCCTGCCATATACGATTTTTATCTGCTTGATTAGCGAAGGTAATGACAAAGATGTTTGGACAAACATCCAGAAATTTTGCTCTCTTACTAATTCTCCACACCTTGGCCAATGCAGTTTCAATCACTTCTGATTTATGCTTCTTTCTATGCAAATCTTGTCTACCAAACTCTTTTCTTCTTTGTAGCTCAGTTCTTCAATTAACTCAATTCCTAACTCGATCTCGTGCACTTCCTCTCCCGTTAAGCACAATTTTTTCCATTCCTCCCCCAACTCATTCATCTTTTCACTTTGTTCCGCCACTACTTCTAATTCCATCTCAGATTCCTACCACCACAACTATTCTACGCCCCTCCTCTGCCACCTTCTCGACGTAACGGCTTATAAAAATCATTTGCTCTGAAAGGTCCCACATCAAACAAAACCCCTATTTCGTTGGAATAATAGTGGTTACCCGAAAAACCTTTCTAGAGAGAAAAGGGAGAGAAGACTCCCATAAATTTACCTATGGAAAATAAAACTTGAGAACAAGAATATACACCATAAAACAAAATCCAAATTTCATTCACATTCTTCTAATCAAGAACTAGTACAATTATGGCTCAAAAGAGAGCCAAGAAACGGTGGGATTTTCACTAGTTACAACTCAAAAGGGCAAACCTACAGCCACTTATCTACACTTGTGGGAACAAAAACAGGTTATACGGATGAATTAAAAAAGAGCCCATGCGAAGGAGCGCACTCTGTCAATCAGTTTCTTCCCTACAATCTGAACATGAAGTGGTTCCCTCGTCATCAGAAAAATATCCACCCAAGCCACTAGATCCCACCTGTTGTATATCCGTATTCTCATATCTGCCACCACCAGATCTCCCAGACAGTGAAGCGAAACTAATGGCAGCGATGCCATTTGCCAGGACACCGACATCTGTGGTTCCACTGTATAGACCTCGGCTACCAGTAAGTAGTATGCCTTGATTCTGATCTGCTTTTGTTAGAACAGCAGGCAATACCTCCATCAACGGTGGGTTTGTCTGGGATGATCCACTAATAAGCAGACGCAGAGTCTCTCTCGCACCCTTTTCTACCATGGTGTCAGTTTCAGGTATCAATGGGTTCACCAGTTTTGGGTGCAATGGAGGAATGACATTTGAAATAGCAGGACCAGCACTAACTAGGTAGCCTTGACCAGAAGAGCAAACATCAATAACTGGAATGTGAACAATTGGGTCACACATTAAAGGTGTGAAAGTTGGTATCTGCTGAGAAGTTTGTATTGGCAACCGGACCAATTGGTCTGACCGCAAGGCTGGGAAATTCACTGTGGAAGCTTCGTCTAGACCCAGAGGTGGTGCAGAAGTCAACAAACTGGATGGCATCGTATCAGGTAATAAAGAAGAAAGCGAGGGAAATGGCAGTGATTCATTTGATGATACAGGAAGTTGTTGAGGTGCGGCTGAGAATTGCAGAGTTGGCATACCGGGAGGGCACCAACAATAGTAAGGGGAGAAGAGAGGCGAGCCTACACAAGAGATTTGAGTTGTGGGGCTAAGAGCTGGTACGGCAGCTAATTTCCCAAGTGACTCTAGAAAACTCAATGGGGAGTACGACATATTCCTGGTTATTTCTGGGAGCTTGTCACTCGCAGAATTATTTGACGAGGATGCTTCAAATGCAGTTGACGAAGTAATGGTCAGATTGTCAACTGCAGAAACATGACTGTCCCCTCGCCGTCGCAACTTTTCCCTAGCAGCACTCCTTAGAGAAGACAAGTTTCTTGGCAGGCCCTCTTTAAAGGAACTGGATCTTGGACTCAGGCTACCCTGATGAAAAGAATTTGCTTTTGCTGCTTGACTTCCAGAGTGCCGTGATCGCAAAGATTTTGTCGACATTGATGAGGACAGTCCATTCTGAGATGTATCAAACAGTTCAGTGGTGGAACCCAAGGAAGGAATGGGTGATCCTGGAGAACTTGCTCGTGAACTATGCACTGTTGCCACCAGATAGGCACGAAGATGAGTTGCAAAGCAGCTGAGGCGTAACTCACAAATTCCCGTTAATTCGGCAATAGAAGGCTTCCTCTCGAGTAAATCCCTCATCTGCTAGAAGGGAAACGCAAAAAAAATAATTAGCAACCACTCTTCCAGAGAAAGTAGCATGTAAAATAGTTTGAGCAAATTCTTTCTTCTCAAATCGATTTCAACTTGCAAGTGGTAAATTTCAGAGTCAAGGCCCACTCAAATTATCATGACAGTGGAGTGTGTGCACACGTGCATTCTTGAAGTCAGACACACCTTTGCAAGCAATTCAACTCCCAAAAGCTTCGACTTCTCAGAGCACCAAAAGTAGAAAACCTGGCCATCTGGGATCTTGATATGGAATGATCGGCCAGAATTATCTGCTGCGATCTCATCCACTTCTACAGAAGCGCACTGGGATTTACTGATGGTAAATAATCTCTCGGTCAGACCATCGTCTCCAGTGAATGAGAGACGCAGATCAGATGTAGGCAAAACTGTAAGATTCAGATTTCCCCTGCAAAAATGGAGAGAAGAAGAATGACTTAGAAAAATTGAATACTGAAATGACTACCAAAACTACATCCAACAAAGTAAATAAGTAGATATTACAACGTAATGTTTGGATTGTTATCAAGAGCCAATAAAAACAGAAAATGTAATTAGAAGTACCTTCCCGTCAAAGATTTTCACCTATTCTTCAGTTTAAACATCAATTCTACTGCATTTTTCCACCTTTGGCGATTTGTACTAAAACTCTTCTCGGTTTATCAAAAAGACTACTTTTCACCTAACTCATCTATTAATGCCTTTTTTTGATAGGTATATATACTAATGTATTTTTTTTAAAGGTATCTATTAATGTCGTTTCAGATATGATTTGCAGGATTTCCTGCAAATTGTTTAGTGCTAAATATAATCCCGAACTCAGTAGCAAAACGCTAAAGCATGTCATGTTCTATACATTTTTTCCATTGGACAAAGTCACCAAACAAACAAAACACATGTAAACAAATCCAGTACCTGCTTCTCCAGTGGAGAAAATAGTCCTGGACAAGGTCAAATTAACTGAGAATGACCTACTGAGTTTCACAAATTATCCAGCACAGAGAATCTTCTTCCTTTTTCAGACTTTCAACCCCAAACTTATTAAAAATGACAAATACTTAGTTGTACTAGCTTAACTTTAGCCAAACCTCCTTCAATGTATATGGAGTTGAGCACAAGTTCAAAATATAGCTCTTCATATATCGCTTTTTTCTTTTGGGCTTATGCATTGACCGGCTTCAACAATGCATTGCTTATGGAACCTTGTTAGTTTATTCAAACTTCTCGAGCAACACAGTACAGATGCTAAAGAAGTCATTGGCAAAATGAATTTAAAGAAGATATAAAAGATATATATATCTAATAATCACACGTATCCTCAAACCAAGTGACAAATTCATGAAAGAGACACAGAAAGTGAGACATCGTTTTCAATGACCAGAAGATAAACGTTAACATGTATAGTGCAGAAATTAGACTATCCAAGTCCAAAAATAAATCTTAAGAGAAAGGAACACAGACAGACAATAACTTAGAATCAGGAGCATATAAGACAACACATTTTACACTCAAATTCAATTCAAATTACAAATGTCAACCCTATAAATCCAAAAGGCAGCAGCAAGCTATATATAATACAGGAGCATGAAACTACCTTTACTTCCTCTTAATTCAGAGATCATAATAGAATACGCCCACTTTACCTACAAGTCAAAAGATATATTTATTTGGAATAATGAAGATTTTCACCATCAATAAGCTAAAATATAGATTCCTGATATTTCTATTTATCACCAACACTGATACGCTTTCCAGCAACACTGTATACACAAAACGTAACAGTAGAAGAAGAGTTCAAACACTCGATCAAAACCTAATCCCCATCCCCCAAACGAAAAAAAAAATCTTCTAAACAAGATGCCATAGAAGAATACAAGAGAAGGGTAAGGTGACTACCATCTAAAAGATAATTAACATTAGGAAAAAAAGAAAAAGAAAAAAGATATTCACTAAATTGGAGTAAACAGAAACTAGATTCACAAGTGAAGGAAAAGTAAGATCAATTCTATCATTGAACAGACTCCTTATGTAAGAAAACTCAAGCTACCCTTATTTCACTTCATTCTATGGGAAGGATGAGAAAATGATACAAGAACTAACAGTTAACTTTTATTCTTATAACCAGTGAAACTGGGTATAATCATCAAACTAACCTCCATCGCGTCGCCCCATGTGAAAATGCAACCAAGCTATGCAGTGTCATATCAAGATGCAGCAGTCTTATCAAACAAGAAAATAGAATCTAGCATATGCAGCCATTACATGATTGCAGTTAAAATACTTTCTAGACATTGTAACATGCAACCCCAACATGTACCGAGTCAAAAATTAAATGACCTCCCTGTCTGCTTGAGTTAAGAGGTAACCCATCATGAACGTATAAAAAAAATAAAACTGGCAAAAATCACTATCAACTATATTTGGAAACAAGATCAACTAAAAGGACCGCTTGAAAGTATAGAGACAAAAAAAATCTTTTACAAGGTTGAGTCAACAAGAAACAAAAGTTGTTGTGCAAGTATCTGTTGAAATCCAAAGCACGCAGAAGTTCATAAAACCAATATCTATGTATTTATATACATTCATGAGCTTTAACATTTTAATCATAGACAAATTAAAAAGTATATTAGCATGTGCTATATACTGTGAAATATCAGAATATTAGTGGCATAGCATATTTTTACACCGGCTGACTGAATGGAATATTCATAATCAATTACATGAAATAGCTACAAAACAGCCCAAAACATTGTCCATATATGCGTTCTCACTGGAAGGAGGTAAAAGAAACATCAATGGCATTCTATTTGTAAAACTATTGACACAGATGCAGAACACCAAAATGTAGAGAGGTGCAACAGTGATTGACCGTTAAGAATTTATTCCTTAAACAACAATCTATGATGATGCATGTCAAAATGAACTTCTAGAGCTTGACATCAAAATGATTGCCCCCTCCTGAGAGAGGATCACCAGTTTGAGGAATCACGAGAATAAATGATGATTGACCTCTACTGCAGCAAGAGATGAATCATACAGTTATTTCAGATTGTTATTGTCAATATTTTTTTTTTTTTTGTAAGTAACTTCAGAGATCGTTATTTTCGTAGAACGCTAAATCAAATTAAAGGTATACATGGGGAGATTTCAGAATTAAAGCCTAAGAGAGACGAAAAGAAGTAGAGCTTTCAACTACTTTTGAAACACGATGACTTGGAAAAGGTACAAAACGTCATATGCAATGTCATCAAACATGCCATCGCACATCTCAAGAACATAAAACATATAGACGCGCCGACATCCAAGTTACTGAAATTACCTTGTACCAGTTGGGCACAACTGATTTGCTTGCCTGCTGATCTTTCCCACACGAAGGGAAACTAGAGGTATACAGAAGCACCTCGCTAGCATACCAACCTCTGCTGGCTCGAAATTCTGTTCATTAAAACAACATAGAATCCATCATTTAAGTAAAGAGATGCATAAACAACAAATAAATACGGCATGAAAGAAAGCTTCTGCGGACAGAATACGTATATGGAAATCATCAATTCAACACTATGCACAATTAATCATGTCCATGTTTTGACTCACGGCCAATTCGTGAAACCGTGCAACCATCACCGGCCACCACACCAATTCCTACATAGAATCGCCAAACAAACTTCCACCACAGAAGCGGTGAACTCTTTGATGAAAAAGTATCCAAATCTCAGAGAATCAAATTATCTTCAAATAAGATACATACCTGACTTAAATGAGCCAGCAAGCGATCCTCAGCGACTCCATTCGAAGCGTTCGTCTTCAACAAAGGCTTCAACCTCTCATCGGCTCGACAAGCCCCCATCACTTGCATATCCAAAGCCTGTAGCCACCGCAGAACCCGGTCTTCGCGATCGTTCTGCTGAAGCAACAGATCTCCATCTCCTCCGTCCACAAGAACATCTGTCAACCGGTCCGTGAGCCCAATCTCGCTTGTCGACCCACCGCTCTCTCGCGAGCCACTCGAACTCGCAACGGATCCGACGTCACAGGAAGAGAGCGCATCCATCGACGACGAATCCTCAAAGTCCCCGCCATCGTATCGGTTCGAGCGATCAAGATCCTCGATCTTATCGTTACCAGTTGAATCTTGGTTTGTAGAGTTCGACATATCCAATCTCAGAAACTTCCCCTCAACAAAGTCGAACAATCAGCAAGCAGATTCGAAACCCTAGCTTCGGAATATAAAAAACCGAATTAGAAACGTGGAAACAGACTCAAATCCTCAGGAAATCGATCGCAATAAGGAACGTGAGATAGAGAGAAGGACCCAGTTTTAGAGAGAGAAACAAATATCTCCCACAGGAATTGTTTGTGCAAAAATGGTAAGATAAGACGCGCCCGGGTCCATTAAATAACAGGCCGGGGAGGAGAGGAGACGACCGGGGGGTGGGGCTCGGCGGACTTGAAATCGGTTTATGAAATGCGATTTTTTAGAGTCGGTTTCAAGTCCGAGCATGATTGCATGTGGATGTTCCACGTCATCTTCTCATCAGTTTGTCCCACTAATGTTTCTGTGGGACCAAGGGACTGGACGTTTTGGGAACTGCCACGTCATAATCGTAGCCGACATTTGCGTGTAGGAGGAAGGAAGCGGCAGCGCCAATTAGGAGGGTGATGTAGGTACTGCTGGTGAATAGCGTGCGCGTCGGAGAGGGATTGAGATTAACGAGGATTGAGGAAACAACAAAGTACGAGCTGGCCGTTTGGTTAAGTAATGAATGGTGACTACATTGACCAATTATTATGGATCACTATTTTTCTTACTTTTTTTACTATTTTTTGGCATATTTCTTTGGTGAAGGGATTTTTTTTTATTATTAGTTTGGAATTTCGACCCGTACATTAATGATGTGTCAAAGGTGCGGACCCACTTCACAGACAGATACCTTCTTTTGTAGGTCCCACGTACTGGAATGATTGTCTGCGTAGTTCTGCTGCCCATTCGGCTGCGAATCCGAATAATACTTTTAAATAATAATAATATCATCAAATTATATATTTCTTTTCACTTGCAAAAATATATAAAATTGAGATGTTTTTCATAGATATTAACAGGTGATATCCTATGTTGTCTTATCATTATACAGTAACTCTTAGGCTCAGTTTAATCCTCTCATTATAATTTTTTAAAATTTTTATATAAAAATATAATAAATAATTTAATTTTTTAAAATTTTAAAATAAAAATAATACTAAAAAATATATTCTAATAATATTTTATTCCATTACTATTCAAAACTTCTCATCTCATCTTCTCTAACTAACCATCCAAATACAACCTAAAATTTCATTAAACTACTCATATAACGCGAGGGCCAGAGGAGATTGGACTTAATGGAGCATATGCCGGGTATATGCCTCTGGATCACATTATCAAACTCATCCTCTTAATTTGTTACCGTGACGAATGGTTAACTTCTTTTCTTTTGAGAAAAAATAAAAATAAAAAAGATGGAAGAATGTGCAACGACAAGGACCCTTTTCACCCGCTCCATCTCCATCTTCAATCCTTTACATGATTGATCTCGCAAGTGAGAGAGGATCAAAGGACGTGCCGACGGCACGCATAATTGTTATCGAAATAATAGGTTCCCTATCAAATGAGCAGATTCAAAAGAAATTCGCCTGGTACAATGATTTTTGCACTCTTGTACAAAAAACAGAGCTAGGAAATCAGTATTGAGTAAAAATAGAGAAATAACTCCAATTCCAGGTAGACAAGCCCAAGTCTCGAAGTTTGTCCTTCTCCAGAACATTGGCCAAACAATCGGCGGCATCGTCAAAACATACAATAAGAAATCGTAACAAACCAAAACTTGGATCTGGTAAAAGACAGCATCAACCCAACACACCGTACACAACACCATCACATATTTCTAAGTTTTAGAAAGCGAGAAAAAAGCCAGATGGAAAGAACGCGTACGATTTTACTAACAAAAAATCTACCTAGCTATTGTGCATGATCCTTATCCAGATCCATTATTGGATTGGACGTAAAATTTTCAACTAGAAAGAAATAACTGTATAGTGAAAACGATCTGACTCGTGCACCACAAACGGCCATTTTAATTCAATTTGTTTGGTCGTCTCTCAATGCCAAAAACCATGATATCACTGAGGAACATCTGGATTCACGTCAAAAGATGACTAGAGTTCTGAACCAATGCCCGATCGGACAAGGTCTGAAGGTTCAATTCACTTGCTCTTCTTGGGTTCTTTTGCATATTCATTAAGTAATGCTTCAACATCTTTCCAGAATAGACCCTCCACCAAAACTCCATCCTTTGTGAACCTATAACATCACAAGAGACCAGAAATATAACAGAGCGTATATTGATGTGCAGTTCAATGAGTATGTACAGCTAGCGTGCATGTAATATATATATATATATAGAGAGAGAGAGAGAGAGAGAGAGACCATTGAGTAACACTTTTGGTTAACTGTACTGGTTGATTTGCAGAAATCGATTTAGGATCTGCACTCGCTATACCAAGTGTGTACGTATCAGAAAATCTCGGCAGCTTGGAAGACACCACCAAGCCTGTGCTGGTAAAGGATCCCTATCCAGAGAAATTGCAACTAAATTAGATAGGAGAAAAACTAAATTTCGTTGTATCAGTTTGTATGATGTAAGCACGACAAATTTGACCGACAAAGGTAGATAATTCAACTGCTGGAGTCTTACAACATATTATTTTTTTATTAAGTAAAACAAATGGAGTCTTATAAAATATAAAATAAGCTGGAAGATCCTTTTTTCCTGTCAAACCACCCCCCGATTTATGCACACAGAAAATATTTGGAGAGGTTGCATTGTGTTTGCTTCTCTTCGAATCAAGCAAGAACAAGTTCTTACCCTTCAGAAATAGAGAATGCATACTAAGATTTCTGAGCTTACATGTGCATTTAAGAGACCATGATGGCTAGACCTCAAAGGGGGTGTTAAGTTCATAATGGAAAGATCGAGAAAAAAACAATAAACACAGCCTAACAAAGAAAAGTAGTTTCCTTTCTCCCCACCCACACCTTATCTTTCTGATAAGTTGAATTCAATTAAATTAGGAAAAGAAAACGATATGCTCTGCACACAGAAGGTATCCAAAGGCCTGGCCTTAAAGGCAGCTTAGATTTAAAAAGATCTAAAACCTCCAAAAAGGAACCCTTTTTCATGGATAAGTGCGATGATCACAAAATCAACATCTATGTAAGAAATCACATTACAAGATAACATTTAAAGCTTTAGCAAGACTAGTCCAATACTCCAAAGATTTTTGTATTATATATTTCCTTCAACAGCACCAAGCTGCCCTGCTACTCTTCCTTCCATCTTCCACCCCTAACCACATAAAGACCCCTCATGAATGCAGGGATGAACAATCCAACCAGGTGTAAGGTTATTAACGGAAGATCAAGGTCCCAGAAAGCACGCAGTGAAGAAAGATAAGATGTTACCACTCCCCATTACACTTACTCATAGGGCACGCTGCCAAGGAAATTATCCCCCATCATGCCAATGACTAAGCTCAGAACTGTATATCTTGAGAGCTGTCTCCAGGTCATTGTATATTCCCCAAAGCAATATGAACAAACTCCTAAAGAACCCCCAACCGTGGAATGCAAAGGCTCACATGAACAAACTCGAGCAATCTTCAATAAGGGCCTTCATTCATACAATAAGGGCCTTCATAATAATTTTTCTAAAATTCATATCTAATCCAGGGCCTTTTTTCATCAGCAAGAACCATGAATACGTGTAGCCATACAATATGCGACTGATGGTTTAAAATAAAATAGTTTGAAGCATGCAGTATTTCATCCATTCATCCAGAAAACTAAACCCTGATGATTCGCCACCAATACCTCCAGTCAACTATCTTATGCAACCAGTGTCGGTACTATCAATTATGGAAGGATTTAGAATCAAGTCAAGAACTTATGGCTTACATGAGGTTCTCTTTAGAGCAATTGCCACTAGAACATAACCTATGATACAAGAAAGAATGCATTATATTCGTGGAACATTATGGTTTTTAACCACACCTACATACATAAAACCTTGTCCAACAAATTTTGCAGAAAATTACCCAAGGGGCTGACTTGACAACTCACTTTCCCTCAACTCCATCAATAATCTTCAAATATCAAACATCCAGCTATCTCTTTCCTAACCGTAAAGCACACCCTCTAGCGCAAGCTTTGTAAGTCAGAGAGGCAGATCTCCTAAAACTTTGTTACCATAGCTCACTCCCTCCCTTCCTCCCTCCACGAAACTTGGGATAGGGATTAACTTCAGTGCTGATGAAAGTAGCCATACTGGTAGGGAAAAAATGTATGGATATTTATGTTGTAATATAAATCACTTGATCCTATTTTCTTTCAATAAGCAGATTGTATTTCCAAAGACAAACACAGCGCCTAGAATTATTGCTAAGTTTCCATATCGAAAGAGATATTACCACAGGGGGATAGGTAAACAGAATTTCATTCTTCTCCTTTGTGTAGATGATCAGCTGCAATAACCCATTAAAGACTATATACTTGCCAGAGTCAAAGATCAAACAAAGTTGAAAACGAAAGCCAACGCATTATCAACACGAGCTAAATATTTTGAAAACTCGAACCGGAAATATTTAGATTCCCTTTCCCTATCCCGCATTTTGCCAGAAACGAGACGGATTTTCTCATCAATGAAACAGAAATTACCGGTAAAAGAAAGAGAAGTCACACGAAAAAAAAACAAAAACCAGGTAAGAACAAAGGATATAATACGATGCAGCCGATGAGAAAATTCCTGTTCTCAGGAAACTTTTTCTTGTAAAACTGAGCCGCCAGAGCAATGATGATTATAATCGTGCCCATCAACAATCGTATATTGCTCATCCTCACGTCTTCCACATATCCACGGCTCGTTACAATCTATGGAAAAAAAATTAAAGAAGTACACAAATATTTTTATTATAAAGAAAAAAGAACATGATCATGGATCTATAAAAAAAAAAAAAAAAAGGTAAGTTAGGGTTTTCTGTTCTTTGGATTTACCTCGGAGACGGACTCGTCGAGGATGTGCTTGATAGAGTAGTGGTCTGAGAGATTGGCCTTCTTGGAGTTTTTGGTGGCGATTTCGGGTTTATTGCCTTGCATTTGTATTTTTGTTTTTGGGAGGTCCGGGTGGGGTTTTGCTTGAGAAATGGTGCAGAATGAGGAGGCAGTTCAGTCAGAGCCTCGTAGTGGTGTGTTAAAAGCTTGCCTTCTTCAAAGCGCGGTCTACTGAACGATGACTGAATAAAAGCTGGGAGTGTTACGGGTCATCTTTGCGCCATCTCGAAATATAAACATATATATATATATATATACACTAGTAAGGGCAGACAAGTGCATTGCACGCGTGCTCGATTGAAAAAATATTAAAATTTTACTACTTTTCAAATCACATTGAATAAGAAAATGATAATTTAAATTGATATAATTTTTTAATTTTATTTTTAAGTAAAAAATGGAAGGAACAAATTTATAAATTTACGACTAAACCAATATATACGTATTTTTTAGTCTCTAAAACCGATTATGTATAGGTTAATTTCCCAAACCAGTATATTTAGTTTTAGTAATTTCTGGACTAGTTCAATTTGATTTCTGGATTTTTTAAAGATTTTTGTTTTTGATTAAAAATTTATTAATAAAAAAAATGCCTAAAAAAGTATGTTTTATATTTTTAATTCAAAATTTGTTACCAATGCTATTAAAATTTGTTTCACTAAAAACTGATTTTGAAGAATTTCCTACGAGCTTATAAATATAACCAATATAAAAGTTGGGAAAAAAAATTTGTAATAATAGAGAAATGTGTAAAAGTACAACATATTATAAGTTCAAATTACAAGTCCAATTGTACAAAAATTTACAACTTGAAATACAAAAGGTCCAACAAAGTATAAGTCCAAATTATAAGTTCAAATTATAAGAACATCAAATAAAAAACTTTACAACTAAAATAAATAGGAAGCATCAAAGGTATTTTCTTCAGGATTGGATAAACTTTCGTAATTCCCAAAAAAGGCATAGAAGGCATTTTTCTCAAGGTTGAGTAAGTTTTGGTAATTCCCAAAAGAGTTTTCTATTAACAGATTCTTATCGTACGAAATTGTTGAGGCATTATTCGAGATATTGTTTGTGCTGAATTGTGGCATCATGTAATTGGTAATTTTTTACTGAGACCAAATTTTGACATCTTCTGGGTGAGAAGGTATTACGTAATAGTTTTCATTAAGGTTTGTATTGACAGAACCATCAAGAAAGTTTTGACCTGCTTGTAATTTCTTCAGAGATGCTACTTGATTTTGTAGATTTAGAACCTGCAAAAAATAAAGTAAAAATCATTTATTAATTAGGAATTAATCCAAATTACAGTTGTTATCACTATAAATAAAAAAGGAAGTCAAAGGGTGAATACCTGCTGCTGAAGAGTAAAAATATGCGAGACAATGTCATAAACAGGATTTTCAAGCCTACTATGTGCTTCATAAGAAATTGTGGCAACTGTTTTACAACGATCACTCACTGGCAGATGAGAAAGGAGTTTCGATACATTACTTGCACTGAAAACTTTATGAATAGCGGAGAAATTGGTCGCTCCCTGTTTATGGCTGAAATAAGGAGCGAAAATTCATTTGCTAACACATTTTTTTCTTAGAAATTTGCAAGCTCCACAAGGAAAATCTGAAGCAGCCATCTTCATCATTTGTTTCAGTCTAGGGGGGATAAATAACTGGAATTGACCGAACAAGCCTGAGGAAATCACAGAATTTGTCGCTTGGATTCGCGCAATCTGTCGCCTAGGTTTGGGTAAAAGAAAACGGCAGTGGTATTCATGAAATTTGTCAGTTGTGCGTTTAATTATACAAATGTGAATAACGGTGTAGTTATAGTGATAGATGTAGAATTAGGATTTTATTTTAATTAAAACAGTGTTGTTCTTTAAATGCATTGGCAAGTGTTAGACAATTTTGCGCGGAAAGCGGCACCGTTTTGTATCTGGGATTGATGATTCGGTTGTGCTTCATGGCTGATTTCAAGCCTAGGTAAATTGGGCTGAAATTTTTTTTTTCCTTTCGGTATTCAGAGACAATTTTGTAAAGCAAATTAGAAAATATATTAAAAATTGTTAGTAAGAAATAGGAAGACAGAAAACATGAATAAAATTGAAAAAATGGACAAATATGATTAGAAAATGGTCACTTCGTAATTATAACATAACGGTTTTTATAAGCGCACATACATTAACTCTAGAAGGAAATTTGTAAAATATCTATTCTGCTGTTTGAGTAACATTATTAACAGATACTACTTTAAGTTTCTTTTGGCGTAATTTTCCAAATTCGTTCATAGATGCGGCCAAAACAATCATCCACTCTTTATGTTGCATTGTATTTGCAATAATTTTCATATACGATAGGTCCTCCTGTAATGATAAAAACATATAAAAAAAATTAATTACATTTCTTAAATATGGTTAAAAGTACAAATCTTTCCTCTTCTGCTTGTTGCACAAGATTTGTTGTTGTGCAATCAAATATTTGTTCTACTGTAGATCCAAAGGCGACTATTGCGGTTGAGTCGCTATCATCAAATGCTTCTAAATAGACTCAACATCTAAGAATAATAAATAAATAAATAATTATTTATTGATATTAGCAAATAATATATTGTAATTATAATGTAGAAATTGTTCCTTTTAGAATATGAAGAGAAATATTTATCTTGGTTGTGCAGTTGTTACTTATTTGTAATTATAACATAAGAACTGTTCACTTTTGTCGTACCCAGTAGTTTTGCTGCAGTTCCCACATGATAAGTAATAAAATAGCTGATGCAAATCAGATATCATAAATCTCTCTCTAACCAAGAATGTTGATCGCTGCATTAAAATGTAACATCCTATATTTTAGTGTATTTTTATTGAAAGATTATTTTAATTAATTTAAAATTTTATTCTCTTGTTTTAAAATTTTGGGGGTTTTATTATATTATTTTATAATATTTTAAGTTGTGAAAATTATTTTTAATGTGCTTTCTTAATATTAATTAATGTTTTACATTTAAATTGATCTTTAATTTAAATTAGCTTGTTTATGGGTTTTAAAATTTTTATTATTTTAATTAAGCCTTTCACTGCATTTGAATTATTTTGTTTAGTTTTCAGTTTTAAAATCATTTTCGTTAGATCATTTTTGGGATCCCAATATGTGAGGACTGGACCTCATTTATTTTTCTTTCATTTATTTTCTCATCTTCTCTTTTTTCCTTTTTCTTTTTCTTCCTTCTTTTTTTCCTCTTTTTCTTCCTTTCTCCCCTGCTTTCTCCCGCGCGCACCAGCCCCTCTCTCTCTCCCCGTGCGTTCGTCTCTCCACCCCAGCCTCCGCCGTGTGCCACTGTGGCCAACACCACCCAGCCCATTGCCTTTCTCAACCGCCGGCAATCCCACCCCCGTGATCTCAGCTTCTCCCTTGCCGGCAATAGCCTGCACGGGCCGCCTAAGCCGCACGGCGTTTTGTGCTCTATCGCCGCCGTTAGGCCACCACCTCTTGACCACTTCATCGCATCCCAATAACCCAAAGCACCCAATCCCGGCTCCAATCCGTCACCGGTGAAGCCGCATTAAACATATCTCCGTTTTACACTTTTCGGCCTTAAACCGCCCCTTCCGCCACCACCCACGGCCAAAGGCCACCACCATTAGCTTCACCGACCTTCCTAGGCCCTCCCTTATCAATTTTAAGTCTTGATTTGACCTCGTTCAAAAGTGAGTTTTTGAGACTCATGGCCACAGTGTATTTTACACTATGGAGTTGTTGTTTTGGCATTTCCAGCTCTTCCATGATCCTCTAAAAATTATTATAAAGTGTTGTAAGTATTTTTTCAAATATCTTTTGAGATTTTAATATATTTTTACGTTAACTCATTTAATATTATTGTGATTGGTTGATTGTGCCGGATGAGTCCGAGGAGTTATGGGGGTCGGATGGATTGGAGGTTGGAGTTGTGTGTTTAGTTATTGGAATTGGTTAGTTATTGGATATTGTGGTTGGTCTGGTACATTGCATATTGCACGCATATTCATGTTTGTAAATGAAAACTGGGTTTTCGGATAATTGCATTTATGTTCATGTGTTTATTGAAAACTTCATGTGAGAAAAAGGAAAATAGACTGTAGGGATGGTGGTAAGCAGGGATAGTGGTATAGTCCCGCCTGCGATTCCCGCCTACGGTGTACGCATAGGGATGGTGGTAAGCAAGGATGGTGGTGTTGTCCCGCCTGTGACTCCCGCCTACGGTGCACGTGGTAGGGATGGTGGTAAGCAAGGATGGTGGTAGAGTCCCTCCTGTGATTTCCGCCTACAGTGCTCTAATGGATTTTTGTGTTGTGTGGAAAGGAACTATAGGGCTGGTGGTAAGCAAGGATGGTGGTATAGTCCCGCCTGCGATTCCCGCCTACAGTGTACGTGTAGGGATGGTGGTGTTGTCCCGCCTGTGATTCCCGCCTACAGTGTCCAATAAATGTTTTTATGTAAATCATTTTCTGAAAAAATGACAGACTTTTATTTTTGAGTAAAAAATGAGATTTTGGCATGTGTTGGAAAATATTCATTTTTTCTAGAAAAAATGATATTTTAGATTTGGTGCATATTCCATCATATGCATATATGGTTGGTTGCATTAAATGTATTTTGATATTGGGAATTGTTTGGATTATTACTTACCTGCGGTACTATTTTTCGTATCGTAGATTTTAGTGCAGGTGAGGTTGTGGAGCTTGTGGGATCGGCTCCCTGGAGGAGGTGACATGTGGTTATTGTCAATTTGGATTATGGAATTTGTTTCCCGCTCGTGTATGTTTTTTTTTATTTTTGCTGTATTTTTGGATATTTATTTTGGTAAATTTTTGTATTAAACAAAATTTTGGTACTTAGTAGATGGATTTATTTTAACTGCTGCGACTCTTTGGTGCTCTAGTTGCACGTTGCACACACTTGAGCACTTATCTTTGGGATGCGTGACTCGTGTTGTCATCATCCTGACGTCACGATTTCTGTGTTGTTTTGTATGTGGAAGTCAGGGCGTCACATAAAATAAAGGAATTAAATATGTCAATAAAAGCTCAATATTACCATATCAACTAAACGTGGTAAACAATGGACATTATACATTTAACCAGATGCAGTGTTGTAAATCCATAGCATAGAATTCACAAATTCTCATAATTTATCTTTATTTTATCCCAGAGAACTTCCAATCTATATATTTGAAAACAATATAAAAAAAGAAGCATCAAAAAGTTGATTTGGTTGATGTAATAAAACGACTCATGTGAATATACATCATAAATTTTACTCTAACCAGGATTGATAATCAATGCATTAGAATTGAGAATTAAATGTATAAATAAAAGTTCTATCTTAGTACACTAACCGACCTTAACAAACAACAAATATTTTAGATGTAACTGCATGCACTGTTCCAAATTCACAACGCACAATTAACAAGTTCTCATTCTCCATTTCCATTTCATCCCAACCAACCTCCAATCTCCATATTTGAAAATGAAAAAAAAAATATTCTCCATCTCTATTTCATCCCAACCAACATCCAATTTCCATATTCGAAAATGAAATAAAAAATTATTTCAATCAGAAATATGGATCACTGCACTAAAACTAAACAACTAAATGTATCGATAAAAGTTCAGTATTACCACGTTAATTGAACTGTAACAAATAATGGAAATTCTAAATTTAATCACATGCATTGTTTGTAAACCACAACACACAATTAAAAAGTTCTCATCCTCCATCTCCATTTCATCCCAACCAACCTCCAATCTCCATATTTCAAAAGAAGATAGGAAAACAAAAGTGTGAAAAAAAATAATTATTTATAAGAAATAGGAAATATGATTTTAGACAATAAAATTATACCGTCATTACTGGCACAAATTTCAAGGTTTTAACAATTTCAGAAATTTTTATTAATGAATCAGTAGAACTGGCTGAACTTGACACGCCTGGCATATTAAAATTGTTTGCAATTATTTCTTCAACCAATGTATTGTTTTCTATTACCCTGAAAATTTGAATTAATAATTAAACCAAAACATTGAAACATGAAAAAATACATGTTAGATACATATGATAATAAACCGAAGGAAGGGAATACAAAATGTATATTACATCTAAATAATAAATGTAATAACTTATTTTAAGTACACAATTTGCTATGCACGTAATGGAACAGCAGATGCGAGAAAAGGTTCAACAGTAAAAATGCTCGTTGGTTTTGATGATAAGGATAAGCCTACATTCAAAATATGTATGAATAAATATATAAATATATGATAAGTAATTAATAAAAGTGTTAATATTAATTAAGAAGAAATACCATTATAGGAAAAGACTCTAATTCTTGTTCCAAGGATAATTGACTTTTTGATAAGAATATTATATATTTGAGGGCACTCGTCGTTCACAAATCGATTCCACATTGAAAAACATAAAACTTTTAGACTACCAAAATAAGAAAGAATGTTAAATTTACAATAATAAAAGTATCATAGGATATTAAAGTAGAAACTTGATGAATATGAGATTATATATATTCATACATTGGATCAATCACGTAGATATCTTGGACTAGTGATTTCCCGTGACTTGTATTAACTTTTCTTGGTGTGTTCATATGAATTACTATTGCCAGAATATATAATTTACATAATTTTTATTATTCTTTTGTAATAAGAAAGAAATACTTAAAGATACAGAGATATTTATATAGTAGTTACCTATTTCTTCATCTGTATCTTTGTATAGATGAAGTTTGTTAAAATGAATGATATTGTAATATGGCGCTCTAAGTGGTGCCTCATCATCTTGAATATCTTCAATAATAGTTCTGGAATTAATTATCCACTGGAACTCATATGTCTCCCTTCTATGTCTTGGATCCAACGGCTAGACAAAAGCATTGCCAATGTAGTAAGATCGGTACACTTGAAGCGTGTCGTCACGTAAATCAATATCTCTTCCAAAGATAACTGTCTGTACGTGATTTTCCTGGGAAAAAAATAAAGATAATATTTATTTTTTTAATTTGAAATCATAAATAAAATAATGATAAGTAACGAAACAAATTTTCTTAATACGTCAACATCTATTAGTAGCAAATTCTGATATTTTGTAGGGGAATTTTGCGCTTGACGCTTTGGTGATTTTTCTGCAACAATCATCTTTATTTGTCAATTTTTGGTGGTTGGGCCGATGTCCCTAACAGATGTATAGATGATCCGCATGTTTACTGCAAATAAAACTCACAAAATAGAGAATGTTAATATATAACAACAAATCGACAATATTAATAAAACAATTGAATAACTTTATCAGTAGTAATGATGTTAAAAGAATTCAAATACTTACATCACATCACAATGAATCTACTAATCTCAAGAAATTTCTATATACAATATTTTTTATATAATTTATTTCAGAAACAACACTTGTTGTTGGTCTTATAAGCAATTTAACTGATTCAGCAGTTTTAGCTCTTGACAGTGCAACATATAATTGCCTATGAGAGAAGACAGGTTCTAGTAAATATATTCTGACAGAATTTAATGTTTATTCTTGCGATTTATTTATTGTCATTGCAAAACTTAGTCTAATAGAAAATTGTGTTCTTTTAAATGGGAAGCCATTAGTTTCATTTGTTTCTGGTAAAAATGGTATTTTAGGTATAAAAACCCTTTTACCACTATAATGGCCAGATAAAATCTGTGCATCAATCATATTACGGCTAAAATTACAACAAGTCAACTGTGTTCCGTTGCATAAACCCTCTGAAGGATTAATATTTTTAATTAACATTATAGGACAATTTTTCTTAAGTAATAATTCATGAGGTGGCAATCCGTTTGGCGTTAATGTATTTAAAAAATCTTCCATAATGCCCTGTTCAGATACGTCAACAGTTTCATCAAAGCTATAATATCGCACTATATTGCTGAGAAATTTGTCAATGAGAATAACATTTATTTAGTCAACCGATTGATTTTTTGGAGTTAACACAGCTCGATTTGTCATCTCTATTAAGTTGTTCAAATAGTTGGAAATATTTCCATAAACAGCAGCTAATAAAGAATTTAGAGATTCAACATCATTGTTATAAGGAACAATCATTTCTCCTGGGATCTTGATATTTTCATTCACAGTTATTGGAGGATTGCCATTGCCCACTACAATTAGATAGCGTGAGAAATCTGGATCTAATCTGGCTCTCATATTTTCTGTTAATTTAATTTTTTTTAGGAAAAGCCATAAGTAAGAAGAAGCCAAACTTGCATCGATTTGTTGTTCTTTTGTACTATTACGAATTACAGGTAATACTTGGCGAAAGTCTCCACCAAAAATAATAACTTTGCCACCAAAAGGGAGATCTATATCGTTTATATCTCGCAACATTTTATCTAATGCTTCTATGAAATATTTTGTAGACATAGGTGATTCATCCCATATAATTAATTTTGCAAGACGTAATAGTTTAGCAAGACTTCATTGTTTGGCGACGTTACAAGTGCTATTTTTATATGCATTTAATGGAATCTTAAATCTTGAATATGATGTTCGTCCTCCAGGTAAGATCAATGCAGCAACACCGGATGATGCAGTGGCAAGTGCTATTATATTTCTTGATCTAATCGTAGCCAGAAGTGTTTTGTAGAGAAAAGTTTTACCAGTACCAGCAGGATCCTCGACGAAAAATGCACAAGATTCATTTGATAGTAAGGTTTGTATTATCAAGTTGTATGCATTTTTTTGTTCAGAATTTAAAGAATTTGATGCAAATAAATCTTCTTCTGGAATTATGATAGTTCGCTCGTCATCAATTTCTGTATTAAAAAATTCGTTGTGATCATAAAATATACTAGCAGGAACAAAATCATACATATTTATATGTTTTTCCATAGATTCAAGTGTGGAAGTAATACTTTGCAGAACCATTCTTCTAACAATTGGTAATGGTATGTTTGTTTTAAGGAAATCTATAGACATTTCTTTTTCAAATCGTTCCCAAAGTTCCTTCGGATTTGTAGGATTATAATACACTAAAATTGTTGAGAAAATGCATCTTAAACTACTTGGTATTTGATATAGACAAGCTCTTCTAAACAATCTTGTAAGCTGCTATCTTTATCTAACAAGCCATATGAAGTAGCTGCTTCACGATATGTTGGTAATACAATACCATTAACTGTTCTTAATTTTTAGAATGATGTTGGTCCTCTAATATGATTTAATAGTATTCGCAAATAATATCTTTCCCCTTCAAATAGGTTAGCTATAACAGTTTTTTTTTTCTTAGAGTCCAAATTTTATGTTCAGAATTTCAAACAAATTTTCCAGGGAACTCTTTATACAACAAATTTCGTGCACTCTCATCAATTTGGTTCATATGAAAAACTCTGCTAATATTGATCTATTCGACATGCAAGAGTTTAAAATAGTGTTTAGATTTTGATGTACAAGAAAAGATACTAAATGTTGATTCTCAAGATGTAGATGCAAACTATAAACTGATGGATACATTTCATTAAGTGTAAAACCGTATATCCGCCACATTGCTTCAGGGGGAGTAATCCATCTGCCTGATTGAAATTGTTAGATTTCATCAATCTGTTCGTTATTTTCTTCATTGATGATATTGAAAGAAATGCGATCATGTCCTTTATAAATATATTTATATAAGTATTTAATAGCTTTAATTGTAGAACAGATTTTGACGTTAATATGGCTGTTATATTTAGAAATAAGATACGGATTGTATGGAACGACCCAACGGTTGTCTAAATTTCTTCCTCTAATTTTAGCAATGATTTCCATTGTCACGACGCCTATATAGTAGGAAATAATTTGTTCCAACAGTTGTTGTAGGTGCAAATTCTTTAGGGTATTGACTCTGACAAATGCCAGTTTTTTTTATACATACATTGGTTAGATTCAAAATTCCACAAGGACCATGCATCATATGTTTAACCACGGCGCTATACAAGTGTAAATTTTTTATTTTATCAAGTATTTTTGCTGAAACGATTTTGTCAAAAGTTTAAGGGGCATAAATTCTGCAATCTCTCTGAATTATAATTAAGAAATGAACGTGCAGTAGACATCTTTTTTGATGTTCAATGGTATAAACGTATGCTGCAACTTTGCCAAAAATTTGTCGTTTAAATAAATCAACTTTTAAATCTTCTAATTTGGCTCTAAAGATTCTCGCGACTAAATCAGGGCGATTTTGAACTTTTTCTTGTGGATGTAGATATTCTAAGATTTCATTCCAGTTTGGATTGTATGTCATAGTTAGGAAAATGTCAGTTTGCCGAAACGTTGAACCAAAGTCATTGCTTCCATATATCTCTTGCGCATATCTCTTGGACCTCTAATAAAATATGAAGGTAAGATAATGATTTTTCCAATCTTGGAAGCGCTGATTTCTACAATTGAAAAACTATCTACAATACCCTAATATACATTTGATCTAATTTTCTGTTGTTTTGAACGGAAATAATCTAGTCTTGATGTTTCAATTTTAATGTACATGTCGACAACAAATTGTTGTAGTAGATGGCCAGATTGTAACAAAATTGATCTATGTGTATCTCTCATTTGTAATTTGAAATAGTAATATTCAAGGCAAGAAACTGCTGGCGCTTTCTTCTTTTTCTTTAGAACTAAAAATAATGTAAGATGGAATTTAGAAAAATTATATGATATTAGAAAAATTATATGATATTAGAATATATGATTAAATATATAGGAACTTATCATTACCTTGTTGTTCATTCTGCAGAAATTCTTCTGCGTTATTTGAATATTCAATATGACGTGATTCTAACGTTTGATTTCTTACTGATACTGTGCTTTTTTCAATTTTTTTGATTCCTTGATGCCAACCAGAATCACCGAAAGGAAACAGTAGTGGATATTGTAGTAGATCGTAACATCCAAAATAGTATTGAACAATATGACTACCACCGGCTTTGTTAAAAACAATAATATCACGGCCTTTTTGCTCTGTACCTGTGTCAGTTTCTATCCAAATAGCTGCAACTTGTGATACTGAGGGAGCATTGTAAATACGTTGATCTAAATCAACGTTTGATCTTATACGAATTGTATAATGTTGAACATTTGGAATGTTGTTGAGAGTTCAGAAAAAACGACAATATGGATTATCTTCAAATATAGTCATTAACTGGGCAATGATCGAAGCGTCTAATCTTTCTGTATCGTCTATACGGTTTTGTAATTCATGTTCGGTGTCGTAGAAATATAGTTGTAAATATGAAGGGTGTCTATCTTCAAGTATTAAGTTGTTAATGTAATGATATATCTGTCCCTGAACTCTAAACGTGTAAATTTTTCTGTTTCTTCTACATAGATCTGTATCAAATTTAACCTCAAACAATGTAAAAGCGAATTTGTTATTGTACGTACGTGCATAGGTACGAAAATTTTCAAACACAGTTGAATCAGAAGTAAATAGTTGGTAAAGGTAGTCTGAAAGTTGGTTACAACTCAACGATATTGTCTCGTCGGCACAGCAAAAGCCATTGGGTTCATGATAAATTCTTTTTGCTCCACAATATCTACATGAAATAACTGATGGTAAGTGATTTGGCTCTAGAAATGTAGTTTTCAATATTTGTCTT
Source organism: Cyclocarya paliurus (assembly GCA_029856935.1). Classification (NCBI taxonomy): domain Eukaryota; kingdom Viridiplantae; phylum Streptophyta; class Magnoliopsida; order Fagales; family Juglandaceae; genus Cyclocarya; species Cyclocarya paliurus. The sequence goes on along the minus strand of JARVXP010000207.1, from coordinate 1,361,285 downwards.
AAAGAAGTTGTAAATGTTGGAATATTTATAATATTGTCCAAGTTGGAAGTCATTAGCCTTGGTAGAGCATGTGTGTTTCTATTTACAGTATTGTTAAGAGCATGAGAATTTGAAGAAGATCCGATTTTTCTCTTGTAGAAATAATTCTATCTTCTCTTCGGGTATAAGATAAACTATGCTGGAATCTTGTTTCTATTTGATTTTACTTATTTCTATATTCTTTTAGTTCTGCATACGTTTTTCTTTTCAATCAACGTCTTTCTTCCTTCTTCTCCTCTGACTGATAAGTATACTAACTTTTTTTCCCAGCATTATTTCCAGATTCTTCAAAATTTATTTTTAAAGCGTATTAGATAAACGTTAATGATGAGGACATGTATAAAGTTTCAAAAATTTTTTTAATAGAAAATAACATACCGGTGGGCATTCTAAAGAAGGGCTACAAATTTCGCAGCGATTTCAATAACTAATAAAAAGGAAAAAATGAATATATCAAATATGCAAACGTAGAAGACAGACAAATATATAGGAAATAAACAATAGTACAGTTATCTATATTTAGAACACATAAGTATAATAATTAAACATACCCGGATGAAGAGGACAAATAAAGGATCAGTGGAGATAGAGCAGATCAACAACGATCAGAATGAAGGACAGGAAGATAATTACAGAAGCAAGAAATCTGTTGCAAAACAATGTGGGAAAGAAATAATATTATAATTTCAGTAATCTACCAATGTTTGTTAAATAATTATGCATTATCATATTACAATTGAAGGTGTTAATGTTTTTTTTATTAAAATTTTTCTAACAGTTATAATATATCCAAGCAAAAATAACTATATGTAAAATAAATTCTTTCTTTCTAATTTTGCAACGAATTTTTTTTTTCATTTTTTTTGTTTTTCGATATGGCATTGTTAAGTTTTTTTCCTTTGTAGAAATTATCAATAAATTTATTATTATTATTATGGTTCATGTAGATTCTATTTTATTTTATTTTACATAGTATTTTGTTTTTGGTAGGATCCTTCTTCTGTAATGGTTTGTAGGGCTGAACAAGAAATCGAAGAACCGGCCGGGACCAACTCAGACCGATCGGAGGATCACGGAACCAGAGGAAACTGGCAGAAAACCGGCCTGCGAGCGGCGAAATTTTATCAAAATCGGAGTCGCCCGATTCGGTCTCGATTCGAACCAACAGAAAAACCACTGAGCCGGCCGACAGCTTTAAGTTTTTTTTTGTTTTTTAACATATAATCCATTCTAAAACGATGCCATTTCTTTTAAATAGGTGAAACGGTGTCGTTTTTCCTCATGGAGTTTAAAAGAAAAAAAAAGTGAACGACAATGTTTGGGTTGTGTCAAATGGCACCGTTTCTGCCTAGGGTTTAAACAACCCTCCCCTCAATCACTCCTCATTTCGAACGTCCCTCAGCACTCCTTTCGGCTCTCATCACTTCCAGCGTGCGCAGCGGTGCGATTCTCTTGTCACTCTCCAGCGGTGGCGGCGTCAGCGGCAGCCGCCCAGCTCTCTCTGTCTCCGATGCCATTCCTCTCTCCATCCTCCTAGTATTTTTCTTTTCTCTTTTCCTAGCATTTTATACCTACGAATCGCAGTTGTTTTGCCTTTTTTTTTTCTTTTTTATAAAGTTGGTGTATGTGTGAATAATTTTTTTTCTCTATTTTGTTACTTTTTTCTTTGGCCGTGATTTGCAATTTTGTAGAACCTTTGTGTTTATAAAAGTTTTTTTGTTTTGTCTTGAAGATGTGTGCTTCTGTTCTTTATTTTTTAGATATTTGTCTTCGGAAGTAAGATAGATGTTAGATATTATTTCGAACATCTGAAAATCCTATTCTTTTTCATTGTTTTTTTTCTATGGTGAATCTGTACATAAATGAATGGATGTTGTTCCGTTTTGTTCCTCTTTTTTTTCTCTATAGATCTTAAGATGTAAATCGAATTTTTGTTTTTTTTTGTTGTTTTGTAGATTTCTGGATTTGTTGTTTATGTATCATAGTTTTGTTTTCAAAAATAACGCAGATGTCAGGTATTATTTCTCACATCTGAAAAATGTTAGTTGTTTTCCCCATTTTTTATATCTTATGTTATTTGTTTGTCAGATGTTAACATTTATTTCTTCTTTTTTGTCATCTGAAATCTGAAATCTTAGATGTTTATTATCTAAAATTTTAATATTTTTTGTCTGGCCTGATTATGTTATTCAGTTTGGCTTTGCAATTCAATCTTTTTTTTGGGTAGATACTGAAATCTTTTTTTTTTTGTTGTTGTTTGGCCTGATCATTTCTTGTGATAATTATTTTGGTTGCAATTTTTTATTTTTTGAATGGTTATAAATCTTTACATATGTGTTTCATGTCTTCTGATTTATTTATTTTTATATGGTTTTGTGTTGTTTTAGCATACTTTACTATATTTGATATTCGTTTCGATGTGATCTGAACATGTGTTATTAGTGGGTTGAAATTTTTTTTGGTCATATGTAAATTATATTTGTTATTTTTTTGTTTTATTTTCAGCATAATGAATATTTGTAGATAATACACATGCATCACATCTTTTGAACTTTTTATTTGTTAGCTTAAAATTTATTTGGGGTATGCTTTCTTTGTTTGCAGTTGAATCTTTTTTTTAAATAAATATTGGAATAATTAAGTTTTTTATGTTTTGCTGTTCATCTTTATGTCTGTGCTCGTATGTAAATTATTTTTGTCAACACATACAGATCTGAGATTATATTTATGAGAATTCGGTTTTCTTCGTTATTTTTTCATTTTTGTTTATGCGTTGGGCTATTCTGATAATTATTTTTGTTGCAATTTTTTCTTTTTTGAGTGGTTATAAATCTTTACATTTGTGTTTGTTATCTTCTGATTTATTTTATTTTTTAAATAAATCTTTACAATTTTTGTTGCAATTTTTGTTTTTTGAAAGATTGGGTTGTTCTATAATTATTTTTGTTGCATTTTTTTGTTTTTTTAGTGGTTATAAATCTTTACATCTGTGTTTGTTGTGTTCTGGTTTACTTTTTTAAAGATTTATTTTTTGTTGTTGTTTGGCCTGATTATGTTATTCAGTTTGGCTTTGTAGTTCAATCTTTTTTTTCGGTAGATACTGAAATCTTTTTTTTTTGTTTGGCCTGATCATTTGTTGTGATAATTATTTTGGTTGCAATTTTTTGTTTGTTGAGTGGTTAAAAATCTTTACATTTGTGTTTCATGTCTTCTGATTTTTTTTTATATAGTTTTGTGTTGTTTTAGCATACTTTACTATATTTGATATTTGTTTGGATGTGATCTGAACATGTGTAATTAGTGGGTTGAAAATTTTTTGCTCCTATGTAAATTATATTTGTTATTTTTTTATTTTATTTTCAGCATAGTGAATATTTGTAGATAATACACATACATCACATCTTTAGAACTTTTTATTTGTTAGCTTAAAATTTATTTCTCATATATGTCTCTATGCCATTTTTAAATTTTTTTTTTTGTTGTTGTTTGGCCTGATTATGTTATTCAGTTTGGCTTTGCAGTTCAATCTTTTTTTTTTCGGTAGATACTGAATTTTTTTTTTTTGTGTTGTTTGGCCTGATCATTTGTTGTGATAATTATTTTGGTTGCAATTTTTTATTTTTTGAGTGGTTATAAATCTTTACATCTGTGTTTCATGTCTTCTGATTTGTTTTTTTTATATGGTTTTGTGTTGTTTTAGCATACTTTACTATATTTGATATTCGTTTGGATGTGATCTGAACATGTGTAATTAGTGGATTGAAATTTTTTTGGTCGTATGTAAATTATATTTGTTATTTTTTGTTTTATTTTCAGCATAGTGAATATTTGTAGATAATACACATGCATCACATCTTTTGAACTTTTTATTTGTTAGCTTAAAATTTATTTGGGGTATGCTTTCTTTGTTTGCAGTTGAATCTTTTTTTTAATAAATATTGGAAATAATTAAGTTTTGTTGCAATTTTTTCTTTTTTGAGTGGTTATAAATCTTTACATTTGTGCTTGTTGTCTTCTGATTTTTTTTATATGGTTTTCTGTTGTTTTAGCATACTTTACTATATTTGATATTTGTTTGGATGTGATATGAACATGTGTAATTTGTGGGTTGAATATTTTTTGCTCCTATGTAAATTATATTTGATATTTGTTTGTTTTATTTTCAGCATAGTGAATATTTGTAGATAATACACATGCATCACATCTTTAGAACTTTTTATTTGTTAGCTTAAAATTTATTTCTCATATATGTCTCTGTGCCCTTTTTTAATATAGTTTACTATGTTTTATATTTGTTTACATACCTTGTGAATATGTGTACTTCAGTTCTTGCTAAAAAAATTTTACATGCATGTGTATGAAACATTTCATGAAAACATAGAGAAATTCATGTTTAAGTGAGGAAAAAAGCAGATGGAAACATATAAAGTTGTGTATATCTTCTCATCAGAGCATAGAGAACTTCATATTTTACCGAGGAAAAAAACATACCGTCTTGATTTCGATCTACTCAAATCTAAAAAGATGAACACTACAATTTTTTCAGTCACCTACATGGGAAAAGAACAACAATACTCACATGTATGAGGACAAAAACATAAACTTTCTTTAACTTTTTTTTGTTCTTATTCCTCGTAGAGTTTCTTCACTTAAAAGAAAATACCTGTGAAAGTGGAGAGCTGAGAACCAAATTTAGAACCAAATTTGAGAATGTTAAAAGAAGGAGATTACTGATGTGGTGCAAGCGGTGGGGAGAAAGCATCAGAAATAAACAATAAGGAGGGATATGCCATCTGCCAGAGCATAGAGCTGCTAGTGGCATATCCACATGCCTGCATATCACCTGGTTGACATGTTTACATTATAATAACATTTCCTTCAAAGGTAGCACACCTGTCAGCTAAATCTCGAACATGCCATGCATGCATACTATATGTTGGATGCAATCAGATTGGAACTGCCATTTCGACTCTAACAGGGAGACAAATGAGAAATAAATATAATTGGAGGGATAAAAATGGAAAAAAGAAGTGTATGACACTGCCTGCTTATTGGCGCTTATAGGAAGCTCCAAAAAAATGGAGTTGAAGTTATTGTTCAATCCACTCGGTGCAGGCGGTGGGAAAGAAAAGGGGAATCATAACAAGATGTAATCGCCGTTTTTCAAAGGAAGCGACAAAAAAAAAAAAATCTGATTTAGTTTCTTGAACAGTCAATTTAAGGGATGGTGGGAGGAAAAAAAAAGAATTTAAAACAGAAGGATCAACGTCTTTATAGGAAGCAGCAAAATAAATTTAATTTTATAGTTTAAAGCATCTGGTGTAGCAGATGGTCCAAGCGGTGAGAATAGAAAATAAGAAGTGTATGCGAGATTAAGCGGTAGAAAAGACAATAAACGAAAAGCAAAAGAGGATGTCAAATTTGATAAGTGTAGAAATGTAAGCTGAAATGGCAGTTTTTTATAGGAAGCGGCAGGAAAAAAAAATTCTTCTTTAATTTTCTGAACATTCGGGGCAAGCCATCGTGGAAGGAAAAAAAAACAGAACTTAAAACAAAAGGATCGACGCCTTTATAGGAAGCAACAAAATAAAATGTAGAACAACAAATGTAGAAAAAAAATAACAAAATGGCAAGAAGGATAGAAATGACAATCAAATATCAAATGAAGGATAAAAATGGAAGAAAAAAAGTGTACGACACATGCCTGCTTATTGGCGCTTATTATATATAAGATAAGATATATACTAGTAGTATTAATGAAACGTCCAATGGATGTTTACCCTGTAGAGAGAAAATATATATATTAATTATATATATATGACCTAAATATAGATAGAAATATAAATAACACGACTGTATTATAAATAAATTATATTTTCTTACAATCATATAGTAAAAAAAAGTTATAAACTAATTGCAAAAAAAAAAAATGAAATGTCAAAGAAAACAGAATAGTAAATTACAAAGAAAGAAAACAAATAATATATACAACAACCATAGTAATATATATGCAAAAGAAGTTTGATATAAGTTTACAAAATGTGGTTTGATTTAAATTTTAAACAGGAAGTAAAGTTCACAAAATTATATCAAATTATTAGTTAATCAACATATTTTTTTTATTTTGCAGAATTAATTGATAAGATATTAAATCAATTAATACCTATATATAGATATATATATCGCCCAGCTGAGAGGAGATATATATAGAGAGATCAATTATATATATAGAAAAATAATAAAATAATATTATCATCAATCATAGCATAATATATGCATCAACTATAGCAATCATACACGCTAAAGAAATTTGATAAAGTGTACAAAAGAAAGCAATATACATGTTTAATATTAACTGTATTGTGATATAACTATATATTTATACAAATTTTACAAAGTGCACAAATGCAAACCTCAAACCAAATAGGTAAAATCTGCTGGATAAACTAAATATATTAGAAAATTATAAACACAAACAATACAAAATGCAAATATCAATACAAAAGACAAATATGAAATCATATAAGCAACTTCATAAAAACCATCAAACAACCAAACTCACAACATGCAAATCTACAGAAAAAAAATAAATGAAAACAAACCCAACGCTGCAAATAACAAACCTGAAGAGAGAAAACCCAAACACAAAACTCATGACATGCAAATCAAAAAAAAAAACCATCAATCAACCCGAAAGACAAAACTCCATCGAAAAACACCAAAAAAACCGAGTCGATGAAATGAAAAAATGTGAAAAAAACCCATTTCTTATATGCCTTTCTATTTTACAAACTCATAGGGAAAAAAACCCCATGGAACATTAAAAAAAAATTATATTTTTTCAAAAATGTTTAAATAATAAAAGAAAAGAATAGAAAACTGAAAACTCACGACATGCAAATCCGAAGAAAAAAAATCAAACAACCAAAAAAATTATATCTTTTAAAAAATCTATAAATAACGAAATGAGAAAAAAAAAATTTCAATGAAACGAAAAATACCAAAATCATATATAAAAATGTGAACACCAAAAAAAAATCTTTAACCCAATTCATCAACCGAAAAAAAAAAAAAAAAACCAAAATGAGAACCTGAAGAGAGAAGTGAGAAAACCCAAAGATATAGAACTCACAATATGGAAATCCACAGAAACAAAAAATAAAAACCATCAAACAACCAAAAAAATTATATATATATATATATATATATATATATATTTTAAAAGGTCTAAATAACGAAATGAGAAAAAAAAACCCATCAATGAAACAAAAACAAGCCCAATGTTGCAAATAACAAACCTGAAGAGAGAAATCTAGTCTTGGAGAGAGAATATGTGGAAAAACAGACATGAGAGAAATTAGCAAGAGAAAGTGACAGGAGAAAAAAAAAGTCAGAGAGAGATAGAGAAAAGACGAAGAGGGGGGAAAGATAAAAGAAAGAGAGGGAAACGGAAAGCAAATAAAAAAAGCATAAGGGAAGAAAGGCTGCACTCTGACAGTCGCATAAAAAAGACTAAAATAACCCTACTTAAGCGGACATAAAAGAAGAAATAAAAGGATAAAAAAAATAAAACACAAAAATAACAGATAAAACACGGAGGACGACAATTTACTGTTTATCTCTATCCCCACTTATTATATATAGTATAGATATTATATTATATAAGCTAATCTAAACACAATATATTTAAGTTTATCGTATTAAAATCTCAAATCTTAACACGACTTATTAACATAATGAGTCTTGTCGTAGCAACCTGTTTTGACCCGTTAGTGAATACTACAAAATAGGTTAACACATCCGTTTCAACCCATTTATGTAAATAGCTTGAATAAACCCGAATTAACCCGTTTGACCTGATTATGTTTAGCAATTAAGTTTAGCATAATTTTATATAAATGTTAAAATCACAATATCTATAAAAATATATATATAAAACTAACTACAAGTCTAAATTACAATCCAAACAATAAAAATATCGAAATTAAAATTTCAACAATTTTACTTTTAGGTATAAGAGTATAATTGTAATTTTAACTTTTTTAACAGGTCATAACGGGTTATAATGAGTCAAAACAGGTTGACCTGTTATTAACCAGTTAAGCAATCGTACCTTAACATGTCATCCCGTTTTGACTCAATCCCGTTAAGACTAAACCCAAACTTTTTATTATCGTGTCGTGTTTGTATTGGGTTAACGGGTTGTGTCACATATTGTCACCTCTAATAAAAGCCACCCAACCGAATTTCGGGGCGAATTACATATATCTTCACAATTCATTTTTAACTTTATGGTCCTTTCCACATCATTGAGGATATTATGCATTCTCCAATTTTATTTTGGATAATGTTAGGCTGCATATTAAATATGAATGCTAACGTCGTATTTCGTATATTTTTAAGCTGGATTCTAGCAACTCGAATATTAGTCATCGCACCTGCACACTTAAAAAAACACATGCAGAAGGGGGCCTTGGTGAAAGCCGGGGAGTCTCTGATGCTTAGGAAAACTCTTATTACAGGCGACTTGGTGCACACCCTTGAGCATGAAGACTCGACGAATCCCATGTGAAAATAATACGCTGTGTTTCAAGTGGGTTTCCTAAACTTGCGTTTCGTGTTTTGCTCTCCATTCCCTTGATTCCCTCCTCCATTCTGAATCTCCTCCATCTCTTTTGTTCCATGACCCGATGTAGTCACCACTAAATTTGTACCTACTTTCATCTGAAACTACTACTGAAGTGAAGACATCTTACAAGGAAAAAACCAGATCCTTGAAACATGAATCAACATAATCGATAAACTCAAGCATGCTATCATTTTAAGCAAGGCATTCATTTGACCTGAATCCACAGGAAAATTGTTTTATAGCAAAACAATGATCTATGAAGTTTTAAGATAACCATAAAGTGCCTTATGTACTTCAATGAAAATGGGAGAAATGTACTCACTTACTACAGATGACGTTGACAATTGGCGGAGGTGAAGTGCTCAGATCTGGCAGAGATGAAGCCAATGTTGACTAGCAAAGATGACTCCCAAACGACTGGCAAAGATGGAGGTTCTCTTCGAAAAATCTAATGACGGTGGGGGGGGGGGGGGGGTGGTGGAGGAGTGCAGCACAGCCAAGGGATGACGTGAGTCGTGGAGTGAAAGTGGGGTCGGAATCACTGGTTGCGAAAGGGAGATGAACGGAATGGAGTGAAAGTGTTTTGCTTCTTCCAGTATTTTTTTAATTAAACTAACGTGGCAGGCGTGCTCAACTTCGTGCGTGAACTCGCCTGTCCATAGCAGTATTGCCGATGCTTAAGTTATTATATCTCTTTAGTAATTTGTGCGAGAGTTTAGAGGAGTCAGAGAAAGTTCTTCGTACCTGGAGGTCGGCTTTTATACTAAGTTTTTGGATGGGGGACAATCCATACTTTGCCTCAAGAAGTTCATATCACTTCAACTGCTTGCTTTGTCATAATCATTTAATGCGACATGGCTTCTAGGTGGAGCCATTATTATGGCGTAGAGTCCATGGAGCGGCGCCATTAATGTGATGTGGCTTCCTAACTCACTTTATCCTATGGATGTCTATTATTAAGTCTCTTAATATCTTCTGACAGGAGATTGAGGGTTTTCTGCATCTCTCACCCACCTACATGTAGGGGTTCCCGAGGGCTAAGTGTCATTGGGGAGTGTCAAGGTGGTGAGTCTCATCTGCCCCTACCATTTATCTTTCCCACTTGAGGGTTGCTTCATGGGTTAGTTTTGCTCATGGGTTGAGTACTCTGTAGAGATCCAGTGACTCTTTTTAGGGTAGGGTTGTTGGGCCTAGTTGAGCTCTCCCCCTTTTCCCCAAAGGTCCCTTATGGACTTACTATACGGACTAACAGGGAGGAAAAATCCCCTTACAATCTTGCTAAAGTTTCACCCTAGAAAACTTCAACTAATATATAAAATGAGGGAGAGAATCAGGTACATTTTCAATGACTTTACAAGTCACCTGGTTAAATTTACATATATAAAATAGTTAAATAATCAACACATTACAAAATCTATATAACGCCTTTTTTTTAATACACCCAACAAACTGTTGTTCGGGAAGCTTTTCACATCAGCTTTTTTTATATGAACATGGGTGGCACTCCAAATGTTATTAATAACTCTCTTATGGTGGATGAATAGCTTTTATAAGCAGTGGAAGAGTTTTGGGAGTTACATAAATCCCACCAGAACCAAAGCCCTTGTAAAATCGTGTATTATAAGAAAGAAAAAATTATACTCAATAGCCTACACCACATACCTGCTTAGGGAAAAAAATACAAAATATAAAATACAAACCCACGTCAGCGGATGTGTGGTATAGGGCTGCTAAGTAGAATAAGTCTCTAAGAAAAACTAATATGTAGATGAACTATTCCAAAGTATCTATTACAATAAAAGAGATAAACCAAATATTCAAAAGTACTCTTTCCATTTAAAGTTTGGCAAATTAGATTTATCTATAACAAAAGTCCATACAATTGCTTAGGTAATTGTAAAATAGAAGAAAAAGTTCATACAATTGCCTAGCTTTCTACATCAGTTATGTTAAAAAATTATTGGTGTTTTAGTTGTTTTAAAGTTAAAATAAGTTTCACTTAATTAAGATACCAGCTTATATGTAGCAAAACTCCTAACACATTAGCAAGTATACTAATAGGAATTGTTGTGTATTAGAGTCGTGGTATATTCATGGAAGAAATCACGAACCCAAATTTATTTCTTGGCTTAAGCACTTTCCTGTAGATTATATTGATTCATATTGGAACCGTTCATGATTCATGTAAAGTCAAATAAATAAAGAATTATTGAAATCTTTACAATAGTTATTTTACACATTAACGTCAATTTTATTATAAGTTAATATTAGTTGAAGTTTTCCAGGATGAAACTTCAACAAGATTGTAAAGGGATTTTTCCTCCTTGTTGATCTGTATAACAAGCTTATAAAGGACCTCGGGGGAAGGGGAAGAGAGCCCAAGCAAGCCCAACAACCCTTCCCTGAAAGGAGTCACTAGACCTTCACAGAATGCTCGGCCCATGAGTAAAACCAACTCGTGAAGCAACCCTCACATGGGAAAGACGGGCGGTAGGGGTAGATGGAACTCGCCGCCCTAACACTCCCTAATGACACATAGTTCTCAGGAATCCCTGTAGGCAGGTGGGCGAGAGATGTGGGGGACTCTCACTCTTCTGACAGCAGGTATGAAGAGGCTTAACAATGGACATCCGCAGGATAAGGTGAGTCAAGGAACCACGTCGCATTAATGGCGTTGCTCCCCAGATTCTACGCCGCATTAATGGAGCCACGCCGCATTAAGAATTTTGACTACGCAAATAGTTGAAGTGACATGAACTCCCTGAAGCAAAATATGGATTGTCCCCACCCAAAAACCTGTTATAAAAGCCAACCTCTAAGTACGAAGAACTCTCTCTAACTCCTCTAAACTCTCACACAAATTATTAAGGAGATATACTAACTCAAGCATCGAAGACTCTCCAACCTCCATGAAGGTCCTCCTTTTTTTGCGTTTTTTTAAATGTGGTGGTATGAGAACCAAGACCCGAGCTGCTAGAACCAGGCCCAAAGGTGTACGAAACACGATGTTAACAAAGATCATATGAGGAGCAAGCATGGAAGTATTTATGGAAAATAAATCTGCCAGGAACTGTGGAGAGCTTGTCATGACCTATTTCCTACAAGATTTAACATGTTTAAGATAAAAGGTAGTTGAAGAGCCTTGGTGCCCTATCTGTGAAAGGGAGCAGGAGTCAGCTATTCATGCCCTTTGTTCTTGCCCAACTGCGAGTGATGTGTGGGGAGAGGAGACTAGTCTTCTTAAAAAATGATTGAGTGAAGTTGCTAATGTTTGATAAATATTAAGCAAACAATTGAAGCTTTAAGAGGTTGAATGTGTAGTAAGTATTATGAGAAATCTTTGGACTAGAAGGAATGCTCTCATTTTTTATAATAAATTTGATAGGCCACAGGTGGTTATACAGAAAGCAATGAAGACCTTGGAGGACTACAAATCTGTTCAGAAACGTGTCAACTATATTTAGACTACTAGTCCTAGAAGGAAGCAAAGGAAATGGAGAAACCTGATGTGGATTATATGAAGATCAATTGGGATGGTGCAGTGGACACTTCGAAGAAGTTAGGATTGGGAGTGACTGTTAGAGATGTAGAGGGAGAAGCCCAAGCTTCAATGTGTTGCAACATAGATGCTAAATTACAACCTGTAGTTGCAGAAGCAATGGCTTTGAGAAGAGCATTGATGTTCTGTTCTCATCTAGGCTTCTCAAAGGTTGTCTGTGAAGGAGCCTGTCAGGAAATTGTTAATGCAATCAACTCTTCACATGAAAGCTCGACAGAAGCAAGTTCATTGATTCATGACATGGACAAACTTGGTTGCACATCAGTTGGCTAAATTAGCTATTTATTTGTTAGGAGAGCATATCTGGGTGGAAGAATGTCCTATTCAATAATGAATGTGGTGTTGATTTTAAAAAAATATACATATTTGTCGAAGTTTTTTGCTTGTCTTTTATAAACCGTTTACGTTAGATAACATGTTTTTTTTTTTTTTTGGCGGGGGGGTGGGGGAATGTTGTAAATGGGCCACGGTCCGCGGACCGAAGGACAAACCGACCCATGAATGGCAAGAAGGCCAAGAACGTCAACTTATACCCAATCACTTCGGCCTTTGGTAATTAGTATCCCAATCAAACATCAGTCCTCTGATTTTTATCTCCCTCGTTAACACAGACAGCCATGGCCTCCTCTCGCCCTCAGCCACCGAAGCCTCTGGACCTGGAGCTCACCATCGTCTCCGCCAAGCACCTAAAGAACGTAAACTGGAAGATCGGAGACCTCAAGCCTTACGCAGTCTTCTGGGTTGACCCCGACCGCCGACTAGCCACCAAATCCGACGACGCCGGCTCCACCCGCCCCGTTTGGAACGAACGATTCACCCTTCCACTGGCCCTCCCTCTCCAAGAATCCGTCCTCACCCTTGAGATCTTCCACTCCAAACCTTCAGAGACCCCCAAGCCCTTGGTCGGCACACTCCGTGTCCCGCTCAAGGACCTCGCCGAAAACCCCGACGAATCGACCGTTATCAGAACGTTCCATCTCGTCCGCCCGTCTGGTCGTCCCCAGGGCAAGATCCGCGTAAAGCTCGTCGTCCGTGAACGCCCTTTGCCTCCTGATTACCATATTGCCCCTCCACCGACCTATTTTTACTCCAGTGCCCCTGTCATTCCACCGCGCGACTACAGGGGTTACTCGCAATCTCCGTACACTTCACCACTGCCCGCCCCGTCTCCATCGCCTTCACCGTCGCCGCCGCCGCCGTATCCATATAGTTCATATCCTGATGCGTATTCTGGGTACTATCCAGGGTACTATTCCAGTGCGCCACCACCACCGATGCCACCCAGGCCGTTCTTCGATCGGCCCGTGAACTACGGTGTGCCTGCGGGGCCCAGTGGGCCGTCGGCACCTGTGGATTACTCGCCGTACGATCAGAAGCCGAAGTCCTCGAAAATGGGTTTGGGGACTGGATTGGCTGTGGGCGCGGTCGCTGGAGCGTTGGGTGGGCTCGCATTGGACGAGGGATTGAAGTATGAAGAGGAGAAGATCGCTGATAGGGTCGAGAATGACTTGGCTGCGCGAGACGATTACAGCGATTACCGAGGCGACTATCGTTCCGATTATTGATATATTGGGAACGAATATGGTGAGCTTCTACTTGGGAAAATGCTAGTTATGCGAATTTAGAATATATATATATATATATATATCTATACGTATGTATATTTTGCTATTTGAATTTGAGTCTAGTTTAAAGCTTTGGATGGTTGCTTTTATGGGTTGAAACCTATTTGGTGTTATGAGTTTTCTTCCAGTCAATAAATGGTCCGTCCGTCTCGTTCATGAGGCTTGGAATAATTTTAGGATTTTGTGAAATTGCGAGAATGCTGTGAGTCAACCAGTATACGTACTAAGGTTTGTTTGAGGTGGGGCAATTTACCAAGCTAAAGTGCCTGATTAGCGATAAGCTCTAGCACCTTAGGTTGGGCCTAACTCATCACTCTTATATGAATTCCGGAAATTGGCTTTGGCAGTGGGCTATCCATACGAGTTTACAACCCAGTGGTTCTTTTGGAAAATGAAAGAAGTCTGATATGGTGGACAAGTGTCCCGTCTTTGGATTTGGATTAATGAGGAACTAGTAGAGTGGATTCAGTGGAGCATTTTTCCTGGTTAAATATTATCCTTGTTGTGGGTCTTGTACGTTAATCCCTTCTCTCGGTTGGAAGACTGGAAGTGGGAGACATACTTCCACATTTATTTTGTGTTAATGGAGGAATAATGGAATTTAAATTTGCATCCCCATGATGAATTCTACTTGGCTAGAGTATTTTTCCAATAACCTGATAACCAGAGTCCATAAGGATGGGAATGCCTATATTCCCGGAGCCACAACAGTCCAATAGCAGCACTAGGCACTGCGTCAGTTACTGTTAATATTCTTACTTTTTTTATTGGCACCGGGTGTCTGCGAACATCTTGACTAATTCCAGGGGTGCTCAGGCCTTCGGCAATGAGTTTTCAGCAAGTGCACATCGGATAATTTAATGAGAAAATTTCTCAGTCTGATGGCCCTTAGGAATTGTTTGCAGTTTGCACCCAAGAGAATTGTTCAAGGGTTCCCTTCCTCCCTGCCGTAAGTTAGATCCTAATGGTTTTCACAGGCATATATTTTGCAATTGATTTTTTTGGTCAGCATTTTAAACGGGACATTTCAATAATAACTAACCATTAATTACTGCTTTTGCATTGCCCAGATCATGAGTCCTCGAGATAGTTGAAGAAAGTGACTCTTGAACTGTATATTGGACTGCTAAGCATTCACTTACTGGATTTTCTCCTTCAGATTTCATATTAATATTTTCTTGAACCTAAAGAGATCTTTTCGAGTGTATTTTTGCTGCATTTGAGTTTTTATTTGCTCTCTAGTATTTGTGTTCGAAGCACGCTCAGGAAATTTCAATTAGTACATTTAGCTTTCTTGTGCCAATGTAGAATTGTCACCTAGGAACTCAACTTTGCAATGTCCCAGATACAGTTATGCTTGTTAAAAAATATCCTAGTTATAGTTTTGCTATATTCTGCCCCTTCACCCTATCTTTTTCTCCTCTTACTTCTAGGCCTGTTTCCATTCTACCTCAAATGTTTTGTTGATAGTGTTGGATTCTTTGACGGGGATTAGTAATGTTGGTTTTGTGCCATTCTTATGAAACAAATGTTGGTTTTATGCCATTTTTTGTACATGCATGGCTGTCTAGAGAATAGTTTATTTTCTCATACCTTGTCTTGCAAGAGTCGGTCGGAAGTTTGTCAATACTAGTAGGATTATATGAACGGTGATTGTAAACATTATTTAATCGCTTGGCTGGTATTTACACCTAGTGGACTTTTTTTTTTGTGGGGGGGGGGGGGGGTAGGTGTTTAGCGGTGAAGATGGACAAAGTATGACATTTGAAATCGTGCGGAAAGGATGAAACCTAGTTAGTTCTCAATGGATGGTATTCATTTGTGAAGCTGAAGGTTTAAGTTGCTATTATTGATCGTATTTGTCAATCTGAAATGGAAAACTTTTTAGCAGTCAACAATGTCTGTAGAGATTAATCAAGACTGTTCTGGACACCGCCAATAAAAAAAAAATTTTGGGGGGGGGGGGGTGGTGGGGTGGGGGTTTGTTTGATAGGGTAGTTTATGTGAGTGACAGCTTTCTGAAAGCTTGTGGTGACCTGAGCTGTTTATAATATAGGATTCAGCACCGGCGCATATCACAATCTGTAGCCGAACTTGGCTCATGGTTGGCATGGCAAGCTATCCAAAACCTCAATCCACAAACCATATAATCTTGATTTCCTTGTTAACGAAGGATTTGGTTAACGCTGTAGTTATAGAGAAGTTGTTTGGTTAGGTCAGCGTTTGACTTGTTTTGGTAGTTAATACTGCTGTTAGCATTACAGATTGTTACCCGTCACTCGTCAGGATGGGCTGGGGCTGAGGTTATCCCCTGTTCATAATGCGTATATCTCCAGCTTGAGTTATTATAGTTATCCATGGGTGACTGTCCCTAAACCCGAGAGCATGCTAGTTGTGTAGCAATTGCATAACTTTGGCTAGCTTCCTTGTCGCCTAGAGATTGCTCTCTTCTGAACATCAGTGATTTGCCTTTCGTACATTGTTTACATACTCGAGCAATGTTTGCAGGCTTGCGTGAACTTGTATTCAGTTCTAGGGTTAGGTACCTCACGGCCTTTAAAAAAAAATACCGAGAAAGTACTTGATGCCTTCGTGACCTTGTAGTTGTACCTTAAACTTGGTTGCAAATTGGGTTCGTGGGTGGGTCACGTGTTCGGTAAGGTCCAAAATAGAGTTACTGTTAAATTTTGCTGTCTGACTCTGACCCATCAAAATTGATGATACTTCCTTCGTCCTAAAATTACTTCATTCTAAATTTGTTTAAATTGTACAAGCGCTTACTGATTTGATTTTACGAATGCAAAATATCACGTGAACATAATTCTCTAAAGAACAATATGACAGAAAATTTATATAAGAAACAAAATGTATGTGTATAGTCATTTTGTCTAGCTAATTAATCTCTGATCTAACTCCACATGTTAGTATTAATTGATTAAAAAAAGTCTTAAGAAAGACACTTATTGGGAAAAAAATAAAAATTTACTTTCAAATTGAAGTATTTAATATTTGCATTCCAAAATATCACACTCATATTTTGTACACTCGAATTACCAAAACCTCATAAAGCACAAATATTCAAGCCTTTAAAATGAATAAATTGTATGTAAAAATAAATGAAATGATACAATATTGATCATTAGTTTTAGATAGATTAGGTAAATTGTAGCTATTTAGGAATTTGGAAGTGTATTGCGTCACTTTTGACAATTTGAGATAGTGATAAGTGTACTTTTCCTTGATATTATTAGATGAGCAGTTGTATTAGGAATTACATTGCCTTTATTTGTTTCACTTGAGTTTCTGGAAATTATTTTGATTTGTTTTGTTAGGAAACTTTAATCTTTTTTTGGGGGGAAAAGAGACAAAAAAGCAACACAGGAGTTATTTTACGAACACTGAATTTAGCCCACTGCTTTTAACTGATCACAAGTGGTCAAGCATAACTGCGGCGCTCCAGGACGGGCCATCAATTGGTACTCGACGTTTCTGTGAAATTATATGAATATAATTGGGACTAATAAGCACAGTAATGACAGCCAGAATCCAAATTTTCACATTATCTGAAATTTTTTCTTGGCACGTTGAACTGATAAAAGACGAAACGAGCAAAGTTCATCGTCCCAAATTAACGCAGATAAATTCTTGGCATTAATCCCATGAGGGGCCACAAATAATGTGGAAACTTACTTATACGAATTAAGATGATATTAGTCACAAGAAAAATTATACTCATCATGTTTCTACAATGGAAGATCGATGTGGGTGACCATCAAATTTCTCCACTATCCAAATATGTCTTGATCATGTAATTTGTACTCCACGTCCACGATCGAGCTAGCAGCAGCGTATACGACGCTGCCCAATGTACTTGATCTCCCGCAACGGTGCTTCCCCTGAATTGCAAGATTCACCGGGCCCCCATCAAGATTAGATTGGTTTCGGCTTTTCAGCTGAGAGCGGGATTTGTGAGGAATTTTTTTGGCCTTTTCCAATCTACACATATTATATATGCCAACTACTTTGCTTTATCGCATCAAGTACTTCAAGTTCATGATCCAGCACACAATGCCAGTGAGATTTTTAAAGATCAGACAATTAATCTATGAGGGGGAAAACTGGCTCTGAAACTTTGCATAAATATAAGATATATTACTAGCTAGCTAATACCATTCTTTATGCAGACAACAACTTCATTTTCCTAACAGAACGTAACTTGTTTTTAGTGGGGTTCTATTGGGAAAACCTACGTAAAGGCAGTGAGTGCCACGACCATATGGCATAGGTTCCGCGTGCGTTTGGACGACATGAAAACTGACATCACACCACGTACAGTAGAATTAATTTCCAGTGTGCAGTTGAGAGCCAATGGTCCGTTGACATGTCTCAGATAACCCAATTATCACTTAGTCCTCTCCTCTCCCCTCCCTTTGAAAAAAGAAGCAGCATATATATATATATATATATATATATATATATATCAATCATAATTGGGTTAATGGTGCCACTTTCAGACATTTTCTGGAGCACCAAATGATAATGGCGTTCTTTTATATATATGAAACCTGTACTGTTTTCAACTTTCTTTGGTGGAAGTTTCAGTGAATGGTGGGGTTCCAATTGCATTTGCGTTGAAAATAGGTTCATTTCCTTAATTTGGGAGAGGGGGTCAGAGAGAGCATATCTTGGAGTGGGATTGCTTGGTTCTTATTACATTCTTTCCCGTAATCGATTTTCCCCCACCAAAACATGTTACGTCGTTTTGTATTAATTTAATTCCTTTGTTTCTTCTTATTCTTCTTTTCATTCTTTTTTTAATTGTGTATTGCATCAGTAGCTTTATAGAATTGTATACATTATACAATCATTCTCCAAGTATATATATGAATTTTCAGTATTAAAAAATAGGCATTTAGATAGATTGGAGTACTGCTACGTTTACAAATAAACTTCACAAAAATAATGTTTACAAATTGACATGACAATATATATATACTTTGATAGACAGTTACAATATTTTTGCTTCTTCAACTGATGGATTAGGGTTTTTTATAATTTATTTATATACTTTTGATAATATTTTACTTTTCATGATTTACATAACATGCATGTAAATATCGTAAAAATTTAATATTGGGATCCACATTATTAAGAAATTATATTTAATATTACGGAATTAATAGATCGACATATCCATCTCTGAATTAAAAAAAAAAAAATTGAGATAAAAGAATTATAGAGAATCTCGATCGATTCACAATAATTAAGCTAAACACGTCAAAGTTTAATGTAAAATATATGAAATCTCACGTCACGTTAAAATGAAAAGTACGAACATGAGGAGCGTTTTGTTTCAGCATTTAAAATCTCACTTAAAAGAACTCAAACAGTATTTATCTTATCAGGAAGATGACATGCAACGCTGACCTCATTCATCAATATGGCACTAAAAGCCAAATACTGGTGGTACACGTACAAAAGGATCCGCACTGTCCCCAGCTGAAAAAGGACAATTATCGTTGTCAATTCTTGAAAACGTGCATGAATTTGGTTGAGTTACAGAGTCCTGGGGACGACCGCAATAATCATGTTGTCCTAATTTATTCTACAGTTTCTCCAAATGCGGCGTTACAACTTACGTACGTACGCATTGATATTACTGCTCTACCGTCCATCCATCTATACTTTTGGCAGGCATATGCATGCCTATCGGGCTAAGCCTTTTGTTTGAAAGTCAAGGGATATGCCTATTGGGCTATATATACATGATCTCAACTTTGAATGAATCAGAGAGCATTCCCACGAACCAAACAAGAAAAATGAATGGCTTCTTTCGCGGCATTTAGGACAGTACTACTGCATGCTAGAGATACGATAAGATCTGCAAAAAGTGTCTGCTTGTGCTGATTCAGAATTTCATTCTCATACTTTTCTTCTTTTTCTATTTTGTTTTTCCCATCATATCTTTAATTTCCTTCGGGGACAATATTAAGTTGAGGTAAGGGTATGGTACTTAAAAGAGAAAGTACAGGATTATAAAGAATTTCAAACTTAAGCTTTTGAAACACATTTAAAACATGTATATTAACATACGACATTGACTATATATATATCGATCAAAGTAGCCTGCAAAAGCCAAACAATAAAGAAGGAAAAATACTATTTTACCCACTCTATTTGCTCTATCATTTTGACACCTAATACATTTTAATTTGTTTTACTTAATAGTTAAAGAAATGATTATTAGTGTATTTAAATATTTTTTAAAAATATATGTTTTAAAATGATAAAAAAATATGAATAAAAAATTTGAAAAAAATAAAAACATAATTTTGAATTAGCGATCAAAATGAGCAGTGCTACTTAGGTGGTAAAGTAGCACCGCTCATAAAGAAGAACAAAGCCCACTGTGAAAAAAAACTGTTGAGTGCCGGGAGTTGGGGGGACTTGATTTATCAAGGATGGACATATCAACATATATATTAGAGCCTTAGGCCTTGTTTGTATAGTAAGATGAGATGATATGGTTATAGATGAAAATTGAAAGTTTAATAAAATATTATTAGAATATTATTTTTTAATATTATTATTGTTTTGAGATTTGAAAAAGTTTAAATTTTTTATTAGATTTTGTGTAAGAATTTGAAAAATTGTAATGATAAGATGAAACCGTTTCTATATCCAAACAGACTTGAGGAAGCTCATGTGATGTAACGTAGGTAGAAAAATGTTGCCCTTAATTTCTACAAATATATATAGAACAAGATTATGAATTTTCGGAAGCCTCCTCTCTCTAGAAAATGAAAAGCGAGAGCCTCTCTCTCTAGAAAACCGTCGTTCGACCACAGCTGGGGGGAGGGGGAGCTCCGGCTCCTCCTCCCTCTCCTCTCCTCCTTCCCCAACGTCGGCCCTGTGTCTCCGACGGTTGTGTTTTTTGGTTTTTCTAGTATTTTTTTCTCAGATTTCGGCTAAATAAGAGGGAGCCGATTCGTGCGGATCCGGTAACCTTCTTCATGCACGCGCCCCACGAGGAGTCTTCCCTGCCGCCGATCTGCAAAACCCTGTAATGCGGCCTCCATCGGAGCGGCGCGTATCACGCACGCGCGGTTCGAAGAATCGGAGCTCGCTGCTCGTGGAACCCACGCGCCTCCATGCAATCATCTGACGGCGCACCGAGTGGCTGATTCCGAACCGGCGTCACTGGATCTCCTTAGCGCGACCTTCGGTTTCCCTCCTTTTGTTGTGTTTTATGTGCACTGATTTTTCGTTTACAGTGTTTTCACATTGTAGCTCTTTATGTTTTGTCTGTTGTATGTCTGTTTTTTATGTTCTTTTTGTTTTAGGTTTTTTTTTCGGTAATGGTGTTCCCATTCGGACTTGGTCCGGAATGGTGTTTTCTCCCCTCTCCGCGTCGCGGAGGTGTTGGGGTGTGCCTCCTCCATTTCCCGCTTAGTCGGGTATGGAGTTGGTTTTAGTAGTTTTTCTTTTCTCTGTTTTTGAACAGAGATGGGCTATCTCTCTGACTTTGTCAGTAGAGATGTGCCGTGGGGACTAGACCATGTCAGCCACGGATGTGCGCTGTGGAGCTTTTATTAGTTGTAACTGACTTATTCTTAAGTCAAAGTTGTATGTCCTTATTTGATGAATGAGATTCGCCATTATCAAAAAAAAAAAGATTATGAATTTTCAAGGGGCCTCTTATTATTGAATTTATGACAAAAGATGAACTAGATACTTTTCGTGCCTATATATTGATCAACTGAATCTCAAACATGTTGCTGAATTTTAAACTGTTATAATTCATTATAACACAATGAATCGTGTGATTTTATTCTAATTGAATGATTAAATACATACATTCTTATATACTCAAGCTTTTAGGCCAATTAATGATATAATTACATGATTTCAAGATAGTATTCATGAATTTGGTTCCACTAATTAAGGAAAAGTCTAATGATCCATACTAAATATAAGAATTAAAATGATTAATATCTTTTTGGAATTCATGCATCGTGACAAGGGTCCAACATTATGATTCATCTCCCCTGATTTGCATCACTCAACGTTGTATAAAAATTAGTGCAGCACGGTTGAGAGAGATATTTGATGTAAGTGATGATCTATAACAGTAAAAGAAATGGCAAAGCACTAAATATTAATAAAAGGGAAAAAAAAAGTCCATAACACCAAAAGAGAAGGACAAAATGATCACGAAAAAGAAAGGAAAGGATTAAATGCACATATTTTATTCATAATCATTGATTGAACGTGTTTGGATGTTTGTGGAAATAATTACATGGCTGAGTGTTTTTGTGGGTTAGAAAAAAATAAAATGTTAGATATAATTATGAATTGAGTAATTGTCATTTATTTATTAAAAAAATAAAATTTATTATTTTTATATAAATGATCCTATATAATTATTTATTTATTTAAAAAATAAATATTTTACATATTTTATAACTGTAAATATTATTTATAAATATTAAATTTCAATGCATGTTAAAAACAAGAAAGTAACTAAAACAATAAATAAATAAATGCAGAGCTTAGCCTGGGGCCTAGGACGGGGGTACTGGATGATCGGTTGTGTGCTTAACGGACAGTTAACAGTTTGATGAGGCGACGGGAAACGAGCACGTTCAGGCCATCTAGCCTTGCTACTATATATTAAATGCTATAAGTGGGGGGAATCTTATCCGTGGATTCGAATGTCAATTTATTCTGCAGTTGGCCGGACAGACTCCACCCTCATCATTCTAGCTACCTTCTAGCAGCCTAGCTAGTGTATATTAATTATTTCTCCAATTAAAGCTCAATCGGATATTGACATGTTTATATGAAGCAGAAGTGAAGATCAGCCTCTTCTTGTTAAATAAAAGACAGTTGCCAATAAATTCCTTAGGATCCTGATTATTAAGGTGAGATAACTCATCCACTATTTAATATTTTATTATTATATTATATTTATTTTTATTACTTTTTATTATTATTTTTTACTATTTAATAATTTATTATTTTATTATTATTCATAGATCATCTAAAATCACCTCACTATCCAAACGTGACCTAAATCAGTTCATTTTGTCTGTTATAGGAGTTAATAATTCAAGAGATTTATTTTATAATGGATATATTCTCTTTTCTTATATAGATAAGTGTCATTTTTAATGAGATTAATTCTCATGTTAATGAGATACATATATAGATGTTGGACATGTGTGGAATTGGAACGGTTAGATTAATTAAAGAGATTATTCACTTAAATATTGGATTAAGTAGTTATCTTCCTTTATGAACTTTGTGAGTGACACCCATTAGTTAAAAAAGTTGAGAAGTGTTACACCTATAAATTTTTTTTATAAAATTAAACTTATAAATTGATGTAGTTTGATATAATATATTAGATATATTTTATAATTTTATAATTTTATAATTTAACATATCATGTCAAGCCACGTTAAACATACCACTCCTCTAAAAAGTTATGGTACGAAAATTTCTTATCAAATATTGTAAGAACAGGTCAATCAAACAGATCAGTTTATAATTTGGGATTCGTTTCGGCCAGGATGAATTTGGTCGTCTGAACCTGTCAAGAAAGAAGCATGCATCGATGGCCGGCCTTATGCCTCATTCAAAGAACGTCAACGGGAACACCCAATTAGCATAGTCCATATTCTGGTGCATGAATATTCACCCGCACTATAAACCCAAACAACCCAAATAAATTATATATATATATATAGTTTAGAGGGTCAAAGTTTTGACTTGTGCCGTCATATGGAAAGAGATTGTTGGAGATGAAGTATGCCATTAACGCAAGAAGGTAGTAGGTACCATGTATGGGGAAATTTTGTTAACTTTCTTCGAAGGTTCATTGCTTCGGCCTTCATGCGTGTCATCTATCAATTATGTGACAAAATTCTAAATTTCTTTTGCTCTCAGCCCATGATTTCTGTTTAGCTAGTGACTATATCATTTAAATAAAATCTATATACTATATTCTAACTCTAATATGATAAGCTGATATTGTTTACGAATTTTAAAAAAAAATTCTTTTAAAAAAATAATTCGAGATAATAAAAATCTAATATTTCTAAAAGTGAGACAAGTAGATGAAAATGTATATTTAGCATTACTCATTAATCAATAAATCTTCACGCTTATTTTTAATGTCCAAATTCTATTATATAAGAAGCAACACAATTGAGAGCGCATAAATGGTGCATATATAGTTTTGGTTCTTTTATTATATGATGGTCGTTGTTTGAAGTGGAATAACATTAATGAAATTTCTGTTCACAATAAATTAATAGTTGTTTGGAAAGCAGTAGTATACATTTGGGCTACAAAGTAATCATATACATAATAAGTCAGGCTGAGTAAAAATTTAAAAATTCGACTCTGTTCTAACTGCGACAAAATGGAATCAGAGTTGAATTTCCTTTTAATTTTCCAATCGAAGTCAAAATTAGAGGTGTTGTTGAACTAACTCTGACCCGATCCTACTCCAACTTTATCCTCCGACCTCGACTTTGCCCTCTCACTCAGACTCTGAATCCGACTTCGATATTGTATATATGTTATAAAAATATGTATTTATCTATATATTTATCATATATACTACTATAGTTATATAACTAGAACTTGTATAGTTGAATTCAATAATATATTAGTATGAGCTAATTATTATAAAATAATATACTTATACTGTATTATAAATAGACTAATGATAGTTTAGTATATGTAGACATCATAGTATTACTACCATATATAATCAAGTATAGAAATAAGTTAAGACACTAGTATTTAAATAGTCTAATATTATAAGTTAATAACACATTTACTAATTTACTAAAGTATAATAACATGTAATTGGACACTAGAAGATCTCGTATATAATTAAGTTAGAAATAAGCTAGACATTAATATAATAATATGTAATACTAATGTATAAAAACATGTAATTGACACTATAGTATAAGTCCTTATAGAAAAAAATTAGACACTAGTATTGAAACAACTAATAAGTATAGTATAATAAGTTAATAACACATAATACAAATTTACTAAAGTATTATAACATGTAATTAGACACTAGAAATAATTCTAGTATAAAAATAAGTTAGACAGTAGTATAATATAATAACATGTAATACTGTAGTATAATAATATGTAATTAGCCACTAAAAATAATATATAATACTATAGTATCATAACATGTAATTAGACACTATAGTATAAATCTAGTATAAAAGCAAGTTAGATTTTAGTATAAAATTAAATTAGCAGTGAATGATTTAGTTTTATTTTTTCAAAAATTGAATATTTGAAAGCCCACATTTTTTTTTAAATGAACTAAATATGAAGTTGAAAAAAATAGGTCTAAAACTGAAAGCCTAAATCCGACTCCGCTCTGACAAGTCGAAGTTGGAGTCGATTGGAACCTACACAAATCGGACTCAAAGTTGGCTTTAGAAGAATCTAGCTCTGACTGAGTCGGTGCTCACCCCTAATAATAAAGAACATTGAAGGAAATAACTAGGTAAAACTAATCATCATCAATTGAATGTAGTAAGACTGGGTGCTAATTCAGTTTTACAAAAGATTATTGAGCCTTCTCTTTTTGAGATAAAAATTTACTTCTGCTACAATATGGCAGATTGCAGTTGACTGATCGAGGGTTCTCTAAACTTTCATCGCTTGATCAGCCTTTTCTTTCTTCTTTTTTTCCCATTAGTTGATCTCTCTCTCTCTCTCTCTCTCCAACCCCCCACATAATTTATCCTTTTTTTTTTTTAAATCTGCCCTTGCACTTGACTCATCTCAACCCTTGACATCCCATTCTGTTGACTTCATATGAAGGTCATGCATGCGCACGCCACCAACCACGACGTGTGACCACCATGCGCCTCCTCATTTAGTGGTTTCAAATTTAGAGTTGACCCCATTTTTAAGTTCCAAATGATGTGCTCCTGATCCATAAGTACTCCATTTACCGGCCATATTCCTCCATAAGGCACCAGCTTCCAACGCGTTCGAACTTCGTGTAGCTCTATCCTTGGGTGCTTAGTTTTCCTTTGACATTGATACGACACTGCATTAAAGCTCTATTTTCTCCAAAAATAGCTTTTGTTTGTTTGCTCCTTTCCAAGAATATTGTGAGGGGACACGAGATTGAAAGTATTAATTCAACGTTGAATACTTTACATACATATAATTTAGATCCTCCCACAGTGTATATATGTCTGGAAAAAATCTGTATATATAAGGGATTACTCCAATTAACGTTAGCCTCCTTAATTCACTTTGTACAATTTAATTGGCACCATTTTCCAATTTATTCTTATTTTCTGTACTATATGATGTCTTGTTTGTTCTAATTAGGTGGTGCTACTCTCACCGAGGGGATCAGCCACTGAACAGCTATTTTTTTAAACGCATTAAACATTTAAAAAAAATAAAAATCACAAATTTATTAAAAAATATTTTCTTAACCATTAAGTAAGAAAAAACTAATAATCAAAAATCAAATCGGCGAGTTTCATAGGCGAGAGTACTGTTTTCCTTGTTCTTATATGTTTGTTGGGTGGTTCACTCCCTAGCTTATGTGTTTTTCTTTTATTTAAATTGCCCATTAATTAGAAAATGGCAGTAGCAATGTTCGTTGCAATTGTATGCGTAGATATTTGCCACAAACCATGCATATGGGAGGAGAAAATTATGGGGGAGAAACCTCCTTTTGAGACCCAAAACAAAATTCATTTAGTACATTAATTACAAATTCAAAGAACCTTTTCTTTTTTTGAACGAATTCAAAGAACCTTAAACAACCACATCAGGGATGGATGTGGTTACACTAGCTAGGTAGCAAGGACATATAAAAACTGATCATATGGATCAGTTTCATGGCTGGACTTGAAGTACTGGAAGACATGTGGCCGGTGCCAAACTTCAGTTGAGTAGTACTTGCTAATTAGACGAAGCATGGCTTGATCGATCCCGAATACCTAAAACTCAAGTTGGTCTTGAACTGTCATACACGTGGGAAATGCCAAAGGTACACACACTGCGACGACTTCTTATTGGGTCCTAGTACTTGGACATGCACCATGGCTAGGCTAGCTCTCTCAAAATAATTTTTAAGGACTAGATTTATATATAGAGTTATGCTACACAGCCGACAAATCAGAAATGACGGTTTGCGGGAGATTCTCGCGAGTAAACCGACCTTTTCGCATCAATCAGATAATCTCGTAAGTAGCTAGCTAGCAAGTAGCTAGGCTGTATTTTAAATGGATTTTTATATTTATAATTGCATGCGATATTATTAATATTGGTTATTAAAAAAATATCCCAAGTAGACGTAATTAATTTTCCTGATGAAGACAGTTCAGTATTAGCTAAACAGTTAAGATTCTAAACGCCGGCCATTCTTGGGATTTGGAGAATGATTGACAGCCAACATACAGAACGTAAAAAGTCGGCGTTCCTAATTATTTATGAGTAATTAAATCTTGCATGAGGAAATTTGGTTTGTCGTGGAATCTTCTCTAACCTTTTTTATACGGTTCCAATTGACAAAGCATATTGCTTGATTACGCAAACTTTAATTTGCTATTAATCTTATTTTATATAATTAACAGATCATATACATATATTATTATATTAAGTAAAATGCGAAAGTTGGTACGTTTCTTTTAAATGATTTGCAATGAATTACATGTTTTTAATTAAAGTGATCGAAAGATTATATACTCAATAATCGTCTTAATTTAGTTAATTTTCTTCCACCATCATATATAGATAATTTTCTAAATATGAGTAAGGGTAAAGTGTAAGAATTAAGATCACGTATTTGCTGAGTTTGTGATCTATGATTAATAATATATATATATATATATATTTATAGGAATTATAAGGTGGTCGTAATATCGTATGCCATTGCTATGTAGCCTCGTGATGTTTCTTTTTGTTGTATCCGATAAAATAAAATAAAAATTAAAAAATCGTAGTCAGAGTAGTATCATATAGGAATTTTAATAATCGTATGAAGATTAATTGTCGCATTATGGCAAGAGATCGATATGGTCTCCCCAGTATATATCAGAGGGCTCCAACATGGAGACAAGTGGCCAAGTGGAAATCTTTCACTCTTATATATATTTTGACCCGCACTAGATTTTTCTCGACTTTTTGGGCAGATGACATCCTTAATAAGATTGTAACATACAGATAATATCTAATTTAATGCTAATAAAATAAGAAATGGATGCGTATAATCTCATGATGGTATGTACGTTAACGTTATATTGTGTAACTCAAAAGGCAGACTTTAGTGGGATACTCTGAGATTCGAAGAAAAAATCTTAATTAGAGATTCTGTATTAATCTCCATATATATATATATATATATATATACACACACTACTCCTCATGTATGTATAGTACCATCATAAAATCTGAGCCACTATCACAATATTAATCTCTAGCTCGGTCTAATTAAATGATCAAGTCTTCAAGACCATTTCTATAAAATGGCCACTTGTTGCCTGCCTTCCCCCCACCATTTTGGTATGCATGCCATTTTCCTCGTGGATATATGAATGATGTTACAGGTTTCATCAAAATATAAATTAAGGCAGATAATACAAATTCCTGGTCTCCTTTTTCCAGCTTGAAGATAACTGTCCCATTTTTCCACCCTTTACTTAAGTAATATAATTATTAGATTCACACTGTCGATCGTCTACCTTATCCATGCTTTCCATTATTGTCAAAATATATCTGTTTTTTCATGCTAACTGCAGCTAGGCCTTTGTAAAAAACCAGTACTGTGCCTACATAAAAAAGGATTTCAAGAACTAATTAATTAAAAATGATGGTTAAAAATGTCAAGTGGATCGGGCAAATCTATTTGATTTTGGCCTGGCTAGCTAGGCCTTCTCGATAAAGGATCATTTCTTGTAATATTATATTTAGGGGGGCCAACTTGAACCAACATATATAGAAAATAAAATACATTTGTGTGTGTGTGTGTGTTTATATATATATTTATAATCGTGAGATACTTACTAGCTAGGTAGCTAGCTAGCCAATTTGATAACATTTGTCTCCCTTAATCCTCGACTTCTTGTATTCCACTCCTCTTATTATAAAAACAAAGAAGATCTAAATATTACTATCTTATTTTACATAGATTTGAAATTTTAGATAATAGGTAATATAATTAATTAGAAATATTAATAGCATATACTATATATATATATATATATAAAACTATGATTTCTTTTTATCATTTAATTATAACGTGCATATTCCTCATCCATTCGTTATTTATCTTTATAATCATGAAAAATCTCTTACAAATATTGAAATCTTGCCATTTGGAGACAAAATATCCATGCATCTTCTGGATTTAATGTCTAGCTTCCACATGATCACGGCTTTCGTAAGTAATATACATGAATTGAAGTAGGTGAGCTAATTTGCAGCGCATTTTATTCACAACTATTTATACTTCACGTTATATATGTATAGTCCCATGCACAAAAGATATTATTATCACAATATATGTATAACTTCCGGCCAATTTTTTATTTTTTATTTTTATAAAACTTCCGGCCAATTTTAAACAATGTGTATATATATACGCAAAATAATGCGATACATAAATTAAAAAGCATACCGTTGCGTACAGAAGCAGAGGATCACGTGGTGCCAATTGTCATAGCCTACGAATAGCGACCATCAAGAAAAATTCAGAATCGAAGTACCGGATTACAACCCAACACCAAATAAATCATAAAAGAATATTATAAGGAAAACAAAGACAATTAATAAAATAGAATAAAGGAAAATGGTGTACCCCCCTCAATCGGTAAAGTGCATGAACCCAACCTCACCTTCGCCCCTATATATACCACTCCCATCTCCTCTCTCCTTCCTCACTCCTCACTCGCAATTACACCCAGCGAGCGAGAGCCAAAGGGAGGCGCATTCTTCTCGATCTATTAATCATAACTACCCACATTCTCAGAAAAATTCCCCAAAAAACTTACGCAGGTACTCCATTCTGAAAATGCCTTGCTCTACAGGTTTCTCTTCTCCTACTCTAATATCCACATGCACTGTGTCTCCGGACCAAAAGTCCACGCTCGGAGACCTCATGCTCTCCGTCTCAGACCTCCCCATGCTCTCCGTCCACTACATCCAGAAGGGAGGCCTCTTCACCCGCCCTCCTATCCCCATTGATTCCCTTATCTCTCTCCTCAAACTGGGTCTCTCTCAAACTCTCTCTCGCTTCCCGCCTCTTGCTGGTCGATTGAGGACAGACTCCGATGGCTACGTGTCTATCACGTGCAACGACGCCGGGGTCGACTTTATCCATGCCACCGCTACTAATTTGTCCGTTCGGGACCTCTTGGCTCCGACCCATGTGCCTGACTGCATTAAGGAGTTCTTCGCTTTTGACCGAACCGTGAGCTACGAAGGCCATTTCAAACCCCTATTAAGTGTGCAGGTCACGGAGCTCGCTGATGGCGTTTTCATTGGTTGCGCTGTGAACCACGCGGTCACCGATGGCACGTCGTTTTGGAATTTCTTCAACACCTTCGCTGAGTTGTCTCGTGGGGTGAGGAGGATCTCGAAGCAAGCGGACTTCAGCCGTAGCTCGCCATTGATTTCGTCGGCGGTGCTGAGGTTACCAGAGGGTGGTCCAAAGGTCACCTTCTCCATCAACGAGCCGTTACGTGAAAGAATTTTTAGCTTCAGCAGAGAAGCACTTCTGAAGCTGAAAGCAAGGACTAACAATCGGAAATGGATCGATAACGTCGATGTCGGCGCAGTAGAGCTGTTGGGAAAGCAGAGCAACGACCCTTTACTAAATAACAACAACGGCAAGGTGACGACGATTCTAGAGAACTGGTTCAAGAACACCGTGTCGAAATTGATAAACGACACGGAGTCGAACAAAAACAAAACCGTGGAAATTTCATCGTTTCAGTCACTCTCTGCACTTCTCTGGCGTGCGGTGACGCGTGCGAGGAAATTGCCCTCTAACAAGGCGACGACTTTCAGAATGGCAGTGAATTGCCGTCACAGGCTCGAGCCGAAGCTGGATCCGTACTACTTCGGGAATGCAATTCAAAGCAGTCCGACTATTGCGTCAGCAGGTGACGTGTTATCTCGGGATCTGCGCTGGTGCGCAGAGCAACTCAACAAGAATGTAATAGCCCACGACGACACTATGGTGCGCCGCTACGTAGAGAATTGGGAGAGCGATCCTAAGTGTTTCCCGCTAGGGAACTTTGATGGTGCATCAATCACGATGGGTAGCTCCCCGAGATTTCCGATGTACGACATCAATTTCGGGTGGGGCCGTCCTTTGGCGGTTCGGAGCGGTAGGGCCAACAAATTTGACGGGAAGATATCGGCGTTTCCGGGGAGAGAAGGTGGTGGAAGCGTTGATCTTGAGGTGGTTTTGGCGGCGGATACGATGGCGGCGCTCGAGTCGGATTCAGAGTTCATGCAATATGTGTCCTACTAATCTAAAAAAAGAAATAGAAAAAAACCAAAGATAGTTTTGGCTCTTCATGGTATATGCTCAGGATACGACAAAATCATGTCAACTTTGAAAAATGCAAATATATGGGCCTCGTCTCATGTTGTTAGGGGAAAAAGAGTAATCTTGGGGGTACGAAACGATCAAATGCGCAAAAATGTGACTGATGGATCAAGTAGAGTACTCTGGGAGAATGAGGTGTGGGGACTACCTGTAGCGTTTTGGTTGCTTGTTTATTTTGTGACATAAATTTAGTCTCTAATTAATGTTCCGTACTTGCTGTTTTCTGTTTTTTGTCTCAAAATTGAATTTATAAGAATCGGTCCTCTTTAATTACTCTAAAAATTGAAGAAAACCTGTCGTCCGAGTGATAAACTTGCTTGGAATTATTATCCCATGACATTACTTGTTTTTGACAAATTTTTTTATGTTAATTATTTGAGGCTATCATTAATTAAAAAGATATTTATCTAAAATTATTTTTAAATATATCATTTGTTCAAATACATAAAAAAACGATAGGAAAGTATAAGATTTTGTACGACTTCGGTTTTGGTAAGACATATACCTCAAAATTTCTTCTAAAAAATTCCAATTTCCACAACAAGGCCTAAAACGAATACGTACACAATAGACAGCCCAACCATATTTAGCTTGGGCCAACTTACCCAATTTAAAGCCGTCCGGTGCCAGCGTCTTAAAATCTTAAATCCAAAGGCTTGGGGATTTGGGATTTTTACGGTGAGAGGGTCGACGACGACGAAGACGACTCAGATCTATGCCGGGAAAATACGAAGTTACGGATCTCCCCTCCACCCTCTCTCATCAGTTAACAAAATATCTCCCCTGGTAACATTACTTTGATCTTTAAATTATGTTGACCATTGATTTAGTCCTAAGCTTTGGATTCGTTTTGGTTTCTTATGATATGGGTAGTTGTGATGTTTAGCTGACAATCAACAATTTGAAATCGTGGAGGTAAGTTGTTTCTGTTTTGTTAGGGGGGTTTTGCATGCTGTTAATGGTTGGATTTTGATCAAGAATGCGATACCTCTTCAAACTAACTGCAAGTTATGGAACTGTCAAAGAAGATGAAGAGGGGGTATCTTTTGAAGAATTCAATCGCTTTCGTGTGCGTTGTGGTGTCTGTCTGTTGCCTTTTTGTTGTTATCATTTCGATGCTTCGGGTTCCTGAAGTACCAGTTGAAAGTAGGGCAGTTGGGTTGTACCGAGCTAAGAAATTGGGAAAACTTCCCGAGAGTGAGAAGATTATAGGGAGGTTTGGGGAGATGATGATGGAGATGTTGCCTGAGGATCTTGCTTTTACTGTCTTTGTCCCTTCTCAGAAAGCTTTCGAGCGTGATTTGAGGCTACGGGTGAATGATAGAATGGTGGGGGAGAAGATGAATGATACGTATGCTATAGTTTCTCGGATATTGGGTTTCTCAGCTGTTCCTCGGACTCTTTCATCGGTTACGGTACCATTTGACAGGGAGGTCTCTTATGATTCAATTTCTGGGTTTACGTTGTACATTTCAAAAGATACAGATGGGATGCTAGTTGTTAACAGGATTCGGTCAGAAAGGGTAGATCTTAGAAAGGGAGAGATTGTTGTCCATGTTATGGATGGAGTCGTCATGGATGCTGAGTTCGAGCAATCGGTTCGAGCTGATTACAATGAAGAAGAATGATTGGAGATGACCCATCAGGGCTTAAAAATTTTATGTCATCGAATAGGTGATTCTAGGTTCACCTGAATGGAAAAAGATCAAGCAAATAGGTTTCTATTTCTAACTCAGAGAGATAAGTATTTTAGCCGGACGAGGATAAAACATTAGAATTTAGAATCACCAAATGTCATTCTTTTTATTTTCTTGTCAAAAAAGAAAGAATAGGTGATTCTAGGTTTAGTTTTTTGGGACAATTGTTATTTTTTAAAATTATCTTATTGAGATACATGTTTTATCTCTTGCAAGTAAAAAACTATTGTATGATGCATCTTATGATATATTTATCTTACTGATTGATAATAGTTTCAATTTTAGGCGGAGCTTCTGGGCATGGATAAGAAAGTTCTTTTCTTTTCTTTTCTTTTATTCTTTTTTTTTTTTTTTGAGAAAAAAAATTTTGAGATTCGCTTTTTTATTATTATTATTAGTTATTATTATTAAAGTGGTAGCATCCGTTGAAAATTTCTAGCATCAAGTAATATTCACTGTCCAATCGCCATCTCACTCTGTTGACTGCTTAGTAACGCTTGGATTAAACTTTGCCAACAGTAAAATGAGATGGTAGTAAGATAGTGATATAGATTCGAACCTTATCCATTGTAATAGGTATGATAACTGGCATCATGGCATGACCTTGAAAGCTATGCGGGCTTTCTAATCCAACGGAATATACACTGCGTGCGAGCTTTTGATTATGGCGACATAGCCATCAAACAAAAATGATATGGCTTGAATTTAAACAAGTCTCAAATAAAATAGTTATATTTTGAATTTATTTAAATTTGATTTGATTTGATTTTGGTTGACTTGAATTTAAAAAATAATAATATTTTATTATTTTTGAGTCGTGCAAATATTTTGTAAAAATCCTATTGAAACGCAATCTCCATGCCTAGTCAACAAGGTGCAATCGCCTAAACCTGTTACCAACTCGCGATAGTGTAGGTAAGTAACAACGTTGAGAGGGCTTCTGGGTGAGTGATGGAATTGAGAAGGCACTGTGTATAAACAGACCGTCAATGCTGTTTCATTCTTGGGATTCTAAGGGTCAGTGATTTTCCTAATGCTTTTACTCAGTGGACCATGAGATGACAAGACTTTATTTGTAAAATATTCAAATTTTAAATTTTTTTTATAAATCAAATCTTGCCATGTAACGACATAAAATGTATGCTTCACGTATAAAAAGAAATTTTCTTATTCAGGACATCTATTTGCTAACAGATAAGATGTGACATAATTGCAAAAATCACAATTTCACTAATGACATGAGAGTCGAGGACGAATGAAATGGAAGGAGACGCACTTTAAACGAAATAGCATTCGAATGTCCAATCAATGAACATCTTTGTCATCAACCTGCGAATTAAGACGGCATTAAAGTACACAGGAAACACTGGCTCATCAGGACCCTAGTAAACCCAAGGAAGGACCAAATCAGATAAATGTCCATGTGTACCCCAAGCTGGCCAGCAAAAGTCACCAAGATTCGGATTTTAAAATTCATTCAGTACTCAGAATTAAACAATGAATCCCCCTAAAAAATCCAAGCACGATGAGATCTATATATTTAGCTTCCAGCTGTAGCTGGTACGGCAACTGGCTTTGAGTCTTCTGCTTTCTCGTGTTCTTTATTGAGGATCTGAAATCATACAAAAGATAAGTTTAAGCCATCAGGGCATATATTCAAGATTTTGGGACAAGAGATGCTAATATTAAAATAATGTTTTAAATTCTATTATTAGACTTAGGAAGTGTATCTTGCCTTGTTGTTGATCAGGTTGTGGAGTGCGATCACGCTTCGGATAAGGGAAGAGAGATATATAACCAACATCATATCATTCGTTTTCACTGCACATTAAGGGCATCGCTCAACAATCTAAAGATAAAAATGAAAAATGCAGCACTCTAGCAAACAGTTGATCAAGAAAACATGGGATCGGACCAAATATTTGCTCTTGTTCCCCTTTCATTTTATTTTTCTTTGATGCATTGATCCCTCCTTTTGTATCTTTAATGTTCATTAAGGCAAATCTTGATTAAAAAAAGCACCCAGCAAATTAAACAGAAGAGTGTAAGTTAACCTGAAAAACCCTTGATCAACTCAGCCACATTGAGATTTGGCAGTAGATTGAACACATCCTACAAGTATTTTGAAAAGATACAGACAATAGATCATCAGTCACTGCAACAGAAAATCATAAAATATGCAAACGATCAAAATAATTTCATCAGTAAAATTGATTGGTGGTGACCGGTAAAAATGTAGGGCGAATAACGAATTGCGGTAAGGGCAGAGACAAATTCAGAGGATCAAACTTAGAAGCAGCCGGTCATAAATTCCTAAATAAGTTATAGCGGATTAGTTTGAGTCAATCCTATGGTAGTCAAGATGAACATATGTTGCCAATATATAGCATAAAGCACACGAGAACCATACGCAAATGTGAAATGGTAACTAAAAAAACACAATATATGGCATTAAATTCATAATAAAGATCATTGAACTAAAAATCATGATGATTCACCCAATAATCAAAGCATCGGCAACAGAAGAAAAGTGGACAAAGCAAATATGTCAAGAAAATAGAAAGAACCCCAGGTTCATGGTTTATTGCTTTTGAAAACATCAATATCATATTGTAAAAGGTAAATATTCAAAAAGCACAATCAATAGACACAGGCAGTTATGGCCCTGATTGAACGTAACATATACAGTTTTGCAAGTGAAGTCCTCTATCTGGTTTCTTCACTTGTCAAAACTGTATAAATACCATATAGAGTTTTGACAAGTGAAGTCTTCCATCTGGTTTACTCCCTAGTGGGGGGTTCCGAAGGGCCAGGGCCCTGCCTTGTGAGGTTTCATGCCATTAAAAAAATAAAAAGTTTCAACATGATTTTATACCCTCCATCCTGCACTAACAGAAGGGGAAGGAGCCATTTGGCTTACCCATTTTTATGCTGAAGGATTTTGCTAATATATTCAAACACTATTTAGAGTACGTGTTGATCAAACAAGTCCTAGATCAAGCCTATCTGTCAGGAAACTAAGAACGAACCTGTAAATGGTAAAGAATCTCGTGGTTTAAAGGGATCTTTCCATCAATAACAAGGTCAAGATAACCCTGTATCTCTCTAAGCCTGGCATCCAAACCCTTCAGTGCTGCTAGCTTCCCAGTCACCTGCACAAAACAAAAGATGCTAAGATTTTGTCCCCTGCCCACCCCGCCCCCACGGGGTTGATAAAACAAGAAATGGTAAAAAAAAAAAAAACACAGACATAAAAAGTGCGCGCACACACACACACACAACAGAGAGAAAGAGAGTCAAGATAAAACCTCTGTTGCAAGGGTGCTAATGGTGGTATCTTTCACATCCCTAAGCAGGTGTTCCACTCCTATGATAGGGACGGGTAGAATGTGTGTCAATAAACTTTAAAAAAAAGAAGCTTTTTTTGTCATAGTATACTTAATAAAATCAAAGCAGCAAAAAATAAATGCAGCTCGGCTTTATGTTCAATGACAATACCAATTTCCTCAACTTCATGGGCAGCAATTTCTGAAGGCACGTGCACAAACACCTTCTGGCTTTTCTGCGTGGCGTTCTGTAAACATATAAAACTCTCAGATCATTTTTGCAGAACATATGAATCGAGTCTTAAACAAAAGTTGCTTTGGCCATTAAAGGAAACAGGTATACAAGAGCTGTGCTGAGGGCAGCTTAATATGAGAAGACAATTTTTTATAAGTAATATAATAATATGACAAGACCTACAAAAAATAAGTTGCAGTCTACCTCTTTGACTTCTTCAACAGCATAGTAGGCTTTTGTTGGTATTCCCAGTTCCTTGGGTTGGACATCAATTATGACCAGGACAGGATTCGGAACATAGCTGCAATACAAGAAATTGTGATTAATGCTGGATGGAGGAAGAAAACCTATGGAAAAATATAACTATCTACATAGCGAAGGAAGGCAAAGGCTCTTGCTCGAATGCATGACTGCAGGGCGCCTATCTCCCTAGCATGCCACTATGACATGCATGTTAGGAGGAAAAAGGGGGATATAGAAGCTCAATTTTCTAAGATACAGATGCTACATGGAGAAAATCTGAGGAAGAAAGAGTACAGAAACTCATATATCCAAGATTGAAACGATACAATTATCAAGCAATGAAAATATCAACTAGTGATCTACATGCAAATTAAGGGTAATATATCCTTCTAACTAGTTGTGAACCATATTAATTTGTTTTTCTTTTAATAAGAAAATTTATTGATCCTCATAATTAGGCATAGCCCAAGTACACAAGTGGCGCACAAGAGATAAATACCTAACTACATACTACGAACAAAAAAAAGCATACAAGTATTAAAATTAGCCCCCTCTAATACAATTGCCCTAGCCCAAAGTAACAAAGATTGGAAAAATAAGTCTCTAATTCCCCCAATGAGCGTTCTATATATTAATTTGTGAACGAACCATAACCAGAAGAACTACAAGTCAAAACGAAAATCGATAATTAGTAGCTCCGCAACCTTCTAGGAAGATCAAATGATAAGGCGCATTCAAAATAGGTAAGGGCATAAAAGGTAAAGGGGAAAGAAAATGAAGAAAATGCAAAAGTTAGGGCACAAAAACGTAAAGGGGAAGACGAACAAAATGCAAATAAAAATGCTGAGAAACACGAACAAAAATGTAAAATTACTCGGGAAATTACAATTTGGTAATCTTACTCATTAAACAATCCATGAATATCCAGGTCATTTTCCCGCAGCTTTGGACCAGTGCTATACCATCCTACAACATGCTCCTTGGCTGTGAAAAATAAATTAATGAACTTTTA
This sequence comes from Cyclocarya paliurus, assembly GCA_029856935.1. NCBI lineage: Eukaryota > Viridiplantae > Streptophyta > Magnoliopsida > Fagales > Juglandaceae > Cyclocarya > Cyclocarya paliurus. The sequence continues at coordinate 1,323,288 of JARVXP010000207.1, read as the reverse complement.
ACATACTACTTGGGGTATGCCTATTCCTCGTCGATAAGATCCTTATTTACTGATTAAAAAAACTACTGGTTATCTGAAATAACGGGACCGAAAATTTAGATTAGAAGCAATACCGTTTATTCTCTTGAACATGGAAAACATTGATTCATGGTAGTTATGGTCAAGAAACCAGATGCTTGGATCCTTTTCATCTTCTTCAAATGGTACTGTGGATAAAAATTTACATTAGCAAAAGGTTCAGAAAAGAAGACAATCTAAGCAGCAGTAATTATAGCCATTATTTTCCATAGACTAATAAAGGAATTTGAAAATCTCCAGATCCAAGGAAATTGAATAAGAAGCAGGAATTATAGAGAAACCTGCCTGCATAACTGTTAGAGACATCGACGGTGCCTTTGAAGGTGGAACCAAGCAAAACCCCAACTACGCGTTTGCGAGTGTCCTTGGCGACCCTGTTGTAGTTGTCGACGATGCTGAGCAGTACCAGAGGATGTACTATCACCTTCTCTATGGGTCTCGCCGCTATTTGCTGCGTCTTTATCACATCCATTCCGCTTCGATTTCGATTTTCACAGCTTGCTTCTTCCCCAGGAAACCCCTGCAGCACTCGCCGTATAAATTGCTTTTGATTGCCTTGTCGGTCGCTCTTTCTCCCTCAAAGAAGACTTCAAACATAAAGAACTCCGATCGGTTTATTGGTTGGACCTAATACATGGGCTGGCCTTTTATAAGCCCGAGTCGTGGATTAGAGCCCTAATCTGGCTTTTAGCATGGGCCTTATAGAGAAAAAGTTGGGTTGGGTCTTTTCTTTGTTTTGGGAAAAGTCTGACTCGACTCAAATAGAAGGCCTGAGATTAAACTAAAATCACTATGAGATGTCAGCCGAGACAAATAAAAATTTGGGCATGAAGAGAAGGGATTTCTTCTAATTTTATTCAAATTCTTATATAATCACCATTTTTTAATAATGTGAGAATAAAGCAATTAATTTTAATCATCAAGTCAAGTCGAGACCATGTGGTTAAAAGTCAAATTCACAGTAAGGGTGATACCCACTCCCTACGGTTTTTTCCCGTACCCCGCCCCCGTCCATGCGGGGGCGGGGTACCCCATCCACTTGTCGGGGTGTGGGAGTGGACTTCCATCTGTCTGCCCCCTACTGGGCCTCGCCCCAGCTCACTTATTTGGGCCCTAAATGGCCCTAAATATGTTTTAGGGCCCAGAATCCGTTTTTAGGTCACTTTGGGCCCAAAATTTAACTAAAAAAATAAATATATCTAAAAATTGAAAATAAATATATATATATATTGAACTATTAACTATATACTAAATTTCAACTATTAACTAATTAAGTAATAATCGTCACTAAGGCACTGAACTATTATAATTTACAACTATACAAATTAAGAGAACTAATAAACTATTACAATATTACAAACTCCTCTAAAAAAATTAAATATTACAAATTGTATTGTTAACTATTATAGCAATATTACAATTAATTGTTAACAAAATCATAACTTTTCAATTTGATCAATTTGGGATGGAGTCATGGCAGTGAGTTCATTGAGTAGTAAGTTGTGTTAACTGCTGTCAGACTGAAAATCAAGATCATAAAAGTTAATAAGTTATAAAACCTGAAATATTAATAAGTTAAAAATAAAACAAATTAGAATTATAAAGTAATAAAGATGAAACAAACTTTTAAAAAATTAAAATATAAAATATTAAAACTACTAACCAAGATGAGATTGGGATTTGGCCATTGAAATTTGGGATGAAGATGAGAGAGAAATTATGTAAACCATGGCAATGGTGGGTCCAATACAAAGTCATACTGCATCAAAGATAGCCGTAGAAGCCGTCTCATGTATCACTATAACAATTGAATTTGGAATGAAATTAATAAATACCAATTAAATTCAAATAAATAAATTCAAATAAGAAATTAAAAAATGAAAATAAAATAAATACCACATCTAGGCTGATCATCACCCTCATCCTTGACGTCGGCCTCCTTATACTTAAGAACATCTGGAACATGAATTGGAGTTCCCTTAATCTAATTTTGTGTGTAAATCAAAGCCTCCACAGTGGTAGAAGTTAATGAATTTCGAAATGAATCTAATACACGCGTTCCGGTGCTAAAGGTCGACTCTGAGACTACGATGCTAACAGGAATGATCAAAAGTGGGCGGGCTATCTCTCAAAAGATGGGATACTTCATGGCATTCACCTTCCACCAACTTAATATATCGAAATCTTGTGAAAACGGTAGAATCTCTGCTACTAAGTATATATCTATCTCTGACTGAGCCTTTACAAAATTCTAAAGGAAGGGGGTCAACTCAAACCTCTCACCCCAGTCCAATCTACGTCTTTTCCCAATCTCGACTTTTGGAACCTGCGGGGGGTAGGTGTAAGTGTCGCAATATTACCACCCCCAGGATGGTCAACTCATCAAATAATCTACCAAAAGTTTCCCTAACCCTTGCTGTAATAAACTCCGCCCATGCTTACCCGTACGCAAGGCCAAATCCTAATACGATGCCATCTACCTTAAACCTTCAGTCAAGTACGATAGCTACATATAACAAAATAATAGCCTTAGTAAAATCTCCCAAATACTTGTCGTATTTTGTCATCATAATCAATGTCATCTCCATTAACCTAATGTGACCACCCGCGACTATGTCATCTAATTTTTCTTTTGCCCTACATATTTGCTAATAGAATTCATGGGATGCAGGTAGGGGTGAGTATCGGTTGGTCCGGACCGAAGAAACTGGACCGGACCGGTCATTTTGGACAGAACCGGACTGGACCGAAATTGGTTCGGTCCGGTCCGGCCCAATTTTTTTTAGACCGAATACATTCGGTCCGGTCCACGGTCCGATTGTTTTTCGGACCGGACCAGACCGAACCGGACCGAATGTATTTATATATATTTTTTATATATAATTAATTATATATATAATTATACTATATAACTATATTAATACTATTATATATTTATATAGTTGTACTAATGGTTATATTAGTTATTATATTAGTTTAGTTATACTATATTATAGTGATTTATTATAAGTTATAAGTTTATAAGAAATTATAACTATATTATATATTAGTATAAGTTATAATGATTTAGTATAGTTATAAGTATAGAGTATAGACTATAGTTATACTTATACAATTATACTTATACTAAATTACTAATATTACTAATATATAGCTATAGCCTATAGCCTATACTATATTACTTAAGTCTAATACTTTATACTAATACTATTATATAGTTATACTAATAATTATATTAGTTTAGTTATACTATATTATGATTTATTCTAACTATATTATATATTAGTATAAGTTATAACGATTAGTATAGTTATAACTATTAACTATAGACTATAGTTATACTTATACAATTTTATACTAATATTACTAATATATAGCTATAGCCTATACTATATTACTAATAGTCTAATACTTTATACTAATACTATTATATTGTTATACTAATAGTTATATTAGTTGTTATATTAGTTTAGTTATACTATATTATAGTGATTTATTATAACTATATTATATATTAGTATAAGTTATAATGATTTAGTATAGTTATAACTATTAACTATAGACTATAGTTATAGTTATACAATTATACTTATACTAATATTACTAATATATAGCTATAGCCTATACTATATTACTAATAGTCTAATACTTTATACTAATACTATTATATAGTTATACTATAATTGTCATTATAGTATTATAATCATAAATTATAATATTTATAATACATTGAATTTGAGTCATTTACCTACTCTAAGTTAGTAACAAATTATATAATTTTAATCTAACGTAATCCTATCACTAACTAATATATAATTATACTATATTATAATTAAGCATAGACTATAGTTATACAGTCATACTTATACTAATATTACTAATATATAGCTACACTATATTACTAATAGTTTAATACTTTATACTAGTACTATTATATAATTATACTAATCATGATTCATAATAACTAATCACTATAAGTCTATCACTATATATATTTAGTATCAATATATTAATATATTCTTTAATGTATTACTAGTACTATTAAGTATTAAGAGTTATAATATAAATTATAATATATGTATAATTTATAAATTTATAATAGTATGTATAATTAAATATTTTATTCTTATTTATAATAATATGTTAAGTATGTATCTTTCTCAATTATAGATATAATATGTATGGATAATTAAATTATTTATGCTTATTACTTCATATACAAAATGTTAAAAGTTGTATATGGCTCATTATGCATTAACATACTTTAAGTTAGTAATAAAGTAATAATTAACATCATCATTCATCAATAATGTAATTTTCATCTAATTTATTATCATTGACCATATAAAATATTTTTTTATTGAGTTTGTTACATAATCCACATTAATAAGTCACTTAGTTTAATTTAGTATTGTCAATAATTTTTTTTATTAATTGATTTATTTTTTATTAATTGATTTAAAAAAATAAAAAAAAAAAGGTTGGACCGAATGGACATAACCGGACCGATAGCTATCGGTCCAATCCGGTCCCCTTGGATGTTTGGTCCGGTCTGGTCCGGTCCAATTGATGGACCGAAAACCTTCGGTCCATCGCCGGATCGGACCGGACCGAACCATGTGCAGCCCTAGATGCAGGGTACAAAGGTCTAGATAGCATCGTGGTGACCTCGTAAAAAAATCTCAAAAACTCTACAAAAGTAGATACAATTTCTCAATCATCATCTACGGGTTTCCCCAATCCCCTGTGATCATCAAAATATTTAACATATTGAATGTCTTCGTCACCCAATAATGCAATGCCAGCTTATATTCTTGGGCCGCCTTTAACACAAAAAATGTTGAGTTCTATCGTGTAAGCATATCAGTACAAAGACCCTTAATGAATGTTAGGCCAGCAGACCTCGCAGCAACCTTGAATTTCTCCAACCTCGAAAGAGAAGATCTCACCTATCTCACAGCAGTCCTAACTCGAGCAATCACATCATGAAGATCTCTCAAACCATCAGTGACAATAAGATTCAGAATATGTGCCACAAATCTCACAGGCAAACACTCACCACCCAAAATTATCTTATTTGCCTCTCTAAAATAAGTTTTCAGATGTGCCAATGCAACATCGTTAGACAATGTATTATCAACTGTGACTGTAACAACTTGGATCAACCCCCACTCCTTTATTGTGGCCTCCAAGGCCTTCCCAATTGTCTCACCCTTGTGATCGGTGATTTGAAAAAAATTTATAATTTTTTTATGTAATGTCCAAGATGAATCAACAAAATGCATAGTCAAAGACATATAATTAAAATTTTGAACTGATATCCAAATATCAATGGTGAGGCTAACAAATTGACCCGCCAATTGATCCCTCAACTTCTCTTTTTCAGACCAAAAATATTTTTTTACATCCTTTGTCACCGTGTAACGAGAAGGAATATTAAACATTGGTTCCAAGTGGCGAGAATACGCTTGGAATCCTTTCCCATCAACAATTTGAAAATGTAGCTCATTCATGATGACCATACGAGCTATGTGTCTTTTACACTCATCGGAATCATATTTAGTATACCTCCTCAAAGTTGCACCCCCCACTAGTCTCATCCACCTTTTTTTAAGTTCAATTTCTAGCCTAGATTGGCTCTTCTCTTGTAATGATCTTAATATTAAACTTTTTTTTGCATTGCTCTTCTCAGTGCACATTTAATTGTGAAGTGTCATGTTTCCTATAATGACATCCATAAATTTTTTCACAATTGTTACACTTGGTTTGGGGGTTATTGGGGTCACCACCCTCTAATTTGGTGAAATGAACCCAAACTATAGAAGCAGGTTTCTTACTGGGCTTGGGGGCGGGGCAAGGTGCCGTAGGGGTAGGTGTTGAGCCAGGGGTATGGGTAGGACTAATAGGAGTAGTAGGGGTAGGTGTAGAGGTAGGGGTACCTTGGGCGTGGAAAGGAGAGCTCGCACTAGAATCTGCTGGCATATCTATGAACTCAAGTAAACAAAAAATCTGAAATCATAGCAAACATAGCAACATACAAAACAATTAACATCCAAGCATTAGCACATATATTGGAAGTTAGAAGATCAAACATCAAACATAAAATATAAGAAAATAAAATACCCAAATTAAAAACATCAAACATAAAAATTAAAAAAAAAAAAAGGAGGAATATTGATCATAAAAGTTTATATATGAAAAAGATTAATAATTCCACTAATAATTCAAGGAAAGAACCCTCAAAACTCTGTGTTTTTAAAAAAAAAAAACTATCATTAACATTTTCTTGTGGAGTGCTCAGGAGCTCAAAAAAAGTGGAAGTGCATAAAACAATTAAAAAATGTTTAATTTTTTCTACAATTAGAAGGGTGAAGGAAAAGTGGAAAACTCCATACATTACAATGTCGAAAGATAGGAAAAGTAATAGTGTAGAGCCTGATAAAAATTTTAGGGTATTTGGAAACCCTAAAATAATTTAGGGTTCCAATTCGAATTAATTAACTCCCTCAAAGTTACTCATCAATTATAAAAAAAACAACACACATTACATAATACAAACCAAAAATGATAAAAAACACACGAACAGATTCATCAATCATCAACGAGTTTCAAACCATATGCACAATCAAGTCTCCACAACACACAATTCACAACATTCCATCATTCATCTCCGATTAAACCTCATCTTTCCTCTAATCTCCATTCCATAAAATATAAATCATAAAAAATAAAACCTTAATTTAGGATTTGGATTTCTTACCTTCGGCGACAAAGATGAAGACTAAGTCACGGTTCACCGAAGGTTACGGTGACTGTGACGAAGACAGTGACGGCGACGAAGATGCAAATTGCAGAGAGGGAGAGGGTGCGACTGAGCGGTGAGCGAGACTCAAAGAGAGAGAGAGAGAGAAACTGAGAGAGAGGTAGGGTTAGCTCGCCCGGGAGAGGGGTTGATCTATCCAGATATGGAAACGACGCCATTTTTCCATTGACAAAACTGTGTCATTTCTTTGTATGTTATTAAGTAAAAAAACCCTAGGCATGAAACTACGTCGTTTCATGCTGAGTTAATTTTATATATATACTTATACATATAATTATATATTATATACGGGGCAAGGGTCACCCCTATCCCTCCTCTGCCCCTGCCTTGGGTGCCAGATGTAGGCGGGGCCACCCGCCCCCCACATCTAGAGGAAGGTTTAATCCGCCCCACCACACGGGGGTGGGGCGGGGCAGCAGGGGTGGGTTTCCCATTGCCCACCCCTAATTTATAGGATGATCGTATGCTATCGTCGGTGGTGCATCCTGATATGTGTCCTCTCTTCAAATTAAAATTAAAATCGAATTGGGTGCATGATCACGTGTATCTAATTATCTAACATTACCGAAGCTCATAGCATACATAGTTCGTACAATGCACACCACGTCTAAGTATTGTAAACTAGGCCTCAAGATTAAAAATCAAAATTTTAAAAATATTTAAAAAAATATTTTAATAATATTTGATTCAATTTTTTAATTTTAATCTCAATTCATATTATCTCATCTCTAAAAATAAACATGACATAAGAAACATACAGTACTGTCCTTATAATTAGGATTGATCAAGGAATTTAATAACGTCGTGGAAGAGGGAGATAGACATCTAATTATAACGCATAAGCTAGATTCAAACATTAACGTTGGTGATCTCAATGTTGACCCACGGTTGGCAAACGCATAATAAAAATTCGAACTTTATTAATTGGTACCGCTAGCTATACGACCCGTTTCTACCCTTATGTTTGTGCACCCCGACAACACTTTTCTAATGACGAGAGGAAAACTCCATTAATTTCCGAGCGTACAAGTATCCAACAGCGTAAACACAGAGAGATAAAACAATAATGTTTTACGAGCATGCAGAGAAGAATGTCGAAGCATTTTCAATAATTTAAAAAAGAGAAGAATCTATTGCTACGTAAAACTTTGACCTACAGCTTTTGACCGTTTATCCATTTCTTTTCCCCTTCTTTCTAACCTAAATATTTCCCCGGAAATACACCAATGATTCCAAGAGAACATTTTCTTTCCCCCCCACATGCAAAGATTCGACGCTTGTTAATTTACAGAAAACTTAAACGCAGATCCAATGGTGAGTGCTCCATTTCTGTCCCAATCTTGTATGAAAAGCCTGTAATCTCCTTGTAGTCATTTGCATGTAGTCTCAGCTTCTCGGACTCAGGATCGAAAGAATTTAATGGGAAAAGTTGGAGGGTCTCAATCACTCTTTCGGGCTCGGAATACCGATTCATGTCGGTGAAATCTGCGAAATATAGTGGAACAAGATGAGTAAATTAAACATATATAAGCACAAGTTAGACAGTCCTGGTGCACAATAGTACGATCATATAGACCTAAAAGGAGTAATTAATGCTGAGTTAAACAATGAGTGAAGAAAAGAATTGTTTATTTTGACAGATAGACAAATTACTTCGTATTCCTAGATCCTTAAACGTACGTTTTGCAGATGAAATCTTCTCGTCCTGGAGGATCAAATCCTTTTCATCGATGCAGGATACTCTACGCCGCTTCTGTCTTTCCCTAGCCTTATGGTTCTGGAACCAGTAAAAGACGTTCTTACTCTCAATCTTTCCATAAAAGCTAAGCTGAGTGGATATCTTCTGAATTTGATCAGTGCTCGGGGTTCGAAGTCCGGACCTGAACAGATCAGTCAGAACTTTAACCTGTTCAGCGGTCGGATTCCAACGCCCACACTTAGTTCCAGAACTTCCATTACCACCACCACCCCCACCACGAACACTTCCTGCTTTAACGCAAAAGGCTGACATTCCGGCCTCCTCCATCTCTCAGCTTCTAATGCTTTTAAGCACTTCTGTCCGATCTAAACTTTCGCTCTGATCAGCTTCTGAACTGAAAAGAAGCGAGTACTTCGTGTGCATATATAATACCATGTATGAATAATTTATTTGAAACTTCCTTTGTGTGGTTTGTTTTCTTTTGTTATTGTATCAGAGATCAATGAATAGCTGAATTTACCCATTGTTTATTCCAGTTTGCTTTGATTTTAGGGAATATGAGATTGTATTGTTCGGATTTTTTCCGTGCGTTTTCCCGGATTTTTGTGCTGAGTGATAGAAATAGAGAGACAAGCGCAAAAGCTGCCACTGTTGAACGTTTCGGTCTGCGAGCAGACAATATGTAAGTTTCACTAGTTATGATTAAATTATTTGTCGTATGTTAAAATCTGTGAACTCCTTGAGTTCATACATATAAATTTGTGTATATATAGATAGGGTGGTTTGTGTTTTTCAGTAAAGTTTGCACTTGCTTCTATTATGTATGACTCAATATGTATTAAAAAATATGGTCATGAGTAGACTAATCTAGTTAGTCCAACCCCACCAAGACATCCGAGTAATCCAAGCTTTGTTTTTAAACAAGTGTGTGTCTGCTAAAGATCATATAGAATTGTTCAAATTTCATATAATATCTTAAGTGGGTGTTAGCCTAAAAGAGATTGATGCAAGTGAAAGTCAAAGTTCCACACTGTCCGATTTGGGTTGGACGGTTGTGATCACGACAGACTGACAGAGATACTCATTTTGGTTTACCATGGGTACAGCTCAGTCAAAAATTTAAAGGTTGGGTTAAACCTTCTTTTAAGAATATGGGAACATAAACTAATAGACAACAAAGCCACCAAATAGAGATTTGCGATAGACAACTCGGCTTTTCTCATGTCATGTGGCTCCTGTCTTAGGCCAACCACATGCATTTTTTTAAGTCATCCATCTTTTGGTTCGAAAATTAGGCAACTTCTTTAATTTGTTTAGATAAAGTTTTGGGAACCTAAAATATTGAAGGATTTATATTTTATTTTGATTATAGGTCATGACTAGCTAGGTGAAGTGATCTGATTGTAAGTGGCAAGTATATTCTATTTCAACCAGTTTGTCCCTTAATTAAGGAAGAATTAGTTTTAAATAAAGTTTTTGAGAATCGTGAGGTAGATTTTTTTTTTAAGAGAAATTGTCATCATTTATTTATTAAGAAACTTATATTCATAAGCGAATATATTTTGAAATGTCTTCATGTCAAACAAAACATCATAAACTAAAATAATGCATTTAGAGCTCTATCAATACACTAATTTCTTTTTTGACTAATCCGGTCTTGACTACTGTTGATATTCTCTACAGACAAAAGTTTAAGAGACAGTCTAATCTCACCTTTCATAGAAGGAGATCGAGACTCAACCTCTACAGAAAAAAGTCCGAGGGACGAACTCGTACAAATTCATTGCACTTGCAATACCTTATGCGGGATGTGAAACATGAACATTCGGAAACTTTTATCTTTTCATATGAAATTAGGCTAGTTTGATATGCCATTACCCAAAACTATCATAGCTAGAGTTAAATAAATAAAGTCGTGTAGAAGGTTTTTTGTTTTATTAAGTGTCGTTAAAGAAAATGTTTTATTTGGAAACTGGTGCATGCATGGGATATACCGATATATCTTCTACATACGTAGTTGATATATATGTTAGATTAAGAAAATTATAATTTAAAATTTTAAGATTCTCTTTTAAGTTAACTTTAATTATGTTAACATGTAAGATGCAAAGAACATGAAAAAATTTATATAGAAGTCTTATTTTTTATACACCCAATACGTACACCATTGAAGTTGAAACTTTTTACATTAATTATATATGCTGAAAAATAGTTCGTATGTTGAATTTTTTTTAAAATTATGATGAATTTCACTGTAAGTGATGTATTAACACATAATTAACTTATGTATAACAAAACTCAAAGAACATATCCTCCGCACCAACTTATATTAAAAGGTTTGGTCACTCATAGGCATGTTTTGTAGCTATTGTTTTCTTTGTATTTGTGTTATTTCGTTAATTTGGAAACTGATAAAAAAAAAGTTAAAAGAGGATATACTTTGTACAATCAATGATCGCCATCAAATTTTCTACTTTTCAAACTCAATCTGACAATGGAAAAAAAACATTGCTTGTTTTATCAATTGTTATAAAACTTCGTCGACTCATGTAATTATTACAAGAAATTGCACGTATTAGTACAAGTTGTAATGAAAAGTGATATTGGCAATTATTTTTTAGAGGAAAATACTGATTTATATATCGAAAAAATAACTATCATAAAGAATCAAAGATATTGGGTTCACGAAAATAAAGTACAAATTGTTGTGCGCACAATTTCTGCAATTCCCGAGGGGTTCTTATTCACGGGCATGAAATTTGTCTGTTTGTACTTTGGCACGACGCTTTGCCATTGATCTATTGATCTAACGCCTAGGACTTTGTCTCAATAAAATAAGAGAACCATTCTAAAATTATTTTGCAGGTGGCCGTATACCCAATTCAACAACGCAGCATCTGTTTGTGAATTTCCTTATTATCCGTATCGCTTTATAGTAATATAATAATTTGTCTGTCTATTCACACTCATTTGGTGCTACCTCATAGAGGTGGCTCCGGAAACTGAGCTTCCTGTGTTCTTTGATTTAAACCGATTATTTATCATATTGCTTCACATCTGTTTGTTTTTACAAATTATGATAATCTGAAAATAATTATCAATTAAAACTCCATCCTTGAAGTATTTTCTTGGTGATATTTTAAATAAATTCAAAGAAATCATTTAAATATCAAATTTTCATTGGGAAAAAAAAAATCAATCGCAGATCATTGGTCGAGTGAGAAAGGAAAAAAATTAAATTATATCAATTTATAAATTTAGAATATTTTTCGAAACATACAGTACTGTCGTGTTTGCCTGTCCTTACTGGTTGTCCACGTATCATCTCACTGTAAATATACATTTTCTTAACGTTGAGAGAGAGAGAGAGAGAGAGAGTTTAAGGTGGGGGGGTTCCAACTTCCGACAGGGAAGAACGAGGAAAATGTTATTCAGTGAGATTCGAGAAGTCTATAAGGCTACAAAACGGGCACGCGTGAAATCTAGGCCGCCCCATATTTCTTGTCTTCTGCAACTTTTCTTCTGTCTCCAACCACGTTTGTCTACTTGTACATTAACAGGAGTTAAAGTTTCCACTTCGTCCGGACAAAAAGGCAAAAGCACTTATCATCGTCCCATCCATCCAATGACAGCATGATCATGGGAAATTTCTGAAGCACCAATGCTAACGAACTCCCAATCAGAATAAGTGGAAAGACCCAAGAGTGGCCAAAACATGCAACTATTCATTTAAATGTAAATAAATTTTTGAATTTCCGCACATGTTATATCATTATGTTAATAGTACGTTTAAAAAGTAAAAACTACGTAGATGAGTGTATTTTATTCCCTTATTAGGCCCCGCCCCAACCGGAAAGTGCTTCATTTGTGTAATATATATATATAGACAGTTTTATAGTTGTATGATAATCAGTAGTTTCGATCAGTTTCATAAGTGACGACACCTCTTTTCTATTCAATCCGGTCCCATTATCAACTATTTTCTTCAAGTCCATCCTCACCTAAAATAATTAGTTATCTATCTGTCACACAAATTTTAAAAGACAGATAATTATTAAATTCTACTTATCATCTCCAACATCATACATCCATATGTAATTTATTATTTATCCTTCTATTTAAATATATATATATATTGATGTGTAAATATGTATTTAAATAAAAATAAAATAAAATTACAAATTACATATTAATATATATGATGTAAAAATGATGAATAAGATTTCTCTTTCACGAAATCATTTGGACGATCTGTACCATACCAGCTACAATGGCAGAGAGCACTTCCTACAGCAGTACCTATCGCTTGACATAAGCACACCCATGGGCCATCACTGATCAAGCTATACGCTAAAATTACAAGAATAAAGTTCAGGTTTAAAGTTTTAACGATACATGACCCTTTTTACAACCCTTTTACCCTTGAATAAAGTTTTAATGTTATTTTTATAAATTATTTTATAAAAATATCCGTCCTTTAAAACATAATTATATAAAAACTTCTTAAAAGAAAATTATATGTCTATCATTTTCCTAACCCAGAATTGCCAAGCAACTACGAAAACATATCTATTAAACACGACGTCAAATACGTGACTAGGTTTCTCGTTAACTACAGGAAAGCAATTGTACATGTACGATAGAATCATAGATTTGAGCGGGTTTTGTGGAAATAGTCACATCCACATTTAACATTCTAAGCAACTTACTAATATTAAAAAACCCAGTGAAAAATAAAAATTAAAGAAAATCTCGGGAGCATTCTTATACCAGAAGAGAAACAATAGTACTTGATCTCGACCACAAAAATTTGCTCCAGAAATAATTCAACCGCCACAAAAGCACTCTTCTTTCCTCGAATCAATGATACTCTGCCTATTCAAAATCATGCAACATATCATGACTCTAAAAGTCAGCATCTTCAAAGTTGCCATAGATCAGTAAATTAAATTTTCTTGGCACATGGGCTCCTTCCAACAGATTCGCATTACAAAATCTGAGCAGCAGTGTTCAACTTTTCAGCTAGGCTGAGCTGCGTCCTGGTGATGCTTGACAAATAGAGCAAGAGCAAATTGTCCTGCAAGGGAAAAGAAAAGGATTAAATTCGCCATCAGAATAACAGCCACATTGGATTATCAGTTGAATAGTAAGTTAGTACATGTACTTCAATTCTAACTTTAATGAAGGTATTAGCCTAGTATATTTAATTACCTGTAGACTGTTATTTACAAGTTTATCCAAAGCTGATGGTGACAGTTTGGGAAGGGACGATACAGTTTCTGATAAAAATCTCCCAATACTGTTATCTGGAGCTACATGCCCATCCTGTGAAGAAAAACATTTATAATCTCAAACAAAAAGGAGGTGATCGGTAAGCTCAAGGGTGGTGTAGTGATCCTGAGGCAAGCCATACAAAACAAACTCCGCATTCACACTCTTGGAGCCATTGGTCGGAAAATTTTTCATAGAATTATCCAATGTGCACTTGTTGAAAACTCCCAAGATTATTCAGGACTTTGTCCAGGGCAGCCAGTGCCAAAACAAAAAAACATGATCAATAATTGAGAAGATATTTCAACCTTACCATAACATTGTCAACATATTTGTAGACATCATCAATTAGAGCTAATAGCCTTTCCATTGAAGCTTCCATCCCTTCTAAATCATTTGGGAGTTTGTCAACCGTTCTTGACTTTACGACATCAACTGCCATCATGAAATTTATTCTTGATCAAAGTTGCATCAAGATTATAAGTCCAATCAATCACACATAGATTTGCATCAGACTACAACACATCATCACTCAGATGATCGACGAGCCCAGAAAAATTCAACTGATTTTTTACATGCCTACAACGTACTCTGATAATGGTGTGCCTTTTAACAGGAAGAAAGAGACTTTTTCATCAACTATGAAGACTTTTTCAGCACCTGTAGACATTATGTCAGGGGCTTGTCTAGAAAAAGTTTTCATCCCAAAATTCTCATCTCATCTCATCTCATCTCCTTCCCAAACATCACTCAAATACAAATACTTTCAAACTAATCATTACAATTTTTCCAAACTTTCAAACAAAAAATAAAAAACAATTCAACCTTTTCAAATCTCCAAACAAGAGTAATATTAAAAAACTATATCTAACAATATTTTAACTTTATAATATTTTTTATTCAACTTTTTCTCTCTCTTTTTCCAAAACCCCATAAAACATTAACTCAAATTATTTTTTGATAACCAAAACATTAAGATTATGTTTGGAAGTTTCATCTTCAATAAAATTCTCATCTCATCTCATCTCATCATTACAACCTTTTCAAATTCCTATATAAAATATAATAAATAATTCAACTTTTTCAAATCCCAATACAACTTTTTCAAATTTCAATTTAACTTTTTCAAATCTCAAAACTAAAAAATAATATTTTAAACTTTAAAACAAAACACAAAATTCTCATCTTACCTTCCAAACATAATCTAACTCAAATTATCTCACCACTATTCACAAAATTCTCATCTCATCTTACTCCCCAAGCTTGTCCCATCTTCTGTCATGATTCATGAATCATTTCTAAAGGACTGAGGAACTAAAAGTGAATTCTTACATCCAACTCGTTCAGCTTCAATCATACGAAGGTCAAGAGGAATTTCCTGGAATTGCGCAGCAAGATGCCGATCTCCAAGAGACAAAATGAAAGAAACATACGCTTTGATTGTTCCCTGTCCATTCCTGAATCCTGTGTCAACAGTCAGATGAACAGGGTTGGGAACTTCTCTAGAATAAAACTCGTGGATGAGTGCACTACCACCAGTGACACCAAGACCAGTCGAATACCTGCATACATTCATTGTTTTTATAAGGTACCAAAGAAAGATTTCAACCAGCTCATACAAATCAAAACTCCTTTGACATAAACCCCAAATTAATCCAAAAAGCAGCCAAGCAGGAGTCAGTTCCTGACCATTTTCAAAACACGAGAAACCTAAAGCTCTAAAGTAGCTACATTTTAGTTGATATTTTGATATTAAGAGGATTTCCCAGGCTTGGGGGTGGACAAATTTTTTTTATTCTTTTTCTTTCTAACAAGTTGTTAAGACATGAACTTCATTTTGACCTTTGATAACAGTTCACATCGATCTGATACCAAGTAAATTTCCCCGTATAAAATCCTCCCCCTATCGCACCCCTTTTGTTAGTCTGTATTTCACAGCTTTGAAATAGTTCCTAGTATTATCAACAACTAAATATTTAAAGAGTAAAAACCTAACGTGCCATTTACCATCCAACAATGACTTCCTTCGGATTCACTTTTTGGTGCGATGCTAGGATATTGTGATGGTACTCGATATCTAAAGCAACCTGCAATTCAAATTTTTTTTAAAATAAAAAACAAGGAAAATGCGAAAGAGCATGAGAAAACATGAATTTTGTTGATGTGTGGGAGCATTATCAGTGACTCTCACAAGCATAGATAGACTGTACAACGTCTTTAAAACCAAATACTGAATCGGCACTTATAATTTGACAGTTAAGACACGCTAAGTTGGCATAAAATCAAAGCCAAGACGAGACACAATTAAATTTCCCAAAAATAAAACCTTCAACTGATCAAATACGGCAAATTCATTCATCATCCTAAGTCAGGTCCAAATAATCAATTTTAGCTTTCTGATTTTCTTGTTCTTACAGACCAAACAGTAATTATATAAATCTTAAAATCCAAGATAAATATTATAATAACGCAAACTCGATGTAAATCTCATGGGGAGGGAGGGAGACCTGGTCGGAGGACTCGTTGTGTGGAACGGCATAGGAGTTGCGGATTTCAACCGTGCCGTCGGAAGAGACCGAGCCAAGGAGGGTACCGATTACACGCTCGGCTTGGTCAGGACGCCTCACGTAGCAATCGCAAATGTTGAAGATAACCAGAGGGTGAACCCTCGCGGAAAAACTCGCCGAAGACGGTGTGAACTGTAGCACTGTGTGCTCGCTTGCCGCCATTCTCAGCGCTCGGATTGTCTGGGTTCGGTTGGGTAAGCAAACTGTGCACAGCGGGAGCTAGGGTTGCGGACAGTGCTGAGACGTTGAAACGAGAAGAGATTGGAATTTGGTGCTAAACACTGTTCGGTTATTATTGGGCCACTAGTGGTGCTACAATGGGTCTCAGCCCATTATACATGATGAGATTGGGCCCAACTGTGATACCCTGAGACAAACTCGCAAATATATGTCCTGAACGAAAGTATGGTACCCAAAGTTTTAGTGAAAGACGAATAGAAAAGATTTGCTGGCCCAGAAATTTTATGGGATTTCTCTCATGGGAGTGGAAAGTCAAATCATTTAAAAAATAAATAAATAAATACGGTATCTTAATTTTATTGATAACTCTTATTTATAACGTAGAAGAATCGTGGTTATATCTTGACACCTGAAAGTTACACATATTCAAAACTAACTAAAAAACCATACGTACGCATCCAAACTAACTAAACACTATACCGAACATTAGAACAAAAACAACAAACTAACAAAAGCATCCAAACTAACAAAATAACAAAAGCAACAAATGATAAAGATAAACCAAAAATAAAATAAAAGGCCATAAAAAAAAACATGTAACCAAACCTATTATTTCTGACGGAGAACGTGTAAACCAGCTTTATCCATACGAACAGCTCCTAAAATATCTTTATATAGGCTGTGAGTGGACTCAAAAAATCCTCATTTCCACTAGAACCCAATTTGACAAGTATATCGGCTATGTGATTCGTTTCTTGATAAGAATGGGAGATCTGTATCACGAGCTCGCTATCGTTTTAACTTGTTTCCAATAAGCCTGACTCGTCCACGGGACAAGTCCACCTTTCTCCCACCATTGAGCCACAAGTTTAGAATCAATTTCCACTTCAACATGAGTAATATTCATACTTGCACATATGATCAGTCGATCCGAAAACGCTCGAATCTCAGCAATATCATTTGAGATAATGCCATAATGTTTGGTAAAAGCACAAATCATATGACATTTCGTATCTCTAATAATTCATCCACCTCCACTTCTTCCTGGGTTTCTAAAACTACAATCATGCACATTTAGTTCCCTCCATGCGGACTTTGCATCTAAAAATTCAGAACAACCAATTGATAATAGATTGTAGAATACCCGTGGGAATCTCACCCATCAGAAGAGCATGGTCTAATGACTCACAAGAAGCCACTTTACAATATTCCCATTTCGATGTCATAGAGATATTTAATTTCATAATATTCTTGTCAATCCATTGTTCATACCTCTCCATGTAAAAGTATAAATTTTTTGAGGCAATAGAGAATGCCATGTCCATTTAGTCCACTCTAAAATCTCAGTGTAGTCGCAAATGTAATTCCAAGCTGAAGATGTAGAGAAATTACCATTTTGTTCAACTCTCCATATCGGAATATCCGGACCTGTATCAATTTTGTTATTTTGTAATTTTAGATTTTCAATAAGGGTATTCCCCACTAACTTTTGTATTTTCTCCCAATTTTTCCCTTTCTCGGAATAAATCTCGCCTCTCTTCAAAGAGGGATTAGTGATCTGTAATATTTCCCCCTCTCTCATAATACTAAATGCTTTATTTAGTATTAGGTTAAAACTTTATTTGGATAGTAAGATAAAATGATTTTAAATAAAAATTGAAAATTGAATAAAATATTATTTTTTTAATATTATTATTATTTTAGAACTTGAAAAAGTTGAAATGTTTATTATATTTTATATGAAAATGTTGGAAAGTTACAATGATAAGATGAGATGAAATTGTTTCTATATCCAAACGAGGCGTAAAGGTGTTAAAAAATAAAAGAAATAATAAAATCTACATATTTCCATCAGTTTAAGCTTTTGGGACAAGTGGTGATTTCACATAGTATCAGATAAGAGGTCCTAAGTTAGAATCTTGACTTTGCACTTTATCTCATTTAATTAAAGATTCTATGTATGGGGTCACCTATTGAGGGGGAGTCTGGCCCACACTTGAGGTAAAGTGTTAAGATATAAAATAAATAATAAAATCTACATATTTCCATCAATTTAAAATTTTGAGACAAGTGATGATTTCACAAAAGAAAAATATTGGTATTTATTCAACATTTTGTCATTTAATTAAGTAATAGAGATATAAAAATGCTACATATAAATGGAAAAGTAGTTGTGTATCATGTTCCCATGTCAGAATGAGTAGTAGTATATATTATCATTTTCAATTGTCCTACCATTTACTTTGTAACAATGTTTTATATGCTATGGGCAAACCCGAGCCATATTAACTGCTACAGAATGAATGGTTTATGTTGTGACACATCATGCATTTGCAAGTCAATCGAAATGCAACATGCTGATTCTAACTCCCATTTTCATTAACAATCCTACCTACGTACGTTTTACTGCGTTATAGACTATGGCCATTTGCCACCCTGACTCATAACCTTTCATGTATTTAGTCCCTCGGTTCATTTATATGCTGAGACAGTTGAGAAAGAAAACTTTGTTCCTTTTGTCAATAATCCGCATCTTGCATTAATATGAAAGCAACTGAATGAAGCCAAGTACAAAAAAATAAGATTTTTAGTCCAACCCGTCATTAATTTAATTAAGAGATTGTAGCTGAGACTCTAACCCGTCAGAATTCGTAACTCAGAAGTTCTTCAATTAATTAGGTATGCCGTGTGGATGTGGTTGTTTTGTACTATTTGAATTAGTTGGTACTTTAATTGGTACTTGCTCGGATTTTAATAAATACTACAATATTCATATTTAAAAGCATCAGTTTTTTATATCAGTTAATGTAATAAGTGGTGATTATTGTGCCAATAAACCAACTTTCAAATAAAATTGTGATATAATAACTGTCGCATCCTGTTGTGATATGTCCATATTCTCGCGCCACTATTCTCAAGACTTGGTAATAATTTTTTTTTTTTTTTTTTTATTTCCTTAATTGTGACATTTGATCTAACGAGCTGTAGATTAACCGCAATGGCAATTATTAAATAGTGAAAAACAAAATGGGCCATCTATATCACCACAGTAGGTGGGAGCAGGTAAATTCCCTTTCCGACTATAAGACAATCGAATGGACAGTGGCCCAAAGAAAAGTAATATAACTCATCACCCGCGAGCTAATCCCATTTTTTGTTGTACCAATCATGTTATTATTAGACTCCATTTGAAGGTTGAATCTCAAATTATTTATAAATAATAATGGGATAGTTTGAAAATAATAATAAAAAATTTATAAATATTAATAAATTTTTAATTGAATAATAACGAAGTAGTCTAAAAATATCAAGAAACAGTTGTGTTCCAGATTTCCAAACAGAGCTTAGAATGAGGCCAACAGTCAAGATGAAAATGGTGCATGAACGAGCATGAATTCAGTTATGGTAAGCAGTACACTGATTTGATGTATATAGTTTGGAACATGATGAGGTTTGAAGCAGTTTGGTCTTTGTTATTCTGCATTGCAAATACACAAATTCACAGCCAAACAAACAAAGCCCGCCTACTAGAAATGGGGCCCATCAACAACCTCTTACCCTTTGAAGAAGAAAGACACTAGATTAAGAAGGGAATTTGAAAGAAGCATGCCATGCTATTACATATCTTATCTTTACCCACACATACACACAGACAGACTTGGCTATAGTGGTCTTTTAACTTGCAACATCAATAGCCACAAAATATAAAGCATCACGGATTGTGCGCGGTGAAGCATCACTAGGTTCACTTTGACTTGAAGGGAATGGCTCTGATCACAACCTGGTGGTATAGAGCTGCGAGTGCTGCCCCAATGAATGGTCCCACCCAGAAAATCCACTGCTCAAGGAAAAACGAAAGTGTAAATTAACAATTACCCTATACGTTATAAATAATATATATATCAAGAGACGGAGAAATCAGATGGTTTACGTGGTCATCCCAGGCGCGGTCCTTGTTGAAGATGATTGCAGCACCAAGACTCCGAGCTGGGTTGATACCGGTTCCAGTAATGGGTATGGTAGCCAAGTGTACCAAGAATACCGCGAACCCAATAGGTAGAGGTGCTAAAATCTGATCAAGAAGAAAATATATCAACCAATCATCATATTGAAAGAAGGAATAAGAGAGAGGGAGATCGGAGCCAGAGGGGAGACTGCTTACAGGAACGTGGGAGTCCCTGGCGCTACGTTTGGCATCAGTGGCAGAGAAAACAGTGTATACAAGAACGAAGGTACCAACAATTTCAGCGCCAAGGCCATCACCTTTGGTGTAACCATTGGCCACAAAGTTGGCCCCACCATTCAACCTTACGTACTCGCCCTTCAAGAACCCCCTCACAACACCAGCACCACAGATGGCACCTAGGCACTGCATCACCATGTAGAACAACGCCCTCGTCAGCGACAGCTTCCTCGCCAGAAAAAGCCCGAACGTTACGGCTGGATTTATGTGACCTCCTGCCGCAATTAAAAAAAAACAATAAAATCAATTCTGTATTCAACCAAAAATAAAGGTATGAGCCCGTCTAGCTCAGTCGGTAGAGCGCAAGGCTCTTAACCTTGTGGTCGTGGGTTCGAGCCCCACGGTGGGCGCTGTTTTTGTTTTCCAGCACCGGGATCCGGATCCCGGTCCCATTTAGATTTTAGAAGGCAAAGAAAAATAACTGTAAAAATACAGCCGCATAATGTCGAACCTGAGATGCCAGCGGTGCAGTAGACGAGGGCGAAGATCATGCCGCCAAAGGCCCAAGCGATCCCTTGGATCCCGACATTTGCGCACTTATTTTTACCTGGGTCGACTGGCTTAACAACGCCCATCACCGTCAAAATCGTGATGTACAGAAACAGGAAGGTCGCCACGAATTCGGCAATCCCAGCCCTGTAAAAAGACCATGAGCTCAGCTCCCCAGGCTCAAACAGTGGAGCCGGTGGCGGCTCCTTGTAGTCCTTGCCATCGTCCTGGCTCTGAGCAGCAGTCCCGATCGGTTGCCTCTCCGGAAACTTGTTGGCTCCCAATCTAACATCCTCTTCTTTACCCTCCATTTCAGCCCCGACTCCAAAGCTTTAGCAATAAACAAGTTGATTAGTGAGTGATCGTTTGATCTGCTGCACCCAACGAGAGTGGTGAGTGGGTTGTGGAATTATATAAAGCAAAACGGGACCAGAGTTGCTGAAGTGAGCAGAAGACGTGGTGGGACCGTGTGGATGTTTTTAGAATGAATTTATTTTCTTATCTACAGACCGACCAATCATTTTCACTACCTTTCGTTTAAAAGTCTATTTTACCCTGGTTTTTTTTTTTTTGGTGAAAATGACATTACATAATTTACATTATTATGCACAAGCTCGTCCGTACACGTGCCGAGGTTGTATGAACAACTCCACCGTCCATGCTCTTAAAAATGGAGAAAAATTGTTAGGTTGATTTTTCACACTTTTCATGGACTACCAGTTGATCCCTCCTCCCTGTGACTGTATTATCGGGCTGCATCTTCACATTCGCCTCGAGGAGTCATAAAAAGTTCAAATATAAATATTAAATGTGATTATACATTTCTATATTAATAATATTTATTTATTAATAAATAAACTTATAAATATATTATACACTGTTTATTGTTTTAAGATGAGTTCTTTATATAACATTAAATATTTGATAAATATTATAGAATTTACCGTATTTCATGTTCAATTTTAGTCCGGATCTCTTTTATTATTATTATTATAATTATGAACCTAAATCTTAGGTCCAACTCTCTTTTTGGAGTTGATATTTTTTTGAGTTCATTGTAATATGGAAAAGGAATAAAATCCCAAGGTGAGGTGATGAACAAGGGGATAATCATCACAAACATTAATTATTTTCAAGCTTATCCAAAAGATCGATGGTGGATATACGGTTTTTTATTCCCATGTCAATTAAGAGGTTATTGAGCTATTAGTTACGTGGGGACTTAATATTGGGCCAAAAGATAGTGATGGCAAATGGGTTATCGTTCTTTCTTTCAACATGGCTCGTAATAATTAAGTCATCATTTGCCTGTTAAATGATCATTGGGCTTCTAATAGCCCTATTAATATTGCTTTTTATACATATGAGCAGAGGAGCTAATGATTACTTGTTCACGGTGCAGAGGCCAGTGGCAGACATTCATGCGGGAAGTTTTGTTTGGATGAGATGATTAATCTCTCATCCAGGTAACGAGTCTTTTTATTACGGATGACATGTCCGGATAAGAAACAGAAAAACAGAAAAATAAAAAATTGATGTTATTGTCGCATGCCAATGTCTTCGAATCTTATTTCAAATGTATCTTCATCATCTCGTTCGGTAGAAAATTACAGGCGGGACTCGCACGACAATTCGCATCTTAGTTAGAATCTGGATAGCAAAGCCGCCCCCACATTGGTGTGGCTCAAAGACAAGATGCACTTGTGCGAATTAGTACAACCAGTATAGGGCCAGGGTTATTTTCTGGACCACAGCAGCACTTCGATGGTCCGCTTCATATTGGGACTGCCCCAGCCCCAACTGCTCAAATGCTCCACCAGATTTTGTTTTCCCTTGTCTGTAAGTCCTTCCATTCTCAATTCGACATCTCTAATTTCAGAGAGAGGGATCAGTGGAGTCTAGCTTATATTGATGTCTTCATATTTCATAATAATTTTTTTTTTATTCTTTTAATAATTATTATTTCATCATTTCTATATATATAAAATAATGAATAGCACTTTGCATTATATTAGATTACCCAAGTTTTTATAACATTATTATTCAGTTGTGTGGCAATTTAATAGTCTGTAATGGTCTCGGTTTGTCGGTTTCTCGGAACCTAATTGCTTATTTATAAATACTGAATTTATTTGGTAGCATATGAATTGAATACTAAATTAAGTTAGGCAAGAAATAGGTGGATGACATTTACAGGACGGACAAGTATTCCCGAGTAAACAAAGAGAAAATTCTCGATCATTATCACATGGTGACGAAACACATCATAAATTAAAGTATATAGCGACTATATATTTATTATTCAACGAAACAACCGCCTATTTAAGCTAGACCATAGCTTCTATCTGATACGGTCAAGTCGCGTTTGGTTTGGGCATTCTGGTGTGCGAATCCAAATGATTATCAATACTTTATTTTGAATGCAAACGATATACATGACAAATAGATTGAGGCACAATTAATTTATCACAATAAATAAATAGCCCTCTTTAAAAAACAAAAAATGCAAAATGTCTCTATACATCATCACAATAAAAAACAAAAATGCAAAATGGTTTGGAGGCTAGAACAAACACAAAATTTTTATCTCATTTCATCTTATCATTACACATTTTTTAAATCCTCATACAAAATATAATAAATAATTCAATTTTTTCAAATCTCAAAATAATTATAATATTAAAAATTAATATTTTAATGCAAAATGGTTTGGAGGCTAGAACAAACACAAAATTCTTATCTCATCTCATCTCATCATTACACATTTTTCAAATTTTCATACAAAATATAATAAAAAATTCAATTTTTTCAAATTCTAAAACAATTATAATATTAAAAATTAATATTTTAATGCAAAATGGCTTGGAGGCTAGAACAAATACAAAATTCTTATCTTATCTCATCTCATCATTACACATTTTTCAAATCCTCATACAAAATATAATAAACAATTCAATTTTTTCAAATTCCAAAACAATTATAATATTAAAAACTAATATTTTAAACTTTGAGATGAGATCAATAATTTTTATTTTACCCTCCAAAACCTACCTTTTTAGAGACTAGTTTATACCGAATTTTGTAAATAATAAGTATTACAATTATAAAGATATAACATAATAATAAATTCATAAATTGACATTACATTATATAATACGTTAGATCGTAGAGTAGATATAAAGTATTATATTAAATCATATTAATTTATGAATTTAGTTTCATAAAAAAAAATGTCGTAGTTGAAGTGTTTTTCTTTATCAAATGTATACTCACTGTCCTTACCAAGGTAATTCAATTATTGCCCGAAACTCCACCCCCGCGACAACAATGTCACGACAACAATGTCACCTTGCACGAGGCCCACTCGACATCGATTTGGCAGCCCAGTTGGTCCAAGGAGCCCACAAAATTATTAGTGGTGGATGTCCCAGAACTGGACTTTCAGAGCCGAACATAATGTAAGTTCAAAGTTCTAACCCTTATGAAACTGATCGTTGAGTTTGGTGTTATTCTGAAAAGGAGTTGCATTCATCTGTCCACGCTATCAATTTAATTCACTCGTGTCCTTGTATCCACTAACCAGTTATTGTCGTGAAATTCCTCCGAATTATTTTGTCCTGGTTATCCCTCGGACCCTCTATGACTAACGATAGTGGTTATTGATATGTTCTGTAGATTTATGTTATTCTTGGGGGCTAGAGTAGAGACCAGTTGGAACGGCCCAACCACTAAATATATACCAAAATGAGGAGGGATGTTTCAATCTAATTGTGGGCTCCTGACTGCTAATCTATATCTGGGCTAGACCCTGTTAAATATAATAAGATCTTTAAACAGTTTAACCCCACATAAATATTTAATAGGATGCTCCTAGCGGGCTGCGCAACCTTTATCGTTGGGTTGGGTGTACCAATAGTCAAAATTTTTATATTTTTTTTGCGATTATTTCAAATATTATTTTAATATCCTTAATTATTAAAAAAAAAATACACAACTTTATTAATAATTAATTTCGTACTCATTAAGTAAAGAAAAAAAATTTTAAATGCATGAACGGTAAGATTGAGATGACAAACTCGTGAGACCATTTGACATTTGACATTTTCCTATTGAATATTGTTCTCTTATCTCTTTATATTTTGATAGTCTAATTTGATTCAATTTGATCTCTTTTTACTCTTTATATTGTGATCCTAGTTAATGTTATTCATATTGCCGTACTTGTTGTTGATTATAGTATTTTGACAATCTCTTGTATAATGTTTGTCGGAACGAAAGGTGTTAACGGTAACATGTATAAAACAGACTACCAACTAGATTGAAAGAAGAGTACATACCAAATTGGATAATGGATAATTCCAACTTTATCAGATCGATCAACTCTGTACCTCACTACCAACAGAAAGACTTACGAGCCGATTCTATAATGCTATATATAAATTTAAAATATACAAGTTTAGTACAAATTTTTTATAAAAAATTTGATTTTATTAATAAAAAAATATAAATTTTACAGTTTTTTAAAATAAAATTTATTTTTTTACAAAAATTTACATAAAATTTATCTATTTAAAACTTATTCAGATTATTTATCCTATGTAAATATCAAAAGGGCTAAAAAAAAAAGAAATTATAAAAAAGAAAGAAAGATGAAGCTATAAATATCTGAGATTGGGATGGGATGGGATGGGATGGGTGCTAAGCCCAAATGCCCAGGCGGAGTGTACGAGTGATCCAACGGCATATGATGATATATATTCAATGGACGCTAACACCGTTTTCACGTTCACTTGCCACACACTAAATAATCTCCGTTCTCTCAATCAGTGGAAGTGTGGAACCTCAATCCCCTCGAACAGTTGAACTTAAGAAGAAGAAGACGTGAGATTAGGCCGTGTCCTTCGACGTGAACGAGTTTTTAGCCCTACGATTCACCATATTATTCCCTTTTCTCTCTCTAATCACCGTACGGCACCGGCGGGTATAAGAACGGGCCGGTTGTAATCGTATGCATGGATCTTTGTTTTTCTACAAGAGCAGTGACGAGGGAGGCCGAGTCGACTCGTCCCTGAAACCGCCTCGGACGCGGACGGATCGTGGTGATGAGAGGAAGCTTTTTGAGCCGTCGCACAGTACAGAGGTTCCGGCAACTGGCGATCGCCACTGTCGGATCGGTCAAGATCGAGCTCGTCCTCTGCTGCTGCATCGCCTTCACGGTGATCGCGCTTCTGAGTCGTGCTTCGGGTTTTACGGGATGGACCAGTCCCGGTGTTGCTTTGGAACGGTTATCTGCTCCACGGTTCGTACAACAAGATACACAAAATACTCTCTGATTAGTAACTTATAATTAATTGACACTGGTATTGATAACAATTATATATCTGGTGCGTAGGTATATATATAGATATTTAGTTTATCGTGCATAAAGTTTTTGTTTGTATCCATGTTTAGTGAATATCTCTAGAAACAATTCAATTTGGCCATGTCTTGATGTTTAGATTTGGGATTCATATGGATTTTTGCAGTTCATTTAGCTTAAGCAGACAAATTTATTCAGTTTTTGTAATAAACTCTAAGATTGTCACCCAAAAGGGAAAAGAAGAAGAAGAAAAGAACGTCTTTGAACACTTCATGTAAAATAAATACGAAAGTTCTAGTTTGCTTTAAAGCAGCTGGTGCCGGTGTAAAAAATCTAAAGCATTCTTTATGTAAAAGAAAGTAGGAAGTTTCTAGTTTTGCTGTAAAGCAGTTGGTGCTGGTGTAAAAAAAAAAGGCTCAATTTTTTTTCCATGATTTTTTATCATGTAGCCATGGAGTGGGTGGGGGATTGACAGCTGAAAAGAGGAAAGAAGAGAAAAGAAGAGGAAAGGTTTTTTATGCATTTTATTTTGGAATGGTATAATATTTTCCGAGGGAGCGATTCTGGATAGTGGTGAAAAGTAAAATATTTCTGATAGAATATGCACATCATTAACCTTGCGTTTATTTTTAGTCTTTTAGATCTCTGCCAAGCACTTACTTTTAATTTGCTCCTCAAAGAAGCATAAAGTTGACAGAAGTATTCACACTTTACAGTTCACACACTTCATACCCGCTACTGAGAGGACTCGTTGTATTATGAATCAAGAAATCTTTGTAGTTGAATATATTTGTGTCAGAAAATGGAAAGATTGGAGCTTAATGCATGATCACAAAGTTGTGTTGTGGGACAATGTATTAATAGGTGGGTTTAACAGGCATATTTGTTTTTCTGGAAATTGTTGGCCATTATATCATTCCTTAAACAGAATACCAGTTTGTATTATGTATTAATGCTGGATGTATATTTTCTCCAACAGGAAAGGATATGCTATTGTAATGAACACGTGGAAAAGATATGATCTTTTGAAGCAGTCCATTTCTCACTACTCATCATGTCCTGGACTTGAATCTATTCACATTGTCTGGAGTGAGCCCAATCCTCCATCAGATTCTCTTAAGAAATTTCTAGACCACATTGTACAGTCCAACTCTGGGAACGCACAACATGTTGAACTAAAGTTTGATGTCAACAAGGAAGACAGTTTGAACAATAGATTTAAAGAGATTAAGGATTTGAAGACAGATGCCGTTTTTTCAATTGATGATGATGTTATATTTCCTTGCTCCTCTGTAGAATTTGCATTTAGTGTTTGGCAAAGTGCACCTGATACAATGGTGGGATTTGTACCACGTATACATTGGGTTGATCAATCGGTATGCCTTTCTCGTATATCTATTTCCTCTCTTTCTTGAAAACCCCTTATTTCAAATAATTCCTTACCCGCAAGCTATTTAATCTAAGTTCTTGCCTTTCTATTTATTTGATGTTCATGTTCAAGAAAAAAAAATATGTATTCTGGTAGAAATATACCTGATTCTGGTCACTTCCGATTTCACCACCGCCCCTCCCTCTCTTTGGCAAAGCCATTTATTGTCCACAGTAGGGAAGAATGTATGTGAAACATATGCCGTATTTGTCACCATTGTTTCTGCCCTACCAAATGTGATAAAGCACATATTTTTTCATATAGCGCACAGAACAATAAGGAAAAGAAATTTGAAAAGTTGTCATAACTTAACTCGTGGATCAATCTGCAGAAGCAAACTTTTCATGAAGCTGTTAATATGGCAGTCTATGACTTATGACTCAAGTGTCAAATCCTGAGCTAAGCCTGGGATTTGAATTTCTGTATCAATTGCATTTATATTGCCCCCATTTATTTTCTGTTGATTATCTAGAAGGAATCAAGAAGCTACCTGCATGTTGAATATCTGGATCTGTCAAAACTTGCCATTTTAGTAATTCCATCTCTGTGCAGAAAGGTAGCAGTGATTACTACGTATATGGTGGGTGGTGGTCAGTTTGGTGGACGGGTACATACAGTATGGTACTCTCAAAGGCAGCCTTCTTCCACAAAAAGTATTTGAGTCTGTACACAAATGAAATGTCAGCATCAGTTAGAGAATTCATAACAAAGAACAGGTTCTTCTCCATCTGCTTAATGCATTGCTTGGAATTTGTTTCCCCTGCTTTTGTTGATAGTATATTCATACCAAATCTTGGAATGGATATTCCAGGAATTGTGAAGATATTGCAATGTCTTTTCTTGTTGCAAATGCCACAGGTGCTCCCCCTATATGGGCGAAAGGTAAATGCCATACCTGATGCAAATTTGGTTATTGTCATTGGGTTATTTCTCTTTTCCCTTTTATTTTTTATTTTTATAAGTAAGAAAAACTTTATTTAATGAAACTAGGCGAAGCCCAGGAAGTATACAAAAGAAGCACCTAATTACATTCTTTTACCATTTGGTTGTAAGTATTGAAATTCTTATTATAAGAGTAGAGGAGTGGAGCCCAAGTTCAACGGAAGTAGACAAAATTACACACCCAACTAGCTAAGTTTTTCCTTTTGAGAAACTAGTAGTATTCAATGTCATGCAAATCATAGGGAGATATTCATATTATGATAATGGAATCTATTTAGGATGAGAATGTTAAATAATTTTTTTGATGAAAAACATATGCAGCAAACCTCAGAAAGCTACGTATATTACTTGAAATCTCATGTGCCATGAGCAATATGCAGGGAGCAGTGGAATTTTGATTGTTATTACACAATGATTATTGCAGATTCAAATATTCTGATCATGTGATTACTGGTCCAAAGTCCCTAAGAAGGAAGCCAGTATTAGAAATGATCATATGAAAACTTTCCATTGTTATTTGATCTGTCCTCCATTGCTGTTGCCAGTGGAAATTTTAGGTTAGCACTGGTGCCACTGAGCTCTGGCTCAAATGGCATTTTCTCAACCCATAAGAATGTATGGGAGGGAGAAGTCATGAATTCAACATCCACCAGATACTAGTATACATTACCTTACCTTTTTCATTTTTAAACCAAGGGTTAGAACCAGTATCTTAAAAAACAGAATTATTTTGTCTTTTGAGGGATTATCATCTGTTTGGGGATCAGGTGGGCTGGCCTGGGAAGAAAAAGAAGGGGGGGGGGGGGGGGGGGATTTTTTGCCTCATATCTCTTTTTGCCCATAAAGAAAAGAGGACTGACTCTGTCCTTCAACCCGTGGATGTGGAAGCTTAGTACTGGGAGCAGTTGAGGCATATAGCATGTGGTGCTCAACGGACTATCTTTGTCTTAACCAAATACCAAAACCTCTTTAGTACTTTGATTTGGTACAGCACCACATTTCTTTTTTGTGCAATCTAGTGTGTCTATATTGAAGTTAAAAGTTTCTATTTTTTATTGCATTTTGAGAGCACGTGGATCTTTTAAAGCAAATGCATCTACATAATGGTATCTAATTGCCACTTTTTAGCGGAAACTGAAAAATATAAGTCAGTTTTTTTCCCCCCCTAATAACGATGCAACTAATACTTGGAAAGGTTTTTCCAAGATATTCCTTTCTGCTTATTCTTGGTATTTCACTAGTTTTTTTACATATAATTTTGTGTATTAAATTAT
Source organism: Cyclocarya paliurus (assembly GCA_029856935.1). Lineage (NCBI taxonomy): Eukaryota > Viridiplantae > Streptophyta > Magnoliopsida > Fagales > Juglandaceae > Cyclocarya > Cyclocarya paliurus. The sequence continues at coordinate 1,292,934 of JARVXP010000207.1, read as the reverse complement.
TTCAAATTTGTTGGTGGTGTCATTATTGAAGGTAATATATTTGAGATTGGTTCAACTGGAATCAGTAGCATGGGAGGCCATAGTGAAAGAAGAACCCAATGCGTCAATAGATTTGTTGCAGAGTTTGGGCGAATGCCTTTAGTGTCCACTTCTGTAAAGGCTGTTGATAGCCGCAATGTCTGGTTTTGGTGACACACCAATGATCCTTCATTTCAATTGCAGAATTTCCACACTGATTTAGAAAGTTGAGTTATTATTACCTCTATCAAAAAGAAAATTGAGTTATTCCAAGACAAAAGGGATTTTTTCTTTTTTGAGCCATTCCACTTCTTATGGGATCCTAAGTTGTAAAATATTGAACTTTCACTTAGTGTGTGGGCAATACAAGTCATCACATCCGTTGGATCGATTTCATGTATTTTGATTTTGTAACGTGTGGCAGTTGCTGCCATGTGAGATACCTACGCAGATCAACCTTCTGAGCAGAATGAAAGACACTACATGGTTGTCTTGTTTTGCATAAATTCCGCTGTCAACTTTGATATTCTTGAGATCGACAGAATCCCAAAGGTGTGTGATTTAGTCGGAATCTATCGATATGGGCATATCCTTTGTTCTTTCTGACACCTGGATGCAGCTTTCCTTAGTGATGTGAAAAACGATAGAAAGACAAAAGCTCTAAAACCGGGGTCGTATAGCAAGTGAAGGAAATTCTGGATGTGATTTGATGTCATTAATGTATTTCAATTTCACACTTCTGACTAAATTACGCATAAAAACTATGTTACGTGGTTGCCATGAACTAGTCTAAAGAATGACATGTACTTAAAAAAGGGAGCCCTTAGAATACCACCAAAGAATACTTCATGAGCCGAGGACAATTCTATCTCTGTCCAACGGAATAAAGTCGCACAAAGAAATTTCCAAGTCTAAGTAAGGATCGATACCTCTTATTCATTCCTTGCTTACACGGATCAGCCTGGCTAACAAATAGAAAGACTAACTAAATGAAGGAACCACAAAAAGATCATATATCAAACATTTATCTAATAATAGAAAGCCATAAAAGATTCAGAGGTATGCTGGGGCTTTCTTTGGCTCTGCGTTTAGAAATTCCTTCATATCCAGAAAGAATCTTTTTGAGGATGGAAAATTGAATACACTTCGATCTGTTCCATTTGTTATATGAACGAGACTGACAGTGATACTTTCACACGTAGGGTACTACGTTTGCAACTAAACGTAAAAGAAACTAGATGGTACCACTGTACCGGCTTCTTTGTTCAGCTTCATATTAATTTGTCGGCAACCAAAAAATAAGGTAATTGAACACGTGAGTGACAGGCTTATAGTCTAGACTCTACACGTGGCCATCCCTACAAATTTTAGTATAATACACATCCAATATTCATAAATTATTACTCCTTGTCTAAATTAAATACTTACCTTTTAAATTATAAGAAATTACAATTTGTTTTTTGTTTTTTTTAATTGTTTTAGTTTTAATAAATATATTTGTCTCACTTTTTTATTTTAAACAAATTTTATTATAATGAATGAAAGTAAGATAAGAATGTGATTTGTAATGTTATTTTTTGTATAAATAAATATATTAATATTCAGGCAAATAAGTTTGGCTTGCGGGAGATATCTCAGTTTTTTGCCACCTTCTACTATTCAGCTCTTTGAGCATCTTCTGGACATCTATATATATATATATTTTTTTTAGAGAACATGCTATTTCATTGCATTAAACCATACTATGGCCTTTAGCCATTACAAAAGTCCCTATACCAGATCTATTACAATCAGCTAAAACTAGAGGCTCAATATATGGGTTGATGTTATCAATATTTATCATTTCACATTTGCATCCCTCTTGACATGTTTAATAAGTGAGTGTGTATCAGTCAAGATGGTCTTGACATCTTACACTAGGCAGCTGAGCAACCCATGATTTTGTGTGTTGTCCCATTGCCTTCACAACCTGCATTGAGTCACCTTCAAACATGACATTCTGCAAACCTAGCTCTGTACACAAAATTGCAGTAGATACTAATCCTCTTGCTTCTTCTATTGTAGGTTGTGAACAAAAATACAGTGGCTGCATCAAAGTAGCCAGTATTTCACCCTCACTGTTTCGAAAAGCCACTCCCACACCAATTATGTTACCTGCCTCTCTAGCTGCTATGTCCTAGTTAATTTGATCCAATTTGCAGGTCGAGCTTCTCATAATATGCTGACGTGTTGATTTGAAGCTAGTCTTGAGTCGGCCTTGCCTTCTTTGAATTTGTTGATACTCTTTATGTACCTCTATAGCTCGATCGATCAATACTGATGGAGGTAGAAAGCTATCCTCAAATACCATTTTATTTCTTCTAGTCCATAGTGATCTTGCAATCTCAACAAATAGACTAATATTTGACTTGTCAATTCTTTGAAGCACATGCATGAAAGTGCAGCCAAAGTCTTCCTCAGTAACTGAAGCTTTTTGAAGCTGCCTACTGCCTAGCATCCATACATCCTGTGCAGATGGACAAGTCCATAAAATGTGGCCTAGTGTTTCTTCTATTTTCTTGCAAATTGGACAAAGATTCTGTGATAATTTTCTTTTGTATAAATTCAGCTTTGTAGGTAGAGTATCATTGCATGCACGCCACATGAAAACTTTCACTGGATTTGTAGTCTACATTTGCCAAATCTGTTTTCACAACTCGCATTGCTCTCCCTTTGATGAAGATTCCCCTTTTTTATGCTCATGCATCTGTTTAGAAAGATAATAGACACTTTTAATTGAAAAACTATCATTTTCAGTATGTTTTTAAACTAACTTATCCTCTACATTAGTTTGTGTAACGGGTAATTTCATGATTTCTTTCACCTCATCTTCCCAAAAAATATCTTTAAGTAGCTATAAATTCTACCATCTTGATTGAGGATGAATCAAATCAACTACCTTAGTATTTTTTGGCAATATTTTCACTAGAATCTGAATAAAGCCTGATCCCTTAGTTGGCATCCACTTGTCTTTTCAAACTATTATATTTTTCTCATTGCCCACTCTCCAAATCATGTCTTCTTTGACTATATTGATGGCTGAGCAGATACTTCTCCATGTGAAGGAAGGCTTGATCCAATTCTAGCTTGTAGAATGTAAGTATTAGAAAAGTAAATGGCCTTAAGAATTCTTGCTGCAAGAGTGATAGGATTAGTAAGCATCCTCCATACTTGTTTTACTAAGAGAGCAGAATTGAAGTTGAGTAAATCTCTGAATCCAAGTCCTCCACCTGATTTACTATTACTCAAGTTGTCCCAACATTTCCAATGAAATTTAGCTGATTGTTGTTGAAAACCCCACAAAAAATTAGCCATCATTGAGTTAACCTTATTGCATAAGAGCTTGGGTAATTGAAATACACTCATACCATATGTTGGGATGACCTAAAATAACTGCTTTAATCAAAATCTTTGGACATCTATTATATTGATAAGGTGGTATTCTCAACAAATTCAAACCAAAACTTTATATGATTCTTTATTAATACTAAAATATCTAATTCAAAATCGTTCAATTGTCATATTGAATCAATTCCTGCTCCATTCTGAACTCGACTTTGGGCTTTAAAATCAAACCTTGGTCTATTGCTTTCTCCATTTATAAAGACCAATGCGCAATAAATTACAAGTTTTTTAGAGTATAATGGAAAATTTTTAAGTCACCAAGGATTCAAATATTCAGAATTAAGCCAAAAACAGTACAAAGAATTAATTCAACCTTTCACTTCCCATGTGTGTCTAAACCTAACACTATCCCCTTGATTTCTGAAAACCCGGGTTAGCAACACAAGTCAAACCCAATAAGACTCGCTGGGTCTTCAGTCAGTGTCCATCTATCCAAGTCGCGCTCCACCATGTTCATGGTTCCAAAAATCCCCCAAAAACGTCTTTGCCGCATCCAAACTCGGGAAATATGTCGGCTCAAGGAAGATCTGACTCAGCGGGTCACACGAATCTGAGCTCACTACGACTCGGTTCGCGCTCGCCTCCAAGCTCCCCATCACAACCACGAGGAGTTGCTTGTACGCGAAGAAGAATCTCTTCATAGCCGACTCAATAGACTGCAAAGCCTGAAGCAGGTGAATCTTCTCCATCTTCTTCTCGCTGTAGATCTTCATCGCCGCCTCCTGGACCCTGGGCCCACCCATGGGGTCAACCTCAACGCCGAGAATGTACGGCACCTTGTGCTTCAGATCCTTGCAATGCCTCGCGATCTCCACTAGCCCCTTCGATCTGAAGCAAAACGGTCCCTCTTCGTTGGAGGACTTGATGCTCAATTGGTTCTTGAGCCTGAGAAAATCATCCGGGTCCATCAAGAGGTGTAAATCCTCGATTTCGGCCAGAAGCTTCCAGATCCGTTCGATCAGATAGCAATCGCTCGCGGCTCTTTCAAAATCTTTGTTTTCGATTCGCTCTGTGATTCGCTTCAAGAGCTGTTGCGACACGTAGATCCACGACTCCAGGATTTGGTGCGTGGTGTAGAGCGTCTGGTTCTCGTAGTTGTCGATGTGTTCGTACGGACTCTTCTTTAAAGAGTGGAGTTCGCTCGGCTTGCAAATCAGATCGTACTCGAGGTTCGGCTTACTTGCGAGGTTTGGCTCTCCCAAACCGAGAGTGTATGGACAATTGTGCATCTCGCACTCGATGGAGTAGAGGATCTTCTGCGCGATGCGCTCTGATTTATGCCACGTGGCAAGCCGAGGAAGCAAGCTGGCCTCGCTGGTGCGGCTCACCACGGTCGTCTCACCTGGAATCTTCCACACCTCGGTGTAGCTCCCATCGCGAGCCAAGACGCCACTCGAAGACCTGAGATCGACGATAGGAGCTGTTCCACGTGTCGCACCGTCTTCTTCGTCATCCTCGCAGAGATTGGCAATGATCTCTATCTGAGACGTTGCGAGCGACTCGAGCCTCCGCCTCCACTCGCGCCGGTTCGTATACGGCCTCGGATCCGACAAGAATGTCGAGACGAACCGGAACGAAATCTCTAAAGCCTGTAAGGCCGGTTTCAAAACAGATTCGCTTTTCCAACTCGGAAACTCTTCGGAACTCCATAGCTTCCGAAGCTCCGGGAGGCGAAAATAGTTATCGTAATAGGAGCAAACGACAGCATTAGCGGCGGATATTTCGGCAGCACGAAAGGATGGCGGAACGGAGACTTGGAGTTTGTTGGAGAGTTTGGGGGATTTGGCGGATGAGACGGTCTTTGCCTTCCACTCTAGATCAACCATTTTTGAACTGCGAAATCGAAACCAAAGCGGAGTAAAAATTTGAATCGTAATTTATTGTTTTGTGGGAATTTGAGGAATTGAGAGACAGAAAGGGGTATTTATACTGGATAAGAGGAAATTTGAACAGCAAGCCAGCCAGCCAGCCAAAAGGCGTGTGGACTGAAGATACGAATATGAATAACGAGGAATTTGAAACACGCGGGGTCTACAAACATTAAAAATCGAAAAAATGAAAAGAAAAAAACGGCACATGTGTGTACCATATCTATTTCACCTAACGTAGAAGGTGTTGGAGCGCGTTGTACGCTTAAGAAGGAAGCTGCCCTTTGTTGTAATCTTGGAACGGTATCGTTGAAGTTGGACCTGGGTCATTGTACGTTGTCGTTCGATTAAAGATTAAGTCCGCGTAGGAGGCTAATGTTCTAGATCACACAGCTTTGTATCTTCTTGTTTTAAATTTTGCTCGTGGTGTAGAAATTAGAATGCAGTCATGTTTTGCCACGTGTTATGATGGGCTAGACCAAGTAACGTTGGGGGTTGGGTCTAAAGGGATGGATGTCATAGTAAGCAGCGCAGCAAAGGAACAACATTTGGTTTTTTCCTAGGATGCTTCGTCAGTGTTCTTTACCGAGTCCATTGTTGATAAAAATGTTTACGAATGTATTGTCGTCGGTTTACCAGGTACATGAAACTCAGGAATTTGTCCCTGTTTACAGGTGCAGCCTAGCAGCCGATTAATATATTAATTTCGGCCCTTCGGTATATGGAAGGTGCAAAGATTTTCTAAGATTTCATGCGCCCGCATCGGGAATAAAAGCTGAAACTAAATGGGCTTTTTTGTCGGAATTAAATTTATGGCAAATACTGATCAAAATTAAAAGAAGCGATAATGATAACGCCGATATAAAATGGAGCTAGTCCATTTAGATTCCACCTTCTCGGAATGTGAAACGATAATAAAGTAGATTAATATATACATCAGCAACTTGATCATGTTTAGGATAAGATAAGAGGTTAGAGCAGATGGATTTGATTGTACTTTCTTCGTTAAACTACTTTGAGTCCAAAATATTGGCTCCACGTTAAAAACCAGAAAACAAAAAAAGAGTTTTTTTTTTTATTTCCCCTTAATTGTTAGGTTCGTTCCATCAATATTCCATCTTGTTAGCATGAAACTAAGGATTAAGACCCACCATTAGGAAATCATATGCAAACATCAAATACATGTCAATTTGCAGGTTTAACGAATCTGTTCATACATATTCCTCCATCCAAAGACGAACCTGCTCAAACAAACAAACCAAGCAACAAAACTAAGAAACTCTTCCTTTTTCTTTTGGGTTCTTTTTCCTCATACCCAACTATCAATAAACAGTCCGATTCAAGGGGTTCACACAATAATCGCCGTTCCTCTCTCAACCTTTTTGATCCCATAGTGTTTGTCAAAATCAGAAGTATAACTTCATCCAGCTAGCAATAATGAAGAGCCATTGTTCAAAATAAAGGGATCAAATAATCGAATTCCCCTGTGAAGTGACTATATATGTAGAACGGTCCTCTCCCAACCACAAAATAGCAATGGCAATAATTCACTCTAATATAAATTATAATAAGAAAATTCTATACACCACATAATCGTATCACTTTCATCCTACTATATAAGATGTGTCATATTTATTATTATTGGATAATTTTGTATCATTTAATGGTGATAAATATATAACATCTTACATAATAGGATAAAAGTAGTATGATAGTGTGATATATAATATTACTCATTATAATAAGACCTAATCAACGTAGTTGAAACCCTACAAAATGCACAGCTATGGTTAATAGCGTCAAGTTAGTAAAAACATAACGAGTAACTAATATCACGTTTATTGTATCGTATTGTCTTAGTAATTATGTTAACAAGAAAAATTAATAATTTTCAAAAAGGAGAATTTTCCTCGATCAATCCCATCTCAGATTATTGGAAGTGGAAGTGGTTCACGTTGGTTTTGATCTTGTGGATAAAGCCTAAAGCCTCCATTCCTATTGTCCGTTTCCCACACTGCCCACAATTCAAACTTCAAAGGTTGCGAAAAAAGTTGGACTCGACCCCTCCGTGTTTACCGCTTCAACTCCGCCAATCTCACTGCATTCGATTGGTACACGTGTCGGTCAATATATGTGCTTGCCTCCATTGAGGCGATGACCCCGGACGTAGTTAGTGGCCTATGGCCTGGCTTGGCTCCAACCTCGGCGATTATTTTTTGCCAACTAATCACGCGGGAAGACATGTGACATGTCCCCATTCCCAGACACGTGGCATGTAAATCACGTGCGCCACCCACTATCATCCACTCTACCTTTCTGACATAGGTGGACAGATCGAGTCCCATTGGCGGTGCCAAACCAGCGCTCCCGATCATGTGACGCGTGGCATATACGGTTGGAACATTGAACGATTAGTTGGCTTGCACGCCTAGCAAGGGACATGCGTCGTTGAACAAGGTGGCCACTTATTTGTATACTAAATAAAACATTTATTTTTAATTTGTTCTTTGAACTTAGGAAGAATGGCAAACCGATCAATTATAAACGTTTGAGTTTCTTTTATTTGACTTTGAAGGGAGTCAAAGGTGATGTTGCAGAGGTTTCCTGGCAACGAAGCATGTTTTGGGGCCGATAATGGGGCATTACCTACATCATCCATCCAGAATGCGGGATTGTCCCATTTGCACCTTTTCTCGTAGATGGGGATGAATCTGAGTTTCTGGCATATGCTTGAGCTCTTGTTTCTCTACCTTATCCGGATTTTAAGTACATGTTTTTTTTTTAAATGATTTAATATTTAATATTAATATTTTTTAATCATTTAACTAAAGACTATAATTCAAGTTTCAACCATCCTTGTCCAAAGTATCTGGTCAAGGAAAAGAATAGATGATGCATTGAAGGAGGGAGAGATGCTAACAGACTGTTGATGAATGTGCCATTGGATTAGACGTCACGTCGTGTTAGGCTAACGGAAATTTCTATCCTTGTGATTTTGAACAATTTGAGTGCATATCCGATTTTGCTATGATTTTTGTGTCCTCTTTTTTAGCCCTTTAGACTGCCTAATTAGGGGGGGCTGCCACTTTGAAACTACTTTGGCTGCCTTGTAATTGTAGCTTTAATTATATTGATGTGATTTACTACTATTTTTTTCCATCCAATACACGTAACATGATGTCGCAGAAAGGACTATCCTGTAAATTAAGGATAAATATGAAAAAAAAAATCTTGAAATTTAAGACGGAGATGTTATAAAATAATGAAAATAAAAGCACGAATCGGATAGAAATTAACACTAATTAAAATTAGAAGACTATAGATAAACTTCAAATGTCAATAGTAACCATAGACCGCCAAAGTTTGTTATTAAAGGAGACTGACTATATATTATTTCTTGGTCATCGAAACATCAGGAGTCCACCTTATTTATGCATGTTTTCTCTCATATTAGACCTGGACTTCCTAAAGTTTGTAGTCATATATGGCCCTTGAATTCTCCCTAATTAGTTTATTTTTTTATTTTTTTGAAAATTCCCTAATTAGTTATGATTGGCCAATGTCCTACGTACAGTCTTTTTCAATATGGCAAAGTTATTTAATCGAGCTATTCCAGTAGTATTCCGTACGTATCCCAAGCATCGTATATATACCGATCAGATGCGAATACAAAGATTCTGAAATATTTACATATATGATGGTGTCCCAATTGAATTCATTTCGTTGGATTCTTTTAGTAGTCTCAATCCAATCAATCAAGGTGCATTTATGAACAGGAAAACATAAAGAAGTTAACCAAATAATACTAAGGTTTCGTTTGTTTTCGAAAAACATCTCATCTCATCTCAATTTCATCATTACATTTTTTTAAAATTCAATACAAAATAAAATAAATAATTCAATTTTTTTAAATTCATCTCATCTTATTTCACTTAATCATTATAATTTTTCTAACTTCTAATACAAAATTAAATAAACAATTCAATTTTTTTAAATTTTAAAATAAAATAATATTAAAAAATATATTCTAATAATATTTTATTTTATTTTTTAATTTTAATATCATCTCATATCATTTTATCTCTAAAAACAAACTAATCCCAAGTTAAAAATAAGTAGGAACTAATTTGGTTTTGGGCAGATATTTTAGCATTGGTCCTGCATGCGTACGTCATGCTTAGAAACCTTTTTAAGCATTAATATATGTTATTCCTGTTTAAGATAACTTCAAATCGTCAGTTCCGGCAACGAAGTCAAAAGTTAAAATACGAGCAACGGCATATGTCGGTGTTGCAGTAGTTATAATAATGAAAGACAATTCATGCTTAGGGAAATTAAATTAATAAAGAAGAAACATATATGCACGACTAGCCTGCCTGAATGTTCCTGATCAACGATATATAAATTAAATTAATTATTTTAGTGGATGAGAACAAATATATAAATATTATATGCGAGTGATAAGACCAGTTTGGCTCTTTATTGGAAGTCAAACGTGGAAAAACACGAAAATAATTAATTTTGGATGGGCCGGCTCTTTAGAAGAGAGATATCCTCGTCGAATGAAGATTATTCTTTAGCATTTCCGCACGTCATGTTAGCTCGTGTCCGGTTCAAATTTAAAGACTACATAGCTAGCCTATACACATCGAACAAATCTGACAAGCAAGTGCAGGAGTTGGTCAAGTTAACTGTTAACCACGAGTGTCAAATGCATGTGCTTAGTTTCGTGGGTCTGAAATTGTGAACAGGGATGATGAGAGATGATAAAACTAACTTGTAAAAGTAATAACATTTTATCAAAATATCCTTATTTTATAATATGTATTGGGAAATATATTGTACAAGTATCATTATTCAAAACATAATTGGAGTTTGTTTTGTAGACCATTAAAAAACCGAAATTGTTAAACATTACATTCAAAATAAGAGTGTTTTTATACAGTAGTTTATAAAATAATTATAAAGATATCTCCGTTTTAAAACATAATTGTGAAAAGAATTATATAAAAATTATTAAAATACCCAAATTCTAGTGGGGGATACCAAATAACATAATTGGATTTTGCATTCCAAATTGTAAGGAATGAATATTGAACCGAACGGAGCTCGTTAAACCGGCCCAACACTTATCGTATAGGCTAGCCCATGATAATAATACCTTGTCGTTTCTTTTTTGGGATGGGACACAAAGGCTCCGAAAAGCCTTTAGGAAAACAAAGTCCTATCAGGCACCGAAATGGCATTGTTTATTGCACTCCTAGAAAACAACCACTGTCGACAGTACCGTAAGGGACACCATTTCATTAGCTTGAGGCTTTGCATCGACATAAATCAATTGGGTTAGCTCATCATCTTCCCATTATAGATTGGTATTTCTGAAAGTCATTGGGCCTTTTATATTACAGCCATCATATCTTCGGGCCACCGCCTACTTTCTGTTTAGGGCCCGCTTTTGATTTTCTTTCGGAATCTTTAATCTTATTTTACTTTATTTTATTTGCTTCAAAGATCAAAAAATACATCCATGAGTCAATTAGTCAACGAAGTGTCCAGGGCAGCATGAAACTCATACGACACGTTCCGAAGCTTCAGGTTTTGTCGAGATTTTGGTTAATAATAAAGATCACGTTGGAATTTAAATTTCGAGTAACCATAAAAGATACAACAACTGAATTTGACTCTTCAATTATATAAACATGAAAAATTATATTCACCACTCACATTCTAAAGTAATGAGATGACAGTGCCCTGAGATAGGAATGAGTGTGGTGTAAAACATTGCTCTATAAACATAAACCGGGATTACTTAGTACATGGCCACGTATGGAGTTAAGCCAACAACATGGAACCGTCGAAATAGAGAAAGGATAAACACGCGCATGAACCAACAAATTGCAAAATGTAGACTAAACTAAGAACTGAGATAGTAGAAAATAACTAACTAGCAAAAAAATTGAGTAATAGTAACTGCCAAGCAATATGGCCATATTACACTTGATAGTTGATACTTTTCTCCAAAAGAACAACTCAATAGCAAAAAGCATATTGAAGTGCTAAGCAAAAGGGCATACTAAACTTGGTGATTTCCCGGAAGAACAATGTCAACAAAAGAACATAAAACATCAAGTCTAGCACTTAAAAATCCAAAAAAAAGGTAAATGAAAGGATCGCCATCCTAAAGTAAAAACATAACCAAGACAAACTTAATCGAACAAGCTAAAACCCATGTCATCATCGGACTCCTCAGCCGGCTCCTCCTTCTTCTCTTCCTCCTTAGAAACAGCAGCTGGGCCAGCACTCGAAGAAGCTGCTGCGACGGGGGCCACAGCAACAGCAAACTTGCTAGGATCCTGGATTAATAACAAAAATAATTAATTGAATAGGAAACTTGAGGATTTAAACAATTTTCAGAGCAAAAGAGCCAGTCCATTATAACTGAAGAAATAAAAAACAAGAGTCAACAATAGTTTGGGGGACGACATACCTCCAGGTACTCCTTAACTTTCTCCGCCTGAGGAAAGGAATACTCAGTAGCGACAGCAATTGCTAGAGCATTCTTGTAGGCATTGATGAACATATGTGGTGCAGAAGCTAGGGTTGGGTATGAGAGAGCCAGTGACAATGAGGTGACCATGGATACACCAATGGCAAACTTCTCAATAAGGTCATCCTCAGTAAGATCAAGCACCTCGGGGCTGAAGACTGAGCCATTATCATAAACAGATAGGACAATAAGACCATATGAGAATGGCCTTATTCCTAGCTTTGCAAGCAGAGCAGCCTCAGAGGAGCCGACCTTGTCACCCTTCTTAATAAGCTCCACAGGGGTGATAATTTCAACAGTACCCTTGTTAATCTTCGTTGGGATGTTAAGAACCTGAAAGGCAATTGCATAAGACACTGATGTTTCAAGTAAGCGAAAATTGAAAAGACTTCCTTTGGAGATCACAAACCTGGAAGAAAGAGGTCTGTGAAGGGTCGAGTCCAGTGTTGCCGGGAGGGACAACAACATCAATTGGAGCAACTAAACCAACACGAGCAGGTGCTCCAACCTGTTTAAGTATGAGAGTTATATGAACACCAATGAAACTACATAAAAAGAGAAAGCACATTATAATCTATAACCACAAAAAAATCACCAAATTTCAATCTACCAAGGCAAATAAAGACAAATTTAGCAAACACATGCCAAAATTATGGGTGAATGCTTTAGGCCTCGTTTGTTTTCGGAAAACATCTCATCTCAATTTCATCATTACACTTTTTTCAATTTCAATACAAAATAAAATAAACAATTCAACTTTTTCAAATTCATCTCATCTTCTCTCACCTAATCGTTACAACTTTTCCAAATTTCAATACAAAATAAAATAAACAATTCAACTCAACTCAACTCATCTCATCTCATCTCATCTCTGAAAACAAACGAGGCAGAAAACAATTGTATGAAACCAGGGAAACCACACTTATTTCAGAGAATATTATTAATGTAAGCAGCCTACATGTAAAAAATCAGGCACCACAAACACAATCAATGTCAGTAAGGTAAATGGCCACACCCCGGAAAATATTCTGTCTAATACACCCTCAATTAGCCAAGAAATCTGTAATGCACATAGAAAGAGAAAAAATATGACTAGATGTCGTTTTTCAAAATTTATCCTAGTATGATCAGGATGTGATCTTTACCGCGAACTCAGTCGTAATACAATATACAAGAATTGACATAAATTTCTATTTATTCAAGAATGTTAAAAAAAACGAAGCACCATAATTTTTTTTTTTAAGGTGCACCGTAAAAAATATTTCCTGGCTTTCCCCAGCAACCTACCACATTTACAGAGAAACGCATGGCAACAACCCGCATTCATGTCAATGAGCGACCCTATGGTTCTATTATCAAAATACCACAGGAGAGAAAACTTCGGATTCTCAGACAGCCGTTTCAGCCATGCTACTGGTGTGTAACAACAATGAATTGAAGCAAGGATTTCTCCACCAAGTGAACCGCATGGAAATCATAAACGTACTAAAATAAGTACCAAATCATATACACAAAAACCAACACCAGAGGGTGAAAATCTCGATGCAAATGAACTCAAAATGAAAGGTAAAGGGTTTAAACCACCGGACCTTGTACTTGGCAACCTCCTCGCTGACCTCCTTCAAATCACCCTTAGTGAAAATCAGCCCGACGTTGCCCTATGCAAAAAAATTACGTTAAAATAAATTATGCTTTTCCCGTGAATTCAAATTGTTCCATTTTAAGATACTCCGATAAAATTTAAGAAACCAAAGAGCGTAACGTACCACGAGAAGGGGAATGAGGCTGAGGAAGGCTTGATTGCCGGTATTCTCAGCATGGATCCGGACCGAGCGCTTCATCATGGTGTTCTTACCCATGAGCACCACGGAGTCGCCACGTAGACCCTTGCGAATGTTTTGTAGCTGGTTGGATCCGACATTGTCGGCCGCCACCACCAGGATTTGAGTGTACTCGTCAAGCAGCTGGCACAGCTTTGTGTCGTAAGCGACCTTTTTTTCCGACTTGGTGGGTTTCACCGCCATTTCTACGATGCTATGGGTTTCGAAGAAAACTTCGAAATCGAAATATAGAGGACTGACACTAAGAAATATAGCAAAATCGAGGGCCAAGACGAAGCTGAGGGCTCAGTCAAGGCGGACAGCGAAACGATGCCGTCTCTTTAACCTCTCCTGCCTGTACTAGGGATCGAGGGTTTGTTTAGGAGTACCTAGAGGCGGAGGAGGCGAATAGAAGAAGAAAAAGCTTTGGCGGAGGCCATGTTTATATTGGTGGAGGTGGCAACAAAATCATTAGGGTTTTTCAAGGGATTCCGGTATCTGACGGCTCATGTTCAATCTCTCTCGTTAATCTGACGGTGAGCGGGCGTTTCCGTGGGGATTTGTCTGGTTAATCTCTATAACGGGCTTGTCAATCCTGTACCAAGATTTCTCTGAAGAGAAAAACTCAGAACCGGTCGGGTGTGAAATCCCAATTTACACCGGCCAATAAAATCTTAACATATATGAGGTTTATATGTTTTATGGTGGGTGCTAATCTACTGAAGCAGCTCTACTCCTTTCTCTATACCCTACAGGGCGCCATCTCCTCTCTTATTTTCCTCTCTCCTTTTTCCTTCTCTCTTCTCTACACAGCGTCTCTCCTGATTCTCCTTTCCTGCGCCCTTTCCCTTTTCTCCTCTCCATCGAGTGCTTTAGACTAACGGGTGGTGGGCTACTAGCAGGTAAGGTAGATACATCAGTTGTATTAGTGACCAACAGAGGATTTCCCTCAATCATAACCTTCAAAAATTTCGAAAATGGTGGGTGAAAGATTGTTTTCACTCAAATCCAACAACCTTAACGATTTCAATTCAGTAAAATCATTAGGAACTAAGCCATTTAAGTTGTTTTCTCCAAGCCTGATTTCAATCAGGGAACTTAACTTTGCAATTGAAGGATCAGAGTACTATTAAGCATGCGTCTTGGCAAATTTATGACAGGAACTTGGGAGTTTGAGTTGCAGCTCAGTCCCAACCATGGCTCTTCATAAGGTTCATTACCAGACCATTCAGAAGCAAGGCTCAAGGGATAATTCACACCGCTGAGAAAATCCAAAGAATTCCGTAAGTGTTTTTTCCCCAATTTCGATGTTTGCAATTGACTAATGAGAGAGAGAGAGAGAGAGAGAGAGAGAGAGGGGGGGGGGGAAGGGAATGGGTTTTGGCCTACTGTCGAGAGAGGGAAGTGGGAAAATGGAGAAAGAAGAAGGAGAGACCGAACTGTGTGAATGTTGATTCTTTACATGCGATTCTATTCTTCAATTTGCTACAATTCTTACGTGTCAGCTCATTATTTGTGGGTGTAAAATATTGAATGTCACCCATCCGGCTGGTAGCCTCTCCCTTCTCTGAATAATCTCCCGCATCAAACGATAAGTATGAAAATATCAATAATAATTTTTTTAATCATTTTACAACATATTAAAATGATGCAATAACGTGAATTAAAAAATATTAGTATCATCTCTAGAAAGAAAAATGGACTAAAGCGGTTTGGATAGTGAAAATTTTTTATTCATTTTTTTATTATAATTTTTTATTCATTTTTATATAAAATATAATAAATAATTTAACATTTTCAAATACTAAAATAATAATAATATTTAAAAATATATTTTAATAATATTTTATTCAATTTTCAATTTTTATCTCAATTCATTTCAACTCACCATCTAGATGACACCTTATAGATTGGGTCAATAATTGGGTCGGAAAGTGGTATTACAGAAGCCCAAACCGAGCCCATGGCAAATAAGTGAGTAGGGGTGAAAAACCGATCCCTTGGTTCGGTTTTGTACAAAAATCGAAATCAACCGAAGACTGCTATTTTGTAAAGAAAACTGACCGAAAATTGGCCATGTAAGGGATAAAACTGGCCTACTTAGTTGCTGGCCGGTTCAAGGTCAATTTGCCGGTTTTTTGGAAATCAATTCTTGCATGGATGTCTTGCAGTCCAATAATTCAATTGCCCAAAGTAGCCATTCAATACCACCACCAAATTCAAAATATACAGCAATTCCAAAATTAGAAAAGCATAATCATTTAAGAATTGCGCAACATCCAAGGAGTTAGAATTATAGAACTGGATTGGCATAGACCAAAAAAAAAAAAAAGATTTAGGAAAATAGACAAAAAAAATTTCGGATTGAAAAGGCTAGTGGGTTCATGACTCTGTGGGCTTGGGATGCGCCATTTGCAAGAGGGAAGTGGACGTCGTGGAGGCTGGGCCACTACTGCTACCGATACCAATGTTGCTGCCTCTGTCGCTAGAGAGTGGAGGGTTGCGAATGCTAAAGAGTGGAGACTAGAGTGGAGGTTGGGCTGTTATCGTTATCATTGCCGCTATCACTGGAGAGTGGAGACTAAGAGGAAGGCTGTACTGCTGTGGACACTGGAAGGAATGAGAGGAGTGGTGAGGGAGTGAGGGCTCAAAATGAGAAGAGGCCTAGATGAGGGTTGTTTAAACCCTAGATAGAAATAGTGTCATTTGTGTCGTTTTTTTTTTTTTTTTTAACTGCATAAGTAAAACGATGTCGTTTCACCTAAAGTTTTAGAATAGATTATATATATATTAAAAAAAAAGTTTTAAGGCGTTGGTTGGTTCAACGGTTTTCTTCTAATTCGAATCGATACCGAATAGACCGATGTCGAATTTGATAAAATTTCACTGCCGATCAACCGGTTCCCAGCCGGTTCTAAACTTGGCCAGCCGGTCTGAGTCAGATCCGGTCGGATTTATTGTATAGGCCTGTAAGTGAGACAGAAAAAGGGGTTGTTAACTTGTTATAAACATAAGAATAAATCTTGGGATCAGCCTCTGTTCATGCATCCTCCAGAACACACCATACGTGGCAAATACATTGACAAATTTATCCTTAAGCAAATTGACACTTTTATCCCCAAGTCCCACGAAGCCCCCCTTCCCCTCGATCCCCTTCCCCCCGATTTCGAAATCATGTGAAAATCTAAGCTGCGATGAACGGCGTTGCCGTGACTGGGGTACGACGGTGGGGGCTGCTGGGAGGTCGTGGGGCTCGATGGTGGTGGCTGGGCTGGCTTACGGCGGCGGCCGGCGGCATTTCGAGTTACATCCGTGTGAGACCCATTTCGGGAGTGGAGAGGGGGCTGCGCGTGGGGGCTCCGCGTAGAGGCTTGAAGGTGGCTGGCGGGTCGCCAGTGTGAGGGGGAGCCGGTGAGGTGGTCGGTGGCGCTGCTGGGTGGCCGACAGTGGCGGAGAGAGGCCGAACCGCGCGATGCGATTGCTCGGCGAGGAACCGGTACGCGGCGCGGCAAGGGAGGAGATGGGGCTGGAGGCTGACGATGGTGGTGTCCGGTGACTGCAGTACCGACGGTGAGGTTGGAGGCTGACGATGGTGGTGGCCGGCGACTGCAGGTGGCGGGACTGAGTGAGTTGAGAGAGGGAATCGGGTTGGAGAGGGCTGAAGGCATGAAAAAAGAAAAAAAAAAAAAGATGAAATACTTAACACGTATGGTGTGCTACGCATCAGCCGTGAACAGGGGCGGATGCGTAGCATGCCTCTAAACATAAAGTGAAATTCTTCACGATTAATGTCGGTTAGGTTAGTTAGGAAAAGCCCAAATCCGAGTTCTCCGTAAAGGCAAAATATTCAGAGCCAAGTCAGGGTAGGTCGCGGATCTGATCCCAGCACAGCACCCGCCAAATCCCCAATTCTCTCTCCAACAAGGTTTCCTATCTGAGCCCCCCTCGATTCCCTTATAATCACGGAATGTCGTCCACCTACAGAGATCGGACGTCGGAGTTCCGTTCACTCTCGCAGACTCTGAAGAAGATCGGAGGAGTCACAGTTGTTAATCGATCGGAAAACGACCCATCTTCATCGGAACCATCAGTACCGGCCCCTTCTAGATCCGAATTCAACAAGAAGTCTTCGAGAATTAGGTTGGGGATCCACGAGACCTCTCAGAAGATCGCCAGACTCACCCAGCGTAAGCCCGTCCCTACCCTTCCCCATTTTTTTAATCTCTACCATATTTTGGTGAAGCACACCGAGTTAATATATATGCACTGAAACGCAGTGGCAAAAAGGTCATCCATGTTCGACGATCCGATCGTGGAAATACAGGAATTAACGGCTCTGATAAAGAATGATATCACGTCGCTGAACGTAGCTCTTTCAGATTTACAGACTATTCAAAACATCGAAATGGCAGACGGGAATTATTCCGACGACAGAGTCGTTCATTCCACAGCTGTTTGTGATGATTTGAAGAGCAAACTTATGGGGGCGACAAAACAGCTTCAAGATGTTTTAACCACAAGAACAGAGGTTCGTTTCAATAAGCAATACTTTAAATTTGATCCATTTGTAACTCCTAACTATTTTTTCTCCTCACAGCATATTAAGGCGCATGAGAATAGGAAGCAAATGTTTTCAAAGAATGCATTAAGGGAGAACCCTTTTCAGCATAATTCGAAAACTGTGACCGAACCACTCCCTTGGTCCAGTTCATCAAATGGAGCTGCGAGTCCACAACCATCAGCGTGAGTATATCCCATTTAAGTTGATGATATAGTAACCTCACTAAACACTATTTTTATGAGGCATTGGACATGACGACATTCTTTAATGGGCTCTAAATTGTTAATAAGTTTTACGAGTATACTCCTCTATTTGTGTTAGTGGCGAAGTGTTGTTGGTTTCAAGCAGACTGGTTATCTAGCTGTGTTGAACACCGATTGTTGATTGTCCAAGTAATTTTGTAACATACCAAACAGCATGTGAGCATGTACTATTTTTTCCCCTCTTAAGCTTGATTGGACCTAAAGACTTTCTAGCCTTATCCCAGCCCACTCCTTTACCCCCTCAGTAAATTCCCTGGGCATTATATATGATCATTTGTTGGCCGGTACTTGAAACTGTGATAGCAGCTTAAGCCAGTACTGGGCCTCATGTTTTTGCACCTCTTGAAGCGGTCATTACTATCGTTAACAGATTCAGTACATGGTTTGCTCTGGGTCCTGGTTAAAAAGTAATTCAATTACGTGCTAGTGACATCATAAAGATTCAGTACATGCTAGTCTCTAAATTAAAAAATCTTTTAAACCTCTGATGGCTTGTACACATGAACATCAGTTGTTGTGTGGTTGAGATGGCTGGATCCAATTTAGAAAGGGGTCACAATGAAACCATCTATAAAGTACTTTTTGTCTTTGTATTTTGGTTTGGGTTGAAGCTTGTAGAGTAGGTTTATTTACAGTAGTCCTGTATTTCACAATTCACAAACTACCTGTGTAGAAGCCTTCAAGTAATTTTTTTCTTATATATGGTATCTTAGTCACGTATGAGATATTAATTTATGTCACACAAATTTAACGGACTTCAAGTAGTGATAGGCCTTCCTGGTTCACTTACTGATAATGATTCTTCTCCCTCTCTCCCCAACCAGATTGCCTGCAAATGGAGTGCAAGTTGGCAACCAACTGAGGTGTGTTTCATGCGACCCTACCACGTGATCAAGTTTGACTCTTTTTTTTTTTTTTTTTAACTTTGTTACGCATGCAGATACAGAACACATTTGTTAGAGATAAAATCAAATCAAAGATTTGGTTTGATTAATATCTCTAACAACATTGATACACTTTTTTTTGGTTAGCCTTGTTGAATATGTGGTGAACACGTTCTGTGTGGAAGAAATGTCCATCCCAGCTAACCTTCCTTTGTTGATTTGCATTCTCACAAGTTTTTAGATTGTCTGATGGTGAATAACAACTTGAATTTTACCTTGCCAAGCCAGACGAAGGTTAGCTGTTGATAACACTCCATCCCAGCAGATGGAAATGTCCATGTTACAGCAGGTAGTTCCACGGCAGGAAAATTACACACAAAGTCGGGCAGTTGCTCTTCACAATGTGGAATCCACTATTTCAGAACTCAGTGGGATCTTTACACATTTGGCTACAATGGTTGCACAGCAAGGGGAACTCGCAATCAGGTTTGCTTGTTTTGCTCCAAATGTGATGCTTGCATTTTCATCTTACAATCTGGAAATTTTATTTTGTCTATCTAGCTTTAGATGGACTAGTTATTAAAATGAAAACCACGGAAACCGGAACTATTTCTATTTTGCTGTCATATATCAAGTTGGCTGTCACAAGTCATATAGTATATGATCTCCCTAGTTGATATGAGCAGGATTGATGACAACATGGATGAGTCATTGGCAAATGTTGAAGGTGCCCGTGGTGCTCTATTGAGGCATCTTAACCAAATATCATCAAATAGGTGGCTCATGATGAAGATATTCGCCATTTTGATATTTTTCCTCGTGGTCTTCATTTTCTTTGTGGCATAAACGTAATAAGTGAAATCCAAAAATTTGACGTCTTGCTGCTTGGGGCATTCAGGCTTCTCCCCGTCTGTCCATCAGCTAACTCCTCGGGAATAGGTTATGCATGTGGGAGCAAGTAGCGCTTATTGTGTAGCTTTACTTGGCATTCCCACTTCACAATTTTTTGGCTGTATCTTGTAGAAGCTTGTAGCAGTGTCTAGAGAAGCATATATACATCATTATGTGTTTATGGATTGCGAGTGGTTGGGCTTGGAATTGTATTTGAGACTCTGTACAATTGAAAAGAAGTTTTGCAATATTGTCTTGAGAGGCGAGCATCACTTTTCTATTGCCTCCTTTATTAAGGATTCCGTCTCTGCAATACACTCTTGATAAAAAGGCACATATGAATTAAACTGTCTTCTTTCCATTCGGAGAATTGTGTCTGCAAATGCTAATAATGGTGTATGTAGGGCAGTTTAGATGTTAAATCTATCAATCTTGCTTAAGGTATTTGGGTTGGTGGCGGGTAGTGACTTGGCACCGCAAAGTGAAACTTTTGCATCTCAGCTTTTGAAATAAAAGCAAGGATAGCAGGAAGAAACTCTTCCAATTCTCAGGTATATGGTTACCACGTGGATAAGTTTACCGACCTATTTCAATTAAGTCTCGTAGCCAAGTGACAAGATTACAGCGTTGCTAATAAAGTTCCTTGACAGTTTTGAATCTGTATCTTAGGCCTAAGACGCTGACTTTCTTACACGGTGCGGTTGGTACATTTATGGTGCCGCATGCATGAGGAAATCGTGTTCTTCAGATGCAAAGATTCTCGAGGAACTTTGTAGCACATTAGATTACACTCACCCCCCACCCCCACGCCAGCCCGATTATTTTGCTTCCTAAGCCCAAGTTGATCCAGGATTGCATGGCATGGTGGGCCGGACTGAAAACTTGGTAAAACATAGCGGGGCACCACTGCATAACATATATTCCAAAGGGGTAGGAGTGCGACCATGTTAGTGGAGCAGTTTTCACATATGATATCAGTAATTGAGATATCCATAAACAGTAATTTTTAATTGTTTCAGGTGTATATGAATCAAACTTTTTTGAGGCGAGGCGATCTAATCCGATAAATTAACTTTTATTTTTTGTTTTCCCCACAATTTCAGATAGTGGGGTGGTGTGATAGGAATAGGATTGCTTCTGTGCCTTGTGTACGGGAAAGAACTTTCTTGGACGAACCTGAGTACTTTTGTTTCCCACCCAATACAAAGATGTTGGGCGACATCTTAGTTGTGTTCTCCATATGTGGCTTAGGGATTGACACTACTTTCTGTGGGTTAGTGATATTTGAGTTGTATTTTCCTCGTCTGGGCACGTGTGCATAGGATCTGGCTAATTACGGACCCTAAAGCTAGTGAACCCAAATAATTATAATAATAATAATTAAATCTTCCCATTATTCTAATTATGATTCGCTGATGAGTAGCTTTAGTAAGAGCTTATTATATATAAAAATGACTATATTTAGGATTACAAAGAGATGAGGAAGATTCGCATTATTAAGCGTACTGCACTATTCCAAGTTTCTGAAAGATACAGTACAGATGGTGGAGGAATCCACTAACGTATTTGCTGCAGACTTTTTTGCTTGGATTATTCTTTTCAACGGAATGCCTTGTACATCACTTCTCTTGTTCCCCACAAAGTAATTAGTGGAGAAATGAGCTAGGCCGAGGAAAGAATAGGTACGTACGTGCTAGACAAACCTGCTTACGCTGTATCAAGTCTTTGATCAATGCATGGATCAATGTTTAACCAATGCATCTGTCCTAGTTAATTGAACATGTATAATAAATATACTGACCATCCGCTTTAACCCGTTAAACAGAATTCACCGGTCTGACCGGCCCGGGTTTGATAAAGTTTGTGATTGTGAGCAACCGTCTATTGCTCGCGCAAGGAAGAATAATCATGCTTTACCTACGAGCTGGGCGTGAACTGAAAAGCTGGATATAAAGGAGAAAGTTGATTTTGTGAGTACTGTGCATAAAAGGTAAAAGAGCCGACTTTTCCCTCTTTTGCAATATACAAGATAAGACTTTCCATGTCAATAACAATCTTTATTTGTAATTTCTGAAAGAGTTAAAAAGGTCAATACATTTTCTTGGGGGGGAATACAGTCTCTCTCCTATCGAGTTTAGCCTGTTTAATTGAATTGCCAGATTCAATTTCTTCGATCCTGGCCGAAGAAAAAAAAGCACCATTTTTTCTTCTTACTTGTAACCGTGCATTCACTGATTACATCTCTTGGTTTTGTGGGTGTAGGTAAGGACCCTAATTCATTACAAATTTGGTGAGATGGAAGTAGTGTAGAAAAATGAACCTTAACAAATACTCCACTAATCTTGTCTCAAATACTTCTAAATCCCAACAGAAAACAGTGATTGAAAGACTTTTTTTTTAACAACAATATACTCCATTGGAAGCAAAGTTACCAATGGTAGAGGACTTATATATATATATATATATATAGAGAGAGAGAGAGAGAGAGAGACGTAAGAAGTCAAAAATTCCAAGTCTTGAAATCCATGATGATAGATTTGGCAGATGGTGCATGCATGGAAGATGCCCATTGAAATGACTCATGGATACTGATACCATATATAAATTATGTACTTTTTCCCACTATGCCTAAAGAACAATTTATGGGCTTCTGCAGCGGCTGATAATGACGCATTAGATCCCCACTATCAAGCCAGACAAATGGGGGACAAACCCTTCATTAATTATGATAGTGCAGGAAAAGAGTAGTTGTAGTTGCAGCAAATGAGGGTGGTGTTCTTGCGGTAGACAAGTGAGCGGTGGGATATTGAGATTTTTGTTACGACTTTTCATCATTTTGATGGACCTTGCCTGCTTTGATTTTTTCTCTGTGCGTATCAAATTTGATATAACATCTCCTTGATTTTGGTGGTATAATGATGCCACTGCTGAGAGAGAAAAGAGGTTCCATTATATGTATCTTCCCCTATGGACTTCAAAGTTTACCCAGTTATGAATTTACACCTCATATGATGTCACTGATATAGAATCATTTCCTTTTCTTTTCTTGACATTTACCAAACTAAAGGTTTCATGACAATCATTTTCACAGATATTTTAACAGGAACCCAAAGGATCAATCGGTTCAATATCGACAACACAGTAATTTATGAAATAGATCTTATCAGAAACATCAAACATGCAATAGTGCATGACATAAAATCATTCTGAAAGCTGAATTATGAGAACCGGTTTACATGCGTGGTTTGCAATTTCCTTTTACTTTTTTATTAGATTTCGATCTGTTAGGCCTGAGGGTCAGATAACTATTCGATCTGAACCTTTGAGCTGATTAAAGTTTATTGTCAATACAAATTTAAAACGATGTAAATATCCCTTTATACACTTTCAGAGCTAAATGAATATCCCTTTTGTTAGGTATCCAATTCCTAATTAAAGACATCTTTGAGTTACTCAATCGATCGCTTACTATGTAGTGTTCTAATTCTGTTAATATAGTGTCCCTTAAGTTAAGTAAGTTTTCTAATTCTGTTAATATAGTTTCCCTTAAGTTAAGATTTCTCAGAATCTTAACTTGATTTTAAGGGTCTAAGTTGGAGAACGATAAGCACATAAAATGAATCCTAGAGTATTTATTGTTGTCCATATAAATTCTTTGAGTTATATTAAATACGTAATAAATACTAGAAGAACTATTTCATAAATTTATCTCTTAGAGAATTCTCATCCGATTCTCTATAACTTTCTCTAAATTTTAGTTAGAAATAACACTTCTTATAATTTTCTCTTAAATTTTATTCATCTTTAAAAAACCTCTTACATCTCATTCCTTATCATTTCTCTATTATATTAAAATAATCTCTTTATATTCTTTTTTTATTATTATTTCTACTATTTTTATTTCTACATTTTTAACTATTTTCTATAAAATATATATAAAAAACGATTTAGAAAATGAACAGTAATTATTTAAATTTGCATAAACTAATATGAGAGTTTTGCTTAAATGGTTAAATGGTTATATAAAAGAGGTAATTTTACATATACATATGCATAGACCAATACTAATACTCTTAATCGGTAATCTCGAGTGTTACTCTCTTTCTATTTTCTAACAGGTTTAGCATATCTTAACTGGGCCCCAAGCCCAAAATTCGGATAAGGCATATTCTTGGCCCCATAGCAGTGATGGCTAGACAGTCATGCTGGTGGTAATTAATGATAGCCTGTGACCAGAAAAAAAACAAAACAAAACAAAATGAAAAACAAAAGAGTTGGACAAATCGTAAACCAACAGTACCACATGGATGTAAAAAAATAGTCAATGCCTTAAATCCAACGTATATTTAGCTTACTATCTAGTGGTAGCTATGGACTGAGGTCATAAGACTCTATCACCATTGTATATGTCAATAATTAATGGTAATATTTAAATGTGTATTGAAGATTTGAAATTGAAAAAAAATGGTAAGGCGTTTGCATGCCCAGCAATCAACATTTTTGGTCCTACGTTCATAATTCTCCCCCACTGCTGTTTTATTCATAAACCAAAATAATTTGAGGCATTTTGAAATGGTACATATATAATGAATCCAATTATGACACTACTACATAATGATCTGTTTCGTGTTAGATACAAATAATTGAACTTTTAGTAAATTAATTTGTGGGGACTTGAAGCTAAAGCATGTCCTAGGATGCTTGTTCAGTACTGACCCATAATCAAAACAGATTCCCAGTGGGGGGAAAGTCACAGAAAAAAACCAATTGGGTAAGCCATATATAATAAAGATCGTAGCTTGCAGCACACAATTTTTAATGTGATTTAAGTTCTAATAGATGCTTTTTGAAGTGTGGGGAAAGCGAAATAAATCCAATCTTTTTTTTTTTTTTAACCTTTCCAATGGTATTTCAAACAATATTCTTTTCACTTGTGGGCATCTAGAAATTCCTTCTAATCATGATTATACGTTTAGACCCTTTTTTCCTACGTATGGAAATGGAAAGAGCACCACTACCTACCATCCATGCATCCAAATCGTCATGCCGATATCATTCGGGAAATAGTGGTGGTTGCATAAAACCACCCCCCCCCAAAAAAAAATATTTAAATCGTTTTGAAATAAGCAATATGCTTATGTGGTTGCATGTTTCATCATTTTGACACCACTTTTGGATGAGAATATCCAATTTAATTGTGTTACTATTAACACTAGGGGTACAATTCGTTTTGCGGATTGTGTTCGTATAGTGTCAAATCATGAATATTTAATTATATGACTCAACTCAAACTTGACTCATTAAACTAAACGTGTAAGATCTTCAAACCTTAACACGATTCATTTAAAAAATAAGTCATGCCGTATTACCCGTTTTGATCCGTTTAATAATTAATTAGAAATTAATCAACACGACATGACTCATTTCAACCTGTAAATAGGTTGAACTAATCTACATAAACTATTTGACCTGATTAATATAATTTTACATAAAAATTAAAATTTGTATTTATTAGTAACACAATATCCAAACTAAATAAATAGACTATGTACTCATAAAAAATGTCGATATTTTTTAGATTTGAACTTATAATAAATTCTATATTACAATCTTGATATTAACAAATATAAGTATAAGTTCAGAATTACAATCCTAACAATAAAAATATTAATATATTAAAAAATATTAATATTATAATCTAACAATAATAAAATTATAATTAAAAGCAAAAATCTAAACGGATTTTGTTGTAAAATTGTAATTATTTATTCCTTAGAAAAAAAAATGACCTTAATTTCGAAAGAAGTGCTGGATCACCTACCTACCTATTGAGTCACTTTAATTTTGTTTTAAATGGTGTTTTAAAATTGCATGGAAAAGCGTAATCGGTGATGAAATGGATTTGATGGGTGGAATTAGACTGATCCTAATGGACCTGTAAAATCACCAGTATGGGGGGAGAGAACCTATATGCAAATTAACATGGGATTATTATCATTAGTCAAGAGTCAGAGAAAAAGGGAGACAGGGAGCATATTAAGGAAAAAGTAAAAATAAAAATAAAGATGAAGAAACGAGTGAGAAGGCGGTCCCTCCACTAATAAACGTGTTTATTTATCTCTCATGATAAGGGGAAACTGACGTTAATGGAGATATTTTTTATAAAGATGACAGACATCCAATAAAGGGTTGCACAATGCATGCATACTTGCTTTGCTAGCTAGCTGCATTTAACTTTTGACCGCTCTGACTCTTTCGTACTCCAGACTGGTTCACCAAATTCTTATCGAACCCCGCGTTTTAAGTCAAAGTTCAATTCTACGTAATCTGTTTACTATTTAGTTGTGTTATTTAAAGGCTTTTATCTCATGTATTAACTAGATGATATAATTTAATTTATATTTATTTTTTAATTTAAATTAAATTATGTATGTGATGTAAAGATTTTTAAATAAAATTATTTATGATCAATTAAAGAGTATACAGCTCATATTTTGGTGATTACATCACGGTGTGTTTTTTTAATAAAAAAAAATGATAAATTAGATGGAAAATTCTAAACACCATGGCTTAGGCTAATATGGCAAGAAGTTGGTAGCTATTTTTTTCTGGTTGTGAAGGATTTCATCACCGCCAACTTTTCTCACAATTGGGGTTGGTGTTGGGGGTAAAAATGCTGAGTTTGGGGTTGGGGGTCAGCATCTCTTTGAAGCCACATGGGTGGGTGTCCCAACCCACAAGCAAAGGAAAAAGGAATGCACATATGGTGATATTTTCACTGGCAATATGACAACATATATTAATGTACCAAAAAGCATAGTAGTAGATGGTCACTAGATTCTCCAAGTGAGAGAAGAAAATGTCACATGATTAAAGCTACAAATGATCTTTCACTTGTTTCTATTTTTTATTTTTTTAACTCTGTTTTTTTAAGTATTCGATTTCTTGAAGTATGACAACCTCTTTTTTTTTTAAAGAAAAAAAGCCTGATTTGATTTCTTATATAAAAATATATTTTATAAATTAGTTTATCAACATGCAAATAATGTAGAAGCCTTCCATATCAATTAACAAAAAAATATTAGTATCTTGTTTTTTTTTTTTTATAAATATAATGATCTTACAATAAATAATTCGTCTATTTGTAAATAATAGAAATTTTCTTTTTCGTTGTAACTCGGAGGTTTAGTTACTTCAACCCCATGATTTCTTCCCGGCAAGTAATTATAATTTTCACATATACAATTACTCTAATTCCATAGTTTATTTCTGATAATTATGGACTTCAATGGAAATGACTGTTCATAATTCAACTGCATTTTTTTTTAAAATTTATTCAGTAGGAGCTGTTCAATATCACAATCCTGGAATAATAGACACGAATTACTATGACTGGAATTCGGAATTAGTTGGGAAATTGAATGATCAGAATTGCTTTACTAAGAGTTGGATCTGCACAGGCGCACAGACTCGTCCAACTATTTTAAAAAGAGAAATGCTACGCATCAGTCCCTGTTCACCGCTGATGCGTAGCACACCTTACGTGTTGCATTTCATCTTTTTTTTTTTTTTTTTTCACGCCTTCAGCCCTCTCCAACCCGATTCCCTCTCTCAACTCACCCAGTCCCGCCACCTGCAGTCGCCGGCCACCACCATCGTCAGCCTCCAGCCCCATCTCCTCCCTCGCCGCGCCGCGTACCGGTTCCTTGCCGAGCAATCGCATCGCGCGGTTCAGCCTCTCTCCGCCACTGTCGGCCACCCAGCAGCGCCACCGACCACCTCACCAGCTCCCCCTCACACCGGCGACCAGCCAGCCACCTTCAAGCCTCTACGCGGAGCCCCCACGCGCAGCCCCCTCTCCACTTCCGAAATGGGTCTCACACGGATGTAACTCGAAATGCCGCCGCCCGCCGCCGTAAGCCAGCCCAGCCACCACCATCGAGCCCCACGACCTCCCAGCAGCCCCCACCGTCGTACCCCAGTCACGGCAACGCCGTCCATCGCAGCTCAGATTTTCACATGATTTCGAAATCGGGGGGAAGGGGGGCTTCGTGGGACTTGGGGATAAAATTGTCAATTTGCTTAAGGATAAATTTGTCAATGTATTTACCACGTATAGTGTGTTCCGGAAGATGCGTGAACAGGGACTGATCTCAAGATTTATTCTTTTAAAAAGCCCTCACAGCACACTGAGAGACAGAGAGTAGAAAGAAAATAAAACAAGTACATTGACAGAAGTTAAGATCTCTGCAACCGTTAACAGAAAACAAAGTGGCAGAGGAAAAAAGAGAGAGAAATAAAAAGATTTCGTGCTGTGGTGTTCGTCTGGTATGGCTCTGGTTCTTAAACGCTGACGACCAGTGCTCACTGTCCTGCAAAAGTTCCTCCTTAATTCCCCCTTACAGGAGGTGCTCCTTTTTTTGTCAGATCTCGGCTCTCAAAGCCCAGGAATCAAGCCCCAAGAAGCAACTGCTGGCTCTTGTTCTTCTACGCCGAGTCCAACTCAAAGTTTCCCTTTCAAGAGAGTGCCCCTGCAGTGTTTATTGGTTTATTTTCTGTCTTTTTTTTTTTTAAAAAAAATCATGCCTATTCTTCAGATAAAGCTACAATCGATAGGACATTAGGTGAGTGAGAGACAGAGAGAGAGAGAGAGAGAGAGAGAGAGCATTGTGTGACAACTAAGGCACTGCCAATCTTGCCAATCTTGCCAATCTTGGAATTGGGTGAACTTTTTTAGAGTTTAATACATTGCAAAATTGTAACTTCCTTGGGCAAAGCTGTAACTGACGGCCTAGGCAATACGAGTGGCACCGTTGCCGTCCTTTGTTCGAAAGGGAAAACGAGACGAGCACTTAACTCTCTCTTTCTAAGGAGTTAAAGAAGGCAACGGATTGCGGACTGTCGTACATTTGTCACGAAGAGCCTCTTGCTTACTCTGCTTGTCCTATTATAAATCCCCTCCTCAAGCCCCAAGTGCTGAGCCAAAGAGACCGAGATTTGGTATCTTTATTTGCATGGCAATAAATTATTTCTTTCAAGAATCTTCTTGGGTTTTATTTTTGAGATTTTCCCGACATATTTATAAGCTGTATGTTGCAGATCTACTTCATCTGTAAGAAATGTTACCTCAGAAACAAGCGGAGGAGGCCATGGTCTCGAGCTTCAACTTGACTGATCAGCGTGATGACAGAGAGGAAGAGAAGGCAGACGAGTCGGGTTTGGGCCTCAAAAGCTTTCTCTGGCATGGTGGGTCTGTCTATGATGCATGGTTCAGTTGTGCATCCAACCAGGTATAGGAAAAAAAAATTCAAGTCATAAGTTGGATTCACAAGAATATTTTTTCAATCAGTTTTATCTGAGAAAGATTTTAATGATTTTGGTTTTTTGTTTTGGTTTTACAGGTGGCTCAGGTTCTGTTAACGCTGCCATACTCTTTCTCTCAAATGGGTATGCTTTCAGGGATTATACTGCAGGTCTTTTATGGTCTGCTTGGAAGCTGGACTGCTTATCTGATCAGTATTCTATACGTCGAGTACCGAAGCCGAAAGGAGAAAGAGAATGCCAGCTTCAAGAACCATGTCATCCAGGTAAGCATTTCAAGAACACCGTCACACTGTACAATTTCATGCAACTCAAATTTATCTGAATTTCAGTATAAAAAAATGAATTGTTCTTTTGTGTATCTATGGACAGTGGTTTGAAGTGCTCGATGGTTTACTTGGTCCGTACTGGAAAGCCGTTGGGTTGGCCTTCAACTGTACCTTCCTCCTCTTCGGATCTGTTATCCAGCTCATAGCTTGTGCAAGGTCTTCTTCTTTCTTTTCTGAAACTTGGATTTCCATCTTTGCCTATGGATTTGTAGTTTCAAGGCGATAATAAGATTTGGGTTATGTTTATTACTAAAAATTCGTGCTTTTACGTGTGATTAATTATACAGTAATATATACTACATAGACGACCATTTGGACAAAAGGACATGGACATATATCTTTGGAGCTTGCTGTGCCACCACTGTGTTCATACCCTCATTCCACAACTACAGGATTTGGTCCTTCCTTGGGCTGGGAATGACCACCTACACTGCTTGGTATTTGACCATTGGAGCCCTTGTTAATGGCCAGGTACACAAAATTAAATGAAGAACATTTCCCATGAGCCTCTTCCTTGTTTGTGTGCGCTTTATTTAATTAAAGCTGCCCTTTTTCACTCTTTTATTATATTTATATTTATATATTACCGGTTTACAGGCAGAGGGTGTAACACACAGTGGCCCCACAAAGTTGGTTTTGTATTTCACAGGCGCCACCAATATACTGTATACTTTCGGCGGGCACGCCGTCACCGTGTGAGTTTGACTATATCATCATTTTTTAAAGTAACCCATGCTGCTATATTCTTCTCTGAACATTCAGAGAGATTAAAAAAGGGTAAAATTTATTGCTCGGTGATCTTCTGTTCGAAAGCTTCTGCATGCCATAAATGGGTTTTGAGGAAAAAGACGAAATCACGATCGAATTATTTTATTATCTCCATTAATGTCCTACGTGTAGTTAATGGGACGCAAGATTTGTAAGTTAAGTTAACCTAGATGGTTATCTATGCAAGGGAAATATTTTATTTTTTGGTTGATTTCCAAAATATGCTCTGTTGTTTCTGCCTTCTGGTAGGTAACAAGAGTGAGTATGAGTTTCCCTCATTTTATAAACCTAGTTGTTTCAGCATAAGTTTTGGTTACTCTATACTTTGACCATGTGGTGATGTACTTGGTCTTTCACAACTCTTAAGTCCGTCGGCTTCCATTTACTAACTTTATGCACTTGGTCTTCCACTGTTCTGACATGGTTTTCAGTGGCTTCCATTAAAAAAAATGTTATGTCAGTACAATAGAGATTTGAGGTAGTGGGTTCATTTAATGGGCATCCCAAAATCTTGTCTTTATTTCACTCAAGTTGGGATTATGTATGCTTCTTTCAATAAATGATGTTCATTAAATAGTGCCTTACAATTGTTCATTGCATCCGGGTCGTACTTCAAGAGTCCAGTCAAGTGAAGATCCCTCAGAATTTGGGGTTTTGTTTCGTTTTTCCCTTTCTTTCTAGCCATAGTTAAGTGCAAAGTATTGATTTTTCTGCCATACTTTGTGCCTCGGAAGTGTCAGAGGCCTTTTTTTTTTAGTGAAAAGTAAAATTTTGTATATGATAAATGGGAATTGAAATTGATGCGTGATGGTTAGTAAAGTTTATAGGATCATTCATATTGCTTACAGGGAAATCATGCATGCAATGTGGAAACCTCAGAAATTCAAGTACATATATCTCCTGGCCACCCTCTATGTATTCACCCTTACACTTCCATCTGCGATTGCCATGTACTGGGCCTATGGCGACCAACTTCTGACCCATGCCAACGCCTTCGCGCTCCTTCCCCGGAATGGATGGCGTGATGCTGCAGTTATTTTAATGCTCATTCACCAGGTCCATACACTTTCCCTTTAGACTTGATTACGTTACCAATGTATGTAGCCTGATACACCAATGAAATAAGAGTAATCCTTTAAAAAAATTTTAAACAGAGCGAGACTTATTATTAAAAAATTAATTAATTTTTTATGCGAGTCTTATATTTCTTTATTTTTTTTAAAAAAGTTACGCGACGCTTGCACACTCCACAATAGTAAATATCATTTTTCATTAAATAATATCTGGGAAATTGCTTCATGTTATTGCCAGAGCTATTTAGTCAGGGAATTGTTGTTGCCAGAGATTTAATTATTTCTTTGAGCAACACTAAAACATGTCGATGCTGTTTCACAAACTCCGTTTTTAACCAACAATATTTTCCCTTGAACAAAAATTAATTTACTCGTTTGAGCTGATTTATTTGATATCATGATTGGCAGTTCATAACTTTTGGGTTTGCTTGTACACCCTTGTATTTCGTGTGGGAGAAAGTTATAGGAATGCATGACACGAAGAGCATATTTTTAAGGGCACTGGTGCGTTTGCCTGTGGTGATACCAATCTGGTTCTTGGCCATTATATTTCCTTTCTTTGGCCCCATCAACTCGGCTGTGGGGGCTCTTTTGGTCAGCTTCACGGTCTACATCATCCCCTCTTTGGCACATATGTTCACTTTCAGATCTGCCTCCGCAAGACAGGTAAATGGTTTAATCTCCCCGCGTCTTATCTTCATTTTTTTTGGTTGTAGTACTCATATCCAACTGGCATTGTCTAGTTCACCATTGAAGTTGTTAATGCA
This sequence comes from Cyclocarya paliurus, assembly GCA_029856935.1. Taxonomy (NCBI): domain Eukaryota; kingdom Viridiplantae; phylum Streptophyta; class Magnoliopsida; order Fagales; family Juglandaceae; genus Cyclocarya; species Cyclocarya paliurus. Next base: position 1,260,380 of record JARVXP010000207.1, on the reverse strand, counting down.
TTACCACCGGCCTCACTTCCATCCACAATGTCGACTATTGCAATCTGGTGGACACATGCTCATATCTGGTGTGTGTGGTGGTCGAAATAGTTCTAATATCCATATAAGCCAGCATATTGCTCATTTACACAATCTTAATCACTGTTTAGTCAATCTCAGCTATTGAATTATTTGAGAGAGGGGTGATATTCTGACCCCCGAGCAATTTATTGGCTTCCTTGCTGTTGCCAAGTCTTTAAGCTGTTGGCGGTGAGCCAAGAGCGTACCTAATATTAATCTGTTTTAAGGTCGTGTCTACAGATTTTCTGGTAGCCTGTCATTTTGTCATTTTGTCGTTCTGTTAATGTTAGATTCAAGATTTGTTGATTCTGAGAAGCTTCAGGATCTCAACATAAAATTCCCCTTTTTCTTTCTTTGGGGATGAAATTTCAGAAACTCATTTTGTGAGCCCCATTGATTTACCTTCTTAGAGTCACTTGTAAGCGTTTGGGTTCGGAACACAAGGATGCACCCAAATTTACATGGGCACAAAACTACAGGGTGTTACAGCTATACTTGCCTCTTATCAAAAAATAGAAAAGGCAAGGTCTTAATTGTTTGAGGATATGGATCCAGACTATTCGATTTGGCTTGGAAGTGACTTTCAATCCCATAAACAAATATAGCCCCACAAACTCTTCGGGAAATTTATGAGAAAGAGATGAAGTTGGTGGCATCTCCTTGTCATTCAGTTATTTCAGACTGTCACATTTCTACTCTTCTTGTACTGACCATGCACCTCTTGGAATGCTTTGGTCCAAGCCAATTCAACTCTAGGAGTCGACCCTACTTGGTTCACCAGTCTTATTCTTGGACCTAACTGCGACTTCCAATGACTTTGCTGAGCCGAAGCATTGAGCTTACTCTGCTAAATTATACTAATGAAAATGAAAAAGGAATTAATTACTCCCATCTTCCTATCTTATTGTAGATTTGGTTAATATTTTGACTGCATGTACTTTCTCTCCCTACTTGTTTAAGCAAAACTGCATAGTATTTCAGCTTCGAAATTAATATGTGACTATGTCTACGTAGCAGAACCCATTTATTTATCCCTGACATTTAGTTGTGTAACTCTGGTGTATGCAGAATGCAGCAGAGAAGCTTCCATTCTTCCTTCCGAGCTGGACTGCCATTTATGTAGTGAACACGTTTATAGTGGTATGGGTGCTGGTAGTCGGATTTGGCTTTGGAGGGTGGGCCAGCATGAACAACTTCATCAACCAAGTTGACACATTCGGCCTCTTTGCCAAGTGCTATCAGTGCCCGCCCCGAACCGCAGCCACGAAAAATCACTAATTTTCTCAGGCATATTACATAAGGAGCATCAGCATTTCCCCTTGTGCATGCGGTGTGCTGTATTTTCCCTATCCTTTTGTTACGTCTAGTATTGTGAAAGGTGTTCTCCTTTTAGTTATATCAAAGCAATGCTTATATTTGGATATCTTTTTCCCCAAGTATACAAGTAAACAATATATTCAGATGATCATGCCAATTATAAAGGCCAAGGGCGCCAACCAAGAACACTTATAATTTGATTTGGAATGCATGCAGCAATAGTCGTTATTATTATCATCTTGGCTAAATCTTACAAAATCTCCCATATCTGTTTCTATGAGTTTTGGTATATGCTTCCGTGGCCATTGTATTTGCTTCACGTACGTGGCTTTCAAATTCGGAAACTTGTGTCTAGCTAGCATATTCCAGCTCCCTTGCATGTGAGTTCACGTGAATATTACAAAGGATCAGTGTAGTCTGTGTTATTATGATTAATAATCTAAATTAAGCCACCTCTGACTGGCTCTTGTTTATTTTTTCTCACTCACATGAACACAACGTTATACAATATATATATATAAATATCTATATATTTATATATATAATATGTCGTTTTGCGGCATAATCACGTTGTCTTATACGCTGACTAGTCAAATGCAGTGGATTAAACATGGGTCCCTCTCGTTGATGTGGATGGCTTGTAAAGGTGCATGGTTTGGTGTTTGTAGCTAATTTCAATTTTACTGCCATATACAGAACTAGCGAACAGCTTCCGCTCAAGTTCGTTCTTCTTTTTCTTTTTTCCGCATTTATGCATTATGATAAAGCTTCGGCGTGGGGATGTCCAAGACAAAACCAGAGATGATGAATTTGCTTTTTTAAGTTGCGCAGGAGCAAATTGGTCCCTTAATAGTTTATTTAAGCATTTAAGGCAACGAAACTCAGAAATTGATTATGCTCCACCAATGCACAACCTATCCTGCATCCTTGAGATAAAAAAGTTAAAAGTCCTCGTCTCAAATATCAATCTCTTTTACTGCTCTTCTTTTCGTTCTCACGTATAAGATGATGACAGAAACCAGCAACTTTAAAGAAAAGATGAAAAAAGAGGAAACGGGCTTTATCAAATAAAAGACACCATTACCTCATCAAATCACACGTTCCCATTCTGTTGTGATCTTTTTTCTTTCTTTTTTCCATGCAAAAGCATATTTCTTTACAATACAAAAGTGTGAAAACAACATCTCAGCCTTTTTTTTTAATTGTTGTGAGGACATATATTCGTTATTGGGTAATAAATAGCGATTTGGTGACCAAAAAATGGTTGCTTCGACTCCCCTTACAACCGGAAATTTTCCTTTCGAATAAAGGTTTGCTCCTTTCCTTGGGATTTATTCATGGGTTAATTAGAACAAGAAACGATGTTAAAGATAAGTAATGTTTTTTATATTAAATTTTTTATTTTAGTGGTAGACAACTGCATAAAATGTATCACATTAACAAAAATGATAAAAAGTGATAAAATTTATAATAAAGTGTAACATTACTCATTTGAGAAATAATTTAAAAAGGCGAATACCTTCTTTCTAGGCAGAATGCAGCATTAGTTGAAATCTTTCTGATACAGTTCATATAAAAATTATAAACGGGGGGCTCTGTGCGTCTCTGTATTAGCCCTTTGTTACATTCACAAAACCGAGCTCCAAGAAAGCTCTAAAAGACCCCCGAAAAGCCCAGTTATAGTGAGAGGCTGCAACTGCAAGCCTGCACCCCACTTAACCACTAGCGACGGAGAATTCTAGACTACATGGGTTCGATGGCTAACGCAGCAAAGGCACCATAAAATTTAGGCGCGTCTTTTTCCATCTTTGTCACCTCTTTCAGCATTTCCACTAAATCAGCCTGCTCTCTCTCAGCCCTTTTCTGTAGGCCCAAAATCACACTCTCCAGCCTGCACTTTTCCATTCTATGAGACTCCGCCTTGCTCTTCAATCGCCGAATCCCCATTTTGTACAGCTGGAGCTCCTCCATCACCTCGGTTAATTCCACTAATCTTTTCCTCGGCCGAAACACATTGTACCCCAAACTCTGAAGCTCCTCCATGGTCTTCCACAGCTTGCTGGACCTAACCCAGAAATCATTTACAGTAAGAGTATGTATTTCTTTGACTGTTTCTTCAAATGCTCGATCCCACCCGGCCATCAAACTCTTCCTTGCCACTTCAGAGTAGCTCCGAAGCTGAAGAAAGTGAGGACTGTGAGGGATGCCTTTCAGAATTCGCGAAATGGGTATCAGTGGTAAACGTGGAGACGAAACAGATTCAGAAGCTTCTTCCATTTTCGGAACCGTCTCGATCTCTTTCTGAATTGTTTGCTGATTGGGTTGAGCGTCTTTCCGTGAATTCTCTGCTTGATCTGAGCTCAATGGCATGACCTTTTTATCTAAATCAAAATTTTTAAAAGGATAGTGAAATATTATTAGACAAATTAACTTGGATGCACCATGTATGAAACGAAATACACACATACACACGAAAGAACTAGAGGTTCGATCCACGAACAAGATGATCACTAGCCACCAGGCACAGTAATTGGTTTAGCATTTGTAGACAATGACAAATATGTTTTACCGTGGGTGACAAATGAGCAGGAAAATGCATGCACAAACACCGTCGAATTCATACCGTTAGAAGACTGCAATCCGGAAGAAATCGGAGCAGGGAAATTCGTCGTCTCTCCGGCACCAGAGGTACCGGTAATATATGGAGGATGTGATGACGGGAAGGGGTTGGAAAACGGAGTCGTAAGAGTGGAATTCGAAAAATTTGAATTTGTTGCAAAGGACTCGGTGTTGGCTCCGAAAGAGCGGCGATTCCTACCACCTTTCGCCACCATTAGACGATTCCGAGGGCGGAGTTTGGCTTTGACATCAACTGTTCCTGATCATGGGAAAATTGTAAAAATGCTATTATAATTAGTTGAATCACTAGCGAGTGTGTGTTTGAGAGAGAGAGATGATTACCGCAAGAAAAAGAAGCAGAAGAAGCTGGCACTGCTCCAAAGACGAAGGAGTTCAAGTCGGCCATGGCCTGAAAGCCGGTGATTACAGAGAAATAGAGGGCCACAGGTCTTACAGGTCTTATAAAAGCAAAATAAAAGTAAGAATAAAGCAGGATTAGCTGTCACTTTGTCCGTCGATTTTTGACAATTGATACAGTACGGTGCTGAGTCGTTCCACTTCCCAAGGTTTAGAGCATTAATATTGAATTGACTATTTTATTCTTTAAATTTTAATTAATATGTAATTTTTTCACTTTTAACTAATCATTTAAAACTTAAAGTCTATATTAGATTAGTCATTCTACTCTCTATAATAATAAAATATTATTATTTTTTATTAATTATATTTTTTTAATTAATTTTTATTTTATTTTCATAATCTTCAATAACCTTCAACAATTATATTCATTTTCATTTTCATAATCCAACAATCTATAATATAATAATCTCATATAAATATAGATGATAAAATCTCATATGAATAAAAATATCATATCTATAATATAATAATCTCAAAAAATACTTTTAAACTTTTTAGAGTTCTTTTCATATTTGAAAAGAAGAATAGATTTACTGTAACTTATAGTTTGGATGAAAACAATTTAGCTAATTCAATGTGGAGCAAATATGGATGATATTGGCTAAATTTAAAGATGAAAAGGCATTTGACTAATCCAATACCAATGCTCTTAGCTTTCTATCGAAGGAAAATAACAGTGATGATTAGCTATTTCAATTCAAAATTTAAAATTTGGTTAATACGTAACTTTTTAGTTTTTGAAAATTTAAACTCTACATTATAATAGTGATTACATCCTTTATAATAATAAAATATTCTTAATTTTTATTTTCATTTTTAATGCAATTTTTTTAAATAATTTTTTATTTTTATTTTCATAATCTCCAACAATCACTTTTCATTTTCATAATCCAACCATCTATATAATTAACATATCTAGTTAAGCAACAAATTGTGTTATTTTTACTTTCATTTTCACAATCCAACAATATAGTTGCTGCCCAAAATTATCATAACACATTTTGCTCACATATAACACTCTGTCAACATATAACAGTAGCAGATGGTTGCTACCCACGTATTATCACAAAATATACAGGAGCATATATTGTTTGCCCAACTATAACACAAAACACATTCCAGCCACATGGAAACCGAAAAGGCTGATCTTCTGCTATGGCAAATAAATCCTGCGAGACAAAAAGAAAAATGCATATGCTTCAACTACAAAGACATGTAAGGATCATTTGCAAGGACAATTAATGAAGGAGACTGAAGTAAAATTTAGGTGAAAAACACCTATGCAATGAAGGAGATTGAAGTAAAATGAGGGCTCTTGGTGCTTGCAAATTTGTATGTAAAACAGAACTATAGTCTGCAAATTTATGTAGAAACAACTATCCAAAGTCACTTAAAAATGTCTCTGCAATTTATGAATATAAACTACATTCGAATAATGATTATGTTTTGGGCTACATCCAGGTCAGACTTCACAATGTATTTAATTATCTCTGCCATGCATTCCGTTATCTCCACAATGTATTTGCTTGGGGAGATAACTCACAATCACACACTGATTTCTAAGGGTTTGATACACAAAACTGGAGACTTGAACTATATTATAAATTAATTCAAAGAGAGAAAAAAAGAGGACTAAAACCATATCAAAAACTGAAATATTTGGAGCAAACAAATGGTTTTCAATACCTAAATCCTGATGAACTCTTTTTTATGTCTAACAAATGGAGCAAACAATTCTGGTTTGCAAACAAATGGAGCAATCAAATGTTGACTTTCCATCAACTCCTTTTGATTTACAGGAAACTAACTTCTGATGAACTAATTCTTTGCTGCTGCTTATAAAAAAATAATATTATTTGCTGCTACTTTATTGTTACAGACTTGACTAATTGTTTACTGTAACCTAATTAAGGCATCCATGAGGTTGGACATTTATCCTTTATGGAGGCTGCACTTCAAGAAAGATGCTGGTTTACTTGCATCAAGCATCTTAACATATTCAAATACATCAATTACGCATCCTACTAAAACAACCTTAATTAAGCAAGAACCATGAGGCTGGACATTTATCATCCTTTCTGGAGGCTGCACTTCAAGAAAGATGCTGGTTTACTTGCATCAAGCATCTTAACATATTCAAATACATCAATTATGCATCCTACTAAAACAACCTTAATTAAACCAGAATGTAATACCAGACTTATATTCTGAAAACTTGGAGTATAACAAAAATTATAACTTGAACATGTTAATGAAATGGCAACAAGGAAGAGATGCACCCCATCACAACTAGCATCGGCCTCGGTTCATCACAGCTAACAATGATAGAGGAAATTAGTGGGCTTGGAGGAATACCCTAGCTCTGAACAAAGGTTGGAGATATAGCTTTGAGAGAGTATTTATAAATCCGATCGTGAAGGGTTTGGGGGCAACGACCCAAAACTTAGAAGTGGGAAGAAGGCTCAGAGTGGAAACCACATCCCGTTAACATATTCATTTCATATTTGAAGAAGAGTGATTGTGTTACTGTAGATGAAAAACTTGGATAACCCCTCTTTGGCTAATCCAATGCCAGAAGATTTTGAGAAAAATTAGTCATTTTATGTTGGTTAAGTCAATGTCCGTGCTCTTAGAAATTTTTACACATTTTCTAATTCAATTCTATAATGTAGAATTTTTTTCTTACGTGACTTTGAATTAAAGGACCAAAGGGTAGGTTTGGATAAAAAAATATTTCATGTCATCTTAATTTATTTGGTCTCATTTCATCTCATCATTATAATTTTTTCAAATTTTTATATAAAATATAATAAATAATTTAATTTTTTTTAATTTTAAAATAATAACAATATTAAAAAATAATATTCTAACAATATTTTTATAACACCTCCTTCCAAAGGGTTAGGAGTGTCAAGTAATTTTCATAAAAGATGAATAATATGCATTAACCACTATTCACTCTTACACCCTCACACATATAATTTTTTCATAGGGTGTGGAGTGTTGGATGGTGAATAGTGACTGATGAGAATAATTATTCTTCATAAAATATAACCTGACAAAATATCTCATATTTAATAACACGAAATTCGTATTTATTTCGTAAAAAGAATTGTCTAATAAAATGTCTTCTAAAACTATTAAATGAATAAACTGAATAGAATTTGTGTCATAAAAGCAAATTTATTCTAGGATGTCTAAAATTAAATCAAGTGCTCCTTCTAATCTTGGTCTGCTTACTCATGTTCATCATCCTCACCTGCGTGATTAAAAATATGAAATAAACTAAAATGAGTCGAATGTTCAATAAGAAATCTATCACAACATATAAATATAATAATTTTCATGCTGAGATAAGATGTTTATGTAGTTCAATGAGATGAGATGTTTTGTTAAAAATTGAATAAAATATTATTATAATATTATTTTTTAATATTATTTTTATTTTGAGATTTAAAAATGTTGAATTGTTATTTATTATATTTTGTATGAGAGTTTATAAAAGTTGTAATGATTATACGAGATGAGATAGTTTGGTTTTGTGTAACCAAACCAGCCTTAAATCATGACTATTCATGTTGATGCTTATGCTATATATAACTGATTTATTTGAATTAACTAACTGATATGATTTAATTGACTTAACTGACTGTTCAACACGCTTAACTCTGTGTGTAAGGTTGTACACTAGCCTCACATGTTGCTGCTAGGGGTGTAAATTTAAACCGAAAAACTGGTAAACCGGACTGGACCTGTTTTACCGGTTCGGTCCGGAACCGGTTCTTATAATTCATAAACCGGTTGGAACCGGTCCGGTTCCGGTTTTAGGATTTTTCGGACCGGACCGAATCGGTTGATAAAAAATATTTAAAAAATAATATTTTATATATAAGTTTTATACAAAATTAAAATTATACAAAATATTATATATATTAATATATAAGTTTTATATATAATGTATAATTATATGTGAAATTTTTATATATAATTATATATCATATATGAAATAATTTTATATTATAATTTATAAAATATAACATAAAATATTGATTTTAAATATGAACATTTGTAATTTGTTTGATCATATACTATTAATATAATCATATATAAGATAATGTTATTATAAAATAAAAGTTTAATCTTAAAAATGAAAATGTAATTGATCATGTATTATATAGTTATACAAATATATAGTTTATCACTAATACTAATATATACTAATATATAGCTGTACTAATAGTCTAATATTAATACTATTATATAGTCTAATAATTTATATAACTATACTAATATATAAGTTTATAACTTGTACTAATAATCTAATATAGACTATAGTTATAGTTATATTAATAGTCTAATATAGATTAATAAAAGTATAACAGATTTTTTTAAAACAGTTTTTTTTAAACATATTTTTAATGACAAAATGTCAAACTTACATTTTAAAAAAATCGAAAAACCGGACCGGATCGGACTGGAAACCGGTAAAACTGGAAGTATCGGTTTAGAAGAGTAATCGGTACGTAATCAGTTTTGAAAAATACAAAACCGGTCATACCGGTTCGGTCTAAAATTTTGTTCAAATCAGACCGGACCGGTTACACCCCTAATTGCTGCAGTAAGGGGAGCCGCTGATAGTATTCTGGTATACTATAGCAAACCATGTTTGAGTCCGTGGCTTGTACATCTACCCTGAAACTATATTAGTATTATGCATCTGAATGTCTATCTGATTAAACTGATCTGATCTTATCTTATACTTGAACTTAATATAGCTTACGCATCTTATGCGATGTGAAATGCATGACATACACATTGATTTAAATAACTGTAAATTTTTTAATCTGAACATAATGCTGAATGACATAATCATGTGCTGTGCTTGGTGACATGCTTGCATATGAGATGAGTGGTATATAAAAAATGGTTGTCAAAGAATTAACTCTAAAAAAAAAATTATATAAGTTGAACTGTGACAATACTAATTTGTGATTAAATTACTAATCTTGTATTGCAAATTCTAAAATCTCAATTTGTAGATCGTTACCTATACGAAATACCATATATCACCAATTTTCTAAAAATGTCATGACATTCTATTTAATTAAATTGATATCATAGAGAATAATTTAATAGGAGTAATTTAATAAATATTATGATATATGCTAAAATTAAAAAAAAAAAATATGATTCAAAAGTCATAATATATTCCCTTATTATCCAATTAATAATATAGCATAATAATTTTACCAAAATCCAATAAAGTAAACAATGGAAATTCATTTTACTAATTAAACTTGATTATACTTAAAATTCAAATCCCTATAATTTATCATCATAATTAAATCATAAATAAATATTTAATATAATTTAACTGTATACAAGATATAAGTATCAACTACATGCAACAAAGAGCAAATTAAAACTAAGGTCTCGTTTGTTTAAGGGATGAAACATAAAATTCTGAAAACTTTTCTAAGTTTTGTACTGTAAAGTTATCTCTGAAAATAAACACTTATTTTTATCTCATCTTATCTCATTTCATTTCATTTCTAATTACTGTTTATGAACTGTACCTCGCACTTTAAAAAAAGCTGACTGACATTACTGTTTTGTAAAAATCAAAACTGATCTAACGTCTGAGATTACTGTTTGGTATTACTGTTCATGTACGAATTAAAAAAGTTGATCTGCCATCACTATTTTAAAAGGCTGCAGAAAAAAAAAAGTAGAAAAAGGGTCAAAACGCAACACCGCCTACAGGAAATGCCGAAATGTAAATTTAAAAAATATTTGTACTGTTGTAGGTTTCACAACTTTAAATATTTCATAAAAAAATTAAACTAATCTCATCTTATCTCTATAAATAAATATACATATCATCTTTTTACATTTTATCTCAATATTATTTACATATATCTCAAAAAATCTTATTTTATATCATCTAAAACAAACTAGGCCTAAGTCAGTAAAAATAGGCTGACGTGAAAAGACTCATTTTAAACAAATTTTTGTCATGCCCACCTATTTTCCTACCAACGGTCAGATACTCTCTCTCTTCCCTCGAGCTTCTGTCTCTGTTCTTCCTCCCGAGCCTTCCTTCACTGAAGATTAAAATTCAGAGCTCGGGAAAGAAGATATTGTTTCGTTTAGTTTCCAAACCAAACTCATCTCATCTCACTTATAATTATAATTTTTTAAATTTCAATACAAAATATAATAAATAATTTAATTTTTTCAAATCTCAAAATAATAATAATATTAAAAAATAATATTTTAAAAATATTTTATCATCTAAACTCAACTCAACTCAACTCATTTCGACATCTAAACGCACCCTAAAATGTGCTAGGGGAGAAGAACATGAATTGGTGGAAGAGCAAGAGTGAGAAGAAGTAGAAGAAGAAGAAAGCAAGCTGGTCCGTTTCCGTAGCCTTTGCCCTTTCCCGTTGCAGTTTCCGTCGCACGAAATCCACTCAAGCCATCTGGTCCAGATCTCTACCCTATAGTCCTTCTCGACCTTGAAGAGGTCTTTCATGGATGAGTTGCAAGGTTAGGTTTTTCCGGCTACATCCACGATATATTATTTTGTTATCAAATTTTAAGATAATTTTAGTTGTTGAAGAGTATGATGAAAATCTTTGTTCCATGCTAACGCAGCACCGTCGTAGAGGTGCTATGAGCGGCACTTTTCCAAATGAGATTTCGGACTCTACTTTTACCTATTGTTTGGTTGCCGAGAAAAATGAAAAAAAAGCTAGGAAAATGATGATCCGCGGGAGAGAATACCTGACTTGTTATTTTTCATTTTCCTTTTCATTGGTTTCAATGGGTACAAGCTCATATTTACAATGTTAAATCTATAAAGGATTGGCATTTTCTTATCGATGTGTTGAAATTTTGTTACTTTTGTTCGTGCATACCACTGGAGCTCAGTTTTGTTGCAGAGAAAAATTAGATTTATCTACATATTTGTCTCGGGGGTGGGTGGGTTTACCTCGTATCAATACTGATGTGTTGGACATCGTTTTAATGGCTTCAACATCATGATTTTCGTTTTAGGGCCCAAACATTTTTCATACATAAGCTGCAACAATGTAAATTATGAGAAAAGGTTTTCTTTAAGGTCATGTTTAGATACAAAAACAGTTTCATCTCATCTTATTTTATTAGTATAATTTTTTCAAATTTTCATATAAAATATGCATGTTAAAGAATTTAAAGTTGCAGTCAAAGTTGATTATTGGACCCGACTGAGCGTCTTTTTATCTGGAGAATTGAATTTTGTAATCAAAGTTGCAATATTGGTTCTATCCTTAAGTTACTCCATTTCCCTGATGTAATCCTACTGAGAATTTTCTCAGGTCTGTTTACAAAAATGTCCCAAGTTGTTAACTTTGTCGTCCCTTACAAAGATCTCCTGCTGAGGGCTACTTACTTGGTGACTGCACAAAGCAAAAGTATTTAGCTTCAATGGAAGGTGCTGTTCTGTCGGGAAAGCTTTGTGCTCAAGCTATTGTACAGGTAATTTGATTATAAATATGGTGAAAGCTAATATGACAGTTATTTTTCTTGGAGAAATGTTGATTTTAGTGAATTATGATAGACTTCTGCCAAAAGTGCTGCTGTCCATGGATTATAGAATTAATTGGTGGATAGTTAACATGTACATTGACTTGTGAAATTACACATGTATTCTGAACTTGCTGTATATTCATGTAATGGATTTTGAGACAGCATCTACTGAAATGAACTTTCTTTTTCCTTTCTCTTTTCTCTATATTCATGTACATTGTTTAGCAGATGAGCAGATGAAACTAAGTTGATGTTCAATTTTAACGTTTTACACAGGTTATCATTATGTATTGGGTTTCTTCATGTAGATCTTGTTGTTGATCTAGTGAGTTTTAATTACAAAATAAAATTAGAAAAAAACAATTAATATTATTAAAAAATTATTATTTTATTATTATTTTGACTAATAGATGGATAATCTAATGTAGAAATATGATATATCTCTTAAATGGCAAAGATAAAAGATAAAATATGTGATTTTAACCAAATTTTATTTTTGTCTTTGTTTACATCATTGTCAATGCTCTTATATGTAATGGAGTCAGTGGTTTCGATTTTGTTATATTATTATTGGATACTTGAATCGTGGTAACATTTGTCTTCTTAATCATTTGAGAGAATCTTAACACTGTGTCGAGGCTTAGGCCTCGTTTGCTTATACAGATGAGATGAGATAAAAATTAAAAGTTAAATAAAATATTATTAAAATATAATTTTTTAATATTATTATTATTTTGAGATTTAAAAAAGTTGAATTATTTATTATATTTTGTATGAAAATTTAAAAAATTTATATTCATTATATTAGATGAGATAATATAGTTTTGTTTTGTGTAACCAAACCAGCCCTTAGATCACCCTAATTAAGTTAACATTTGACACATTGGCCTCAGTATTTTATGGTAAATGTGAGTTGAACTAATAAAAGTGACCGATTTAATTTTGTAATTATTATCTTTTCTTTACTTAATAGTTAAGAAAGTAGATATTAATGAATTTGTATTTTTAAAAAAATATTTAAAGATGTATACAAAATAATTAAAGAAAAAGAAGAAAAAAATAAAAAATACATTTACACTGTCGAGTTATTCGGTTAAAGTCTTGATCCTTGTATCATGATACTTTTTTTTTTAATATTTTTTTTACGCAAGTTAATTTCATTAAATTAGAAAAATGATATATGAGGAGAGGGTGAGGTAGACAGAAATAAGATGTTCTCAAAAAAGAAAACAATGGAACCATCGTTGGTGACGGTGGATTGGAAGCGGTGAAGGTGGTGGGTGTACTGTCACATATTGTTTAAAAATGATTTTTGGAGAGATCCACGATCTCTCTTATAAGATCACTGGTTAGGAAAAGCGGTAACATATGATAGCAGCAGGAATCTAAGTTGAGTCGAAGACAACGAGCCAACACAAGCAGTGGACGTGCCGCCACCTGAGGAGGTGAACGGACGAGCAAATTTGAAGGACTTGAGGCCTTTGAAGCCGGTGGGGCCGCCAATGCCGCTCTAGGACGCTGTTGCAACTAGAAAACTCGCACGGCAAGGGCTGCACGTGCGTCAAATGCACCGAGCATAAACACGTTTTTCTTCTGCAAATAGGAAGATTAGCGACCAAAGAGATTGAACTGGCATTTTGTGTTGGTTGGAGGTTGCTGGAAAGCAATAGATCGACAATGATTGGTGCTAAGGAGAGAAAACTAAATAAAAAATTAGGTAAAAAAGGTCAAATAGAAAAGCATAAAAATTAAAAAGCCTTTGACACTGGTTAGGGGAGGAGGTAGTCGGAGTCTAAGCTCTGAACCCCTCCGCCCAGTGAAAACGAGGGAAACTTGAGTTTGTGAATTTGAGAGAGAGAGAAGGAGAGAGGGAAAAAAAAATACTGGCCGGGCCTTCGGTTTTTTGTATCACGGTACTTATTTTATTATAGACGCAGCTTCACCCAATTTCATCCTGCTTTAACATCAATAGCATCTTCTATTCAACGTGTCACTGCCTCTCTTCTGACTCTCCCGTCGGAAATCCCTTCGAGTCAAATCTCCTTTCCTTCGTCCGAGACATGGTTGCGGTTCATCAAAATCACAAAATGGGAAGGAGTTCTCTACCTAAAGGAAGAGCAATATTCTCTACTACCGAGTCATGGCCTTTTGTTTAGAAGGAATTTGGATATTTTATAAGATAGGCGCTTTATTTTCTTAAAAGTATTGCGAACTTGCATCTTATGAATTATTTACTATTTTTATTAAAGGTACAGTGCGTTTCTATCTCTCCAGGTGCTGTTATTCCAATGCCTTGCAGAAGAAAACGAAGAAGACGAGTAACCATACCATATGGAGCTCGACTTTGTTCGTGATGGCATCGGAAAAGCCTGATGGTCATGGCTGTTCTGGAGCTTGACTTTCTTTCAAACATTTTTGAATATTTAAAAAAAAAACACAAAATTACTAGTAATCACTTTTTAATTATTAAAAAAAATTAAAATATATGAACATTCAAAATAAGTAAAAAGACAAAACCAGCGAGCAACCTCGCATTTTCCCTAACCATTTATATTATGTAACACGTTTGCAATTTGATAAATATGACACATATTATTCCACTGAAAAAAAATGTGAAGGATACTTGTTCCGTTTTTCCACCTTCAAGAAGCGTACGACATTCACAAACTCGTCCGGCTTGGTTACGCTTTTCATTCAATGTCTTATTATATTTAGAGGGCCAACTCGTATGGAAACCGAGGAAAACGTGATAAATTTGTGGATGTGTACTTAAAATTCAGTAGTACAACTGATATCCCCATAAGGAGACCATTACTGTTATTAGGCAGTGTGGGCTGGAGTCAGACTCATTTATAGGGCTCAATCCTTCCCTAATCATAAATCTTTACATAATTACATCTATTATTTTTATATGGTAATAAAAATAGAAATTAAAGGTAAAATCGTTGCTTAAGACGTCTTGAAAGTAAAATAAAAAATGAAAATTACCTTTGGGTACGATGTTGTATGTGTACTTGAAATGATGATGCTCATAAATGTCAAAATCTGAACTATTCAAATAAAATCTAACGTACTCACACCCGCATTAGATTTTTGGATTTTCTTTTTCTTTTTTTCATCATAGTAAAATAGCTTGAACCAATCATCCAATGTTCCCTTTGAATATTGAGTTAAGTTCTTTAATAATAATAGATATTTGAGATAATAAAATGAGTTTTGTGAGACTCAGTTAAGATAATTTTAGATATATTTGAATATTAAGATAAATTTAGATGTATTTATAAAAAATTAAAAAAAATTATAAATTTTACATATAAAGAAACGTTGAATTAAAAAAATTATAAATCTCACGTATAAAAAAATTTTAAATTAAAATAAATTTAAAAATTTAAAATTTAAAAATTTAAAAATTAAATTTAACTTATTTAAATATAACTTAAAATTAAATTAATCTCAATTCAATCCAAATTATAAATCCTACTACACAAAGGACGTATTAAGAGAGAAATAGAAGTTGAGTTCATGCACGACTGCAGATGTGACATTTGTGTCCCAAGCCAATCACAAAGGGGTACAGATGCCTCGCAGGCATGCTATGTTTTCGAGCGTTTCAGTTTAAAAGTCGGAGCGAAGCCCCTAAGCACCACTACGATTTCTGAAGCGTCTTCTCTCCTCCTCCCGTCGCTGTTACGGTTTCTTCGAGGATCTCCGTCACAATGCAGAGCCCCGCTCTTTCTCACTGCTTGCTTCCGTCCAGCCGCGGGCGTTCTCTGGCCCCACTACCCGTCCCCGCCATTGTCAGTAGAAGAAGCTCAAGCTCAGTTGCATTTATCCCTACACTGAAATGCTGCTCTCTAACAAGCTCGTCCTCCTCTTTAGGTAATTGATACGCTTCCCGGTGTTGTTTAAACTCTTGTTGGTCACCGAGAAATTAAAGGAAGGAACGGTTCAAAGGTTCTGTCCCGACCTTCTTGCCGTGGAATGAAATTACCCTTATTTTTGGAAAAGGGAAAATATTGCTTGAACGAAGCGAGTCATTTTTATTAAGCTTTATCAAGTGGATTTTCTGGTTAAAAACAAGGACACATCCAAATACGTTATTGAAAAACGTTTAGTTATAAGTGATTAAGTGTTTCATTTTCTCTTTTGTTTTTTTGGTATTCTTATCTATCAATTATTCTTTTCGGATTTTCAATGATAATAGCAATTTAGCAGCTTATGTCTTAATGTTTCAGCCATTATAAAAAGTAACATTGAGGATCTTCATTTTATATTCTTTACTATATTTTCTAGCTATCCAAATAAGGAAAAAGCTCGGAAAAGAAACGAAACAAACATTTTGAAATCGATACTATGTTAATCTTTGTTGAAATATAAATTAAATATATTTAATTTGAAATATAAATTAAAGAAACAAAACAAACATTTTGAAATCGATACTATGCTAATTTGAATAGGCTTGGAGGAGTGGCGATGTCGATTATTCTGAATCACATTTATACAAATTTCAAGCATCAGAAGCAACTGAATTTAGAATTCAGTATAGATTTTTCTTTTTCTTTTTTAAAAGAAGCAGTTATAAGGAATTTGATTTTGTTATTTCAGTTGACAATGAAACAAAATTCGTGGAAGTGGCTAAACATGCAAATCTAGTTCCACTTTACCGAACCATATTCTCGGATCAGCTTACTCCAGTTATAGCTTATCGGTGCTTGGTTAAAGAAGATGATCGGGAGGCTCCAAGCTTTCTTTTTGAGTCGGTGGAGCCCCATCCTGTTGCTTCAATTGTTGTAAGTTGTGGTTTAAATTTTTGTTTCTTGGTCTTGAATTTACGAGTCTCTCTATATCATTTTACAAATCACTACTGCATTGGTTGTACTAGGGTCGTTATAGTGTAATTGGAGCTCAGCCAACAATGGAAATAGTGGCAAAAGAAAATAACGTTACCATAATGGACCATGAGGAAGGGCGATTGACTGAGGAGGTTGTTGAAGATCCAATGATGATCCCAAAAAGAATCTCAGAGGACTGGAAACCTCAACTTGTTGATGAACTTCCAAATACATTTTGTGGTACGAGAAGATAACTTTGTCTATAATCTGTGTCCACAATAATCAACTTATTGATGAACTTCAAAATACATAGTGTTATGAAAATTCTGTTGATGACTGGTGTTCCATAAAATTAAAATCTTAGGTATGACCGGATCGTGACTTTATTTGTAACTCCTATTGGATTTTAACAAAATTATCTTACTTTAGAAAAAGAAAAAGATTTTGCGGGAAGCCACATTACTCACATAGGTTGAAAGTTGGTTGTTTGGACTTACTATGTTTGAGCTGAAATGCAAGTGCATAGAAAAACAGCTTTTGCTTATTACTGATATGGTAGTGCGGTGCATTTGTTCTTGTAACGTCCATAGCTTACAATATATGCATACAGTATATAAATGCATGCACATGTATAACTGATAAACCTGTTCTAACGAAGTCAATAACCAAATCCGGATAGATGTAGGAGTAATCAGGTTCTCAGAAGAAAGAATAAAAACTTTCCATTATGGTCGACCATACTGCTTTTTGGCAAGCTCAGGTTTTGGACTTATTAGCACTGGCAATCATTTGAGACAGTTCAAAAGAAAGAAGGAAAATGCTAAGAAAAGTACTACTCAGTTGAAACTGCAGATCTTTTAGGTTCTTCCAAAACATACATTTGGTTTGTCGGGTCCTTAGGGTTTGGAGTTATCGGCTCTGGCAATCATTTGAGGCTGGTCAAAGGAAAGAATATTCTAAGAAAAGTAATATTCTGTTGTGACGACAAATTTTTTAGTTCTCCCATTTTAGTTCTCCCAGAACGCATGTTTGTCACATCCTCATTATGGTGCTGAACATTTGTCCTTGGGGTCTATGACTATGAAGTGTCATTTGGCAACTTTTGGCTGTAATAGCCATTGAATTTACTAAGCTCCAAGGAATATGGCGTAGTCTCCATTAGAGGAATTAATGTGCCAAATAACTTGAAACCCTTTGTTTGGTCAAATCTCAAAAGAGAGCGAGGATCAAGTAGCTGTATAATCATTGCTTAAATTTTTTCATTAATGGGGAACCTTGTGTTCAAATTGGGTTTCCTTAATTGTATCAAATCATTGAAACATGTAAGATATAGACATCATCATATGTACATGTAAGGGGGATGCACCAAGTGGGTGGGTGTATGTGCGTAGAAGCATATAGTTTTAATAATGAATCCCCAAGTGCTAGAGATATATAAATATGCAAGTTCTGTTCATATTTTAATCAAGATTCTCACATGGCATGCTGCATATATTAAAAACTGAACATATGTTTAGTTCATCTTGTTATAAATTCTAGCGCTGGGACTCACTTGGTTGTCCGACACTGGAAGTGAGATGCAATTGCTCATTCCTCCTCTTTTTGACAAACCTTGCTTAATGGTTTTTTTTACCCTGCTTAGTGGTTAATTGCTGTCTTGAATAGGTGGCTGGGTAGGTTACTTCTCATATGACACAGTTCGTTACATGGAGAAAAAAAAGCTGCCTTTCTCAAAGGCTCCAAAGGATGATAGAAACCTTGCTGATATACATCTTGGCCTGTATGATGATGTGATTGTTTTTGATCACGTTGAGAAGGTATCTTCTTCTTTTTTTTTTTTAGCATTAACAATGTGACCTCACACCAGTTATAACCATTATATGGTTTGAGTTTCTGTGTGTATCATGTTTCAAGTACCCCACTCGTGGTTATACATTGTTCTCCATTTAAAAGTTTAAGATTTTTGTTTGAACCCTTTGTAACATTCATATCCTTTTTTAATAAAACTCTATGTTAAGATTTCCATGTTGCTCAGAATGTCACGTACATAACCATTTAGGGCCTCTTGGTGTTCTGTTCATGTTTAGAAAGCATATGTTATTCACTGGGTAAGATTGGATCGATACACATCTGTTGAGAAGGCTTATAAAGATGGAGTCAAACGCTTGGAAGTATTGGTGTCCAGAGTACAAAATACTGAACCGTGAGTGACTGCTGCTCTTTGTATAAAATACTGAAAGTAGTAAAGTTACCTTATAAATTTTTTGTTTGATTCCCAATTTTACAGCCCAAGGCTTGCTTCGGGTTTTGTGGAATTAGAAACTCACCGTTTTGGTCCTTCTTTAAATAAGTCAACCATGACAAGCGAAGAATTTAAGAAGGCTGTACTACAGGCCAAAGAACATATTCTGGCAGGGGATATCTTCCAGGTCGTATTAAGTCAACGTTTTGAGCGCCGAACATTTGCTGACCCATTTGAAGTATATAGAGCATTGAGAGTTGTGAATCCAAGTCCATATATGACTTACTTACAAGTTTGTATCTCTTAAACCTCTTGTAATTGCAATATCCTGGTTTTATGAGTTTTCTAAGTTGTTCTGAACTTTTTCTTTCTTTTTTGTTTATATTGTTCCCCATCAGGCTAGAGGCTGCATTCTTGTTGCTTCAAGTCCAGAAATTCTTACACGTGCAAGGAAGGTAAACTATCACAAATCATTTGGGAATTCATTGATTTGAAATCCTCAAACAAAAGGACCAACTCCTTTCTTAACTCCAATATTGTTCTTATTCTCTGACTATTTACAAACGAGGATATCCATCTTTATAATGCATGACAGAATAAGATTGTCAACCGACCGTTGGCTGGAACTGTAAGAAGGGGGAAGACAAAGAACGAAGATCAGATGTTAGAAGTTCAGCTGCTTAATGATGAAAAGCAATGTGCAGAACACATCATGCTAGTTGATTTGGGTCGAAATGATGTTGGAAAGGTTTCTAATTCTGCTAAATCTTTTCCTAATAATCTAGACAGTTTTGCAACTTTTAAAGCTCTAGACTCTTTAACTTGTTTGTGTTGGCTGTATTACTTACTCCTTGTAATTGCTTTCCTATTCTGTCATCTTTCTTTCCTTTGTCACTAAAATGACATATTTGAACTTGTAATTAGTTGAAGCCATTAAGTAGTACAATAGTTGTTTCCATTGTGTATCTATCCTGTATAATATCCTTCTGCTAAGAGCAGTTAGTTGTGCTTAATTTAGTCTATGCTTTTGAAAAGCTTCTTGTTGGATATCTTGTGTTTTGGTTCTCCTTATTATTTTTTAGAAGCTGCTAGTTATATCATGTTGTGCCTTCGTCAATTAAAGAGGAAATATAAAACCTGAAGCTTCATTGTTAAAGCTACAAATCTCTTATTATCTTTCCCATGAATAATCGCTTATTGTCTCCATGAATGGACCAATGGTTGTGGTCCGTGGATCGTGAAAATTGTTACGAGTAAACATATCTTCCCTTCTATGTTGCAGTAGAAAGGGCATAACTTCTTATTAATGACTCACTGTTAGCTGCAAAAAACTTGTATTTCTGACATGGATTCTTGATTTAGGTCTCCAAATATGGTTCCGTGAAGGTGGAAAAGCTTATGAATGTTGAACGGTATTCCCATGTGATGCACATAAGCTCCACAGTAAGATCTGCACTTTTTGTCTCTTGTTGTTTGAAATTGTAACATGAAATGTTTCTTGTGATTATCCGCAGAAAGCATGGGTAAGACGAACTGTGTCATCCTGGTTTTGCTCTATTACTTGATAGTTGAGTAGGACAGAAACCTTAAGTTAGGAAACACATGATATATATATATATATATATATAAAATATTTGGTGCCTCAAATAAATGAGTGAGCAACTGCAGAACTTAAACGAGTATTCCAGTTTCGAGTTGAATAGTATCAGCCCTAAGGTGAAACAATTATTGCACTTTGTTTACAGTAATAAAATATAAATGTCTACTTCTGTTTATGTGGATGAAAAAGTTAAAAACCTTGCTTCCACTGTGTTTGGTTAGTGGTAAATGAAATTAGGTCTGGCATTCGCATATCAAGTGAATTGAAATCGATTTGTTTTGGTTTTTGTTGGCAGTATGAGTGTTTTGCCATATGTAGTGTTTGTATAATATTCCTTTGTTGACTTTCCCAGGTTGAGGTAAAAGGTGAATTTCCATTTTTTTTAAAAAAAATTTCATATTGATTGTGGTGATAGATAATATAATGCCTGCTTCCATGTGATTTCCAAGTGTCACGTTAAAATTGCTTTGAAAAGCTCTATAAACCAATGTGACACTACAGTATTAAAAGCATCACGGTGCAGGTTACGGGAGAGTTGCAAGATCATCTCACTTGCTGGGATGCCCTGCGTGCCGCACTGCCTGTTGGAACTGTTAGTGGAGCTCCAAAGGTTCGGAGTTATTTTGCTCGATTCACTTCTCTTCATTTACCTTCTTCCGCCTATTTTGTTTCTAAACAATGACGAAGTACTAATAAAAAAAATGCGTGCTGCTCGAGCAAAGTAGATCGCTAGTTTTAGATCTCTCTCTGTCGCTCTCTCTTCTGGTTGTCATTAGTTATCGTTTCAGGTCCGGGCCATGGAAGTAATTGATGAGTTGGAAGTAGCAAGGCGTGGGCCATACAGTGGCGGATTCGGAAGTGTCTCTTTTTCTGGGGACATGGACATTGCGCTAGCCCTCAGGACCATTGTATTTCCCACAGGAAGCCGATATGACACTATGTACTCCTACAAGGATGCAACCAGGCGCCAGGAATGGGTTGCTAACCTTCAAGCCGGTGCCGGTATAGTGGCTGACAGTATTCCCGAGGACGAACAACAGGAATGTCAGAACAAGGCTGCTGGTCTCGCCCGTGCCATTGACTTGGCCGAATCCAGTTTTGTTCATAAATTGTATGGATGAAGAAGATGTTGGATACCCACCTAAATTTTTTTTTCTTTCTCAATAAAATCTAGTAAAGGTAAAGCTTCTCAACAGAACTCGAGTTACTTTTTCTCATTTTGTGCCTGAAATTCTATCGTATTTCTTGCCACAATATGAAAGGCATAGCATTAAGAACACCCACGGCCAAATGTACCGTTGGATCATAATCAACTTAAAATGGGGCCACTCTAAAAGCAGTTCTGCAAGAATTATTTCTGATGGGATGTTGGCTCATTATATTAAAAGATATGCACTTCTGAAAGTTTCGTGCATCAAGTAATCAGGTGAAGATACTGCGAGAGTACCATATATCCATAATTCTAAAGACTATTTAATAATTACTCAAAATCTGTTCGCACGTATATATGTACTGTGGCATAGGTGAAGAAAGATTGCCAAATGGAAGCAGAAGTGAAAAAATAACGATAAAGAAACGAGCCATATAAATTATGGTATGGAAAAGTGCATACTTTCCGTCCTTTAGATAGGGCTTGCTTGTTAAACCGAAACACCGGCAGAAAGAATGAATACGAGGGTTAGCACCAATGAACTCTACATTTGACAAAGATAACGCTTTTCCTGGTGTTGGCATCCATGGAGAGAGATCAAGGCAAATGCAGATACTATTTTGTGA
Organism: Cyclocarya paliurus; assembly: GCA_029856935.1. Classification (NCBI taxonomy): domain Eukaryota; kingdom Viridiplantae; phylum Streptophyta; class Magnoliopsida; order Fagales; family Juglandaceae; genus Cyclocarya; species Cyclocarya paliurus. The sequence continues at coordinate 1,237,939 of JARVXP010000207.1, read as the reverse complement.
ATGTTTTCCAGGCAGAAGTTGTTCCTGTTTCTGGGATCATGGTATTCCCTTGGCCTTGAGTCCCAAAACTGGCAAACAAAACTAACTCTATATCTCAATGAATTACTTGAACAACAGAAGCATGAAACCCTCGATGAGATCAGATTGCTGACGATCTCCTTCAGAACTCCCCTGTTAAGAAAGTGTATATGCTCTCATGCTAGTTTAGTCCCATGCTGGTAAATTGGCAATGCAACGCAAAGCCATATGTATGATATCACCAGCCATGGACTGAGTTATGCTGTACAAGTATCCCATTGTAATGAGCCTTCATGCTTTTGCTGATAACTGCTAGAATCTTTTAAGCTTTTATAGGACCACTATTTTTGGATGGTAAAAGATCACCTATGATGGAAACCAATGTGTGGCGAACATCTTCATTCAAAAATCATCTATGATGTGGTTGCCATATATCCACCCCATGGCATCTCAATCTTAAAATAGATGGAAAATTAACATATCATGGATCCCATTCTCCTCCAATTGCCAATCCGTTACCAATAAGGTTAAAAACCTGGGAAAGAGGCATTTCAGGATGAAGAAAACAGGAACAACCATCAAGGACTGAAACATTTTCAGAAATGCCACATTGTTCGATGCAGAATCCCTCATCCTTAAACTAAGAAAGGCTCATTCCTTTACCTTCAACATATGCTATTAGGCCTTGCATAAGAACAAATACCGCAACAGATATCACCTTGCTATTAGTTCCAATTACTCTAGGCCCTGACTGCTAGAGTATCACCGCTCCTCCATTCCCATTTCAAGTTAAAATCAGCTACTCTGTTTATGCCTATACACAATTTACATGCATATATCATACGAACATACGCATGTACAAATAATTCAGATGCATACACAAGCAAGTGTGAAATAAAACTGCCAACCAAACAAAAGTCAGAATTTCCAGAGAACAAGCAGGAAATTTAAGAATGAAATAAGCACAAAAATCATACTGAAACCCCCAACAAAAAGCTCCCAACAAATAAGCCCCCAACAATAAGCAACAAAATCGAAAATTCAACCCAGCATAAATAATTTACCGCAACATAAGATCCGATCACCGAACACTGATCATTACCAAACAAAGACAATATCCTTACAAAGACCACAAACACGGATCGATCTGAATCCATATACAAACAGAACTTAGAGACCCCACAAAATTCCCCCAAATTATCCATGTGCGAAGATACAAAGATCAAGCTCAGCTAGTCGACTTCTGAATCTCACCGCTTGCTATCGTAATCGACGATCTCCGAGTCGGTAACTGACCTAGAGTGCTGCACTATGGACCGTCCGATGGAGTTGATCCAATCCTCTTTCTCCTTCTCGGAGTCGGCAATAAAGTACATGGTCTCGGAGCGGGTGGAGAGCTCGAAGGCGTACTGTTTGTTGAGGACGTCCTCGGCGCCCTTGACGGTGAGGCAATTACCCACCGGGATGACGCCACGTGGAATAGAGCCGCGGGTGACCGTAGATTCCTTGAACCAGAAGAGCTTGCCTTGCTTGAGCACGAACCAGCGACGGCGCCATGTCTTGATGTACTCGCCCTGCTTCGTCAGCCACCCGGTTCGCTCCGGGTTGGACCAGTACTCCACGCCATCGTAGTTGTCGGGATTCTCGGACTGGCCCGTCACGGCCCGCCACAGGCTCGCCATCGGACCCTAGTTTTCCGTTTCGGGTTCGAAGCGATGGATGATCGCTGGTGAAACTAAATTGGAATGGGAATCAGAAATGGAAACCTCTACCGGACAACTTACGATTCTTTTTGTATGTTTTACTTTCGATTTATTTGATTTTAGATTATTTTATTTTCTTCAAAAATTTGCGAATGTGCCCCCTCAAACTTTTCATATCCGTAAAAGAATCTATCCGCTTGTTTGATCTATTCTCTGTTTGTTTGTTTATGGGTCCGAACTTTAACCCATGCGATTCCTCTCAGCTACTACTGCTTGTGCTAGAGGATGAGGCGCATGAATTTAATATTTAATTTCATATATTTCTTTTAATTGAAAGTCGGTGCGCAAAATATCCAAGAGAATATCTTATAGCGGATTCCTCTGTTCCTTCCAAAATAACAGTCATCCAATTAAGGACCTACACGTAATCCCTCCATTTTATATACTACTAGTCAAGGGCAACGTCCGCTGCACGTGTGCCTGTGATCAATTTTGTTATATTTTAAATTTTTTACTATAAATAAATAATAGAGGTAGTCTAAAATTAAAACGAAAAATCATGATAACTAATTATGATTTATTTTTAAAAAATTAGCTTCTTTGCATGTATACAAAAAAAAAAAAAAAATTAAGTTGGCTTCTTTGCAAGAATTTAATTGTAAACTATTTGTGTTTATTGTAGAATGATGTTTACCCATTTCAACAAATCATGGAACCTCCAATTCTAACAAGCAATACAAGCTCCGCTACAAGGAGAATAGTTGGTTCAGAGGATAATAGACTTGATGGTGGGAAAACTGATGTGACATGTAAATCTCCTAGAATTAAAAAATTTATTTATGATATACCAATTCCTCAGGAACCTGATGATGGTAGTGTCGAGAAATTTCAGAATATCCAAGTGGATGATGATGATACAATTGAAGAGCTAAAGTCAGAAATGAAGTTTAATTCCCTTGAAGATTAGTAAGTTATTATAAGGAATATAGTAATGGGAGAAAACATTTTTTAATTATTAGTAAGTTATTTAGTAAGTTATTATTAGTAAGTTTTTAAATTTTCATATAAAATATAATAAACATTTCAATTTTTTAAAATTTTAAAATAATAATAACAATAATAATAAATAATGTTCTAACAATATTTTATGTAACTTTTAATTTTTTTTCTCAACTAATTTCATCTAAATTTAATATCCAACCAAAAAAAAAAAAACTTTAACTCACCTAATCGGCAAAATTGCAAAAACATAAGAGAACCTGATTTTATGAGAAAAACAAGGAAAAAAAAAAGTAATTGATGAGCAATTGTGCACTGAACGTGTGCCCAGTTACAAATATATAAAAATGAAAAATTGATAGCAAATGAGGAATGAGAAAGTGAAAAAAAAATTTTAAATAAAATTAAAACAAATCATGGGTTTACATAACTTGAGGTAAACCTAATATAAACTTAACATAAATGATAGATCCATATAAGTTTGTGTTTTATTTAGTTATATAACAGAAAAGTTTAATAAGAAAATTTTAATAAAAGCTTAAATTAATAATAAAAATATTAACACTAAAATTTTATTACGAATTATAAAATGGTGAAACAAGGCTGCAAGCAAAAAAATAATGTTTATTATAGTTTGAAAATTAAAATTAATGTTAATGATAATTTTGTTAGGTTTCTATATAAAAAAAGATGGGGTGAATTCATTTGGTTATGGGATAAAACATTTTTAAATTAAGGATTATATTGAAAGATCATTGAAAAAAAAAATTGTTTTAATTTTATCTTGTTTATGAGAAGATAATTTGTTAGTAATTATTAAACATTTATTCATAAATATGTAAAAAAAAATTCCAACATTATATAAATTATCAGAGAAGGAAAAAATTAAAAACGTATTCTAGACTATATTATTCTGCACTACAAATAATGTTAAATCATTGCGTTATTTCAAAGGCAATTTAGTTTTTAGTTTAAGAATGTAAACCAGATCATCTTAATTTAATTTAAAAAAGTTTTCATAACCGTTTTTAATATTATTAAAACATAAGCACTATAAGAAATAATAATAATGAAAAACATTAATTTATTTAACATTTTCACACTTGGCTAAATAAAATAGTAATAATGACATATTATATTAGGGAAAAATTAGATTTATACTAAAATTTAACAATTCAATTCGATGTTTACATAATTCAAAATTAAAGGAAATAAAATGCTGCACAACATTAAAGTTTAATTTTCATGATTTTGATTTTTTATTAAAATTTTATGAAGAGTTGGTATCAATTTAGAAAAAAAAATATACGATAGTCCAATTGTAAAGCTCAAACCGATTTGTAACGTTACTCCTTTTTCACATCTAAAACCTAAGAACAGTGCTACACCCTCGGAGATACGTTTCAATAAGCAAAAAAAAATCTATTTTTCTATTTTTTATTCAATTTTTAAGACGCTTAACCATTAAAAAAAAATTCACAATATCATTAAAAATACTTTTTAATAATAATGAGAGGAAATGAGATGAATTGATAGTGTTTTTATAAAGTCGGGCAAAATGGAAAAAATATTATTAGATTAATACACTGTTCATCCGATTCGCTCGCGGCGGTTAATGGCCGCAGGAGAGGGGCTGAGATTGGAAGGGGAGGGGTGCCGGACGAAGGCGAAGCGAATGGCAGTGGTGGTGTTCGCCACGCCGGCGTGTGGCGGCGCAATGGAGGCGACGAAGAAACGGACGAGCAGCGGCTTGCATTCCATCGTGGCGGTTAACGGCGGAACGAGAGGGGCTGAGATTGGATGGGGAGGGACGCCGGACAGAGGCGAAGAGAATGGCAGCGGTGGTGTTGGCCACGCCGGCGTACGGAGGCGGACTGTAGGAGACGAAGAAACGGACGGTGGAGGAGGGGCAAAACGGTAAATTAAGAATAGAGTCAGGGGCAAAATGGGAAGAATGCCAGGGGTAAAACCGAAATTAAGAAATAAAAGCAGGGGCAAAATGGAAAAAAAATTTGTTAGACGAAATTACTGTAGATAACCGATTCGCTCTTTATATATAAGTAGATATACTCATCCACACCTGAAAATGAACAATATGCAAAATCCCTTCCCCCCTCTCTCTCTGTAGTCCACCGAAGCCTCCCCTCTCCGAAGCCCCTTGCAGTATTTCCTTTTACCATCAAACGAGTTCTTCTTGCTGCTTCGTTCCACCAGCTGCGGCCACCACAACCAGACTGAAGCAGCCAGACCGAGTGACCGATACTGGAGTCGTAAAGAAAACGAAGTATAGCATTATGGGGTCTGTTTATTTAATTATAAAATATAATTTTAATATTTGTAGAAATACATTAGATTTTTCATATGAAAAGATAGACTAATAAGGATTTAGACATACCTAAGGATTTGCAAGGCAAGCATGCTTTGTGGCTTCTAGACAGGTCTGCGGGAGTTAGTTTTTGGTTGTTGTTCTGGAAGAATTCTTAGAAATTGTGTTGGCTGTTGTTCTATGAATTCTTAAAAACCCGCAGACGGATCGGCTCCCAGGTTGTTCCTTCTTCTTCGTGGATTGATTTATCTGAAACAAAGAGTCTGTCTGTTTTTATTTCCTTGGATTTGGTGAAGTGTTTTCGAAAGATGTTTTACAGATCATCAAATTAAAATTAAGAAATTGAATAAAAAATTATTAAAATATATTATTTTAATATTATTTTTTATTTTAAAATTTTAAAATTTTAAATTATTTATTTTATTTTATATAAAAATTTAAAAAAATTATAATGATTAAATAAAATAAGATTAATTGAGATAAATTATAAAAACAAAAGAAGTAATTTAATATTATTATCTTCAAATAATAATATGTCAGTCTGAGTAGAGGAATATGTAAATATTTCTAGCCTGAGCAACGAATGTTATTTAAATTTTCCTTGAAAGAAAGACTCTATGTCTGGATGAGATTGCTCATGTTGTTGAAGGTGATGCGATGTCTGGACTTGGTGCGGCGACGGGTCTGGTGTCTCAAGGTGCGGCAATGGTCTAGTCTTGCCGATAGGAGAAAGTGGCCTTCTTTCATTAGAGGCAATGAGGCACGAGTGAAGGGTTCTTCTTCTCAGATGGGTGTAATCAGATGAAAAATAATCGACTTTACATTTTATGAAATCCCTTACATGTCTCGTTCTAATTGGGGGCGGTTAAATCCATAAGAACAATCGGGCTGTATTGAGTAAAATTTAATACGTAAGTTATTTTAATTTAAATTTATTTAATAAATCAAATATTATAATGTTAATAAAATAAAGGTTATATTTTGCGCATCGAATTTCGAGTAAGATTTTTTTTATAAGAAAATATTTTTTTTTAGTTTTTATATTCTTTATTTTTATCTAAAAAGATTTTATTAGCTAAAAGAATTTAAATAAATTTATAAAATGATTTGATATATTACATGCGGGTACTTAAGAAATCAAGTTTTCATTAAAGATAATAAATTTATTATCTCCTACCACTTGTTTACTAATATATTTTTTTTAATTTCTTTCTTTTAAGCTCTGAAGCTCTCCACATCAATCCTCTGCCCCTCTACACTCATCTGTCAAAAATTCGCCTGTAGAACTTTGCTTTGCACTCATCTACTTCTGTCCAGCGTGCCCTGATGGTATATTTGAAATTTTTTTTTGTATTTTTTTTAAATATTTTTAATTATTAAAAAAATATATAATTTCACGAATAGTCACTTATTTAACTATCAAGTAAAACTAAAAAAAAAAAATTAAAATACTCGAGCGGATGAGTGCAGAGGAGTAGAGAAAAGATGCAACTGAAACTAAAGAAACTTAAAAAAATTAAAGGGAATAGTGAACGAGTGATACGAGGGCTATCATTATCCTTTTATTAATTCTAAAGTAGGGGAGTAAAAAGTTTGGAAAAATTATAACATGACTGTCAAATGTGCTCATTAAATGTATCCATTCACACATGTATATATATTTTAATGATTAAAAAAATAACTATTAGTAATTTTAAATTTTTATTTATTTATTTATTCTTAATAATTAATGATGTTTAAAAAATACTTAAGAAAAAATAAAAAAATTATTTGTACTAGTGTGTATATTTAGTGGGCACATTTGATAGGCAACCTAGCATTGTCCAAAAATTTATAAAAAAGATGGGAAGAAATGTAAATCACAATAATATGTAGGATGATGCTATGTCCACCGCTCTCAGCTCTCGCTGGAGCTACTGTTAAGTATAATTGGTTTTTTTAATATAATTTTTAACACTTTTAAATATTTTTAAAAAAAATAAAAAAATCACAATATTATGAAAAAAATACTTCCTTAATCACTAATTAAAAAAAAATTCAACGTTAACACTAAACGGTAAAAATCAATGGTAAGAATATTATTATTTTTTAAATATTACAGAAAAACAAGACACTACAACCACTTCTTAGAAGCTACCGCTAGTTAATTTGGTGTGTTTTTATTTTTTATTTTTTTATATGTATTTTTTAACACTTTAATTTTTCTTTTTAAAAACTCACTATATTGTTAAAAAATATTTTCTCAATCATGAAGTAAAAAAAAAAAAAAAGAGCGTAGCTCCAGCGGGAGCAGTAGAAATAGCATTATTCTTATATTTAGTCCTTCAGAAAATTGCTTTATACAAGCATACAAGAAACGAAAACGACTCCTACTCTGGAACACTAGGGAATGAAAATTGGGACTTGAATGAGGTAGAGAGACTTTAGCATGATGTTTTGGTCCTAGGAAGAACTGCCTGTAAACTTAAATGAAAGATGGAAACCTTTGGTTTAATGTATTTATCTTAACAAGAGCACTATAAATTGGACTTGTGCAGGTAGATGAAGAAAGCCATGTGCTTTGTGATCTGGAAGAATAATTTGGTATATTTTCGGGAGTCAAAATGTATTGCAGTACCGTATCCAACTCGGTAAATCACCACATTCACCGTATATCTGATCTCAATACGTTCTTCAACTAAGCCAGCATATATCATGTCCGTTTCCACATGCCCAATACGTGTTTGTAAGAATGTCTTAAACGTGTTTGTAAGAATTTCTTCTTACCAAGTACGTCACCAGGTTCACCGCATGCAGCAAATACTCTTTGGTCTACCCAACAAAGTTTTGTGCTTGAGAGGTCTGAAAAAAATGATGGGAAACTGAGACGTTTCAAGGTAAGGCACACTTTTTGAAAACTGAAAGTAATCGCATCTGTGCATCAGCACTCAAAGCGCTTAGGTTCCTAGTCTGGATTCTTCTTCCGCCTCAGTATCGTTGTGATTATCATTACTCGAAGCTATCTTCTTCCTGTTGCCTTTGCTATTTCATTTCCTTCTCTTGTGAAAAGGTTTATATCTAGAATCTGCTCCACTCTTTCTAGCAATGCCGTCTTAACAAAGTTGTGGAGGCTGAAACTGTGGAGGGAGTAAATCCTTTGGGCCGGGCTAAAAGCAAGGCCTAGGTTAGAGCCTACTTATGAGGTATGGGCTTGGCCGAACAGATTAGGAAGTCTTGGGTCGAAACCTGAGTATAAGATACAGATTGGACCATACTTACGTCAGGAACCTAGTTAGAGGATACATGAGAGGCTTTAAAAAGAAGGAATGTCGCATTTAATGCAAGCAGAGAAAGTATAAGGCAGTTCACACAAAGCATTAATGGGATTAGAGAAATCTAAGGTAGAAAATACGCCGCATTCAATGCAGCCCAGAACAAAAGGTGTGCCGCATTCAATGTGACCCAAGGCCCGGGCTACACACAGCGAACCTAAACACTTCATAGCTCAATGAGCAGACGGCACAAAGATAGCTTGGCATGTAGATGGCGTGAATATATTTTCTCCTGCTATACAACACTCCACTATCATGGAGACCAGGTCGACAAGTATAAATAAACACTACCTGCAACAAACAAGTTGGTTAACTTACACACCCATCTTCATTATTATTTTCTCTTCATCTTTTACATTACAGCTAACTTAAGTATAAGAGGTACAATGAACCTCGAGATCCCCCCTTTTCCACTGTGCAAGTGACGGTCCAAGCATTGTCTGTGTTGAATTGCCTAGGCTTGTGAAACACGACGTCAATAGTGAAATCCATCTTTAAACATTTTGTCAGTGGGTCTCTTTCCCGAATCCCATGAACATCTCCAACATAAATATCCCATAACTATGGCCATCCCCCTGTCTTCACGCCTCAACACCCATTCCCACACTCTGCAATTCATATTTTTCACTTGCATAATTAATGTGAAAATGATTTCTCATAGCTGCTTGACAAGTACTTCAAAAATATACAAATTTTATGTTTTTGAAAATTCTAGTCTGCACCCCCTAAACAACCACATTTTTTTCAAATTGTACTCAAAAGCAACAATTTGTGTCCCAAACAATCACATTTTCTCAATTTGAACCCTAAAATTTTTAAGTAGATTGACTAAATACACTTACCACAAATATAAAATTATGTAATTTAGAATAAAAATATGAAAAAATACTATAAATAAATAAAACAAATAAAAATAATACACTAATGTAATATGAAAGTAAAAAAATTAAAAAAGAAAAATAATACTACAATGGAGAAGCATGTTAAGATCTTAACGTGATTCCGATTTCGTGTATTTCTTAATATATTGTTTAGTTTAGTTTAGTTTTGAATGTTTGTCTAAGCAGCATGAGAATAGTGAACTTGAATCAGGAAGGAAAGCAGTTGAGAGAGTAATTTGAGTTTCTAGTTTTCAATGACGAGGGTCCAAACTTTCCAAAGAAAGTACACAACAAATAACAGAATGCGTAGGACTGTTCAGTACATATCGAGTTTCCATAATGGAACAACCATGAATTACAAAATCTCTCGAATCCCAACAATTCCAATAACTTTACATTAATCGTAGAAGCACGTCAGGTCATTTGAGAAAGTGGATTCTCTTTAGCAGTCAGGATGATTCAGATTCAAAATGAAATGGGATTATAGGGAGACTACAATGCAGTTATATCTCAGGATAACAGGCCTTAGAACCATCACCTGCCATGCACACTAGCAGGTGATCGGCCACCTCGCTCACTGCCAATCTCGTCTTCTAGTTCACTCCTATCTAAACATAAGCCATTATTGTTCACGCTAACTTCAGAACTAGCATTGCTGCTCGTGGCAAGAGGAGAGTCCGAAACACTAATAGCTCTGCTTCGTGAAGGCCTGGACCTTACACTGTACATAGATGATGCTGGAATATTTGTCATCAATGGCCGTAAATTACCTGGAATACTTCGCCTTATATCCTGCTCGAGTGAAACTTGAATCAGAGAATTGATTTTGAAAACAAGAATGAACAAATGAACGATGACATTAGAGAATCTGCACTGAACTGATGCCAATGCAAATGCTCATAACATGGAAAGAATATACGTACCATATGCCTTATAGCCATATCCAGGGATTTCTTTGAAAGCGTTCTTCCAAAGCCCGAACTGTCAGGGGATGAGGATGACTTTCCTGAGAGATTACCACTAGGAGAATGCTTGTCATCCTGCTTTGGTGGTGCCAGTTTCCGCATGTTTATTACCCTTTCGACCATTTTCGTTCCAATTAAGACTGGGCTCACATTGTCATTAACTTTAGAATACCCACGACTCACTGCAGGAACAGAGCCACCACTGGCATGAAACATGCCTGTGGGGGCCCGTCCTCTTGAAGGAGAGCATGACTGCCGTCTTGGTCTTCCATTAGAACCAGGCTCAATGGAGGAAGATCGAGAACTAGGTTGTCCAGGCCTACCCCTTGTTGCTGATAGTGGCCTTTCAGGAACTGATGTCCTTAAATTCGGTGGCGCATCAAGTGAGAAACCAGGCATCTCTGAGGGTTTCCATGGCCTGGACTTCACTGTTGGGGAAGTGCCACGTGATGGCATGGAATTTCTTGATGATGTTGGAGCTGGCTTTGAAACTGAAGAAGATGATTTAATTGAAGGAGCAGATACACTGGGTGTACTCGATGGTGTGGATGGTCGCCTAGTGGGTGTTGCCGCCCTTGATGTGGGCTTTGATGGAGGTAAAGTAGGTCTAGCAGTTGGAGTTGAAGATCTTGATGTAGATCTGGATAAAGGTGTAGAGGATCGTGCTTGTACTGCAGGCTTAGCTGCAGGAACTGTGGACTTATTTGCAGGTAGCGTTGACTTAGCTGTGGGAACTGTGGGCTTAGTAATAGAAACTAAGGGCCTAGTTGAAGACAAGGTCGCTCTTGATGTAGGTGTTGAGGATCTTGAAGGTTTCGATGTTGTGGTCAATATGGGACGCCCGGTTGGTGTTGCAGGTCTTGATCCTGGACCCCCCGACGAGGAAGGCCTGCGAGCCCCAGCACTTGAATTGTTCAACCCAGGGGAAGAAGCTGCTGGTTTAGATATTAAGTTGCTCCTTGTAGTAGGCTCTGGCTGTAGGTTTGCTAACTACAAAAAGCACAAAGGAATGACTTCCCATATTGGCTTTCATGAATTCAAGCATAATGTTAACCTCGAAATACTAAATACCGAAATGCCATTAAAATTGCCTCATGGCCATTGAATTTCAAAGACTTCAGATATATTTGAGAAAAAACATCATTATTTCAGGGAACTACAACGATCTTTAACTTCAACATAATTTTTTTTTTTTTCTGAGTATCAACTTCAAACAAAACTGTGGTCTTAAAATAGCTTAATATTCCTAAAACTGGGAAATTTTCAATTCAAGTAATCGAAAGAACACTGTCAGTCAAGATATATATTTTTTGATAATAACAGTAGACAAGCAATATTTGAATTGGTACCAAGAGTTTGAATGTTCAGATAAATGCACATGTGAAGCAACCATCATTCACTGGGGACAGAAGTGTATAAACTATGAAACTTTTATAACTGCTTACCCTAGACTTCAGCACAGTGGGGCGAGCCTTTGGGGTACCAAGCTGACTCATTATTGTCTTTTGCGATCCCACCTCCAATGAAGGAAATAGAGGTGTTCCAGGAGGGGTTAGAAGCCTGAAAATAGAAGAAAACTCTATTGATAGTGGCTAAAATAACACTCATTGACACCTAGTTACATTTATGTAAAAAAATAAATAAATAACATCACAGTATGACATTACAAAAGTTTATGGCAGAAAAACTAAAACAAATTTTCTTTTGAGGATCGCAAGATTTTTTTCATTCTGATGATAGAAGTTAGAACCTTTGAAAATGTCTTTCAATCAAGTCCACAACGTATCCACTTCCATCAGCTACACATAAATATCAATAACTACAAAAAATGTTCTCTTCTTCCATGTAGGTTTCTCTCATGTATGCTTACTGTGTACTTGCTGGCACCTCTTGCTCATTAATAAAAATTGTCCTACATCTTTTTTTTTTTTTTTTTATTGGCACCGGGTGTCCAGGAATAGCGTCCCGACTAATCCCGGGGGTGCACAGGCCCTCGGCAAAGAGTTTCTGGCAAGTGCACCTCGGGTAATTCAAGGAAAAAATCTCCCAGTCCGATGGCCCCTAGAGATTGTTTGCACCCAAAGGGATTTGAACCTTAGACTTATGGAGAGCATACCCCCAAGCCCAAGGCCTTTACCACTTGAGCCAACCCGTAAGGGTTAATTGTCCTACATATCAAACAAGTTTCTTTTCTTCTTCATTTGATTTGGGGGATGTAGATCGTTTTTTTTTTTTACAAGGAAAAAATTATTTGGAACTACATCCCATAATTCAAGTTAATACTGCTTCTGAAAAGTCAAACCAAGAGTAAGACCCAGTGAAACTGCGATAACAAGTGGGATGACAAAAATCTAGTCCCAACTGACACTGTTAATTTGCAAAAGGAAGACTTGAGAAAAATTGTTTGCTCTCTGGTATCTATCTCAGCTAGTGATGACTAAAACCCACATGAGAAAACGGAAACCCAACTAAAATTTCAAACCTTGCAATACGAATGTAAAAGGAAATAAGCACGTTACCAATCATAGTCATTTTTATCATTGTCAGAATTGAGGAAATCGTCAGTACTGGTCTTGCGTGGTGGCGCCAGCGCCGCCATCGAGGATGAAATATTAAATATTGGAGAAGTTCCGGGTTTGGATCCTGCAATAGGAACGACACCGAATTACAACACGATATCAATCATCAATACCAATTGCTCTCGCTGCATATATCAAAAGTTCACACAACTGCAAATATAGACAACGTTAGCAGCCTAATTGAAGAAGAATACAAACCCAGTAGAGAACCATAGCAAAACCTATCTTTCATGTAATTCGACGTTTTATGAATAACATCGACATGAGAACGATCACGATACATTTTGTACACTTTTAAAGCCCTCAGAAGTGCAAAATTTCCCAACAAAACTTGAAGAAATCTGTACCTAAAGGCGCATCGAAATCTTCGGAGTTGTTTAGAAGGTCATTCCGTTCCTTCTCGCGCTTCCTCATCTCAAGGAACAGTGCGAGCTCCTCTTCCTTCTCATTCATCCTCGAGGCCCGAAGACCTCCCAACTGCTGCTGTCTCTGCCTCATCGCCGCTTGCATTTGCGATTCCTGAGCCCTAAAACTCCGATTCATCGCTAAAACCCTAGCTCACGACCCCCCGAAAATAGAAACAAAAAAATTTCAGATCAAAGCAAAGAAAGCCCCAAATCCCTATGCTAAAACCTACTTAGCCTATCATTCCTGTCTCTAACCGCCGCAGGAACTTCTACAACACCAAACACTTTCTTTAAACCACAAGCAGCAAGAATTAGATCTGAAACCGAAAGCGCAATCTACACATTTTATAAGACTTTGTCCGAACAATAACTTTGACCTCATCCAATGCCAGGGACTTCTCAAAAAAGATTGAGAGCTTGAGTGAGAGAGTATCTTCAGCTTACGAAAACCTCCATCGTAGCGGAGTGAAGCTGAAACCTAGAGGAGGTAGAGATTGAGTTTGAAGGAACCGCCAATGAAGCTGAACGAAGCCGGGGACAGATGTCTGAGATTTCACAGTAGAGAGAGAAAGAGAACTAGTGGCATTAAATGGTAAATAGGTGGGGTTTGGAGTCCGAAAAGGGGAAAAGAAAGGGGCTTGGACCTACAGCTCTCGTGGTTTCTATCACTTAAAGCCTACGTTTTCAGGTTGGGCATTTGGTTGGGCATGTAATGACGATAATACCCTGTGCTACTACTCCTGTTTTTCTTTCTTCCAAGCTCCTTTTGAATTTTGAAACGGTGGATTGCAGTTTTACCCCTGATTTCTTCTATAATTCTGTTTGATACGCTTTTTCTTAACAAACTTTATTATTTAATAACAAGAAGTCTGAAGAAGACTTGCAAAGGACGTTGGTAGAGGCTATGCAACAGCTAAACTGGAGCAAAAGGCCCAATACAATTAAGCCGAATTAGGCCGAAGACCCACGATGATAAAATGGACCAAAACTAAAAGTGAGATGAAAATGCCTTTCTTGCATAAATGAGAAAGGTTGAACCCCAGCTGAAACGACGGTGGTTGGTGTCTGCTCAAGACGGCTATGAAAATATGTTAGAAGCATCTGTAATCAACGTACGTACACCTGGGGCATATAGATAATAGATCTCTCTAAGGGTTGATTGTTGCAAGTGGTCAGTTCTCAAGCTTGAGGGACATAAAGAGGGTGACCGACCAGTAAGGTGATGTCAAGATAAGCTCGACCATCGCGGGATCCTCCTCTACGGGCTCCCCCCCCCCCCCCCCCAGGTTCTCTCTCTCGTGTGCGTGCAACTCTTGATATCATTTTTATTCCGATGTAAAATTATTAAGAATAATATTAAATATAATTATAGAATGTGTAAATTCAATGTACTCTTTTTAAAAAAAATAATATATATACAAGAAAAAAAATTATTTTTTTAATAATAAATCCTAATTTTTTTTAAAAGGACTAGACTTACCTACTCAATTATTTAGCATTACTTAAAATTGACATAGCATGTCTTAAAATTGACATATATTATACACTTTTTATTCGCATCCGCAAGTTGCGTTTAATTTTGCTGACGTGGATGTGGAGAGTAAAATTTTTAGAGAGAGAACAACAGTAAACAAGGATGCGATCGAATCTCAGACTACTTTTGCTGGGAGTCTGGGACGCAGAATTTTGACAGAAACGAAGGTCTGGTGGTGTTTGCCGAAGTCGTTTAATGGCGGGGAATATGAGGAGCGATGGCGGCAGTAGCAGTAGCGGTAGCGGCTTTAGCAGTAGTAGAGGGGAAAGCGTTGTGGCAGACTACGGAAGGCGCAAAAGCTCTTGCGGCTATTGCAGACGCCCCGGTCGCACCAGCATCTCTCACGGTCCGTCTTTCTTTCTATTTATTAATTATTGTTATTTCTTGAATAATATAAATATGCTGAATTGTTAGCTTTATGATTTGGTTGTGATCGAACAAACTGTTTATTTCTTAGTGATTATTCTGTGTTCATCAGGGGTTTATTCCTTGTTAATTGGGAAATGATGCGTTTGTTGAATTTTGGACGAATCTTTATATAGTTTCGATGCGTGAAAGTGCGTACGCTTGTGAGGACTTATTGGTATGTTAATTTTGCTAAACTATGAGGGTTACTATGAGTATTTGCAAATTCACCCGAAAGAATTGAGAGCATTCCTTGTCCATTGATCATTCTTTGACATCATACTGGGAAAAACTGGATCGGTGAGGCGTCTGTTGTTAACAATTTAGCACAGGCAGTGACTCATGCAAAGGCGCTCATATTATGTAATATTGAGATATTGAAAGCAAAAGATCGTTTGTTCATATTGAATAGGGGTTGTCCTTAAAAAAATAGTTTCTCATTTGGATTTTGAAAAGTGAATAGACTAGTTTTTGCACCCACACACATTTTCAAACATACATGCGTGCGTGTGCACTTGTGTGTGCGCACACATACATGTTTATTACACCATTCTTTGTCTAAAACAAACATGAGTAAGGTAAAAGGCTTCTCATTTAGTTTTTCTTTCTTGTTTCTCTTTTCTTTTGCAGGTTTGTGGGCAAATAGAATCACGGTTGATGACTACCAAGGTGGAAGTAGCTTCTTGTTCTATGTTGCAAAGCAAACACTTGTTATTTGCACGCAGATATCAGTCAGTTGATTATTGTGCCAGAAAAGGGTCACATTTTTTCATTGTTACCCAACAGCAAACTTTGCAATGGCATGTCCTTGCGGTGCCATTGGGAATTTTGTGGTTGTCTCACTAGTTTACACTATATGTGATATATAATGGTGCCATGCCAATTGTAGTGTTATGTCTATTTATGAAGTCTTCCCCCAATCCCTGGAGGCCCTGGTAATACTACTGAGGGCCATCATTTATCTCCTTGAATGAGAATAATGTGGGCCTAGAGGAAAAACTTAGTTATTTTTGTTATGTTACAGATTTTATGTTTAAAAAACTTCCATGCTGCCTGTGCCTAATTAAATAGGATATTTAGTGTGAGTGATGACATTGTGATAAGTGCCTCTAGAGCATACAGATGAATATTGTGATATTGCAATGCATATCAAAGATTTTCTTTTATCAATGTCATCACATATGTCGGGGTTAAATGGTTATTTTCTCCTGTTTTCTGGTTTGCTGGCTCTCATTGTTCTGCAACCATAATAAGATATCCATTACTTCAGGTTTTCAGCACTTCTGCTAGTTATGATTATGTCTTGACTGCCTTTTCATAAATCTATTGGCCCTTTGGCAGATCTTATTGACCAAGGTTGGAGGAGATCTGGCTCCTTTCTCTACAAACCTGACATGGAAACGACATGCTGCCCTTCTTACACTATTCGTCTGCGGGCAGCTGATTTTTTTGCTTCTAAAGAGCAACTCCGGGTGTCTAGACGAATGCAAAGGTAACCTAAGTTTTTGTATGTTTAGTCATTTGCAACTCATATTCTTTTATTAGCTTATACTTTATTATTTACCAGCTTTTATACTATGCTCTAACTGAAGATATTATCATTAATTTAATATTTGAGCTACCCTGATTGCTGAGCATCCCTAATGACTTAAAGCGTTGTAAGGGGTGTTTTTGACCTTTATTAGAGGATCAAACTTCGGAAGTTAAGATGATCTCATCTAATGAGTATTTTCTTCCTACTAATATGTCAAATATTTTCTCACTTATTTCTCAGATTAGACCATGGGTTTTCTTTTCTATCTGGGTTTTCCTAGGGATTTTAGTAGATTGCGATAGCTGGTGACATCCTCTTTCAATATCAGCCAACTGATGTGCTTGATGTTGCTAGTTAGCTCTTATTTCTAGGCACAGCTTATCTTGTTCTGAATTTTGTTCTGTATAGGGTACTGACAGCCTGTCATGCCTAGGTTTTTAGATGGCACATTGGATATTCAGAAACCAGTTAACCTAATAGATGATCCACCTTCTAAGGATACATCCTGCTGTGCTGGTAATGAAGTTTCGAGCTCATCCACAAAGGAATTGTTGTCCAGTAACAATGAGATGAATAACAAAGCAGAACAACTACTGAATTATTTGGCTGACGAAATTGAAAATGCAATACGCACATGCAAGGACAGTGGAGAATATCATTATGATATTCAATTGCCAAAAGCGTCCGTCAAATCGGTTGCACAAGCCAAAAGGAAGCTACTAATTAAAGGATCAGAAGATCTGCTGTACTCCAGTAATATTGCATTAAAAATAGCTGCTGCTATAAGGTGCGCACAGACATGTGATAAACATCAGCCAAAACTATCAAGACACTCTGCAGAAGAAGATGAGTTGTCTCCAAAATATATTGCAGAAAAACTGGCAAGTTCTTTAAGTCACCGGGCAGAAACTTATAATCTGTTAATCAAGGCTTGCAATGGACACATAAATTTTTATTCTACTAGTGAGAAATCTTCATCAGATGGAAGTGTTGAAATTCATTCAAGTTCAAAATCTGGAGCAGGTTGTGCAAGTAAAAGGGGCTGTTTGAAGAAGAGCACCGAACAACCTCAGGGGAAAAGGCGGAGGCTTGAGATACTTTTGAAAAGGTCCAATTTCGATCCAGAAGAATTTGCTTTATATAGGAAATATCAGATTAAAGTGCATAATGATACACCAGATCATGTCACTGAAAGCTCATACCGAAGCTTTTTGGTCAACACTCCCTTAGTATTTGTTCCATCAACTGGTGATGGTATCGTTCCTAATTGTGGCTTTGGTTCTTTCCATCAGCAATATGTGATTGATGGTAGGCTAGTTGCAGTTGGTGTAATAGATATCCTCCCTAGATGTTTGTCAAGTAAATACCTGTTCTGGGACCCAGACTTTGCTTTCCTATCACTAGGGAAGTACTCAGCTCTGCAAGAAATAGGTTGGGTCAGAGAAAATCAAGCCCATTGCCTTAGTCTTCAATATTACTATCTTGGCTATTATATTCATTCCTGCAGCAAGATGAGATACAAAGCAGCATATCGCCCATCCGAGCTTCTCTGTCCTCTTCGTTACCAGTAAGTTCTATATCTATCAACTGTTTCCCTTCTCTACTTTATCTATCTTACAAAGTTATAAGGCATCACCATTCATCCCCATCCTTAGCTCTTAAGTTTTGGTTTGAGAAAATTCTGACATTCGTGAGTAAAACCTAGAGAAAAATATATTGTATGTAAAATTCCTGGAGATTACTCATAAAAAAATGCAAGAAATTTGTAATAGAGAATATTTACCTAGAGATTTGAGAACGTGGTTGCACCATCCAGATATTGCTTCCCACCATCAAAACAAACAAACAAAACAAGGATAAAACAATTTACATCCCACCCTTCAGATCTCAAAAGTGGATCTGTTTTGCTGCATCGAGTCCTAATCACTTTTTGCTTGTCTATGTGGCGTTCAAAGTTTTAGGTTACGTTTGGATACTGAGGTAGTTCCATACATTAGACTATACTCGGCATCCAAACGCACACAAGTATGCCCATATGAAGTGATCTCAAGTGGGTGTTTTCATCATTGTTTATTGAGAAGACAAATCACTGATGGGACTTACCACTTTTTTAACTTCCCATAATTATTCCATCACTACAGCAACAAACCAATCATTTGATGGGACCCACACTCTTACACAAAACACATTCAAACATCTTAACTCACTACTATTTACAGATAAACTCAAATCATCTGAGATACTCTTAGCATATTCTTGGCTTACAAAACTGAAAGCTTGTCTCTAGGTGGGTCCCCTTTGATATTGCCCGGCGTTTGCTTGACAGAAAGCCATATGTAGTCTTATCAGATTTTGAGATTTTACAAAATGAAGAATCCTCACCACCGCCCATTTCTCACAAGTCATGGAAACGCATCCTGTTGACATCCTTCACCAAGACTCGAATGATGTTTTTAAGGATGAGGAAGAAGAAACGATTGATGCTGGATATGAAAGCTCCGAGAATCAGTCGCAGAAAGCAGTGATCAGGCTTCAACTGAAATGGAACTTGGTGACAGCTGTAATATTTTAATTGGGCCGAATAGATCTCATATGAGATACAATCATACAAGGTTTGCATTGTCAACCTGGTGCATTGATTACTCCACGTCATCTTATTATTCTCATTTTTTACTATGAAGTTTAATTAGGCAGCTCATACCATATTTACTCATTTTGAAGTAATAGTGATTGTTTCCGTTTGGATTTGGTAGAGGAAAATATAGGAGTAACAACAAAAGAAGAAGTCAAGGGAAAAATAATCCAGTCGTCTGATCACAAATTCTCACTAATAGAAGGCCGCTCCCACACTTACAATGAAATAGTTACAAGGAACTAAAAACTGCGTCCAATGGAAGAAATTACTAACCAGTTGAATTATGTTTTCTAATTCTCCGTGCTTTTACTCACTCTATGGCATTGTTTCTCTACTGAAGGATATACGACAAGCATTTGGTCCCGCTGAAAGGAGTTAACTTGGAATCGCAGTTGCGTAGATACATGAATGTTGTGGGTGCAGAGCTGTTTGAGCGAATGGTCTATTCACTTGGTTGATTTGATTATTTTGAAAAGATCACTCCCTCGATTTTTATCTCAAGCAAGGGATGTATGTTCAGAGTAGAAGTTTAGTTTGCTGCCCGTGTTCTCTGTTGATCATATTGGGGAGGTCGAAAGGGAGATGTGTTGTAGTTTTAACTTTTACTTCGATTGGGGATTGGTTTGTTTGCTCAATCGTCCAATGTCCAATAATGAAGTACAGATTACTAATCCAAGTTCATGTAGTTAGTCCATAAAATGAACTGGACTTCCATACAACCCCACGTTCGGCATGTAATTTATACTTTTTGATTAATACACAAATTCTTCTTATCAGACCACTACATGTTTGAGAACTGATTTGGGAATATGCAGAATCAATTTCTTTATGGAGGTAAGGCATCCAAGAACTGAACGCGGATGTGCAGAAACAAATCTCTTAAGAAGAAATTAAGAGAGCATCGATCGGATATTCTAGAATAGAGAACAAAGGAGTGCACTCTCCCCTACCGATTTTAAAGACGGCAACCACTGGGCAGTACCTACGATTCAATAGGAGTTTGAACAACAACTAAATCCGAATCAACAATTATATATTTTCATTAACGCAACTAAATCAAAATCAACAATGATATATTTTCATTAACGATACCGACAGCAGGTTGGGCAAGCTGCCTAAATTAGGGATTACAAGTCCAAATTTTACTACCGATTTACTACTCATAGTTTATTTCTAATTTTTTATTTTTTTATCATTTACTTTGAAGTATTTTTTTAACATCCTTAATCATTAAGAAAAAAAATTTAAAATATATAATTTTACTAATAGTCACTTCTTTAATCATTAAGTAAAATAAAAAATTAAAAAAAAATCAAATACAAATAGTAGTAGTAAATAGGTAGGAGGAGGGTAGTAACTATCATTTTCCAAGGGTAAGGGTAATTAAGCATCATCTGCATCACTTCCACCAATATGTGCTCCATGGCTGACCCAGTAATTGCTTCCATCCGGACCTGAAACCTTGTATCTGCTCAAAATTGTAACCATATATATATATATATATTAGTCCAAGTCCACATGGGTTAGAATTGTCACTTGCATTTAACCAGCTTCCTATACAAAGTTCACCCTATGCACTAAATTATTTGATGAACTCAACATAATAAATAAAAATATTACCTCTAAGGTTTCTAGTAGGGTGAGAGTAAGCCTCTACGGCCAAAAAATTTTAAATTCTTGTTTTCTCCTTAAATTTTTCTTCTATCAATATTTTGCCTACCTTTAAAAATGAACTCTACAAGCATTATTGCCCCCCCCCCCCCCCCCCCCCCCAAAAAAAAAAAAAAACCTTAAAAAAGCAGAATTGGAATTTGATTTCTCTAAATATCTACTGACCTCTCGAGCACAGATTTTCCTTCCTTGTACTTCTGGGTTTTTTCATGGGCAGTCTCCTGGAAAAACAAACACCATCAAAACAACTAACAGCTATCACATGGACAAATATAAACCAAATTTTTTTGAATTTATGCCTCTAAATCTTACATATGTCCACCCTACTATTGATCCACAACCAACACAAAATATGTCAGCAACAGTGTGCATCCCAGTCGTCATCACTCTTTCTTCTTTTTCACCGACAGACACATTCACTCTGTCAAAGAATTGAAGATGAAAATTAGAAAAGAAAAATGCATAAAAAGCTTATTGATTTAATTTTTCAAGCAAGCATGTGATTGGGGAAGCCCTTGAAATTCATTCCTCCTCTTGTAATCACGTGGATGGACAAGAGATAGAAAATGATATATGTAGATTGATGCCCATAAAGTAATAACCAACCGGATGATAAACTAACTTCAACGCATATATTAAGTAGAGCATAAAGATAACTGATAGAATGTATATCTTCAGCCAGTTCCAGAACGAGCAAGAGACATACAAACTGCATCTTGTTCGTGTCTTGAAGCATAAAACAGTAACTATTTTCACTGGCACAGCATTTTCTTGGTCAGTGTTAGTACAACTTTGTAACTAGCACCTTATGGCATTGGAAACTTTTTGGATTGTCGGTCCACTTCAAAGTTAGCTATATGCCAGATTATTTGTTGGTGTTGTATTATGTTGAGGTTCTCAAAATCAAGGAAACTTACACCTTATTGAAGAGATAAGCTTTTCCATGCCTGCAGTGGAAAGACTGAATAAAACATGAGCAAAACATGTAGTCAGAACTCATTGCTTCTTATAAACTCCCAATTAGCATTGGTTCGACAGTGGAAATTAAAAATGTAGACGGTTTGGGGGGGGGGGGGGGTGGGGGGGAAGGAAAGAGCATTATATATGCTAATTATCACCAAAATTGAAAGCATCATCCACATATTACATACAGACTACTATCATCTGCAATTTCTCTTTACAAGTGCTGCATCCTGTCCTATCAGACTGGTGGCAGCATACATCCGTGCATGCATACACATGGACTTGTATATCCATGCATAAGGGCATGTATGTGTGCTTGCAGTACAATTATTTTCAAAACGCTAAAGATGTTTCTCCCTTCATTAGAAGTTCCAGAGGAAAGTCGTCCTTTGTAGTCCTCTGTATGCCGGCTGCTCATACAACTAGAATTTGATACAAATCATTTTGATTAAGCTTAGAAGCACAACTTGTGCCCAGAATAAAAGAATGAATCCACTTCTCATTAACAATTAAAAAATAACTACCTTCCCGAGTTTTCACACCACTGGAGATAATTGCTATCATTATACCTCATTAAGATGCTAAAGATAAAGAAGTGGCGTCCACTTAGTGAGCTTTAAAATCCGTTTTTCATCAAAAGACATTAAATTAAATATATAACCTGCTATCGACAAATTACGAGAGAGGCACAAAGAGAGATCTTCCAAGCTTCCAGCTTACAAATTATCAAATCACAGTCTCCCAGATGGAATTATTTAGAAGCATCATCAAGCTCGCTTTCATGTGCACTTAGAAACCGGGCACATGTACATTAAAATGAAAGGCCTAAATCGACCAAAAATACCCAATCTCGCTCCAGAGGTCCTTTTCTCTCTACCCAACTGTTGGCATCCTTCCATTTCCTCCGCCCAGAAGGGGGTTGGAGTTTCGGCTCCTCTCTCCCTCCTCCTGTCCGGCCAACGCCGGAGCTGTCCATAGAGTTTTTTTTTTTCCTTTTTTCTTTGTTTTCCGTCTGTAGCACCAAGATGTGCTGATCTACTACCTACCGACCACCACACGCCTCACCAGCAGACTCTCCAACCACCGATCTGTCAAATGGTCAAAGAAAACTGCTCAAAAGAGTGGCACGTGAGTTTCATGCGCGGCTCATAACAAGCGTGAGTTTCACGCGCCGCCAAACCAAAGAGAGCCTGTCGCTATCACGAGTGGCACCACTGGGATCAGTGGCTTTAGATCTCTCAGATCCGACCACTGCCTTATTTCCTGGAGTTCACGCGCCACCACAGACAGTGAAGGTCCTATGCCGGCTTATTGACACATCCTCCTGTTAATACATTCCTATGTTCCCGCTTTCCCTAATAAAGGATCAAGTGAAAGTGGATATGAAAGTCTCTTCCAGCCAGTCCAGACCAACAAGATGTAGGATACAACCCTTCATTGCGGCTTCTAGCCGCAGTATTATAGTCTGTTTATCAGACCATATTAAAACCGTTTCAAGCGGCTTCTCCCGGTAGAAAATGGGTGCGAGCCAAACTTTTAGCTTTAGATCTTTTTTTTTCTTATTTTCGTGATGTATAAGTTGGTTTTGGGAAGACTGCAGGGGACTTCCATCCCATTAGAACTTGTATCTTGTAATCTGCTAATTTATCTATAAATATTTAACTTGCTGAGGAAAAAAAAAACCCTAAATCTACTTCTCTTTTATGAGCGAAAAGTGCTCTTTAATAGCCTAAGTAGCCTTTTCTCTCTCTCATTGCATAGATCGTACCTCACTTCTCCATATCCGACAACAAAAATCCCCAAGAGAAAAAAAAAAAAAAAACTACAAATTACAACTTGTTATCACACAACTCAACACCCGAAAAAGTGAAAAAAAAAACAAAACAAAACAAAACAAGACAAAAAAAAAACAAAAATCATTCAAAAAAAGCATACAAAAATAGCAAATCCGGCATAAATCAAACGACTTAACAACACCCAGATGGAAATTTCCCAAGATTGTAACAAATTTAGAGATATATAACTGATTAGAAGGAGATAACAGATGAAAAATGACCTTGGAAACGATGTCTTCACAAAGTGCAAGATGGGTCCGGCAGTGCTTGCAGCTGTAGATCTGCCCCTCGAGATTCACCACAAACAACCTCCCCATGCCTTCCTCGAGTTTTAACAAAACCTATCAATCAAATTCGGAGAGTACGAGAGAATTCAGATGGAGGGTCGTTGAAAAAAACGATGAAAGACACTAGCTTGAATAAAAAGGCATGTCAAAAATCAAAGCAGATGAAGCATGCGTGAAGAAGGCGAAAAGAGATGCCAAGAGGAGAACGAAAGAGCAAGAGATTCGCTGAATATTACCTCCGGTTTGTGCCTTTCGGAATAGTCTTTAGTCGCAATAAAATGGGACGGAGTAGCAATCACGTTAATCAGTTAAATATCACTTTTGTCCGCGAAAGTGGAACCTGATTGCTCCTTAAAAAACAAACGTGGAACCTAACTACCTAACCTGACTACCTCTGTGTTTACTTTTTTTGGCCTTTTTAAGTATTTTTTTTCTAGTTTTAAGAAAAATACAATCCAGTTGTGAAAACTTTTTCGATCATATTTTACAATTTGTTTATAATTATATTTTACAACCCTTTTTTAATTTTTTTAAAGTTTAATAAATGATATGTTAACACCCGACTTATAAATAACAAGATTCTCTACATAATAATTATAAAAATATCGTCCTATTATATCTCTAGATCAGAATATATTTAAATAATAAAATTGTAAGATATTCATATCTTGGAGATAACTACAGATTTCCTATTAAATAAAATATTTATTTTTTCAAAATATCAAATTAACGTAGCAATAATATCAAGTTCAGGATTAAACTTTTTCAGGACATATATATCAAGTTTGGTACCAAGTCTAATCTCATTGTAATGAAGCAATTATTTAATAAATAGATTAATTGTGAAATTTCTGTGCTTTATTTAAAATTAAAGAGCAAAAAATAATCTAAATTTGTCAGTTATGTATAAAGGACAACTATAAAGACGATTATGAGAATTGTCCGATGACGCAATTTTATACATACTAAGAAATTTAATAATTGATCAAGTTCGTTGTTTGTTGCGGTTTTAGATAAAAGTTAAATAAAATATTATTTTTATTTTTTAATATTATTATTATTTTAAAATTTAAGAAAATTATATTATTTATTATATTTTATATAAAAAATTAAAAAAATTATAATGATGAGATTAAATAATTTCACTATACAAACGAGCCTAAGTGATACTTTACCACAAAACAGAAATAGGAATTCGGCCTTGAAGGGTGAAATTTAAGAGTGGTATTGAGTTGAAGTATTGAATAAACAAGTTCCAAACTTCAAAAGAAACTAATGCCTCCACAATCTTTACGCCCAGGAGATAAGTAGTTGGGCATAAATAAATAAAATGTGAACGAGAAAGTACGTATGGAATATTACCTACCTACCACAGCCCCACACCCACCAATAATGCTGCATTTGATGACAAATTCTACTAATTATTGTTCCCAATTGCTTCTTGTCTGTACGCGTCTCATCTTCTTCTTAGCTCAATCAATCATACAACTTATTATGCCTTCTGTGATCCTTAAAATTATTAATTATTTTATTTATTAATATTGACTAAATTAAATCAATTTATTTAATTTTATTATTAGTTGTGAATTTATTTTTTTGTGATGTATTTTATTTTCTTTTGTTTGATTTTAATAAAATTTCGAATTAGGCTTTTAATTATAGTGTTTTATTTAGTGTATAAGAATGTGTGATTCTCTGGTGGGCCGAAATGGGGCTCAGCCCGTGTGTGAGTGTGTGTGTGTTGAGTGAAACCGGGCCCTGACCGCATGAAGGAGTGATCCTGCAGCAAGCAACCCAGCCCGCATGAAGCCCGGCCCGCTTAGATGCAAACCCAGCCCTCCCTCTTGATTGCAACGACGCCGTTTAAGCCATTAGAGTTAGGGTTTTATCATTTTATCACCCAGCACCGACCCTTTCTTCTTCTTCTTCTTCTTTCTTCTTCTTCGGTTTTCTTCTACAAGCTTGCTTCCAGCAGCTACGGCCGATGCCGATTCCTCCTCCAAACGGATATTGCCACGCAAGGCTCTACCACGGTGCCACCACCACCTTTTCCTCCACCTCTTGCTTCCATAAACGTACTGTGTGTCACTCGACTAGAGCCTCCGAATCTAGCTGTCAAGCCGACCGATCTCCATGGCCACCACCACCTCCCACCTCGAGCTTCCGGGTTGTGCCGTGTCAATCAGGAGTGTCCCCTTCAACTGATGTCAACCCGATGCTACCACACCTCCCCTTCGCTGCATGCAATCCGATATTCATCTACAAGATCTGAACCACCTCACTAAGTCTATAAATAGGGCCGATTGTTCAATTTATTTGGGGGATCCAATTATTGAAGTTCATCTCAAAATTTAGTTGTTAGATTTTGATTTTTGTGAATCTGAGTTAGATAGATCCGAAAGTTGGAGGGTTTGAATTTCTGTGAGTGTTTTGTACTTTGAAGCTGTGAGCTTCATTTGAGTTTTTGAGAAATTTGTTGTGATTTGCTGAGAGTGTATTTTCTCCCTTGCGATCTTCCAGAATTTTTTTCCCGTCTTCGATTGTAAGTAAATTTCTGAAGTGTAATTTATTTGATTTAAATTGTATTAAATAAATTATATTTTTGTTGAGAATTAAATTGTATTTTTAGAAGTGTTGGAAATAAAATAGAATTTTATTATATTTTGTTGAGATATTGGAATTTAAGTGCATTTTTGGAAGTGTTGGGAATAAATTGTCGTTGAGATTGGATTTGGATTTTGAATCGGATTGGAGGATGGGATTACGCGTGTAGTGTTTGTGAAATTGTAAAATTATAATTTTTGTGTTATTTAGATAAATGAGTAAATTACTATGTCATCCAATAATTGTAATCATACATATTTATTGTCTTTAATTAATTGTGCTATGAAGTCATATTGTCTATTTAGAAATTGAGACTGGTTGAGTGGGTGCGTGTGTATCATGACCTCAAGCCGAGATGAGGTACTATCTCGGTGGAGCTCTTCTAGTCACTCGGGAGCGTAACAGACTGAAGCGACGTCCTTTGAGTCGTCACAGGGCAACGACGGGAATGGGCGAGACGGTAACGCTTTCGTACCAATTCCGTGGCCTTTCGCTAGCGGGGTTAGAGGATGCTTGGCCATGTACGCGCTGAGCGCGGAACTGGGCATCGCTTGTTACGAAGTCTCATGCATGGACGTTACCCGTGGTGTGACGATGAGAGCCAGGGTATGCATATGATCCATAGAGGAGACTATAGTGCATGCATATTAAAATAATGAGCCAAAATGGGATTTTTGGTGTGAGTGGTCAAATGTGAATTTTTGGGAAGTTGATTTTTGACTGTACGTGGTTTTATTAATGCATGTTAAAACTCTTAGGTTTACTTTGGTTAAATACTTGTTGAGATGTCATAATCTCATGTGGTGCTTTACTCTGCGGTTCCGTCTCATGGTGTCGTAGATTTTTGATGCAGAGACTGGATAGGAGCCTGAAGGACCGGCTCCGCTGAAGGCATGATTTATCGTTATGTTGTTCGGCGTTATGGGATTTGTTTCCCCTTATGTTATTTGTTTTCTTTAAATTATGTCGGATGACTGTAAAACTTGTAAAGAATATTTTATGATCTTTCTGGTACTTAATAAAGAATGACATTTTTATTCCGCTACGAAATATTATATTTGTACACTTATTGCTTATTGTACACACTCTGAGCATTTGTCGTTGGGGTGCATAATCCTTGTGGTCAACATTCCGGTGTCACGAACTCCACTAAAATAACACGTGGGGGTCGAGGGCGCTACAGATGGTATCAGAACAGTTTGACTCTGGGTAAAACCATACGAAATACCTAGGTATAGTACCAAAAAAATGTTGCTGTAATTTTTTTAAAGTGTGTATTTTAAATTAAATATCAGAATTTAAAATACACGTCTTAACAGAGAAATGGATCAATTAAGAGTGCCACATCCCGAACTTGAAGATGATTTATCTCATACTGATGGGAATCTTATTATGGCTAGAGCTTTAACTCGCATAACAGATTTTCTCCAGCAAAATTTACATCCTCAAAGAGAGCAACAAATAGGATGTCCGTATGAGCAATTTTTGGCCCATAGGACCCCTGTTTTTTCTAGACAAGAGGATCCACTTCGTGCTGGGAGGTGGATTGGTGATCTCGAGAAGACTTTCGAGATATGTGGGTGTACTGAATCTCAAAAGGTGTTATATGCCAGTTATTTACTACAAGGAGACGCAACTGCTTGGTGGAAGACCAAGAGGGAACTCCTTGAGATGGAGTTAGGAACACTTGCTGCTGTAACCTGGCCACGTTTCAACAAAGAGTTTAATGATCGTTTCTACCTAAATACTGTGAGGTGATAGAAAGCCCGAGAGTTTACTAATCTTGTTCAAGGGGAAATGTCTGTAGAGCAGTACGCTCGAAAATTCATGGAACTTGGAAAGTTTGAAATGCATTTAATTGCCACTGAAGAGATGTGGATCGAGCGATTTCAGGAGGGTTTACGGCGGGAAATCCGTAGACAAGTCGCTTGTCTGCAAGTCGCTACTTTCCAGCAGCTAGTGGAGGTAACTACAATTGCGGAACGGGAGTTTGGTAACCCTATCAATTCTCAGATTGGACAAAAGAGAAAGGGTTTTTGGGAAGGAAATAACTCTGGATCAGCTCCTAAATTTGTTACAAGGACTGGAGCTCGACCACAAATGTCCACAAGAGTACGTATGGGAAGACAAGCTCCAATATGTGGTAAATGCAATAGATCGCATGAAGGAGAGTGTCGTTCGATGGGAATTCAGTGTTTCAAATGCGGACAGATGGGACATTATGCTCGCAGCTGCCCTACCATGATCCAAGCAAATCGAGGCGGTTTTCGTGGTGGTAGGAACAATCAAAGGCAAAATGTTCAGGTAAGGGTGTACGCTGTAACGCCTGGCGAAGTTGATAATGAGGCTCCAGAAACCCAGAATGCTGGAGTTATCACAGGTATAGATTTTTATCCAATCTTTTGAAATTTCTATATTATGTGATTTATTTTATGGATTTCATTAGCAATTTCTAAATATTTTTTAGGTAGAGTTTGATTGTATGAGTTTTATACTTGCACCTTATTTGATTCGGGAGCATCTCAGTCGTTCGTATCTACCACTTTTGCAAAGATATGCAGTCTAGCCATTAAACCCTTACCGCAGTTTTTAATAGTGAAATTACCAAATGGAGAGACTGTGTGTTGTTCAAAGGTTGTTCCAGGATGTTCATTGATTATTAATGGGATGACACTTAGCACGGATCTAATATTGTTTAAATTACTTGAATTTGACATTATTTTAGGAATTGATTGGTTATATCACCATTTTGCAAGCATTAATTGTCGTAGTCGGATAATTAGTTTCCAACCACCTGGGGGAGATTATTTAGAGTTTGCAGGTAGTAAGATAAAGACAAAACCTGCAATTATATCCGCAATTCAAGCAAATAGAGACTCAACTAATGGAGCGGATGCTTTTTTGGTTCAAGTAGTGTCTGTACCCTCAGAAAATAAGTCTTTAGCTGATATCCCAATTGTAAAGGAATTCCCTGATGTGTTTGTGGAGGATCTGCTCGGGTTACCTCCTGTTCGTGAGTCGGAGTTCGCTATTGATTTAGAACCTGGAGCAGCACCAGTTCATAAGGCTTCTTATCGAATGGCACCAACAGAGTTAAAAGAGTTAAAAAGTCAATTGCAGGAGTTAGTAGATAAGGGATTTATTCAGCCTAGTTATTCGTCCTGGGGAGCACCAGTGCTGTTTGTTAAAAAGAAGGATGGTACCCTTAGAATGTGTATTGATTATCGAGAGCTCAATAAGGTGACCATTAAGAATAAGTATCCCCTACCCCGAATTGATGATTTGTTTGATCAACTCCAAGGTGCAACTACATTCTCAAAAATTGATTTGAGGTCAGGATATTATCAATTGAGAATAAAGGATCAGGACATACCCAAAACTGCCTTTAGATCTAGATATGGGCATTATGAATTCAAAGTGATGCCTTTTGGGTTAGCTAATGCCCCTGCAGCATTTATGGATATGATGAATAGAGTTTTTCGACCCTATTTAGACTCTTTTGTGGTGGTTTTCATTGATGATATTTTAGTTTATTCTAAAGAGTTTGAGGAGTATGCTTGTTATCTTCGTTTGATCCTAGGAAAGTTAAGAGAACATCAACTTTATGCTAAACTGAGTAAATGTGAGTTTTGGTTGAAGGAAATTAAATTTCTTGGTCATTTCATTTCCCGGGATGAGGTAGCAGTTGATTCTAGTAAGATAGAAGCTGTCTTAGCATGGCCATGACCTTCATCAGTGCATGAAATTCGGAGTTTCTTAGGACTCGCTGGTTATTATCGAAAATTTGTGGAGGGATTTTCTCAATTGTCTAGACCTCTCACTACTCTTACAAGGAAAAATGTTGAGTTTGTTTGGTCTGACAAATGTGAGAGAAGTTTTCAAGAGTTGAAGAAGAGATTAACTACCGCACCTGTTCTAGCACTTCCTGAACCACACAAGTCATTTGTTGTCTTTAGTGATGCTTCCAAGTTTGGTCTGGGATGTGTTCTTATGCAGGAGGGACGAGTTGTAGCTTATGCTTCTCAACAATTGAAAGATCACGAGAGGAATTATCCTACGCATAATTTAGAGTTAGTAGCTATAGTTTTTGCTCTCAAGATTTGGAGATATTATCTTTATGGGGAGATTTGTGAAATCTATACTGATCATAAGAGTTTAAAGTATCTCTTCTCACAGAAAAATCTCAACATGAGGCAGAGGTGATGGCTAGAGCTAATTAGTGATTACCAATGTGAGATTAAATACCATCCAGGGAAAGCAAATCAGGTTGCAGATGCGTTAAGCCGGAAGTCTCATGAGGTAGATGAAGATGAATCTTTGGGTTTAGACTCTCTCCTTTGTGGAATGAGAAGACTACTTTATTGAGAGTTCGCAGCAAGAGGAGATGTTGACTTCGATTCATGACATCTGAATTCTTGACTTTAAAGAATTAAAGACTCTGCAGAAAAAGGACTCAAGGTTGTCAGATATTAGAGAAAGAGTTAAGAAGTCACAGGGACCTACTCATTTCAGTCTTGACAAAGATGATATTCTTTTATTCTATAATCGAAGGGTGATTCCTGCGGATTCGAAATTTAAAAGACGGATCTTAACTGAGGCTCATGCAACTCTTTATTCAGTTCATCCAGGGAGTACGAAGATGTATCGAGACTTGAAAATAAATTACTGGTGGGAAGGCATGAAGGTGGATATTGCCAAGTTTATAGAGAAATGTGATACATGTCGACAAGTCAAAGCTGAACATCAGAGACCTGCTGGTAAACTTCAATTTCTCCCTATACCTGAGTGGAAGTGGGATGATATTTCTATGGATTTCGTAGTAGGTCTTCCAAGGACTGTTAGTGGAAAGAACTCAGTTTGGGTTGTTGTTGATCGTTTGACTAAGAGTACCCATTTCTTGCCTGTCAATAATACAAACTCTTTAGGAAAACTGGCTCAGTTGTATGTTAAAGAGATAGTACGTTTACACGGAATACCCAAGAGTATTGTATCAGATAGAGATCCTCGGTTCATATCTCATTTCTGGAAAACTTTACAGGCAGTTTTAGGCACTAAGTTGAAATTCAGTACTGTTTATCACCCTCAAACTGACGGACAATCAGAACGTACTATTCAGACACTTGAGGATATGATACGGGCTTGTGTTATGAAATTTCAGGGAAGTTGAGAAAATTAGCTGCCACTAATAGAGTTCGCCTACAACAATAGTTTTCATGCCTCCATTCAGATGGCCCCGTATGAAGCTTTGTATGGAAGAAAATGTAGATCGCCTGTGTGTTGGAATGAAGTGGGTGAGAGTGTTTTAATTGGACCTGAATTAATTCAAGAGATAAAAGAACAAGTTCTAGTAATAAGAAATAAAATGGCAGAAGCACAGAGTCGCCAGAAAAGTTATGCAGATACGAGAAGAAGAGACTTATCCTTTGAAGATGGCGATTGGGTGTACCTTAAGGTCTCACCTATGAAAGGAGTCAAGCGCTTTGGTAAGAAAGGAAAACTTAGTCCAAGGTATGTTGGTCTTTTCCAGATTATGGAGAAAGTTGGGCTTGTCGCGTATAGAGTTGCATTGCCGAATTATTTTGGAGATGTTCATGATGTGTTTCACGTGTCGTCATTGAAGAAGAGTTTTGGGCAACAAGAGCCACGTTTTTTCAACCCAGAACACATTCAACTTCAGCCTAACCTTACCTATGAAGTTGTTCCAACTCAGATTATGGATCGGAAAGAGCAAAGGTTAAGGACGAAGATAATACCTTTAGTTTTAGTATCATGGGGAGATCCCTTAGCTCAGGATTTCTCATGGGAGAGAGAGGCAGACATGAGAGAATATTACCCATACTTGTTTGGGTAATTTTTGAATGTTATTTTCTTTCATCTATGTTGAGCCTTATGTTGTATCTTGTTTTTGAACCAATAAAGAAATTTGTCATTATCCAAGGAAAATGTTGGGTTTGTGTTCTAAATAGACTTTTATAAGCATTAGTTTTCACCTATAGTATGTAGTTACTGTTTTGTCGCTTGGGATGCTTTTGGTATTTTAACATTAGGTTTTTTATGGATGATCAAAATTTATAGCCTTAGCATATTACTTAGTGAAGCGATGAGTGTTAATAATTGTCATATTTATGGATTAATTGGAACTTGAGGTCATATGAGAATGTGATTTTTGAGGTTATACATTCATTTGGAGATTGACGTTCTGTTGGGAGGATTATGAATTCAAATTACTTGTTCTGTAATAACAGGTTCAACAAAAGCCAAATTACAAAAAGCAGCAAATAGAAAACTTTACAACTGAAACAAATAGGAAACATCTAAGGAATCCTCCTCAGGATTTAGTGAACTTGGATAATCCCTAAAAGAGACTGGCAGGCACACATTCTCATTATCTGGAACTGTTGAGGCACTTTGGGAGATATCGTTTGTATTGAGTAGTGGCATCATATAATTGGTGATTTCAGATTGAAACCAACTTTCGTTATCCTCTGGGTAAGAAGGTTTTCCATAACTGTTTACATTAGAGTTTGTAACGAGAGAACCATCAGGAAAATTTTGAGTTGCTAGAAATTCCTTAAGAGATGCTAATTGATGTAAATTTAGAACCTCCAGAAAACAAGGCAGAATATCTTATTTAGGAATTTATAGAAATTAAGGTTTTAATAGAAAGTAAATGGGTAATGACCTGGTGCTGGAGAGCATAGATATGTGAAACAATGCCATAGATAGGATTTTCGAGTCTTGCGTGTGCTTCATATGTTAGCGTAGCCACTGCTTCACAACGATCACTCACCGAGAGATGAGAAAGGAGTTTCGATGCATTGTGTGCGCCGAAAACCTTATGAATAGCGGAGAAATTGGTTACTCCATGTTCATGGCAGAAGAAAGGAGAAAAAATGCATTCCTTGACACATTTCCTCCTTAGGAATTTGCAAGCTCCACAGGAATAATCTGAACTAGCCATCTGGGATTTGTTTGTTCAGCCTGAGAGGGAAGGATAAATAATTGAAATTCACAGAACCTGTCATCAGGATTCACGTAACCTGTTGGTCTAACCTTTATTAAAAGAAGACGGCGATGTGAAATTGTCGGCATCCCTTTTTAATAATTTAGGACACTTACCGTTGGCAAGTATTAGACAGTCCTGTGGTTTAAATGGTATCGTATGGATGATTAGTTTGTGATTCTTAATTGATATTTAGTCTTACAAATTTTGAGGACGAAATTTCTTTTAAGGAGGGGAGGTTGTGAGATCCCTAAAATTATTAGTTATTTTATTTGTTAGTATTGGCTAAATTAAATCAATTTATTTAATTTTATTATTAGTTGTGAATTTATTTTTTTGTGATGTATTTTATTTTCTTTTGTTTGATTTTAATAAAATTTCGGGTTGAGCTTTTAATTGTAGTGTTTTATTTGGTGTATAAGAATGTGTGGTTCTCTAGTGGGCCGAAGTGGGGCTCAGCCCGTGTGTGAGTGTGTGTGTGTGTTGAGTGAAACCGGGCCTAGCCCGAGTGAAGGAGTGATCCTGTAGCAAGCAACCCAGCCCGCATGAAGCCCGGCCCGCTCGGATGCAAACCCAGCCCTCCCTCTTGATTGCAACGACGCCGTTTAAGCCATTAGAGTTAGGGTTTTATCATTTTATCACCCAGCGCCGACCCTTTCTTCTTCTTCTTCTTCTTTCTTCTTCTTCAGTTTTCTTCTGCAAGCTTGCTTCCAGCAGCTACGGCCGATGCCGATTCCTCCTCCAAACGGATATTGCCACGCAAAGCTCTACCACGGTGCCACCACCACCTTTTCCTCCACATCTTGCTTCCATAAACGTACTGTGTGTCACTCGGCTAGAGCCTCCGAATCTAGCTGTCAAGCCGACCGATCTCCATAGCCACCACCACCTCCCACCTCGAGCTTCCGGGTTGTGCCGTGTCGATCGGGAGTGTCCCCTTCAACTGCTGTCAACCTGATGCTACCACACCTCCCCTTCTCTGCATGCAATCCGAGATTCATCTACAAGATCCAAACCACCTCACTAAGTCTATAAATAGGGCCGATTGTTCAATTTATTTGGGGGATCCAATTACTGAAGTTCATCTCAAAATTTAGTTGTTAGATTTTGATTTTTGTGAATTTGAGTTGGATAGATCCGAAAGTTGGAGGGTTTGAATTTCTGTGAGTGTTTTGTACTTTGAAGCCGTGAGCTTCATTTGAGTTTTTGAGAAATTTATTGTGATTTGCTGAGAGTGTATTTTCTCCCTTGCGATCTTCCAGAATTTTTTTCCCGTCTTCGATTGTAAGTAAATTTCTGAAGTGTAATTTATTTGATTTAAATTGTATTTTTGTTGAGAATTAAATTATATTTTTAGAAGTGTTGGAAATAAAATAGAATTTTATTATATTTTGTTGAGATATTGGAATTTAAGTGCATTTTTTGAAGTGTTGGGAATAAATTGTCGTAAAGATTGGATTTAGATTTTGGATCGGATTGGAGGATGGGATTACGCGTATAGTGTTTGTGAAATTGTAAAATTATAATTTTTGTGTTATTTAGATAAATGAGTAAATTACTATGTCATCCAATAATTGTAATCATACATATTTATTGTCTTTAATTAATTGTGCTATGAAGTCATGTTGTCTGTTTAGAAATTGAGACTGGTTGAGTGGGTGCATGTGTATCATGACCTCAAGCCGAGATGAGTTATTATCTCGGTAGAGCTCTTCTGGTCACTCGGGAGCGTAACAGACTGAAGCGACGTCCTCTGAGTCGTCACAGGGAAACGACGGGAATGGGCGAGACGGTAACGCTCTCGTACCGATTCCGTGGCCTTTCGTTGGGGGGTTAGAGGATGTTTGGCCATGTACGCGCTGAGCGCGAAATTGGGCATCGCTTGTTACAAAATCTCATTCACGGACGTTACCCGTGGTGTGACGATGAGAGCCAGGATATGCATATGGTCCATAGAGGAGACTGTAGTGTATGCATATTAAAATAATGAGCCAAACTGGGATTTTTGGCGTGAGTGGTCAAATGTGAATTTTTGGGAAATTGATCTTTGACTGTACGTGGTTTTATTAATGCATATTAAAACTCTTAGGTTTACTTTGGTTAAATACTTGCTGAAATGTCATAATTTCATGTGGTGTTTTACCCTGCGGTTCCGTCTTATGGTGCCGTAGATTTTTGACGCAGAGACTGGGTAGGAGCCTGAAGGACCGGCTCCGCCGGAGGCATGATTTATCGTTATGTTGTTCGGCGTTATGGGATTTGTTTCCCCTTATGTTATTTATTTTCTTTAAATTATGTCGGATGACTGTAAAACTTGTAAAGAATATTTTATGATTTTTCTGGTACTTAATAAAGAATGATCTTTTTATTCCGCTGTGAAATATTATATTTGTACACTTATTGCTTATTGTACACACTCTGAGTATTTGTCATTGGGGTGCATGATCCTTATGGTCAACATTTCGGTGTCACGAACTCTACTAAAATAAGACGTGGGGTCGAGGGCGCCACACCTTCTATTCTTCTAGTGCTGTAAAATAATATTTAGCTCTTTCTTTAGTCCATCTTCTCACCTCTTTTAATGCATTGCTGTTAGTAATGCGTAAAAAGATGATAAAGGAGGCTAGGAGCCATCAAGGCCTTGGGGGGTGGGGGTGCTACTTTGCTTGGTTTTGTGTCTCTCAGCTACGCTACTTCTCTTGTGTATTATTTTTACCCAAATATAACGTTTTGTTGTTTACTTTGTGGAATACCACTAGTTACTTATTCATCAAAGACAAATAGACTAGAAAACCCAACACGACCCTTCATTATTTTATAATTTTACTACTCTTAATAGAAAGTGAGGGAGATTTTCTCACATATATACATAAGATGCTATTGATGCTTATGAAGCTCTATTGAGTATCACCGACAAATGGGGGAACTCCGATCCGGAGAAGATCAATATTTCATTTTTCATTTTTCAAAGATGGCTGCTTCGTGAAGGTGATAGGCGTCACTAGTCCTACTTGTTAAAGGTAGCCACAAAACTGATTGGTCCTTTGCCAGTTGCAGCAGCTTGGATTGCAAAGATGAGGAAGACCACCATAGCTAGCCTGCCATGCTTGATCTCTGCCAACTGAAGCCTGACCTTCTCGTCGGGATCGGCAGCCAAGCCGAGGGGATCAAAGAACTGGCCTCCGGGATATAGCCTTTTCTCAGGATCGAGTTCTGCGTTCCTTTGGATTTCAATGTAGCCAATAACTATTACCTCAATCCATATCAGTGTGGTCAAAGAGAATGGAAGCGGGAGACCTAGGTAGGATGATCCTTCCACCAACTCCACCTGATCATCATCATCATCATCAAAATAACCCCACGAATTTGTTTTGTTAAGTTCATGAATGGTGACCATGCACGGAAAAGCTAATTAAGGGTAAGTACTAGAACGAGCTAATAACAAAAACAATATTGCACAAAGTAATGTCTTTTTCATCATCGCTGTCGTTTATGTCGCTGCCCTTATCATCATCGTCTGCAACAACGACCCTAAGTTTTCAGTGGACTTACAATATGACACG
Organism: Cyclocarya paliurus; assembly: GCA_029856935.1. NCBI lineage: Eukaryota > Viridiplantae > Streptophyta > Magnoliopsida > Fagales > Juglandaceae > Cyclocarya > Cyclocarya paliurus. The sequence goes on along the minus strand of JARVXP010000207.1, from coordinate 1,200,716 downwards.
ATGAGCAGAAAGCTGCGTCAGGTACTTCAGCTCCTATATACAGGGGACCATGTCACTAGGTGACAAAGAAAACTTCCAACCGAGTGACATAAAAAATCAACCTCCATGCGAGGGAATTAAGGATTTATTATCGGCCTTAAAGAGACATTTTCCATATTAACTTTTTCCTTTCTTTCTTTCAACTCTCTTTGGATAAAAGGAAAAGAAAATCCAGCCAAGTCAATGCTAGCTGTGATGCACATCGAAGAATAATTAGGTTTGTTTGAACGGTAAGATAAGAGAGATAAATTTAAATAAGTTGAATAAAATATTATTTTTTAATATTATTATTATTTTTAGATTTAAAAAAATTATGATAATGAAATATGGATTGCGAGTATTTGTATATCGCTTAATAATGCGTTACCTTTCCTGCGTCCTGCCATGCAACCCCAGTGAGAGCCTCGACAGCAAGGGCACCAAGTGCGCCCAGCATTGCCCACCTACCATGGATGAGCTCGCACTCTCTAAACCTCTGCAACCCAAAAACCTCCGAATATGGCTGAAAAGGTGTCGGGTTCAGCTCCGCGACCTCGGACCGGGTCCCGATCACCTCACCGGCCATGTTCTTCGCCAGGTTCTGGTCCAAGGAGTCGAAATCGAACTGCAAATATTCCGCCGGCTTCCCGAGCCCGAAAGGGTCAAACCCACGGTCCCCCACCATGGTCCCGTCGAGCCACTCAGGGGGTTGTGCGCCGGGGAACCATACGGGACGATCCGAGACCAGCTTTGGGGCAGGTTTCTTTGGAGCCGGAGGTGACTTTTTGGCGCCGAACAACCCGAAACCGAAGCGGGCTTGGAATCTTCCGGAGCCAGGGTTTGGATTAAGGAAACGAGTTCCGAAGAAGTAGGAGGTGGCGGCAGATGTAATAGTGGTGGCCATATTTTGTGGAGTAGTGGAGCAGGGAGGAAGGACGGTGTCAGTGTGTGCGCACAAATACGAGGAATATATTATATAGAAATTTTGCGAATGGCCACATCTCATCTTTTTGCCTTATCTGCTGGCCTGTGGTGAGGCTGAATGGTTGGGTCTCGCATTTACCCCTTTTTCCTTTTATTTTTATTTTTGTTTTTTCGTTTGTTTTTAAAGATGAGATAAGATGAGTTAAGTTGAATTATTTATTTTAATTTGTATTAAAATTAAAAAAAATTGTAATGATTAGGTGAGAGAAAATTAGATGAATTTAAAAAAGTTGAATTGTTTATTTTATTTTATATTAAAATTTAAAAAAATATAATGATAAAATTGATATGAGATAAGATATTTTCTGAAAACAAAGGAAGCCTAAGTTACTTTGTAAGTTTAAATATGAAATATATATATATATTTTTTATAAAAACAAGTAGAACAAATTAAATTTAAGCACGTCAATTCAATTCGTAAATTTTATTTTCTAGAACACTCTATATTAAATCTGTGGCAATTTTATAAACATATAAAAATCACTTCTCAATTAATGACTTCTTCATTATATTCTCGGATTACACTCACGAGTCCCGAACTCTGGATGTTGAAATAGGATGGAGTAAGATCATAAATTCATGAATAATAATGAAATAATATATAAATAGTAGTTAAATTATTTGAATTAAGATATTTTGTGAGATTTTAAAAAATATCTGAGAAAGTTAAATAGAAAAATTATAAATTTAAAATACTGTTAGAAAATCATTTTTATTTTAGAGTTTGAAAAAGTTAAGTTATTTTGTATGTTTTGTTTATAAGTTTAGAAAAATTGTAATGATTAAGTAATAATTAGATGAAGTAGCTAAAAATTTAAAATTAAAAAATGTTTATGTTTGAGTGATATTTAAATGTTGAAATGAAATGAGATAAGATAAGTTGAGATTATCTCAACATCCAAATATGATCTAAAAGGTTTCGAATGAGATATGAGATATAAGATAGAAAAAATACAATACACCACTCTACTATTTTATTTTTATTCTACTATATAAGATATAGTAAATTTATCATTATTATCTAGAAATCAAATGGTAATGTAATGTATAGGATTATAATATATATAGATATTTTCTTTCTTTTAAGTCTCGTCTGTTTCTGTAGATAAAATGAGATGAGTTGAGATTAAAGTTAAAAGTTAAATAAAATATTATTAGAATATATATTTTAATATTATTTTTATTTTGAGATTTAAAATTTTTATTTTATTTTATATAAAATTTTAAAAAAATTATAATGATTAAATGAGATGAGACGAGTAAAAATAGATTCTCAAAATAAACTAGCCATTAGTTGCTTTGAAGTTTGCGGTTTGAATGAGTCAGATAGAAAACGGCGTGTCGTATTGGAACGACGTCAAGGGAGAGAAGCCACTGTCGCCCACAGTGCAAGAAATGAAACAAATTGAGGTGTCTAAAATCGGCCAATCCTCATTCGGCAGGTTACGCAATCATAGGCCCCCCAAAAAAAATTCTCCCCAAATAAAGTCGTCCTCAGATTCCCACAAACATGACCACGTGTCGCTTTGATGGAAGTCCCACAAATATCTTCTCGGCATCTTTTCTCAGTATCACTGCTTTACTTTCGTCTTGGATTGCTGTTTTCCTCTCTTTGGTGTTTGCCTTGTTATTCCCCTGTCTTCTATCAGAAGAGGTACGTTCAATTTCTGTTAAATAGTTTCTAAATTTTAATCGTAAATTTGGGCATGCGATGCTGAATATTATCTGTCATCTTTTTTTTTTCTTTTTTCTTTTTCTAAAACTTTGAGCAAATAAAATGGGTATGCATTAATTTGTTCTTTTCGAGCAGAGTCTTATGAATATATATAAAGTTCTGGACATTAACTCTTTATGGGTAGTCAGTATTATTGTTTCAGTTATTATACTTGTGATTTATTTTAAGCTATTATAGGCAACATAGTCACGTTTGCAAGGAAGAAAGAGAAAGAAATAGCCTACTGACATGTGCTTGCCCCATCGATTTTCTTTCGAAGAAGACCAAAATATTGTAGTTTTATGGCTTTGCATGAAAAGCGAACATTTATTTTGCGCATGAAAGCTTCAACATTAATATCTTATGTGATCATGCTACTAAAGATCCATATAAAACGCCAAACACAGCTTATGATGTGTAGTCAGAAATTTAAACAATGGCAATCACCTTTTGCGGGGACTGCAGCCGTGCCAATCTAATTTTAGCCAATTTTAGATCAATTTCATTGTTTATCTACCATTAGTTGATGGTGTACTGCACTGACTTGGCTTTAACTGAATCATTTTATGTTAGGGATCTTTATATTGACAATGAAGACTGCGAAGGGAAGATCGTCAACAAGGAAGGACAAAACGGAAGTATCAAAGCCAGTTGTGGAGAGGTAGTTCCGTTTCTATTGGATTTTGCATCCGATCATTTTTTACATTTTGAATTGCTTACTTGTTAATTTAAGGTTAATCATTTATTAGAGAGTCTAAGGCACTCTTGCTTCGTTCATGAAGTGGATGTGGTTATTTATTGAATGCTAGTGTCATGTACACGTTTTCTTCTTCTATTTTATTTTTATTTTCCAGAAAGGTTGGAAAGCGAAAGGCAGCAGTTAAGGCTGATAAGAGTCGCTTGAAATTGACCAAGAAAGCAAAATTGGACAAGAAAGATCCTAACAAACCAAAGAGGCCTCAGAGTGCCTTCTTTGTTTTTCTGTAAGTCTCTCCAAATCTCCCATGGTTTAGTGTGCTGCTCTCTCTTTATGTTTTTTTTTTCTTGGGGGGGGGGGGGGGGTTTGGTTTTGAAGAGTTGCTAAACATATACAATGGAATCACTGCAGAGAAGAGTTTCGAAAAACTTATAAGCAAGAGCACCCCAACGTGAAAGCTGTTTCAGCTGTAAGCAGCTACCTAAAATTTTGTGTTTCTAGTACTTTCAAAGTGTTTTTTCTGAGTTTGATAACTCACTTTATCCGTAGTTGAAACTAATCTAACTACGGCCTGCTGTGCTGCAGGTTGGAAAAGCAGGAGGCGCGAAGTGGAAATCCTTGTCTGCCACGGTAAGTAATAGACTATTTTCCTTGGAAGGTGCTTGAATGGGTTGAAATGAATTAAGGACAAGTCGTGCAATCACCTCTTAAGCTGGTTACTTTAACTTTGAAAACCTATGGATTCTGTTTGTAAAGGTGCTGCGTAAACCTTTCACTGTTGCTTCCACTGGACCTGTCTATCGGTGACTTTGAACTTCAATGGTGTGGCCAAGCCAATCCAGTCTGGTGTAGACTACAGATGCCCTTAATATTTTGTATTGCTTGGGCCTGAAGAAAGGACTGGATGGTGGAATTTGACATATACATCCCTTAATTGATGCGGCAAGTTGGAAATTTAGCACATACATGAATTAGTTGATATAACTAGTTATGTACAGGGTATTAAGTTTTTTAGTGCTGTAAGTTCTATTCTCCATCTGTGGCTTGATTCATGCCTACTGAATATGTAGAGATTCTTGCATTTGTTAATTGATTTTTAATTGGACTGGATTTTGGCAGGAGAAATCTCCATATGAAGTGAAAGCAGCACAAATGAAGTCAGATTATGAGAAGCTTATGATAACATACAATAAAAAACAGGTGAAATTTTTATCTTTCTTTTGGAAGAATGAAGTGCTTCATACTTTTATGCTTCATTTAGTACTTTACTCAACTGTTTATTCAGGAAAGTACGAATGATAATGATGATGAAGATGAAGAGTCAAAATCTGCTCTGAATGATGAAGATGATGAGGAAAGTGGGGAGGTAATAACTACAAGCTATGATTCCATGCATACTTAGCTGCATTGTCTTCCTTTCAAGTCTTGAATGTGCAGCAGTTTGCATCTAATAGTAAAGCAGACTTTCTCGTCTTCATAATTTTCTAACCATCGCTGACTTTTTTGGCTGTTAAGTTAGAAATAGAAGTTACACTTCAAATCCATCGTAACATGAGCAGTATAATTTTAAAGTACTCTTGAGACTGAATTATTCAAGATTTCAGAAAGGATTTAATGTCAGCAATTGTTCTGCATACCCCCCCCCCCCCCAATTTTTTCTTTCTCCTCTCCATCTTTCTCTGCATCTACATCCGATCACCAAAAGCTCCATTATTCTGACCTTTTTTTTTTTTGCCGCTGTTTGGACTTTTTGTTAGACATTTATTAGAGAAATCGTTTGACCTGCCATCTGCACACATACAGGGATTTGACCAAAAAAAAGAAGATAAAATAGTTTTACCAAATGTATCAGACAACTACCCTTCTGCCTAGGTGGAGAGCTAAAAACTTGTGAACTTATCTAACCTATTGTTGGTAAATAGGTGCATTTGGTGTGTAGCAGCACTTGATTTTTTTTAAGGAGTTTTGGTGGGTAATAGGTATAATCATAAGGGCTTAGAACAAGTTTCCCCTAAAAACAATCAGTGGCTTGCTTGCCTCCCTTAAACAAAGGCACATTACTTTAACTGCAAAAAACTGATGCAAGCAAAGTTCCTCAGTACTTATAGGCCAGAGCGTTTAATAAAGCAACGCATATTAATCACCGATTGCCATCATCAACTATTGCTGCTTGCATTCTCATCTAAAGATGCAGCTGCAGATACGGGCTTTTTGAATATGTCATACCTACTGGCTGTCTATTCACCTTCCGTTACTTATCATATTGTTTGCATTTATACCAAACTTAGATCTCTCCTGACACAAGTTGGCTTTTACTTATGTACAGGATGAGGAAGACAATGAGGATGAGGATGACTGAATCCAGCATGCTTTCTAAGTGTCCCGAGCGTGAGCTCCAGACCTTGTACTGTTGTACATTTGGGAATGTATAATATGATCGGTTTCCTGAGATGGAAAATGCAGCTCTTAAAAAACTACTAAATAGGAAAGGTTGCTCCTGTATGTGCATTGAAATTACTCTCGACAGTTGAAAAGCTGACTTGGAAATTTGCTCATAACTCACAATTACAGGCTTTTGTAGTTGTATCTATATTGCTCATCTGTTTCTTGTCTCTGGCAGTTAAGAGTTTGTCTTCCCATATAAATCTAGTACAGCAAGTAAATGCCATTTTTAAGCGAAAATCTCACACTGATCTGTGTTTGATATTTGTTCGCTATTTTCAACCATTTTGTTAGTAATGACTCTCTCTTTAAAGTTATCAACACCCACTGCTTGGATGCGCACAGAACCTCAAAGCACAAACAAATTTATTCTAGCATCTAGACCCTCACACTTCCATATTCCATGTTTGATGCCTTTGTTCAAAACCAATGTTTGTGTCAACGTCCATGGAGTCCATCACATTTGGATCCACGTCCGCAGATCATGGTAAGCGGTCATGGGAGGATTAGATACCTGAAAAGTACTTCCAATGAACTTTAAGCATGTTTTTAAAGGGTCCTACGTACGGGCTTTTAATGGAGCTAGACCTGAAATGTAAATGGGCCTTTTCTTTTCAAAACTGGGGGAAACTTCAGACCGAAACAGTAACACAAGCATATGTCTCTCACCAGAGTCTGATACCTTGAGTTTAGAAGATAACCGAAACAGATAAGATAGCCAGCCACCCACCCACGATGCCTATTTACTCCAAGCTCCCCATTTCCCTGTAAAAACAATTTGCCATGGTCCATATATCATCTAACCAACATTTCTTATGATTTTATTTTCCCTGGCTTATGGGATAGAATCACAGAATTAAATTAAAAAGGAAGGTAGAAACATAATGATAGGTTGGGTCCATTGAGGAGAAAAATTAGTCATAGTGGACTCTTATCATTGTCCATGTTGGATCATGGGCACTCTAAACTTGGTCTCTATGCATTAAAAAAAAAAAACTTTTTAAAGCCCCTATTATATGCATTTAGAGTGTACAATCCAACTTTGTAAAAGTCTGATCAACAAATAGGCTGTAAAGAAATGCATATAATGAGATTAAAAAAAGAAAAGAGAAATTAAAGAATTTAGCAAATGATCATGAGGTGGACGCAGAGAAAACATGATTCCCACGTGCGGATGTGGGAACATGTTGCCGGAAAAGCCAGAAGGGGATGGCCACCTGGTCGCTTTAGAACCTTCAAAGTGGAGTACTGCAAGTGCCATCATCGTCAATTAAAAGCTAAAGCGAAAAGAAAAGGCCTCCCCCACATGAATGACAACATAAAACCATTAATCTTATTTTTCTTTCCATGTGTTTTTATGCTAATCATGATTTAGCCTATTATTCAAGCTTTTTATCATTGTATCGCATAATCTCCAACATTAATCATTCCCGACGTCAGTTCCAACAACATTGATGGATTCTGTTATTAGCGTGAATCTGTTGTTTCACACCTCGATGTCGGAATTTTGTCGGTGATTCCAGCATTCACGTGTGGCATGTGTGAGAAATAATTCTGATCTTCCTGTACGTGTTTGCTTGGTTTAGGCTTTAATGATCAAAAGATGTTAATACCGGATGACGTGACTTAAGATCACACCATCTTTTTTGGTTTTTTATGACTTAAGAGTACATTATTCATGTTGATGTATTTTTTTAAGAAAGCGATGGTACGTAGCTCGATTTTATCATTCTTCTTGGAATACCTTATGATACAAAGAGAAGAAACTTGAAGGTTATATGGATAGAAAGAGAGTCCCAAAATCAAGTTCCTATAAAATAACTAAAGATTATTATAAAAACATAATACAACGATCATAAGAATTCATGTAAATTAAGAGTCAGCAGCGGAGCCCCTTAACCTGCTACCCCACCCCCGTTTGCCTTGCCCCCGCATAGGCAAGGTGGGGATTCGTGTCACTAGATGTGGGGGGTGGGTAGTCTCGTCCACATCTGACTCCTCAGCAGAGACGGGAGATGGACTGGGCCCAATCCCGCCCAACTATACTATATATATATTATTATAAATATAAATATATATGTATTTATATATATAAAAAAGCCCTCCCAATCATAAAATAACGCCGTTTTGTATATGACAAAACAATGTCGTTTTATGGCTGCAGGGTTTTTTTAAAACAATCCATCCATTCCAGAACGATATCGTTTTGTCATAGTCCCCTCCCCCTCCCCCCCCCCCCCCCCCGGGCAAGACTCCCATCCTCTGAAAAGTGAAACCCTCTCTCTCTCTCTCTCTCATCCTCGTCTACTCCGTCGCCGTTTGTTTGTCATAAGCACTACTTCGTCACCGTCTTTTTGCATCTCCGTCGCCAAAGGTAAGTTAATCGAATCGATTCATTTTTTTTTCCTTTTAGTTATGGAGATTGGGAGGATGATGAGATTAAATGGAAGAGTTGGAGGATGGTATTGTGTCATTGTGAATTGTGTGTTGTAGAGATTCAATTTGTGCACTTGTTTTGATTTTTGTGTGATTTTGCGACTTTAGGGTTTTAGATTAGAACCCTAAATTAGTTTAAGATTTCAATCTGAAACCCTTGATTATGTTAGGGGTTTCGATTATTTTAAGGTTTACATAAACCCTAAGTTACAAACTTACAAAGTTACAACTTACAAATGATTTGAAAATTGGTTGGGTTGTTTGCTGAATATATTAACTGATTTGAAAATTAAAAATTGGTGGCATGTTTCCATTTCAAATTTTTGACTGTTTTGAAGAATCAGGAATGTCTACTATGGTAGATTTTAGTAATAGTTCTCATACCCCTAACCCAACACCTAACCTTACACCATCCATTACCCCCACGGACCATAGTCTTAACCCTACGGAGACGGAACCTTGCCCTACCCCCAAGCCCACACAAAGCAAAAAAGCAGTTTTCATAATTTGGTCTCACTTTACCAAACTAGAGACTGGTGACCATAATAATCCTCAAACAAAGTGTAACCACTGTGGTAAACTCTATGGATGTCATTTTATGAAACATGATACATCACAATTAAAGGCTCACTTAGAAGAACAATTCAATAAGAGTCAAATATTAAAATTCTTACAAGATAAGAGTCAGTTTAGACTAGAGATTGAACTTTAAAAGATGGCGAATGAGAGTAGTGGAGGTTCAATGTTGAAGGGGTATACTAAATATGATCCCGATGAGTGTAGAAGAAAGTTAGCTCGTATGGTGACCATAGACGAGCTACATTTTCAGTTTGTGGAAGGGAGATAGTTCGAAGAATATTCTAATTACTTGAAACCTAGATTTAATCTTTCTTCTCGTCATACAGTGACAAAGAATATTAAAAAAATTACAAGAAAGAGAAAGATTTGTTGAGAGGTCAATTGGCGAGTCAAGTAGTTTGCCTCACTACCAATACTTGGACATCCATCTAAAATTATAATTACATGTATTTGATTGTATATTTAATTGATTGTGATTGAAAATTATACAAAAAAATATAAAGTTCGGTCAAATTTTGGATCACATGGGCGAGACGGCTTGGAAGGCCTTGAAGGCCATAATAAAGGAGTGGGGCTTGGCACGACTTTGACAATTACAGTTGATAATGCCTCTTCTAACAATGTCACATTGGTATATCTTAAGACCTATCTTAGAGAGGCAAATAAGATAATCTTGGGTGGTAACTGTTTGCATGTTAGATGTGCTGCACATATTCTGAATTTAATTATCACCGATGGTTTGAAAGATGTTGATGACTTGGTTGCACTAGTCTGAGTGGTTGTAAGATTTGTGAGCTTTTTTCCTACTAGATTAGAGAAATTTAAGGCTGCTCTGAGGAATATAGACGTAAAATCTAATAAGAGTCTTTGTACTGATATTTCTACAAGATGGAACTCAAATTTCTTGATGTTGGAGGCGGCCCAAAAATATAAGGTGGCCTTTGAATTCTTAGGTGATGAAGACATTCAATATGTCAAATATTTTGATAAACTCGACGAATTAGAAAGGCCTATTGATGATGATTGAAAGTTTGTTGCTAATTTTGTAGAATTTTTTAGGCTTTTCTAAGAGGTCACATTTAGACTATTTGATTCTTTGTACCCTACATCTAATTATTTATGTCAGCAAGTATGTAAGGTGAAAATAGAATTTGATGAAATGTGTAGGGTGACCATGTTAGGATGCGAGAGATGACATTAATAATGAGCGTTAAATATAACAAGTATTGGAGAGATTTGAGTAAGCTAAATATTTTGTTATATGTATTTATTGCTCTTGACCCCCAGGTCAAGATTGATGGCATGATATATGGTCTGGGACTTGTGCACGGGAACACATGGGTTGAACTCATTGGGATAATAGTTAGAGAAATCCTTGGTAAATTATTTGATGAGTTTACCGTGATCAGGGGTAGCAATGCACCAACCCTACACTACCCCCCGCCTCCTCCAGAAGCCGAGGCAGAGAAAAAACGTAGATTGGAGTGGGGTGAGAGCCTTTCACAGAACCCCCTACTAAACTGTCAATCTACAGAGGTGAAATCAGAGGTAGACAGATATTTAGTAAAGGATCTTCTCTCATATACATGAGACTTTGATATGTTAACATGGCGGAAGACCAATACCGTGAAATATCTCATCCTTGGAGAGACATCCCGCAATATTTTGGCCATCCCTATTAGCAATTTGCCTCAGAGTCAGCTTTTAGTACTAAAAGGTGCATATTAGATCCATTCTAGAGTTCATTGTCTGCTAATACTGTGGAGGTATTAATTTGCATGCAAAATTGGATCAACGAGACGAAAATTCATGTTCCGGATGGTCTTGACTTTAAGAAAGCAAATGAGGAGGAGTGTGGTGATCAGCTTGGATCTGGTAATCGTTGATTTCATTTTATTATTTTGATTTATTTATATCCATTTTCATTGATAGTAATTTCAACTTAATTGTTGTAGTAATACATGAGATGATGTCTACCTCCGCTGCAGTATGATTTCGTGGTATTAGACTTACTATTGCCATTTGTCATAGGTTTGTACAATTTGTATTGTCCCTTAATTATTTTTTATACTTATATAATTTTTGGTATGTAATTATTTTTCTTGTATTTTTGTAGCTTTTATAATATTACTATCATATGCTCAATCCTAATCCCAAGCCCAAGGGCCAAATGATCTATTCTCATCTTCATCTCCATCGCATCTTGGTTAGTTAGATTTTAATTTGTAATTTTTTATGTTTGTAATTTTCATTTTTATTTCTTATTTATAATTCTAATTTATTTTCCTATTAAATTGTTAATGTTTCAGATTTTATGATCTCACAGTCTCACTCAGCACTAATTACATGTTTTTTCCACCCATGGCAACTCGCCCCGAATGTCAAACAGGTCACTTAGTTGTATTCAATGATTCACTTATTTGTAATGTTGATATAATGTCTTTTATATATTTGTAATTTTGTAATTATTTTCTCTTAATTTATATTATTGTAATAGATTAGTTATAATTATTAATTTATTACTTAGTATTTCTGTAGTTGGTTGCAACTTAGTAGTATATTATTTTTATTATTGTAAATTCACTTTTTTTTGTTAATTTTTGAGCCGAAAATGGACCATAACCTAGTTCTTGTTCTCATTTTTTTGTAGGGGGGGTCCACCCTTGCACCCGAACCTACAAACCAGGGGTAGAGTATAGGGTGGAAAACTCCACCTCTCCCCCATTCGGGGGCGTGGGGCGGGGAGGGAGCTACCCCACCCCTTAGAGTGCGGGTAGCAATCTTAATGTAAATATATTAGTACCGAATAGAAAGAAGACCTGCACAATCTATGGAGAAAAGAACAATAATACATTTAGAAAGTTGAGATATATTATTCATGTTGATGTTAAACCCTTAACTTTGAAGTATAATTTTATTGTTCTAATTATAAGTACCCTATAGAATTTACATAAGTACACATGATGAATAGATATTCATGTGCTTGCAAAATTAAAATTATTACACTTGCGAAAAGGAAAGAAAGAAAATTAAAAGGGCGTGCGTTGCATGCACCATGCTTGCATGGCTAAAATCAAAATGAATCGTATGTCCCGATTTTTCTTTTTCTTTTTCTTCTTAGTTCAGATATATTCATATATTTTATTTATAGCATGACCTTCCTAGATTTGGAATAAAAGGGTTTGGATCTGTAGTGGGAAAGTGGTTGGAAACTTGGGGTACTATATACAGTTGAAGAGATGTGAAAAGCATAAACACGCATATCTCCCGAAATATAAGCCCATCCAGTGGAAAAGGATATGCCGACAATTGACGATTCCTAAACAAAGCCTATCTGGATACTCCATTGATATAATTTTCTGGCTCTGTCCCCCATTTTTCAAGCAATCCGAACCAAAAATTACTCTGATCTCTCCCGATCTAAAGATGAATATACAGTAGTCGAACGCGTTTCACTTTTGCTGTTTCAATTTTATTTTTGTTTTTTGTTTTGTCAAGGCAAAAACACTCTTGGGTTGATTATTTTTGGGAAATTTTAGAAGCCCAAAGAACGCCAAGTCGATTGGGGAATGATTGGTGGAGGAGAGAAGTTGTTCTTGAAATTCTGCATGCAGTATACGAACAAATTAAGAATGGGGCATTAAAGGACAACAAAGAAGAATTTTAAGTGGGTTTTATCTGTCTAATTCGACTTGATTACAGACAAAGCAACCAAACAACCAAAAACTCAAAACAAAGTGACCACCATTGTCCATCAAACTTATGACTGACCACCACTTAGAAGAGAGTTCTAAAGTAGTATTATTTAACATCAAAAGGCTCTCTGGGGTTAAGATTCCGCTATATATGATCCATCTCCAACAAAGAAAGCGTCCAACGCTTTTGGTACCATATATATAAACGTTATCTAGCTATGTCTTCTTGTAGTTATTATTTATGAAGTCTCGATTATGCATACATGGTACCATATAGATTAGTAATTACGCAATTAATTTTCATATAATGTAGTATGATATTTTATGATAAGATTAGAGTATAAGTTAGTACATCATAGAAACCTCATGCTTTTCATGACTTTTCATTTTCTCCCCAAGTTGGAAGCATTACTGCATTAATCATTCACTCTACGTGAGTACCATTATGTTATTAATTAGAAATATTGAAAATCAAATAATATATGTTCAACTACAACATTGAGTCTACCATTTTAAAAGTTGTTCAATCGAATTTTAGAACTTTTCTCAATAACATTGGTATTAAAATAAGATGTCTATTAATTATTGTATATGGAATACTTAACGTGAATTAAGTATATAGTTATGTAATAATTTATTTAATAAAATTATTTAGGTTTGATTTAGATAAAGAAATATTTCTGTTTTATTTTATCTTATCTTAATATCTAAACAGTATAAAAAATAAAAAATAAAATGAATAATCACTTAGAAAGAATTTGATCGAAATTTAACGTTGGTAAAACATGCAGATTAAAGCTGATTTTGGACGGGATAAAATATAAAATTTTTATATTATTTCATTTCATTATTATATATTTTTTAAATTTTCATATAAAATATAATAAATAATTATGTTTTTTAAAATTTTAATATAGTTTTTTAAAATTTTTAAATAATAATAATAATAATAAATAATATTTTAAAATTTTATCTAAAATTAAAAATTCTAATGTCACCTCAAACCAGAATATCATGTCGATCCTGCTACTCGGCCTACTTGGCAACTTTGGCATCTTGCTAGAGCCTACAACCAGGAAAGGCTGCCCCTCCTGCCCCTATAAAGGGTCGATGACAGTCACCTAGAAAGAGTTGATTGATTCTTTCCTAATGCGTAGGGCATGTGATCATTTTATATATATATATATATAAACAGATTTCAATGTGATAGAGGCGATTTGGTGTGATTTATCTGTTCTCCTGATTCCTGAACATTAATATCCACGCTATCGGCCTACTTGTCGTAAATGTATTGTTGAGTTCTTCGTGGCCAAAATGCTATCAAACTTACGTACGGGACTTATCTTATTCTGTTCGAGTTTTCATACTTCAAGTTTTTGTTGTCACTGTAGTACTTCGTTGTTTTTTTAACACTTTCTAGATAATTTGACATGACAAATGTTCCTAACCCCAAGTGAAAAGGAAAGAAGGACATGCCAAATGAGATTGAAGTAGATCTATATAATTAATCATCTAGTCTTATATATATAGCAAGCAAGCATGATCATGAAAAAAAAAACTAAATACACTCGTAACTATATATATATATGATATTCCTAAAACAAAATTGTTCTGTTCAAGCTAATAACCCTATGAAAGCATGTTAACTAAAAATCTCGCAAAAGTTCAATCAAAATACTCCAACGTTGAATCTGAGCTTAGATTTTGGACACCCAGAAGATGGGTGGTTTTAACTTACTGTCAATCCCTTTCGGCTGGAAAGCTAGAGGCCTAAAACCCAGAAACAGCCTGCAGAAGCAAGCGGACAAATACTCTTAAGGCGTGCATGTGAACTTGCCTTGTTTGTACCTCATCAGAGCCCTCTCTCTCTGTCTCTCTCTCTCTGTGGCTCGGTGTCATAGTCATTAAAATTTCTGATAATGGTACCACACGTGCACCTCTGACGGACCCGTACGTTCGTTCGAGGAGCAGAACAATGCAGTACAATATCGAAAAGTCTACACAATATATAGCATAGCATAGCATCTCGTCTTCAATTCTTCATCAGAAGAGGGACTCAGTCCACACGTGTGCCACAGACCTCGTGTCTCGTAGCTGACCGGTTGACTTCTGATGTCATTGTCTTTCTATCAATCTGATCCACTTAAGTATCTATATTTATCTAATTTGTAAAATTTATTAAAATATATATATATATATATATATATATATATATATATATATACGAAGATCTTGATAGTCTTTCCATATAATTGATTATGACAAAGCAGATTATCCTAAAAATAGGATAGCATTATAATTAAGGTGTCAAATTATATTAACGGATTGTATTCGTATTGTGTTAAGATATGTATATTATATTTTATAGGTCAATCCGAATACGATTTGTTAAACTTCTTATATCAAAATCTCAAATTTTAACACGATTTATTAATATAACGGATCGTATCGGGTCAATCCATTTTGATCCATTAGTGAATATTGAGAAACAGGTTAACACGACCCAGCCCAATCCATTTCAAACCATTTATGTAAATAAGTTGAACAGATTCGAAATTAACTCACTTGACCTGATTAAATTTAGAATAATTTTAGATAAATGTTAAAATCACAATATTTATAAAAAAATATATATAAAACTAACTACAAGTTCAAAATTATAATCTAAATAATAAAATATCGAAATTAAAATCTCAACAATTTTACTTTTAGGTATAAATGTATAATTGTAACTTTAACTTTCTTAACGAGTCAATCCGTTTGACCCGTACCAATTAAGATTAAACCCAACACCGTTATTATCGTGTTGTATTTGCATTGAATTTATGAGTCGTATCACATAATGCCACCCCTAATCCCAACTACTCAACAAATCAGTTAGAGTGAGCTATAAATTTAGCTAATATCATCAATAGAGCCACATTGGATTAGTCAAATTAAAGTCATTCACTATATGAGCTAGGATAATGATAGACTTCTTACTTCTTACCACTACTTTACTATTTTATAGTGTATTTGAAATTTTTATTTTTTTATTTTAATTATTTTTTAAACATCCTTAATTATTAAGAAAAAAATTAAAAAAATATACAATTTCACTAATAGTCACTTCCTTAACTACTAAGTAAAAAAAATAAAAAGATAAAAAGAATAGTAAATGAGTGGTAGGCAATAGTAAGCCTATCATTATCCTATAAGCTATAGTAAGGCTACATTTGGATGTTAAACAAAGTTCAGCTGAATTCAGTTCTTTATGAATAGTAGTGAGTTGAATAGTGGAGGGAGTTATGTGGGACACATCTAAACTAAGTTTAAAGTGTGTTTGGATGTTAAGATGAGTTTAATACTTTTTATGAGAAGTTGAAAAAAGTTGCGGGTCCCACATATAAAGATGTGTTAAGTTGAAAAAGTTTGTAGGTCCCACGTGTAAGGAAGTTTTGAGTTGAGATGAGTTTAATAATTTGAGAACTGAGTTTTTGGATATTAGACTCAGTTTAAAATTAGGTTGAGCTCAACTAAGGCTGGATTTGGATAGCTAGAAGTGTTGAGAAGTATTGTGAATAATTGTGAGTAGAAATTGAAGTGAGTTTGTGGGTCCCACTGAAAGTATTTTGAGTTGTTTGGATATATAAACTATGTTGAGTTGTTGACTTTTGGATAGGTAGTTGAAAAATGTATGGGTCCCATAAATATTATAATGATTTTAAAATAGTGATATATATTATAGTGATTTTATTATTGTAATTTTATAATGATGATAAAGATTATAGTGATTTTATTTTATTTTTATATATAATAGTGATAAAAATTATAGTGATTTTATTTTATTTTTATATTATAATAGTGATAAATATTATAATATTTTTTTCTTTTTCCTCTCTCTCTCTCTCTCTCTCTCTCTCCTCTAGCCTGATCCTCTCCAAACGCCTGAACTGTGTTTCAGCCCAGCCCGTCTGCCGCCGTGTGCTGCCCAACCTCACTTCCACCACCGGTGACTCCCCCAGCCACCACTGATGTCCCCCACGTGCGGCTCTCTCTCTCCCCAGCGGCATGTCAACCGAAATGGGTTTCGGTTGTTTCTTTCCATTTGCGTCGCCGTACGCGGCCACCCAACCTCATCGCCACCACCGACAACTCCCCATCACGCCGACAACCAAGCCAGCCACCACCAATCTCCTCCACGCGCAGCTCTCTCTCTCCAAACAACCAAAACCCAACCGAAATGGTTCGGTTGTTGCTCTCCACTTGCGCCGCCTTACTCGGCCACCCAAGCCACTGCACCTCCACCACCTCACACCAGCGACCACCTCTCACAGACCCAGCCACCATGATCCTCTCTCTCCCTTTCCGTCGCACATTGGCATTCATACGCAACCCTCGGCTCGAAACACAGTGGAGAGATAAATTGGAAAGTGTTGAAAACTGTTTAACAATTGTGTTTGGGATGTAAAGTATTCTCATCCGTACGAAAATACTTAGAAAGTGCTTAGGAGACTTGATTACCTAAACATAGCTTAAGTCTTGCAACCAGACGCAACCTAAATCTATCCCATAAGTCAAATATAACTTGAACTGTAGCAAAGTCTTATGTATTTTTTATTATTTACCATAATTCATATGTATATAAGATTGTTGTTGGATTGTGAAAATTAAAATAAAAATGATTGTTGGAGATGGTTGGAGATTATGAAAATAAAAATAAAAAATATTGAAATAAATAAAAGAAATTACATTATAAATAAATAATAATATTTTATTATTATATAGAATGCAATGACTAATCCAATATGGAGTACAAATTTTGAATAATTAGCCAAAAATTAAAAAATAAAATATTAGCCGAATGGCTAATCTAATGTGAAGTTCAAATTTTTAACAATTAGCCAAAAACTAAAAAGTAAAATATTAGTTAAATTTTTGATATAGAATCCAATGCCATTATACTTAGTGGAGAATTTCGTACATAAAATTTTATACAGGGCTCGATTTTTTTTTTTTTTAAAAGGAATCAGGTCGCCAGGCTTCATCTTATTAAAAAAAGGTACCTTTTTTTATTTGAATAAAAAAATCTATTTAAAAAAAAAAAAAACACCTTTGAGTGCTATCACATCCATCTGACCCAACGTTCCAATTACACATGATTATGAAGAATAGAGGACAAACCGCCCAAAAAAATCGATACAATAAATCGAAAAAATAAAACTATATTAGTCACTGTACGTAAGTACTATATAATATAGTGAAAATATAATATTCCAGTCAGGTAGATGTTAAATATTAAATAATCTCCTCTGATCAGAATCTTAAAACAAGATTGTTTAAAAGTTTCATGCTTCCCATGATATTAATATTAGAGATTAAAAAAATGAATCTTTCATCAAACACTAGGAAATTCTTCGTTTGCCTAGCTAGCTATGTGGTGCAACATGCATGAGTACTACTGGCAACTCAATCGTAGAATATATAGGAAATCGATCGACATGCATCGTGATCGATCCATTGAATCGCTTAAAACGGATCAATGAAAGGATCATGATTGGGCAATTATTGGCATGCATCGGCAGACATTATTGCATGACGAGTGGCAACAAACTAAATTATTTCATTTTTATTTTTATTGTCTGTCCATTAACGCGGCTAGTGCATGATGATTGAGAAATCGCAAATGGATGCATGCATGCCACGTACCTGAACATCATGTATATATATAAATCCAAATAAACATGGAATTTGAGTCCGCTTAGGAACAAATTACATCAGGCTCAGATTGAAATTAAAGCTACTATATATATATATAATATATATATATATATATGTCGTAAAAAAGAAACTCTACCAAATAAAAAATAAAAAATGCAGAAGTAAATCGAGATTAAGGGATGCTAACGGATGATAATGAAATAGATATTGACCTCCCCAAGCCTTTGGCACCAACTTTAGTCGTGAATGTTGCTGTCCAAGAGCGAGGGGATGTATCATAGGTTCTACTTTGTAAAAAATGTAATTACCGAGAGAGAGATCGTCACGCGATAGAAAAAATTCCAATTGATATCATGCATGTGGTTGCTATATATCCTTTTCTTATCTCAAAGAAGAAGATATAGCCTTCTCTCGCGTACGTAGAGGAAAGTGCGGTGCCATTTTTGTCTTTGACGTTTGAACCCTTGACGTACTTTAGATGAGCTTGAAATTAATTGGCATGGATCAGTCTTTGGTCCCACTTTACAGAGAAATAAATGGGTCTAAGAATTGATGAGATTTTGACTCGCACATTTGTGCACCACAAAATCTAACCATCTCGTATACAACCGGCCTTGTGGTGCCACGACGGTGCCGGAAAATTAAAATAAAGGATCTCGAATGTTTCTCATGATCATTTAACCGATCCCTTATCAATTCTCAGTTACAACTTACAAAACAGAACAAAAAACTTTATACATATATATATTTTGTGGATAATTAATATCTCCCTCTCTCTCGGGAAAAAATAGTGTCGGCAAGCATGCATGTACATAGATATTATCGATATCAAATGTTGATCATGTCCCACATGAACAACGACGAGCAACGTCCTCTTCTGTGCACAAAAACAAATTGACCACACACAGCTTGCATGATTTTTTCCACGATAAATAGCTTTCAATTGAATGAATGAATGTGCCATATTAAAAGATATATTGCTTTCAAAATAAGAAAAAAGATATTGCTTTCGTACAACCGAGCTAGCCATAAATCTCAATCTTTTGTCATGCCTAACTAGCAGCTTGAAGATAGATCAGATAGAGCACGGACCCGTACCAACTAATTAGATTCCCATAAATCTCATCAGGCTGTTCTCTCGATCGGTTAGGTGCACGTTCGGCTGTTATAGTGACCAATCGTGTTGCTAAAGTGGACATTATTTATATGGGCCCTGAAAAAAATGGACGTAGATAACACCTAATTACAGCTAATTCCTCATTTGGCAGACGCCGTGATCAATTTGCACTTGGACAATAAATATGCTTTGGCCGGGCTCTTCGTTACAATTAGCAGGGCCAACAGCGGTACGTAATTACTTGCATTATTAGCATGATCTTATAATATATGTAGTACTCATGTGCTGTTCTTTAATATTAATTAGCTAGCTAGCTAGGTTGGTGATTTCTGAAGTTCTGATAGATGAAGGTCGTAATGTATCAAGTAAGCTGTAGAAAAAACCCTGTACAGAATTAATTATATTGAAAAATTGTCCGCTTATATCTAGATCGGACATTAATATATATATATATATATATATATATATATATCTTTTTTATATGTGGAGAAAAAAAGGAGGACCCGGCCAATTTTCGAAATAAAAGAAAGATGCAAGCTGGAACCTCCCTGAGAATATTTTGTAATAATTTATTCAAAAATTATATTTATAATCATTTTTATGTATTTTTTGTGTACTCTCTACCAATATGATTGGTTATGCCACTCTTTTTTAATATAAAATAAATTTTTTAATTAATCACATCAATAAAATGTGTAAAAAATGTATAAAAATAATTATACGTAGCATAACTTTATTGGATACTTAAGTAATGAATTCCAATAAATAGTCAGGAAATGTATGTCAGAATAGAGCGGAAAAAGAGAAATTAATTAATGAGGCAGCTTGTGATCTAAAAAATGACAGCCTTTTTATTTTTAATAAAAAATAAAACCAAGGTCGTCGTAATGTATGATGGGATAATGTAGCATCATGTTTAAGAATTTGTACTTTAGAGTCAGGAAAATTCTATGCATGCATGAATGCCAATAACTTATACACAATCTTTCAACATAAATACACAGTACTACCCAAGATTCAAATAGTAATTATGCACTTGGACCCTTAACAAAAAAGAGCAACAAATCATAGTGATTCTTAATCGAAATTATTGTATTGGAGGATCATCATCAAGAATCCATATATAAATATTAACTGTCAAAATCCGTAGGCTAGCTGGAGATGATCATGAGGTGATGCGCGCGGTAACCTTGACAAAGGGGTTAGACTTCAAAGTACTGAGCCCATAATCCAGCATGCATCAAATTATAATTATAAAGCATTAATTCTAATCCAAATGTTCAAAAGTTAAAATTTATTATCATCGCAGAATTATAATTAATTATATATATATATGTCGAAATCCCACTAATGTTGTTTGTAATTAATTTGTCTGGAAACGACCAACCTACCTACCTATCTATATATAACGTACCTAGGAATATTTATTTATTAATGTACATACCTCCATTATAATTATAAACCCTTTCTTAAAACAATTAATTAATTTAAAGATCGTGATCAGACGGACGTAACAATTAATATCGATGCTAATGGGTTTTTAATGAAGAATAATTTTATATGGTATCTGATGTGATTAAAAAAAGGTTTGGAGAGGGCAGGCAGAGACGTACGTACACATGACATGATGATTCACTCCCATCGATCTAATTATTGCAAGATCAAAAAGGTGGTGTGGGTGCTACTTGGGGATCATAATTCTTATGGGGCTGTCTAGTGGGTGGAAAGCTTAATGTCCCATATGGGGACCATCATGTGGATCCACGAACATGCTTTCATAAAACTCATATTAAAATCCTATCCGCCCTATTATTGAATCATACTCCTCATTATAATTCATCAACACGTGTCCGGTTGTTAAGCTGCATGGATGATCAATTGCTTTATATACACCGTCCAGTACTACTAATTCTCAATTAGAAGCTTCATTTGTGGGATCTCACCCATGAAACTAACTAGTAATTCCCTGGGGCTCGACTCCATCTGCTTAATTAATTGATCTACCTCATGCTAATTAATCAAAGCTAGCTTTAGTTATTAATAATTAATTTGCATCATAAGTAAGGGCTTGATCTATATATATCATGATCAAGATCATCAGAAAAAAACAAGCTTTTCCTCTTCTTTAATACACTTTGATCATAAACTCGATCCTCAATTCCGATTGATGTATAAAACTTAAAAAGGAAAAATATAACAAAGCGCTCATTAAAAGCTCCTCGGTGCGCGCATTTCCTTGGAATTCATTTACCATTCGGCCTCCATATATATAATTATTTTTCAGTTTATTTCTCCAAAGTCTTATCCGATCAGAGACAGAAAGGGAAAGAAAAGCTTCTGCTGAAAACTGAAAAGAAGGTTGTCATATGAGATACGAAAATATATATCGACCCAGACACGGGTTTATTTTCCACGACTTACGACTTTCTCCCCCCTTTTGACAGGTCGCATACTCTAGTACGTACTGTTGTAGCATCCGGACACATTAATAGATATCTCTCAATAAAATCAAAATTATTTCATTTTAAAAAATAGTAATTAAAATATCACGGAACAGCTTGGAAAAAGTCCGATATTTGACTTGCTAGCTATGGCCATTTGAATTGAGATTTCATCTGAGACATCTTTAGAAAATTTTTAACCTGAAACTCGTCATTTCAACAAACTAATCATCTCGAACAGGGAGTCGGAACTGTCACCTCCTTTTTTTCGCTTTATTTCTTTTCCATTTTAAACGTCATACTTTTTTTTTCCATGTTTATTGGAAATCTCCATTCTATCTATTATATTTCCAACGTTAATCTATTTTTTATTCAAAAAATCAATTTTAATTTACTAGTAAAAGAACTAAATTAGCTTGCCAGATATATATATATATAATATAAGTTGATCTGTACGAACAAAAAGGATATAAGATATTAAGATACCCCGTCCGTCTGATCTCTCTCTGCCCTTCCCACTCTCCCCGTAAAACCCTGCATTCACAGGCTCATGGATTACCTCCAGTGATTTCCTTGATCCAATCTCAGCGGCCCTGTCCGTAAACTTCATGGCGGCCTTTGTTTGTCTGCTTCTTTGTGTTACTCTCGCTGCTATCCCTTTCTTCTTCCTGTTCCGTGCCTCTCGGTGCCGGAGGCGGATGCTGCCACCAGGAAACCTCGGCCTCCCTTTCATCGGGGAGACTCTGCAACTCATTTCGGCTTACAAGACCGAGAATCCTGAACCGTTCATCGACGAGCGGGTGAAACGGTTCGGACCCATATTCACGACCCACGTTTTCGGCGAGCCCACCGTGTTCTCCGCCGACCCAGAGACGAACAGGTTCATCTTGATGAACGAAGGGAAGCTTTTTGAGTGTAGCTACCCGGCCTCGATATCGAACCTGCTGGGAAGGCACTCTTTGTTGCTCATGAAGGGTAGCCTTCACAAAAGAATGCATTCTCTCACCATGAGCTTCGCCAACTCGTCGAACATTAGGGACCATCTTTTGGTCGATATAGACCGGTTGGTCCGGCTCAATTTGGATTCTTGGAACGGTCGGATCTTTCTGATGGAGGAGGCCAAGAAGGTGAAATCAATTTTAATGTAATTAGCATTCGGGACTAATTCATTTTTTCACCGAGGAAATTAAAAAAAACTTATTGCCAAAATGTTCATTGAGTCGACTCGGTTCTGTGTGGTCTGATGTTACCACAGTTCAGGCTTCAGGCTAGGGGTCCTGTGTCGCACATTAGAGTTGCTCAGCACTTTACCTTGGCTCGGGTTAGTAATAATTGAGCAGAGACATTCTTCCCTCTTAATTTGTCTAATTATGGCGTGTGTCATACTTCATGTTAAAGAAGTAGTGGCGATTAAGATTCCATGTCTAGTGGGTGACATGCATACGTGCCTGTGCACGTTGGTGTGTAAAAGTTTACTGCTAAAACTCAATTCTCTTTAGGTCATCATATCATATGCACATTTGTAATATGCTATTCTCTCTCTCTCTCTCTCTCTCTCTCTCTCTCTCTCTCTCTCATCATCATAGTTTTTTTTTTTTTTTCTTTCGTTCGATAAGTTCATTAATTTTCATAATAACCTCTCAAGAGGCTTGTTTTAGGTTATATAAGAGAGCTTCTTTTTTTCCCCCGTTGCAGATAACATTTGAGTTAACGGTGAAGCAGCTGATGAGCTTTGATCCAGGGGAATGGACTGAAAGTCTGAGGAAGGAGTACGTTCTAGTCATTGAAGGCTTCTTCACCGTTGCTTTGCCTATCTTCTCGACAACTTACAGCAGAGCCATCAAAGTATATTGTTTCTCTCACTTATGTACAATAGATTTTATTGCCGATTAGCTTTTACGTTGTCCAGAAAACTACATGATCGAGTTTTGTTTTCTTATACTAAGGTTTTCCTAGCTAGTAAATAAACGTTATTTTTTTTCTTCTCTTAATCATCCCTATTGAGTTTGTTACTGCTATTCGTTATGAAGGCTAGAACTAAGGTAGCAGAGGCATTGAACTTGATAGTGAAGCAAAGAAGGAAACAGAGCGAAGCGGGAGAGAAAAAGAAAGATATCTTGGAAACCCTCTTGGCCGGAGACTATGGATTCTCCGACGAGCATATTGTAGATTTCTTGCTGGCTCTGCTTGTCGCTGGCTATGAAACAACCTCAACTATTATTACTCTCGCCGTTAAGTTTCTGACTGAGACACCTCTAGCTCTTGCTCAGCTCAAGGTTTGTAACTTTGTATACCTCTCTCTCTCTCTCTGCCCTCGTGCCGTCACGTGCTCCTTTTTTTTCTTTTTCTTTTTTGCTTGTTTTATATTTGGTCAATAATTCTGTCTCCTCGTAGACATAGCCCCCACTGCCAAAGTGATAGAGAGGTGCCTAACTCGATAGGAACCTCATTTTCATTATCTGAAAATCCTCATCGATCCGTCCACATTGGACGCGTTTACTACCGATATGTGGGTAAGATCTCATGGTTTTTTTTACTGTTTGTCATTGACAAATGAGAGCAGTACTACTTGAGCACGCACGTACGTCTTTAACCTTTTCTATTTTTATTTGTTTTTTTGGTTTGTTTGATGGGCTACATATCTCAACTTTTTGGCAAAAACCGAAACTTTATGCCTCACTCAAAAGGCAATTAATTTCATATATTATTCACCCTCTCAAGTTTGCTACATTTTGAGGATAGTCTGCGTCGAACCATTCCAAATATATATATAAAGTAGATAAATGTTTGTGAGGTGTATACAGGGAGCTAGAGAGATTATTCATCTGAATTACCGAAATTCTTGCAAGCAAAGCTGCTGAGAAAAAGGGGAAAGCTTTCCTTCCGGTTGGCAGTAAAGTGTCTTTAAAAAAAATTAAAATAGGAGTAAAACTGCGTATGCCGGGAAGTGTAACTACGTGGTCAAAAGTAGAGGCAAGGTACAGACCGTAAAGTCAAAGTAGTAGTAGGAAAAAAAAAAACAATTCGTCGAAACCAACGGACAAAATGATGGTCTTTCTTCCAAAACTGTACGTCTCAAGATGCGCTTAGACGTGTCAGATTCTGATTACACATGGTCTTTGACCACAGAGTCCCCCACGTGCAATTGTGTGAGGGGTATTTCTGGCACCGAAGATTCCACGGTCTCCATGGGTCATCGGAAATCGTGTGGTTCGGAGTTCAAGGTCTGTAAATATCAGACGGTGAAAAGTGAGGGATGATGAGGTCATAGAGTCACCACCCTAGCGTGCCCCTCTCTATATTCCTAGGATTGTTTTTGGTATCTGTGCGCACACGTGATGGTTGAAGCGTCACCGTCGGATTGTCTTTTGAATCAATGAGGGGTGGGGCCAGTCAGTGGTACCCACCAAGTCATTAGGGATTCCTCATTGTCCATCTCGGCTTCTATCACTGAACATAAATGGGCTTAAATCCTCTCTCTGTGTGGGGAACCCTTTTGCAGTCATTAGGAACAACACGCCCACATGGTCCATGTTGGCTTTTAACACAACATTAAATGGGCTTAATTACTCTTCTATGGTATATATATACTTTTCCTCGGCACTCTAAATGGTTTTAATCAGATATAGCTTCGGCTCAAAAAATTAGAGGTAGCGTGTGAGCTTTAATGCAGCAGGTTGACATTTTTTGTTTATGTTTATACAAATTGTATAAAGCCAGAAAATTATATGAAAAAAACAACCCCATGTGCTTTAGCCAAGGGTACAGTACAGTTTCAGTTTGTATCAAATCCTTACCATTTTGTGTGCGTCAAATATTTTTTCATTAGTTACTATTCACGATTTCACATCTCATATTTTATAAAAAATACCTTATATCTTATGAAAAACACTCTCACATTTTATAAAAAAATTATAAGTGTGGAGTGTGAAAATGAATAGTGACTAATACATAATATTCCCTGCCGTTCTAAGTGGTTGATGCGTATGATGTGTATGGCAGGAAGAGCACGACCAAATTAGAGCAAAGAAGAGAGAGAACGAGGCTCTTGAATGGAGTGATTACAAGTCTATGCCATTCACTCAATGTGTAAGTACATGGTTTAATGAAACCCAACATCACTACAGATGGCAAAAGCTTGATTTTGATGTGGTTGCCTTGCTGAGATGTTCTTTGTTTTTCCCCTTGTGATTTCAAGGTTGTTAACGAAACTCTGCGGGTCGCAAACATAATTGGTGGGATATTCAGGAGAGCAATGACAGACATCCATATAAAGGGTAAGGAATTCCTGAAAAGTAAAGGATAATTTTATATACAGATCAAGTGTAAGATGGTGTATTTATCTCATTGGAACAGGTTATACAATTCCTAAAGGATGGAAGGTTTTTGCATCATTTCGGGCTGTACATTTGGACCGTGACCACTTCAAAGATGCTCGCTCTTTTAATCCATGGAGATGGCAGGTAACTACTCTCTGTCGACTGTCCTTGATCTCCTTCAAATCTCTCACACTCTGCACGTACATGTCTTGTGTTTTAGCTGCTCCTAATTAAAAGAATCGTCACGATTTTTTGAACATGTGTATCTAAACAGGAGAACTCGGGAACAACAAGCGCAGGGAATGTGTTTACGCCATTTGGAGGAGGACCGCGGCTGTGCCCTGGCTATGAGCTTGCTAGAGTGGAGCTCTCCGTCTTCCTGCACCACCTAGTCACTCGTTTGAGGTTAGTAGAGTGAACTATTGGCATACATACAATATTATCTTTATGATTCGCGTTCTATTATCCATTTATATAATGCATTTGTCGTCATTGGGAATGCAGTTGGGTTCCTGCTGAAGAGGATAAGTTGGTTTTCTTCCCAACCACCAGGACGCAGAAGCGGTATCCGATCAACGTGCAGCGTCGAAATCATGTGTCCAAGTTGTGTAAAGAGTAAAAGACCAGAAAAATTAAAAGAGAGACAATTTGTAAGAGCCAAGAGGGGTGTAATCCCTCTCTCATCGTGTCAGTAGGAAATAAAACCAAATTATTCGCTTAGTAGCCCATGTAAATTAATTTTGTTCAAAATATTGTTTACTTAGCAGCTGTATCAATGGCTGCGTATTATTTTTCTCCTCATACATCCAATTGCAAGCAATCTTTAGAACACAAGTCTTTAAGAACACCCGGTATGTGCGGACATATTTCACACCTTGTGCTTCAGATTCCAGCTCCCAATGCATAAATTACTCTCGCTTGTACACGCAAACTTTGTTGTAAAAATAAATATTAATATGTTCTTTTGATTGGCCTCGATACTAATATCTGGGAGATTAAGGGAGAGTATCTCAAAAGCTCCTTCCAAAAAGATTACTCAAGTATGAAAATTTTTCAAATTTTTAATATTTTCATCTAATCATTACTTAATCATTACAGTTTTTACAAATTTTAAAATAAATTATAAAAATCAATACAACTTTTTCAAACTTTAAAATAAAAAATTATATTCAAACAACATTCTAATTTTATAATATTTTTATTCAATTTTTTCTACTTCTTTTTTCAAAATTTAATAAAACATCTTAACTCAAACCATTTCACTACTATTCATAGAATTTTGAGCAATGTTAAAAAAAAAAGAAAAAAAAAAGAATGAAACCTATTGGAAAATAAACCAAAAAAAAACTCAGAAGCCTAAAAAATGTGAACTCGGAAATTACGTATTAAGGGCAATCAGTAATAGTAATGTTCCATATAAATCATCATTTTGCAATCATGTTTCTTTTCATGTTAGCAATGGAAAGAGATTAAAGAGTATGTCAAAATACGAAGATCTAGAGCCTCCAGAGTAAAGACCAAGGAATTGTAGCACAAAGACGAAGAGCCTCCAGTTCTCCCAAGTGCATGTCCAAATATCACCCATAAGACATACCATACAGACTCATATCATCAATCTCTCAGAACATGTAAGAACTATCTCTCGAACTGCTCACCCCCACCTGGCACGCCCACAGGGTGGGAGCCGGGGTTTGCAAAAAGTTAAATAGGTAAGCAGTCGCCGGGTGATTGTTATACAAAGTGCAAGCCACCGAAGCTCGAAAGACCTAGAAGTGGCTCCCGTACTTCTTCACACTCACTAGAAAGGGTACTTCAATCGCCAGGCCATGCAAAGTGCAAACCACCCAAGCACCAAAGACATAGAACTGGCTCCTATAATTCATCTTCGCAATCACTGAAACGGTAGGTTTCAGAATCTGCTGCTTTCCCGGCTTTTTAATGCAGCCTCCACGAGCTTTGCTTTTTTTGTATTCTCACTATTGACAAGTGAAAGCTTCTCGAGCGAGGATTTCAGCTGGGAGATGTGGGTATCATGGCCAAAATCCTTCTTCGCTGATACTTGTCTTTGTCGACTTGATATGTTATCCTTTGGAGATTGTGTATGCCTTCTTAGCCTCGCAGCCAAAGCATCAATGGATGTGTGTAAAGCATCCAATTCAACTCCTGTGTAGTGGTCTACATAGCGAGAACATTTTATGTAAATAAAGTGCAAGCAAAATGCAAAATCATAATGAAGTCTACAAGATCACGTTACCAATAATCTTGATAAGCATAGTCAATCATGGTCAATTGAATTATATGAGCAATAATATTGAGCTACCATGCTAGGAAAATTAGTATCGCCGCAAATCTTTTTCTTTCAAAGGATTTCACCACAGTATTTATAATGGACAAGAAGTTCATTACCAATGTCAGATTTGAACTGACGCTCTGCCCTCGACAGTGGTCTTTTGTGAGCCCCAGGCAAGCTTCTCAACCCTTGCAAGCGCAGCTCCAGAAAATTGTGCAGCTGGATTGCTCGATCAATCCTCTCCTCCAACCTTGAGTGCTTATCCGCAACTTTCTGAAGCTTCTGCTGTGCCTCAACTAAACGTCTGTGCTGGTCATCGATTATTCTCTTCAAGTGAGGCCCATGATGCTTGATCTCAAAGTGAACCTAGAAAAATAGGGGTAAAATGTTGATATGATATCATCTTAAATTCACAACAACCTGGTAGGTGGTCTGCTGTTCGTCTTCTAGGCAGATCAAGTTATTACTAGGTATGAGCAATGCATGACAGTGGTGGACATTCCTAAAATCGTAAGCCTCAGAATTACAGAACTGAGAAAGCATACGTATTTTCACAATACTGGATATACTCCTCTGATGCATTAAACGCTGATATACATCTGTATGATCATTTAGGCTACCCTAAAAGCAGATCCTGCTGAAAACATGGGACTGCTTTATTGACTACTTACAAATATTTACTTTCTCTGAAAGGAGTCAAACTTTAACCCATGATAGTTCATCCCCGGGACTTTTTTTTCAGCTGGTTTAAAGCCAAACAATCTTTGGGAAGATGCTTAGTTCATGAATGGGCAAATTCTTATGTGTTTTCTGCATTTTGCCCAAGATCTCGCCTAATGCACAACAAAAGTTAAAAATGAAAAAGTGGGATCTTGAAAGCTCATTATGTTAGCTGAGAAAAAGAAAGAAAAAAAAGGAACTTATTATCTCCTGCAATGACTGAAAGAGTAACCATATATGAAGAGGTCCTATTGTAAATATACCCTGTTAGTGAGAGTAAAACATGGTTATTGTATGTTTATTGGTAGGTATGTTCTCACCTTATGTGCATACTCCACATAATTTTCATGAAAAAGCTTGAAGTACTGATGAAGAGTTTGCCGACCTTCGATAGAATCAGCAGCAACAGAACGAAGATTTGGTGAGGCCTGTGGAAGAAGAATAGCCTTAGGTCCAATGAGGAGTTCTTTGCTTATAATATCCGGAATATCTCTCTCCTTCTGTTCTTGTGAGCTAATGGATTTCTTCTCAATATCAATATGAATAGGCAGCAAAAGATTCCAAGTTTTCATCTCCAGCACAACACATTCTTGAGAAAGAGTGACTCCAACAATCCATGAATATCCAAAAGAATCTGATAAAGATACAAAACCACAAAGCGGATACTGCATGGAGGTTTCCCCCTGGCATGTACTTAGAACAGGATGCACAGAGGGTGTTCTCATGGTCTCATCCATGCCAGTAGACTGACATGTAAATGGGAGAAAATGCAACACTATTGAATCAATTCCTCCATCGTGAAGGCAAAATAGTCTTTCCGGCATAAGGGGATCAACAAACAGCATGATAAGAGAACCACTATCTGTTTTTCTTGGCAGAGCTAAATCCACTATAGCCAGTCTCAACAGAGGGGGTGGATGACCCAACCAAACAGTATGATCAAGTGGTTGATCAAGCTTCACTACAGGAAGCTTCCCTTTGAAGGATTCACATATCATAGCAACACCAAGAATATGGTCATTTGAATCAACACGAAGACGAGGTGGGCTACCAACACTCCAGACCGGCTGAATTTCATCAGCTAGTGCATCAATTTGCAGTTGCCCACCACTCCAGGCAGTTACCAAAATGGAGTCCTTGCTTACTATATTATAAAGAAAACTGACAGCACGGCCTTCGCATTCTGCACCCCGAACTGCTGAATCTTCATCTCCACCATGACCTACTTGCCGCAGTGGACCCTATTAAATACAACAAAATAAGAATGTTGGCTTCACGGAAGTGTAATAAACAAGGCCAAATTTCAAGTGGTAAAACTCGATGAACTGTGTTATCACTAGTCAATTACACATTTGAGCATCACTATGCCATGCTAACTTGAGTGTAAGTACAGATTTAGACAGACTTCAGCACGTACTAGGTAAATGTGTCTAGATGTCAGATCAGCTCAACCCAGCAAATTTCTTTAAATCTCCCAATGTTATACAGAGCAATACTAAGTATAATGGATGATTCATCCACATAAAAAATCCCACATTTTAGAAACAGAAACTTCAAATCTTCCACTTCTGTGGCATATCCAATAGGTATATGACAATCATCTACAGATATAGGCAACCATGAAAAGTATGTTACATATCCCATATCTGGCTTCACATAAGTAATTTACACATCTCAGAACATCTATGGAACATGGGCAACTACCAGATCAGATAGGCAAGAAAGTATAGGTACCTGCAAGGAAAGTGATGCATCAAATAAAGCATAAGGATGAGCTCTTAGCATAGAAAGATCTCCCCCTTCTGATTCTGAGTCTGCAAACTCAGGAAATGTTGCTTCCAGCCAAGAAATTGCTACATTAGAATTGCTAACGGCTGTTGAATTGGCCGATTGCAGCCCAAATGTATGAGCATCTGTGTGTATCTCAAGTATAGATTCCCACTTGTAGAAACTGTAGAAATTTAAAAAAAAAAAAAAACATTCAAACATACTCACATTCAATAAATATAGTCAGCCAACAAGCAAAAAGGCACGCTCAGAATAAACTCAGCAAGCCATCAAGACACTGCAGCCTTATTGAACAATCAATACACTGAATAAGGAATCTGGGTGGATCATAAAACGATGCATCCAGCTTCCTCCATGGCATGCGACTCCAATAGTAATGAGCAAAATAGGTCTCTTCAGATTGAATCTTTATCATTGAAGTATCAATCAATAACTCTCAAGAAGTAACTCTAAAATATCAAGGAAAAAAAAAAACAGAACAGGCAGATCATAAGTTATCGTTACCTTCCAAATGGAACAACTGGGCAGAGGATGTAAATTGTACCATCGGTGTATAAAACAAAAACCTGCACAATGGCATAAAAGTGAAAACCAATGGATGAGAAAAACGGCTACAGATTAAACTGCTAATCGCAAAATCTATTGCAACAAACAAGATTAATTCATAAAAAAATTATATGAAAATAGATCAAATCCAGATTTACTAAATCAAGAAGTGCAAGAAACGGCATTTAAACATGGATCATGATTCTTAATTTCCAGAAAATATCAGCTGAGCCACAGGAAGAACAGAATGGTTTGATTTCCATGGAATGTCATTTGCAATTGTTCAGAGACAATTGCAAGCAAACACAAAGCATAGTAATTTTTTTGTAAGTAACACAAAGCGTAGTATTAGAAGTGTTTACATTGATGTGAACAAACCTACCATGAATGAGTGCACACATTAGACACAAAGAATAAGACAGATTCGGGTAAAAAGTGCACCAATGTATTATTGACATTGGTCACAGTTTTATTAATTTGGGGTTTGGGGGGATGTTGGGGGGGGGGGGGGGGGGAGCAGGAATTTAAGCATTAAGAATGTCTCAAAAAGTCAATGTCATTGTGAGTTTCAACTGAACTTACGCTAAACCTGTCCCATAAGTGATCACCTCCAAAAGAAAAATCAACAGGGCAGATTGATGTGGCACTCCTGGATCGACCTGGTTCCACAGGCTGCAAATAATATTCTTGCTCTGGTAGCACAAGATCTGAAGACAAATCAAAGATTCTAAAAGAAAATGAAAAAAAAAAAACAGTAAGACCAGATAAGAAGTAACCAATGGTTCTCATGTATAAGTCTTAATACAACCACACATGTTTTACAAAACCCATAAATTATTAGCAGCATAATACTTCACAAGGAAGGTTGTTTTTAAAAAACTAATCGAATAATTTATCAGAGAACAAAAGGCATAGTCCAACTAATAGAAAGTATATGAGAGAAACCCCAAACTGGGAATAATAAACAAAAAGAGAAACAACAAAATCACAAAAACTCGGCCCATTAAAACCTAGAGAAGCTGCCCAAAGGAACAGAGACTCAGAGAGTGTTGAAAAAGAAGAAATAAATGAAAGGTTAGTAATTGGGTTTTTTAATATGATGCGGCCTTTTTGTTTTGAACATTTCTTTATTATATTCCCCTACAAAAATAAGCCATTAACCGACCAATATTGTAATATCTCATATGATAAGGATAAGGGTAAGTGGTGTATGGAATCTCACATTACTTGGGAATGAGAAGTTCTTGCTTTTTATAAGGTACCAATGGGAGCCATGTGGTTTGAGTCTTCTATTGGGGCGTTACAAATAGTATCAGAGCCTATCCCAACAAAAAATATGAGACTTGAGTCCTGCCAACTACGACGGACTAGCTTGGGAATTTAAGAAGGGTAGATTGTTATAGCCCATTTGATAAAGATAAAGGTAGGTGGTGTATGAGATCTCACATTGCTTGAGAATGAAAAGTTCTTGCTCTTTATAAGGTTCTAATAGGACTCCAATTGTATCATTGACTAGTCCTTTTAGAGTATGGGTCATGTGATTTGGGTTTTCTATTGGGACATTACAAATATGTAGTATAGTTTTGATCAATAACATGCATGCCGGCACCTGTACTAAGAACCTGATAAGAACCTCCCCCCCCCCCCCCCCCCAAAAAAAAAATCCACCCAAAAAAATGATAAACAAAATAAATAAAATGTAACTTATACCTGAAAACTGAATCAGAAGAAAGAATTCCCAGGTGCGTGTCACTATATGGGTGCCATGAAACCTGTAGCATACGTATGGCATTGCTGCCATCAGAATAGGTTTGTGAACCGACGGTAACAGTCCTGTAAAAAAGGTACAATAAGAATATTCTCGATGGAAACGCTATAAGCAATAGCATAGCAGATAATAACCAAGAAAATTGAAAGTATAACACATCAATACACCCATTATATCATAAGTTAAACTTCCCCGTGGGGGGAAGGGGGTGCAGACATTTTGGATATCAAGAGTTACAATCAGATCGGAAGGGTTTAAAAGTTTGTATTCTAAAGAGAAGTGCGCCCCAACTTGGATGCGAAAATAAAATTCAGTCACCAGTCAGCCAGAGTAAGTCACATTTCACCGGGTGTTGCTTCCAGAGACGCCCCACTCCACACGCAGAAAATGTGAAAAAAAATGGAATCATGTCGCTAGTACCTGCAAATTATTGTATTCTCTTCAGACGAATTATGCCCATAGAGGTACATGATGTATAAACGCTCTGAACCGGCAAGCAGTAGTGCCGATCCATTCCTATTGATGGAGATTTTATGAACTACAAAGTTGAGCTCCATATCTGCTTGCAATACCTATTAATCGATGATATTATTAGCGAAGCACTTCAAGCTAAAAAATGAAACAGAACTGAATGTAGCATTCGAGCATGAGGAGAAGAAGGGGCTCAAAATAAAAATAAAAAGGCCAACTTTCAAAGCCTTTATGCTTGCAAAGCTCATGTGATAATACTAAGCCATCCAATTTTAGAACCCAAAACGATGATTCTCATCTCAACTCTTCAAGAATTTATCCCAACTTCCCAGACACTCAAGTTGGGCTGCAATACTACAGCAAAAACATATGGAACTAAAAGAAGATCAAATTTTAAACCACATTTGAGTTATACCTTTCATTTACTAGCAAAGCAGGGGAAAAGAGCGTAAAAATTGTAAATTAGAGGGAGACGAGAGGGAGGGAGGGAGAGAGAGAACCTTAGAGGGCGAAGCAGCAAGAACAGAAGTGGGTTCGGGCTCGCCCAGGCGAATAGAGATGCGATGGAGACAATTGTTGTGGGAGTCCCAGAAGTAGAGTCGGGAGGCACCGTCCCATGCCACCAGGTTCCCAGGAAACGAGGCGATAGACGGATGTGCGGCCGTGGAGGTGAAGACGGGGTGGTTGTGGAGGGGAACCCATTGCACTTCGTCTTTGGGCGTGACGGA
The DNA here is from genome assembly GCA_029856935.1 of Cyclocarya paliurus. Lineage (NCBI taxonomy): Eukaryota > Viridiplantae > Streptophyta > Magnoliopsida > Fagales > Juglandaceae > Cyclocarya > Cyclocarya paliurus. The sequence continues at coordinate 1,166,263 of JARVXP010000207.1, read as the reverse complement.
ACGCCTTTGCACTATATCCGAATCGTACAAGTCGAAATTGAACCTCATTTTGGTTCCCCCAATCTCGCTCACGCTCTCTCCCTCTCTCGCTCACTCTTTTGATATGCTTCTGCTATGACCCCGCACTGACTGTTGGAATTTGTTTCCAGGAAACGGTACAAGAAAACCTAGCAAACGCTAGAATACTTTTATTTTTAAGTTTTGCTACATAATTTTCACCACACTTTACATTCTACATTTCATATTTTTTAAAATTTTTTATTTTTTAATATATTTTTAAAAAAAATTTTAAAATTTATTCTTTTTAAATTATTTTAAATTTTTTATTCACTATTTATATAATAAATATTTGATAAAAAAGATTAAAAAAATATAATATATTAAGTGTGGATGAATAATAAAAAATTATAAATATTTATTTTTTTATTTTTTTATATATAGAAATATTATTTTTAAAACTTTATTTATTTACAGAAATATTCTTTATATTTTAATTTTTTTTTTTTTTAATTTCTCAAAGTTTATAACCAAGTCCTTCTATCTAAAGAATAATACACTGAAATTAAAAAATCGATAACCTTTTTTTTCATAGACGAATATTCAACGCTAAAGTCAGACTTTCATTTAGGCCTGGTTTGTTTTCAGAAAACTCTCATCTCATCTCATCTTAATTTCATTATTACACTTTTTTCAATTCCAATATAAAATAAAATAAACAATTCAATTTTTTTAAATTCATCTCATCTTCTCTCATCTAATCATTACAATTTTTTTAATTTTCAATACAAAATAAAATAAACAATTCATCTCATCTCAAAAGTTTTCATCTCATCTAATCTCATCTCCAAAAACAAACGAGGCCTTTGAATTTTGAAAATGTGGGTAACTGCTCGTCTCTCCTGTCGGCTGGCATGTTCTAGATGTCGCAAATATAGCAATACCCTCAGTTGGATAGATTTTCATATTATTTGAAAATGAGAAACTTCTCGTATGTTTTGATAGGGGTTTTATTAAATCTTCATAAATGATATCAAAGTCAAATAAAATTAGAAGTGTGCGACTTAATTATTTGACGAGAATGTCATATATTCAAAGGCAAGATTTTGGATTCAGTATATGAAGTTGGTGAATAAGAATTTCATTACTTGTGAGGTAGAAATTTTTTTATAGTGATTCAAATTATACCTTTGATTGATTTTCTCGAGTATGGAAGCATGACTAGCAATTTTCTTGGATTTTTAAATACTATTTTTTTTAAATAATAAATTCGCAGTTAAACCTATAAATGGAAATGTTATAATCCATGGACAACCAACAAAAACAGAATTAGGTATATTATTATACTGTCAGAAATTAATTCCATATTAGTGAAAGGTTCGTGTTTAAAGTCCCCATAAACTCTAATAAAAGTGGCTGTCAAAGCTTCACAATTAAAATTTTTTACAAGCTTGCTCGTGTCTGTCAACTGAAACAGAACAAGGCCCTTAAAACCCCCGAGATGGAAAAATTGAACTGCACCACCGGCCTCGTTTGACCATGACCACGAAGAGGCCTGAAGAATTAGTTTTCTTCATTGGCTGGCTGTACAACTGAAGTGATCCCCTGTTTTTGCAGAGGCCTACGCTTGTTTAAATTAATTGAGGCATCACTGCGTAAAGATCCATGCGCTGAATTTACAGGAAACCTCGATGCAGTGACTCAGAGATAGCTCACTCTTTAATTCATTGAGAGATAGTACTCTTCATTGAGTATCAAAGAATAATGTCGATATATTGTGCGGTTCAGAAGAAAGCCTTCGGCCTATCTTTCACCCTTCGATTTTCATGTACAAATATTGAGTATACATACATCTCTAGAAAGAGAGAAGATAAGTATAAGTTAGACAGACATGCCGACATCATAGCCAGCCAGCCAGCCAGCCAGCCTCTATAGTGATAAATAAAACTTATCCAACACTTGTTTACTACAGTATAGCCGATGGTTAGTTTCCCACATGTTCGATCTCCAGGAGCCTGGTTTTCCTCGAATGAATGAGTCTGTACCAAAAAAAACACACAATGAGGCATAAGGCGATAGTTGGTTGGTTACTAGAAGTTGGTGAGACATGATAGATTAAGGAGTCAAATGTGGGTTCGGTGGTAGCACATGGACATGGACATGGGTTTTGATGAAATTTAGTTCAAAAACAAGTTTTAAAATATTACCTGAAATCTCACGCCTCTGAAGATTTTATATGAAAAAACATATCATAATGATATCTGCTTCATTGTTAGGTTCACTTCACCCTTTCTTTCTTGCAAAATCTTCTGATACCTTAGAATCCCATTCTTGCAAGCTGAAACCTGCGCACATGACATAACACCTGTTATTTCAAATCCTTTCGACATTATTATTCTTCTTTATTATCAACGGTCACATATAGCTGTTAAAGATTAATAATAAAAGAGACAACAATAGTATTCTATTTTCCAAGTAGTGGTTGTGACTATGTTGTCAAAAATGGCCCATGGTCAACATAGTAACATACTCTCATGGTGTTTAGTTCCCCAAGGGCGGCTACCCATTAAGATTCGCTGAACATAAACATGAGGGCTGGAGGAATAAGTCAAATCTCAAATTCTCAATATTATAATAATTATGTGACCACGCCTTTTTTATTTATTTTAAACACGCATAACATGTTTCGAGCTCAATTTAATACTAGATGGATTTTTTTCTTTTTGGTTTTAATCTTTTATTTTTCTGAGTATAAGATATTAACCAGTCACATCCCTAATAGAACGAATAGTAGGTAAGGATAATAATCTCTCAAAAAAACTTCAAGGATGCGTGAAAGAAAGAAGGTAATCAAGCACATCAGCAGAGACAGAAATAAATAATTCAAGTAGAAACTGCGCACATAAATTCGGGGCAAAATCATCGATTAAACGAAATCGAGCACTAGGTGATAACAGAGAGATCATCATCTTCTTCAATGAATATAGAATAAAATCAAGAGAGTATCGTGAACATTCAAGAGATATCTACTTGATAGTTAGACGTAATTTGTCCGACCCAACGAGGAATCCCCCTAAGAAAAAGGTCGTTCTTTCATTGAAGAAGAACAAAAATTCAAACCTTGCATTGAAAGATCGCAGAAATTTCATTTGTTCTTTCATCTGTAATGGTGTGGGGCCAGATACCCACCAACTCATATATCAAAGACTTTTCTAATCTTAATCAAAGAATTACACCCCTAATAATAATTAGCGCAGATTATATTTCCAAGTCATCTGTTAGGGAATAGAGAAGAGACTTACTGCTTCAATGTCGATTTTGTAAACCAGAAGCTTTCGTCTCTCCCTGCAACTTGTTCTATAGGCCACAATGATATGCCCAACAGCCAGAACCAGCGAGCATATGAACAACGCTACTTCCGTGGTCCTAACATATTCTCCTCGAGCGGTTCCCGAAACGCCGAACATATACGCAGCTTTAAACGACACAAACATTAGAGATAACACCGAACACATCGTCGTAATTCCCAAATACGGTCCCCGTGAAAGCCTTGGCCCATCACACAAGCTATAAACACCTGGAAAAATGGAAGAATACCGGGGGGAAAATCAATTATTTTAGTTCCAAAAGGGTAAAAAACGATTGTTACAAAATTTTCTTTTTTCTATACTTACAGATTATGATTGCTGATCTGATGAAAGATATGAGAGGTATATCGATGAGGGAGTATCGAAAATCGTAGTCTTGGAAATGCGAAGAGAGAGTCTGAAAAGAGAGAGGAGCAGAAGAAAGAAAAGTAGAAAGAAGCGCCGAAGGAAGCACCATATCCGCTACAACCAAAAGAACCGGTGCCGAGAAAAGCAGCAAAGAAATTAGCATGGCGATCAAGAAGAACAGAGTCTTCAAACCCCTCAAAACCCTTTTTGATTTCTCATCCTTTGGCTTTGAGAAACCCATTTCTATATCTCCCTGATACAATTTTCGATTGTTACAAATTACAATTGAAGGCTATATATGTGCCAGTACGAGGAAATCGAAGGCAGTGAACTGTACAGGGAAAGATTTGGAGAGGGACAACGAGTTGAGAGAGGCTCAAACTATATGAGAAGATTTTGGGGGTGCCAAGGAAAGAGGCTCAAACTTAATAGGGAAGGGAGACAGAGAAGAGGGGAAGGTGCAAGCCTAAGGTGCAATGTTTTGACTGGACTTCTCCACTCGACAAGTGATGACGAGGACTTTAGAACTTTACACGATGAATTTACCGGTCAAATAGTGGCATTGCCCCTCTCTCTCTCTCTCTACTCGACACCAACGACAATACCATGTCTTTACAAAACAAACAACGACATCTTTTTTTCTTTTCTTTTTTTAAATAAAATGAAAGTTGATTTACTGATTTATCTGGACATAATTGTCTGGGTGTGCGCCTTAGCGTTGAGAACAATTTTTTGGTTCTTAGGCGTTGGACATGTGACTCGAGTAGAGTTGATTCAAAGAATGTAGAGGTATGAGCTGTACAATTCATCCTTTTTCGATTGTCGTAATGGTAATATTGATGGAATCTCTTCTATTTTTGTATGTTTTCACGAGATTACGTGCAAATCAAAACATACTTTCGTAAATACAGTTCAAGTTAATAATGTCGGATGACATTTTATTTTACTTAAAACTATGAAAAAGTTAACAAACTTTATTACTTATTTGATTGTACGAGTGATTTGTAGGAATCGAAGGTTACAAGAATTCATCAGTTCGTGGAAGTAACTAACAAAAAAGCAACCAATTAGATGAAGTTGATTAAAAGTTTACATTGCTTAAAAATTAAAAGTTAATGAATAATGATGCCATCTTATTATATTATTATTGAGTTGTGCTACAAATCAGTCACTGTTTACGGTTAATCCGTAACATATATTACGTGTCTATTTTCTTCTTCTTCTTTTTATTTTTTTTATGCAAAATGCACATACCTCATATATCCCCCCTCTCTCTCGTCAGCTCTCTCTCTCCCTTCTTGGCTTTTTTTCTCTTATCAGTTCTTTCTCTCTCTCATCGGTTCTCTCTCTCGTCCGTCTACACTCACTCAATGAAACGCACCGTTTGACAAACATATTAAGTGTGCACTCGGATGCAACGAAAAAGTGACTACTTTGAAGATTTATTCATTATTATTATATATAGTTTCAAACAAATAATCCATAAATATTTTATATATAATGATCCAATAAACGGGTGCATGCGGGTCTGTTTTTTAATATTTACCACCAATCAAGCGGATATCATGCTGCCGACGGATAGGAGCATGTGATATCACATGCAACATTTGTCTTTATGAATCATTCGTGATTTGTTTTTGGTACCTTCTTTCTCCGGCTAGTATTTTTAAAACAATATGGTTATAACTTATAATTAGATTCTTCGGTGGTTTATTTCACAAAACCAGTGTCGCTTATATTACTTTTGAGATAAATAATAATTTCACACACATATATCAGAATAAAGATCTTAAGTTCGAACCTAAACTGTACAAGAATATAATGTAATAATTAAATATATATATTTCTATTAGCTTATCATTTTAAGATAAGTGATCATTTCAAGCAGAAAAGACATACCATTTGGCATCAACGATTGTAATCCCAGTCTAGAAGGCGAGAGAGTTACGAAGTAGTTTAAGTTTTAATTATTTGAATGCGTAATATCACACGTTTCCATTAGATATTCACATGCAACGCATGGCATGACAGTAGCCCAAGTTTATTAAATTCATAGGATCACATTTTAGCTTTTTTTAGTCAAAAAAAAGCAGTCATACAGAAATAATTATTTTACAACTTTTTTTTCAATGACTGACGTTTTTATAAAACAATAATACTCTTAAGTCTTATGATTATACTTCACAAAAATACTTTATTTAAAACAGAATTATAAAATAATGGTAAAAGATATTATGTTTTTATCATTGAGTAATGCTATATATATACAGCTTAAACACCAAGTAAATATTTTGAAAAAAAAGTGAAATTTATTATTAATTTTTTTTTAATATAGCTCTTGCATTTACTTTTTTTTTTTTATAAATAAATTATATAATATTTACGCATTCTACAACTGTAAATATTATTTGTCTCTATTATTTTCTAAAACAGTTATAAAAAAGGATTGGGGATGGGACGAATTCTATATATGTTGGATGAGGGATGGTTGGGTAACTTCGGAAAATTGGTTTATTTTTCTTGGGTATTGGTTGAAATGCCATTACGTCGTCAGTGCTTTTGACATAAACATCTAGAAGAAAAGTACGTATATGCATTTGATTCCTTTTTTTATAGGTAAATGGTACAGACAGGAATGACCAAACAGTTCTTATGGGTAATTAGATCGACGATTGAGAAATAAACCCGGCCTACCTGTTGCTTTGCGGAATTGACCATACATCCGCCAATGTTAAATGCCTTTTTTTTTTTGTTATCAGTCAAACCCCACGGGGGCGGATTCATAATATTGTGCATGCATGTTTTAGGGTTTATTAATTTGAAGCCGCCTTCGGCCGTCAAATGTCACGCACGCCGTGGCCAATCTTGGCACAGACATCATGCATGGCCTGTGACCGGCCCCCACATTGACATAGCTGCCTCATCCATACTTTTCTTTCCCCGTATCATGGAAGCTCATTCTAGGATAACTACGCCCTCAATTAAATATATAAATAAATAATAAATATTTGTAATAATTAAATGGGAGAATTATTTCCAAAAGATTTATAAATTGCAATATTAATTCAAGAACTTATTTTTTTTAAAAATATTATCTAAAATATTTTAAAATCTTCAAGGTTTTTAATCATTGATTGATACTTAAATTGTTATATTAGGTTTCGTCTCGTTTAATTAGCCCCAAGTGATATTGAGACTTTATTAATTATTAGAGTCTTGGAGCACACTACACGCGGAAACTTGTCTTTAAAGTTTAACCTGTAAACTAGTAGTTGGCCACGCAAGCAACCATAAAACTGTGTTGGAGAGTAGAAACAGATGAAGATGAGAGGAGGACACCCTTCCTTCCTTCCTTCCCTTTGCTTATTAGCTATAGGAGAAAAGGATCGATGGCCCTTGCATCAATCCAAACACGCGTACTACACGCGGACTAGTAATCGGGACACCGCGATAAGATTGGTCTTGTTTTATAAATAAAGTAATATTGCTATATGTTTTTTTATTTCTTTCTAGAACCAACCTTTATTTATTTATTTATTTCTTTTTGGTGTAAAGGCATGTGTCATACATTTTTTTTTATAAGGCATGAGTCATGATAATGAACACTTGAATGCGATCAAAAAAAGGCAGCCTGTCAAGCTAGGTCACTCTTGAGTCCTGCAGGTCGCGACTTTATTTTTATTTTTATTTATCTGAGATGCTGTACTTTTGGGAGTTATCTTTTTCGAATAACTCCCCTTTTTATCCATAAATTTTGTAACGCAGGTCGGTAAATGTAGCCGAAAGTTGTGATTTGGGGGGCTCTAGAGAATTTCTTCCTTCAATATATATCTGCTTAAAAGTTGCATTTGGCGTGTTCAGATTTCAGACCACGCTTGGTGCAAGAACTTAAAGAAACCGTTGGATGGATGGAATCAATATGGTAATTGCGTTGCTTTTTACACGTACTTGTCGGAAATCAAAATCCATCTTTTGGGGGGTGAGCTGGGATTTCAAAGCATACAGACAACTTTAAAACCCAATTAAAGTGGTTCGGCGTATGATTTTGGATCCGATTATTAAAGAAAATTATCTTGATCTCCAGCAATCAGCCTTACATGTCTAACTTTTATTGCTTTAGCCTTTATCGTCATGTTTTTAAACATGAAGTACGCCAATCTTGTCTGTAAAATAAAAGCGACCGAGGTTTGGCTGGTTGGATCCCATTGTGATTGGTGACAAATAACTCATGATGTTTATGTTGATTTACATGTAGCAATTGCTTTGTACGAGTTTTGAATTTCAATGTGTAATTTAAATATTGAAAAAGATAAATGTTAATTGTACTTAAAAAAAAAATACAAAAAAATTAAATTCTCACCTATTAATATGCTAAAAATCATTAAATTTGAAATTCAACCACCAAACTGAAGTGCTTGACTAGTTTATGTGAAAATTTTAAGTTGTTATAAAAACAAATTATTACGACTATTAATTTATTATTATGTCAAAACGAACATTACTTGGATCGATTTCTGACTCGGCTGAAACTCATCGGATATGTGAAGTTGAGTTTGGGCAGAAGAAGGTGGCCCCAATAGTTGTCTTGGGCTGAGCTCATGTGAACTAGAATACAAATGCAACACATCAGGGGAAAAGCCCGGCCTCATTTTTGGATAGGCCGACCCCTAGCTGTAGCTGCCATATATCATGAGAAAACATGATATTTGGAACGTGTGAAAGAAACTAATGGGCCGAATCTTTCGTTACCTGTTTACTGCTCCAAAACTTGCCAAAGGCCCACATAGCCGACCCATTAGCACTGGGTCCAGCCTGCTCCAATCTCGACCCTTCGGCATGTACTTGTCTTCTGCACACACAGCAAAAACTAACTTGAAAGAAGAATGCTATGCATAAGTGATTCTTTATTTTTATATTTCATGTCTAAGACTTTTTTATAGGATGTGAGGTTATTTTTCATAAGATTAAAAGTGTGGAGTGATGAATAGTAGCTAATGAGAAATAATTTATCATTTGCTAAGATATATAAAAGAATGCTATGCATCGGTCACTATTTACTCTCACACTCCATATTTATATCTTTTTCATAGGGTATGAGGTTATTTTTCATGGAGTGTGAGGTGTAGAGTGGTAAATAATTAGATGAGAATAACTTTTCATACAAAAGACCCCTGCCGAAAACAGAGATATTTATTTATTGCATCCTACTATTATTTTCGGTAAATATATTCGTTTTTGTAAATTGCTGCTTTACATATATTAAAAATAGAATAATGCAACATATAGTCGTGGAGTGTGTAAGTGCCGTGCAGTCGCTTTGAAAAAGAGTGATGTCTATTATTAAAAAATTAATTTTTTTTTATGTAGATTCTATATTTATTCACTTTTTTCAAAATGATTATGCGGCACTTACACACTCATGACTGTAACTACTTACATATTTATGATTGCAATTATTATTTTTCTTAAAAATATATTTATAACTATATTAAGATTTGATAATATCAGAATTTCAAGTGGATAGTATGAGGTTTGTTAGCGCTGAATGTTGTACTTCAAACGAAGTAAAAAACTGGAGTGTATTTTTCACCTTTATTTCATGCGGCACTGGTTTCACTGTGCTCCAATTAAGAGGGAGACGCCAGGCAGTGGGCGAGTTTTGCTACACAACCTCCTCACACTCCACACTCCACACTTTTTAATATTTTTTAATATTTTTAAAAAAAAAATTTTGAATTTATTTTTTTAAAATTATTTATAATTTTTTATTCACTATTCATATAAAAATATATTTGATAAAAAAAATTAAAAAAAAATTAAAAAAAAAATGGAATGTGGAGTGTGGTGTGAATAGTAGGAAGTTGAGTAGATTTTTTCGGCAGTGGGCACTGGCAGGGAGCAAACTACGGGGAAAAGGAAAGTTGGTGTTGGTGTATAGGAGAGTGCTTTTTCAATAAAGACCCAGCTTTGGAGAGACATGGTGGGACCAGCGAGGCCTCAGTTCGTTCTCTTCGGATCCTCCATTGTTCAACTCGGCTTTGGCGAGGGGGGTTGGGGTGCCATTCTTGCTGATATCTACGCTCGCAAAGTATCCTCTTTTTCTCCGTGTCTTTGTTTGTATGATCTGTTTCAATGTTGGTTTATTAACTTAATTTTGTGAATTTTGGTTGGCGCTCCATTCCGATTTTTACAAGGAAGTAAACAATGTTGAAGCCCATCTCTCTGTATGCTAAAAGGAAACCGGTTTTGGGTGGAACTGGCTATTATGGTATTTATTTAGGTGTCTTAAGAATTTGGGCTTGTTGGGCGTTGAGTATATTTTTGTATTTTGCTTTCGACTACGAGATTTTGCCCTAAAAGAGCAATAACTTTTTCCCGAAAGGGATCATGTAGTCGGACTCAATGCTGCTTTCCATGTTGTGATTCTATCAAGTTCGGGTCTTTACTTATTTGTGATTAATATTCGAGATTATCTCCAAAGGTCGTTGTAAAGAGCAGTTTGTGTCATTCTTATAACATTTTTTTAGGGAGGGATAATCGGGACCAAACCCAGTAAGCTCTATCTATTGAATTTTTCTCATCTCTTTACAATACTGTTTTAGATGCCTAGCGATCATAATTCACTTCTTAAAACATTAAGCTTCTAAATGTTTTATATATCCTTCCAAGTCCTCCTTTTTTATTATACCAGTATACGTGAACTTCTTGTGATATAAACTGGCCGGTATGTAAAAAACAGAACAAATAAAGAAGAAAATGTCATGTTCATATGACAATGTTATTTTTGGGTGTATACGAATTTTCCAACGCCATGAGAGAGGGAGAAAGTAAATAATACTTACAGTTTTTAAGTAAAAAACCAGTTTGCATGCTCTTGTGAGTGCGTACTTGATCAGTAGTTGGTCTTATATTCCATTGTGCATTATGTGGTGTATCTGGATGGAAATGAATGATCGGTGCTTTGAAGATAGGGAGTGCACAATGGAGGAACTTCTGAACTTTTTTATACACACCTAATTGATTTGGTTTTCAGCCATTGTGCTTAATGGAACTAGTGGTCATGATGTTCTGTCTTTAATTTGTGGTTCCTAGAATGTTCAAGTGTTCTTTTGTATACTTCCTGTGTATACGGGCTTTGCCTACTTCCTTCGTATCAATAAAATTTTCATTTTACTTACAAAAAAAAAATAGTTGGTCTTATGTTTATATCTACAATGGGCTCTCTTACTAATAACTTGATTGTTTTGCATCATAATTGTTGTATGGCAATCTTATTTTATTCACGATTTGCTGTAGGCAGATATTTTGTTGCGAGGGTATTTTGGGTGGAACTCACGACGTGCTATCCAGGTCCTTGATCAAGTTTTTCCCAAGGTATTATACTTCTAGTGGAAAATTCCTTTTGCCTTATAAGGTATTCAGGTGATCATATTATTTACAACGAGACCTCATATGCACTTTGGTAAAACATTGTAGTTCCTATTTCTTTTTTTGGTTCTGGGAATGCAGTAAACATCAATAATGCTCAGATGGTGTAAGCAAGTGGAGATTTTCTTGTAAAAGTTTTGTCCTTTTCAAGGTAAACCTAAAGATAGACCTTATAGGATGAGATATCTCTGTACATCTGTATGCCCGTTGATCTCCCTTTAACTTTGCAAACTGTGGGGTAATTCCATATTGGAATGTGCATGAACACACAGATGCTTATTAGTAGAATTGAGGAGTTTAGTGACCATATGTACACAGACTCCCATACTCTTGGAGCCCTTGTTGCTTATGAGGGCTAAATTAATATTCCATCTTCTCCTGACCTTAGCTGTCCCTCATAATTTAATAGAGACAGTGGAAGGTTGGTTCTAGTTGAACATATGCAGTTCATTGTTGCTGGTGACCTTGCTTGATCGTGACAGCACCCTACGTATCCTTAAAAATTGGTATTCGTGAGGAATGTGTCTTCTATATGATGCCAGATTTCCAACTAACACCTCAGCCCGTTCTTTCTCATGGAAGAGCATCTGGAGGACAAAGGCACCTCTAAAGGCAGCCTTTTTTGTTTGGACAGCCTCTTTGGGGAATATTCTTACTATAGACAACTTGAGGAAACGTGGAATCATAGTTATGGACTGGTGTTATATGTGCAAGAAGAGGGGCGAGTCCACTGACCGTCTGTAACAACCCAGTCCTAGGAGTATATTATAAAATAAGTATTTTGTATTTTCTTATAGTTATAATATTTTATTATTATTATTATTATTATTATCAGATTTTATAGGATTATTAAATTAGAGTTCTATAAAGATTAAGAAACCCACATACCCACGGCTCCAATACACTTCCGATCCCACTGCATGCACGTATCTCTTTTTATATCTAGGGTTAGTTTTCTTTTGGATTCTATATATAGATAGTACGCTCACCAAAACTCCAAGCCGAAGTCGCCACCCGAGACCTCCTGAAGCACACACACAGAAACACCTCATACACAGCAGTTGCCCCTTTCTCTTCCTCTGCCGTTAACCCCACGGAAACCACCATGCGCATACCCTCCCAGTGAGCACGCGACCGCATCTGCACCTCCACATCCTTCCCGTGTGAAGCCCAGCAACACAACACCATCGACCCAGCCACGGCTCCTCCACGTTCAACGCTTGCACCACCCTGTGGCATCTGGCACCGCGAACGAGCACCAACCATCACCGCTGCCCAGCACCCGAAGGAAGCCGACCATCCCCTGTTTTTGCACACCGAAAACAGAGCAGCCCGAGCATCACGTGAGCCCTGCGAACCTCCACCATCGAGCTCCTCTCCACCGGAAACCACCACAGAAACCGCCGGCCATCTCTGCCCCGTCGAGCCCACTTCGTTCCGGTAAGCCGCTGCCGTCCGCCACCTTCACCTCTCTCTGCGTATTCGGTGAACACAGCAGCCCCTCGGTACTCTCTCCCCCTCTTGGCGTCGCACCACCCAGCCCAGTAGACCAGCGGCTTCGCCTCGCTCCCGACCACCCAGAGCCGCCACAGCCCGTCTCCGTCGAGCACCTCCCTCTCGGTGAGCTCTCCCTGCTTCTCTCGCACTCGGCTCTGTTTGTTCCGTGTGTTGTAAATTATCAGCACATTTGAACTCACAAACGGGCCTTGGGCCCTATGATAGTGGGCTTAGTTGTTTAGCATGTGTTTTAATAGTGTTTCGGGCCTTGTTTTAAATCTGATGGGCTAAATTCTTTATGGGCTAAGTTTGAGATTAATAAGTCTTATACTATGATAAGATTTGTAAATTAAATTGGACTGATTTTTATTATGTTTCAATAATTTTCAGTGACTTTTATTAAACTTAATATAACAAAGTTGAGTTATATTTGATTAAATAAATATATTAATTATAAGATCTTTTTATAAGAAGGTATTTAAAGAAATTGAAATCTATTTTTAAAGTATATTTCTATACTATTGATATTTTAATTAATAATCCAGTTAACTGTTTAACTAGATTTTTTAAGATTTCTTATGTTATATTTTAAATAGAACAATTAAGAAATATGTTAAGAGTATTTTAAATGATATTAGTATTTATTAGATTTCTTTTTAAATTAAATAATTATGTTAATCATGAGATAGTAAATCTATTTTAAGAATTTAGATTTTATGACTTATTTTAAAATAGCCCTAGTATTTTACTAAGTTATAATATGTTATTAGTATTTTAAGTAATTCGAAGATATAAGAATTTATTGATTTTATAGTGTTAAGAAAAATATTTATTTGACTATCTTTCAGATTAGAAATTTAATTAAGTAAGATTATGCTACTAGTATTTTAAATAATTTAAGTTATAAACTTTCATTGATTTTACAGAATATTTTTATTCATTATATTCTATAGTGTGAATTTTATTAAGTAAAATATTAGGATATAGTTCCTAGAAAGATTTAGTGACGTTTAATATTTTATATAGGTGACGCGTTACGAAGTGAGATTCAGGAAGTAGCGCTACGAGGTAAGTTATTTGATCACAAATTAGGATCATCACAGTCAGCTTATATTTAAGTATTATTCAAGCCAATTCATTGACAGCCTTTGTTTATGTACCACTCATGTCATATGCAAACATGTCATCCAGCATAGCATTTGATCATGTCATTCCGCATCATGTTCAAATTCAGAAATTATAATTATGTATGTATTATGTCATGCATCTCATGGTCATAAGACACATAAGCTATCTTAAGTTCAAATGCAAGATAAAATCAGTTTAGTTAATCAGATGGTCATTCAGATGCATGGTACCAATGCAGTTCAGTTCAGAGTGGTGTGCAAGCCACGAACTCAGTCGTGGTCCACCATAGTACGCTAGAGTACTATCAGCGGTTCCCCTCGTGGCCACGGGATGTGGGGCCGGTGCACAACCTCGCACACAGGGTTAAGTGTGTTGGCCAGTCAGTTCAGTCAGTAATCAGAACAGTCAGTTAAGTCAGACCAGTCAGTTAATTCAGATAAATCAGTCATGCATAGCATAAACATCAGTATGAACAGTCATGAATTTTAAGCTCTCAGCATGAAAACTTTTATGAAAACCTTATGTTTAGTATGTTAACGTTGTGATGGATTTCTTACTGAGTTTTCGACTCATTTTAGTTTGTTTTCATTTTTTAAACCACCCAGGTGATGATGATGATTACGAGCAGACAGGCCAGGATTAGAAGGAGCAGATATTTTTAGTTTCAGACCTTTTAGAAGAAATTTATTTTATTGCTTTATGACACGACTTTTTATTCAGTTTATTCAATTAAGTGTTTGAAGACATTTTATCAGACAAAGTTTTATGAAATAAATCCTAAATTTGTTTTCTTAAATATGAGATCTCTTGCCGGGTTTATTTTATGAAAAACACGTGACACTCCTAACCTACGGGAAGGGGGGGTTACACCGTCTCTTACTACATTGTGAAATTGCCAGGATCTTGTGGGGCGAAGTTTTTGCTTGATTGGGTTTAGCTTGGGTGATGCCAGAAAGGGTATGTGACTTTCTAGCCTTGTGGAGAGGTATTCGGGGCAACTCTCAAATAGCATCCATATGGAAAATGAAACCTATATGTCTATGGTGGTGCATTTGGAGGGAGAGGAACACAAGAAGCTTTGAAGATCAAGAGCGATCGATGGAAGAGATTAGAAATTTGTTTTTCAATACCTTGCTTCATTGGTCGATAGTAATTGATTTCCATGGCATGTCTTTTCATGAATTCCTTGTATCTCTAAATTTGCACATATAGGCGCTGCTCTTGTATATGTCTTGTATACTTGGGCTTTTTGCCTCCTTTTTTATCAATAAAATTTTGTTTGCTGATAAAAAAAAAAAAAAAAACACTTCCAACTACATTAGTAGAGCTTTCGTTAATTAGGCCATCCGGTGTTTTTATCATTCAATTATGATCTGAATCCCTACGTTACATTTCTTGGTTCTAGGATGCTGCTTTACAGCCTTCTTTGGTGATAGTTTATTTTGGTGGTAATGATTCAATGGGGCCTCACTCATCTGGCCTAGGCCCACATGTACCACTTCCTGAATATATTGAGAACATGAGAAAGATTGCCACTCATCTCCAGGTACTTTCTTCACCTACTAATTTATGCAATGTTGCAATGTTTCATGTGTGAAGCAAATAACTCGTCCAATCTGATTCTTGGGAACCACTGAAATATTGTTTCAGCTCCTGGAAACTGCTCTGGGAAGAAGTGATTTAGTTTCAACTTCATAATATATATCAATGGAATGAGATGAAATCTTCACCTGTCTCGTGTAAATTATATCCGTAATCTTTATTTTACTGTTGAGTAAGGTGGACTCATGCTGTGTATAGTGTCATTGGTCATCCTTAAATTTTGCCGTATCTGATGCACATCCTATTGCAAATTTGAACCAGAGCCTTTCAGAGAAAACACGCATCATTTTCTTAAGTTGTCCTCCTGTCAATGAGCACAAGATTCACGAAAACATTAGGTGCTCTCATTGATATCTCACATGTTTTTTCCTGGGCTTTCAATGCTAGTGTTAATTTTAACATGGGTTTCTGTCTTAAACCAGTCCATTTTTCAATGAGCTAGTCAGAACAAATGAGTTATGCCAAAGCTACTCAGAAGCCTGTATAAAGCTATGTCAAGAAATGGGCGTGAAAGTTGTTGATCTATTTAGTGCACTTCAGAAAAGAGATGATTGGATGGATGCTTGCTTCACGTAAGTTTGCTTTGCCAAGTTGCTGGATCTTTTTTTTTTCTCTGTAAACACCGTTAATTTTCACATTCTTCGGTTGCATTTGTGTAGTGAGGTGATCTCTGATATTTTGTGAATAGTAGTAAAAAAATAATGAAAAAGTAATGAAAAAGTAATGATAGAATATTGAATAGTAGTGAAAAGTAGATGAAAAGTAATAATAAAATAATAAATAGTAGTGGAGTATTCTCAGACTACTCTACTACCCAAACTAGCCTCATTCATCTTCCTGTCTTATTCCTTGGGTCTTCTCATCTGTCCATTTTCACTGATAGTTTATTGAGTGCCGCAGTGGAACTTCTTATAATCATGGTAAATGCAATATTATGTAATTACACCCAGAGGACTCCTCTGCTCTAGATGCATAAAAAAATAATAAACTAATAACAGTGAAAAAAAAACTCCCCAGCTCCTCTTCCATTGGATTGTGAAGAATGTCCTTCAGGCTTTAGGTCATCACAGTTTTACGATTGGTCTTATTTGAAAGCTTATGCTTTAAGTACAACCTTTTCGTCCTCCTTGTGTTTGTCAGAAGATGCCTAATGCATTCATGTTATGCAGTGATATATTTCAGTGTTTGAGAGAAGGGTCCTTTTGATCTTGAAACTCAACAACTTCCATTCCATTCACATTCTTCCCTAGAGATGAGTCGTGTTAAAACAATTATTTGGTGCGTTGACCCTGTTTTGACTGTGGAAATTAGTGTCAAAAGATCTGGTGCTAGTTTTATAATTATTATTACTTTTTTTTTCTTTTTTTTCCCAGAGATGGGGTTCATTTATCAGCTGAAGGAAGCAAGATAGTTGTTGGGGAGATACTAAATGTGCTCAAGGAAGCTGACTGGGAGCCATGTCTGCACTGGAAGTCTATACCGACCGAGTTTGCAGAGGATTCGCCATATGATCTTGTTGCTGCTGATGGAAAGACAACCTTGAATCCTTCGGAGTGGACTTTCCACTGGGAGAATCAGTGGGACTAGTTTGTAGAATCCCGGATAAACGATCCTCAAGTATACATACCTATATATAAAGTTTATGGACTATAGATCTAACTCTGAAATTCTTAACGCTGAATTCCATTTCAGTTGGAGCATTACAATGTTAAAAACCCTAAGCTGCACAGAAATCGGTTCTCCAATTTTATTTGAGAATATTATCATAATCTTCTTCTTCTTCTACTACGGCTGCCAAATAATAACTAAAGCACTTCATGTAGCACAATGACTTGGCTTCGTTTGGATTGAAGATGGTCTCGTATCATTTATCTTGTCTCAACATTAAAAAATAAACATTTTTCAGTATCAAATCTTTAATTTTTTTTTATTTAATCATTACTTAATTAATATAATTTTTTCAAAATTTTAAAGAAAATATAAAAAATAATTCAAAATTTTCAAATTTTAAAACAAAATTAATATTAAAAAATTATATTATAATAATATTTTAATTTTATAATTTTTTTATTTAATTTTTGTTATTTTTTTTTAAAATTTCATAAAATATTTTAACTCGAATAATTTTATTATATTCACAAATTATTTTACTATTATTTATAAATATTTTTATCTCATCTCAACGTTATATAAGCCTTTATAGTTCCATATGGTTTGAATCCAAATAATCATAAATAATTGGTATATGTACATTTTAAATTGTTTGGCTGTTGAAAGGTGTGGGTAATTTCGGAAGTGAATTTTGTGTATATAAATCTTGAGAGATGTTATTTATTATTATTTCGATTTAATATTAATATTATATAAAATAATAGCAATTAAAAAAAAGAATAATTTTATTTTATTTTCTGTGTGGATTTTTAATCGAGGTCCGAAGATATTTATGTCATGGGAGATATTTTCTGATACGAACGAGGTAAAGTCGCCGTGGCAAAACATTGGTTTCGCTTTTTCCTGTCTCTGAGATATTTATGTTGTGCTTTGTTAAGCGTGGTTCCACGTTCCACCCACCCGTCTCATACAAAACCAAACCCACCAAACCTCTCCAGTTCGGAAACTCTCGTAAAATCCACCTGCTGACTGCTCCAGCTTAGCTTCTCCGTGCACATGAGCACACCCGATTCCTCCATCTCCGCCGCCGAGTCGAGTATGGACCTCCCATCCAACCACAAGAAAACCCTAACTACCACCGGAGAATCGGCGGACGAAAGCGGCGACTGCGAGGTGTGGGATGCCTTTAACCAGAGTTTCCGGCAAGTGCAGACGGTGCTGGATCGGAACCGATCTCTGATCCAGCAAGTGAACGAGAACCACCAGTCGAGAATCCCGGACAACATGGTCAAGAACGTGGCCCTCATCCAAGAGATCAACGGCAACATCTCCAAGGTCGTCTCCCTCTACTCCGACCTCTCTTCCAATTTCTCCACCTTGTTCCATCAACACACTGCCAAGAGCGGCTCCGAAGACAAAACCTCAAGTCCCCAGGCGTGAAATTCCTTCCCTTGCCAAATCCTCAGTAATTCACATCTAATCTATATTTATTAATTGGCTTGGAATTAAAACTATCGGTCTGTCTGCGTAAGCGTTTGTTCAGTTCAATACGCTTGTTGGTAAGAGTCTATTGGGAATAAATCTGTTTTGTTAAGGTTTTTGTTTTTGTGGTACTCTTGTTATGGACCAAAGTAATGAGTTACGTATGCTCTGTTTAGTCCATGCTTTTGTATTCGTTTTTTATGGTGCTAGATTATGCGAGGAAGTTGGGGAAAGAAGCATATGAGAAGTTGTCCAGCTAATGTCTATGTCAGTGTGCGGATACGGTATGAGCTTAGGATGTTTGAAACGAGCGACGGAGTTGAAAAATATGGTATCCCGTTATAAGGACGATTGATTTGGAGAAAAAGATCCAAGCTGGGTTACTCTGCAAGCTTTCTTAGAGCGCTGGATCTTCTACTCGTTTTGCTTTCATTGCTGCTTAATTTTAGATATGTGGTGTGTCTGTTTGGAATTTGATTGTTCGCATAGAAGCTTGGAGGGATTGGAGGAAGTAAAGCGAGGAGTTTATCCATACATAGTGAAGGGGAATGGGGGTCAACCTCTCTCAACATTAGGGGACGTGGCGAGTGGAGATTCCCCAGTAGAGAGCCGGACGAGGGGAGAAATTCGCGTCCAGTTTGGAGGGTTGATCCTACTATTATTATGCCTTTGCAATGTTACTTGGATCAACTTAGAGCTCATAGAATTTCATTTCATTTCTCAACCCGTAATGGATATGAGCTCGAAGCTTCCTTTGTAACTTTGGGAACATCTTCATGCTGGCTCTGTCCCATGCCTTGTTTCATAGGGAACCTCAAAGTGGGTCTATTTCAATATATTTCCATACATGTCCCAATCCCATTCATTGAGATAATATTCCCTTGGTGTCATTGAGATAAGAGATACTTTTTAGTCTATCAGGCTCTATTTCTATACATTTCTTTGTGTCTTTCTAAATATCAAATGTCATATCTAATGTTAAATTAACTATTAGTAGTATTAACCAGTACACTGTTGATTTATACCTCAATGTTATGTCAGCCGGTTACCCAAAAACAGAAATGAGTTAGGGAGTTAGTTTACCGCCCATAGGTTTGGTTCCATATATGTTCTTATTTTTTATGGGTGTTCCCCTTCTTCTACTGGTCTTGGGAAAGATCTATAATGCTTATTCAGTGCTCTGTTTTGTTTTACAAGGAGGATTAGAGTGGAATCACCTACTTACCTGTTGAATCCACCAACCTGATAAGGTATTTATATTTCATTTGCTCATATTTCGTGTTTATGCTCCGTAAGGTGAATAATTGCTTTTGTTTGAAGGTGGAATCCCGGTTTTTGAATTTGATATCATCGTAGTCACCTCCATTACAAAGATGAGTTCAACGAAGGAAAGGATACGGCCTCAAATGGATTTGTTGTTGATTGAGCTCGGTAAAAAGGATTTATGTAGCTGGGCACAAGTAGTTGGGAATTAGGGTTTTGTTAAGTTCTGTAGAAGTGTATCGGCTATGCCATGGTGTGTTCAAAGATTTTTGTTGGCAGCCCCAACCCCTTTGGGTAATTGCGCTGTTACCTGCTTACGTCATTTAGCTGGATATGTCACAGATGTCGCCACAAATCCCATTCTTAGATTGTAACCAGTGAATGTTTCTTGTAGATATTATCGGAGATCAAATATATATACTGGGACTTTATTAATTAGGCATCACAGAATAAAGTCCTGGTTCAGTAATTTGCCGTTGAAGGTTCAGTGCCTTGCTTATAAAGATATCCATTGGCGCCTATAAGTTGGAAAATGACATTCAGAAAACTTTGATTTTGCTGGGTTTCGGAAAATCTGAGTTTCCCTCGCTAATTTAGCTGGGTTTGCATGTTCATGCTCATGTCAAATTAGTTGTCATCGTGAGGGCATAGAACGTTGGAGATATTTTTGGAGTTTTGGAATTCTTGGAACAGTTTGCGAATTTTGTCATCAAATGTTTTAAGTGTACGTGAAAACCACATGAAGAGCAACTACCAGGGTCGTAGTCCACCACCATGGAATGTTTATAGGATGAAGAGAAACAAAAAGAAAGACGGGGGGAACCGGAATTACTTTAGAATTAACGCAACGGTAACATGCAAAATAAAGCCTATTTTTGATAATGCACTGAGTGCCTAGGAGAGGAAACAAATAAAATAAAGTCATTTTACAGGAGAAGAGAGACGGCACAGAGCACCATTCTTGACAGTTAGCATTTATATGTAAAAATGAGATAAATAGGGCGGTCACATGGTAAGTTCACCACTGTCTGAAATGACAACCTCGCTTTTGGGCACGCCATTCTGTCTTCCTTCCCCTTCAATCTTGTAGACAATATCCATTCCAGAGAGCACTCTGCCAAATACAACATGGCGCCCATCCAACCTTTAAAGGAAACCAAAAGCAGTAGCGAGTAAGAGAACTGGGTACGCAGAGATTTATAGCATATTTTACAGATCCCATGCAATGTTTCAGACGACTATATATATACTACTAAATTTATCTAGCTGTAAATGTCTGGCCAAAAGGCAGAGCCAATAGACAATAGGTGACTAATAGATATGCCTCTACAATCCCTTGTCATGTAACAGATCATATGGCGGAGAGTTTTGCTACAAATCAGCAACTGCTCGCATCACACCCAACCTATAGCTTTTTCATAGAGTGTGGGGGTGTTTTTTATAGGGTGTAGAAGTATTTTTCATAGGGTGTGAGATGATGAATAGTAGCTAATGAAAATAAAATTTCTATGGCGGGTCCTAAATTGGGAGGATTCGTACCTACTCAAAATTCCCAGCTGCAACAAGTACTGTTGATCAGTGCAATTTTACTGATGAACAACATTCTCGAAAAAATCAAAATTGCTATTCTACAAAGTATTTTACACATGCTCTCAAAAAGGACCATTACCAGCTAGTTTTGACGGTGGTAATGAAGAATTGAGATCCGTTGGTGTCTGGTCCAGCATTTGCCATTGACAGCTTTCCTGTCAAGTGAAAAAAGAATATGGCAAATTAAAATTCTCTTTGCAACTTACATTTTTCAGTAGACTTAGGAACCAATTACAAGATATTTTATCGGGAACATAACAAATCTGACATCAAGAACTTTAGCTTGCCTGGCCCGGTGTGCTTTAGTTTAAAGTTCTCATCAGCAAACTTCTCGCCATAGATCGACTCCCCACCTCTCCCATCACCACGAGTAAAATCACCTCCCTGTATCATAAAGCTCGGAATGATTCTATGGAATGTGCTCCCTTTGTAACGAAGAGGCTTCCCACTTTTTCCAATTCCTTTCTCCCCTGAAATGAGAGGTATCCTTAAACTTGAATGAGGAGCAAACAGTTATATAAGCCTATTGGCAGTGGAAGTAACTCCTATAGGATCATAAAAAGGCACGGTAAAATATAAGAAGCAGCCTTTTTATGATAAGAGTTATAAGAAGGGAGCAAAAGTTACTTGGCTACCAGTGCAAAGAGCTCGAAAGTTGTCTGTGAAGGAAAAAAGTGCAAGTCAGTAACTTCCTATAACGGTGAAAGATCTCAATTGAAACATGCACAAGGCAGCAGCTTCCATTGTCCTTGGGTACCATACCTACAGTCTTAGGAACTGTATTACCAAAGAGGCCAATGACTATGCGACCTGAAAGAAAAATAAAAAAATACTTTATATTATACTAAAAGAACAACCTTGCAGTATGTAGAAGAATGTTCAGACTAAATTCATGCAGCCAATCAACAGTATGCTCCTTCACAAATCCCTTGGTAACAACATTTGAAATGGCATTTCCGATCAAGTCCAATTTGTTTTATATAAAACTTCCGAGCCTCTTCACCTTCAAAGGTCAAGAAAAACACTGCCCCTATTCTTCTAGCAGATCACAGACTTTGTAACACCAAGAAAAAAATAAAAACAAATAGATTTAACAGACAGATAGAATGTCAATGAAAGTAAATAAAGAAATAATTCTTTAAAAAAATTAATGATAATGCTAAAAAACCCTGAGTTTAACCAGTTGCTGCCATCTTGAGATGCTTACCATTTGACTCACGGACCACTTAATTTCAAAATTCTAGTTATCACGTGAAAAATCATGGTGGAAGGGCTTCAATACTCCCAAAGGCCTGTGGGGTGTTTTCCTGGGCGTGGACCTCCACGGCCCAGCAAGACACCTGAGGCCTAAATACCCACCTGACCCAGTAGGGTTTAGGATGAACCGATAAAGAGAGTGCCCGCCAACTATTCCAGCATTGTTAAACGTGTCTATCCACTCAAAACAGACAGATAACTCTGAGGAATAGAAATTCAAGTTTCAAATAAAAGACAAGGCAATTAAATCCGAAGGACCAGAAGAAGGCAAAATCTCTATTTAAAGAGGCTAGGTACGTTAACGAAGGAGAACATTGATTGGCTTTGAGATTACTCATATCATAATAACTTAGGCATTGGAGGGTCCCCTTTACCACCCTCAAGCCCTTTTACTCTTTGGTTGCAAGAGATTGAGAGTGAGAATCGGTGAAACATGTCTTCAACACATGGTGAACATGTAAACATTTTGTCAAACACTTAGAACACAAAACTACCCTGGCCAATGCATAAATGCCTCAATGAATTCCCCAACCACAAAAAAACAGCAAAGCTGAAATACTGTGTAGAACTAATAACAAAGCACATCCATTCATAGAAACAATAATAGTAATAATAATAACAACCAAGCACATCCACATGGTCAAACACCCCCGCCGTCCATACCCATATGTTTTCCACCAATTTCAATATCAAAGAAAACTTTATTGGTAACTTCTTCCAGCTCCTCCTCCAACTTCTTCTCCTGTTAAACAGCATTCACCACTTACTCGAGTTAATAGTCATCTAAAGGCATCCAAAAAGAAAAAAAGAGAAATAATTCGTAAGCCTCCGTTTACATGAACCAAAAAGTAGTTTCCAACCTCCTGGTGCTGACTTCTGGTAACAATTTGCTCAGATGAGGCTCCGGTATCGCTTAATCTATTCTGAAATTGACACCAAAACAAAAATTTATAAGAAAAACTACTTATGCATATTTTCTGAATCTCCAGGGGGGTGGGTAATACCCGGAACAGCTAGTTATGATTCTATGAAATTTATAGCATCAGATGCGCAGACAATCTGCATGGAATTAGCCACTTCAATGGGATCCTTTTATTCTGGTTGATCTTCATGAACATTTAATAGCAGGGCGGAAGTACCTGAATGATAGCTAGGGTTCCGAACAAAATCAGGACCCACAAAAGAGCTAGTGTCACCAACTTTGTTGTGGTGGCCATGCTTTCAGGCTTTTCAGCTCCGTGGATGTATGACAGTTTGAGTTTTGAGTCTGACGCTGCGATATTGGATCGGATTTTGGGCTTTTATTCAAGCATTTTGATAATTTGACTCTGAAATTTATTTCCCTCTTAAGTTATGGTGCGTGGCCGTAGTTATAGCCAGCTGATATAGGAGCTTGAAGGACCAATTAAATCAGGACTAAAATAAAAATACATTCTTCGTGATTGTACACTTAATGTTGATGCTTTAGTATTTTTGTTTTTAATTTTATTTAGTGAGAAATTATTCAGGTTGACCACTTGGTTATTATCTGATTAATGCTACGTATAGTCTCTATTTGGAGACTGTATTGCTAGTCTAGTTAATTTTATATTTAATTTATTTTTTTAAAATTATAATAATATCTTTATCAAAATGATATATTTTTTTTATTCAATGAAGGGCTTGCATATGTAGTCTCTATTTAGAGACTGTAAATAAAATTTCTCTATCCGAGCATGAGAAATTTGGCATGAATAACAGAATTGTTTATTTATGTTATGCGACCAACGTTTTATTTTTTTAGTTATAATTGCTATAAAATGTTTCATGGAGGAGTTACGCTATTTATATGTTTGAACTGTAACATATTATAGGACGGCTTGACGATAGAATAATTTTTTTGTGAAACTTTTAATATTTATAAAATAATATTAATCTTTTGAGTTTTTTCATATAAGCTGATGCGTGTTTAGTGTGCATGTAAACAAGTTATTCATAAATTTATTTTTCATAAGGTGAAATGTTGACTTAATGAAAATAATTACCAGTAAACGAATGAAAATAGTGTTAATATCTTAGTTTTGATTGAATAGTAAGATGAGATGGGATGAATTTAGATAAAATTTAAAAGTTGAATAAAATATTATTTTTAATATTATTATTATTTTAATATTTAAAAAAATTGAATTATTTATTATATATTTTTTAATTTTTTTAAAAAATATAATAAATAAAATGAAACATTTTTACTGTTCAAACTCGTAAAAGCGTCCGAAGTAGTTTGGGCTGATCCACGACTATTTTTGTTACGTATCTCTTTATATACGAATCTATAGCAAGATAACCGTTGCTGTCGGTCACGTCCAACGATCCAGCTTCAAACGCTCCCGAGTTATAGGCCACCTCGTGAGTCATATACACTTTCTCCCCCCTCTCTCTCTCTCACCTTATAGAATTCTCCAAGTTCAAGTCTTCGAGCGTTTGTAATTCTCCAAACGCATTGAAAAGCCAATAAGATAGAGGGAGAGAGAGTTTTTGCGTGTTTCAATGGCGAGCTACAAGTACAAGATGTTGGGGTTCAGTAGGAAGTTCAAGATGAACGAGGTGGGCCCACCGGCCGACGTGAAGGAAGCGTTCTCGAAGTTCGCCGAGGGTGGGGGGCACATGTCCACCCACCAGCTCCGTCGCTTTCTGGTGGAGCACCAGGGCGACGTGGACAGCACCGTGGCCGATGCGGACCGAATCATAGAGCAGGTTCTGCATGAACGCCGCGATGCGAGCGAAGGCCTTTCCCTCTCCGATTTCTTTCATTTTCTGTTTCACAGTGATCTCAACGGCCCCATCAAATCTCAGGTCATCTCTCTCTCTCTCTCTCTCTCTCTCTCTCTCTCTCCCTCCCTCTTGCTTTGGTATTCCTCTGTTTGGTCAACGAGGAAATGTCGGAAAATAAATTCAATCTAACAGTGTTTCTAGTTATTATTCTTAACATTAGGGTATCTAGGAAAAGAAAATTATTGCCTAATAAGGGTTCATTCGACGATCTCGTTTAGAGATATTTTTTATTTATTTTTGTTCCCTTCTTTCAATCATAACGCAGCAGTTTGGTGTGGAATGAAATTGATATGGTAACAGTGAGACCTCTAGCACATATCTCACAGATTGTTCACCAGTTTTAGATATAATAATAATTGTCCGCATGCATTGAAATGGATCACTTATTGTTAAGGGCAAGATTGACAAAGAAACTTTGACGGGTCCTTTTTAGTTTTTATTAAAGCAACCCTATTGTTGGTAAATGTCAAATAGACAGTTTATTTTCATCAGAAGGTTTGTTTATCAGAACATGAAAGACCCCCAAACAACTTCTGTTGCTGGTCTTGGACATTAATGTGTTGATAAGAATGTATCATTGTCTTTGGCACGTAATCATTTACTATAATTATTTGAAGAATCCAAAATAAGAATAAATGTAGGTTTGTTATTGACATATTATATGTGATTTCAGGTACACCATGATATGGCTGCTCCATTGTCACATTATTTCATATACACAGGGCACAATTCATATTTGACAGGGAATCAACTCAGCAGTGATTGTAGTGATGCACCAATCATAAAGGCATTGCAGAGGGGTGTGAGAGTAATTGAACTTGATATATGGCCAAATTCTACAAAAGATGACGTCCTTGTTCTTCATGGAAGGTATAAGTTAATTCTCAAATCTCTCATTTAGTGGTGTGATTGTTCTTGTGTGTACATTTGTGGCTGTGCTATAAGATGTTTAAGTATCTACAGGGACCCAAATCCCAATGGCAGAGGAATTTCTTACAAAACAGCATATGTTACTATACTGAGAATGATCATCATCATCATTATTTCTTATCTATCTATTTTAGCAACTCCCATATCTATCTTATTTTGCCGCACCACTTTCTGAATAACTGTAGGACCCTGACCACTCCTGTGAAACTCCTCAAATGTTTGCAGTCCATTAAAGAGTACGCTTTTGTTAAATCTCAATACCCTGTCATTATAACTTTAGAAGACCACCTTACCCCTAACCTTCAGGCCAAAGTTGCGGAGGTTAGACCTCTCTCTCTCTCTCTCTCTCTCTCTCTCTCTCTCTCTCTATTATTTAAATTCAAGGTGTTTTTTTCTTTGTGACCGCAATTCACTTTGCATGTAGATGCTCATTCAAATATTTGGAGAAATGCTGTATTATCCCAAGGCAGAATGCTTAGCTGAATTACCATCACCAGAATCATTAAAACATCGAATTGTTATTTCTACCAAACCACCAAAAGAATACCTGGAATCTAAGGATAGCAAGGATAAGGAAAGTATCTTGACTGGTGGAAGGGAATCATTTCCAACGGAAGCATCTGGAAGGGAAACACCAGGTTTTATGGCTGAGCAAGAAGCGAATGAGAGAGTGAGCTGGAACATGATGTATAAGTTTGCAGTTTGAATCTCAAAGCATGCTTATTTACATAAACTCTTTTGATGTATGGCAGAGCGACAGCGATCAAGATGATGAAGAAATTAGTGCTTGTGATCACAAATCAGGCCAACGAGGACCGCCAGAATACAAACGCTTGATTTCAATCCATTCTGGGAAACCAAAGGGTAGTTTAAAGGACGCATTAGAAGTTGTAGCTAACAAAGTTAGACGTCTTAGTTTGAGTGAACAATCACTTGAGAAGGCTGCCGCAAATCATGGCACTGATGTTGTAAGGTATCTATTTAACTTAATTGACAGCAGATAGTTGCAATACAATTCAGCATTCTTATTTTTACTCCCTCTTGGACAACTCTTTCTAGTATCAGCTTTCTTGCTTTGTAGGTTCACACAGAAACATGTACTAAGAGTATACCCTAAAGGAACACGTGTCACCTCTTCTAATTACAAGCCACATGTTGGGTGGATGCATGGGGCCCAGATGGTTGCGTTTAATATGCAGGTTAGGTTCAAATTTCATCATAATTCAAATGAATATTGCTGCCCTGTATTCTACTAAGCTTCCAATTTTCTAATCAGTATTTTGTTTATCTGATATCGTGGATGAATATGGGAATGCTTACAGTGTAATAAGATTTTCCTTTACCACATTTCTTTCATGCCATATGAGGGCTCTTTATTTACTTCTCACTTACATGAGTTTGATGTCAACATTTGCCCATGTGAATGTGAATTGACATAAGATAACTGTCACACAAAAAAGGGACAATGGTAAACAAGAGAACAATAAATGTATTTGATTAAAGGATAACCCTTTCTTAAAGAAGGCTTTGGAAGGTCAATTCTAAATCAAGAAATGATTAGTCAGCATGAAACTACAAGGTCTTCCAAGTAAACCATCATCATGATCCCCACCATAGAATTATCATTAACTTGTGAGCTTTCCTTTACCAGGGATATGGCAAATTGCTTTGGTCGATGCAAGGGATGTTCCGAACCAATGGAGAGTGTGGTTATGTGAAAAAACCTGATTTTCTGATGCAGAAAGGTCCACACGATGAGGTGTTCGATCCTAAAATAACCCTGCTAGTGAAGAAGACATTAAAGGTGTGAAGAATGTTTTAGCTTAGAACCGAATGTGGTTTGTCTAATGACCCCTTCTTATCATCAACGTTGATTATCAGGTGAAAGTCTATATGGGAGATGGATGGCACTTGGATTTTAGCCAAACACACTTTGACTCATTTTCTCCTCCAGATTTCTATACAAAGGTATGGTTATATTGTACAGTAAATATACGTGTGACATGCATTTTCTTTAGATTTAATTGTCTTAAAATTCATGACTTTAAATGCTGGTCAGTTCTATACGTACTTTTTTCATGGGTGGACTCTGGAAACGTGCTGTACATGTACAATGATAGTTGTTTTTGGCAGGTTCGCATTGTTGGGGTGCCAGCTGATGTTACCAAGAAGAAAACGAGGATAATCGAGGATGATTGGGCTCCTTTTTGGGATGAAGAATTCAAATTCCCTTTGACAATTCCTGAGCTCGCCCTGCTTCAGATTGAAGTACGCGAGTATGATAGGTCTGAGAAGGATGACTTTGGAGGGCAGACATGTTTGCCTGTCTCGGAACTAAGACCGGGGATTCATGCTGTCCCACTTTATGACAAAAAGGGAGAGAAACTAAAATCTGTGAAGCTTCTAATGCAGTTTCAGTTTGTTTAGGCTTTCGGATGCCATTCATCCAGGACAGATGGTCTTGCTACGAGTCCATGTTACATTTTTACAAGGTTGCACTTTTTCTTTTTTCTTTTTAAATAATTAAAAAATATGTGTTCTGATATCCGGGTTCTACTCCCACCTTTGGGAGCTCCTGCTAATTATTTTACTTGTTTTTTTATTTTTTTATTTTTTTTACATGTATTTTTTTAACATTTTTAATTTTTTTAAAAAAACATTTACAACGTTAATAAAAAAACACACACTAATTATTAAGTAAAAACAAATAAAAAAAACTAGAGAGAGCCGCAGCAGGAGCTACCAGCGGTAAGAGTTTTCCCTGATATCCAGTAGTTGCCCTTGCTTTTATTTTGCTTTAAATTGAAGCAATGGTAAGGATGTCGGCTGCCATGTTGACCTTTTAGAATAGGCGTTGTTACTTCTAACACCAATCTTTGTATTTGTGTTCGCGGATAGTGAGCCATTGTAAGTTTTGGCAGATGATTTTGGATTAGAGACCTCCACCCATTGGGAATCAAGGCCACATTAAACACGATGCTTTCTTTATTGTCGTATTAAAGAGATATTAAAAGAAGGAGGGGAGCGAGAAAGAGAAGGCCAGCAACAAACAGGAAGTAGAGCGGGTCCGTTATAAATTGACCGACATAAATCTGAGGTCTTGATTCACACTCCAACAACTATAGTATTGGCATCTAATTATGACGTGTTACTAAATTCACCCACCTAAAGTCTTCTGGAAAATTTTAATTTTACGGATTTTGCTACACAACTTCTTATTATTTATTTATATTTTACATTTCATATTTTTTAATATTTTTTTTAAAA
Source organism: Cyclocarya paliurus (assembly GCA_029856935.1). Taxonomy (NCBI): domain Eukaryota; kingdom Viridiplantae; phylum Streptophyta; class Magnoliopsida; order Fagales; family Juglandaceae; genus Cyclocarya; species Cyclocarya paliurus. The sequence continues at coordinate 1,136,684 of JARVXP010000207.1, read as the reverse complement.
TTTAAAAAGAAATTTTTTTTTAATATTTTTAATATTTTATTTACTATTTATATAAAAATTATTTAATAAAAAAAAATTAAAAAAAATTTAAAAAAAAAATAGAATATGGAATATTAGGATGTTGGAAAGATTTATTGGCAAAAATAACACTTGCATGCAACTTTCCACCTTGGCTGAGTGAACGTGTAGACTCTGAATATTTGTTGTTTCTGAAAAAAACAATAACTAATCCCCAACGAGCCTACTTTTTTCGTTGATCCAACCAAAGCCTCCCGCGTGGTCCCACACATATCATTTGCTTTCTTCCTGGAAATATTAATTAAACCGCCCTCATCGTCAAACCATTTTCCCAATCTGATCACAGAGTAAACCTGAGCTCTCTCTCTCTCGTCCATACTCCCTGTATCTAGAATTCGATGTCCAAACAGACCTACAAAATCTGCTTCTGCTTCCGCCGGCGGTTCCCGCTAGCCGCAACGGAAGCACCGGACGAGGTCAAGAGCCTGTTCGACCAGTACTCGGAGAATGGAGCAATGTCCGTCGACCATCTCCGGAGGTTCTTGATTGAGGTCCAGAAGGAAAATAACGTTACCGTAGAGGACGCTCAGGCCATCATTGACGCTCTCGGCCACCTACACGAGCTCCGGCACCTCAATATTTTTGCCCGGAAATACATCACTATCGAGGCCTTCTTCAAGTACCTCTTCTCTGATACCAACCATCCTTTCCCGCCTCTTAGGGTAGCGCTCATGCTCTTTATTTGTTGTTTTTCTAATATATATATATATATATATGTGGATATAATTTAGACGCTGGAATTTGTATTTATTATATTTAAAGGCTCTGTTAGCTGTACGGAATTCTAATTGCACGTTTGGTCGTGAGTACAATATAACAAGGAAAGAGAGGACAATGCTAACGAATTTGAAGGTTTCTGCCGACTGCTTTGTTTGTTTTTGGAAAGAAAGGAAGAAATGGACTTAGCTTAAGTTAAGTTTATTTCTTTGAATTTACCAATTTGACACTAGTAGAATTTCTTCCCCTCAGAAATCTGTCCCCAGCAGTAATGGACATATAATAAATGACATATGGAGGGACACCGCCATCATGGTTGAAAAACGAAGAGCTTTGGTAATTTCGATCTTTTATAAGTTTCTTAACGAACCTTGATAATTTCGATTAATCCCTTATCGCTGAAATTTAATGCAATCTCTCTCTCTCTCTCTCTCTAATTCAAGTGGCATGTTGTGACAGATAATTGTTTATTCTATTTAAAAAATCTGTATTTAGTTTTTATAAAATCGATGGTTTTTACTTTTCTTTTTGTGCTTACAATTTGTTGTCTCACTTGTATATAACTAATAGTGAAGCAGATTAAGGACTCAATAATTAACTGGCCACTGTAAATTTTAAATAACAGCAATTTTTATGGTAACCATTTGTTATATTCTAGGTACACCATGATATGTCTGCGCCATTGTCTCATTATTTCATATATACGGGTCACAATTCCTATCTGACCGGGAATCAACTCAGCAGTGCCTGCAGCGATGGCCCCATCAGAAATGCACTGCAGAGAGGAGTGCGGGTAATTGAATTGGATATATGGCCAAACTCCAAGAAAGATAATGTGGAGGTTCTTCATGGAAGGTTTGGATTTTAGGGTCGAAATTGTTGTGAACTTTGTAATTTCTGCAACAGGCTTAGCATCTTTTTGACAATGACGATCTAGTAATTGCCACCCAAATAAGTTGAGTTTAGATGAATGAGAATTTAAAAGTAGCTTCCTATACAAGATTGTGCTTCTATGCTACGATAATATGCTTTTTCTAATGGTGCGTTCTCCCTCCCCTCTCTTTTGGATACACTTTCACAAGTATCTTTAAATTTCAAAAGAAGAGTTGTTGTGTATCTTGCCTCAGATTGGGCTGGTTGTTGAAAAAATGATTTATGTAGCCAACTCCGCTTGGTTGGGATTAACCCTTGTTTGAGTTGAGTTGAACTAAGTTGATTATATGCTACTTAGTGTAAACCTAGTTGAGAGATAGGTTTCGCGTACAGGACACTGACTACTCCAGTGGAACTCATAAAATGTTTGAAGTCTATAAAGGAGCATGCCTTCACTGCATCTGAATATCCAGTTGTGATAACTCTAGAAGACCACCTTACTCCAGATCTTCAGGCTAAAGTGGCTGAAGTGAGTATTTAATTTTATGTTGGTAATTCAGCGCCCTTGTTCTAATAATTTACAATCTTTTCACCAATTTCTAGATGGCCACTCAAACTTTTGGAGACATACTCTTTTGCCCTGGCTCAGAATCCTTGAAAGAGTTCCCATCCCCAGAATCCTTGAAGAAAAGGATTATCATTTCAACCAAACCACCTAAGGAATACCTTGAGGCCAAAGAAATCAAGGAAAAAGAAAGTGATTCACAGAAAGGGAAAGCTTTAGGCGATGAACAGGCTTGGGGGAGAGAAGTCTCTAACCTAAAAGGCATACCTGTGGCAAATGACAAGGTGTGAACTATAATTTCCTAGTTCACTGATTTATTCAAGGTACAGAATTCTTATCTTTCATTTGCTGACATTACATCTTCTAGCAGAATGATTTGGATGAAGATGATAATAATGAAGGGGAAGATCTTGATGATGCAGATCCTAAGTCAAACCAACATGCAGCACCTGAATATAAACGTTTAATTACCATTCATGCTGGTAAGCCAAAAGGTGGATTACAGGATAGTTTCAAGGTGGATCCTGAGAAAGTGAGACGACTTAGCTTAAGTGAGCAACAGCTTGAGAAGGCTGTACAGATTTATGGAAAAGAAATTGTCAGGTATTATACGATTTCCTTTTGTATTTTTTTTTTAATTTAGGTGTTGCAAGAGATTTAATTCATGCCTGTGGTGTGTTTCATTGTGTCGTGTTACTAGAACGCCACCAATTTAGTATTCAAGCAAAAAGCCTCATTCAGCTGGTTTTTTAAGTATTGTTCTGTACTGCTTGGTGCAGAGAAGCTCAAAGCTATATGATATTCCGTATTGACAGACCTTGAGAAATAGTTAAATGACGTTGCAGCTTGACAAAAAAGCCCTCATCTCTTCATCAGATAGATCTTCACCCATGAAATTTTGACATTCCCCTCAAACCTTCTCAACTTGGCCATTGAACTTCTAGTTTTTCTTTCATACGTTTATTTCCTGATTTTCCCTTACTGTAAATCTATCTAATTGCAAATTCACCAACATTTATTTTATGAGCACTTACAATCATTTTACCAATCAAAAGAAAAGTAATCCTTACTTGTCCCGTTTACTCTCTTCAAAGTGTTCTACCACTTTTGTGGAATGCCAAATTGCATGAGAAACAGAATTATTTTGGGAGAATTATAGTGATTTGCTTGCCATTTAAGAAAGAAGATTGCTGATTTACCCATGTGGAGCACACTTTATGTTCTCTATGCCAACAACTGGAAGAAATGAGCTACTTCTTGTTCCAATTCACAAGAATTGCATGTTTGGAGAATAATTGGGGTTTCAGATTGGAACAATCCAAGCAAGATTGACAGCAGAGCTCATTGGTCGTTCCTAGCCCCCCTCTCAGGCTTCTAGGTCCTCTTAAACCACAAAGACCAAACCAGTATTACGATGTTCCTATGTTGTTGCAAAAGCTCTTGCTTGAATCCAAACCACAAACCCAAGGAATAATAAGATGACAAAGCCACCCAATTTGCATTGTTGGATCCCTCTGCTTGCAAATTGCATCAAGTTAAGTATTGAGATATCAATGACATAAGGACACGGTTGCTTGGTGTCATTGCTAGAGATCATCAAGCTAAAACACTGCTTACATGGACTAGAATAATCGATTCTTAGCAGAGGCCTTAGCTGGGAGATAAGGCTCTAGAACTAGCGCAACATGGGTCCTGGAGTAATGTTCTAGTGGAAGGCGATGCAGCACTTGTAATGGAGCCCATTCTGAAAAAGGAGTTGCTGGCTAATGGGAGTATTGAGATTACAGTTTAATTCGTTTGGTGGATTATGGGTACTTCTGTGTATTTTTATATGTCTAGCATCAGAAGAAATTCCAATTCTGCAGCAGATGAGCTATGTCAATGTGCAGTATTGGTTTGGTTTTCTGGTATTTTTAAGCCAGACCTATTCTCTCTGTCCCTTGATACAGCTCTCTTCGGTTCTTGGCAGTGCTTGATGCAGTAGATGTGATAAATGAGCCGAGATGAAGAACCAAACGTTAGAGATCTTTCAATAAATTGAGTCAATTTGGTGGCAAGAATATTTTTTTTTTTATAACATAGTTTAAAGTGCTGATAGTCATGGTTAGAAAGGGCATCTTTGGCAATTATCTGGTTGAATGAAATTATTGCCTGAGGTCTCAGGCTTGATACTCAATGGTGGCTCTTATTTTTTTACCCTGCCATAGCCATCATGTGATGTAGTGTTTTCTGTCTCCTGCAACTATCATATAGGTTATTTACAGTAACATATCAACAAGCTTTCATATGTAATAATATAAATTTCTATCTGATTAGAAAAAAAAAATATAAATTTCTGTCTTGCTTGTTAAACAATCAAGTCTTCCCATGTTCTGATGATAGGCTTGCTGTAGGTTTACCCAGCGAAATATTCTAAGGGTTTATCCAAAGGGTATACGCATTGACTCATCAAATTACAACCCACTGATTGGGTGGTCGCATGGAGCTCAAATGGTTGCGTTTAACATGCAGGTTTGTTTGTTCTTTATCTTTTGTCAGTTGGGAATATCTTGCTGTAACTACTCCCTTTATTGTTAGATCAAATTGCTTTTTTCTTTTTTATTTAGCTTCTAACATTTTAGTGTGTCACAAACAAAATTCAAATAAAATAAAATAAAAAACATTCTACCGTATCACTGGGAGTATGGTACACCTTATGTTCTGAAGTGATGAGTAATAATTAATTAATTAGGTATTTGTATATGAAATTTTTTTAGCAGTGTTTGCCTTTTAAATGGAGCTATTAGATTAGAAATCTGCACATGTATGTCTATGAGTGTGCATTTTATTTCCTGATAGGAAAGATTGGATTTGGGATTGGGTACTATGGTGAGTGTAGGTGTGAGATTCTCTGAGCGGTGAATTAAGCGGTCCTACTATTGATCCCTGCCTGTGAAAGATGTTCTCTCAAAGAGTTGTACATCTGCTAATTTCCTTATGACAGGGATATGGAAGATCACTGTGGTTGATGCATGGAATGTTCAAAGCAAATGGTGGGTGTGGTTATATTAAAAAACCAGATTTCCTGTTGAATACTGGTCCACATAATGAGGTCTTTGATCCTGATGTTACATTGCCGGTGAAAAAAACTCTGAAGGTTAGGCTTCTGTCTTAATTTAGTTTCCTTGATCCTTTTGGGGAAGTACTTTCTATAGCATATATGTATTATGTTCACATCTTGGCGAAGGGTTATAATTCTCTTGTTATTCAACAGGTGACCGTCTATATGGGGGAAGGATGGTATCATGATTTCACTCACACACACTTTGATGCGTTTTCCCCACCGGATTTCTATGTGAGGGTAAGATGATTGAATCTACAAAAATGTTCTCATTCATACAGCTGCATTCTATTCTAGTTTGGCTTGTGGTGTAACTGCCTCCCTTATCTGCTATGGTTCTGATAAATATCTTGAGTTACTTTAGTTTTGCTTAACGGTGGGTGTCTTGCCTTTCATTAACAAGTATAGCTATGTAATATTGGTTGATCTATTTGCTGCACCCACCCAGTCCCCTTTTCTCCCAGTGCCCTTCAGCAACTCTTTATCTTTTCGAAATTCTTCCTTATTTGAGAAACGATCAATATGTATAGGTTGGAATTGCTGGGGTGTCTGCTGATACTATAATGAAGAAAACAAAGACATTAGAGGATAATTGGGTGCCTGATTGGAATGAAAAATTTGAGTTTCCACTCACTGTCCCAGAACTGGCTTTGCTTAGAATTGAAGTTCACGAGTATGACATGTCTGAAAAGGATGATTTCGGAGGCCAAACGTGTCTACCCGTGTCCGAACTGAGAAGTGGGATTCGAGCAGTTCCACTTCATAGCCTTGAGGGAGAGAAATACAAATCTGTAAAGCTTCTTATGCGCTTTGAATTTGTGTGATGCATTGGTGGTCCCAATCTATGGGCGGGTTGAAAGAAGGGTAAAATAATGTACAGCTTTTTACTGTTCTCATCCTTTTTTATAGGAAGTTTATTGAGAAGATGTATATATATGGTTGTACTTGTTATACTTGAGGCCTGTTATGTGGTATTTATACATGCATTTTCGTGAGTTATAGATTTCCATGTGTATATATACATATATATATATATATATTGTTTTTTTATAATTAGGTTCTTTCTAATTTAATATGTTTTAGATCTTAATATTATATTTATTGTTTTTTTTAAGTCTTATTTTTTCGAGCCCCCAATTCCCACCACTTTCCTCTTTCATGGAAATCGTTCCATATATGTATTGGATACTCTCGTTCACTTCCATCTGCCGCTGCACTTAACTGGGTCTTGAGGGATGGACTTGGGCGGATAAGTAGGTGCATGTACACGGCTATCTCAACGTCTGTTATCTTCACTTTGAGCATTAGAGTGGAGTTGTTGATTCCTGCATTTCCTGATCAACGCTTCTTGAAGTCTGTTGCTATCATTGCCAAACAAATAAGCCTTTTTTAGCCACAAATACAGCTGTTCATCGAAGCTTTGCAATAAGAGATAGCCTTGGTGACGTTTCTGCAAAGGCACAGATTCAAACAGTATGCTTTGATTATTGCTTTCTGCACTTCTTAATTAATATGTTGTCAAAGCTTTGCAATATGTTGTTGGGTGCTTAACCACATATTTGGATAATGAGATGAAATGAGAATTCTCACTACAAGAAAAAAGGCTTTTTGCGGCGATTTTATGTCCGTTGCAAATAAAATCGCTGTAAAAAGTCTTTAATTGCAGCGATTTTTACATCGTTGGGATTAAATTTCATCAAGTTTCTGAAAATAGTCTTTTCCGGCGATATTTTATTATTTGCGGCGAAAAAAATTCGCCGCAAATAATAAAATGGCTTTTTGCAACAATTTTTACTTTTTGCAACAAAACTATTCGCTGCAAAAACTCCCAAAACTTTTTACGGCGAATATTTGTTCGATGGAATTGCAAAAGGTACTTTTTGCAGCGATTTTTTAACTTTAAAATTGCTGCAAAAAGTGAAAGGCATTTTACGGCGAACCAAAATCGCCGTGAAAAGATTTTCAAATTAAGCCTCGTGCTCACGCGATCATCTATTCCATTTTTCCCTCCCGCCCGTAATCTCCCTCTCATTTCCCCTCTATTTCGCAAACCCACCCCCCTCTCATGTCCCCTCTGTTTCGCAAACCCCGGGGGACTGCTGGCTGCCTCTCTCTGTCTTCCTTTCCGGTCTCTCTCTCTCTCTCTCTCTCACTCACGATGTCCGCATCTTTCCCTCTCTGTTTCTCTCTCTAAAGTCTCCGTGTGAGTACACAACGCCGATGGGCTGGAGTTGTTCTGCTCCGCGACCTCTACGCCTCCTCGGTCCTGCTCCACCATGCGCTTCGTCCTCGTCGGTAGGTCATCTCTTCCCCACCGTCTCTCTCTCTCTCTCATCTCTCTATTTTGTGCTGCAAGAGTGCGTAATAAACAAGATTATTGTGTTTTTGTTGTCTGTGTTGGTGGCAGCTCTAGGGTTTTGTTTGCTTTTGAATTTTTTTGGCAGCTCTATGTTTGTTTTTGTTGGAGGCTTAAAGTCATGGTAATCTACTTTGTTTCCCTGATCATATATTTGTGCCTTTTATATTAGTCTCTCTTTTATAATCCTACTTTTGATGTTGGAGGGTCAATGTCATGTTTATTATACTGAATATATTAGTAAGTGCATGTTGTACGTACAAGTAATTGAAATTTTTCATTACTCCCACGTCCATCACTTAGTCAATAGTTCCACTTTTATCTTGAAATAATCCTTGGTCAATATGGTGATATTTTTTATCTCATCCTTTATTCTGCCACGTTACCCATTCTAATTTTGGATTCCTTAAGTTCCTTTATGCATTCTTCTAATTCCTAGCAATTTTCTATCATCTATACATTCTTAATCCATGGTTATGACCCATCTTTAATGTAGAAAACTCAATAGACCGTTATTGGGCAACAAGTATGTTATTAAATATGTTTATGAATTTCTTTATAATGCTTGGAATGTGGAGTTTAAATGGCTTGACTTAGTGCCAAGCCTTCTCAGTTTTGCAAGAAGTACTTGGGCTTTGCCTTCTCTTATGAATAAAACTTCTTGATTACCTATAAAAAAAAAGTTAAGTTCTGTTTGGTTGTCAAAAACTCGGCACATGCTTTGCTTTTTCTATCATTATGTATTTTTTTCCAGGCATGATATTTGTTTGGATTTTGCTCCATTTTACTGAAGTGTTAGTTTTGGGAATAATTTTATCTCAATTCTAGGTGTGTTGGTGTCGTCTGGGTGACATGGATGAAGCTCAGCTTTGTGTATTACAAATGGATTCTTTAACAATTTACAACACATCAGGTGAGCAGGTTAGGATTTTTTCAGTAGTAATTTAGTTACTTGATGATACTTTATTGTTTGGATGTTTACTTTTATTTCGTAGTTCTTAATTATTGTTTGACTTAAATTTTAAGTTACAATTAGCTTGAGCTTTGTGTGGCCATCCAGAAATTTCATAGTGAATATAATTTGGATGTACATGTAATCTGTTTTGTGTATATTAACATGGAAACATCAATATTGATGTTTCCATGTTAATATACTACTTAGTAAAATTTTCCTTGAATGAATGGATGTTTCCATGCTAACTTGAATGAATGGAGGAAGTACTTTTTAGATTGAATTTGAATAGGATATGTGTAGTATTCTGTTTTATGCATTTTTTTTTATTTTCTGAAACATCATTTCCGGCGAACTTATTTCGCCGGAAATAATTTTTTAACATACAAGTTTACTAGCTGCGACATAAAATCGCCGCAAATACTTATTTGCAGCGAGTAATTGTCGCTGCAAAATATAAAATCGTGGCAATTATGTTATTTGCGGCGATTTTCAGTCGCCGCTAATAATCTACTTCCCAGCAAAAAAAATATCGTTGCAAATATACAGAAGTTTACGGCGAAAAGGACTCTATTAGCAGCGATATTTATTCGCCGCAAATTTATTATACCGATGATTTTGAAAAATTGTTGAGAAAGAATTGACCTTTATCGATGATTTAGTGTGAATCCGGGACCCCTATTTTCAACGTTTTGTAAGCCTATTGCGGCGAGTAAAAATCACCGGAAATGATAATTTTTCCAACGAATTTTTGGTATCACTGAAAATTCTCAGAATCGTCACTTTAAAATCGTCGAACATGCGGCGATTTTAAAATCGCCGAGAAAGAGTAAAACCAGCGATTTTGGGAGGTATTTTCGACGATTTTACGCGCTGAAAAAGACTTGATTTCTTGTAGTGTCTGTGAATTGTAGTAAAATGGTTTATAAATAACAGTAAAATAGTTTGAATTAAAACACTTTATTGAATTTTTAAAAATGAGGGAGAAAATTGAATAAAATATTATAAAATTAATTATTGATACAACGGATTTGATTCAAATTAAAATGCAAGAGTGGGACATCATGCAATTTGGAAAATTCTGTCTGCCAGTATATATATTTTTCGCTTTCACGTACAATTGACATTAAATGTTAATGTGATATACTTAATGATCATATACATAAAAGGACTAATTAATATATCAAACAATAAATTAAAAGGCAAAAATTTTATTTAAAAACAATATAAAAACCAACTTGATTTAAAAACAAACAAATATTAAAAGCTAGCCAAGTATTGCTGCAAAAACAAAACAAGACAAATAAATTAACATAAGTTTACAGCTAGCCTCGATCGATGCTAGTTCGGCACGAATCCTAGTCCGGCACGAATCCTAGTCCGATCTATTAGTTGTAATTTTGTTGGCATTCAACTGGTTATAACTTATAAAAGTGAAGTCTTTTTCTTTAGATAGGAAAGAAAAAGATTGTTGAATCAGGTCAGTGATCATCGCCAAATATAATTATTTATATATTCCCAGGTATTACTTCCATATACGGAATTGGTTCCATGGCCCGGCCTATATTATATATATCCCGCATCCATAATTTCCCAGGGCACCATTCCATATTTACCAAGTTGAGAGTTCGAGGGAAGAACGGGAACACAGAACACGATCTACGGCCGCATAGATCATAAAACCACGGTTTGTGATCTCCTTGTTGCCACTGCTGATCTCCGGCGATCTCAGGCTTGTTGCCAGTTCTCCTTTGCTTTTGATCATTTCAATGGAATCCCAGCCTGCTGATCTTCCACCGGATATGATCTTCGAGATTTTAACCAGACTATATCTGGAAGATATTGGGAGATGCAGGCTTGTTTCGAAGGATTGGAACCTGACTACGTACGAGTCAACTTTCATGCAACAGAACTGTCAAAGAGCAAAAACAATATCCGGATGTTTCATACAAAGCTGGTACGAGTGCGAGCCGTCTCCTGAGTTCGTCTCCATCAACAACGTCTCGGATTGCGACCCTAAACTTTCTCTAAGATTCTTGCCCGCTCCTGTCAAAATCGAAGCCGCCACTAAACAAGGTATTCTGTTATGCGTGAATGATTATCGAACAAGAAGACTGAGAATACCCGAGTATTATGTGTGCAAGCCCAGCACCAAAGAATGGCACCAGATACCGAATCCTAAAACTCGGTATTTTACTGAAAAGATGGCGATGCTGGTTCTAAGATCAAAGCCATTACGCTACAAGATAGTTCGATTTTCACAACCAAAGTCTCCGGGCACCAGGTATAAGTCTATATGGTATAATTGTTATCGGTGTGAGATTTTCGATTCAGAAACATGGGCGTGGAAAAGACTGAAAGATGTGTTGTTGCCTGATGGCAAGTTCATTGGATTCGAGCCTGCTGTGTCTGCATGTGGTGTGCTTTACTCGCTTATGCCTGACAACGAAATCTTCGCGTTTCATGAAGATACAGAGAGTTGGACAACCTTCGAACTGCCTTTCCCTCTGTGCAAGAAAGATTATTTCAAGCGCATGAAGCTTGTGGAATACAGAGGCCGACTTGGGATGCTTTGCATGGGAGAAAACTTTATAATGCAACTCTGGGTAATGGAAGACCATGACATGAAAATATGGAGTAAGAGAGAAACAATAAGCATTGAAGCCCTTCGAGACGTGGAAACCCATACTATTCCTGCTGCCATGCACAGTACTGGTGTTGCGCTAATGCAGGGATATTCCGCCGTAGTTTTTTATGATGTTAAAAGTGGCAGGTCCATTAATGTCTGCAAGGTGGGGAACCCTATTCTCGATGCAATTTTTCCCTTCCAATCTGATTTAGAGCCGGTTCATTTGAAGAAGAAATCCTTTACAAGGGGTGTGGGATCAGCTGGGGGCATGAGATTTCCCTTCCTATTATCCGTAGTTGTTCTTTCTTGGGTTTTCTTGTTTATTTGCAGTTATTTGGCGTATTACTCTTAGAACCTACCTGGTACGCAGTAGTTCTTTGAGACAATTAATTAGGATGTTATATTTCTTATGGTTTGAGGAATTTTAGTTTTTAACTAAAAATGTGCTTGCAGTAGAAACATTAATTTTTGTATAAACCCGCAAAATGATATAAGTTCATAGAATTCATTAGATTTATTTTATAATAAAAATAATTTTACAATCTAACGTACCACATCAAATCATATCAGTTTATGAGTTTATTTTTATATAATATTTTTATGACTAAATTATTTTTCTTAATTTTTTATTTTGTAATTTTTTTGATTTTAACTTTAAATTTGATCAGTGAGTACCCATTAATTTGTATAAGAAAGTTTTTTCTTTTTTTATAATAAAAAATATGATCTGTTTTGATTAAATTTTTTGTATGGTTTTTCTTCTTGGGATCTACTTAGGGGTGTAACCGGTCCGGTTAGGTCCGGTTTTGGATAAAATTTTGGACCGAACCGGTATGACCGGTTTTGTATTTTTCAAAACCGATTACGCACCGGTTATACTCCTAAACCGGTACTTCCGGTTTTACCGGTTTCCGGTCCGGTCCGGTCCGGTTTTCCAGTTTTTTTAAAATATAAGTTTGATATTTTGTCATTAAAAATATGTTTTAAAAAAATATGTTATATTTTTATTAATCTATATTAGACTATTAATATAACTATAACTATAGTCTATATTAGACTACTTTTTTTTTTTTGAGAGAGTCTATATTAGACTATTAGTACAAGTTATAAATTTATATATTAGTATAGCTATATATTAGTATATATTAATATTAGTGATAAACTATATATTAGTATAACTATATAATACATGATCAATTATATTTTCATTTCTAAGATTAAACTTTTATTTTATAATAACATTATCTTATATATAATTATATTAATAGTATATGATCAAACAAATTACAAATGTTCATATTTAAAATTAACATTTAATGTTATATTTTATAAATTATAATATGAAATTATTTCATATATGATATATAATTATATATAAAAATTTCACATATAATTATACATTATATATAAAACTTATATATTTAATATATATAAAATATTTTGTATAATTTTAATTTTGTATAAAATTTATATATAAAATATTATTTTTTATATTTTTTATCAACCGGTTCGGTCCGGTCCGGTCCAAAAAATTCTAAAACCGGAACCGGATCGGTTCCAACCGGTTTATAAATTATAAAAATCGGTTCCGGACCGGACCAATTCAAAACCGGTAAAACCGGTCCGGTTCAGACAGATTTATCGATTTTTCGATTTAAATTTACATCCCTAGATCTACTTCCCAGATACCTGAGTGCATGGGACAAGGAGGAGGAACACATGGACTCGGTCAACAAAATAAGAGATTGAAGTGTAATATGATACAACAGAACCAAACATCCAACATATTAAATTTCTCATAAAAAGAAAACTTATAAGATACGTATTTCTCGTGTTCATGGGCTTGAAGAATCCACCATCTGGCAGGGAAAAGCCCAAAACCCTCCAACCTACCGTCACTGTTCAGCCCAAATCTCAGAAGGAAACTTACAAAACATCTGAATAAGTACAACTCCTCGAAGTTCTTCGATAATCGCGCACAGACTGAAGCAAAACAACGGCGCCATCGACACCGATAGCGGTGAAGTCTTCAACTCTTAATAATTTCCAAATCCGCAAAATGACCTCAACTAATGACCACCGCCAACAACCTCCTTCCGATTCAGACTCCGACTTCGATTCAGACACCGACCACGGCCACACTGGATCCCGGCCCTTCCGCCACGCCGATCTTTCAAACTCCATTTTCAAAGCCTACTTCGAATCCACCAACCAATCATCACCTTCCACCTCCGACCTCAATAAAATACAGTCCTTCCTCACCTCCTCCTCCTCCGGCGCCCTATCATGCCTCATATGCCTGGAGCGCATCAGGCCCTCCGACCCCACCTGGTCCTGCTCCTCTCTCTGCTTCGCCGTCTTCCATCTCATCTGCATCCAGAGCTGGGCCCGCCAGGCATCCGATCTCGCGGCCGCGCGCGCCGCCACACGCCTTTCCGTATCTCCGGAACTCGCCTCCGTCTGGAACTGCCCCAAGTGTCGTGTCCAATACACCAAATCCCAAATCCCTAAGATCTACCTCTGCTTTTGTGGCAAATTACAGGACCCGCCCAGTGACCCGTGGGTTCTACCACATTCTTGCGGCGAAATCTGCGATCGCCCTTTGAAGCACAACTGTGGCCATCGTTGCTTGCTTCTCTGCCACCCTGGGCCGTGCCCCTCGTGCCCTAAGCTGGTGAAATCAGTGTGCTTTTGCGGCGCCGTTAACGACGTTCGTCGCTGTGGCTTCAAGAAATTCTTTTGTAACAATGTGTGTTCGAAGCTGTTGGACTGTGGGGTCCATAGGTGCACTGAAACTTGCCACGACGGGCCGTGCCCCAAGTGCCGTGCGCGTGGGGTCTACAGGTGCCAGTGCGGGAAGGTGGAGGAGGCAGAGAGGGAGTGCTGCGAGCGGAATTTTCGGTGCGAGAATCCGTGCGGGAAGGCGCTGGCTTGTGGGAAGCACGCGTGTGGGAAAGGATGCCATTTGGCCGGGGAATGCGGTGAGTGCCCGCTTCAGGGGAAGCGGACGTGCCCGTGTGGGAAGAGAGTGTATCAAGGGATGTCATGTGATGTCGAGAAACCGCCACTGTGCGGGGCGACTTGCGATAAGACGTTGAGCTGTGGCCTGCATAGGTGCCACGAGAGGTGCCATCGCGGGCTCTGCATTGAAACTTGCAGGATTGTAGTCTCCAAGTCCTGCCGGTGTGGGAGCCTCAAGAAAGAGGTACTTTCTTTCTTCTTTTTTGTCTTTTCGCTTTGGTTGTATGGATTTGAAGAATTCCTGGAATCTCAGTATGGGAAAAATGAAACTGAAATTAGAATAGGTTCCTTGCTATCAAGATTTGCTATGTGAAAGGAAGTGTCAGAAAATGCGGGACTGTGGGCGCCATGCTTGTAAGCGTCGCTGTTGTGACGGGGATTGTCCTCCATGCTCAGAGGTGAGTGTGTATGGTTATTGTTGTTGCTTCGTTTTGTAACAAATAATCTCTGATTCAGTTTTTTTCTTTCCAAATTACTTCCAGGTCTGTGGCAGGAAGCTACGGTGTAAGAACCATAAATGCCCTTCTCCATGCCATAGGTATGTCATATGTAGCCCTTTCCCATTTGCAGTAACCAACATGTGATGGTGCTGCTATCGTATGGTTCTCTGGTTTGGAGATACTAACATGAAATTTGTGGGGGTGGGGTCTCTATGGTTTAGCCAATGAGCTGAATAAATAATATTTATACTCAACTTTAGCTATTACCGGCTCTGGAAATTTTTAGCGTAGGTTCTGCAATTGTAAGAAGCTTGTGGTAGCTATAATTTGTGTAATCCTGAATTAATAAACAGAGGCGTTGTATGATGATAGTTAGTTTTGTTCTTGCAGAGGTGTCTGTGCTCCCTGCCCAGTGATGGTGACGATTTCATGTGCATGTGGTGAGACACACTTTGAGGTGTGAGTTTGATCTTTTTGGATCCTGTAGTTAGTTTCTTATTTGGGAGCTGGTTTTCATCTCAAGCACCAGTTTTTAAGTACTGAATGAAGTATGGAGAAGTTGGGAAACAAATTGAGGGCTTAGGAGCCCAATTATTACATAGTTATGTTGTAGCTGACCCCTTGCTAGTGTTTGTATAGCACGTGCATTGATTACATATACTAACCTTATAAATGTATAAATAACGCTGCCCCTTCTATAATTTGGTGTTTCCTTGTAACTCTAGATAAGCTTTTGTATTTTTCATGCATCTCTGATTGATGGTATCAATTGGCCATTTGCACAGTTTTTCTTTGTGGTTCCTGAAAATGCAGGTTTCCTTTTTATGAAAAAATTTGGAAAGAAAACAAAAAGACTTTCCTGCAACAAATGCATGATTGACAACCTTTATTGAATACTCTCATGGTTTCCGTACTAGGTCCCTTGTGGTACTGAGGCGGATCAGAAGCCTCCAAGATGTCCTAAGCCATGTGATATTGTGCCTCTATGCAGGCATGGATCAAATTGCAAGGTACTGTTGGTTGTTCCCATGTGGCTTTTCGATATTAGAGGTTTCTAGGTTTTTTCAATTATATGTCGAATTCCCTATTTCCCTATTTTGATTTCCGGCAACCCTTATCATATCTGACCGCGTTCATTTTCATTATGTGTGGTTATGAAACTAATGGGGCTGAGGACTTGAAATTCCTTGAAACATTGATGATTAGCTGATTCTGGATATCTTTACATTTTCTTTAGGTTTTTGTCTTAAAATTTCCATCATTATACTTGTAAGTCTTGTAGAAAAGAAATTTAGTTATTCATTGCATGTCCTGCCCCTGGATATTTTAAACATTGACAAGCCTTTATTGTTTCCAGCCACACAAATGTCATTATGGAGCTTGCCCCCCTTGTCGTTTACCTTGTGAAGAAGAATATCCATGTGGCCATAAGTGCAAACTAAGGTTTTCAATATCTCTCATTTCATGAATGTTTATGTTAATATCTCCTTTCGATACTAGATAGTCTTTTTTTTGGTACAACTTATTGTTCTTTTCCCTTATTTTCCAGGTGTCATGGCCCTAGGCCTCCTCCTAATTCCGAATTTACATTGAAACCAAAGAAAAAGAAGTCAATACATCAGAGTGAGTGTACACCAGGTTCTGTATGCCCTCCTTGTCCAGAACTGGTTTGGAGGTCTTGCCTTGGGCAGCACATTGGAGCAGAGAGAATGGTTAGTTTCAGTATTCTTGCCATCAATTTTCATTTTTCCTATATGCATACAAATAGGATAATGGTTTCCTCTGTGTACCAGATGGTCTGCTCCAATAGAACACAGTTTTCCTGTGAAAATTTGTGTGGAAATCTTCTATCTTGCGGTAATCATTATTGTACTAAAACCTGCCATACTCTGAAGAGCCTGCCTGCAACACCCATCCAGAACGAAAGAAGCGAGTCTTGTGAAGAGTGTTATCTTCCTTGCCAAAAGGTGTTTATTACACTTCTATTTCTTCCTTTCCAGTGTACTTTTTATCTTTCATGTTCCTCCAGTGATTAATCTGTATCTTTGGACCCATCACTTTAAAACTCATTAGTTGCGTCCTTATTTTCAACGTCCTTATTCAGGAGAGGAAGCCCACATGTTCTCATCATTGCCCCCTGCCATGTCATCCTGGAGAATGTCCCCCATGCAAAGTGCTTGTAAAACGATCATGCCACTGTGGTGCAATGGTCCATGTTTTTGAGTGCATATACTACAATGGGTTGTCTGAAAAAGAGCAGATGATTGTTCGCTCATGCGGTGGGCCTTGTCATAGGTAATTTATTAATATATGCTCATGCTAAGTTATTATGGAGCATGCTTATTTTATTACTTAAGTAAAGGAGCCTCAATCTAAACTCTCTAAACTCTTCCTCGTGCTCTGGTATTCTTCTTGTGGTCTAAGAAATAAACCACAACAATGGACTTAAGAGTTGATATTGATGCTGCAGGAAGTTGCCCAATTGCACCCATCTATGTCCAGAGACATGTCATCCTGGTGAATGCCCATCACCTCAAAAGTGCTCTAAGAAGGTAATGATTTCAATAAATTTATAGAGAAGACCATGTCATTTAGTGGAACATATGGACTCTCAATTGTTATGACACAATTGTAGCATTTCAACTATCATTTGTATATTTGATTACTCTTTTCAATTGTTTCTTTTGCTAGATTTTTGTTCGTTGTAAATGCCAAACCTTGAAAAGAGAGTGGTTATGTCAAGATGTTCAAGCAGCCTATAGGAATGCTGGCTGTGATCCCAGAGATATACCAAAAAATCAGTATGGGCTTGGACTTCTTTCATGCAATTGTGATTGCAAGAGCAAAGTACAGGTTGCTACTTCAGAATTACAGTTGCGTAAATCAAAGGTGGTGGAGGTAATATACTTCTAATCCTACCAGAACCCTTTTTACTTTCCTTTCTCTCTGCTTGGAGTCATTGTGGGTCTACTACAAGATTTTATTGGGTATGGCAATCGAGTCTTGTTTTTACAACTTTTTTACAATTTTTATACAACCGTAGGTTAATGAGGGTATTTATGTAAAGTAATGTTATTTTTATAAGTTGTTTTACAAAAATGTCCATCAAACATGGTTATGTAGAAGTTGTAAAAAATGATTATAAGTGTATCATTTTCCATGGCCCATCAATTGGCACAAACTTTTTGCCATGTACTGTGGAATAATTCCTGTAATCCCAAACATGAATATAGAGAAATAGATGCAAACATGCAGACTTGAGTTGCTAAAAGATCTGATAGCACTCAGTTCTCCCCAGGGACCATAGAGAGTGACGGGAATGGCAAAATGGAGCCTTTTGTATCTTCCTTCACAACCCATAAACTTGATTTTGGATGGATTTTATTGTCCGCTGATAAATATTCAGTTTAAAAAATACAGCTCTTATCTTTTTGTACATGAGAATTTGCTTATGTGTGCAGTTTGCGTTTAAGATTCAGTAGCATTTTGACAGATGAACTTTATTCAGATGAAATCTAATACCACAGTTAATTTTTGAAAGGAAAAGGAGCCAGATACTGAAAAGAATGTACGAAAGCGCAGAAAAAGAAGAGAACGGATACAAGACACGGAGCAAATCTCACGACTACAGGTTTGATATCTTTACTAGACAAAAGAGTTAGCCCTCCCATGTACCCTCTTGTTTGCTTACCAACAGAAACTCTTATTTGCAAACAGAAAATTGCTGCGACTGTGAAGTGGCTGCTTCTTTTCGTCGCCCTCGCGGTGGTCATAATTGCTGTGGCAAATTATGGTTACAAGGGTCTCATTTGGCTCTCTGATTGGATGAATCAAGTTGAAGAACAAAGACACAGAAGAAGATACACTCGGATCTAACCATTCTCTACTCTTCTTGCTTTGCTCTTCTAATGCTTGATGTGGATTGATTTACAGAAGGATACTACTACAATGAAATTCTTTATGCAATGATTGCTCACCAAATAATCTTTACCATGATACCCATCCAATGTACGGACACACCTATTTGATCATGTCGGTCAATTAAAAAAAAATTGCAAAAAGTTAGTTTTGTTACTTATTATCGCTATACACTACACCATATTTATTTTTATTTATTAATTTTTTTAAAAAAAATTAATTTATTTTTTATCTTATTCTTCCTAAAGTAATTACATTTTTTCACTCATTACCTAAATAATATATATTTGATAAGAGAAAAAATAATATAAAAATAAAAAATTATGTGTAGAATTTTTTATTCGATAATAATGCTTAGGATTCATTCAGCCAGCTCTGGCGGCCAAAGTCCATTTAACATCTCTCTTTGTAGTTACTATATTTTCTCGTTTAAATTTAGAGATGAGTTAAAATAGTTTTAGATGAGTTGAAAAAAAATATTATTAAAATATTATTTTAAATATTATTATTATTTTTAAATTTAAAAATGTTTGAATTGTTTATTATAGTTTATTTGAGAATTTAAAAAAATTATAATATTAAATTGAGATGAGTGTCAAATCCAAACTAGCCAGCATCTTTCATCAGCCTATCGTCACGTCGCGATCTGATTCTGGACCGACGATAAACGATCGAAAGCCAGAATACTCTATGCTGTCCAATTGGCGTCGAGTAAGTGATATGTTTGAAGGACTAGACGATATTATAATATCCAAGCCAATATCAAGCACGTGTGAAACCAGCAATCCGACCAAAGCAGTACGCGTTTGACTTGGTCCCTGGGTTTTCTTTTTACACGTTGCCAGCCGTGTGAAATGCAAATGGTTCGTGACATCTGAATGCAACAAAACGAGGGTGTGAGAATATGTCGCCAAGAGGTCAATGTCGTGGATTTGGGGGATTTTAGATGGACATGTTCCATTGATTCTAAAACCATTACATATAATGGATGTGTCTGTATAGAGCTTTAATTCGTTTGTCAAACTTTAGAAAACTTGAGCCAATAACGAACAAATCTATTTTATTTATGTACATGTGATTAATTATTAGTAATCTCGTATGACCCGATATTTAATTGCAATTCACAAGTTTCTTTCACTGCGTAAGGAAAGCAGTGCACGAGAAGTTAAAAGTTGAATCTTCCTAGAGCCTGTAGCTCTCACACTTGTGCCGTGCGGACTCCCTTCCTCCCATAGAGTAGTTGTTCAATTTTCATTCGTTCCTCGTACCTCAATTTCAATTGGGCAAGAAATAGGATGATTATTCTTCTTCATTTTATTCGCAATTAGTTGCATTTTCTTTGTTAAAAAAAAAAAATAAATAAAACAATAGGCAGTGTCTTATTTAATTAAAGTTTGTGCACAGTCATTCACCCAACAGCCTAGCAAACAAAAAGGAGCAAATTAAGGCACGAGGTGGTGCGTCACCGGCTCCCCCACCCCTAATCTTATAGTACTCTCTATATTCGTATATAAATAGCATTATTATAGCGACATTAATTGGCATTCACTACTACGATAGAATGACATTCAATGTTATGCTTCCTACTATAGGAGGCACCGTTATATTATAATGAGCTTTATTCCTGGACCCCCCAAATCATAAAAAAAAAAAAATGATACAAAACATTGGCCGAGCATACGAAATTAATAATGTTTTTTTTTTTTAATTGCAATGGTTCTTTACACGTAGAACTCTTAAAATTATTTAGACTGGAGGAGAGGAGAGTACAGAAACCGCTGGGACTTTTCCCGGAAACTATTAGAAGTCAAAGTGCCCCCAACATGGAAAGTGCAAGCTATACGTTCTCTTTCAAAAGGTCGGACGACTCGGACGACTCGGACCACTCTCCCATCTTTTCATTCGTAAAATAGAAAGGATTGACAGAGTTTGAGTACGTGTGGGGCTCAAGTACAAAGCGCAAGCCGCGTTTCTGGGCGCACTTACAAGGTGCATCATTTTATATATGCTGCCTCCAAAACCCAAAAAAATCTTTGTTCACGTACTTGTATTTCTGTCATATGCTCATCAAATTGAGTGAAGAATATTCTGCACCTGAAAAGCCTTCTTCCGACCCAGTCAGACTTCGTTTATACTTGATTAGTACATTGCAATTATGAAAATTAGAAAGCTTTATCAAGTTAAAAAGGAAACATAAAAGCCTTTTCCTTTCCTTAAAAATAAACCAGGTAATCCTTCTTCCTGGCTGTCAGTGTTCACATAAATCCTACCCTACTGCCTACTAACAGCTCAATGTTAGATGAAATTCCTAAACTTTACACACACACACACACCAAAAAAACACATTTATACCAAATAAGAACTCTCCAAAAACAATAATGAAAATAGAAAAAAAAATAAAAAAATTCTTTTCTTGTTTTCCAGGTCGGAACTTCATTCTAAAATGATGGAGATTGCACCACTAGAGATGCTGCCATGACTAAAATCGCAGAGAGCCAATGCTCGGTCCAGATTCGTAACAATGTCAGCCATAGTTGGCCTGTCCTTTCCTTCCAAATTCACACAATGCAGTGCAGTATATGCCATCAGCTCCACCGCCTCTACTTCATTCACTTCTGGTGGCCCAACCCTGGAGTCCAGGATCTTTACCATTTCTCCAGCCATAATTGCTGGCACCGCAAAGTCCACCACACTTATGGGCGTTCCTCCATCTTCACCATTCCTGAATATTGCTCTCTTTCCTGTCAAAAGTTCTAGCAGTACTATTCCAAGTCCATAAACATCACTCTTTGCTGTTAATAGATTTAGACCATAGTATTCAGGATCAATGTACCCAACTGTTCCAGCCGCTTTCGTTGGCCTGTAATCGCAATCGGATTCCGGGCCCATTAACGACAATCCAAAATCAGATACTCTTGCTGTCCAATTCGCATCGAGTAATATGTTAGAAGACTTGATGTCTCTATGAATTATAGATGGGACGGCATAATGGTGGAGATATTCAATTCCTCGTGCAGCATCTAACGCGACTTTGATCCTCATCTTCCAAGAATTCAAAACGCTACTACTCTTTTCCACGTTGTTCTTGTCGTGTATATGATCGTAAAGGGCACCATTCTTCATGTAGTCGTAAACCAGGAGCCTTTCATCATTTTCCTCGCAATACCCAACAAGCCTAACCAAGTGTTTGTGATGAAGGCGGGACAAGAAGGCCAATTCTGAATCAAATGCGCTTTCTTTCTCTTGAAACTTCTTCTTTGAACCAGTTTCGCCCCTTTTTATCGCAACCTCGCGACCATCACTTAATTTACCTCTGTATACAATGCCAAAGCTTCCAGCACCGAGCTTATTCTGTAGAGAGAAACTGTTGGTGGCTTCTGCGAGCTCAGCTAGTGAAAATTCCTCGGCCCTGTCTGCGTGCTTGGATGAGGTTCCACTCCTCTGGCGCCTCATAATGAGCGAGGCCTGGCGCCTAATGGTGGATGATCTCGAAGGCGGGCTATTGTTTGAGGCCGTGCCATTGTTAGAACTGGGAGCTCTTGTGATTGTGGGTTGCACTGAATTGTGCACTTTCTTCTTCCCAAAACAGACTCCAGTCCACAAGCAGTAGACTATTGTGCAAATGACCGCAAAAACTCCAACCGAGCCCAAAATGCAGAACGCCAATAGTCCCTTTCTCAGACCCTTCGATGGAGATGACCGAGCTGAACCTGTTGGCCCCGGGGGTAATGGTACCGGCGGCGGCGGCGGCGGCGGCGGCGGCGGAGTTGAACTTTGAGTAAAACAAGGCTTGCAAATATTCCCAGAACCAGAGCACAAGTTTTGAGACAGTGGATACAGACCACACTCGCTGCAAGAAGAATGATTGCAAGGCCCAGGAAGAATTGCAGGAAAATCAGCCCCTAAACTATAATTGGCCTCACCAGCCCAGCCGGGTCCCCAACATGTAATTGAAAAACTCCCCATCGTTAATCCACATGTAAAATTCGACCCCGACGCAATGGTTGCAAACGAAACACCTTGCGTCACATTCACCGAATACTCTCCTCCACCACCCCAACACACAACCGAATCATTAGGTCGCCTAATTCCACAACTATGGCTCGCTCCAAGCGCCAACGTCGAGAACTCCCATGCCGAATTCGAAGGAACATCCAACTGCCCAGATTCGTTGTTTCCTTGGCAAAACACAAACCCGGTAGAATTGAGGCCGCATACATGAGAGCTACCAGCAACAATACTCGCCATCGGTACGATCCCAAACCCTGTCTGTATACGATTCACTATATCAGTATTACTTCCCCAACACCGAACCTGACGACTGTTCCTTGAGATACCGCAAGAGAATCCT
This sequence comes from Cyclocarya paliurus, assembly GCA_029856935.1. Taxonomy (NCBI): domain Eukaryota; kingdom Viridiplantae; phylum Streptophyta; class Magnoliopsida; order Fagales; family Juglandaceae; genus Cyclocarya; species Cyclocarya paliurus. Next base: position 1,113,684 of record JARVXP010000207.1, on the reverse strand, counting down.
ATCCCAGAGGAGATTGACAAGAACCCATCAGATGGTGGGCTAGACCTATCGTCACCTCTCCAGCATTTGACGGAGCCTGTACCAACAACAGTGGCGCAGACTTGGTCGTCACCGACCGAAAGGTTGTCTAATACGACTTTGTCATCGCAGTAAACTCGTTGGGGGTCGAAGCTGCTGCTAGAAAAGTTGGTCGTGTCCCAGCAGAGGAGGCTGTAACCACCGGAGCGGAGGCCACAGAAGAAGTTCTGGCCGCCGGATATGGAGGAGAAACTGACGTTGGGATTGATGGGGATGATTTGGCCACGTCGGTAGCATTGGATGCTTTGCCTAGGCTGCGAGGCGACGATGCCGCAGACGGTGGCGGAGGCGTAGCTGATTGCGAGGGTGGCGCCGGAGCCAAGCGCATGGGCTGAGGGTGTCCTGTAGATGAAGAAAATGACGGAGAGGATGACGATGACGGCGGATGAAGAAGAAGATGGTAGTTTCGTCATCTAAAAGACTCTGTTTTTACGAAAGGAGTGGTGGGTTGGAGGCTGGTCAGCTTCATTGGCGGAGTTGACCGAGAGAGAGGGAGTGAGAAAACAGAGAGCACCTTAAAGACGGAGAGAGAGTTAGAGAGGTGGAGATTGCTGGTGGATTAGTTGTGTGTGAGAGATTAGACGGAGAGAGGGCCAGACGTTTCGGAGTTTTCAGCATGGGAACAATTGAACTCTTTCTGGGAAGTCTTTTGGGTTGTGTTTGGCAGCTTCGTGGGAACGGCTCTTTAAATATTCGTATTTAAAAACAAACAAATTTCCATATGTTGGTATCAAAATCAATGTAAGTGACAAAAGAACGTTAGAAACTTATACGATTTATGATGCTTTGAAGGATTTTTACTTGACTATATATTTACAAATTTAATTTTATATATTTCTTGATAATATCCAAAGGATACTCTTTCCAAATTTAAAGGCTTATTCGTATGGTATGTTTTTTTTGGTCTTCTTTTAGCATTAAGTAAACTTAATTCCTTATGATCATAATTTTGGTGCTCTTTTGAATTTGAAAAATTATAATTATAAGCTGATGTATAGATACATTCTCCGCTGTATTAACATTACATGATTTAAATTGTAAGAGAAGTTTAAAATTAAATACTCTTACAAATTAAACTTGACAGGTCAACATGTCCATCACATCAGTTTGAAACTAGCATTGCTTGATTGATTATTGAGAAAACAAAATACACATGATAAATCACCCACTTATAACAATCTTAAATACCAATTATCTCTTTGCCTTTGTCAAAATGAACCTTTCAATTTAAAACATTAAATATTTTAGTAATTTTACGTCTCATCATAATGTATAATAATAAAAATATCTCATATTTTAAACTAAGTGAAGGTTATCCATTTCAATTGATATAGAGAAGATTCTATTGTTACGAAAATCATATGAAAGCTTCTATAAATTTATAGTATAATAAAATTTCCATATTGCTCCTTCTAATTAACAGATTTTCTCACGTGTCTTTTTAGTTACAATATTTAGCTCTCAATTGTTGCTTTGTTTTGACGCACCTGACATATATCTAATATCCTTGATCATGGGTTTCCTATCCTCCGTTTCATGTTTTATAAAATATGGAAAATGCAGTAAGGGTATATATTAATTTAGAGATAATATAATAATTTCATTAAACTAATTTTCAGTACAAAATAGGTTTGAATAACGACGAACCAAACAGATGCTTAAAGCTTGTTGGGAGAAGGAGGAGACAGCAGTTGTACGCGGAACACGGTGCCCCCAAAAGGCTAGGAAAAAAACAAGGGAGACTCGGCTCGCCGCCACTTGCGAAGACGTGGCATTGCTGCTATTTACGCGCCCTGAGATGAAGCACGTGCGTACAGGTGTCGGATTTTGACCCAGAAAAAATGCTGCGATTTCTCATTTCTACATGTTTTTTTTTTTCAAAGAAAAATAAGAGTGCATTGCTTATTCCTTTGACCCAAGATAAGAGAAATGTTATATCCTACAGTTTGTTATTGCTATTATTATTTTTTTTTTTATCTCAATAGTACATTTCAATTTTTTAATAGATATATAAAATTATTTAAAATATATCAGTACGAATTATTAGAGATGATGAAATTTAAACGAAGGGTATCACATCCTAAATATATTCAAAATAATCATTTTATTTGTAAGTTTAGAACATGAGTAGTTATTAAGTAATTTTGAAATATGGATACGTAACAGTATCGAATGTTTTTTTATAGCCTATTTGTAGAATATTAAAAATCAGGATTAGGGGAACACATTTCCCTCCACATGACCACTATCCTATCAAATTAAAAAACATTAAAATTTTAAATTTTAAACTTTTTATCAAATTGATTTTAAAATAGAAAATGCTATCTACACTTATAATCTTACGCACTAACTATTTGATAAAGATTTTGAAATTTGAGATTTAGAATTTAAATTAAAAAAAAAAACTCATGAACTGAGAAATTTGGCACTGAATATATTTAATACTATATAAAAGAGTAATATTAGATACAATCTTTAATTGTGTAAACAACCTACACACTTTTTAAAAAAAAATCAAGTTTACTATTAAAAACTTATTTTTTTTATGTAAATCTCCATTTATTTATTATTATTATTTTTTAATAGAAATGTGAAGCACTTATGCCTTCTCTGACTTGCAAATATATTTATGGGTATAAAATTTTGAGTAATGCTCACTTTTGTAAAAAGTGGGCTCACTAATAAAAAATAAATTTTTTTACATATTTTTAAGATAAGGTCAAATCATTTCTTTAAAATTTTTGGGCGTTTGTTAGAGACTAGAGAGGGAGACGGAAAGAGAGTCAAAGACTCGAGGCGTTGCTTCGTACATGGTTTCATTTGTAACTTTCTTTGGACTGTAGAAATGGCTCGATCACGTTCGAGAGAGACCCACAAGTGCATGCTACCCTGCCTGGTCAATGCATCCTTTCACAAAATGTCACCATCTTTCTTTCTTCTTTTTTTTTTCAATAATTATTTTTTAATTTATCACTTTATCCAGATCTCCTCCGCCAGTTAATTTATGGGGTTATTCTCCTTCGTCTTCATTCTTTTAAATTCTACAGTTAATTAGTATGTTGCTTAAAATTCGTGATTTCATACCCGTATAAAATTATGCATTTTTTATAATCTATATATATATATATATATATATTTTTTTTTTTATAATGGATTGGGATATGAAAATTCGATGCTTGAGACTTTGTCGTAAAAGAGATCGAGGATAAATAGAGTCAAATCAGGAAATCTGTTTTATTCAAATTCAAATACGACGGACGCCAGATATGAGAAGCTGCATGCATATATATACACAGTGACGGGTCAATTAATTCAACCATTTACTCCATTTACAGCTTATTTATTTTAAAGGAATATTGAAATTGAGAATTTCTACTTATTATTCTTACGCCACACACCAATATGTAATTTATCATTTGTATACTTCTATTTAAACATACATATTGATGGGAATGGACACCATAGACACATTTCATTTTCTGTTCTCATCTACCTAGCTATAATATGACTATTTAAGAAAGAGTAGCATGCACTAGAGCCACCGTTGGGGCTCCTACTATCCTATTTTATGTGTTTTTTTTTTTACATAGATTTTTTAATACTTTTGAATATTTTTAAAAATAAAAAAAATTACAACATCATTAAAAAAATATTTTCTTAATTACGAAGTAAAAAAAAATCAAAATAAAAATAAAAAAATCCCAACAAGAGCTTCCAGCAGAAAGACTAGTATTATTCTTTAAGAAATACAGGTCATTTAGGACATTTCGCCGGTCAACTTGGTTGAAGAATTCTAGAAAGGAATTCTTCTATTGCCTTTTCTTTTTCATCTTTCGTTCTTGTGTCAGCATTATTTAAAAAAGAAGTTGTCAAATTTGTTTTCTTGACTGATCTTGGATTTCAGATTGAAACAACTAGATGTCGTCACATTGATGCTGATAACAATAAGCGTTCCAGAAAAAAGGGTTATTTGCGGCAATGAAAAATATTGAATTCTGTGACATAACTATAAGAAGATTGCATTACTTTTCGACCCTCTATATGACGTGGATGAAATGATCAATTCCATATATAAATATAAATACATGCACATATATATTATATATTATATTCGTGTAAAATATTAACTCGTGTTTAATTTCATTTCATTAAGCATGTGTATGGAAATTTGATGGCAATTTCTCATTCCTAGTATGAATAACCAAGATGCTAATTCCATTTTTCTAAGGGTATTATCAAAATTATTACAAAATTTACTACACAATACACGTTTTTTTACGAATACATTACGCAGTATAGTCCACGTTAGCTATTAAATCGAGGACGTGTTGCAGTACCACGACAGTTCTTCACAAAGACAAATTATAAACTTTTTAAATACAAAAAAGAAGAAGAAGAACAACAATAACAAAAACCTTTCTCGAATCATTTTCGTCCTTTTCAAATGTGTAGGAATTATAAGTTGAATTATTTAATCATACAGAAAGGCAAATTCTTCAATTCGATCGGGCCCATACAGTAAAGTTAGGCAGCAAGGTTGTGCAATTCTGTCATTTCAAACTTCAATTGTCGGACCCGATCCGGGAAAGATACACAGCCTTCGATTCGATTTGCCCACTCTATGAGGCTCGGGCCAATGAGAACATGGAATATTTTAAGACAAACTTTGTGAAAAAGAAAAAAGACAGAAAGAAAACAACGGGATGCTTAACATAATACATAAATAAACATATATGATAACAGAACCGCTCCAAAGCGGTACCTACCGTTTTTGTGGGGGAAACCAGCCTCAAATAAGAAACTGCCACGTCATTAATATAGTAAAACCTGTATGAGGACCACCCCATCAGAATCTTCTCCAAAAATTCCTAAACATTTTTTCCCTCCGCATTTCACCTCACCCAGCCACACGTTCCCACACCCATGCAGCCGTTGCCGCCAGCCCGACGGAGCCACCAGCCCGACTCAGTCAGCCACCAACCACCATCGTCGTCCTCCATGGTTTGCTTTTACAGCCCCTTTTTTTGTCTGTCCAATTATAGTTGTTGTTGGGGGGACACTGTTTTTCATTTCAATTTATACTGCATTGCATGAAAGACAAATGAAATTAGAGAACATTGAAAAATAATGTGCACTGCCAGTGTAGTTTCATTTACTTTGACTTTGTATATCCTTAATGATATGATCAGTGTAGTATGGGACATGAATATAATTTTGTATTAATTGATTTTTTTTATGTTACAGTGAATGATCGTTGGAGTTAGATGGTGAAGCTTTTGCATTATGGATGAGTTTTGTGGAGTTAGATGGTGAGTGATCATTGGAGTTAGATGGTGAAGCTTTTTTTTATGTTACAATGAAGAATGATGTATATTGTGGAGTTTATGTAACTTATTGTGGAGTTAGGACTTGTTCAAGTGCTGGATTTTTGCAGGCAGATAAAATTCTGATGTGGATCAAGCCTTAATTTTTTTTTTATCGGATCTATCTCAAGTGCTCAACTCATTAGTTATGATGGGGAAATCAATTTTATGTTTTTTATGTTGTGTAGTGAATGAGATTTTAATCATCAATATTGAATGGGATTTTTGTGGAGTTAATGGGATTTTTGTGGAGTGAATGAGATTTTAATCATCAATATTGAATGGCATTATTTGACAAGTACATTCATAAGAAAATTACATCAGGTAATGAAGACGAAGCCACAACCTGCATTAAGGTCTCTTTCACCTAGGAAAGATGTTTGCTCAAAAGTTTACACGAGATACAAAAGATACAAAAAAGTCAGGTTGTATAAAACTAGATTGTTGCCACAAAGTTTACATAAAACTTTCAAAAAGTGCTCGAAACATTATATAAAATGACTTAATGATTACAGCTTGTTCTTTCTTTACATGTTCATCATGTATCCTTTGGCACTTGCACATCTTGGACAGCTTGGAGATGTACTTGCACAGCTTGGACAGCTTGCATAGCTTGGACGCTTTCAAGGAATTTAGAGTTCATTTCTACTTTGGCACTTGCACAGGTTGGAGATGTACTCTTCCTTTATTGCCTGCCGCCTGATCCATTCACAAAAGACTTTTCTAAAATCAGTTTGCAGACGGCAATAATATTATTTTATTGCATATAAATGAGAGCTGAAATGGGTGACCTTCGGCTTTCATAACATCATGACGTAAAGAAGCTGCAAACACAAGTTTCGGGTCAACAACTGCAAATAAAATGTTTGAAAGGCAACATTGAATACCAAGACAACATAGAAGTAATACCATGCATTCTTAAGCATTTTCCATTAACTTTCATCCTAAAATGCCTTTCTGCTGGCTCAAGTTTCCAGTTTCAAGCTGCAGTGCCTCAAAAGTTGGTAAATGGGGTTGTAAGGGAGACTTGATTAGTGATTGGTTTCATTTATTTGAGGAAATTAAAGGATAAGCAGAGAACTTTCGTAATCAGTCATCTCCAAATTTTTTAAGTACTACTCTTTTTGTGCATTATTAATTTGAATTATTAATTCTCTTTGCAAGAAAATTAACAGTGGCCAATGAAGGGAATTAGGCAAAGAGAGGAAGCTCTCAACAACATACAATCTGGGCAGGGATAAAGCGAGCTTTGAGGGAATTTATGGTAACACGTAACAGTCTTTGAGGAAATTTGTCAAACACCTTCCCTGCATAGCATGTTATTTCTTTACCGAATACTTCCATTACAGTTCATTGGTTCCTTACCACAAACGATACGAAATCCACCCAGATTCACAACAAACATCTATCTCAAATCCTATCTCAGTCCACCCATTTCAAGCAATAATCCACACCAAATTTATTGGAAAAACGTATCAAACCTATCTCAGATCCTATCTCAGTCCAATGAGTCCATACCGATGCTAGATAAACATTATATGAAAAAAAAAAAAAAGACGCAATACTTACCACTCTTGGGCTGGCTGGCGTCGATGGGTATAAAAATGAGAGAGAGAGAGAGAGACGAGCTCTTCGGTGTGATTGGGAGAGACAGAAGAGAAAGAGGGAGAGTGAGGTTTGGTGCGTTTTCAGAGAGAGAGAGAGAGGAGAGAAAACAGCTTCTGCTTTTTCGAAGAGAGAGAGAGACGAGGTTCGGTGCGGTGCACGACCATTCCTTCAGTAATGGGTGGGTTACGTGGCTTTATTATATTGGAGGCTGTTCTCAAGCCTACTTCAGATGTACCGACCAGAAGGTTTTCTCATATGATAAAGGTGGAGATATATATATATATATATATATATATATATTTACATCGACAGAAGATCGTCCTTTTAGAAGGGGATAGAAATGTTTCCAACGCAGTTGATGCTGTTGCTTGACACTGAGATAGATAAGCTTTTAAGGACAAACAAAGCTGTAAAAGTTTCATTTGGTAGCCTAGGTTCCTAACATGATGTTGGAGTGCTAACTAATACGGTTAACGGTACATCATTGACAATTTTATTCTTTTTAAAAAAAAAGGGTTACCGCCGACCATGTGACCGTGCAAAGTGTCCTTACTGTGTCCCATTATCGGAGACTGCCAGATATTTCCCAGGTGCTCAAAGATCACAAGCCCAAGACAAGTGAAGATGCGCACAAATTCACTCTGGTAAAGGAAGTTAAATTATCATGGATTTACGTGGGCTCTAATTACCTATGCTTATAGCTAGCTCGTCTACTCGAACTGTGGCAGCCAGGGGGTGTGCTGGCTTTATTACGTAGAACTCCCCAACTGGAAGGGCAGCCAGATGGGCTACAAGGCTTGAATCTTGAAAACATGAAAAACCTAACCTCTTGACAGCAGTCTAGGGTTGCGGCACATAAAAGGTTTCCAGTCCAAGAATGGGCAGCCGGGCTTCTCTTCACAACGAACCTCTAACTTTCTTCCCTCTGTATCTAAAAGAAAGAAGGGAAGGAAAAAAATGGATAGGTAGGCCGGTTGAATCTTGGCTTGCAAATGACAAACCGAAAGGTTAGACTTGATAAATCTACATGCATCTGATAGTTGCAATGCACGCGTAACGCGTTCGTCCGTTGTACGTGCTCTAGTTTCATGCCCATAGCCATCGCAAACACGCATCTAGATTCAAATAATTGTTGAGCAATGCTGCTGTGAACATTTAAACAGCTAAAATTATTGATTACTGTCTTAACAAATTTCTAACAAGTTACAGAAACAGTCTAAGATGATCACAAGCCTGAAAATCAAGTTTCATAACAATCAGAACTTTGACAAATCTACATGCATAAATGGTGTAGCTATGGGACCAAGGTGTGCAGCAGTTGAAATCTTCGGATAGAGCTTCAAACGAGGTTTCATCACCTCCTGTATATAAATCGATGCTATACAAAAATTTTGAGTCCATTGATGAGGTGCTGCCTTTGAAAAAGCGGAATTGTAGGTGATTGTACAAAGAAGAATGGCGGCTCTTATTGCATAGTCTTTATTCTACAACATCCAAGCAGAAGTAGGAATTCCTTGCTTTTGAAACCATTCAGGCATATGGAACCTTTCATAGAGCACCGGTCTCACATCTTTCTGCTGAGAAAGGTGCTTGAGGAGTGGAAGGAGGACATCCAGAAGCTGATCAAAAGGTAAATAGTAAGTAATGAATAACAGGATAAAAGAGCCGAAGAATAGATCATGAAATTATTTGGGAAAAGATACTGAGATATCAAATGCAAATATTGGTACCTGTGTGTCATGCGGTTGCCCAGCAGTAAATGGAATGCATGGAATTCCATTGAATGGTTGCAATAAGAAACTGAATGGATTGTTGTCAACAATAACAATTCGGGATGGATTCTTTGATAGGCAGGAGAGATCCTTCACATGCTCCCGGTACTCCCTATAGTTTAGCAGAATCAAAGGTTTTAACAAAATAAACCAAGTTGTTTTGAGCTAGGGAGCTTTCAAAAGTTCATTCTTCCAATAAGTGCACATAAATCACAGGAAGAATGTGTGCTCATGGAATTAAACTTGAAGTTTCATACTTGACCAAAATTTATGAGATGGATTGGAGCTTTATAAAAATGGAGCATATAAACATGTGAATAGTTTGGGCATCTCATAAGAATCAAACAAATCCTTCAATACTTTATAAAAGTTTCTGTGACCCCATGATGTTTCTAAAGGTCTTAATGAGCCAGTAAGCGTACCAAAAAGATACAGGAAAACCTAATCATTTACAACAATTAACTTTTTTTCATAGAAAACTTATTGATCCTCATTAGGGGTGTAAATTGGTCAATCCGGTCCAGTCCGGGTGATGGAATTTTTGATCCATCATTTTTTCCGGACCAGAAGCTATCGGTTTGGTCCGGTCTAATTATTTTTATTTTTTATTTTTTTCTTCCTTTTTTTCAAATAAATTAATAAAAAAAATTATTTAAATTATTAAATAAAAATTAAGTGAATTATTAATGTAGATTATATAAGTAACTCATTAAAAAAAATATTTTATACGTTCAATGATAATAAATTAGATGCAAATTAAATAATTAATTATACAATTATTATATAAAATAATATATTTAAAATTTAAAAAAAAAAAAAATTCCCAATTCGGTCGGTCCGGTCCGGTCAGGTCCAAGGAAACCCCACCCTGGGACCGGACCGAAGACCGAAAGTTGAGAAATTCTTAGACCGAGACCAACCGGTCCAAGCTTAGGTCCGGACCAACCGACTTTCACCCCTAATCCTCATTATTAGACAAAGCTCAAGTACACAGATAGTTACAAGAGATAAATACCTGATTACAGCCTACGAGCAAGAAAAAGAAGCATAAAAGTCATTAAAATTGACCCCCTCTAAAACAATGGCCTTAGCCCAAAGTAACAAAGATTGGAAAAATAAGTCTCTAATCTGCCCCAATGAGCGTTCTCTATACAACAATAAAAAAAAAATGAATCGCGAGGAAGACAAAGGCAGGTCAGTCATCAAAATGACTTTTCAAAGCAGCAAAAAGTCCCCAACAGGTACAGATAAAATTTCACAAGAAAGTTTCCACATTATTGGCTATGATTTGCAAAGAAAAGAAACGGGAAGGGTGGAGGGTGGGAAGGGAGAAGATCACATAAAGGAAGTGGAAGCAGTACTTACGTGCTAATTGTTGAAGGTCGATAGAGTCGACTACCAAATCGATTTTCCTTATCTATTTTGTCAACAAGTGGTCTAGCATAACCTGTGCACATAAATAAAGATATCATGTGTAAATGAGAAAAGGGGCAAATAGAGGTGAGAAGGACATCTAAAGTTTTGAAGTAATGCTAAAATCAACACTACTGCCCCACCATTATCCCTCTTTGATGATGCGACAATGTATAATAACCCTTGGAGTTTTATCTTTATCTTCTTCTTCTTTTCCTTCTTTTTTTTTTAACCAGGATTATTGCACACTCCTACATCAGTAGAGTGAAATAAAGGTGGAAGAGTGGGATAATTTCTAGCATTTTCCTTTGAAGTAATAACCAAACCTTCAAGACCAGCAGTAAACAGCACAAGATCCGCAAATTCACCAAGGTCTTTTAAGAATTCTTGCAACCCAGGACGCTCAAAAACTGTAACGTAGTTGACCTTAGGTTTTCCTTCACTTTCCTTCAATCCCAAAACATTCATGTGAAGACATTTTTATATGAATTACTACCGTACAAACTAGATATGACATGTTTGTTATGCAAAGCACCTTGTCTGAAGAGATGCATTCCAGTTCAAACCACTTCAACCCAGCTTCTGTGGCTTGATTACGAACAACAGCTGGCAAACCAGATGTCTCATAGGCACATACTAGAGTTTCATCCAAATCAAGAACTACCTGCAAGTAAATTTTTCATTTGCAATATCTATCAAGGTATCAGCTTTCAATTGAAACTCAAAACAAAGATAATGGTAAGAAAAGAAACAAAAGAAAGGAAATTATACCCATTTTGCACACCTATGTTACCATTTTCTTTTGCTCGACTGCAGTTCCTTACCTGAACTAATTGGGGTTGGCATATTTTGCACTCATGTTCTTAAACTTTCTTAACAAACTTGCACATCTGAAGTTTGTGACGGTCAAAAACATTGTACACCTACACCTTCCAAACGTCTCTATGAAATAGATACCGGTACCATAGTCCGGATGGGAAGCAAACTAAATGCAAACTGCAGAGAATAATGGTAGCAAATTTGAAAAGCATACCCGCAAGATCAACCCAAACAACATAACCGAATTATATGGGTAACCACATATAAAAGTACCAGGTGAACACCAGTATGCTACCTGTGGTTTTGTCAGCTTTTGCAACTCCAGTACTTTCCTATAAATAGCAGCAACATCTAGCTTATTTCCGATTCAAGTGGTTCCTTTCATTTCCTCAATATATCTATTGAATGCTCGCACTAATCACCATATCTCAAGCGCAACTTAATTTCAATCTTAGAAACAAAAGGGTTTACAGATATTAAATTTTTAAAATGAGGTTTACATTTATTTCTAGCACATCTAGTAAGCTCTCTACATATGTGAACAAAATAAAATGAAAAAAAAATAGTTTTAACCTGCACAAACGTTTCTCTAAGCAAAAGCAAAGTTTTTGCCCCAATACACCTAGAAAGCAATCGATTATCTAACCCACCATGCAAAAAGACGGGGGTAATATCTCCTACAGACTAAAATACTATGCAATTAACAAGAAAAAAAAAACTTTTAACCGATGAATGTTTATACAATCGACATACAGTCATCCAATTGAACATAAGAGCTAAAGATAGAAATTTTATATAATGAATAAACAAAGAATTTGAAAAACCAGATCAAATTCAAATTTGACAAAAGGGAGGAAAAGAGAACTTTAAAAAGAAAAGGTGGGTCGAAACGAAGCCGTACCGTGAGCTTCTCGAACGGCTCGCCGGAATCTAAATCCCCGGATGCGGTGGCGATTTCAACGGTGGAGGCTGCCGGAGAGTCGTGTTCCGGGAGCTCGACGACCGGCAAGGGCTTGAAGGAAGGAGAAGAAGATGAGGAGGAAGAGAGCAGAGCGTGGTGGCCGAGAGCTCTGAGGATCTGAAGGAAGATCTGGAAGAACAAGGCCAACCAGTTCAGGAGCGTCCGCCATACTTGCAGAGACCACGGTGAGTACACCTCTGTCTTAGTCAACTCGGCCATAGGCATAGCCAAGAGTGCGTCTCTTTCTCTCAGAGACGAGAGGACGAGAGTGATTAGGGTGCGTAGGATATCAACGAATGATCTGCTCGCCCAGATATGTACGTTAATTGCTTCTGTAGTTTTCTCTTTCTTAATTTGCTCGGTGATGTGTTCGACGGTTCGTGGTCTTCGTCGAGAAAGAGAGATGGTAGTCACGCGTTCTTCAGGAGAGTGGACGTACTGTCGAGGTACGTGGCCAGAGTTTCTCTTTTTTATCTTCTGGTCAGAAGATGCTTTTGTTTGTTTCTTTTTATTTTTTTGTTTCGTAGGTTATACTACTTATATAATATATAATATATCTGGATTTGAATTTCTTACAATTATTTGTTGTAAATTAAATCTAAAATATTTTAATTTTATGTGATCAACATATAACATATGTGTATAAAAAATTTTTAAATGATCAGAAAAATTAAAGAAAATATTATTTAATTAAAAAAATAAGGATCAAATAGGCATATTTAAAAGTGAATCTCAATAGAATCCATCCATGATCAGTATGGGCAGTAAATAATTTACAGGTACGTATAAATAGTCATTTATAAGTTATATTTAAGTAAAAATAAAGCTTAAAATTCATTTTTCTTTTAAATAAAATAAAATTTAAAGTGAACGTGATGACTTGCTCAAAATCCTTCAAAATAGGTGAGAGCTATGTGGGCCCTGGGGGGACGGAGCCTTCAGGGAATGATTTATCGAGGAAGGGAATCCACGCGCAACTGGGGAAACGTGGGCTTGCAAATATTTTCGGGCGACAAAAGTAATAAAGTGAGGGAAAAAAAAAGAGAGAGCGAGGCTTCGGACTTGGAGATGTTAGAACCCGCCAATCAGAAAGAGACAATATTTCCTTCTTTAATACTCTGTCCTTGGTAATTATTACTTTTTATTTTATTATATGCTCGGAACAAAAGAAATTAAAATATATATTGGTGATGATTCATAGGAGGGGGCTAATTTGGTGCCCTCGGGCGTATTCAAAGGGCGTGGAGTTCCTTTCCATGGACTGAGAAACCAGTGATCATTGAAAAGTCGTCGTAGAAAGATCTTGCTTGGACTTTGTAGACGTGGAATTACGTGTGCCTATTTCATCATGTGTACACCATGGTGGCCAAGACACATTGTATTTTTGACCACTGTCGTTGAGCATGTTCAATGTTTTTGGCCAAAATTTCAAATTGGCAAAGTTTGGTTAATGATCAACCCTACGTAGATAAAAAATGTAAAGAAAGAAATATTATTATTAATTAATATATAGTTAGTGTAATTATAAAATATAAAAAAATTATTATTAAAAAAATAATATTATATTATTATTTTAACTAATCTAAATGAGATGATGGTTAGAAAAATTTTTAATTTATAAAAAATATGTATTTTTTATTAAATTTTAAAACTAACTTTGATAAGTCAATCTAATGCTCTTTGAAAGCCCCTTATTATAACTTTATTTTCAGTTTTATGATCCACATTTTTTTTCTAGTGTAAGCAAGACTAGTCAAACATTGCTTGCGCCAACAAAAATAAATAATAAATGAATAATGTTAGAGTCAACGACAAATTCTTCCGAGATTGTCTGCCAACTTTTTTTTATTTAATAGTCAAGAAATTTTCTTTAATGAGTAAGTAAATTTCCTTTCAAAAAATATTTAAAAAATACTTAAAAAAAACACATAAAAAAAAATTGCAGTAGAAACTGTCGGGACCACCTAGCAGTTCCCATAATAAATATCGTGCTTTTGAGAGTGGTACCGATTTTCTTATTTAATATATAATATATGTATTTGTTGAGAGAGGAAAAAAAACAAAAAACAAAAGTGAAGCTCAGCAAAACACCGTTGGGCAAAATCGAGAACAAAATAATATTGTGGAACGGAATGAAACTGTGTACAACTTTTGATAGTGCAGAGGTTTACAAGGAGTTCAAACTTTGTACTCACCAGCATATAGAACCCAAATTGGTTTGGAAGGTCTGTTTTTGGTTACTTACAAACCCCCCCCCCCCCCCCCCCCCCCATAACCTAAAGGGTAAAAAGAATTGAGTAGAAACTTCGAACAAAACATATGTATGTGCTAATTAATAAATAAATTGCACAATACAAAAATTAAAAAAAAAAAAATCAAGTAACAACAACATATATGCAACCAAAACTGAAGTCAGAAATGCATTCCATCCTCACCCTCAGGGAAATTTGGCTTATGTGAAAAATAATCCTCAAAAGAACGAAAATTCCACCACTAATATTCGAAGGAAGTGGACTAGTACCGGTGGGAAAGCCATGGGTGCTCTAGTGCCTCCATTGCTGTTGGGCGCCTCTTTGGATCGATCTGAAGCAGACTTTTCACAAAATCGATAAACACGATATCAGTAACCTGCAGTTGATGCTCCAACGAGGATGACTCGGGGATTATGTATTCCAGTTGGTCTGTCTCCTGCTCACAACAACGTGCATGATATCAGCTAAAATGTAATTCCATATTCATGACATGATCACAGCATCACCATATATGCGCTACTTTTGTGAAGCATTTTCCTTATGGTTAGACAATCTGTATATACGAGTCAATGACAAATTATCACTTATGGTTAGACATCATACTTCCATATATGATTTCGTAACACCTGAAGATAGTTCCAGATTTTTTAACCTCTTCTTGGTCAAAGGAGTATCACCTCTTCGAAAATTTATACCATTCAAGGAACCTTATTTAATACTTATCTTTCAAATGAAAAAGTACACGTTTTCAAAACCATACCCTGTTAATTTGAATGATGTTAGTGAGCACATTTAAAACACGCAATTTAGTAATTAGAACTTTTGATTGATTCTGCCTTTCATCAAGCATGAGAAATGAGGTTAAAGTCTCATGTGTTGAGCTGCAAGCAAGATGCTATACATTCACAATATCTTGTTCAGATAAAACGGGCAATATGCTTGAAGTAGTAAACATGGGGAACAAACCTCATTTATATGATATAGATCATATTCTTTTGTGAAATACTTGTTTGTCTCCTGCCCCTGTTCCAACATCTCTAAATCAATAGGGCCAAACATCCCAATCATAAGTGCAAGGATTGTCACAATTGAATCGTTTGGAAACAGCACCTGGCAAACACATAACTCACTAATTACAGGATGTATTTTTTTGTTAAATAGGTTGCAAAGAAAAACATCAGAATGAACAGTTATAGAGAAAACTCCAAATTGGCATGATACTTTAAAGCAAGCATCTATGACAATGGGTTTTAACTTCAATTAAATAATATACACGAAGCAAAACAAAGACATACTTCCCCAGAGCATAGCTCAGCCAATATACAGCCAAGAGACCAGATGTCAATCCTTTGGTCATATGGAAGGCCTAGGATTACTTCAGGAGCTCGATAGGAACGGGATTGTACATATAGGCACAAGTTGTCTGTCAGAAAGCAACTGCTTCCAAGATCAATAACCTTTATCTCACATCTTCTGTAACTTTTGATAAGAATATTTTCTGGCTTTAGATCACAGTGAATAATTCCCAAGTGATGTAAGTACTCCAATGCCTCCAAACATTGACGGGTTATGACCTGTGAGAAGGAAAGGAAATTTTTGAAGCATACCATTAAGTTTCATGCTTGTGGTAAAATGCCTAAATAATTGCTCATTAACATACACAAAAACTTCATTGAGAAAATCTATAAATCCGGTGTAACAAATATGGACTGTGTGAATCAAAGGCACTCGTACCATCAGACTAGACTCCCAAACAAAACAAACAACATAAGGAATCAACTAGAAGAAGCACTGCAAGTAGATATTCTAATTGAACAACCTGCAATCTGCTCAAGGTAAAATAAGCCTCTCCACCAGATTCTTGATTGAATTTCTGAAATTCATATAAGTTTGCTCGGAGGAGTTCACAAACAATGAAGAGATGCTCCTGCATTATTTTCATGAAGAAAGAAGTTGCCCACAATAAGTTAATGAGCTACATAATAAGTAAATAGCATGCCAATCATATAAAAAAGATCAAAATCCATGATTCTAACAGAACTATCTCAGCCTATATGCATACTGAAACACATAAACAGAATACGACAATCATATGGTGTTGAAATATAGATTCAGGAAATTACATTTGGTAATCTTTGAGAGACATAAAGAATTAAAGGAAGCACACACAATAAGTTACATGAATGCTGTACCACATAATCATACCTGATGATAAAAGAAGTCATAAAGACGCAAAATGTGCCGTTCATCAGAAGGGTCATACTTGTTGACAAGCTTTAAAAGTTTAATTTCATCTAAACTTTGATCGAAAAAGTCTTTATCATTTTTTATGATCTTCAGGCAAACATCCATTCCAGAGTGAAGATCATGGGCCTGAACAACCTTACTGAAAGCGGCCGAACCAAGGTACTCTGTAATATAGTATCTACCTGCAATGACAGTATTCAGCACAATCGGCAGATCCTTGTTTTCCTCGAATCCAGTCCTGTAGATGGCATAACCCATGACTAAAATTGATTGCTACATCTCAACCCGGAACACGGGATTCAAATCTCCAATAAAACAAAGAACTAATTGTATGAACATTTTGATGACTAGAATCAACTTCTAATGATCTTGTGCTCCCCAGTTAAAACCAAAATTCAATCCAAACAAATTGAGAAAAAGTTGCTGGATGAAAAAAGAAATTTATTGAAGACTAGAAACTTAGAATCGATCAAGATGCAACCAAAAGTAAAAGAGGAAAATTTCCAACGAACCTGTTTTTCCTGTGTATGATTCGCAGGTCAAATACTTCATACTCATCCTCATGAGTATCATACATTAAAAGATCATCAATAAAATCCTCCCCTTCTGCAGCAGCTTCAGGCTTGCTGGGTTCTGAATTTACTTTTCCACCATCTCCAAACTCAGAGCTGTCGATTCCATTTGGTATGAAATCTTTCTCAGCAACCTTAACATTAAAGTGATGGGAATCCTTAAACCCTTCAACCCAGTCATTCGAGCAGCCCCTTTTAGCAGAGTAGCTAGTCTTCCTTATTTTATCTTGTGCAGCACCACCACAGTCAGTGGGAATATCCCCTACAACCTTTAACTGAGAACCATTCAAATCAGTTTCTTTAGAGCTCATGTAGCTGTTATTTGCAAGATTGTCACCATAAAATCCTCCAGCTCCAATACTGTATGTATAAATGGGGGCTAGACAATCATAAGCGGTAATACCTTTGGTTTGCTCCTGAATGAGTCCTCCAGGGTCATACTTTCTATCAAAGTTATCATAATCCACAATATGAACCTCATTTTCATCATTTAAGGGATCAATGTAAAAAAGACATTTCTCTTCCAGTGGGTTCCCATGTTGCTTCTCATTCTCTGACATCATGACAAACTTATCCTCACTTGGACAGCCAAAGAAGTCTGGTCCATCAAATGAGGGAGTCATGAAGTCGCCCTCATCTTTCTCATCATACCAAAACAGGTCATTTTGCATATCAAAATCATGATAATCACGTGCTGTGCCAAATTGAGATAGGTTTTCTGATGAGGCTTCAGAGGTATCATGAGATGTTGACCGAACTCCATATGGGTTTATGAATTCTGTAATGATAAAAACTTTTTGTGAGTGCTACAGGGTGAAATCAAGAAAAAGAGAGGAAAAATGGGAAATATGATGAATAATAGGAAAACAAATTAGACACTTAGCTTGAAATTTAACAAGTCTGGCGATACGGCATTTCCTGACTCTTTAGTTGAAAGAACATTTGAAATGCAAATATCAGACAAGCATAAGTGACAGAGCAACAGTGGCAATCAGATTGATGGTTTAAATCATAAAAGAGAAGCCTAAAGGTAAGTTTCAGAAACTACATGGCGATGAAGTTGCGAGTGTTTGAGTAATTATAGAAAGAAAGTGGTAGCAATGGAGTGATAGCGGAGAAAAAAGATTCTCCTCCATTTCTAGAGTAAGAAAACGAAGAGAGACTACAGTAAAGTGAGATCACAAAATCTAATCAGGCCTATCTGAGTGAAGAATCTCACTCTTGACAACAGATTATAAGTATACAACTTGACATATAAGAGGAAATGGTGGAAAAAATGAAGTTGACTATCAAGAACAAGAGAACAACTAAAGTTCACCATCCCGATAAAGAGATCAATTTTCTTGCTATGCAAAGATGCCGCTTTGGTAGCCAATACTTCATTAAAGATCTATGCTAAATGAAATTTTGTATTGTGAACCGACTTGGATAGAGTATCAGTGGCGTGCTCATCAGCATCAATTAACATCGGAACAATTTGTTAACCAAATACTGGAAGATCATCGGACCATAAGTTCCTTTGATCAAACAACTTATCAAAAAAAAAAAAAAGTTCCTTTGATCAAACAAAGCTACAATTAGATTCTTGAGCCATGATATTCCATAAATTGGTACCAGAAAAAAAAAGCAAAAACATCCACTCGACTGAATCGAAGTAATATACCAGATTAGCATGTGTGAACTAAAACATCGTTTCGTTTCTTTTGTTGTCATCGGTTATCTTGGAAAACAGACAGAAGGTTAAAATAGTAATCGAAAAGGCAAGAATTTTATGCTTACTGAGCACGCTGTACCACAAAGATAAAACATAAACTCAATCCAAAAACAAGCACCTGAAGAACACACATCCGAAGTGGAAGACCCTAAGCTCACGAACTCGTCCTCCCCGGACCTAGAGTTCGACCTCGAAGATGCACCATCATCAGGAATCCCCGATCCTCGGAGAGTCGACGGAATTCTCACCGGTGGGGGAGGGGGCACCATTGGGAATAAGAATTTCTCGAAATCAAACGAACCCAGTTCACTCTTTTCAATCATATCCTCTTTGAGAGCAGACTCGGACTCCGAGAACCCGTTGTTCCTCAAGAACTCTAGCACTGCCTCGACGTCTGAGACCGCCATGAACGTGAAAAGTCAAATGTGAAGTGTGGGCTGAGGGAGAGAGAGACGTGAGGGCATGGGAGTTAAGTGGATTAGGAGGGGTAGAAGTGGAAACTATGACATGGTTCAGGGCTTGCATGCTTCTATGAGACTCGAGTTCTAAAAGGCTCAGCTCTCTCTCTTTCTATGTCTGCTGTAAAACACAAGCTACGGGAAGGGAAGGGGTTGCGTCTTACCAACTTTGACAAGTGAGAGGTGTGGGTTTTGGGGGTTTTTGCTCAGTGGGGCCGCAAGTGCCTCGACCGATTGACACGTGGAAATTATTCTATCTAATCGTTGAAGATGATATTATTTATTTATAAATTATTAATTATTGTTATTAGGTTTTTATGGTGGTATAAGAAAAGTGGGATGTCGGGACCGTTTGATTTTGACCTTTCTGCACTTTCCAACTGGGAGAATTTCACACCGAAAAAATAAATTAAAGAAAGGAAGAAAAATCTTCCAAGATGATGTGATTTTTCCCTTTTCTTTGCTTTATGCTTGTATTTTTTTTTTAACAAATTTGTGATTTTTTTTTACTAGACAGTTATAAGCTTAATTAAGAATACCTGCATTAAAAGGAGACAAAGTTTGGTGATTAACATGTTTCTGTTTCGGTTTCGGTTGAAATGTTGTGTCTAATGCCTATCTATTACTCCATACGCATTTGGATTATACGGAAGGCTTGTCGTCTTCTTTTGGTTGATATGAATAAATAAATCAACGGAGAAATATGTCATCGAAAATAAGTAAATATATCAACCAATGTGAAAGTTCTATAAATGGAAAAAGAGAACGTGTCACTTAAAAAGGCATAGAAGTGAACATTCGTAACTTGGTCTCCATATTTATATGGAATGTTCAAAGAATATACCCTAATATAAATAAAATTATTGCCCGATGAGTTTGGATTAAAAAACAGTACAAATCTATTTATTTTTTATTTGAAAAGTATTATTTATATCAATTTGTAAGTTTATATTGTAAAATTCATTTATAATTGAATTATTATTATTTTTGTTATCTTTGTTTCCAGTTTGAGCAAAAAATATCAGGAAATTTGTATACAGCTTTCTCGAATATTTAATTGAGGGGTGAAATTCCGATTTATGAGGTGCAACCCCTGGGTTTTGGATGATGAAAATAGTAATACGACCCACCGCAGGCCATAATGTTGCTCCTACACAAGCAGGACACAGCTTTTTTCACTTTCTAGCTTCTTTTCCATGTGACCATCGTAAAGAATGATTAACCTCTTTTTCTTTCTCTTTTCTTTCCTTTCTCTCTCTCTTCTTATTATTACTTGCTTCTTTTCTCTCTCTCTCTCTCTCTTTTGGGCATCTACTGTTCTTGTTTTCAATCTTCAAATTCAAATGAACTGTTCGTTCGTACGTACTTGGTGAGACCACAATCGCAAAGTCTTTTCTTTTTGCAAGAACTAGGTTCAAATTTAATTCACATTAATGAAAATCTCACCACATTAATAAAATTGTGAAGTGAGGTGAGCAATACGAATCGGTTCGAATTTGTTAAGTGATAAATGGTCAGCATCAACCATCAACTCAGAGAAAAAAAAAATTATGAAAACAGGGTATCAACTTGAGAAATTATTAGCTTTTTTAGAGGGGTTGGGTCCAAGTTAGGACCCTCTTCTGCTACCAAACTTATTTTATAATTTATTTTTCGGGTAGGATAAGGAACCGACCCAATATGATTTTGGGCACGTTTCATTTTTTTTTTTTTAAAAGAATTATTCATGTTTAATTTGAGTGCAAGCCAGGCATGTCTCTGTAAAATTTTTTACTTGCAGAAGGAGGGGAAAGGGCTTTTAAGATTTTAGAGCTGGAAATCACATATTATACTTTTCACAGGATACCTCGAAACTATAATGATCACGATAGATGTCCTTTAACTCATATATCTATCATTGTTTGCTAATATTCAATTCATTTTCATTTGATTATTCGCTGTAAATAGTGAAAATGCCCAACATGATTCAAGTGGCCAAGTTTGAAACGAAATTGGTGTGTTGCTTTCCTTGTTCTTTTTATTTTATTTTTATTTTTAAGTCTTTTACAATTATATTATTTAAAAGGCAGCAAGCAGTTCCATTCATCTTGTAAGGTCAAAACTCATAAAAGCATCTTTGGATTCCCATATCTTGAAGCATCTTTGAAAAAAATGGACAAAAGTTGAAGGTTTCCAATTTCCATCCACAATGAAAACGACTCTCGAAGAAAACTAACAACAATTTCTAGAAGGTAGATTTCTAAGCCAGATTGAGGAAGTAATAGTAATTCCAGATTTCCCAGTACCATTCTCAAATTAAAATATATAATTCTATTGGCTCCAGCGAATTTCCGACTCCAAAATGTGAAATCCGGGACTGAGCTGCTTGCTGGTCTTCTGTGGCCTAAAATATGTCGTTAAGGATAAGTGAAACGTAGAGGATTTTTCTCAAGAAGCTTCGGCATCCACAAAAGGGCTCATTTATGATTTATATTTGAAGGGACCACGATCGGGCTTGTTAAAGATCGAACCGGGTCGAAACAGTGAGGATAATTGGGGTGTTAAATGGGCGCAGTAAGTCGGCCTTGGATCTATATGGTGTGAGAAAGCGTCTTTGAGAGAGTGCAATGGTTTTGCATGTAGTAGTCGACTTCGATGCTGAAGTTGCGTTTTTGGCGTTTTAGTTTGCAAAATGGTTCTAAATTTATATAAACGAGCTATTATCTTCAATGTTCATTCGAATCCCACCTCTTTTGAAAACGACAAGGTACAAGAAAAGATCCCAAAAGTCCATCTCTATGGCCGAACCAATTTGGAAGCTCACTCCCAACAAAAAGAAACGTAATATATATGTTTAGTACTTTCGTCTCTTTCCACAATTTTTTGGCATAATATATTAGACCTGCAACCCGGCCTGTTAAAGCCGGGTTTGGACCTGACCTGACCTGTAAGACCTACTGATAGCGCGCCAACTCGAACCGGCTTGACCCGAGCAAAATCAAACCGGGTCAAACCTGTATGACCTGACTTTAAAAGCAAGTCATTTTCCTTCTCCATGCTTTCTAGAAATGAAAACTGATCTTCTTCAAGAAAAACAAAAGAAACGAAAATCAGTGATTTACAAACCATGGAGAGGAAAAGAGAGAAGTCGTATTGGGATCGAAGGAGAAGATCTCGCTGAGAAGGTGAGGCATCCCCAAACCTCGACCTGCGCAGCACCAGCAGCGACATCAGATCTGTAAATGGCGGCGTCTAGCTCAAGCAATGCTATGCTGAAGCAGATGTATAAACGACAGCGTCTTCTAGATTCTTCTCTGCATAGCAAGCTCAAAAAAATTCATCCTTTTTTGCTTCTCTCTTGGCAACTGCTAAGGAATTTAATTTATGGACGAGAAGAGGGTGTGGGGTATTGGGTGGAAGGAAAGAGAGGGCCTCCAAAACAAGATAGCAATAGAGATAATCAACGAAGATGAGCTTGGACTCTCCAGCACCTTACTGCACCGAGATTGAGCGTAGTCAGCAAGATTTTGACACATTGTTGGTTTTTGGCCGTGAGTTTCAACTTTTTCTATTTCATCCTCCATGCCGATCTCAAATTCGATTATTTTACTCTTGATTTTTCTGTAATATTTTCTGCTGCTGAATTCTGATCTGGTGGTGAAGATAAGATTGATAAGATGAATACGAAAGCTTCACGGCGGGGACCAAGTCCAACGATTGAGTAAGCAACTGGTTAGGGTTTGAGGAACTCTTGGACGGATTGACAGCAATTAGTAAACCCGTTAATTTAGTCGGTTGGAGACCCGCTCAAGTAATACCCGACAAAATACATGTTCGTTTGGATCAGCATAGTCGGGTTTAGCGGGTGCTTGGGTCACATGCACACCCCTATAATATATTACTGCACTGAAAGGACAACAAGATTCTATTGCTGAAATTTGGGGGTTGAAAATTAGAGTGATAGAGAAGCCATCCTAGCTCTTTGGAATGATATTCATAGCATCCTTTTCAGATCCACAGCATTCATTTGGAGCGATCTCAAAATTCTTATCGGAACAAATGATTGGGTTTTCAAAAGTACGTCTTCGAGTATGGGTACATTTAGGGCTCGTTTGGGAAGTAACATGAGACGAAAATTTTGTAAATAATAAGATAGTTTGTAAATAGTTTGAATTGAATATTTTTAAAATTTTGAGAAATGAGAAAAAAAGTTAAATAAAAAATATTATAAAGTTAAAATATTATAAAAATATAATTTTATAATATTATTGTTGTTTGAGATTTGAAAAAATTAGAATTATTTTTATTTTTTATTTGAAAATTTAAAAAAATTATAATATTTGAAAATTTTGTATTTAAATTATATTTGAAAATAATATAAAATGAGATAAAATGAGATCATATCTCATCCCATACTCCAAATCTGCCCTTAATGTGATGAGAGATAATGCTAGAGTACCTACTAAATGTTTCTGTCAAATGTACACACTAGTATAAATGAGTTATTTTCTTTTCTTTTTATTTAAGGACTTTTTAAACATCCTTAACCATTAAGAAAAAAAATAAAAATTTATAAATTCACTAATAGTCATTTTCTCAACTATTAAAAAATATACATATATATATATATAAATAGACACATTTAGTGGACATATTTGATATTATTTTTCTTAGAATGAGACCCTCTTCTGCTCTCGACCCCATATTCCCACGCAATCTAACAAATACATATTTGTGCCACGTATGTGTTTATAAAATATAAATGCATATTGTCCTTCTTCCGTCCTTTATCACGGATAGGGATCATGAATCCTCCACTTCTTTCTTTCGTTCACTGTCAGGAGGGACCCTTAAAAATAAGAATTACTGATGCTAAACTACAAAAGAACGGGTGCATTGGTGACATTTCCTTGTCTGCACCGATAAAGAAACATATATACAACATCAAGGAATCTGCCCAGCCACCATATCATCTAGCTAGGAAATCACAATTTATTGTAACTAATTTTCTGAATATTCATATGAGGAATTTTTTGTAACTTTTCTAATGCGCTTTTCCATTCAATAATGCTTCTTCCTAGAAGATAAGAACCCAGAGCTTCAAGAGAATGTGGAACTCCTCCAACATAACTCACTGCATCAATCGAAAGCTGTAAGAAACCATCTTTTGGATGGGCCATTCTAAAGGCATGCCAACTGAAAAGTTGAAGGGACTCATCAGGATTCAATTCCAGTACCTCGTATTTCTCATTTACTCCTAGCTCAGTAAGCAAATGTTCATCTCTTGTCGTAGCAATAACTCTACTTCCTGGAGCCAACCACTCGGGGTTTCCAACTAATGAACTAAACTGGTTTAAATGATCCACATCATCAAGAACAATAAGAACTCTTTTGTGACAAAATCTTTCATTGATTCCTCCATCAACATTCCCAGCCTTCAAGTTCTTTGTTTTCAAGATATCAGAAACAAGTTGTTCTTGTAAATGAATTAAACCGTCAGGTTGTTGTGAAATTTCTTTAATCTTTAGAAGACAACTGCTTCCTTCAAAACCATTACATATTTCATTATAGACAGCTTTAGCTATGGTTGTTTTACCGATTCCACCTATCCCATAGATACCCACAACACGAACACCACTTGTTCCAATATTTAATAAAGCTTTCATCTCTTCAACACGAGAATCTATTCCTACAGGGTGGACGGCAACATGCAAGCAAACTTGGTTTACTTTACACAAAATTTCTTCAACTATATTCTCAATAAGCCTTGATTCAAACCTGATCATCATAATTCAAATAGAAATTAGCGCAATAAAATAAGCACGAGAAAAGAAAAAGAACAAATATTATGTCTGTATCGTAAATAATTGAGTCGTCTCAAATCTATAAAATATATCATTTAAATATGTTTCTCTGTAATTTCTTGTCCAATACATTGGCATGCCGCATGCCATAACCCCCACTTTTTTTTTTTTTCTTTTAACTGTTCCAGGGAGAACATTGTCACAACATTATTTCTCTTGTATATTGCATTTTATCAGAAAAGCCACCAAGACTTAAATATCTAAAACCAATATCTGTTTTAATATCTAGATTTATAAAGGAGAAGTAAGGTTCTAGGGCATTAGATATCACACTCACATTGGCAGATGGAAAAGATTTGACTAACTGTTTTATTCTCTGGGATGAACTAAAATTATTGTTGACTTCGTCCCGGTGGATAGAGTTGCAATTATTCAAACAATATCTATCACAAATGCCAAAATTTGTTTATTCTTTTCAATGGGATAAATAATAATAATTTAAGATATCCAGTTACAATTATTATGCAGGGATTGTCAAATATTAAAGACGATGCAAGTATGCCCAGATTAGTTTGAAATCCTTTAAAATGGTCAGATTTAGATTAAATTTGATTCAAAAATAAATTTAGAAGTTTCTCCAAAATTTATGAAATAAAAAGGATTGAAAATTGGGCAAAAGGAAAAAAAAATCATAAAGAAGCAGAAGAGACTGTAGCATTATACCCATTTGCATCATTCTGGAGATCCAAGCCGGAAACATTTGCAGCTTCAGTAAGAGCTTCTCTCCACTTCTGCACCCTCTCCATCTCAGCCTGAAACCGCTTTTCATGGCTAACGAATGCTTCAGCAAAAGATTGGGTCTGTTTTCGGACATCTCTGGGAATCACATCAAAAAATATGGGAAGAAGAGTGTGGCTCAGGGCACTCTTACAACGCACGATCTCCACAAGCTCGTCAAGGCACCAACTGGAAGAAGCATAGTCTTTTGAGAAAACAACAATGTAAATTCTGGATCCTTGAATAGCATTGATCTGTTCACTAGAAATGTGCTCTCCTCTTGGAAGCTCGTCTTCATCTCGAAAGGTGTGAATTCCAGCTTGCTTTAGGGCACTGTAGAGGTGGTCAATGAAGTTCTTGCGGGTGTGTTCACCCCTGAAACTAAGGAAGACATCATGGCTCCAACAAGGATTGGGAGGGGATGAAAGGGTCTGAGAAGCCATGAAAAAGGAGAAGCTTTGTTGTAATCAAGCTTGTCTGGAAAAGGAGATAAACCTTATGTGAGTAACAGAAACGGTGGAGCTAGGCTAGCGGATGGAGCATAATTTAAATTCAATATATTTACAGTATATTTATTTTTTGTCTTAACTAATTTGGGAAAACAAATATATAATATTTTGCATAATTGTGAAGACATAATAAGTATCCTAGGCACCGTGGATGACCTACCAAACTATGTTTGGTAGTCGCCTTGCAACAAGTGAAAACTTACGGAATACAAAATTGAGGGTCCATTTTGTAAGAACACTTCCCCTCGATCGGATCCCTCCTCGTATCCTATTGTGGAGAAATTTTCCAGTTCCACATATCAAAATCATCAGGAAATTACTAGGACCAAAGTGAAACACTACACACATAACTAAAGCTTTGAATAGTGACAAGATTGACCAGGACCCAGATCATGTGTTTCCCGAACTGCAAAAGAAACCCAAAACGAAACTCTAGATCTGATTTTTTGAGTTTAGAAAACTTCGAGATTGATCTGTCCAGAAAGTTTTGGGATACAGGTGAAAATATGGTACAAATGCTCGATTTGCATATGGATAAAAGATCATCGAGATAAAATAAAACTAACGTAGATGCAACTATAAAATATAAATATAATAAGAACCCAGTTGAAATTTCCAACTCTATATAAACACTGCAAGTTAAGAACAAGACAAACCAACCGGAAAAATAATTGCTCTTTGCAAAGTGGAGAAGGAACGGCCGAAGACGAACCAGTACTGTCGTTCAAGTTGCCCGAGTTATTCGAGACTTGGGGCCTGGGGCGTGTTCGCCGGGGTTGGGTTGGGGCGAGCAGGGGACGGCTTCGAAAGTTTTTTAGGGAGAGAGAGGGCTTCTGTTCTAGCATTTGGTTGACCTTGGTCCTTGGAGTCTGGTCTAGTCAGATTTTCATCGACACGGAGCGCTTCGTTTTATAATTTTATATGATATCAGTTGGGCATATCTGCGCGAGAAACACTATATACAACCGCCTATTGCGTAACCGACGCAACCGGCACACTTTTCAATAAAAAAAATTATTTTTTAACATTTCACAGACGTCGAACTTGGCTGGATTTTTGTACAAGAGTTTGACCGTCAAATATAAATAAGGAGGAGCTCAATACAGAACTCCAGCGATTTTGAAAATTTCAGAACTTCCATTATGTGTGTGAGAGAGACTAACGTCAGCGTTGTCCTATGAGTTCTGATTATTGGGAGCTTGAGTTCCCATGGCTGTTCGTGTTTGCTGCAGATAATTGCAGAAACCCGACAAGTAGAAATGGCGGAAGAAAGCGTGAATATAAATGCAAGACGTTCCAGCTTACAAAAATATCGAAATGGATCTGTGTATTTATAAGAGTTTGGAAGAGATAGAGAGTGGGAGCTGGGAAGGAAGGCCAAGAGTTTCTTGAAGGTGATGTGCATTTTTGTTTGACTCAGCGAAGTATTCCTGATCTACGAAGCAGCAACGTATTCTAATAGTAGACAAATAGTGAAGCAGTTGTCTTTCAGTTTGATAGAATCTTTTGCTTTTTGAATTGGACGAGTTCAGAAATCCAGCCATCATTCGGTGTCCAGAAATGTTAAAAAAATAATTTTTTTTATAAAAAAACGTGCCGGTTGCGTCGGTTACGCAATAGCCGGTTGTATATAGTGTTAATGCCCGTATAAAGCCCATTAGATAGAAAGGAACCAGAACAGAACACACTCTCCCGAGAAATACAAGGCACACGTGGCATCATCGGGAACAAAAGTCATGAATTGCAAATGAGGAGTTCTAATCCGATTATGCTTACTGTTGTATGAAAAATCTACTAAGAATTTACATATTTACATGATTTTTTCATCTGTATATTACTTAATTTTATTTAAAAATAAAACATACAAAAAAATTGTGAAAAGTCATGTATTTTTTTTATTACTTTTTTGTGAGTAAAATACCATTTTTCAATCTCAAAACATTTTGTGCAGACACCCCCTTAAGATTATTAGTCATTGAAGTTGAATAGCCAGGTTTAAGTAAAGAGCTGTGCTACGGATCAGCCCCTGTTAACGACTTATCCGTAACACACCTAACGTGTAACTTTTTTTTTTATTGGTGCAAAACGCACCAGACCACCTTCTACCCCTCTCTCTCTCATCACCTCTTAGTCTCTCTCTCATCAGCTCACTTTCCAGCGTCTCTCTCGTTAGTCTCTTTTTTTTTTTGGGTGCAAAACGCACCAGATCTTCTTCTACCCCTCTCTTTCTCTCATCACCTCTCTCTCTCTTCCTCTCTTTCTGATCACCTCACTCTCTAGCGTCTCTCTCATCAGCTCACTCTCCACTCTCTCTCTCATCCCTCATCATCTCCCTCTCTCCTCGACTCTCTCTCACATCTCGACTCTCGCATCTTCTCTCTCTCTCCTCGACTCTCTCTCTCATAAGCTCTTTCTCTCTCATCAACCCTCTCTCTCTTCATATTGGCTCTCTCTCATCTCTGTTCTCTCTCATCCTCTCTCATCTCTGTTCTCTCTCATCCTCTCTCTCCTCTCATTCTCTCATCCTCTCTCTCCTCGACTCTCTCTCTCATCTCCCGCTCTCTCTCTCGCTGCACTCTCTCTCTCATCTGAGGGAAATTTCGAAAGGAAAAAAAAAAGACAGATTAATAATTTCAAATAAGAATTGTGTGATGGAGAGGGTGTCACGTTAGGTGTGTAAAATGGCTGACATACACAGGGGCGGATGCAAAGACTTTTTCTTAAGTAAAAGATCTTGGCTCCCCTTGGCCATTATAAAATGTTTTGAATAGTAACTCCAACGGAAACATTGATGTCTTCATACTTTGCACTGTTTTTTACAAGCCATATTTCTACAAAAAAATAAAAAAGGAGAGATGACACTTCAAGAACAATACATCTTCAAAATTTGAAGGAATATAAATAAAATGATCTACATTAACTTCTTCAAAAAGTTAAAATTTGAACTATTAGCTATGGTAATTTTAAGTATATCTTCAAATTAAATTGTTCATCTTTAAAAGTAACATGTTATTGTAAAAATTATCTCAATTGCTTTGCTTTTCAATTTTCATTTCTCACGTTTTTCACTTCCCTTGAACGTTATTTCACTTTCATTTTTGTGTTCAGTTTTGAAATATGTGAAAAAATAAATAGTATTATTAATTAATATATAATTAGTGTAATTGTAAAATATAAAAAAATTAAAAAATTATTATTAAAAAAATAATATTATATTATTATTTTGACTAATTCAACGTGGAGTTATGACTAAAGAGATTTTGAATTTATGAAAAATATAGACTTTTTATCAAATTTTAAAAATGACTGATAAAATCAATATTATTGCTCTAATTGCGCAAACAAGAGCTAAATGCCATTGCTTTGCTTTAATACCAACTTGCAACTTGGAGACACAGACTCTCGCACGTACCTCCATACCCATGTCGAAAGGGAATTGCAGTGTTAATAAGCCCACCGAATTAGAAGATGTCATAGAGCTACGGAATTTTCCTTGGCAAGGCTAGTTAGTTACAAGAAATTGAAGAAACAAACCAAGGAGTAGCACGAGCGATTGTTCGATCAGAAATATTATTAAAAAATTTTAAAATATTAAAATTTTAGTTGAGTAAAATATTTTAAAATTTTAAAAAAATTAAATTAATTATTATATTTTGTATAATAGTTTAGAAAAATTGTAATGATAAAATGATATGAGATGAAATGAGATGAGTTGAAAGTATTTCTATATCCGCTTGTGAATATAGAGTGTTTATGTAATAAAGTGGATATTACTCATCCCAATTATCGTCTATCTCCTCACTCGAAGAGTCGGAATTAAATAAAACCAAAACAACTTGTACAATCATTATTGAAAAAATCACAGTTCAAAGACAAAATGGGAAAATAATCAAATTTCAAAAGCTGAAGGGCCTGATCTTAGTTGCAGACCTTCTAGGCCAGATGATACATATATATCATCATCTTCATCATAAAGGACTTTCATTCTTATGCTTTGGCCTCCAACCTCGACCTTTTAGGGCAACTTTCTTGAATAGACCAGTCATTGCTTGATCCTGCCTCATGCTCATCACGACCCCTCTTCATACACATCATATCCAATGCAGTATCGGCACAAGTAACAAAATCGACGTCTTTGACCAAACTTCCCTGTTCATCTTCATCTATAACATCTGGCTCTGCCTCCTTAATTAATCTTAAATACATTCCACACTTCTTCACTTCAAAGGCTTCTCCAAAGTCGAAGGACACATTTATTTCCTTTCCACTTGCCAACCCAGGTTTGAAATTTGACATGGGTATGGAGGTCATAAAGGTTGTTCCCTCCCGGAGTTCATCAAACCAATGTGATTGGTTAGTAAAAAAGCGGCTCTTTATTTCAAAAGAGCGTACCACGGGCTCAGCTATGGTTTCTTTCTTGGGTGCAAAAACAGCGCAAACATCCACCCCCACGATTTTACCCTCTGAAAGTGGAGGTACATGACAAGATATCGAAGACCCAACTCTCTTATGGCTGAACCGATCTGGAAAGTCGCGACCAGGGTGAAATGGATAACCCCACTGGCTCTGCAAGTTTGAGTGCTGCAGTCTCGAAAAAGAAAAAATATTTTACAACAAAAATAAAAGATAAATATTATTTTTCATTCTATAGTTTGTCATTGTTAGTCATGCCTATCATCATTAATCACCACTTAAAATGTGTTATGCGATGGATGTGATTCAGATGACAAAATATAAGATAGAAAAGTATGACACAGAGAGACAAAACCTGGAAAATATTCTTTGAGAAAAAATATGACACATTGTAGCCCTCCTCCGTGTGAGTGATTGCAAATTGTAGCTTCTCCAAACCTTGAATCTCAACCAGTTTGTTGCACTCAGATAGGCTAATCGACGACCACCGTTTCAGGTTGAACAGATTTGAGACTCTTTCCAATGATGTGCAGCGAGCTGCTTTCAACTCGGTTACACTTGTGGGAAGTTCTGAAATCGACTGAAGACTTATACAGTCATTCAAACGAAGTTTAGCTAACTTAGGAAGGCGACTCATGCAGGGAGGTAGCTTTAAAAAACTGTTTCCTGATAAATCCAACTCTTCAAGTGAAGATAAACTCCCAAAATCAATGGGAATCCCGTCTTCACGTAAACTGCAGTCACTGAGATCCAATTCTCTCAAGGAACATAATCCAGAAATTGAAGCTGGTAGCAAGTTCGTGGGGTTCGAACTTGGTAATATGCCAGATAATATTCGTGAGATCCAAGATTCCGAGGCTTGTCCTTTGCATCCAGATAATGTTAGAGTTTGGAGATTTGTCAAAAGACCGAAGGAGGATGGGAGTCGCTTAATTGCAGTTTTATCTGCACGAAACTCCCTCAGAGCCATCATATACCCGAAATCCTCTGGTAGCATAGTAAGTTTTGAACAGCCAGACAAGTTGAGAGTTTCAAGAGATTTTGAGTTAGAAATGCTTCTTGGAAGATTCCTCAGATTCTTGCATCCTTTCAAATTAAGCAAAACAAGGCTTTTTAGATGTCCAATAGACTCGTGAATCTCAGTCAAACTAGTACAACCTTCAAGTATCATAATCTCCAATAGAGGGACTCGCAAGAAGTTCGGTGATTTGGTGAGATAAATGGAATTGCTCATATTTAAGACTTTCAACTTGTTGAATATCTGCCAAATAAAAATAAAGGTTAAGAAAATATTTAAAATTAAAAAAAAAAAAAAATCCCTGATATAGAAACAAAAGGTATGTAAAATTTCTCATACTTTGATCTCCCTCCAAACTTGTTTGACATTACTATGCTGCATGTCAAGGACAGCAAGGCTCTCGAGTTGGAAATTTGGTGGTAAAAATTGCAGAGGACACTTATGCCAACAAAGCCATTTGAGCTCTTTGGGAAGAAGTTCATAACATCCTTTGAGATATACACCATCGATCTGGAGTAATCTCAAATTCTTCATCTCTCTAAATGCTTCGGTTTCCAAAGGTACATCTTCAAGTGTTGGCAAATTTAAGACGAGACCCTGCACTGCTTTTGATCCCTGACAATATAATTTAATAAGTCATATCTTGTATAAAGCTAGAACACCTTCAAACCGGAGGCAACCTTGATATTCTGATCACCATAATTCAAAACATACAGGTGTCTGCGATTTAGACATGACTAAAATTTCCAAAACATGATTGCATGCATCATTTTTTACCATCGTGAAGTATCAGTTGTTACTTTTATATTTTTTGTGAGCATCTATCAGTTGTTTACTTGAACTATGTTATGTTGCTAGAATATTTGAACTACGTTTATAAAATATAAGTGTAAATATGCCTTTTACCATATGTTTGCGAAGCACATTTAAGACATCCTCATGAAACCATAATCTATTACGTTCGCCTAGATCATTGGGCGACTCTTCACGAACAATCTCTCTTCCCATGTCACGAATCAGATCGTGCATTCTCAATTCATTTCTTTCATTAACTGTCAGGAGAGATCTTTGAATGAGAATACTCATACCAATATCTGGAAAGAAACAACAGCCATCAAGTACTTTGTTGACATAATCTTTGTCAGTACCAATAAAGAAACATGCAATATCAAGGAATATGTCTTTCTCTGTAATATCTAGTGAATCAAAACTAATTCTAAGCTTCCCCTGAATCTGTTTGTCAGGAACTTTTTGTAATTTTTCTAACGTGCTTTTCCATTCAGCAATGCTTCTTCTTAATAGAAAGGAACCCAAAACTTCAAGAGCTAACGGAAGTCCTCCAACGTAACCCACCACATCAGTTGAAAGCTTTAGATACTCTTCTACTGGATTAGCCATCCTAAATGCATGCCAACTAAAAAGTTGAAGGGAGTCCTCCTGATTCAATTCTTCAACCATATATTTTTCATTTACTCCTAGTAGAGTTAGCAAGTGTTCATCCCTAGTTGTTGCAATAACTCTACTTCCTGGACCAAACCATTCGAATTCTCCAGCTAACGAATTAAGTTGCTTCAAGTGATCCACATCATCAAGAACAATAAGAACTCTTTTACGTTGAAATCTTTCCTTAATCAAATTTATTCCTCCATCAACATTGGAAATCTTCAAATTCTTCGTCTTCAATACATCAGAGAGGAGCTGTTCCTGTAAACGTATTAAGCCATCGGGTTTCTCTGAAATTTCTTTGATGTTCAAAAGAAAGCTGCTGCCTTCAAATTCAAGACATAGTTCATTATAGACAGCTTTTGCTATTGTTGTTTTACCTATTCCTCCCATCCCATATATGCCCACAATGCGAACATCATTTGTTCCAAGATTCAATAAATCTTTTATTTGTTCAACACGAGAGCCTATTCCCACTGGGTGTGCGGCAACATGCAATTGAACTTTGTTCACTTTGCGCAAAACTTCTTCCAGGATTTTCTTGATGAACTTTGATTCATACCTGATCAATAATTTACATGGAAAGAATATTAGACAAGCACGAGGAAAAAAAAACGAGAAAGAACATTGTCTATGTACAATAGTAATTAAGATACATCAAATTCATTAATGGTGCATTTGGATACAGATGAGGGGACCTCATCTCATCTCATCTCATCTAAATTTAACTAATAATCTCACTATTATTCACAAATCATCTTAACTCATCTCATCTCACTATCCAAACTGGTGAGAATATCATTTAAATATATGTGTTAACGATACTTGGTCAGCTTTTATTAATTGTAAATTAGTAATGAGCTGCTGATGTCATTTATTTGTTTTAAATTGGTTTACACTTGTATAATTGGCTATTGGCAGTTTTTCTCTTTAAAATAATCTAATGATAAAGTGACAGCAGTACTAAACTACTGAGCTTTTAATACACAAGTTGCAAATCCATAGATTCTTTTAACAAAACCGTTTACTTTTGATTTTTTTTTCAAATACTTATTTTGCTTTTTTGTTGGGTTGAATAGCAACAATTTCAGATATAGTATGGATTAGTAATTGATGAATTTAAAGAGAAACAACGATGGTATGGATTATGGAAGGAAAGGTCAAATTTAAAAAAGATGAATGCTACAGCTACAAAAGGATTAAACAAAAGTAATCCACAATCTCACATGCTTTCATGTAATCCATCAAATTTGCTTTATAATAAAACTAATTTTATAATCTGACAAATTACATCAATATATAAGACTACTTTTATATAATTACCTTGTGTTAAGAGTATTTCACTTTTAAAAATAATAGAAGCATGGCCCAAATTAGATCTTTTTTTTTTTTTTTTGACCCATAAAAATATAGGTTCGACGGTGATTAGAAAATAATTTCGAGTTTTCCTTTAAATTTTGTCAACCCGTTTTAGCTCAAACTTTAATTTTGTAGCTCAAACCCATTTTATGAATTTTGTTAAAATACTTAAAAAATGAAAAAAAAACAAAAAACAAGTTGGATGAAGAAGAAGAGGCGGTAGCATGATACCCATTTGCAACGTCCCGGAGATCCCAGCCGGAAAAACTTGCAGCTTCAGTAAGAGCTGCCCTCCACTTTTTTACCCTTTCCATCTCAGCCCGAAACCGTTCTTCATGCCTAACGAATGCTCCCGCAAAAGTTCCGGTCTGTTTTCGAACATCAGAAGGGTTCACATCATAAAATATCGGAAAAAATATCTGACCCACGGTCTTTTTGCAGTGCAGAATCTCCACGAGCTCGTCAAGGCACCAACTAGAAGAAGCATAGTCTTTAGAGAAAACCACAATTGCAATTCTGGATGCTCGAATGGCGTTGATCAGTTCGGTAGAGATAAGCTCTCCCCTTGGAAGCTCTTCGTCATCTCGGAAGGTGTGAACTTCGGCTTGCGTCAAGGCGGTGTAGAGGTGATCGGTAAATTTCTTGCGGGTGTCTTCACCTCTGAAACTCAAAAAGACGTCGTAACTCCATCTAGATTTGGAAGAGGATGGAAGGGTTTGAGCATCCATGAAAAAGGAGATGCTTTGTCGTGATCAAGCTTAGAGTGGCAAAAGAGATCACGAACCCTGTGAGATAATAGGAAAGGTCAGAGGTGGAACCAGGATGGCTTGTTTTAAGCTATATTTTCTTTTACTTTATTTGCAAAAACCGAAAAACAATGAGATGTCTTTGAATTTGTGTACGCTACGAAGAAGCTAAAACTGTACTTTTGTTGAATAAAAGTATGGTGATAAAGAAAATATTTTTTTTAATATTTCATTTTCACTTATTTTTTTATACATAATTCTTTTATCACACCTTATCTTAATTATTATAAATTTTTATCTAAAAATATAATAAATAATTTAATTTTTTCAAATTTTATAATAAAAAAATATTAAAAAAATATTTTAATAATATTTTATTTAATTACTATTTAAAACATTTAATCACATTTCAACTATTTATTCAAATCAACCTAAATCTATGTTTGGTAGTCGTTTCGAAAGACGTGAAAACTTGTCGATTCTAAAGGAACGCTACAGAACGCGTCTCCTCGGATCCCTCCTCGCATCCCAGTCAGACCTTTCCCAGTCAAGGACTTGCACACATGCATATTCTTTTTCTTAAATAAAATAAAAACAAAATCCATCTCTCAAGTGTTTGAAAATTTGAAATTACTATGAACAAGCTCCAAATTTCGTATATGAAGTAAGCTTGCAAGATGAACCAGAACCCAGAATATGAGTGTTTCTGAATTAAAAAAAGGAACCCAAAGAGAACTTCTGGATTTAATTTTCGAAGTCGTCAAGAAAATAGGTATATATCATCATCGAGAGAAAACAAAAAGCCAATTGAAGTTTCCAACTCTGTAAAATTCAATAATCAGCTAAGAACAAGACAAACCGACCAGAGAAATCAATTGTTCATCGGCAAGTGGAGAAGGCACGGCAGACGAGCCAGTACGGTTGTTGACGTTAATTGGGGCAAGAAGTAGTCCTGTGGGCGAGTTGACAGATCCCTGAAAAAAGAAAAAGAAAAAAGACCCCTGGAGAAGAAGAAAGGGACGTATGGCTTTCCAGCCACAGCTTGGAAAGGCGCTCAGTGTTATAACTTATCACTGAGTGGTGGTCGCAGCCTCCTACGTTTATTCCTAGGATCAGCTCCGGCTGTGAGCCTTAGTTATAGGATTTTTTATATATATATATATTTATATTTTTTAATATTTTAAAATATTTTAAAAAAATCATAATATTATTAAAAAATATTTTTTAATCATTAAATTAAAAAAAATCACAATAAAATAAAAGGTGAGAGTAATATTATCCTTATTCCTAAGATTGGGTATCTTTTTTACTACAGTGGAATGACAACTCATTCTCACTCGGAGGAAGAATGTGTGGTATAAATTTTGGAAATAATCTTTCCAACCTCTTACTATTCACTACACTCCACACTCCACTTTTTTTTTTTAATTTTTTTTTATTAAATATTTTTTTTATGAATAGTGAATAAAAATTTTGAAATATTTAAAAAAAAAAAATTCAAAAAAAAAATTAAAAAATATATTAAAAAATATTAAAAAGTATGGAGTGTGGAGTGTGGATGAATAATAGGAGGTTGTGTAGCATTTCTCTAAATTTTGAGTAATGATATTCCACATCAATTTGCACAATAGTTTGCACAACAGTCTTAGGTGCCATTAGTTTTCTCTCTCTCTCTTTTTTTTTCTCACACAAGGGGCTAAAGTTGTAAGAAGGCATTAGATTCAGAATTTCAAACCTCCAAGTTTGACCATGAGAGAGAGAATGAGTGAGATTGGAGCTCATGCCTTATTTAGAGAGAACTCTCTGCGACGTTGATGGGGACAGTGGTGGCCAGATTTTAGATTTGAAATTCGAGAGAGACGAGGTGAGGTGCGGCGTGGGTTTGAGTCCACATTATTTTATTAAATTAATTTGATTAAATTTATTAAATTATAAAATCTCTTTTTATTATATTATAAAATATGTTTAACAAACCACATTCATATATAATTTTTATTATATATATAAAATATATCTTCATTTAAAATATGACTGTGTCTATCATTAGTTAAATTTCTAAGAGTAACCATAAGGCTACTAATCATACACCACTAATATTATAAGGATAATTTCTTCACTTTATCAACAGTTCAAAAATATGAAAAACAGATTATTAATTATAATTTTATTAAGGACGATACTGCATCCACCGCTCCCAAGGAGTTATCGTTAGACATCATTGATATTTTTTGTTTTGTTGTTTTTTCTTATATGTATTTTTTAATATTTTTAAATATTTTTTAAAAAATAAAAAAAATCACAATATTATTAAAAAATATTTCTTAATTACTAAGTAAAAGGAAAAATATTAAAAAATTACAACAATAACACCTAGTGGTAGAAACCAATGGTGAGCGTATCATTTTTCTTAAAAGATTATAGAAAAATAAGACATTACAGCCACCGCTGATAGCTCATTGGGAGCTACCGCTAGTTATTTTGGTGTGTTTTTATTTTTGACTTTTTTATATGTATTTTTTTAACACTTTTTAACATATATTTTTTTTAAAAAGAATCACAACATTTTTAAAAAATACTTCATTAATCGTGAAAAAAAACAAGCAGTAACTCCCAATTGGAGTTGGGAGCGCTGGGACTAGCATTATTCTTTTGTTAAAATTATGTATAAATTGTATTTTAGATTGAGTTTGAAAGTTTAAAAAGTACTTTTAACTGTTTAAAAGCTCTTTTCAAAAAAAAAATAATATGTTTGATAAATTTATAAAAAGTACTTTAATCATCTAAAAAAGCTGAAAGTCTACTTTTTTAAAAATCACAAAATTGAAGCTTTTATCGAAAAGCTCCTGTAGATAATTGTATATTTTTAAAAAATTAATGTAATTAATTTTAAAAGTACTTTAGATACAAGTTTGTCAAACAGTAAATAATTTTTGAGATATAGAGCTTATTATTTAAGTTATAAATTATAAACCATAAAATTATAAGTTATATTTTTCATCGCAATCTCAAACATGCACTTAATGATTTTCAATTTTTAATATTTATGGAGGCTGCCCAACAGTGAGTTTTATTTTTGGACTGCAGTAGTCCAGTCGGTCGCGTAGCCTGGCCCGATTAGGGAATTCCGCAAGTCTACAGAGACGAGGGAATGGCAGTTTGAGGCCCATGGGGGCCCAAAGGGTAGAATCTTCAACGCCCAAATTAGCTATTTCCCAGCAGCACTATTACCATACCAGGAATCATGTAGTCTCAGGTGCATTGCTTGGTTAGACTCCGATCATAGGGGCCGTCAGATGTTGATGCGGATCAAGTGTATGGGCACGCGTTTTAATCTGGAGACAAATTACTTTCACTATCAACTTGTGAGGAATATACATGATCTGCGTGCCCATTCCATATATATTGTGATACAAAAAATATAAAAAAAGAAAACTGATTAAAAAAATAATATTTGTAAACATTTAATCATCACTCTTTCATTATCCAACATCACATGATTGGCAATCAAGTGAAAAATAACCAATAAAAAGATGGTGATTATAAAATTTACTAATAGCCTTTCCGTCCACGTGTAAAAAGGTCAAATTAAAACAAAAAAATAATGAAAGTATTGCTCGAGCTATTGATTATGCAGACTTGCATTTTTCAAGTTATTTTATTTTTAAATTAGTATATAAATCATATTATCTACATCATTTAAATAATAAAATTTGATTTATAAAATTTAAAATTTAAAATTTATTTTTCAAATCAAATTACGTTATGTGAACACTTTACTAAATCTGTTTTATAAACCAACTTAAGTGCATGTTTGAGATTATAGTGAAAAATATAACTTATAACTTTAAAATTTAGTGTATATTTGAGATTGTAGTGGGAAATATAGTTTATAATTTCAAAGCCCATAGCTTATAATTTAAATAATAAGTTTTATATTTCAAAAGTTGTTTATTATTTGATAAACATGTATCTAAAGTACTTTTAAAATTAGGTACATTAATTTTTTTAAAATATACAGTTATTTACAGGAGCTTTTTTGATAAAAGATTCAATTTGATACTTTTAAAAAAAAAGTAGACTTTTAATTTTTTTTAGATGATTAAAGTACTTTTATAAATTTACCAAACACATCATTTTTTTTAAAGAGCTTTTAAACAATTAAAAGCATTTTTAAAACTTTCAAATTCAATCACAAACAGACTCTTATAACTTATAACTTAAGTAATAATTTTACTATTAAAAAGTTATATACTGTTTGGTAATCATATGTTTAAAACACTTTCAAACATATTATATTTATTTAGAAATAAATTAAAAAGTACTTTTTGAAGTAGAAATTACGATTATTTGAAATTTTAAAGATTATGAACATATCTTTAGAAGTTTAAAAGTTGTAATTATCTAAAATTTATATGGATAGTTTTGCCCATTGACAATATTTTTAGCTTATTTGAGATTAAAAATACTTTAATATATAACATGCTCAAACAACTTAATTTTTTTATTAAATAGTTTTTATATCTAAACACTTTCTAATACTCTACCGCAACTCTAAATAGACCCTAAGAATATAATTTTATTTTCCAAAGGTAAAAATGGGTAGTATAATTAATTAGATTCATTTTTCATTATTGGTCTTTAAAATCAAAATAAGTTTGCTGTGGAGCCCTAAAAGAAGATGTT
The DNA here is from genome assembly GCA_029856935.1 of Cyclocarya paliurus. NCBI lineage: Eukaryota > Viridiplantae > Streptophyta > Magnoliopsida > Fagales > Juglandaceae > Cyclocarya > Cyclocarya paliurus. The sequence goes on along the minus strand of JARVXP010000207.1, from coordinate 1,073,696 downwards.
ATAATTAAAGTTGGGAAAAAAATCGTACCAAAAGTTTCTCTCGGCCCCTCTTTTGCGGGAATATCTGAAAATAGATTATCCTTATCCAAATATATATATTATACGGGTTTTGCTATTCATCCTCCTCACACTCCACACTCCACACTTTTTAATATTTTTTAATATTTTTTAAAATTTTTTTTTGAATTTCTTTTTTTAAAACTATTTATAATTTTTTATTCACTATTCATATAAAAATATATTTGATAAAAAAAATTAAAAAAAAGATGGAGTGTGGAGTGTGGTGTGAATAGTAAGAAGTTGAGTAGATTTTTTCATATCATATATCCGAGAGATCTTACTCTTTAAATTACGTGCAAGTGTTTCTATTATGACTTGTTTGGTTTGGCTCATTCAACAGATAAAGTCAAAATAGCTAACGAACAGTTGTATGCAGATAAAATACATTGTAATATCCATCGATATCTGCACAACTTCTGAATCAAAACAAAATTAGGAAGATTATCCATAAGAACGTTAATAAAACGATACGGTTAAAAAAAGAAAGAAACTTCCGTGACTAAAGCCTCAACACAACTGTAAAACTAATCACAGGCGCAATGCCAGCCAAAAAATCATCCACCTTCCATATTATATAATGCACAATATCTTGGGGGTAGAGATCTCCCTTAGTATTGCCACCACCCTTAATTTCCCTCAACCTCCAAATCTCTTGTTTACTTTCCTACTCGTACTTTCCAAATTCTGTATGTGTTCGTATGGTCGTTGGTTGTGCTCTTTCTTAATCTGAAGTTCTCACTCTCATCTAATTTCTCATCCTTTTCTATTTTGCATTGACAAACCCATCTCCACTATCATTCATTCTATCTTGAAAAAAACTTCCATAGCATAAGGACCCGTTGTCTATGGCTTAATTAGAGATTTATCTCAAGAAAAGTACTATTGGCTACAATTCTGATATGAACCATATTCCTCTTATCAATTTCCTGCATTCCGTTTCACTCGTTCTATTATATTGGTTCTACGTGTTTTCTTGAATTTTCTTTCACGTTTTAGTAACTTCGTATTTCTCAGTTTTCTTTCAGCTATAATACTTTTTTGAATCTATCGTTGAGAGTTCAGTAATACGGGAAAAAAGATGCCGTCCACACAACCTGCGAGCTCGGGGTCTGAAGCTGATGCAATTAAATACGGATTACTATTGGATGAGAAGAAAAGGAAGAGGATGCAGTCAAACAGAGAATCTGCAAAGCGCTCGCGAATGAAGCAACAGAAAAAGATTGAGGATTTAGCCGATGAAAAGGCAAGGCTGTTGAGAGAGCTTGAGAAGAATAGCGCAAGGTACTCTGGCCGGGAGAGAGGATGGTATTCCATGGAGTCAGAGAACAATCTTTTGATAGCTGAAAAGAAATGTTTGGCCAAGCGTTTAGACAACTTGAACTCACTTATCGTCGATCTTGGGCTTGTAAAAAATAACACACCCAAAAGTCCGGAGCCAATAATGTTGAATCCATCGCAGCTTCCCACTTCAATGCAGCTTGTCGCGGCCTCTGCCGGAAGGTTTCGGCTTTAGCTGCTGCTGATCTTGTTTTGGCTTGAATTCAGTTAGTGGCTGCGGATTTTGATCTCGTAGACAAGTCTGCATGACATTGGTTGATGTCTTTTACGTGGATATAATTTGTCGACGGTGGTTTGGTTGCTCATTGTTTTCAATTCGTAATTTAAGTTGTCTTTCTTGACCCAGTCCATGACTATTGGATGTCTTGTACATACTTTTCGTACGAATGAAGAGAAGAGCATTAGGATGGCATGATTACTCATATATACTTGACACTGATAAATTTAGATGCAATGCCTTAATTACATGCAAGAGGCCAAATAAGCAGAATCTCCACAGTTTAGAGCAATTCGTTGGAACACCAAAATCTGATCTAAATCGGCCACTTGGGTCTGGGCCTGAACATGGATCGCAATCTGTGAGTCTAACAGTTGGTGTAGGTACATAAGGAAAGGCAATAGGATCAGGCCCGAGTTGCACAAGCTTGGGCTTGTTATTGTATTTATGTTTTGTTTTTATACTTGTGTCAAATTGCAATGATAAGTCGGTTGCTGGGACGAGCCTCTTTGTTGTTGTAGTCGTTGGTATTTTTTTTTAAAATGGCTGTCTTGTCAAATTATGTGCAATCGAATCAATAGGGACAAAGAAAGATGGCCAAATCTTTTCAAAACCAATGGATTTCTTACAACAAAATGTTCTTTGAAGTTAATGTAATTTGAGAAAATAGAAATGAAAAAGAAAAATTGTCACAGTCAGTAGACTAATGGAATGAAACAAGTACTAAGGTTTGCCACTAGCACGAAACATGTATTCCTATTTATGGTAAAGTCCAAGGCAGCACCAAGTATCCCACTTGGCCACCCCACCCACCCACCCACCATGCCAATGTCTCTTCATGTTTCCCTTTTCCTCTTTTCCACCTCTCCATAATTGTTTCTTTACGTGGAAAAGAAAAACTTTTTCCACAGTTCAAGGATCACTTCCTCTGCTTGGCCATACCCATACGTATCTCCTACCGAGGAATAGAATTCCCCACATCAATTCCATTTTCCTTTCTCCTTCTTCTTTTTTTTTTTTTCTATCTTTTTTCCTAAGAAATTGTTTGACGTTGTTTCACTTTACCGATTGAAGCAATTGAAAGTATCATGGACGGGGACCAAAGAAAAAAAAAACAGTATATGATATTATCTGTACCTAATATAGAAAAGGAAATACCAGTGGGGAGGTTCTTCTACTGTACCGTGTAGAGTGGCCATTGGTGGGTGGGCTCCTCTGTAACCCTTAAATGATTCGGGTTGGTGTTTGGGGGCCTTTTAATTTTGATTGTTTTTTATTGGCAAGAAAATATATTATCCACGCTGATGGTATCACAAGATTTTAATTTTTAATTTTTTTAAAAAAAGTTAAATCATGTCATGTCAGCAGTGTAAAATATGTATCATCCGTACCAATTTATAAATAAAATTTTAATTTGAATAAGTGAGATTTCATGTTTAAACTTTTGAAAATTATTATTATTGGTGTCATGTCTTAGTCTTTGCCATTGCTTAATATCTGTTTTGTTTGTTCAAATTATGGTCTTGTCACCAGTAGGGCATCCAGAACATGAGCTACCTAAATATTCCTACCAAAAAGCACAGAAAAAGGGAAGTTTTGAATTTCCCAAGTATCAAAATCTGTTTGCATAAATTAAATATCAAGACCTTAGTTTATAAGATCAAACAGCTACAAAAGCTTCAAATATCAAGACCTTTTATCATTAGACAGAAAGCATGCATGTCTGACGTTAGTGATGTTGCTGCTTGCTAACTGGTAACGCCGGTACCATTTCATGAGTTGCAAAGTGAAATGAAATGGTACCATGCATGTCTGTTAGTTGCATGATGAATGAATATATTCGTTACCTAGCTAGCAAGCTTAATTTGTAAATTTTCATTTTATTGTGATCGTTCGTTGCTTCATTGGTCCCAAAAACAACCGACCTTCCACCAGCTTCTGGGATTGCTTAATCTTTTTTCTTCTTTACTTGGATACTCTTTTAATTCCCTCCCTGAAAGAAACGTTGCCACGCCCAAGGCATTGGCAATTCGCATCTATCCCCTCACCACACTCGTAATTCCGTTGTTCCTATTTAAAAAAGGCTAAACTAGCAACTTGCATTTTCCTGATCTGACCAGATATAATATATATATATATATATGTGTGTGTATCCACTTTTGTTGATATAATATATTATTTCGAAAATATTCTACCACCTTTGTCCCGACCAGTACGCTTCTCACAATCTCCCCAAATGAACGGCTTCCAACTCTTCGCTTTCCCCGGCATCTGTAAAAGCTAACATGTAAAAGCTAACTAGTGTGATATCAAACTTTGATCAACCTTATTATTTATTTGTTTAATTTACTTTTTATAAACTTATCCTAAAAGCTTTTAAAAAAAAATTATAGAATTAATTATTTATATTATCTTAATACTTACATTTTTTATTAATAAATGAACCCATCACATGACTGATAGAAATAAATAAATTTAATTATTTATATTTATTCTAATAGCATTTGGTTGAGATAAAAAAAACTAAGATAAAATATTCTTTTTCTCCTCTGTCCCATACCAATATATTTTATAATCCTCATAAAAGTATTCGCATAATTTCACGGCACTATAAGAAATTTTTTTATTTATAACAAGTTATTTATTATTTATTATGAAAGTGATTATTTCTTATCAAAATGAATAACTTTCGTTTCAAATAACTTGCAATAAATACTTTTTTTTTTTAGTGTGGGCATGAACACATTGAATATGATGATAACATAACCAGATAAGATTACAAGAACCTAAAATCCTTCTTTAATTTTTGTTTCTAACTAATAAACGACACAGAAAAGATTGTAGGCAATGAAATATGCTAATTATGAACAGTTGCATATTTCATTTACAATCAATATCCCACCTTAAATACAGATAGATTATAAACAGTAAACACACACAGTACACATATATGCGACCTGTTGCATTTATCTTTTAATTCCCTTCATTAACCTGCCGATGAGTTAGGAATATGTGCATGATGCTGAAATGGTCCCCGTCTAATCATAACTTGGTGGAGAATGCCCACTAGGAAAGTTGAATTCTAAATTTGATCAGTAAAATTGAGAGAGAGAGAGAGAGAGAGAGAGAGGAATAATAACACTCATGCGCATTAGGAGGTGGCCCAGAAAGAAAGCGATCCAAGTCAAATCCCATCACTCTTTATAAATAAAGTTTATTCAAAAAATGGTGCAAAGCAGTTTTCAACAGCGAAGCGAGAGTGACGTTGAATATTTCCAACAATAAAAAGAAAGAAAGAAAAATATCGGAGCTGCAAGTCATGATTTTTAGTGATGCCCCATCAAACAGGAGACTGGTATAGCTGTTGGTCCCCTAACAGACCAACCTTTGCGCGAGCTTGTTTTCTCCTCCATTTTTGCCCACAGTTTGTTTATTCGATGGCCGGGGCTTTAATTATTTAAGTACAGATCATAAGCAACTCTGATCTCATCTAAATCCCAATTATTCTACCCTCCTGGCATTGCCATCCATAAAGTATTGCTTTTTTCATGCTCGACTCGACTATGTCAATATGGTTTGGGTTGATGATTGCTCCCAAAACAACAACAGCTACAAATTACAATTTTCAATAATTTACCTACCATTTTGTTGTACACCCACCGCTAGCTTTTTTTTATTTTATATATATATATATATATATAAGAGAATTTTGTAAAAAAACACTGCATAAAGCAAAATATCCCTTTTTTTATTAATTTATTTATCGACACAGAGACCACTCAACTATGCTAAAAAATTGCGCACATGGCCATGGCATGACACCCAAACTTTTAAAATGGAAGTCTTGGATTCGACTCTTTCGGTATAAAATAAAAAAGACTATGCACAAAAATTGTCCGAACCTGATAAATAATTGGGACCAATTTTGTTTTGTTTTGTATAGACCTTTTCAGTCTCCATAGACTTGAACAGTAAGCTAGCTAATTGAAGATTTTTAGGTCTGTTCATTGGCTGAAAGTGAAAAGGCTAAAGCGGTGAATGATTGTACCGATCGAATACTAAAAGCCAAGTCAATTTCGAACGTATAATGCGCAATTTTTAGCAGCAAAAAATAAATAAAGTGAAGATTCCAAACCCAAGAGATATTAATATCCGAGATTCGTCCTTTCCCTTTCTCCGTCACAACATAATTCGTTTTTATTTTCCCGAATATTGATTATGATTTTAGTGGGAAAGGAATGTTGTCCTTTTGGCCGTCTAGGGCGCAACAATACATATATGCGAAAATGACATTGCCATAATACGATTAACTCACATAAGTTTTTAGACTTTTAGCCATCTATTTTTCAAAAAACCATGCATATGTAGTGCATACGACTTTCTCTATTTTATTTAATATTATATTTAATTACTTTCAATTATTACTTTATTCTTTCTTTGTAATAATTAAATCAGCAACACAATTCCTCCTCCTTAAATCAAATACATGAGCATAAAAGAAGGAATCTGTACCAATCAAATGAGTGCTCAAAGAATTAAAAAAAGTATACCGAAAAACCAAATAATCAAGTTGGGAGATTGAGAGGAGGGGGATTTCTTGCCGAGTAAAAAGATGTTTTATTGAATTTTAAAAAAGTAAAGAAAAAAGTTTAATAAAAATATTATAAAGTTTAAAGTTTTTTTTTTAAATATAATTTTTTAATATTACTTTTATTTTAAAGTTTAAAAACTTTTATTGATTTTATGTTTTATTTTGAAATTTGTAAAAATGTTTTAGTTTTAGTATTTGGATAATGATTAAGTATTGATGAGATAAAAAAAATGAAGATTTGAAACTGATTTTTTTTTTTTGGTAATTAAGTGATGTTTGAGAATGAAATTATGAAATTTTTTGATAATTTTATGTTTAATCTCTGTATCTAAACTAGACATCCCCTAAAAGAAAAATATAAATTACTTTAACTATCCAAATATATTAATCTCATTTTTCAAACAATAGTAATGGAAAATACCAAATCCTCCCTAAAGGGATGTTTGGAAATAATTTTTATCTCATCATATCACATCTCATTTCATTCTCAAATATCATTCATATATAAACACTTCCAAACTAATCATGACAACCTTTTGAAATTAATCATTACAAATTTTTCAAATTTTCAAATAAAAAATAATTCCACTTTTTCAATTTTCATAACAAAAATTATATTAAAAAAAATTAAAATTTAACAATATTTTAACTTTATAATATCTTTTATTGAGTTTTTCTCTCTCATTTTTCAAAACTCAATAAATACTTAACTTAAACTATTTATTATTATTTACAAATCATCTTACAAAATTATCATTCCATCTTATTCCTCAATTATTCATTAAAAGTGTTCAAGAGACATTATACTATAATGTAAAAAATAAAAGAAAGTCTTGCAGATAAACACTTTCCGTGTTAGTAGCAAGAGAATAATAAATGAGAAATAATATTTACAGTCGTGGAGTGCGTAAGCAACACAAAATTCATTTGAAAAAGAGTTATTCTACACAACCACCTAGTATTCTCCAACCTCCGCAAAGCATCGTACGTGACATTTATTTTATTTTTAATATGGAACGTGCATTTTGACCCAGGAATGAAGGTAGATCACGCGATCTCATCATTCTTGAGGTCTCCTTTCTTTGTCTGAACTTCACATAGACTATCTTCACATGGCAAACCCTAGTTCTAGGGTTGTAAGACAAGCTTTTTTTGCCCAATAAACCCATTTCCTTCTTCTCCCATCTCTGCCGCCATTGCCAATACCCACAAAGCTCTCAGTCTCTCTCTCTCTCTCTTTATTGAGAGCTTTTGTTTCGCCGCCATCCTCCTCCACGCCGCAAGAACCATATCTCATTCCCCTCTCCCTCTCCTCTAGCTACTAAAAATGACTTGGAACCGCTTCCAATCTCCCAAAAACTCGACCTAAGCTTCTTGCACATAAATCCAATACCTTCCTTGATCCTCTCCACACTCAATCTTTGCCCCGATGTCAGTCATACAGTCCTGGGGTTTAATCATTGGCTCATTTCCAACCCTAGTTTCACTCACACTGATGAAACCATGTCCTACTTTGTCAATTACTTCGGCCGACGTAAGGATTTCAAGGCGATCCACAAAGTCCTCATGAATGGAATCAGACTTGCTGGGCTTAAAACCTGAAATCTACCATTGACAGGCTCATTCGTGCCGGGAGGCCGACTAATGTGGTGTCTTTTTTCTAGTGGATGGAGATCGATTACGGGCTTAAGTGAGACAAAGAATCGCTTTTAATGGTGGTGGAGAAGCTTTGCGGTAATGGGTATGCGAGTTGCGCCGAACGAATGGTGAAAATTTTGGCAAAAGAGTTTTTCCTATAAGAGAGAATATGCAATTTGTTGGTGAAAGGTTGGTGCATGGACGGGAAGCTTGGCAAGACCAAGAGATTGGCTGAGGAGATGTATAGGGGAGGGTTTGAGATTGGGACAATGGCGTACAACGCGATTCTTGATTGTCTTTGTAAGATTTGTAAGGAGAAGGACATGTTCCGGCTTCATTCGGCCAGCTACTATTTGCTTCCCTCATAAAGGGATATGAGGGAGGGGAAGAAAGGGATCTCATCGAGTGAGGGAGGGGGAGAAATTGAACTGTGACATGGTTGATCAAATCGGTTCGCCATGTTAGGTGTGTGGTGTGTGTTCCATTAAATTAGAGGTTGAGTAGATTATTTATTTGAAAAACAAATAAGCAAATACGAACCCACATAAAAAAATTAATTTTTTAATGTAGACTCCACTCTTTTTTAAAAGATTTGCGTGACTTTTATGCATTCTATGATTGTATTTAACATTACTTATAATAAAGAAAAAATCTTCTAACAGGCTATTCTGATGATGCCTAAAAAACAACCACTAATAAAATGTTGCCATGTAGATCTACTAGGAAACTTATCTTGAACCACAAAATAGAAAATGCTGCCCAAACCCACCGTTTTCCAATCCCATGAACATCGTCGCCGCCACACTAGATGTGCCGTCGTTGCCCACACGCCATCGTCCTCCTTGTGTCCATTGTGTCACCCTCTTTGCAAAATACATGGTTTTGTTTTACATTCAAATCTCATTTTCTATTTCTGCAATTTCAGGAAAATTGATAGCTACGATTTGTTTTACATTCAAAATCTCATTTTCTATCTCGTTGCATTTTACAAAATGCACTAAATGGAAGAAGAAAATGTGATTTACAAAATCCAATTGAAGTAGAAAATGTTCTTGGCAGCCATAACAACAATTAGCAGTAGAAGATACAGACAAATGCACTAAAATTGAAAGAGCTTCTTCATCATTATCACAAAATGTGCACTTGTACAGATTTTGATTTACAGATAATTTGAGAGGGAATGGAAAGTAAAATGAGGACAACAAAGTTTAGAAAAAAGAATTTGCTATGACAATGTTGTATTGTAGGAAAGGAAAACATTGTGAAAATTTTCACCATGGTCGAGGAAGTAGATGCAAAATAATTGTACTTATTTAACAATATTTAAAAATACCAGTGGCAAAGGTCACAGAGTCGAGGGGCTTCATTGATCGAGGGTCACAGACAAGAAGTCGTTTGGAATGAGTGGGAAGAGAGAAAAAAAAAAACTGCAAGAGATGCAAAATGTAGGATTTTTTTTAGTGGGTGGTGATAGAGTTACTACCCTATTACTACCCAAGTTCATTTCAAGTTTTTTTATTTTTTTATCATTTTTTTTAAGTATTTTTTTAACATCCTTAATCATTAAGAAAAAATTAAAAAAATATATAAATTTATTAATACTCACTTCCTTAATTATTAAGTAAAATTAAAAATTAAAAAAAAATCAAATATAAAAAGAGTAGTAGATAGATAGTAGTAGAGTAGTAACCCTATCATTATTCTTTTTTAGTATTGTGATACGGCTCAAGAGCTTATTATGAAGATGGCTTACGTGTTTATATTTTATTAGTATATGTTAAGCTCAACAAAACAGCAAATCCGCTCCAAAGCGGAACTGCATAATAAATTATGACAAATCTTTAAAAAAGAAAACAAAGGTTGTTTTTGACCCACCGAGTCAACAGGATCGGAGGAGGCGTTAGCTTGGCCGGATAGGTCATAGCCGAGGGCGGACTGTGTTTGGTATTTTGGCCGAAAAAGGCAGCTGAAAAGGTAGGCAAAAGTGAACAAAGAAGGTAGGAACAAAAAAAACACATCAAATCAAACACTTTTTTAACCCCCCTCAACCCTTTTGAATCTCTCTCCTCTTTCAGAGACTCTCGTGCATGTGCTCGATGAATAGTTTGTGTGGGAGGGAGGAAGGAAGAAAACCTTTCGATGGACGAGGCCCCCACATTCTCCAACAAGATTCAACAACATATGCTTTCAGAGACTCCAATATGATGATGAATGGTATGTGTGTGGGAGAGGTTGTGGGGTCACTTCTCTCCCTGTCACTCTCAACCTTTACAAATTCAATTAGGTTTCTTCAACTCGTCCGGCTCCAAACCATGGCAGCTCCAACTCGGTTGATTTTGACAGCTCTTGCATTTCCATGTCAAAAGCTCTCAGCTTTATTTGCTTCATAAGCAACGAATCCGAGTCAAGTTGTCCTGACCCATTACCGAGTCAACTCATTCATGTCAGCTCAGCTGATTCTCGCACCACGCTCCAAGAGAAACGATCAAATTACATGAAAGCGCAGATAATGACGCTGACTGTCATTGTTGCCCCACTCAAACTATGAAGTGGACGCAGCATATATGATATCTCTCTTTCTCTCAGAGAAAAGCATATGACGATGATGACGATCTTAGTCATAATACTCGAGTCCAAGAAATAGAAGAAAAAATATATATATATCCGTGATGTAAAGAATCTATTCTCACCACCTGTTTCTTCCCAGGTAGGACCCATCCTCGTCCTCACCAGGCCCCCACCTCACACCACCACAGCTCTCTCTTCCGTCGCTCCGCCAATAAATAAATTGAGAACCCCTACAAGAAACATAAATTTATGCCCCAAAACTTTAAAAAGTAAATTTTTTTCGCTTTTATACATTGTTGTGTAGAGTTAATAAACTACAAAACATATATATATATATAGATATAAAAGTATTTTATATCTTCGCCGGAGATGCCTACGCCGGTTGACGTTGCCAGGCAATGCTTAACGCCAGAGGCAGCCCATGCGCTCGACGACGCGGTAGCAGTCGCGCGCAGGCGTGGACACGGCCAAACGACGTCGCTTCACGCTGTGTCTGCCCTCCTTTCCCTCCCCTCGTCCACCCTACGCGATGCCTGCGCGCGTGCGCGTAGCTCCGCTTACTCGCCCCGCCTCCAATTCAAGGCTCTGGAGCTGTGCCTGAGCGTCTCACTCGACCGAGTACCCTCGACCCAACTTACCGACGACCCGCCTGTGTCGAACTCGCTCATGGCCGCGATAAAGCGCTCCCAAGCCAACCAAAGAAGACAACCCGAGAATTTCCATCTCTACCATCAGATTCCGCAGCAGTCTTCGATTTCCTGCGTGAAAGTGGAGCTCCAGCATTTGCTTCTATCGATTCTCGATGACCCGGTAGTGAGCCGGGTTTTCGGTGAAGCGGGTTTTCGGAGCTCCGAAATCAAGCTCGCCATCGTTCGACCACTCCCTAACCTCCTCAGATATTCGCGCTCCAGAGGTCCACCTTTGTTTCTCTGCAATTTGAGCGAGTATTCGGACCCGGGGCGTCACGGCTTCACATTTCCTTTCTCGGGTTTCCCCGGGTTTTGCGGCGGAGACGAGAATTGTAGACGGATTGCGGAGGTTATGGACAGGAATAAGGGAAGGAATCCTCTGCTTGTTGGTGTATGCGCTTACAGTGCACTCCAAAGCTTCACAGAAGCAATAGAGAAAAGAAAGGACAGCGTTTTGCCAGTGGAACTCTCTGGGTTGAATTCAATTTGCATTGAAAATGATATCTCAGAGTTCGTTACCGAGAATTTTGATAAAGGGTCTCTGAGTTTGAAGTTTGAGGAGGTGAGTTCGAAGGTGGAGCAGAGTTTGGGACCTGGGTTGGTGGTGAATTTCGGAGACTTGAATGCATTTGTAGGTGGTGACGATGCCGCGGGTGAAGCAGCAGGCTATGTCGTTGACCAACTCACTAGGTTATTGGAGCTTCATGCAGGGAGAGTGTGGTTGATTGGTGCCGCCGCGAGTGACGAGTCGTATAGGAAGTTTTTGCGTAAATTTCCATCAGTCGAGAAGGACTGGGACATGCAGCTTCTGCCCATCACTTCTCTCAGGCCGTCTTCCATGTCTGAACCATACCCCAAGTCCAGGTAAAGTGCTCTGGTTTTATCGGCAGGGTACTTCTAGTTTTGTGTTATATTATTATACTAGGTTTTTTTTTGGTTACATGAATGCGAGCATAATGTCTTTGTTTGCATCTGAAATTAATATCGTACTATCTTGGTGGTAGTACAATACTAAATACAGAACATATTTGATTACTTCTTATAATTAGTAATCGTCACCTTTCCTGCTGTCGCTCGTAATTCCTAACATTTTCTTTTTCATAATCACAATCTTCGGAGGAACGGGGTTACACGCCACATAGTGGAATTAGCCAATGTTGTTGCAGTTTTTTTTTTTAATAGAGAATTATCCTTATCACGCAAGTGTAAAAAATTTGTGGGTTTTTTTCACTCGTGTCTGCACATGAATTTTGGTTTATTAGGTTAGTAGTAAGTATCGGATTATCTTTATCTATTTTGGATTTATGGGATCCTGTTTTCTACGTCATTTAGGCCTCATTTGTTTTTGTAAATGAGTTGAGATAAAAGTTAAAAGTTGAATAAAATATTGTTAGAATATATTTTTTTAATGTTATTTTTATTTTAAAATTTGAAAAAATTGAATTGTTTATTTTATTTTGTATAAAAATTTGAAAAAACTGTAATAATAAAATGAGTTGAGAAGTTTTGTGAAAATAGGCCAGTTGGTTACCCGGCTATGTAGTTTATCAAGGATGCACGGGTTAGGGTATTTTACATTAAGAACGGTAAATTCTGAGATGTTAAGGGTATTCAGTGCTACGTTGAGCTTGGGTTTAATTTCTTTCTCCAGTTAGCGTTCATATTCAGTGGCATGTATATGAAGCGGTCCAAGATTCCTGGCCCAAAATCATGCATGAGCTGCAGTAGTTTAGATGTTAGGGTATTAGTTGGTCGTGTCCCTCAAAGGATCGACCTGGTTAATTCATGAGTAGATGTAGATTGATGCCATAATCATAATTTATCAATTCCCATGGCTCTCTCTCTCTCCCGGTCTTTTGGTGCCATTTAGTGTGTTGATGAAATACTTTAATATTTTGGGTTTACAAGCTTCTTGAGATGGAAGCCTAAGGTATTCTTATCGAGAAATGTTTTAGCCACAGAGAGATCTCACAAACTGACGTGGCTTGATGTAGTACATTGGATTGTAAAACTACTTTTATTGTAAAGTAGGTTTAAAGTATCATATAAAATCATGTTCGTTTGTGTGTTTATTTTTGTGGAATTTCTACGTGGCTGTAGCACTTTTCATTCCTATATAACCTATAGCTAGCCCTTCTCTTGATTGCAGACCCATGACCATATCCCCAACTTAACCCAATCCGAGCATGAAGTTTGCTATCTAAGATTGTAAAATGTCTGTTAAGGCATCCTTTTGCTTTTTACTTACTTGCTCATACCCCACCATGCATGCTCAATCAAGAAAAGTTGACCAGGGTAGCAACTGGCAAGGGGCTTAGCAACTTGTTAGGACTATGTTCAGTTTTGGATTTGAGGAATACGCAAGTGTTTGGACCAACCATCTGTGCTCTCCCTTCCCTTAAAATTTGACTCAGATTTCTATGTGCCCATAGATTTAATAGCGATATGGTTTTGATATCCATACAGCTTGCTGGGGTCATTTGTTCCATTTGGTGGGTTCTTTTCAACACCTTCCGACTCAAAGGTTCCATTGAGTAGCTCATATCGATGTGTTCCCCGCAGTCTTCAGTACAACGAAAAATGTAAGCCGGAAGTTATTGCCGTTTCAAAGGGATGTTGCACTACTTCAGTTGCAGATCAATACAAATCTAGCTCGCCTTCTTGGTTGCAGATGACTGAACTTGGCTCTAACATGGGACTGGATATGAAGGTGTGTATTCCTTTCGCATAATTCTTCAAAAACCAGTAAAGATTCACCTTATAATGGCTTTAATCTATTATCCTGTTTGTCAAGTGGTGTCTGCTGGGGTGGAACCCAGGCTTCTTTTTCTCTTCATCTCTTGGGCAGGGGATTTGGGATGAGGGTTTAATTGGTGATATGAACAATATGCCTCTGCAATTAGGACATTTCATAAAATTACTGTAACTTGACTTCTTATGTTTCCGTGCCCTTCCTAGTAGTTCACACAGATGCGCATTCACTGATATAAGATGTCTTCTTGTTACCACGTGAACCTTTTCAATAGGTCTATTAGTGCAAAGAAAATTATGATTTCCCAAAAATAGTTTCAAGTATCCTATAGAAGTACGTTGTGGGATGAGATTTATGTTGTTAAAAATGGGGTGACCATCCAAGATGACATATTTGATGGGAGTCATAAACTTATGCAGTGCTATGCTTTGTGTATAATGCTTATAGTCCACTATCTATTGTGCTTTGATTCCATAACCAGGTCATGCTCTTTCAGTTGTGTGAATAACAAAAGCTTCACTTAAAGTTTAAGAATATTCTACATAATTGTGTAAAAGCTGGTTTATTATCTCTTCAGTGCAGATCAAAGATGATGGAGCGGTATTGAATGCCAAAGTCATCGGAGTGCAGAAGAAAGGGGACAATATATGCCAGCATCTCCAACACACTCAACTATTCCCTGAAGCAAACAAGTTTCCAACTGTCTTGGGCTTTCGATTTGTTGAAGACAAGAAGGAAAACACTGATAATCAAAGTAGCAATAATACCGATGCAGCTTCAAATGAAACAAACTGCGTGAAAGTGGATTCATGCATGTCCATGGATGTTCTAAAGATTGCTACATTACAATCAGCCAATCCTTTTCCTGTGGTTAGCAAGGCTAAGAATGAGCGTTTGCTATCAGAACAATGCAAACCACCTTCAAAAACTGAAGATCTTGAGTCAGGTGGTCTCTATTCTCTTCCTTGCAGTTTATCCAATTCGAGTGTGGGTGACGGTAGTCGAACCTCTCCCACATCTGCAACTTCTGTCACAACCGATTTAGGACTGGGAATATGCTTTTCTCCCATTAATAATAAGCCAAAGAAATGTATACAGAAAAATGTCATAGATCTTTCACGGGACATCTCAGGGAACATCTCTAATCATCCCACTCAATCTTCCTGCTGCTCAAGTCCTGACTATGGTGGGCAGTTTGACCCAAGAGATCTCAAGACGCTATTAAGAGCATTGACTGAGAGGATCGGCTGGCAAGATGAAGCCATAGCCTGCTGCCGAGCAATTACTGAAAAACGGCATAGAGAAAGTCTGAGGACGAATATATGGCTCCATTTTATTGGACCCGACAGATTTGGTAAGAAGAAAATTGCTCTTGCCCTTGCTGAGATATTTTATGGAAGCCGGGAACAATTTATTTGTGTCGATCTGGGTCCTCCTGATGGGATAATCTATACAAACACAAACTTTGATTGCCAAGAAATGAATGGTTATGATATAAAATTCAGGGGGAAGACTCTTCTTGACTATCTCGCGGGGGAGTTACGCAAGAAACCCTTGTCTGTAGTCTTCCTTGAAAATGTAGATAAAGCTGATGTGATGGCTCGGAATAGTTTGTCTCAGGCCATTCGGACCGGTAAACTTTCGGACACACATGGAAGAGAAATCAGCATTAATAATGCGATATTTGTGACAACTTCAACATCCTCAAAGGGAACGAGTCTTGGCGGAATCAGGAAAAAACCCTCAAACTACTCTGAGGAAAGAATTTTTGGAGCAAAATGCTGGCCGATGCAGATAAGAATTGAACAAACCTTTGTAGATACCACAAAAAACCAAAACATGAATGCATTGGATACAGTGAGAAAAGAAGTATCCAATCCAATCTTTGTGAACAAAAGGAAGCTTATTGGTGGCAATGAATCTCTGGAGCAGTCAGAAATTTCAGAGATGGCCAAACGGGTGCACAAGGGATCAAGTAGGTACTTAGATTTGAACCTTCCAGCTGAAGAGTATGAAGCTTGTGATTCTGATGAGTGGAACTCGGAGGATTCCATCTTTGAGAACTCCAATGCTTGGTTACAAGATTTTTGTGATCAGGTGGATGAAACCGTGGTTTTCAAGCCATTTGATTTTGTTGCACTTACCGAGAAAGTATCTAGGGAGATAAAGAAGTGCTTCTCCAAGATTGTTGGCTCTGACTGTTTGCTAGAGATTGACTCTAAAGTCATGGATCAATTGCTTGCAGCTGCATACATATCAGATGGGAGCAGTGTGGTGGAGCATTGGGTGGAGCGAGTCCTCAGCAGGGCATTTGCAGAAGTTCCCAAAAGATACAGCCTCACTGCTCATTCTGTTGTGAAACTAGCTTCTTGTGAGGGCCTTTGTTTTGAGGAGCTAGCACTTGGAGTTTGCCTTCCGCCAAGAATTATTCTTAATTGATGTATCACAAAAAGCTTGTTAGTGTAAGCAGATGTATAGGTATAACCATTTAGCATCTAGTAGACTTTGTTTAGCCTGTTAATCCCATAATTTTGTTGGGTCCTTTTTTTATGTTTCTTTTTTCCAGGTTATGGTTGTGTGTGATATGTAATCTGAGGCTCGTGCTTTTGGGGTTATATCATATGTACTAAATTCAGTTGTCTGGTTTCCCCTGTGCTAAATTTTGATCCTCAATTTGGGTTTCTAAGTTTCACAATGGTTTGGGAAATATTAATGTTTGAACCTGACTGAGCCTCCTCGAAGCCACCGATGCCGGTGGTGGTGGGGGTAAATCCTTGATCACTGACCTGAAATCCAGGTTGATCCCCCTGTACATTGTTTGTATTCAAGCAAAATGGCTTCCTTTCTTTGTAGTCCTCGCTCCGTTGAAGAGATCTTCAAGGACTACAGCGCTTGTCGTTCTGCCCTTATTCGTGCCCTAATCCCCGGTCCCTACCTGCCTCTCTCTCTCTCTCTCTCTCTCTCTCTGTAAATCCTTCTGTGTTTTTCACTGATACATTCATCATCTGTTTGTTTATATGAAAGGTGATTTCATTTGAAGTTTATTTTTTGTTTTCTTTTGTGTGTTCACCCATATGTGATATGTGGATCGATTCTTTTCGCACTGCGATCCAGGTCTGTACATTCTCTCTCTCTCTCTTTTCTTTTTAACTTTTTTTAACCTTCTGTTTGGGTGCCCAGAAAGGATGAATGATTAGAAATTTTTTAACTCTTTTTTTTTTTGGAGTGTTGTTTTTGTTTAGCAAAGAGGAAAAGATTACTTACAAGTGAGAGTAGTAATCAAAATGGGTTAGAGTTGAGTGGGAAGTTGAATAGCCTAGAATTTTGATTGTTTCTGTTTTTTGCTTCCACTTTTTCTCACGAACAAAACAGTGCATTAGCGGTAATTCCAGGGCTTTTTAGTTTGAATTTTAGTTTAGTTTTTTTATTTGTGCCATTCGGTCTGCATTTAGGTTGCTTTCCGAAATTAGTGCTTTTTTTTTTCTTTTTATCTCAATTGCAACTTATATGAGATTCAGAGGAGAATTTGTGTTTGTACGGACATCCAAATGAGACGTGGGAGGTGACTCTGCCAGCAGAGGAAGTTCTGCCTGAGCTTCCAGAGCCACCAGCTCTGGGCATCATTTTCGCAAGAGATGGAATGAGGCGTACAGATTGGCTTTCATTGGTTGCCATGGCCCTTGCATAATGATTGTTTTTTTTTGCATAATGATTGTTGGTTGCTCTATGTGGCTTTCTACTTTGGTGCTCGTCTTAATCACAATGAGAGGTACATACTTCTTTCTTGCCTCAATTTCCAGTCAATATGTCCTGAGAATTGCATCTTGCTTCTCAATGTTTTTAGTATCAATGTTAAAGTTAAGACTCCTTAAAGGTTTGTGGAAGGAATATTTGAGCTCCACAATTTTAACTAATAGATAAAGTTAAGAGATAGACTTGGACTCCTAATAAGAGATAGACTTGAACTCTTAATAATATATGGATCCACACTCCTAAAAGGAAAATATTTTACAATGTAAATGAGACTTTATCATTCAAAGGAAATAACCTCTATAAATAGCCTACAAGAGGTAACAAATTCTACACTTGAACTTGGTTCACTTCTTCTTTACATATATTTACTCTCATATTGCTATACTAACTTTGGTATCGGAGACTCCACAGGGCAATTAGTGCCGCCCCTTTATTAGTTGCAGGTCATCTGTGTGGTTGATGGTATGAAACACGTCCTTAGCAGTGGCGCCGTCTATGGAATCTTTATAGACTTCAACGTAATTTTCACATGCCAACTACCACGCAATCACATGCAAATCGAGATTTTTTTTTTTTAATACTGGAAGAAGAAGAATGACGACTTTTCGACGCTCTAAATTATCTCCGAAGGAGCAGATGAAACTGTTCCAGATAAGTATCTTCAATCTTTCCACTTTTATTTTCATGAAAAATACTAAGAGAGGGGTAAGGGTGTAAATTTAAACCGAAAAATCGGTCCGAACCAGACCGGTTCCGGTTTTAGGATTTTCCGGACCTGTTGATAAAAAATAGATAAAAAATAATATTTTATATATAAGTTTTATACAAAATTAAAATTATACAAAATATTTTATTGTTTTATATATAATGTATAATTATATGTGAAATTTTTATATATAATTATATATCATATATAATATATGAAATAATTTCATATTATAACTAATAGTCTAATACTAATATATAACTATACAAATAATCTAATATTAATACTATTATACTATTATATAGTCTAATATATTATTTAGCTATACTAATATATAAGTCTATAACTATTTAACTAATACTAATAGTCTAATGTAGACTATAGTTATATTTATACTTATATAACTATACTAAATCACTGAAATTTTATAACTAATACTAATATATAGATTATAACTAAAGCAGTTTTTTTTTTAATAAACAGATTTTTAATGACAAAATGTCAAATTTACATTTAAAAAAAATCAAAAAATCGGGCCAGAAACCAATAAAACCGAAAGTACCGGTTTATGAGGGTAATCGATGCGTAATCGGTTTTGAAAAATGTAAAACCGGTCATACCGGTTTGGTCCTAAATTTTGTCCAAAACTAGACTGGTTACACCCCTAGAAAAGGGCAATTAAAAATGCACTGCGTCTAAATATTCCTATATATATTTAGCATGAGGGTCGGGAACCAAACTTCCTGGCCACTTTTAAGCTATAAATGTCATTGTATGTACTTTGAATATGTGTTACATTTAGAAAACACCGGCTCCATACAGAGGTCTTTACACGGAAGGCGGGCACAATGCCCATGCACGTACACACCATGCATGACACAAACTGTGCCACACAGAGTGCACACGAGTGCATATCACCGTGCAACTAGGAGGTCCGCTCCGCCTCGCCGTGAGTTTGAGGGACCTGCTGGAGGCCACCAGTGGGTCCGACGGTGCCCTCTGCCTCTGATAGTGGGGCACCCTACTCCGACGAATGACGAACGGGATCCGCAACACACAGCAGTGGGATAAAGAGAAGCACCACGGCCCCGCCGTGGTGCCGTGAAGGGAGTGGCACCGATGGTCACCTTTATGATCATCGACACTGTTTGTCCCTGTGGGGATGGCCGGCTACCTCCCCTCAAGGCAAGGACGACACCGCGCAGCCACACGAACAGAACTGCCCACGGCTGAGGTAATCTCGGCCCATGGCACAGTGGGGGTGCCGACGGCCACCATGTGGACAGCCGACATTTTCTGTCCCTAGCTGAATACTGCCTTTGCCCACCGTTACACAGTGGCCAACAACGGTTTGAAGTCGTGCATCAGTGCGGGAAGCATACATTTTCTATCCTCGGCCCAAGGATGCCACGGCCAGCTCATGGTGGCGTCTTTCTCCTCGCCCACAACCAACCTACATGGCCATAAACTCTCGATGTGAGTAGACTCCTCAGCAGCCCCTCCACGGTGCTTGAAGCACCACCCCTCGGACAACACCTTCCTCGGCCTCCTCCAGTCGTACAGCTCACACCTCGACCATGAACGTCGACGGGCAGGGGTGACTTCACAGCCTCCATGCAGTGCGGCCAAGAAAATAAAAAATGATACAGAGGGGTACTCCTCACCACTTCACCAATCTAGACCCTTCTAGCCAAGTGCATGCCACAGAAAGTGTCTATCGCCATACACAATGTTTTCCATGTCATTTAGCGAAAAGAAAAAAGAAAAAAAAATACTCATTAGCGAACAACTTCAATCAAGGAATAGTTGGATGCAACAACCAAATTACTCGGGTTTGTCTCTTTCAAATTTGTTATTTTATTTTTACTAACAAAGTTGATTTTTTGAAAGACTTCCCCCACAAAGCTCTTCAAGGTTCCACGAGAAATTTGGTTGCTACATGTCGTGGGAATATACTTCACTAGAAAACTCGGGCCTTTTTGCGGTATCGCAAGCATCTCAAGACTTCATCATTGTCAAAGCATGGCTACCCATGGGCATCGCTCATGCGTCACCAGCCTTCACCACACTTCACCAGGATGGCTCAAGTTTACAAATCTAAAACTTGTAATTTATATTACATTTACCTATTTTATTTTTTGTGAGAACTTTTTAGGACGTAGTGCAAGTCAACAGGCGGTAAAAGTTAGGGACCGCCCGACCTCCTCTAAAAGATCTCCAAACAAATGGTCCTAGAGGTCAAAAGATCACACAACCCTCTCCAAAGTTAGCCACCAAAAGTCGAGTTACACACTCGTAGTGCAAGTTAACATGCAGGAAAGGTCAGGGACAGCCCGACCTCCTCCAAAACATCTCCGAACGAACGGGCGTGGAGGTCAAAAGACCACACGTTCTCTCTAAAGTTAGCCACCAAAAGTCGAGTTATACACTCACAGTGCAAGTCAACAGGTGGGAAAGGTCAGGGATCGCCCGACCTCCTCCAAAAGATCTCCAAACGAACGGGCGTGGAGGTCAAAACATCACACGTCCTTCCCAAAAGTTAGCCGCCAAAAGTCGAGTTAAACACTCGCGGTGCAAGTCAACAGACGGGAAAGGATACGGACTGCCCGACCTCTTCCAAAAGATCTCCAAACGAACGGACGTGGAGATCAGAAGACCACACGACCCTCTCCAAAGTTAGCCACCAAAAGTTGAGTTGCACACTCGCGATGCAAGTCAACAGGCGGGAAAGGTTAGGTACCGCCTGACCTCCTCCAAAAGATCTCCAAATGAGGAGGCGTGGAGGTCAGAAGACCACACAACCTTTTCCAAAGTTAGCCACCAAAAGTCGAGTTACACACTCGCGGTGCAAGTCAAAAGGTAGGAAAGGTCAGGGATTGCCCGACCTCCTCCAAAAGATCTCCAAACGAATGGGCTTGAAGGTCAAAAGACCACACGACTCTCTCCAAAGTTAGCCACCAAAAGTCGAGTTACACACTCGCGGTGCAAGTCAACAGGCAGGAAAGGTCAGGGACCACCCGACCTCCTCCAAATGATCTCCAAATGAACGGGCGTGGAAGTCATAAGACCACACGACCCTCTCCAAAATTAACCACCAAAATACGAGTTACACACTAACGATGCAAGTCAACAGGCAGGAAAGGTCAGTGACCACCCGACCTCTTCCAAAAGATCTCCAAACAAGGAGGCGTGGAGGTCAAAAGACCACACAACCCTTTCCAAAGTTAGCCACCAAAAGTCGAGTTACACACTCGCGGTGCAAGTCAACAGGTGGGAAAGGTCAAGGACCGCCCGACCTCCCAAGTGCCTAACAGGCGAGCAACTCTCTAGACGACCCGACCTCTCTCTTGGACAGCAGTACAAACACAACGTATTCTCTAGCAAATGTCGAGTGTTTATACTCGCGCCACAACCGCCTTAAGCGGGTTATATTCGGGAACGAGCCTCCAAGCTCTACAACCACCTCGAGCGGGTATCCTTCGGGAACGAGTCACCATGTTCCACAACCACCTCGAGCGAGTTACCTTCGGGAACAGGCCAACAGGCTCAGCAACCGCCTAAGATGGATTTAGGGAGTCGACGAGCTCCCTGACCATTTAAGCGCGGGCTACTACCAGCGAACACCAACAACAAAACAAGAACATAACAACAATTTACACCAAGGGGCAAGAAATTCACTACTACCAATAAAAGCAAAAACGATCACAAAAAGATAAACCAACAAACAAAAACAATCACTCTTCCCCGACAATAAACAATCTCTCAGGCAAACATTCACACAAACAAATAAACAAACTTAAAATCGAGCTCCGCACTCACACCTAATATGGTCAAGTACATCTCTCACCTATCTCTCAAAGTTGAGCCCCTCATCGCTTAGCACAAAACAAATAGAAAACCAAGGACTGAACAACAAACCAAGGATCGAACAGGAAACCAGTGACCACCTTTCTAAATTGATTTTGCAGATTATTGACTTGAAGATTCTCAAAACCTTCTAAGGCTTCACAAGCTTCACAGCTACTAGAATTGATTTTTTTGCAGGTTACCTCCATCACGGTTGACTTGAAGATTCTCAAAACAACCAAAAAGTCAAGCCTCATTCACGGTGCAACCAACTATTAGCTAACCAAAAGGAAGTGAAGACACCCACACGCACTAACTAGCATGGATCCTTAGCAAGGTAAAAAAAAAAACAAGCAGGCGCTCACGAGCCAGCGGGGTGAAAGGCAGGTACAGAGAATGCAAAGTACTTAATTTTTCATGTGTTAGTACAAATAAAATTAGCGGGATAACTGGAAGGGATATTTGAGCCCCACAATTTTAGCTAATAGATAAAATCAAGGAGATGACTCAGACTCTTAATAAGAGATAAACTCACATTCCTAACAGGAGATGGACTCAATCTCCTAAAAGAAAAAGGTTTCAAAATGAAAATTGGACTCTATCATTTCAAGAAAATAACCTCTATAAATAGCCTACAAGAGGTAACAAATTCTACACTTGAACTTGATTCACTTCTTCTTTACATATATTTATTCTCATATTGCTATACTAATTTTGGTATCGGAGACTCCACAGGGCAACTAGTGCCACCCCTTTATTCGTTGCAAACCATCCGTGTGGTTGGTGATGTGAAACACGTCCTTAACAGTTCATTTAATGATGATTCATGTGTGAAACTTATAAACTTTATTAACAATGTTAAAGTCCTTACGGTTTGTATTGGTACCTAGCTAAGCATTTTGCAGAGCTTCAGTTCCCCTATATCTTGAGAGCAAGAGCACCCCCAATGTGGCACCTATTTACACGTGCCAATAATTGTATCCATGTATTATCCAAGCATCTTCTTTTCAATTCTTGCATTTTCTTTTACCGCAAAGCATTAAACATAGAGGCGCATAGACACACAGTCACAACTGGCTAAGGTACATGTGCAGTGCAAATCAGATGTGTTAATAATTGGAGGAAGATGCAAATGTCTTTGGAAATTATTTGGCCAAAAGGTAAGATATGTCGTGTGTTAGATGTAGGCAATTTGATTCCCCTTGCAAGAACTCCTGTTTTGCCATATTACCATCCATATCATCTAGGGATGCGTAATGTACTATATTTGTAATCACAAAATTTTTCGCAACTTCTTACTATTTACATAATTTTCACACACCACATTTTTTTTAAAATTTTTTTCTTTTACCAAATATTTATTATATGAATAGTGAATAAAAAATTTAAAATAGTTTAAAAAGAATAAACTCAAAAAAAATTTAAAAAAATATTAAAAAATAAAAAAATTTAAAAAAATATGAAATGTGGAGTGTGGTAGAAATTGTGTAGTAAAACCCGAATGTAGAACATTAAACTTTGGATCATGCTAAGGAGCCATCCCATTTGACAACCAAATTTGACTGCTTTCAATAATAATAAAAAATCATTCTTTTTTTTCAGTTTTATTTATTTTCCGGAATTTTCTTAAATGAAAGGTCAAATGGGGTTCTAAGTGGCATTTTCCTTCAAACTTTTACCCAAATCTTCTGTTTTTAGTGCTAAATTTTTATTGAATGAAAAGGTAATAACATTGGCATGTATATGCACTTTATTAAGTTTATTTAAAGATTTGGTTAAAGCAATGATTTTGAGAAGCTGCAGGTGCAAGGGTCATTCTGCCAGAAGCACATTCGTGCGATGCACTTCTAATGGAAGAAGCTGGCGTCATGTTGTTGATATCCTTAAGTTCCGTTGGATATTGCATGCAACAACATGAGTACCATCTCGTCCGTACCGAACGGTTAATATCATATGAGATTATTTTTATGTGGAATCAATGCATGCAATCATGCATTTGGAATGAACGCCTTGTCTGTCCAATCTACCTTTATTTTTATAAGTACAAGTTTAGATACCTTCCTCCCTACCTATTTTCCATGTTTCCACTCTCTTTTCTCCCCTTTAATTTAATTTAATTTTAGTATCATTAAGTTGGACGGTATGGGAAGCCACCACAGCTAGCAGTCATTGGTTTTGATATATAATGTCTTTCTATTTTGAAGCCTATTTGTTTTGTACATCATACTTCTTTGTTTTCAATGATATGTCCTGGGACCATAATTAGGTCTCGTTTGATTACACAGATGAGATGAGATAAAAGTTAAAAGTTAAATAAAATATTGTTAAAATATAAATTTTTAATATTATTTTTATTTTAAAATTTAAAAAAAATAAATTATTTATTATATCTTGTGTGAGAGTTTGAAAAAGTTGTAATGATGAAATGTGATCTCATCTTAGTAACCAAACCAAACTATTATGCCTTTTACTCAATAGAAACGCCTAAAGCCCGATAAATGATCTGCCCATTGTCTTCTAAGTTGTAACTGGAAGGAAGCCAACCAAAGACAAGCCCAGTGTGGATAGTGGAACCAAATCTAGGAATAACGATAGGTAAAAAAATTTCTTTTATATCTGTCAAATGACTACAACGAAATCCTTTGTAAGAGCTGGGGGGCTAATTATAATGCTGATGAATTTTGGATTGGTTGTGACATCTACAAGAGGTGGTTCCATGGAAATCATGGAAGCCTCACTCGTGCTCAAGTGTTTACGGTTGTGTTGGATGAATAAATCAAAGGTTACATCGAGGCAACACCAAGATCCGAATGGTTGGAAGATGAAAATTAAGACTAACTCGGACAAGCACTCAATTCTTGAAAATTAAGATGATAAAGCATAAATTTCACTTTTATTGAAAATAACATAATAAGCAATTACAATGTAAAACCGAAATAAATAGTATTAGGGTTCAGCTAGACCTCCCCAATTATTCCCTCTAACTTTTGAAATCACAATCTCAAAACAAATCAAACTTTTAAAATTAAGGAAACAGTCCCAACAACTCATAAAATAAAGGAAACAAATTAACTAAATAACAAATAGATAAACTTCCTAATTTAAAGGAGCACAACTTGGTCATCATCCTCCAAATCATCCAATCCCTTGAAATCAAAGAATTTGCCTCATCTCCTAAATTCAAGGGATTTGGCAACAATTCGGTCAACCTCTAGGTGGCAATCAGTTGGTCCTGCATGGCCTTGCCTTGTGCTCCCAAAGTCTCACCCTCCGCACCCAAAGCCTCACCCTCCGCGCAATGTAAGCACCCCAAAGCCATGCTCCTCGTTTTGGCATGCCTAGCCCTCCTAATAGCATTGAGGATTGCCCTTCTTGCATCTCCATCAAAAGTATGTGAACATAACCCCAGCTCGGGCCGAAAATGTATCAGGCAGTACAGATGCCCTTCTTGAAGCACCACAGGCAGTAGTATCCAATGTAAAGCTTTTTCATTTTTGAGAGGTGAACCTCATTGTTTTGGTTGCAGATACTGTTGTAATGATTGATAGTGCATGTATTAGACTTTGGGAATTATAATGTTTATCTATCAGAAGTAATCTTTGGCCTCGGTTGAAAACCGAGTGGTCACTTTTCTTTATATTTATCGAAATGTCGAATGAAAGTTCAATAGCACAATGCTCATTGCTAAACCCGTCCTGTGCCTTTATTCTAAATGACGATTATTGTAACAGTTTAGTCATGTTTTCTAGGTATGTGGAATTGTGGATAAATATCCTGGAGCATACAGTGATTGGTTATGAGTTTGAGATCCCTTCATCCTTTTGTAGATCTAAGGTCCGTTTGATTTTAAAGGTTTTAATCTATCTCATTTTAACATCCAAATATCATTCAAATACGAATATTTTTTAATTTCAAATGTTTAAAATTTTCATCTAATTATTACAACTTTCCTAAACTTTTAAACAAAATATAAAAAATAATTCAAAATATTCAAATCTTAAAACAAAAATAAAATTAACAAATTATATTCTAACAATATTTTAATTTTATAATATTTTTATTCAACTTTTTTTTTTCATTTTTCAAACTCTATAAAACATCTTAACTTAAACCATTTCATTATTATTTATAAATTATCTTACTATTATTCACATATTTGTTATTTCGTCTCATCTATATAACCAAATGATTCATAAGTCTAAGACAATATCAATGTGTCTCATTAACTTATTGTGTCTGTAGGGAGGCTGCAAGTTTTGTAAAGAATTGAGATTGATAGAAGGGTTGCACTGTTGTTGTACCATATGGTTCGACAATATTTCTTTTTCTACCTGCAATTCAAAGTAGATGTACATTAATGTTGTGTGAAAAGGAATATAAAGATTACTTCAATTTTTTATTTGTCGTTTCTTTCGCCATTTTGTTACGATTTTCTCAATCTATACATGCAATCGGAAATACGGGGTGAGGGAGGGGACCGAGCCTCGTACTCGCCATTTGTCCGTACTGGCCACAGAAAATATTAGGTGACATCTGTCAACAACCCAACTTCAACATACATTTTCCTTTTTTTTTTTTTTTTTTTAAAAATAGACTTCATTTCATTTAATGAATCGAAGTTACAGCTGTGACTTATCAATACAAGAAAAATCCCGGACTACAAGCCAAACTAACGCAATCAGCTCTGGGGCACCTCCACACACAAATTTCTTTGTGATGAACATTATCTTAACTTCTAAAAAACTCTCTCTTACTGAGATGAGCGTTTTGTAAAACAGAACTAAACGCCTTCTCCTCCCCTAGAGGAGGATTACTAACTCTCCGACTCCCCCCAAAGAAGGAACGAGACTCTCATACTATGGACCTATGTCCAATAGCCTATTTTTTTATTAAAAAAACAAACACCAAAACTGAAAATGCACGAAAATAAAACACTGGAAAGAAAAGTAAAAACACTGCTTAGGGCTACATCTCTTTCTCTCCCGCTGCCCCCCCCTTTCTTCCTTTTTTCTTTTTTCTTCTGCTGTTCTCCCCTGCGTTGCTTTCGCCCCTGGCCCCCTCCCCCGACGCCTCAGCCGCCACTTGTTTTCTCCACCGGCTTTGAGTTGCCCCTCCACTGTCTGGCTCGCTGGCCTTCACCATGACCACCGTCTCGCTCGCATGAGCACGAGCACGAGCACGAGAACGAGCACGGCTTCGAGTTGCCCCTCCACCGCTCCTCGCTCGCCTACCCCCTGTCCATTCCCACCCTTTTTAGGCGGCTTCGATCTGTTCAGGCCGAAACAAAGGACGCGCGGCGGCCCACTCCATTTCTTCAATCTGCTCGGCCAAACGAGAACGCCGTGGGTTGGTTCCAAATGCGAGTTCTCCAGTAGCTGGTTTCCACCTTGGGTTGGTTCCACCGTGGGATGGAGTGCATGCCGGACAGGAATCCGACTCCCAGATCAGTGTTCCTCCACTATTAGACCTAAAACAATACAACAAAAGCAAAACCAAATACAGACTTGACAAAGAAAGTAAAAGATCTAAGTTTTTAACTAAGTAAAAAACTAGATGAGAGGGAGGTGAGGGGGGAGGAGCCAGGCTCCAACCCCCCTCAAGCTAGGTTCAAAGATTAAAGTGTTTTTAGAGAGAAGGTAGAGGTTCTCTCTCTAAAAGTAGAATCAAGAGGAATACATACATTTTCCTTGATACTATAGCTACTGCTGGTAACTAGAAATTATCGTTAATGGTTTTGAAATTTTTATTTTTTTATATTTTTTTACATGTATTTTTTTAATATATTTAAATATTTTAAAAAAATAAAATAAAATTTATAATATTATTAAAATATACTTATCTAATCATTAAATAAATAAATAAAAAATCACAGTGATTGAAATCATCGGTAAAAACCATTACTAAAGAGTAGCACTACTCTTTCCTTTAAGGTACACACCCATTCTTCGACGACTCTACCGACATCTCCAGTAGCTCAAACAAATATGAAGGTTTTTGCGCGCACATGTTAATTCACATTCTTGCTTGTGGTGCAGACTGACGTCATACACTTTTCTTAGCCCAAATTCTCAGTCCGGATTCCCAATAATTTTTCATCTCTTTCTTTTTAGATATAAAATAAACAATAATTTTTTTTATTAATTTAAATTTTTTACACAAATGATGATTTTATATAATATCATAGGAGAATAATTGTATCCAAAATTTGACTCTATATTCTATCTCATTTAATTAAATATTCCACGTGTTGGATCATCCATTGAGAAAGAGTTTAACCCACACGTAAGAGAAAATGTTAAAATATAAAATAAATAATAAAATCAATCTCTTCTTAGGAACTTAAGGTTTTAGAACTTAAGGTTTTGGAACAAGTGATGATTTTACATTTATCACCCTTATAAATAAATAAAATTCTACTCATTATCCGTACATCACACATCACACATAAGTTTTTTATTTTTTTCTTACTAAATATGTTGTGTATGTATGATGAGTAGAAGAATTCAATTAGTTTAAGAAAAATAAAATCAATTAAAAATAAATAAATAAGTATGATTTGTGGTGGTGTGTAGAAATGATAAGTAAAAAAACTCCTCCACGATCATTATGAAACTATACCTCCATGATAGTGGACTGGTCGTACGTTGTCATTGCCCATTGAGGTGAAGCCCCAGTAGCCGTCATTTATTATTAAAAAATTAATTTTTTTATATAAATTTTATATTTATTTAATTTTTAAAAAAGAATGTGTAAAACTTACTCACTCTAAAATTAAAAATATTATTTCTCTTTATCTAATCTATCGTCACTAACTTTTTTTTTTTTTTTTGACCCAAGAGACTAAAAATTTAAAAGAACTCCTTTTGAAAAAAAATTTAAAAAAAGGAAGGAACTTTAGGACTGCTAAATAAAATGTAAGGAAGGAAAGGGAGAGAGAGAGAGGGGTGGGAGAGAAGGTGAAATTAGTAATTAAAAGGAAAATGTTTTGGTTGTAAAGGAATTATATAAAAATTAATTCATAAATTGATATGTTTTGATACGCTAAATTGTAAAGTTATTTTTATTATAAAATAAATTTAAAATAAAATAAAATTAATTTATAAATTAATTTATATAATTTTTTAGTATTTGTAGCAGTTCTATTAAATAAAATAGGACTTGTAACTTATTATTGCTTGAAAATGGTCATGTAAAGATCAATCACGACTCGTTTTAGGGGAAGCTGATAATTACTGAAGTCCAACTACTTTATTCGATGTGAAATATATTGATATATATATATATATATATATATATATATATATATATATATATATATATATATATATATATATATATATATATATATTTATGAGTTTTATTATTCATCATCTACACAAATTATATATCATAGATTTTTTTTATTCTTCATAAATTAATTAATTTCTTTTACTTTTAAAAAGAGGGCGTCGTACGAATCGATTAAAGTATTGACAACATGAGTAGAGTACTACTTTTACGGGGCAAGTGGGATTTAGATAAAAATTAAAATAGGCAACGACAAATTAAATGATCATATGTGATCAGCGGATACGTAGGTTGTCCTGATCTTGGATTTTGTTTTGGTCATGAATCATGATGATCACCTAGCAGCATATTATATAGGCTTTTTTTCACGCATCTTCGAACTGTCCACCACCACCACCAGTACCAGTACCAGTACCACCAAAGGTTGCCTCCTTAATTCTGGAATAATATTTGAATATACATGCACGAGCTAGATTGATATTAAACAACCATTAATTCCAAGGCTCTAAAATTCAAACCACCTAAACCGCCCGTACGTCATCATGTAAACCATTATACTCGTGATGTATTTTCAAATCGTTACGATTTAAATATTAATATATATATATAATTAATACATGATGAGTAGGTGATCATAATTTATAACTTTCCTTTATATATAAAACAATGACTACGTATTACGAGCTATATATATTGAATTTAATATCTTAAAGGTCATTAACAAAGAAATAAAGTACTGCTATACATGAGTTAAAAACATTGTTAAAATATATGTGAGGATCAGATTAACGGCTGATTTGGATTTAGAGATGAGATGAGATGATTTTAGATGAAAGTTAAAAAAAATATTATTATTATTTTAAAATTTGAAAAAATTGAATTGTTTATTTTATTTTGTGTGAAAATTTAAAAAAATTATAATGATGAGATGAGATGAAACACTTTCCAAATCTAAACGGGACTAATTAAGAGACCACTAATAACATAAAATCATTGCAAGTGATCACTCACATATATAATTAATATTCATGTGTAGGCATGACTCACTAGTCATGCCTACATATGATGTAGGTGGCATGCATGGATATTGCCTCAATCATATACTTGATGATATTATATATAATGATCATGTTACGCACTGCTTTTCTTTTCCCTAAGAGAGGAAAACGTATGCGTCTCTAAATTAAGGTAATTCGTCGATTCATCGCTAATAAAGCAGCTCATGATCTAATCCAATGGCAGTATATATTTTCTCTCGTAGGAAATTATATCCCTATATATCCCCACCAACCAGTCAAGGTTGCAATATTGTAAATAACAAAACATTCTCCATTATTGGCAAATGTAGAACCTCAATTTTCAATTCTCTCTCCTTTGCTTTAAATTCTTGATGTCTTCATCAGATATAGTTTGGGTCCTTCAAAATTATTATAAACCACAAAACTTCTTCTTCCAGAACAATATAATATATCAATAAATTTTTCCAACTTCTCAACACTCCACACTTTATCTTTTTTTAAATTTTTTTTATTAAATAATTTTTATATGAATAGTAAATAAAATATTTAAAATATTTAAAAAAAATAAATTCAAAACAAAATTTTAAAAAAATATTAAAAAATATTAAAAAATGTGAAGTGTGGATGAATAGTAAGAGATTGTATAGCAAAACTCCATAATATATATCTCTTCTGCATTGCTTGGTTGGCTTAGAATTCTGAAAAAATTAAATTAAAATAATATCCAAGTTTTTTCCTTTTCTTTTGCAATATTTTCTGAATTTTATTTTAGTTCGATATACAGTTTTTTATTGTTTTTTCAACTGGAGCACCAAACTGAAGTGGACAAAACACTGACTAATTTGCTGGAAGTGGAGCATTCTCGATGGTCCTGTACACTGACGGATCAGTTCAGGAAACCGATACTTCCGAAACCAAAAGTCGGTTCGGGTAATCGGTTATTCAGAATTCCTTATTTTTGAAAAAGGGAAAATACTATTTTCACATAAGATTGTTACCGAAATCTTCTACCGAATTGCATTTTATTTTTTATTTTTATTTAATGATTAAGAAAATATTTTTAAATGAATTTATGATTTTTTTATATTTTTTTAAATGTTTTAAAAAATATTGAAAAAAAATAAAAAAAACACTTGCCTTTCGGCGAGATTCTCTCCGTAGGTGTAGCAGTTTTCTTTTGAAAGTATATTGATTCGGGTCAGATTGGGTGAAGTGCTAACATGTACTATAGCAGTACCAGTTCAACCTCATAAATGATTTAAGTCACAGGGAATATTATTTTATCAGCTATTTGTATTGTACTGCAAATATTCGTGATAACTCAATCAAATGCGGAGACCAATCAATCCCGAAACTTTAGGTATTGCTTTCAAATCCTATCTCCATTTTTTTTTCCCGCTTCGAAGGAATATGCCTTTATGATTACAAGATCATGTACAATTAAATCACTGGCCAAAGAAGGGGATGTTCTACATTTCATTTACATGAACAAAACTTGTATGTATTTTGCGATCTCAGTGACTCCACTTGGGATTTGCCCCGAGGACCCCTTAATCTTATGAAAAGCCTATATTCATCGAATGTCATAGGTGGGTACAGAGCTGGTCTGTCCTGTGCTACAAGCTCCTTTGCTGGCTCTATGGGTATGTCACTCTTTGGATTGTAGAAAAAGGCAAGAGAGACACGCTCTTGGCCTGAATTTACTGTCACTCTATGCTCCACGCTCTTGTAGATTGCATTGCTTAGAACCTGGTCATCATCATCCATTATCAATTAAAACATACGACAATATTGATCAAATGACGGTCATTATGGCGAGAGACGATCATCTAGCTCGTGATCATGTCATTATATATATATATATATATAATTACCATCAATCAAGGGGGTGAAAACAATTTATGTTTATAGTGGGGTAACATCCAGTACTAGCTAGGGTCAAGGCCGTGTCCCCGTCAATTTCAAGTTTTAATTAACATGTTAAAACTATGGCACTGCTTAAGCACTAAACACTACTAAAAGTGAATCTTAAGATAGCAAAACAATGAGAGCATAACAAATACTAGCTCGTGCCTTGGAGGGAAAAAGAGTGAAATGGACATCTGTAAAATATAAGGGGGGGGGGGGGGGTCGGGTCTTGGGCCTTCAATTATGTTGAAGGTTTCAGAACTCACTCCTCCTCACCAAGAAAAAAAATATTAAAGGAAGAAGGAAAAAAAGGAAAAAGACAAGATCTAGCTAGTGGCATGTTTTAAAGTGGACCAAAAGTTACTGGAGCGCCAATCAGAGCACGACCATACCATGTGCCTATATATGGTTCATGAATTCTAGCCAAACACTTCACATCGCATAGATAATCTTGGATATAAAGGAAGAAAAAAAAATGTATAGTCACCTGAATTTGATCGCCAATATTGACGATAAAAGCGTGGCGAGCCGGTTTGACAGTAATCCAATTATTTTCTCTCCGGACTTGAAGACCGGGGACTTGGTCATCTGGAAGGAGCAGTGTCATGCCACCTGGGTCCGAATGGGATGACAAACCAAGGGTCAGGTCAGGCTGTGGACACTTTGGATAAAAGTTCACCCTCAGACAGGCCCCAATGTTTTGGCCGCCAAATGCGTTTTGAAGAACATCCTCTTCCAATCCAAGGTTTAAAGACAAGACTTTCATTAACCTCCCGCATAGGTTCACTACCTCTTTCCCATACTCATCGATCACTTCCCTAAATTAAGTTGCAAAACCCATTCCTTCAAGTCAATTTACTTAAATATACAAGTAAACAGAGTATCATATTATATAGTTAATACATATCATGCTAAACCAACTGGCGGCCTAAAAAGATATGGAACAATACTACCATAGGTGACCATTATATATATATATATATATATATATGTGTGTGTGTGTGTGTGTGTGTGTGTGTGTAGTTCAATAAAAGTGAGAACCCTATATATATATATATATTATATGCACACATATAAAGCATATGCCATATTGCATGATATATGAATCCAACGAATAAGCAATTGGGAAAAATCATTATTAATATAGGAAGAATTTTAATGAAAAGAAGAAAAAACGTGTTGTTAATATGGCTAACAACCTGCAATCAGCCGGGAGGGCGGGCCATTTGTTGTAGTCTTTCAACGACAATGGAAGGTAGTGAAGAAAATAATAATCACTCCAATCAAGAATGGCACCTTTTTCGACCCCTAGCCGGCTACCATAACCTTCATAAGTTTTTGGGGAGTTAGCGTAAGGTTGCTTCATCTCCAGGGGAAGGTGAAAGAACTCGCGCCAAACCTCCCGTGCACGGTCCATGAGTTGGGGGCGGACTCCATGGTTGAGAATCTGGAAGAAACCCCACTCTCGGCAAGCTTCAGATATTTGACCAAGTATGGTGGTACGAAGATTATCATCGTCTCCATATAAACCTTGAAGATCGATGATTGGGATGTTAACATCGTCGCGAGGCGCATCAGTAGTAGTAGTAGTATTTCTGTTTATTGTTGGCCTTTCAAGTGGCGGCTTGATGTATCGGTCAGGAATCACTGGTAGTTCACTTTCGGATAAGGATTGGACGCGAACTATGGGCTCGGGCCAATCTACTGTGCTATTCATGACGTTAATTAAACAAGTATAGAGCCTACCTATATTCTATATAGCTTGGTTTGGCTTCCAAGCTCGATCCTTCATATATACATACATACATATATATATATGTATATATGTGTGTGTGCGCGCTTAAATAAAACAAAACTATATATCGATCGGTAAAACCAATTAACGAGTCCCAAAGTATTTCAAGTACTCCGGAGAGAGAGAGAGAGGTTGGGGTCTGGATGGGGGAGTTTGAGAGTGGTAGTTAAAGGAGGGGAGGTGGAGAGGTAGGAGATGAAATGGACGTGAAAGAGAAACGTGAAATATATGGGGGATTTTTAAAAAGTTGTGTGGGGAGGGAGTGACCGTAAAGAGACTGGAAGGTCGTGTTAATGGCCGTTTGTTTGTCCAACATGACTAGCAATTTGTGTGGATTGTATATATAGGAGCTGGGACTCATGAGTGTCAAGTGTACGTCGACTTATTATTGATGAGGTCGACAGGACAACATTCAGCGAAGATACATATAAATATAATGTGTAATATATAAATATAAAATAAGTGAAATCAATTTAGCCATTTATAACTCATGTCTATTGAACACAGGCAAGGCCGACTGGTCCCATTTCGGCTCCGTGAACCACTTGATTTACTTTATTTTATTCAATCTATATGTGCCACACATTATTATTGATAAGGAAAACAGCAGTACCTATCTATCTGTTTGGAACTTCCAGGCTGCAGATATTATTAATGAAATATGGCAAGAGTGGGCCTCCAACTGTCATACAGGAAATTTTGCATTATACCCTCACAAAGTATAACAAGAAGGGAAAAGGTAAAATGTTTTTTTTAAAAAGGTACTGCAAATTAAGCTGACGACAAAATCAGAATAATCAAAAGGAATCGAGTCATTTGGAATTTCATTTATATATCCATAAATCTTATACTAATCGAAATGCAAAACGATATTTATGCAACAAGTCAGAAAAAAAAGAAAGAGGTTCTCCAAAGATCAGAGAGTGCCAAAGATTTTGTAATTAACCTAGCGACCTCGTACCTTACATACACAATGGAAGTGATCCACAATATTCTATAGACATGCTAATATGGAAAAAGATCTCTTCATGCTAGCTGCTCGTGTACGCATAAACATGAGAGCAGCCTCCAGTGATACAGAGTACTACATATCAAGTATTCGTTTAATTGGAAGCTGGATAAAGTCTTCACTGTTTTTTGTTAAAGTATCTAGTGGAACCACATCAGACCCCTCAAGCTCCAGCTGTGCAGATCGTGCACACAATGAGTGAACAAAAAGTATCATTACCAATATGGCAAGAGCACCTCTTCAAGATCATGACAGCAAGCCTTACAAATATGGAAGCTCACACTTAAGGCAAGCCTTTGCAACAATCATGGATCCTACAATATCTGCTATATAATTCTGTAATCCCATGGATTCAGAAAATCAATCTGATTTATGTTAATTGTATCTTTTGCTATCTTGTACAGAAAATAATGTGTATCTCTCAAGATTGTATCTTTTGATTTTTCGTTGACTTGTACTAGCTATATATAATGAATACACAATATACTAGTTTGGGGAGTTGGCCAAAACCATTTTTCTGCAACTCTGTTCATTTTTCACCAGTGAGACTCTTCCAATTATGTCTGTTTCCGCATCGTATTTAACATGGTTAGAATCATGTACTAATTGTTATATATCAGTTTAGTTATTATATATAGCTAGACTCGATCGGGAATTATAATTACTGATCCGGCCTCTTTCCAGCTTCCCCCCAAAACCCCATTTAATTGATCCCTCTTTTATTACCATATCAATTTATGCAAAAGACCAAAAGAAGTAGTACTACTGAAACTCTAATCTGTACGTTAATCTTGGTTAATATTAATCTGCTCGCATTGAAAGCAATCGTGAAAAACTGGTTATTGTGACCTGTTCTTGGCTATCTAGCTCGGCATGATCTGCAACTTGCAACTTGCAAATCCATATCAAGTAGCCTAAGAGGATTGGCATTGGTTTCATCAAAAGCCTAGTCAAATGTAAAATATGATGAATCTCATAAAAAAAGAGCTGCATTGGATTAGCTAAAGACATAAATGTGAAACTTTTAGCTACAGTAAATCTATGGTTTCTTCAAATTTGAAGGGTTACTATTTATTCATCAAATCTATTTTTTATTCACTTTTAATCTCCAAAGGTCTTTTCTATTCACATTTAATCTCCAACCATCTTGTAATAATAATATAAAAATTAAATTAAATTATTAATTAACATGTGATTAGTGTGACTATAAAATATGAAAAAAATAAAAATATTATTATTAAAATAATAATATTATATTATTATTTTGATGAATCCAATGATTAATCCAATGTGAGATTATAGATATGAAGGTATTACATTTATGAAAAATATGTACTTTTTATCAAATTTTAAAGATAAATTTAATGAATCCAATACTAATGCTCTAAGCGGACCCAGGCAGGTGCCGGACCAGTACTAGTACGTCATCATCAGTGCATCAATAAAACACATATCAGGTCACGTACATTTACGATCCTGTACGAAGCGTGTGAGAAATGTCATCATGTGACAATTTCTCCGCGTACGTGCTACATATATGTGTGTGAGATAGAGATAGAGAGAGAGAGAGATAAGTTATTCAAGCTATGCATATAACGCGGTTTTTCGTATGGAATTTAGGTATATATATAGGCCAAAGGACAGGTGATTTGATGGCTTTAGGGACAAAGAGTTCTTCTTCTCAAACAAAAAGGAAATAGAGATATTACAGAGGTAGGGCAAAATAAAAATCTAGCTTAAAAGAGATTGTATTATTATCGTGGTAGTTGGATTAGAGGTGAGAGATAAGTGAAAAAGGAGAGCCACCCCCACCCCCCGGCCCCGGGGCCTCCCGATGCTCTGAAGAGATTGAAAAGACGAGAGTCCTTTGTTTGATTAATTGCTAGCTACCTCAACATGTCCATCTTTTATTGTCAGTCAAATCTTATAACCAACTTTCTTTGCTTGTGGTGTTAAAACCATAATAACTTCATTTCACCAAAAAAGGGTTGCATACATAGAGTGTATATATATAGATACATGAGAGAAACAATGGATCGAACACATGATCAGAATCAATATTTAAGGACATAATCAACAAATTAATTAGCAGTACTCCACTAACATGTACCTTAATTAATTATTAACGCCCTAATTTCTTTTCCTTCACCTCTCTTCTTTTTCCAGCTCTCGCATGCACATCATGCATACGCGGAGAGATCTAGATCTAAGTCCAGATCAGCGTCCGATCGAACAGAGCATTAATTGATCAGAAAATGGACAAGTGAACGGAATTCGATATTCGATAATTTATTAAATATTATTTCAACACTTAAAATATATAGTATATAAACGTAATCATTTCATAATTAGAATCTAATTAAACCTTATTATAAAAAGATACAAGCAATAATTACAAATAACAAATCTCAATTAGAGATGACAATATGTGATACGGCTCATTAACTCAACACGATAAAAGTGGGTTATGATTTAGTCTTAACGGGTTCAAATCAAAACAAGTTGACCCATTAAGATACGATTACTTAACGGGTTGATAACGGATCAATCCGTTTTGACCCGTTAAGAAAGTTAAAGTTACAATTATACCCTTATACTTAAAAATAAAATTGTTGAGATTTTAATTTTGATATTTTTATTATTTGAATTGTAATTTTGTACTTGTAGTTAGTTTTATATTTTTTTTATAGATATTGGAACTTTAACATTTATATAAAATTATACTAAACTTAATTAGGTCAAACTTAATTTAGGGTCAACCCATTTACATAAACTGGTCAAAACAGATTGACACGAGACAATCTATTTTGTTAATGAGTCATATTAAGATTCGAGATTTTGACACGATAAACTTAACGGATTAGATTAAGATTGATCTATATAATATAATATATATATCTTAATACGATACCAACGTGATCTATTAATACGATTTGACACCCATAGTCTCAGCGGCATCTATGCAAACGACTGCGCCCATGCAAATAATTATAAGTTGCATGCATGCATTTTGGCGATCGAGGACACCTGCAGATGCATGCGAGCTTGGGAAAGCTATCAACCTTCACCTACAACTTGCATAACTCCCTCTTATTACAAACTGAGAGATGAAACTTCCAGAACTTGAAAAACTAAAGTTGATCTTATTTGGTCAGCTCACAAGAATTACACTAAATACTATTTATATAAACAGGGTCGGCTTAATAGGTTTTAGACTCAGACTAAGATTTTTATTGAGGTTTTATTTATTTTAACAAGTAAAATTAAATTAAATTAAATTATTTTAATTTTTACATTCTATTTTTTATTTAAAAATAATTCCAATCGTTTGTAGTAAAATTACTGATTAAGATTTTATATTATCCTTTCAACTAATAACCGACTTAATCTTTATTAGAAAATTGTCAATTTAGAGAGAATTTTATCTAATCTAGTTTTATAAGTCATGTTTTAGACTCTTAAGGGTCATTTGGGAATACAACCGTTTTTAGGTATTCTCAAATTCAACTTTTTTTCTCTCATTTATCAAAACATAAGAAAATATCTTAATTCAAACTGTTTCACTACTATTTATAAATATTCTGAAATATTCTTAGTATATAAAAGAGCCCTAAAAGCAATTATAATTATTATTGTCAATAAAGTTCTATAAATAACCTACACATTTGGGAAAAAGTAGGCCATTGCCTTTTCAAATGATCATACAAAAAAATTTATGAACACTCGAAAATTAAATTTTGTATTTATAATTTTTACATTATATATTAAACTAATAATAGCAAAAGAGAAGTGTATTCTTAGAAGGAGAGTAGTTGAAATAATTATTATGTGAGATACTTTTAAAACTAATAATGACATAATATCTATTTAGTACTTCTCTTATTGGGTTAATTAATCTTTTTAATTAGATATTTTCTTCTTTTAAAAAAATTATACTTCAGACTTTTTTTGAGGGGCCTTCTTCTATTAGGGGCCTTAGGCAATTGCCTAATTCATCTAATGGAAGAGCTGACCCTGTATATAAATAAGTGAAGAAAAAGACTAAAAAATGACTAATTGACTCTATTGCCACGAGCTGTACAATGAATAGAAAGTGTCTTAGTCCCCCTCAAGATGAAGTATAGATGTTCAAAATACCTATCTTGGGTAACAAAGGAAAACTTAAAGGTTTAGTCAGTAAATTTGCCACTTGATGATATGAAGAGACATGCAATGTCTAGATAGAACCAGCTTGTATCTTGTCACGAATCAAATGATAATCAAGTTCAATGTGCTTAGTGCGCTTGTGAAAAACAAGGTTAGGAGTAATGTGGAGGGCTGCTTGGCTATCACAAAAAAAAATAATGCAGCTTGATCATGCTTCACCTGCAGATCCTGAAATAAGTATCCAATCCATGTGAGCTCACAAACAACAGAAGCCATAGACCTATATTCGGCTTTAGCAGAAGACTGGGAAATAGTCTGTTATTTTTTGGACTTTCATGAAATCAAAGAATTTCCAATGAAAACACAATAGCCATAAACTGATCTTCTTGTATCAGGACAACTTGCCCAATCAAAATCAGCAAATGCCATTAAATGTAAATGAGATGAAGCTAAAAAAAATAAACCTTGTCCACGTGTGCCTTTAAGATAATGTAAAATGCGATATGCAGCCTATAGCTGAGGCTTTTGAGGACTGACTAAGGTGATGCACTAAAAAAGTAAGATCATGTCTTGTTTGGGTTAGATACAACAACCTGCCAATTAGCTTTCTATAAGAAGTAGGATCAGACAGAAGAGTTCCATCAAACTTGTTTAGCTTCAAATGAGAATCCATAAGAGTCAAAAATTTGGGAGATGGTATGGACTAGCAAAATCATCTTCTATTGTAGAGGAATGAGAAACAGAGGAAGACATCAAGAAAACCCTAAAATTTGACTGATACCATATTACAAACTGAGAGATGAAACTTCCAGAACTTGGGAAAAACTAAAGTTGATCTAATTCAATCAATTCTCAAGAATTACACAAAACACTATTTATATAAACGAGTAAAGAAAAAGAATTGAAAAATGACTAATTGACTAGTGCCAACTAGGCTGCTGAGTTGTACAATGAATATAAAGTGTAATGCCTCTCATCACTGATCTTCACACGTGTGCAAATCATATGTTTAAATTACTTGGGAAAGCTATCAACCTCCACATACAACATACATTAATATTATTCCGACTTCGGTTTAGTATTCAGTTCCCATCATTTCTGCATCTAAAAATATCAATAATTATTTTGTGGTGATCACTGGTCATGATTAGTACGCTTGCATGATCGAGATCATGACACAGTACTGACGTGCAAATTTGCCTATTTCCCACAAGTTCTTTTTTCAAGACATAAGCTGGTGAAAAATACTTACCTGATATTACAAACAACGTCTGTGGAAAAAAAAAGTCAACCTTTTGCCACGAAATCACGATCGACAACTAGAAAGCCATTAGTAAAACTAACTTTTGCGGCAACTCTGTGTCACCGCAAATAAGTTTGCAATATAAGACACTTAAATCACAATGTTAGCGAGAATATACTAAATTTTTGTAGCGACAAAAGTCTGTCGTATAAAACATTGAAATAACAATCTTAGGGAGAATAAACTAACTTTTTGTGGCGACTTCTTGTTACCGAAAATAAGTATTCCGCATAAGATACTAAAAAGAGTTATTTTTAATCTTCACCCTTGGATTAGAGCTTGAATGTAGGGCTAAGATCACTTGGATAAAATCCTAATTCTCTCTCTTCTATCCCCCTCCCTCTAGGTGCTGTCATCCCCCCAAGCCGAAAACTCCCCAACGCCCCTCCCTGCAAACTAGCTAGGGCTACCGTCGCCAGCCAACCACCCCATCCTCTCCTTCAACCCCTCACTCCCTCAATGTTGCCATCTCTCTCTCTCTCTCTCTCTCTTTCTCTCTCTCTCTCTCTCAACTGCCACCACGCGACACCACCACCACCTCCTCTCATCCCTCTCGGTTTCACTCTCCCTCTCTCAAATCTCTCCCTTCTATTCACTCTCCTCTCATGTTTGTGAAGCTACAAATGTAATGTAGATTGTAAT
Source organism: Cyclocarya paliurus (assembly GCA_029856935.1). Lineage (NCBI taxonomy): Eukaryota > Viridiplantae > Streptophyta > Magnoliopsida > Fagales > Juglandaceae > Cyclocarya > Cyclocarya paliurus. The sequence continues at coordinate 1,032,429 of JARVXP010000207.1, read as the reverse complement.
ATGGTTGTGATTTTAATCTTATTTGGATCTTAAGGTATCAGAAGGTAGCTTCAGGGAAGTCTCGTCTCTCCTATTTGATTTTCACCCAAGTATAATACTCCCTCTCAATGTTTGCTTTCTACATTCCATTACCAATTATAATAATGTTTTATTTTTCCATATGCATTAGGGACTTATGCATGTGATACATGTAGGCTGATCTAGGTCAACAGATGGATTGATGATTGGATTCATATTGTAACTATAGTTGCATAAGATTTAAAAAAAAAAAAAATTGGTGTAGTCCACGAAAACTTGAATGGTGTTGCCCAAGATGCACTAAGTTTGACTTGGAAATTGTTATGACTTAAGGAAGATTGGGTATAGACTAGACCACTTCAAGTATTCTATGTTTTAAAATCTTAGGAGAGAAATTTTGGATATTCAATTGAGGTGTTATGTTCTTTGCTTTAATTATATGATATTGCAAAAAGTAGTAGTGGTGTTACATGCATGTGATTGCTCATATCAGTTATGTCAAGTGGCTACCTTTGTATTTTCTATTGATGGATTTGCATTGTTTACTGCTGGCTGTGATTCAATTAATTGAAACTGTATGCATAGTTCTGTCAATCTCAAAGGAGGAACCTGATAGAATTGCTATTTTTGCTATTGCTGTCGGGTTTTTTTCTCTGGTACTAGGGGAATTAGGTAGCTGGCCATATTCTAATTATCTGAGCTCATTATGGATATTGCATCCCATAAGCAATGTCCTAATTTTTGTTGTTAGCGATGCATTAATGCTGTGTAGGTCTCCAACTCTTTTAGTTGAAAGATTTAGCATGAGAAATTATTATGTTTAACTATACTGCTTTAACTTTGAAACTATGTCTTGTCATATGTTTGCTTTTCAAATATACTTCTTGTGAGTATTAGAAAACATCTCATTATTTTAATTTGGGGGTAAATAAAGTAGTTGAAGCATCACCAATCATTGGATGCCACATAAACTAAATTTATACTTTTGTTCAGTCAACTTAACCCCAATGTTCACTAAAACAAAACCCCTTAACCACAATGTTCTAGTTTGATTGGCCTTTAAATGGAAGTAGTTAAATTGAAATCAGTTATTTTGTAGTTATCCATATTGTAAGATCAGTTATTTCAAACCCACGTGTTTGAACTTGTACAATTCAAACAACTAAGTAAGATTGAGTCATAAAACATTGTATTTCTAGAAGTTATGTTGGAGCCATGTACATATTAGTAGGGGCATACAAAGGATGACTGTAGCAGGTCCTCACTTCCCATTGGAAATTTTCTGGCATCTATTAATACCTTAGAATGTGGTATCAGTTGTATAGTTGGTTATTTTATTTTTTTTAGTGTACTTGGTTATCATTAATTTGAAAAGTTAATCCACCATTTGGTTTTTCAGCAGAATCCTTGCTTGGATGACCATAATCTGTAGCCATTGGCTCTTATTTCTGAGCTTCTTTGCAATGATTGGGCATAATAGAATCAAGTAGCTACTTTCTATATACTCATGTTTAAGTTATATCATTCTCTAATCATTTCTTTCCTTTTTTTGTTGTTTTTGTTTTTTTTGTTTGTTTTTTTTTTTAAGATTGGTAGCCATCCCAATCTGAATATGTTGGGCACCCCAAGTGTTTTGCCTCCTGAAATTCTAGACGATGAGGTTTGCTTGAAGTTAACTTTAACAGGTATAACTATACCTGTTATGTTTTTCTCTTCCACAAATTTGGATGACACTTATCCTTTTTCTTTTCTGACATCTTTCTTGACAATTGTGTCCTACTCTTAATTAGATTGGTTAGAACATATTTCATTTGCACTTGAATGTTCTCATTAGTGCCAAAACACTAAACTCTTTCTTGCTCTTGGATTCTCATTAAGAGTTTTTCTTGTAAACATGTTAGCACAATTTTAGTTATTTTTTTGAAATTGTTATTAGTGTCAATTTGAATTTCCAATGTTTGTATATATATTTTTAGCTTATATTACATAATTTTTTATGATCATTTTTGGCGCAGTCTCATCTTTTTATGCTTTTACTCTCTTTTTTTTCTGAATTCTTTTAGCATTTGCTGCAAATACGTCTCGCGTCAAATACTTTTTTTGTTGAAAGAAATTTTTTTCCACCAAATGTTCTTGTGGGTATACTAATACCCACCATTACCTCTCGCGTTAATTGGTCCTATTCCCACTAGCACTAATGGATGTAAACGTGCTTTTGCGGAGACATAATCAATTTGCTACAGACCAATAAACAACATTTCGATCCCAAAGATCATCATGAGCAAAGGTTTGGTTAAGGAATTTGAAACTAGAACTGGTTACACGAGTCTACCCACCATTGGTTTACATGAGTCTACTATCCAGAAATGGTTATCGCCGGTGTGAAGGGGGTTGAGCTTCAATGAAGGGAGGGTTCTGAAGGGGGCCAATGCCCACTGTCGGCCACGTCGATGGGTTGAGCTTCGACGAAGGGGGGTTCCTTCGGGTGCGATTCGTGGGGGAATTCCTTCGGATTGAGCTTCGACGAAGGGGGGTTTCTAGGGATGGGGCTTCGGTGGAAGAGGGAAGAAGAAAAGGAGATGACCTGCCGTGCCGTGAGAAACACGCTCGGGGTCGAGTTCCTACCGCACCGTGAAGTCGAGCTCCGTTGTAGCTCTTGGTTGATTTCCGTCGCACAAGTTGGGTAGGGGAATTTCTGGGGTTGAGAGTTTTGGTGGAAGAAGGAAGAAAAACAACTGCAAGGAGGGGCTCATGTCTTGCGGTGCAAATGAGAAAGGGGCTCACTTGATTCTCTGTGGTCTAGCTTATTTTTCTTTCAATATATTTTCTTACGTGTGTTGAGTTGAATGGAGGGCTATTTTTGTGGGATTAATAGCCGGACCGATCTGAAGCGCTTCTCATTAATTTTTTTTTTTAATGGAAACAGACTCATTTCATTAATGAACCGAAATTACAATTGTGACTTATCAATACATAAAAAAATCCAGACTATAAGCCAAACTACGCATCAGCTCTTGGGCTTCCCCACACACAAATTCTTTTGTGACGGACATTGTCTTAACTTCTCAACTATAAACAGACCGAGGGCCCCTCTGTCCTCTCAGAGAGGAAAATTACGAGACTCTGCTATGGATACTAAATCCACTAGCCTATTTCGATATTATTAAAACAAATAAAACATATTAAACAAGTAACAAGTAACAACTACTAACTAAACAGACTAAACAAAAAAACCACAAGCACCGGTGTGACCTTGGATGTCACGCCCACTGCAAGCATTGACATCTCGAGCCCTGACGGCACGAGCACCCAGCTCACGCACACACACAAACAGCCTCCACTACGCAAGCTGACCTACGCGCAAGCACTGGCCGTACGATATCACCAATCATAACATCGTCCATCACTCTCGAATAGCTCTTGCTCCAGATTGCGTTCGATCCAAAGGCTCAACACCTCACTCAGGTCAACAAAAGAAACAGAGGAATAGAAAAATAGACAGCAACAAAAATATTGAAATGAAAAAATCAAAACGGATGAACAGTGCACGATGCGTCGACATTGGCGCGTACAGGGCACTAGTCACTCGAGGAGGAAAGCCGACGATCGATCTTGGAAGCCATAGAGTCAGAGAGTCCAGAAAAGCCTAGCATGGCGTTGATAGAGGGCTTCGAGGTGGTGCGTGATGGACACGCACCAAACGAGATCCATAACTTCATCCCGCGTGTGCGGGCTACGCTCTACTCCGATGAACGTCGTATTTGGTGGTCTTGAAGATCGGCGACTGGACATCATTCCGGTAGGACGCGTGTAGATTGGCGACAGTTGGAAAGACCTGAACGTCAATCTTCTCTTATTTGGTCTGAACAAATACAAAATAAAATAAATAAAAAAATGCAACACAAAAATTAAAATAGACAAAAGAGAAGGGAAGGGAAGGGAGGGAGAAAGAGGGGGAGGAACCGAAACTCCCACCCTCTTTCGTTTAATCTGAAGTTTGAGAGAGTTTAAAGAAAAAGAAGAGAATTTTTGCGAGAGAGAGGGGGAGGAGCTCATCGACTTTTAGCGCTTCTCATTAATTAAACCAGCTTAATTGTAAACTGCAGTGGGGAAGCCGTCTTCTCCAATCTCAACTCTTCCCTTACGTGGCCTCCCCGTATCTTCCTGGAAAACAAATCTTCCAAAGATTTCCCTAAATATTGATTCGGATCTCAAAAGCAAAAGCACCCAATTGGGACGGCCTACCTCACCACCTGATTATCACTCTCAAAAAAAGTCTCTAAGCATATCTTATCGGGAAATTAAACTCAGCATTAATTTTTTTTTATAAAAAAAACTCCCAAATCACAGTCGATCTCAATCCGGAAATTTGCTATTTGCGTAATAAACGTTATTTCAAAATTTCAAACCATCATTAATGACATATTAAATTCTTGCAGACCTTCATGATCATCAGAAGATCGTGGAACTTACGGTATTTGGCGCCACTTCCGGGATGTCACGGGAAATTGCGTTAGATTTGGAGATTGAGATAATAATTTTTTATTTTAGATGAAAATTTAAAATATTATTTTTTAATATTATTATTATTTTAAAATTTAAAAAAATTAAATTAAGATTTAAAAAAATTGAATTATTTATTATATTTTATATAAAAATTTAAAAATATATAATAATGAGATTAAATAAAATAAAAATTTTATATTTTATTTTAATTTTCAAACCAAACTACCTAACCTTCCCTCCTGGACAATGAAATACTAGCTTTGCATTGATCATATATAACTACCAGTATAACTTGTCCTTCTAGCCGTAGCTAGCCGCCTCTAGCCACGTACAAAACCTAATCATTATGTAACAAGTTATTCTACGTAAAAGCGGTGCTATTCTGCCCGTTCATTAGTTTATTTTAAACTCTTTTTTTTTTATATTTTTAAAAAATAAAAAATATATCAATACATTTAAACTTATTTTCTTAATTATTAAATAAAAAAATTAAAAATGACAAGCGGTACACTTGAACCGTAGACTTCAGATGATTAAGGATAGGTTTGGAAAACATATTTCACTTAAAATTTTCATCTTCATCTCATCTCATCTTTATACTTTTTCAAATCTCCATACAAAATATAATAAATAATTCAACTTTTTCAAATCCCAATATAACTTTTTCAAATTCCAATTCAATTTTTTCAAATCTCAAAACTTAAAAATAATATTTTAAACTTTAAAACAAAACACAAAATTCTCATCTCATCTACCAAGCATAACCTAAGTAGTATTTCTCATTTACATAATAGGGGATTCCAACATTCTTTTTAATAAAAAAATATTATACACTAATTTTATTTATTTATTATTAGGAATACCATATATATATATATATATATATATATATATATATATATATATATATACCTACTCGTAAAAGCGACTCTCTAATATTTAATTAGGCTGGTATGATAAGTTCTGCATACAGAGAGCTAGCTAGCCCTTTACCTCAACACAGATTAGCAGATCTCCCTCGTCATTTGAGCTATTAATGCCTCATTTAAGGGATAGCACCGACTAAAGTTGCACCCAAAATATTTCGCGAACGTGGTCAAGACTCTGGAATATTCGAAGTGCTAATTGTTTCGGCATCTGCTGGAATATTCAGATCTTTCAAAGAGTTAATGCAGATCCACCCCTGCTATTCTAACGTCTAACTACTAGAAATCCCGACTCGATGTCGGGAAAAAAGAAAATGATATAATAACAACTATACCATAATTTGTTTACAATTAAATATAAAAAAATTATTATTTTATTACTTTGAATTGCTGTAAGTACAAAAATTTTGAATTAAAGTAAAAAATATTAATATTTTAATACATAATAGTAGTTAAATTGTAATATATTTAGTAGTGTATCATTATCTAAAAAAAACCATCTGATAATCAGTAGTCTTTGACTGCCATTAATTAACGACGTATATACCCTCTCAATTTGGGTAAATCTTTTGCCGCATCACAATTCTATTTTAATGTGCATACTAGCTACCATAGAAAAACTTAAAAAAGTCCTAGCGTGTCGTTCAGTTTGACTTCTAGGTATGCCTGCTAATTTAAAGTTTTTATTTTTTTATTTTTATCTTCTTCTTTTTTTGTATTTTTTTAATATATGTAAAAATAAAATATATATATATATATCAATACACTAAAAATTATTTTTTTAATTATTAAATAAAAAAAATTAAATACATAAATGGTCAAAATGATGTGGCAAACTCAGACGGGACACGAACATTTTTCAACTCATAAACCTACGATGGATTGAGGTGGTGCCAACCATGCCACGGCCTGTAGCCTAATTTAGCCATGCCATCATGAACCCATCCATGCATGCGTCTTCAGACTTGCCCAATTTTAATGCCGATTATCTCCAAACTCAATGGCCATTAGTTGTTATAATTAACCGGCCTTCTCACGCAGCTTTACATCACCATTACGTACTCATAAATATAATGTCATCCATAGATAATAAATCAGTAGCGTGATGGTAGCAATAAAGATTGATCATTGTTCTCTTTCTTTTGATAGAGGCCAGCAGGAAACTAGCTAGAATATTCCTGCAAGATGGAGCCTAATTAACTACCACTTCTTTTTTAGGCATGCACCATCATTTCGGATGTAATTCTGTTATCTTTTAATGAATCAACATTCTTTTAATTTGTCACTTCATGATCTCCTTTGATGATCTAAATATACATGCATGCATGGGAAGCAATAAGCATCGATCATGATTGAGTAGTTAGCTGTTGGATTTTGATAGATCTAGACTAGTTCTATAAGTTAATATTGATTAGATCGATGATGATCATTGATCATGTATCTAGAGATTATAAATCATTATCATGGTTTGATATTGCATATATCTATCTCTATTAGCTCGATCGTTAACCATGTCAATGCGTTCAAACGTGCGTGTATGTATCATGTATATGTTGTATGCAATATTCCTATCATTTACGTTTACCGCCATGCAGAATAATGAAAATTCCAAGGCCTGAAATCTTCATCGCCATGGTTAATTTGTCTCATACCGTTATTTTTATATGATGAAGTTTGATGTCCATTGAAGGCTCCGTAATATAAGCGTTAAAGTCAAAGCTTGATCTTTATTATTCATTCGAATAATTTCAGCTTGCACAGCGTGTGAGTATTGTTTTCTTTGTTTGCTTTGAAAAGGTTAATTAATGAATACACGTTTAAGTGTTGTCAAATTCTCTCTCTTTTTTCCTTTTTATATGGTAATATGTCAAAGATATATTTCCACTTACAACAATCATACAAGAACGTCGCATTAACCATTATTGAGAGAGAGAGAGAGAGAGAGAGATTTAAGAAAACACAACCTTTGACTTTAATGACTTTTTACACCTTGTGTTGGGACCATCCCAATTGGTGCTTGCATAGCGCCCATTTGAGAAAAACAATGGGAGAGGTAATGATGTTGATTTTAATACCATTAATATCCCAAGATGATTTCTTGTGGATGGGTCTGATCATCCAGTGAAATTAGGCACAGTTGCTGGCGTTGTGCTCCACTTGAGCTCCGCGATGGAGACTTGACAACTTCTGATGCGCTTGACACAGACGTGCACCTTTTTTCCTTTTAGTTTTAGTTGTCGACAATGTTTGGAGTTGGACTCTAAACATAAAGAATGAAATTGGCACATGTTTTTTCTGCACAAAGTCGGAAGTATTGGACTGAGTTTTCATTGAATAATTCAATTGAAAGGGAATCAAAACCAGATGTGCTTTTGCTGATTGTTTGCAGAATTATTGAACCTTTAGTCATCCTATGTTTGTTGAATGGTTGTATTTTAGCTAACTTTGCGGAGTAGATGTGAAGCAAATCAGATTTAAAAGAAAAAAAAAAAATCTTTAATAGTTCAACTATAAACTCCCCCAATTATTTTATTATCAACTCTAACATGGGGCTTCTTTCTCAGTTATGGAAAACAATGAAGAATTTATTCCAACGCTTCTTTTTCCTAAAAAAAATCCAAAGAGCAATTCCTTTTGGTATGGTGTAAATTATTTCGGGTCGTTTTCCAAATTCTATTATCCATTTTTTTTTTTTTTTTGTTCTACTCCTTTCATTTCTAAGGCCTCATTTGATTAAGATGAGATAAAAATTAAAAATTAAATAAAATATTATTAAAATATAACCTTAAATTAGAGAAACAAAAATATAATCCAGCACCCACAATTATAGTGGGCCCAATGGGGAAACCCAGCAAAGTCCCGACTAAGCAGGTTTGAGTTTGTTTTTCTGCCCTCTATTTCAAGTATTGTAATAAGCCTTTTAAGTCCAGCTAGATAAGGTGGATCAAGGTCGGCCCAAAACTGAGAACTTCATAGAACCTAACTTCACCCAGTGGCCAGTACCACACCATCCCTGTATGGTCTAGCTCGAGTAAGCCCAACTACATTACCGTCATTTAGGGCCCGAAGCCCAGAACTTGAAAATGAACAATAAGTATAAGAAAGATAAAATGTTAATTACTTGGTACATTTTGGGCCATTAAACCAGTTTCTTAATTAATAACGATAAGGCCTGATATGTTAAAAAAATTCGGAACTGAATCGGTTTCGTTTGATTATCAAATTAAACTCAATTCATTTCACTCATCGTTATAATTTTTTTAAATTTTAAAATAAAATATAATAAATAATTCAACTTTTTTAAATCTAAAAATAATAATAATATTAAAAAATAATATTATAACAATATTTTATCATCTAAACTCAATTCAACTCAACTCACTTCAACATCCAAACGCATCCTAGTTAACTCGACTTCTCAAATTGTTTCGCTTATTTTGCTCGTTATACTGCTGTAATGGATTATTGTTGAAACGAAACTCTACTATTTTAATTATTAGAAATTTAATTTTAAAAAATATCTCATATATATTTACCAGTAATTAGTTCTTATAAATGCATGCCAATTAAAATTCGTTTGGATTCAGATATTAGTTGAGATGTTTTTAGATGAGTTGAATAAAATATTATTATAATATTATTTTTTAATATTATTATTATTTAAAAATTTAAAAAAATTATAATCATAAAATGAGATGAGATGAGTTTGAATCCAAACGGGGCTAAATGATTTGTTGATTAGATAATCCAACACTCAGCTCAAATTTGTTTATACCTGCCTTGCCTAGGTGTCACGCATCCTTGCCTGAAAAGAAAAACAAAAAAAAAAAAAAACCCTCTCTGTTTATACATTAGTTAGTCGTTACCTGTCAATGACTTGAACGTTCTCTAATATATATATATATATATATATATGTCTGTAAAATCAATATAATTGTCATGATAAGCCAATATAGGTCCTTTCCTTTTAGAAGGGTAAGGTGTTTGTCCTTTCTTTCTTTGAGAAGGGTAAGGAGGTGGTTTAGGTTTTGATAATTATTCTCAGTTGGAAGACTAAATCAAGGCAGTGAAACATGACAGAGGAACTAGAACTCTTGTGGGAAGGTCTTAAGTTAATAGAGGAAGAACAAGAAGAAGTTAACTTCACAAAGGAAGAGACTAAAAGAGCATACTTGCGTGGACAAAATTGTCTGATTATACTAGTTTTGATGGGAAAAAAACATTAATAATGAAGCTTTCAAAGCAACCATGATCAAAATATGGAATCCAGAGAAATGGATAAACTTTAAAGAGTTAGGGTATAACAAATTTTTAGTAGAATTTCAGAAAGTCATGGATATAGAAAGGGTGCTTAATGGAAGACCTTTGTCTTTTGATAAAAACCTGATATGTATTCAAGAATTCGACAACAATACTCTCCCGAATGAAATGAATTTTAGTCATGAACCTTTCTAGATATAACAACTACATAGTATGCCTTTAGCTGCTATGACTTTTGAAGGGGGAACGAATTGGAACCACAATAAGGGAGTTTATGATAGTGGATGTAGATGGGGAAGGAGTTGGCTAGGGTAAATCTTAGGGTTAGAGTCAACTTGGATATCACAAAACCTCTTCCAAAAGGCAAGATGATTAGATTTGAAGGGAAACAAAGGTGTACAAAGTTTAAATATGAAAGATTACCTTTGTTTTGTTTTTAGTGTGGGGCTATCAAACATGTTGACAGAATCTATGCTTTGGGAAAAAAAAACAAGAAGAAATACAACAGGAATGGGTACAACTCAATATGGGCAATGGTTGAGGGCCTCTTTATAACAACTAATGGCTCGGGTGAAAAAAGATTTGGAGCTCGTGGTAGACAACAAGCTAACTTATTGCCACAACCTGGGAATGGAAAAGGGAGTAGAACAATTGGGTTTAATATTGATCGAAGTTCAATTCAAAGTGGTAAGACTATAACTGGGAAAGATACCATTCATTTGGAATATCATTAGAAATCTGATATAGATGAAGCAGACCAAAACTTATCAACACACCAATTTCACACAGATTTAAATAATAAGAGAGGATTGGAAGGGGAAACTAATAACCCTTTGAGGAGGTGTGCTGCCAGTTGTCTTAACATTTTTGATAAAGCAAACAGCTCTACAAACTCTTTGATGAAATCAGTAGATGCAGAAGAATGTGTTAAAAAGAGACTAGGTTAGAAAAAAATAGCAAGACAAGTTTTTATAGAAAGGGCAGTTGAAATGGCACCTATGGAAATTTCCAAGAATGACATAGAGAACAAGAAAAGAAAGACACCAGATTTAGGCTGCAATGAACAATGGGGTTTTTCCAAAAAACCAAAAGTATGCTCAATCTTGCAAGGAGTTTAAATCAGGAACCAATGGTGGTGGCTGCCGAGCAGCCTCACTAGCAAAAATGATATGCATAAGTTGGAACTGTTGAGGGCTTGGGAACCCTCAAACAGTTCAAGAGCTTCATCTTTTGGTGAAGTAAAAGCGCCCAAACATAATCTTCCTAATTGAAACAAAAAGCAAGAGGGAGAATATGGAAAGAACAAGGAACCAATTGGGATATGATAAAAGCTTTATAGTAAATAGTAGAGGATTCAGTGGAGGGCTAGCTATAATGTAGAATTCAAATGACCACATAGAACTAGAATCATACACTAGATTTCACATCTCTGTTAATATAACTTAATCAAAAAATGGGAAAACCTGGATCCTTACAGAGTTTTATGGCAACCTTTGTACAACACTTAGAGAAGGGAGTTGGCAGTTGCTAAGGCTTTTGAAACTTGCAGATAATAGACCTTGGCTTTGTATAGGTGACTTTAATGAAATTTTGCATCAACATGAGAAGTCTGGGGGAGTCTTGAGACCTTAAACTTAGATAAAGTCTTTCAATCAAGCTTTACAAGACTGTGAACTCAATGATATGGGATATAAAGGTCCTAAATATACTTGGTTCAATAACAAAGAAGGTAATGATTTTACAAAATTAAAATTAGATAGAGTGGTGGCAAACTCCCATTACATCAGCATGCTTCAAGACATCAATGTTTATACCATAATTGTATGCACATCAGATCATAACCCTCTTATTATAACTCTAAATACTCAGTTTCAAGAGGAAAAAAGGAAAGGAAGAGTATTTAGATGTGAATTCAGCTAGAAAAAAAAATCTGATTGTCAAAGTTTAATTTCTAATGTATGGAATGATGGCATCAATAATGGGAATACATTAGCAGCAGTGTCAAACAAGCTTAACAACTGCAAGAATACACTACTCGCTTGGTGCAAATCCCAGAAATAGGAAACAAAGGGAATTATGGAGGCAAAAAAGGCAAACTGCAACAACTTCATCAAAGGAATAATGTAAGAGATCTGTAAGAAATAAATCAGATTAAAAAAAGAAGTGATAATGTTACTAGAGGATGAGAACTTAAAATGGAAGCAAAGAGAAAAAGAAAGTCGGCTTCAGTATGGTGACAGGAACACCAGATACTTCCACAATTGTGTATCCTAGAGAAGAAAAACAAATCATATCAATAGCATCGAAGATGAAGATGGCCATACTTACAACTCTACTCAAGAAATAAATCAAGTATTTCAGACTTATTTTAACACCTTATTCACAACTTCCAATCCAACTGGTCATACTAAATGTCTGGAACCTATGCAAGCACAAGTTACTGAGCAGATGAATAATAAACTACTTAAAGATTTCAAGTTCACAGAGGTTCAAGAAGTTGTCTTCAGCATGAATCCAATGTGCTCTCCTGGACCAGATGGGTTCTCAGCAGGGTTTTACCAACAACACTAGAGTACAGTAGGTAAGGAACTATGTGAAGCTGTGAGATTGGCCTTAAATACAAACAAATGGGACAGGACAATCAATGATACATATATAGTTATCATACCAAAAAAGAAAAGCCCAACACAAGTCTCTGAATTTCGGCCAATCAGTTTATGTAATGTAATTTACATGGCCATGGCAAAGGTTCTAGCCAATAGATTAAAATTTTTCCTGCCATAAATCATCTCTACAACTCAAAGTGCTTTTGTGCATGGGAGACAAATTGTAGACAATGTAATAGTTGCTTTTGAAGTATTACATTCTATGCATTGCAGATTGAAAGGGCCAACTAGATATATGGCATTAAAATTGGACATGAGAAAAACATATAACATATTAGAATGGAGCTTTATAGCATATGTGATGGAAAGAATGGGTTTTGCCAATAGGTGGATAAATCTTACTCTCTTTTAATTAATGGGAATCCACAGCCTACTTTTAAACCCTCGAGGGGCATAAGACAAAGTGATCCCTTATCACCCTATCTCTTCATCATGTATTCAGAAGTACTTAGTCAGTTACTCAATAAAGCAGAGAGGATGAGAATTGTATCTGGTTTTCCAATGGCAATGGAACAGATAACAATCAATCATCTATTTTTTGTAATTGATAGTTTATTATTTTGTCAAGTTTCCTCTATAAATGGAGCAAATTACTACACTTGATAGGACAATATGAACTAGCTTCAAGTCAGAGGTTGAACAAAGATAAATCTTCTATTTTCTTCAGCAAGAATACAAGGAATGAAACAAGAGAAAGCATCATAAGCATAGCAGGTATCAGAATAACAACTTCCTATGAAAACTATCTTGGCTTACCTGTTTTGTTTGGAAAATATAGAACTAAGGCTTTCAACAATATTCTTGACAAAGTGAGAAGCAAAATGAACAACTGGAAATTGAAATTCCTTTCGAGAGTAAGTAAAGAAATACTTCTTAATTCAGTCACTCAAGCTATACCAATCTATTCAATAGGAGTATTTAAACTACCTAAAGGTTTGCTGCATGACCTCAACAAGCTGATTAAAGGATATTAGTGGGGACAAATAAATTAGGAGAGGAAAATTAGTTGGATTAATTGGAGTCAAATGGGAAAGTCTAAAGCTGAAGGGGGCTTGGGGTTCAAAAATTTTGAAAACTTCAATCTTGCTTTCTTAGCAAAACAAGGCTGGAGGATGATATAACATCCTAACTCTTTAGCTGTACAGATATTATATTTCAAATATTTTTCTAATTCTGATTTTTTCAATATAAAGTTGGATAGTAATCCATCTTATCTTTGGAGGAGCATTCTATCTGCCAGACCTTTGCTAAAAAAAGGAATCATGTGGAGAATGGAAAATGAAAATTTAGTCAAAATATGGTCAGATAAGTGGCTACCATAATCCACCACATTCAAACCTCAAAGTCGTCTAAATACACTGGCACCATAAGCCAAAGTAAAGGTTCCTATTAATCAAGACACAAGGAATTGGAACCTAAACTTGTTCAAAGCAGTCTTCTCAAAGGATGATGCAGAAACCATAAGCCAGATACCTCTCAGTAATTGCAACAGGCCAAATAAATTGATATGGAGATGCATAGCAAATGGGATGTTCAATGTCAAAAGTGCTTACTATTTGCAAGGGAAATTCAAGAAAGGAAGAAGGGGAAAAGTTCACAAAGTATCTAAAATCGTGAATAGTGGACCAGAATATGGAATCTAGACATTCCTCAATCCACAAAGAACTTTTTGTGGAGAGCTTGTCTTGATATTCTTCCTACTAAAGTCAATATTTGCAAAAAGAATATATTGACTGATAAAACATGTCCCATGTGCCTAAGGGAACCAGAAACCATTGAACACATACTATGGGAATGCATTTCTACAGTAGACATTCTGGGTCAAAGTTCAAAGAATATCCAAAAGACTAAGGCTTCATGCCAGAGTGTGAGGGTGTTAATGGTAGACATGTTCAACAAGTTACAAAAGAATGAAATGGAAGAAATGGTTTTAATTTTTTGGAACCTGTGGTGGAGAAGGAATCAATATGTTTTCAACAACATCCTTATTGATCCTAACACAGCTCTACATAGAGTTCATCAAATGCAGCATGATATTGTAGGGTTACAATTCATAACAATCAACCCGGCTCAAAGCAACTTAGCTAGAACTGGCACTTGGGAAAATCCTCCACCAAGTTTTTGCAAAATAAATTGGGATGTGGCAGTTGACAAAAAACATTGCAAGATTGGCATTGGGATTACAAACAGAGATGAGGAAGGAAATTACTTGGCTACCATGAGGAAGAATCAAATCCTATGTCATGAGCCTTTAATAGCAAAAGCAATAGGAGCACTAATAGCAGCTAATTTTGAAATTGATCTGAAAATGAGAAAGGTAATATTAGAGGATGATTCCAAAAGGGTAGTTATGGATATCCAAAAACAAGTGACAGATAACAGTTACTTTGGGATGATCACCTCAAAAATTAGATCAAGGATCAAGTGTTTTGATGTTTGTGTTACTAAACATGTTCATAGAGAAAACAATGTAATAGCTCACACATTGGGTGAAAGTGCTATGATTGTATAAGAGTGCATAGTGAATTTGGAGGAAACTCCTTACTATCTTCGTTGTTTGTAATAGTTTCAAGTATATGAAATGAGTTCTTTTAAAATATATATATATATGATGACATCATTATATATATTTAACTATTGCGGGCGGATAATGATATGTTTATCAGTTTATGTGTTGCATAGAAGTAACGCGTCTTGTATCGTATTATTGAATGGAAAGGAAACAAATGACAATGGCCCAATATGCATGGTGGAAGGCTGAGTCAGCTATTATTATTGTTTATCTTATCCCGTTGTCGATAGGGTGTCAGCCACCTAAGGAAACAGTTAACGCATTTAACTTAACTACACTCTGATCTTCTCCGGATTAGTAATATTGTCATCCACTCATGCCCGACGCTGCTTGCTTCCTATCCTTGCAAAATGTCAAAGTTTGTTCCACAAATTTTTTCAAAATTTTTATTTTTCTAAAAACAGTGTTAAGTTTATAGACTTGAGAAATAAGGCAATGCACGTTTTTTATATTATAGCAAATATTCACATGGTTTTATTAGGCTACTCTTTCTCAACTAATTGAATACGGAGCATAAGTCCTTATTTATGAAAAAATTGTCTCGAGATTTGATAAGTTAAATATCTTATCATTATGGAAAAAGTTTTTTGACAAAATAAAATCTCCTTATATTATGAAAATAAAATATATTTTATTAGATAATAGCTAAATCAAGATTTTCATGTTATCGCTAACAGTGTTCAAGAAAATGGAAATTTTCATGGGATCATTTTTAAATCGTGAAAAAAAATAATCATATTCCGAACATAAATAGCAAACATAACTAAACTCGACCAAATAAATAGTTGACTTTGCAAAATCACACTATAAAACTTTTTAGGATAAATTACGTTTTGTTCTCTCGAACTTTCATTCAATTCATAATATATCTCCGAAACTATTAATTGCATCAAAGTGGACCCTTAAACTTTCAAAACTTCACAATCTCCCCTTCTGTCTATCAGCAATATTAAATCTAACAAAAATTTACTGTAAAGATGTCATTTTCATCTAATTTATTATCATTGATCATATAAAATAATATATACTTTCAATTAATAATAAATCATTAATCATATATAAAATTATTTTATACCTAAATTGCAAGCAAGTATAAATAATCTCTATATATAATAAAATTATTTGATAATTTATATATAATAATTTATTTAATAATTTATTATTTATTATTAATTGATAGTATATATTATTTTATATGGTCAATGATAGTAAATCAGATAAAAATTATATCTTTACAGTGAATGTTATGCACATAAGCAGTACGTGCAGTGAATTTTTATTAGATTTAACGTTGTTGGTAGACAGAAGGGGGGATTGTGAAGTTTTGAAAGTTCGAGGGTCCACTTTGATGCAATTAGTAATTTTGAAAGTATATCGTAAATTGAGTAAAAATTCGAATGGACAAAGTGTAATTAATCCAACTTTTTAAACCAGATCCAGACATTCATCAGAAACAACATAAAACAAAAATCACCAAATGAATACCTGGTAGATATATTATAAGAATAAAGAAAACAACATATATACCTACCTCCATAAACCATAGCCTAATTTTCAATTTACATTCTAATTTGTCACAAATTTTGTATTATCGATTAAAACTTGATTGTTAAGATTAAAAAAAAAACTGACCATGTGGTACAATAATAATAGTTACATCTGTATGGAAAGAGTATAAATAATATATTTTGGTAATTTAGACTTTAGAATGGAAATTGAAACGGTTGATAGTCTATTAGTCTTACTCCTTCCCAAACATAGGTAACGAGAGTAAAGAATAACTTTTCCCAGAAATTTGATTTGGATTCATACTAAATAAGGTCAATGAGTGAATAATACATATCATTTTCGATAAATGTTTTAGCTATAAAAATAAATCTCATAAAAATAAATCTACAAACAGACGTAACTTAATATAATACGTTAATATTTACTTTTCTTGTAAATTAGATCAAATGTATCATATAAAGTTGTGTCTCTTTTTGAGTTTATTTTATGAGATTTTTTTTGTGACTATACACTTCATATAATTTTAAAATTAAAAAATAAAAATTTCCAACAAATCTTTTTTTGAAGATTCCCAAAATTAAAATGACAAAACCGGCGGATGCATGTTGATGTGGAAACGCTGGTTAGTAGAGGTATAATTGATCCGATCCAGTCAGTTTTAGAGAAAAATTTCAGTCTAGGCCAATTTTTTCGATCCACTAAAAATCCATACCGATATGTTTGGAAGTTTCATCTTCAATAAAATTCTCATCTCATCTCATCTCATCATTACAACATTTTCAAATTCCTATATAAAATATAATAAATAATTCAACTTTTTCAAATCCCAATACAACTTTTTCAAATTTCAATTTAACTTTTTCAAATCTCAAAACTAAAAAATAATATTTTAAACTTTAAAACAAAACACAAAATTCTCATCTTACCTTCCAAACATAATCTAAGTCGTCTAACTAAATATATACCTAACTAATTAAGTATTTGAATTGAGTATAATAGATTAATAATGCTAATAGTATGTTTACTATCAATAATTAATAGTTAATACTTTGTCTTAAAATTATTAACTTTTAATTTTTATATAATCTAAACATAAATAATTAGGTTAGAAGATAATTAAATAATTAGTTAAAATAAAATTACATAATTATTTGTTTTTCATTTATGTTATTACTTAAAAAAATTATAAACATCATATAAAAAATTTATTTAAAATTTTATATATTAAATTCGGTCCAGTCCAAGATGAAAAAATCTAGCTCGAGAGGCGAGAACGGATTGAAAATTCAATTTATTTACTTTTTTGGATGGAACCTCTTACATTGTGTTTGAATGTTGAGCTGAATTGAGATAAATTGAGTTTTTTTATAAATAGTAGTGAGTTAAGATGGTGGAATAAGTTTGTAGAACCAACCTAAGATGAGTTAAAATGTGTTTGGGTGTTAAAATAAGTTTATATATTTTTTATGATAAGTTGAAAGGAGTTGTAAATTCCCCGTGTAAAAAGGTGTTGAGTTGAAAATTGTGAGTCCAACGTGTAAAGAGGTCTTAAGTTGAAAAAGTTATGGGTTCAACATGTAAATAGGTATTGAGTTGAGTGATATTTAGTGATTTGAGAGTTGTATATTTGGTTATTGGGATAGACTTAAATTTAAATTCAACTCAAATAAGCTCAACCGTTTTCATGTTTTAAACGTAGTTGAAATGAGATGAGATAATTTTAGATAAGTTGAATAAAAGGATTTTGCTCCAAACTTCCAACACGTGGGGGACAACCCAACCCCTTGAGGCAGTCAGATAACTCTGAAGGAGGTTTCGTGAATTGAATAATATTACTCTCACAGCTTAATTTTACTGTTGTATTTTTTATTTTTTTTACTTAATAATTAAGAAAATATTTTTTAATAATATTGTAATTTTTTATTTTTTTTTAAATATTTAAAAGTGTTAAAATATATATATATGAAAAAGTAAAAAAAAAAAATCTTGTAACAAACAATAGCTACCATCACAGTTGAGAGCAGTAATTAAGGGTGGCAATATGTGACACGACCCGTTAACCCAACACGAACACAACACGATAAAAGCGGGTTAGGGTTTAGTCTTAACAGGTTCGGGTTAAAACGGGTTGACCCGTTAAGACACGATTGCTTAACGGGTCAACCCGTTTTGACACGTTATAACCCGTTATGATCCATTAAAAAAATTGAAATTATAATTATACCCTTATATCTAAAAATAAAATTGTTAAGATTTTAATTTCGATATTTTTCTTGTTTAGAATTGTAATTTTAGACTTGTAGTTAGTTTCATATTTTTTTATAGATATTATGATTTTAATATTTATATAAAATTATGCTAAATTTAATTAGGTCAAACGGTTAATTTCGGATCTGTTCAAGCTATTTACATAAACGGGTCAAAACGGGTTGACACGATCCGTTATGTTAATGGGTTGGGTTAGGGTTTAAGATTTTGACACGATAAGCTTAACGGGTTAGATTAGGATTGACCTATATAGTATAATATATATGTTTTGATACAACCCGTTAATACGATTTGACACCTCTAACGGTGACGTGACTGTATTATGATCCTTCGCAAATTTGACTCGCATTTGAATTTCATCTGGGTGTCATTTCCACGAAAACCAAACCGTCCATTGGAATCATTGACTTTGACTGAAAAAGGAAAGCAAAGAAAGAGCTGGGAAGAAAAGTCACACTTTCCTCCCTCCTTCGGTCTGAGCCCGTGCCCTTCAACGAACACATAAAAAAGGACCGATCCCCTCGTTCCTTACATCTCACGCTCCCAATCGAGGTCTTCTCGATATTTTTATATTGCAACAGCAAACGCACAAGTCCCTTCTTGTACGCCCGCCCACAACGCACAACGTAGTAAGAGGTATGTTGTTTACTTTTACCTGTTTTGGTTTTTGTCGTTTTAGTTGATCAGAGACGATTTGCTGGGTTTTGATGTTTTTCTTTTACGGATCTATGCTGAGAAATTTTTTGAGATTTTGGTTGTTGGGCTAAATTTTTAGAATTTGATTCTGGGTTGGTTGTTTGGACTGGGACGTCGGTGGTTATGCTCTAGTTTCATTTTTTTTTCGAAAGATTCTGAAAGAAAATCATTCTCTGGTAGGCCAAGTCGCTGGCTTGAAATTGGAGCAAGGCTAACTCGTCTAATTTTTTTTCTTCTGAATATGATTGTTGGTTCGTTAGTTTACTCTCCTCACTCTCGCCTAGGTAGCTTATTCTATGTTTGTTAGATTTTAGAATAAACAGTGTTTACTATTTTGGGAGATTATAGATTAGAATGGAAAGTATTGTGTTTTAATTCAATGTTTTTTGTGCTTGTTATTTATAGTCCTTGGGGGTGGGGGTACTGAGTTGGGATGTAAGCAAAATCCGAATGTTGTTCTTTCGATTATTAGACGGATTTGTTGTTTTTAAACTCCGTATAACCTAGGATTTGGTTTAAGGGTTTACTTAAAAAAAATTAGAATAAAGTAGAATTTTAAATTGGTTTTTGTTTGAATTTTGCAGGGTTTGGATATGTGCAGTGGTTCAAACAATAAACTTTCTTCCTTAAGCTTTGACATGGAAGGTGGATTTCAGAAACATAATAGGTTTTTTTGTGATTGCTCTGTTTTGCTGGAATTGTCTGCCATGGATGATCTTGAGGCGTTCAGGAGCGAAGTAGAAGAGAAGGGTTTTGATGTCAACGAGGCAAGCTTTTGGTATTGTAGAAGAATTGGGTCGAAGAAGATGGCGTTTGAAGAGAGGACATCTCTTATGATAGCTGCCCTGTTTGGTAGCGTCAAGGTTTTGAATTATCTAATTGAGACCGGCAAGGTTGATGTCAATAGAGTTTGTGGTTCAGATAAAGTCACTGCACTCCATTGTGCTGTTGCTGGTGGTACCAATTCTTCACTCGGGATTGTTAAGCTCTTGCTTGATGCATCTGCCGATGCTGATTGTATTAATGCTAACGGTAATAGGCCTGTCGATTTGATTGGCCATGTGCTGAAATCGCCCTCCAATTCGAGTTGGAAGGCAATGGAGTTGTTGCTTAAAGGCAATATTTCAGTTGGGGAAGGTGAACAAACTGCGACCCTAGAGGAAGAGCAGCAGAAAATAGCAATGCCTCAGCTATCGAAAGAAGCAACTGAGAAGAAAGAATACCCTACTGATGTATCACTGCCCGACATAAACAATGGGATATATGGGACTGATGAGTTTAGGATGTACACTTTCAAGGTGAAGCCTTGCTCAAGGGCATACTCCCATGACTGGACCGACTGTCCTTTTGTCCATCCTGGGGAGAATGCAAGGAGAAGAGACCCACGGAAGTATCCCTATAGCTGTGTTCCCTGCCCCGAGTTTCGGAAGGGGACATGCCAAAAGGGTGATACCTGTGAGTATGCACATGGTGTTTTTGAGTCCTGGCTTCATCCTGCCCAATATCGAACCCGGATTTGCAAGGATGAGACTGGGTGCATGCGTAAAGTCTGCTTCTTTGCTCACAAGCCTGAGGAATTGCGCCCTGTATATGCTTCCACAGGTTCAGCTATGCCTTCGCCTAAATCTCATATGACTGGTGCACTAGACATGACAATGATGAGCCCATTGGCTCTCAGTTCATCATCTATGTCAACGACTACTACTTCAACACCAATCATGTCTCCCTTGGCAGCCACATCATCTCCCAAGAGTGGAAGCTTGTGGCAAAACAATCTTAACATCACTCCACCAGCCTTGCAGCTCCCTAGTAGCCGGCTAAAGACAGCTTTGAGCGCTAGAGATTTGGATTTGGAGATGGAATTGCTTGGGCTAGAAAGTCATGCTAGCCAACAACAGCATCAACAGCAATTGATTGATGAGATAACTCGTCTCTCAACCTCATCTCCATCTCCATCCCCATCCCCATCCTACTGGAACAAGGAATTCAGTCAGATTGGAGATTTAAAAACTACTAACCTTGATGATATTTTTGGATCTCTTGATTCTTCCATGCTGTCCCAGTTTCAAGGACTTCGACTAAAACCCACAACACCAACCCAGTTACAATCTGCAAATGGTCTCCAGATGCGCCAGAACATGAACCAACTCCGCGCAAGCTATCCAACCAACCTCTCATCCTCCCCAGTGAGAAAATCATCATCATTTGGGTTTGACTCATCCGCTGCAGTTGCGGCAGCAGTGATGAATTCCAGGTCTGCTGCCTTTGCAAAGCGAAGCCAGAGTTTTATTGATCGTGGAGCAGGGATTCAACGACCTGGCCTTACTGCTGCTGGCAACTCTGCATCTATGATGCCCTCTACTCATTCAGATTGGAGGTCACCTGATGGGAAATTGGATTGGGGCATTAACGGAGATGAGCTGAACAAGCTCAAGAAGTCTGCTTCTTTTCGGTTCCGAGACAACAATGTGGCAACAGCTACAACCTTGATGCCATCTGTAGTTAATGAGCCAGATGTCTCCTGGGTTAATTCCTTGGTTAAGGATGTTTCTCATGAGAGTTCTGGGCTTTTTGCCACAAAGAATCAGCAGTATAATTATGGTAACGCGGGCAATGAGATTCATCCTCCTTGGGTGGAGCAGCTGTACATAGAGCAGGAGCAGATGGTGGCATAAGGAACATGACTACCTAATTTGCTCCGCAGTTATGTTGACGAAGCTTGATATTCTTTGAATTTATATTTTTCAATTAGTATCCAATAATTGTATTAGAGGTAGAAGGGGAGAAGACCTGAAAGTTTGTGCAGGAAGAACCAATTCTTGCTAGATTAGTTAGAAGTTGGAGAAATCTTTTATGGGAGCAAATACGGTGATTTTTTTTTTACTAATTTACAATATCTGTGTATTTTTTTCCCTTCCCGTTGGGGGTTTAATTATCGATATGGAAATGATATACGACTGATCAATGGCAAGGAAGTAGCCATTATCTCTATGTGGAAGTTCTAAACATTTTGTTTTTGTGCTTTATTTGATTGATAATTCTTTGTGGGGTTCCTAAACTGGTTTACTTGCAAACTGCTCACTCAACTTAAGTGGTAAACTAACCGATGGCCAAAGTAATATCCGTACATGAAATCTAGACCTTGGTTCCCGAAAGCTAAAACTGCATCATAATGTTGAAATGTCAGCCACCAAATTAACCATACATTAGCGGCCATTAGGTCTGATATGTATGGCTCTTTTTGTTTATCAATTCACCTTCTTTTTCTTCAAATGGCAAAATGTTCTTTTGACTTGTTTTACCTCAGGGCTCAGGCATTGGCAAATTTCGTCATGTAGGCCAATTTTCATAAGTAGCATTTTTCTTATATTATTGCTATAATTATGGAGAGTTGGAGCGTTCGAGTGCCGGGAAAGGTGCAGCATTCGCGCGTGCGGCGCAACTTTATGACTCCTGTTGTTCTTCAAGCTTAAGCTAGCTTTTTGATCGAGGTATTGGAAATTTGGAGCCGCCCACGAGGTTAATTCTCATAAAATATCTAGACCTTTTTATCCCCCACCACCCCTTGTAGCACGATGATGTTTATCCATTTATTTATTTTTAAGTTTTGTTACTTATAATTTTTTAGACTTTTTAATTTAAGTGACATTTGTCAAACATGGATTGGTGCTAATGGTGTTGATGTTGACTCACTACTAATCGTTCGTTAACTGAGTTGTAAGGGGAGGGATCAATTTGGTCATTATTAAAATGACATGGATAAAAAGTTCAATAACAAAAAATTAGAGAATAATTTGATTTTGGAGCAAACCGCAAGAAATATTTTTGTATTTAACCATTTTGTTAATATTTTATTTTACAAGAGAAATTATGGAATTTAGTTAATTTGGAAGAGATTTATTTCCTTGAATGGTTTTATGGAATTTTGTTAACATTATTTTGGTTTTTATTTTCTATGAAAATCAAGATAAGATACTTTTGATGAAAGTCGTTTCCTAAATTACTTTCGATACTGGGATTGAATAGTAAATACAAGAAAATTTTAAAATTGTGCTCTTAAAACACCAGAGAAATCTGAGGAAACTTTCAAAAGCTTATTTCAAAGATGGCCTTAGCCGTTTGAGTTGGGTCGAAGGTAACATATGCTATAGACGATTATTTTTTGGGCCAAAAGTTAGCTAACACCAAAATTAAAAAACCCATTAAAATGGCTCCCAAATATAACGGGGCTAAGGGCCTTGGGTGCATTATCAATACGTTTGACCCTTGGCCTTCGTCTAGAGCGTCGTGTTTGCAGAATTCAAGTCACCTTCAGCCGAAATTTGAGAACTTGCACACAGGGCAAATCACTCATACTCTGTTATTTTTTCATTATTTATTTTTACAGTATGTACTGCAAGTGCAAACCTTCTATTCCAACATTTCTTAGATTCTGTTCTTTGAAATGCATACAGGAGCTGCCTCAAGAAAACTTTAGATTTGGGGTAAAGATAAGATAAGATTTCTCATCTCTATCTCATTTTATTACTATAATTTTTTTAAATTTTTATATAAAATATAATAAAATAATTCAATTTTTTCAAATCTCAATTCAATTTTTTTAAATTTTAATATTTTAAATTTTTATCTTAATATTATTTATAAAATTTTTAAAAATTTTCATCTTATCTTATTTATTAAATAAATTAAAAATTCCCAGAACATATTCCAATAGGAGGTGAAGAGTACACCCGTGTATGTGCTTTCATCCAAGTTCCACCATCAAAAGAGGCACAACCGACAAGGGAGCAGACTGCCACTTCCACCTGCAAAAGAGTAACGAATTTCTAGGAATACAACAAATTAAAATAATTCAGAGACAATCAGGTTTGCTGGCGGCCACTTGCTTTGGACTTGTTAATTCCCGTTGCTTTTCCAGCCCAAACCCTCCCCCTTGGCGCTTACATTTCACCCTATCATTATCCTACTTAATTATTGCTGCAAGTTCCCAATGCAGACCGCAACGGAAATAATATGTTATCCCAAGTGGCAATCGATTGATGGCGAGCATTTTCCACAATTTTCTAGACTCCTTTTCTGAACCCAGAAAAATTCTCCTTTTAACTAAAATTATATTCACTCTCTCAATACTCTCTTCTGGATTTACCTTGGAGTTACATTTTCAATATCTGGAAGGAACACATTCAATATGATGATTAAGACTCTTTCGATATTGTCAAAAGGGCAAATACTATTATCGTTATTTTTTTGGTAACTCGTGGCCCCCACAACATTAACTTTGGTGACAAATGTCCAATTCTCCTCCTGCATAAACATATCACGGAGGAGTTATTATTATTAATCAATCCTCTTCTGTACTGTCCCTCTAGATTCTAAAAATTATAACGTCGTCGTGTCTATTTTTTCTTTCTAGGCTTTCGCATCATGGCATCCTCGACTCCCAAGCAACAACAACAGCTATCAAACATGTACGGCGCCACCGCAGCCCCACCACCTACCCCGTCGACGCAGCCCAACAATCTCTTGTCTACGTCAGATGCCGCCGATGCCCTCTCCAGCATCCTCCACCGCTTCCCACCAGCTCTCTCCCTCCCCACTCGTTGCTCTCCGAAGGTAACTTGTCCGCCTGTAGTCTCTATCTCCGACCAAAACCCCACTCTCCTTGATTACGTCCTCACCGCCTCTTCCCAACTCGGTTTCTTTCAACTCACCGATCATTCAATCCATTCCCGACTCGCTCGCTTGGCCGAGTCAGAGTCGCTCGCTCTCTTCGACCTTCCCGATGACAAAAAAGAATCGTATTTTCCCAAGAACTGGCCTCTGGGGTACGAAGGTGCTGATGACGAAGACGGCGACGGACTCGGCGAGTCGTTCCGCTTGGAGTCCTCGTGTTCTGCTGAATTGTCGTTGGATTCTCTGCGGGAGTTTACTGGAGCTCTGGAGAAGGTCGGGTTAAGGATCATCGAATTACTTTCCAAGGCAGTGGGGTTTGAGAATCCAATAGAGGAAGATCCGACTCGTTTTCACTCATTGATGTGGATTTCGGAGGCTTTACCCGGCAATAAACCGATAATGGCGGGTGGATTTTACCCATACATAGTCTGTATGCAGTATCAAATCAGGTATCAGAAGTATTCACTGCTGGCGGATTCAGGTTGGGTTTCCGTGTTGCCCCAAGTAGATTCAGTCATGGTTACGCTTGGTGACATTGCTCATGTGAGTTCTTCCTTCATTTATTTTTAGTTTATTTTCTGGTTAGTATTTTCTAATCAGTTTTATCTTCTGGATAATCTAATCCTTAAAGGTCTCACGTAAATCGAAGGTACGGGGAGCAGAAAAAAAAAACCTAAATGATAATATCACGCGCAATATCTTTAATCTTGCTTCTGCAATGCGAAAATCTCAAAGCAATCTGATATCTATTATGTACTCTAACAGGACTCAACAACCAAGATTTTATAACACACGCAATGAAATGCATATTGGGACCATAGATCAGACCAAACATGTTTGAAAAATAAAACATGATTGGACATGGCCAATGTCATGTGTCTGATCAAGATGTTATATAAAATTATGTTATGGTGTTAAAACCACGTTATATATTCTTTACTAATGAAGTTAATAATAATAATAATAATAATAATAATAGGTGTGGAGCAATGGCAAGTTAAAGAAAGTGAGAGGAAGAGCAATGGCACATTTGGGAGATGCCAACGGCAACAAGGATAAGAACAACTCACGGTGCATATCAATGTCGCTGCTGCTCACTCTTCCTGTGGACAGTAAAGTCTCTTCCCTCCTCCCCAAGCCAATAATAGGTGGCAATGATCAGGAAAAAGATGAACAACAAATTCAAACTGATGGTAGCACGTGTCATGAGCAGCAAGAAGAGATCAGATCAAAGTTCAACTCCTTTTGCTTCGAGGACTATGCTTGGAGAGCCTATCATGAACGCCTTCTCTTCAAAGACCCTCTTGACAGATACCGTATTTAAACTCCTCTTTTTTTCCTTGTCGTCACCAATTATTTTAGCATACTTCCTTCCCTCTGATAATTGGTTTGTTTTTTATGACTTTGGAGTTCTGCTGGCGCCACTACTACGCATTTTGCTTCAAGTTTTCCCTTATATATGTTGGTTGTTGGTAATACGTTAAAAGTAATCGTACGTGTGTTTGAGTTCAGATGATTTTGAGTTTGTTGTCACCGACAAAGTAACACTCACTCTAATAAACTGACAAATAAGAAAGCATCCTTGGTAATGGTATCATTGGTATTGGAAGTCATCGTATGCTTATTAGATTTTTTTCATTTAATTGATCAGAAATATAGAGTTCGTTTTGATCGGTTCAGAATCACTTCAGATGCTCGAATATTTGTGGGCTTATAAACATACCCACACCTACTTTTATTTTTATTTATTTTTTCCTTTTAACAGATCACACATCTATAAATAATAAGCAGAACAACTCGATTTATTTACATTGTTTACAATGCCCTTGGGCTTCCAATAGGTCGATGGATCTAATATTTGGAGTGCTTGAAACGGATGGGCCCAATAAAGTTACACATTCGATTCAGTCCCTATGACGAAGGCTACTGGCTTGGAGAATTTTCACAGTAGTGCCCATGGATTTCGATGCAAAATTGGATCCTTTAATCTTGGGCCTAAATCTTTATGTTACGAATAAGGCCAGTAAAACACACAGTCCGGCTAAAATGCAAGTGTCTTTTTTATTTTTTAAGTAATAATATTCATACAATTATTTTATAATCCAAAATAACAAAGTTTATTTTATCTAAATGTAAAACCGTCATAAAAAGAATTGAAAGGTTTTGTATGTTTATCATTATAATTGCAATATAACATCTGTTATTCCATTTTAAAAGTTTTTATCTCTCTTTTGTCATGTGAAATGTCAATACTTTGCGTTGTGTATATGCGTTTCAGATATCTAAAGATATATTTGAGATGGTGACGCATAAAAAGATTATTGATTTCATATCGCATTAATCTTAAAATTATCTCATTAACTTGTGCTTTGATTTCATGTCAATTTACTATTAACTTGGCAAAATGTCAATTTAATCGCTGATTGATATCTTAGCAGTAACGTATACTGTGGACACAAGCTTTCTACCCTGTTAGTTATGATGTTTTTTTTTCCCTATTTTGGTTGTGAAACAGGCATGTGACTGTAAATTATTCTCTCTCTCTCATACTCTGGGATTTCATCTGTGCTTACCTTAGCTTGGAAAAAAAGCAATGTTCCAATCTTCAAGCTAACGCCCAGAGGAAGAGAAGTGAGCAAATACACAAACAAGATGGTGGTGTTCTCGCACAGAAAAAGCAGGGGTTCCTTAGGCTTTACTTTTCTCAAACATAAAGCTACTAATCATTCAGATTTGTTTTGGTTTTCAAACAAATGATTAAGACCATTAAGAGCCTTGATTATGCATCAACTGCAGTTGTGTAGTTGTTGGGACAAAGGAGCATCACCTGAATGAATTTAGCAAAAAAGGAAAAAAAACAGAGATTATTATCTGGGATTTCGACTTTTACATGAAGATAATCAAACTGCACCAACTTAAAACATTGACATGCAAAGCTATTAGGTGAGTGTGAATAGACCGATAACAATGATCATTACTATATAATCAACCATTTGAATGGGGCCCTACCTTTATTTTCTTTTCTTGCTTGGTCGCCCACAGTCCAGTGCATAATCTTTTTAAAGCCTGGAAAAGCAGAAATAAACTAATAAAAGTCGTTCCCTTGTTCTGACAAAACCGAGAGGAAAGGGGAAAAGAGTGGGAGTTGGGGTCTCCGATCAAAGGTTTTGGCTTCGGTCTAGTGCAAGTGATACTGTTTCGGATAATGAACAAGATGTGGAGTCCTAGTTGAAATTTGGAAAAAAAAGAAATGAAGCGTGCGCGTCATTCAGACATAAACTTGGCCTATAAGAAATGATTAATTAAAAGCATTCTATTTAATTAGAGTAAGTTGACTTGGAATCAAATGATCTGCAAATTTGCAGAGCACACAGTAAAAAAAATTGTATTCATCATAATAGAGCATTTAGGAAGCTGCAACCCAAATCAAGGTGAAGCTATGGAGTATTTATAGGAGTGCAGGAAGCCCAAGCCAGAAACTTGAAAAATATCATAATAGATGAGAACTCTCAGAGAACTTTATTAGCCTTACAAGAAGATGAAAGCCATCAATATTGGATTACAGAAGACACTATAAGAGACATGAAATTAATGCTGGAGAAATTTGAGAGTTAGAAAGCAAGAAAAATATATCATTCTCAGAATCGGTGTGCACATGCAATTGTGCAATGGGCAGCTTTAAAAAATATTTCTAGAATCATACCCTTGGTCAAAATCTCACCGTCTACTGGATTTCCACAGCGGCAAAGATTCTCCCCACTTTGTAATTAATCACCGTTAAGACTAGCTATTTAAGTGTTCCTTTGTAATTTGTATCAAGACCTTGGCCGGTCATCAATAAAGTTTATTTCTCTCAGAGAAAAAAAATGATTTGCGGTTATTTTTAACTTAATTAATAGTATTTTTTAAATAAAAATATTCATGTGAAAAAAGTAAGCAAGGAATCATTTGTCATATTTTTTATTTAAAAAATAATATTTTCAATTTTAAAGTGGGTAACTCTCACACAATTATTTTTTTTAAAAATAAATAAATAAGAGATCTTTATAAAAACATTAATTTTTTAGTAATAAATTCTATTTAGTTTTTAAAAAAATACGCCAAACTTACCTACCTTAAAATTGTATCGAAAGCTACTCTTCTTATTTTTGGTAAATTAATTCAAATTAAAAGTAAAGAAAAATGCAGAAGACAAGGGAAGTAGCTGCAAACCGAAACAAAACTAGGATCCTTTCAGCCTGTGATCAGTTGTCCATTTGGGTTGACCATTTGTCCCCATAAAAGAAGGAGCTGGATGATCAATACTGTAGGCATCTCAAAACTGTCTCTGTTCAGGCTTCAGCTTCGAGTACCAAAGGCAGATAATAACTCACTGTCTAACATAGACCCATAACGCCACCATACCCTTCATTCGACTGAGATTGGGACCAACTTGGGAAAGCTTTAAAATCACTTCTCTCTCTCTCTCTCTGAAATTGTTTGTAAATGGAAGTAGTTAGTGAAGGATGTAAGGAAAAAAAGCTGAGAAAGACAATTCTCCTTCCACCAAAAGCAAAACCAGTTTCTAGAAGACAACCATCTCACCAAACCCCCATTTAACAAAGCCAAAGCCTTGGTACAACTAATGTAAGTTTCTCTTTCTCTTCCATGTTGCTCATTTCTTTCTCTATATTTCCATCTCTCTCTCTCTTATCATCTCTACAGCATTTCCCTCTTGCTCAATTTCTCTCCCATGCAGCCACCTCGCCGGAAAGGTCCTCTGTTCTCCGAAACGGGAGCAATGAAAGGCCGCAAGAGCAACAACCTCTCTGTACTCGTTGTGGTCTTTTCGGTATTCCTTTTCGGGGTCTTCATGTACAATGAAGACGTGAAGTCCATTGCGGAGTTTCCTTTCTCGCGGACTAAACAACTAGAAATACAAGAAGAGCCATCCCAACCAACCACCTCTCTTCAAGAAACTGAAGATAAGGGTGTTCAAAATGAAGTTTCAGTTACGATGAAGTCAAGAACTAAACTAGAATCCCAGGAAAATAATTCCGAGGAAAAACAAGAGTCGGTGGATTTGAAATCGATTACGGCAAAGGAAGAGGAGCAAAAGATCGAATTGCAGGTTGTCGAGGACGATGATGAAGAGGTTGAATTGCCACCAGCGGATTGTGACTTGTTTACAGGACAGTGGGTTCTCGATAACGCGACCCATCCTTTGTACAAAGAAGATGAATGTGAATTTCTGACAGCGCAAGTGACTTGCATGAGGAATGGGAGAAAGGATTCTCTGTACCAGAATTGGAAATGGCAGCCAAGAGCTTGTTCTTTGCCAAAGTCAGAGACTTCGAAAATTTTGAGCTGTTTCTTATTCTGTTTTGTTTCTGGGATTGTTAATTAATATTTTTATGCTCATGGTTTTGTGTGTTTGTGTAAAGGTTCAAAGCTAGATTACTCCTCGAGAAGCTAAGGGGAAAGAGACTTATGTTTGTAGGAGACTCGTTAAATAGAAATCAGTGGGAATCTATGGTTTGTCTGGTTCAATCTGCCGTTCCTCCTGGCAGGAAGAGCTTGAACAAAACTGGCTCCCTTTCTATTTTCAGAATTGAGGTAACTCTGTCTCTCCCTATTACACATGCACTAGGGATCTTTACCTTCCCTAACCTTTTATTAGACAAAGAAAATATACAAAGCATTTTCTTTTTGGTTTTTAAATGATCACTAATCATAGCCGTGATTTATGGGTGCCTATAACATCAGTACCTTTTACTTTATTGTTAACCCTGATTGACATCAGAATTATTTAATGCATAGGACTCCAAGTTTTGATTTTCCATGTCGGCAATGCACTGGGCATTTTCAAATGATTATGGGTAGGAGGGGTCCTCATAGCGCTCATGCATGACATGCTAGATAATGTATGTGGTGGTTAAGAATTGGCATATTAGAAAGCAAGGTGGGCATAGCTTCAGAATTGGGCTATGAACTTGAACGACTGCTCCATGTGAATTTGCAGAACTATAATGCTACGGTGGAATTCTATTGGGCCCCATTTTTGGTCGAGTCAAATTCAGATGATCCAAATATGCATAGCATATTGAATCGGATAATCATGCCTGAATCAATCAAGAAGCATGGCGTTAATTGGAAGGGCGTAGATTACCTGGTTTTTAACACCTATATATGGTGGATGAACACTTTTGCTATGAAAGTCCTGTAAGTTCTTAGCTGATTGTTCCTTGTTTTGTATGATTGGATTTTTATTTAATTAAATAAAATCATTCATGTTTATTTATCTGATGGAAAAGACGAGGATCGTTCGATGAGGGGGCCACCGAATACGATGAGATTGATCGGCCGACTGCCTACGGGAGAGTTTTGAAGACATGGGCCAACTGGGTGGATGAAAATATAGATCCAAATCGAACCACTGTATTCTTCAGCAGCATGTCCCCTCTGCATATCAAGTATTAATATTCCTATCCCCAAATTTATATTCCCCATTGATTTTACTGAGTCTGAATTCTTATTATTATTTTTTTAATGTTTTCCTTGAGCTGATATGATAAAACAAAACTTCGATACAAGTTTTGAGTTCTCAAGCGTTACAATTATAGATAATTAATTTCCATTAATTTTTCAGCTCAATTATCTTTATCATATGATTTTCAATTCAATTTCCTTTTCTTGTTGAGAGATTGAAGCGAGCTTAACTATTCAAGCTTTTCTAATTAATGAATTAAGTGAGCCTCGATGGTTGATAATGTGGGCCCGTGACCTCTAAGCATGATTTGACCTCACGTATCTAGATATATCCTTTTGGATCTTTGGTTGCTCAACCACCATATTCTTCATAATACTACATTCTTTGTTTTTTTAAAAGCTTTCTAAGACTCCAATCATCGTTGTATTCTTGAAATTGAAATTGTGCGTCATTGAGCTTTTCCACTTTGAAAGATGACATAGTTGAACTAATCAATGAGCATGCAAACTGTAATAGGAGCGACGATTGGAACAATCCGGATGGCATAAAGTGTGCTAAGGAGACCGCCCCAGTTCTAAACATGACCAAATTGCGAGTAGGCACCGACCGCAGGCTCTTCGTTATTGCAAACAATGTGACACACTCGATGAAAGTGCCAGTCCACTTCATAAACATCACCACACTCTCCGAGTACAGGAAAGATGCACATACCTCGGTCTACACCATCCGTCAAGGCAAAATGCTAACACCGGAACAACAAGCTGACCCAGCCATCTATGCAGACTGTATCCATTGGTGTCTTCCCGGATTGCCCGACACGTGGAATGAATTCATCTACACACGTATCATCTCAAAATCTTGACACATACAAGTTCATTTTTTGTTTCGTTATTTTTTATTATTTTTTTTTTTTTTGGTTCTCTTACCATATCATTTATTTGTTTCCCTTGTAATTTCATGTAATTCTCCTTCAATTTTCTCCTTTAGTTTTCTTATAGCTTGGTTTCTAAGGGGAACCATTGAATTTTTTGGGTTCTCTGCCTATTTGAGAGTGGTGGGAAGCTAAACATACCAAATTTCTGCCAAGTAGGCAAAAGTTGCCTAAAAGCCAAGACAAGGAGATAAGTTGATAGAAATCTGAATTATTCACTGCATACTTTGAAAAGAAAATAAAATGACCAGAAATTGTAAGGCCCAATTGCTTTTCATTTTTATTTATGAAGTGCTCGTTTGCTATTGTTTCTATATCAGCCATTGAACGTACATCCGTATGCCATCAATTGAAAATCTGGAAAACACACTGAAAGCTTGTTTTAGGACGTGATACTTCTGTTGAATAAGAAACATCAATACCTGTATATTGTAGTTGTAAAATCATAAAGGCGAAGAAGCTCGCCTTTTCAACCAGAAGTCACGGAACATTCTGTCTTTTGTAACCAATCTGCTTAGAAGTGCTACAAAGATTTAAGGGTCAATTCCATTTGGCACCAAACCTACGGAAATGCAACGGATATTTTCATGGGGAAGCAGCTGCAAAATTTGATGGTGCCTTAGTACATACTCATACCTCTCTCTTACGTTACATACTCGTACCTGTCTTGTAGGTGTAGTTTTCTTGTCAATTTTCCACCCCCATGTAGACAATTTTATGGTAACATTCCGAATACACTACCCATTATTTCCCTTCATATTTACAAAACCTAAATTCTAAAAGACGAAAAGAGCTACACCAAGAATAAATTACCAAGACATACCGTTTCTTCAATGAGACATAATATAGGACTCATGCTACTGACTTACAGGAAGACAAAAACTTATCCATCTCACCAATAGCATTGATGTGAGTGGTTGGAAATAACAAACGCAACAAGGGAATCATAGAAGGTGACATGAGCTTGGGTTTGATTTTCTTGACTGCTGTCTTGATCACAGATGGTGCTGGTACCCCAAACCACTGAAGGTACCATGAAAGAAGTATTGAGCCATTCTCTCCCAGGGGTCCCCCGGTTGGCCACCTACCAGAGTTCAAATAATTGCACAAATCTTCCTTCAATTCTGGAGAAAAATTTAGGAGATCATCCACCCGTTTTCTGAGAGACCCTATGAATTTAGATTGAACAACGCCGCCTTTAGAAGTGGTCAATCTTCCACTCAACAAAGCTTCAGTGTACGTCAGTGCCAGCTGTAAGCAGAAACGGGTAGTTACAAATTATTTTCCTGATAATGTTAGTGATTAAAATCAAACATCATAAAAACCAGGCAAACTAAATACAGAAAGAAGAAGATTAGTAACAAATATCAACAATCAGCACGCATCTATGTTTTTATCTATCAAACGGCAGGGCCAACACAGTTATCCATTTCTTAGAGATAAAAGTACAACCCTGTTCCAGAAGCATGTATCCATAACCATCTAATTATTATCTCAAACCGATCACTCAATTGAATATCCCTTCACCTTGTTCTCATGCCATGAAAAATTCAAAAACATCACATTTTCTCCAAATCATGGTAGCTAGCCATATTATTAACAGAAAACGATAAAGAACAAGACCAGAAAAAAGTGAATATATTGAATTAACGAGAAACCATATGATCATTGACAGAAGCTGACTTAATGCTGAAAAGAAATCCCTAGTTTCATGCGAAAATGAGCCAAAGCTGGCACCAATATTCTCTGCTTCAGGTGACCTAAATGTAACAATCCGGCATCCAATACCAAGTCAGACATACAGCTCATAAGCATTTTGGGTAAATATTGTAGTTCATTTTCAGAACTAAAAAACTCTTAGCACTTTTTCCTCTTGCTAGTTAAGGTGGATCTCTTGTATTCTTCCTGTGTACTGAGGTAGCACCCTTTTTCATCATAAATAAAATCTATTTTCACTACAAACCCAGGATGCAAAATAAATAAAAGGGTTATAGGGGCCACAAATGTTTCAATGCTTTATGGATGTTGGTGGGTTCCAAGTAGAAATCATATATGGGGTCAGTGCAAATCCAAGTACTGATAGTATATTCATGGTTTTATGCAACTTATTCGGTTGAAAAGACTAGTAATCATACAAGATTACATATGACAAAAAATGTCTTTCATAATTATTACTTTCAATGGATTTGAGTCTTAATTAGATTTTATCTACCCAAATCTGAGAAACACCAAACTTAAGAATCTTAGCCGGGTACTGTTCAGATTGGATCCTCTCAAGCACCAGTTCAATTTTGGTTGCTTATCAACTTAAAGCAGGAATCTAGTTATTCAGCACATGCCGGTAGAAACCTCTACGAAAAATGACTTAGTACAACAAGATGAACAAATTACTAGACGTTTAGAAACTTACTTTTAGACTAGAGATAAAGAGTGAGTCACCAAAAACAACAGTACCACTGGTAACCTGATCAGCCATAGATGCAATTGTCGTGTATAATGACAAATAAACCTGCACAATATCAGAAAATTAAAAACGAGAAGTTTCTGCAAGGCAAGAAATGCAACATTCGACAAGTATTTAACAAGATGAAGCAAGCATAGACCAGCTATATGTGTTCCATCAGAGAAAACCTTATTATAGACCTGTAAATTCATACATTTCACTGCATTGAATGGCACAGATAGCTCATTGCTGCCAAATTTGAGTTACCTGTAGAAGAGCTGGTCTGTCCTTGCTCACGCACTCAAATAATACTTGCAAGCAAAATTCCTGGAAATCAACATCAGACCTGCAAAGATGTTCAATTAGGAGAATAAACAAGAAAAGAAATGCATCTGCTTAGGGTGAGAAAAAGAAAAGGTAGCAGCACCATATGCGAGTTATCACTATTCTAATGGTTAGAAGGAAGGTTAATTCATGCTAAGCAAGTGCACATTTTTAGCAGTATCTTAATGATGGGTTGCTCATACTTAAGAGAACCTAAGCATGGGGGTTACAAACATGAATCCTTCTGCACCAACCCCATCAAGAGCAATATTGTTTTTGATCGGTAATATTTCAACAAGAGCACAATATACTCCATTGAGTCTATGAAATTGATGTTAATTAACTCCAACTTTATCCATGTAATCATGAATAGCAGATTTGGCTATTTGCGATAAAATTTTCTCTACCAACTATAAATGTATTTCATATAGGTGTATTCATTTATTGACACTTTGATATGTTTAATATCCATTGGTTTGCAAAGTTATGAAATGTTAGTTCTTTTATACATTGTTGAACTCTACTCTAGTATTTTTTTTTTTTTATAAGTAAGAGATAAATATTATTAATATGCAAGAAGTAGGCATAGCCCTTGTACACAGGAAGTATACAAAAAGACCCCTAAATACATTCTAAGAACAAGAAATTAAAGACAAAAAATCGTAAACATTGTTCCCATTAAGTAAAATAGCAGAAAACCAAAGCATTAAAGTGTGAAAGAAAAACTTCTTCAGCTCCTCCATAGTTTGTTCCTTATCTTCAAAGCATCGCGCATTCCGTTCCGACCAAATACACCACATGATGCACAACGGAATCATCTTCCACACAGCTGCCACTTGGTGACAACCTTGCATCTTCCTCCAACACCCGAACAAATCCACCACCCTCAAAGGCATAACCCAAGCAATATCAACCCTTCGAAAGATCTCATCCCACAACAACTTTGTTACCTCATAGTGCAATAAGAGGTGATCCACAGATTCTCCATGTTTTTTATACATAGAACACCAATCCATCACAATACATCCCCTCTTCCTCAAATTGTCCGTGGTCAAGATCTTCCCAAGAGCAGCATTCCATACAAAAAAGGCTACTTTAGAAGGCACTCGCGATCTCCAAATATTCTTCCAAGGAAACAGAGTACAATCCTGTGTTGACAAGATTTTATAGTACGCCTTAACCGTACATTTCTTGTGATCATTGTACCTCCACTTCAAATTGTCATGTTGTGCTGTAGGAATCCCCATGGAGTATAGTAAACTGAAAAAATCTGATACACTAGATAATTCCCAATCATGAAAGTCTCTGTTAAAAAGTACATTCCACTAGTGACCACCATGAGAAAAGAGCCGCATATCCGCCACTGCCTCCCTATTAGCTGCAATACGATAGAGAGCCGGAAAATCCCTTTTCAATGTATGTTCTCCACACCACACATCCCGCCAAAAGTTGATTCGATTGCCCTCACCAACTACAAACCGAGTGTGTTTTTCAAAACAAGGCCACCCCCCCTATAAACTTCCATAAACCCACACCATGCCCCCCTCGCACTTCATTGGAGCACCAACCGCTCCAAGAAGCTCCAAATCTAACGTCAATAATCTCTTTCCATAATGATTCTCCCTCCGAGTGATATTTCCAAAGCCATTTCCCCAATAAAGCTTTATTGAAAGTTTTTAGGTCACACACCCCCAACCCCCTATACACAACTGGAGCACAAACAGTCTTCCATCTAACCAGATGGAATTTCTTTTCCTCCCCCAAGCCCCCACATAAAAAGGCCCTAAAGAGTCTCTCAATCCTATTCACCACCCATGCAGGCATTGGAAACAAAAATAAAAAATATGTGGGGAGGTTAGAAAGGGTGCTCTTCATAAGAGTGAGGTGACCCTCTTTTGATAAATACATCCGTTTCCACCCCGCCAACCTAGTCTCTATCTTCTCCACCACCCCATCCCATATAGCTCTAGCCTTAAAAGATGCTCCCAAAGGAAGACCCAAGTATATCATTGGTAAAAAAGACACCTTATATTCTAGAAGGCTAGCTAGACTGAGGATATTAGGAACTACACCCACCGGAACCATCTCAGACTTACCAAGATTCACCTTGAGCCCAGACACAGCTTCAAAACAAAGTAGCAGTGCTCGTAAAGTTTGGATCTGATTGTTGTCTGCTTCACAAAAGAGTAGAGTATCATTTGCAAATAAAAGATATGAGATGACGATGGAACCACCAGTGCCATTGCCCACCTGGAAGCCAGATAGTAAGCCTCTACCAACAGTAGATTGTACCATCCGACTGAGTGCCTCCATAACTATGACAAACAACAGAGGTGATAGTGGATCTCCTTGTCGCAAGCCCCAAGAACTATCAAAAAAACCGGCCGGTGTACCGTTAACTAGGATTGAGAACCGGGCTGTAGAAATGCAATGCCTCATCCAAGAAATCCACCTATCGCCAAAACCACACCTCCCAAGCAAATATAAAAGGAACTCCCAGTTCACATGATCATAGGCCTTCTCCATGTTAAGTTTGCACAAGATACCTGAACCTCCCTCCCTCAATCTATAGTCCAAGCACTCATTAGCAATAAGTACCGAGTCAAGTATTTGTCTCCCACGAATAAAGGCATTCTGGGACTTGGAAATGATCTGATCCAACACAGGACTTAATCGATTAGCCAGAACCTTTGAAATAATCTTATACACACTACTAAACAAGCTTATAGGGCGATAATCCTCAATAATCAAAGCCCCATGCTTCTTGGGAATGAGCGCAATGAACATCGCATTAAGGGATTTTTCAAACTTTTCGAATGAATGAAATTCACTAAAAACTTGCAAAATATCACCTTTCACTATGTCCCAACAAGTTTGAAAGAAACCCATTTAAAAGTCATCCGGGCCCGGCACTTTATCCTTAGCCATGCCAGAAATAACCTTATAAATCTCAACTTCATCAAAAGGTCTCTCCAAGACACTCGCACTCTGAGAATCAATTGCCTCAAAAGAGTAGGTATCAAGGTATCAAGCTTAGGCCTCCAGCTAGCCGATTCAGTGAGAAGGGCCTCATAATAATGCACAATATGATTTTCTAGCTCGGAAGGAGAGGATAGGACCTGAGTACTTGAATATAGCGACTCGATAGCGTTGCAACGCCGATGTGAATTAGCCACTTTGTGAAAAGATTTCGTACACTTATCACCTTCTTTCAGCCAAAGAGCTCTGGATTTTTGACGCCAAGAAATCTCCTCCGACAACAAAACCCTCTCCAAATTTGCCATCACCATGGCCTTCCTCACTAACACCTCATCCGAAATCTCACCCAAAAATTCCTTACCCTCTATCTCCTGCAATTCCTCCAACAGAGTCGACTTTTGATTGTCAATGTGACCAAACACTTCCAAGTTCCACTTCTTGAGGTCTTGCTTCAAAGCCTTCAGTTTACTTGCAAGGATAAAGCTTGGAGTGCCTAAATATTGATATGCTGACCACCAGGCACGCACCATCTCTACAAATCCATCCGCCAAAAGCCACATGTTTTCAAACTTAAAGGACTGGCAACCCCTATTCATACCCCCACACTCTAGAGTAATAGGAAAATGATCTGAGCCGACTCGAGCTAACCGTTTCTGACAGACTTTCGGAAAGTGGGCTTCCCACGATGGAGAGACAAGGAATCTATCCAATTTGGACCAAACCCGACCATTTGACCAAGAATACTCACCCCCTACCAGTGGAAGATCCATAAGTTCCAGATCAAAGATGAACTCTGAAAACTCCTCCATAGCCACAGAATTTCGATAATGCCCAGATCGTTCACTAGGAAAACGAGTTATGTTAAAATCACCCCCATACACCACAGCACTTCCCAAACGGAGTATAGGCCCGCCAACTCCTCCTACAGTCTTCTTCTATCCCTGTCCACATTAGGACCATAAGTGCCTACAAATGCCCATTCTCATCCATCATCAACATTTTTGAAATGGGCCGCTACTGAAAAATCTCCAATACACTTCTCAATCACCTCAACCAATCTTTTATCCCACATAAGTAGCACTCCTCCTGATGCACCCTCAGAAGCCAAGTAGGACCAACCCACATACGAGCATCTCCAAAGACTCCGCACGATTCTTCTATCAATGAGCTGCAACTTTGTTTCTTGAAAGCACACCACATCACCCTTCCACAACCGCAATAATGATTTAATCTGAAGGCGTTTATTGCGATCATTGAGCCCCCGCACATTCCAATATCATCTTAGGCTTCATGTAAACATAACTTGCCCCTCCCTTTCGATCTCTCCCTTCCACCACTCCCTTCCTTCACATCATAATTAATGGAGCAATTTAGCTTTCTAAGTTCCCTATCCTACTTAGAGACTAACTTTGAACGAGTAGCTTCAATAGCCACAAGAAGTGCCTTAAATTGTTCTTCATAGCCTACACATGACACCCCAAAGATAGCCTGTAATTCTTCCACCTTTTTGAATACCCAATTTGAGGAACAATTCCCAAATTTACTCGGAGGGAGAGAACACAGCGGGGTTAAAACAGCCCCCTCCTCCCCAACACAATCTTTATCAATCAAAGCCAATTGTAAGTCCGAAGCTGAAACCGAACCACTATAACAATCAACTTCACCTCTGGGTACCAAGAAATTATCAGAGGTCCTCATCACAACTTCAGGCTCATTACTAGTTCACTCCCCCAACAAATCCCCAGCAAAACCCCCTATCTCCAAACCGGGCGAGCCTATCAAAGACCCCATACCATGTTCCAGCATGACAAGCAGTAGCAAAGAGACACAGAAGTCTCCGATCACCTCACACGGTGGTTTTTGTGCCATTGCCGTCGTCAAAAACAAGTTCTCGGCACTGCAAATACTCGGGTTTGCATCTTTGGACACTACCGACACCTCCTCCAATACCTCAAACCTCGCCGTTGAACCCACCTTCGTCAGCGTCAGCATCGACCCCACACACGGTTGTTTCTGTGCAACTTCCGGCAAAGAAAACCCACTCACTGTCTTACCCAGTTCCGGCGCTACCACTCTGCTCTCTAATGGCACCAACTCCTCCAACCCAGACCTCGCCGGCGGATCCACCGTCATCGGCGTTGATCCATGACCCACTGCCGACGGTGAGGGTTGAGACCCACACGCCGACGATGGAGTGACAAGCTTCCATGTCTGTGGCTGGCTGGGCCGAACCAGGCCTCTGGGCCACTTTCTCAGCAATCTGTAATTGAGCCATCTGTGAACCAGGCCTCTAGGCCTCTGGCGTCCCATGGGCGCTCTGTGAACAAGGCCTCTAGTATCAATCCACACTATAGGTATGTTGTTGAAAACATACTAAATTTATCATATTTAGGGCTCATTTTTTAATCAAATAAGTTACTAAACATTTTGAATAATCCTCTCATACTTGTCCAATTATAATGAAACCCCAAATGTTTCCACTGGAAAATAAAAAGGAATACCATTTAATTGCAGTTCTGAACTGCTTTATATAGCATTAAATATTCTATGAAGTCTATGCTCAAACACACTGTACTAGAACAAAATTCATTGCCTAGAATTCCTGAACTTTGATATTTAAATGGTTGACCCTTCACAATCACGTTATATAAGAAAATAATATAATGAGAGAATAACATACAACCGACCATATCCCTGGAAGCGTCTAATGTATAACCAGATCGAGAATATGAAAAGAAAAAGAAAAGAGTGAATTTAAAAAAATAAAAAATAAAAAACACCAAGATTATTGGGTTCTTCAATATGAGAAAAAAAAGGTCATTTAGACAAGATGCCAGTAAAAATATACTTGCCTGTCATTCCAAGAACGGTCACAGCAGAGTTGCGCAAAAGCGATTAAGCTAGGATCAGATGAGAAGGTACTGACCAACTGATCAACTGTAACTGTACAAGGCCCATTTCCACGGACAGTAGTTGATTCACATGATGTAGAACTTGTCAAGCCAAATACCTGGATCAAAGAAAACTTGATATCCACTCAACGATATTATAGATAAAGCAGTAAAGTGTCACTGTGGTAAAATAGTAACCTTGTGCATTGCTCGTGACAGCAGAGACTGACAGCCCACGGGATCATCAACATATGAACAAGCTCCGACCTTCCGTTTGATATACAGGACACCAGAATTAAATGGGTTATTCTTGTCCCTGAAAGTCCACCAAGATTTATCTGTCCAACGCTAAAAATTATTACATTTGACGCATCTTGAATTGAAACAAAATAACGGAAGGATAATAGTGATTTATCTATTAAAAACTAAATTGAAAAAAACGAAAGACAGAAAGGTGTGGCATTATATACCTTCAGGGTAAAGCTCCATTACTTGTGGCCAGTACCGAGGGCCACAAACACGTATTGTCTTCAACTGCAAGCAACATATCAGATAATCCATTAGCTATGGAATAACTCTCTAGCACAATGAACTTAGCCGAGAAGACAGGTTCTATACTCCATCAATCATGGGAAATGGAAGGCAAAGAAAACAAGAAGGTTTGTGCCAAAAGAAAAAAGGCTCATAATAGCTCCAGTACGCTTTATGAAGGAAAGCGTGTTCCGCATAATGAATTGGTTCATGCAAGGCCAGCAGTGCCCCCAGAAGATTCCACTTTTATTTGAGAGTAAGCAACGAAGGGGAAGGTGAGGAATTATGCATATCCTTGAATTTATTTATTTTTTTTTTATAAGTATATCCTTGAATTTTTTTTTTTTTTTTTTATAAGTATATCCTTGAAATTATGAAACTTACAACAGCACGTTCTGGCAGAAGACAAGGGGTAACCTCACAAAAACTTGTTTCTGCATAATGTTCAGTTTCCCTAGTAGTAACTTCAAGAGGGGCATACACTGGTAGACCAGTGTCAACATCAACTGTCTGGATCCAGCGAGCCTCCGTAGCAAGGACATACAAATGTCGAAATGCCTGGAAATACACTTTCTTCAGAAAAACAAAGAGCAGTAACAATCGGATAAAGGAGGAAGGGGAGAGGCACCAAGCCATCCATCATAAATCACAGATGCAATGAATTTGGGCTTTGTAGCAAGTATCTTGATATTAACTATTAGGATCTAGGTTCAAATCGCAATATATGAAAATATAATATATTTTAAAAGTAAAACTACATTGCAAGAACTAGCAGTTCTAAAAAACCACACCAAGTCGACTGGCTGACGGCTGACCTTGACCAAAATTTCAATTCTGGATGGTTTTTAATCACAGAAATGGCCTCAGGGGTATGGACGGGAACTTAGGCGGCACCCCATTAAGGTAGTTTAACCAGCCAATCCACTTTTAAGAACACTTCTCATGAGCTTATTAGTATGAAATGGGATCAATGCAGCATCCAAAGCCAATTAAAATTTTTGCCATGCTTTTGTTGAGCTTTGAAATGTTCCCAATTTATTTGCATAATCTCTTCTATCATATAGTCCTG
Organism: Cyclocarya paliurus; assembly: GCA_029856935.1. Classification (NCBI taxonomy): domain Eukaryota; kingdom Viridiplantae; phylum Streptophyta; class Magnoliopsida; order Fagales; family Juglandaceae; genus Cyclocarya; species Cyclocarya paliurus. Next base: position 989,698 of record JARVXP010000207.1, on the reverse strand, counting down.
ATCCATAAATAAACAGCTCCAGACCTAATTATACCTGGAGGTGGCATCGATTGTCATTTGGTCCAGTAGGCAAGCGTGGATAGAGAGTGATCAGTAAAGCAGCAATAGAACTGTTGCTAGTGGAAAATGTTCGCATTCCTCCCCCAAGAAACAAGAAACCAATGGCTAAGCTAACCTGTGATCATGCAAAGTTTAAAATGAGTGTTCAAATGCAGAAATGATCTCTCACCTTAGAATGAAAAGATTTGAACATGGTGTCGTCATCGAGAAAGATGCCCACCTAAATGCAAATTTCACCCCAAATCACCAATGTAAATATATATATTTATATATTTAGGTCAACATTGACCCAAACATGTATCTAATGCTTTCCATATTATTTGAAAACTGAAAAATCTAGAGAATCTTCCACAAATGACACATAAAAGATTTGATAAGATTTTCACATGACAATCAGTTCTTCAAGTAATAAGATGGAAGTGCAGCAGAAAAGTAAGACCCTCGCAGCGGCAGAACCAGGATTTACACTTTGGGAGGGAGGGCCGCGGGGGGGGTGGGGAACGTGAAAAAAGGTTTTAGGGCTAGGTCACCCTCGGTTATCATTGGCTTTGTAATTAATTCACAAGGCAGTGCAAGCATGATTAATATCTTATGACACATGGTTGAAATAAAGGGAAACATCTTACAACCCACTTGGGGCATTGCATAATCCATTTTCCCAGATCGAACAATTTCACTTGGCTTTATCCTTTTTTTTCTTGTCACGCGTTTATTGGCTGATGATTTTGAAGTTCGTGCAATGCCTCAAAAGAATTTTTCTTATCCATAAAGTTTTGCAGGTTTTTCAACATCTTTTAGGAGCATCATGACAAGCCCATGATAAATTGATCTATGGGTGAGAGCTCGCAGAATATGGTAAAACATTGAATATACAGTCCCTAGAGGCAATGTGAGATCTGATGTACAAAACAAAAGCTTACCGCCATCTGAATACCATAATTAGCATGCCCATCAGCAGGATTCCTGCTGCGGAGAAATCTTAATAATCGAAAGGTTTGTAGATGTCCAGAACCAGCCATAACCTGCACCCTCAGAACATTTGGACCAGGAATTTTAGCCAAAATGATTATTTTCAGGGCATAAAACAGCAAAATGACAGTGATGGTAAAATTTAAAAACAAACAGTAGTTCACTTTACCACAGAGAGGGAAAGAACAATGAGGTGAAGGCACGTCTCCAATGTGCCCCGATCAATGTAGTGAGACAATCCCTTTGGGAATATATTTCCACTTGTAGCAGAAACAGGCTTGATCTATAAATATTAAGAACATTCACTTGTAAATAGACGGATAAATTTAAGTTGAAATTGAGGTGCATCAAACTTAATGTCAGACCTCATTAAGAAAGTACATAGCATATTCATAAAGTAACTCCTGTGCATCTCCATTCTTTGTGCCAGCAAATCTCAACCCTGCCCATAAAGAAAACAAACTTCAAGCTAAAGATAACAAAAACAGGTCTAAGTTTAGCTTCTATTAATTTGCTGCAAGATGATCCCCAAGGAAGTAATAAAAGAAAACAATGAAAAACATTAAACTAAAAGTAACTCATAATGAACAATAAGTCAATATCCTCAGGAGGCAACCCATACATGGATTGCCAAAAGATATTCCAACACGAGAAAGGAATGGTTCCAATGGAAGTCAGCACAAGGAAGACCTTAAACAGTATACGAGCTAATAAAGTCTAGTACAGTCCTCGAAAGATGCCCCTAAACTTCAGATCTCTTACAGGACGGCCACTTCAGGAAACAAATGGCCATGAGTACACATAAACTTTGTAATTTTCCTATGAGGTTTTCTTGAGAAAGTTAGGAACTTTGATACACAACTTTATCATCACAATGACTGCTCTCAATCACCAACGAAAAAGAGACTCTAAAAAAATTTTAAAAAGAAAATTCGTTTTCTGCTTTGATAGATTGTCTGACGAAGGATTTGAAATCCAAGCTTTTATTGCGGGCAAGAACAGAGCCCTGATTAAGTTAATTTCATCATGTCAGATTTATAACAAGTTAGTTAAAACTAGTTAATGAGTGCAGTAAAGAATATGAATATTAAGATCTCAAGTTCAGGGAGTAGCCTACTTAGTTTTAAACAAATCAATGACCCCTGTTGGGGTTACTGCCTAGTTGAGTTAACAGAGCCAGATTCATTTTAAAGAGTCCACAAAAATGGTTTCATTGGAGCTTGGTGGCATATATCTCATTGCCATAAGTACATGGAAGGGCTTGAAGGTGGTGAAAAGGGCTTGAAGAGGAAGAAAAATGCACGAGGGAGGAAAGATGGCTTAGATAGAGAGTTTGCTCGACCTTCGCTCATTTCATGGTTGAGTGAGCTTATATAGAGAGTTCACTCAACCCTTACTTGTGTTCAAGTGATACTGCAACCCAAGAGTTTGCTCAACCTTTGCTCAAGGTGCAATCAAGCAAGATATGTGATTCCAGTTCACAAGTATGCGATGACACCTCGGTCGAGCAAACTTGCCTGATTCAGTTTTATTTTTCTAGAACTTTGACTTTAGTAGTGTTAATTATATTTGGCTTTATGTAATTAAAACACTTGGGGTTTCTTTTGGGAAAAAACAATTTATTATTTTCTGATTTTAATCCATATCAAAATTCGCTCTCGAGAGTTTTCTTCATTCCCTGTAACTTCAGAGTGAATTTCTTTAAGATTTTGAAAGAGTTGTCTCTGTGAGACAGATTCAATTTCTACTATGTTTGCTGCCTCTGTAGAGTCAAATCTTATATCTACACGGCATCATTTGAGAATATGTAACTATGATCTTTTCCATTCAAAGTCATGTTTTTCCATATCTTAACTCCCACACTTGGATAGTGGGGCATTAAGCTGAACCATAGAAAACATGCTTTTATGCAAGAGCCCCAAAATCACAGATCCTCACAACATATCTTCATGGGTAGACCTTTCATGAAGTTGTTGAGTCTTCTGAGTTCTTACAAAATCTTTCCACTATATCATGCCGATTCTTTCAAACAACACACCAAGTGACTGTATACAAGAATTTTACAATTTGGTGACTATAGTCCCAAAATGTTATCTTTGGAAAAATTAAGTGCAAACTCATGATAGAAGTTATATTTCATGCAATCAAGGGAAATAAAGGCTTACCAAGAGAAATACATGCTCCAGCAACAATATTAACATAAGCCTGGACAAATGCTTCTGCTTCCATATCATCAAAATCACTGGCATCAACCGTGAGGCCTACGACTCCATTTTTGACAATTACAGGAATTTGGGACTGAATCCAATCTTTAGAAGGATGAATCCTATAAGACAAGAGTTAACCATATCATATCTAAAGAGTAGCTAAAAATGGTCACAAGTTCAGTTACTGGAATGGCTCATCAGTCTAGCTCTACCTGCTCCACATTATCAAATTCCGAGCAATGACACGAAGCATTATGAAATCCGGCCTCACATATTGTAAGTCAAACTGCGTCTGAGGTATAGAAAGCTTTGACACAATTGCCTCTGATTCAGTCTGTTATAAACATGGGCAACATGTGAAAGTATTCACACATGACAATGGAAACGTTTGGTCACATACCGATGCCCTTGTCATTGAAAGTTCATACAAATTAACTCATTATCTTCTTTGCAGAAAAATTACCTTTAAAAACATTAAAGCTAGAGCAATTGTAGCTCCAGGTGCTGTCACATCAATATTGACCACTGTTCCATCCATCATCTACAAGACAACATCAGCGTAAAAAGAAACGTCCAAAATAGTTGCGAGGGAAAACATAAATATACAAATATGTTCATGACAAACAATATGTTCAAATTATTAAAAGAGTGAAAACTCAAAACTGCATAAATCACCCAACCTGTGGAGCACCACGACTTTGTTCCTCTGTTGATAAAGCCAAGAAAGGGGATCGTTCCTTATGAAGAATAAACCAAAAAATACTAATACTTCAAATTACAAGTATGATCAATCGAATAGAGTGAGAGCATTTACATCAAAATTCAATAGTATGAATTCATATTATCTGCAAGGGCTGAAAAATAAAACATAGATGCAACAGCATACATTACGAGCTTCTTTGACACCAATGTAGTGGAACAGTCGATCAACCATTGTGTCTTTGCAACCAAGTGCCTCTTCACCCCGACCTTCAGCAAACAAAACATAGTTAGCCATGACCAAGACTCACAACATTCCAGTAATAGTAGTGCCTACTACTCATACCCAATGCAACAAGACCCAATGAAAATCCTGCTGAAACAGCATAACCCTCCCTTTCAAGTACATTATCACCTCCACTTCTACGACCAATTTCACCCTGTAAAAATAAATAATAGAACATACAAGGTTAACTTGAAGGTAACTGAAGAAAGAATTAAATATATAAATCACAGAGGGCAATTTTAAAACCAATCCTTACTGGTTGCAGATATTTACCTGGCCAGAGCATACAGACTAATAAATAATATCAGGGAATTATGTGTATCCATATTTGGTAGTCTGCATAACCTTTAGTATATTTTTATCCCAAGAATATTTTATGAAATTATCTTGATATTAGGCTGCCACATTGATCTAAAGAAGAAAAAGAACTGATACGTAAATTTGCAGTTTTAATAGCTGCAGTTCTCATAATACAAAGCGCATATTTCATTTCTAAGTTAAACCGCTCAACTAATGTGGTACTGAGCAGAGTATACTATGATTAATAGATAGAAAAATTGTAAAACAGTACTAGACAGGTTTCAAGAAAGAATGTGTATACAACAAGAAAGACAGGCAGGAGTACGAAGTTCGCTGTTCGATCTTTGTACAAGGTTTTGACACATCAGAACCTTAATCCTTTTCCTTGGAAGCGTGTATGTAGGAGCAAGGTGCTTCCTATGTACTTGGGCTTGCCTATTTACTAATCAAATAGAACCTAATTTTACCTATCAAAAAAATAAAGACACAAGTAGACGGGGAAAGGCAAATAGGGAAAAAAGCAAAAATCAAATTTTTTTTTTTATAAGTAATAAAAGATTTTATTCCCAAGAAATAGGCATAAGCCCAAGTACACAGGACATATACAGAGGAAATACCTACTACTTTCCAAAAACGAAAGGAAAACTAAAACAGATTCTGGAAATTATCTTCCGTTACAAAAAATTTAGCCCACAAACTCAAAGTCTTAAAGAAAAAATCCCTAAGTTCTCCCAATGAACGTTCTTTGTCTTCAAACCATCTCCCAATCCTTTCAAGCCATAGGCACCACATGAGACAAGAAGGAATCATCTTCCAAACAAGAACAGCATTCTTACTACCCTGCAATCCCTTCCAACCTACCAATAAATCCACCACTTCCTTGGGCATTACCCAAAGTAAACCAGTCCGATTCAAAACCTCATTCCACAAAAACTTGGCCACTTCGCAATGAAGAAAGAGGTGATTAACAGATTCCCCATCCTTCTTACACATGACAGACCAATCAGCAATGTACATACCTCTCCTTCTAAGATTTTCAGTTGTCAACACTTTGCCCAAGGATACCACCCAACAGAAAAAGCAACCTTGGAAGGAACTTTCACTTTCCAGGTGTTTTTCCAGGGAAATTCACAACTCCTGTGACTGGTTAATATTCTGTAAAAAGAGGAGACTGAGAGCTTAAAATTTCCTGCAGGAATCCACAGCATGCTGTCCTCCCTACCTAGCATCAAATTTGAACTGTAAAAGTCTATCCAGAAAAGCCTTAACATCATCCACTTCCCGGTCATTAACATCCCTGATAAAGATAACATTCCACTGAATATTATTGTCAATGCAACAGAAAGAATTTCCTACAGCTGCATTTTGATCCCTTGCAATTCTGAAAAGAGAGGGAAAGTCCAGCTTAAGTGAAGAATCCCCAGACCACAAGTCATGCCAGAAAAGTATCCTCTTCCCATCTCCCACCTTCAATCTAATATGATTTGAAAATACCTCCCATCCTTTTCTAATGAACTTCCACAAACTCACCCCATACACACCTCTAGTATCTTTAGAACACCAACCTCCCCACAAACTCACCTCTAGTACCACTTGGAAAGTAATGCCTTTTGGAAAAAAATAAGAATCAGTTGACAAACCTTCCAACTAACCAAATAAACTCTCAATTCTTCTTTCAACCCTTGCCGACAACGGAAAAAGAGATTAAAAAAAATAAGTGGAAAGGTTAGACAAAGTACTTTTTATTAGAGTTAATCTTCCCCCCTTAGACAAGTAGATCATTTTCCAACCAACTAACCTCCTTTCAATTTTCTCAATCACCCCATCCCAAATATTAACAGCTTTATAAGAAGCCCCCAAAGGAAGCCCAAGGTATCTCATAAGGAGTGAAGAAATTCTGCACCACAGAATATTTGCCAAGTCTGAAATATTCTGAACAGAACCCACAGGAACGACTTCAGATTTCGACAAATTAACTCTTAACCCCAAAACGGCTTCAAAACACAGCATAAGTGCTCTTAAAGCACATAGATTGTTAGAATCGGGCTCACTAAAAATCAAAGTATCATCAGCAAACAATAAGTGTGAGACCTTTAAACTACTCTGGACTTCATTTCCCACCACAAAGCTGGACAGAAAATTACCATCCACGGCCTTCTCAATCATTCTCCTCTCAAGGCATCCATAATCATGACACACAGGAACGACTTCAGATTTCAATAAATTAACTATTAACCCCGAAACGGTTTCAAAACACAGCAAAAGTGCTCTTTAAGCACGTAGATTGTCAGAATCGGGCTCACTAAAAATCAAAGTATCATCAGCAAAAAATAAGTGTGAGACCTTTAAACTACTCAGGACCTCATTACCCACCACAAAGCTGGACAGAAAATTACCATCCACGGCCTTCTCAATCATTCTACTCAAGGCGTCCATAATCATGACAAAAAGAAAGGGGGAGATGGGATCGCCTTGCCTCAAACCAAGTGAGCTACTAGAGAAACCAATCAGTTCTCTATTCACCAAAATAGAAAATTTTGAAGTCAACACACAATGCTTCATCCACGAACACCATTTATCACCAAAACCATATCTCCTCAGCAAACAATCAAGGAAATTCCAGCACACATCGTCATAAGCCTTTACCATGTCCAATTTGATTAAAATACCAGCTTTCTCCATTTTAATTCTACTCTCCAAGCATTCATTTGCAATTAAAACAGAGTCTAAAATCTGTCTTCCCCTCACAAACGCATTTTGTGATTTTAAAATTATCCTCTCCATCACCCTGCTCAAACAGTTGGCCAGCACCTTAGAAATGATTTTATACACTCCATTCACCAAACTAATAGGCCGAAAATCTCATCTCCACAGCCCCTACCTTTTTCGGAATGAGTGCAATGAAAGTCGCATTAAAACTCTTCTCAAACCTCATGTACTAGTGAAACTCAGCAAACACCTTCAGAATATCTTCTCTAACAATGTCACAGCATGCTTGAAAAAAGGCCAAAGAGAACCCATCCGGACCAGAGCCTTATCCCTATCCACACATTTAACCACATTAAGTACTTCTTCTTCTTCAAACTCTCTCTCTCCAGCCAATCAGCTTCGACCTGATCTATAGAGTCGGAACCAAGTCTGTCCAATTTTGGTCTCCAAGAAAAATCTTCTGAAAAAAGCTGCTCATAAAAATTCACTATGTGAGCCTTAATGTCTTCTTGATCTGTGATAAGCCTGTCCCCTTCTCGAAGAACCTCAATCACATTATTTCTTCTATGAGAGTTCACCATTTGATGAAAGAATTTAGTGCACCTATCTCCTTCAACTACAACACCCTAGATTTTTGCCTCCAAGAAATTTCCTCCATTAAAGCTATATTTTCCAGTTCAAAAACCACCCCTATTTTTCTTATTCTGTCCTCCCCCGATATCACCCCTTGCACCTCCTTCTCATCCAAACCTCTCAACTCTTCCAAAAGAAGCTTCCTCTTGCTATCCAAATTCCCAAAATAGTCCCAACATAAGTACCAAAAACAGTCAATTTTTTTTTTTTTATAAGTAAGAAGAATTTAGTAATCCACATAATTAGGCATGGCCCAAGTACACAAGAAGTATACATGAGATGAAACTAATTACAAGCTAAGCACTGTGAAAAGTAGCATAAAAGTCGTTAAAACTAATCCCATTCAATACCATAGCCGAAGACCAAAGTAACAATGTATGAAAGAAAAAGTCCCTAAACCCTCCCATCAAACGTTCCCTATTATCAAAACAGTGGCCATTCCTTTTGTTCCAAGTACACCACATTAAACATAGAGGCACCATCTTCCAAACGCAGTCAACTCATTCACCCATATGATAAAGAGAAATGATATTTGCAGTCGTGGAGTGCGCAAGCAACGCGCAGTCTCTTAAAAAAAGTGAGTAAATACAGGACCCACATGAAAAAAAATAATAATTTTTTAATAGTAGACCCCACTCTTTTTCAAAATGGTGCTTGCGCACTCCATGACTGTATATAGCATTACTTTATCATATTACGGCTTTAAAAGCAAATTTGTAAAAAAAATAAAAAGAGAACTAGATCAGAATAGAATATAAGTCTGGAGACATTTTCATTAAAAAAAAATTGGTCTATACACGTGTCATATTCCAATATCATTCATGACCTATTGAATATTTCAATGTTGTACTCAAGTTTTAAAACACCTTAATATCATCCTTACCCTACCTTACAGTGACTATTACCATTTGCAATATTGTTATGTAGCAGACATTCTATGTACACATGGCAGTTTGTAGCCCATAACATTTTGGTCCCACAAAATTTTTTCAAAAAATGAAGGTACGAGGCATAAACACCAAAATGTTTCCTATTTATGTTACTCTTCTTTTAATATCAAATTCACTTGTCTTGACATATTCTAATGTTGTGAGAGAAGCATGGAGCCTAACTTGCCATTTCAGTAGTATAAATACGTGTACATAAAACACGTGTCAAATCAACAACTATTGTTTGCATAGTGATGGTAAAATTGGGAAAGAGGCATTTAGAACTTTAAGGACCTAATTGAAACAATTGGGGTTCACAAGGTTGGGATCTGACACATAGTTGGGGACTAAAATTATATTTTGACCAAAAAGTTATAAAAAATCAAGAGGATTCCATTAGCACAGCAATGAAGATTCTATTAGCACAGCAACGAAGAGTCTATTAGTTTAGCAATGAAATGGGGAAAAAGGGTACCAATAGAATTTGCATCGTTTGTGGGTGCGCTGATCCTTCATAAAGAAGCCCAACTGACATTAATGCGGCCGACTGGACCATCAACAAAAGATTGCAAGGTAAACATCAAAATCTGGTGAACAAATTATCATTCAATTCAGATATCTAAGAGACAAAGCATCAGGTGCATCATGCAAAAGCAACTTGGAAGTTGTTGGTAAACATATAATAAAATACGAAAAGAAAGTTAATCATGCAAATATTCAGTTGAGTGTCTATGCAGAAGGAAAGTTTTGGCACAAAGGTGAACTTGGGCATTCCTGTGCTGGAAATGGATGCAGCACAAGCAAATCAAGACTAGGATAAAACAGTATCCTTAAAAGATAAACTTATATGCCAATTTAGGGGCTAACTAAAGACAACAGCTCATGGTGCATACCTGCAGGAGGGTTGGGAACTCCAACTCTGGATACGAAGATGGATGTTGAGCAGGTATATGAAAATAAAGAGACTGCCACAGGATAATGCAACAATTCAGCTTAAATTATCCGCAAAGGATATATGAGTGAGGAAAAAACCAGGGACAAGAATATCTAGAACCATTAAACTACAGAAATTATATATCCACATCTAATTTCTACTCAAACTGATTTAACTGGATATCTTCAAGTAAGATTGATGTGTTGTGATGTGATGTGATATGATGTTCATTGGCAGCTGAAAATGAAAAAACTTCAGTTTCATGCATGAACCTTTTAAGAATCTTTTCATGAATTAGGAACTGAGCATTCACAACAAACACAGAGCACATAAAGGAAAGATGAGAATAATAGGCATTAGAAAATGGTCTCTAATATAGCATTCTGTCTTTAACATAATTCCACTAAATAAAACAAAACAAACATGGTCTTATAAATAAATAGGTAAATTATAATATACAAATAAATAAAATTTGCCATCATAAAAATAGGAAAACATATTCTCAATGCAACAAACAGATGGTGAGGAAAAGAGAACAAATATCATCGGCAACATCAGCCAGTCAAATTGAATTTGCTAAACAAGAGATCAGTATGGTAAGGCAAGGGTGGAGATAAAAAAAATGATTAAAAAAAGTACATGCTTTACCTTTGATATTGCTGGTTGCATCGTCCCCCTATAAGAAGCTGCCAGGCCAAGCATTAATCCTGCAGTTGTGCTTTCATGTTCCTGAGAAGTAAAGTGTCAAAAAAGCAAAATGAGACACTGGTTATGCAAAGAATAAAAGACTACAGAAAAAGATGATGATGGTAAATGAGAAGGAGAAGGAAAAAAAAGAGGCCAAGCATTAAATTGTTAAATGGCATATTGATTTCTATTAGACAGGAGACCAGAAACAACTGGCATGCATGCCTGTTATGCAAAAGGCCTGCGTATACAAATTAACAACAATTTCAAAACAACTCTAGAAGAATCCATTTAAGTCAATTAAACCATTATGCCAGAGCAGAACCAGCAGCAAAGAAACTGAAAAATGGTACTTTGCTTTATAGATGTTTCACAACAAGTATGGTTCTATTTATTGCACCATGGTGCTAAATGTCCATGATCTTCTTTTTTGATTGTAAACTCTAATTAGGTTATGCTCATGTATACTCCTTGTGTACTTGGGCTTTGCCTACTTCTATGAGTAAAATTTCTTGATTACCTATCAAAAAAAAAAAAAATTATTGCATCATGGTGCATGTGGGAGCAAATAAATGACAGGATTGATGCATACTACTGATAGCAATGAAGTTATATAGTTCGTGAAAAAAGCTTCCTGGTGAAGAGGTAGTGATTATTTGGGGGGCAAGGAGTAGATAGGAAGCCATTGTGGAGGTTGTTGCAGCAACTTGGCTCGGCGATGGCAGTGAGGAAGATTTGCAGTTTGGTCGCACCATTATGCAAAAAGCTCCCATTTTACATTGGAAACAACATATATCACAAAAATTCCATTTTGGATTTAGATTTCACCTTCTCTCCTTAAGGGAATATCATGAACCTTTTCTTTTTTCCACTTCGAATATTTCACAACTGAACATAAGATTAATTTGATAAATGTTTCTCCTACCAGAACAAAAACCAAAATGTCCAAGAGGCTGCCAGTAAAAAATTTACAGCTTAGGGGTACAATACAGCATTAGCAGATACATACAAGCAGATGTCATAGGACGCATGCTAAACACGGTTCGTGTGGATAAATGCAGCAATACCAGCAGCCAGTTGGCAATACAGCAATTTCACTTGCATGGTTGGATGGTTAGACATATATAAAATCTGATGAGTTTCCATAATGATCTTTCGTACTTGAAAAATTACAAGTCTTTTTTTAGCTTGCGGTGCTGGCTGATAACTACTCTTTGGTTTCAAACCACTCTTATCAAGTATGCATGTTAGAGTGGTAAGCCAGATAGACATATTTTGCCCATTTTCATTAAGCTTAAGTTTTTGGAACCAACAAAGCAAAAAAGTCCATAGTAGCAAAGGTCTTTTCCATAATCCTCCTATTTGATATAATAAGTCTTGCGATATAATAAGTATTGCACATTGTTTACAATTGTGAACAAGTCTACACATGAAGGAGAGTGTAAGTGTGTGTTAAGCTGGATATACAATGCAGGCATGGTCTCTATCGAACTTAACTTTTAGACAGTCACCTAACCAAGAATACCTGTAAATATACTCAATAGAATAGAGTACAACCAATAAATCTTGATTTCAACTAGCTGCCAACCATAAAACACAATTTTAAACAACTTCATTAAAATAATGATGCACTATATCTAATTTCCCCATATGCTAAATCTTGAAATTATAAAAAATATGCTAAATCTTGTTAATAACGTCAAAACAAAAGTGAGAATATCATATTTATCTATCTCAGAAAATATGAAACCTGAAACAGTATGACACATAACTCAATGGTAACAAAATAAAACAAACAATTAACCTTTGAAAACAAGGACCCAAGGAACTAAAGGGGCAAGAAAACTAAAGACAATAAGTGAGAAAGATCGTGGAAACGGCACCTGATTATAATACTGGTATATGTCAGTAATATTCAAAACATGCAAGTATCCATGTAATCCTAATGCAAGAAGCAGCCCGGCATGAACAGCATTTGGTTCCTCAGGTCTGTTATATATTATCCAAGTTCTTGACATTTTCCCCTGCAAATAAAATTACTACACACATTACATAAACTTCTATATACAGACCACATAATAAATCCCAGTAATTTTGTGTGCCACAGTGAAAAATATATTTAACCATTGCAAAGTAAAAGTTACATGGACTAAAACAACCAACTACAAGAGTTTTACATGAACTAATTAACAAACACCTCCAAATATGCATAGATTGGCATGAACAGACTCCACGTGCTGTATGATGTTAACAAAATAAATATTAACCTGAAGGGGCGCCAGCCTTAGTCCAGCAGCAACAGCATTGTGAAACTCAGGCCAAGATTTTATTTCTTGTATATTCCGTAAATTCGGGTCTAGATTGACCTAGCAACCAACCAAATAAAAACATGTAAGATATATGAAGGTCAAAACTTTTGAAATTCTTTCTTTTCTTTAAGTAAAACTTTTGACAATAATATAAGGGAAATATGCAAAAAGTCGATAGTCCAAGAAAAATACATGAGCATGCCAATGAATGGCTTGACCTTACACTGGAGTTAACCATTTCTACTGACTAAACAAATTCACTAAATTCTATATACCCCCTCATCAGGAAAACTCACGATTCATCCAAGTTAGCAATCTAGGTGTTAAAGATCTTAGGCCTGAGGACAAGCCATTTGTTCGCATGTTCATGTCCAATGTAATCAGTAAGAGAAGAACTCAATATGAACATACAGTTGCATTTTGTTGGGCAGGCAACCGACCTGCTAAAACAAGCTTTGGAACTGTAAAGGCCTACAAAAAATTTCAAAACAATCCATCAGGAATAGATATTTATATGAAAAAGAAACCGCAACAATGCGCATATCTCAAAAAAAAATTATGAAGAGCTTCCTCTGAGAGAGAGAGAGAGAGAGAGACTAATAGAGGAGTACCTCTGTCAACAGAGTATATATGGTCGCAAGAGTAAATGCACCACGACCAATAGGAAGAGCAGTGGTTCTTTGAGCAAGGTTCCATAGTTGAGCCTTTACAAACAGAAGAACAAGAGCAACAGAGCAAGGAAATGTGCATTGAAAACCATTATGTCCATTAAGCAGGAGAAACAAAAGCATATCAACACCAGAATCCCCATGATATAAAAAAATTACAAATATTTTCCAATCATTTCAGCCACTATAGAATTCATGTACATGCAGAAAGAACCAAATTCAACCATTTAAAAGTTCTGCAACACTCTGGTTCCCCAACTCATTTAGGTTAAATCTGCAAGTTAGTTTGGTTTTGATTCCATCAAAGAGCAAATATTTTCAAGAACAAAGAACACAATAGCAAAGAACTATTATTATGTGGGCCTCTTGTTAAAGTTCATACAACCACTAAATTTCATTAACAATGCCATAAAGCCTTATCATACACTAGAAAAGCAACTAGGAATACACCATAATACTCCTAGAGTCTATACTCATGTCTCAAATTCTCAAGCAATATTGCATATCGTGTCCCTATATCCCAATGTTCCTAAGACTTAACAGTAGTTTGGAAAATCAATTTGTGGACACAAGTGCAATGAGCTGTCAAGTGTCCCATAAAGAAGTCCATGAAGCTCTTCTATTCATCGATTTTGGATCCACACACATTTATCAAAAAATAATTGAACAGCTAAAAAGCTGATCAACCCCAAAATAGTTATGATTTACCATGAGTGATTAGTTTGAAATTTCAAGTAAGCACAAGTGATGTTCAATTTCGAGCATCAGAATAACAATAAAGTCTACAGGTAGAAGATATGAAGAATACTGGCAGAACCATTATTTAATTTTATGAATTTAACCATGCATCATCTAATTGAGCATCAAAATAACAATGAAGAATACTGGCAGAACCAATATTTACTGTTATGAATTTAACCATGCATCATCGAAGCATTAATCTAGCTATTAACTTGTCCAGGCAAGGAACTCTGATGTTGTGAGGCATGGGAAAAGTAGATGATGGCAAGACAGATTCCAAATAGCAGCATCTTCTTTACAATGCTATGTCAAGAACATTCTTATCAGATTATGAAGGCTTGTATACATTTATGCTTAAAAGTTCATCTGGTGCTATATAATTCTTAATTGTAGCAACATCAGACACTTTCCAGCATGAAGTCTCAAGTAAATTAAATTAAAAACAAGAAGTGTTTTCTATTGATTCTCAGATAACAGCCATAAAACAAGACTTTCTCTAGAGATGACAGTTTCTGAACCATATCAGATTGTATAATGGAGAAAGGAACACCCCCCAGAGCCAGAACACAAGCACCAACCTCTCCGCCACCAGCACAAGTGAATAAGAGAAAATCAAAGATGACAAATAAAGTGTACCTGTTGGAGGTCCTGATCAGAGGCACTAGGATTACTAGATGTTTGAATTGCCACTGGTCTTGCAGAGCACAAAAGTCGTCGAACCTAGTTGAACTTAAAGGAGCTATTAAACACAGACAATTGAACTGAATTTTAAAATTTTCTTTTAAACATTTTTTTTAAAAGTAATCAAAGATTTTATTAAAAGAATAAATTATATTGCAACTGTAACTATAGAAAAAATGCAGTCAAACAAAATTATATTGAAGTGTGAGGTAGGTTAACAGTCTTCCAAGGAGATTCACGATAATGGAAGGAAAAATCAAACAAGATCAAGAAGGTTGAAGGGCTACATAACAGGCTCAATAACACATACAGACACCTTATTAAACAATTGCATATTAATAACTAATGTACTAAGAAAAAGAAAAGTGTACTTTACTTGTAACAATGGAGCCCAACACCAAATCCGCATTCTAAAAATTTTTGGGTTTATACATATGAAAAGCCTATTTGAAATTAACAAGTAATTATTGGAATAAGCTACGGGTTTTTTTTTTTTTTTGGTGGGATGTGGATTCTTATTGGGCTTGATAATTAGGTTAAAATCATTTGATATTTTTATGGGACAGGTTCTATTATCTTTAGAATGAGTCGAGGCCCATTAGTATCGATAAAATAGTCGACCCATGAGAAAATTATGGACAAACCAAAGAAATTTTTTAACTGCTCTAACCGGCCAGCCCAGTCCATTTGTTAATTCCCGCTATCAAGTTGTGGGCTTAATTACTCTCAAATGGGCCCAAAAAAAGAAGCCCGTAAGAATCAAATATCAGAATCCACACCATGCACGTCTGCATGCCATTTCCACGCCATGCACATCTCCATCCCACTAGGGTTCACGACAAGGTGTGTATATCTATACATGAAACTTGCAAATTCATATTGTTCCAAGCTAGGGTTGCCGCAGCCTCGAGTTTCTGTAAAACCCCTTCTCCACGTAGCTGTCGTCTCCTTCCCTCAATCTCTGTCGCACAGAATAGCAACCTCACAAGGGACAAGCAGCTACCTCGCAAGACAACCCCTCCATGATGAAGCCGCAGCTCTTCACGGCCACCACCACTCAATCTGCACATTTCTTTTTCTTTTTCTTTTTTCTCACATCCCAGCATCAACCACGGGACCACCTTGGAACAGCCGCGCAGCACCCCCAGCCATTGCCACAAACGAGCCGAGCCCAAGACGCAACCCTGTGTCACATCTCGTGGTGCCGTTGCACCAAATCACCCACTGCACAGCAGTGCCACGAGAAGACTTAGGTTGCGTTTGAGTAGTATGGTATTCTGAGAGATTTTGTGAATAGTAGTAAATAAGCAATGAAAAAGTATTGATAGAATATTGAATAGTAGTAAGAAGTAGGTGAAAAGTAATAATAAAATAATAAATAGTAGTAAGGTATTCTCAGAATACTTGAGAATATCTCAATGCCCAAACTAGCAAGAGCCACGCTGTCGTAGGAACTGCCCTAAGCCACCCTTGATTCTCCACGTCTCAACCCCCAAGGTTGCACCGCACGGCAAGTCCTATTTTTCACACCCAAAAGCAGAGCAACCCACATCCACGCCAACAGCCTCAGTTCCTACACACATCAACTGCACGGGCCCTTGTTTGTGCTCCTCAAAACAAAGCCAAACGCTGCCAGCAATGGAAGCTGCCACCCACCGCCCCGACTGCTCACCGTTGTCGTAAGCCTTTGTCTCTTTCTCTCGCGTTCTCACACTCTCTCCGTCTCTCTTTCTCTCACATTACCTCTCTCTCTCTCTCTCTCTCTCTCTGTCCCTCAGCTCGCCAGGGTCTTCGCTTTAGCACCCAGATCTGTCGTCAGAAGCTGCTCTCTTGTTGAGTCCAAGGCCTCTATCGCATGGCTTCACACTCTGGTGAGACTTTGGTTTCTCTTCACAAAGAAGGGGTGCCTTTCGACCATTTCGTAGAATAACCTTAGTTGTAGTGTTATTTACAAGGAAATGCCATCAAGCCTTATTGTCACGTGATTATATGTAAGGCAACTGAAGAACCCTTTTCAAATATTTTCCTTACGTTACTGCCCTTATAGTCAAACCTTGGCAGAATACTTATTGAATTGGGATGGACTTGACTTTTGAAATTCGGACAGATATTTCAAATTGGGCTTATTTTTTTAAATAGACTTGTGATTGAGCTGGAATTGTGTTAGGTGAATATTAAGTGGATATCGATGATTTTGGAAAGTGATGTTAATTTAGAGTTACGAGCCTTTTTAGATTTTTAAGAAAATAGGTTATTTTAGTATTTTAGGCTTAAATATCAAAATTTGAGGTTTATTAGAGATTTAAGTAAGTTATTTGTCTATTTTATAGGTAACGATTGATTTTCGTTTGATACTGTTGTGAGGAAACTCAAAGAAGTTAAAAGTCCAAAGAAGCGGGGTTCTTATACTAGACTTTGCATAAAACGAACGGATTGAGGTTGATTATAACATACGGGTCCTAAATTATTATTTTTTTATAAGAGATAAATTTTATTGATATGAATTAAATAGGCATGACCCATGTACATAAGAAGTTTACAAAAGAACACCTAGATACATTCTAAGAGCGATGAACTAATGACAAGAAATCATGAATATTATTCCCATTTAATACAATAGCGGAAAACCAAAGTAATAAAGTATGTAGAAAAAAATTCTTCAGCTCCACCATTGTGCGTTCCTTGTCTTCAAAACAACGTGTATTCCTTTCCGTCCAAATACACCATGTCATACACAACGGAATCATCTTCCAAACTGCTGCCACTTGATGACAGCCCTGCAATTTCCTCCAACAACCCATCAAATCCACCACCCTTATAGGCATTACCCAAGCAACACCAACCTTTCGAAAGATCTCATCCCACAACATACTTGTTACATCACAATGTAGTAAGAGATGATCCACCGATTCTCCATTCTTTTTACACATGTAGCACCAATCCATCACTACACATCCTCTCTTTCTCAAGTTGTCCGTGGTCAAGATCTTCCCAAGAGCGGCATTCCAAACAAAAAAAAAAACTTTAGAGGGCACACAAGACCTCCAAATATTCTTCCAAGGGAATGGAGTATGATCATGTGTTGTCAAAAGGTTATAATACGCCTTAACTGTGCATTTCTTGTGATCCTTAAACCTCCACTTCAAGCTATCATGTTGTGCCATAGTAGTCCCCAAGGAATGTAATAGGCTGAAAAAGTCTGAAACCATAGATAATTCCCAGTTATGAAAATCCCTATTAAACAGAATATTCCACTGATACGAACCATGAGAAAATAATTGCACATCCGCCACTGAAGCCTCCCTATTAGTTGCAGTACGATATAAAGCTGGAAAAACATTTTTCAATGCATGATCTCCACACCACACATCCCGCCAAAAACTGATTTTGTTGCCCTCACCAGCTAAAAAGCGAATATGATTTTCAAAGCATGTCCTCCCCTTCCTTATAAACTTCCATAAACCCACTTCATACCCCCCTCAAACTTCGTTGGAACACCATCCATCCCAAGCAACACCATATCTAGCGTCTATAGTTTCCTTTCACAATGATCTCCCCTCCAAGTGATATCTCCAAAGCCATTTCCCAATAGCGCTTTATTAAAGATTCTCAAGTTGCACACACCCAACCCCACATTCACAACTGGGGCACATACTGTCTTCCAACTAACCAAATGGAATTTCTTCTCCCCTATGCCTCCCCATAAGAACGCCTTAAAAAGTTTCTCAATCCTATTCACCACCCCAGCAGGCATAGGAAAAAAAGATAAGAAATAAGTGGAGAGGTTAGTGAGGGTGCTCTTGATAAGAGTGAGATGACCCCCTTTTGATAAATACACCATTTTTCATCAAGCCAACATTTTCTCTATCTTCTCCACCACCCCATCCCATATAGCTCTACTATTAAAAGTTGCTCCTAACGGAAGGCCCAGATATTTCATTGGAAAAGAGGACACCCTGCAATCCAGAAGACTTGCTAAACTGAGGATATTAGGGACCTCACCCACCAGAACCATCTCAAACTTGCCAAGGTTCACCTTGAGCCCTAACACTACTTCAAAACAAAGTAACAATGCTCGTAGAGTTTGGACCTGGCTACTATCCGCTTCACAAAATACCAAAGTGTCATCTGCAAAAAAGTGTGAGATGATAATTGGGCCACCAGAGCCATTTACCACCTGAAAACCAAATAAAAACCCCCCACCAACAGCAGCCTGCACCATCCTACTCAACGTCTCCATAACAATAATAAATAGAAGAATTATTATTTTAAATTAGGGTTTATAATTATTATTATAATAATAATAATTATTATTATTATTATTAGCATTTTTATTATTTTTAAGATCTGCTTTGAGATAATGATTGTATTTGATTGGGTTTCTTCCACTGTATAAACCAGTATATCCCTCTATTTGATTTCCCTAAATATGAATAGTTTCCTAATTGGAAACCAATTCACACGTCAAAAACCCTCCCATAAATCCCCAATTTTTCCTCACAATATTCCCTTTAGCAAACCCACAGTACCCCTTACTGCCAGAACCTTCCCACAGAAAAATCAAACCTTCTATTCCTCACAGCAACACCATAGCCTTCCTCTCAGCAACCAAACAGCCACCTCACCGGAACCCACCACAGAGCCTACGGTAAGCCCTCTTCTTTTTTCCCCCGTTGTTTTCCCTCTCCCTCTCTATCAGCAATGACTCATTGGTCTGTGTATTTTATTCTACCACCGTCAACCACTGCAAAGGACATCGAAGCACCATCAGACTACACAAACACTGCCGACCCAACTAAAAATGTTTTGTTCTGCATTCTAAATTCTGTAAATGCTCATGTTTACATACTAGTATATGTTCTCTACTTACTGAATTGTTGATAACTCACCCCTTATCTCCATAATATTTTTTAGATAATTTTGATGGTTCAACTGGAAATCAAGAGTATGAAGTATTAGCAAGATTTGATGATCGTAGATGAATAAGTGCCAAAGGGTAAAAATAATTATTGGAGTCATTAGTAGATTTATTAATTTCTGCTATTATGGGTATCATGAGACATGGATATTTTTTAGTCTTTAATGAGATTTTAATTTGTTATGTTGAGGTATTTCGTTGGTGTTCGTGTCTTTGTAGAGGAACATATATTTATGTTGAACAGATAAATTGATATTTTATGGAGTCTTTAGAATATATATAATTGTGTTATGGGAGATGATTTTAGGAAACAAGAGTTAACTCCCTGGATCTCCGAAATCGGAGCGTTACATTACTCCTCTCGTAATTTATAGGTGCATGTGGCATTGGTTAGAAACATCTTAACATAACCTGTAAAGGTAAAGGACTGACCTCATTCAATCGCAGATCACGACCATAGCGCAGCTGTGTGCTAGAGTTGAATATATGCTCCATACCATCTGTCATAGATCCATCTACAGAATCTGTATCCTCCAATTTGGTGCTTTCCAACCCAATCGTATCAGAAACTGCAGAAGGAATTGTTACTGGATGCAAATGCAGCATGTAAGGTGTAGACATAGAGATCAAGTTCACATGGGTTTGGGTCCCAAGTTCCCTAGATTTGCACGAGCATGCCAAACAAGACAAAGCTAAATCTTCTCGACCAAGAAGCACATATGCAGCTGCAGGCCAGTCGGAGGGAGGCGATTCCCGGCAAGTATCCAATGCCTAGTTAGTACAAAAACAAGAATTATACTAAATATTAGGAAATTGATGATGGCTACAAAGCCAACGAACGTCTCAGCCATGCGACAATAAACAGTAAACTACACTTCTTCCAGACAAAATAATATAATTGTAAGAGCATCCCATATTGTTATCAGGCATAATATGTGTTTCAATGGGATAGAACAGGCAATTATCAAAAACTCACAATCAGATACAAGACATTATTGTGGCCCAACTCACATGTCGCAGAGGAAGAGAAACACCAGAAGGCAGTGAGTCCAGCTGTTGCAGTCCAAAATTTTCCCCAACCATCGCCAAAACTGTAAGCTCCTCATTTGTGCAATGTGATCCCATGGCAATGTTACAGTAAACACCAGATGAAAGCTTTCTCCCAATCTGTTCAGCACCAGATAATAAGCTATAAAAAGAGACTATCTTTCGGGCCCAACTCACAACAGAGCTGCCATCTTTACAAACTGAAGGAGGAAGATCATCCATATTAGCAGAACTACTTCCATGTCGCAAACAGTTCTCGAGCCATCTAAATAAACTTGGAGCAGTTTTCCAGGAAAAGGAGGTCATACACATCCCAACTTTATTGGAAAGACCAGGAAAATCACGATGATAATGATCTAAATAGCTTTCCTCACCCAAGAAATTAGCAATATTGCATAGTAGAACTGCCAGAAGCTCCAAGTCCCTAAAAGTAACAACTAAATTATTGTACCATTATTTGAAAAGATAATTAAAAAAAAGTTGAGAAATGATGTACCAAAAATCATTGCTGCAATCTATTCGAGCTAAGAAATCACATGTAAGAGAGATCAGCCCAAAATGCAGATAATCAATGCTAGAAGTACTAAGGAGTCCTTTCAGCTAATGCAATCCATCAGAAAATTGAGTTGAATGTTAAGTGAACCTCAGTGCTTATCCGTAGTCCTAAAGTTTTGCTTGGCGTTTATGTTAGACAAGGATCAAACAATTTCAGATATTAAAAAGCTGCACATTTTCTATGCTAGCGATATCGCATGACTTAGAAGGTTACTGTTAGTCATTCACCTTGCAAGAAGTATACACTCAGGAGTATTACAGACCCTAACCCTATGAAACAAGAAGAATCTACAAAAGAAGAAAAGGCAAACCTTTTGCGAAGAATATCCAGTTTTAGACTCTCATATACTGCATGAAGAGAATCCAAAGATTCCATCAATAGCTCAGAATAAATTGGTTTTTGCAAACTTTGTGCGTCATCTGAATTTGACCTAGTGGAAAATCCCAACACATCAAGTGATATTCCAGAAGAAATTCCAGTAAAAGAGTTAAGCTTGTAGTTCTTGTGAAATTTGCTGTTAATAAGAAACTCCCACGATGAGGGTGACACAGAATTTGAAAATTCTTGAGAAACGCCACTTGAGCTTTTACACATTTTCATAATAATGCTACAAAAAGAGTCCCATTCTGAATTAACACTAGAATCAGCATCTGATAAATAGGCAGAGTCACCATCTTTCCAAAGAAGACCAAGAAAATGACCGTAGAAATCTGAACTGAGCCCCTCAGCCATCACTGTGATGCAGTCATCTGACAACAAAGACGAAGGGCTTCTTCGAAATGCACATCGAAACATCTGGACAAAGAATCAAACAGATAAAAATTGTCAAGGCCATAGCAACGTCTATCAAAGCAAGCAACTTAAACGGATAGAAACTTTTTTATTTATAGGATAAACAGATAGAAACATTGACCCAAATACAATAATAAGATCAGGTAATTTGATTATCAAGAAAATTTGCAGAGCAGGTCACTTAAGACATGCGACGTCCCTCAACAGCATACCTAATATATAAATAAGCATACCTGTCCATTATTTACTATAACATTGATACGTCCCTCAACAGCATCGACCAATCCTATGATCTTTAAGTCATGCGACGCAAATGACGTTTCGGGAAAATCCAAATTGTGTGAAACTCGGGTTTTGCTCAAAAAAGATGGTAACACGTACCTACAAAGGCATTGCTTTCCTGACTGCAAATATAAAATATATGTCAATTCTACATCTCAAGAAAGACACACCCAACTTTAGCAACTACTTTGTGTCTTGTAAAGGAAAAGGGAAAAGACAGTAAAAAAGCTTGTTGAATGAATTTTCATTTATAAGATAAATTTAAGTTTTATCTATAACGAGTAATCAAGTAAAATAATTTTATTAATGAGCAAAAAGGCACTGCCAAGTACACAGGAAGCATACAAAAGATGCACCTCGCTAGAATAGTATAAAGAGCAAGAACATCCTGAAAACTAAAGCTGGAAGAAAATGAGTTTGCTACCATACAATGATAACAGATCTAAAAGAGTAATCCTTTAGCTCTTCCACCATCTCCTCGAACATCCCAAAGCTTCACTCATTCCTTTCCCTCAAAATGCACCACATTAAGCAAATCAGAATCATTTTTCACAAAGTGACACTATGTTGCTCGGCAAACCAACCACACATGGAAAGGTCCACCACCCCTTGAGACATGACCCAATTCAACTTGAAATAGCTAAAAACAACTTGTCAAATGGACTTGGCCATAAACACAACCAGATACCCACTTGCTCAACTTCACCCCAAAGCCACACGTCCACAACGTGTATAGCAAAAGCTCTTAGTTAACATGATCATATGAATTTTCAAAATCCATGTTGATCTAGCTCTATTGACTAGGCATTCATTGGCAAACCTACCCTAATAAAAGCATTTTGAGATTTGGAAATAATCTCTTCCAACCTTATTATCAGCCTACTAGCTCGAACTTTGGCTAATTTCTTCCACGAATTCCTTCAACCCCTCCACCTGAAACAGGGCTTCTGCCACCCCCAACAACCAAGCCACACTAGCTTTATCCAACGATACAACTTTTCCAAAATACATAACATTGATACCTTCTTCATTGCTATTAACTCAAAATCTTAGCTTCAATGAATAACTTATTCGAGTAACCCATGCTCTGTTTTGTTGTTTAACTAGTGATGAAAAGTAAAGGATTTTTGTTAAAAATATGTGCTAGGTTATCGTAGAAGACAATACTTTTCTTTACTAAAAAAGTCTAGTCATCGCTCATTGTTAAATCGATAATCATCTTCTTCTTTAAAAATGTGATGGTCACCAGAGAAGATGGAATACTTTACTCGAAATCTAGGCAATACTCATTGTCAAAACCGATGTTCATCTATTTCTCTAAAATGAGAAGATTTAGAAGCAAGTCTAGAAACCATTGGAAACTAAGCCATTTGCCTACTAGAAAAGATGCAATAAAATTTTACTATAGGGCGACGTTCTATTGTATAGAAAAGTGAAATTAATATCATTATGTATGGGATAAAACATGGTTCCACTGAAGATCAATGGAAAACTTTTTTTTTTTTATAAGTAATAATATTATATATATATATCAATAGGAGTAACCAAGTACACTAGAAATATAGATCAACGGAAAACTTTAAGAATAGTCATCTTGGATAGGCCACGTGAATTCCTTTTTGCCAGTGAGCACTTGCCTAGGACAAATTCAATCAAAATCATATATATGCATTACAATACTATGAACGTCAAGGGAAGAAAGTAGCCAAACTTCCCATTGGGATTCACACCTTGTTAATTGTATTTAGGATATGATAACTAATTCCATAATTCTCTAAGACAAAAAAAAAAGATTAGCATTAATAAATTAGACATCATATTATTGTAAAAAGCAAACTGCCTAAAAAATACTCCAATATAAACACTTTTTGTATCAGTAAACAAAATTTTATTGATCATGAAAATAGACAAAGGCACAAGCATACAGGACATATACAAGAGTATCGTGCCTATGCAACAACATAAACACTTTATCGGTATAAGAACAGAAACTCTACTTGAGATTTGGCATGTGTAAGCATACGTATTAATAATATAGGTACTAAAAAAAAAGTGTCTTCACAAATACTCAAACATGACATTATTTCATTTCAAAGGCACGGCACTTGCAATATGTGATATTAAAGAAGATAGCGTGGAAATATCATGACATATGCAGCAATAAAAAATCAATTAGACACAATTATCAATAAAAATTAATTAAACACTGAAAAATAATATAAAAAAAGATTAACAGAATTGATATAAGCCATGTTATGGGCATATGCATATAGCTTACATAAAGAAGAAGGCCATTTTCTGGAGTCAAAACAAAGATGTCTGAATACGGTAGCAATCCCACTTTAACTCTGCAAGAAAAAAAATATGGTAGAAAGGATGGGGCAAAGAAAGTCAGGTCCGCAATATTATATTAAAAATTATCAATATTAATGCCCAAAAACAGATAAAAAACTCAACTCTACCTCGGGCGTGTAACAATTACAGGTTCAGCTGCAACAGCAGGTATGCTCCAGCTCATGTCAGGTTTTATGTCAAAGAGAATTTCATTATTTATTTCAACACTTTGTAGCCTTACAGCCAACAATTTTTTTTGCTCTTGGTGAAGAAAGCAAATTACAGGAGCTGCATCATTATCAGTTGCCAGAAAAACCTGAAAACATTAAAGAACAGAAAAAAGTCAAAAGAAAAGGGCAGACAGTATTTTAATATGAAGATGTTATTGTCAAATGCTTAAAAAGAAAATTGCAGTTTATCAAGATCGATCAGATAAGATCACAATGAGATAATGCCTTTTGGAACCTTAATAGAGTTTCAAGCCATTAATGAGAAAAAATCTTTTCATGTTCATGCATTTTCATAATGCTTTACGGTTATATAATTAACTAAGAGAGTAAAGAGGTAAAAAAACTAAAACTAAGAGAGAAAAGTGGGATGGATATTATCGTTAATTTATTCCCTAATCAAAGTTTCATTTAAAAGACAACAATGATCAGTAAGTGCATTGATACCTTACAAGCAGCTGCCTGGGCACCCTTACCCTGCCATATTCTACGGAAACAGAACTGTTTTGGCAATACATCAGCAGGAACTGCATTAGTTAAACTAGCATTTGCCACTTCAAGGTTGGGATTAACTGCTTCAGCAACCCACACAGAGTGTTGCATCTTTCCTGCATAAAAAATGACCATATAAGAATTGACGAATGTGAAATATGATTATAAGTAAAATATAATAAATTTTACTTATAATCTAAAATTTATTATAAGTAAGGTATAAAAACCTTTATTGTATGATGCCATCAGAGGAATCTGATCACTAGTCCATATTGTTCTTTCGTCAAATTCCTTCATTATGTTCAATTTTCCTCTCTCTTCTATATAAGTCAGCTGAAAATTTCAATTAACAAAGTTCACTTATCAACAAGAAACAGAGAACAGGAAATACTAAAAGTTCATCAGCAAAAACAAGTCTCCAGGAAGAAGTTAAGAACCTAGCACATGTCTGAAGCAAACAAAATAAAAGGCCGAGAAAATAAATTCAAGAAAATTATTAGTAAGTGAGTTAAAACAACATACCTGCAGTTCTTCCAGCGGATCCTTAAGAATTAGATGTGAGCACATCAAACTTGTGTCTCCATTAAAAATGTTATCACATGCACTCAAAAATCCAAAATTATGTTGTGGACTATGACCCATTTCTCTCCTATGACGGGGTATGTCACGTGCGCCCAATAAGGGAGGACTTGAAGATGAAAAAGGAATATGTGCTGGTGAATACACTTCAGCTGCCTGCTGAAATAATAAACCAAATGGCAGAGACCATATCGATGTGATGGTGCGAGGGAGAGGAATAGATACTACCTCACCTATTAAACAAAGCAAGAACTCAGCTTCAACACATACAATGAAATGAACAAGGGGCTTTAAGAGGAAAAAAAAAACAGCTTGAAAGAATTACACGTTATGGGTCCCAGATATTGTATGGTAGAACCAGATTTTCCCCTTTCTAGCATACACAGGACAAGTGAGTAAGAACTTTCAGGTGCTGACTCTAGTCCTCCCACATCAGCATTAAAAAGCAATAGAACACAACCCAACATTCGATTGGTTCTAACAAGTATGCTGGCCAAACAATCATGATCCCAATTTGGATTGATTTGTCATCCCAATCTGGATTGATATGTCCTTTTCTTTGAATCATTCCAAAAAAACATTTCAAATTTTAATTTGAGATTCCAAAGCAACAAGATCGTCATTCCAATCTGGATTTACAAGATTCCTATCTTGTGGATGCTAAAGTGCCAAGAGTGCTAGTAACATTCAGAATACTTTTTTCTTCTCATTGCAGGAGACCCATGTTGTAAGGAACAAAAAAAAAAGTATTATCAAGTAACTAAATTACTACTGAAAAAATCCTGGCCTGCTCACCTGATGTGTTGTAAATTGTTAAAGAATCCATTTGTAAGACACAAAGCTGAGCTTCATCCATGTCACCCAGACGACACCAACACGCCTAGAATTGAGATAAAATTATTTCCAAAACTAACACTTCAGTAAAATGGAGCAAAATCCAACAAATATCATGCCTGAAAAAAAAATACATAATGATAGAAAAAGCAAAGCATGTGCCGAGTTTTTGACACCCAAACAGAACTTAACTTTTTTTTATAGGTAATCAAGAAGTTTTATTCATAAAAGAAGGCAAAGCCCGAGTACTTCTTGTAAAACTTGAGAAGGGTTGGGTGGTAAAGAATGTTTTGTGCTGTATGGGGTAGGTAATATTACTTTGCAGAGATATCAACTGAGAGGATGGTTGATTGTTAAGCATCTTGCGTCTTCATGTCATAGGACCTCTTAGTTTCTCCCTGGCTTCATCTTGGTCATATACAGATTATGCAGGGTTGGTTCCATAAGCATTGCCAATTGCCCTCTGCCGTGACTTTCTTACACATTGATTGTTTTGGACTGTAACATCATGTTTACAGTTCTTATGGAACCAATTGCCCTCTGTCATAGATTATCTTGTTTACAGTTCTTGCTTATGTACAGAACTTAACAACAAGGTGAGAAAAGAAATGATGCATTAATGATTTATCTGTACATAAACAAGAACTGTAAACATCATGAAAAAAAATTTAGAAAAACTGTCTAAAGAGTTTGCTGAGATAGCATCTACCTCAAGACAAGTCAATAAACATATTTACTGCAAAGCTGGGTTATGCCTTGTGCGCTCTTAGTAAAGAGCTCTTACTCTCTTTTTTTATAAAGAACTCTTACTCATAACAAAACACGTTATTGCAAAGAATTTGCATTCATTTTCTTAAAACAAATTTCAATAAATCTTGGCATGTTAATTTTAACCTGCAAACATTGAACGCCACTAGCCAGTGATTCAGTATCATCCCTAGCAGTCCTATGAAAATAGACACATCAAAATTATATGCCTTACATTAACTCTGAAGTGAAGCCATCCAAGTAGACAATAGAAAATGAAGACAAAATAAAGAAATCAAATAAAAACCAAATTTCAAAAGGGGAAGAAGGCAGGTCTAAACACCCTTCAGTGTGAATTCCCTCAATTACAGACACAGATCAAAGATAAAACAGAAATATATAATAACAAAATTGACTTAGGCCTCCGCTCAATGTGAAGAACTGTGCAAGTATAAAGTATAAACAACAATATTGGTAATAACAAAGTATCCTCGTTGAAATAACATCAATATGATATCTCAGCAAAGCCAGAAGAAAAACAATGCACTTGGCGATTACATGGTATACAGCTATGATCATCCTGCAAGGTGTCCTAATTTAAATACTAACTGCTTTTAGAGCCTACATTGGTAATTTATTAGATTTACAAAAAACAGGCAAGGACATCATTTATAAAAGGTATTTACTACCAAACTTCACAGTAACAATGAGAGATATATAGCTTGAACCTATATACTGCACCGTAGAAAATAAGTACCTTAATGACAGTGGAGGGTAAGGTCAATCTCTTAAATACTCGTGCACCAGTGGTCCATATTATCCTGTTTCAAATGAGTGGAGAAAATTACCAAAACCTTCATAAAATTTAAAAAGAGAAACGATTGCGTATGGATGTGAAGCACAGCGAAGAACATGTAACAACATTTAAACCAAAATAAACTAATGTAAGAAGCTCCATTTGAGCGGGCAGATTAAATATTGCGAATCAGACAAGTTGTTCATACACTTAATGCGTTGTTAGACCTGTAGCATGTGACACCAATAGCACAGGTAATAGTTACGAATTAAATAATCTAGGAATTAATTTTGATTATTGGTTGAAAACTGAGAGATCTAATGCAGAATTCAAATTGAGAAACTTTCTAAATTCAAGACCCTAACCATGCGGACTAACCTTTTAATCCAATTGAACACAAAGATAAAGAAAACCTTTTTCGCATTCGAAACACTTTTTCTCATTGTAATTTAAAAACATACCGATTCCCTCTAATGAAAAGTTCGTGATCGCTCCTCGCGCTGAACGCCGAGGCTGATGCGTCTGTTTCACCGGCTTCGTCTTTCTCTCGGACGAGCTGGGGATCGAAGAGGAAGTAGTCAAACTTGTCGGGGAAATTATCCGCGGGCTTTCCGTCCAGGGCTTCGGCGATTAAGCCGAAGGGCTTGAACTCGCCAAGCAATGCGAGTTGCCGAGCCCCCACCGACATTGTGTGAACTGGACCAGGGACCGAGTTGGCTCGGTGAGTGGGAGAAAAGGATAGCCTGGAGACTCGAGGGGAAGTCCGAAGTAGAGACCAAGGAGCGTGAGAGTGATGTCCCGCTCTTTTTTCCTATGTTTGAGGGATTGAAGTTGGGATTGTGGGTTTACCCTAGTCCCAATAATTCACACTGTTCGGCTAGAAGGATTAACGGACTTTTTTCCCGAGTTAAAAATGAAGGAGAGCCGGAAATAGTGACCATGAGAAAAGTTTTATTAAGAATGTTTGGTTGTACAAATTATTTCTTCCCATTTAATTTAATTTTTATATTTTTTATTTTTTTATATAAATTTTTTAAATTTTATAATAAAAATTAGATTAAAAAATTATATTTTAATAATATTTTATTCAACTTTTATCTCATCTGTATAATCAAACTAGGCTTAAGTCACACCTCAGGCATATTTTTAAATCTTACAATTAAATCTTAAGTAATATGAGTTGTATGCTATATACACTGATTTAAAATATAATAAATGTAATCATAATAATCATCTATCCGTTAAAAATTGTACAATAATTTAGATGATAGAAAGTCGCGAACGCTTAATTAAGTTAAGTTTGAGCCGACAGATTTAATAAATTATTAGATAATACTAATAGGTTAAGAGTGAATTTATATTTGAATTCGATTCGAGGGCTTATTACGTATTAAATCATTTAGAAATAACTAAATAACCACTTAGCCTTGATACTTAACAACGAGGATTAACTAAGGAGTTGCTTGAAAAATATAGTACAAACTATTTCATCTTATTTTATAATTTTATTTTTAAATATTATTCAAATATAAATATTTTTTAATTTCAAATATTTGACTTTTTCAACTAGTAATTGCCTAATCAGTATAATTTTTCTAAACTTTCAAATAAGACACAAAAAATAATATTACATTTTCAAATTTTTAAAACAAAAAATAATATTAAAAAACTATATTCTAACATTATTTTGACTTTATAATATTGTTTTATTCAATTTCTTATCTCTCATTTTCCAAAACTTAATAAAACATTTTAACTCAAATAATTTTACTATTATTCACAAAATTATAATTTAATTGCATTCCTCAAACATCCCTTAACTTAAGTGTGTACAAAAACCGCTAGAACTGATAGGGAACCGATCAAACCGGCCGCTAGAGCAATGAATCAATTAGTGGGCGAGAAGACTTGAAGGAAAACTGATATCAATGGTTCGGTATTGGTTTGAAATCACGAGAAACAACTGAACCGGCTGATCCAATCTTTTTTTGTTAATATATTTATATAAAATGGTATCGTTTTAGGACCTGTCAATTATATATATATAATAGAACGATGTCGTTTGACTTTTAAGCCAAATGGTGTCATTTTCAAAATGGATTAATAATCCTAATCTTCTTCATTTCCATGTCGTCTTTTTATGCTCTGCAACTTTCTTCTACTCCCATGGCAAATGATAGCACGACGAGCCTTCTTTTTTCTTAGTTCCTCATCTTTCATAGAAGATGCCGATGATATACCTAAGACCGCACCGACGCACATCGAGACAAATATGATCAATTTTCTCTCCCCAATTGACCGGTTCAATAGACTCATGACATACGTTGGTAATGTATCGGTTTGGCACCGAAATCAATGCCGAACCCATCGGTGTACAGCCCTACCTTCACTTTATCCAAACAACTTATCTTATGTGTAAACAATAATAAAGTCTAAGGTTCAAATATTTTTTAATGTAAATAATTTACATGGGCTATCAGCCCGGAGGAACTTCCTATTAAATTATCTTATTGCACTTACATGATTGAGAGTCATGCACCCTCAAAATTAGTAAAAAAAAAAAACTAACTCTATGATCTATCCAACTGTAATGAACCCTCTTGTAAATGCTGTTGTAATAAGTAAATGGTATAGAAATGGAAGATGGTGCTTGTGGTGAATAAACAATATGTTTGATAAAATGAGAAAGATAATCATGGAAGAAAATGAAACTGCAAATGGCTATTCAAGGTCCCAATTCCTCCCAAAGAAATATCAATTGTTTATGTAATAATGTTCAAGACTCCTCACAAGGACCTCCATTTCCTTTACATATACTGGAAGATGAGGACCTAATTCTGCAACAACCAACTAAGGCCAAGGGCCAATTCTAATTAACATTAACTAAGTTCACGGACCACTAAATAACTTAAACAATTCAATTAAAGTAAAAGATAATAAGTTGGAGGCCAACAAGGCCAGCCCAAACGTAGTTGGGTTCATAACAGCAACACTCATCTTCCCACTTCTAAAAGTAAGAAGCTTTTTAACCGAATTAACCCGTGGTATTATTTTTTCTTTCCTCTTGCCCTTTTGGCTGTGTCGATTTTTTATTAGAAAAATATTACAATAAAACCTTATACCACATACTTTTTTCTAATTAATATTTTATTTATATTTTTATCATTCTATTTAAAAATACACATTTAAATATTGAGATAAAATTATAAAAATAATAAATCACATACAAATTAAGTAAAGATGTATATATAAATAAATAAAGTGAAGACGTGCAGTGTATATTAAAGATTTTCAAGTAGAATTTATCTTTTTCATTATTATTCGGAATGTAGTTTGCGCCCAATCACCCCTTTGCACGAAACAAAATTATGAAGTTTCAGGGAGATCCCAACTTCAAAATGTTTTCATATTCTTACCTGTTCTTTTAGGATGGAACCGAGCGATTAATAAAAAAAGGACTAGGAAATTAATGGAAAAATTATATGCACGAAGTGAAAAATTACAAGATAATTACTTATTCCATGAGAATACACTATTTAAAACAGAGATCTAAAAATATGTGAAAATAGTCGTATCTTTTATCACCATTTGACCTAAAGCATTGATAATTGTTTTTATGAAAGCGGGGTGACGATGACTGGTCTCAGGGATGAGAATGAGATGCGTGGGATTAGTCCTGTTTGGATTTAGAGTTGGGATCAGACAATATGAGTTGAGATAAAATTTAAAATTTGAATAAAATATTATTAAAATATTATTTTTTAATATTAATATTATTTTGATATTTAAAAAAATTAAATTATTTATTATATTTTATATAAAAAATTATAATAATGAGATAAGATAAGATGAGTTGATATCATTTTTCAATCCAAACAGGGCCTTGGGACAAAATCATTAAGGTTCAGGTGCGTTTGGATGTTGAAGTGAGTTGAGTTTAAATGATAAAATATTGTTAGAATATTATTTTTTAATATTATTATTGTTTTGAGATTTGAAAAAGTTGAATTGTTTATTATATTTTGTATTGAAATTTGAAAAAATTATAATGATGAGTGAGATAAGATGAGTTTGGTTTGGGAACTAAACGAAACCTCAGTTTGATAGCGAAATGAAATGAGATAATTTTAGATAAAAATTAAAAGTTGAATAAAATATTATTAGAATATTATTTTTTAATATTATTATTATTTTGAGATTTAAAAATATTGAATTGTTTATTATATTTTGTGTAAAAATATGAAAAAGTTATAATAATAAGATGTGATGAAACACTTTTACTATTCAAACGGGACCTAAAACTACTTTAAAATAAACATGTTCATCCCATATGGACAATTATGTTGTTCATGTTTATAAAATTATTTTTATTTTTTATAATTTATGAATTTGTTGGATTTGATTTGTAAAAAAAAATTAAAATGAACACTTTTAAAAATCAAACAGTGCAATGACAATGTAAGCATCGATTTACAATAAAAATGTATTTTTGTAAAAATACATTTTTAAAATTGCTATAAGAGTTCATTATTTTATAAAATATATTTCATTTAAATTGGAGTTGTAAGATAATTTATGCATTGTTTAGATAAAAGAAGCCTCTCAACTCATATTATCTAATTATTACAATTTTTTTTAACTTTCAAATAAAATAAAATAAATAATTTAACTTTTTCAAATCACAAACGAATATAATATTAAAAAATAATATTATAATAATATTTTATTCAACTTTTAACTTTCATTTCATCTCAACTCAGTATCTAAACCTTCCCCTAAACTAATAAATATACCTATATATTGTTCATTAAGTAAATGCTTACACAAGACTACATCATGTAAATAATACGATTAGATATTTAATGACAAAAATATTGCTATTTTTTAAAGAAGTAATGGAGAGACAACTTTTTTTATAACTCTTTTAAATGACATTTTTGTAAAATAATGGTACTTAATAGTTATAAAATATGACTGCCTTTGTCATTGCTTTTATTTCGATATAAAAAGAAAGAAAACTACTATAACCACGAAAATATTTCATAAAAATAAATTCACAAATTAATATAGTTTTATAAAATTCGTTAGATCTACTCTACAATAAAATTAATTTTACAATCTGATATGCCATATTAAATCACATCAGTTTATAAATTTATTTTTGTATAATTTATTTGTAGCTAAAAATTTTCTCTAAAAAGAAGAACACTCGTACTTCGCCCCCTTAAATACCAAAAATTGACCAAAATATATTTTTGTCAGTTTTGTTTCATCTTTTGGATTTTTAAAAAATAATTCAGTTATAAAATCAGCTTTTATTAAAACAAAAGTTTAAAATAAAAAATAAAATTTGGGCCAAATTTTGATATGAAAAATGATATTTACAGTGTTAAGATGAACAAATTGTACACAATCATTTAAAAAATAATAATAAATATGAGACCATATAAAAAATATTTTTTAATAGTAAATCATACTTATTTAAAAAAAAAAAGAGTACATAAAACTTACTATATCTAAGTTTGCTGTTTTGATATTTTGGATGTCCTAGTATCATTTTTGGTTATTTAGAGAATAAATGGTAATGTTTTTTTATCTCATCCCATTTCATTTATTTCATAAACATCACTTAAATATAAATATTTTCAAATTAATCATTATAATTTTTTTAAATTAATCATTACAAATTTATCAAACTTTTAAATAAAATATAAAAAATAATTATATTTTTTTAAATTTTTAAATAAATATGATATTAAAAAATTATATTATAGTAAGATTTTAATTTTATAATAATTCTTATTTTTCATTTTTCAAAATCGTAAATACCATAACTTAAATTATTTTACTGTTACTTACTATCTTTACAAATTTTTTATAGAGTTTTGCTATTCATCCTCTCCACACTCCACACTTTTTAATATTTTTTTGAATTTATTTTTTTTAAACTATTTATAATTTTTTATTCACTATTCATATAAAACTATATTTGATAAAAAAATTAAAAAAAAATTAAAAAAAAAATAGAGTATGGAGTGTGGTGTGAATAGTAAGAGGTGGAGTAGAATTTTTATTTTTTATATCATCTCATTCTATGCATCCTTACACGTTGGATGCCCCTGTCCTTGATTAGACTGCTTTACGGCCTTTATTATCTGCTACGCGCGCCGTACCTATTTCTTCATCCGCTACCTCCTTACCCAAGATTCAAAATTACGAAAAACTGAAAAAGCATACTTCAACGTCATGGCAAATGGGTTTCTGATTTGGGCTCTGATCACTGCTATCTCAGCCTCTATTTTGAAATTCGCCTTGCGCATAATCACTCGCAGAAGGAACAGAAAGAGAGCCGTGGGGTTCTTCCATCCCTACACCAATGATGGCGGCGGCGGAGAGAGAGTGTTGTGGTGCGCCGTCAAAGCCATCCAAGAGGAGAGCCCTGAACTTGACTGCGTTGTCTACACCGGCGATCACGATGCCTCGCCTCAGAGTTTGACTGCCCGAGCCCTCGATCGCTTCGGGGTCAACCTGCTTTACCCACCTAAGGTTCTCCCTCTCTCTCTGATTTATCACTTTGTGTGGATTGATCTGGACTCACTCAAATAAGCTGATTGGATTTGTGGTTTTATTAATTGATGAAGATAGCGGGAGAAGTTTTTTGGTAATTTTGAGATTTTGCAGGAGCTTCACGTGTTATGAAAACGCATCGACTCAAAACAATAAACTTTAGCGTTTGATATTACATGGGGTCTAAAATACTACACCATGCCTTCACAAAGGGAAATATTTGTCACGTCTTTGATTTTTTTGTTCACTTGGTGCTAGTAGTTGTTACAAAATGCATTGCCCAAAATGTCAACATTTGTTTATGCTTTTCTAATGTTTGTTTCACCGACTTCAAAGTATAAATTTCTTCTTATATAATTTTAGTTTTCATATCTTACATGCTCAGGTGGTGCATCTGTATCAAAGAAAGTGGATTGAAGAAACCACTTACCCTCACTTCACCATGATTGGTCAAAGCTTGGGTTCTGTTTATCTCTCATGGGAAGCTTTGTGCAAGTTTACCCCCTTATATTATTTTGACACTAGCGGACATGCTTTTACATATCCCCTCGCCCGGATATTTGGATGCAAAGTTATGTGCTACACTCATTACCCCACTATCAGTTTAGACATGATATCTCGTGTCCGTGAAAGAAGCTCGATGTATAACAATGATGCCTTGATTGCTCGGAGGTTGGTTTTCTAGCTGTTTAGATCACACATTTTTATTATCAAAAAAAAAAAAAAAAGATCACAGTTTTCTGTGCATGCTTTGCGATAGTTGCCCCCAAAGCCTTTGTTCGAATATCAGTAATGAAAATTCAGAAGATAATTGTGATTTTTGTGATAATAACAAAGATTGAACTTAAAAGCCCTGCGCTCACATAAATGGAGCGGGCAAGTGGCGATATGGAAGTTATCCCCAGTGCATTTGACATCATTACTATTATTCTTGTAACCATTTTCAATTCATTTGAGTGTGGATTTTTTTCCAAGTCAAGAACCCAAAAATGATTACTAAACTTGCATGTTTGAGCAACTTAATGGTCTTTTAAGGTCCTTTACATGACACTACTGTTCTGGACTGTCACCACTATCCTACTAGCGGTCTTTTTTTAATTCCATAATAGTCCTGCATCTGTCTTTGATAGATATAGACAGGTTTTATTGCCAGTCCACTTGTTTTGAGTGTAAAATTTCTGATTTTGTGGCAGCATTTGGCTATCCCGATGCAAAATCTTCTATTACACAATCTTTAGCTGGATGTATGGATTTGTAGGCTCTTGTGCACACCTTGTAATGGTCAACTCGTCATGGACTCAGTCTCATATTGACAATCTTTGGAGGATTTCTCACCGAACTAAGCGAGTGTATCCTCCTTGCGACACTTCAGGACTTCAGGTTTCTAATTTTTCGTTTCTTCAATATAAGGATGTTGTGTGCATTGTGGGGTTGAGATTTTCTCTTTTTTCCTGTTTGATTCGGCTTTCTCCTTCCAATTCCCCCCTTCCTTATTATGTGCACTCTAGGATGCAACATGATTATCTTAGCATCCAAATTTTAATTCTGAATGTGAGTCATCAGTAAGATTCCTGATCTTTATATCTTCTTTGCAACAAGATAATCTCCTTCAGGCAGTTTGTAGGATAGTCACATTTTATGGGCACTTTTTCTATGTTTCGAGAATAAAACTACAAATTAACAATAATCCTTAGTTTTTATCAAAGTTCTGATCCAAAAACTTGTGGTTTTTAACAATTCCTTGTCCAAACAGGTTCTTCCTTTGGAAAGACCAGCTATAGCTCCAACAATTATATCAGTTGCTCAATTTCGTCCAGAGAAGGTGTGCATTCTTGTATTATCCTTACATGCACAAGGTACTTTAAATTTGGATGCCTCATTTTCGAGGCCTTTTAAAGTTTAAGCAAGTCCTATATAACTTGATTCTATTGTCTCAGGCACACGCTCTCCAACTTGAGGCCTTTTCAATTGCCCTTGGAAAGTTAGATGCAGACATGCCTAGACCAAAGCTTCAATTTGTTGGCAGTTGTCGAAATAATTCGGATGAGGAAAGACTGCAAAATTTGAAGAATAGAGCGACTGAATTGAATGTGGATGGGGATGTGGAATTCTTTAAGAATGTGATGTACAGGTGCGTGCTCCATATGCAGCCATATTATGTAGTTTGTAATTTTACATATGCATATGTGCAAGAGCTTTCTCGGTGAGGATGAAAAACCATGAGATGCGATCTAGTGTGCATTTCATGTGCAGAAGTGGATTGTCCTCAGTCCGAAAAGTAATGCCAATTTGATTGATTTCCCCCACCAGGCTTCTGCAATATACCGCATAGGAATTGTCTAATTTATCTAGTGGAGAACGTGTGGGTTGCAAGCAGGGGATTTGGATACAGCAGTGTTGTTCCCTCATTTTGCTGAGGTTTCAGATTATTGACTCAGAACATGTACTTGCTTAAGGGAATTAATCAGGCCGCACCAAACAATATATCTAATACATAACTTGCATTAACTTTTCATTAGCCAGTACATCATGGCGGATTGGCTCGTTGAAGTTGTGGATTTCTTTATAATTGTTTTAATATTGAAGGGTTCTTGTGAAGAATTTTTCTTAAACTTAATATTGATTGGTTTCAATCTTGCAGATATTTTATTCCTGATTTTATTTGTTTTTGCCATCTTAGCCTTGGTTTATTCCTCACAATCTTCAGGGACTTGGTGAGACTCTTGGCTGGTGCCGTGTCCGGAATCCACTCCATGACAGATGAACATTTTGGCATAAGTGTAGTAGAGTATATGGCTGCGGGTGCAATCCCAATTGGTTGGCATCCTTCCCCTTTTTTTCTCTTTGGCTTGTGATCTTCCCCATTTGGAAGAAGATACCTTTACTCTGTATAAATGCTTCTTAGGTGCGTTGTAATTCATACTCGTTCTTCTCGTCAGCTCATAATTCTGCTGGCCCAAAGCTGGATATTGTTTTAGAAGAAGATGGACGGCAAACTGGATTTCTTGCCCGCAGTGTGGAAGAATATGCAGATGCCATTCTGAAAATTATAAGGATGCCTGAAACCGAGAGGCTCAAGATGGCTGCAGCTGCAAGGAAACGGGCAGGCAGATTCTCAGAGCAAAGATTTTACCAAGACTTCAAAGCTTCAATCCGGCCGATTCTGTGCCATGGTTCTAAATGACAGACTAACAACAGATGCGACGAACTCGTAACTCAGAGCAGTGGACATTTTTCACGTTTTGATATTCTTTTGGTATTTCAGCTGTAGCCAGCCAGTAATAGAAAGGTGGATGAAGTTTTGTAGTCAAAATGGTAGACGATAATTCAGATCTCCAATATAGTTGATAGTATCTCAATTATAATTGATCTCCACGACTCTACTCGCTATATCTCTCTCTCTTTTTCTTTTTTTCTTTTTTTTCCCCTTATATGTATATATATGTATTATACACACACTAATTGTTGAGGACGTGTTTCACTGTTGCACACTCTTGACCCATTTCTTGTGTTTGGCGAGGGGGAGGTGGAGTGCCCTTAGAAGTTAGAGGAACTGGACGTGTCCGTCGACTTCATTGTGAGGCGAGCTTTCTTTTTCTTTCCTCCCGCCTTTGGAGGTGGTCCATTTTTCAAATTCCTTGCTTACGATGGGGTACCAAGGATCTCACAACCAAGCACATGGGCTCAACTAGGCACCATCAAGAGTCTATCAATGTTGCTGGGCGTGGGTGTCAAAGTAGGTAAAATTAAGGTTAGCCATCGCCCAAGATTGAACCAAGCGGACACGAGATTTTTCTGAAGGAGACAGTAGAACCTCAAGATCACATTATCGGGAATGGGTGACCAAGACACTCGAATGGGGAATTCCCGGCGTGAAACCTCATCCATCAGAAATTCTCACCCCCTTCCTGAGACCAAAAAAAAAATTCTTCGACCAATCATTGGCATGGAAAATTTATGCTCAAGTTGAATCAATTTGTTACGAGACCTAAAGTTACACAAGTTCCCATCTAAGCGCCTAAACCCATTGAGAGAAATGAATTCCCGAGCAGTAAGATTGAGATAGTCATCACCAGTTGGCTCCAGAACTTGCCATCACAAAACGTAGCAGGCCATCAAAATAAGTCATGCATTGGGCACCAGTTGGGCTGGAGCAAGGCCTAAGACATCTAAAATGTCACGCACAGGCCGCACAAAGGGCATACAGAGCCCCATTGAAAACATACCCAAGTAAATGGCAGCGGAAACAGTCATACCTCTATTGTCAGTGGCTCCATGCCGTTGGCTAGGCAACATCAACCCCACTGAATCGGGGATGTTAAAATGGTTCCTCACACCGTCTAGTTCGTGACGATAGAGAAAGGAAACCCAGCAATGGCCTTCAAAGATAGAACAAGAGACGCCCCATTCGACATTAAGGTTAGCAGCGGGGCAGAAGGCTCACGGGGTCGCGATGGATTACCACCACAAGAGGAACTTGTGACTTGGCCTTTGGTATAAGCCATGGAAACACGAATGCAGAAAAAATGTGATGAAGGAAGAAGGAGATAAGGACTGGAGGGCATGAAAGGTTGGATGCAAGAAACTAAGAAGCTTGCACGAAAAGATAGGAAGGGAGGGAAAGAAAAATAAATGAAATTCGCAATAAATATTGATGGAAGGTGATGAGTGGGAATGCGTATCGACGTTTGACAGATGTCATGGGGGAACCATGATGCAGAATCCCAAATGTCACCCCAAGAACTCTTCACGCATGGTTGGGACTCGTGGGATAGCCAGAAGGAGCTCAAGCCCACATAACAAGGCCCAATACCTCATGAATTTAAAGCCCCATTGTGTGCCTAACAATAAAGACTCGCAGGGTAATTAGATGAGGACAAGTTAAATCACCAGAGGGAACCTAAAAACAATTATGATTGGTAGGTGAGATAAGATGAAATTTTTTAAAAATTTTATGAATAGTATTAAGATAAAAGTTTAAAATATTAATTTAAAATATTGAAATTTGAAAAAGTTGTATTGGGATTTAAAAAAGTTGAATTGTTTATTATATTTTGTATGAGAATTTGAAAAAGTTGTAATGATGAGATAAGATAGAGATAGAGATGAGAAATCTCATATTTTCCCCAAACATATCCTTAGTATAAAAGTTCTATCACACAATATGTAATGAGATTTGGTGGGGTAACTAGAATGACTTTAATACCATTATAGAAGTTCGTGGGGTGCCTCCCTGGGCCTGGACCTCCACGACCCAGCAATAACTTAAGGCCTGAACACTTCCCCTGATTCAACAGGGTCAGGTTGAACCACCAAAGAGAATACCCGCCCAATTTCTCGATATTGTTAAGATGTTCATCCATTCAAAATAGATAGATAACTTAGAATAATGGATTCAAGTTTTGATAACAGATGATGCAATTAACTTGAAAGTTGAAATATTTTTGATTTTGAGATTACTATATTGTAACTGACTTAGGCATCGAATTGTCTCCTTTACCTCCCAAATCCTCTTACTCTTTAGTTGTAAGAGATTAAGAATGTGCAGTGATGAAACACGTCATCAACACTAACAAAGAACGAGAGTCTCCAGCTTATTACTTTTCTTATTCTTACTTGTTCACCCTCGAGGGCACGTAGGAAAAAAGAAAAGCCACGGCAGGTGTGGTGTCAATTTACAATGGTTAATGTATAGAAAAACTCCTATCTAATTTATTAATTTAAGGAAAATTACGTTTTTTTAATTTTTAATTTTATTTTGCGACATTAGAAAGCCTAATCGGCCTCTGCCCATGTTTTAAGTTTTAAAGGCAGGCTCAAGACGACACGAGTGGAAAGTAGGGAGAGCGTAACACGCGCTGAAAATGACGGTGGTACCGATAACTTCTCATCTCCTCCATACGATTACAACCCACCCATTCATTGCCGCAAAACATAGCATATAACTCAGAAAAGCTCTCGCTGTTCATGGTTGAGCCTTTAAACGATCCAAAAATTCATGGCTATGTCCCTGAACTCAGTCGTGGGCTTCAACTCAACGGTAAATTTGTCCTCCTTATTTCTCTCGTTTGACTTAAGATGCGACCTTTTTCTATTTTCCTTTTAGTAAACTGCAGTCAACTTAGATGATCTTTTTATCAGCTTATCAACTATGCGTGTTTATTTTAAAAAAATTTCATTTCTGAATCGAAATGGGTACTGGACGGGATAACTCAACCGAAAGAGACAAGATGTTAGGTGAAGGATGAAAATCTTTTCAAAGTGTAGCTAAAGTCGGATGGGAGTAGGGACTGTTCTTCATTCTTGAGTTTTCGAGCCTAAATCAGAGCCTCAGGATGAATTTGTAATAGTTCCTACAACTAATTACCGGATAGCATTTTTTTTAACGTTATAATTCTTGAGTTACAGAAGGGTTTCTATTTTATTAACGGCAGAATTGAGTTTTAGGTTCTTGCTTTTACTGAACGTTGAAGGTATCATTGGGGTTTATTGTAAATAGTCAAGAAGGAAGGACTAGAAGCCCCTCAGAGGCACTCGAGGATACCATTCTGATAGAGCCCATCCATACTAGTTAGTTAGTTCTGTATCAGAAGTGTACGAAAGAATTAGTTCAAAATCAAGGCAGCTATTGGAATGATTCCTCTCTCCATCCAGACCAAAAAAGGATTCTCGGCTCAGCAGCCAGAACAGATAGGACGCCTGTCTCCTGGAATTGTTGTTGTCCTTTTCGGATCAGGGCTGGAGCTGTTAGATGTTGCTCAGTGCTGCTATAACTTAACAACCAAAAAGCTCTGCGTCGAACTTCAGCCCCTTCGAGTTGGCCACGGGGCAACAGCCTCTGACGCCTCACACCATTGTGGCAGGAGGTGGCTTGCCCATCAGCCTACAAAGTACTCCAACAAAAAGGTTACCCTTTAGAGTAAAACCGATGTCGTTCTCTAGTTAGTAGGCTAGAGGGATACTAAGTACTTTATACTAGGGTTGGCAAATTATGTACTCCCAATATAATAGATACCACAACATCTATTAAACTTTGTGCGGCGTATATTCGATTATGGGTTTTCCTTAAATTATAAATATAAGCGGTTTAAAGATTTATTGGATCTTCTTGTGAGATAGAGTCTAGGTTACGGCTCAAACTTTTTGAAGTAGTACATTCAGCTTCTTGCCGTCTTGGTTCATCTTGTTCGGTTCTCAGCAAGTATGGTATTACTATAATCACGTCAAATAGGTTGCCTCCTTCTACCCTTTTTTTTTATTTTTATCTAGAAAAAAGACAAATAAGACAATGTGCAGTGGACGACGAACTTCCACATTTCCTTAAGTGCCTGTGTTGTGTGGAGTTCAAATATTTATAGCAGGATTGCTTAAACTGCAATATTTGGCTGTCATAGTGTTTATGTGCACCATATTTCACCCTAAAAAATGTCTGATAACCAATATGGAGTTTTCATCTTTGTCCCTCACAAAGCAAAGCACGCTCTGCCTCTCATCTGTTATCTTTATTGTAACATAACCCTGGCGCTGTTTCCTCTCCCACTCCCTCTTGGCCTCTCCCTCGTTAAGCTCAGTGCCTCAGCCCACATTGATGCCGTGCCACTTTGCTCCACTCCTCTCAGTCCATGTCGAGGTCCGCTTCTCTCATCGCTACTCAGCTCTTCTCCTCTCCTCTCAATCAATCCCACTCCCTTGCCCAAGGCTCAACCCCATATCTGCTCCCTCTCCCTCAACCATTCCGGGCTGCTTTTCTCCTTGTTAATATTCTCTTGCTCTCTTTTTTGTTCCGTGTTTTATTAGGGCTATGAATCTGTGTTTGTATTTTTAATTTGTGAACCTCGACGGATTTACGGGCAAAAATAGGGGAAATCCGCTCACTAGTTCAACAATTATGTTAGATTTGGAGATGTGAAAGCTGCATTTGGATCATCAAATATAAGCTTGATTTGGAGTTTCCATCTTGTCCCTCAAGGTGCTTTTGGAAAAATCATTCTTGCACTTGGATTTCTGTCCTTCCAAGTGATTTCCTCTAGGAAAGGAAGGAAATAATTTCAAAGATAAGTTGGATTGCAAACATGGTAGGTTATGGGGGGGTTTGTGTACTAGAGAGGGGAATGGGTCCTATGGGGTGGGGGTTTGGAAGCACATAAGACGTGGGTGGGGGTGTTTACTCGTCATGGAAAATTTATGGTGGGGGAGGGTACTCGTTTAAAATTTTGGAGGGACATTTGGTGTGGGGAGGAGGCTCTAGCTGACGCTTTCCCATCCGTTTTCCGAGTGGCATGTGATCAAGAAGCTTTAGTGGCGGATCTCATGGTTCGTTCAGGGGACTGAGTCTATTGGAATGTCACATTTAGTAGAGCAGCTCAAGATCGAGAAATAAACAGTTTTGAGGCTTTTTTCAGCCGAGTGTACTCTTCGAGGATGTCTGGATTGCGTGAAGATAAGCTATGGTGGACACCTGCAGGTAAGGGTGCCTTCTTGGTTCACTCCTTCTATAAGTCCCTTACTTTGCTTCCAAACACTCATTTCCCTTGGAGAAGATTGTGGAGGAATAAGACGCCTCCCAAAACACTATTTTTCATTTGGACAACAGCCCTGGGTAAGATTCTGACTGCTGATAATTTGCAGAAGCGCTGGGTAATTATTCTAGAATGGTGTTGTATGTGCAAGAAAGCTGGCGAGACAGTGGATCATCTTTTGTTACATTGTGAGACAGCTAGAGCTCTGTGGAGCGAAGTATTCAGTCAAATAGGGTTAAATTGGGTGATGCCTGCTACAATGGTAGAGTTATTGGCTAGTTGGGTAATGCTGGGTGGTGCTCCACAAATCAAAGCTGTATGGAAGATGGTTCCTATTTGCATTATGTGGTGCATATGGCTTGAGCGTAACGAGCGGACATTTGAAGATAAGGAGCGGACCATAGAGAAACTTAGAACTTTATGTTTCAGCACCTTATTTCTTTGGGCTATTGCTATAGATTTTAATGGCCTAAATGTACATGATTTTCTTGTTTCTTTTATAGCGAACTAGATAGGTTTTATCTGTTGTATAACACCTTGTGTACTCGGGCTATGCCTATTCTTATTAATACTACCGTTTACTTATAAAAAAAGAAGAAGAGAAGTTGGATTGTCAACTTCTTCCTCATACTTCCTTGAGTGCCTTAGATATAAGAGATGCTTTTATTCCCTTCTTGGTCCCGTAAGGAGCTGCCTGACCACTGCGAGTAGCCCCCATTTGGCTGAGGATTGTTGCATTGATAGTCT
This sequence comes from Cyclocarya paliurus, assembly GCA_029856935.1. NCBI lineage: Eukaryota > Viridiplantae > Streptophyta > Magnoliopsida > Fagales > Juglandaceae > Cyclocarya > Cyclocarya paliurus. The sequence continues at coordinate 945,449 of JARVXP010000207.1, read as the reverse complement.
CTCACGTTATCATGTAGCTCTCTACCTATTAAAACTTTGCATCTAGATTCATGGACAATCCATGTATCGGTTCAACACATAACTCAACCTAGTATGAATGTAGGAACCTTTATTGATAATTCAAACATACGCGGAACTTATTTGATGATCAAGTCAATAGCAGTGAACTTCTAAAAAAAAAGTCAATAGCAGTGATTCAACTTACCTTTGGTAGATGTCTTTTTGATATTAGATTGACTTTGAACTGGTAGTTGCAAGCTTTTTTATGCCTTTCGGTTTTTTTCTTATTTGGAAGGAGTGCTTCTGAGTATTAAATGTCTTCCATTGCTGTATTGAAGCATGTAGGGGGTTAGGTCTTCTTTCAGGTTAAGCTTTAGCAACATTCTTGACATATATGCCTTCTATCCTCATCATTCATTTTTCAAATATAAAACATTTTAGAAAAAGTGGATAAGGTGGTGCATCTGGAAGGAATAGTAGGTATTGTTTATTTTTTCATATTGTTTACAACATTTTTTTATATCGTTCACAACATTAAAAATATTTTTTATAAGTATGAAATAAAGTTTTATTAAATCAAGTAAAAACTGAAAAACTTTTTTTTTTGTTTTTTTTGACAAGTAAAAACTTAAAAACTTTGATGCATCGTTAATTATTTCTAGGATCTAACGTCCAATATATACATGTTTCTCATTTAATACTTCAATGTGATATAAATATATGTTGGTGACATAGTTCCCTTGATTTACTCAAGTATTTCTTCATTAGAAGTTGCAAGCCAAATACCCAAATGTGTCAAGATATTGTGTTGGAACTTCGGTACCGAAAGTCACCCAATTTGCGTCCTTCCCAGGGAAGTTGGGGTTAAGGAGTCTTGTAAAGGATAAAAGATGGAGCTTTTCCCTTTCAGTTGCAGATAGTGATGGTGCTACCACAAAGACCAGTGATGAGGGTTTTGCAAACGCAGAAAATAAACAGTCGCAAGCTGGTGTAAACAACGAGTCAGGGTCTCAAGCCTCTGAAGCATCTAATGGGTCAACATTTTCTTCAGATTTGAAGCAGGAGACATCATCGTCTCCGAACCTTCAATCCACTCCAAAAAGATCACCACTAACAGCCAAAGAGAGACTAAGAGCTGCCCGGGTACTCAACCGTTACATGGAATCAAAAGCAACTAAATCAGAAATGGGCAGCAAAGTATTGGACGCACTGAGGGCGAGTGACGGTGGGAAGAAAAGATCTGGGCTCCCAGAAGCCCCCACAAACTTATTTGATGACAGCAAGCGAGGAATGCCAAAGCAGGGCCTAACGTTTGAGTTTCCAGGAGGTTTTGATCTGTTTATAATTGCCTTTTCGTTTGTTTTCATAAGCACAGTGATGTTTGCTACAACGTACATTGTTTGGAAAGTAGGTGCAATCCATTTTAACGAGTATTAAGGTGGAGGGCAGTTCTGTGTTTTTGGACAAATTACCATCTTTTAATGCATCCTTGTAACTTACAAGTTAGCTGAATTTCGGTTACTTTTAGATACACATTATGCAAGGCTAGGATGTCAAATCTTTTATTCAGGCAGAATAAGTACTTTATTGTACAAAAGATTTGCTTAGTCAACCGTTATATAAATATATATATCAGTAGTCAACATTTGCTGTCATAGCTTCGAGAATTGAAATTACTACGCCTGGCAAGGCTGGCATGCATTTTCAAACCATGGCAGATATTGAATAGAGAACTGTAGCCCGGCATATGGGCTTTCCTTTTTATTTTTTATGAAGATTTTACAACAGGAGCCCAATTGACGATAATACCATTAATGAAAAAATCAGCTGTCCGCTAGGTTTGGTTAAACCCATATAAATTAGTTTGTTTATTGTGTCAATCTATGAGGACCCTACATATTCATCATATCCTTTTGGTTCTATGACATTGAGAACTTGTCCAACGTGAGCCATTTTTCAAGTGCTTGACGAAACGATCTTCTGGTTAGATTCATTTCACCTATAGATCTGGCACATTTGTATCAGGATCGTGCATGCCGACAATATAAACCATTTTTTTTCCTACTTTGTTAAAGTAATGGGACCCGAAAAGCGTGTACTCAGATGTCCCCAATAGATAGAAGCATAGAGGAAAAAGAAGATGCGGAATCATAAACACCACAATTTTCTGAGATAGAACTTTGTAAGGTGAGAGGTTAATCAGAGGTCTTTCTGGTGCGTTACAATGTATAAAGGCCCCACATCGTGACACGGCTGTTGATTACTTGATTGCAACTGGTCTGTTTCTGCAGGACTACCTTAATCAGAGGCAACTTACTGAAATGAACAAACCAAGCCGCAACAACTTAAATACTTCTACCCGTAAAGGGTAAAAACTTAAAACAAGCTCCACCGTGATGTAATTTACAACGAAAACTCTACTCACAGAGGATATCCACCGAATTAATTTTAATTTTAATTTTTATTTAAAAATTAAAAAAATATTTTTTAATAATTTTTTTTAAATGTTTAAAAGAATTTTAAAAATGTTTAAAAAAAATAATTTACGCAATCGATAGAAAACTTCGGTAGACCAATGGGTAGCACTAACAACGCTCAATTTACAAACAACATAGCCCCTTGGGTTAGTTCTAACTTCTGTGACGCATGGTTTTTTCCTTTTGCTTTTCCAATCATGCTTGTAAAACTCGGCCGCCGAAAAATGAGGAAAAGGAGGAAGAAAACAAGTCTTATACAACGATCATGGGCTAAAATTAATAGGGCTTGCATGTTCCACCAACCAAAACAGCTGGTAATTCTAGTGTGGCAGGGATAAAGTACTTTTTGTTAGGTTACAGAATTGGTCGATCCTTCAGATCTACCTATGCTAGCATGTAAATCTGTTGATCTTTTTTTATAGGATTCATCTATATCTACTTACTTCCATTCTACTACCATGTTTTCCGTCTAATTTCAGCAAGCACGAGGGTTAATACATCGTCGGACAATCCACTCTTCCTCTTTCTAAAATCTTCAAGATCCTATGAAGGCTCAGTTGTTTGTTGTATTTATAACAAAGATTTTCATACTGAGGTGACAGGCAAATAAAGACAAACATGATTTTTCATTTGACCAATTAAAGGGTAATGAGCTCAGAAAAAAAAAATAAAAACAAAGGGTACTGGATATCACACCAATCAAATTCAAGATAAGAATAGATATCACACATTATTAGAGCAAGAAACAGTAGCAGCAGAATGTGTCATAAAAAGTAGAGTCGTAGTTGGATTAATGATGCTTGTTCAGTTGTTTGCTCGCCATGGACAATTGCTATTACTCCGGTTTTCCTCAGGAAGGAAACTGGGCTCAGTGTCATGCTGCAGTTCTAGACAGTGAGTCCTCCTCCTATCTAGTTCCATGGCAACTATCACCTCAGGTATCTGCCTCTGCCAATTTCCAATTCCAAGGGTTTCCGGTTGCAGAAGATGGAGGAGGTGCCACTGCTTCCAAGAGCCATAGTCAAGCAGAGAAGCGGCGTAGGGACAGGATTAATGCACAACTTTCAACTCTTAGGAAACTAATTCCCAAGTCTGATAAGGTAAAAAGATAAGATGAACCTTTCTCCCCCCCCCTCCTCGTTTGCTAAAAATCAATATATGAATGAGTTGAGTAGGTAGTAAGCTGTCCAATTTAGGCAAATCTATACTCTCTTCATTACCCAGCTGCAGCATGTCATAACATGTTGAGATCATGCCTTCTGATAATATGGAAAGCCTAAGGATAGTCGATAAACTGATAACACATGGTTCGAAATTTGTCAATTGCTTCTTTATACTACTAAATAAAATGCAAATTAATGACTTCTGTGACTCTACGATGTTACTTCTCCTTCGTTTCTGGGGAGTAGGCGTGAGGTTGACGGAGATCTATGGGATTATCGAGGATAAAAGTGATTCTAACCGTTTGCAAAAAAAAAAAAAAAAGAATAGGGTTCGACAACTTAACCGAATTCTTTGGTACACATACAAATATACGCGATGCATATTTTATAAATCTGAAAGAAATTAATATCTGTTATGCAGATGGACAAGGCAGCTCTATTAGGAAGTGTGATTGACCATGTGAAGGATCTTAAGCGAAAAGCAATGGAGGTCAGCAAAGCCTGCTTACTTCCTACGGAAGCAGATGAAGTAACTATTGAATCTGATTATGCCCAAGATGTAGACCTCGGCAACGTTCACAGAAGCGAGGAAAATATATTCATAAGGGCCTCTATTTGTTGCGATGATCGACCGGAGCTGTTTTCGGAGCTCATCCAAGTCCTCAAAGGCTTAGGGCTGACAGCAGTCAAAGCTGATATTGCTAGTGTGGGTGGAAGAATTAAGAGCGTTTTGGTGCTTTGCACTAAGGAAAGTGATGTGGGTGCTTGCCATAGCACTCTGAAACAGTCACTTAGACTGGTTTTAAGTAAAATTGCTTCGTCATCTATGGCATCGAACTGTCGTATTAGAAGCAAAAGGCAGAGGTTCTTCTTGCCTTCTTATTCACAGTAATCTTCCAGAAACATTTTTTTGGTCATCTTGTAGTTACATTGGTATCTTTTTCATCTTTTTCCCCCCTTAGACATTCTTTGCCCATGCACTGTCAGATGCTGGTGGCACGCACCAAAGGCAGGCGGACTATCATGTGATTCATTGTATGACTTTTCCTACCGTCTGAAGAAGTGGAGTTCATTGTATGACCACTCTTTGTTCTTGCTTCATTACTCTCTCTCTCTCTCTCTCTTCCACGCGCGCGCGCACAAACGCAAAAAAGAAAAGCAAACAGAGTCAAACTCTATCTCCATGCCTATCATCACATCCATAGTGCAAAGCAGAACAATAGTCTCAGTTTAACTGTGCAACGTTAAAGCCGCTACAGCACTACTCACTACTTCCACTACTGACAATTAAGAAGTTTAATTTGCTATAAGAGTGGCATAATTCGCTTAATACATGCTTTGCCACCGCCTACCAAATGATGTCTGACAATGATCATTTTTAATTCTCTGATGGAATTAGATAAATCTAATTTGAAGAGAGGGAGAGAGGACGTAAATTATACAGTCTATAATGCTGTTTGTACGAGGAGACTTGGCATGGAAATATCAAACAAATTATGACAAATATTGTAGACTTTAGATGTTGTATCCATCTCCCTTGGACAGAAATATTAAAAAAGGATCTGTCTCTTCGGCTCGGAAAGTTTGTTTGACAAAATATCCATTTATTTGTCTGGTTGTTGGCTGTCGTGATTAGAAGTTTTAGTCCTCATAAACAATCAGGCATTCGAGACGGATAATAGAAATAGTTGAACGTACGAAAAAAACCACCTTATCAAGGAGAAGCACGAGAAGGCCTTGGAAGTCTCGGTGCTCCTCATCTGTCTCATGCTAAACAATCGAGCTTATGACTATAATTGATAAGAAGATTGCTCATTGGGTTCATAAGCACAGGGTCGTCCTGGACAAATATTCATTTCATTATATACATTGTTGATTGTTGTCCATAAACTGGGGCATCTACTACTATTGACAAGATAAGCCTTTGACAAGAATTAAAAAACTTGCAGGGCCCCGGCCGAAATCCCTTTTTAAAATGCCTAAAGCCCATTTTTGCGTTGTTGGATACTTTTAGATTATGTTTGGAAGTTTCATCTTCAATAAAATTCTCATCTCATCTCATCTCATCATTACAACCTTTTCAAATTCCTATATAAAATATAATAAATAATTCAACTTTTTCAAATCCCAATACAATTTTTTCAAATTTCAATTTAACTTTTTCAAATCTCAAAACTAAAAAATAATATTTTAAACTTTAAAACAAAACACAAAATTCTCATCTTACCTTCCAAACATAATCTTAGCGTCTACGGAAGTAAGATGGATTGGTCCACCAAAGAACCCAGACTAAGCTCGGGTCAAAAAACTAGACAAGCTGGCAGAGGTCAAACGTGGCATTTGAACAAATGGCACCGTTGGGCAAAAATTAGCATTATGGGTCCAGAACTGGAAAGCGTGCGTTTAGAATCCAAAATGGTTACAAATAAAGCGCATTTTCCTTTGGGGGTAACGGTTGCTTCAAGGAATGCTTTAGGATGCTCGTGACAAGGAAATGAAACGCATCTATTAAGAGGTAAATTATAGCAGGAATTCAGTGAGATAAAAAACCCTAAAAATACAACATCAAAACCTTCAATAATCGAGTGATGTTAGCAATGAAGCACATCCCCATTTACGCAACCACAACATAATCCACAAAAGCAAAAAATCCTATTAGATCGAAAAGAAATCTATTTGTAAAGAGGCACCAAACACAATCAATAAGCCAAACCCATATCACTTAAGGGCTTTGGTTAGAACCAAACAGCAGTAACCTACGCCAAAGTTTTGCAAGGAAGCCTCCATCAAATCACCATAGATTGGCAGTATAACCGGAACCCTATGAACCGACCAAACTCAAAAGACAGGCGAGCTCAAGCTGGAGAAATTCATGACCCTAATTCACCTTATTACATGGACAAATTCATGTGCCTAACTCATTTTATGAAATCGGTTCTACATAGAGAATTGATCGTTCTTTATAAAAATGCTCAAGACCTTGTTTACAGGCAATGATGGATTATTCCTCAACACAATCAACTAAATAACTAATATATAGCAAGACTTTCTCTCTATTGATGTGGACCTGAACCCCCATGAGTCAGCCTATATCTCTTACAAGTGTCCTACTTGGGTGAGATACTGTTGGAGCCAGGACTCATGGAACCAGATAGTAGAAAGAAAACCTATATGACAACAACAAATTTCCAAAATCACACAACATTATCTGAGGTAGGACATTCGAAGCTCAGTTGGCTCGACTCCTACATATACGACCCGGAAAGCACGGTGACATGGAAACAATGCCAGAGACTAAAAACAACGAAACCCAGAGGCTAGAGTATCAAAGACATCAGATATAAATCGGAAATAACCAAATTGTGCATTCAGGTTACGAGATACAACTCGAATTCCTCATCACTATAACCTTAGTTAAAAAAGTATCAAAATCTCATTAAGCAAGTACAGAATTCCAAAGTTTTCAGAGCTTTAGTACAAACATAAAAAACGGAGAACACTACGAATCTCTAATTACCAACCATTAGACAGAAAACGACAATTTATTGATAATAGAACTACTTGGATCGCTGCCTCATCTTTCGGCGCTTCCGCTTCAACCTCCTCATGCGCTTCTTCTTCCACTGAAAAGACAAAAAGCAAATCCACAAACGATATCACAAACAAAAAGAGTTTATTTATTGAGAAGGAACAAACATTTAAGATCAAGAAACAGCGTATATTGAATGTGATCAAGATCGATCTAACCTTGGCTCTCATGGTGATTGGGTGGCTATGTTTGTTCGCTTCCTTGCTTCCAGAACCCTTGAGTAGTCCGAATAACGCAGCGCAGGGAGCAATTTGACCTGAGATAGGGCCTTTGAGAGTATTTATATCTCTTAGAGAAACCCTAGTAAATAAGTCGGCGACATTCGGTCTCAGGAGAAGATTGGGCTTATTTTTTATCCGACGGGCGACGAGTAGTCTTAAACCTGTATTGTAATATTGGGCTTCAGATCTAGCGCGGCCCAATATTGGGCCGGTGACTTTTTCCTGGTCTTCAAACTCAAGGCACTTGACGAATACTGTACTTTCATCGAATTATACATAATATAATACTTTTATTTCTCAGAAGAAAAACTCAAAGATTGATGGGAATTTCATTTTCATCTCATTATAGTGATATGTAAAATTTTCATTTCCTGAATCGGGAGCTTCTATGCATATATAACCAGTACTGTAGTAAGGAACTAGTCATGCAAAGTATTAGTAGACCGTGTAATATATAAATATAGATATATATATATCTTCAAATATTTCCTTAAAACTGCTTACATTTCTTTAACTAGTTTACGGTATAACGTATTTTACTTATAATTACTTGTAAACACGACCAAATATTAATTTTTTTCTTCTTTAAATTAAATCGTAATTCAGTACATGAGTAACATGCATTAGATCGAAAACTAGAAAAAACTGCAACAAAGAAGGATTTTAAACGGAATAGTATTAACAAGGGCACACCAATGTTTCATTTTCTTTGACTTAGAATAAAACTTCAGAAAACAACTGCATACTACACAAAAAAAGAGTTATTTTTCTATGGGTATAAGACTATATATTGACTATTGTATTCATGGGAGGAGTTCAATATTCCACACTACAATTTGATGGATCACCGAGTCAATTGGAGAGTCAACTCACTAAAGTGCCAGTGGGAATCGCTAAGCATACGGGGATGATAGTGCCATCACGAGCGGCCCAAATCCCTCCCATGGCTATGTGTTTAATAATGGGTGCTGGCGGAGATCAAGAGCTGGCAAATGTGCAAACACAGCTGATGATTCGGTAGTAGTAAATTGAAAAGTTTGGAAAGTATACATATAAGCTGAGCATAGTTCTATGATTTTTCTTTATAATCCATAAATATTGTGTTCTTAAATGGTAAAATTGATAACTTCGATCTATCCTAACAATTTTACAGCAAGACCTAGGCTGCATGTGACTCTTGTTTGAAAAAACAAAAAACTCAATTCAAGTTTAGCATGCCAGGTTGAGAGAATGGTGGTTGAGAAAATGATAAATATAATTTTTCTTTGGAGAAGAGAAACCAGTATAATCTAATAGCAATAAAACCATTTGAAGTTAATGAATGGTCATTTGTGAAATTATTACTTATTCCAAAAGTTAAACTACTTGGAACATGTATATTTTATTATTTAATTTATATCTTCAACACTCTTCTCACGTGTCTAAACCATACTTATTCTCAATAAGTGGACCCAACATATAAAATATTTAATTAAATGAGATAGAGTGTAGAATTAATTATTATTCAACTCATTACTTTTGTTTTGATACCATATAAAATTACAACTTATCCCATCAGCTTAAGCTTAATTAAATATTTCATATGTTGGACCCACTCATTGATGAAAAGTCTAGCTGGCCCACATGATGTGAGAGTGAATTTCAAGAATAATATATAAATAATTAAATCTACTTCTTCCTATCAATTTAAGCTTTTGAAAGAAGTGAAGATTTTACATGATCCAAACCCAATTACATGCAAGCAGGGTTTGAATGCATATATCAGAGTAAGCGAAATGATAACTACACTTTGTATATAATTATCAGCACTCCCTCGATCGTACTGTAATAGACAACTTCAAACATGTGCATTTACTATAAACTGCAATGCATGATCAAGAAAGATCCAAGTTTTCAAACCTGGAACCTTCAGACAATACTAAATAAGCCTGATTTGGATTAAAAGATCCACACAACCATGGTGCATGTTTCTATACATGTACTTTCATCGGCGACCAAATGCAATATTACTCGATCCATTGGCCAAATAAAGAATTAACAAAATATATATATATATATATATATATACATAGGAGAAAGCTAGAATTAATGCGATCCTACTAATTTATCATGAGTTATCATAATGGATCATGTTTAATAAAATTAATTCCCAAGCCAAAGTCCTTCATGCATTTATAAGCATCAAATGGAGTGCGGATAATATATATAGAAGGCGTGGTTTTAACGAGATCAAACCCACGTTTATGATCTATCGTTAAAATATAGATCATAGAGGCGACGAGTTTCATCACCAAAATCGTCCCCTCATCAATGATTCAACAGTACTTGTACTATATCATGTCACAGACGCGTCAATTAAGGTGAACATAATAGAAATAAAACACGATAAAGTCACCAGATCACAAAATCAAAAAACAAAACAAAGCATGGAAAAACAAATCGAGGAACTTCATGCTTAATTATGGTCAGATGCACCAGATCAGCAATCTGTTTGTTATTATATATATGCACGACGAGTTCTTAGTACTAGCCATCAAATATATCCTATCCTAAAATCCCTGCTCAAATATTAATTGTAAAACAAAGCGCAAGGACCAGTACAATATCTAAAATGCTCACACAGCTGCTTACAGCATATATGTAGTTGAACAATTTGAAAAATCTTCCCTAGGGCATTTTGAAGCTCATGATCATCAGCGCCATCCTTCCCCTAACCCTCCCAACCCAAGGAACGAAAGTACTCGAAAACCTAACTAATGTATTTATGGAACCATGAGGAGCAGTTGGAAACCAAAAGCTAGGCCTGTCATCAATATTGTATATCTTAGTTTCCTAAACATCACTTTTCGATTTGTACATTTAACATAGGAAATGCATTTGTAAGTGTTACTTTGAAATTGGTTCCTCTATCCTAAGCCCTTAATTAACAAACAGTGGTAAGAGGTTCCTTGAAAGTTTCTTACAAACTGATCACGCGCTTAAGGTCGATCGACTGCTTGCAAAACTGTACATGTATCAAATACACCTCACCGAGCCGTGAATTTTATTTAGTGAACAGTTCTAAGAAACAGAATTTCAAGGCGCATGCAGCTCAGTGATGCCTTAGAATATGAACTTTTTTTTTTCTTTCCATCTAAATTATACAAAGCATAAAGTGTTTAGTTTTATAGGGAGATTAATTGAATTTTGCTTCAAAATAAGCATTCAGAATAAAGAGCTGCAAAAGTACTAGGGAAGAAACCCAAGGGCCTCCACTTGAAGTTAAGATAATTTATATGCGGAGAAAAATCAACGACGTGCGAGCTTAGAAATAGGATATAATATGAGTTTCGCTAAAGGCTAAAACTAAATAACAAATAGAGTTATAAAAAATATAATTTTACTAAATAATCTGCTCTCTTTAAATGCCAAAGTACAAAACCAGCAGCCCTTTAAACTTAGCTAGAACGAAAAATATTCCTATCTGAAAGCCTCCATAACTAAAATTTCATTACATCTTACAAGCAATCATACATACCTGTGGATCTCTTCCACCCTTACGGAGATCAATGAAACAAGCTAGCAACAGATAGTAAGATAGTTGGCTCTTTATCGCTTGCGGCCCATGGCTTTTTACCGTAGTTAATTCTCACCCCGCATGCACTTCAATCCCTTGGGCAGTCCTACCATATTCATCTTCAAAATCGACATCAATCTCTAATCGAAAGGGGTACTATTATATCCCATCGCCAATAAAACGCAGTTTCAACCAGTACTGTTGCAGAATATTAGTTCCACTAAACTATTAATTTAAAGAGATCCATACTGAATTATAGGAGACAGTGCAGGAGCAATAACGCCTCGATCGAGAACTAATTGCATGCAAGCCAGTGTGTCTAAACGTTTAATATTGAAACCGAGCAAAAATATGCAGACCCACCATAGATCAGGACTTAAAAATTATCAAACAAGAAAATATCGTACTCAGGATCACCATAGTCCCAAAGGTTGGGTGCATACACTTCGTCATTTGTCAGCGGCCACACAGATGGAGATCCAGGTCCGACTGCCCCAACCGGATCTGGAGCCACCGGTGCAACCACGGGTTGCGTGGAAAGAGACAAGCTTGAATCCACCGAGCCCACAAGCGAGTTAATATCATTGTACAAATAATTCTGATGTTGCTGCGGATAGCTGTGTTGATGACAAGGGTTTTGATACGAGGTTGTTGTTGCCGTACGGTCAACTCCATCACCAACAGTCCCATCACATGACTGATGATACTGATACTGTTGGACCATTTGTTGAGGATTTTGTACCATATTGTTAAGACCCAGTATCGACGGACTACCACTAGGGTAGATCCCATAGGGTACAATACCCGACGAAGACATCGTTGGAATTGTTGAAGGGGTAGAAGAGAAGGTGAAGCCAAATCCAGAGGGGCGAGGAAGCAGAGGCCGGAGGGTTTGAGTCGAGGACGAAGAGGAACCACCACGGGTGGAAGCAGACGACTGGGACGTGGAGCCCCCCGACGGCTGGAGGTTGAGCTGAGCCCTAGAGCCGTAGAGAATAATGGCGGCGCGGTCATAGGCGCGCGCGGCGTCCTCCGCGGTGGCGAAGGTTCCCAGCCACTTGCGGCTTCGCTTGCGTGGCTCTCGGATCTCGGCCACCCATTTTCCCCAACTCCGCTGCCTCACTCCGCGGTACCTGAACTTGTTGTTGTCGGGCCCTCCTTTACCCTTGCACCTTCGACTGGTACTGCTTGAGCTGTTTGTGAAGTTACTGTTATCAGCACTGGTGATGGTGGTTCCATCACTGCTTTTGGCGTTGTCTGTGATGGACGAAAAGGGGGGGATAGGAGAGTCGGTGTCTTGGGGAAGGTGCAGAGTGGGGGCGGAGTCGTCCATAGGTTGGGCGAGCTTTAAAGGTTAAAACTGTGGTAAACGATGGAGACCGCCTCGTTCAGTGTTCTTGACTAGTCGAAATAGAGGAGTCTGGAGCTTAATTTGAATGTCATCTCTATAAATGGTGGATGAGGGCGGTGCGGTTCTTTGGCGTATTGACAATTTTTGAGAGAGAGAGAGAGAGAGGTGAGGATTGCTGCGCAGTGAAGAAACTTTAACAGGACTCCTGCATATGGGTTTGGAATTTGGAATCATTACCCAGTCTATTATATTCGTACATGCATGCATACATAGATTATACACAGATTTTGATAGTTGCAATATTTTTGGCAAAATCCTAGCGAAATTTTAATTGATCAGTAATGATTCCAGGGATTACATCGTCTCCCTTGGATTTATAGCTAGCTAGCTGACTTTAGGGTTTAGCCATATTAGTCGTCGCACCATTATAAATTAGAACTTCGCTAACCTTGTGTATCAATCCCAGCTTCCTAGCTTAATTGATTAAAAGTGATCGTCAGTACGATACGTGACCTAATTGGCAATATATAATCGGGTTGGGATTGAAGTTTTGGTACGTAGTAGTTATAACTTTGATTTGTAATATGTAGTACGTTGATCGATCGTAGCAATATTATTCTTCAAGCGTATTTTAGAATCTAGTAATTAAGTCGTCTTAATGATCACCATCGATATTCATGCGATCAGTCTGGCCTTAATTTCCCAATGCTTATAATAAACTCATGTTCGCAATTTAATTTGACAGTTTTTGATCTCTCCCCTTCTGTGAGTTTAATTAGCTGTTTTCTATATTGAGATTTTCTAAATGGCGAAAATACACCATCCAACTTATTATAAATGGTCCTTTTGACTTTTATTCTTGTCAATTTAATTAAGTTTAGATTCGTCATAATTAACATGTCCGTATGCATTAATTCCTAATGTTTTTTCCATTTTAGCAGATAACAATTAATATACCTCTCAAGTTCTAAGATATTGATTATAAAAGTAGGAGTACCATGGTTTTTTGTATAAAGATGTGTATATATATATATATATATATAGAGCTGTGCTATAGATCAGTCACTGTTCACAACTAGTGGCTGATCTGTAGCACACGCATATTTTTTTTATTTTTATTTTTCACTAAATGCATTTTTTTTTAATTTCTTTTAAATGTTCTCTCTCTCATCAGCTCTCTCTCTCATCTACAACTCTCTCATCAGCTCTCTCTCTCACTCCTTGGGTCTCTCTCTCTCATCGGCTCTCTCACTTCTCAGATCTCTCTCTTATCAGCTCTCTCTCTATCCTCAATATCTCTCTCATCAGCTCTCTCTCATAGCCCAGTAGTATTTCAAATTTGAGGGGTTTGGGGTGAGTGGTTTGGCTCATACCACGTAAGATGTGGTTTGACTGATGCTAAACAGTGGCTGATATAAAGTGTTTTTCATATATATATATATATATAGCTAGTCATCAGGCCGTAGATTTAAATAAATAACCTAATCAGTCTGATATATATTAATTAAGCTAACTAAATTGATATAGAATCAGGCTCATGGCTTGCTTTGGAAAATCGAATCAGATTATCATGATAAGGACGTTCGTGGCTTTAAATTTTCAGCAACAAGGTAGGCAATTCGATCTGGCTCGAGGCGGCAAATACTCATGTCCATTCCAATTTCCAGCAAGGTTTTAACGTACAGCCTAAGGTCCTAAAACATACGCACAACCCTGTGCATGTATGAAACTTCCCTGCGTAGTATCTTGGGTCTGCGACAACTTGTCGTGAGTAGGATGGTATAATTAGGCCGGCAGAGAATGGCCCAATAAAGTAACAATGATCGGAAGAATTAAGTTTAGGCTTTCTCAGTTCCCGTCCGCGCAATATTGCCCACGTACCCAGAGGAAAATCACTTCGAACGTTCACGAAAAGATCATCATGGATGGAGTTGCCTCTGAAGAAAAGAAGGAACCAAGGGGCTCGATTTTTTCTTCGTATATAGTTTTATATTATAACTATTTAGTGGATGCTTGCATGTTGGAAATAAATAAGCAAATCTTCTACCATGCATTGGGAACAAGTATCGATCGTTTCCCAACTGAAAATTTTATCTTTAGTATTTTGTCATCGTTAATTAAGCTCCCTCGCTTCCATCCTTCTACCTACTTTGATAAGACCGAAAAGTCAAAATTAGTTAATTTCGCAACGTACGTACATTTATAATGCGAATTTATACGTCTAGAGAACCTTACTAATTTGGATCATTTCACAGCTGGCATTCACGGCCAAGAGGGGAAGCCACCCCATAGTTACTCTTTCCCGGTGCACGAAAAGCCTTGTGATATCACGACACGGTAGACTGTAGTTTTCATCAAGACGGCCATATTATGAAAGATTAATTACGTGCGTCTTTGAATTTAAGTAGCTGAAACTTTGTTCAACTATAACCACGAACATTCGACGTAGATCATGGTTGTATAATTACCTGTAAAAGAGGGAAGAATATGATCGATGTTGGATTATGGGGTCGATTTCAATTGTTAAATCCAAATGATGGGATACGAAGAATGAAGACTTCTAATAAAAATTGGAGATTGAGATTAATTGGGGTGCATTAATATATTGCATATTCTTTTTGTACATGAGTGTTGTTGTGTTACATGTCGATCGATCGTCATCTGGTGAAAGACTACTCGGCAATATTAAATTTTTGTTTGTTCTTTACTTAGATATTCTTTGACATCCGATTCTACTGAACGAGATTCCCCTTGAAATGCAACTAGTATATATGCTGTTATAGTTTTACCTCTTCAACATTAGACAAGACATTGAGCCACTATATTTGACTTGACTAGTATTCGGGCCTATTTTATTGGGATATATGAACTAAAATTAGACCAAATCATGACTAGAATTTGACATCTCTAGCTAGTTATGATCACGAAGTCCGTTCGAATCCTCTTTTGAATGTGGTTCGAACCATGCGATTCCTTTAAACCCCCTTACGTTCGTCTTGATTGCAACACTTGGAAGGTTAGTTTGAACACAACGTCTACTAGCAAAAGACTGCATGCATTGGAGAGTACTCTCTGAATAATTTATGTTTAAAACCTCAGTCGAATTTGTTGATCAAGTCTAGCACTTGATGAATATATATGTCGATTGTGATCACTTCGGAATATTTATATATTTGTTTAAAATAAATTTACTAATTTATAGTTTTGTAATTTTCCGTAAAGTAATCATTGCAGCATATGGGGCGCGGATGATGAAAATTATTGAATTTGAATATACAAACCTCTTTATCTTATTTCATTTTATTATTATAATTTTTTTCAATTTTTATAAAAAAATATAATAAATAATTTAATTTTTTTAAATCTCAAAATAATCCAACTACTATTCAAAACATCTCATCTGAACTGTCTATCCAATCCTAACCTAAAGTTTTACCTTGCCTAATTAATTTTATTGGTCTAGTATATATATAGTTGTGTCTTTTAACGCATTTATGTTAATTCGTTGATTTCCAACAATTTATTGTGCCTGGTTGTAGCACACTCCCAACAACTGCGAGGAGTTAAATTCAGTTATATGCATTAATGGTTTTATGTTTGTTTAACACATTAAATATTATTTATGGCCAAATGAATCGAAGAATTTACGACGATAAAGAATATGGAAGGGGTGGTGTAAAAAGAAATTAAAAGAGGACAACGCAAAAAATAAAGTAAAAAAGGCAATCAAAAAAAGAAAAAACTGTAGATCTTACGTGGCGTTTGCATGCAAACGCAGAATCTGCCACGTGCAATATGAACACAAGAGTGCAAGAACTGTAGGACAAGGATTCGTCGCCTTTACTTAACAGGTAAGCAGAGTGATACTTCCTTGTCGGAAGAAGGCACCAAGGCCATGTTATTTTCCAACTCAATGTTTTTTATTTTCTTTAACAACCAGAACGAAGAGGCCAGCAGGCCACTGCGTGTATATATTCACGATAACCAAACCTCAAATATTATGTATGCTAGTCAGTCATGCATATAGAGCGTCTGAGATGCATTATTTGATGAGAAATTGCATATATACGAGCCGCGCGTAGCCAGGCAATATTTATGGCCAGCTTGTTCCAGTTCTACCACGGTTATAATGAAGTGTTATACCTGCTGCACGTACAGTGACTCCACACCCAATATTATTGCAGGTCCATTGAGGAATTCATTCTCTTGTTAATTAGCCGATTGCATGAGGAGCTGACGTGTCTGTGTTTAAAAGGAAGTATGAAGCTGCTAGGCATGTGGTGACCAGGCAGCCAGACAGTGCCTCGGAACTCACAAAGTGTATACGTAGCCAGTAAAAGGCACAAGTTGGAGAGAATTTCTGATACGATGCTCCCTCCATCGTGCGATATTCGGCGACTTTTGCCCTTCTTTGTCGTTCCTTTTATAATTCAAAGCATTGGTTTGGAATTGTAAGGCTGGAGGGGAGCTGTTCCAATCACAGCCACATACTTATCCATTGTAATGTATTTCAATTTATTTCCCCAACATATATCCAAACAGGGTGAGTAAATCATTGAACAAATTTGATATTTGGCAACCATGATTAGGATGCAATATTCTATGTTCATTATAAGCATCAAGACAAATCATATATCATTGGGTTGATCTAAAAATAAGCACAAACACAGATCCGTGCCTGGTATATATAAAAACCAATCTCAAAAGGTGGAAGAAAAAGATATGTAATAATGGAAAAAAGTTATGTATTAATGGCAAAACAAGAGAGGGCATGCGCAGGGATATGCACGATGGCAATTAAGTGGTTCAAACCATATTGTAAACTGGATCTAAGCTTTGGACATTGTGCATTCGGTCCAGTATTATGAGTTCGCTGTGAAACTGAAAATGAAGCCCGAACCTTTCTTAGAGAGGAAAAGCCCATACAATTTTAGCTAGATGTATGTACGTGGTGTCTTCCGACAAATGGGCCCAACCTAAAAGCGAGTGTCTGGGCCATCTGGCCCACTGACCATATCGCTGCCTGTTTAACCGATCTTTTTACTAGCTTAACATGTTGTACGGCTCACAGAGGTCCAAATTCTGTGGGTGTAGGTAAAGGCATTTAGTGGTTTTCTTGTGAAGTAATAGATTTAAAATTGGAACAGATGGAGAATATTAAGACGTCAGAAAGAGAAGGACAGAAGGGGAGAGATACATGCTATGCCAATTCAGTTTCCAATGATGTCATAGGGCTTGAATTGAAAACAGAAAAGCAAGATACGGAATGGATTTGATTGAACATAGTTGATGATTAAGTAAAGCATTTTTCCAATATCCCATTATTTTTGAGTCTTGGAGCGTACGAATTGATCATGTTGCTCACTGCTTGATTTCTAGGCAATAATCTATTATCTAACAATGCTTTTGGGCATCAATTAAAAAAACTGGAGATGCTCTTGAACATTGTACTTGGACAGAGGCAGGTTTAATCATAAGAACATGTTGTTGGAGGACAATAACAAAGTAAGTAATATATCAATTTAAACAAAGCTGCAATAGGGTTCTTCACAACACTGAAAGCTCAGCCAAAAGGCGCAAAATTAGGATGACCACCACGTTCTTCGAAATGGAGAGAAAAAGTTCATGGAAATTATGGAATGCAACTGACCAGACTTCGGAATCAATTTTATATTCATTTATAAAAAAATGTCGAACAAATCACTGAAGTCAATGGCTAGAAAAAAAAAAATCCAGTGCTCCTCAAGCGTATGGACTCTTGACCAAATAATTGTACTTGTCAACGGCACTTGTGGGGATCGCCACCATCACCTTCACAGCGTCCCTCTGATCAAGAACTGGCAAAAACAGACAGTACCTATCACAGCAAATGGGTCCCACATGATGTGGGACTCCCGTCCCAAAGTCAACCTTTTCTAAACCTAGCCTTGACCATTGTGAAACAATGAGTACACCCACTGAGTCAGGACTCGCTGCAGACTCACTCACAGACGCCGCGACCCTTCTTACGTACTCCGTGTTTACTCTTTCTTTCGCGCTTTTAACCAGAGCGGAGGCATAGCCTAAGCCCTTTTCAACTAGATCTTTAACGCTCGCTTCCGCGCAACCGAGTACAAAAGCATTGCCGTAGTATCCACTGGGTATACTCGGCTTCACTCGCTCACGAACGTTAACACTGAAGAGGATTTTCAAAACTTGATTTGAAGGTAAGTTTAGTGATCTAGCCCAGCTCCGCCAAATATGTGCAGAAAGAACCTCGAATGACGTGTAAGATAACTCGGTGGGCAGACTTGCAGAAGTAGCTAAGTTCTTGAGCTCGTTGAGAAACCGTTCATTGAAGGAGATTGAAGTAGGGACGAGCCTTTCGTTCGAGAAGCGAGTCAGGAACCCACAAAGGTCAGGAACTCGGCTGAACTCGAGATGGGTCACCGATATATCATGTGGAGACCTTACAGGCAGTGGGTCTAAGAGGTGGCGCTGCCAGACGGGCATAGGTTTTAATTCGGCAAGTCCGCGTTTCTCAGAAGCCAACTCTGCGAACGAGTTGAGGAACTCAGCGCTACCGATTCCATCACAGAGACAATGGTTGATTCCGACACCCACCGTCGCGGCTCCGTCCTTCAGCCACGTCAGCTGGACAACGAGAGGTGGGGCTCCTTTGAGAACGTCAGCCACGTGGAGGGACAGTAGCTTCCTCCATTGGTTGACAGACTTTGGAGCTCTTTCAAAGTCGCTAATTGTGTATCTATCAGATATGGCCTCAATGAATAACGCACCTTGGGCTCTACAAACCACCTCAAGGCTCGAACCATCGGGCTTAGCTCTGACTCTTCCGGCTAAAGGGTAGTATAGCACCAAGGCTTGTGCTAGCGCAGCCTTAAGACGAGCAGTGGCCAGATGTACATCATGGTCCAAACCGGGGCGAGCCGGACTGTACACCAAGAGATACTCGATGGTGAAGCGAAGGAAGAGCTGGGAATCAATAGCTGAGAGAGTGAGGACACGAGCTGGAGTCGGCTCACAGGGGATGACCATGACGGCCTCCTTGACGTGCACAGAGCTTCCCATTTTGTGCTTTTGGTTTGAGGTGCGGAGCTTTTGCGGCCTTTGTTTGGAGTCTTGAACGAAGTGGGCAATTGATTTGTGTGTGTGTGGATGGTTTTGGATTCCTTATTAAGGCGCACACATTCTTTTTTTTTTTTTTTTCTCAGAAAGAATAAAAACAAAAAAAACAAAACAAAATGGAGTCATACAAGCAACCATTATTGTTCTAAACGACCCCATGTGTATCTTTTCTCTGTCCAACTGTGAAAGATTTGTGCCAAGATTCTCCGGGCATTGCTTTATGGAAAAATGAATATCAAAACAAAATTTCAACAGCTTGACAATGCTTTCTGTTTGTTCGGCGGAGTGACAGATCTCTCTCTCTCTCTCTCTCTCTAGAAAGAGCATATATATATATATATATATATATCTTTGCGTTACTCATGTGTATTTTACATTTTGGTCCAGGTATTATGTACGTCATGTCAAGTTATCAAAGAAATTATAATGTGCATCCCCTAGCAAATAGCAAATTGCAAATTTTATCATGTTTAATTTTGTGGAAGGCCAGAAATAATATGAACCCGCACTTAATTTGTACGTGTCTAATTCATCCATTCATGTCTGCAGTATCTTTTGCGAAAATGGTGATAAATTATATATATTATACACATGAGCTAGTTTTTTTTTTTTTTGATAGCATACACATGAGCTAGTTGATAATTTTGTGGAAGATGGTGAAACCTTTGGTGATCAGGGGTGATCTAGCTATAGCCTATAGCTAGCTAGAAACTTGTTCGCAATGTCGGGATTTAATTAATTTTCTTGGGGACATTTGGTGGACCCAGATCATGCTGCAGTACTGGTTACATTGTTGATTTGGAACGCTATATGTGCAAGGTTGATATAGCTTCTTGTAAATATAGATTAAATACCATGTGAAAATGAGCAAAGTTGTCAACCCGTCATGATTCTAATATTTATTGATCTTTCTAATAATTGAAACTATTTAAATAATAAAAATAAATTATGATTTCAATTAAATTGTTTTCTACTCGAATAATACAGTATTATTGCTCCGGTAGTAAATTCGAATTATTGTTGGTTTAAACAAACACGAGATGCCGAAAAACTGTAGTTTGCAATTATTAGCTATTTAATTGGTTCTTCATATTCACAACGTATATCTTTTGGGTGTATCGCTAAACGTCTCCACGATTGATTGAAGAAATCAGGATTGGGGGAATTGCTAGAGGGCCCTTGTATAATGTGCAGTACTCATATCACATATGTACTCTTTCATAGAAATCTCTCGTAGTTTCATGACCAACGACTTAATTACCAGTACTCTAGCTAGCATGATGCATGATGCAATATAATAAGCAACCCTAATGAATTGTTAGCATACATCCACTGTAATTAGAGAAATACTATACAAACTGACGTGGCTTAATGTTGTTCATCATGAGCTTGTAAAAGTTACTTTTTTTATAAAATTGATTTAATGAATCACATGAAACCACAGCAGCTTATTGGATTAATACTTTTGTATAATCTCTCTGTGAATATATTAACACTTTTCATATAATTATATGAGTTTTGCAACTCAATATCTCACACACTATTATTATTTTTTAATTCCTGCTAAACTTATTAAGTTTTTTTGTTCATTATTCTTACACCATATACTTCATAAGGAAAAAAATAAAAAATTATGTGTGGTGTGTGAAATAAAGATGATGAGTAGATTTTTTCTTAATTATATATATGATTTGAATAAAAAAAGCCTAATTAATTATTAATTTAAAAAATATATAATTCCAAATACAGTGCCACGTTAGCACTTAGGTTTTGTTAGATCAGACTTTCCTGATAGTTTTTCCGTGTCAAGAAAAATTATTAATCACCTAATTAACAAAGTGATAATACCGTAATAGTTCGAATATATGACGATTCATGCGAAACGTATCGATCACGTTCATGATTAGCACTTAATTGCTATATATATATTGATATGTGGGTATGTATTTATACATATATATATATATACGTACTATATGAAGGAGATATATAATTATGTTTGGAGGAGATAAAATATCACAAGTGGTTTTTTAGACCGGCCTAAGGTGGAGGGTCTCACGAGGAGGGAAGAAAAAGGGAATGAGGGAGAGGACAAAAAGCTAGGAAGAAAAAGGGTGTCTAATAGATGTGACATAAAGAAAAAGAGATGTGATATAAAAGAAGGAGGGGCTATGGACAAATGAGAAATGACTAAATGAATTCAAGGGGTCTTCTAGACTTCAAATTTTTCTTAAACTTCTTCAACCCCGTGACGTGAACTCTAGAGAGAAGATTTTTATAAAAAAATATATCTCTGATTTATATTAATATTGTACAGCGAAGATGAAAGACTATGAGAATGTGTAAAACAATCATATTATAATAGATTCTTTCCGTCTCAAATTTCGTTGACGTAAATATTATATCGAATTATGTAAATTTAGATATCTCTATTTTTTTAATTTTCTTATATTAATTTTATATTTATTATCTTAAATGTAAGTACAAATACTATACAACTGCACTGAACTACTGCACACTATACCGATTGAGGCTATAATCGTTACAACGAGTCGGAAATGACTCTTTGTTTTCTTTTGAACTGATGTGTAATTTTTCGGCATTTAGAACGTTTTTTTTGACCAATTATTCCCAAATGAGTATCATGGAGATGAGTAGGAATATTATGGTACTGGCGAAAAAAAAAGAAAAAGGAATATTATAGTACTGTACTTAATATCTAGGAGGCGGATCAACTAGCAGTGGTTGCTGAGTCACACTTGTTTCTGTCGGGACGGTGGACCCCATTGTATCAAATCAACGGTGACCAAAAGATCGCATTAAAGCAATGCTCCCTACCACAAAGGCCCTTTGCCTTTTGCTTAATTTCCACTGTCGGTGATTCGGTATTCTAAGCTTCTAACTTATAACCGTTGGGTTTCAACAATTTCAACGTATCCGATCATTTCTCCGACGTACAGCAAAAATGTTATTAAATTACATATAATTTTATTATTGATTTGTTAACCCAGAAGTCCACAAGAACATGCAATTTTAGTATTTTTTTTTTTTTTTGAGAAAACATGCAATTTTAGTATTGCATGGTACTCACGACACCTTCGATAATTCTCTTGTTTGGTTGAGAGAACATATTAATAATTTGGTGATAGCTACATATAACAGAATGTCAGTCGACTCTAATTGTTAAGATCTTCATGTGTATGCATGGGCCCTTCCCAGTTTTTACTTTTTTTTTTGTCGTTTTGTTCATCACCCAACCTTTTTTTAATCAAATGCATGCATTCGCTTATAACAAGCCAGACGTACTGTAAGAAAAGTTTTCTTTCGTTATTCTGGGAAAAGAGAAGCAATTGAAAGTCGGAAGTTTAGATCTTAGGCAGATGCTCCTAAATGAATCTAGGTATGCTTTTGCATGTACCACTGTTGCTTAGAGAGATCGGTTTTTGAGGAACGTATTGTTTTGACTTTTGATGGCTTGTGGCGTGACTAAATAAATTAAAGCGGTACTATCCTAGCTAGTAGTAGTACTTTATGTATTTCGGCGTATATAGGAGGGCTTTATGCAGGGAGTCTCCACTAGTATTAATTGCTAACCCTTAAAAGGAGGGCACCCGTCGTGCCAATTCCACAAGCAAGCTAGTTAGCTAGCTTCTCTTTTATTAAATCCTCCGGAAGATATGGACTACATGTTACAAAAAGGTTTAGTGAAATTTTATGATTATTCGGTCCACTTATGGTTGATGGGACTGCATTTTGTGCGGAATATGCTTCAATTTTCTTCTCTTCCCTTTGCCATGAACCTTTATGCCAACGGACTTTAGAGATCATGGAAGGGCACGAATTAATTGAATGCCACCCTTCAAGATCTATGTGTGCATGCATGCGTACAGTTTTAAAACCCATATAAAGTTCAAACAGTTTCAGAATAAAAACTAATATGGGAAATAATATTAAGCTAGCTATATAGCGTGAGTACGTACGCGTGATTGATATAATATTATTTAGGATCAAATCCATAAATCTAAAGTACTTATGTGTTAAGTACTCGTCGCATGGCATCCAATATATGCAAAGATCCCTTATAAGAATGCAGTTTCTAGCTATTAATTGGTTACAATTTCAGTTCATCATTTGCACCCAAAATATAAAAGGTAAAAATAGGGAAAATGCGAACGTAAAGACTCGTGCACATCAGCATGAAAAATATTTTAATATCTTTTTTTCTCGCTGTCTTTGTAAATCCGTAAAACTGTTGGGTAGCTGGGTGTCTAAAATTTAAGTAGGCATCTATACGCAAGACAACGGCTATGACAACCAGAGACGATGCTCTCGTCAAAGCCTGACCTACCACTGCCCTATTAAGTTCTCTATGACTAAATAGAGCTACCAAAATATTCGGCAGCACACACGAGAAGCTAGCTTCTCTTGGAGGATAAAAAAAAAAAGAGATCGGGATATTTACAATATACTTGTTAGTTTTTAATAAACTAACTTTCGTCGGAGCAGGTTGGGAAAAATAAAAGGAACAGTATTGCCTACGTGGGACTGATCTTGTATGTAACAGGTGAAATAAAGAGAGAGGGGGAGTGGGAGGGGTATTAGATAGATGGATAATGCAAATGTCTTGAAAAAGTAAGAAAGATGGAACAAGAGGATAAAAAAAAGATAAAAAAAAAAAAGAGATAAAACAAGTTGGGGATACGATGAGATAAGAACACGGACCATGTCAAAGTCTTGCTTTTGGCTTTGATGGATATGCATGCAAGCTTACGCATCTTTTGCTTATTCCCTCTTTCATCTGTCTCCTTTTGACAAGCTGGGTTCTGATTGAACTCATCACGTCTTTTCACATAGGAAAAATATCAGACAGGATATGTGCATTTACAAAGACTGAGATTTTGAGTATCTTATGATGAGAATTTTTGTGGAGAGTCTGATCCGGAATATTATCTGATGAACTTGCCGGTTAGGAAAGGCCACAGTATGTGTATATATATATATGTATGAATATAGTGCTGATGATGTAGGACAGAAAATAGATCGTGTCAGGGACATTACCTTTTTTATCACATAAAGTTGATAAACTGGCAAAATCTCGCCCGACACTGTCACGTCAGACCTAAGAATAAAATATATATTTTTATAAAATAGTAAGAAAATAAGATTACAATCATTCACCTTCATTGGGCATTGGTTAATTTTGGAGTGATTGGTTGAATTTAGTCACCACGGGAAGGGGTTAATTGGCGAGAGCCATGCACTCCTTATTGGAAGTTACCAAACCAAAGCCACTCTTATTGAGCAGTAGTCGTATACGAAGACCTTACGAGTGTGAATCGATCTACCCCTTGGTTGAAGTCCAATATACAGAGAAGAAGAAAGAAAGCTGGCAATCTTTTAATTATTTGAGCTGCTGGTACGAAACTACATGTCCTCGAATGTTGTTTAATAAGGATTGAAGCTTCAAGTCTTCTGGGTATTTTGAACTTTCTAGTCCATGAATGGGTCCAGAAAGGTACGTCAGGCCCGATGGGCATACATGCATACGGGCACGGTCCAATATATAGAGCCAATCCGCAGAAAGAACCCATTAATTGCTTGACCAATTACAAATCCCGCAATACCCTGATCTCCATTCTATTTCTCATCACTCACGGCGAGTCACCACTACAAGTACCGCAGGATTTCCACTTGCTCAACAAGATCGATCGCATCGCGTGGGACAATTGCTTCAACGCCTTCAAAACCTTCAAGTTCATCATTAACAACATGATCATCTAGATACTTTTTTATATATAATTAACGAGCTTTCCGGCCAGTAGGAGCAGAATTAACAAGTTTGGATACCAGATGATGGGTACTATCTAATATTTTAGATCAATATGATGTTGGGACTTGGTTAAAGCTCGATCGGGTTCAAATGCAACCCATGTTATACAAGTCTGGCAAATGTGGAATAGGCCTGTAACTCAAACGTACAGGCCGATTTAACTTGTTTCAGTGGCAATTTGGAGAGATCGAGAGTAATTAGAGAGAGTAATATGCATGCCCATATATATATATATATATATATATATTTATATTTATAGGTTCTGGAGTCCCACCAATTGGTCAATTTAGGATGCGTTTGAATGTTGAAATGAGTTGAGTTGAATTGAGTTTAGATAATAAAATATTGTTAGAATATTATTTTTTAATATTATTATTGTTTTGAAATTTGAAAAAATTGAATTATTTATTATATTTTATGTTAGAATTTAAAAAAATTATAATAATAAGTGAGATGAGATAAGTTTGATTTAGAAACTAAATGAAGCCTAATTTCAAGTTTATGAGGTACGTACACACAAATAAATCTGGTTTCAATGGTACAGGAGCTCATCATGATTTTATCCCATCCTATGACAGTAGTCAAAATACGTACTAATCTTGGAATTAGAAAAATATCAGCATCCCGCCCGTAATTAACTGATCATTTAGAGACACGTACACTGCAAAAGTAACCCTAATTGCATTAATTGGTTCAATTCTAATAATTTCCACATACGACCAGTAAGCGATTTAATTATGATCAGAATTAGCAAAAAGAAAATTTTCAAGTGCATCCTCGTTTGTCTATATATAGTGCATGTCCTTTTTTTTGAATGCTCGGAGAAAATGCTTGGGGCTTGGCTAGTTATTGCGTATTGCAGAAAATTAACTGGATCCATCAAAGATTAAAAAAAAAAAAAAATTACAATATATCAATAGTACCCGATCACCTCCAGCTTTTTAACACAAAGTAATGGAGAAAATTCCAATTTATTTTCAATTGTTTTTCTTTATAATCGCAGATTTCAAAAATAAATGTTTTGCATGATCATCAACAATTGATTGATCACGATCGTTCCTAAAGGACATGAAATCAGTAGATTAATTTCAATATATCATGATCAAAAGAGTGAGTACAGCAAGTAATTATATATATGCATGGGACGGGCAATATCTAGAGTTTGGATCATATCCTATATATTACCGTTCCAAAACATGATAGAAATTATTGATCTTGGTTTGACATTTTACTCAGACTACTAGCTAGCTAGTCATGTCATGTGTTAAGTACCAATTGCGCGCACACTACAACAAATAGTAGCTTTTGGGACAAAATTTTTTTCCGAAAATATAATTTGGTAGTAAATAATTATGTTTTGTCACCAAAATCATGTTGCGGAAAACTTTCACTACAAATAAGTATATCGGACCATTTTAATTGTCACGATTTATAATCTGTGAAAATTAAAAATTTTTTCCTACAAAACTAAGCTTATCAGAAAAAGTTTGTAGATAATATTTTTTTACGGCGACATATGCATTTATTAGTGACGGAATTAGTTGGTGGCAAACTAGTTACAATTCCCGTGAATTCAATTTGGTTGCAAATAATTACAATTTGCCACCAAATTCACGACGTCAGAAAAATCTCGCTGGAAATAATTTTATTAGACCATTTCTTATTTGTCACGAGTTATAATCTATGAAAATTAAATATTTTTTCCCACCAATTAAGATCATCAGAAAAAATTTGCACATTATATTTTTTTACTTTTCCCACAAAATTAAGCTCATTAGAAAAAGTTTGCAGATAATTTTTTTTTTTGGGATAGAGTTTTTTCTTGCGAGTTTTATTTGCTAGCAAATAGTGACCTTTTATAGTGAAAGAAATTTTGTCTCAAAAGTCAATTTTTATGATTCATTTCTGACTAATAAGAAAGTGCCACTAATTCTTACTTTTTGCGGCGAAAATCATATCGTTGCAAATAGTTTTGCCAATAAAAGTGGATTTTGGGATAGAATTTTTTCCAGCAAGTTTTATTTGGTGGAAAATAAATATTTTTTGTTACCAAATTCACATCTTTAGAAAAAAGTTGGCTTGAAATATTTACATTTGGCTATTATATTTGTCACGGGTTACAAGTTGTCGCAAAAAAATAACCATAGTATTTAGTCGTCGCAGAATCTCTTTTAGTGACATAATACAGCCGCTTGAAGAAACTAGTAGTCGCCACTAGCATTTGCAGTGATTATTATCGCCACAAAATGTATAAAGTTTCACTGCAAAAGGTAAAAAATTTAAATCTCCTCCTTCTTTTTCATTTTCTCCCCCCGCCCGCGCCAGATACCCATTTTTCTCTTTGCCGTTCTCTCTCCTTCCCCCCCGGGCGACCTCACCTCTTTCTCCTCCCACCGATCGACTGCGAGTCTCTGTCTCCTTCCCATCGACTGCGAGCCTCTGCCCTCACCGCGACCTCACCTCTCTCTCTTCGGACATGTCATCTATGGTTTTTTGTTTTTAGGTTCTGGGATTTCCTCTGACTGCGAGCCTCTGCCCCTACCGCAACCTCACCTCTCTCTCTTCGGACATTTCATCTATGGTTTTTTGTTTTCAGGTTCTGGGATTTCCTCTCCCTTGATTTCCTTTTGCATATTATTAAAAAATAGTATATTAATTTATGCAAAAGGAAATAGTGTATTTGCAGTTCTCCCATGGTTTCTGTTTTATGAACTTCGATTTTTCTCTTTAATTTTGCATATTGCAGGTTTTAGCTTAGGGTAAGTTGCGAAATTTATTTCTATCCACTTAACAAATGCATATTGCATTTGTGGCATGACTGAGACGACTTCTTCTCAAAGTGGTAATGTTCTTTGGTCTTTTCCTTCGATTGCCAATTATGTTGAAGGTATATACAATTTGTGGTTGGAATGTGGGCGTGCGTCTTCCTGTGTTTTTTGTTACTAAATTATGAGGAACCCTTTTTGCCATGCGTGATGGTAAAATCTGGAAGTAACTCTGTTGTGGAAGTTCTGGAAGTGTTTTCTTTTTGTAGGTTGTGGCTAGATTAAACACCTAGGAGAGGAAGTTCTGGAAGATAAGCAAGCAAAATTTTCAAGGTAATCAAGAATAGCTAGAATGTTGAGATCTTTTTAGTAGATTGTTTAGCAATCAAAGTGGGAATATGATTGAATTTTGTGCTGATTTTTGAAGCTGCAATTAAAAGCCCTTTGTTTATTTTGACATTAAATATGCAACTTATTTTATGCCATGTTTGGATAAATGCCTTTTGTTTGTTTAATACTAGTTAGTGGTGTGATAAATGCAAGAGCATGTGTGAATAATAACATGCTCCCAAGAATTGAGATTGATAAATAGATGGTGGTGTGATAAACGCAAGAGCATCGGTTCATGAAACAAGTTTAAGCCTCTCAGCTACACCAATTTTAAGAACAATGGAAGCTTATTCAGTCAAACAAAAAGATTTGTTGTTTCTAGACTTGTAATCCTTGTAGGCTAATAGCCCAAGGATAAATCATAAAACCTCTGACAAGATGATAAAAAGATTAAATAGCTATATGAAGTATATTTGCTGTTATATGCATATATATTTGTTTATTTTACTATCTGAAGTGGCTGTTTTATGTTTACACATGATTCTTACACGATTGTTTTATTTCTTTAGCTGTGTTCTTGCAAAGAGCGGGCAAAAAAAGAAGCAGTATTGAAGAATGAAGCCTCGAAACAAACAACTTCTATGCAACAACTACCTCACCTGAAATTCGTTTGGCAGTGAGAATTTCAGTCATGAGCTTTGTATTGTGTCCTTTTTTCTTTTGGTAGCCATAGATTTGTATAGCTCTCTCACTTTCTCTCCCTTTTATGGGCTATTAGATTTATTTGGTTATTTGGTGTTGGAATGATGTACATGAGCAGTATACATGATTAATAGGTTTTATATGTTAGGTGAGTGTGAAGTGGAGTGTTGTGAATGGTTGCTAAGTGTGGATTGAAATGGAGTTGTAAGTGAAGCATGGAGATTTTGAAGTATGAGGTTGTGTTGGCTTGTTTTTTGTGGAGTTTAAGTGGACTATGGATTTAGTAAGTGGACTATGGAGTCACTGATTGTTTTGTTTCTTGAACAATCAGTGACTTTAGTGCCACTGATTGTGCGATAAATTCATTGTGAGCTTGAGATACCGTTTTACTAATTTTTTTTTATTTCATAAAAGACTATTTCCGGAGATTATAAATCGCCGGAAATACTTTTTTTGGTCGTAAATGTGTATTTTCCACGTTTTCCACTGCGGCTAATAAGTATTTTCGACCCCAATTAACCATGGTTGGCACACTTTTTGCCATGAAAGTTTGTACTTTTTGCAAGGAAAAAAATTGTCGAAAATAAAAGTATTTCTGACACATATTTCACTCGTAACTTTTAGTACTATAAGTTGCCGCGTATTTATGAAGAGTCAGCTACGACTTAAAATGGCAGGAAAAAATTATTTTGAACAAAAATATGAATTAATTGTGACAAAATTATTTGTGAAAAAAAGACTAATTTGTTGTAGTGGCGCATAATCTGAGAGATTTTGGGTTAGTACTTCATCTTGTAGCCATGCACCTCTAACCAGGCCAATAAAAACAATCTATGAAGGCTCTATTAAAGATAAAGCTGTCGGCCATTTGCATTGAACGGTGTGTACGTACGTAGTTTAATCAAGCAAACTCATCTTTTCATCAAACCCTTCTATTTATATACCATGCAGATCAGAGAAAACTTGATTGACAGTTTGTTTTTTTTTTTCCTTTCATAATTTGTTGACAAATTTCCTTTCAGTTTTTTTTTTTATGAAGAGGAAAAAGTGTGGTCATGCGCAGACTCGCAACTCACATAAAATCCATCATGCATTTAATTATTGCAATGATGAGAGATGAATTAGTACTCGTCAAAGCTATAAATTAATTAGAACCATTAAAATCAGTTGAAGTTTATAAGGAATGTTGGGAATGACACTAATTACCACTCGTACCGCGTATTTTCTACACTCAAAAAGTTGAAACCAAATAATCGTACACTTTTTATACGAGTATTAGCTTCATATATTTTTTCCATCTTTGATTGTTTAATGAGCATTGCTACTCATAGGCTCACACACTACACACTAAATTGTTTTTCAATTTTTTTTCAATTTTTTTTATTTTAGTCTTCTTAAAATATTTATATTTTTTTATTCATCATCCATATAATACACATTTAATAAGAGAAACAAATAAATAAAAAATAAAAAAAAATTTGTGTGGTGTATAGGCTTATGAATCGATTTTTTCTTGTTTATTTTAGTGTGGTGGGGGTTGCCACTACTATAGCAAGAGCTAGCTTCCATGACATAGGTGCTGCCAGCTTCTTTTACCTCGAACAAAATATATCTTTACCCCATGCATATGCATAAATATATATATATTTAAAAATGTTAAAATCCTCGATGTTCACCAATTGAAGATTACTAGCTAGCCATATATCAACGTATCATGCGTAGTACAAGCAATGGAAACAACAAAAGAGGAACAAGTAGTGATGACCGGCCATTACCTTGTATGCTGGTTCATGAGAATGATATAATACATTTGCTATGGGACAAGTACCTCAAGATCTCACTCAGAATTGTCTCATTCATAAAGTCAGATCCAGAGTACTCGTCCCCCTCGAATGAAGTTTCCTACGACCAATATCTCCATCCTTCAACCTGCCAAACTGCTTTGAGGGTGGTGATGAAGACAGTGAAAGAGACAAAGTACTACTAGCAACCTCATCGCCATCCAAAGTACTGTTTTCAAATTCATCGTTGCTTGGTGCTGCCTTTAGGGCCAAATTCAAATCTAGACCGAAGTTTGAATCCAAAGCCTTCCTTTTCCGGCAGTTTTGCGCTTCTTGAAAATTTCTCCAGTCTTCATGGGGAAGTTCAGCATTGTGCAAGTAATTTCCTTGGTATGTACCTCTCTCTTGAAATTGAAGTATGAGGTTTGATTCCACCGAGCTTTGCTTTAGTCCGGTTTGTCTTGCTCCCTGAAATGGCGGGAACTCGTCCAGAGATTGATGCCTTGTCCACCAAGTAGCTTTTCCGTTGAAAGAAGAATCGCGAACCTGTAAATTACACTCTTCCGAATTGTACTTATCGTTGCTTCCAATTATTGATGTGCGAGTGACCGAACCATAGAGTCCAACGTTACTAGCGCGACCAAGAGTCCATTTCCAGTACTGTGTCTGATTGTCATGCCGTCTCAAGGAAGCATCACCATATCTTGAGTGAAAGACACAGCTGGTTATGATCTTATTGTTTTCGTAATATATAGAAAAAAAACCCTAAATTTCGCACTCGAAAGTTAGTTAAGGATTGGCAAGATCATACCTTAAATTGCCAGAAGACAAAGGGCTTTGACTATTGAAACTTTGTAACATGGGAAGTTGGCTAAGGCTGTAGATATGGTGATCTCCGCTTTCCATCATGAAAAGCCCTTGCTCTGTCGCAACTGACCACCCGTTAAACCGGGGGGAAAGGAAAGACACCCAAAATAAAACCAAAAAAAAAAACCCTAAATTTTGCACCAATCGAAGATGCCGAAAAAGCTAACCTCGATTGTTGGAGTCCAGCTTCTTGCTCCTGTACATCTTACAAAACAAATTAAAACATCGAGTGTTTAAAAAATGTCTTGAATTTGTGAAATTCATCAGCTTACGGAGTTTCCAAATTAAGGGTATTTTTTTGTTATTAAAGTACCTGTAGATGGCTCTTCACATGAGCGATGCTAAGACCCTTGGCTTTCATTAATTGAAGTACCAACTTTGGTGTTGCTTCTGCACAATTGAAATTCACAATATATTTTGGAACATACGTAGTTTTTACCTATAATCATCAGTAGAACTATATATGGCATATGCACGCTTCATTGATTAATTAAATAGAGACAATATCTAAATTAATGCTTACTCTCTGAACCTCCAAGAGTTTCAACTGCGTGAACAAAGCAAAGATGGAGATCAGGAGTCCACCGGAGTCTTGGCATCTTAGAACGTACGTATTGTCTTACAGATCCAGAAGCTTCCTTCTTTTCACTCTCGACTGTGCTATTGTTTGAGTTTCCAGTACCGTTCTTCAGCTTGCCAGTTTCATTAACAGTACTATCCGCAGCCTCTTCCTCATCATCACTGTTCTTGTTCGAAGAACATATTTTGCAAAATTCAGTATCCTCACTTCTGTTCATTAGAATTTTGCAGTTGAGTGCTCGCAGAAATAGGTACCCAACTAGTTGGAAATGGAAACCCTTTCCTTTGACATTTGGAGAAACAATGGTACCTTCTCTCTCTCGCTCTCTCTCTCTCTCTCTCTCTCTTCTTAATTAAAACTTTTTTATTTGTGTGTATAACATAAGTTGCATATGTATGATGCAACACGTACGTGGATGCCTTTATATATGTATATACATACATCAATATAATAATATTTCCTCTCCCACCGCCAGCTTTCTCCCAGTAAGGGCACTAGCATTGGCTTGGCTAAAGTTAAGGATTGGCTAAAATTTAGATAATATGTAAGAAACACTCCACATTGGATTGGTCAAATCTAAAATAAAATAGACTTTTGCTATAGTGATTGGCCAAAGATAGAGAATCACTATTGATTCACCAAACATTAAAATATTAATTTCTCACTTCAAGAAAACATTAAAATATTAATTTATCACTTCAATTAAAATACTATTTGGTTTGTAATTAAGAAATTTAGATGAATTTAATTAATATTTTATATTATTAACATTAAATGAATTTTAAAAATATAAATTTTTTAATATTAATTTAATTAGAATATAATTATTATTAATATTCAATTGGTAGAATTATAAAATGTGATACAAATAAATTAAATAAAAAAATTATTAATTTAATAATATTTTATTATTATATAGAGGGTAAATGGCTAATCCAATGTGAGGATTGAATGTAAATAGAATAGGCAAATGTAAAAAGGGGTGATATTGGCTAAAATTTAGAGATGCATTTGACCAAGCCAATGCTAGTGCTCTAAGATAAATTAGTCCGCATATGGATGTGAGGGACAATGGTACCTTCTCTCTCGCGCGCTCTCTCTCTCTCTCTTCTTAATTAAAACTTTTTTATTTGTGTGTATAACATAAGTTGCATATGTATGATGCAACACGTACGTGGATGCCTTTATATATGTATATACATACATCAATATAATAATATTTCCTCTCCCACCACCAGCTTTCTCCCAGTAAGATAAATTAGTCCGTACATGGATGTGAGGGAGGGGCCATCCTAGAAGGCCCAAGCTCAAGGAGATCAAGTTACAGAACCCCAGGCCCAAAGATGAAACCCAATCGTGGGTTGATAGCCCGGACCAGAGGACCACGTGCCGAGCCCATAACTGCAAACCAACATGGGAAGGCCTTTTGGCATCGAGCTCGGATATGCCAAGGAGAGCGTCTAGGGATTCGTCAACCTAGTTACCGAGACCTACCGTATGGCACCAAGTAGGACACCCTACTGTACGCGGTTAGCAGGATGAGTCCAATTTTGGTCTCATCAGATTCAATGCATGTTGCATTCAATATATGTGTCAGAAGGCCCACACGCAACAACATGCCCCCAGAGTATGTAGGACGGATCGATTACAACCTGACACCCAATCTTGGCATAAAGGTGGCAGTAGGTCTGACCTAGTATGACCTGACACGCCACGATCTCTCTTGGCCGCTTAAGCCACGGACTGACATACTGTTGCAGCAGGGAATGAGTGGTAGCAGGTTTAACTCAAGTACGATCTGACACGTCACGATCTCCCTTGGTAGTGGAGCCCAGATCATATATAAATAGCATCCACCACTTCTATGGGAAGACTCTCTAAAAATCTTTTACTATTCTTTCTAATCTTTTGAACTTTTCTGATCACTAGAAGATTATTCACTAACTTTGACATCAAAATGACCCCGGACGTCACCAGAACCTCTTATTCCTCTTAGTTGCAGGTGGCGTGAGTTTTGGTTATCGTGGAATTGCTCGGGTTGCGAAATACGATATAATATTGTCTTCTTATTTTCACCAATTCAGTTAATTAAGTAGGTATCAGTGAATTAATAATTTTTAAAAAAAAATATTTAAAAATACTTAAAAAATGATTTTTTAAAAAATATAATTTATGCTAGAAGGACGCCTAACGGTATACACTGAGCATCTTAGCAGTGGGATCCTATAAAGAAAACAAGGTACGTATCTTCTACTTACTAATGATGCAATATTTGTAATCAAACGGGAAGTTAAATATTACATATAATATGTATCGGAAATTGATAGTATATTCTTAGTTGCCTAATTGATTAGGCGGTCGATCCGTACGTAATCTATAAATTCTTAATTTAATTCCGTTATTTATGATCTCACTTATCCCATAAATATTAAATGTATATTTTCTGCATATATAACCGTTCTTGTAATGCGTATAATATAATTACATACACACATTATATATATATATATATATATATATATATATATGTATGCATGATGTATATATATACAACAACTTAATAATAAGAATATAATCTACTGAAGACCACATTATGCCCCCTAATTTACCTCAGACATAAAACAGAAATAATCCTGTCGATCGCTCTAGAAAAAGGATGGGTTTGTCTAGTGCTAGCTGCAGGTGACACGTGAATGGAAGAAGACACATGCAATGCCATGCATCGGATGCAGAGAGAGATAGAGAGAGTACTTTTTCCTTTTTAAAACTAAAAAAATAACTACTTCATTTCAAATCTCACATGAAATCCAGTGGGAGAGGTACCTTTAGTTAGGGTTTTCTGACTTTGGAGATCACAAAGATCAGTATCAAGCCAAAAACATGTGTTAAAGCCGAAGGATAATCGGTCAGCAAGTAGCTAGCTAGGGATTGGCTCTACCCAAAGATAGGATAATACTTATTCCACAAGAAAAGCCACCGATCGATGCTCGCTATCGATTTATTTATTTTTTTAATTTTACTTAATAATTAAGAAAATATAAAAAAATGTATGAAAAATAAAAACAAAACCAAATGGGCGAGAGAAGTGGACACTCTCCACCTCCGTGGCTGTAGCTGTAGCACTGTCCCCCAAAGATATGCTGCCTGTCACTCACTCACTAATTATTTTATATGCCACATTGCCAGTACTGTTTTTCCATCGACAATCACAGATTAATTGTCCTTACTCTCGTAGACTGTGATCTCTCTCTCAGTACAGTTGTTTAATTTCAACTCGCCTCATTTTTTTTATAACTATTTTTTTAAAATTTATATATAAAATATAATAAATAATTTAATTTTTTAAAAATTTTAAAATAAAAATAAATTTTTAAAAATTTTTATTCAACTTTCAATTTTTATCTCAACTCATCTCAATCCATTATCAAAATCTCACCAGTCTGCCTCCGAGCCTCACGTCCTCACCATATATACGTACATACGATGCAAAACAACTAGCTCTTGCCATAAGATCAGACAACACTAGCATGAGAGTGATAATTAACTATATTTATACTTGAATTAACCGATGGATTGGAGGGTTTAGAGACGGTGTCAGAAATGCGTCATTAAAAGTTATTTCAGGGAAATAAAATTTCAAAATGATTATTAAATGAGTAGATGTTCTAAAAGAAAAATAAGGCACGTATAGGTCTTACTTAAGGATATGCAGGTTCGTTTTCACCGCAACAAATTATGTTTTTTAGAACGAAAAATTTATCTCAAAATATTAGCATTTCGTCCTAAAATATTTTTTAAAACAAAAAACAAGTGTCACAAGATCGTCCCGATAAAACTGTTTCAAAAGATATTTTAGGACGAAAATCACAAATTCGTTCCAAATAATATATTTTGGGATGAAATTAAGCTAGACCGTTTGAAATCGTTCGAACGGATGTTTTTTTTGGGACGAATTAAATTCGTCTTGGAAAACCGTTCGAACATATGTGACTGTTCGAACGGAGCAGAGTAAAGAACGTTCGAACGGGTAATTCCTGTTCGAATGGCGCGCAACTTTTTCAGTTCGAACGATAATGTATGATGTTCGAACGGTTATGTCCGATTTGTATACGTTCAAACGGATGATGAGTGTTCAAACAGTTATTATTTTCATAGACAATCAATACTAATTTAAAACCAAATAGATATTTATATTTTAAAAATATATTACAAATTGTTCAATAAAATACTAATAATACTAATAAAATTCTCAGTACATGATATATAATTGTTCAATATGCAAAACCACTTCTAATGAAAATTAATTGCTTGGAGGCCTGAATTATTGCATAAGTATCTGCATTTGAAGCTTCATCTCTCTTTGTTAATCTTCTTGTTGTTTCATGCGCATCTCCATCTCTGCTTGTTTTGTCAATTGAGCCTCTAACTTATGCTATTTTGTAATTTCTATCTCTGCTTGTTTTGTCAATTGAGCCTCTAACTTATGCTGTTTTGTAAGCAATTCTTGAATCGTAGAATTTACATTTTCTAACGCAATAGCAGTAGTGCTTGACGTTGATGAAGAGCTTGAAGGCTTTATACAGCGACCCAAACCCCTCAAATATCCTGAACGTTGCCCTAGAACTTGTGTAAAAATTTCAACATCACTTGTTGATGAATTATGATCTGAAGCAGTTTCAGCACGTATGTCAAGCATTTTATCCTACACACAACATATACGTTTAATATTAACACAATAATTTAAATATGTTTAATTAAAAGAAATTATAATACTTACATAATTTTCACGAGCATCAGGATGAGTCCACTCTCCATTACTATTAGTATGTGATGCAGCATATAATTTTGTTAGATCATAATTGGTGTTTGACGCTTCCTACAAGAGACATTGTTAAGATATAAAATTAATATTAAAAAAAAACTATATACAATAAATAAATAAAAAAAATACATTACCAATTTCTTAGAGAGGCGATGGAAAGATCTTGAACCTGCGTGATGATGAATTTTCAACTTTGATCTATTCGTTTTGTTTATAGAACTTCACTTCTGCATAGAATTGTAAAAGTTAGTAAGTGAAAATTATAAATATGATACATAAATAATTAATTTACTTTATTTTATATGATGGATTATCAAACATGTCACAAAATTTTTTCCATTCTTCAGGTCGGACATCCTGAAAAGGATGCTCACGTGCTTCTTTCTTGTTCTCGTACTTCTTGTAATGCTCATGACACCTCGCCTTATACTTGCGGAATGCATTACACATCAACTCTTCAACAGTCCTAAGCTCCTCTTTCCGACCATAATTTAGTTCAAAGTCGTCCTTAAAAGAGTATATATACAAAGACATTATTATTTAGAATATTAAATAATATCAATATAAATTTATTATTTAAATATTATGTACCAAACAACTTTTTTTATAAACTCTTTCGCCTCTTTGGGGACTTTATGCCATGAATTCGTAGCCAAATGTATATTAGTCGGTATAAGAGCACCCACATGCGATGCAAGCCAAACTGCTTGTTGTCCCTCGCCTCCAGTATGTTCATAAAGAATGTTAATGTTAATCTTACCTATTTTACGATATTTCTCCAACATCACACCTCTAGTAGTGCCTCGTCTATGACGAGATTGTACTGTTATCTCTATAAAATAATATTAGTTATTTACCCTATATCAATTAGCATATATCTTAATTGAAAAAATGAGTAGTAGCTATTTACCTTGTTCCGTAGAGTCAGTCTCTAATGGCAAGTCAGACGGAGAGCTAGAAACAGGTGGAGATGGGATGTGAACTTCCTTCCTCTTTGGTGGCATAATTGCGAGATACTGTATAATGTGAACACAAACTGGTCAATCATCTGTATCAGTTTCATCTATAGATTCGATCTCATCATCTGTAGATATTTCAGATGACTCAACACTTTGATTAACTGTCGCCTCAACTATATCAGCCTCAATATCTTCCCTATATAATGTGATCATGTCATATTGGCTCAAATTTACAAATAAGTTAAATGCAGGTTGACTCTATTGGTATGCTTCTTGAGTAGAGGGATCATCTTCTTTTTCATTTTGTCCCTTCGCCTCAGGGATAACGTCATAAATATTTTTAGGAGAAAATTTTTGTACTACTTGCCATTGATTTTCTAACTGTGGATCGTCTAAATAGAATACTTGAGATGCTTGGGAAGCCAAAATGAAAGGATCATCTTCATACCATTCTTTTGATGTATTAATACTCAGAAAATATTCATCCTGATATTTTCCTCTTCGAGGATTGCTTAAATCCCACCAATCACACTTAAACATATAAACCACAAGCTCCCCCATATATCTCAATCCGATTATATCTACGATAACTCCATAGAAATCAATATTGTCTCCATCATGACTCCCTTTGACAAAGACACCACTATTTTGTGTTTTCCTATAAAGTTCTCGATCAATTGTGTGATACCTACTTCCTCGAGAAATACATGCAGAATATCGAACAGCACGTCTCGAGGGACCACGCGCCAGTGCATATAGTTCGTCTGATATATCGTTCCGATTACTTGCATGCATTTGTACAACCTACATATTAAATAAAGTATAAACATTCAACCGTTAACAATAGTAATATTTTAATAAGTAGTAAAATTACATCTGTATTAATGTCATTACCCGTTCTTCGAACCATTTCAGGAACTCCTGTATGTCTCAGGTCTATAGCATTTACTCCCAATTCTTTGAGCATGCTAATATGATCACTAAAATTAAAAATTACCAACAATAAGTATGTTTATATAAATGTTTAATAAGTAAATTCAATGATTAATTAACAATTAATTTAAACTTACTTCAAGTGGCTGTCTATCTCTGGGCAATTATTTAGCACGTACTATTAAGCTTTCTCGAATTCCCGTCCACACAAATCATAACCACCATGAGTACCAAATGGACGTACTTGTTGAAAAAATATAGAAAATCCATTCCGTTGTCTTGCTTGGTCAACATCAAAATTTTTTTCTGGCCGATCAAACCTTGTGTCAATCCCGTGGAAGTATTTGGAACAGAATGTATGCCACTCATCATCAATATATGTTTCTGCAATTGATCCTTTTGGACGGGCCTTATTACCCACTGTGCGTTTCAACTTTTCAAGAAATCGTTCAATAGGATACATCCACCTATATTGGACTGGTCCTGCAAGTCAAGCTTCACATGGCAAATGAACGGCTAAGTGAACCATGATGTCAAAAAATGAAGGTGGGTAAATACTCTCCAACTTACACAATATTAGTACAATTTCTCGTTCCATACGATCAAAAACTTTTAGGTTCAATGTTCTCGCACATAAATTTTTAAAAAAGGCACCCAATTCAATTAATGCAACCCGCACATCTCTAGTAAAAAATTCACGGATACCAACTGGCAATATACGTTGTAAAAATACATGACAATCATGACTTTTTAGTCCAGTAATTTTCCAATCATTCGTTCGCATACACCTTATTAGATTCGAGACATACCCATCCAGTAATTTAATTTTCTGCAACCACTCACAAAATGTAGCCCTTTCGTTCCTTGACAATGTATACCATCCAATTGGCATGTAAACAGACAAGCCATTTTGTTGTAAGTGTATTTGCGGTCTAATTCTCAAACGTTTTAGATCTTTCCGTGAGTTTATATTATCTTTTGTTTTACCTTCAATTGACATCAACGTTCCTAACACAGACTCGCATATATATTTTTTCAATATGCATAACATCGAGACTATATCGCAATTTAAACGTTGACCAGTAGGATAGTTCAAAAAATACACTCTTCTTTGTCCAATTCAACTCTAATGCACTTCGTTTTCTCTTCCGTTATTTTTTATCAAAATCATTACTTCTGACATTCGCAAACTGTGCAATAATATCATCTCCAGACAAGAATGGTGGAGGGTACCCGCATTCAACAGAACCATTAAACATCCTACCATTTCTACTTCATTTATGGTCACCAGGTGAAAATCGACGATGACCCATGAAGCATAGTTTCTTCCCATACGTAAGCCATTCAGATTGTGTATATTTGTTACAAGTCGAACATGCCAATTCCCCTTACCAACCTGACAAGTTTCCATATGCAAGAAAATCATTTATTGTCCATAACACTGTAGCATGCATCTTAAATGACTTGCCTGTTGATGAATCAAATGTTAATGCTCCATTCTCTCACAAATCTTTCAATTCTGCTATCAGTGGCTGCAAGTGTATGTCTATATCATTTCCAGGTGATCTCGGACCTGGAATGAGCAAACTCATCATGAAATATGGATCTTTCATACACTTCCACGGTGGTAGATTGTACGGCATAAGTACAACTGACTAAGTATTATGACTAGTACTCATGTTCCCAAATGGATTAAATCCATCTGTTGCTAACCCAAGTCAAACATTACGAGATTCTTCAGCAAACCATTGGTGTTTCAAGTCAAATTCCTTCCAAACTTGAGAGTCTGCAGGATGTGACATGACTTTATCATTCTTGACTCTAGATGATGAGTGTCATGTCATATCCACAGCCGTTAAACATAATATAAATAACTGTTGTAATCTAGGTATCAATGGAAAGTGACGTACAACCTTCCGCAGTACATTCTGCTTCTCAGTTGTCCATCTTGATTCATGGCAAATAGGACACTCGTTCAACTGCTCAATCTCTCGCCAAAATAATACACAATCATTATTACATACATGTATTAGATTGTAACTAAATCTGAGTCCTTTTTTCAACTGTTTTGTTTCGTAGAAGTTGCGAGGTAAAATATTATCTGATAGAAGTGCCTCTCCAAACAGCTTCAGCAACATATTGACAGCCTTAATAAATATTCGGCACATGAATTTTATATGAAGCAATCTAACTGTAAATGACAATTTACTGTGCCTTCTACACCCTGGATATAACTCACGTTGTGAATCATTTCATAAACGGGTAAATTTGTTAAGCTAAAACATATATTAAACTAACATATAGTCCATATATATATCAAAACATATATCAAACTAACATATGGTCCATACATATATCAAAACATAAATCAAACTAACATATGGTCCATACATATATCAAAACATAAATCAAACTAACATATAGTCCATACATATATCAAAACATAAATCAAACTAACAAATTTGCAACAACACATAAAACAAAACATATAGTCCATACATATAGCCAATTAACATATAACCAAGACGCATATTAAGCATTTTCCTCAGGGTTGAACGCATTTGATACATTTTTCGGAGGGCTGAACATATTTGATGCATTTTCCTCAAGGTTGAGATCATTCCCTGCATTTTCCTCAGGGTTGATCGCATTTAAGGCACTTTCCTCCTCTAGCTCTGCTACTTTTGGTTTATCTATTTGTTTTCGCATTCTCTCCAGTTCTGCTACTTTTGATTCTAAATTTTTCGCATACATGTCCATAGACAGCTTTAACTCCTTATTTTCTTTTTTTAATATTTGCTTTTTTTTTTCATTTATTTGCAAGCTTATTATTCAATTCACCTACTTGTTTTTTAAACATCTCTATCTCACATACCCTGAGGAGTAACTTTCAGTTCAAGATAGTAACAACAGTTGCATATTAAGATGTCATTATTCTCGCTCCATCCACGACCTCCGCATCGCTCTTACTTAAGAAATAGTTATCTGTCGCTATCATGACATTGATAGCATCAGGAGTGAAGATTAATATTTGTGGCAAATATGGTTCTTGATTTAAATTAGGAACAATATTAGAAGGACGATGGCCAGCCATTTGTAATAAGTTTGTGAGAAATGTGAGTTTGTGAGAAATGTAAGTTGAGAAATGTGAGTTTGTAAGAGATGTGAGTTTGTAAGAAATGTGAGTTGATAAGAAATGTGAGTTGAGAGCTCGGTGATGTTTGTGAGAAATGTGCACAAGGACAATAAGCAAATTTCCGGTTCCATACGATCCAGAATTTACGGATGTATATTTCCATAATTTATGGATGTTGTCCGTCCTTACAAAATTTATCTCGAACGGATGGTATTTTTTATGCAAACTTTTGGTGGGGCTCGAAGCAATTCTGGATTTTCTGCCCGGATTTTATGGTGTGCTTTCCACTAATCGAGATGCGAGCTCATCAATAATTTCCTCATCCGTCTATATATTTTAAACCCTAAATGCTTTCTCACCACCAATCAAGATGCGAGGTTCTCCTTGTAAAGTATGCAAATTTCTTAGAAGGAAATGTGTTCAAGGATGTATTTTTGCTCCTTATTTCAATGGTCCAATCGGATATATCCAATTTGACGCCGTTCATAAGGTTTTCTAGGCAGGTAATGCATCGAGGCTTTTTGCTCGCATCCCTGTCAATAATCATTATGAAGCATCTACCACACTTATATATGAAGTGCAAGCTAGGTTTCAAGATCCTATCAATGTCATTTTTTCAGTTATTTTTGCTCTTCAACAGTAGGTTCTCTTTTCATATATAATGATTAAAATCCTAATATGCTCTGTCTCCTAATTAATAAATGAGATTCTACTTTTTTTTTTCTACAGGTTGTAAATCTACAAACTCAACTAGCAACGCTAATGAAGGAGACAGAACAAAGTTGTCTATCATATGCTTCTGTCAATACAAACCCAACTCAAGATGTCCAAAGTGAGTTTCAGTCAGGGAGTATCAATGAGATGACGGAGAGTTCTTTTGGGAACTCCGGAAGTTCACTACTCAATCCTGAGGAAAATGCAAGAATTAATACTTTATTTGAAGAGTTAGTTACGGTTAGATTTATTCCTAAAGAATAGTGGTGGCGGCAATGCTAAGGTGGTGGACATAGAATATGGAAGATGCAGTATTTTAATTTTAATGTTTCTAAGTTTGATTAATTATGTATAATATCTTTTTATGACTTTATATATAAATCAATAATCTGTATTATATCTTTCTAAATTTGATTGTGTTTTGGTTTGTTAGTGAATATGAATCAAATATAACCCGTTCGAACGTAAATACCGTTCGAACATAAAACATAACCCGTTCGAACGTGTTCGTTCCAGATTTTCATTCTTCTTTAATGATGGAAAACGGATGAACAATTTTTCAAAAAATTCCAACATAGTAATAACAACACAGTAATATAAACAATATAGGTATAATAACAACATAGTAATATAAACAACAATATTAAAGAATTCCAACAATTTTTCAACAAAGTAAGGAAATCATAGAGAGCAAAAATATTATAAAAAACATACCGATAATGAGATGAAAATTACGTGTACAGAAGGAACTCCACAAAAAGTAATAGAAATAATAGTTTTAATTTGAAAATAGTTGGGACTGGATTGAGGGAGAATGACGTAACTTTGTTTGTGAGGGAGTGAGAGTGGCAGGAGGGGGAGATTCTGATTTCTGAGATCTGTTGTAAATATTTGAATAAAATTTCCCGTTTGAATAATTATTTACTAACTGTTTGAACTGGAAACCATGAAGCGGGACAAATTCATTCCTAAAGTTTCACGTTAGAACGGATATTTACTATCTGTTGAATGTCAAACCATGAGCGGGAAAATTCCTTCCTAAAGTTTCAAGTTCAAACGGATAAATACACCGTT
The DNA here is from genome assembly GCA_029856935.1 of Cyclocarya paliurus. Taxonomy (NCBI): domain Eukaryota; kingdom Viridiplantae; phylum Streptophyta; class Magnoliopsida; order Fagales; family Juglandaceae; genus Cyclocarya; species Cyclocarya paliurus. The sequence continues at coordinate 901,474 of JARVXP010000207.1, read as the reverse complement.
CAAACGGGAAATGCTCCATAGCAAACCGTTCGAACTCTAATTATTTACAGTTCGAACCGCGTTATTAAATATTTATGAATATTTATTTTTAACATTATACTATTACATAAAATAACAACATTAATATATATAGACATATTAGAATATAATATAGTTTACTAACATAGTAATATCATATTCAATAATATATAATCGAGCATATTATATATTATATATATGTAAAGTAGCACATATATAGTATCAACATATTGTCTCATCTATTGTACAAGCATAATATATTACACTATAAATAACATATATATATATATACACGACCATCACTAGTGTCATTTAATTAGACTAGATATTATAGTTACTTATATGAATATATAGTACTAATTAAATTTATTAATTATAGTATATATATTATTATATATATATATGATACATTAAATTAATACTATATTAGTATCAGTACTATATATTATAGTTACTTATATGAATATATAATACTATTTAAATTTATTAATTATGGACATCACATATATATAATAATATATATTACAATATACATTATTATTAGATAAATTCTAAAATATAAAATATATAGAGTATATAATATATGACGAAAACAATTCGAACGCACTAACATAATCGTTCGAACGGTACTGCATATATAACTTCTCCCCGACGGTCATTTCCAAACTCTCGATCGAACGGTATCTCCAAACAAACTCCCAAAACCTCCATCCCCGTCGTTTAACGACGCCGTTGCCGTCGTGAATAGTACCCAGTCGAAGCCTCCAACCTTCATTCACCGGTATGCTCATTTTCTAACTATTTTACCGTTTAAATTTAGGTTTTTGATGGATTATTTGTTTAAATTAGGATAAATCAATTTATCCATCAATACTCACCGTAGATTTGCTTAAATCTATAGTAAGAAGGTTTATTTTAGTTTAGTTAGTTTTGTTTGTTGAGAAATCCATGGAATCGAAGGATTCCATGGATTTCAATAGCTGAGTCGACTCAGCGATGTACCGTTCGAACATTGTTGGGTCATTCGAACGGTACTAGCCAAACAAGAATTACATTTAATCCGTTCGAACGTGATTTGGTCGTTCAAACGGGACTAGCCAAACAGGAATTACATTTAACCCGTTCGAACGTGATTTGAGCGTTCGAACGTTGTTAAAGAGTTCGAACGGTACTGGCCAAACATTTAGCACGTTCGAATGGTATAACTAAAACATAATATTAGTAATGTGTATTTTTATTCACCATTGTAGTTCCATTAGATCTTAGTAAGAATATATCTTATTTTATAATTAAATTAATATAGAATTTACTCACATTTTGTTAAATATTTTTATTATTAATATTTTATTGATAAGCTATTAATTAATTGTAAATTTCAGGTTCATTATCATGTCTTCTTCTAGGGCAGACGTAAGTGACGCAGTCAGGTAGAGACTAGTATCAGTACTCCTGCTAGGGAGAGGACTGTTTCACTAGAGCGACAGGTGAAGCTGTCTGACTTCCAGAGTCTTGTCTGGGAGGGTCATTCCCTACCATCAGTCTTCAGCGATCGTGGTTGGGGACCTATCTTAGATAGTCCAAGGGACTCATTGGAGACTATCGCCTATATTGACATTGTTTCTGAGTTCTATAGAAAGTTCGGTGGTGCCAGCCCAGATGATGGAGGGGCATATAGCATCTTTGTCCGAGGGGTTCCGATTGTATTTTCACGGGACCGACTATTTGAGCATCTTTGTATTCTTAGGCTGCCATATGCATATCCAAATATGGTGCCTAGAGAGTCTGATCCTTCAGTTGAGGTAGAGACTGCTGAGGAGGAGGCATCGCTCCATCATACAGATGAGGTCGATATCATTGCTGATCATGAGGTGAGGGATTTGGTTGTTGGTCCAGATGCTCCCATGTATGATGGGGCGAAGAGCATCAAGCAGGCAGATCTATCTTCGTTCTTTAAGATCCTGAATTTGATAATCGCCAACAACATTGACCCTCGGCAGCACAAAACATAGGTTGGCATTGATCGGACGAAATTTATGATACGGGTCGCTCGTGGCATTCCTATTGACCTGGTGGGGTATATATTCGATAGGATTCGATCAGAGTTTCGGTACATTTCCACAGATATACTGCTATTCAGGATCCTGATCACCCAATATCTATTATTTGCCAGTGTTGTGCCTGATGTTGCCGAGCGTAAATGGCAGTCGATGGGATCGATCAACATCACTATCCTCTCACGCAGCACAGGACACTCGAGACTGCGTCTTCATGGACAGCATCCAGACTCGGTTGATCCTCAGAGAGATGCACAGCCAGAAGATCATGGACCACAAGCCGAGGCATCAGTATATAGCGCTACACGTGAGGACATGGCTAAGATCGTGCGTGCAGCGATCATCAGACAGACATCAGCGCTGATCGATGCAGTGCGTATTGAGGTCCGTTCTGCTATGTCTGATTTTTGTACTGAGATTATTGGTAGCATCTCTGAGTTACGTACGAGGGTTGATGCCATGTCTGCGACTCAAGTCACTATTAGTACTCGACTGACACATATAGAGGAACGTTTAGCTGCAGTCGAGGAACTGTGCAAAGAGTTGGGGTCTTAGTATTTTCTATCTTTTATTTATTTTTTCTTTTATTTTTAGAATGGACAATATTTAGTATTTTGTAAATTCACTATTTATTTATGAAATAGTCTCATTTTATATTTCCTGAACTAATTATTGATTTATATTTTTTATATTATTTAATCAATAAATTTATTATAATTACTAGTTAATATAAATATAATTCTCTTTTAAAAAAAAATATGCTCACCGTTCGAACGGTAAAAAGTTACGTTCGAACGGTATATCAATTTTCTGGTATAATAATCTAACTTATCGCGCCAAATTTACGTTCGAACGATCAAATTAGACGTTCGAATGATGAATCATTTGAAATTTACATTCGAACGATAAAATTAGAAGTTCGAACGATCAAATTACTTAAAAAGTCACTGTTTGAACGTTTCTATTTTTAGGGAGGCCATATTTTGTTCCTAAATATAACGTTCGAACGATGTATGATACGTTCGAACGGAAAACGTCTTTTTGGGACAAAAAATAAAATTTGTCTCTAAATCTCACTTTTTGGGACGATTTTTATTTCGTCCCAAAATAAAATCGTCCCAAAATGTCATTTTTGTTGTAGTGCTTAGACAGTGCTCGTTTTATAGATAAAAACTTAAGGTAGAATATTGAATTATTCTCCTTGCTTTTGATCTAACTATTCTATTCGTTTTTGTTTTTGTTTTGACCTGATGACTCAATCCAACTTTAACACTTTTTTATGATGTATTTATTTTATAGATCATTTTTTCAAAGATTTTTTTCGAATGAAACCAAGTATTTATGTGGTTTCACTTGGTGTAGATCATGCTGCTTATGGCTTCTGGGAGCTTTCCTTTGCATCCTAAACTATTATATATACGGTATGAGGACCAAATGTAGGAAGGACCACAACTAGCGTGCATGTTTAATTAGAAATTTAGAAAATTATCGTCTCCTGAGCATCTGAGATTAAAAAGACACTGACAAAGGCTTGAATCCACGGGAATCAGTATAATAAGCATGCTATCACGTCTCCCAGTTGGTTGAAATGTCATGGTCCATGAAAAATAAAACGCATACTCGGCCTTAAAAAAAGAACAGCTAGATCCGAGTGCAAATCCAAAAATAAAGTTGGTTTACAGGTAAATTCAAGGAAGCTAGTATTATAAGTATATTAGAATAATTAATTACTTCCGGATTGTTTTTATTTAGTGCTCCAAAACGAGAGAGAAGATCGAAGATCATCCAGTACTACGATCATGAGCTAGCGTCAGTGGCGGCAGCTAGCTGATCACATCCATGCCAATTGGTGATCGAATTCACATTAATCTCATCTCTAAAGGCGCAAGAATGATCAGAAAGGTATCAGAAATTCAGTCAGCGAAGCTCTTGTATGACGTACCTTTCTCTCATCATCACCATATATATATATATATAGCCTATAAAACCAAGCATGCATGCAAGCCCTATCCCAAGCATACTATTATATATCCACTGCAAAAGTTTCATTATTGCTTTAAGCCCCATGGTATCACGTGTATTATTATCAACCATTGTGATCTCTATCAAGCCGTTCTAAACATATATAGCATGATGAATCCCGTAGTCTACACGACAGTTGACATTTGACGAATTTTAGTAAATATTTTTGCCGGCCTGCATGCATGAATCTTAATTAATATTCCACCCACATCCGTGTAATTCAGATGCAGTTATAGACTCCACGGCAACCTTGTTCGTGCGCCATGATGCATAACCACTAAAGGTAGGTTAACAAAAAAGGCTCCAGCCCACCATGCATATATCACGAGCATCTTGAGAGTAATCACTGCCGTCCGAGAAATGATATGTTCTTTCTACAGGATTCAATGCCATACATTTCCTCCGAGCGTCAGATCGCGGATCTTCTTAAGATTGGAAAGGTCTTCGTTGATAGATAGTATATCCCTGGAAAGGCTTGTGGAGAAAACAAATTAATGCTTAGAATGTATCCCAAGGATCACGTTATAAGAAAATTACTTATTTGTTGCAAGTTATTTTTTGAAAAAATGAGTCTGTTTTTTTCCTAAATAATCATTCTAACCGTAAAATATAATCTGTCCCACATGTTTTTTTTTTTTCTTTCTTTTGATAGTGATCGAGAAACATGCATACAGACAATATATACACCATAAAGTCCTATATGTATGTATGTATATAATAATAATGATAATAATCTCAAAATCTGTATACTTTGGCCGCAATAACTTATTTCTTCAATCGCTATTACCCTGTCCCAGAATGGCCAAGACCAGTATGAACGGCTGAATAGAGCACCTAAAACCCTAACTTGTAATTAGTTTCCGTTCTCCCTCTCATATATTTAAGATAACAAGATGGCATAGGTCCCAATAAAAATGATAGATAATTAAGAGTGTTGGTGCGATTGATGGTTGTCAAAATCGAAGTATTTGTGGTTTCCATGCGCGAGGAAAACAATGCGTGGCAGGAAGCATTTTTTAACGATGGCTAAGCTTGCTTTGCCTGTGAAGACTACTAAAATACAGGCTGGTCTGAAAGGTTCGGCCTCAAGCTCCCAAGAATCCCAACCTGTGAAGTCAACTCCCAACAGTACCTGTGTTTTATCTTCTGTACGTACGTGTTCTTATCTTATTTTTTATGTACATGAGAATTCGTGAGCCTATTAATGCGGATCTACATCCATTGATAACGAGGATGTCTGTCTTTTTCACATGTGTACCCCTAACTATTTCTACTTCATCATTTATGGATGCGACCATGATATATATGATGGAATGGCATGCTTTGACGGCATCATGCATTCCTGTTGCTCACCCTCCATCAATTGATTTGCGTGCTGAATTATTTATAAGCGAAATATTTAGTTTGGATGAATTACAAGTGTCACAGCTACTGCCATAAAAATGATCATGTTCCAAAAGATCATGAGTAGTCTGATACAATACTCGCGCGTTTTGAGACGAATCAAATTTCCGCAACCAACAACTATCAACATGACCCATGCAATAATTGAGTCGATCGAGGTCGATAGGTTATAAAAATTTCCTCTCAGAAAATATATGGTTGAGTGCGTACTTATAAATTCATGTGCGTGAAGGGTATATTGCCTGTGCGTTTGCTAAATATTATTTTAAATAACTTATATAGATCATCGAGTAGTAGTATTCATTGATCAATTCAGTATAAATTACATACGAATTTGCATCTGGTTGCATAACGCAAAGCTGAATGCTGGGTGGTCTCGCTAGCTCCTAGCCTCTTCAATTTTCAAGCAATTTTCAAGTCTGCTCTATTCTTCACTGATCAAGCTTGAATTTCGATGACTAGTACTATTTTGTTTTCAATTTTCTCAAAGTTTTGAACAAAATCTGTCTACTTCAATTCAAATATATATCTTTTAAATACTCTTGTTTTATTTTTCAAGAAATCTCTCCATCTATTTTTTTAATATTATTTTTATTTTGAGATTTGATAAAGTTAAAATTGTTTATTTTATTTTGTGTGGGAATTTGAAAAAGTTGTAATGATTGGATGAGATAAGTTGAGAGGAGTTGTGAAAACAAAAGAGGCAAGTGGCAACAAATCTATGTCAATACCTGAAACACATTTCCCTTAATTTCAGTAAACATCTGCATGCTTACTGAACTTCCAGTCTGAATATCAGAGTGCAGATAACATTCCCTTGTCCATACTGACAGTTTTGAGAACAATTTAATTTTTTTTTAAAATACTCGTGTACCTGAACGCTTCCAACTATCAATCGTCAGGGGAAAAAATTCAGACTCTATGATGGAGCAGAGAAGTTAAACCGAAAGCCAGTCTTGCCGCGGTCATGATCATCTTGCTTGAGCATGTAGTAGAAGTTGCCCTGACAACAACATCAAGCCTGGTTAGTTTAGAAATTATAGGAACCATTCTTGCTAATATGAGCAGCCAAATAGAAGCGAGGGAACCAGAGAAAGAGAAAGTGGTGGAGGGACTGAGGAAGGAGGAATAAACCATTCCATCACACCCAATGGTATCACATCCCAGTAACAATTACACAGGAACCAATGCCTGTTTCATAACCCATTAATATAAGTGATAAGAAATTTCCTGAAACAACTACGGAGTAGAGGAAGTGTATTGAGAAAACTTCAACGAATGATTACTACCACCACCTTTTATCTATTTTTTGGTAACATTTATAAACATGGCCTCAAGGTTTAAGCGAGAGGGAGCATTAGGGAAAACTTCAACGACACAGAAAGCACACAGGCACAGACACACATACACAGATAAATCATGTCATTTTAAAGAAAGCATTACTCTCTATCGAATGCTATTATGTTCCCTAATTAAATCAGCTTTTAAGCAATTCCAGTATCCACTTCATATAAGGGAAATGTCGTAAAACAGAAATCTAAGAGACAATGTGCTTATTTCCTTCCTCATTCATACAACACAGACCATTACTCATAGTGTGTACTCTACTATAAAGAAAACTAGGACATATAGCTTACCTCTAGGCGGAAACGTTTAGTGGGAACAACAATCCCAACTCCTACAGAGCTTCGGAATGACTCTAAGAACTGGCGAAAAGAGAAATTTTGGAACTCATTCTCTGTTAGTTTAGCGAGGTTCCCAGCACCAGCAAAAATGTGTCCATAGACTCCACGTTCTCTTAACAACTTAATTGGAAGATCAAAAGAAAGGTCTGCAAAAGCAGTAACAGCAAGGTCTCCTCCAAGAAAATCCCTTCCAGGAAAACCAGAATACTCATCATTGCTTTTTTCTCTAATTTGTCTTAGTGGCTCTGTAGGTCTCTGTCCCCTTGTCTTAAATCCCCAAATGGTCGTTGGGCCACCTAAAGTGCAAATTGGAGAGAAATCAATCCCCAAGAAGAATCTCTCAGGCAAAGGAGAGGGCTTGTTCAAGAATCCACAGCCCCATGGAAATATAACACCACCGGAGATCCCAAAATTGAGTGCGGCATGATAAAAGCCAAAAGGGACTGCATACCGAAGATCTAACTCCTGATTAAGAGAGAAATTCCATAAGCAATGATATATATATATATATATATATTTATATAGATAATATAGAACATGACTAAAGTGGAGTTATATCAACTTCCAGGTTAAAATTCATGAAGCTACCACAATAATAACTTCATAAATTGGAATCCCATAGCATAGGAAAGACACAACAAAAACCAATGATTAATAAAATATCCTCAGAGCAGGTAGGCAGCTTCAATATGGTATAGAGTAACAGAGTTTATGAAAAGTGGGAGTCAAAAACCAATGCACGCCGGTCATTCTGTATATTAAGGCCTCTTTTGTTTTCACAACTCCTCTCAACTCATCTCATCTCATATAATTATTACAAATTTTTTCAAATTTTCACGCAAAATAAAATAAACAATTCAACTTTTTCAAATCTCAAAACAAAAATAATATTAAAAATATATATTCTAACAATATTTTATTTAACTTTTAAATTTAATCTCAACTCATTTCATCTCATCTGCAAGAACAAACGAGGTCTAAGTCATTTTTATATTATAAGAGCACAACTGTGATACCCCATATGATAAGGATAATAATAGGTGGTGTATGAGATCCCATCTTCTTACTCTTTATAAGGTTCTAATAGGGTTCCAATTGTATCATTGACTAGTCCTTTTGGTGTATAGGCCACGTGATTTGGGCTTTCTTTTGGGGCAGTACAAATGGTATCAGAGCCTATTCCAACCAGAAATGTAGGACTTGAGCCGTGCCACCTACGATAGATTGGCCCGACGAGGACTTCGGAAATTTAAAGGGGGGAGATTGTGATATCCTATATGATAAGGATAAGAGTAAGTGGTGCATAGGATCCTACATTGCTTGGGTAAGAGAATTTCTTGATTTTTATAAGATTCTAATGGGGCTCCAATTGTATAATAGACTAGTCATTTTAGAGTATAGGCCATACGGTTTGGGCCTTCCATTGGTGCGTTACAACAATCATGCATACAAATAGCTTTGTTCATTAGGTCTGAATCAAAGAATCTATTTATACAAGGATTCACTTCACAATTTGACCTGCAGTTAATCATTTGAAAATTATGGTGCCACCACCTTTGCGTGTGCATTATCACAAACACAGCTCTAAACTTGATATACCAGTTACACACAGGAGGAAATAAATAATTATTTCACACAACAATAGGCTTGGAAGAGACAATTAAAAAGTTACGAGGAAAACCAAAAGGAAAAGCAAATAACTAATAAACCTGGCGCAAAAATCTCAAGCTTCTGTGATCTGGTGAGAGGCCGCCCACTTGAGTAGTAGAAACAAAAGCATATCCTTTGATAGGCCTCGCGGGTGAATTCCTCCTGTCAATCTTAAATGTGTACTTCAAAGATGAAAGCAAACCATGTCCAAGCTGCCTCCTTACTGACCTGGATGACATTATTGACGGATCCATTAGGGAACGCCATCCAAGATTATATACTAAGTCATGGTGCCTGGTGGAAAACAAGCAAAGAGAAAGACCCAGCAATCCTTCTTTGTAAGAAGAGAACTCTTGCCAATCTTGGGAAAGCAGGGATACTCGTAGCAGCACAGGAGTTAACAATCCTTTGAATCTGGGCAAAAACACACCAGCACTAACCTCTGATGTTTGGTTGGGAGCATAGCCCACCGACCCATCCCACACATCCCCATAACCAAAGCAATTTTTATACTTGAGAGAACCGTCGAAGATGGAAGATCTAGCCTACGAAAGCATTGTAAAATTTCAAAAATCAAGAGATGCAGCAATCAGACACCCACTTGCTCTAAAAGTTAATAGTATAGCATATTGACCAGCTCATATTATATATATTAGCCAGCATAAACATTACAATACTTTCCACCTTGATTGTGCCCACTGCTTGACGCAGACATCAAAGTGTGAAACTGAAAATCCATCCCCTTACACATTTGCCACATGAAAGTGTACATGCTAATAGAGGCCTCTGTAAATGAGGCATGAGAAATATACTGCATAAGCAGCAAAAGAGCATGCGTCAACCTTATGGGTCAAGGCCAAAGAAAAAAAGTAGTCACACCCAATCCTGTTAAAACTATATAAACACAGGATACAAATGTAGCTCACCCTCAACAGTCACCACCAATATAACACGTAAGCTTACATCAATTGAGAAATGACGACTTAAGAAGATCCAGAAATGAAGTGAAGGGCTCACACCTAGACCATATTACAGAAACATTTCACCCTCTTCCCAGTTACAATCCTCGAGATGATAAATCAGTCAAAAGTATTTACCACTCTTCTACGTTCTTAGCCCACAACTACCCACTACCTTAGATGACCAGCCCCCCCAACCCCAAATGGGGAGGAAGAGAAAGAGACAGACAGTAAAACAGATACTTTTTTCTCAATGGAACAACTAGTTGCAGCATTCGAGTCCCTTTTTTTTATAGGTAATTCGGATTCATATAACTTCAAAGACATGGCATGTCTAGCCAGATTGCAGACATAAGGCCCAAGCTACCCCATAATTGGCCTGATTTGGCAACTTAATACCCATGACTATGATGTTCAAGTCTTCATAAACAGTCACAAGTGCCAACGAGTATGTTGTCTGTGTAAGTTTTTAAATGCCAATGTAATTGTGTTATCGTTTCATACATACATGCATACAAACTCAGTTTCCAGCAACCAAACACAAAAAAAGAGAGCCGGTACCAATATCATAATCCCAAAAAGCAGAGAAAAAGACATCGTACCGCGGTATTCATGTACACGCCGTACTCCCCGGTGATAGGGCTGCTAGTCTCCACAACCTCGACTATGACATTTGCAGTCCCGGGTAGCTCCAGCGGGCCCAAATCGAGCGTGAATCTAACGGAATCGAAAATATCGAGCTGCTGAAGCCTCGCATTAGCAATCCCGGCCGCCTCGAGCAGCCCCTGTAACGTGGTGGCACTCTTCACGTCCTCCAGTTCGGCCTCGATGAGCCACTCCTTGGTCTTGGCGTTACCCTTGATCAACACGTCGTGGACTCGGAGATGGACCGTCTCGGTCTGCATTCGACGGAAGAGGTAGTCGATCTTCGACTTGTGCGCGCGTAGTTGTGCCTCTCGGGATAGGGGATTCGATGGCAATTCTTGCTCTTCATCTTCGTCCTCTTCGTCTTCATGGTCGGAGTTAGGTTTTGGTGGGGTTTGTGCTTGTTTTTCTTGGACTGAGTTTGACATCCCGGGCGATTAGAGAGGAGAGAGAAGAGAGAGTTGGGAGCGGCGGTGGTGACAGTTGGGGGTGGTGCCATGGACAAAAAAAAAGTGCGGCCTGCGATTGCCTTTTTCCTTGCGCTTTGCTTTGTGTATTTTAATTGTCTTTATCTGTAAAGGCGAAGTTTACATATGTTACGTCACCTGTTCGCGTTAATAGATATAACTGTGTTACAAGAAATATTTGGTTTATAGCAGATCTCTTTGAACTAATTATGCTCATGGAAAGTTGGAATATTATGCATCCCCGAAATTAAAAAGTATCCCGAGACGGAAAATCCCTAGCTATATATCATTAATGCATTGATTTGAGGGTCTTCCTTATGGGGAGCGGAGGGATGCTATTCATATACATTACATATTTTATATATTTTAAATTTTATTTTATTCTTATTAAACTAATTAATTTGTTCTACTCAATATTCATACACCACATACTTCTTATAGAAAAAAAAATTAAAATAGATATGGTGTGTTAGATGATTAATATAATTTTTCTTATTCAAAATGAAGTTCGAAAGCATCTCCGTGAGTTTTGCAAGAGTATGATAAGAAAAAATGATTTGTACAAGTCTCAAATAGACAAATTTCATACAAGCTATTGTAAAAAAGTGAATTCCACCTTAAAAAAATAAAATAAAAAAATTTATTTTTTATTAGTGAGATTCACTTTTTTTATAAATGACTTATATAAAACTTATCTATTATTCTTAACATTATTCTTAGATTATAAAAGTATTTTTATAATAAAATATATCTAAATATATCTAAACTCAATTTATAAATTTATTTTTATAAAATCGTGATGACAACGGTTTAATTTATTCAAGGAGTACAAATGCCTTGTATTTTCACATAGAAATACCATTAAATAATTAATCAATAAAACCACAAAGCAAAAAGGCGAGCTCAAGAAGTACTTCAACTGAGAGTTGACCCCACGAACAGGCAGAAATAGAAATAATTGGAAGAAAATAATAATTAATAAAGGTAATTGGTAATAAATAGAAATGATTTAGACGTGAGACGGGAGAGGGCAATGATCAGGACGGAATGCCAAGGGCCCTGCAGCGTAGATGACGGCTTCATAGTTGCTTCCGAATAATTTCTTGGTCTCGTAACGAAGGGAGGAGCCATAGAGACCGTAGTTAACATTGGTGAGGAGGTTGCAGTTTTGAAGAGGGGAGGAGACGGGCTTAACATGGCAAGCTTGGAGCGGATGTTCCAATAGACATTGACTCATTTTGAAGCCTTTGAGCTGTGCGTAGAAGTAGCCGTTCCCATCTGTTTCGAAGACCTTGTAGTAACTGACTTGGTCCTTGTGGTTCTTGCAAACGACACTGACCTTGGCAGCAGGGATTGGCTTTGCCCCCGACAAAGACCATGTTCCAGCTTGCTCACAACTCTGGCAGTACACCACGCCTTCCACCACCACATCGGTCTTCTTCTCTTGCTCAGCAGCCGTAATGCTAGGGAAAGCCAACTGGAGGAGCATGAGCAATGATAAGAGGATTAAGAGCTGGCTGCTTGCCATTTTCTTGAAATGGGTGATTTGGGTGGGGGGAGTGGGGGGCTTGGAGAGTGATCTAGAAAGAAACTGGAAAGTGCTTTGGGGCGAAGAGATATGGGATAGAGTAGGATTTATAATTCGTTAGTGTTTGACAACTTGGGGTTTCTTGTTGTGCTTTCTTTGAAGGACGTGGAGCTACTAATTAATTAAGCTGCATCTCGACGACTGGCATTGCTTGAGTGCGGAAAAGACGTGAAGAGCACTGCGCTTTGTAAAGAGAAGTGCTACAATAGACATGACTGACTTGATATAATATAATATAATATAATATAATATAATAGATCTATTTTATAATAAAAATATTTTTACAATCTAATATATTATATCAGATTATATTAATTTATAAATTTATTTTAATAAAATATTTTTATTTTAATAATAGAAAGAAAATGAATCTTCTATTTTTTTATTTTTTTTTATTTTATATAATGGATAGGAGAAAGATGCTTTAAAATTTAGTGCCAAGCGGCAAAACCCTACAAAGGTCAGGGATGTACACATGGACATGTAAGGTGCGGTTGGGCTCTATTAGACAGACCTCATCGTGAAGACACTGTATATTAAGACTGTAGACCTTCCTTTGTTTTGAGGTCTGTGTGCGTGCCATAAATAATGGCAATGCCTTGTGCACAAAGATGTCTGAAAGATGTTCAAGGTTGGATTGACTACTTTGATGACTGATATCAGCCTTTTCTAGTTTTGAATCCTCTTTTCTTTTCTTTTTTTGGCCGGCTGCTGGTTGTATTATACATGCCAGTAGGGCTGCACACGGTCCGGTCCGGTCGGGCAATGGACCGAAAGTTTTCGGTCCATCGATTGGACCGGACCGGACCGAACACTTAAGGGGACCGGACCGGACCGGTAGCTATCGGTCCGGTCCGGTCCGGTTCGGTCCATTCGGTTCGACCCTCTTTTTTTTTTTAAAAAAAATCAATTAATAAAAAAAATTATTTACATTACTAAATTAAACTAAGTGACTTATTAATATGGATTATGTAACAAACTCAATAAAAAAATATTTTATATGGTCAATAATAATAAATTAGATAAAAATTACATTATTGATGATATTAATTATTATTTTATTACTAACTTAAAGTATGTTAATGCATAATGAGCCATATACAACTTTTAACATTTTGTATATAAAGCAATAAGTATGAATAATTTAATTATCCATACATATTATATCCATAATTGAGAAAGATATATACTTAACATACTATTATAAATAAGAATAAAATATTTAATTATACATACTATTATAAATCTATAAATTATACAACTATTAGTATAACTATATTAGTATAAGTGTATAACTATATAATAGTATTAGTATAAAATATTAGACTATTAGTAATATAGTATTATAGTATAGGCTATAATTATATATTAGTAATATTAGTATAAGTATAATATTAATTGTATAAGTATAACTAATAAACTATAGTATATAGACTTATAGTTAATAGTTATAACTATACTAAATCATTATAACTTATACTAATATATAAATTAGCTATAATAAATCACTATAATATGGTATAACTAAACTAATATAACTATTAGTATAACTATATAATAGTATTAGTATAAAGTATTAGACTATTAGTAATATAGTAATATAGTATAGGCTATAGCTATATATTAGTAATATTAGTATTAGTATAATTGTATAAGTATAACTATAGTCTATAGTTAATAGTTATAACTATACTAAATCATTATAACTTATACTAATATATAATATAATTATAATAAATCACTATAATATGGTATAACTAAACTAATATAACTATTAGTATAACTATATAATAGTATTAGTATAAAGTATTAGACTATTAGTAATATAGTATATGCTATAGCTATATATTAGTAATAGTAGTATTAGTATAATTGTATAAGTATAACTATAGTCTATAGTTAATAGTTATAACTATACTAAATCATTATAACTTATACTAATATATAATATAATTATAATAAATCACTATAATATAGTATAACTAAACTAATATAACTATTAGTATAACTATATAATGGTATTAGTATAAAGTATTAAACTATTAGTAATATAGTATAGGCTATAGGTTATAGCTATATATTAATAATATTAGTAATTTAGTATAAGTATAATTGTATAAGTATAACTATAGTCTAGAGTCTATACTTATAACTATATTAAATCATTATAACTTATACTAATATATAATATAGTTATAATTTCTTATAAACTTATAACTTATAATAAATCACTATAATATAGTATAATTAAACTAATATAACAACTAATATAACCATTAGTATAACTATATAAAATATATAATAGTATTAATAGTCTATACTTAATTATAATATAGTATAATTATATATATAAATTAATTATATATAAAAAAATATATAAAAATTAATTATATTCGGTCCGGTCCGGTCCGAAAATCAACCGGACCGTGGACCGGACCGAATTCATTCGGTCCAAAAAAAATGGACCGGACCGAACCGGACCAAATTCGGTCCGGTCCAGTCCGGTTTTTTAGGTCCGGACCGACCGATTATCAGCCCTACATGCCAGGGAAATCTCTTGAATAGCCATAAGAAAGGTGGACAACGGGAAAGAAAAAGATAAAGATAAACCAATAAGATGGTATTCCGATAGAAAACTAAAATATAAAAAAGAAAAAGAGATGGAGAAAGAGAGAAAGATGGAAAGAGGGGAAAAGATTTTGAGAACTACATCTTTGCTTCCTTAACTGTTACTTAATGCAAGGCATACATTTCTATTTATAGAAAAATTATATTGAAATAGGACAAAGTAAATATCTAAATCAAATCAAGATAATATCAAATCAATTATTGATTTTATATTATCTTCAACATCCCCTCAAATTCAAGATGGAAAACTTTAGAATCTTGAATTTGAAATTTGAAAGTAGCATTTATATTTATTAATTGATCGTTGATGAGATGATAGTGTTGGTGATGAAGTGATTGGCAACTGAAACATCATGTCTTGAGTTGTGACCAACAATGGGCTATATATGACCACTTAAGTGTGAGACTTGTATTGTAAAAGCAATCTATAACATGGTCATTCTACTATATTACAACTTACACAAAATATACATTAGCAAATTTAAAAACTACATAATTTTTAAATTATAGTCATATTTACAAATTTAAATTAATAATTTAGATCCAAAACTGTATTTTTGGTCACATTTGAATCTATAAATAATTTTTAGGCCTAGTGGACTGTAGTCCATTATTAAAATGGGCGTGAGGTGGGGCCAGGTACCCCATCCCGGACCCATGCGGGCCAGGGGGCTGGGAGGGGGCTACCCCACACCATATGGTGTGGGTACACCCCTAACTTGTTTAACAAATCAAGGAGTAGGCTTGGCAGCACTCATTGGCAATGTGGCATCCAAGAGGCACATGCACAACATCATAAAAAGATAATCCTTGAGGGAGATTCCCAAGTAGTTATCTTAGCTTTGAATGAGTCACAACAAATTTTAGACTGGACAATAGAAGGCATAATCAAAGATGTAAAATTCTTACTCCAAGATTTCGAAAGCTGGACAGCCAGTAAAATATATCGATCTCATAACTGATGTGCACATTCCGTTACAGATAGACAACTTCAAACAACTTGTACGGAAGCATCCCCTAATAAAGATACCACAATGTTTGCTGGAATTTCATAGTGGGAATGATCCACCAGTATAATATGTAATTAAGTTCAGACCCTAAATATGTATTGTTGTCTTTTGTTTCAATGAAGATCACTATTTGCCAGAGAGAAGTTAAAAAAAAAGAGGTAGGGGATACCCTCAGTTCTATGGAAAGTTTTGAAAGTCCAGGAACCTTACACATGATTGTCACAACCGGAGCACAATTTGCAGGATTTGGATAGATACAATTTCAACTTTAACTAAACAGAAATGCTTGGGTCCCGAGAGTATTAGTAAGTGTTTTTTAATGATGTTGTAATTAAAAAAAATTATATATTTAAAGATGAAAAAAATTCCTAAAAAAAAAAAAGGCATTTAGGGGAGAATTTGTCGGGCTACACCCTCAGTGAGTGACCGAGTGTAGCACAACTCTTAACTAAAACATTACCAGGTCTTTTTTACGTCAGCCACTGGCCATATATACACCAAAGACATGCAGGAGAGAACGGCCAACCAGATTGGGGGTCAAGGGGATCGGAAAATATTGATTGGCTGCGGCAACTCTTAGAAAACAGAAGGTTTTAATCAGCTTGACTTGCATGCTTTTGTATGCTTTATCGCTTCCATAGTTTCACAACCAAATATAAACAAAAAACATCACAGTGAAAAAGATTCGCCAGATTTCCCTATACATGAGTTCTGTACAAGTAATTCCTATTACCCTGGGAGATACAAGCTATGTCAACGTACAGTCAGCATTTCTTTAGCGCCTCACCTTCTATGAACTCCCAATTTGAAGTTCAATTTGAAGTTGTATACTTAAGCTAGCTTGCATCTGCAGACGTAATCTCAAGTTCTGCCCACCAAAGAGGAGAAAGTTTTGGATTCGCTGCTTCAGGCGTTATTCCAGTTATGGCGCTCAATCTTGCACAGACTTCTCTCATTGCCGGTCTGTGTTTAGAATCAGGGTGGACACAAGATTTTAGCACTTCACCTATTAGCTCCAGTTGCTCCTCTTGGAAGGATGTCAAAGTTGGGTCAACCATTTCTCTAAGCGGTTCCTCCCCACTTAAATAAGCAGATGCCCAGTCTTCAAGTGAGGCAGTGTCCACGGAGTAAGGGAGCCTACCAGTAGCAATTTCAAACAATATCACACCAAAGCTATAAACATTACTTTCTGGGCATGCTGATGGTGTATGCAAATTGTTTAATCCAGATGATTCTATCTCAGCTGCAACTATCTCATTCCAGAAAGTGAACTCCGAGATCTTGGCCGCATAATCCTCAGTGAGACTGATAGCTGACGAGTTCAAGTTGTTGTGGGCTATAGGTGGGTTCAGCTGGTGCATGTGCTCGAGACAGTAAGCCATTCCCATTGCAATTCTCAATCGCATTCCCCAGTCCAAGTGTTCGGCCTCTTTTACTGCAGGACCCATGAAAATTACATATGTTAAACAATAATGTAAGTAGCTGAAAGCACCTCCAAATAACTGAGCAAATAAACTTTATACACACTCATTTTTTTATTAGCAACATTATAGACACTAATTTCAATGATGGCGTATAATCTACCATTGCTTCACTAGAGTATAAATTTCCAACAGCCTAATGATGTGGCAGCCTTAGTCATTCATTTAATGGCCAGGACTGGCTACAAAACAAATAACATCTCTTCTAAACATTTATCCTATTTTTCTGTTCTAATTTGAGAGGTTGCCTCATCATTGGCACAAGAAGATCACTTCATGGCAGTTTTTTTTCCGTGACTAAGATACAGTGAATTTATGCACGAGTCTATAAGAGTAATTGAAGACAAGGTCAAATGCACGACCCAACATTTGCCTCCAAGTTTAATATGCAAAATAAGTATCTCTTCATTTCTTGTAAGAGAAGGTTCATATCAGCTTTAACAGAAATAAATTAGACTGCCAAAGTCACTTTGGGACTAATCTGAATGGACCACTGTTACAATACTATGGCACTCTAGGATATCTAAAGTTAATGATGTAGAAATAAATTATTTGTTTTCTGTGATAAGTAGCATCAAGATAAATGTCTTATTAGTTAAAATATCTGTTATGACTCAGACAGTGAGGCTGAAACAACTGGTACTTAGAATATCATAATCAGTGAGTTAAGAACCTTGCAACCACTACATTCTCTCTCTCTATCAAGATCATAAATTATTTAATCAGTAACAAAAGTATCTTCTCAAGTCCACCTTGTGCTTCTTTCCAAAACATAAATTATTTATTCAGTAGCAAAAGTATTTTCTCAAGTCCACCTAGTACTTCTTTCCAAAAACATTAATTGGTGAACAACTCAAGGAAAAGTAGTTCGCCCTTACTTTAGATAATTCATCATGTATCTATGGTCTGTCCATAAGAATACCAATAATGAAAGCAAGGTACTCACTGTGTAAATGCTCAAAAAGTGTTCCATTTGGAGCATATTCGAATACCATCATTCTGGTGAAAGGTTTGTCTTCCTGACAATATCCAAGAAGGTTGACAAAATTTTTGTGGTTGACTTTTGATAATGTGTCAATCTGAAACCATAGCCACAGAAACAATTAGGGACTCTTTGACCACATAAAATCCACACACAGCCAAAGGCAATATGTTTTGTCAGTCTAATGTAATTTGTTTCTGAAATACCTTCTTTCTAAACTGTGCTTCTAAACTGTTTAACCAACCCTTGGCAGATGTTGCTGCCACAGAGGCCACAGCAATTTCGACTCCGCTAGAGAGTGTCCCTTTGTACACTGTACCAATTGGCGAAGAACCTATTACATTACTGAAATCTTCACAAGCTGCTTCAAGCTCTGATCTCTTGATCTTTGGCACACCTGCAATACAATTTTCCAATCATACATCGGATAATCTCCATCATCCAGGACAGATTTTGGATCATTTGAATTGAATGATTTGCTGCCAATGAAGAGTTTTATAGCTTGTAACTTGTGCATTCATGTCCACTCTAAAATTAGCTTTGCACGGTCATGTTAACAATTACAATGAGATGGCAAACTAAATGACATAAAGATGTCTAAAAAACTTTTCTTTTGTTTGGTTTTTTCCCATTCTTCTCAGAGAGAGAGAGAGAGAGAGGATTTACCAGTTACAAATGCTTTCTGAAGCTGTCCGCTTAATCCTGTGGCCCAAGGTTTAACAGTAGCTACCTTATTGGTTGTACATAGATATACACCAATGACTAAAATTAGAATGGTGCCCCCTATTGCTCCAGCCAATATTGCAACTATGCGATTATTTGAACTTTTATGCGATAACGTGGGGCCTTCTGTGGCGGGAGGCACTAGCGGAGAGTGGGAAGATGGAGGTGGAGCAAGTTGGGTAGAAGGACGCATGTGGGCAGATGGAGGTGGAGCAGTTAGAGCCCTTCGGTAAGATGGAGATGGTCCAGCAGGAGGAGGCCTTTTATACCTTGGCTGAGGTGATGGTAATGGGGATGGTGAGGAGGGAGGCGGTGATTTGGGTGGTTTTTTACCATCCAACAGTCTCCTGGGAACTGTCCCTTCAGTTTGGTCTACATTCCTGGCAAAGATAAAAAAGCAAACTTTGGATAAATGAAGCAGAATAGAGACCAGTTCTGGAACCAAGACTAAAATACATTGAAAAAAATAGAAGTTCCAAAAACATAAAATGCATGGAATGGACATGAAAGAGGTACTGTGGCAAAAGGGGGTAAATCCACAGTTTCTAGCATTAATAACTGCAATTTTTTTTAAGTTTTTAAATATGTGGATGCAGAAACAAACCCAAACACTTTACATTCAAGTTTTATTGTAGAATTAAAGTAATTCCATGTGAGAACCAGCAAAAGGTTACTTAAAACCAGGCACACCCGCCAACTTATGGGGGATTGCCCATGGTCTACCAGGTTGATATACGATATTAACCCAAACCTATAAACCACAATAAGAAATAGAACTATCTATACCTCCACAAGGCAAGAAAATTCCTTTGCAGAGAGTCTATTAAACAATGAAGTTCTAACATGAACCAAAACCCTCGTATGATTGATTGACAAGAGAACCGAGGAAAAAATAAGAGAACGGAACTTAAACTCTTCATTTTGTAAACTCGTGTTCCCTTATAACAATAAATAAACCTTTTCTTTTCCTACCTCTTCTCAGAAACCAAACAAAAGATAGAGTAATAAAATTCTTTAAAAAAAAAAAGACTCACAAGACCACAACTTTTCCATCTGAGCATGCAACCCCAAACCACGAACATCCATCTTCCTCTTTCCAATTTGACAACGCGCCAAGTGGATCGCTCACTACTCTCTCTCTAAACCTCAGCAGAGCCAAACCTGCACAAAAAATACTCCATTCATCATTTCTTCCTTCCCTTTCCGAGAAAACCGAAAAATAAAAAGAACAAGAAAACCCAGATCCTATATCCCGTACCTTCATCGTTGAGACACCAACTCCAATGGAAACTGTGACACAAGAAGCAGATCACCACGACACCTACGAAAAGGCCCAGTTTCCAGTTCTGCTCCATTCTTCTGCACGAGTTGATTATAAACCGAGTTTAATCACGAACACGACCTTTCCAAACGACTCTTCTGCACGAGTTGATTATAAACCGAGTTTAATCGCATCAAAATCGAGCTCAGAACTTTTTGTAGAAACCGTAACAAAAAACTGTGTAAAAAATACAATTTGAGTGGATACCTATCAAAACCAAAACCATGTTCGCGTGGTTGCAAGCTAATTTAGGCCCACTAAAAAGTTCGAAAACGCGTACACTGGAAGTGTCATTTGGTTATTTTTGTTGTCTTTTTATTTGACTACGTTTTTTTTTAGTCTTTCTGGAAAAAAAGAAAACGCTGCAAGAAGTGTCTACACCACTGGTGTGGTGTGGGGTCAAAATGGACTAGGTCTAACTTCTTCTAGGGACCAAAGCTTTGGGCAGAGCCAGTCACCTATCTGAAACTGACAACGTACGTTCTGCTTGGTGGAAGAATTTAACACGAACACGATACAATTGAGGAGTTTGAGTTTGATGCGAATAAATTTGAATCAAAATAGATTAGTTTGTTAAGATACAATTTATCAACAAGTCAATAACGGGATAATTATTTAATATAAAATTAATTCGTTTAGATTTTATTTTAAAATTAAAATTTTATTATTGTTAAATTATAATATTGATATTTTTTACTATTCTTATATTTTTGTTGTTTTTATTATTGAGATTATAATTTTAGACATATGCTCATATTTATTATTATATAGTTTGTAATATTAGTTTTGTTATATGTTAAAATTTGTAAAATATTGATATATATTTTTAAAGATATTGTGGCTATTAATAAATATAAATTTTAACTTTTATGTGAAATTGTGTTAGGCAGGTCAAATGAGTTATGCGTATTAGTTCTATCTATTTATATGAAACGGATTTAAATGGATCGTATTGTGTTAATCTATTTTTAATTAATTATTAAACGGATCAAAACGAGTGACACGACACGATCCATTATCTAAATGAGTTGGGTTAGAGTTTAAAAGTTTGACACGTTTAATTTAACAAATTGGGTTTGAGTTGACCTATATAGTCAAATGTTTATGACTTGACATGACACAAACATAATTTTTTCTCTAGTTTAGAGGTATCGACAGTGAAAACTAACTTTTTGAAATGATGCCCAATAGACACTCTCCTCTCCTTTTTTCCTTTTTCTTGTATGAGTTATGCTACACGCAGTTATTTTTGCATACTCCTTACACACTTCATTGATATGATTGACTAAAATAATTATTTTATACTAAAAAAATGACGGAATCAATCATATGAGTAAAGTACGTAAGAAATATACAAAAATGACTGCACATAAAATTTTTGTTTCTTTTTTACATGGGTAAGTGTTTGCTATCATTTTGAATTGTGGGCATATATTTTGTTTGCAATCAAAAGTTCTCCTCTGCGTTGCTTAGAGTATTAGCATTGGTCTATGCATATGCATATGCAAAATTACCTCTTTTGCATAACCACTTTATAATTCAAGCAAAAGTCCCGCATTGGCTTATGCATATTTGAGACAAAATAATAATAAAATATTATTTTTTTATTATTATTTTTTTCTTACATAAATACAAAATTACCTCTTTTAACGTGATCCTGAATGCAAAATTACCTATAATTTTCATATATTAATACAATTTCATGTTTCCAAACAGAAGCAATTCCATATATAATAAATACATCAATTTATATATACCAAAAATGAATCACATATGCTCTCATAAACAACACATATTAACATATCATCTTAATACAAATTCCCTATATCAACTAGGTGATCTGCTAAATCAAAGCACCATTCAGAAAGTACCTATTCTATGTATCAAAATCAACTTGATACAAGTTTCAAAAAGTTGATTTTGATACAAATTCATTACAATAAAAATTTGATTCAAGATCATTACAACATGAACATTTTCCAACAGCAGAAACAAGTCCAGCAATAGCAACACGTCTAGCAGCAGCAACCTGTCCAGCAGCAGCAACACGTCCAGCACTTGTTTCCACATCCAGCTGCAGCAACAAGTCCAGCCAGCACTTGTTTCCACATCCAGTAGCAGCAACACGTCCAGTAGCAGCAACCACATCCAGCAACACAAATTTCCAGCAAAACCAAACCCCACCAACAACAAAATTCACCCAAGTGACTTGCATCCCACCCACCACCAACCAAAATATAATTCCATATAGAGGTACAAAAAAAATTATACAGTTCCAGCAGTACAATCAGTTCTATAAGTATGTCACCACAGTAAAAAAATGTTATCAAAAATTGCACAAAATAAAGCATACAATTATATATGAGATATTGTCTTTTTCCTTTGTTCCTCAATTATTTCCATTTGAAGATTATGGAAATACTCTTGCTGCACATAATTCATGGAACCAAGATCCAATTTCATAATTTCCATATCATTTTTCCTCTTCTTTTCCTCTTGAGCCTTAATTTCAATTTCAACCATTCTCTTCTTAACAGGCAATAACTCAGACCTTTCATCATCTAACCTCAAATTTGATTCTTTTCTCTCTGACATATGAATCTTCCTATCATGTGTCATTTCCTTTAAGGCGTCACTAAATTCAATATCTACTCTTTCCTTAGCTTTTCTTTTTTTCTCTCTTTCTTTTTTAGTTTTTTTGCCCGGAGGTCTCTCACACTCCACGGGCACATTTTCCATCTCTTCTCCTAATTGTACTGAGTTTGGAATACTACCTAAACATTTTCCATCTCTCCTTCTTATGCTCTCCACGTGTGATTGCCATTTCGGTTGGTGCATCAAAAGATTCCAACAATGATCCATAGTGAAGTTGGTTTTTTGGGTCTCTCGGTATAAGATTTTTGCCTTGTCAATCTATAATTTTGTTTAACAATCAGTGGGACAAATCATTAATAATTAGGAAAATAACAAGAAATAAACAGCAACAATTTTTTAAACGATTATACCTTGTCTTGCTCGGTTGCACCGCTTGGATGCATTCCTTCAACTTGAGCCATGGAACCACAAAATTTATTGACACATTTTTGAATGGTTGACCACCGATTGGTCAAAGAATTCAGGGAACGTTCTTGACCGTTAGGTTTTTTATAAGTGGAGTAGTAATCATAAATTATACACCACAATTGTGTGGAGGTTTGGTCAGTCCCCCGAATAGAATCTATACTAACGTTAAGCCAAGCTGAAATGAGGAGAGTATCTTCCTCAACAGTAAATGACACACCCCGCTGGGATTTTTGTTTAGGTGTCCTTTTTTTCCGTTGGGGTTGTGTCCCTTGGACATCAACGAAAGCGGCATCCATAGCAGGGTTGTTACTACCACCCTCACCACTTTCCAACAATGTGGTGAAGAAGGGATCCTCATCAATTAAAGCATTCATCATTCAACAAAATATTGAAGGAAAAAATGTTATTAAAACATATTAAGCAAAACAGGGTGCACATATTGCACAAATTGTAAAATAAAGCTAAAAACAGGGGTTAAAGCATGAGTTCTATAAGTTTACAACAGTACAAGCTAAAAATAGGGGTTAAACCAGCACCAGTTTGAGGTCTTTTTACCAAGTTTAAATAAGTGTACATAGATAAAGCTAAATTCAGTTATATATAACCCAATATTTAATCTTATGTGGGATAAATCAGTGGGACAAAGCATGAGTTCAATGGCTAAAATTTACATGTAAAAGCAAGGGTCTAAAATGAAGAAACCCTAATCTAAAACTAGTATCATCGAAACCCTAACAATGTGTTGGCTATTTATGGTTTTATGCAGTCGAAAGTACAATGGTGGAGCAATTTTCTCTGGATTTTTAGCTCATAAAATTATATAGATGCAATTCTCGTTCAGATCAGACACCTCCCTCTCTTTCTCAGTGCAGTTAATGTTCTTAGTTAGGCTTAATCTAAAACCCTAATCTAACACCAAGAACAACAATCCACGAAATAGCACAAATCAAAACCATGAAGGGATAGCAACACATCAAAACCATGAAGAAACAGAGGGAGAAGTTTTTGTGCGTTTCGAGCTAGGGATTTCATACCTGAAATGTGGAGAGACAAACAGAAAACCCAACCGTGACGAGCCCAGAGCCGTCGCAAACTCCGTCAACAGCCGTCGTGAGAGAGAGGTGCATGGGTTTGATCTCCGTTGGGGTTTTTGAGTCGAGAGAAGAATGGAGAACCAGAGAACAAGAAACGAATGGGGGAGAAAAAAAAAAAAGAAAATAATCCCCCAAATAGAAAACCCAACCGTGACGAGCCCAGAGCCGTCGCAAGCTCTGTCGACAGCCATCGTGAGAGAGAGGCGCACGGGTTTGATTTTCGTTTGGGGTTTTCGAGTAGAGAGAGGAATGGAGAAGCAGGGAAGCAAAACGAATGGAGGAGAAAAAAAAGAAAATAATGCCGTTGGGGAGTGTTTTGGTCGTTCGATTGAGAGAGAAGTGAGAAATAATAGATAAAATATGTTTGATGGAATGAATAGTTGCTATCCAAATTTGGATAGCAACTATTCATAGGTAGCTAAATTTATGGATATGCATAATCCAATGCAGGTGATTTTATGACCATATTATGTAAATATGGTTTTGCATATACATATACATAGTCCAATGTGAGTGCTCTTAACAGAACAAAAAGGATGGCTCTACGACCACCGTTCCTAGCTCCACTTGTACGATAGTTATAGGATTTTATTTTATTTTTACTTTTTTATACATGTAATTGTTAAACACTTTAAATATTGAAAAAAAAACACAATTTTATTAAAAAAAAACTTCTATAATCACTATAAAAAAATTAAAATAAAATTCCGGCGGTAGTCCCAGCGGTGGAAGAGTATCGTTTCCCAAACAAAAATAGTCTCCTCAATGTTCAGACGAAGACCCGGTAAAACGCTTACCTTTATCATCGGACAAGTGAGGAGCTGAGCTTCCTGGAAGTTTACACTTGACAGTTCCCGGAATTATTTCACTTTTCTAAGACAAAAGACTACGGAGAATTTTAATTTTTACCATAACCATCATATCAAAATGGTCTTTACTCCCTTTCATTGATAGAAAATTCCTGACCTTTCTTTAATTTTTGGCTGAGCAATAGAAAATTCCAACTTGGTATCGCTGGATGGTAAGAGCTGTCATGATTCTGAGTTGTGACTGATAAACATTCAAGTAGACTTGCTAGTCATCCCCAAAATTTAAAAAAAAAAAAAAAAAATCATGAAAAATCAGACTGGCTAGTTTCGTGTCTTGCGCGAAACGTTCACGGGATGATCGCAGGTATGTGCGACAGCTTTTCTGATTTCTCATGTTTATTGCGGCGATTTTAAGCTACCAACTAATTATAACATGAATTATAAAAATTAGTTTTTACGGTTAAACCTAACAGTTGCCGATATAATCAATATAAGCTATAATATGGCTAGGGTTAAGAAAGAAGTATACATGCCAATAAACTGTTTATCCGAGTTCCAATATGGGAAACTGAAATTCGGATTTCAAATTTAGACTGAAATCCGAATAAATTTAGATTTTTTAAAACCTAGATTCTAGATTGAATTTTTTTTTTTTTAGTTACACACTGGGCATCTGTAGCTTTTAGTTTATAGAATTGCTGCATTGCCAATTAGGGCATTTGGATCCAGACCTACAAACTGCCTTTAATGAATTTGTTTAGAGCCTATGGACCTATATATAGACTTATGGTCTCTTTCGCCAAAGTAGTAAAAAGCTCGGCATCACCGCATCTCTAGTTTTTAGTATTGTTGCATTGCCAATTAGAGCATTTGGATTAGACTTACAAGCTGCCTTTAATAGCTTTGTTTAGAGCCTATGGACCTACGGTCTCTTTCACCAAAGAAGTAAAAAGTTGGGCATCTGAGTTTTCCAATTTCATTGATAAAAATTATGCGTACACAGATTGTTCTCGTTTATTTGATGACATTTGGCTAAAATTGACAGTTGCTAACAGCACGAAGATTCTTATTATTCAGGTTGACATGTCTTTCAAGAAAAAAAAATTTAGATTTAATTCAATATCCAGACCGGATGTATTCAGATTTTGCAATTCGGGCTTTAGATCAGACTGAAAAAAAAAATCCGATTTTTTTTCGATCCAGATAAACAATCCTACCTGCCATGGAATATATATTTTTGATTTGTACTTGTCTAGTTTTGTTTATTTATTGGATGGTGCGACTATTATTGGTTATTTAAAGTAATTTTCAATGCTACCAACATAATTAAATTCGGTGGAGGGGATCACTATCCCGACCAACACGATCATTTTTGTCTCGGTTAGAAACTAATTAGAAGTTGATTTATTCACCTGTCGTCTTACTTCAACTTCAAGAAGAAAAATCAATCAATTAATTCGGTCAAGTCGATTGCAGTTTAAAGAGACGGCGTAGAGTTTAGTCAGGACAATTTGCAGAGAAATTAAGACAGGTTGAATATATAAATATATATATTATCAAATTTGAATTTTTTAAGATTTTAATCGAATTTTAACATTTTAAATGGAAGAAAGACATGTGCATGGAAAAAAAAAATAGATATAATTATACGAGTAAATTTTTTAAATAGCATAAAATATTCATCAATAATATTATACAAACGAGGTTCATTTTATGCCATAAATCAAGGATTTGTATTATTTCTAAGGGGTCGAGGGATCTCTAAGGACTGATCGATCACAAGTTTAATTGAAAATGGGTACGTAGGGCCCCAGGATTTAACAATTCTAATTATCTGAAAATGATTGATTGCATAGCTTTTGAAGTTCTTAGAATTTTCTCACGGGATTTTTATGTATTAAGTCATTTAATTCATTTTAAGTGGCCAAAAGTGCTCAACTGACACGTCACCCTTCCCTGTACACAGTGCATACAAGAGAACTATACTTTTGGCTAATTGATACGAAAATTATGTTTGATTGTTACTTCATTTGTGCTAATTAGATAAGAATAAAAATAGAAAATAATTAATAAACGTAAATTCCATCTGTTTCTCCAGCGTGAAGGATTACGTCTTGTGCACGTGCCCGTCCTCTCTAATTTTATATCCTAGTTGGGAGCTGCCGTCGTTTTAACAAAAAGGTCAATAATTACTTTTAAACTACGTACAGCGACCTTTTCAATAAATCTTCCTAATTTCTCAATACTTCGCATTTTATTTTTTTTAAAATTTTTTTTATTAAATAATTTTTATATAAATAATAAATAAAAAATTTGAAATATTTAAAAAAAAAAATTCAAATTTTTTTTTTATAAAAATATTAAAAAATATAAAATATAGAATATAGATAAATAGTAAGATATTATGTAGCAAAACCCCGACCATTTTATAGAGCCAAACTTTTTGGTTTTCTTTCTTGGGAACCACAAATTAATATTTATAAGATTTATCATTAATTCCACTGGTTTGCCCACCTTATCGGCTTGCCAGCCACACACGATCATCCTGACATTGGTAATGATATATTATATATAATTGATTACCTTCACGATGGGGCGTACTGATCACTACTACTTTTGTTGACACATTCACGAGAGGGCATACCCACCAATTATTCATATCCGGCGCTTTAAATATCAATTTTGTTTGTTTGTTTTTAGAGCTAAGTCAAGTTCGTCTAGATGGAGTGTTTGTGACTCCCAATTGTCAGCAGAACCTTTTAACCCATGCAACACGATATCATTTTTCATACAAAAAATGATTACTCGTGATGAGTTATTTATGACAAATAGCGTATATGTGATGAAAATATATTCATTTTAATAAAAAAAATTATCATTTGCATCGTAAATAACTAACTACATATAAAAATTTTTCTTGAAGTGATAGTTATACTCTTGATAAAAAAAATATCAATATTGGCCGATATCGGTTTATAAGATTTTGGTTCACCAATCGACTGATTCTCCAACGATTTAGATCAGTTCCAGTCTACTCTGCCAGTTACTCTTCACCCCTAGTTTGAACCATTTGATTCAAATTGTGACACGGAATTGCACATGGCATGGTTGTGATTTTGGATCATCAATCGACTGATTCTCCAATGATTTCAACCAGTTCCGGTCTGCTCCGCCGGTTACTCTTCACCCCTAGTTTGAACCATTTGATTCAAATTGTGACACGGAATTGCACATGGCACGGTTGTTCCACTCGGTCGAGGACTTAAGTAGGCCCAATTTGGGCCCATGGATCGCTGAAAACCCGTACGCAAAGATTACAAGATCCCCATCTGGTTTCGGTTTAGGGCCGACCGTCATTTTCTCTCTAAGCCTTTTTTTGCCCCTTTTCTAGAGCCCTGATACATCCACAGGATGTATTTTACGGAATTTGCACGCAGATTTGCAAAGTTTTTACCGTGTACGTTAGCGTTAAGTACGTCCATTTTCCCTTTTTATTCCGTGGACTGACCGTCATTTATTACATTTGGAGAGAGACGTTTGTGCATTAAGTTTACATAATTAATTTTCGCCTTATCCAAAGTGTGCTGCTCCTAAATTCCCAATCCACACAAAAAGCAACTTCTTTAATATGGTAGTACAGTACTTGAACTATAGAGACTACGAAGGTTTATGCCAATCTCCCAAGATCATCCTGCTGTCCAAGCGTATTGTATGAAAGATAATCTTAAAGTAAAGCACAATCTTGGCCATCCAATCTACACACTTTCGGAAACTCTTATATGTTTATAATTTTTTTTACCAATTTTGTCTTAAAATGTATACATGCTGGATGTTATTTTTTAATATATTGTCCGAATTAGATGATTCAATTTATAGAAAGATAGATATGACACAAATACCCTACAATATTAAATAATATGGATCACTCATTTACAGTTAATACTATATATATATGATTCTCAAAAAAATATATGCTATATATAAAAATAAATATATATTTTTTTTATCTATTTGGTTGTACCATTCCGAATCCAAATTAAATCTTCTAATTCAATGAATTATGAATCAGTTCTTATTAAAAAATCAATTCGATTCCAGTTTTCCTAGTCCAATAATAGCGAATCTCTGTTGGTGGGTTAATAGGGATTCCTGGCGAAGAAGAACATGACAACTACTTCCAATAGGACATACTAACGCGTTGTGCCTGCCCTTGCAATACGATAAGAGAGTATTGTTGTAAAGAAGATATTGAATGTGGCAAAAAGAGCGGTCCATTAATAACAATTTAGATACAGATAGCTCTCTCATGAACTGAACTCCTTAAAATGGACAAAAAGAAACCTTATTTTGAGGGGTTTTCCTACGTTATTATTTGGTGAGGCTGCGGTGGAGCACGAAAGAACAAGAACACCTGATCAGACCGTTCACATTGCAAACGGTGCAGCTTCTGAACCCGATTTTCTCCACGAACACCTTGTGGCTCCCATCACACAGATCACATAAAATGAATCTGAGCCCTCCGCAGAGACCACATGCGCCCGGGTCCACCACCGGCAACCCTGCGATCAATTTGTTTAATTCCCCACTCTCGTGGAGCCGTCCGACCTCCTCGGCCCCGCCAATATATCTCCCCCCAATGAAAACTATCGGTAGGCTCAATTTCGTACAACCTATGATCCCCTGCAGCTCGTCTAAGAACTGGGCGTCCATTGACACATCTCGTTCGTCGATTGAGACGCGGAAGCCTCGGAGAATCGATCTGACGACCCTGCAGTCATTGAAGGTCTTGCGCACGACGCGGAGGCTCGTGAAATAGAGCACGATGCGTTGATCGGCACCGGGGAATGTGATACACGGTTGTGGTGCATTACGGTGAGCCCAGGCGCGGAGTAGTGAAGTGGATATCCGGACACGGCGGAAAATGGAGGGAGACTTGGGGGATGCGGGTTGGGGGTTGGATTCTTCTCCACAGAGGCTTTGTATGTCTTTGAAGGATGAGCAAGAGAAGTTGGGTGAGGTTCGTTTTGATGTGGTGCGGACCCTGCTTGGTGATCTCAACCATGGTGCCCACATTGACTGTTTAGAGAGGGAGGTCCGGGGGTCGGGTTTTTTAGGAGGCTGGAAGGTGAGAGGAAAGAGTTAAGAGGGGGTGCAGTTTTCAGTGGTTGGTGAGGCTATAGCCTGTTTAAGTGGCGAGGCTGTAACTTAAAAATGAAAAAGAGCTCATTATGGTAAGGACTAAAAATAAAAAAGGCCTTAAATAATAAGATCATAAATGAAACCGTAATTAAGCAATGATGTCATCAAGTATCCACTATTCTTCTAGGCGGGAACAAATGTGTTTAAAACAATATTAAATGAAAGCTAATCATTTTTTAAAGAAATGATCATTATTAGTCCAAAGATGGGAATCTACTTGTACAAATTGATATTATCCTCTTGGCTTTTAAAAAGTTTTAGCATGTAATTGCGCGATGTGAATGTAAGTAATGCTATACATATAAGAAACAAAATTTTTATATATAATTACTTTTACGTATTGTTTTGCACACTCTACTAACATAATTCGCTTCGCATCTGTTTTTAAAATTATTAAAAGTGTACTGCAAAAGTTCAAAACTTCTGAATTATCCCATCTATGTCCTTATGGTCAAAGCACGCACACGGCGCGCACACTTAAGGAATCATCATAACTAAAATATTAATTACATGTGGGATTATGAGCTGTTCTTCACTACAAAACAAGGTGCCAGCCCAAACTTTGCGCCCGTGGTGATTTCCAGCCGTTGCTCCCGGTTTTGGTCCTTTCTAGTCCCTGCTGGTCACTTAAAAAAACAAAACAAAACCCTTCGTCTAGAAACCATATACTCTTATAAAACGAAGAATCCTCTCGATTTGTTTGTTTTTTTAATTAATTTTATCTACCATTTCTTTTTATTATTATCTTTCCACTGTATCATTATGCGATATTAAATAGTAGAAGATTATTTGTCACATTCAATTTGTGGGCTAATTATATAATTCCACATCATAGAATGAGATGTTGAAAAGAGGATGATGAAATAAATGATAAATAGTTTTTTTTTTTTTTTTTTTATCAGTTTTAATTGTCATGACAGGCCATTTATTTCAATTTAATGGAGGGACTACTCTGCAGTGTTTGGAAGAACATGCTTGGAAGTTGGAACTAGGAATAATAAATCTCTAGTTACCCAACAACATCCAGAGCTATAAATGAACTGTTGGGGAAAATGATAAGAGTGCTAAAATTCTTGCTAAACCTATATAGGATGTATCACATAAATGATAAATCACGAAAGTATATAGTATCTCAACCATAACGAAACAGTCAAGTGGTTGGGGTCTACACAAGCTCTTCGATTCCTTTATTTATCAGGGCAACATAAGCTGAGACGGCAAAAAGGAAAACAAAATGTTCTCATAGTAAACCCAGTGTCCTAAACCAGTAGGGGAAATACACCATCACAGAAAAACTATGAATTTAAGGTACTTACATCTGTCACATCTTTGCCCCTCTAGAGATGAGGATGTCCCCAAAAGGCACCGTTTGCTCTACTCTCAGGATATCTCGAGAAGCCAGAACTACACATCAAAGACCCAGTTATGTTAGTTGCTTCTTAGTCGAAAAACTTTTGGACGTTGCTATCTGATTTAACAGTCAGTTAGCAGTGTAGTACGATAGTAGGCTGGGGAAGTAAACATGGATGGGATCATTGGGATGTGTACCACAAGTCTGATAAAAGAGCAAGGCGGCTCCTTTTCTACTCATTCCAATTGCTAGGTTGTTTAGGGATTCTACTTGAGGGGCTCCCGGTGTGTCAAAATGCGCTTTCATCTGCCTACAGGCATGTCAAAGGAACATGCTTGATTTAGTTATAAATTCAAAATCACTTTTGGATTGGAGAATTCAACAGATCTAAAAGAGAATTATACATTCGAATAGAATCAGTAATCTTGTCAACGGGAGGGTTGATGCTTTCATGTTGTGTTTGAGTCACTCCAGTTTCCACAAACAGATCTGCAAAAATGTTTGATAAGGCGAGGTACAATGCTCAAGTATATAGATTATAGAAAAACTACTCCTATAGGCTAAAGCTATGCTCGATGCACCAATTGAGAAGGATTGCCAAGTCATATACCTTGATCAGGTGTCGGGCCATTTTCAGACAACCTTGTTAACTTAAAATTGGGGTCAGAATGCTTCCACGGATTCTCCTCAGCCACTGGTTCAAGGCCACCACTGCTGTGTCTAGATGACGAATAAGGCCTTTTCCTGTTGGACATGTGAAAACTTGGTACTTCAACAGTCAAAATCCATTACACAGTTTTGGAACGAAGCACATTACATTTGTAGCCTTGTAGGCCCTAATATGTGCAATATAGTTGTCACTACCTGAAGACCGAATGGCAATTCACGAAATATAACTACTGACCTTCCTGAATTGACTTCGGAATTATGTGAGAGAACACCATGTCCAGACGCTGAGCTAGGAATGGATCTTGCTTCGTCAACTATAATTTACATCATGCAAAAAATTGAAGTAGAATATCCTCATAAACATTGGATAACGTCAAGAGTTTCCCCAGAAAAGTGAGAAATGCAATCTATTCAAAGAAGATAGATCATTATACCAGAATTCCCAGGTGTGACCATCGGATTGGCGTCAGCTACCCTCACCCGATTGTTCATAAGGTTGGCCCGTAATTCATCCATGAGGAATTCAGTTGGGATTTCATGGTTGAAGACATTTGTCCGTTGCTTCTCTATGGAAACTCCCAATGACTGGGAGCCAGCTCCACTATGAAATTCTTCAAAAGGCTTCGCATTTATAAATGATCAGATACATACTAGGGAGTTCTTTTCCTGGAAGATATTAAAGTAAAGCAACAGATTGGTGGAGCGGCTTACAAATCCTATTGACTCTTGGTAATGTGCTCTTTCTGGTGGTGAAAACGATGTTGGTTCTGGTGGCAGGGGTGGAGAGGTCCTTTCTGCATGCAAAAGCACTGTTTATCACTCTATCCTCTACTTCTTTTCAAGAGGAAATTCTCAAAAGAAATTCTGTATTACAACCAGAAGCTGAGCCATGGGGAGGTTGGATGCTTTTCATCCACAGCTCGAGAAGAGGTGGTGGATAATGGACTGCTTTACTTCCATTTATAAATAAACCACCAATTAGTACAACCGGCGGCAATTCCATGAGGTTAGCTATCTTCATAGTAGACATGATCTCCGTGTGCTGCAACAAAAGGTACAAATACTTGTATTGCAACCCAGGAAGATTGAGATAATTGCTTTCTCTATACTACGCAAAATTTTACCCTTTGTAAACCAATCTTTAAAAAATCCCTGTTTCGGAATAATGTCCGAGATCTTTCCCAACTCAATATGAGTCTAAGATATGCTATAACCAGTTCAATTTTCCCTTGCATTTTAGCTAGTCAAGTAAAAAGTTCGCTTTAATCATGGCACAACTTTAGTGGTCAAACAAAATCTCTGTGTTAGTGCTATATAGAATCGAATAAATTGAAGCCGGGACAAACCTTTCTCTTTCTTCCCCTTCTTGAGACAATATCTGAGGCATTTTGAAGCCAAGACTGGTATATAGGACCGGGTATCACGGTTTGTTCATAATCCATGAGAGAGGCTGTTGGTCTTCTAGTTTTCGTTCTTTTTACTCCCTGCCTCCCTTGATCCTGCTTCACCAAACTTTCTTGGTTAGGTTTGTATGGTTTCTTTTCTTATATTCTTCACACTTTGGTTGCTGGGGTTACACGATGTTAAATTATGCTACCTGTCTAGCTTCCTTGCATTCGTCAGATGTTCGATTGACCTGGTGATCTGGATGTTGGTACTGAAATTCATCAGCTGCGGAAGGGCTTAGAGGTTAGCGCACACAGCTTCAGACACGAGACAGGTACTAATATACCTAATCAATGGAACTAAGAAAACCCAGTAATTAGTTTACTGCAATTATCCAAGGTAGCATCGTATAAAGCTTGCTAGGTTTTCCAAATCGACCTGAGTTTTTCTCCTTTTTTTATTTTTATTTTTTTTTGGGGGGGGGGGGGGGGTAAGGATTGGTGGGTGGGTGCACGGAAAGCATTTTCTCCATCATTCGTGTTGCTTACTTTGCTGATTTTTGTTCTGTATGTTTGAAATATTAACAGTTGAAAATGAAAATAGTTGGTATTATCGTTGCCAAGCATGATGATTGAACACAAACGAATTAGTATTTGTAAACGATAGCTAAAAAAACTCATTTACGACACCTAACTCAACAAGAACCAAATATTGCAATAGCATAACCTCATTTGTCTCTAGTGGGGAATATAGGCGTGAAAATGAAGCAAATAAACGAAGAGGAGTGTAGTGCATGCCTAGGCATCTCTGGAATCGAACTAATTAAGAAGAGAAGTGAAAGTTTCGCATGATTTAAGCCGAGTTGAAAGCTTTAAAAAGCATCATTGTTCTGACCTCTTGGAGGATTATCTTGTCTATGAGGGGAGGGTAGGAGGGTCGCTGGGATTTCCGTGTGCTCTCCTGAAGTGAAGTTCAGCTGCGTCTCATCATCCCCTTCAATATCAAATCTGCGTCCGATGAACGAAGAATTGTATAAGAACTTCAATCAACGCCGAGGATTATCAAGATCCATTTCAGATCTGCAAATGTGGGATTGTTTCATTCAAATTTTTTGTACTCTTAACCATTGATATTCCAAGTTTTATTATGCATATGGTCATACTCGTAAAAACTGCGGTGGCCTAAAATACTTTACTATGGAGTTAAAAAAAGTAAGAAAAAGGAATTGCACGCAGCCTAACATTTAAAATACACATTCCAATGGATTTAACCTTTCAAAGCGATTGAACATATCTGCATTGGCTTGGTATGAATCAAAATGTTCAAATAAGGTGATGTTGTCCGCATCGGCTGATTTGACAAGAGTAGCAGATATTAGCTGCACATATGGTCCAAATTAAAAATAGGAAGGAGACTGATATTAGTAATAAAAAAAATTAACCTTGATGAAAGTTTTGGCACGGATCTTCCTCCCTTGCATTATCATTGGTGTCAGGTTCATCCATCGTGTCCAGTCGCTGCAAACATAAAAAGTTCACTCTTGAGTAATTTTGGAGGATATTTCATCAACTCTATTTCTGGTTCTATTACAGTATTTCTGGACCATTACCACCTTTGATAATTTTCTGAAGAAATTTCACAAATAGAAATACATCTCCAACCAGCTTAAGTGGAGGAAAGGGATAGTTTCACAAGAAGAGACATTGTGATAAATTTGTAATGACTATCAAAAGTAGAAAAACACGAAAACTGAGTTTTGTGCATTCTGCATGACTATGACGGTTTTTTTTTATTTTATTATATTCTTAATACTCATTTGCTTGTGAGTTAGGCTTTCCTTTAACGAGTGGGTCCAACAAATGAAATATTTAATTAAATGAGGTATAGAGTATAGAGATATGATTCGAACTTAGAAACTCTGTTTTGATACCAAGAAATCACCATTTGTTTCAAAAGTTTAAGCTAATAGAAAAATGTATATATAATTATTTGTATTATATTCTTAATATAAGCCAACAAAAGTATCTACGTGGTTTTGGGACTATTTGTTCAGACATACTTTAACTAATTGGGATGAGTGTGAGTTAACAAATTAGGTTGGAAGGAGTTGCAATTTGTATGCATGTATATGCACCCAGCAACGAAGAGGATTATGCTAAAAAGAAGAAGACCTTCTCGATTGATGGGTGACTGTGTAAATGCGTCAACATATCAGTCAAGAGTGAAAATGATTCGCCGTTGGATGTTTAACCTTAAGGCATGTGATTGTGCAGAAGACACGTACGCTGGTATATTTCTTCTCTTCCACCTTATGCTACCCTTTTTTCTCCATTATATTTTTGATTAACCTAACGGGACTTCATAAAATTTGATGATGATGCATGATCATAATAATTTTGGGTCTTTAGGTAATGTAGGGTGTCTCCTTTACGTTACCATGGCAAAATAGGCGGTCTGTTGGAAGCCCCGGGTATTGGAAAAATTGAGGGACTGTTCAAAATCTCCAACATCTGTCTCTTCGTTCTCAGGTAAAGTCACTGCTTCTTTCCTGCAAACAAGGCGAGTCAAACCAAATTACCATAACTAAATAGCTATAAATTAACCTTCTTACCCTTCTACCATGCCTTGCTCGCTTGGCAATAGGTGGAATATACAATATAGTATTATAGTAATATACTCTAAAGCGTAGTTTTTGAAAGGAAAATGCGTATTGGTCGATTGTAACCGATTTAAACTGCGCCGTTTAATTTGCTTGTGAATAGATAAATTAATGCTACAATAGACCATTTTCCAAATTAGCTAGCTACTTACAAATGCGGTGAAGTGTGAATGAATGTAAAAACCAAAGAGAAACTGTGACTGACTTGGCTTGGGATTTTCCTTTTGGGAGGACAGTGGGGTCTGGAGCAGCTTTCACCTTCCACGCTTCATTTATTTCAACCTGAGAACACCAAAATTCAAGGGAAAAAAAATCATAAAACAAAAGTGCAATGGAGACCTAAGAAGTTCACGCAAGTACGTACCAGAAGACGGGTAACATCATCTGTGAAGCAAATCAGAGTGACCAACGCATGAGATATATAAAATAAATACTGAATTTGAGGTTTGAAATTAAATTAGCTCGCGACTAGAAAACAAATATACCGTAGAGGATTTTGACTTTTCGCTCGTAGACAATCACAACCCCACCTGAGAACGACGCGGAGGAGAGTCTTTGTGAGTGCACGAAAACAGAGATTTGCATGGAAGAAAAATGAGGGGGAGAGGCAGAGAGGTAGTGAACGATTACCCATGAGAATCCCGGAGAGTCTGAGGGCCATAGGAACTGAAGGATTCAAAATCTCTTCACTGTACATGTGCGCGCGCGCGCGTGTTATATATGAAAAAATTGGAAAAGTAAGCCCGAGAGTAAGTAGAAGGCCTTTCATGTAGAAGAAACGTCAATGGAAACATTAGTAATCACGACAATTAATTAATAAAAAATAACCAGATCTTGATGATGTTGAGCTTGTCGAGCTTTCTCCGATTGATCTTTGCATGCATAGTCGCAGCCATCCTTCATAAGAGAGAGAGAGAGAGGGAGAGAGAGAGAGAGAGAGAGAGAGAGAGAGAGAGAAATTAGACATCCAAATGAATAGGCAATGTGAACGCTGAAGAGATTTCATCGACAGAGTTACATAAATCCAATTCATGTAATATATGGGGCAAAAAAAAAAAATAACTCAGAAAAATTACTACCTATTTTCAAATTCAATCTCTAGATCAGAGCTTGAGCTTTCAGAAGTTACGACTCGTGTATTGGAGTTCAAGTAGACTAAGAGAAGTTACATAAAAACTATGATTCACAGCCTTCCATTATCCAGAGACAGAAAATTCGTGGAAATATTTCAAAACACGAATAAATAGAATTTATGGGAACTATAATGAAAATAAAAAAGACACGGTTAAGAAGCTTGGGTTTACTTGGAGAAGATGTGCTAGAAAACAGAGACAGAACAAACAAAAAATAGAGGGTGAGTCAAAATGTTTCTGTATGCTAAGAAATTTTTAGCATACAGAAATAGGACGTTCGAATTCAATACATAATCAGTATCCATTAATGCAAGAATCAAGAGAGCTAGACATCATTGGAAATGAATGGCAATGATGAGTACCAAATCTGCCCCATCGGGGCTTTGCGAGCCAGAAGCTGGTGCGAGTAGAACATTTTACAGTGAGTATACGGAACTAGAACCAGAGAGTTAGAGAGAGGAGGAGGAAGAAGAACAGAGAGGAAATCGCAGTGACAGAGGGAGAGAGCTGAGAATAGTGGTGTGTTTTTTATTCTCCGAAACAACTAATTACCCGTTATGACCGAGTGAGGTGTAGGGGATACAGTGACTCGGACCGCATGGAACTCTTGGTGCTATCAGGAGAGGCAACGGTTAGGAGCAAGGCGGATTCATTGTAGTGCGATAAATGATTGCTACCATGGGTAACGATAGCGAACCTGTGGACTCGGACGGTTTTGAGCTTTTGCCTTTCGGGCCCCACATGATCACCGGTTTTCCGCTGCCATTCTTCTGTTCGTGTCTAGTTTGGGACCTAGGCAATTTGAGTAACAGAAATGATATATACGACTAGGGGTGTGTACGGTCTGGTCCGGTTTGGTTTGGTGATGGATCGAAAGTTTTTAGTCTAACAATTGGATCGGATTGGATTGGACTGAACACTCAAGGGGACCGGACCGGACCAGTAGCTATCGGTCCAATCCAGTCCGGTTCGATCCATTCGATCCATTTTTTTTTTAATTAATTAATAAAAAAAATTATTTACAATACTAAATTAAACTAAGTGAGTTATTAATGTAGATTATGTAACAAACTCAATAAAAAATATTTTATATGGTCAATAATAATAAATTAGATAAAAATTACATTATTGATGATGTTAATTATTACTTTATTACTAACTTAAAGTATGTTAATACATAATGAGCCATATACAACTTTTAACATTTTGTATATGAAGCAATAAGCATGAATAATTTAATTATCCATACATATTATATCCATAATTGAGAAAGATACATACTTAACATACTTAACATACTATTATAAATAAGAATAAAATATTTAATTATATATACTATTATAAATTTATAAATTATACATATATTATAATTTATACTATAACTCTTAATACTTAATAGTATTAGTAATACATTAAAGAATATATTAATACATTGATACTAAATATATATAGTGATAGACTTATAGTGATTAGTTATTATGAATCATGATTAGTATAATTATATAATAGTATTAATATAAAGTATTAGACTATTAGTAATATAGTGTAGCTATATATTAGTAATATTAGTATAAGTATAACTATAGTATAATTTATGATTCTAATACTATAATGACAATTATAGTATAATTATATAATAGTATTAGTATAAAGTATTAGACTATTAGTAATATAGTATAGCTATATATTAGAAATATTAGTATAAGTATAATTGTATAAGTATAACTATAGTCTATAGTCTATACTTATAACTATACTAAATCATTATAACTTATACTAATATATAATATAGTTATAATTTCTTATAAACTTATAACTTATAATAAATCACTATAATATAGTATAACTAAACTAATATAACAACTAATATAACCATTAGTATAACTATATAAATATATAATAGTATTAATAGTCTATACTTAATTATAATATAGTATAATTATATATAATTAATATATATATAAAATATATAGAAATACATTCGGTCCAAAAAACAGCCGGACCGTGGACCGGACTGAATGAATTCGGTCTAAAAAAATTTGGATTGGACCGGACCGGACAAGACCAAGTCCAGTCCAGTTTTCTCGGTCCGGATCGACTGATGCTCACCCCTATATACGACCCCATCGGGGAACCCCCACGACATTGTCTTCTACGTGATATTATTGGAACGTCGTCGTTTGTCATGACCTCGAAGACAGAAGGTATCATGCTCTCTTTCATCAGTCTTTCTTTTTCTTCTTTTTTACTCTTTCTTTCTTTTTCCTCCTCCTCCTCTTCTTCTTTGTTCTCGTGCTCCTCCGAAAATTCATGGATCAGATCCTTCTCTCTCTCTCTCTCTCCCTCCCTCCCTCCCTCTTCCTCTTAGTGCTTCATCGTCATGAGCACCATCTTCCACCGCACCTAGCCCTGTCGTGGCTCCTTCACTCTCGATGAGGTTTGCATCCAAGACCATCAAACTTAGATTGAACAAGTCAAAGAAAAATGCGAGAGAAGGTCAAACAGATCTTAGTGAAGAAAAACAAAGAACTCCAAAGTCGGGACGAATTGGGTACCTCAGAGACCTCGAGATCATCTTTGTCCTTTGAATTTCTACCACAGGTATTTATCTTGAAGCATAAGATAGATTTCGCCATTTTTTTGCCTCCTACTACTAAATGTTTCTCTCAGCGAAGCCAACTGAGAGCACTCTATCGGACACAGTCACACAACACCCCCCAGTCTAAATTGGTTTGGTGCAATGTTGGGAAACCGAAACATAACAAAAACAATGTAGTAGCTTAAGAGCACGGACCTCAACACACTCCTTAAATCTAGCTAAGACTTTTGAGGGACACAGATAGAGATGAACAATCGTGGAGATAAGCGAAATGAAG
Organism: Cyclocarya paliurus; assembly: GCA_029856935.1. Lineage (NCBI taxonomy): Eukaryota > Viridiplantae > Streptophyta > Magnoliopsida > Fagales > Juglandaceae > Cyclocarya > Cyclocarya paliurus. The sequence continues at coordinate 860,598 of JARVXP010000207.1, read as the reverse complement.
AGAGAGAAGTAAAAATAATAATTTTTTTATAAAAGTGGGCCTAGTTACGCGGGGGGTTTCTCTAGTCGGTTGTATATAGCATTTCTGTTTGAGTAATGTTGTTTACTTTTTCATTTCATCTATCTTATTATTATAATTTTTTAAAATTTTTACACAAAATATAATAAATACTTCAATCTTTTCAAATCTTAAAATAATATTAATATTAAAAAAAATATTTTAACAATATTTAATTTAATTTTTATATCAATTCATTTCATCTCAACTCAATATTCAAACGATACCTAAGAGTGGTATAGACTGAGGATGGGTTCCAATAAGGCCATTTGGTTTTTTTTTTTTAATATCCTTAAACAACTTTGTTTAAAAAAAAGGTTCACAATATTATTAAAAAAATATTTTCTTAATTACTAAGTAAAAAAAAAATTATCAAGACTTATCCTTGGCGATTTTAGCTTTTGAGTAAAGGGTGATGCTACATCACTGATGATTCTCACTGAACAGCCAAAAAGTCTTTTTTTTTTTTTTTTAATTTTTTTTTAAAAAAATACAAAAAAAATCACAAATTCATTAAAAATTACTTTGTTAATTATTAATTAAAAAAAGGTGAATCAAGAAAGAAAGAAGAAAGAAAAAAAAGAAGAGTGAATTGGTACCAAAAAAAAATCGGTGACATTACCCAGTGGGAGTAGTGTTTTCCTTTGAGTAAATTAGACTATTATTTAATGTGATTATTTCATACCTCAAGTGGTTAACTCTACCAAAAAAAAAAAAAGAGGAGTCATAAATGGACATTAACTAAATTTTCTTTAATTTTATAAAAAACATTTTAATATTTGATATATGTGAGCATGATTTGGCATTGGCACCCCATATTACATACCATGTGAGCATATCAAAGAATATTGACGTGGCATGTTACATTAGTTTGATGGTATGCCAAAAAATATCATATCATAAACATGTCGACATTAGATAAAGTTGGTTTATCTTATAAATGAATTGCACTTCATAGAAATCATATATATGGGATGAACTTAGCTAGTTTGAGCACCTTAACGTGATACAAAGATACTCTCATAACCATGGTTTGCCAGAAGTCGGGTGTGCGATAGGGTTTGATCAATGAAATTTTACAAAAGAAAATAAGTCTTAATTAAACACTCCATGTGTTAATGTTGTGTTTCATATGCCTTTGTGCTGGGTTTCAGTAATTTGGGTCTTGAGTTTTTCACATGCGCACTTAAGAAAATACGTATAGTGGGGGGCCTTGGTGGATGCTATGGAGTCTCCGATGCTAAAGTCAGTATATCTACTTAGTACTTTGTGCGTGAGCTTAGAGGAATTAAAGGGAGTTCTTCGTAGCTAGGGTAAGCTTTATACTAGGTTTTTGGGTGGGTACAATTCGAACCTGACTACGAGGAGCCCATGTCCCTTCAACTATTCACTTAGTCAGAATTCTTTAATGCGGCGTGGTCTTTGGGATGACATCATTAATGTGGCATAGAGTTCAGGAATCCGCCCACCTGCTGCACAGGTTCCCAAGGGTATGGTATTATCGGGGAGGTGTCAGGGCGGCGAGTCCCATTTGCCCCTACCGTCCGCTTTCCCTACGCGTGAGTTGCTTCGTGGGTAGGTTTTGCTCATGGGCTGAGTATTCTATAAAGGCACACTGACTCTTTATAGAGGGGGCTCATTGGGCTTGGTTAGACTTGGCCTAGTTCTTTGACTTATTTCTCCAATAATTTCTCGTGGGCTTGCTATATAGGCCGATGGGAGGACAAACCCTCTCATACCCTATATTACACGATTTTCTTGTGAAGAGATGACTATTTGAAAGAGAGTTGGGACTTACAAATCTACAAATATATACTTTTAAAGACAATAATTATACCTGTATATATATTTTATACAACTCTATTTTAAGCGAAAGATAATTATGCAAAGCTTATAGTTTAAATAAATTTTTTTAATATTTTTGATGAAGTGAAGTTATTACATTGCCTGGTTGTAAAATTGATTGTATGATAATTGCATGAATATTATTCTTCTTTCTATTATAAAAGGATAATTTGTTTTTTTGCTTATGAAGTATGATCTTTTGTTAATATAAGCCTTGTTAAATTTGAGGCAATTCACTAAGATTAAAAAATTCATAAGGATGGCGGAGATCCTAGAAGAGAGTACTAATATGGAGAAACGCCAATCTAAGGAGACAAGGAGCAAGCTTATTACACCCTTGCAAACCAATGTTCCTTGGAAAGGTAAGGAGGAAATTGGGAGTATTTCTAAATCTAAGCCACTTGAAGTGAAGAAGTTCTCAAGGGAAGAGGTCTAAGAAAGAATAAAAAATGGTCTTTGTTTTAAGTGTAGTGAAAAATGGGGTATAGGGCACAAATGTAGATCGAGATAAGGGTAGATATTGATTGACGAGAGGAATAATGAAGAGGATGATGGTTACTTTGTAGAATCATCTAGCCAAGAGTCCGATCAAGAGGAGACCAGATTTAATGAAAAAAAAATGAGGCCAAGTTGTCCCTTAATACCAAGACTGGGACCTAAAAGCATTCCTCCATGAGGGTGATGACATGGATAGGAAAATTTAAACTTTCTTTGTTGGTAGATAGTGACTCTACACATAATTTCATCAACTCCAACATTATCACTAAGGTTGGGTTGAATCCTATTTCGATAGAGCCATTTGAGGTAAAGATGACGAGTGGGGACAAGTTGAAATGTGAAGGGCTAGTAAGGAAACTAAATATGAATGTTCAAAGAGTGAGAATAGTGGCGGACCTACATGTACTCCCTCTAGTAGAGCTTGATGTGGTATTGGGCAACCCATGACTCAAAGGCCTTAGAAGGGTAGTGCTTGACTACAACAAAAGGACTATGGAATTCAAGCTTGGGTCGAAAAAGAATGTATGGGCAACTTTGGCATCCAAGGAAGCCAAGTCAGGTGAGGCCTCAATGTTAGAAAAGTTGGGAAATGTGAGACACATTGTTTTGCCATGGAGATGGCCAAGGTAGAGTATAAGGAGAAGGCATGGAGATTTTTAAATTTAATTCTTGAGGGGTGAAGATGTGCTTGAAGGGAGGGGGAATGTCAGAACCCTTAGGAAAGTGGCCCCGGGCCACACCTCGACACTACTCTTGACATGCCAAGACAGCCCCTTGACACTGTCATTGACATACCAAGACAGCCCCCTGACATGCTTAGTGACATGCCAAGGCAAACTCTTGACACTATTGCTGGCATGCCAGGACAGCCTCACTGACACGCCCAAGACAACCTAGCAGACATGCCACGATATCAGCCCTGATAGCCCCCAACGCCCAGCAGGCATGCCATGGCTTTAGCCATGATAGCCTCTAGCACCTAGCATACATGCCATGACCCCAGCCATGGCATGCCCTTGATAGCCCCCAACAGTAGCAACCCAGCGAGGTTAGTGACATGCCTCAACAGACATGTCATCCAGCGCACGGCTCCAACCCGTGCCTTGCAGGCAAGGCTAGTGGCATGCCATCCAATGCATGGCACTAGCCTGTGCCTTGCAACATCAACACCCAGGCCACCTGCTTGGGCCATGCAGCATCAGTGCACGACACCATGTAGTGCCCACCAGCAGGCCCACACATAGCACCATGCCATGCCCATCAGCAGGCCATGCAAGGCACCGTGTTGTGCCCACCATCAACCATGAGCCAGACTAGCCCAATCATGGGCCATGAACCACACTAGCCCATCCATGGGCCATTACATGCCACGGACCACCATGGCTCTTGCAAGATTATTTTATTGCTTTCATTTATTTTTATTTAATTATATTTCAAGGGACCTATTGGGGGTTTCCACTTTGTAATCTCTATAAATATGATCATTTGTCATTTAGTTTACATTTTTTGATCATTTGACATTTTCTTTTGTGGAACAGTTTTGTTTGTTCTTGTGAACACTTTCAGTGCTTTTGCACTTGGGCTTTTTGGGTGCAACTCGTGAATCCCAAAGAGAGGATTAACACCTTCTTGCAACTCGTGAATAGGTGTTGTCCATTTATCTATCTTTGTTTCATCACCTTGCAATTCGTGAATATGTGTTATTCAAGTTTATCCAATTTATGAGAAGTTTTCTTTAATCTTTGTGCAATTCTTGAATTGGTGTTGAGTTGCTCATCATTGTGTTCTTGAATGTTCATGCGTGTTCATCAATTTTCCTTGGTGATCATACTTCCATAATCCCATCTTCCAAACATTTCACACGCCTATCACATTGCCAACCCTACTTTCCATAATTGACATTACCCCAAAATACCCTTCTTCCATTCCCCACTTGACCTAGACGAAATTCCACTTTCCATATAGGTTTTCCTAAACTTTAGGAACCCTAATTGCCTTCTACATCCATAAGCCCTAGCCGCCTCTAAAGAGTCTCACTCGGCAACTTCCTTAATTTTAGGTTTAGGAAAGTTGACTCATCCTAATCAGATCCCTTGATTCTATGAATCTCTATCTCATCTCCAATCACTTAAATCTCTCAAGCCTTTAAATCCATCTAGTGAATCAAGATCTTCTTCTCATTGCCAAAACCGAATCACCCTTTCCATATTTGGTCCTACATTTTAGGGATCACAATAACCAAACCCCAAAGCCAGCCAACCCTAACCGAAACCCTAAACTCACGCAAACCCTAATTTCCTTGCCCCTGGTGTGTTGCCCTAGCCACTAAACCCTAACCTCACTTCACTCCTCCAACTCTAACCCATACCAATTCGGCGCCATCTTCAAGGACAAGCACAAGCTGTGCCACATTGTGTTCCTTTGCATTGCATTCATCCAATCACTTAGATCACCCAACTACATCATCATCATATCACTTCTATCACTCAACACTAAACCTTCATTAACCTAGAGACCCATCATTGTCACGCTTTGTTCAAGGCCAAGCAAGAGGACTAGCCATTTCGGTCATCACAAGGAGAATCAAGAAGAGAAGAACATAGTGTTTAGGGACTAGACCGAAGTCCCTAACAGCATGGTTGACGGCGCCGTTAGTTGGTTAAGGTGGTCGGTATCCACCCCTGAGCCAATAGAAGTTTCCGGCAGTCCAAGTAACGACCTTCGAAGGGGACACAGAGCTTAGGGCAGTGTCGTAAGCTTGCCGTGCACGACGTTGGTGCATAGCTTGCATGGTGGACGGTCGCCGTCTGTCGTCCGTTGGCTTTGATGATTGGGAACCACCCCGGGGGGCAAACAACGCTAGAAAGAGAGAGAGACTTGACATATTGGCAGTGTGTCACATCAGTGTGTTGGACCCTTCATGGGATCCATTTATATCTCTGACATCCCCTTTTTTTAACTTACTTTTTTTTGTTTGATTGTGACCATTTGTAAATTAGTATATAATAATGAAGAGCTGTTTCATCCCTCCAAAAATAGAAAAAATTAAATCAACCTGTATTTACATCCTATATTTTTTAAAATAAGCAAAAAAATGATTTATACATACCACGATTAATACAATAGTTTTCCGCTATTATTATTTATTTAGTTTTTAAAATATTTTTATCAAATAGTCTCATTCAATCGAACACTTAGGCCCTATTTGTTTATACAAAACTACTATCTCATCTCATCTCAATCATTATAACTTTTTCAAATTTTCATATAAAAATATAATAAACAATTCAACTTTTTCAAATCCTAACATAAAAATAATACTAAAAAATATATTCTATTAATATTTTATTCAACTACTATTTAAAACATCTCATCTTATCTCATCTCATCTGAACTGTGTATCCAAACGGGACCTTAAACATAAAAACATTATAAAAAACATAAATAATTTAACAAGATGCCAAAGAACAAATTAAACAAGGGAATTTCATATTTCTATGAATCCTATTAGAATTATAGTCCTTATCATAAAAACATTTTAATCGTACTCTTAGATGATTCATACTTTTAGAGATCACGGTTTTAAAAAATATAGATGCCGAGAGGAAATGTTATGTCACCAACCAAACTCTATTATAATGTGTTGAAAAAAAATTAAATATGGTCCAAAACGACAATGTTTGAAACAAGCTGTTTCGTCGACTCTCTTGTCACATGGCATGCAAATCACACGATTAGTATGGATTTCACAAACGACAGACGGTGGTCCAAAACGAGGACGGTGATTAATTGAAGAGCCCCCACGGAATCACGTGCTCTCGTTAAAGGGAAGGCATACGGTTATCATCTCCAACACGAACACTCCCCTCTTTCTAGCAATGGAAAGACTAGTGGAAGTGTCAGAGACAGAGGTGCGCCTAGACTTCGCACTGAACTGCAAATGCCGGGCTAACGTGCGCCTGCGGTCACTCTGCGCCACCACCCCTATAGCCTTCAAAGTCCAAACCTCCTCGCCCAACAAATTCCTGGTTAACCCACCGTGTGGACTTATTCCTCCCTTATCTTACGCCACATTTCAAATCATCCTCAAACCCCAAATCCAACTCCCACCCACCTTTCCTCGCTCACCGTCCGATCGTTTCCTCATCAAAACCGCCAAGTTTGTTTCTAGCTCCGTCGAGTCGACTCGCCAGGACTCCATCAACTCCTGGTTTTCCACCATCCCTTGCGTGTCAACTCAGGACCTCAAGCTCAAAGTCGCCTTTGTGGGTCCCATCCTTCTTTTCCATGCTGTCAGGTGTGGAGACTTGGACGCCGTCCGGAGCTTAATCAAGCGGCAGAAGTCTGTTCTCTCCGAGTTGTCACCGAGGGAAGCAGAGTCGCTCCTCCGAGTCGCTACTGAGCTGGTCACCTCGGAGGAGATGGTTAACCTGCTTGTTGAAGCCGGGTTGAAGATAGAAACCCGTGTGAAATTGGATAATGCGAGTTATCCGGCGGACTCATCCAAGGGATGGAGTGAGGTACACGTGGCGGTGGCGTTTGATCGGAAGGATGAGATGTTGAGTTTAATAAGGATGAGAGGGTATGGTTCGCTGGATTCCAGGGACAAAGAGGGTCGTACAATTTTGCATTTGGCTGCCAGCAAGGGAAGTATTAAGTGTGCGAAGGTGTTGCTAGAATCGGGTGCAGATGCAAACGTGAGGAGTAAGGACGGTCGCACCGCGCTTTATAGGGCAGCGGCTAATGGGGACCGCCGCATGGTTGGGATGCTGATCGAATCGGGTGCGGACCCAACAATCCCCAATGATCGTGGGCGATCCCCGCTCGACGTTGCTCGTGACAAGGGACATGTGAGTCTCGCGTTAAGAACAAAAACAGCAGTTATTATCATTGAAAAATGATAAAGACTAAACTTTTCAAGCAACATTATACAATCATATTTTAAAATTTTAAAATGAAGATAAGTTAAAATATTTTATAAAAATAATATCACTTTATAAAAATATCATTATTTTAAAATATATATTACAAAATGTATTTACTTTTAATTATTTATTGCTAGTCGGTTTGTAATCTATGTTGAAAAAGATCGTTCAAAGTTCTTTTTATGTTTCTTAACAGAATCGTAATTAGGCTAATTAATTTTCTTATTAGCAAATGAAAGTCGTGCCAGAATCCAAGGACTCGTATTATTGACAAAACCATCTAATCTACAAATTATTAGTAATTAAAAATTGATGTTAGGGGAAGGATGGCTTTATCATGCATCATTATGCATAATCAAAAGATTGAATGATGTTGCAGAAAAAGGTTGTAGAGACTCTGGAGCGAGGAGAAGCAGTGCTAATGGCTGCAATGCGCGGAGAGTTGGAGCAACTTGAGACGCTGCTGCGCAAGGGTGCTGACATCAGCTACCGTGATCAATACGGGTTGACAGCCCTCCATGCAGCAGCAATGAAAGGGCACAGGGAGGCAACGCTCATGCTTGTCGGATACGGGGTAGACTTGGATTGCCAGGACAACGAAGGCCATGCACCGCTTCATTTGGCTGTACACAGTGGCTGTATGGAGACAGTTGAGGTATTGGTGGACAAGGGAGCCGATGTTAATGCCAAGAGCGCCAAAGGTACTACGAGTCTCTACATAGCTGGGGCCTTAGGCTATGATGACATCTCGCAGTGCCTCATAAGCAGGGGCGCCCACTCTTCTGATGTTACTTATTAATTTCCATCTTCCTTCTCCTGATCTCCGCTACTGTATATCTCAAGTTACCGAAGCTTGTACAAAAGTTGAAATGCCAAGAAAACAAGCCTTTAAAAAAAAAAAAAAAACTTGTATGTAGCATTTTAGTTCGAATGTGTGTACACCTTTGATTGGAGTTCCATTACATTCAAGAAGGTTCATACCTCCTCGCATACCCGTACAGACAGAAACTTAATGATATTTTAGTGAAGTAGCAATCAGCACGTTAAATGCACACAGGTCGCAACCAGTATTCTGCATAGCAAACTCACGTCACGGCATTCCTAGTCTTACCATCCAAAGCCAGAATCAAGCACTATTCCTTTGGTACTTTTTTTTTTTTGTCTTTTTTCTTATAAAAAGGGAAGGTGGGGGCGATCAGTGTAGCTACCCTCTCTGAGCATGACCATAAGAGCGAGCCCATCACCACAGTCCCACCAAAATGTCAGCTAGTCCAAGACCCATCCATAGACCATTAGTCAAGTACTATTACTGTAAAAGTACTATTACCGTAAGCGATTTTGACTTACGTCTGACTCGAACTCCTGACCTTGAGATTATGGAATACCAGCCTGTACCAATTGAGCTACCACCTTAGCGGTCTATTCCTTTGGTACTTGATTGCCCTATTATATTCACCATTTCAATTTTACATATCACAAATCCACCACATCAATTCCATTTTTTTGGGTAACTGAAACGCAATTATTCATCAACTGCAGAAGATCATTCGTACACACTCCTAATCCTCGAAGCTTCCTAAAAAGGCTTTGTATGGGCAAAAGAAAAATAAAACAATAGTGAACTATTTTTTTCCATTTTAACAAAAAAAAAAAAATGTCCATCTTCCTGTTTCTGCTGGTCTTCTTCATTGCTCCTGTCTCCCCCTTCTCCTCTCCAGATCGCTACACCAAATCCCACGTCTCATCCCACCATCAAGAATACTTGGAGCTCGCGCATCCCCTACCGTCCGATTTCCTAATCCCATCATGTACCCACCAGATCCTCCGCCACTCCTTCGCCAACACAATCAACTCCCCTCCCTTCTCCACAAGCTACTCCCCGCCTTCCGAATGCCTTCCCCCCTGGTCCTACGTCTCCCTCGAACTCCGCGCCGAATGCAGAGGCGAACAATACGATCGAATCGCCGGATTGTGGCTAGGCGGCGCAGAGCTACTCCGCACCAGCACAGCCGAACCGACCAAGTGCGGAATCTTCTGGAAAGTTCGAAAGGACATCACCAGGTATTCCTCTCTCCTCTCACGCTCTGACCTCAACGTCACCATGATGCTTGAAAACATCGTCAACAACGTCTACACCGGCGTTTACCACGTTGCCGTTACGTTCCTGTATTACAAGGAGAACGCCGACGAGAATCAGTCACTGGTTTACCATCAAAACTTCAGGTTTCTTAGGGAGAAACAACAGATGGGTGGGGTTCGTTCCTGGCAAGGTCTAGCGGGATTATATGAAACACCTGCCGATTTTATAATCCCGATATCCGATCGGGGCAACAGGGGATCTTGGTTCCGAATCGAGAGCGAATCGGATGTGTTTTCTCAGGGAATTCGAATTCCGCGGAATACTTACCGAGCCGTGTTGGAACTGTACGTGTCCTTTCACGGAAACGACGAGTTTTGGTACTCGAACCCGCCAAATTCGTACATCGAAACGAACAACTTGACCACTGGACGAGGTAACGGAGCTTACAGAGAGGTTTTTGTGATAGTCGACGGACAGTTTGCCGGGTCGGAGGCTCCGTTCCCGGTAATGTTCACGGGTGGGGTGAACCCTTTGTTTTGGGAACCGGTTGTGGGGATTGGAGCGTTCAACCTTCCTAGCTATGACTTCGATTTGACACCGTTTCTAGGCGAGCTATTGGATGGCAAGGTTCATAGCTACGGTTTTGGAGTGAGCGGAGGCATTTCGTATTGGCTCGTGAATGCGAACTTGCACCTTTGGGTGGATCACAAATCATCGAAGAGGCTCGAAGCTCGATCTGTTGTTTATAATAGTCCTCGACTAAAGATCAAACGTCGAGAAGATTTCAAGCTTCTTGATGGGTCATTCAAGGTACAGGCAGAAAGGAAAGCTCAGTTCGGGGGGTGGGTTAAGTCCAGCGCAGGAAACTTGACCACGGTGTTCTCGCAAGATTACAGGTTGAAGAGCTCGGTAAATTTCGTGAAGAATGGAGCATATAAATTGGTAAAGCAGAAGGTAAAGGCGTGGAGAGCGGTGGTGGTGCGGAACGAAGGAGGTACAGCGGTTAATCGTTTAAGCGTTAGGAGGACATACCCTCTGAGTGTCATTACCTCAACGCAACCGGGACAGCAGAGGAAGAAGGATACGTATTTGCTTGTCACGAATGTTAGCCGTGCATTGAGTGAGAGGTATTCGCATGGGGACTTTTCGAGCCTTGTTTACAATTCGCAGGATAGTAGAGGGTGGATGGAGGTGAGGGATCATTCGGTACTCTCCGGTTCGGCACTTACTCGACAGAGGTTTAGTTACAGGGATTTGTTTAAGTGCTATTCGCGCTCTGTGGAAGCGGCCGATGGTAAGCTCATTGGAAGCAATACCACCGCTGATTGCATTTCTTCCTTCTAATCTTCTGCTGCACATGAATTCTTGTTCAATTACTCACCGTATAATAATAATGGTTGCGATCCGTGTGATGATTTCGGGTCACATCTTTGTCACTCTACTACTTGTCCATGCCATTTTGTATCATAATGTAAACTAATTGGAACTGCTGGTTTTGTTTTCTACATGCATTTGAAATTTTGTCGATTTTCTTCTTGCCTTCTATTTCTGTGCGTTTGGAATTTTTAGCTTTCTGCATGCTTTCCTAGATGAACGGTATGGTATGGTATGGTATGCAGAAAATCATCCCAATGAGCTAATTGACATGTGATTACATCTTCTATAAAGAGCTCATCTCAATAGAAAATCTCAACTCACTTGATCGAATCAAATCTTTTTTGTTGCTGTAAAAATATATGTCGAATGTATAGAACTCTCACCTTGACAAGAATCGAGGAAGTGAATGTTTTTAATTGCTATATATTTTTCTTTCTTATATCAATCGATAGAACCTACAATGCGAGGAGTATGATAGTGTAGAGGTAAGAGAAAAAATTGCTTTTATTACATTGCAAATCAAAGCTTATATTGTTTCCTTTGAAATTCATCCCTCAAATTCTTTCGTAATTTGCAGCTCCACTCTGAAGACGAATGCATGTCTCACCATGTTGAAACAAGACTCAGTCGTATTCTTCTTGTGGAAAGTTGTATCGTCAATTAGTATTAGTTTTTAAAATATTGATTTAGGTTTGATCTAATACAATCCAAGAGTGGCTGGAAGAATAGTTAAAGATGGGAGGAAGAAACGAATGGCAGATCTCGAAAACTTAAATCTGGTTTCAGAATTAAAATGGACTTTCTAAACATTCTAAGATTACGCGGAGATTTCAGAATCCGAATTCAATTAAATCCAGAACATCATTTCCATAAACGATAGGGACAAACAAATCTTACCAAAGAATCAATCTCAGTATCTCACCATGTCCCTGCTCTTAGGCCACGGAAGCGGGAACCTGTGAGCAGTGGAAAGGGGAACCAAGCAGGGGCCATTCTCTCTCAAAGAGAGAGAGAGAGAGAGAAGGGGGGGGGGGGGGGAATCATACGAGAAGAGGAATTAGAAAAGTGGGTTATCTGGTGTGATTATAGAAGTGAATTAATAAATAGAATAGTACCTAAGAGGCATGCCGTCGAATTGTTTCTTCTTTGGAGCTTATATATCATATAGTATTACGATTTGGAGTTACAGCTACACCCACGCCGAGGATTGTTTGGTATTTGTGGAAATTTGGCAATCTCAACCAAGTTTTGTTTGTTTGGCCACACCTTTAACCCGATATAGCCAACCCTGCTACTCCTAACTAATAACCCATCTGAAAAAGATATGGACATGCTCAAAATTTTCTAAGTAATACCATCTCAATATAGCCTACTTTGAAATTGGTTGAATAGGATAATAAAAAGAGCTACTTTTAAAGAAAAGATAAACAAAAATATCAAAGAAGAAGAAGTTGCTCTCTATGCTGTTTCAGTCTGTTATGCCAGAACCACCGTTCACATCAACTTCTCCCATTCCCGTGTCTTCCTCTTCCTCGCTATCCTCATCGCCACTAATCTCTTCATTATCCTGCCGTAGCTTGGCCATGTGCTCAGCAAGGAGTTTATCATCTCTCTCACTCACCTAAATTAATGCACCATATCAGACCCGAAAAGAAAAATGGCAAGTTGCTATGCTAAGTGAAAAATCTATTTAGACAAAGATACGCCAAGTTATGAGGTTTCTCCATAAGAAGATGCCTACCGAATTCAAAATCCAGTGGATGATAAAAACACCATGATTTAAGTTAAAAGTAACACTCACAGCTCTGGGCGCTTCCTTCACTACGAGTTTCCCCTTCTGCTTTTCTATTGCTTCAGTGCAAGCTGTAATGGCTCTGCTGAGAACTGCTATTCCTTGCTCCTGCACAATCCAGAAATAAAATAAGTCAATTTCATTAAACAAGTAATTAGAAACAGACCAGTAGAGAACTGCATCCAAAGAAAAAAAAGGTTAACTAATCTGACGCTTCCTGCTTGGTAAAAGAGCCCCCGGGGGGGGGGGGGGGGTGTGTACTGAATTTATTTGAATTATTTAACGCAAACAGAACCAAATAACCAGTGGAATGGTAGCTTCCATTATTTGGCTGATTAAGAGTGTCCCATATTTTGTTTCAGAAAAAGTTCACAAGCAGGCACTTGCATTGAATTAGCTGACTAGTTTAAACAATAACCAAAATTTGCCTCCTATTGTATATGTTACAGTGTAAAAAACAAATTTACAAATAAACGCTGGTGAGGGCTTGCATAAACCTTGTCAAGAGTCTGAGTGGTAAGAACATAAAGTGGAGGAGCAACCAATTTAATTTTTACAGGACAGTCGTCATTGCCAGCAGCCTCAGCTTTTTGCATGGCATCCTGCAAAGTCAAGAGATTAACATCCTGCACTTTGTAACTGAAGCAAAGCTTACAATAGAACGCGAGTTTTTAAAAGCAAACACCCATCAAACAGCAAACAAAAAATAAAACCTTTATGTAAAGAACGCCGTCAAACTGGAAGCATTTCATTTCAATGTCAGCCCGAATCTTCAAAGGTTGTGGGGTCATTCTTCTCCTAATATTCTTTTTCAGGGCTTCTTTCACTTCCTCTGACATAGCAGGAACCACCTTAGTAATCTGTAAAACAAGATGGAAATAAGCTTTAGTCATCAACAAGAAGAATGTGCAATAACACCTTACACAGAAAAAACTTACCTCCTGTCCATCAGGGCCAATTTCTTTGACTTCCCGGGTGAGAGAAGTCAGAACAGAATCAGTATCAGTCACTATTATTTTGAATGCCTGCACATGAAAGGTTAAATTTCCAACTGCAAATTCAGAACAAAAACAATCACTTCTAAAAGGTAGTGAACACTCTCACAAGCACTGTTCATACGGGCCGGGGAAAAACCCGGCCTGATCTGGAACTCGGAAAACCGGATTCCGGTCCAGACCAAAACAAATCCGAAACTCGGATTGCCAAACCCGGACCAACACGGTCCGGGTACGGGTTAGGAACCCGGTACCCGGGTACCAGATTTAAACCCGATACCCGGGTCTTCTTAAAATGAATCAACCCCCTAGTCCGACTCACTTCTCTGTCTCTCTCGTCTCTCGCTCTCTCTCTCGTTGCGCTGCAGGCCTGAGGCAGAAGCAGAAACCCTAGGTCCCTAGCCGCCGCCATCGTGACCTTGTCGCCGTCGCCGCATCTCCTTCGCCGATACCCGGGTCTTTTAAAAAAGAACCCTGTTGGTAAACCCCCCCCCCGACTCACTTCTCTCTCTCTCTCGCTCTCTCTCTCTCGTTGCGCTGCGGCAGAAGCAGAAACCCTAGGTCCCTAGCCGCCGCCATTGTGACCCCGTCTCCGTCGCGGTCGCCGCATCTCTGTCGTCGTCGACCTTTGCCTCTAGGTCGTTGTTCCGGTACTCTCGCTCTCTCTCTCGATCTTTCTCTCCCTCCTTGTAACCATGTTTCTGTGCTTGAGCACAAGGTCATTGGGTATGTGAACTATTTACCGTTGAGATGGGTCGTGCGGTGGTGGATGGATGCTGTGTGGTTTTTGGAATGTTTGGATGTCGTGCGGTCATTGTTTATGCATTCGTTTATTCTCTATTTTAATGAATCTGTTTGGTTGTTGGGAAAGTTGAAGGAAAAAAATCAAATTTGTTTACTTTGTCCTTTTCACTCTCTGTACTCATCCGTGCCCTGTTTGGGTTCAAGAGAAATTTCCATAAACATCGTAGTTTGAGTCCAATCTATCTGGAATTCTTGATGAAGTCGAGGCTTTTTCATTTTTGCTTTTTGAGCTTAAAAAGCTTCTTCCAATTATATATGAAAAAAAAAAAATCTGGTACAACCCGGAACCCGGGTTTCAAAAACCCGGATTCATCAGGGTTTCGGCCCGGGTCTGATCCGGGCCAACCCGGTCCGGGTTCCGGCCTGGATTTGAAATCCGGGTTCCGGTCCGGGTATACCCGGATTCCCGAGTCGAAACCCGGATGATCACCCCTAACTCTCACCTCAAAAGCATGACCATATTTCCGGTACAAAGGCCAGCCAACATGGATATACAGATCCAGAAAGAGGTAGCTTCCATTCATTAATACCCATGAAAAGAATGAAAACAAAATGTAAGCACCAACATCAGTCAAGATTTTGTTGAGGGATGCAATGGAAAGGGACTTAAGTGCCAAATCAGAAAAAGGATACAAGGCATAGTGGAGCTGAAAGGGACTCGGCAACTACTATGAATTATGAAGAAGAGTACACGGCGTAGCCGTAAAATTTAAAAAGGGCGGAACAAGATCTCATGCTTGTCTATAAAAATGCTATTTGGCACATCCAAAATATAAAGTACCCACACTTGTGCGCGCGCGCACACACACCAACAAGATATCCTAAATCAAATTTACAGCTTAAAACCCAAACTAGATAACTTCTGTGCACATAATGGCAGGTCCAATCCAATGGGTTCAACCAGCAATTAACTTCCCATGTTCAATGGTATATGGGAATGAATCCTGGAAATAATTGCAAGTTTTTTTTTTTGATAATTAATTAGAATTATATTATCACGAATAGGCATAGCCGAAGTACACAGGAAGTATACAAAAGAAATACCTACTACACTCTAGAAAATAGGAAAACTAAAATAGAAAAAGATTCAGTACATGCTCATCATTCCTTTCAAAGATCTTAAACCACAAACTCAAAGTAGAAAAGAAAAAGTTTTGAAGATCTTCAAAAGAGCACTCATTGTCTTCAAAACATCTCCCATTTCTTTCCAGTCACAGACACCACATTAAACACAAATGAATCATTCTCCAACTGGCAGCAACATGTTTCCTCACCTCACAACCACGCCAACATGCAAGAAGCTCCACTACTTCCTCAAGCATCACCCAAAATAAACATGTCCGACCAATAACCTGATACCACAAGGAGTTTGCCACCTCAGAATGTAAAAACAGATGATATACAGATTCTCCATCCTTCTTGAACATGACACACCAATCGGCTATACACAAACCACGTTTTCTAAGATTATCCGTAGTCAATACTTTCCCTAGAGCAACCAACTGAAGAACGCCACCTTAGTAGGTAACTTCACCTTCCAAATGCTTTTCCATGGAAATACACAGCCAAAATGACAATTAAGAACCTTATAATAAGAACTTACTGAAAACCTGAAATTTCCAGCAAAGTCCCACAATAGCCTATCATCTCTTCCTTGCATCACTTTTGAATTATAAATCCTTCCCAAAAAATCTGAAACAACATTAACTTCCCAGTCATTTGGATTTCTAATAAAGTCAACATTCCATAAAATATTATTATCCGTACGTTGAAGATAATCTGCCATAACAATATTTTGATCCCTTGCCAGCCTGTAGAGAGATGGAAAATCTGATTTAAGGGCTGATTCCCCACACCAAATGTCATGCCAAAAGAGAATCCTCTTCCCTTCCCCCACCTAAAATTTAATATGTTTAGAAAACTCCCCCCAACCTTTCCTAATAAACTTCCATAACTCACCCCATACGCTCCTCTAACTTCTTTGGAACACCAATCCCCCCACCTAATCCCATATTTAACAGTAACATTATTCTTCCATAAAACATCTCTCTCTTCATTAAACCCAATCCCAAGGAGTGCTTTATTAAACAACCTCAAATTTCAAACCCCCAATCCTCCACGAAAAATTGGTTGACAAACATTGTTCCAACTAACCAAATGAAACTTCTTTTCCTCTCATTTTCCTTCGCATAAGAAATTACGATAAATATTCTCAATTCTCCTAGCAACCCCAGCCGGCAAAGGTCAAAGGGAAATAATTGCAAGTTGCCAACAGAAACCGTTTAAAATAGCCACTAGAATGATTTGCCTGCTAAAATGATTCTAAATCATGCTACGTGCCAACCTCCTCATGCAATATTGATGCCGTATTATAGCATTTTTCAATCTACCAATTAAGCAAGTGATGCAACAATGAAACCGCTAGATCCAGCAGAAGAAAAAGGTAACTAAACTAGAATTCTTCTAGGAGTACCAATTTAATTTGCCCTGCATCTTAAAATCAAAATCCGCGACACAATCAAACGCACTAATAGCAAAAACAAACGGGTAAAAAAAGCGTAAGGCCCTAGTAATCAAAATACCCGGAAAAGAAACAACATTTAATAAACCAATGATCTCGAAAAAATGTATTAAAAGAATAATGGTAAAACCTCCAAATCTACGCCCATAGTCTCGACGACGTGGCGCATAATCGAGTGGACGAGCTTGCTCTTGTTGTATCTCTCTTCACAGGCCTGGATATCCTCCTCAGAAACCCGCCACTTGCTGAGGTCGATGTAGCCCTTCTCCTTGTCGACTTGGAGCACCATGACGGGCTCAATCCGACCCACCTTGATAAGACTACTCACACTACGAATCCGACGACGGGAGAGCTCCGAGAACAGGATCATGCCCTCAATATTATTGTACTCGAGCAAGGAGACGTACGCACCCATATCGGCGATTTTTTCACTTGAATCATAACCGCCATGTCCACTTTTGGATATTTGGCTTCGTACATTCTGCACTCGAGGTTCTAACTATCCGATACCATCGTATAGAAAATGAAATAAACTAGGGAGATGAAAGTTTAGAGATAAATGAAGGTTAGATCTCTTTTTTTTTTTTTTTTTTTTTTTTTATTATCGAAAAGTCTAAATGCAAGCGTTTTGGTGTATCCCTTGCGCACGAAATGTGATCTGGCAAAACAAAAATGAATCGTTTTGCATTTTGCTATGGACTGATCTCTGTGTTCCACCCTTCTCTCCCATTCCACCCCCTTAAGCCGAGCCTCCCTTTCTCTTCATCTCCAATCGACTGAACCTCATCCCGTAGCATCTCTTTCTCTTCTCTCCCCTTCTCTTCTCTTCTCTTGTCTTCTCCCTTCCCCTTCTCCGTACGGAGCCCTTCTTTTTTATTTTTCAATCTTGAACCCTAGCCAAATCCGACGTATCCAAAGCCCAATCCCCCTAGCCAAACCTTGTAACAAGTCCCTATAGACAAATCTATCTTCTGCGGTATAAATCATTTTTTGTGTGGTGAATTGTTAGTTTAATTCGGAGGAGGGAGGCTCTTGTGTATAATACAGCAGATGATCATGTTACTCGGGATATAAGAGAAGGTGTTGCCAAGTTGGTTGATTTGCGATTTAGAGTGTTGGATTCAGTTGTCTTGACCGAACTTAAAAAATGCAGCAAATGTGCTAGCAAGGTCTCAGTTTGCAATATTCCTCATAGACGTGAAGTTGTTTTCATGAATGAGTTTCTGAAATTATTTAAGGATGTTTTCATGGATGACTTTCTGGAATTATCTTTTGGTTTTTCAGTTTTATTTTTTGGATGACTTTATGGAGTTATTCCTCATAGACGTGAGGTTGTTGCTGCTGTGCTAGTGGAGAGAGAGTAGCTGAATGCTGGGGTAGGAACAAGAGAGAAATCTGGCGTGGGGAGGAACGAGAGTAGTGGGCTTTCGTTTTTCTTTGTCTTCGTATTTTTTCTTCTGTGTGCGCGCTTTTTTTTTAATAAAACAAATTCCCACGTCAGCTGGGGTGCGCCGATTCATCCGCCAAATCGTTTGTATATAGCAGAGCTCTTTTTTTATATGAAATACAAAGAGAGACGGGAATAGAGAGAGAGAGCGCGCCTCAAGAGACGGAGAGTTTTAACCGTACAAGAGCATTTTTATTGCATTCTTTATAAAATTTCTTGTAATTTAGTTAAAAAATAGATTTTCTAAATTTTTGTTTTAAATTTTACTCATTTTTTAAAAATTTTTTACATCTCATTTCTTATTCATTTCTTATTCTATTAAAATAATATTTCTATATTATTCCTTTATTACTTTTTTCTCTCACTTCTATTTACAAATTTAACAACTCAATATTTTTTCTTCTATTTTAAACTATTACTCTAGTAAACATTTTAAATAAAAATTTAAATTATTTTTAATATTTTTAAAATTATTATTTTTTTAATATTTTCATAGTTATTTAAATTATTTTTAAAACTATTATTTAAAACTATAACAAATATGAATATGAGAGAAAGTATAGATGATTGGAACAATAATTAATTTAATTGAAATGAATGAAATATTGATAAAAGTGATTTAGGAAATGAATAGTAATTCTCCAAATAATTAAATTATTTGGAGAACCACTATTTATTCTCTAAAACTTTTCCCTAAAATGAGAATTCGGATAGAGGGAGGTTTTGAGAACATTCTCTAAGTTTTTCCTCAAATTTTAAGGAAAAAAAGGTTATGAAAAATTCAATGGGAATGCTCTAAGAGCATCATTGGCTTTTGGCCAAACGTGAAGGATAGTTAAAATTCGGATAATTTGTGTCAAAAACATTTCACATTAGATTGGATATATCTAAAATAATTTGAATTTTAGCTATAGTTCTTGGCTAAATATAGAAAACTACTGTTAGTTCATCAAATATTAAAATACTAGTTTCTCACTCTAAGCAAAAATATTATTTGGTTTGTAATTAAGAAATTTAGATAGAAATTTAGATGAGTTTAATCAAATATTTTTTGTTATTAGCATTAAATGACTTTTGAAAATAGGATTCTTTAATATGAATTTAAGTAGAATATAATTATTATTAACATTTAATTGGTAGAACTACAAAATGTGATAAAAATAAATTAAATTAAAAAATGATTAAATGATTAAAATTTTATTATTATATAGAGAGTAAATGAATAATTCAATGTGAAAATTGAATTTAAATGGAATAGGCAAATGTAAAAAAGTGTGATATTGACTAAATTTTGAAAATAGATTTAGTCAAACCAATGAGGATGCTCTAAGAGCAGTGTCATGTTTTTGCCAAGCAAATGCACCGTCGAATTCAAACTTCGATTTAAACCCTTGCGCCAAACAAACGGATCTGATTGAGACAGACACCCTGTTATGAAGAAGCCCCTTACCAAAGCACACTTCGCACACCGGCTGACGTGGATGAGTGATATTAATAAAAAAACATAACCATACAAAGACCATAACAAGTCCTTGCGTTGTTCTCTCTGAAAAGAAAACATAAGTTTACAAAATTCTCACATAGGTTCTTCTCTTCGCAAGTTCACCAACCACATTTCCCTCTGTCTCTCTATCGCACGAGATTCTGCAATGGTAAATCACAAGTGTGGATAAGACCAGATGTAATTAACGACACATATAAGGGTGTACAATAACAATACAAAATAACACTCTAAGAAGCATTTGTAGCAATTGCCTCCCAAGCAACTAACCCCGATTGGATTTCTGCAAGGCTAGCCTTTTGTAGAGAGACAAAATATTCTCTCATTGCTTGATGGAACTTAAAACTTGGTAAAATGGCAATTATGGACCTTCACCCCTAGCGGTGATCACCTCTCTGTGTGTGTGTGTTTGTAAAAGGAGATTGTTTTCTCCGAGCCATTTCCAATTTGTGATTTTCATTAGACAGTTAAGAATAGATGCCTTTACAAAAAGAAACCTTAATAGCTACCCATGGAAATCAACAACAAATACAAGAGCCCTAGGTGATTTTGTGATTTCCTTTCACACAGGTGAAGAGCCATTTCCTCTCGCAAAAGTGATTTCACGATTTGTGATCCATCTAAGGGACCAACGTGAAAAGCCCTAAGTGAAGATCCCTTTGCCTTTGCCCAGAAGTTCTCTCGAGCTGGTGGAGAAAAAAAGGATGAGTTTTAATTAAATGGAAAAATCGACAATTTACAATAGCTAACATGGAGGGTGTGCAAGGTGTGTTAAAATTGAAGGCTTCTGAACAACATTTTTCATATTATATATGAAAAATTCTAGACAGCAGTCAATTTTATTTTCTACACCACACTCCGATTAATTTTGTCCATATCACAATTCAGCTGATCTAGAACACTAATAGAACCACAAGACCAATCATTTTTCTCCCATACATCTCTTCTCCCTTCGATCCTCTCCCATCTCTGCTTTAATGAGCTCGCCACTACCGCACCCTCTCTTTCCTGCTCCACCGCCTTCACAGCCCAACCCGGTCCCTACACTCTTCACTCCCTCTAAATATTTCTGCATCTCTTGCTTCATCCCCAACCACCTCTAAAAACACACTGTTCCTAGCCTCGCCATTGACTATCTCTGGAAGCTTTGCTTTTAGTACCAAGATTAAGAAGTTGAGCCCAGGCCAATACATCACCATCACCTCTGAAAAGGTCAATAACAATTTCTACACAATGTTTGTTTCTCTCAGTTTTGTTTGGTTGCTAAGAAAAATTGAGAGAAACAGTGTACTATATTATATATTGCAATTAATTTTGTGCGGGAGATTTCCTTTGGCCCTAGGGATGGGCCCATACAAGACCACAAGGGACCCAACCTAGCCCAGGCCCTATTCCCTAAAGGAGGGCCCAAGCGTTACTTCAAATGCCCAACCTGCAAATTGCCTTAACCTGAGAGGCAAGCTCTATGTGGGAAAGATAGTTGACAAGGACAGATGGAACACGCCGCCCCTAGCACCCCTAGTGACACCTAGCACTTGACCTGCACTGATAGACGAGCGAGAAATGCGGACGGTCCTTGATTCCCTAACAGAAGGTATGGGGAAACACGATATTGATCATTTACTGGTAAGGCGCTGCTAGGGAAGCCACGCCATAATAATGGCACCATCCCCTAGCCTCCACGCCGCATTAATTGCGCCACACGTATTAGAGGGTCATGACCGGACTATAGTAGGAATGACTAAACTCCATGACATAGGATACAGGGTGTTCCCTCAACAACTTTGTATATAGGACTGTAAATGAACCAGTCTATTCGAAAGATCATCTGATACTCGCTCAGTTAAACTCGAATCGAACTCGACTCGTGAAAAAAAAAAAACTTGTTTGTTAAAGCATATACCTTTCTCGATTTATAAATGACACATATTCGATTAAACTCGACTCGACTCAATTAAAACCCAGTTAAAGTTCATTAAGGCTCGCTCATTTATCCTTGACTCAACTCGTTTGCTCGACTCGATTAAAGAATACATATGTTTATGTGTATGCGTGTGTGTGTATATATATATATATATATAACAACTCTTATACTTAAATATATAATATGTAACCTAATTACTTACACCTATTCACCTATGCATATATATTGAATATACTATATATATATATATATTATTTAGTTTAGCACTTAAGAGTTTTTAAGTTAATTTGTACAATAGTTAATCGGTATGACTTAATAATTTCATATAGGATATGTTACTATATATTATTATGTAACATATGTAATATGAGACACATACCATGATGCTAATATATGCATATATATATAGATATATGTAACTAGTTAACATTTTTTCATAATAACTATAAATTATATGTTTACATAAATTTAAAATTAGTTATATGTTATAATTGTATCTTGTATAAAATGTTTATGACATAGTCTATAGCCCGTAGTTACATATCATTAATTCTATCTAGGATCATTTTAATAAGTTTAGTTATTAAGTATTTTTCTTAAATTATTAACTCATGATATATTTAAAAATTATATTATTTATTATATATACTTTCCTTTATACTTAATTGTTATAAAAGGCAACTGAAATGTTGCCTTGGAAGTTTGTCGTTTTGACAGTGTATAATGTTTTTTCTTTTATGAATATGATTTCTTTTAGTGCTTTTTGGTATATGCAGTTTTGAAGTCACATGGGTAAAGAGCTAAATTCTTTTTTTTTTTTTTTATTTTTTTTTATTTTAAGATTATGTACATTGATTTCTTTTGCAAGAATCAAGTATAACTTTTAAATTGTCTTTTAAAATTCTCAACTCTCTTTTAATATTTATTTTATTGAATTTACTTTAACAAGTCAGACACAGAGACCTTTCAAATGATGGTAAAATTTTCTCTTTCCCATCTTTCCTCGACACACTACTCACAATCACTAACAAGGGAAAATCCTCAAAGTAATCTTTTTCCTTGTTCTACATATAAAAAAAAAATAACTTTTTTAGTTTGTAATTTATCTCTTGAGTTCCATTTAAGGCTGAGTCTCTTTCTCTTGGCTTCACAAAGTTTGGACCACAAGACAAAGATTCCTTTTTATCTCCCCGCTATAGGTACGTATTTATATATTTTATGAATTTGTGTTATTGTTTGCAATTTTATGAATTTTCAAAGCAACTTTAATACATATATTTGTTGAGGAGTTGGTTTGATGATTGGTTTACCTTTTGCAATGCTAATATAATTCATGACACACGTATATAATTAGTTCTGTTATTGTTATGTTTACATTTTTTTTTTGTAAAAATAAATTTGTATACAATTTTATTTTTTTATTTTTAGTAAAACTTATTATGAAATCTGAATCTCTCATTAGATCCAATAATATATTTATTTAGGTTTTGTAAATTGTATGAAAGATAATAAATTTTTAGAGTACTTTACACATATATGCGGGTAGTATATAAACATCCATGCACTTTATTCTTTTGAAGGAAATAAAAAAAAATAGATTAAATGTTATACAATGTTCGTTATTATTTTTGTAATGTGTGCATTTTCTGGACTTTTATGTCTTCTTAATTAAAAACAAATGAGTTTTTTACTTATAAATATTTTGTTTGCACTATTATGTTTTAGAACAAATTTTATTGCTATGGAGGATCCAAGTCAATATATAGAAAATGAAAATGAGTCAATTGATATTAATTTGAAAGCCCTACACTTTTTGCCCACGAAGATGGCGACCCCAAAAATATTGAGGATACTACCTCTACAGTGGGTGCAACTAGTGTGACTTCTAAGGATCCCCTTGACCACGAATATGAAAAGAAGACAAGAAAAAAGATTTTAGTTGTTTATAAAGACTTCTCAATAATAGAGTTCCCTAGTCGTGAGAAGAAGTCACAGTGTAAGTGTTGTAAGGCATTACTTACCAAATCAAGGTCAAGTTCTATTAATACTATGCGCAAGCATAGAGATACGTGTCTTACACATGTTGTATCTAACAAGAGGCAAAATATTTCAGTATTGAATCTAAGGAGAATGATGATGCCGTCACTATTGGAAACTTTACATACGATCATAGGAAGGTACGTGAACTTCTTTCTCATATGATTATTTGCCATGAGTACCCTTTTAATATAGTGGAGCATATACTATTCAACAAGTTTATGAAGGCAAATACACCTCATTGGCAAAAAATATCTTGTGCTACTGTTAAAAAGGATTGTATAAACACATATCAGATTGAGAAGATAAAGTTAAAAACATTATTAAGTGGTGTTGATAAAGTTAACATCACTACTGATATGTGGACTTCTGGCCAAAATGTTTCATATATGGTGGGGATTTGTCACTTTGTGGATCCAGATTGACTTCTTAAAAAAGGGGTCTTGAACTTTTGTAATGTGCCACCTACGCATAGTGATTTTATTATTGCTGATACTTTGCAAAAGTGCTTTGTTGATTGGGGTATTGAAAACAAAGTATTTATAGTGATAGTCGACAATGCTAAAGCTAATGATGTTGCCATTAGAATTTTCAAAGATGATTTTCGATTGAGAAAACTCTTAATTGTTGGGGGTAAATTATTTCATGTGCGATGTTGTGTCCATGTAACAAATTTGTTGGTACAAGACGGGCTTGGCCAAATTGAAAATATTATTGATTGTGTTAGAGAGAGAATCAAGTATTTGGTAGCATCTGAGGGAAGATTGAGACAATTTAGTGAAATTATAAAAAAATTGCAATTACCTTCTAAAAAATTGATATTGGATGTTCCCGCTCGATGAAATAGTACTTACTTGATGTTGATGACTGCTATGGAATTCAAGGAAGTGCTCCTTAGATTTCAAGATAGGGATCAAATTTTTCATTGGGTGCCTACTCTTGAAGATTGGATGAAAGTTAAAATATTTGTGATATTCTGGAAGTTTTCAATGAAGTGACCAACATTGTATCTGGAAGCGTCTATCCAACTTCTAATTTGTTTCTTCCTGAGGCATGGGGGATGAACGAAGTATTGACTGCAAAGAGTGTTATAGAAATGAATATATTCAAGCAATGACAAAAAAGATGAATGAGAAATTTGAGAGATATTGGGATAAATGTAATTTGTTAATGGCAATAATTGTGTTATTGGATCCAAGATACAAAATGGTGTTGATAAAGTTATGTTTTACTTTAATTTATCCTGAGCTTGAAGCCTATCAGAATATTGATCTTGTTTTTAAAGTTTTGCATGAGTTATATGATGAGTATGTCCAAGTTCATAATTCAATAGCTATGGGCCAAACTACAAAAAAAAAAAAATATTAATGTAGGTTCTTCAAGCAGCTCCACCAATATTTTTGCACGAACAATGCCAAGTGAGCGATCAATGTTCCAATCTTTCGTTAGAAGTGTTGATACTTTTCAGCCTATTAAGTCAGACTTGGATGTATATTTGGAAGAGAGTGTTTACATATGTGATGAAGGTACTGATACAAAGTTTGATGCTTTAGAATGGTGGAAAGTCAATAATCTCAAGTGTAAAATCTTGTCTAAGATGGCACGTGACGTATTAGCAATTCCTATAAGTACAGTTGTTTCAGAGTCCACATTTAGTGCTGGTGGCAGAGTTATCGATTCATATCGAGCATCTTTGTATCAAGCATCTTTGGCAACTAAAACGGTTCAAATACTACTATGTGGAGCAGATTGGGTTAGAGCATGCCATGGAGTTAAGAAAGAACTAAAGTAAATATCACTTTCATAAAAAAAAAAAAAAATTATCACTTTCATGAACACTTTAATTATTTTCTAAATTAGAAAGATATGTGATTATTTTTATTTTTTATTTTGTAGGAGTTGGAATTGACGGAAATTGTATTGCCATAACTGAAACTTATGGATGGATGCCATGCAATGTAGTACTTTTATAGAATTATGCATAATTAAAGCTTGCGTATGTAAGGGAGTAAAAATACTTTATAAATATTTTTTCAGCATATATGCAAGGTCCTTTCATATTATAATTATATTTTGAAACATGATATTATGAAGTGACTTTTATCAAAGTTATGAACATGATTGAAACATGATAGTATGAATTGGAGTTTATCAAAATTGATTTCTATTAAAATGTGTTATTTGTCAAACCTCATTGGACATATTTGCTATGGTTAAATAATTTTGACAAAAAAATGCAAGTTAGTAAAAATATATGACAAGTTCTATTAGTTTATGTATTTGGAATTTTGTAAGATTTCAAAGTTTGATGTAGTTTAGACTTTGAAGTCTCTTTACAAGTATTTTTTTTAATTTGAAATAATTTTTTTAACCATTGATGCTGATAGAGATACTATAGAACAATAATTCCAAATTTTCTATTTGACATGCACTCTTATTCCTGATTTAATTGGATTTCCTATCTTAATATTTTTTTTTTCATTTTTCTAAATGTAAATAATTGTTTTTCTTTGGTGGTTTTCTTTGAAGGCCCTTGTGTATATTTCTAAATTACTAGCAATAGCTCATTTACTGATTCTTTAAATTGCAAATGGATACAATGAGAAAAAATTAAGTTATCTCACGTGTATATTTTTTTTTTATTTCTCTAATACTTTATTTTATTAATTTATATAAATAAAAATTAAAAAAACACAACTTGAGTCGAGCCGACTCGGCTCAAGCTCTTTTTTGTGTTGAAGATCTTGAGCTCGATCTAGAAGCTTGACTTATTGAGCCAAGCTCGAGAAAAAAAAAATTAAAAATCTCGAGCTCGAGCTCGAACTTGATTTTTTTAGTCGAGTCAAGCTCGACAATTAAAAAATAGCTCGGCTCGATTACAGCCTCACTTGTATAAAAGCCGACCCCCCCAGGTACCTGTTCTCTCTGAACTCTCGCACTCTTACACGACTTACTAAGAAGATTAACTAACTTAGGCATCGGAGGATCTCCGGACAATCCCGAGCCCACTTTCTCCTTTGAGTTTGCAGGTGAAGGCTTCAACTTGAGTTGCTAAGAGCTTTGTCTAGGTGTACAAAACATAACGTTAACAAGTTTATAATGGAAATTACTTTTTATAAGAAGTATATTATAATTCAGTGTTCAACAGGAATAAACTCTTGAAAAGTAATGTACCATAACTTAATCAAACAAAGAAAAAAGCAGACATAATAATATAAGAAAGTTCTATAAATTACATTGTCATCCAACTATATAAAATGTGACATATTTATTACTATTAGATAATTCTTTAGTGGATGATTCTTTATCGTCTAATGGTGATAAATATATTATATCTTACATAATGAAATAAAAGTGAAATAAAAGTGTTGTGTATATCATTACTCATTATATAATATTGGAGAAGTCTTTATTCGTGAAACGGAAAATGTTGTTGATGGGCTCAAAGAGCTTCAATAATGTATGGCTGGTACTTTTCTGCATACCATATGCATAAGGAATTTGTAGAAAGGACTAAATGGCAGGGGTCAAGCTTTAATTCTCATAAAGGTGTTTGGTGCAAGCTATGGAAACTCCGCATTCCTAATGCAGCTAAGTTTTTTTTTTTTTTTTTTTTTTCTTGGAGAGCTTGTTTAGAATCTCTACGTACAAGGGCAATTTTTAAAAAAAAAAAAAAAAGTGGTGGAAAACTCCAACTGTCCTATATGCTTGAGTGAAATAGAAACAATTGTTCATGTCTTATGAGATTATAGTGCAACTAAAGATGTTTGGGGTGCTTCCTCTAAGCAAATTCAGAAATGTGGGTCTTTTGTTACACATTTTATGCAATTATTTGCTGCTATGATGGAGTTTTTAGAGTAAGAGGCTTTGGAGGAATTTGTTATGATAGCTAAAATGATTTGGCAGAGAAGAAACTCTTTCATCTTTCAAGATAAGTTTGCTCACCCAAATATGGTAATGCAGCAGGCTAAAGAACTGCTATTAGCATATCAAGAGTGTTAGTTTACAAAAGAGTTTTCCAGGTCTAATATGGGCAGGATCCAGTCTAGATGGAAACCTCCTCCTATGGGATTTTACAAAATAAATTGGGATGTTGCAACTAGAGAAGAGGATGGAAGAATAGGAATTGGAATTGTCATTAAAGGATTTTGAGGGTATGGTGTTGGCATCTAGGAGTATGTAGATGACAATGTTCACTGATTCCTTCTCAGCCTGGTGTCAAGGAGCTTTGCAAGCCATAACTTTTACTAAAGAGATTGGGTTGACGAAGAGATAATATTGAAAGGGGATGCTTTGCAAGTTGTTCATAACCTTAAACTTCACAATTCACAGTTTCATAATGCAAGTGTATTAATTTAGGATGCTAAAGTAGTATTATCTCTTTTTGATCATTGGAATGTTGTTCGTGTGAAAAGGAATGTCAATGTGATAGCACATGTTTTGGCTAAGTATACTTTAGAAAGTGCAAAGATGAAATTAGAATGGAGAAGAATCATTCATGTATTTTGTCTTCCACGCTTATTAATGAAACTTACTATGTTTTCTTTTAAAAAAAATATATAAACTGCCGTACCGGTACTTCTTTGACCCCGCATAATGGGCTAGCCTATCAAGAAAATAAGGGTTTTGTTAGACAACTTCTACCACACTCTATACTTTATATTTTTTAATATATTTTTTTAAAATTTTTTTGAGTTTATTTTTTAAAACTATTTTAAATTTTTTATTCACTATTTATATAAAAAATATTTGATAAAAAAATTAAAAAAATAGAATATAAAGTGTGAGTGAATAATAAGAAGTTGTGAAGAATTTTTGAGAAAATAAAACCCATCTTTCTATAATTTGGCTGGCCCCGCATTAGAGATTAAACTAGGCTCAAGCCTCACGAGAGGTCTATTTTCCATGTAGCCCATGCACAACTTCCAATATCATCTTAGGGTTTAAGGGACTCCCTTCTTGCTTCTCTCTGCGCCAGGGCAAGCAGCGGAGGCTCGGCCACATCTGCTGTGATCTTCGAGCTCACACGACCAAAATGGTTCCTTCCCCTTTCTTAACCTTCTGCGCTCTCTAACTGATCTTCTTGAGCTTTTTTTAATTGAATTCTCTCTGCGAGAATATCATTGTTGTGTTTGTTGGAGAATATATTTCTTTGGATATTTGGGGTGTTATTTCCGTTTAGGAGTCGAGACAATTATTAAAATTTTATTCACACGTCAATCCTGGATACGTTTGTGTAATTGGTTTTGAAATACCACAATCAATTTGTTAATATTTACTTCGTTTGGTTCAGACATTATCAACTGATTATGTTTAAAGTTGCATGGGAAAATATTGAAAACCATGAGAGAGAAATGGACACAATTAGTTGGTCGCCCAGATGACTTTGCATAATGCATATCATTTTTTCGTCGTCGTTTCGTAATATTTGAAATATAATTTGATTAGTTTTCCTTTTGAGGCGGATTGTTTGGTTTGTTAACTTTATGCTTATGGCTATAACAGGCTAGAGGATTGAAGAAGCATTTGAAGAGGCTCAATGCTCCAAAGCATTGGATGCTTGATAAACTTGGAGGTGCATTGTAAGTTAACTTTCGAGTTATTGCCTTCCCTCCATAATAATGCTTTGCTTGGTACATCTGTTTAGATATGTTCCGACTTCTTTCCTTGTTGTCTTTTTTATTTCTCCGTGCAGGCTCCCAAGCCTTCATATGGACCTCACAAATCCAGGGAATGCCTTCCATTGATTCTCATCTTACGAAACAGGTTGAAATATGCGCTCACATACCGTGAGGTCATTTCCATTTTGATGCAACGCCATCTTGCGGTTGATGGGAAGGTCAGGACTGATAAAACATATCCTGCAGGTTTCATGGGTATGAACATCAAACTCTTCTTACTCGAACTGTTGCTTAATTTTCTGATACTTGTTTGCGTTTGTGTTAGCATGATGTGATGTATTTTTATGAGAACTTCTCGTATATAAGTGGGTATCAAGTCAAGATCCTTGTAATTTTTTTAAGGCACCATAAAGTAGAGTTACCAGTTATAAATAGATGTTAAAATAGATGTTTAGGGGCATGCTGAGCAGAAGCTTGCATGATGATATATGATAGGGCAGTTAATCTTATCTATAGATAATGTCTCAACTACTGTAGGGAAAGTGTGTGGAAATTAAACATGCTTCTTTACCTGAATTACAATATTCTGTGGCTTGGAGTAGACAATAGGATTCTTGGTGGGATCAGTTTGTGGCCACATCAAGATCTGCTTCCTTTCATTATAGTTGCTGAGTATTTATTGTTCTCTCTCTCTCTCTCTCTCCCTCCCTATATATATACAGTGATCTTATGGTGGGTATTTATTTTTTATATAATGATGCCTCGGTTTGACAGATGTTGTATCAATCCCCAAGACAAATGAGAACTTCCGTCTTCTTTATGACACCAAGGGTCGGTTCCGTCTCCACTCAATCAGAGATGAAGAGGCAAAGGTAATGCTGTGCAATCCTCTCAAGTATATATCTTTAGTCCTCTCTATCTGTTGCAAGGATATATAAGTGCCGGGCTCCATATGGCCATATGTGGAGAGATGTCATATTATGGTTGTTAGGTGAAATTAGTATCAAATATAGCGTCACTGTTATTCACAGGAACAAATTGTAGGGAATTGTTTGCATTTCCACCTGTGGAGTTTCGCTGTTATTTCTTTAGTTATGTCTCATCTAATTCCTATATAAGTTTCTAAACACATTGGAGGCTAGACATTTTATACTACGGAGTCATCCAAAATTTCAAAATTATAATAGATTAGTTAAAAAAACAAATTATTCTGGGGTGATTAATGATTTTTTTTGTATCGTGGGTCCTTTTAATGGCTTTATTCTGATATTTTAGTTGTTGACTTTTGCAGTTTAAGCTCTGCAAAGTTCGCTCTGTGCAGTTGGGCAAAAAGGTATCCCGTACCTAAACACCTATGATGGACGCACCATCCGCTACCCAGATCCTCTTAGTAAGGCCAATGACACAATCAAGCTAGGCCCGGAGGGCAACAAGATCACTGAATTCATCAAGTTTGATGTTGGGAACGTAGTCATGGTGTCGGGTGGAAGGAACAGGGGACGAGTTGGAGTCATCAAGAACAGGGAGAAGCATAAAGGGACCTTTGAGACTATCCATATTCAGGATGCCACCGGGCATGAGTTTGCAACTCGACTGGGCAATGTGTTCTATCATTGGCAAGGGGACAAAGCCATGGGTATCCCTTCCCAAGGGTAAGGGTATTAAGCTATCTATCATTGAAGAGGCCAGGAAGAGGCTTCGAGCCCAAGCAGTATCAACGGCGTAAAAATCATGTTAAAAAGTGGTTTTCAAAAGTTTTGATGGTTCTTTTGTCGTCTGATTCGGGATTTTTGCTTTGACTTTTGTTCTCTTTGTTATGCCTCAAATTTGGAAAAGCTGGTCACTTGTCCACAAAATAATTGCTGGTCTAAACTATTGTTATTTATTTATTATTATTTTAGGTCAAATGTTTGCTTGGCAACCTTAATGCCCGTTTTCGTGCCATGTATTTGATGGTTTACCTGCATTATTTCAACCTAAATCGTTTCTATGATATAATTTGATTTAAAAGAAAAATTATAAAATTTAAGTCTTATAAATCAAATATTATCATTTAAATTATATAAACAATGTGTATTATACATTAATTGCAAATAAAAGAGCTCTTATTTTGAGCCTTCGAAGATCTGTAGGCAATCGCCCCCACTTGCAATTATTTGCTACATCATATATATTGAGGAGTTGCTCGAAAAGAAAAGAGTGAAATTGACTGAAGCCTGAAATTTAAAAAGGCCAATAGAAAAAATAGAAGTCATCAACCTGTGACCAACTTGGAGTTGGAGCGAGAAGACCCTGTGACCAATTGAGTCAAACCAACCAAGACTTGCTTTATAAGGACGCTGGCTAGCATCTGTCCTCATTTTATCAAGGACCCCGTGAATGGGAACAAGGAACTCAGCGACCTATGAATACGACTCATAAAACCTTTCCAGCCTTGAACTTTGGAAACGCTCGAGAACTAGTGCAGAGTACAGACTACCAAGACCATGGAAAAAGGCCAAGCCATCGAATGGTAATCCTAGTCTTATCTGTGGCCTCACAAAGTGACTATGAGAGTGATACCTCGGATGAACTTACAATTCAAATTTCTAACCTCACAGAAGGATATGGTGGGGACAGCAACTGTCCCACATCGGAAATTGCTAATACCAACACTCAAGTACTGGGAATGGGATTCGGTGGGCAACCCCAACAAACAAATATGGTACACTCTTGGAACGTTTCCAGCCCTTTTACTTGTACACTTCCCTTCCCTTCTCTTCTTCTCAAGGGTCAAAATATTAAGTGCATGGTAAACGATATAATAAGAGCAATGTTAAAGGGTCACCCCATTGTCATCCTAATACTCTGAAAGACGTATATCCAACTTTCATTAAAAATAATTCAAGCAAGTAGAAGCATATCTTTTTGCATTACGATCCATACCATGGAGGTATGCTGGCATCCATGCAATTGTAAATTTTCGATTGAGATTACTGAAATAAGTCCATCTGCATGTTTCAATTTTATTCTCCTTTCACAAATTCTAACCAAACTCGGCGTCTCTAAGAGTTGTTTATGAAAGACTCCGGATAAAGTTTACTCCAAAACAGTTGACATGAAAGAAACGAAAAGAGTAAACCTCAAACTATTGCATCAACCGCTCCCTCCTCATGGAGCAACATCTGATCGAAGTGCCAGACACCTGACAATCCACAGATCAGCCAGTTCAGAAACCAGCAAGTTGATAAGAGAAGAAAAATGCAATTTAAGTTATATGATGGTGAAATGAAGACTTGGTGTGAAATAAATAACAATGAGAAGTGCGCTCGGGAATCCATACCGTGCCCTCTGCCCACTCTTCTTAGCTGAGCAACATATTCAGAAATTTTCTTGATGGCTTCAACCTGGAAAGGAAACAACCGTCATGAATGCAACAACCGTTCCCTTAGACTGTGAAGAACAAATTTCATACGGAGAAAAATTTTGTTTACCTGCTCACTTAAAAACTCGCTTTCAACAAAATCTGTCAACTGAACATCGTTTTTCAGTGAAGCCACCTATTCATCAAAGTTAAAAAAGCATAAATTAAATGAATGCATACAGAATAAAACGAAGCTCATAAAAACTCAAACTAAGCAAACGAATAGGAAGAAATGTATTACTCTGTGTAAGTTGAGGAGTTTTTCATTTGTAAGCTTCTCTAGACACAATGCAAGCTCCATGGCTGAATCAAGAAAATAGACAAAATTAGTGCTTGAAAACAACTCATTACCATAAGAATTTAAAACCTTCGATGCATGTAAGTCCTATCTACAATTAGTACTACAATTTCATTCAAGAAACTATCTACAATATTTTTGTAAGTCAAAATTATAACTAGTGCAGGGGGACAAATTTTACCCTAATCTTCCATATGTCGGTAATATGCGTACCTATAAAGTTTAGATCAGTTGCCATTGGAGCTTGTTCCGGTGGTAATTTATCAATTTTCTTTAAGCCAATGTAGTTTTTAGCATCTAATTATATTATTTGTCTATTTCCTTTAAGCCAATGTAATATTGTAATTTATAATGATATTATTTGTCTATTTTCTTTAAGCCAATGTAATTTACAATTTTATGCACATTACTACAAATGAAGCCGAAGATGATATCCCATGGCAACTGATCTAAACTTTAAAAGAGGTACGCACATTACAGACATATGGAAGATTAGGGTAAAAGTTGTCCCTTTGCACTTGTAATAATCTTGACTTGCAAAAATATTATAGATAGTTTCTTCAATGGATTGTAGTGTTAGTTGTTCAACACCAAGGGTAAAATGCACAAGGATGAGAAAACTAAGTCCAATTGATCTCTTCGAATCTTACTCATTAGGTTGAATTAAATAACTCAAGAGTTTACCACCTTGACATTTCTTTAATTTTTTCTTAATTCTCGAATCTCGTTACTTTCTATTCTGTGCAATAACTTCAGGCGTTAGATTGTGTAATAAAAGAGGTGTAATGTTGGGGGGGGGGGGGGGTGGATTGTGAATCGGATCCTCTCAATTTTAGTATTTCACTTCGAAATGGATTATATATCCCTTTAGGGTATTTCTATCCTATCATTGTGTTTATAATATTAATTAGAAAGGACAAAAATATCTAACCATTTCGAGTGAAATGGAGATAATCCTTATACGCATGGTTCAGATAACATTAAATAACCTCTCCTACTGCAGAAAATGGATGAATAAAGAAATCTTTAGACCTGATGATAGTTGGGCATCACCATAAAATAGGGGCCCATGAAACTCACCGTATAACGCATCTCCCTTCTCTTCATGATCGTACTCACAGAGAGGCATCACCATACGTTGCAGCTTCACTCTTCCACCACGTTTGTTCTGAGCATTTCCCAAAACAAACAAAACCCACGAGTCAGATTAACAAAAACAAAAACACAAAAGAAATCAAAGACTAAAAGGTATCAATAGGAATAGAAAGTCAATGTTAGCACCTGATATTCCATCAATTTCTCCGCATGTTCCCTTTCTTCTTCACTCGATTCCTTGAAAAACCTATTCACAAAATATCGTATGACTCAGATTTAGAAAAACTTTGAAACAGAAAACTGCAAATGAGCTAGATTGGGTAAAAACAACAATTAAAAGAAAGAAAGATAGAAAGAACGAACGAAAGAAAATAAAAACTACCTGGCAAGACCCTTCAGCGCAACGTTGTCCCTATCGAAGTAGGCGTACATGGCATGATAAACATACGAGACATTGTATTCCACACTTCCATTACAACAAATAAAAAGATTACAAATCAGAATTAGAAAGAACCACAACCGGGTTAAACAAAAGCAACCAGTGAATCCACAAACATATAACAATATTAAAGCGACGGAAATTACTTGATCTGCTCGTTAACCGCGCACTCGCAATCGTCCAAGTACTTCTGTCGAGCGAGAGAGACCTGTGGGACGGTGGGGACGAGATCGAGCTCCTTCTTGACCTCTTCGAAGGGCTCGAATACGACACCGGTGAGCGGCCGGTTGTTCGCACCCTTTGAAGCCGCGCAAACGGAAAAGGCGTTGTGTTTCTTGGCAGTAGAAAAGCAGAGGCTCGAGGCCAGAGAAGAGGAATATTTGAGAGGAGAAAAAGAATTCGAAGACTGAGATCAAACAGAGGAAGGCAGAGGACCCAAAGTTTCTCCACGAGGAGAGTTCAAGACACAGAAGTCTGGGGCAGCCCTGAGCATCATGGTGTAGAGGAGCAGAAACAGAGAGAATTCAGATACCGTGCGAGCGAGTGACGAATTTCGAAGGAAAGACGGAAATGAGAGTGTGTCTGCGTGTGTGGTGATGGGGAGTCACGAGGGAAGAATGGAGGCAGTTATAAGTGCAGTGGAAGATTGGTGTGGGCCATTGCATGGAGTGACGCGTGGTGGATGAGACTGAAATGCGGAAGCAGGCGCGTGGCCTGCTTGTGGTTAACCTGTTTTATGGACCTCTTGGAATCCGAAGAAAATTATTTGGACTTTTTGCGTCCAGGTACGGTGGTTGAAAATTAGGATGATTATTCTGTCTAATTATTTAATCTATATTTTATTCTTTTTATAAATATATATATAAAAAAGTTATGCTATTAAGATTATGTATATTTTAAGTTATTTAATAGGAGAGTAGTGCGCTATTTAAATATTTTTACATCATATGATTTAATTTGTAAATTTATCTTTCAAATTAAATGATACTATAATATCCTTTTTTTAAAAACGCTATAATATCCTATTTGATGGAAGAGAAATGCTACAAAGAGATCTTGTAATATATATTTTTATTTAAATAATATGTAATTTATCATTTTTATTATTCTATCTTAATATTTAAATGTGTATGTGTTTAAATAAAAATATAAAAATAATAAATCACATATTAATTAGATAAAATTATGTAGTGTAAGATTTAGTTTGAATTAAAAAACACTTTTAACTTATTTCATCTCATCATTATAGTTTTTATAAAATTTTATATAAAATATAATAAATAATTTAATTTTTTTAAATCTTAAAATAATATTAAAAAATAATAATTTTTTTAATTTTTAATTTTTTTCTCAAATCATTTTATCTCAAGATTTCCAGCGGAAACTCATATATCGAATTTCTCTATATGGAAAGACTATTTCCTTTAATTAATTATATGATGTAAAGTGGACGGGTGCTGATGCCAGGCAAGTTTGGGTGGCCCACCTGTCCAGCCCACACTAAACTGCTACCAAGTGATGTGGGCCAAAATTATAGATATTGTCAGCCATAAAAAAAATTGTCTCTAAGTTTATAGAAGTGATGTATTTGACGTATTAATAAAAAATAATTTGTGAATAAAATATTTCAAAATTTAATATAAGTTTAATGAAGAGAGTAACTATAATTCCAATAAGAGGATTCAACTATAGTTTTAAATTTCGTTTAGATTCGGCCGTTCTAATATAGTATCCGATATATTATTTTTTCTCGTTTTGTTTCGCTTCAAAACCTGATCCATTTCAACCATTTCGATTAAATTCTGACTATTCCAAGTCTTATTCCATTTTAGACTATTTTTATAATTTTTTTGTGTGTTTGAATAATATTTTTATAATCTATATGATATTTAATTAATTCTATAATATAAAATATATTTTTCTAATTTAATTTTTTTTATAATTTTAAATATATCTCCTCATTCTCTATTTTTTTTAAATATGATTATTTTTAATAATTCTCTATTTATTTCTTTATTTTTATATCTCAACTCAAGTTTGTAATCATATATTCATTTTATAAATTTTTAATTTTTTACACATATATAGTATACATATAAATATTTTTATATAATATTTAGTTAGTCTTAAAATAATACATCATAATATACCGATACCAAAATATTTCTAACGAATTTTTTTTTTTTTTTGAAACAAACGAAATTTAAAACATTAACTAACGTTAGACCTCGTGATTTCTGAAGATTGAGGGTAAATTGGAATTAACATTCGACCAATTGTCTACAATAGAGAGAAGAAAAAACTTTCCACGTGTAGTCTTACGAGTTAGTGGTACAACCTTTTCAATCGGATTAGAGATGAGATGAAAAGAACAACAATGCTTCAATATATCAGTAAATGAAAAAATAATAATAAAAATAAATAAATAAATATTCAAGTGGATGGGGGCAAACACTTGAAAAAGGTGTTTTGTTCCTATCCACTTTTACAGGTGTCCCTTGATCGCATAAAAGTATAAATATATCAATTAGCCATATCATACAATCCAAAATTTGTCATATTCTTCGGAGAAGCAATCGTGAAACTGCTGGGCATTACCCTTTCTCTCATACAGATGGTGGTGTCTAATTATAATGTAAGGGCCTTTTTACTCCACAGTATTGGGTCAGGAATCAGGATTAGTCCAACTCACTACATTAGTGCTTTGACCCCTGGCCCATATCCTTACAACCCAGCAAATGCGGGCTTTGATTGTCGTAATCCTCTTTCTGGATCAGGCTTCCATCTATAAATAAAATATCTTCGAGGTCCATATAGGCCCATTAATCGAATAAAAAAGAAAATTAAAAAAGAAGAAAAAAATAGAGACTGCTTTTACAGTTACAGCACTCTCACGCTTTCTTTACATATGAATCTATGATACCGAGATACTTTAATTTTAATTTTCCATGGGCAGCATTTTGTTAATTGAAGCAGTAGGAAAAAAATACTATGTACCGTAGAAAAATTTTACTCATCATCCAGCTCATACCACACGTAATTTTTTATATTTTTATTTTTTATTTTATTAAATATATAGTATATGGATGATGAGTAGAAGAACATAATTAATTTAGAAACAAAAAACTAATTTATTTTAAATAAATAAAAATATATATAGTATATAGTATGTGGTGTATGATAATGAGTAGAGATCTCGACCAAGTAACAACCCTTTTTTTGGGTCAAAGCGGGCCAAGTAACAACCTATTAATTAGCAGCGACATTACCAATGGAAACTATAAAAATTTGACAGCAGTTCATCTGTTTTTTTTTTCTTATCGATCTGGGAAAGGACTTTTGTTTTTTTGGTCCGTATAATGTATTGCTGGGCAACAATGATAAAAAAACCATGCGTCTCGAAAATGAATCTTCGTCGCCACGATCTCCAATGTCCGCATTGGAGACCTCATGTTTTTCCTTCTAAAGTGGTGAAGATGTCTGTTTTTTCCCCATAATTTATTGTCTTAAATTAAGATTTATCGATTTACCGAAACCAAACAACAAGGCACTTATCCCTATTTTAGTTGCAAATATATATGGTCTCACCTATTTCCTAGGTCGACCTTATAGGGGTTCCAATCAGAATATGTTGACAAATGCAAATGTTTTACGTTCGGCCATTCAGTCCTAGTCCTATGTTTTGCTAGTTGGGCAATCGATACAAATCAGAGGTGGCACCACTCAGTCCCAACCTAGGGTTTTAGCTGTCAAGGCTTGGCAAGTTAGTTATTAAGAGCAATAGTCATGAGCTAATGAAACCAAAAACTTCATAATTGTATAAAAGTGAAAAAAAAAAGATTATTGGAAGTTAATATAGCCTAATGCCACCAAGGGGATCCATAATGGAAGAGAAGGAGCGAGCCCAAATTAAGCCAAAGCCTGGTGCATGCCAGTTAACGTACAACTTATTATTAAAATTGCATAAAAGGGTTCTCATGTATATATATAATTATAAGCGTTGATGTCGTATTTCACACCTTGAGTAGTTCCGTGTACTGGGACAATCTGTTATTGTAAATATAGGAAACGAGGGCTCGAGGTCATGTAGGGGATACCTCTTATGCCTAAGTCAGCTTGAGTTCTGGATTTGTGATTTAAGGGAGTTTCAAATGAAAGTGTATAGAGCGTTTTTTTTCCTGAGAGGGAGATATATATACCTAGTAAGGACAATCCTTTGACAAGCTAATTGTGGTGGTGTCGCTCCATATCTAGGTTGTGTCCTCTGCCAACTCCTTAGTCCTTACCATGCGATAGACTGTCCATGTCTGATCGTGGTGACCATCGATAACCCTAGGTCCTTGTCGTGGCGTGTCCCCCCCCGGTCCTTCATTAAATGCGGCGTGACCTTGATCAGACATGCCCACCTTCCAAGTTTGTCTAGTCGTCGGTGCCCAAGGGCCATGGTTTTCCTTGACCTAGTGCGTGCGGATTGTCGGTTAGTAGAAGTGTCAGGCCTTTTGACTTAGAGCCTGTTTGGGATTGAATTTGAAAGCTTAAAAAATGCTTTTAACTGTTTAAAAACTCTTTTGAAAAAAAAAATGATATGTTTGGTAAATTTATAAAAAGTACTTTAATCACTTAAAGAAGCTGAAAGACTACTTTTTAAAAAAGCATCAAATTGAAGCTTTTATCGAAAAGCTCCTGTAGATAATTGTATATTTTTAAAAATTTAATGTAACTAACTTTAAAAGTGTTTTAGATACATGTTTAACAAACAGTTAACAGCTTTTGAAGTATAGAGCTTATTATTTAAGTTATAAGCCATAAGCCCTAAAGGTATAAGCTATATTTTCCACCACAATCCCAAACATGCACTTAGTCCCATGCCTTGTGCGTTCTATCTTGCTGCTTTTTTATGAGCTTCTTGGGCCATTCTCGCCCATCTTAACCCATCATATTCTCTCATACCGATTTCGTCCTACCGGGCCATTCTAGACCTATCAATGCCTCGTGGGCTGGGCTCGCCACACCCCCCTCCCCCGGGAGGTTTGAGGATTTAGATGAGATACAAAATTCTCATATGATCTAATTTCATAACATCCCATTTCATTCCCAAATATAATTCAAATACAAAATTTTTAAACTAATCATTACAATTTTTTAAAACTAATTATTACAACTTTTTCAAACTTTCAAATAAAAAATAATTCTAACTTTATCAAATTCTCAAACAAAAATAATATTATAAAACTATATTATTACAATATTTTAACTTTATAATATTTTTTATTCAACTTTTTCTCTCTTATTTTTCAAAACTCAAAAAATACTTAACTTAGATTAGGTTTGGAGAGTGCGATAAGAATTTTTAGTTTTAGATGTAAATTTAAAATATTATTATTGTTTTGAAATTTGAAAAAGTTGAATTGAGATTTGAAAAAGTTGAATTGTTTATTATATTTTGTATGATGATTTAAAAAAAATGTAATAATAAGATAAAATGATATGAGAATTTTATATTTTATTTTAAAATCCAAACCTAACCTTAAACTATCTCATTATTATTCCCAAACTACCTTATTAATATTCACAAAATTTTTATAATTTCTATCTCACTCTCTAGACAAGCAGTGTCGACCGACATAAATTGAAAAGAGAGCTAGCTGTTTTATTTTGGAAGACAGTGAAAGAAACCTGGAAGCATGTGATGGGCAATTAATGCAAAGACTCCTACAAATTTCAATACTAATCTCTCTCGAAACCACGAAATGGGTATCATTTTGAACAATCCCTACGACTGGTGAACATGTCAGGACCTCATTAATTCCTCGGTGAGGTGTTTCTTTACTTCTGTGGATCTTCGTTTAATAAAGTTCTGGTCATGATCTGCTGAATTAGTAATTTAGTATGCAAGGTATCTATCAATTTATTAATGTCCATATATGCGTCAATATATATATATATTTAGATGAAGGGCCAAGTACATACAACGCATGCATGAGTAGAGTGAGTCCAGTGATTTAACTTGGCCTTACATTATTATATTATATATATGCTTCAGACCACACACGGAGAGAGAGAGAGAGAGAGAGAGAGAGAGAGAAGAGAGAGAGAGAGAGAGAGAGATGGACTTTGAGAAATCCACTATATGCTAATAATTTATAAGTCATGCACTACATGCAGGACGTGTATAACTATAAAGTTAATCATGTAGCATGTCCGCGGTATATATAAATAAGTTCATTATGTTGGTCTTGATCTCTACTACTTTTTCAATTGATAGTACAGCAATGAAAATGAAATAAAATTTTGGGATTGCATAGCATATACGTATTATATACATTGATCTTTAGCATAGATATTATTTTTGATCAGGAGGAGTGTATGCATGCATGCATTCTTTTCACGGTAGGAAAATCAAAGGACAAATCATGATGTTAAAGTTTGATACTGATTTTGAATCAACCACCGGCCAGTTCTAAGATTCCTAATGCAATTAATGATTCACGGGCCACTCTACAGATGATCAGTTGAATGCTGCAAGTTGGACAAAAAAATGGCTGCGGAGAACCATATCCTATATATGCAAGGGATCATATATAAGAACGATTTTGCTGTCATTATCAATATTAATAAAAATATCCTCAATTGCTTTATCTCTAAACATTATCGTAATTACTGATTAATTAGTTCGTGGACTATTTCTTATAAATTGCGTACCTGCCCGTAAATCGGTTTTGCGATATATATAGTCCAAATTAAGAAGCAATTAGCTTTTTAA
This sequence comes from Cyclocarya paliurus, assembly GCA_029856935.1. Classification (NCBI taxonomy): domain Eukaryota; kingdom Viridiplantae; phylum Streptophyta; class Magnoliopsida; order Fagales; family Juglandaceae; genus Cyclocarya; species Cyclocarya paliurus. Next base: position 819,176 of record JARVXP010000207.1, on the reverse strand, counting down.
GCAGTGGCTTCCAGTAATATAATCTGGTAGTGATAATATCAGAATCTTTCTAATATTCGATGTGATAACAAACTCACGGGATCACTCTGCTCCATTATTCAATCACTAATATTTGGTGCAAATCTAAATTGATATGGGATATATATCTAGATCCAGATTCTAATTTCGATTATATTTTAGCCAAATTTTTAGTAGGAGTATTGTTTATTTAGGTATTTATTTCTTATACAATAATTTAGATTTTTACATTTTTAAAAAAATCTTAATAATTTCGAATTTTGTAGCTATTTAAGTCCGGCTTGTAGGTTTCCTAAAATAATTTCAAATTTTACTATTAATCAATAATTTTTAGAATTGTTTTTTTCTATATTTTGGACGAATTTCTTGTCTTCTCAGTTTTAATTATTTGTAGCCGCCAGAATTAATCTAAATGATATCCTGCGCTACTAACAATGAAGAATATATATATATATATAAAATATACGATCAGAAAAATCTCTAAGTGCTATGTTGCTGATATATCCTTTATTAGCTTAGAGGATCTATATATATATATATATATATATATATATATATAAGAGACAAAGGGGAATTAATTAATGAAGGAGAACTTACTTTGGGCTCTCGGTTAATAGAATTCAAGAAGATTAAGTACCACAGGTCCTCAATATATTATGATACATGAAGGAAATAATAGATATTGTTGATGTACATCATGTTGGTATCATTGGAAATTTGGAATGGATGGCAGTTACTGGCTGAGTCAATTAAAAATTGTCCCACGCTTTTTCACTTTTCTCTCGGCCTATTTCTCTGATTGACTCAGTCAGACATCAACCTATATATATATTGAGTACACTGCAGCAAACCTTAGGCATGTAATATATATCTGCTGTAGGAAAAAAAAAATATTAATTAGATAACGATTTATAATTAATAGAATGGATATTTGATGACCGTTGGTTGATATGATTTTGGTCAAACAAGAGTGAGAGTGATCAGATTTCGTTTGTGTGCGTGTGTGTGTTTTTTCACGTGGATGTTTGATTGTGAGCACTGATCTAAAAAACAATCTTGACGGTCGAACCCATTCTCCTGCTCTTGGTTAGGGCTTTGGGCATATAGTTTACAACATGAAGGGGCTAACAGCCCTAACCTTAACCATAGAACCAACATGATATATACACGACACATGCACGCAAATTAATGCTAGATCTCTCACACAGCACATGCGGGCAGTAGTACTACTGGTACTCTATCTGGAAGCCATGCATACATAATCTTACAAGTTCTTTCGAGGAATGTCGATCGCAAGGCCCACAACGATTATTTTATTTATTATAATTGTTGTTGTATTATGATTATTCTCTGATGATCTCCTCCATGATGTTTTACTCTCCAATTACACTATAATTGTCCCCGAGAACTCTGTATGTTGAGCTGGCCGGACTTTCAAGATTATAAAAGAGGAACTAGAAATTAATACTACATGACTAGTCACAGACTCACAAGACTTAATTTTAGCAGTACTCTCGCTAAATGATTAACAGCAGGCTTGCTTAACTCGACGTCCGATCAGTAATTAAACTAGCTTGGATCTCCATTCTCCAGTCAGACCCAGATAATGTGCAACCAATTAATTATTAATGTATGCATACCAATGTACAGAATTAACGCGTGTACTGCATGATGTTATGTGTTATGCACATTCAACGTTTTCTATTAGTGTTAACAAATTTTTGCGGTGCATGGGATCTATTACGGACGCGCCCAAATTTGGAGCCGACTGCTAACGATAAAAATAATGGGTGGAAAATACAGTTTTTTTGTTAGAAAAAGGGAGTACAAAGTCTAGCTAGTTAATTAATTTGGTGCGACAAGACCCTCATCCATACAAATCATAGCGACAATAATAACAAGACTTTGAAATTACCCATTTACTAATAGAAAACGTGCCATTATGCGTGTAGAATTGCTTAGCTGCCCTAAGATCAATCCTTTGGAATTACCCATTTACTGCTGAAAGCTGTATATATGTTCCCATTAATGGTTGATTTATAACGCGCGTTCTCGAGCCCGAAGAATATATCCGCCCAAAACATGAGAATGATAGTACTGGAGTAAACTCTCTTCTCACATGCATGTGGATAACAATATAGTTTTATTTCTTTAGTGCTTAAGTCATTAATATTTTTCTTAAAAAGTTAAGAACTGTGTTTGATCTAGCAATATATATATATATATGGGCTATGGCACGTTTAGGCTCACACGTACGTTCTCAGCTACTATAAATATACACATGACAACTCCAATTTCATCCTGTCCCAAGTTGTGTTCTAGCTAGTCACTCTCCTTCATAGCTCTCGAAAGTCATTCAGAATTAAAAAAAAAAAAAAATGGGTGGAAATTCGCCATGCGCTTCCTGCAAGTTGCTAAGGCGCCGGTGCGCCAAAGACTGCATTTTTGCCCCTTACTTCCCCTCCGATGACCCCCACAAGTTTGCCATTGTTCACAAGGTCTTTGGTGCTAGCAACGTTGGAAAAATGTTGCAGGTCTCTCTCTCTCTCTCTCTCTCTATTTCTTAGAACTTTGTTTTCCTTTCCCTCATTCTTTCTCAGGGCCAAGGCTTGATGGGTAATCACTTGTGGGTGATTAGTCATTGTTTATACTTACTTTGATGTTATGCAGGAGCTTCCGATTCACCAGAGAGCGGACGCAGTGAGCAGTTTAGTTTACGAGGCGAACGCAAGAGTGAGAGACCCTGTTTATGGGTGTGTTGGAGCCATATCTTACCTGCAAAACCAGGTCTCTCAGCTTCAAATGCAGCTAGCAGTGGCTCAAGCAGAGATACTGTGCATCCAGATGCAGCAAGAGCCAGTGATGCCAACCCCGCAGACAGATCCAGATGACAAATCGCACTTTCTCCACGATTATAACCTCCCTCAGTACCTTAATTTTGCCTCATCTAGCAATGTAATTCATGACTCTTTCCAAAGAGAGAGCATATTTGGACATGACATGGTTTCTTAATAAAGTGGTTCTCATATTTTGGGCTTCATCTTTTTTTTTTTTTCTTTCAAAGTACAGATCAGAAAGTAGGGCATCGGCCTATTCTTAATTATCTCAGAAGCATTCTATATATGTGTGTATGTGTTTATGTATGAGGAAAGGAGTGTTGTTTTGTACTTCTTTTTGGTTAAAAAAAACCACAGAATTTTAATAATCAGACGTTGGAAGGTGACTTGAAACAGGAGTATATAAGATATTGGGGTCAACTCTAGCATGTGAACGAGCTTTCTGAGTAACTTACATGTTAGACAAATTAAGAAGTTGCTAGTTTATTATGGGCTTTCCAAAACAATCTGACACATAATTAAATTCTTCTTCTAATTATATAATGATCCATGGTGATAAATCATGGTATATATATAGAGGACAACAGCAATTGCAGCTCTTTGAATGTGCAGTACTAAAGACAATTCATCTCATAATATAATCTTCCCGTGTAAATGTAGAAATCATAATAATAAAAGACAAATGACAGAATTGGTTGGGAGTGATTTCTAACCACTTTGCCCTAAATTAGGGTTTTACAGTATTTATATATAATATATAGTCATGTAGGGAGCTGCATGCTTGGTAATTTGGGTTTCTATTCCTTGAAATGGCGAACATATATACATGCATTGTCTTCAATAAGAGTATTAGTAGTGGACTTAACAAAGTCTAACCAAAATTTAGTTAGAGAATTCATTTCTATAAATTTAGTTAGCTACTTTTCAACAACACTAAATAACAGACTCTCCAAATTTATCACTATATATTCTATTAAAATATTAATGATTTTAACCTTTTTAATTTATTTTAATTGTAATTGTAATTTGAATATTTATTCGTTATTAAAAAAGTATATATTAATTTTCTAACATTGATATTAGATTTTAAAAGAAAAAATTGGCATCAACTAATAATAATATTGCATAACTAGAACTTGAAACACTCCAACAAAATAATGCCACGTCATTGAAATGATAACTGATGGAAACTCGCTTTTTGTGGTTGAGTTTGAGGTTTGGGCGTTTTGTGCTTTTGAGGCGAAGATGAATTTTTTAGGATTGTGAGCTCGCGCGAAACGAATAGAACTCGGAAGAGAGAATTTTTTATGCCAAAATAATATTTGGCCAGTAATTTAGATTCAACAGATTTAGCTAGTGAAAATGATGAAGTTAAAAGTACTATAATTTTGTTGAGTCTACTACAATAAATTTTTATACAATCTAATTAAATTTTTATCAAAATATAACTTTGTTGAATCCTTATTAACTGGACAGCACTATTTTATTTCAGCAGAAATCGACATTGTTCGCAAGTTAAACATTCCCAATAAGGGTAGAAAGTGGGATACATGCAAAAGCCATCGGAAAATAGCAAAAATATCTTATGAATGATTGTGAAAAGAACTGTTGTTTGGAATGCTTACTGGGCCGCACTTTCTTCTATCACTTTCTACGTCTCACTCGCCTAATACTTTTTTGTTTTCCAAGTACATTCACCTAATAATTATTATTACAGTAACAATGCTCTAATCTTGAAAAAGAGGAAAAGTACAAAATTGGCTTACCTCGACGATCGCATATCAATTTCTTCTAGCTTCTACGCGTCGGGGTTAGTGCAATTTGCAAAGAAAGCACTGTTTCTGTTCATGGGGAAGTATGACGAGGTCTTGAAATTTTGTTTTAGTTTTTTTTTTAATATAAGTGTTTTACCCAATCCTAATCCATCTTTCCAAACAATTATATATCGAATCAACTTAATATTTCAAACGCCGAAGAAAACGACAAAAAGGCGACAACTGACTCGAAGATTCCTTATTTGCTTTGGTTAGTTTGGAAGCATTAATTCCCAAGTCAAACTTAAAAGCTTTTCTTCTGTATTCCTATATATCAAATCCTCGTTCTCGTGTCTTTATCTGGTTATATGGTTATCCAATCCCATTACCATGCATAATTAACTATTGGTCATTAGTTTTGAATTGTCAAACAGCTTGAACTCTCTGTGTTTCAGAATTCCCACCGATTTTGTACCCTAATCCGGCCAGATAATTTTACGCCTGCCATGCATATATAAGACCTTTCCTGGCCTATCATATCATGCATGGCTAGCTAGCTAGCTAGCTTCACGGCCGGCCATGCTCCTAGACCTATAGCCTTATCGCTTAATAATTTGTTGCTAGAATATCAGGCAGCTCAAACGTTTTCATCTTCAGATCTATCATCAGGACCGGTACGATCATTTTTATGGTCCTTGAAAATGCAACATCGCAAAATATGACATTATCAATATTATATATAATATATATCCGTTCTTAAAAAAGATTAATGGAGGCCGAGTGTTTATTTCGACAGCAATTAGCACAAGTATATATCTTTAGTCATGAGTTATAACTACACACACACACATATATTTATATATTGTATATACCGATCATCAACACAAAGTAGATCATCATTTATGGGCAGATCAACATAAATGGATCATATCCAACTTCTAATTACTCATGTTGCGTATATTTTGAAAATTAAATCTTCTTTTGAAATGAAACTACGTACGTCCTGATATTCATATCAAGATTAATAAACGGCTATTAGCATTGCTTAAATATTAAAATTAAGCTCCTTAGGTTGGTTGAAATTGATATTCAATATAATTGGTGGCTGAATGCTAATTGTAATGGATGCATGCATGCACGTCGGATTCATATTATTATGCTTGTGATTCATGAGATGCGTTTGCATCGTCAAGGATTCAAATTAATTCATAAAAGTGCAATTAGTTGACATGTCCAGACATTCTATAACTAAGCATGAGCTAGCAGCTTCAAATCTAATTGGTTCTCATTGCATGCAGTGTCATGGCGGCATTCTGAGAATTTAATAATAATAGCAAGTGGCCTGCAAGCTGTTTTTCTACAATCTTCAGCTAGAAATTAAGCTTGACCCAGTTCGGTTTTGTACACGAAACTTCTACAATGAAGTTGAAAAAATTTAATATAATAAGAATCAATTAAGAATATTAAAAAATTAATCCCACTAAAATAACTGAAAAAAGGCGTAATATGTAGCCTAGCTAAATTTAAAATGACCAAGATAAAAAGAGGGTAAAATTTGAAAAGCACCAATAAAAATAAAATTAGAAACTAGTTTTCAAAAATTTGGTAATATATAAGTAAACTAAAAAATTATATTTACAAGTGGATATAGTCGGTATGGAGTGCACATTCTCCACATGACCAATGACATAGGGTTAATTAATTTGCAAGACAATTTAATTTTAAACTTATCTTAATTATTATGCAAATTAATTTTTAGTACATTAACATGCACGCATGCAGTGTGACATACGGCGGCCTCCACATCGACTTAAAATTATTAGAAGAATTAGGATGAATTTGTAACTAGGACCTATATAGATAGTAATTATCCTTCAACTTTATTTGACCAGTTGCTTCCCTTATTTCTAGCTTCAATAATATTAATTATTGTAGAAGTTTCGCGTACAAAACCGACTGAGCCATGAAGTTTAATTTTCTAGCTGAAGATTGTAGGAATTTGTCATTTGCTATTATTAATTATCCAATTCTCAGAATGCCGCCATGACAGTACTACTGATGCAATGAGAACCAATTGAATGTGCTGCGTATTAATGTACGTGATCTGGACATCCCAACTTGCACTTCATGTATTAATTAATTTGAATCCAGCTTGACGGTGCAAACGCGACTCATCATGAATCACAGGCATAATAATATGAATTAAACCCCACATGCTTGCATCCAATATTACAAGCATTCCACCGATGACGAATTAAGGAGCTTAATTTTATAAATATTTACTCAATACTAATTAATGGCCGTTTATTCTTCTTCTGAATATCAATACGTAGTTTCATTTCAAAAGAATATTTTCAATATATACGCAACAGTAATTAGAAGTTGGCTGTGATCCATTTATGTTCTGCCCATAAATGATTATCTACTTTGTCTTGATATATCAGTACTATATATATAGTTATAGATAATAAAATATATAGTACTTGTGCTTGCTGTCAAAATAAACACTCGGCCTCCTTTGCATTTTCAAGGACCATAAAATGATCGTACCGGTCCTGATCAGATAAAAACGTATGAGCTACATATTTTAGTAGGGAAATACTTTGAGGACAAAGAGGACGTTACATGAAAATAAATTCATAACTAGCGTGTTTTAATATGATACGTTAGATTGTAAAATTATTTTTTATTTTAAAATATATCTAATAAATTTTATAAAATTACATCAATTTATAAATTTATTTCTATGTAATCTTTTTAGATCTATAGAACTCTCATTCTAATAATTCATTACGTGAGAAGGCTCTAGATCTAGGAGCGCCAGGCAGTGAAGCTGTTAGACCAGGAAAGGTCTTATAGAAGAAGACATTTTATTTGTAACTTTGTTTATTAATAGAGTAATATTATGTACAGTGCGTAAATGCTATATAATTGTTTTGAAAAAAAATAAATTATTATTTTTTATATAAATCTAGTAATTATTCATTTTTTAAAAAATAAATTACACGACACTTCTGCATTACACCATTGTAAATATTTTTTTTTTATTAATATGCTAAACATATCAATGACCTTTGACGGGCCTTGTGGCCATCGCTGATCTTTGTTTCTAGGGCCGACTTTAGGCTTAACCATCCCCACCCTGGGCTAGCCTCAGACCCATACGTTACATCCGAGAAATTTGTTCTCGACCCAGCCCAGTAGGAGTTTAGCTGCTATTGCTTCCTGCCTCCCGTAATGGCATTGCCTCGCTATTCGCATCACATTTGCAAGTTTGCAACCTTTGCCCGGACGTTCCGTTCTCGCGAGCTGCGATGTTCCCCTCGAATCGCTTGCAGTAGCTGCTTTTGTTTTTACTTTTTAAGATTGGAAAGAGATAATCATTTGGTGAACAATGAGAATTGTATTTGACTCTCTGAAATGGCTTATTTCCTTTACCATTATTCTCTCAACGATTCTTTACCGAGTTGAATCCCTGAACTCGGTCTCTCCTGTCTGCGAACTCAGTGTCATCGATAACTACAAGCTCTACAACTATAGCCTGGCCACTCCTATTCCGGAATTTCCTCACGGGGTTCTCAGCGAAGATGGGTACTCTCTCTCTCTCGCTTGAAAATTTATCTTCTTGATCTGGATATAGCTCGTTTTTCATCGTTTTCTTCTTGATATCAATGATTTTTCATTTTTATTAATTTATTGGAATGCCATTCGTGGGATCTTAAGTGAAATTTAGTTGGTCCTTTCGTATGTGGGGTTGTGGAAGGAATTTTTATTTTTGCGTTTAAACGTTGATGGATTTCCGTTCTAATTATGCTCTACATGTATGTTTTATGCGAAATATAACTCGAGCAATCATTGTTACAGAAATCTGTTTCCACTATTTTGTTAAGTAGTTTAGCACGGTAAGGCCGACGTTCTGATGGATGAGAGCTGTTTAACTTTGGGTTTCGAATAGTAGTGGAGCGAAAATTGGTTATGGTGGGAGAAGATTTGAACGTTAAGCTTTACAGCCCGTCAAGGAGAGAAGAAAAAAGGCACTTTGTTTTTCGTATTTGCATCCACTGTGCAATTGATTATGATGTATGGATGTACTGCTGGTATTCTTTAACAAATTATTTGTTAGTTTTGTTTATAATAGTTTTTCATGCAGGTTTTACAAAGCGGCTGTAAATGAGACTGTGGTTTGGTTTCAGGTTGGCCCCATCAGGTTACATTTTGTTGCTTTGTATTCCAAGTACTTCTCTTGCCATTTAATTTATTCAGGGGTCACACAATTTTGGCCTAATTTCTCAAGGTGTCAACACTATTGCTATTTCAAGCTCGTATGCAATGGTGTAAATAGAAGGCTTGTTTTTTTGTTAAGTTGGAGAACAGTAAATGACTTGCAGGCAACAAGCTCACTAATTTTGGGTTCAGATGCATTAATCCTGCATTGGACTCCAGTGAGGCTGTCAACTGTGAATTAAAACTCACTGCACACCCTTGCATTATAATGATGATCTCTTACTTAGCAAAAAAAATTATCATGATGACCGCTTAAAAGCAATTATATGCTCGATATGTTTCACTTAAAGTTGATTCATTATTTAGTTTCTTTTATTGTGTGTGGAGCAGCTTTGCGATGGAATGATTTTCAATCATGACCTGCCTAAATGTGTTGACTGCTGGGTAAATGTTTCTCAAATCCTAATAATTCCTTTTTTGTTTACCATGATAGAGCGGCTAATTATATACTCTATTTATCTTAAGTAACTTACAGTATGCTCATTTATATATTTTTTTTTGATAAGTAAAAATATTTTATATATCAAAAGGAGAAACCAAGTACACTAAAAGTATACAAGAAAACACCTTGCCCAAAATGACCCAACAAGCCCCTAAAGACCCAAAAAGCCCATAAAAAACCACCCAAAATACATCAGACCCGACCCAACCCCTAGCTTCCCGTAGAACTAAAACTCTACCCGACCACCAACCCTAACACCTTGATTCCCCCCTTCTTCACAATGCCCTCCCTTAAGACTTCCCTCTAGATGAGCTACCACCCTTAGCATCGTAGTTGATTGTCGAAAAAAGAAGCTGTAACTCCCTGTATTTCTTGAAACTTGCTTTGGTTTCAAGCGTGCGGCTTGCCTCGATCGCAGTAATTAGTTCTTTAAATTGGTCTTCACATCCTCCATGTGAAATTCCCACAAACTGCTGAATCTTGTTAACTTTAGGCAAAATCCAATCCGTTATTGGAGGAAGAGAGACCAGGGGAGCCACAGTATCTAACTGCACTCCCGACTCTAGACATTCCTCTACATAAGGCACCAATGTCAAATCCATTGGTTCTCCAGTAACTCCATTGGTTCTCTCTATATTGTATAGTTATAATTTTTGTTGCCATATTTTGAGATGTGGTCGGTTTTTCTTACTAGGTTACTCAATACTCACTCTTTTCCCTTTTTTTTTTTTTGGGGGGGGGGGGGGGGGAGTTCTATGTTTTCATGTATCTCCAAAGGGATAAGGTGTTTATAGGAAATGTGACTTCAATTTAATCGCTTTAAATAATGCAAATTAAATGAAATTGAAGCTAAATTTGTTAATCTTAGATCATAGACAATAATGGCTTAGGAGCAGATTTTGGAAGAATAGATTGAGATGTAATTGTTACACTTAGAGGGTACTCGATACTAGGAAGCTTTAGTTGAGTATTTCTTGGAATTAATATGATAGATGGGATGCGATATTTTTCTCATTCCAGTGCGCTCTATAAATTAATTCCAACGTGCTTTATTAGTCTGCCAGTTTACCAAAATAGTAATATATTTACAATTAGATATTCTCACAGTGTTTTCTGCTTATTTGTAGGATTGCGGGGGGCCATCGCGTTGTGGCATGGATTGTAGTGCCCTCGTGGTGAACAATAGAGGAGGTAATTGTTGTCTGAGGCTTTGCAGCCTTTGACTTAACCACAGATTTACTAATTGATTAATTGGAGAAAGTTGTTCATGATATGGAAATAGATGTGAGAATGGAAGTGAATGTCTTATGCAAGTATGGGATGTTATTCAAAACAGGAATCCATAATTTGTTGCAGATACTTGAGATTTGCTCTTACACCTCTCATTTCACCATATTAGGATTTAGGGTTGTGTTACCGATCAAAAAAAAGGATTTAGGGTTGTGTCAAAACAACCTTCTCCTAATCTTTTTCATCTTGGTGGCTGATGTTCCCTTGTTGGTAGTAAACATGAATTCTTTTTTTTTTATAAGTAAAAATATTATATATATATCAATAGGAGTAACCAAGTATACAAGAAAATACCTAACCCATACTAGAGAGCTCCTAATGACCCAAAAGCCTATGAAAAACTACCCAAAATACACCAAGCCCAAATTGGAATAAAACACACCTCCCCAACCCCAGCCCCTTGTTGCCCGTAAGACTAATACTCCACCCGAAACTCCCTCTATGAGAACGTCTTCATAATGCCATCCCTTTAGTCTTCTCTCGACTCTAGCTACCACCCATAACGTTGAAGTTGATTGCCCAATAAAAACGTTTTAACTCCCTGCTTTTTTAAAAACTTGATTTGGTTTTAAGAGAGTGACTCGCCTCAATCGCAATGAGTAGTGCTTTAAATTGGTCTTCACATCTTCCATGTGAGAGCCTCGCGATATGCTGAATCTCGTTAACCTTATGCAGAACCCAATCCAATGGTGAACCCACTATATTGTTTATCGGAGGAAGAGAAACCTCATTAACCTTAAAACTTGATTTGGTTTCAACTTTCAAGGGAGTGGCTCGCCTCAATCGCAATGAGTAGTGCTTTAAATTGGTCTTCACATCCTCCATGTTAGAGTCTCGAGATATGCTGGATCTCGTTAACCTTATGCAAAACCCAATCCAATGGTGAACCCGCTATATTATTTATTGGAGGAAGAGAAACCAGGGGAGCAACATTATCCCCAAACATAGGTACCCAATTGCACTCTCGACCCTAGACATTTTTCCTCATAAGGCACCAACGACAAACCCATAATTTCCTCCCCGCCATATCCTGCATTCAAATCCCAAACCTCCTCAACAGCTATATGGTTGCTGTCCTTTGTTGCTGTCACCATTAAAGGTTCCTCCCCTCCATCGACGAGGACATTGCTTGTATGTGCTCCACCCCTTGACGATCCTTTCTGTACCACTTTGTCAGGCCCTATTGCTCCCCCGGGAGGCATAGAACAGGTAGGGGAAGCATTGCCTTCTGTTACCCCATTTTCTTCTTCTAAAAGAGGCTTGTCAGTTTCTTCCAAAGTACTCAAGATCATATAAGGACCCCCATCTTCAACTGAAAGTGAACTCTGGAAGAAAATACTAACCCCATTAGCAACTGGTGACTGAGGGCAGTCAGACAATAAGCTACCGATGTCCTGTGTGACATTGGCGTGAACAGTGATGTCGGCGTCCAACTACCCCATCTGTGATGGCGTCGAAATGCCCTTTGCCGACGCACTCGAGGCCTTCAAACCCATAGGATCTACCCCCCGCCCCCCCTGGTCCATTTTCGACCCACCACCCAAACCCACGACTAGGTCCAACCCCTTATCCACTTTAATCATGAGATCACTCACATACTCCATAACTCCCATCAATTGAGCTTTGATAGCCCACAAGACCCCCCTTCATTTCTCCTAATGTTTCCTGACAACTTTTGTCTCCTACAAGTGCCTTGCCCTTTCTTTCCGCCGCGGAGTTATTCTCGGCTAGACTACCCGCTAGTGACCTTAACACCGAAGCATACGAGACACCTTTGACCAAGGAAGGCCTTCGCACTGTCATCCCTTCAACAAACTCCCCTCTATTTGCATGCTTCAGCATAGCGGCTTTGGACCCAGTAACGCTTCGAATGGACTGCAGAAAACCTTTCCATCCAATGCCATTTGCGCCTTCCAAAATCACCAACAAACCTTTCCTCCTTCCATTCCGGAATTCTAAGAGTTGCAGAAAGCTACCCCTTGCGTTAATATGATGTTGAATGATGAGAACTCCATTACCCATCCTTAGCTCCCTGAAGAATCCTTCATGACAGTTGAGTTCTAAACAATCCTCTTTTCCCTTAGCCACCCACAAAGCTGCCGTCCCGCCTAGACACATGAACTTAGCCATCCTTTTACTATGTTCAAAGATGAGAAAAACTATTTCCTCCCTCTTTCGTAAAATCAAACGTTTTCGATTCCATCTTCAAACACCTTCCATCTAAGATGAATTCATGTCGCGCGTCATCATCGTCTGATCCCAAGTCACAATATCATCCCAGGATCATCTCTTTTTGTCATCTCAAGGAGAAAGATGTTATATGAAAAAAGAAATCAGAATAGGAGATCTTTGCTGACGAAAATAAAGTGTAGATCAAAATCTTGGTCGCCGGAGGAGGACCGACGTCAGAGGGCCCTTAATGGAGTCGCCAGAGCTTGTCGGTCTTGTTGTGGCGGTGGCGGAGGCACAGGTTCAACGGTTGATGTTGCCTCCGAGAAAGATAGAGAGAGACTTGCGAAGGTCCAAGTCGCCGGAGGGAGGACCTATGCCAGACGGCCCTCAGCGAAGTCTCTGGGGCCCGTTGGCCTTGCCTGTGCTGGTGGTGAGGTGTCACTGGCCAGTCTAGGGTGGGTGAAGGGTGGCGGCAGGTTTGGGTGCCTTAGGGTTTTCTCTCTCCATTGAACTTCTTCTTACCTAATCCTCTTTTTTTTCAAGGTACATACTTGACCTGCTTCTCCTTAGTTTCTGCATGCGAGCGTTGAAGAACCCAAGTATCTTCCAGAAAATTAATCCATGTGCTGAGAACATCTGCTTCTACCCTAGCTGAGGCTATGGATTGGGAAAGCTCCTCTTCCTATCTAAACATGAATTGAGAGGAATAATGTGCATAATGGAAAATTTTGAGGGGTGGTTAGGTCAATGAGATCCTCACTTGGGGAGGTTTATTTTGTCAATCCTCTTCTGGAAGGGTTGGTTTTGGTTTCTGAGTGCTTGGGTTAGTGGTTGGGAGAAAGCTTATTCATAAGTTAAGGTTTTATTATTGCTTATTATGATGTCTCTACCTTAGCTGTGAAATGTTTACTTAGGGATTTGTTAGTCATTATAATATTTCTAAATGAGAGGATTTGAAGCATTGCTCTAGCCAGGGTGGTTCGTGGCAGATTGGAAAGCGGAAAAGGTTTTTTTTTTTTTTTCTCATAAAAAAGGACTGAGGAAATTTCATTTCCATGGTGGTGCAGTGGTGCTGCTGGCATCAGTTGAACTGTTCTATAAAACACACACACACACACACAGAGATCAGCAAAACCGATGCCTAATGAAGGGCCTTTCCCGCTAATTAGAAAAAAAAAGAGAAGAATTTAAGGGTCTTTATCCTTCAACTGTAGGTTAGCTTGGGTGATAATTCTTATTTTTCTAATAGAATCATGTTCTAAATGCAGGTTACCCTGTCTGCACTACCATTGGTCATGCCTCAAGTACTGACATTAAAATCATTGGTAAGCTTATTTTGTCGTCATCCAGAATAAGAATAATCTCCCTCTTGTTAATTATGTTGCTTGGTTAGCCTTGCTTGTTATAGTGTCCTAGATGCTATGGTGTAAATCATTTCATAGCATGCTTTGTGAGTTAACTTAGAGGTATAAACAGTTTTAAAATATTGCAGATAAAAAGAATCCCCATGCTGGTGTCATAGTTAAGATGTCCAGTACTGGTGCAGAGCTCAACTGTTCACTCTCTGTGTCTGTTATTTGTGATTCAAATGCTTTTCAGGTGGGGTTCTTGTTCTATTAGTATCCTGAGGTCAATTGTATTTTCTTGGGTGTTTACATATCATGTTCATGTCATTTTTCATATTTCTATTTCAGGGATCAAATTCACTGGAGAAATTAGGAACCTGTGATTATGTGAGTGCTTTGAACCCTAGAAAAAACTTTTATTGCATTCATACTTATTCCTTTATATTATTTGAAAAGATTGTTTTTTAACGTCACATCACCTGCTCCCTTGAACATAAACATCGTGCATCTGTGTATGCATGCACGCACTCATGTGCGCAAATGTATGTGCACATTCTCTATTGTTGATATTGTTTTTTTACATGATGCTGATGAGCTCTAAATAAAATGGCTCCTAGTCGTCCCATGAGAACAGGATGGAGGTTAAATTCATGGGTTCAAGACCCATCAGGCGTGTATATAAATTACTAATAAAATAAAAGCTGCTCTTGAGATAGTGATTCATTTTTGGTTATTAACTATATTTGAGAGGACCTTTGACAAATGTGGCACAATCAGAACTTATTAGAATGGTTGGAAGTTTATTCCTGTGTCTGAATTCTCAGTAATGATTATTTGAATAATCTGTTAGAATATGATGCTTTTCTCCACACCCTGGGCTGTACACTCTAGTTCTTTGGCTTTCTGTTTTCTGCTTCAGCTGGATCCACATTTTTTAGCTCTGATGGTCTTGACTGTTGAACTTTAAAGCTCTTAAATAGTAGGAAAATGAACTTATTATGCGATCTGAAAATGTTCGTAATGGTGGTACCAATGTCTCCTTGCAAGTACTGTTTCAATGTGTTAAATGCTACAACAACCTATAACAAGAGTCAAACGCCACATGTTTCAATTGGGACTTACTGGCACCCTTTTTTGGCCAATGTCGGGGAGATGACTAATAAATAGTTGTATTTCATTCAACTTATAACAAAAATAGTCGTGCTTCATGTAGATTTCTGAGTCTGTTCCACCTGGTTTCTTCATGTTGATAAACTATCACCTGATTTTGTAAGAGCCTTTAGGCTTCAATGCTTCAGTGAGTGCATTGCCAACCATATTTTTTTGGACTGAACCAATCAATTGCAAATCAAATAAGAATAGAAAAGAAAGAAAAGCACTATGCTTGAGATGATATGCAAACTCATGACTGATTAAGTGTCCAATTCATTATTTGATTACTAATAAATCTGTGTTCTTGTGTCTCGGCTGAATCATGATTAAGGTGAAATGGAAGGAAAATAGTGTTATAACATTTGGTGATGTTGGAGAGGGGGAAGGGGGCGGGATGAGAGGGAATCAAGTGATCTATTTATTACTGTATGTAGTTTAATGCAGTTATGGATCTCAACATCTTTTCTGGCAAATGCTTTCTAGACATTTGAAAGTAGATTAATCATGTATATATCCATGATTCAAAGTGATTGAGGTTCATTTCTCTGACAGGCTACGATGATGAGGCATCCTTCTGGTTGCGCCAAGATTGTCCAATTTCATGGGAAAGGGTGGGGTTGGTTTGGAACCTTCATAACCATGTAGGTTTTTAGCATGCTTCTCATAAGCGTTTAATTTTACTTGTACACAGATTTTTGGTGATCCCAACAATATTAAGGAGTCATATTGATCATTTTATCGCTGTGGTTCAGTGTGTTGTGCCTTTTCGGAGGGTATTTTCTGGCCGGTACAATTTATCGATATTTCTTCCTTGGAGTTCGTGGAATAGATGTATGTTCTCTTACTTAACCGGTTCTTCTTGTTATGCATGTAAATACATATTAGTGCATGATTTTGCCACATATTTTGCTTATGCATGTATGTGTGCAGCCAGAGGCACAAAAAATGATCATCCACTGTTGTCTTAGTACTACGGACACAGTAAAACTATGTTACTTAATACTTATCACTCTATAAAAAAAAATAGTAGTCTTAATGCGCAGTTGAAGCACCTAAACCTGCCTTGGTGTTTTGAATCCAGTTGTTAACTTCATTTCTCATCCTGTTCAGATTATCCCAAACTTGGACGTCTGGACCAGTTTACCTCAAAGAACACGGGTACTCCTTCACTTGTTTGCTTTTTTCCCCCTTCAATTGTTTGCTTCAGTTTCCTTTATTATTATTTTTTTACTGTGTTGTCTCACATGTATGAACAACTTTGTAATAAACGCTCTTTTTTGTTGTTCTCTATGTATGCTTGCTACTTAATAACTTACCGTTCTCTGATTTTTTTTTTTCCCTAGGCAACTTACGGTACTCTTGTTTCCTCACTGCAGAGTTCGTTTGCATCTATGGTGCAGAAATTTAGGGGACCTTCTCAGGGCCATCGGAGCTCCTATTCTAGGGTCAACTTCTGATAATATACATTTTCCATTTAGGATTCTACTGGAGATTTCATCTTGTATCATCTCAGCTCTGCCATGAAACATTCAACGTACAAGTGCAACGTATTGGTCAGTTTTTGGATAGTGACCTGCCGGCAAATCCCAATGATTTCGACGGAGAGCATCTTTTTTCATCTGTGGCAGAATTACGACTATTTCTTGACATAAACCACCGTAATGCTGGCTCTTTCTGGTATCTTTTCCATCCCGGTGTTTCTCATCAGAGATATTCAATTGTAATCAAAGCTGGCCATAAATGGTGTTATAAATTTTCTTAGCTTTTGTTTAGCATTTTGAACGTAATGTTTTTCTCATGGCCTTAATTTACGCGCCTTGTTATTTCTAAACTTGTATCTACAATTGATTGGAAGAAACTTCGCATAAGATCTTGTAGATGTCTCTTACTGAAAAAATAAATTAAAAATTTGATAAACTTTAGTGATTAAAAAGGGGAAAAAAATACACTTTACCCCTCAAACTTCCGCTCATTTCGCAATTTAACCATCGACCACCAAAGTTGTCACTTTGCCTCCCAATTTGAAATACAAGTGTTACAATTTAGGTTAGATGGATAAAATATAAATGACATGACATAATTTTACAGCTGAATCTTAAAAGGGAAGATGAAAATTAAGGCAAGTGGTTCTTTAGAGGGTAAAATGATAACTTGATAGTTTGGTGGTCATATTATAAAATGAGTGATAATTAGAATTGAATTGAATTTCTCCAAAAGAACAAATGTGTGTGTGTGTGTGTGCGCCTCTTGGATGGATGCTTGAGGGTAATTTCCATGAAGTTGTCACCTCCTAATAAAATGAGCCAAACGTTTCAAACGCTACCGAAATAAATAGCCAGAGGAAATATCTGGCTGTGCCTGTTCGTTCATCAATGAGAGATCCAAAACGAGGAAAACATAAGCAATACCTGATTGAAAAGTATTCTTCATGTGTTTGGCTTTCTACTCACTCCTATGAACCGACACCAGCAACAATGGCAATGGCAAGCGGTGTTGAGAAGGTGAATGGGCTTGCGAGGACAAACGTTTTGGGTGGAGATTGCCTGCTCAACTCAACTTAAATGTGCATGATGTATGAACAGCTTCCTCTAGTTATAACGCAAGTAAAACAGAATAACGCAGTGGGACTCTTTAGCCAAACCTAGAAGGTGGTTTTGCAAGTGATATGAGAAAGAACTTGAGAGTAGCTATCCATCATGTTGCTAAGGCATAAAAGCAATCAAAGCTTTAATTAAAGCATGAGCATGGATCATGTAGGTTTGGTGGCGAATTGCATGGAAACCTATAGCAAACATACATCCTCTTCCCACATCAGTGCACATATTACAGAGGCCATCACATTAGCCCAATCTATGCTCTGGCTCCACGTTTTCCTTCTGTTACCTTTGCTTATCAATAAATTAACTATCATTGACAAAAGGAATATAATTTTATATATATATTTGTGCGCATTTTTTAGAAAAAGGATGAGAAAAAAAAAAAATCAAAAGAACCAAAGTGATGGCATTGCTTTTTTGTCTAGTTTCCGTATGCTGTCCCCAGCTTATTTTAAAAGGGAATCATATAATAATGTGGATGGGATAACGATGCGTGCGGAATTTTAAGAACGACCACTCGAAAGGTTTCAAAGCAGGGGCAGCAACTATCTTACGCAAGAAAAAAAAAAAAAAAAAACCCTGAAGATAGTAATCTCTTCCACTAATTAACAATGGTTAGTTAGGTAATAATTAATATTCAGTTAAATTAATGAATTTGGTTGATCAATCTCTATTCATGTGCATCCCATAATCAGCTTGCTTACAGCAGCTGTCCTAATATATTGTTTCAGGTAAGGATTGAGATCGATATTCGGGCAAATGGAGGGGGAGCAGGTGATGAGTGCCAACCAACTGAAACTGAAATGTTACCAAATACCCCAACCCTCTTCTACCTAAATTTCTTTTTATATTTGAATCATATTTGTTGGTTTTTTTTTTTTTAATCTAAAACTTGTCATTTGATTTTAAATTTTAAGGCAGTTTGATTCGCAATGTTTGTAACCAAAAGAAAGACATGAGTCTTACCTTCAAAGCCAAGCGACATTATAACCTCCTGGCCAGACCATCATTCACCCACTACCGGCCTTCTTCATCACGCCCCAGCTTCCTTCTAATAATTTAAAGGCGGTATTTCCTTTTCCTTTCTCCTTTTTCTTTCTTTCTTCCAAAGCACTAATATGGGACATTGGGAATTGATTTCTCTGTCATTTACCAAAATACTCTCGAGTCATAATGCAGGGGACAAGTCAAAAAGCAAGAATAAATCATTAATATTGCCTTAAATTCAATTTGTTATATGATCATTACCGTTTCTCACATAGAATAATGTAAGAAAATATACATGAAATAATACACACACACACACATATATATATCGGGATACTGAGAATTTCTAGCAAGCATATATTTCAATTATCTGGGTTCTTTTTATTCGAAAATGAAAACGCTCAGATTTACTTAAAAACAAGAATGTAATGTACTTTAACAAATGTCATGATTTTACAGAGCATATATCATACACACGAACGAGATGGCTTTGCGTGTCAATTACCATTAAGTACTGTAGGGTTAAGATGGATATCGTGTGCATAACAAATAGTTAGCGTTTTTATAAACATAATATTAAGCTGAAACACATGCATGCCAGCATACCATTGACATCTCCAACCTACTTAGTTCCTATATTTATTGAATAAGCATAGCAACATGTTATCCCAAATCAGAGGCTCCCAACAAAGACTTTCATACGCATACATACAAACAAATGAAGCCACCGCTCTCGGCTTCCTCTGTTGTCCGCGGGAAGGCTCGTCTCTTTCCCTACCTTGTCACCTTACTATCTTTCATTGTTTTCGTCGCCGTTCTCTACGGCGAGGATTTCATTTGCCTCTTCAGCCAGCCACTCCAACTCGGCTCTTACCGATACCAACCCTCCACCAGAACCGGTGAGTAAAAACTGATGCCATTGATGTTCAGAAACTTAAGCTTTTCACTGACGAGTTGGGTTTTTTTTTTTTTTGTGTGTGTTTTGGGCCGGGTTAGAGAAGAAGTGGAAGAAGTTGCCGTTCGCCTTAGGTAAGACCGAGGAGGGGTGTGATGTGTTCAGCGGGAGGTGGGTTTGGGACGAGTCGACTCGGCCACTTTACCAAGAGTCGGAGTGTCCGTATATACAGCCACAGTTGACCTGCCAGGAACGTGGACGACCCGAGAAGGATTATCAACACTGGAGATGGCAGCCTCATGATTGCTCTCTTCCCAGGTCCGTTCAAAATAATATTAAACGACAATCTTGTCGATAACTTTAAAACGGTTCAAAATCTTCAACGATAAGGCACAAATTAATGAAACAGCATGTTTTGAAATTATTGAGGAAAACAAAATGCATATCATCGTGATCTTGTCTGAAACTGAAAGGCACGTACGTATAATTTGCTTTGTAAACACAGCCAACGTACGTTCTAATAGATCTGGCAAATGTCAATTTTGTGAAAGAAAAATACATTAATTACATATAGGCCGTATAATTAAATTAAGAAGCATATATATATACCATACGTTGAAATCTCAGAATTTGATTTACATGATAAATTCATGTAAATTAATAAGGTAGATCAAGATGCGCGACTAAAAAACATCAGCCAGCTACACTTGACTTTAACGGAAGCACGTACGTCCCTCTCTCCCACCTGTCCATGTAACGGTGTACGTCACATGCACGACGGAGTTCCGCCAGAAGTGGGACATTTCTCAGGCTTCAGCCAGTGTCGGTCATGATGGTAGTTGTACCTAAATTAGTTTCAGCCAATAGGAGATAATTTTTGTTCCTCGGCCTTGGGTTAAAATCTTAAAGATAGCAAAGAAAATAGGTTTGAAATGAAGCTTTCAATAATTTTTTAATTTGTATTTTCTGGTCGCGTTCATTATATATACTGGCGCCGCTGTGTTACTTTTCGAATCCTTTAAATAAATCCAATGAAATACATACAATAATTTCCAATAAGTTTTATGTTGAATTATACTTTTCTTTAATTTCCACTAATTGTATTGCATGTAATGTTCCTTAATTTCTGAATTTTATAATACATGATAGTTTCAATGCCACATTGATGCTTGAGACACTCCGAGGAAAAAAAATGATGTTCGTCGGAGATTCATTGAATCGGGGTCAGTATGTTTCATTTGTTTGTCTTCTTCATTCAATTATACCCGAGGATGCCAAATCCATGGAAACTTTTGATTCATTGACCGTTTTCACAGCAAAGGTACTGACATTAATCAATTCCGACTTTATATTTACTTCGATCTCCAGTCATATATGTTCACATAATTTTGCTCTATTATATTGTTATCTAATCCTTCTTTTCTTTTTCTTTTTTTTCTTTTTCCTTTTTGATTCCCAAAATTTAGGATTACAATGCCACAATCGAGTTCTATTGGGCGCCATTTCTTCTTGAATCAAACTCAGACAATGCTGTTGTTCATAGGATATCTGATAGGATTGTTAAGAAAGGATCAATCAATAAGCATGGCCGACATTGGAAAGGTGTTGATATACTAGTATTCAATACCTATCTTTGGTGGATGACCGGCTTGAAGATGAAGATATTGTTAGTTCATGATCCCAAAGAAATACTTTTTTCCACTAATTCCCCCCTTCCTAATTAATCTTGTTCTAATGGTATAAGACTCTCTGCAGGCTGGGATCTTTCGATGACGAAGTGAAAGATATTGTGGAGGTGTCAACTGAGGATGCTTATCGAATGGCAATGAAAAGTATGTTGAGATGGGTGCGGAAGAATATGAACCCTAAGAAGACAAGGGTCTTCTTCACTAGCATGTCGCCTTCTCATGCAAAGTAATTAATTAGAAATAGTAGTACTCAACCCCCATTCGTTCTTTATTTATTTTTCTACGATATATATATATATATATATATATATATATAGCTCGTGAAAACATTTAGGAATATGTAGGAATATGGGCGTTTATAGTATTGCGCTAATATATATTTTGTGCTTATATATAAAACTTTGCAGGAGCATAGACTGGGGAGGTGAACCAGGTCTCAACTGTTACAATGAGACAACTCTGATTGAAGATCCCAATTATTGGGGCTCAGATTGCCGGAGAAGTATAATGCAAGTGATAGGAGAAGTATTCGATAAATCGAAGTTTCCCATTACATTTCTCAACATCACTCAACTCTCAAGTTATCGCAAAGACGCCCACACTTCAATCTACAAGAAGCAATGGAGCCCATTAACTCCTGAACAATTAGCAAACCCTGTTAGCTATGCTGATTGCGTGCATTGGTGTCTGCCTGGTCTTCAAGATACTTGGAATGAGCTTCTTTTTGCCAAGCTATTCTATCCTTAATGCTCTTGCCTCTTTCAGATCATGGCCTCGTGGAGTACTGGAGGAGAGCATGCAATTAATTAGTTGCATTTTAACCTACTTCGTTTGAAACAGTGACTTTGAAAGAAGCTAGTGTACTGCATGTGGGGAGAGAATCAAAGGGGAAAAGAAAAATGGTCTTTACGTGTAAATTGTAAAATAATAGTGATTGTTGCAAAGGGGAATGGAAGAGCAAGAAAATTAAATTGATTTTTTGTAATCAAAACATAAAACTCAAAAAATATGCGATGATGATTTTGGTCCTAAACCTATATGTCAGATTCTAATTACAGATCATCTCGGTTAAATCTTGGAAATATATATATATAATCAATCTTCCTATTAGGTGGATGAAGTTTGATTATTCATCATCGGTAGTAACTGGCCATCTTCCTATTAGGTGGAGGAATCTTGACTCAGCATGGAACAGTAAAATCAATCTTCCTATTAGGTGGAGGAATCTTGATCATTCATCATCGGACAATCTTGGAGTGTCATATTCTTTGTCATGTCCAAAAGTGTTAGAGTAGGGATCATTGTCAATTGAAGCTTCAGAAGATGCTTCTGATTTGTTGTCATCAGAATCTTCTTGTGTAATAGATTTCGTGAGCAATTTAATTAGATCCTTATTATCAAGTCCAGGAATGATACTCTTTTTCTTGGTCTTAGAGGATTTAGAAGAAGTAGTTGAAGCGGTTGCTTTTCCTTTTCCTTTGCTTGAAGTCGAGGAAGAAGCAGGGGCCTGGAGCTGGGGATGTCCAGTTGAAGCAAGTATATTAAGAGATCCATAGGGAATTTTTAGGAACTTCTCCCTGTTTTGAAGTTCAGGAGCAGTTTGGGGAAAATCATTGATTACACGATTAATGATGGTGTTGGTATATTTATACTTATCCCACCATTTTGTAAAGCAGTGTTGGATCAGGATGTCACCATTCCTTTCATAGCTCCATCTCATTATCCATGGTAGTTTATACCGATGGCAAAAATGGAGTTCGTAAGGAAATTTGTATTGGTGTCTGTCCAACTTTGGAGTAGCAACATTAGTAAAACATTTGAATGTGGTAATCAATTCATCAGAAAAATTTTGTGAGATTAGTCCAAATTGGTCCCACCATTGATTGAACCAGTAAGGAAAATTTTCGTTGAAATTTTTATCAAAATTAAAGAACCAGGAATGACTCATATCAGGAACTTGGTGAAGCATGAAACGGAATCAAGCCTTAACATAGTCATGGTAATTGAATAGGATATCAGAATCTCCTAATCTTTTTGAGGAGAAGGGGTTGGTGCCCCATTTTTCTTCTGTGATAAGGGAGACTATATAGGCACTGTGGTAAATCAATTTATTTTGATTAATCTTATCAAAAATTGGTTTTATGATAAGAGAGTTAGTTTGGATCAAAATATTAGTGTAGAATTGGAGGGTTTTGGCAGGATTTTTAGGAATTCAATGGAAACCTGGTGGTAAATAAGAGGTAGAAATTTTGAAGGGATCAGTCTGTTTAGATCTATTTGATTCAATCTAAAATAGATTAACAGGAAAAAATTTGCGAATATAGGGAGATTTGTTCTTTTGGAACATGTATGGGGTTGGAGTAGGTGTTAGAGCAACAGCTTTAGCATATGGATCATAATCTGTTGCAACAGTTGAAGCATAAGAGGCAGGTTGAGCAATTTTGCCTAAGGAAGTAAACCTATTGGCAATATCAATGGGGGTAGCAGGTTCATTCTTGATAAGTTTCTTATCAGGAATGGGGGGTAAAGCTGGTAAGACAGAGATAGAGGTAAGGGTAGAGTATTTATTTATGGGGCCCTTTTTCTTTTCCATGATTGGGGGTCTGCAAAAATTCACGAGTAAGGAAATCAGGGATGAAATTTTCTGAACCAGAAATATATTCAATATCAAAATAAAAAACACTTAAAATAGCTTGCCATCGTGCAAAAATTTGTTTTGATGCAATGTTTTGAACATCATTTTCTAATACATATTTGACACTTTTGCAATCAATCCTTAATAGGAATTTTTTATTAAGTAAATCACTTTGAAATTTAGAAATGTATAGTACTATAGAAAGTATTTTTTTTTTAATAGTACTATAATTACTCTGTGCAGGGTTCCAGGTTCCGGAGTGGAAATGAACAATTTGTTCGGAAGAACCTGGTGAAACAATCTGTTTCAGAATGCCACCATAACCAATGTCAGAGGCATCTGTTTCAATGATTTTTAAAGAATCAGATATAGGAATTCCAAGGCATGGAAGAGTTTTAACATGTGCCTTGATTTTTTTAACAAGAGTAGTATGAATATCTGACCAAGGTGGAGGATTTTGTTGTAGTCGTTTGAATAAAGGACGATATTGTTTTCTCATGTCTTAGTAGAATTCAGCAACATAATTAAGAGATCCAAAAAATCTCTGTAATTGTTTTTTATCAAAAATAATATCAGGAAATTTGTCAACAAATTCGATAGCCCGAGTTATAGGCCTGATTTTGCCATCAGAAATATCATAACCAAGGAAGCGAATCTTGGTTTGGAATAATTTGATTTTTCTAGCAGAAACAACAAGACTATTTAGTCTAATGATGTCAAGAAACGCATTTAGATGCTTCCAATGTTCATCAATAAATTTTGAAAATATGAGAATATCGTCAATGTAAACAATGGAGAATTGAGTAAATAAATTAAAAATATCATTCATGATATTTTGGAATTTACTTGGAGCATTTTTTATACCAAAAGGCATAACATTCCATTCAAAATGGCCAAAAGGGGTAGTAAAAGCAGTTTTGTATTTATCTAACTCACTAATCTGGATTTGCCAAAATTCTGACTTAAGGTCAAACTTAGAATATATTACAGAGTCATAAAGCCTATGGATCAAATCATTCTTATTGGGAATAGGGTACCTGATCCATTCTAAGATTTTGTTCAAGAGTTTGTAATTAATAACCAGACGTGGGGTGCCTCTCTCAATCTCAACATTTTTCTGGACATAGAAGGCAGCACAAGACTAGGGTGACTTACTGTGCCTGATTATCCTTTTATTGAGGAGATCAGAAATTTCTTTTTTGCAAAATTCTAAAGTTTCACTATTCATTTGAATAGCATGAGCTTTAGTTGGGATATTTTTTTCATTAAAATTTTTAATATAAGGAAGAGAAACAACATATTTCTTCCTATGCCAAAATGCATTGAGAAGATCAGAACAAACTTCAAAAATTAATTTCTTGTTAAAATTATCAATTTTTTATTGAAGCAAATTACTAGACAATTGGTCAGAAATTTTTTTGTATCTGATTTCTTGCTGTAAGAAACACAGATGTTTGGTTTTGGCAGAAAGCAAAGATTTTAAACTTTTGTCGGCATTAATTTCATTTCGAGAAGCAAAATGAAATTTAACTTTCTGGCCAAAAAGGTTGGTATTAATACCATCATTTTCAGTTATGAAAGGGTATAAAGAATAAATAAAAGGAATTCTTAATATGACTTTATCAGACATATTTCAGACTAAAACAGAAGAAATTTTAAAACAGATATTATTTTGACAAACATGAGCATTGTTAAGCTCATAATTGATCTTCATCTGAGATCCGTTTGCAGAAGATAATCTCTCAGTATATTTTTCAAAATATTTACTAGGAATTAAACCTTCTTGAATACAATTCAAATCGGATCCAGAATCAATCATGACCACAACAGAGAATGAAAAATCATGAGAAATAACAATGGTAATACGAGAAAACCATTTTGGAGGAATTGCATGATGGACAAGGCAGATCTGGTTATCAGAGGTTTTATCTTCGTTTTGACCTGGATCTGAATCCTTTGTTTGCTCATTGTCAAATGGAATTTCATGATTAAATTGTTTATCAATTTGAAAACGTAAAAATTCTTGTTTCAAATTTTTTAATTCATTATTTTCGATTTTAAGATTATTGATCTCAGATTTGAGTTCAGTAATCTCTTTTTTGATGAAATTAATTTCATGTTGTAAATCATTAGTTGAAACGACCTTGGGTTTTTGTTTTTGAAATCTTTCCAAGGTATCTTGAAAGCTAATCCTTTGTTTGGAAGTCTCTGGTTCTTTGCGAAGCAGATTCTTCTTGAATCTAAGAAGATATTCTTCTTTGAGTTCAGGATTAGCGATTTGATAAATAAGAGTTAATAAAAGATTTTCTTGTTCTTCATCTTTGGATATAACATTGATTGTTTTATTCAAAGTTTTACAACAACAACCGAGCTTGATATCAGGAGAATCAAGAGATTTAGTTTCATATTGATATTCTAAATCACTAGAATTAAACTCATGAATGTCAGAAGATGAAGCAGAATATGTTTCGAGAAGACGAAACAATTCTTCTTGATCAATAATATCGATATTCAACTGATTAAACTTCTTTTTGAATTTATTGGGTTTCTGAGGACATTTATCAGCAAAATGCCCAAATTTGCCACAATTGTAACAATTTCCTTTAGGAAAATTCTTTTTTTTTTCTTAAGAAAAGATTTAGTTTTTGAAAAGGGTTTTTTATGAAGTTTTTTATAAAAATCATCACGGGGTTTTCTCCTGGTTTCCCTGTGAGGTGTAGAAAATTTAATAAAATTATGCTTTTGTCTAGATGGAGCAACAGGAGGAAAGCCATATTGTTGACAAAAATTTCTCATTTCATATTTGGATTTCGAGCTATTCTTTAGCTGTTCACGAAGCATTCTTTGATCATTACACATACGGATACCAAGTTTCTTAATTATGCTACAAATATCACCATAGGTGTAATTGTCATAATTAAGAAATTCCGAGATATCTGTAAGTTCATCTTTGATTTTATGGGCAAATAAACGTGGCAATCCATCAATAAATTTCTCTTTCCAGTAAGGCTTTTGACTGTCGTCACGAAGCATTACTCTAGAAATAAAAACATATTGATACCAACTATAATCAGACATAGTATGGCATCTTAAATTATTCAAATAATCAGAAATACGATTGGTAATATTGGAAGGAGTTCCAATAAAATGTTTAATAATAGTGTAGATCAAAGTATTAACACCATTAGGATAAGCTCTCCCAACAGTTTCATAAAAAATGGGCAACCCTTCTTCATTACGCTGAACAACATTCTGAATGGTTGTCTTGGCATCGTCAGTGAGATGTCTGTTTCACCAACCTCTCAAAACACCAGAAAAACCATTGGTTAAAATTGAAACAATATCAGGTTGCTGAATATTGTTGTTAATATAAGCATTTACAACTAAAGACATTTTACTCATGGTATTTAGGATTTCCTGTTCAGAAAGTCCATCAATATTCCATTCGTAAATTTTATCAGCAGAAAAAGAAGATTGAGTTTGGAAAACTTTCTCTTCAAATCCTAAATCAAGAGTAGTAGACCTGGAATACCAGTTCTTTGTCAGACTCATTGGTTTGGGACCTTTTGAATGAAGTCTGGTAATTTCAGGTTTTAAATCAAAATCATGAAAATTTTTCTAAAGTAAATCAATTTCTTTGGTTAGAGAAGAGTCATCCTCAGATGATTCTTCTGTGGTTTCAAGAAGAACAAGTTCTGGCCTATTGCGTTCGATAGCACTGGTAGAAGGTTGTTCTTTCTTAAGATCAGCTAGCATTTGATCAATTTTCTCTAATTTTTCGGTCTTGGTATTAAATTGGATTTTTGACCGAGATTGGGGTAAAGTAATCAAAGGTTTTTCAATAATAGTTGGCGTTGACTGATCTTTTGGATAAACCAAAGGGTTTTCAATTTTTATAAAAATAGGGTTAGAAGATGAAGCAAAAACAGGTTTCTCTGCTTTCTCTTCAATTCTATCTAATTGTTGTCCGATCTTGTGAAGAGCAAGGTTTACGAAATTGTTTTGATGAATAATTTTATTTGTTTTTTTCAAAATCTTGTCTTCGTTTGGATCACGAGACACAGTTTGAGAGACTTTGAAAGGAGAAGCAGATATTTCAGATCCTTTATGAGGTATTAGGATTGTATCCAAAGGCGGATGACTGGATTGAATCACTATTTTGCCTTCTTCCTTTACAAAATCAGTTTTAACAACATTTAAAATATTTTTTGAAACATAATGGTTTTCAAGAAAATCAAAGAAAAGAATATGTTTTTGAAAATCATTCATTTTTTCTTTCCATTTTCTTTTAACACGAAGTTTTTTAGAATCAGAGAAAGTAGCATGATAAGTTTTTCGCTTATCACGATTTTCTTTTGAATTATAATAATTAAAAAGAGCAATTAAATCATAGTTAAAAGATCTGTTTAAAACAATTAAACTATGATGAATTGGGGGTGGATGCAGCTATATCTGAAGCTGTAGGAGACAAAGATAAAGCATCTTCGTTTTTATCAGCTTCGTCCTTTACGGATTTAGCCTTGGATAGCTGGTCATCCTTAGCAGAATAATAAGCAGAAGTGATTTGAGAGGATGTTGTGAGTCATTTCAGTTTTAAATCAAGATTTGGTTGGGCTGTTTTAGCTGAGTCTTCCAGAAATTGTTGGAGTTTTTGGTCTCTCCGTACTGGAATCTCAGAAGCAGAACCAACAAAAGAGGATCTAGACCCTACAAAAGAATTTCTTCTTAAGCTTGGAGTGCTAGTCTGATCAAAGCTAATTTTAACAGTTCCATCTAAGAATTGCTGAATATAATCAATATTAGAGTTTAAAGAAATATTTCTTGGTGGAGGACATTCATTTTCCAAGATCCATTCTTTAGGAAGAGTTATGTCACTCCAGTGAATGGTTTTTGGAACTTGAATGTTAGCATTCTGGGTAGAGTTCTGGATAAGCAGAGTCTTTCCAAGAGTGGATTTTAACACAGCTTTGGGATTTAAATTTATTTTTAAAAGACAATAATAAATCTTGTAAACAAGAGTAAGAGGTTTGCTTCCCTCAAGCATATCGTAGCCAAGAGTTGAAATATTCAAAGTTAAAACTTTGATGATATGTGGATCATCCAAAGCAATCAAAATATCTGAAAAATAATCAAAATGGACAGGGCCATTAAATAAAGATGATTGAATAATGCCAAGAGCACTAATTTCAAAATCACGAAAGCGAGTGTCTCTTAAACATAGTAAAATAGAAGCTGGGATGCCTCACCTTGTTAAAGGTTTGACAGCAACTTGAACAGAACCTATGTGTAAAAATTTGTATCCTTTTTCTAAATAATCTTGAATAAGTTTCTTAGTAAAAAAATAGCATTTTTCATCAGGTTTTGAAATAGAATAGGTTTGTTCAACAGTTTTAATATGAAAAGCAGTATTAAAACTCCTTTGAATCCAAGAAGTTTGATAAATAGAATTTGAATCAATTTTGGGGATTTCCCAATCATTAAAATTATTTGAAGCAGAGTCATCAAAAGAAAAATCTTCCTCATTAATGATATCAAGAGGCTTAGACGACGTGGAACTAATTGTTGAATTAAATCTAAACATTTTTTCTATTTTATCACTAGACAAACCAGTTCTTTGCACCTCAGAGCCTAGGTACTCTCATCTCACCCCTATACCTAGTTGCCCTAACGCTAACCAGCAAAATGGGTCTTACAAGGTTCTGGGTCTTTTGAAGAAAGAATAGATAAGACAAAGTAGGAATTTAGAGATTGGGTTGTAGAACAACAAAATAAATGAAATGAAAAGAAGTAATGATGAACAATTAACAACAATTAAAATTGAGGTGTTTATATATATATAAACACCTCAATTTTACATTCGATGACGTTATAAAATGGTTGTAATGATATAAAAAAAAAAAATTTACTCATCATATTCACATCACATACCACACATAATTTTTTAATTTTTAATTTTTAATTTTTTTTCTTTTATAAAATATGTGATGTATGGATGATGAGTAGAATAATTCAATTATTTTTTAAAAAATAAAGAAATAAAACTAAAAATAAATGTAGTATATAATATGTTGAGCAAAACTTCTGTAAGTCCGCCGCCTATTCACATTAAAAGGAAGACTTTGGGCTTAAAAAAAAAAAACTGTTATATCTAAGATCTTAACGAATGAAGGCCCATGTGAATAGGCTGGTGAGCTCCATTCCAATTTGGGGAAGGTCTATTCATCGTAAAAGAAGTCTTTATGCCCCAAAACAATTGTGACCTTGCAAACTACGTGATCATATACCTTCATCAGATTCCATTAAGCTTGAACTCGTTTGTTGTCACAATTTATCTCATCTTATTTGATCTAATTATTATAATTTTTTTAAAATTCTACAGATAAAATAAACTATTTAATTTTTTCAAATATTAAAATAAAAATAATATTAAAAAATATATTCTAACAATATTTTATTCAACTTTTAACTTTTATCTCAACTCATCTCATCTCCTATACGAAAACAAACGAGGCTAGTCTACAACATGCATTTTCTGCACTTAGCACTCACTGTAAGACTATAATCGAGCTGAAGTGAGTTTGAACTTGAGATTTTTATCTAATCTTTGTTTGACCTTGGTTCAGTAAGCTAAGATTTCCTTAATCAAAAAATGATCTTGAGTCGAACCGAGCCAAAGTTGTTTATTTTTTAGTTTTGAATAAAATTTAATAATTAAGAAATTAGATAAAAAAAAAATCTAAATTTAATGAGATTTTTACAACTAACAAGTAGACCCTTTATTGAATTAAAATATTACAAAAATCTATAAATAATTAATGTATAACTAGTTGATATTTATCTATAAGAACTATATATTATATAGCTACATAAATTATCAATACATATAGATAATATGATAGTATATATAAGCATTTCATATATGGTTCTAAATACTAATATATAAAATTATTTAATCTTACCAGCTAACTATTGTACAAATTATAAATAGCTATGAAGTATATTAGGTTACATACTATACATTTAATTATGTAAAATGTGCATTTTTTTATTATATGAATGGATTTTAATTGAATTAATCTAACGAGTCGATTCAAGCATAAATGAGAGGATTTTAATAAATATTATTCGAGTCAAATTTAATTAAATGTGTGTCAATTACTAATTGAACAAGTATATATTATTAAGGGTAAAAAAAAATTCACTAATCATTAAAATTTAACCGAACGGATATTGGTTGATTTGGCAACATTCCCTTGCTATAGGTGTTGGCGTGATCCTTGAAACAAATTTGCTATCTTGTTTCCACCCCTAGCTCTCCCTCTCTCCCTACAAGAAATATGGGTTTTTCCCAAGAGCATATTTTGTGGCAAAAAGCAAGCTTTTTGTGGCAAAAAGTTTCCACAAAATTTTGTCGTGGGATAAAATTCACCAAAACAATTATTATAACTCAAGAAAGGTTTAAATCATGGCTAATACGTATCTTTTCCCATGACACTTCTCGCGGCTAAAGACAATAAAGTTCGTCGCAAAAGCACATCCTTTCTTGTTTAGTGGGAATAAGAGAAATTACCACGAGAGGTATTGGTGGGTATTAGTATTATCCACTAGAACATTTGGTGGAAAAGCTTCTTCCGGCATAAAAAAGTATTTGCCACTAGAACATTTGGTGGAAAAAGCTCATTCCGTAAAAAAAAAAAAAAAAAAAATTTGCCACAAGAACATTTGCTGGAAAAAGCTTCTTCTGGCAAAAAAAAATATTTGCCGCGAGTTGTTTTCGCAGCAAATGTTAAAAGAATTCAGAAAAAAAAAATTGTAAAACCAAAAAAAGATGAGAATGAGCAAAAAATGATCATAAAAAATTGTCTAACATAAACTAAAAAATTATATACAAACCTTGGAGATTCAAATTGACACTAATAACAATTTCAAAAAAAGAACTAAAATTGTGCTAACATATTTTAAAGAATTGAAAACTGACCAAACTCTTCTTACCTACATGCATGCAGGTTCTTCTTTGTTTTTCAGAATTTTTTTTTTTTAAAAGGCAAGTAAATAATACTAAGACAAAAATACTCAAAAGAAATAGTCTAATACCAGAAAAAAAAAATATGAACTTTTGGTACTTTTCCCTCTTTCAAGTTTTGGATGATCACTGCCATTTGGAATAAAGAAATATCAGTCTACCAAAACTTGTTCAATAATGGAGAACATTATTTACATTATTTATTCTAAAGATGGAGTACATAATTTGTCACAATAGAAGAACATAATATGATAGCAATGATTTCTTACCTATCTAAATGCAGCCAAACAAACACAACATTCAACTTGTATATGATAAATAAAATTAACACTAGTACTTTCCATCTATCAACTTATAAGTTCCTTCGTCTAGCCACATTCCTGTCACAACAGCATCTCCAACTAGTTAAGTTCCAATCAAGTCAAGACTTAATACTGACCATGGTTTCCCAGTGGGTGTCCAAACAAACTTGGAAATGAGGCCTCAAGAGTTCTAGCAAAATGAGTGAAGGGTGTAGGTGAATTTGCAATTGCTACTAATGTTAGAGCATTCTCTACTAGTACTAAACTACTCATTACTTTTTCATGCTCAGAAATTACATGTTGTGGTAAAATACAACTCTGTCCTAAACTCTGCTCACCAAGGACTTAGTTTGCATATTTTTTTTGATAAGTAAAAAGGATTTAGTTTGCATATTTAAATGCACAAAGAAATAGTTTCAATTCCTTTTTGACATCCAAAAATACGGTTAGTACTCTGTCTAATCAAATGATTGTAACTATTTGTCTTACCTCATCCTCGTCT
This sequence comes from Cyclocarya paliurus, assembly GCA_029856935.1. Lineage (NCBI taxonomy): Eukaryota > Viridiplantae > Streptophyta > Magnoliopsida > Fagales > Juglandaceae > Cyclocarya > Cyclocarya paliurus. Next base: position 786,252 of record JARVXP010000207.1, on the reverse strand, counting down.
TGTGTTTCCACCCCAAGGTCAAATGATGGGAAGCCCACACAAAGCAGTACATACCCCTACATTACAGAGGAAACAAACATAGACGTAACACATTTTTGCATGAAAAAAGGAGGAAAAGATATATGAAGAAACATATGACTACAAAAGACCCCACGCACACAGTAAATTGCATATGTGCTTTTGCAGTATAATGTTGCCACAAGGTCTTCCAAAAAGGTAAAAAGAAAGTGTCTCACATCTAATATAGGATGATGACATTAGGGAGTTATTGACTTTGTTTGTATTGATCCCAGATCATAATCTAGGAGTCAAAAAATTGATTTTTCAAGCACAATTATACGAGAGGAGCATTCAAATAGAGAACTTTCAGAACGGAGACACTCATTCATGGTCACCTTTTCCACCCTGACCTTGCCATCTTATCTTAAATTTAAATCCACAACATAGTTAACAACATTCAGATATCCACTAATACTTTCAGAAAAAGAAAAAAAAATATGATAATCAAAGCTTGAGAATATTATTGTGTCAAGAAACTGCTTGGCATGTCAAAAAACGAAGAGAGGGAATGCATTTTATGAGCATGCAAGACATAAGAGTGAAACCAGATATGCATGATGACCAGTAAAGACAATAATAAAAGTAATAAACAACAAAAAAAGGTAACGAGAAGGATCTCCATGATTTCCCATACATCCCAAATTAGAAAATATCATAACTATGCTTCTATTCAGCTTGCATTATTTTTATCACTTCCTGTAAACAAATATAACTGACAAGTCTTTATTTTGATCTTTTTACCTTCTTCAAAACTCCAGGACTATAAAGAAGAGGAGAAATATGAAGAAGAATATCAGTTATGCTCATCATTAAGATGAGCTGCATGTCCTATTTTTTGCACATCCCTAATTACAAGAAATCTAAAATAAAAAGCTCATTATTAAGCTTCTATTCTGCACACGTGATTGTTATAAAGTCCTATAAACAAATCTAATTAAAAATAAGTTTTTTTTCTTGTTCCCTTTTAAATTTCAGGTCTACAAAGAAGAGGGAGATAATGTAGAAGAATTCAGATTATTTCTATCATATATTTCGGTTCCCAAACAGTCTAAACATTTAAATGCAGATAAGATTGAATTTCAATTCATGAGCACCAAATATTGACCATGGTTTCTGTGTACACAACATCATATCATCATATTCAACTAATCGTTCAGAGTATGTACATATTCAATTAGCACAATCAGAGCACACTCTTCACATATGCAATTTACAACATAGCATAGCTTATCAAATATGCATGAAATGCATTTGACAACATTAACAAACTGATAATAATTCATCAAGTCGTAGAAACTTACCATGCTTTGAAGTAGAAATGGTTCTACAGATTTCTTATCCACACGAAAGATTCCATCTGCACAATTCACCACACAATAAAGAATGAGTGTGATAGAACTACAATAACAAAATGGGTGATGGAGGGGGAGCGGAACCCAAAATGGGTGGTGGAGGCCGTGACACAAGTATGAGAGGGAGAGAGAGGTATACACATATCTGAGGGGAGAAGGGACTCGGGCTGGCCATGGGGGAGCAGGGGGTGTCGGTGGATGGCTAGTAGCCTCGAGGAGGTGGTGCGGCAGCATATCTGGGCCGTGAGACGGCAAAGAACATGTGTAGGGAGAAGGCTCGATTCAATGAGGAGGAGACGGAGGGAGGTGTGCTGGAAGGCATATTGGAGGTGGGGGTGGTCCAACAAGGTGGTGGTGGTGGTTTGCGACGGTGGGAAGCTGCGGCAGCGCTGGGCTGAAGAGGAAGGTAGATCGGGTGAGGGAGGGGCTCTTTCAGGATGGAGGGAGGAGCCCAACGACGTGGGGGCTGGGGGAGGTTGGCGCCGGCGAGGGGAGGCTAACTGTTAGGGACCCCGGTCAAGTCCCTAAACATTAAGTCCTCATCGACTATGATCTCCTTTGGTTGACCGAATTCTAGTCATTCTCTTGCTTGGTTCACGATCAATGGTGGCTATGGTGGCAATTTGGATAAGGTGAGGTTAAGTGTTTAGGCTAGTATGAAGTGGATGGAAAGTGAAAAAATGGCTAAGTGTTTGGGATCACAATGGTGAAGGGTGCATGGCACTAGAGTGAGCTAGGGTTGGCGCCACTTGGATGATTAGGGTTAGGGTTTGGATAAGTGAGGTGGACGGCTAGGGTTTGTGATGTAAGATGGACTAGGGTTTTAGAATTAGGGCAAGAGTGATGGGCGGCCAAGGCTTGGCCGAATAGGCTAGTGAGTGTTTTTAGGAGAGTTTTCTAAAACTTGGGATTTGTCTAGGGTTAGGTTGATGGCCGGCCAAGTGAATTAAGGGAGTCAACTAGGGTTTCCAATATGGAAACTCTAATATGGTAAGTGGAATGGGCGGCTAGACCAATTCAAATAGGGCTAGTGTAGCCGAAATTTGAATTTGAACTAGTATGGAAAGTGGATTTCGGCTATGGAAGGAATGGGTTGGAAGAAGGGTATTTTGGGGTGATGGCCAATTATGGTAAGTAGGGCAACAAGGGTTGGTCCTGTTTGTGGAGGAAGGAAGGATCAAATGGGCTAGGGAACACACTTGTTGGCCGAATCTCTCAAGAACAATTATGAACAAAGTATGAACAATGAATATAAAATATCAAGATCAATGGAAATTAAATGGAAGACAACAGAATGAATGGAAAATACTCATATGATTGATAACTTGAATCATACTTATTCACGAATTGCAAAGTGTGATTCTTTCCTTAGGGATTCACGAATTGCACCCCAAAGAGCCCAAGTGCTTGACACCGAAATTGATCTCAAGAACAAAGTTGTCCACAAAGGAATATTGTCAAAAGATGTGAAAAAAATGACTAAGGGTTCTATTTATAAAGGTTACAACTTGGAAACTCCCAAAAGGCCCATTTGCAATAAAAGAAATAAGATTAATAAAATAAATAACATAAATGAATATAGTGCAATGGACCACATGGCCGTGGCATGCATGAGCCAAGGGTTCGGCTAAGATGGTGCATGGTGGTCCTTGGTCTGGTCCATGGCTAAGTGGCTTGGCATGGCTAGCTGTGGTGCATGGCATAGTGCTATGCATGGGCTGGCTGGTGGGCATGGCATGGTGCCATGTTCGGCCTATTGATGGTGGCTAGCCATGTGAGCTTGCTGCAAGGCATGGGTTGGAGCCATGCGCTGGATGGCATGCTTGGTGGGCATGCCACTGACATGCTCTGCAAGGCATGGGCTGGAGTCGTGTGCTGGATGGCATACCTGGTGTGCATGCCACTGGCCTGCTCTGCATGGCACGGGCTAGGCCCGTGCGCTGGATGGCATGCCACTAGCCTCATTGGTGTGCGGCAGGAGGGCCATGCGGCTGGGTGCATGGCCGGCTGCAGGTGCATGGGCGCACGCATGGGTGTGCGCATGGCCATGTGGTCAGGGTGAGGGCGCAAGGCCGTGCAGCCTGAATGGATGCGCAGGGCCATGCAGCTTGCATGAGCATGCTAGGCCATGCGGCCTGCATGCGTGCGCTGAGCCCTGCGGCGGCCTGCGTGCATGCGCAGGGCCACGCGGCGCATGGGCATGCGCATGGGCGTGCGCATGTCTGGCCGTGCGTTAGGCTGCGCATGGCCACTAACCTCGCTATGACTGAGGCGTGGCGCGCGCATGGCTTGTATGCTGGGTGCCCCGTGCGTGTCAAGGCACGGGCCAAGGCATGCATGTGGCCGGTCCATGAGCATGCTGGGCGCCCCGTGTGTGACAAGACACTGGTCAAGGCATGCTTGTAGCATGATCAAGGGGCATGTCCCGGACATGGCTAGAACATGTGCGGCAACTTTGGAGGTAACTTTACGTGGGGGTCTAACACTAACGCCGGTGACTACGTGGCTGCACTGCTGCGGCGCTGCTGTGGCCGAAGGAGAAGAGAGGAAACAGGAGAGGGGGGTTGTTGGTTGAAAGAGAGGGAGGCAAAGGAGAGAGAAAGAGAAATGAGAAATGAGAGGGAAAAGAGAAAATGGGTTTATAACAAAGATTTTAAAGTTTTTTACGGCGAGTACTAATCGCCACAATAAAAGATTTTATCCCCGCGAAAACCAAATACTTTATAATGTCATAATTAATTCAGGTAATTCTTTTTGCGGCGACAAAATATCGTCGCAAAAAGTCCTCAACTTCGTCCCAACAAGCTTATAACCCACAAAACCATTACATTTCTGGCCAAACTATTTGTAGCGATAAAAATTCGCCGCAAAATATCTTTTCCCCTCAAACATTTACTTGCTGACAATATTTCGTAGGAATAGGCTTGTTTTATTTCTCACGAATAATTTTCATATTATTCGGTAATTATTTACCACGACGATGCGTCTCGAAAAAAAAATTCATGGAAAACGGCCATGATTCTTGTAGTGGATCTCTATGTGTTCTTGTACTCCAGTTGTAAATGAAAACCTCGAGGATATTTTGAGGGTGGCCCCTCCTAGTTTCAAGCCAAATTCCAGCACTTCACTTGCAAGCTAGCGCTATCGATAAAAAATTATTTTCCTAATTTTTTTTCTATTAAGCTAAAATGATCATCAGTAAAGAACTGAATCACATTTTATCTGTCAATTTACATCATTCTTATTAAACATACAAATGAAAAGATAAATATATATAATATGTTTAATTTTATCGTATTTTCTTCAAACACAATTAAAAAAAAAACAGTTTTGAGTTGGAATCGATCAACGGTGAGAATCAATTTAAAATAGCCAATTGAACCATTTTGAGAACGATTAAAAAAATGCATCAAAATTGATTTAATTTTCCGATCGAATCGACTTTATAATCAATAAGAATTAAACAATTTTTTCGAGTAATATTGTTGCAACTCAAACTCTAGAACGGACAAAGCTTTGCCACAGATATATTGCGACTTTTGGTTGCCGCAGATCGAGGTTACAGCATATCCTGTATATATTAGATATCCACGTTTATACAGCAGATATATGGTGCAAGACAACGTACGTATAAGTTCCAGGACAACGTACGTACATTTAATTTTGTCGACTAATTAAGTTTTACCGGATGCACCCACTTCTCTGAAGCGCATGGTTAGTGCTTACCTATTAATTCATGATCATCAAGTGGCTTTGCGTCGATTGAATGAAACCTACTTTATAAGCAGGAAAAGCCTGATCAATCTTCAACATTTACCGCCACCGCAAGAAAAAACACCCACAATTAAGATTGTTCACTTAACAACATGTGACTGTGCATGAGTACTAAATCAAATAGTCAAGCGATGACTTGGAATAAGAGGGTGGCTAAAACTTTCGTGGAAAAACTATTGTCCAGTCAAATCACTCGTGGGAAAAAAAGGAAATGTGTGGCTTTTGATTCGTTATCTCGTGAAAATAAGGGGGACATTAAAAGCCTCCTTACCGGGCCACTTGCAAACCAACTTGCAAGCTGTGACCCTTCCAAGTTCCAACACAATTACACAAAATATTATACGATACATGGAGAGAGAGAGAGAGAGAGAGAGAGAGAGACAATACAGACAGAGAGGTGGAAATAACAAGTGGCCTTTTTTTTCTACAAGTAGTACTTCAAGTTATTAAAGCCAAGTTGCAGCGCAGCTATTGATTCTTTCAATGCAAAGATCAATATTTTAACGTGGAATTCAAACTCTCCGTGCATGATCGGCTAAAGCAGAAAATTCCCAGGCCTTTAAATAGGGAAAAAAACAATGAGGATGTTGAAGTGTTCTTTATCTTTTCTTCGTATAGACTAGCTAGAAGCTTCAAGGAAACTTACAAAACCATCGGCCATGCTGTCTGTCATGCACTAATTACCAATGATTAAGTACATGCGTGATAGGATTAAATATTGACGCACTGAAAGGACATTGAAATGAAGCTAGATTTATCATAATCACCATTGAAAACTGCTTTTATTACTGTTTGCGATGAAGAAAGCATAAGGTCAATATAGCAGTATATGATCAGCGGCCTGGAATGACGTTTAAGATTATTATATCTTGATCAGGATATGGTGAAGTACTATATATCAATGGATCGACAACGATTCCCTGTCCCGAATTCTGGCGATCGATAGATTAATTAAACGCATCCCACGTTATCTAATTTACTAATAAAAGGGCCACATCCGAATTCCATTACACTTTAGATAAAAGTTAATTAGTTTTTGTGCTTCATGAGTTGCCATGTCTGATTTTCTTCTCTAAGAAATATCTCCTGCAAACTAGGATTCAGATCTACCCAGTACATGAATAACAAGACGAGAACATAATATTAATTAAGAAAAATGGAAAACATGAAAGCAAACGTAGAGGGAGAGTTCACGATCGATGACTATATATATAAAACAGATCTTCCAAATTACATACACAAAAATCTAAAATATATACGCAGGAGTAATATGCGTATTTTATATATATGATCACCTCCAACCATTGCCACCTGAGAAAGTCTTCAGAATAACCTAACTACGAATTTTCCATGTGCGTCTCAATGATGATGATCCATGATACACGATCGATCCGACCAATATCAGAGACCAAAAAGAAAAAAGAAAAAAATCATGAGCATCATAGATTTGTTAGTTTCTAGCCATATTCTCAGCCATCTGCGCCAAAGATTGTAAATTGCAACGTACTATCGTATCCACAAACACACACGTCTCGTCCTTGGTATTACCAGGCGGCACATCAACCACGTAGGACTCAATCACGACCGTACCATTTCCGGAGGAAGATGCGGCGTGAAGGGTGGTAACGGACCGGTAATTGTGGAGGCGATGGTCCCCACCGACGACGCTGAAGCTGAGGACGTGGCGCTCGTCGTCGAGGATCTCTAGGCGCTCGGTACTGAAGGCGGCGGGCAGGCCCGACACGACTTGGACCTCGCGGAGGCTGCCCACATCGCCATCGCCGTCGATGACGTGGCAGCTCTTGAGGAAGTGCTTGTAGGCCTGCGGTTCGCCGAATCGTCGGACCACGGACCAGACGGTGGAGACGGGCGCGTCAATGGTCTGGACAACGGCGGAGCAGCACTGGTTGGGACCCAACATGTGGGTGTGGTGGCTAGCTACGGAGTCGGGTACTGAGTGGAATCGGTTGTGAGGGAGTGCGTAGGTTTGAGAGTGTTTGTGGCGAATGAGGGTCGTGGTTGTGGTGGGAATGGTTCTGTGAAATTTTAGTGAGGAAGGCATATTTTCTTTCTTTCGTTCTTTCTGTCTCTGCGGCCAGCAGCTTCTTATTTATTGGTTTAATTTCTTAGGAAACTTAGTGCTGCTTCAAATACGTGATGGGCGGTATATATATTTGTGCTTGAGAGAGAGAGAGAGAGAGAGAGATATTGTTTTTTGGTTGTCCACTTGGGTATATTAATTAATTTGGCTCTCCAGTCCTCGATCACACTCAGAGAGAGAGAGAGAAAGAGAGAGAAATGCTTTTAGACTTTGGGAGAGAGGGAAGGAGATCGAGAGGAGCAGCTTTGATCACGCCGGCCGGACTTGCAAGTGGACCGTCAAGTTGCAACTAACTTGTTTTTTCAGCTTTTAATTATCCATTTCTTTATTCCTAACCACAACCCTCGCAAATTGTTTCTTTATCCGATCGATCTATATTATTATTTGTATTATATTTTACTATTTTATTGGCTTAATTTTCAAACTATTTTTATTTATTTTGTTAAAGCCTGAAGACTGCCGACGGTCTATAATAATATATACATGCATACATGATGCATGATTTAAATCAAGTTTCTTTATCTACGATCTGGTGGATATAGAAGAGATCTAGATAGCTAGCGCCGCGCGGTCCAATTGCAGCCGTCGTGTACTTTGTCGTAAACAAAACTTTCAAACGCACATGATTTTATTTACCATTAATGCAAAACAGGCCGTAACGTGAGAGTCAGAGACACAGATTGAGGTATATATCTATATGAACAGTGCTAGCGGGCCGTCTATTCTTTTCTTTTTTTCTTTCATATTTTTTTTAACAATTTTAATATCCTTAATCTTTAATAAATAAAATATACAATTTTACTAATAATTACTTTCTTAATTATTAAATAAAAAATTAAAAATTAAAATAATTAAACGATAACTTTAAGAGATTCCATTAACATTTTCCATATCTATATATAAAAGATATATATATACTCACATCCTCAATTAATCAATATTATATATATATTATATATAAAAAATATTTTAGTCACAAAATGATTACTATTATAAGTTGATGTGATTTGATATAAATCGTCAGATTATATAATTATTTTTATTATAAAATAGATTTAAGAAATTAGATGAAATCGTGTCAATTTATAAAATTATTTTATTAAATTATTTTATGAATGTAGTATTTTTCATATCTATATATATATATATATGTGGAACCGTTTATATATGATTTTGTCCTTTTCTTCATGATAGTTTAGACAGCTAGCCTCTCGATCGCTTTAATTGTGTTAATTTCCAATCACTTCTAGCTCTCGATATATTTGATCTCCACTTCGTACGTGCGGGTGTGGCTGCAATTTGTACGTACTAAATTGAGGGCTAAATATCTGATTAAATAATTATACGGTTTTTTTGGGGGAGGGGGTTTTCTTACTTATTTGCCAACTCATCAAAATGTTTGAATATCCCGTACGTCATTTTTCAAAATGGATTAAATATTTGTTTGGAGATCAAAGTAACTTTGCAAGATGCTGATGGTTGAAATTTAAGTTCGTTATCACATGTGAATTTAGCTGCTATGAAACATGTTCTAATTTATTACCGATTAAACCTTAAATTTTTCCTCTCAAAATACGTACACGCATGCATGCTGTCTTACCGTTCGATGTACTCTTACAACTTTATTTAAACACAATCTTTATTCAAAGGAGCACTTCTTTATTCAATCTTAAATTAAAATCAAAACAGGTTTTTTTTTTGAAAAAAAAAAAGTTCATTTTATATTAGTAGGCGTTAAATTTCCTTCATTTGTTTAACTTGAATGTGTCAATTATTGGATTTAGCTGCATGTCTATGGCAGTTGACAAATGCACTGTGCAGTGTATCTGGTAGAAAAAAAAAACATTTACAAGGAACAAAAATGATAAAATATACGATCAAAACCTGTAGTAGTTAGATTTTCAGTAACTTTGGCACTTATATGGATCACTAGTATCGACATGGCAGATAGAATAGCAAAGCAGGCTGGCTCACCTGCCCCATTTTCTGAATCGAGGGGGGGACCTGGTCGAGGAAATCTGGCAGGGTTTGTGGGTGAGAAAGAGGAAAAAGTACAAGTTGCCATATTTCTAATTTACTATGCCAACTTGATGTGTTTTTTGGTTCAAAGAAGTTTCTATCAAGAGAATCTATTCAATGTATTCAATCCAAGTTCCAGACTTAATCCCACCATCTTAGTTTATATATTAATTCAAAAAAAAAAATCTTAGTTTATATATGTTTGAGGCTGTACGTCTTGGAATCCAACTATTTTACAATTCAATTATATTTTAATTTTCAAATTAGCCAGTGGTTTCTTGAATTAAACAATATTAAATCTCTCTCTCTCTCTCTCTCTCTCTCTCTCTCTCTCTCTCTGTGTGCGTGCGTGCACAGCAGGTTGGTAAAACAGCTTGTTGATGAAAACCAAAGCAGAAATTGTCGAAAGCTACATATATGTCACAAATTTGCCAATTGCGTTAGTTATTACCGTTTTCGGTGCCATCTTGGTCATGTGTCACAACAGGGTATCTTCGTCAGTTTATTAAGGGGCAATATATAAGTGCAAAGCGTGGACAACAAAAACATAAGACCAGGAAGGAAATAATATCTTTATTTGAATAAGTCTGTAGCAAAAGTAATCAATAGATCCAGTCTGTACTCCATTCGCGCGCGTACAAGCTATCAACGACAAAACTACATTGTAAGCAATGATGTTCCTTATAATCCTCAGAATCCCACATTCTCCAGGTAGATATAAGGAGTTCATGGACTTCTAATCAGAGAGCATTTCGGGATAGGTGTACAGAATTATCAGGAACATCCCCTATCATTAAAGCACATCTTGCTCAACCTGGTGTTCTGGAACATACTGCTTACTGTAGAACCAAGTCAGTCATAAGAAATTTAAAACACATAATTTCATGCAAGCTTATACATCAGTGAAGTGTTTGGTATTATAAAAAAGGAGGCTTGCAAATAGAATTTTTCTTTGCACAAATGAATGGTGCATAAAATTATGAGTTAAGTCATCTTGATGCATGTAATCAAAGCTACATGCACGAAAATCAACTCGATCGGATGTGAATTATGCCACAAGTCATCTGAGAGAGAGAGAGAGAGAGAGAGAGATCCTCCAAAGGAAAGATGGGTAACTACCCCCTGTCAACTTGTTGAAGCCTTTTCATTCTTCATGATCATATGGAATGATTTCATACGATCCTCCTCCACCATTTCCCGTAAAATATCATCTTCAATCTTTTCAGCTTGCCAGCGAGAAGGGTCCTCCACAAATGCCTCACTAAAAATCATGCTTGAGACCCACTCCTTCCATGTTGTCCTACGATACTTGCCTTCTTCCAGTGTTCCTGTTGCCAATAGCTGATACACATAAACCACTCTTTGCTGACCAGGCCGAAAAGCCCGTGCAATAGCCTGCTTTGTCTTGGAAGGGTTCCATTCTGAGTCCAACATTATAACCCGAGAAGCTGCTGTCAAACTAATGCCCTCAGCACAAGCTGTAATCGAAGCAAGCAGCACCCTTGAGGCTCCACCTGGTTCCTCAAATTTATCCATCACTCTTCCTCGCTCAAACAACTCTAAATCCCCTGTAAGGACCAAAACCTCTCTACCTCTCTGCCACCCAAAGATATTCTCAAATAACTCCAGAAACAATTTAACAGGTGCAATGTTGTGGCAAAAGATCAGAATCTTCTCCTTCTTGACAACACGATACACAAGGTTCAAAACAAATCTTACTTTTGATCCTTTCCTCAAATCAAACTTGTATTTTTCAAGCTCCATAAGTTCCCTTGTACTAAAAAACTTGTTAACGCAGCCTGTGGTTTTAATTAACCAGGGATGTATTGAGCCAAGGGTTATCAAAAGTTCTAATTCCAGTGGATATCCAGGGTATCCTGCCATTATCTTGTGCAGTTTTACCAAAATCTCATGCTGTATGTCAGTTGAATTCATTAATAAGGTGTAAATCTGTAAACCTGGGAGGCTGTCAGAACCTCCACCTTCATACACATCTATAAATCCGTTTGTGAGATTTCTCAACATGTTTATACCCTGCATCCTCTCTTCTCCTACGTTTGAATCAATTTTTTTTGCAATCTGATCTAAAAAGAACTTTCTTGCTCTGGATTCTCTCAAATGGCGAGCTTTTTCCTTCCCTTTCTTTTTCCTCCTGTACTTTGGGTCTAATTCCTTCAAAACTTCATTTACAAACTTGGGCCTTGCCAAACATAGGGTGTTAAAATATTCACAGAAATTGTTCTGAAACAAGGTACCTGAAAGCAATATTCTATGGTCTGTTTCAACTTTCATCAAAACCTTTCTCAACCTTGATTTTGTACTTCTGGGGTTGTGTCCTTCATCTAGTACCAATATCCCTGGACTTTCCCGTAGCACTTTAGCCATAAACTTTCTGTGGGCGAACTTGGAGTCTTCTCGCATTAATGTTAGAAACGATGTATAACCCATGACAAGAACACTTGGGTGTGCATGCCACTTCTGTATTTTCTCTAGGCAATCCAAAACATGCATGACATCATCAGTGGGCTTTGGAACTCCCGGAAAGGACACAGATTTCTGTGAATGCTGCTTGAAGACTCTGTAGGTTCTACGACCGTGAATTAGATAAACTGGAACAGGAATTTCCCACTTGATGCATTCCTTGTACCAGGTATATAGTGTAGTCTTTGGAGCAAGAACCAAGGGTCGTTTTCCAGGGAACAATTTCAAATAGCTAACAAGGAATGAAATAATGAGAAAGGTTTTCCCTGCTCCAGGAGAATGAGAAATAACACAACCACCAGTTTTCTTGGATGCCCTTTTAATAAGTGATGGTTCCAAAGACCCAGCAATATTTTTCCATAGAAATTCGAAACCCTTCTTTTGGTGGAGGTGTAATTTCTTTACAAGTTCAGGGATTAAGGCCCATACATTGTCATTTTCTTCTGATAAATGCACATCTGAGGAAACTTGACGACAAAGGCGATGCAAATCCTCATCTTCATTCAGCTTATGCACTGAATCTTCTTCATTGCATTGCTTTTCATCCGTATTCCAGCATGTGTATTGCATCTGTAGAAATAAACAAGTAATCAGATATCTTGTGAAACAAATACACGGTTTGGAACCTGACATTAATTTCCTATGCTGAAGATATGATCATGGATAAACCTAATCAACTACTTTTGGCCTCACTACGAGGCATTTGTGTAAATTTTCTAACGCGAATCAATAGCCTGCAATGAAAATGATACATCATATTCTAGGATCACACATCTTCAATACTCTCTCATAGGTTTCACGATACTGAACATTTTCTCCTATGCCTATTCAGCACATATAGCAGCAAAAGGATATCATAGCTGTACTGCCTCCACCTAGAGCGCAGGTGAAAAAAGATACCAGATTTGAAATTTTTTAAAAATATTCATTAATGATTTCCAAACTTACAAAGGGTGCTGAAACATCTCTTATCTCTGAGCTCACAAAGCCGCATCTATGACACAGAATTCCAATTTCTTCATCCAACTTGTATTCATGCTGGCAATAGTCATTTGATTTGTTCATGATCTCAGTTGACACTCCAGCATTTGAATCCTGAAAATCATTTTATTAGACTGATGAGCCTTAAGGGATGCAGATTCATCTAAGATTACAAGAGATTTAGTTACACATTTATCTTCTTCTTCTTCTTCTTTACACCGTTCTCTCATGGCTTGACCAGAGGTTCCAGAACTTGTCATTAACAGATATCACACATACACACACACACACACACACACCTCATCAACTGAGGATCAAAATGAGACTCAGACCCTGATAAAAGGTTAATAATTCTTACCTCATTGTCTTCAAAAAGATAACTTGATGCCATGGCTAGTTCCATTTCTTTCCACAACATTTCAGTTTCTGAGACCTCTTCCTCATTCTCATCTGGGGGTGGTTCCACCTCCCTCCTTTGGTCCAAGCTGTTTGTGTCCTTACTTTTTTTCCACTGGTCAATGATCTGTGGCTCTTCTTTCTTGACTGTGGTATCCATGTTCTTTAAGAACGAATCTATCAGATCCTTGTATGCACCTGCACTCAAGGATCTCTTCTGATAATTCCTCTCTTCACAAAATCTATCCCTTTTTGAAAACACAGAATGAGATCTTTTTCTTTGCACTTCTTGATTAGAAGCTTTTCCTTCCCATCTACATTCAAACTCCATATCCTCCAAGCCAGAAATTTTCTTTCTCTGTAATTTAGGGTTACTATTCATGTAATAATACCGGGCAGAATGCTCAGTGATCTCTTCATAATTTCCATTACTTTTGGCAAGATGATGATGGTGTTCAAAGGCTATTGGGCCACTTTCATCTGGCAGAGGAATAATAGCAAGTTCAGTTTGATGCTCTGTTTGACTAGCCATGCTTGATTTTACCTCCGTTGATTTGATTGTTTGTTTGTACTCTGGGAGATCCTCAAAAGGTTTTATTCTTCGATCATGGATCTTTGGTTTACCCTCATTACGCTCTTTTGAACGGTTTGCATGCATACGAAACAGGGAAGACAGTGGTAATGACATTTCGTCATCTCTACACTGGTCTACCTTGTATGGCCTGGTTCGGGCAAAGCCAACATCTATCTCTGGAGCAATATCACAGCCAAGAAAGCGCTCAGGTTGTACATTTCGACGCTTGGAACGTCGCAATTCCATAAGATCATAAAATGGCGATCCAGCTTCAGGCATTCCACAAGCTGGGCCTGCCTCAATGGCATCTGCTGGAACAAATTGTACCATGTTGGGCACCAAAATATCATCTTTTACTCTGAAATTTACAGCATTTAAGTAATTACCAGAGTCAGATGTACAGCTATCATCATCAGCTCCCAAAATTTTATAGACAATTTTGTTTTGCACGGATCTTACGTCAAATGCTATATGCTTCAAAACTGATACAACAAGCAACCATGAAAGCTCAGATAAGAATTTCCCAAGAAACAATTTAGTTTTGGGCAAAGAAGAGCAGTCCTCAGAGGAAGCCCACCGATAGTGCTGATCTTCACAAGGAACTCCTTCAAGCCTTTGGAGGATGGAAATTCGATCAATTCCCACAACATTAACCTCTTTACTGAGTGTTCCTCTCTCTGAACCTAGAGGGCCTTGGTTAACATAGAAGTTAACATAAAACTGGCATGAGCATTGATCTTCATGAGGCTTCCTCTCAACAGAACTTATTCTAGCATCAAGCCACACCTATATTATAAAGAGAATCTGTCAATCAACATGTATGAAAAAACAAGCCAGGTAATTAGTAAAGAGATAATATCTATATGCAAGCTGAGCACAGTAGGAAAGTGAAATCACAATCAAAAGAGAGCAAAATACATAAGTTTCTTATCCACAGGAAGAACTTGATTCTGGTAATTGCACCTGCCCTTGCTTAGAGCAAAAAAGCACCAGAACACCCCCCCCCCCTCCCCCCTCCCCTTACCTTTTGTTTAAAGTAAATAGGGAAATAGGTATGAGTGACTTCTAAGTTAGTAACCTAGCACCAGAATGTGTTACTCTAGCAGGTAAAATGAACTTATAACCATCACAAATTTCAAATCGCATTGCCCTTCTTTTAGAGCACTCAGACCCCCCCCCCCCCAAATTTCTTCCTTTTAAAGAAGTACAAGTGATTTCTAAGGTAGTAATCTTTTTTTTTTTTTTTATGTCGGGAAACCTCTCCAAGGCAGGACCCTTCGGACCCACCCCTACAGAGTAAACCCCGGTCTCGTGCACCGCACCCTCGGAAGTTTCACTACACGAAACTGGTTAAATTGTTGACTTTTCACTAGGGGGTGTAGCCCCTAGAGATTGTTTGCACCCAAAGGAATTTGAACCTTGGACCTGGGGGAGCATACCCCAAGCCCAAGGCCTTGACCACTTGAGCCAATCCCTAGGGGTTTCTAAGGTAGGAATCTGGCACCAGAATGTGCTACGCTACTAGGTCAAATACACATATAATTATAAAAGATTTCAAGTTACTAAAATCTAAGAAGTGAAAGGAAATAAATTAACTCAGTTCCAATCACTCCAAAATTTGGATGTACAAAGGTTGGCGGGGAGTGGGGGGGGGGGGGGCCAGAGAGAGAGAGAGATTTGGAAATTGAGCGAGTTTTCAATACATAGTTTCAATAAGAGAATAGAGAGTAACAATGATAAATAAAATAAACCGTGAAGTATCATTGAAGACAAACAAAATGCTCTGCATTTTTACAAGTACAGAAACATATACTTCCACACAGAGACACGCAACACTACAAAAAGTGGACTTGAACTTGGGACTTGCAAGCAACAAGATTGCTTGATTTTGTCAGTAGGAAATAAATGTATTGTGTAGTAATAACACACACACAACCTATAAAAACATTCAGGATGTCAATGCTGCTCTGTTGAAGCTGTGACAGAGAAATCAAGGTTAGAAAGACTAGACTGATAAAAAAACTTACGGGCCCCTGTTTTTCTTCATCTGAATTCTTTGGCTGTCGAGATGGTGAAAGCACACATATGTCAATGCCAGGTCTCAAAAAACAGGTGCAGTCAGATAAAGTAGCTTGCCTTGACCTTATGCGGAGGTTTGAGAAGGGACCTTTCTCCTGAATTATGTACTGATTATCCACGAAATGCATGGTCATAGTCCCATTCATGATTCTGATGAACTCCACTGCCTCCCATGAGCCAAAGAAAAGTGCTTCAAAAGCTATCAGATTGAAAAGCAGTAAGTTCCGAGCAATATTTGGCAACCACATAAATCATTCCACAGTATTTTCAGATCAATCAAATTAGATACAGCAGGTCAAATCATAGCAATCAAAGTCAGGGTTCAAAAATGACTAATTTCTTATGATTCCATAGAAATTTTCATGTATAGGATAATTCCATCTTATTCACCGGTAGAGCCAATGACCCAGCCACAGTTGTCTTGGCCTGGTTTAAATCTCCCCGGACCCCACTCCTCCCCTTCAAAAAAATCTCTGTGGGGGTTTCAAGTGCCAGGTGACATATTGGCATATTTCAGAACAAGTTTTAGAGTAAAATCATTGAAGGAAATTTGACAGCATTTTATTTCTCTTTTGGTATCTGTATGTATAAACTCTTCCAAATCGTGACAGCAAAATGCCAATGCCTATCTATTGGTCAATATAATCCCAACCTAGCCAGAAATCAAAAGCAGTTGACAACATGTATAGTTTCAATTCAAAATAAAATGAAAGAGAGAATACAGGTCATCAAATAATGAGAGGGAGGAACGCGATGCTTACGATAAGTATCAAATGCATTTTTGGATTGATACAGATGCCTTCTCTTCACCATTGTTGACTAGCTAACAGGCTCAATTTTTTCAATAATATCACAGTAACTGGTACAAAGTGACATATCTGCATCACATAGACAGGCGCATTTCAAACCCAAGCTTATTTGAAAATTAAGGTGGGAAGTTTTTACACAAGATCCCACTGCTAACAGCATCACAGGGAGGTCGTACTGCTTAAAGCACAAGAAGGTGCATACCACATCATCTTCATAGCACATTAACTTACTTCAATTTTAGAAGAGTGACACTGTCTCATATTTATTTTATGTAACCTTACTAATCCAAGATTACTGTCATAAAAACATCCAATCCAAATTAATTGGTTGGATCCACAGCTCCCCACTTCCCTCTCCTAATATTATAATGCCAAAGGAAAATTCTACTCGTAATGTCGACGTTAATCGTTACGTAACACCTATGACGTCGACGCTAATCGTTATGTAACACCTATGACGTGGCATGCGGTAAATCCAATTATTTTTTATGATTGATTGGACAGACATCAATATTTGTCACGTCAATTATATGGATGCTATATATGGAGTGTTATATATGACTCTATGAGGGTGCTCTCTAGGGGGAGAAGTAAAGGCCTTAAAGACTCGCACTACCAAAAAGATAATAATGAATTCAAAGATGCGACTCTAGAATCTACCCGTTAGCCGCTAACTTTCCTTAGATAACATTCAATAGCCAGTTTTTCCTATTAATAGAAAAGGATATTCCTTGATCCAAAAACATAATAATAATACTAATAAAACTAAGAATGTTAATAATAATAATAATAATGTTCAGATTATTAGCGGGAGAGTCCACAAATCATATATGGCGTCAGATTTCAGCATAAAATGTTCTTATATGCAACGATGGATCAAAAGAGAGAATTTACTTCTCATCGCAAAAATGCATGTTATAGATAAATCTCCAAAAAATTAATTTTGTTTTAAACAAAGACTGATTGATTGCGGAACATGAACAACAATACGAGAATCCATCAATATAGACCAACGAAATCAACTCACAGCTTCGGGAAGCAAAACAAACTATTGTACAAACCGTGCGGAAGAGAAACTAGTACATTTACGAGGAAGACACAGGAAAATACAAAAAATAACAGAGTCGACGGAAATTTACCTCAAAAAACTAATAAATTTTCTGGGTCTGAAATGAAAGTCAGATTCGGGCGAGTTTGGTGCTTGGGAATCAGATAACGCGACCAGGTCTTTAAAAGGAAAAATACAGAAACGCAACTATGCTGAGGCTGGATATGTATTGGGCAAAGAAGTAGAGTGAGTGAGAAACAGTGAGGTGGAGAAACCTACAAGCGGCGTGTCGGAAATCCTCGACTTTGGTGCTTTTGCATGAGGAAAAAGAGGTAGCTGAGAAAGCTTGGAACACTCGCGGAAAAGGGCAGGTTATGTAGATGAAGTGGAAATGGGAGAGGGTGGAACCGGATGTTCAAGTGAACGAACGGCTCTGATTGATTGTTTTATGGGAACATTGGAGCGATGCATATGATGATGATGTGAGTTACAACACGCTCGTGTGCGAGCGACCAAATAACTCAAGTGGTTGTGAATTCGTGACAACCTTATAGTCAAACGCTGCTTTTCAGTGTCGCTGTTGACTTTTTCGACGAACCCAAAGTGTGTGGGGTGTATGTTCAGGTCGGTGGGCTAATGTAGCCCATTGAATCACCCGGGTCCCTTCAAATGTTGGACCGCTAAAAGGCCGAGTGGCTAACCCAAACTTTATCACCCTTGTTTTAGAATTGGAAATGTCCTTACAACTGTGATGGATAGATTGTTTTAAATTCTCAAAATTCAGATCTCCCGTTTGGGATGGGATATAAATTAAAGATTCAATTCATTTTTAGGTAAAATCTAAGCAATTTAATCCTTCAAAATCTCGAAATTATACTTACAGAAAAGAATTTTAAAATTCAAGTTGGTTCTTAATTAAGAGTATATATATATTGAAATATAAATTAGACAATTAAATTCGGCTTTTCTTCTGAATGTAACTTTTTGAGACAAAACACATGCATATATATAACTAATATCTTTTGAACAAGCGCTAGTACTTTTTTAACAGAAAACAAATTATAGTTAGTTTTGTGGTCGTTGATTGGGTCTGAGTTGAGTGAGAGAGAAAATAAATAAATACACTCGTTCTTTTTAGTTTTAAACGCATCCAATAATATTTTTTGTGGATATGAAGTTAAAGTTCCTTCATTTATCTGTTTATTGCTGATTTCCCGGAACCCCTGAGATACTAACCATCAAAACATTTGAATTGATCAAACCGATCATCGGGAAAGACAAACAAACAGGAAAGAAAGCCCGATTGTTATTCGAATATTTTCTATTAATTACTCATCTCTTACCACATTCATTAAGCGGGATTGAGAATCCTTTTGAAGCTAGCTAGGCGTAATTAGGGAGGCGAAAAATGTCCTCCCACGGCAACAATACCGCTTATAATCACCAATCTTTGTCGAAGAAATGTAAGGGATATCATCCACTCTGACGGCATTTGGGATGGCGATAATCCCCTTGACTTCGTCCTTCCTTTGGTGTTGCTCCAATGCTTATTGGCCTTTGTTGCCTCCCGAGCAGTGTACTCCGTTCTTAAGCCTTTGAAACAACCTAAATTTGTCTGCTATGTCTTGGTATGAATAATGCTCTCGGCCGAGTTCTTAATTACCTCATCGATCAACATTATATTCGACATCATGCAAAAGTATATATATATATATATATATATATATATATATATATATATATATATATATATATATATATATTTATGAGTAATGCTACTCATCATTCAAATTTTCATCATCTTCTTATCATCCTATGATTTGATATTAGATGATTGGAGATTATTTATTATATTTCACTTGTGAACCTATCATCTAATGCCACATCATGAAATGATGGAAGTTAGGATGATGAATAGATTTTCTATATATATATATATATATATATATATAATTGTCATATTCTTTGAGATACTCGAGCTTGATATGTATTTACAATTGAAGAAAAGCTCTTTCAGAATTTAACCGACACGTACATACATGATATGCTTGGTTACAATAATCTTGTTACTTTAATTACTGCAGGTTGGCATTCTCTTGGGACCATCTGGTCTAGGACGGAACCAAGCATTCAAAGAAAAATTGTTCCCAGCACTGGAGAAGATAGTTTTAGATAACATGGCCGCAATTGGCGAAGTGTACTTCCTCTTCCTTATTTCAACGAAAGAAGACGTGTCAATGTTGTTAAGGGAGGGAAGGAACGGTTGGAGCGAGCGTTAGTTCCACAGGCTTCGTGTTTCTTTTGTCTTCCTCTCGTTCCTAATTAACTCGTGTATAAGCTACATCGGTGGGGTGCCACCGAACGCCATTGTCCCTTTCCTCATGGCCCTTGCTTTGTCCGTCTCATATTTCCCTGTCGTCGTCTATGCCTTGGAAGAACTCGACCTTGTTACTTCTGAGTTGGGCCAATTTGTCGTTTGTTGCAATAGTCAACGATGTGATTCTATGGTGCTTGGCTCCCCTGGCGATAATCTTCTTGAACAAATCCATATCTCAATCAATGGATCTTCGCATTGACCATTTTCACAATCTTCGTGCTGCGTCCGATAATCCTTCAAATCGTCAAAAAAGCACCAGAAGGGGAACCAGTACGTGAAGTCTATGTTGTACACACACTGGTCGGAGTATTAGTCATAGGGTTTCTCTCTGATGCCAGAGGCATGAATTTTAGCGCTGGACCTCAACAGTTGGGGTATATAATACCGGAGGGACCGCCTCGAGCCTCAACTTTAGTAGAGAAGGCAGATTTGTTTGTTGCCGAGTTTCTTGTGCCATTATGGTATCTCCATATTGGCTTAGAAGTTGATGTTCATTCGATCAAGAGTACGTTTGGATGTTGAAATGAGTTGAGTTGAGTTGAGTTTAGATGATAAAATATTGTTAGAATATTATTTTTTAATATTATTATTATTTTAAGATTTGAAAAAGTTAAATTGTTTATTATATTTTATGTTGAAATTTAAAAAAATTATAATGATGAGTGAGATAAGATGAATTTAGTTTAGGAATCAAACGAACCCAAGACTTTGAAGTCCTTTGTTGTATTACAGGGCATCCTTTTTGTTCGATACTTTGCCAAGTTTTTGGGAGTGGTGCTGGCTTCGCTATCATCCCGAATTAACCCAAAGCGTGCTTGCTTGCTCGGCCTAATTATGAATACAAAGGGCGTAATTGACATACTGATTTTTTTTTTTTTTCCGTTGGAAGGCTCGCAGGGTTAGTTGTTTTTTTTTTTGTTTTTTCCTCAATTAATTGCGTACATCTCCTCCAATTTTTTTTATAAAAGTTTGAAGAATATAGATAAGATTCTTTAAAATTCAAAATTCTTAAATGGGGAGGTAAAAAAATTCTATACACTATACTACTATCCCATTAAGTAAAATGTGGCACATTTATCACCATTAAATGATAATTTATTATATGTTTCTTTATCATCTAATGATGAACTACTTAATATGATAAAAATAGAATAAAAATGTGGTGTATAGCATTATTAAAAAAAAAATCTATATTGTTTAAGACTCTCATAATGCAATGTAAAGGATAGATCTTGATGCATAAAGGAGAGTATTAATTAATTAATTAATTTATTGATGGGCGATATATTTATATGTGGATGATCTAGCTAGCTAATTGCTTTATTTTGCTAATTAATGCAGCATTTAATAGATGAGTGTTAAATAAATGAGCAATTCTACGCAACCTCTCCAACCTTCACACACCACATTTTTTTAAATTTTAATATTTTTTAATATTTTTTTAAATTTTTTTTTAAAATTTATTCTTTTTAAACTAATTTAATTTTTCTATTCATTATTCATATATTAAATATTTAATAAAAAATAAAAATAAAAAAAGTATGGTATATGGAGGTTGTGTGAATAGTAGGAGGATGAATAGATTTTTTTTAAATAAAAAAGGAATAAGTTTGTTACATATAGCCATAGAGAATTCAGAATTCACAATACTCTACGGTTCATTTCTAGTCTGCACACCACGTGTTTGTAATAAATTCTCCTCATGTGTAGCTGAGTCCGAAACAGAGGTATATATCTTAATAATGAGCAATCTTATGCTGTCCTGGTGTTTTCGGCGCTGGCTATAACTGCAATTGTAATGCCATGGATAAAAATATACAAGCATCAAGTAGGACCTGATCCAGAAAACGAGGGCCAACGCTTGAGATCAATCCAAAACACACAGCGGACCATGGAGTTTCGGGGTCATTTGTTGCGTCCATAGCGAAGAAAATGTGCAGAGTCTCAACTCCCTCCTCGAAGCCTCCAACCCAACCGAAGTAAGTCCCATTTGCGCCTACGTAATCCACCTTTTAGATCTCGTGGGTCGAGTTACTCCACTTCTTATCCCTTACAATAAACATAAGAAGTTTAGGAGAACTGTGAACACCGGATCCTTCAGCTCTAATCATGTTTTGAGGGCGTTTGGTAACTTCGACAAGAACTCCAATGGTCCAGTCACAGTCCAACCCTTCACCATGATCGCCGCCTACAAGACCATGCACGAAAACATTTGCAGGCTGGCACAAGAAAAGTTTGTCCCTCTCATTATCATTCCCTACCACAGGAACCAGCGGGCTACCCTAGGTATTCATGTCTCCACTACAATTCGCGATCTCAATGCTTATCTACAAACATATGCCCCTTGCACAGTGGGGGTTCTAGTTGAAAGAGGCTCGTGTAGTAAGAGTTGCAGTCATTTTTCTTACCATGTCGTCGTAATCTTCATCGGCAGACAAGATGACCGCGAGGCTCTAGTATATGCGGCACACATGTCGAGCCATCAGAATGTGCATGTCACCGTGATGCAGATTATCTTGTGCAAGAAGAAAGAGGACAAAGCTTCGTTTAGCAGCTTCAAGATCAAATACATTGGTGATGCGAGTCATGTGGTGTGTAGGGAGATCATGGTGGAGGACATTGTAAGAGTGGTGGATGCTATTTGTTCTATGGGATAAAATTACAATCTCATTATGGTAGGGCGGCGGCATTGGGACATGGAGATAAATGGTAACGAAATGCCTGATTTTGTAGAGAATGACGACTTGGGAATGATCGGCGATGCACTTGCTTCCTCGGAATTCCTTGGAGATTTGGCGAATGTGTTGGTTTTACAGCATTGTCGGAATCTACATCAAATTTAAAATAATAATAATAATAGTTCGTTGATCTAGCGGTTTTCTTCTTGTATATATACAAAATGGAAAAGGTTTTGAAGAAGTGAATGATGATGAATACCATGAATAACCACCATATGATCATTATCGATTATGAGGATATTTTTAAACTATTTCATTTGAAAGTCTGTATGGCAACTTATTACGGATGTGCTCTTCCATGAATAACCACCAAATGTTCTTCCATAGCATATCTTTTTTCTGCTCCCTTGAAGTTTCCCCCTTCTGACCTCTTTTCCTCTATTGATCCACATAATAGGCACTTCTTACAGTGAATTGACCCATATTAGAAGGCCCCCATATCAACTTATCCTCTGAACCCAGTTTACTCAGAGGAATGCTGCAAATTTGTTCAGCCTCTTCCTTCTCAAAGATCTCCCTCACTAGCTCCTCATTCCATCCTTTTCCACCTTGATCCAACAGAGCACATATCTTTGGATTTTTGTCCAAAATTCTGACAGGAGATTGCACTTTAAAAGATGAGGGGGTATTAAGCCACTTGTGACCTCAAACACCAACACATTTAACATTCCTTATTCTTCATGTCAATCATTCCTTTAATAACTTCAAAGACCCTTATATACTCCTCCAAATTAAAGAAGGGTTAAAGCCCAAGTTTGCATCCAACAAATGCTTTGACTTAAAATACCTCTATATGAAAATTACTGCAGCTAGAAAGTTTGGTTTCTGTAACAACCTCCAAGCCTGTTTGGCTAGTAAGGCTGAGTTAAAACTATCGAGATCTCAAAAACCCATCCCTCCTTTAAGCTTCTGAGTCCCTAATCTTTTCCAGCTTTGCCACTGAATTTTCTTCTCCCCCATTGCACTACCCCACCAAAACCTCGAGAACATGCTATTGATATTAGAGCATAAATTTTTTGGAAGCTTAAACACATTCATTGTGTATGTGGGTACTACTTGTAGGAAAGATTTTATCATTATTTCCTTTCCTACCAAACTCAGGAAGGCCTTAATGATTGTTTAAAAGTTTTGGAGCCTAGAGTGACTAACGAGATGAATGAGCACCCTTCCAAAGTCTTTACCAGTGCAGAAGTTGAAATAGCTATAAAACAAATAGCTCCTTGAAATCTCATAGACCCAATGGACTAGGAGCTTATTTTTATCAGAACCATTGAAGGATGATTTCTGATAACATCATAGTTGCATATAAGGCTCTCCATGCTATGAAGACCAGGCAGAAGGGTAAGATTGGGTCTATGGCCATCAAATTGGACATGTCTAAAGCTTATGACATAATCGAGTGGTGTTTCCTAGAAACTATGATGAAGTAATTGGGTTTTTATTAGAAATTTGTTATACTTTCCTATTGGGTTATTTTTCTTTTCATATATGTGGAGATTTTTTTTTTTTTCGGTGTAGGCAAATGAAGAAACCCTTTTCATTCCTTAAGATTTGAGTAGATCTGAAAGATTTTTTTTTTTTTAACTTTTTTTGTTGTAATTGGTTGTTTAATTTTTCTAAGATCTGAGTGTTGTTTTTTTTTTTTCCTATGTAGAGTAATGAACAAATCATCTTTATTCGCTATAGATCTGAGAAGTTATCCATTCTTTTGAAATTATTTTTGAACAAATCATCTTCACAATTTTTGTTAAATCTTTTTATATACTGTACATTGTGTTGGGTTTGAACTAAACCAGTTATTTGTTAATTGTGCTCCAATGTTTTTTTTTTTTTTTTGTATTTTTGTCAATATTTTGAATAACATACCGGACATTGTACCGATCAAGTCACTGGAATAAAATATTTCGATATTGGTACCGTTTCGTATATTGTTTCGGAATAGTCAATATATGAATAAATTATATATATAAATATATATAAATTATATTTCAAAATAATAGTCTATATATGTATAAATTATATATAAATATATAGATATATAAATTTTAAGTAGTCTAGTCTGAATTTAGGATCAAAAAATGAGTTTATAGTTTGAAAAAAAAAATTAAAGGCCGAATATCGACCAGTACAGGCCGAAATACAGACCGGTATAGGCCAAAATATTGGCTGGTATGACTGGTATTTGAGCCGGTACGAAATATACATAATACATGTATCGGACCAGTGACCGATACGGCAAATACTGGTTGTACCGGTTGGTCCGATATTTAAAACAGTGATTTCTGTAGTAATTTTGGTTTGATTTCTCACCAATATGTTATCTGTTGTAAATAATGTTATTACATATCATCTTTTGTAGATAGGGCTTTCAGATGCATTTTCTTTATCTCTACTTATCTACCAATTTTTTTTTTTAAAATACAATCACAATTTCTGTTAGGTTATGTATACTTAATATTGTGTTTGATTTTTTTAACACAATAGTGTCCTTAAACACAAGACCCACGAAGTTAGAAATACGATATAAAATAGAAAAATAATAAATGAAAATAAGAAAAAATAAATACAACATATGGTTTTTTGATACCTTTTCTTTGTCTCTACTTTTGTCTCTACCTATCTGGCAAATTTCTTTTAAATACTTACAGAACACGATTTCTATTAAAATCTTTGCATATATTGTATATTCTGTTTGAACACAATGGTGTCCTTAAACACAATATCAACAAGTCATAAACAAAAAAATAATAAATAAAAAACAGAAAAAATAAATACAAAATATGGTTTTTAGATGTCTTTTCTTTGTCTCTACCTATCTAGCAAACTCCTTTTAAATACTTACAGAACACGATTTTAATTTAGATTTTTGCATATATTGTAAACAAGCCAGAAAAATAGTATAAAATAGAATAATAATAAATAAATAAAATTGAACAAATAAATTATATAACAAACAATGCGACAAAATAAATAACACCATACACTTACAAAGATAAGAACTAGAAATGTCCAGCTCTGAAAGCCCTCAACCAACAAGACCTGAAAACAAACCACAAAAATAACCCACAAAAAATACTAAGCACTGCAATAGCTAACCATAAAAATAACCTATAGAAAATACTAAATACTGCAGTAACCAACGAATAAAAAAAAAGAAAGTTAGAAAATACTACACTAAACAATCATCAAAAACTACTACACTAAACAATCATGCACTCACAATGATCAAACACCAGAAAGTTCCAGTTTTGGAAATCCCCAACTAAGAACACTTTAGAAAAACTGGGAAAGAAGCTGAAAAGAAATAACTAGTAAAAACCGGTAATAAACATTAAAAACCAGAAAAAGAAATAAATGTAAGAGAAGAGAATAGATGAGAAGTAAAAAACACAAAAAGGGTTTTCCAGAAAACTACCTGCAATGAAGAACAATATTAAAAAGCAAACAAGAACACAAGATGAAAACATTAAAGATTTCGGAACTTTCCTAAAGATGAACACAACACATTATCTTTTAAAGTGCAATGTCTCATATCTTCCCAGGCTTCCTATCACCCATCAGACCACTGCAAAACCAATCAAAAACTGTAAAACCAACCAAACTAGATGTGAGAAAATAAAAACTTCCAAACTAGAAATGGAAAAAAAACTCGTGAAATCATGCATGCATATGTTTTTTTTGTTCAGTAACGGGCAGAGTTTTTTTTTTTGTACAGTTGTTTTATCCACTTAGATGTATTCTTCTTAAAAATCTCTCTGACATGTATTTTATTTTATTTTACTTTGTAGGAAAGTGCAATTTGGAGTATCAGATAAATAAAGTGTTGGTAGAAGACTGACCCAATAACAAGACCATGAACGAGTAGAAGACATGCATGGATTTTATTTTAATTTTTTAGTAATGATGAAGATATTTTATACCCATTGATTAAGAATATTTTTTTAATGGTTTATGTGATTTTTTATTTGTTTTTTAGATTTTGATTTATTTTTTTACAATATTTTTTTGTGTTTTTTTTAATTGTTTTTTAGATCTAGATTTTTAAATATTTGTGGTTTTTTTTTCCTTCTTCCGTGGCGAGCATGGTTTTTTATTTTTACAATTTTTTTTAATTATTTAAAGATGTAAACCGGCACAATTGTCTATACACATATACTGATGCAACCAGCATAAGAGAAAAAGAAAAAAATTGTGTACTGACACAAGCCTACAGAGATCACTGACACAAGCAATTTCTTTCCCCATAATTAAAATGATGCACTGACACTTATTGAAGAAAAAGAAGTAAATAAAAAAAATTTACATTGACAAAGGAATCAGGTACATAAAATCACTGGCAATTTACATCGACACAAGCATTCGGGTACATAAAATCATCGACACAATCCATCCCCTTTCCCATAATTAAGATAATACACTGACACATTTATATATTTATTTAAATTAAAAGACATTTATATCCTTATATAAACGGACACAAAAAAATAAAGAAGTAAACATACTATTTACGGATGGTATACAAAAAAACAAGAAAGTTACTGTTTATTACTATTTGCGCGAGATAAGCTCTTATATAACAGAGACAGATATTTTTTTTTTTCTATCTATATTTTTTGTAGGCTTGACAAATGTAATTTTTTGCAAGGGGTCAAAATTTTAAGAAATGGCTCCTTGTTGTATCCACTTTGACTCATCTTTAGAGTAACGTCGATGGCGTGATCACATAAATTAATTCATGTTTACGTAAATTTGAAACTGAGGTGTAAGTTAATTGTAGGCATTAATTAATCCTATATACACTTGTATGTATCTACGTACATATGTACATATGTATCATGTATGAATATGTATGTATGCATCAACTTTGATGTATCTCTGGTTTGGATTCAGGAGTTTCATCTCATCCAAGTCTGTACGGAGAAACCAACTCTCATCCAAACGGTCAAATCCCGAGATTTTAAAATGGTTTCTAATGTCTTTGCAACATGACAAACTTTCAAATTAACAGTTTTTCAGAATGTTAATGGAGAAGGAGAAAATGTTCAGCTTTTAGGCCTTTTAACTTTTCTAGTCGTTGAACCGGAGAAAACATGATTTTTATAATAATAAAATTATAAAATAAAGTGATTTTATAAATATCAAAATAATTATTTAAAATTATTGTAAATAAAATATATTTTTATTTAATATATTTTTATATAGATTGATTTTATAAAAATATTGTATAATATTGAATCTTACATTCACGAGAATGGATGTGCTCTTATTTTACTGCTTAAGGCCCAGTAAAGATTGCGGATTTTATTGGGTTCCTTTCAGGGTGGGGAGTTCTCCATATTTTAGCTAAGATTAATCCAATAATAAAAGAAAAAAGTGCTGTGTTTGGCAAATAGACCGTCGGTTCTTCATTATTATTATTTATTTATTTTTTGGTTGGCAGCTGAGACTGTGGGTTCTGATGCACAACGGATATTCTTCATTTCCTATTCAGAAAAGTTGATAAAATGCAAACGCTCAGCATCACACATTGAGCTTTCTACGTAATTGAGTAGTATTTCCAATCGCCATCATATTAGGAATATTGTTTGTTTGAATCATGAGTCTCTCCATTTAAATTGGAGCTATATAGACTCCATTTTTTTCTCTCTCAGCTTTGCTTGCTAGGCCAATATAAAGCCCAGAGATACCAGACAGCAGGGATACCTTCAATACCTGCCAAGCTATGATTAGGCTGCTTTCCGTTTATAATCTTCTTCATTTTGTCAGTCTGTATATACTGGTGCCACTTTGAAAAAAAAAAAAAAAATCAAATACAAAGGATATTATAATGATTAAATTTGGACGGCACAAGGTATATTCAAAATTTCAAATTTGTATTCAATATATATTAGCGAATTAAAGCCGAAAGCAAAAATCTAAAATCAAGAAACACGTTGGGTCTAAGGCTCAATTGATGGTACATTGGTAGTGTTGCTACCACTTCACCATCACATCTAAACCCGCTTTATCTATCTGAAAGAAAGAACAATGAAACAAAGCAAGAACTGGGTCCCCCTAAATGCAGGGAAAACAACAGAGAGATCGTATACTACTATTTGAAGAATAGAAACCCCTGTTACTGGGTTTATGAATATGGTGGAATTTCTGTAGATGATCTTAACAAAGTGGCAGATCCGTCGGAGGCGCCTCTATAGACTGCAATTCTCCAACTCCGTTGTCTACCAGGAACACCATAGCCAAGCCCCAGTTGATGTGAGCATCCAAGTGACAATGCATTATCCAGGCACCTACGTTTGCCAAACAGGTGAGTTTAATTAAACACATTATAAGATGGCTGAATTAATCATATCTTTGAGATAGTTGATGACATATTGGATATTGTAATGATCTATATGAACTTCTTGGTAATTTTTACCTGGATTATCTGCGACAAACCTGATGACGGCCCATCCATTCACAGGTACTGCCACTGTGTTCCTAAGAGGTGGATCAACAAGGTTAAATTTGGATGTATCAGTATTGGGATTGAAATTTCCAAAACCCTCCGCAATGATATAGAAATCGTATCCGTGAAGATGAATTGGGTGGTTCTCTGGGGTGAAGATACTGGTGTCTTGCAGCACGACCTGGACCCTTGACCCGAACTTCAACTTGTACCCCTTAGTCCCCGGAACAGGTTGCCAGAGTGAGCGGCTGACATTGCCTGTATAATCAAATTTTAGTGGTGGGTTTGCTGGAAAATCAGATGTAAAAACTCCAGGTATTCCTTGCTGATAAGCTTGCAGAATGGAGATGTTGGATGGGAGCACAAAAGACTCATTGTTCATGCTCGCAGTGAAGCGCGTTCCATTGGGGCCCTGACACCTCGAGGATCCGAAATTCTTCGGGCATTTGTTGAGGCCTAAACCGATTGTGAAGAAGAGGTTCTCATCGATTTGAGTGGGGACTTCCACTTTCCTGGGACTTCTGAAGCTGTTACTGAAGGCAGTAACAGTGGCTGTGTCATTGAAAGCCGGTACAGGGGGCATGACGGGTTTGCTTGCAGTACAATTTTTGGCAGCGCAAGGAGCAGACTTGTACTCAAGAATGGCGGTGGTGGTGGTGTTGTCGAATGGTGCATTTGGGGCACTGGCATAGGCAAGAGCTGCCAAGTAGTATCGAGCTGAAGGCTGGTCACCATTGATCAAAACATCAGTAGTCTGGCCGGGGCCTAGCATGAGGACAGATGTGGTGAATGGTTTGGTGTAGGAGGCATCCGCACCCACAACTGTCAGCTTGTGGTTGGCAACTGTGAAGAACAGCGGTTGGTTCAGGGCGGCATTGATGACTCGGAGGAGGTTGGTCTCGCCGGAGTCTATTGGGACTATGTAAGTGTCTGCATATATATGCAATGCAAGCAGCACGCAGGTCATTTTTCTTGAATTCAAGATGGACACATAAGATCAGTAATTTTATGGAGTTCATTTTCAGTAATTAGAATAGTGGTCTCGGGAAAAAAAAATAAAAAAGAGGAAGATTTTTGTAGAAGCCCCTATGTAACGCCTACACGTAGACATTTGTCTCTAATCATTTGACAGTTTAGTTCTCTACGTATGCTCTGCCAGTCAATTTCAGAGTCACGCGTGAACTTGGCAATAACAAAATGATTTTTACAAATTTGAAATAAACAAATTTTTAATAAATCACTGTAAAAAAGTAGATTTTATTTTAAAAAATTATTTTTTATTAATAAGACTTATTTTTTTTACAATAGTTTGTATGGAATTTGTTTATTTGAGATTTGTATCTAATATTATTCTAATTATCGGTCGTATATATGTTATGTATTTTTTTTTATAAAAAGAATGGATTCTATTAAAAAATAATATATTGCAAATATTATTTCTCTTATAATATTGATAGCAATTCTCTATAATTTTGTCTAATGTATATATATATATATATATTACATATCCACGTCATAAAGTTAATTCACGTGTTCAATTGTTTCTATATTTATAATTTTTATATATATATATATATATATATATATATGTATGTATATATGTATTACATGGCACATGATAAAAAAAAGTTCGGGTTTGTAGATTAATTTATAGAGGCTAACCTTGGTTGGAGCAATTGTAAAGATCACCAGGTTGGCCGTTAATGGTGTACGCATCCGACACGTTTGGAGATGCTCCTGTTCGAGTTGCCTCCCTCACAACATCGATGGGGTTTGCGTCCCACCATTCACCTGGAAATCATCGATCGGTGTTACCTTCACAGTTAATTAATTGTTTGATTAACGTTACAAATATTATCATGATAAATCACGATCTATCTGTTTTTTTTTTCTCCTTACTGCATGCTAGCTAGCTAGCTATTGCGCGCGTACGTACATGATATAAATTAATTAGTGTCAGTACTTTTGTTTTTCATCTTTAATTATAATCATGAATGACTGCATGAGATAGAGTAGTAGAGTACTAAATTAACTAAATATTAGTTTAATAGATATTTCAAACATTAAATGAGCACACATATATATATATAATTAAGTACCAAGAAGAATGGGTGTTTCACGCTTTGGCTTAGTGAATGGGTAGGAATCTCCTTCTTTAGGACGAATAATAAGAGCTCCATAGACGGTGGCTCTAACCCATGAGCTATGAGCGTGCCACCACAATGTCCCTTCCTGTCCTTGTATAGTGAAACGATAGGTGTAACTCCCTCCTGGTCGAATCGGGCATTGGGTCACGAACTCTGGCCCGTCTGCCCATCCTGTCCTCATTTGCCGAATCCCATGCCTGCAAAACAATAATAATGCTTCATTTTAACTTTACACGTGCAATTTAAGTTACTCATGAAGGATATTTATAAAGTAAATTGCTTATATATATATTTACAAATATACATATTATATTCATATAAATTAATGTACGTGAACGGTGATCAACATGCACAATTATATATTACCAGTGAATGGTAACGTTGTAGCGAGCTTTGTTAGTGACTTTAACAATCAAAGTGTCACCATTATTGACTTCCAAGGTTGGACCTGGATATTGCCCATTCACTGTGATGCTGTTATGGGTTTTGCACAGCCTCTTCACTGGTGTGGTTTGAATCTATTTCATGTCAAATCACATGATGAAATGATCAGTACTATTTAAGAGGAAGAAGATCAAAGAAAAAAGTGAAAAAGAAGAAGAAGATCGATCAAGAAGAATAAGAAGAAGAGAGAGGAAACATACAACAAATTCATGCTGTTGAGTTTTGGCGTGTGCCAAGGACATTGCTGAAGCGAAGAGAACAAACAGGCCAAAAAGAACGAAAGAGAACCGAGAATTGGCAAAAATGTTGTTGAGGGCCTCCATATCTCTTCTAAGCCTTTGTTCTGTATGATGCTTAAGGTGGTAAGTACTGAGGAATGTGAGAGACAAGAGAGCCTCTTTTATAGAAGATATTTAGAGGGTAGAGAGCTGGCCGGCCGAGTTGTTTGAGGTTGGCAGATTAGGTTTTGATTCGCGAAAATGGTCAGATTCCGGGGCAAACTTAGTTCAACTTTACAAAAAGTTGTTGCACCCACTGGCCTATATCGAAATGCATTATTTCACAATTGAACGCTTGCTTGACAAGTCTTCCTTCTTAATTTAGGGGTTGAATTACTACAAACCATCATTATTATCTTGAGATTTTGTGAAAGGCACGTTTTATTTCTTTTATATGAAAATGAAATTAAACTCATATATATAATTTGATCTGTGATCGTGTTTTGCTTGCACCTTAATGTACAGGATCATGAAGAAAATCAGTAGTACTGAAAGTCTGAAATGTTTCTTCCCTTTTCTTTTTTTTTCGGAAAAGTAATTAAGTACGAGCACTATGTTTATGAGCAATCATGCTATTGAAAGATCATTGCTAAATTGTTTAAAGTTTGTATATTTTCTCCGAGTAAAAATATTATCATAATTGGAGTTTTCCCCTCGGCCTTTCTCGATCCGGGTAATGACTTTAATCATCAGAAAGGCGTAGTGTATAGATCTTGCACTTTTGTCCAGCTTGACCTTTTATTGTAGTCGTGGAAACGAAGAAATAACAGTCACGACAAGTAACCCAACCAGGAAAAATTAGGAAATAATTATATATATATATATATATATATATATTATATAGATACAACGACAAATAATGAAATGGAGTGCCTAAGTAAAGTCCATATATGGGCGGTGGGCCAGTGTTCTTTTAAGATTTCATGCGCACGCATAATTAAATGGATGCCACCAACGCATCCATCCAGACCGTCCAAATGGTACGTGAGTACGTACCATTTGCTTTGAAGAGGATACCAAATTAATTAATTATACTTATTTATAAGATCATGAGTACTGCTTCGGACCTTAATTACATGCATCTTCCACATGAGAAGGTGGGCGCAATTAATAATGCCAACTTTTAAGTTTTACTTATACGTACGTCCCACTGCGCGCGTATGATTGTTATTAAGAACAATTTATATCTACTCAATTATAATAAGTGATTATCTAACTATAAATAGTAATTTTTCTTGTTTTTTCATTAATTTTTCTTATTTTTCCGTTAAGTACGTTGGGTCCGTTAAGTCCTGTTTTATCAAAAAATTCTTAAAATCTTTAATCATTTGACGTGTAGCTTCACTGTATAATTATCGTTAATATTAATATTGAATATTATTAACTTGATTAGAATATAATTATTATTAATATTTTAATTAGTAGAACTATAAAATGTGATAAAAAATATTAAATTAAAAATATATTATTATTATATATAGAGTAAATAGATAATCCAATATGGATATAGACCAATACTTATATTTTGCTGAAGTTTAGATTTTTTTTTTAATCTTGATTTTTTTTCTTTAACCTTGTATTTTCTTTTCCTAAACAAATAAGTTATTG
This sequence comes from Cyclocarya paliurus, assembly GCA_029856935.1. Classification (NCBI taxonomy): domain Eukaryota; kingdom Viridiplantae; phylum Streptophyta; class Magnoliopsida; order Fagales; family Juglandaceae; genus Cyclocarya; species Cyclocarya paliurus. The sequence goes on along the minus strand of JARVXP010000207.1, from coordinate 752,541 downwards.
ACTTTTTCATTTTTTTTTAAATCATTATATCAGGTGCACCTCGAGACTAACGCACCTGGACTATTCTCCAGTATATATATATATATTCTTATTCTATTCTTATACTGTTCCTGAAACGATAGCTAGCTATTCGATCGTTATTAACCTTTTAATTTTTATTTAAAAAATAATAGTTGATTTATTGATACGTAATACTGCATGCACCATCACAATATTGCAGTAAAAACAAGATGATGATCGAGCTAGGGTTGCAATATTTTAATTTTTATGGTATATATAATACTTTTTTACCAAGGCGCCTTAATTTCTAGAGGATGTTCTAATTGCATATAAAATGACATGACCAAATTAAGTACTCTTTTATTAGGTGCAGGGAATTATGAATATCTAATAGAAGAACGTAAATGTATTATGTGATGGGGGTTCTTAGCGTACTTCTATTGCAATTCAGTTAGAACAGATAATTAAAGCGCATGATAAATTAGACTAATGGAGTCCATAAGTTAGAACATATAGGTAGCCTGTCACTCAGCATGAGTACATATGGATCATGATCATGATGTGTAGAATAAATTTAGCAGGAAATGATTGGTTGCCCGAATCCATGCCCCAAAGTGTAACGATAAGTGTTTTTTTTTTGGTTTAACATTTGTGTATTTTTTTAAAAAAGAAACACAAATAAATGCTTAAAAAAAGTAAATCGGTACACTTGGGGGCACGGGATTCGGTCACCATAGCATTATCCAATTTAATATATTATATCATAAATACGACAACGGATATGTATTCGTGTGGATTTTTATTTTTAATTTATGCAAGTTTGTATGTTTGATAAACAAAACAAGACCGGCCTGGAAGTATATGAACAATGATCTTCCATCTCATGTGCTTTCCTGTTTAATATATATATATATATATATATATATATATATATTTATATGAATGCATATATATATTTTGTTCCTAATTAAAAAACAATTAGTGTCAAATTTTCCAAAATATGTTGATTCTTAAAGCACAAGGAAGAATGATATAGTCTTAATTAGTTGTCAATTTCTTCTAATTGTTTACCAGAATGGATAGCTACGTACATGATGCAAGTGAGTGATAGCGGCAAACCCCACAGTGCAAATGTATTTTAGCGCAAAACAGTCAACCTTTTTGGTCCTTTGGAGGATGTCGGAGGTAGTGATCGTAGAGTGAGATCAGAGATGGTTAGCAAATAGACAGGTGAACAAGAATGAAATGCACGATTAACAAAGTTGGGTGAGTTTGTTATGACTTTTGAGAATCTTGAGAAGAAAATTAATCGTACATAAACATGACAAGCCATTTCAGTAATGCAAATAACTGAAAATATAACTCGAAAGAAAAAATTGACCCAGGAGCAGATAGATCAAGTTCCTAGCTAATTTTCAATTAATTATATTATTGACTAGTGCGTGTGGAGGGAAAAAAATAGCAGTCCAGATATACGAAGCAACCCATTAAAGGGTGGTCATTATTAGGAGGTAAGTAAGAAAAAATGGAAGAAATAACGGGAAAAAAAAATAAAAATAAAAAGTTGGAAAAGGAAAGTAAGTCAAACACAAAATAAAGAAGTGACATAAAGCTAATTTTCTCATCTATCAATAACAATGCCACAATTAAAGGGGATATGAAGGAAAGACTTCGCGAGGAGATCGAACATGAGGACAGAGAGATAATTTTCTTCAATCTCATAACAGGAGTTTTAGAGATATTATCTTATTCAGGCAAAGGGGTATCTGACCTCAGTTGTACAAAAAGAAACGAGATATCATAAGAGACTGTAAAATGATTCTATTATAATATATTTGCCCTTTAAACGATCCATAGAAGTAGATCCTATGTTGAAGCACGTAAATCTATATGTCTCCATCTGTATTTACATTTTTAATATATTTTTTTTCTATTTACCATTTTGGCATTAGCGTGCATGTGTTGTCTTAATTCAGTACGTAATTAATTTCCTTTCTCTGTTGCGTTGCTTATTAATTGGGCTGTTTAAGTTCTTGTTTTCTTGGTTTCTCATTTTCATTGGTTGTTATGGGTGGGTGCGAATTAATATTAATTACTTGTATGAAATTAAAATCTATCCGCTCTCTGAACTGTCATATCCATATATAATTGGGATCGTATAGTTCACACTCAGCTGGCTACCCAAAACGAAAGTGCAGCACCCATGCATGACTTTTGTGACAAGCCCTGCTCACAAACCAAAACTCTGGTGGTTTTATTGATCGATATGTGGGACTGTCATTATATGATTATCGTTTTTCATATATATATTCCATGCACCTCGTGATCCCGTACCCATTAATTAAAGTTCATTTGAGTTGTCATGGTCATGCTTTCATTATTTGCTTTCTTGATTTCTGGCTTCATCATGTGCTTTTAATTAAGGCCTGATCAGAATTAAGAAATTGCATATATCGTGAATGAATGAATACTTGAAATGTCAAAATCAAATTTATAACAAGATTCACGAGGTAACAGGAACGTACGTAGCAATATATCTATATATATATATATGGATGCATTCATTCTTTCTTTTTCTCCAAAATATATATATAATTATTCCCAACCCACCATATTTGTCCTCATTATATATCTTTCTCGTCCTCATATGTATGGTTTTTTATCCTTCGATCGAGTTCGAGAATCGATTCTACAAATAATTAAAAGCTACCACTCGAGCAAAACTGCACATGCAGCTTCCAACCTACGTACGTACCCAACTCATGCGAATGTTATTTTTCATTTTTTAATAATTTTTCCTTTTGAGCTTGCTAGTGGTAGTTGTGCAGCAGCTGTCTAATATGCAAAACATGCTTTGATTCTTTCTAGTCCTTTGTCAGGCACATAAAATTTATTTATTGAAAAAGTTTGAAGCTTTTCTCTTTTTCAAGAAAGTAACTAACTAATTATAAGTTCTTTGGGAACACCAACAACACCTACCAACAAGGCAACTTGCCCCAATATAACAGAAATGAAAGCAACAACAATAATTAAATAACTCAATGACTATATCTCTGACCTGTTCCGTGTCGACACGTTTGCTTGATCTAGACAAAGTTTCATATCACTTCTAGTCAGCGACCATCAAGTTTTACTGTCAACTGGTCACCATCTCGTGTACCTGCGCGTTGCCACTACCAAACAATTAAACTCAATTTTAAATTTTTAAATTTTTTTGAATTAATCATTATAATTTTTTTATAACTTTTAAATAAAAATAAAAAATAATTAAAATTTTTCAAATCATAAATATATTTATTTTATAATTATTTATTTATTTTTTTCTCTCATTTATCAAAACACTATGAAATATTTGAAATCAAATTATTTTATTACTATTTTAAATTATTTTGTTGTAATTTATAAAATTTTCATCTCATTTTAATATCTAAATGAGACCTAAAAAACTCCAAAAAAAAATAGTACAGAACAAGATAGATATGATGTAGAAATATTTCAAAACCTCGCAAGAGGAAAAGAAAAGAAAAGAAAATAAAAATAAAACAACCTTCCCTTACTTACGACCGTACAGATCGGTTTAGCTAATTAACATCGTAGGAAAATAACTTGACTATACCAAATTTAATTGAGGTCCCATCATAACATTAGCAAACTCAGCAGATAGCCTCTAGTTAATGGATCAAGATATATCCATCCCTTATAATTTGTAGCTTACACTTAGGGGTATAAATTTAAATCAAAAAATGCTAAACCGGTCCAAACTGGACCGGACCGGACCGATTTTACCGATTTTAAATCGGTCCGGTCCGGTCCGGAACCGGTTCTTATAATTCATAAATCGGTTGGAACCGGTCCGGTTCCGGTTTTAGGATTTTTTAGACCGGACCGGATCGGACCGAACCGGTTGATAAAAAAATATAAAAAATAATATTTTATATATAAGTTTTATATATAATGTATAATTATATGTGAAATTTTTGTATATAATTATATATCATATATGAAATAATTTCATATTATAATTTATAAAATATAACATTAAATGTTAATTTTAAATATGAACATTTGTAATTTATTTGATCATATACTATTAATATAATTATATATAAGATAATGTTATTATAAAATAAAAGTTTAATCTTAAAAATGAAAATGTAATTGATCATGTATTATATAGCTATACTAATATATAGTTTATCACTAATACTAATATATACTAATATATAGCTATACTAATATATAAATTTATAACTTGTACTAATAGTCTACTATAGACTCCGTCAAAAAAAAAAGTAGTCTAATATAGACTATAGTTATAGTTATATTAATAGTCTAATATAGATTAAAAAAAGTATAACATATTTTTTTAAAACAGTTTTTTTAAAACATATTTTTAATGACAAAATGTCAAACTTACATTTTAAAAAAATCGAAAAATCGGACCGGACCGGATCGGAAACCGGTAAAACCGGAAGTACCGGTTTAGGAGTATAACCGGTGCGTAATCGGTTTTGAAAAATACAAAACCGGTCATACCGGTTCGGTCCAAGATTTTGTCTAAAACCAGACCGAACCGGACCAGTTACACCCTACTTACACTACCAGCAAGACTCAAAATTACTAGTAGTACTTTTAACATGACTAGGTTTTTATGTAGATGAATGCTATGTATCGTCAGCTACTATTCATTTTAACACTCTACATTTATAATTTTTTTATAGAGTAAGAAAGTATTTTTCATATAGTGTGGGGTGATGAAAAGAATTATTCTTTTATATATATATATATTCTTTTAATATGGACTTTCTCTGGATCTGGATCTGGATCAAATATGCACCAACCTCATAAATATCAACTTCTTTTGGCCCAGAGAGAGAGAGAGAGAGAATCATCCAACCGAAAGAAGTACAGATCCAGCATCCAGCGTTCGAGTGGTAACAAGGAATATATTTAAGAGTGGAGGAGGATAGCATCTACATAAACATAAACCAACTCAAAGGTTAGTTTGTGTGTGTGGGATAGAAATCTAATTAATGGCCAGAACCGTCAGCACAGGGTATTCATCTCTCTCTCTCTCTCTCTCTCTCAAGTTTAGGGTGTACAAACCCTTCCATAAAATCTAGATCCACTAAATGGGTTTCATTTTTTATAAGAGAACTTGTACATCCTAAACTTTAACAAATCATTTTACCATATTAATTAATTAATAGGGTTTTATATTATTATAACCTGCATAATTCTACATCAAGAAATGTCGGTCCATTTTTCAACAAAAAAAAAAAAAAAAAAAAAACAGAAAGGTTGGTCCAAAATACAATACGCGCTGGCAAGTAGGCCCAGGCCATGCACACATTATTAGGTTGGGCGAGCTCAGCCCATTAACATGACTCATGACTCATGAGTACTAACCGACCCAGCCTAGGATACATGAACATAGGTTGGCCCATAAAACTTCAGTCAGAAGCGGCTCTGGACAAAATAATGCATGTATGCCACCTTGCACCACCTCCATGTATGAAAAAGCCCAACTAGATTCCAGATTAGCTCGCAACCTAACGCAACCCCCCGAGCTGACTCAACCGAGTTTTCCACTCACCAAACTCGTTCACTCACTTGCCGTACAATACAATCCCGAACGTACACTTCCCTCCCCCCAAAGGCCCAGCCCCTTCCTTCGTCGTCGTCGTCTCCTCCTCCCCTCCTTCTCCATCGTCTTCTTCTTCTTCTTCTCCTGTTTGTTTCTCAGTAAGAAATTAAAAGTTTCAACAAATTCGTGTTAAGAAATGATGGGCAACGAAGAAGCTGACGACCTGCACGAATCCCGGGAAGAAATGGAGTCTCTAGTTCTCGACGAGCCATCCAACGGCCGATCTTCAGCCAGTGGCACAGTACCCGATCACCATGACCCACTGCTCTCTTCCTCATCGTCTTCGTTCATCGATCGTCATAACCCTAACTCTTCTTTAAACGCCTTCCTCGACCCGCCTTCCTATGCCGAAGCCATCTTCACCTCCTTTGATTCCTCATCCAACGGCCACGAAACCCCCCAACTCTCTTCGAATTCCAACCCTCGAAGCTCCGATTACCTCTACATCTCGATCTCGGATCCCCAAAAGGAGCAAGAATTGTCCAATTCCTTGGTCCCAGGTGGAACCACGTTTTACACGTACTTGATCACGACCAGGACCAACCTGCTCGAGTTCGGCGGACCCGGATCCGAGTTCAGCGTCCGGAGGCGGTTCAAGGACGTGGTCACGCTCTCAGACCGGTTATCGGAATCGTACCGAGGGTTCTTTATTCCACTGAGGCCCGACAAGAGCGTCGTGGAGAGCCAGGTGATGGCAAAGCAGGAGTTCTTGGAGCAGAGAAGGGCATCACTGGAAAAGTACCTGCGGAGCTTGGCGGCGCACCCGGTGATTCGGCGGAGCGAGGAGTTGAGGGTGTTTCTGGAGGTGAAGGGGAAATTGCCACTGGCAAAGAGCATTGACGTGGCGTCGAGGGTGCTCGACGGGGCGGCGAGGTTGCCCAGGCAGTTGCTGGGCGAGGAGGGGATGGATGTGAATGCAAAGGGCGGTAGGGACTTGCTGAGGTTGTTTAAGGAGTTGAGACAGTCGGTGACAACTGATTGGGGCGGCGTGAAGCCGCTGGTGGTGGAGGAGGATAAGGGGTTCTTGGAGAGGAAGGAGAGGTTGGCGGAGTTTGAGCAGCGACTTAGCAATATGTCTTTACAGGTTCTTCTTTATGTGCTTTATAATCATATACATAGTCATTGTAAGAGTTTTGGGTCTTGGAACTGTTTGATTTGTACGTTTTGTGAGAGATGGAATTTTGCATTGTGTGTTCTAGAAAGGGATTGATGGTGAAAATATGCAACGCCGTTTGGAATGCGACAATGAGAGTATTTTATTTCTTTTAAAGAAAGGGTTACACTCCGATGTTGTTTATATACCCTCCCAAGCTTTGTGGTGGAGAAAACCTTTTACAGAAAGAAGTTTAGAGGAAATGAAATGCGATGAAACAGCGTGATTTCTAATGTTTTTAATGCAATTTGTGCTGACAATCGCGTTGATGTAATGAACAATTTCACAAGGACTTCTATGGCCAATTATTGGGTTATTTAATGGTGTTCTTACTTTGATGGGTTACTTGTTTTGGTCGTGATTTTTTTGTACAAATGATTGTTTCGCAGGCTGAATCACTTGTAAAAGCTCAGCAAGACATTGGTGAGACAATGGGAGAATTAGGCTTGGCGTTTGTCAAGCTGACCAAGTTCGAGACGGAGGAAGTCTTGTTTGAGCCTCAAAATGCACGAGCTGCTGACATGAAAAATGTCGCTACTGCTGCAGTCAAAGCAAGTAGATTGTACCGGGAGTTAAACGCACAGACAGTAAAACATTTGGTAATTAACAAGAGCTATTGCTATAAATTGAAATTTGGTGAAAACTGATGATGGGAACTTTCTTGAAAACTGTCTCCGTAGCACTACTAGAAAACTTTCTTTAACTGAAAATTAGTTGTAACGAAACTGAGAGAATATTTCTTGTCCACAGTCAATTTCTCACTGCTTCACTTACCATAATGTTCCATCGATATTGCAGGATAAACTCCATGATTATCTTGGGATATTTTTAGCTGTCGGTAATGCATTCTCTGACCGATCAAGTGCTTTACTAACAGTTCAGACTCTTTCATCCGAATTAGCTACCTTGCATGCAAGGATTGAGAAGCTTGAAGCTGCATCATCAAAAATATTTGGCGGAGACAGGTCCAGGATGCGCAAAATAGAAGAGTTAAAAGAATCTATTAGAGTTACTGAAGAGGCTAAAACTTGTGCAGAGAGAGAATACGAACAAATTAAGGTAATACCTTCCTTCTTGATTTGTGCGAAGGCACAATTGGCTCACATCACCTTTTGAAGTCAGCTCATTGATATTTTCAGTTGTGGCTTGCTAAAAAAAAGTTGATCCAATAGCTGATTTGGTGGTTTTGGTTCAAGCTTAACTGATGAAATTCTGAATTTCATGTAGTCAAAAGCTTATCACTCTCTATGTATGGTGGAATACACACACATTAATGATCAGAATTGTGCTAAGTTTGGAATATAATAAAATCAATTGTCATGTAACGTGTTTATGTGTCTAGTTTGTTCATAACTTATTAAAAGAAATGTCCCCTGGGATTAGTTGGGACGCTGTTCTCAAACACCCAGTGCTAATAAAAAAAAATGTATCAAGTTTGTTTATATGTTTACCTTGCGTTGCAAAGTTCAAAGGCTGGAGAGGAAAAGAGAGGTTTGGATAGTGAGTTGAGATGAGATGAAAGTTGAATAAAATATTATTTTTATTTTAGGATTTGAAAAAATTGAATTGTTTATTGTGTTTTGTTTGGAAATTTGAAAAAATTGTAATGATTAGATAAGATGAGTTAAGATGTTTTCTGAATCCAAACAAGACCTTAATTGTATATGAGGAATGTTTGAGATTTCATATGATAACTATTAAGTCATAGAGATCAGTATGTTGCTAGTAAACCTTCGTATCAAAAGTTAAGACACTAGCTTGCCAAAAATTTGAGCCTGAAACTTCACTTTTAAGGATGAACTTCTAAACCAGAATGATAAGAGTACAATGGACTCTTCGTTATCCATATGAATCTGGAAAGAGTTGTTTTAGATACTCAAGCAGATTCCACATTTGTCAAATTTCACATCATGTGCAGATTTATCTTTTGCAATATTGAAGAGAGCTCAAACAAAAATGCTTTTTCTGTTTAAACTCCAGCTGGCTAGATATTTTATATTTGGGACTCATTTTAGTGGGCTAGAAGTTATTCAATTGTGGGTGTGTCTGCATGTTGAAGAGTTATTATGACTTGAACGGTTAACTGGTGGCAATATATATTCTGCCTTTCGCTTAAGCATAATGCAATTAGTTTTGAGGTGATTTTTTTATAAGCTTATGTCACCTAAACTTGTCAAATTAGATACTCAAGCAGATTCCACCTTTGTCAAATTTCACATCATTTGCAGATTTATCTTTTGCAATATTGAAGAGAGCTCAAACTAAAATGCTTTTTCTGTTTAAACTCCAGCTGGCTAGATGTTTTATATTTGGGACTCATTTTAGTGGGCTAGAAGTTATTCAATTGTGGGTGTGTCTGCATGTTGAAGAGTTATGACTTGAACGGTTAACTGGTGGCAATATATATTCTGCCATTCGCTTCAGCATAATGCAATTAGTTTTGAGGTGATTTTTTTTATAAGCTTATGTCACACCTAAACTTGTTTGGTAACGCAACTACTATGTTATGGTTATACTCTGTTGCTTTCATTTTTCTTTTAGCTGGTCATGTGAATGTGGCTTGTTTCAATTGCTAATCATGGCAAAGTAAATATAAACAAAGAAAACAAGCTATATATATCTTGAATCGACTATTGGCGATGATATGTAGTACATAGAGATTATGTCATGGAGAGAGATTATGTCAAAATCTTGAATCGACTATTGGCGATGGATGATATGTAGGAAAATAACAGGAGTGAGCTTGAAAGACTTGACAAGGAGAGGCATGATGACTTCATGAGCATGTTGAGAGGGTTTGTTGTGAATCAGGTACCTTCTTTTTACATTGGCAATATGTTGTCCTGAATGAGAGTAATGCTGCTTTGATCCTGATTCATATGATGATTATTTTTGCATCTTAACAGGCAGGATATGCAGAGAAAATGGCAAACGTGTGGGAGAAGCTTGCTGAAGAAACAAGTGGGTATGCGAAAGATGGAAGCTAAAATATTCGTCTGTTGTTTTTCAGACTTTCCTCTTCTTTCTTCTGTAGTTCATGTATGTTGTTGAAGTTGGAATATTCGACCAAGTTTCATCTCTACAAGTTGTTGGGTTGGCCGTATCAATTTATCTCATTTCCTAATGTTTGAAATTTCTTTATGATCTTTTTTTTCAAAAATTAACTGGCTCAATGCTTGAAGCTTCGTTGCTGGGGACGAGCTGATTTAAAAGGTGCTGGACCACTACAGTCAATTGCCAAGGCTTCAACTACAATTATGTTTTGAAAGGTAACTCGAAATAGACCTCCCTCGAATTGGCAAGACATCCATCCAATAAATAGAAAAAAAACGTATATTTACAGACGCTAATGCAATAAACTAAAAAAAGTAATGTTCAAGAATGAAAGAATCGTGGACTTAAATAAAACTACCAGTCTTATTATGAGCCCCCCTCTAATCACTTGTTGAAGGGACTCCAGCTCCATCGTCACTAGAACCAGCAGCAGCTGCAGCTGTCTCAGGTCTAATCTCTTCCAGTTGCTGGAGAACCTGCTGAACCTCTGGTCGAGCTGACGGTGAAGGATCAACACAATGCAAAGCCAATTTTAATGTGTTTAACAACTCATCGCCGATCGTAGATGCATCCCTCATCAACTCTAAATCAAATACTTCATTTGTCCACTCCTCTTTCACGATAGAGGCAACCCACTGAGGCAAATCCACACCATGCATTGCCTCGCCAGGAGACTTTCCGGTCAGGAGTTCCAGTATTATAACCCCGAGACTGTATACATCAGTTTTCGTGTTGGCTTTCTTGAGCTTTGAAAGCTCGGGTGCTCGATAGCCTAATGCTCCAGCAGTAGCAATCACATTAGAATTGGCAGCAGCTGTCATAAGCCGAGAGAGGCCGAAGTCTGCAATTTTAGCGTTGTTGTGCTCATCAAGCAGGAGATTGCTGGATGTAAGGTTTCCGTGTATAATGTTCTCGTGGGTGTGAAGGTAGAACAGACCGCGCGTCATGCCCTGCGCTATTTTCATCCTTGTTGGCCAATCAATGGGTGTGTCGGGCCCGCGAGCTGCAACAAAATGGGAACAAATTATTTGTTGCTCATTTTAACGTACCAAGCAAATCAAAACTAGTAGACAAATTACATGCCGAAGCTCACTCACCATGAAGGAATGTTGCGAGACTCCCTCTAGGCATGTAATCAAAAACAAGTAGCTTCTCTCCTTTGGGTCCCAAGTAAAAAGCCCTGAGAGCCAAAAGATTTGGGTGTCGGATTTTTCCCAGCACACCAACCTCGGCCTCGAATTCCCTCTGGTTTTTAGTTATTTTCTCTCTCAACCTCTTCACAGCAACTTGGTTCCCATCCTCCAATGTAGCTTTATAGACAGTTCCATATGTACTCTTCCCCATTATCTCTGCAGTTGCGCATAAAAGATCATCAGCTGTAAAAACCATTGGCCCGTCAAAATGGACTAGTTTTCCTCCAGCCTCTCCGCTCGCTTCGACTTCACCCCCAACAGGCGGGACCCCTTTCTCAGTCACGGCTGCCCTTCCTGTGGTCTGACCATCCTTTGCTTTTGATGCAGCCCTTTTCCTTATCAAACAGCAGAGCAGTATGCAACATAGGACGAGCAGAACTATGAGGAGGGTTCCCGCTGCTATGAGAATGATGTCTTTAGTACTTAGTTTGCGGCCACGGGGCTTTGATGTCTCAGGAGATGGAGCCGGGACACCTTGAGAAGGCACTTGAGAGGGACATGGATTTGATCCGCTAAATCCACATAGATTAATGTTCCCCACAAAAGAGCTTGCATTAAACTTTTGAGAGAGAGGAATGGGCACGGTACCGGAGAGATTATTGTAGGAAACGTTGAAAGACTTGAGATTTCGTAGCTCCGAAAGGGAAGCTGGGATTTCTCCGCTAAGATTATTCTGTGATAAATCAAGTTGTATCAGCGTGGAAATGTTGCCTAAAGTTGAGGGAATGTTACCCCTGAATTGGTTTCTCCTCAAGTTTAGAACAGAAAGATTATGTAATCTGTCAAGAGTTTCTGGGATTTGGGTGTCAAGGTTGTTGCTCCCTAGATTCAAAAGAACAAGAGAGGATAGATTAACGAAGCTAGAAGGAAAGCTTCCATTTAGGGAATTATTAGATAAATCCAGTGTTCTTAGCCTAGACAGCCTTCCCATTTCACCTGGGATTGCTCCACCGATCCGGTTATTACTAAGAGATACCTCTTCAAGCTCACTTAAGGCGCTAAAAGAAGCAGGAATGCTTCCAGAGAAGAAGTTATGATCAAGTTCTAAGGACCTAAGTTGAAAGTGGTCATTTTTTAGTGCCCCACCCCAGGAGTCTGGGATAGAGCCAGAGAGATTATTGTGTTGGAGAGCAAGGAAATTGAGAGAAGGCGAGCGAGTGAGGCTGACGGGGATAGAACCTGAAAAGGAATTGAAGCTAAGATTGAGCCTATAAAGCTTGGTAGAGTTTGCAAGAGTAGCTGGGATTATATCAGTGAGCAAATTGTTACTAAGATCGAGGGTCTGAAGCAGAGGACATGAACCTAATGAAGGAGGGATTGAACCTGAAAGCCGATTGTTGAATAGCTTTACTCCTCTGAGATTTGGGATAAAGCCCAGTGCCGAAGGGATTGAACCTGCAATAACATTGTCATGGAGGCTAAGCTTTCGAAGCGCTTGAAGTTGGCCGATCTTTTCAGAGATTCGGCCACCCAATCCTCTCCATGGAAGCTGGATTACAATGACCTGTCCTTGAGCACACTTAATTCCGTCCCAACCTCCCGAACAAGCTCCATAACCACTATCATTCCAGCTCCTCAAGAACCCTCTCGGATCGTCTAACTCATGTTTGAACGCTTGAAGTGCTTGATAGTCAGCCGCCGTCACAATCACACCATCCCAAACTTGGCTTGAGGCAGGCTTAGTGAGACTTATCAGAAGAGGAAGAAGCAAGAAAAACTGGGTGCAGAGAAGTTCTTTCAAAAACCCCAACAAATAAAGTGAAGGAACTCTCTCTTCAATCTTCCACTTTTCTTTCTTCTTATCTGAAATGCAGTGCCAATCAGCCCCACTTTCCATAAGAAGTTCGAGAATCGGAAAATGGTATTCGTAAAAAGCAAAGAAAGGAGGAGGATACAGGAGTCTGTATTATGCAGGCATGAGTAAAACAGGAACAAGATGAGTTGGGAGTGGGTTTTGTAGTGAGAGAAAGCTAAGGGGGTGGTAGTTGCAGTGAGGGTGCACGTGAAGAGTCACCAGAGAGAGAGAGAGAGAGAGAGAGAGGGAATCTTGTATTGGAGAGAGAGAGAAAACCCTAGACAGAAGTGTCAGGTGGGGAGCAATGAGGTTCACAGGTTCTGCTTCTAACAAGGCCTAACGGCTAGTTTTCTTCTTATAAACAAATGATGATATATTTTATTGACTGAGGTTCAGAGGTTCATGGGAAGAATACAGTCGCGTCGAATCGTGTCGTGTGTTTCCATGGGCTTGGGGTGGGGTCTTTTATTGCCCAAACCGCTCCTCACAACGGCTATCATTTTCAAATGGGACCCATCCATGTCAAAGTCCATAACCAAAAAGAAACAACAAATCTTGTTCTAATCATCAACTCAAAAGAAAAAAGAAAAGAGGAGGTGTTGGGTTTGGTTTGGTTTGATTTGATTTGATTTGAGCTTAACTAAGCAGCAAGAGGGCGCGGGGGGTGGGTGGTGGCCTATGGGGTAGCTTTAACATTTGGACGAAGTTGGAAAATGGAAGTAGTGGGGGAAGTGGGCCATTCTTCGATCCATACTGCAGGACTGTTACACCGTTGGTTGCTCTCCTATCCCAATCCTAGGTTATTCCTTTACATTTCAATTCTCGTTTGCAAAAGCAGCGTTTAATTACGAAATCTTTTGTTTTGTCAGTATAGACTTCGTAATCTCAAATCAACAAAAGGGTCAATGGTCGTGTTAAGTGAAATGGACAAGAGATGCCATGCTTCGTGGTCCTCGAGTCCATCTACTTTGACGGACAGTCTCAAGGATGACATTTGACCGATTCCCTTTATTTCTTTTTTTTTAAAGTTAATTAAAGAGTTTTATTTGTTAACGATTACTTCTTCAGATAATGACACAGAGTGAGAGAGCTCCAACCCTACCCTCGGCGACTTTAGCACCACCAATCTTAATTGGAAAATGCTTATGTGCCCATTGATTAAAAAAAAAACAAACAAACAAAGCATCGGTCACATCTTAATTACAGCTCTATGGAATTTTTGGTTTTAAAATGGTCAACATCTGATGTTATGTTTATCGACTTGAAATAACCTCACCCCCAACTTTATACGTCAACGGCTCATCCTAATAAACTCAGTTCTAAGAGAACTCTCAATGACTTGTAAAATTTTTTTTTTTAAATATAAAGAAATGCTCTCAAAAGAGGACTCTATCTGATCTTGTATTTTAAAATTTTTTTACATTTTGATACAGTGATCCCGCTACATGTAGAGTATCGTGTTCATTATTGTAAACTTTTTAAATTAATTTCTCTTTCCTCCTCGTCCTCGTGCTGATTTTCCTTATTCTTTCATATTTCTTTTATTCTCATTTCAGACCCTCTCTCTCATTCCCATGCTTTCTCCGTTGCTTAGTGCCAAAGACAGAACCAGAGCCTTCCATCTTTTTCAACTTCCCTCACTGCTTCCATCACTGATAATTCATTATCTTCTGCTTCAAACTCTGCTCTCATTATTGAGGTAAATATTAGATTTTTTTTTCCCCTTTAGTGTATATTGATTCATGGAATATATGGGTGAAATACGTTGAGTTTCTTGGAATCTCTCTCTTTGTCTCTCACTCTCTCCAAAATGCATGAAAACTTAAATTTTTTTCTTCTCAGAATATGGGTCTAAGAGTTTGCGTGGGACTTAGTGAGTTCAGGAGGTTTTACCGTTTTTCTTCTCAATGGTTATGTCCTTGCACAGCATGTCTCGTCTTTTTATTTTTATTTTTTAGGGAAGTTGGAGTTTGATCCCTATAGTTGTTTTGAGCGAGCCACGAACGACATATATGGTTAGCCTTTTGGGAACCATGGTTACATGGACTGATCTAGTTTGTACACGGCCGCCCGATCAATCTAGCTAAACCCTTCCCCTCGCGTTGGCTTTCATTTATTTCACTCTAAAAAGATAAGTTATGTTTTTTCTCATATTTCAATCACATTTTCCAAATAAAGCTAGCGATTAATCGATCTCTCCCGTTTCATCCTTTTATTTTCCAGAAGCCTTTGCCCACGTCTCATTTTTTAACTTGTACAAGAGTGCTCTTTTTTCTTTTTCTTGCTTTTCCCCTTTCTCATAATACAACCCTCTGATGGTTTGAGAAAGAGGGTTGTATTGGGGTCTTGTTTTGTTTGGATTTGATTATGTTGGTGTGGGAAAAAGCAAGGTTCTTGTTTTCATTATAGGTGAAACTCAAGGGGTGGGTTTAACGAAGAGGGTTTTGAAAATAAATCCCAGTTCTATGTATTCAACAAGAAGATAGAGATTTTACAATAAAGTGAGAAGCAGTGTAAAGTGCATGTAATGTAAAGGTGAATGGATGCTTATATATTGGTTTTTGGTGTAAAATTAATTATATATCCATTTTTTAATGGATGCTTATATATTGGTTTTTGAATGGATGCTTATAAGGGTGAATGGATGCTTATATATTGGTTTTTTGTGTGAAAGTGTTATCTTCTTACACTTGGAGCTTAGGAATTTCAGAAGCACACATATCAGCATTGCTTCATTTGATATTTCTTTCTTGTTTGCACTAATTATGCCATTAGATTCATATTTTCAGAAATTTTCCATTTTCATCGTGTATTTCCAGAAATTAGATTCATATTTGCAAGGGAATACAATTCTCCACGCTGAGTAATTCTATCAAGTTGTATTATATTTGTTCCTTCTCAAAATGTAATTCTAGCTCACGCCTATTTACTCTGTTTATTTTTGTCAATTCATCCTTTAAATACTTTACTTGGATGAACTGACATGGTCTTATTTCTTTACTCTTTAGTACCCACCCGTAGCTTTGAATTCTTTGAAAATATGTGCCTAGATTATTTGTGAGCAATTAGGCCTATTCATATATGCATTCGGGAAAAGTTAAACTTACATGATTTTCAAGTACATAATTTTCAATGTGCGATCTGCAATGGTCTTTTTTTGGTCTAAAGGCAATCCCTTTGTGAACTTATCAAATAAATGTATCTTTTCTTGGTCTGAAAGCTTAGTTTTATTTTTCTTTTTAGTCTAGTTTGAAACTTTGAAATAAATATATGTTTAATAATTTATGGCCTCACAGTTGATATCCTAGGAGGATATCATCCATTTACCAAGCAGTGAAAGATACTAATCTAAGTTATAATATATTGATGGAATCAAAGAGTTGATCATTTCACACCCTGCAATGATGGTGTTCTGTTGGTTATTTGCACATTGATGGCCCATACTAGGAAATATTTGACAAATAGCATGACCATATAGAAACTTATGAATCTAGACAAGAATGCAGAGTCTGATATAGGAAGCATTTGTTGCTGTTTTGTATCTTTCACAATCTTTTTAATTGAGTTTGATTGAGCTCCATGATTCCTTTTTTTTTTTTTTTTTCTTTATTTCCTTTGAAGGATGGATTCACAACTCCATGGAGTTCATTCCTTTACTACCCTCTTACAGGAGGGGGAAGAAAGCTACAATGACTACCTCCTAACATCTTTGAATGACTTAGAATCCCAAGTTACTCCACCCAACCTAAAACAAGGGACTGCTAGAAAAGCTAAATCTAGACAATAAAACTTTAGTCCAGAAGAGAACAACTTACTAGCGTCAGCTTGGCTTAATACTAGTTTGGACCCGATCAATGAAATTGATCAATCTAAACATTCATTTTGGTCTAGAGTACATGAATATTATAAGAAAAACAAAAAATCCATATCTTGTTACGTAGTTCCAGCTTTCTCACAAATGGATGGTCAACCATCCAACATGCTACAAATAAGTTTTATGGGGCCTTAGCTCAAATTGAAGAAAGGTCTTTGTGGCGCCCTCGACCCCCACGTGTTATTTTAGTGGAGTTCGTGATACCGGGATGTTGACCACACGGATTATGCACCCCAACGACAAGTGCTCAGAGTGTGTACAATATGCAATAAGTGTACAATATAACATTCGCAGCGGAATAAAAAGATCATTCTTTATTAAGTACCAGAAAGATAAAATATTCATTTCAAAGATTTACAGTCATCCGACAGGTAATTTAAAGAAACAAATAACATATGGAGAAACAAATCTCATAACGCCGAACAACATAATGGCAAATCATGCCTCCAGCGGAGCCGGTCCTTCAGGCTCATACCCAGTCTCTGCGTCAAAATCTACGGCACCATAAGACAGAACTGCAGGGTAAAACACCACATGAGATTATGACATCTCGGCAAGTATTTAACTAAAATTACATCCAAGAGATTTAAAATGCATTAATATAACCAACACAACCACGTACGGTCAAAGGATCAATTTCTACATATTTTCCAAAAATACACATTTAACTACTCAAGCCAAAATCCCTTTATTTTGGTCCATATATATATATTCATTAATTATATAATGCATACACTACGGCCTCCCCTATGGACCATACGCACACCCTGGCTCTCATCGTCACACCACGGGTAACGTCCGTATATGAGACTTCTTAACGAGTGATGCCCAGTTCCGCGTCCAACACGTACATGGCCAAGCATCCTTTAACCCCGCTAGCGAAAGGCCACGAAATTGGTACGAGAGCGTTACCATCTCGTCCGTTCCCGTCGTCACCCTGCGACAACTCTGAGGACGTCAAGTCAATCTGTTACGCTCCCGAGTGACCAAAGGTGCTCCACCGAGATAATGCCCCATCTCGACTTGGGGTCATGATACACACGCACCCACACCATAATACCATCAATCCAAATTTCTAAACAGACAGCGTGACTTCATAACACAATTGAATTAAAGATGATAAATATGAATGAAAATAGATATTGGATGACATAGTAATTTATTCATTTACATAAAATTACAATAATTACAAATTTACAGTTTTACAACCAACTACACGCGTAATCCCATCCTCCAATCCGGTCCAAAGCCTAAATTCAACACCAACTACAATTTATTCCCAATACTTCGACAAATACAATCAATTTCCAACACTTCAACAAAATATAAGTAATTTCCCAACACTTCAACAAAAATACAATTAAATCCCAACACTTCAACAAAAATACAATTAAATCCCAACACTTTAACAAAATACAATTAAAATTCTAATAACGCTATTTAAATCACATGGATTACACTTTAAAAAATTACTCACAATCGAAGACGAGAAAAATTCTGGAAGATCACGAGGATAAATATACACTCTCGGCAAACACCAAAAATTTCCAAGAATCTGAGTGAAACCCACGAGTAAAAAGCTTACAAGATTTCGGGACTATATTGTAAAATTTTGGAAACAAAGATTTCAGCTAAGAGGAAGAGATGAACTGCTAATTGCTATCCTGAGAAGTGAAGAACTCAATTCTATTTATAGATCGTGTAGGCGGTTTGCAGATGAAAATATATCGATTCACATGCAATTTGAAGGCTGCATGGCTAACGGACCGAGAATAAGAAAACGGTAGTGTAATCCGTGGAGGAGAAATGGTGCAGCGCTTGGACGTGTGTGCAGCGACATGCCTGCGAAATGTTCTGCTGAAAGACACAGAGATGCCGAGGAGCTTGAGGTGGAAGATGGAGGTGGCTGTTATGAAAGGCGGCTTGACACAGTTGCTGCGAAACTCTCCACCGAGTGACACAGAGTAATTTATGCAAGAAAGAGGTGGAAGGGAAAGGAGGTGGTGGCTTGATGGTAATACAAGGCATATCAGTGTGTGGCTATGGTTGATTGGAGGAGGATTCGAAGTCGGCAGCAGCTATTTGCAGAAGAAACGAAAAAGAAACGAAGAAGAAAATAGAAGGAAGGAGAAGAAGTCGAGCGGCGCAAGGAAAAAGAAGATGAAGCCCTAAGGGCTTTGGCTAAACGGCGTCGTTTACAATTAAAAGGAGGGGCTGGGTTTACATTCCACACGAGCCGGGCTTCATGCAGGTTGGGCCCGATTTCACTTCACACACACACGGGCTGGGTCTTTCTTCGGCCCACCAGAACCACACAACCCAATATATTTAACCCACCAAAATAAAACACTACAAAATCTAAAGTCCAAACTGAAAATAAAATAAAATGTACCACAAGTAAAATAAATTAAAACTACTAATAATAGTAATAAATTGAAATAACTTAGTAAATAACAATACATAAAATAACTAAGAATTTAGGGATCTCACAATCTTCAAGTGGGGTTACTGAGCAAGATAAAGTGCACAAATAATATCCTTTAATTTAATCGTTTAAATGGCATTGTATTAGATATATTTCACATCTCATTTACTGATTTTTCAGATTGAACAAGCAAATGAGCTCTATTGAAGTAACCAGTCTGCAACATTCAACTTCCTTCATAGTTGGACTATTTTAAGGCACCATCCAAAATGGAAACAGACTGTGGTTGGGGGCAGCGTGAAACCTAAGAGAAGATCAGTAACCCCAGAAGCTCATGTACTAGAGTTTACAATTTTAGATGAAGACACCATATCTCCATCTATAGATGTGAATCTAGAGAGACCCATTGGAAAGAAGACTGAAAAGAAGCGAAAGAAACAAGATAGGTCATATTCCAATTTTGCTGATTTGGTGACTAAAATGAGAGAGGAGGAGAAGAGAGCAAATTTCGAGAATGGAGAAGATAGGAAAGAGATTATTCACCTTACAAAAGAGATTTGGATCAACGGAGAAAACAATGGGAACTTATGAGGATGGACACCTCAAGTTTACATCCAATGTAGCAAGAGTATTTTCGTAGCCTCCAATTGGAAATACTAGAAAAGCAAAGGTCTAGAAAGCCATGACTAGGTGGTGTATGGGTTACAAATAAACATTTTTTGGAAGGTACAATGTAGCCACTTTTAGGAATGCTCCATTGATAGTTTTTTGTATAGAACATAGCACAAACCTGAAGCAACCAGTGGATTGCACAAGTTTTACTTTGATATTTTTTTGTATATAACTATGCACAAACCTAAAGCAGCCAGTGGATAGTCCAGATTTTCTTTTGTATAGAACACAACACAATTCGCACACTAAACTGTCTTAATAGTCTAATGTGTTATTTGTTGAAGAAATTATGATGGTGGCACACTAAAGTGTTGTTGTGAATGATTTGAGAGTATTATGCGAATGAATGAGCATGAATGAGTATTATGTAAATGAATATATTTGCAATCTGAACTTACTTTATTATAGAGTTTGCTTTAATCACTAGGATATGGCAATGTCTTATTTTATTGATAAAAATGTATCTTTTCCTTCTTCCACAATGTGAAAGAGACATACTAAATGTGTTTTTCTCTTAATTTTATGCTTTTATATAATACTGTTTGAAGTGATTGAATCCATTGAGTCCTGGTGGATTTTGTTGACTTAGTGATTTAGCTGATTGCTATACTTTCTTTACCATACTGCGTGCAAATACTTATTACCCTCGAAGATTAATTTCTTTTAGGATGATTATTGTTTATTAGATAGCACCTATATCGAAATAGATGAGGTGCTTTCCTTTATAGGTTGTCTTAAAATATTTTATTTTTCATTCTATTTCTCTTCAGATTTAGGAAGATTAATTTATATATATATATATTATCTCATTAATATGCTTGCTATTTATAAGCTCCCATCTAGTTAGGGCAGAGGTTATATGTTTCTTCCAATGCTCACCTTCCTCTCTGCATTATTGAAAAGAAATAAAATTGGCTTCTTATTGTTATTCAAAATAGTTGGAAGAAGTATAGTCATTAAAAGATAATTAAAGACCTCATAGGTACATTAGCATGTTGAAAATATCTCTGTCCACCCTTGTGTTTGAAAGAGACCCAAAGGTTCTAATTTGTGGTGTACTTAGCTATAATTATTCAATTGGGTTTGAGTTGTTTGACTACAAAACTAGACAAGAGACCCAAAAGTTCGACTTAGACTACAAAACAAGACAAGAATATAACATTAGGCTTAACATAGTGAAATTAAGGAAATTAATGTAACATCTTGTACAAAACAAGAATATAACATTAGGCTAAATATAGTGAAATTAAGGAAATTAAAGTTACATCTTGTACAAAACAAGAATATAACATTAGGCTAAACATAGTGAAATATAAAATACAAGTACTTAAGATTGACTATATATTTGTCATAAATGTTCAATAAGATCCGATTGAAGTTAAGAATGAAGTCATCGATCTCAAATGTGATGATGACGTTGAATGAAGTTTACAAACTCATCTGTATACTCATGAGACATTGGCTCTTGGAATATTTCATCTTTATGTTCATAAACAAAGTCTTCTACTTAAAAATAAGTATGCCGCTCATCTTCTACGATCATATTATGCAAAAGGAAAACTCCTTTTGCATTCATTGCGTGCAATCGTTTGAAAATTTCGTCCCACTTTTTCTTTTTCTTTTTACTTCCTCTTTCTCTCCCCTTCTTTTTCCTCACCCTATTCTTTTTCTCAACTACTCTCACCGAATGCACTCATTTCGTCTGACCATATCACTGAATGCTAAAACCATGAAAGAATTAAGGGGAAACTCGAAGGCTTAGAACGTTCCAACGTAGCTCTTAGAAAACTTCCAGGATGCAGTCCAGGTTCTTCTCCAGATCGAATGAGGACCTCAGTTGTTAACGGGTTGGGGAAGAAGCTCAAGCTTGGGGATGACTTCCAACTTTGTATTGTATTCGTTCTGTTAAATCTTCTCGCTCTCTTCAACTCTAGGTAATTTTGCACTTATGTGCTTATGGTTATATAAAAAGATTTTTTCTCATATTGTTTCTACAGGCCATCAAGGCAAGTGAGGAGGGGAAGACAATTGAGGAGTACGATTACCTTCCATACTTCTATTCTCGAGAGTTCGATCTGTCATGGCAATTCTATGGTGACAATGTTGGTGAGACAGTGCTATTTGGGGACAACAATCCAGTATCACCAAAACCAAAGTTTACGTACTGGATCAAAGATGGGAAGATTTTTGGAGCTTTCCTAGAAGGTGAGAGTCCTGAAGAAAACAAGGCTATCGCCAAAGTTGCAAGGGTTCAACCTTCTATTGAGAGTCGTGATCTGCTAGCAGAAGAGGGCATTGCCTTCGCCTCTAAAATTTAATTATTAATGGTCTGATCTTTTTGGCATCAATCTTGAAAGCATCGGTCACGGACCCTTTCTCGAACCCATCTTCTCCATCACCACCACCGGCACCATCATGAAGACTATTGCTACTTTCTCCACCCAGCAAGTCCATCTCGCTTGACTCGTCCTTAATCGAACTCGTCTCCAGCCGCTTCAATTCAGAAGACCCGTTGTGACAGCCTCTCTTCCTCCTACTCAGCTCGGCCTCGAAAGCATCGATGGATGGAAATGTGGCCGAAGATGATGCAGGTTGGTTCTCGAACATCACCACTGGAGCCAAGGTTGGTTCTTTGATGTCCGTGAAGTCGGTTCTATACGGTGTTTGTGTTCGATTTCTTCTATGAATGACGTGTTTTTTTTCCAATATTCAAAGGAAACTATGGGTTTGTGATTCAATTGTTGTAGTGCCATCCCTATCCCCATCCCCAGGATAGAAAACAAAATGCAAAGAACAGTGTGAGAGGGGCTGGAGTATGTGACCTGGGTTGCTATTGCTCGATGGAGTGGCTGAGGGCACTAATATTCACAGAGAAGATAGAGAGAGAGTTTGGTTGAGAGAGAATATTACAAGAGAAAAGAGATTCGGGAGGGAGAGAGAGAGAGTGAGTGAGTGTGGGACCCAGCCATAGATGATTACATTCTTTAATATTACTTTTGAAAGTTGTTTGCACACCGCTTGCAAACGACGACTGTACGTAGCATTGGTTGTATGCAAAATTATGCATGCCATCATAATCTCCTTTAGCGTTTGTCAATTATAAAATCATGTAGGTCCGCGTATAATTGCAAGTCGAGCTCAAAGCACTCCAAAAGTCCATTCTACGACTACGTTTGGATGTTGAACTGAGTTAAGTTGAGTTGAGATGAAGATTGAAAGTTGAATAAAATATTATTCGAATATTATTTTTTAATATTATTATTTTAATATTTAAAAAAATTGAATTGTTTATTATATTTTGTATTAGAATTTAAAAAAATTGTAATGATTAGATAAAATGAGTTGAGATGGATTTGGGATCCAAACTGACCCTTTTCTTGATGATTCTTGATCAGCAGCAAATTTTTTTTTTTTTTTGCCATGTGGAGCATGAATTATTTTGACAAACGTCGACCACGAAAGATATATACCATCAGCAAGATAATATCCTATTGAGTAGTCATTTCTATTTATTGAGTAGTTGACCTTCAGAGCATGTCCGTCAGCAAGCTCTCTAAAATCAGAAGAGTGTTATAGGATATTAATATCATTATGAGAGCCTAGTAATCCAAAAAATGCATGCCATATCCAACGGCTTCTAAAATTATCGTTGGTTTATGAATGTGACCACAATACATTCCTTTCCATATACTTGGACAATTTTTCCATTTCCAATGCATGCAATTAATACTCCCTAACATCCCAAGAAACCCACGACTTTCTCCAACTGTGAGCAATCTAGCAATATCTCTGTCATTTGGTCATCTTAAGTACTCGTTGGAGAATATACTAATGGTAGTCTTAACAAATTTGTTCAAACACTCGATTACTGTATTTTCTGCAATCCTTAAATATTCATCCACAAAATCACCAGAAACTTCATAAGCTAATATTTTCATCGCAACAGTTACTTTTTGAAGGGAGGAATGCCCAAGTCTTCTAGTAACATATCTTCTTTGGACAAAGTATAGTTCGTATGCTTCGACTGCAGCTTGAATACACAAGAAAAGATGGCATTGCATTCAGAACCTCTTACGAAATAGATTCAGAGGACACATGGGTGATTCAACAAAATAATCTTGAAAAATGCGTTAGTGGCCTTCAAGTGAATTTCTTCAAATGAGTATACGATGTGGAATAAAATTACGACGCGATGTCGAGTCTCTTTCATTACCCAAACGTTCTACTTCCATAGGAAGAGCTAAATTTAATTCAAACTCCTCGTCAGATGAAAAAAAGTCAAGTACCTCAAAGACGATATTTATAAGAACTATATAGAAAGAAGAACAAGAAGAATTGTGTAAAGAAATGAAAATGAAGATGTTGCTGAAACTTTATGAAGAAATAGTGTTATTTATAGTTGAAGTTTTGAGAAAACCAAAAGAATATTCTTGAGATATACTAGAGAATATATTAAGAATATTCTTTCACAGTTATCGAAAATGGATATTCACATAATATACCCAAGAATATCTTAAGAATATTCTTTTACAATTATCGAGAATGGATATTCTCATAATATACTTTGAGAATATTTTCATTATATAATCTCTTCTTTTTATTTTTTGAATTAATTTATATTTTAGTTTAGCTTATAAATTTGGATTAATTTAAAATAGAACATAATTATATGACATTGTATATGGGGAGATATTGCAAATATCAAAAGATATAAGGATATTATCGGTAGTTAGAGAAAATATTTGAAATGAATAAAAAATATTAAAAAGTATAATATTTAAATGATATGAAAAAAATAGATAAGTTGATGTATGATATATTATAAACATTAGTATGTAAAATAAAATAAAATAAAAAGTGAGTTTGGCCGATGTATTTAAAAGGATAAGATGAAAAAATAATTGGGATTGCTCTAAAGAATCTCTTAAAAATCAAGTAAAATGATTTACACAATATTTTTCACAACACATTTCACAACAATGTGTTAAATGAGAGATATTTTGATAAAACACCTTATAAAAGTAACATTATTTTATAAAAATATCCTCATCTTACAACATTGTTGTGAAATACGTTGTGAAAATGTATTGTGTATATCATTACTCAAATCATTGTACGAGTGTGCAACCGGGCTGATTTTTTTCTGGTCCGGTCCGAAACCTGAAAATCCAAGTGAATCCGAGCGATTATCTACCTAGATTGGACACGAGCGGGTAAGATGAAACTGGATTTGGTATGAACCTCGTTAAGAATCTTATCTAAAAAAAAACACAAAAATTAATTCAATTTTTTCAAATTTCAAAACAAAATTAATATACAAAAATTATATTATAATAATATTTTAATCTTATACTATTTTTATTCAATTTTTTTATCTCTCCTCTTTCAAAACTCCATAAAACACATTAACTCAAATCATTTATTACTATTTACAAATTATTTCACTAGTTTTAGCAAATCATCTCATCTCATTTTATCATCTAAATCAGATAATCTCATCTTAATGTCCAAAACCTTTATCATCTAAACCAGATAATCTCATCTTAATGTCCAAAACCACAACTTAAGAGAATTTTTTGCTAAAATCTTAACATTAACCATCCATACATGCAGTACTTTTT
This sequence comes from Cyclocarya paliurus, assembly GCA_029856935.1. Classification (NCBI taxonomy): domain Eukaryota; kingdom Viridiplantae; phylum Streptophyta; class Magnoliopsida; order Fagales; family Juglandaceae; genus Cyclocarya; species Cyclocarya paliurus. Next base: position 727,107 of record JARVXP010000207.1, on the reverse strand, counting down.
TGTTTTTTCTTTTTCTTTGAAGTCGGCTTAGATTTAACCTATTTGTTACGCAAATATATTGTCTTTAAAAGGCGCATTTTCACAAACTTCTTGAATACTTATTTTGACACGTCGAAGTTGTATATATACCAACATAAATTAACATGCATGCACGAGTGATTGTCCCATGCAAGACTACTGGAAATTCCTGGCATATTTTTCACTAGTTTTTCACTAGAGTTAATCTTAATTTATGGTTCCTAATATACATGTTCTTAATTTATCACTGGCTAAGTAATTACTAAGTAAACTAAAACAATTAGTTTGGATAAGTTTATATTGGAAGCAGATAGTATTGAGTGTTACATCTTGATATTATTGTGATGTATTATTATTTATTTTGCTCTTTGTAAATTGATATTTTGCATTGTGGTGTAAACAATGCAATATGTAGTATGCATGCATTGTGTGTGTTGATGTATTATTATTTATTTTGTATAAAAAAATAAAAATCATAAAGGCCTGTAAAAAAGCGTTTTGAATTGTTAAAAAGATTTTTTTTTTAATTTAAAAAAAAAGTGTTTAGATTTTTTTTTTTTTTTTAAATATGGGTATTAAACATGATATTCAAATTTTCAAGAAAAAAAATACTATAAAAAATTTTTAAAAGTCTTTTTTAAAAAATAAAAATAAAAAAGGATAATAAATCCGGATATCCAACTGGATATCCATATCTACATCTAATTATCGTCCGGATTTTTCTGGACTTATCCAAGTGGATAACCGCTCAGTTTTTAAATCCAAGATCCGAATCTGGTTATGGACAGATATTCGGATCCGGATCTGGATCCGGTTCTACACCCCTAAATCATTGTGTTTTTTTTTTAAAAAATTAATTAATTTTGTACTATTGTTGTAATGCCTCAATGTAAGACCCAAATCACATAATTTATACTTAAAGGACTAGTTAATTGTATAATAGGAGCCCCATTAAAATATTATAAAGAGCAATAACTTCTCATCTTTAAGTAATATGGGATCTCATACACTACTTATCCTTATCAAAATGAGGTATTACAATTATCATCCATTTGAGATAAGTTTATTAATTTTTATAGTTTTAATGTTCCTCCTTATCTTTCATTTCCTTTAGTTCGTTAATTAATTAAGTAATCTTTGGTCTGGGAAGTTTGGGCTTATTGCATTTAAAGCATTTGCATTGGTCTAGGCATAACTCTTCAAAAGCCAAAATATGTCTTTTGCGCTCTTTAAACCCACTGTATTGGACTAGGTAAAATGTGGGAGTTGAACATTTCAGATATAGTATATCCAAATATATATGGGTAGTGATACCCTTACCTCTTCTCCACTACTGCTCTACTACCTAGCCCACGTGACTCTCTTTTTTATTTTTCTTTCGTCCTTTGGTCTTTAGATTAAAAACATTGTTAGAAAGCTCGGAACCTGTTCTTTCGCCCAAAAGGCACGCTTGCTCAAAAGCTCAAAACTCTCTCCCCTCCGCCTAAAAGCCACTGTAAATAATTTTGATATTGCTCTTGATTGTGTCTGCAATTCAGATTGTTTCGGTTATATGCGTCCACTGAAACTGTTTTACTTCCAGTACCAATAGCTGTAATAGGTTATGATATAGAAATTCTTAAACCATTTCACATTGGTTGATTTTGCTATTCACCTTGACTTGAAACTATTTGCAGCTATGGTTTGTATCTTAAGCTTGTTGAGTTTTGTCAATTCAATGGAGAACCTTGGTAAAAAGCAAAGGCTGAAAACTTTATAATTTTCTTCTTGTTGTCTATCTTTCTTTTATTTTAAGGGTAAAGCTACCCATTGTTTCTTTGGAACAAAGCTCTGTTTCAAGTCCTTTTATATAATGAAATTTCCAGTTCAATATTATTTTATGTTATATAAAACCCAAAAAAAGGGGAAGAAAAAATTGGTTGTAGAATAATTTTTTTCTCAAAGGAGAGAAAGAAAGGGACCCTGATTTTGTTCCAGATCAAGAGACATGCAGAGAGAGGAAGCTTTCCTCGTCGACTCCATTGCTTTCAAAAGCGAACGAAAAAAGACAAAAGCTTTCAGAGAGCAAAAGAAGCTGCTACTTTTGAAATTAAAGCAGCCAAAAAAATCTCACAGTCATCCTTACGATCTAGGTGCGATGCGAGGGAGGCTTCTGAGAGAGAGTGTGTGTGTGAGAGAGATAGAGAGAGTGAGAGAGAGAGAGAGAGTGGGAGAGAGGCGAAGGAGACGGTTTGGTGGATATCTCATCCGAGAAACGCCGTCGAACATTAGCCATATCGGGAGGTGCAACCTGAAGGAGAGGCCAAACCGGGAGGTCATGCTATTGACGCGAAGGAGAGTGGCTTCTGAAATTGAGAAATGTGTTTGAATTTCAAATGATGTGCTAAGAGCAGAAGAAAAATAAAAGCAAAACAAAGCCACGTGGAGGCTTGGTAGTAGAGTAGTAGTAGAGAAAAAGTAAGGTTATCATTTTCCAACATATATTCATCTTTGTCGTGACATTGTTGAAAGCCAAATCAACATTTTATTCTAAAATCAAATCTCATCCAACTGAAACAAAGCTTTTCCCTCGTGAATCCGCTACCCCAAAATCCCTTTTCACTTTCTCTCCCTTTATTTTTTCTCCTTGTTTCTCTCTTCCCTTCCTTTTCTTTTCTCTCTCTCTTCCCTCTAGATTGGCCCGACACTCCTTCTCTCCCATTCTCTCCCTTTTTTCATTTTGTTTTCTAGTTCCCTTGTTGCTTTCATTGTCCCAGGGTTGTCGAAGTTCAGAATCTGGGCTTAGTTGAGGAACGTGGGGAAGGAGCAGTCGATTTGCAAAAGAAAATTGCTTGTGAAAATTGGCCCTAGACTGCCTCTATTAGGGTTTCTATTGTGTTTCACCGAAGGTAATATAATCGTCCCTTGTCTTGTTTGTTTCAATTTGTATTTTTATTGTTTGGTTTTGGTTGTACGGTCAAGTTGGTGCTTATCTGCTATGTACATTTTTATGCATTTTTGTATTTCATAAGCATCTGCATTTGCTAGTATTTTTATGCTCGTGAGGAATGCATTTTTTCCACTTTGTATTTCACAAAGAAGTTCCCGTAACGACATTATTCTGCATTTGGCATTTGGCAGGACTATACATAAGTCAGAAAACAAGCAGTTGCTCTCTCATTACCTGTTAGAAGTTGAAGAGGCATGCCCACACATTCTGGTCAAACAAAAGGGCCGCATGCTTTAGTCCCCTGCTTGCTCAAGATTGAAATTTTTTTGGTTCCTATTAGTTAGTTTCATGAAATGGTTTAGACAGGCACTACAAAAAATAGGTTTAGTTAGTTTCATGAAATGGTTAATTTTTTGCTCAATAAAACCCAGTAGAAATAGTTTAGATCGGCACTACAAGAAATAGGTACTAACCTCTACAATCACTAAAGTTCCATTGAAAGTTGAGTTATCTTATAGCATTCCTCACTTGATTTCTTTTGGTATGATTTCTTTTGGGTCCTACTTTTCCTAAAAGCCTGATCACTAGTGCAGTAAGGTAGTGTATAATCTAGGATTCCACCTCGAGTAAAAATGTCTTATTTGTCCTATACTCTAGGACGAAGGGAAAATTGTATTTCCTCAAGAAATGAAAGTGGTTTTTTTTTTTTTTTCGTTTTTCCCTTTTCTGAAAACTCTTTGAAAAGTGCCTTCTATGGCGTCTTGCCTTTCTGTGCCATAAACTTCCTCCAAGGGCCAGGACTGTGTGCTCTCTGTGAACCCCATTTTTAGTTATGATAGAACCACCCCCCAAAGCTTGAATCCTAGACAAAGGTATGCATGTGCATATGATTAATCCAAGGGCTTCAGTTTAAGTGGATTGTTGTACATCCTCACAAGCATTTTAATCAAAGTGGAGTTATCTTATAGCATTCCTCACAAGCATTCCCCACAACGTGGAGTTATCTTATACAAACTAAAATTCCCACAAGCAGATTTATTTTCTTCTGATGTTTGCAACATTTTAATCAAAGTGGAGATTTATTATAGCATTCCTCACAAGCAGATTTTGTGTATGGTGTGCTATATGTGCTTGGTCTGCTATAGTCATTGCACAAGCAAGGTTTTTACTAAGAAATAATCTTCCCAACCTCCTACTATTCACCACACTCCACACTCCACTTTTTTTTTTTAATTTTTTTTTATCAAATATTTTTTTTATGAATAATGAATAAAAAATTTGAAATATTTTAAAAAAAAAAATTCAAAAAAAAAATTTTTAAAAATATTAAAAAATATTAAAAAGTATGGAGTGTGGAGTGTGGGTGAATAGTAGGAGGTTGTGTAGCATTTCTCTTTTACTAAAATTCCTCAAAAAATAAGTTAATGCGGTTTGCATGGCAGAATTGTAGATGGACGGCAAAAAGAGGAATGTGTATGTACTAGACAGGAATGTGTATGGTAGAAAGAGGATGAATGATAGATTTTTTATGATGGAGCTCATGATGAATTTTTAAGTTAGGAATTTGTATGCACTGGATAGGAATGTGTATGCATTCACATTATTGGACATGATGAACGACGAACGTGTATGAATTGCTATTAGAAGACAGACATTCCTCACAAAAATTGTAGATGTGAGGAACATTCTATTGGGACGGGAACATTCTATTTTCTAATCAAAATGCATAGTGACCTGTGAGTTCAATATTTGAGGAATGGTGGCATCACTTATGGATAACTCAACTAATTAAAAAATAAATGAAATAGGGATATAGAAGCAGAAAATCCACTTAAAAACAAAAACAACTGGCCGGAAAACCAAATTACCAAAAAATAAATATATACAAAAACAAAGTCCCCTCTTTTATTGGTTCATGCACAGACGGTGAAAAATCAATTTTTTTTTATGGCCCCAGCCCCGATTGTCTGAAAAAAAGAATCTCAACTAATTTCGAGAGTCTACAAATTCTCAACAAGAAGTTTTCTGCAAATGCACATTAGATAATTAAAGAGAAAGTTCCTATAATCCAATAATCCCTTGTAATTATTTGCACCGAGAGAAATGATCCCATCATGTTGAGTTAAAAGAAATTCAGCAGCAATCTTCAGAACAACAGGTAATTGGGTTTTAAATGAACACAGATCAGGGATGAAAACTCATTGTGATGATAATTTCACTGAACATATAAATATCTACCAAGAGGTGCTAGAATTAGCATGAAACGTCATTAAAAACCAGCTAACATGCCTCAATATTCTGCATCATCTGTCTCTCCTAAACTATCAGGTAAAAATCATGACAACCTGAACCAAAATAAAACCATAAATCAGATCTTTACGGGGTCAAATATGGGCAGCATTGGCTAGAAGTTTGCAAGAGTTAATCACCAACACCTGCTTCAAACTTCCATAGTGTTGAAGCGGCATGAATCTAAATGGCTAGTACATATTTGGGAACCCAAAAAGTTTCAAAATTTTTTAGCAAAAGTTTTCATCTTCAATGCGAACATCTTTAAATCCAAAAAAAAAATAGATTTCCCCAGAGACTTCTCATCTAATCATTTGTCCAATTTAAGTGAAAAGGTAAAATGCACCAAAAACCAAAACAACTTTTACAAAAACCCAAAAAAAAACTCTAAAAAAAACTATATTCAAACAAATTTTCAAAATCTCATTCACTTTTCACCAACCTCAACATAAATCATATCTTAACAAATATTTATTCAAACAATTCTCAAAAATTTTGCAAAATCCAATAAAACTACATTTTCAACCTTCTCTAAAAACTTATCAACAATTTTCTAACCCAAGCATACCAGCCTGCATTGGATAGTAGGAAAAATGATAACAACACCCAAACTAAGGGTTGAGGTGGTGTCCCAATCCTTTTTTTTTTTTTTTTTGGAATAATAATACACCTACAACCCTCTCACAACTCTTATACAACCCATTTTACAATCAACCAAATCAAGCATAACACTTCATTAGAAATGAATTTCAAATTTATAAATTGCCCTTTGTTTAATGTAGAGTTGTGAGTTGTAAGAGAGTTGTAGGTTAATCTTCTTTTATCGGTAAGGTGGTGTCCCAACCTATTACCTCACTCTTATTTATCTATGGTTACACAATAGAAGAAAACAACTACTTATGAAACATTTATAGTTTACAAGGAGGATAGACAGGCCAATTAGTTAACCATAGACATATTTTAGTTAATAGTCCTATGTAGATATACCAAGTTATCGCTGCAACCCCAAGATATAATTACAGCAAAGGGTGAACGAAAATCTAGAGCTTTGACTCAAAATTATCTTGACTCATCCCCCGTGAGGAATTGTCAAAACATTTGGCCCTTCATCCATTCCAATATAAAGGATTAGTCAATCAAATAATAGAAAGCAAATGGGTCAGTTTGAAAAAAAATGAATTGCTAGTTGTAGAATATTATTGTCACTAGACTTAAACCTAATTAAATCCCACACAATCCTTTAATACTGTTTCTTTCTCTCTCTTAAATAGACCATCAATGGAAAAATAACCCAAGAAAAAAAAAACAGAAAAGATGTCAATGCCAAGTTAAGCACTTAGCAAACCAGTCCTCCTATTTCGGTCAGCATACAATATCACTTTACTGCCACATCGTTGCTATCTATCCAATGCGCCAAAACATGTATTGGAACTTTCAGATAAGGATAAATGATAATGTTCAACAACAAATACCCAGTTTACTATGGTACAAGTGACAGAACTGCATTAATTGAAAAATCAAAATTAGCAGAACTATGATCTAGTAAGCCATACAACTCTCCTTAAATGAGATCTAAAAATAGCACAATTCAGATCCAATCTGCATGAATGAGGGGTATAAATTAAAATATAATAAAAACCCTAACATTCGTCGGAATTTCCCAAGCATATGAACCTTCCAAGTCCCTCACTACAATTACAAACAGAAGAAGGTATAGCAATCAATTTCACAGTTAACCAACCTTACATGTGGCGAGCTAGGTAAGATCCGGTTCACACTCGAGCGGCGACTGCTGGAGCGGAGGCTGCGGCACTGCCGAGGAACGAGAGGAATCCGGAATTGGCAGGCTCCTGGTCGTCGAGGAAGAGATCGTCGGGAACCATAAACGCACCGTGTGCGCAAATGATGGAGAATCCGATCATCAGCGCAGATATCAGAAGGGATCCGACGCTGGTGAGGAAGATTACGATGACGGTCAGGAGACACAGGCCGAGTAGGGTCTCCCGGTCGGAGAAGGTACGTCCAAGAACGATCAGAGGCTGGTCGGACTGCCGGAAGACGTAGAGGAAAGTCCAGGCGGCGAGGAGGGAAAGGAGGACGACGAGGGAGAAAGGGTGGGAGAGGAGGGAAAGGGCGAGGACGAGAGCGAGGAGGGTTAGGTAGTTGACGCGGAAGTAGGAGAGGTTCTTGCGGATCCGGGAGTAGGCCTCTGTGAGGGAATCTGGTCGGGCCATGGAGCTCCGGTCTACCATCTCGGACCACGGACGGCGATGGGAGAACCCGTGGCGGATTGAGGAGAAGAGCCGCGAGACGAACGCTCGGAAGGCGGGCGTCGAGATTGGGGGCTGGGATGATTGCGGGGGATTCGACATGGGGAGTGTCGGTGCCGAGGCCATAGGTGGTGGAGCGGGGAGCTTTAGGTTTGCGCGTGAGAAACCCCCGTCGAAGTAAGTGGGTTGAGGTTCCAGAGAGAGACCGAGCCACAGGTTGGCTGTGATGGGGAGGGAATCTAGTTATGGTGTCGGTTATTCAGTAAATATTGTTAAGTTGTGGGAGGAATTGTTCAGTGAAATGCGAAAGATTGTACACAGCGGATTAGGACAGACCAAAAATTCGAAAATTTGACTCGCACTGATTTCGTTCTGGCTGCGCTAAGGTTAGTCAGAGTCGGTGCGACTCCAACTCCAATATTTTACATATTTTATAAAAATATATTTATTTTTTGTATATTAATAATATATATTTTATATAATTATAATTTATATAATTATTTAAATTCAATAATATACTAATACAAATAAATTATTATAAAATAATATGTGTATATTATAATATAAATAGACTAAATTCACTAATAATAATTTAGTATATATAAATACCATACTATAAACTATTACTACCACGTAACACTAATATATAATAACATGTAGTACTAATTATATAATAATTAATCTATAATAACATTTACTATTAATGTATTGTGTATAAACACATATATAAATTTATAATAACATGTAATACTAATGTATAAATATTATATATAATAACATATAATACTAATATATAATAACAATAATTTGTACAATGATTAATTTTTTTAATTTTGGTTATGTTTTAATAAAATTGAAATTGATTTTTTTTAAAAAAAAACTAAAATTTGAAAGTCCAAATCCAATTAGTGAGAGATCAAGATTAATGTCAAATTGAAATTTTAAATAGGCTAAAAAAAAACCCAAATCTGGAGTCGGATGTTAGATTTAATCTTCGATAAAGTTGAAATCAGAGTCAAAGATAAGGCATTTCAACTTTGACATTGTCGATGCTCAGCCCTATAGCGGATGGGAGGCTTTCGTTTAGAAGGCTTTAAAAAAAATCATTCGAATAACTTCATCTAATCTAATTTCAATTAATAATCTTATTATTATCTACAAATTATCTTAATTCATTTCAATTTATCTCACTATTCAAATCAACATGTTGAATGTGGACCGGGCCGTAAGTAACTCAACGTATGCCGGATCCCGTTTGTAGAGGCGAGAATATCCAATGGTGCATGAAATTCCCACACTACTTGGGTGAGATGTGTGAGCCTCACGAATCGGTCTTTTGGTGAAATTTCACTTGGATTGATAGATGATGGTGTATGATGTGAGAATACGAGAGACGATTTGATGATCAAGAATCGATAAATTATACCTTACAAAAAAAAAAAATAGAAACGATAGATCATATATACCTTTAAAAAGACATGACAAGAAGCTTAGTGGAGGATAAGAAAGATAAAAGAGGGCGGAAGAGTAGTTTGGGTTTTCGGAGAGAGAGAGAGAGAGTTTATTTTTAATTAGAGAAGAAAGAAGAATGTATGCCTAACCAAGCTTATTTGGCTACCGCGTATGAAAAGCTAGCTGTTGAATTTTTGGCATACAGACTAATCACTACTGTCTCCCAAATATTTATCTTGCAACCTTTACCTACATAATCGTTATCAAATTATTCTATCCATCTTATTTATACTTATTATATAAAAAGTAATTATCATTAACAGTTGGGGTTGATAAATAATTTTGTGAAATAACACTCATCGTAACCTTAGCATTATCATCTGGTGATACTTACCCCACTCTTTTATACTCCAAAAAAAAAAAAAAAAAAGTAAAAAGCAATCACTTGATCTTGCAAAGAAAAGTGTTATAGTCATAATTTAACGTATCGCATCAAATCATATTAGTTTATAAATTTATTTTTATGAAATCTTTTTATAGTTAAAGCATTTCTCTTTTATTAATAGAAGACATTATTTATATGTAAACTGAAAACATATGCAAGTTTCCCTTAAATATAGTTGATTGAAGAGTCCAAAAGCTAAATATTATGCTTTTGAGCACATATTCGGATTAGGAAAGGATGCGTGTATGGATACCTTCATGTTAGGCAATATATACAAGGAAGCATTTGACTAGACGTTCTTCCTCGATCTCAAGGGATTATCAACTTGCATCTGATTTTTTTTTTCTTTTTTAAATTTTCTAACATTCGTTGGCCTAATCGAAGAACGTGGTAGCTGGAAAGAGTCTAAAAGAGAAATTCGATTCCCATATTAAGACAGCTACAAAAAAATCCTAACATTTTATTAGACATTATTCTATCATTTTACGATATATAATGCGTCTTAATAAACAATAACATGTAAGAATAAATTTATGGAAGCATATATATATTTATATGCATATATATTACATCGAAATCAGTTTATATATATATAAAAAAAATATTGATAAATCAACATCTTTTATGAATATATTAAGTTGTAGAATAGGGAGAGTGCTATTCATCAAGTTTGTGAATAGCATAATTCAACATGTAAATATAATAAATTAAAAAAAAAACATAGTAATATAAAAAGGCCCATACAAAATTACTAACCTATGATTTGATTTCTCAGGAGGGAGACTCGTTTTATGGCTTTAAATGGGTTTATAGCGAGAGAATTGAAAATTAGAGTCCATCTTGTTTTGTTAAGTTTGGTGGGCGGAAATTTACTTTCACAAGAAAGTGAAGGGAAGAGGGAGGAAGGAATGAAGGAAGGGGGATTGAATAATCCCATGATCAGATAGTTGAGGCTTGAGAATCATGAGAATACGACATCTCTACATGTCTATTCATCTTTATCTGCAATTTATCAGCGGTAGGCATCTTATAACTTTAATCCAGCAAGATTGCCTTCACTGCCAAATCTGTATATATACATTTACAAATTCTGATCAGAGACTTGAAGGAGGCAGACATGAAGATGCTGATTACAAGCTTGCACATTTATAGATTTTATTTTTTAATTTTATTTGTTGTAACCGGAAATGCAATTAATGCTTCAATTGAAAAATATATACATTACACACTTTAAAAAAAAAAATCTATAAAAACACCATGATTAGAGCAAGTTTGTGGACTTCAATAAGATACAAAATTTTCATCTGAACTCATTTTATTTCATTCCATTTTATTTTCAAACATAATTCAAATACAAAATTTTCAAATTAATCATTACAACTTTTTCAAACTTTTAAATAAAAAATAAAAAATAATTCTAACTTTTTTAAATCTCTAAATAAAAATAATATTATAAAACTATATTATTATAATATTTTAATTTTATAATATTTTTTATTCAACTTTTTCTCTCTCCTTTCTCAAAATTCAAAAAATACTCAACTCAAACTATCTCATTACTATTTACAAACTATTTTATTACTATTCATAAAATTCTCATATCATCTCACTTTCTAAACAAGTCTTAAGTTTTCGTTCTATTTTAGAACTCTAGAATAAGAAAGATGTTAGATGTAATTAAAAAAAAATTATTTCTCTACGTGTTAGTTATTAGAGTAATTCTACATATAATCGTGAAGTGCGTAAATTTCACGTAATCGCTTTGAAAAATAGTGGGATCCACTGTTAAGAAATTAATTTTTTTTTTCATATAGATCTCATGTTTTTTCACTTTTTTCAAAGTGATTACACGATAATTGCATAATTTATGATTGTAAATATATTTTCGGGTTTTGCTACACAACCTCTTACTATTCATTCACACTCTACACTCCACATTTTTTAATATTTTTTTTAAATTTTTTTTTGAATTTATTTTTTTTAAACTATTTCAATTTTTTTATTCACTATTCATATAAAAATTATTTAATAAAAAAAATTAAAATTTTTTTTTTTAAAAAGATGGAGTGTAGAGTGTTGGGAGGTTAGAAAGATTTATTGTTTTTTATTTTTCTTGTAACATCGTCCATCTCTCATTTAGAGACTAGTGTCTTCCTGATCAATCTTAATTATTTATCAATTATTTGCCCTACTTTTGACTTTCGTTCCTCCTCCCCAGATTCTCAGCGTTGCTTCCATTCATGTAAAAGCCTTTATATACATACGGAGATCATCTGCAGAATTCCTCGCAGAGAGAGAGGAAACAGAGATAATTTCTACTTTTCTCTAATGGCTGCTTCTTGTGACTTTCCTGATATATTTTGCTGGGTTCACACTCTTCCGCCAATCTCTAGAAAAAACTCCATGTCTCTATGCATATTTTCTTCAAGTCCATCCCAACCTTCTCTCAAACTCTCAATAACCAAAAATAACCAATCTCCAAACCTCTCTTTAGCTATCATTGCAGATTTCAATCTCCCCGTCTCTCTTTGGACTTCAAAACCTTTCAAGCTCAGCTCCAACTCCATAAAACTGGTAGATGAGGAAACCATGTTCGACCTCTTGGTCAATTTTATTGAAGATGTCCTTCGTTATGGCTCAAACAAGAACAGCTCCTTCCTCGATTTCCTTAAACTGGATTCTGTCTCCAACTTTGAAGACCTGTTCAATTTCACGTTTCTCACTCTATTATTCCTCGTTTGCATCTATGAAGCACCTGCGGATCTACGTTCCGAATGTCTAAATACTCTTAAGAATCACCTAGCAAATTGTCGGTCAAGACAGGCAACAAAGTTGCTCATGAAACTCTTAGGCTCTAATCTAGAAGAGCAATGGATGCGGTCCATAAACCTTGCAATTACTAGTTGGATTACAGAACTCCAAGCCACCCACCCCTCTCTCAAAGCACCATCACCTCTGTTTTCTTATGCAATTTCAACCTTCGGGCTGTGGAAGGTTCATTTATACTGTCCAGTCAAAGCCATGGATATCGAAAATTCGAGCAACCCTTCTGCTGACGAGCGATTGCAATTTTCTCTAACTTTCCACCAACTTGAAGGCGTTGTCCAGTTCAATTACAAAGCAGTGATTCAAGAGACGTGGGTCGATGTTATGGTGAACATTGATAACATACGGTACGATAAATTCTATTGTCTATTTCAATTATTATTGTCATAGAAAAAAGACATGAGTAGAACAGCTAGATATGCTTCTTAATTCATCGAGATCAAGCTCTAAGTAAGCATTCTTTAACCTTTTAAAAGTGCTTCTATTGTTCTTTAAAGCAAAGTTATAGCCTATTTATGTTGTCAAGCAAATTTGTAAGGAAAAAGTAAGAAAATCTTCAAATGCTAATGAATGAAGCAGTTGTTATTTCAAAGTCCTTACGTCAGATTCTATAAGGACTCTGTAAAAAAAGAAAAAAAGAAACAGTTCTCAAACTTTTATTTTTTCGTTTTTCTTACAAGCTCAAAATCTCTTTCTTTTCTGACAGGTGTGACGTTGTTAGACTTGTGAATGAAACCCTCATGAATGAACGGGGAGTTGGAGCAGCCGAAAAACACTTTCCCTCGCGAATTTCTTTGCAACTTACTCCAATTCGTCAAACCAAGATACTGAGCCTTTCAGTGAGTAAGTCATCTGAGAATCCAGCAATAGAGTTCGGCTACGAAAGAGGTATAGAAGCCGGATTCGAACCACAAAACGCATACTTGCTGGGGCTCAAGGTATCGGCTGGAGAGACCATGACTATGAGTCTGAAGCCATGGAAGTTCGAAGAATCCGTTGATGGCTATAGTGCAAACTTGAATTGGTTTCTCCATGATACCATGGATGGAAGAGAAGTATTCTCTTCCAAGCCGTCAAAGCTTGCATTACTCAATCCCAAGGCTTGGTTTAGAGACCGATACTCGAGCGTATACCGGCCATTCAATAGGCAAGGAGGAGTAATTTTTGCTGGGGATGAGTATGGGGAGAGAGTGTGGTGGAAGGTGGACAAAAGTGCCGTAGGAAGGAGCATGGAGTGGGAACTAAGAGGGTGTATTTGGTTAACTTACTGGCCTAACAAATATAAAACATTGTATAACGAGACCAGGAGGCTGGAATTTAGAGAAATCCTTCATCTTACCATTGCTTAGCTAAGAAATTGGCCAACTTTCTAGCTTTCTACTTGGCAAATGGAACTGATATCTATCTTAGCCATATTTTGGGATCGCTTTCTATCTTGCAAGGGTCCATTAAATGCGTCATTTTGTCATTGGCTCTAAAGTTAATTTATTATGAATTATTTATGTCAGTTTGGCTCTCTTAGATTATGTTTGGAAGGTGGGATGAGAATTTTGTGTTTTGTTTTAAAGTTTAAAATATTATTTTTTAATTTTAAGATTTGAAAAAGTTGAATTGAAATTTGAAAAAGTTATATTGGGATTTGAAAAAGTTGAATTATTTATTATATTTTGTATGGAGATTTGAAAAATTGTAGAGATGAGATGAGATGAAGATGAGAATTTTGAATAAAACATGTTTTCCAAGTAGTGCTTGAACATGGATGAAACTAATACTGGGTACTCTTTACCCGGACTCATCTGGAGGATATTCATGATATGGGTATTCTATTATGTAAACTTATCATGAATCTCCCCTACTAATTTAGAAAATTTTCCTTCTTTATTTTAGGGGGTTAAAATTTATGACACATTTCAAATGACTGTATATTTAATTGATTAAGATATAAATTCATTTAAAATATACCATATCAACATGTGTGATTCAAAATATCAAAATGTATGTCAAATTGACTTTTTGAAGGTTTTTTGTTGATTTTGATATAATCAAAAATATTGGAAGAACAATTTTTAAGCTCCAACCAAAATAATAAAACAAAGAGAAAACAAAGTAATTTACTCCTTACTAGAAGTGTTTTTCTTTCATAAACACCCTCACCAGCTACGAAAATGTCGACAGAGGCTGGTTTGGATTTAAAAATAATGGGAGATGGTTTTAAATGAAAAATAAAAGTTAATATTATTATTATTTTAAAATCTAAAAAAATTAAAGTATTTATTATATTTTATATAAAATTTTATAATAATTATAATAATAAAATAAGATTATGCATAAACTAAGATGGCCCGCTTCTTAGCCATAAACGCCGTAAAATCTTGTCGTAGAGGCCCAGAGGGTAATGTCTAGCCAACGTAGCCCTACAGGTCAGTAGCACAGCCTCGCGTACCCAACAAAACCTCCACGCAAAGACCGACAAATCATAAGAGCCACGTAAGACGACGGTATACTGTAAACCACGCGTAAGTTAGCGAGTACGAGCACCAGAACGAGGAGCGTGGTGTGGGGGCGGACATTTCGAAGCTCAACCTCTGCCAAGTTCCAACTGCACTAAACCAACCAAGCTCTCTCACAGTAAAACGCCATTTCCCTCTTCTCGATTTTGCCCCCATAATTCCCTATATATTCCCCCCCTTTGTCTCGATTCCTTCATTTCCTTCTTCGTTTTCGTTTCCTCCTTTCGTTTTCGATTCCCTTCGTTTTGATTCGGTTTCTCTTCCATGGAGTCTGCCGCTCTTCTCCGATCCTTTCACTGTAACTCTCTCTCTCTCTCTCTCTCTCTCTCTCTCTCTCTCTCTTTGTGCGCATGTGCGTGGGTGTGTGAGGTTTACTTGAATTGAGCTTGGACTTGGTTTTCTTGTTCGATTTCGACTCTGTTTGGTTCGTTGGCAAAATGAGAGTCAGCGGAATTGGATAAGATTTTCAATTTTGAGAGAAAAAGTATTGATTTCAAAGCATATATCTGTGCTAATTTTCTTGAAACTTTTCTCGCATTCATTATATTTGTTTATAAAATGAGATTAAGCGGCATTGGGTAATATTTTCTTGCATTGCTTTATTTATTATTACTGATCGTATGAGCTTAGCCATGTTTATATGTTAGATACGGAGTTTTTTTTTTTTGGTCCGAGGGATTTTTTCCATTTATTTCTACTTCTCGTTTGATTTCATAACACATCTCGCCTCGTCTCATCTCATTTAATTATTATAACTTTTTCAAATTTCTACATAAAATAAAATAAAAAATTCAACTTTTTTAAATTTCAAAACAATAAACATATTAAAAAATATATAATCTGATAATATTTTATTTAATTTTCAACTTTTATCTCAACTCATCTTATTTGTAAAAATAAACAAAGACGTTAGTGTAATTTTTTAGGACCTTTGACATTGGAATTTGTCTCAATTTTGAATCTAACAGTGAATTTATTTGTTTTTTCTTGAGCCAAGTGGATCGGAATTAACAAAAATTCCTTCTAAAAAAACTGAGGTAAAATAGGTTTACATTCCTGCGATTAGATGAATTTATTTGCGGTTATGTGTTTTAACCTGTGAATTGATGGAGGGGTTCTGGTTGCAAAGTTAAACATCATAACAAGACGAGAGATGGGATACAGGTACATGCATAGTGAGTAGTTGTAGAGTTGTTCTGAATCAGCAGCAAATGTCCGATTTAGGTGACAAACTGTGGGCGTATTTTGCAGCTGCATTTAGTGATGTAAGAAATTGCTTTCATGTTTACTTCGAAGGGATTGGGCACCTATGAATTTCTTAGATCCCAAGGTGGAGTTTTTGAGATACTGACCATTCTTTTAATTAAATTGTTTAGAATTTTCCCATTTAAGAGCTTTTTTTAGAGAACTAGATATTGAAGACTTTCTTACTTATAAATATATATATATTGAAGATCTTCTTACTTATAAATATATATATATATATATATATATATTGAAGACTTTCTTCAGATGTTCTATTAAGAATATTGAGTGCCACCTTGACATAGGTAACAGGCTACATTTGGATGATAAATGATCTCAGGTGATTTGTGAATAATAGTGAAAAAGTAATGAATAGTAGTAAAAAAGTAGTGAATAGTTTGTAAATAGTAGTGAAGTAGTTTGAAGTGATTTGAGATCACCTCACTAAGCAAACATAGCTAATTGGTAACTTTCTCCAAACGTTCTTAGGTGTGGCTCTTGTATGTCCCGTGTATGTGCACTTGCAGGAAATTCCTAGCTGAGGCTTGTGCACCCTCGGGAATAGTTGGGACACTGTTCCCGGATACCCGGTGCCAATAAAAAAATGTCCCGTGTACTTGGCTTTACCTATTTTAATAAAATTCTTATTTATAGATAAAAATAAAAAAATAAAAAAAAATCTCCAAACATTATATAAATAATTTTTTTGATAGGTAATCAAAGATATTGTATATATAGAAGGGAAATGCTTGTTTGCCGCCCCAAGTGTACTGCTTGGGCAATTTTTTTTTTTTTTTTACTTAGTGATTAAGGAAGTGATTTTAAATGTATTGATGTATTTTTTTTATTTTTTAAATATATTTAAATATGTTAAAAAAATGTGAAAAGTAAAATGAAAAAAAAAACAAAAAACTTTTTTACGCTGGGCGGTAAGCCCAGCGGTCAACTTGGGGCGGCAGAATAGCCGCACCCTATATAGAATAGGCAAAGCCTAGGTACACAGGAAGTATACATGAAAAAGCCTAACTAGAAGTTACAATAGAAAGAAGAAGATCATGGACACTAAGTCCATTACAAACTATAGTCCCTGCCCATAGGAACAAAGACTTAGGGTGAGTTTGGATGTTGAAGTGAGTTGAGTTGAGTTAAGTTGAGATGATAAAATATTGTTAGAATATTATTTTTTAATATTAAAATTGTTTTAGGATTTGAAAAAGTTGAATTGTTTATTATATTTTGTATTGAGATTTGAAAAAGGTGTAATGATGAGTTGAGATGAGTTGGGGATCCAAACGCACCCTTAAAAAAGAAAACTTTAAGCTCTTCCATTGTTCTCTCTTGATCATCAAAACATCTAGCATTTCTCTCCCTTCAAATACACCAACACATGCATATTGGTACCAATCTCCACATTGCCGCTACCTGAGAATCTCCATGTATTCCTCTCTAGCTTGTAAGGAAATCCACCAATCTACGCGGCATAACCCAAAACAATCCAACTCTTGAGAAAAAATCATCCCATAGCACCTTGGCTACCTCGCAGTATAAAAGCAGATAATCAATTGACTCCCCATGCTTCTTGCACATACAACACCAATCTAGGACAATAACCCGTCGTTTCCTCAAATTATCTGTAGTGAGAATCTTGTCCAAAGCTGTTGTCCAGACAAAGAAAGCTACTTTTGAAGGGGCTTTCATCTTCCATATGCTCTTCCAAGGGAACATAGACATTCTGGAGTTCGTGAGCTTTTGGTAGAAAGAGCTGATTGAGAAGATACCTTTCTTAGAATGATTCCAAAGCAACTTGTCTATGGAGCCCTCTGGAGTACTTGTGGAATATAATGCTACAAAGAATTCCGTAATAGACTCCAACTCCCAATCATGGGCTGTCCTAATGAAGTCAATATTCCATTAAGGGGTGCCATTTGAAAAGATCAGAAGATCGGCAATTGTTACCTCCTTTTCTCTGCAAGCACGGAATTGGAAGGGAAGGTATCTCGTAGACAATGGTTACCACACCATATATCAAACCAAAAAGGGATACGCGAACTATCGCCTACAACAAAATGTTCATGTCCTTGGAAGGTCCCCCAAAGCCTTCTTATGTTTTTCCACAAACCCACTCCATAAGTTCCACGTACCTGATTCGAGCACCATCCTCCCCAAGCTTCCCCAAACTAAGAGTCTATAACAGACTTCCATAGTGCCTCCCTTTCATTTTGGTACTTCCACAACCACTTACCTAAAAGACCTTGATTGAATTTCATCAAGTGGCGAATCCCCAACCCTCCCCTAGAAATTGGGGTACAAACAGTTGACCAATTAACCAGGTGGAATTTGATCTCTTCCTCCAATCCGCTCTATAAGAAATCCCTTTGTAACTTCTCGATGCAGTTAGCCACTTTTGTGGGAAGTGGAAACAAAAACAAAAAATAGGTGGGTAAGTTCGAAAGTGTACTTTTAATCAAAGTCAACCTACCACCTTTCGACAAGTATAGCCTCTTCCAAGTAGCCAGTCTATGCTCCACCCTTTCGACTACATCATTCCAAATCCTTTCAGATTTAAATAATATGAATAAATCCTTTAGAATTAGGTATCATTAGGCATTAGCTATTCTAAATAATAGGAACGAATCCTTTAGAATTACGAACTATTAGGCATTAGTTGCAAACTTATAAGAGTAATGTTAAATATGAATCTAGGATGCGCAAGTCTCATGCAGTCTCTTTGAAAAAAAAGGTAGGACCCACCATAAAAAGTGGATTTTTCAGGTGGGTCCTACTTTTGCAAATGGTCTGTATGAGGTTTGCAAGCCCATTTTCCTTTCAAAAAAGTATCTTTTGGTGCCTGAAATGTGACTTGTCTCAAACAAGGTTGAAAATCTTATTTTATTTTATTATTTGTTTTCTGCACTCAAATGCTTATAGGGTTCTGTTGAATTCCAGGTTCTGCTGTTGGAACTACTTCACACGTGTGCTCTTCACTTGAGAAGCCTAGTCTGGTACGCATATATAATGCTAGCTGGCCTATTTCAAGTAAATCATGCATTCAAGGATCAACAATTAGTGGGAAGCCCTTTGTTTCATCAACGAAGCGGAAGGGAATGGTTGTATCATCTATGAAGACATCTGAAGCTACAGAATCATCTAAGTCCAATGGTGAGGTTACTTCTTATGCCAGGAATACTGTTGAGTGAATCAGTAGCCTTGAAATAATATTTTTTTTCCTGGTTGTTGCAGACATGAGATGAAGTAAAGTTTTAGCAGTTGCATTTTCAGATACAGAAATCATGCTTGTCTCTTGGTTTATACATGGCACGAGAAATATATAGTGCTTCCTCATTGGTGTTTTTTGTTAAGCTTAGAAGAAGGGAGAGAAAAATTAGAGAATGAGTGCCAATATTTTTGTTTTTAAATTTGGATTTAGGCAAATGCTCGGTTGAGACAACCATATGTCTTTTTTTATCATCTCAATTCATTCATTCTACATTCTGCTTTGCATGAATATTTGTTATTATCTGAATGTAATTGCACTGTGTTACTACTAAGAGAATCTATCATTGAGAAATGTAGTTGCATTTGGGATTTTATTCTTCTTCAAACATGATGCTGCAGTTCTGCATATTGATATTCATAAAATTTGTGAAACAAGATGATTTCAATATTGTTTTGTACATGTATATTGGTTTCTAATATGTAAAATTTTTATCTAATTTGCATACTAAAACTGAGTGGCTATAATGCGACAGTTTCTTCACATAGTGTTATTCAAGGCTCATTGGAGAAGAAGGCTCCAGTCGGTGCTGCTTTTCCTAATGGATTTGAGGTGAGAATATCTCTTTGAATCTTACAACTTTTTCGCTCCATATGTTTAGCTGTTGATGTGGTACTGTTGACTAACAGTTCTTCCGAAACTAGCCGTAATATTTTTCGTTGGGAAAACATGTTTTTTCATTATTTCTAAGCTGTCCAAAAAAATTGGAAAATGTCACTTTCCTTAATTGCTATATGATGACCTCCTATATTGTGATCTCTATTCTTGCACATATCATGATAGTCTGAAAAGCAACGGTACTCTTCATCCTAAATCTTGTTGCCCTCAGTTATATGGCACATGAAGAGTAACATTTCTCCGGTCTAAATCTCCTACTTGGATTTTTTCCGTGGCTGAGTTCCGACTCATGCAAATATTTGACACTCAGAAAACACATATGCTCAGGGCTCACCCTTCTTTGATTTTACTCAAACTATGTTCATGGGTT
Organism: Cyclocarya paliurus; assembly: GCA_029856935.1. NCBI lineage: Eukaryota > Viridiplantae > Streptophyta > Magnoliopsida > Fagales > Juglandaceae > Cyclocarya > Cyclocarya paliurus. The sequence continues at coordinate 706,861 of JARVXP010000207.1, read as the reverse complement.
TTTCCCTTAGTTTGTTTTCAGGAAACTTCTTAACTCATCTCATCTTATTTAATTCTAATCATTACAATTTTTCCAAATTCCCATACAAAATAAAATAAACAATTCAACTTTTTCAAATCTCAAAACAAAAATAATATTAAAAAAATATATTTTAACAATATTTTATTCAATTTTTAACTTTAAACTCAACTCATGTCATCTCATCTGTGAAAACAAACGGGGCCAGTATCTATCTCTTGGTTGAGCCTGGCATTATTCTGGTTGACATTGCTTTGGAATCTTGCTACCTTCATGTTTTGCATTCTTTCCTTCTGTTTGAATATATATCAGTTGTTTACTATTTTAAAATTATCAGGCACTGGTACTAGAAGTCTGTGATGAGACAGAAGTTGCTGAGCTGAAACTAAAGGTGAAATTTAATACCCTTGTTTAAATAGCTGACATTTCTTTCTTTCTTTCTTCTTCTTCTTCTTAATATTTTTTGGGTGATGGTGTAGTTGAAAAGTACATTAAACCGATAAGTGTCAGAAAGGTGCTGGCAACTCAATATCCTATGAGGAAGTTTTATAGGCTCCTTTAAACAAACAATGGGCATTGTGCATGAAGGGAGCATGAAGCTTGTGTGGGAGGGCAATATAATTAATGCATCTATGATTTTACGTCAAATCCTTTTACTGATACATCAGAGTCAAGTTGGAACTCAGTTTCCCGCTTGTCTGTTACATACTTAGATGAATTGGAACTAAAGCCCGCTTATTGAACAGTACTTTGACTTGTGCCCATTGGCCTCATATTTGGCATAAATCATAATTCATTTTGATGGCTCTTTTTCTATTATATGTGGAAATGAGTGCTAAATGTAAAGATAACTATAACAACAAGATCACGATTCAATCTCCTGGTAAAATATATTAAAAAAAAAAAATCTCCTGGTAAATTTGAACAAATTGCAAATGACCCTCTAATATGACCACAGAACATTGGCGGTTGCATGAATGTTTAAGATGTTTACTGCATTATCTAATTAGAAAAATTGGATATATGTTGATTTTTGATAGGTTGGAGATTTTGAAATGCATCTGAAGCGGAACATTGGAGCCACAGCAGCTCCTATGTCTGGAATGTCACCAATTACACCACCACCTGTTCCAAGTAAACCCATGGTTGAATCGGCACCTGTAGCCCCACCACCATCACCATCAAAGGCTCCTAGTCCATTTACAAATGTGCCTATGGAGAAGTCTTCAAAGTTACTAGCATTAGAGGCTTCTGGATCAAGTGGATATGTCCTAGTATCATCCCCAACGGTATGCGGTGTGCTTATGTTGTGTGGACCACTTTTAATGTTTTCATTTTTGGGATAACTTCGAGTCCCCTTAGGGCCACTAGAGGTTTACCTAGTCGTTAACTTTAGGGCTCCATGGGATTAGTCGAGGTGCGCACAAGCTGGCCTAGATACCCATGGTTATCAAAAAAAATTTTTGGGATAACTTATCTGCCATTACTTTTTCCTGTTAGGTTGGCTCATTTAGAAGGGGCAGAACAGTGAAAGGGAAGAAGCAACCTCCTATCTGTAAAGAGGTAGTTATGCATGCATGGATTTTGTCTGCCAAACATTTCTGTATACCTCAAAGTTTTCAAATTTATATGTAGCCACAAGTGTAAGAAACACCACATTGGATTCGAAACCTAAATTGTTTCTCTTAATTCTGGGATTGACAGGGTGATGTAATAAAGGAAGGACAAGTAATTGGATATTTGGATCAGTTTGGCACTGAGCTTCCTGTGAAGGTGAATACTCTTTTCATTTTTAATTTTGGTGATTTCTTCTTGATGAGTTCTTATAATGGTGATTTCTTACTGGCATGTTGAGCAGTCAGATAAGGCTGGAGAAATCTTAAAGCTCCTCTTTGATGATGGAGGTAAAAAAATGTCTATGTTCTTGCTATTTATGACTTGATTTATTTTTCTCTTGAATTGCTTCATGTAAAAGGGGAACCACTTAGGTAGCCCAGCAGGATATGAGCATGTTCACTGCAAGATAAATTTCTTCTAATTTGTAGTCTCTAATTACTCTGAAAATTGTAGATGATTGTGAACAACGAAGATGAGATTTATATCTGTTGAAAATGATTCATATAGTGTTAAAACCCCAAGGGGTTGACCCAAGTGGTGAAGGCCTTAGTCTTTGGGTATCAGTCCCTTCAAGGTCGAAGGTTCAACACCTTATGGGTACAAATAATCATTTGGGGTCACACCCTCTAGTAAAAAACCAGCGATTTAACCAATTCTGTGTAGGAAACTTCAAAGGGTACGGTGCACGGGATTAGGGTTTATTTTGCAAAGGTGGATCCGAAGGGCCCTGCCTTTGAGAGGTTCCCCGACATTAAAAATATATATATATATATATATATATATATATATATATATATATAGTGTTAATCTTTCTAGGATATATTCCATTATGATAAATTCCTTTTTCCTTTCTCGGCTGACATTGTGCATTTTTTGTCCATTCTTAATATGTGAATCAATACCATTCTCAGTGCAGCCATAGAGGTTTTGCAAGGTTCATGCAATTCTCGAGTAATAATGTCCATTGAAGTTACTTAACCAGAAATAATGGACATTAACTCAGTCAGTGGTGCATAATTTTTTCATGTCATTCCGATCAAAAATATCTGTAGGCCAGCCGAGCCCCTTGTTGCAGTCTCATCGTACAGTCAGGGTCAGAAAAATGAAAATAGAACTTCTATCATTTAGGATCTGAAATAGCTGTCTTAAAAAAGAAGTGAATGCGTGTTTTGAACTATGAAGTTCATACTTGGGTTCTAGTTGATGGGGGAGTTTGTAACATGAGCAGCAGCTATAATGACTTTCTTAGTGAGTGTGAATTTTGGACTATGAAGTTCATTCTTAAGTTGTAGTATACATTGATAGATGGATGTGGTCTGTAACTTGAGCCAGCTATAATGACTTTCTTTAACTGTGTGTATGGTTTGCAGAAGCTGTTGGTTACGGAGACCCTCTTATTGCTCTCTTACCGTCGTTTCATGGTATCCAGTGAGCTCTCCCCAATCCATGGCTATTCCCAGATAATCATTATTGTTGGAGATATGTGAGGCTTGAAGTTTTTTTTTTTTTAGTCCTGGAGTCATGTTATTCTTTCCATATTTTGCCTCTTTACCTCGACTGAAGTAGGGGACTCAAGTGTAGTAGGTGCTGTGTTGATATTTCTTGCAGTTGAATTGGCTGTAGATTCGGGAACAATTATTTTAAGCATTATATATTGCAAAAAAGCTACTTTCACCCGGGACGGGGACACCTCGCGTACCCGGGATTCCAATTCAACATTAATTAAACGGTGCATTTGCACCCTTAGTTAAACTTGCATTTCGAAGTCATACTTACTTCTGAAATCAAACCAAACTCCACCCCCATGAAGACGAGACAATCTCAAGGTCCCGCAAGCTCACTTTTGCAAGTTGCTGTAAAAAAAAAATCAACAGCCAGTCTCCTACTTCAATGATAAAATTCTATTGCAAGCGTTCTTCACCGAGGATGGAAGAATGGAGTGTGGTAGCTTCCTTGAGGTAAAAATATATGTAGTATTTTCTCCTGTCAGACTAACAAGCTAGGGTTTCGCCTCAGATAGAAAATAAGATTTGAGAGTGGACCTGTTTTAGTCAAAGACATTAAAATATCAAAACCAACTCATCTTTACAACAAATAGAGTAGGAGATGATAGAAAATACTCAATAGTTTCTGCAATCTCTACCAGTTGCTGCAACGTATGAAACCACAGGCACTGCATCGACGGCACGATGGGACGATGAAATAGAGAATGCTCATACCCATGGAAAAAAATTGCAAAAACTGCATCGACTGCACAGGGTTCGACGGCACGAAGACGAGATGGTTGATGCCCATTGCTCAGATGGCCAAAGAATGAGGAGGATGAAGGTTCTGAGATGCAAAACAGAAATGCATTTGGCGCGAGATGGGTTTATGAAATTGAGTTTTTTTTTTTTTAATTCGTTTATTAAAATAATAATATAAAGGTGGGCCATGTCACACGATTCCGCAACAGGTACCCAACGTCGGGTACCTGTAGCAGAATTGTATATATTGAGAAATGGTTTATTCTATCATGACAATATTCCACACACCATTTAAGGTTTAATTGTTTGTTGAGTTATGGTTAAGTTGGAGATGTTTGTTGCATATTGAGGCAGATCGGATAGCTTAGAAACCATAAGGATGTTTGATTACTCTGTGACGAGGAATCAACACGAGGGTTAAAGACCTAAAACAGATGAAACCATCTCTATTTCCATGATGCCTGCCAACAGCATTATCTGCTGCTAGGGAAATTGCCCATAAATATTCAAGATGCCAATGTCAACTTTGCTAATGGTGGAGATCACATTTTAATTGAAAAGGGTCGAACGGACTTTATATGAGTTGTATAGAATGGGAGTGAGGCATTCAACGTATGTAAGGATATTGATGACAATCAAGCAAACCACTGCAAGTATAACGCAATGAAGTGTTATTGAACTCAATGAAGCAAATACTTGCATACAATACACGGTTTAAGAAATTTTTATTTGTATTTATAAAGCTCGTACGTACACTTTTTTCTCTGATAATTAGTCATCACACGTTAGGAAACACCAGCCATTCAAAACCGTGACGGTATAAAGTCTCATCTTATCAAGACCAATACACACAAATATATATATATATATATATATATATATATATATATATTGAATATATATATATATTATAAAAATTCTACTCAATTTTCTACTATTCACACAACCTCCACACACCATATTTTTTTTTTATCAAATATTTGATATATAAATAATGAATAGAAAAATTAAATTAATTTAAAAAGAATAAACTTAAAAAAAAAATTAATATTAAAAAATTTAAAAATTTAAAAAAATGTGATGTGTAGAGGTTAAAAAGGTTGTCTAGCATTTCTCTATATATTAATAAGATTTACACGTATTTTACCAATTTATGTGACCAAGAATTTTACAAATAGGCAGGCCGCTGCGCACCCCCAAGACTCCAACCAAAAATAGTAATAAATAACACTTGTCTGAGGCTGACTGGCTGAAGATCAATGATCAAACTCTCTCTCTCAGTCTCTCTCTCTCTCTCATCATTTTTTCAGCGAAATGAAGCCCCACACTTACAGTTACAGAGGCTTGGGCACTCCTCCACCATCGCCACTACATAAAAGCTCTAGCCTCCGCCCCTCATGTGTTCCGCCTCTCAAACCTCTTCGCCACCGAGTTTTCCGCCAATATCCAACCGAGAAACGCCGCCACTTAATACTCTCAGTTACAGACCCCCAATATTCATGTACTGCACCCGCCCGGCGCCACGTCTTACTCGCTCCCTTTCTAACCGCCTGCGGTTGGGTTCTGCGGTCGGCGCTCGCGCGTGCGGAAGACAAGCCTCAGGACTCCTTCACACCGGAGAAATCACCCATGTCTCCGACGGTTGCCGAGACGAAGGACGATATCATTGTTTCGAGGATTTACGACGCGACGGTGATCGGAGAACCTACAGCCGTGGGGAAGGATAAGAGTAAGGTGTGGGAGAAGTTGATGAATGCGAGAATTGTGTATTTGGGAGAAGCCGAGCACGTCCCGATCCGAGATGACAAGGACTTGGAGCTCGAGATTGTGAGGAATTTGACAAAACGGTGCACAGAGTCTGATAGGCCCATATCTTTAGCTCTGGAGGCATTTCCCTGTGATATGCAGGAGCAGCTTAATCAGTATATGGATAAAAGGTCTTCTTCTTTTTTTGATAAAAGGTCTTCTTAAAACCATATTCTATGCATACATACACACGCACATAAATACGTATATATTTGTCTTTTAATCAAAGACCCTACATATCGGTCATGCTCGATTTCATAGTTTTTGGTTCTTAACCACGTTTAGCGGTCTTATGTTTGAGCAATTTCGATGAATGGAGTAATTTCCATATCGAATCATGCATGAATGTGATGAGGCCTGTACTTGATGGCAGGATAGATGGAGAAACATTGAAGTCTTATACATCACACTGGCCACCTCAAAGCTGGCAGGAGTATCAGCCTCTTCTAAGCTACTGTCGTGATAATGGAATTCGCCTCGTTGCTTGCGGTACTCCGCTCAAGGTACTTCTGCATCTTTTCACATAATTCAATGGTGCCAAGTTGGTCCTTGTGCTCTATAGGTAGGGAACATGTATCATATGTAATAGGAAATAAAGTAATCTAGTGTCAACTCAATGCAAGTCAACTCCGTATGACCCAATGATCTAGTGTCAACTCCGTATAACTCCGTAATCTAGTGTCAACTCAATACAGTATCATGGAATCCTGCATTTTCCTGTGGTGGATCCAATGATCTAATTTTTAGATACATATCTTTTGCACAATTAAAGGAGTAGGCTGTTTGCTCATCTTTCTTTACTATAGTAATTTTCTTCCACCAGTTTCAATTTCTATCATTTTATTATATCAACTTATGCATGAGTTTATGTAGTAACTGTGGAGCACACGCACATTATTCTGATATTAACAGGTTTTAAGAATTGTCCAAGCGGAAGGAATTCGCAGGCTTTCAAAGGCTGATCGTAGATTATATACTCCTCCAGCTGGCTCGGGCTTTGTTTCGGGCTTCACTTCCGTCTCACGCAGATCACCAATTGATATGAATTCACCAAGTCTATCTGTCCCTTTTGGGCCAAGTTCGTACCTATCTGCACAAGCAAGAGTAGTTGAGGAATATACAATGGCCCAGATAATTTTACAGAACATAGTGGATGGAGGAGCCACTGGGATGCTAGTGGTCATAACAGGTGCAAGCCACATTATGTTTGGATCTAGGGGAACGGGGGTGCTGGCAAGAATTTCAAAAAAGATGCAAAAGAAAAATCAAGTGGTAATATTACTTGATCCTGAAAGGCAACAAATAAGGAGAGAGGGGGAGGTTCCTGTTGCTGATTTCTTGTGGTATTCTGCTGCTAGACCCTGCAGTAGAAATTGTTTTGATCGTGCTGAGATTGCTCGAGTAATGAATGCAGCTGGGAGGAGGCGAGATGCCCTTCCTCAGGTTAGCTGTTTTCATCATGATATTTGTGTGCTTTTTGGATGTATTGCAAAACTTAAAATCTGAAGTCCTGGAATTTGAACTGTTTTTTCTAGTGGACTGGTCAGTTGATGAACCTTGTATCTCTTTAAAGATTTCTTAAGTTTCTGAAGAATTTGAACCTTGCTCTCTAAAGAGTTGCAGGTTTTAATCAGTCTCCTTGTGGACATATTGATCTGGATATAACAATCCTTAGCATCTTTACATTCATATATGGTGGATGGAATTTGAAAATGCAGTGGGTTTGTTGCATGAAAGTTAGGAATGGTTTTATGTAAGGATCATCTCCCTAAATAATCTTTCTTTGTCTCATAGACGACAATGTTGACATGCTTTCCAGGACCTTCAAAAGGGACTTGATCTTGGTTTAGTATCACCAGAGGTACTGCAGAACTTCTTTGATATGGAGAAATATCCCCTGATTTCAGAACTTACTCACCGTTTCCAGGTATTTGAGTTTGTGAAATGTAACTGTTTTTGGTATTTTGTCAAGAATTTACTTTCTATGTTATATTGTAGAACTATGGATATCATAGGAACATACAATTGTTTATTATCAGATGCTATGGAGAAAAAATGTTGGTAGGAGGAAGACATCCATATAGACACTCAGGTTGACCATGGCTCATCCTGGATGCAGGGTTTTAGGGAAAGATTGCTGGCAGATCCCAAGTTCTTGCATAGATTAGCTATAGAGGAAGCTATATCCATAACAACTACTCTCCTAGCACAGTATGAGAGGCGCAAAGAAAATTTCTTTGAAGAGCTTGACTATGTCATCACGGATACTCTCAGAGGATCGGTTGTTGATTTCTTTACAGTTTGGCTTCCTGCTCCAACTCTATCATTCTTTTCATATGCTGATGAGATAAAGGTGCCTGACAGCATGGACACTTTGCAAGGTCTCCTTGGCTACATCCCTGATAATGCATTTCAAAAGAATATTGTCGGGAAGGACTGGAATCTCAGTCATAGAGTTGCATCAGTGCTTTTTGGTGGTGTGAAACTTGCTAGTGTTGGGTTTATTTCCAGTATTGGAGCCGTAGCTGCCTCAAATGTGTTATTTGTGATTCGTAGATTTCTTAATCCAGCCCTGATTGCCAATCAAGGCAATAAAAGATCCCCAATACTCAAAACAGCTGTTGTATATGGATGCTTTCTTGGAACATCAGCAAATCTTCGTTATCAGGTAGAGAGAGTACTCATTTTAGATTCTTGTACTCATATATTTTAGCATTGTTATTGCAAATCTCTTGTGCCGATTTAAAGACTATATAGTAGTAACGATATATCATCATTTATCTTCTTTTTAAATACTAAATGTAACCTAAAGTATAGTTCCATAGCAACTATAGCTTTTGTAAAGGCATTTAAAGACATGTTTTCCTTTTGATTGGCCTCATACATCGTCCTTACATTAGATATGTTTTCTTAAAAAATAACTGAGATAATTTTTTCAGATTCAGTAAAGATGAGTAAAATGCATATGGTTGACTTTTTCATTAGGAGTTAGGAGGGACTTATCTAATTATAATCTGTCTTTTGGCATGTATCTCTTTTAAACCTAAATGTAGTGAAGGGTTGTGTAACGCCCCAACGGAAGGCCCAAGCCACATAGCCTTTACTCCGAAATGACTAGTCAATGATACAATTGGAATTTCATTAGAACATTATAAAGAGCAAGAACTTCTTATTCTCAAGCAATATGTGTATCACAATCTCCTAATCCCACATTTCTGGTTGGGATAAGTTCTGATACCATTTGTAACCCCCCAATAAAAGGCTCAAGCCATATGACTTATACTCCATTGGTTATATGACCTATATTCTATTGGAGCCCCATTGGAACATTATAAAGAGTTAGAACTTCTCATTTTGAAGCAATGCGGGATCACATACACAACCTACCCTTATCACTTATCAAAATGGAGTATCACAATCTCTCATTCTTATATTTTCGACATCCTTGTCGGGCCAGTCCATTGTAGGTGGCACGGCTCAAGTCTTACACTTTTGGTTGTGGTAGGTTTTGATACCATTTGTAACGCCCCAATAGAAAGTTCAAGCCACATGACCTATACTCTAAAAGGACTAATCAATAATACAATTTGAGTCCCATTGGAACATTATAAAGAATAAGAATTTTTCCTTTCCAAGCAATGTGGCCATACACCACCTACTCTCACTTATCAGAATGGAGTATCACAGGTTGCATGCTTTGTCATGTATGTTCTTTGCAGTAACGTGACACCTTTTTTGTTAACAATGATCATTGTCAAGAATAGACTACCTTTTAAAATTAATTCATACGAGCTTTGTATGTGTATTCTTTGCTTTCCCTCTCTCCCTCCTCTGAATCCTTTCTTTTGATTTATTATTTCAAAAATTGTTAAAGCCTAAAATGTGCACCATTGGCCATGGGTTATGCGTGCCATTACATCCTTTTAACTGGCTCCTTGGTATTTCAAGTTTCAACCGATGTTGTGAATGCCCAATATTTATGCCACAACATTAGAATATGTGACTGTTGCATCTTATTGTTTATCGGTTTTCTTGATGCAGATTATTGCTGGAATAGTGGAGCATCGAATTTCTGATGAATTTTCTTCTCATATTTTACTTGTGAATATGCTATCTTTTGTTGCTCGAACAGTCAACTCTTACTGGGGAACTCAGGTTAGAATCATTTAAATATTTTATACAGTCTAGTGTTTGTTTTTACCTTTTGTTTAATTTATTTCTCCAAATTTTGAATGGATCATATGAAGTTACAACAACTTCATAATTGTTTATGAGAACCAATAAAAAAAACTTCATTGCAGTACTTGTCACAAGAGAGGAAAGGCTGCTATGAAATTTTCATGTTCGGTTCATGTAAAATTTTGTATAATTAGTGAAGTCTGTCTAGAATAGGGTTGACGTTGTCTCTTAATTTCATTCTGCAGCAATGGGTTGATCTTGCACGGTTTACTGGACTGCAAGCTCGGAAGAGTGGAGCACCCTCTTTTGAAATACCAGATTCTCCTAATCAAGCCGCATTGGGATGTGGCAACACAGAAGACGCCACTGTTGATGAAATTAAGAATCAATAAGGTGAAAAATCTGACTTCAGAATTTCATTTTAATTTCCATTCCATTCTTTAAAAGCATCTGAGAGAGAGAATTATGGTCTTTATGCTAAATCGGTGAACATCGTTCTTTCAATTTTGGTGAATACAAGGACAGGATACTTTTTTTTCTTTTTTTTTTATAAGTACAAGGGCAGGATACTTTTAATTCTGTTTAGGGGAAAATCTCAGTTTGGACCGAACAAATACACTTGGACGAGTTGAATAAAGTGTTCTATGATAACTATGATAAATTCAAATTTTCAATAGATGCAAATTTAACCAAGCAACCATGATCAACCAAATAAAAAATATAGAGTAACAAATAAACACAGTTTTTATTGACGAATTATAAGTTTTTATTGCGATTATGCAGTGATTGGTGTATTATTGACTCAACGGCATTTCAAACTAAGCTTTCTATGTATCCTTGTGGTGGAGCGAAAAAAAGAATATAAAAAGAAAAAGAAAATCCTCTTTGAAATTTCCTTTGGGATATTTTAAATTTTCAAAATCTGTAAAGAAGGTTTAGGTGACATGTTTGACACATAATTCGGAATTTATGATAAATGTCTGCAAATTTAGGAAGGGGGAAGAGGAAGAGGAAGAGGAAGAGGAAGAAGAAAAACTTTTCAAACAATATATGTGAAACGTTAAAACATCGTTAATACATCTGTGACGAGAGTAGTTCTCATGAGCTTTTAGAATCATTCAATCCTGTTCCTCCTCCCCCATCTTCTCTACCAGCTTCTGTTTGACTTTATTGAGAGCGAGTTCAAGGTTTTGCAGCTGTATGATCAGGAGATTCGTGATAAAAATCTACTAATGGTAGTGAAGGATTGATTGTATCAAAAATCATTTTAAAAAAAATAGGCGAGAATGTTCCATACCTCTTGTTGGGCAAACCGATTATGTACGAATAACCCGCTAAACAGATCAAAACTATCTCTCACGGTGCTTTCTTTCTGCATATGGCATAATGTTAGTGTGTTTCTGCGTATGGTAAAACTAGAAGCGATTGAACATACCATACCAGTTGAACAAGTGCCTCGAAGCCCTTTGTGTTTATGGCTGTGGACTGGATCTCCATTTCTGACAGTATCCTGTCAAATTGGAAAGCTTCATGACAGCCTATTTTTATTGAGCAATTCTACACAACCTTTCCAACCTCCATATACCACATTTTTTTAAAATTTTAATATTTTTTAATATTTTAAAAAAAAAATTTAATTTTATTCTTTTTAAACTAATTTATTTTTTTATTCATTATTCATATATTAAATATTTAATAAAAAAAATATGGTGTGTGGAGGTTGCGTGAATAGTAAAAGGTTGAATAGATTTTTTGATTTTTATTTACCAGGAATTTGAGAAATGCGATTAGTTGGGCTCTTTTACCTGCCAATGGTGTGAGTTATAAACTGGCTCCTAGCGGCCACTTTATCATGTTCTTGGCAAGACATCTCCAGCATTATGCAACCCTGATGTGTATTCATGTTGTTACACAACGTTCAATGCGTTCAAGAGTCAACAACGGCCGTGAAAGAAAAAGAGTTAGAAACAAGAATTTTCATATCCCTGAGTTTTTAGCAGTGTGAGAGATATAAACATATGATATTCGATTAGAAAGTCTAAGGCCTTGTTTGTTTTCAAGATCAAAACTCAAAACTTTGAAAATTTTGAAAACCTCATATTCTATCATTACAACTTTTTCAAATTCTCATATAAAATAAAATAAACAATTTAATTTTTTCAAATTTCAATACAAATATAATATTAAAAAATATATTCTAACAATATTTTATTCAACTTTTTAACTTTAATCTCATCTCATCTCTGAAAACAAACGAGGCTAAGAGATCCAAATCTTTGAACACAGAGATAGAGAAAGTTGCAGCAGTCATCAGAGAATGAAGCAAACATTAAAAAGATGCTGGAGTTGGCCTGTGTATTTGGACGGATGAATCAAATGGGACGGCAAAATTATATGGTGGGGAATATATAATAAATTACTTTTTCATGTTTTGTATTGTTGAAATCGAAGGACAAGCTTATGTTGGTGGTCCATTTAATATATACAAAATAAAATGAAAAAAAGAAAAGCTGATGGTGACCGATATGCCTTTAATTTCTTATGTGGGGTGTTTAAACTTCAGTCAGGTGTCGCTGGGGTGATTATTTTATGCCCATCAAAAGTAGTACTTGGGGCAAATTAATCTGGATTCACTTCATCACCAGATCAGATACATGTATGTATATGCGTGTGTATGATATTCATGCATGTATGTATATATATAGAAGAATGATGGTACGAATCTGTATAATTCGATTAATTTCAGTTGGATAATAAATTATAAACGTTTGAGAGAGGATGGATAAATAGCAATAGAATAGGGACTAGTAGCGTTACCTCGCTTTGAAAAATATGGAGAAAGCTTGAGCAGATACCTTCATCTCTGATTCGAACTCTGTCGTACATGAAGGTTAGGCCTTTCCAACCATCTTTCCCGCTCTGCGGACCAAACATTGGGTGAGTGCAAAGCACGTCCGACTCCTCTGGCACTACCTATTAAATTATGCATATAAAACGTACTTGTTTGCATTAACGTTGGGAAATATTTAAAAAGAAGAAATTAACAGAGTTTGATGATTAAAAAAAGAAAGAAAGAAAGAAATTGGGGTCCGGGGTATTAATTAATTAAATAAAAGATGTATGTACTCGCAATAGGACGTTTCTTGGGTGCTCTTTGACGGACAGTACATCGGCGAAAAGTGTTGGCCGTTTCAGACGATCCAGTGGCATTGACCGGACAACCTCTGTTAGAGAGAGGATCGAGGTGCAAATCAGGACTACGTCGTTTTCTGCTTCAAAAAACGCACCTATGTCCCTGATGAGAAAGTGGCTTAGAATATTTCGCATACGGAACATTACGCCTATCAATACTTAAACTTACAAATCGATCTGTGTGTAGTGTGTACTAGTTTGGATGTACACTTGTATTTACCTGAAGAAGGAGATACCCATATGGGCACAGAGCTGAGAGTAATCAGTCCGAGAAGTTGCCCGTAGAAGGTGGCCTTGTCTGATCATGGTCTCTCCCAGAAACTGCCCAAACGGTCCGAAGCCTACTATGCCTATTCTCAGAGTTCTTGAAGCCACGTCAGAGTGCTCCGATGAAGCAGACATAGTGGACTGAGAGAGAGATATGTAGGTTTTTCTTTTTCTTTCTGTCTTTTTCCCCCATGGCAGAGAGATGTGGGTTTATGTACTTTAACTTTGGGTCCCTCCAGGATTTTGTCATTGGATAACGGTCCCTTTTAAATTGGAAGACAGTCGTAGTTATCTGGATCACTCGCTCCCAGCTGAAACTTAAGGTTGTGTTTGGACACTGAAGTCTTCTCAGCTACTCTCAAACACTCTCACTACTATTTATTACTTTATTATTACTTTTCACATACTTTTTTTACTATTCATTACTTTTTACCTACTTTTTACTACTATTCAATATTTTATTATTACTTTTTCTTAACATTTCTTAACACTTAACGCTATCCAAACCAAGCCGTTTTTGGGGCCCATTTGGCGGCTCCTCAACACTTTTATGCTACGTAGACGTCGTAGAGCATTGACAAGCATTGTCCAGTCACAAATTTGACTAAAATCTCAATTTTTGGTAATGGTATCAACTTTTGATCAAGTGAATCTATGTTAAATTAATTATTTTAAAATTAAAATAATAATATTATATTATATATTTTAATAATATTTAACATTTTTTTTATATATTTTGTAAATACACATCATATATTTCCTAAATCTGCATGCTTTGTATTTGCTTTTGTAGAAATAATGCATCTACTCTATCAATATTCACACCCAGTAAAATAAATAAAAATTTCTGCCAGTGCATGCCATGCATGTTTTACCTTTAAAGTTCCAAAAGTCAAAGTATTTTTTTTTTAATCAATTCAATTTAGAAAATCTATTTCTCATTAAATCTTGCCACCAGTTAAGCGAACACAACAGCATATCAGACAGGAATTATTCTACCAAAATGGTAAAATGATATCTAACAAGCCAAAATCCATTAAAGCAGCAAAATGAAAACAACCCTCTATGAGCTCAGAGCTCAGAACGGCTCAATTAGAGATTAATTTAAACAAAAAAGCCCCCTCACTTGGGCGTCAGAAACCACGAGCCGCTTTGCAGACTACAAATGATTTTCTGACGATTTCTCTTCAAGAAGCTAGCATAGAAATAATGCACACCAACGGTATAATCAGCAGCACAGCACAGCACAAACCCAGCAAGCCCATTTCTTGTTCTTCAAAAACTCAAAGTAGTATTGAATAAATATTAACAACACAGTCCACAAAAATACTAACGGTCCACAAAAATACCAACACAGTCCATACAAATACCAATACAGTCTACAAATTACCAACACAGTCCATATAAATACCACCTTCAGCAGGTTCAAGTATGCAACGGGAATCACCAACAGATGCAACTGTTATGACCCATCCTTCTATTATTACAAAGGTGACAGTTGTTCCTGATCTCTGTGCTGAGGTAACCATAACAAATGCATCAATAGCATGCATGGAAATTATAGTACACGAAAATGAAATAGAGATTATAGGTAGAGACATAAAGCTACATAGCAAACTGTCCAACACACTAACCTTTACAAGAAGCCTACAAAATATGTCCATCAAATAGCTGCAAAACATGGTTTAGTAAGAGCAGCCTACAAAATATGAAGGGGACTGTGAAGGATCAAATTCTACAATATAACATAGATTAAATGTAGGCACCAGTACTCCAATGGTTTTCAAGCTCATAGATAACTAATACAGTAGTAAAAAGGCACAAATATGCCAAAACTGAACCAAAAATCACAAATCAGCATAAACAAAAATGGAGAAAATATAAGCAAAATAACGTCAAACTAACCGATGCTTACATACCCAAAAGGCAAGCCCTTATATTCCTTGTCCGGCTTAAAATATTGTGAAGACCAAGTCAATCTTTTGCCAAAAAGGGAAGACCCGTGTACAGAAAATCATTAATGTCTAGCTAAGAGCCAACTTGAGATCAACCTAACCTTGACTTTCCCAAGGAACTCCCCATCATTAATAAGGAAGCCCCTTAATTGGCTCTTTGAGACGCACAACAGAGTTTCTAGAGTCTAAATTTTTGTTTCAGGAATTCCCTTGGCTCTTCAACAAATCAGCATTTATATGAAGTCAAACAAATTAGCAACAAAATATTCAAGTAGCAGACCACATAAAAATGCACATAGCAAACCAATATATGAGTTTCTAAGGAAAAGGCCACAAAATTTGGACTTGATAAGCTAGGATCGATGTAAAATCAAAGACAGATTCAAGAAATTGAAAGCAATAACCCGCCAAAAATACAGATACTGCAGCTATGAGCTGTTCATTTTAGTAGCCATGAAATACCCTTGTGAAATACCTGAGTCCGTTGAGGGAATATGGCGTTGTTGATCTCGGCAGTCTAGAGCAAAAATCATAGTTGGAGAGAAGTCTAGATATTCTGTGTTGCTTATACCTTCAATGAGTTCTCTGCAAATAGAAAGGAAAGAAAATCTGGAGGGAGGGAACGAAAAATGTGTGAGTTGGTCTGCAATGGGTTCCAAGAGTGGAAAGGAAAAAAAGTGTTGCTGAGGGAGTCAAAAATGGGAGAAAAAGAAAATGGAGGGAGAAAGGAGAGGGTGCAATCCGGTGTGAGAGAAAAGGAAGAGAAAAATAAATAAATGGAAGACGACGGCAACGTGGATGATTGACAGAGAGAATGGTCCGTGCAAGTTGAAGAAGACGAAGCCGAAGGATCAACGTGCTGGGAGCTTTTGGGAGAAGAAAGGAAAAACGAGGAGAAGAAAGGAAAAATGAGGCTCTTCGTATGAAGAAAGAGAAAAGAATGAGGGAAAGAGAGAGGGAGGTCGATGAAATAATAAAATTTATTTTTCAGTATAAACAGTAACTCGATATGTTTGGAGAGATCCAAGATTTACTTTAGTTCAAGTGTTAAGCTTTCGATTTTTTACTAATATAATGTGAAGACTTTTATCATATATAATCAAAATTTAGACTGGTATTGAAATTTGGTTAGACCATTTTCAATGCTCTTATCCGAGAAAACAAAGAAAGAGGAAAGGAAAAAAGAAAAAAAGAGTTATAAAGAGTTACAACTCCATTTTCAATGATAATTGTAACGGAGGGGAAAAAAGAGTCTGAAATCTCCTCCAATCTACTGGTTTCTTCTAGCTAATTGCTTGGGCGTTGGGAATGAAAATTTATAAATCTTAGTTGCATCACACAGAAAAACCCTCCATAATTCATTTACAGGGAAATTCTCGTATATATATCAAACTACAGTAAAAAAATTAATAAAAAAAAAATAGTAAAAAGAGGACTGGTAATATATAGACGTTAAACGACGGCTCGATCGATCGAGGATCTATCCATGGTAATAGTCCATGACCCTCTAATTTCTGGTTCATCAAGTGGAACGTCATGAATGAGTTGGTTTCTATCAGTACCGATGAAATGTTGCATCAACTTCCCAGTACCCATTCTTTGTTGTTGTATCACCAAAACTGATGATGTGCACCTAAGATCCGGCGAAGCAAGCATATCGCCGATGATCCCAAGCTCGGGGCACTCACACCACTCACCAAGTGCTGTGATAAGAGGGGACGGTTGATGGTTCCTCCCCACTAGTATTAAATCAAAGCAATCTACCATCTCTTTTATTGATGCAGAAAGGGCTAACCCATCTCTCACCACTTCTTCTACAACCACAAATCTTTCGTTCCCCGCATTAGCTTGACGGTATCCATCGATCAAGTCAGTTTCGAGCTTTCTTTCTTTAGTGTTTTCGGCTCCAAAGAGAAGGAACCGGACGACTGTTAGATCAACGCTTTCACTCTGGGCCATGCGAGCACCATAGGCTAGTGACTCCGCGTCATCCGCACCGCCAATGTAGATTACAGCCACATGGTATAATGGACGACCTGTACTTACAAATGGCATCGAACCCCTTAGGATGCCTCGGTCGACGAGGATTCCAACAGAGCATGGTGCGCTGTCGAGGATATTGATGTTCATGCCCTGGATGGCTCGGTTAACTGAGCCAATGGAGCCATCTATGGCCCATTGCTTATGAAAAGGCACAATCACAATGGTTGCTCTCTTATCCACTCCTACCCGGCAAATGTCGTTGTGCATTGTTACATAAGGTGAGATGGAAGTGAAAGATTGAACAGTGACAAAGCCTTCATTTTGGTCCTCGTACTGTCTTAAGGCGTTTATGATTTGGCTGGTTGAAGTTGTCCTTGTTTTCAGGGAACCATAGGGCTGGTGGGCCACAAGAACCGGGGTGGCTCTCCCCACAAGCTCAACGAGGACAATTGCTATGACTGCAATTTTGCTCTCTTCGGAAGCATGTGATACTTCAAGGAGATTTACGATTGCAGGAACATTATCGTGATTGTGGATGCCGACTAAGATTCGGAGGTCCGCCTCACGCTTGGCATGTTGGATGGTACTTCTCTTGATTGCAGTATATTGCCAGGAAGGATCGTAGAGGTACTTTATCAGTGGCGTTACGATTGCAGTTACCACTATCACTGACAGCACTGACAAAGCAAATTCTTCATCTGACAGAACCTGCCATTGGGGAAGATCAGCCCCATATAATTTCATGGTTAGGGACTTAATAATATTCGGTATTAATTTCAATATATACTAATCGTGAACATAGCCAGCCACAACATGAAAGAAACTGATCATCGAGTGATTTTGCTCATACGTACGTACGTACCTTGCTTTCCTTCCAAAGGTTGTAAAGGTTAAGCTCCACGATGCCTTTTGCGTTCATGATAAGCCCGAGCACGAAAGCTTCTCGTACAGGCATATCACCATACATGGCAGGAGCCATAACGGCAGCAAGC
This sequence comes from Cyclocarya paliurus, assembly GCA_029856935.1. Classification (NCBI taxonomy): domain Eukaryota; kingdom Viridiplantae; phylum Streptophyta; class Magnoliopsida; order Fagales; family Juglandaceae; genus Cyclocarya; species Cyclocarya paliurus. The sequence continues at coordinate 688,606 of JARVXP010000207.1, read as the reverse complement.
TTGGCAGTGCAAGATAGGATAACAACAAATGACACAATCCACGAAGCCTGAGCACCAACTTCGAAGATGTTCGTTCGCAGGCCACTAATGGATAGATAGGTTGGGTAGAACACCAGTGAAGTAAGAGCCTCCATTTTTGAGATCAAAGCTACTCCCAGAGGTGGTCCGTCCGGCACAACCAAACCTAGGACTAATGGCCCGAAAACATAGTGCTGGCCGATGGTCTCGCTCAATAATCCGATCACAAGAACCAAAAGAAAAATGGAACGTATAAACGACTCGCTAATGGGTTTGTCTTTTGGTGCACGGTTTAGCGCCCACAGTATTGCTGGCTTGACGATAAATACAATACCAACCACAAGCGCAACAGTAGATAAAAGTGCCATCGCCGGTCTTAGTGTACCTCCGCCCTTATTTCCCATTACTGCTAAAGCAACCGCTGTCAAGGAAATACCAAGTAAATCGCAGAACATTGCGGAAGAGAGGGCTAGACGGCCAATGTTAGTGTTTAGCATATTGAGCTCAGTCAGGAGGCAAGCAATGACGGGAAATCCTGTTAATGTCTGTGACTCGGCTATTAAGAAGAGCGATTCTTTAAGGCTAGTTTCCTTGGCAACATATCTTGCAAAGAAGAAGGCTGACAAACCGGCGGTTAGCGTTGTGAAGAAGAAAACTGAAAATCCGATGGTCATGGCTTGTTTTCCTGGCCGCACCATACTGGTCAGATCCATCCTCACACTTACTCCGAACAGGAAGAACATGAGCCCAAATGTAGCCATGGTTTCAAGCAACATGGCACCTCTTGTCGGGAATAATTTTGATGTTATCAACCCTTTATGTCCTAGAAGGGATGGGCCAAATACCATACCACCCTGCATGCATGCATGTCGTCAAATTACTAATAATTATGAGATCATTTTCCGTTAATTTTTCATTACGAAACCTCGTATTATATATTCATGGGTGATTTTTTGGGCTAGCTGCTGAAATGCATCGATTGAGCAATTGGTTTCCGTTTTGCTACTATATATCTAAAAGAACAAAGCGATCGATCTTGGAAGACAGAATTTTTATCTAGGCAGGCCAGGGCGGAATATAAATATATAACTGATCATCTAGAGTAAAATTTAAGAAATAATTAAACAATATTAAAAAATTACCTAGTAACAGTAGTCGATGCGTCTGATCTATTCCTGATTTGTGGAGAAAAACATGCTTCTTATAGCTAGCATCATTATGGTCAATTTATAAACATAACTTAAAATATTGTAAATAAAAATAATATCAATCGATCGAGATGCAACATGTAAATTGGTACGATCTCTGACGTACGTGAACATTAAATGTTGTGAGTTCCCTATGGTATATTTATCTCTCTTCAAAAAAGACGGTTAAAATCATGCAACATGTATAATTAATTGAGAATAGATGAAAATAGAAACCTTACAAAAATCTGAGATACGATACTTGACTGTCCGAGGGGCTTTAGACCGACATCGATTAGCTGAGAAACAAGTGAAATCGCAGAGAGCTGCAGCAGTAGAAGGGCTGTAGGGGATTTCAAAGGGTTTCCATGATACCAAATAAGCTTGTTTGTTTTGCTGCGGGGATCGTGGCAAACCAGAGTCATGTTCGCCATTACCATGGTCATTTCATGCATCACAATCGATGGTTCTGTCTTCATTGTAATTACCTATTAGATATGATTCGCTTTACTTCAAAGGATTGAGGATCGAGATGGTCGAAGAATATAGTTTCAAGTATCAGAAAAAATGAGAAGAAGTAGGAGAAGAAGAAGACGAAAACAGTACGAGCCAGAGAGAGAGAGACAGAGAGCAATGGGAGAGGTCAACCTCTTGTTTAGGTTTCCTATATATATTCAGGGCGGTTGAACTTCAAAGTTCGTTATGAGTAAGTGGTCAACAAGCACTGGCGTCGATACTGATCATTTGAAGAATTAAGTTTTAATATGTATGCAGCTGATCTTGTCTTTTTCAGAAAATACAAGAGATGTACGTACACGTGTCTCGTGAATAACTCTTCATCTATATCCTCCCTATTAATCAGTTACTATTAACAGGTGGCTCCACAATTTCCTACGGGCAGCGGCTTCCCAGGTGAGGTCAGTCTCTCCTATGGTGCTTGTTCATTATCTATCTGTATATGTATTTCTTTTCGCTTTCGATTGTCCCTTTGTTGTCGGTTGGGCTTTTATTTAATTTCTCCATTCATGTGAATAAACTTGTTGAAGTTTGCATTTGGGCTCTCCATGAAGTAAAAAGATCATTTCTTTCCTTAATTTACGGCATTGTGAGAGTGAATATTTTCCAAAGAAAATGATTAACTCGCAATAATTTTTAATAACTATTTTATAATTTCATATAAATTGGAGGGTGATCTGTAAAATTGAAATTTATTTTTTGTTGTAGGGTTTATAATATTAGTTTTATTATAGATTAAAATCTGAAAAATATTGATATTTTTTATTAATAAGTAGTCTTAACCTATATTTGTTTTTTTGTTGAGATATTGTAACTATTAATATTTAACTTTTATACGAAGTTATGTTAATAAGATCAAATAAGTTACATAAATTAGTTTAACTCATTTACTTAAAACTAATAATGCTTAGTATATGTCCCATATGTACAAGTTTTGAACAAACCTTTCGTAAAAATGTGGTTTCCGCCCTAAAAAAAAAAAGTTTTTTCACACTTTTTTATTATAAGATATACTTTTGTAGATAAACCTTGGGTGAAATTTGTGCATTTGAAATGTATATATCATTTATAAAAAAAGTAATTGAATAAGGGCTGAAGAGTGTGACGTTCGACTTAGGCAAAGCTCTCGATGCAGCCCAAACTAGGATAAACATATTGTTTAAAATAATGAAATAATTTTATCTTATCTCATTTTATTATTATAATATTTTTAAATTCTCATACAAAATATAATAAATAATTTAACTTTTTTAAATTTTAAAATAATAATAATATTAAAAAAATAATATTTTATTTAATTTTAATCTAAAACTATATCATTTTATTTTATTATCCAAACACACCTTGGAAAAAATCTAGATGCAGTCGCATGCAGTGTACTCTGGAACAAAACCATGTGCAGTCGCAGCTTGTTTTTGGTACCCACCAATACACCATACCTTGGACCACTTCTTGTATTTGTTCTGCCTTTCTTCTTTGTTCCGATACTGCCCTCCTCGATTGTCGCAAATTACATCATTGTCAGCATGAGTCATGACAGCATCCATACATAACATACTACATGATTAGTAGCAAGAAAAAGAAAAACTTTGCAGATGAATCTCTGGACATAAGCATACACACATACACATACACATACATTCACTTGAATTTTAAACGAGTGATAGAATGGATCATATATGTAGGAAAACCAAAATGTCATTTCCGTGATAACATCCCAAGTCAATGTCCTTTTATTGGGACCTATCAATATATAACTTTAGCTTCACAATCCCAAAATAGTCGCTACTCCTTCCTTATCCACTTTAGCTTGCTCAACCTTCACGGCTTCGGTTCAGATTTGACGGTTGCGATGGACGTTATTTCTCAGAGAAATTCATCTACAACTTTGAATCCAAACGCTCCGTCGTTCGTTCCTTTGGCATATCGGACGGTGGAAGACTTCTCCAACCAATGGTGGGCTCTGGTCCAATCCTCCCCTTGGTTCCGCGACTACTGGCTCCAAGAGCGCTTCCAGGATCCCCAAATTGAGGCGCAGTTTCCCGATATTGACGATCTACCCGACGTCGACGCCATCTTCGACGACTACTACTTAGACGACGACAAGAGTAAGTTTTATCATCCGAGGGTAACACTCTACTCTGGCTCTAATTGTGTTTGGATATTGAGAAAAGCCAAGTTAACTCCTCGATCCGGCTTGCCGATCCATCCCGCTAACTAAAAATTTCCCTTTTGTTTTTGGCAGATGAGGAAGAAGAAAAAGACTATTACAGGGATTTGGTTTCCATGGGGACGTTGAAATGGCAGAAAGCGCGAGCTTTAGCAGAAGTGCCGAGGTATAGGGAGAAGGCCCCCAAGATTGTTAATGTGAAAGTGAGTCCACGCACGATTCAGCAACCGAGGTAGACTGAAAGACCCAATTGGGTTCTCCCGACCCGGTAGATGAGCATGCATCTCTACTCTCTTCTTGTTCCCTTCCCAGTTTGGATAGTTTTTGTACATAATCGACCCTCGCCGTCGTGTGAATCCTCAACTCTAAGTGTGCTTTGCGTTTTGTACATTTATTTCTTTGTGCTTTACTTGGTTTTATAATTCTCTGCAAGTTTTAATGGACATTAACATCCAGACTTATGATCTCTTACACTTTTTTAATTTAATCTTGCTTATAACAAAAATTGTTGTCTAATATAATCTGTTATTATTCGTATTTAGGATGTTCCAATAATACATATAGAGAGAAAATTCAACACCATGACCCAAAAAAAAAAAAACGAGGATACAATACAGCCCCCAAAATACTAGTACAGCAAACTGGGATAGTCAAGTATTGACGTTTAACGAACATGTAGTCGGATCAACCATAGATCTCGTCTCCTTCCCAATTTCTTGCCGTTTTGCCAATCTTTTGAAGGACTCGGATGACTTCTTCTGTCGTAACGTTACCTGTCACCGTGACCTTGTTCAGTTGCGTATCCACATTATACGTTTCAATATCTGCTCCCCAAAATTACCAAAAACGTCATATGTAGTAGTAGTAAACGGGAATTAAAATATTGAAAGAACGAAGATAGAAGACATTATAGAGTAAGGTATTTTGTACGAGAAATTCATGGACCTTCCATCTTCTTGATGGCCTTCAATATTTTCTTGATACATTCCTCGCAATGCAAGCCCACCTTAACTTCCACCACCTGAATGCAATTCAAATGAATATTAGAATTGCAATTGCAAGTGAAAGGAAAACATTACCCCTATATGCATACAGAAAGAGTTATCATAGATTAATGCGCTACTTACATTACCCATTCCAATTGCAGTACTGTCTCTGGAATTGGGGAATTAATACTTCAATGACCCTTTTGACAGCTTAATTGGAGAAAAAAAGGGGCAAAGGAATCAATGAGGAAAGGAAGAAGAAAGCTGTGCCTTTTTTCTGTTTGGTTAGTATCCCAAACATATAATAAACATGTAGGTGAAGAGCGCGAGGCATTGGATTCTTTACGTGATTGATGGGAATTTTCACTTTGATAAAGCTTCCCGTATTCCTATCTACGTTGACTTTGGAGGGACTAGCCTCCACATATAAGGAGGGCAAAAATCAAACACTACTGGGGTTAGTTGAGACAAAAGTGAGAATAAAATAAAAATATATAATAACTTATGCCTGCATCTCGAACTGAGGACCCAAACAAACTTGAACGGTAATTATTCAGTTCACACATACATTAAAGGAAGAAATGAAAGATGTAAGTATAAAATGTGGGGTTTAGGATGAGCAAAATGGAGTTAAGCACAAGTGGAGAAAAAGAGACCCAGTGGCACCACAAACAAACACCGTTGGTTGTTCTTTCTTTCTGTGGCAGACCGCCTTTACTTTTTCTTAAGTAATGGGTATACACATCAGGTCCACTACCCCCATAACGCTGTGCAGTAAGAATAAGTTCTACTTTGTAGAATAAAACAAAAAAAAAGTGGTAACGTTACGGCCCACGGGTCCCTTGAGAAATCATTGTCTGATGTAGGTGGACGGCGGCGTGTCGAGCGGAGCATCATCATGCTTTAAAATCAGCCGGTATTCTTGTAACACTTCTTGTAACACCCGATCGAGCACCAAAGCCTAGACCAAGCTACATTCTATAAATTGTTTTCTATTAATATGTACGAAAAGTACCTAAGTTTTGAGGAGAATTTAAGAAAAAAGTCCACATATTAATCACATACAAGATCTAATACGTGGGCCAAATATTTTTGTTTTTAGTAGGCTAAAAAACCCAAGGCCATAAGAATTCAGGGTCAGTTCAACTCCCTACCACGCAAGTCTCCACGTCATGCACTCTTCCATCCCTCTAGGGTTCACGATAAGGCATCTATATATACCCACATATTCATGCAAACTTTCAGTTTATCTCTTCCCTTCACACATGGTATTGATCACATTTGACGCCCGTTTTATTCGCTGCATGCATGCCTCTTTCTCTCTCTTTCTCTAGAGTTTTTCCAGTCATCTATATATATACATATAGAGACCCTCGTCATAGCACATAACACTCTGCCGCTACACCTGACTAGAGAAAACAAAGCCATGGCAGTCCCAATGCGTTCTACCATTGCACCACCATTCCACCTCTCATATGCCCTCAAAAGCAAATCACGTTGTTACTTCTCCCTCAGATCACCTCCGTGCCTACCCACCAAAAAGTCTTGGACAAGGTGCTCTGTTTGCACCACATCGAAACAGTGGAAGTGTTTCTCATCATGAGCCATGTCACCAGCCCCACTATTAGGGACCTCGATTTAATCCATAAACACTATGTTGTCCTCGCCTTAGTTCTCCTTGTGATGACCGAATGTGGCGAGCCCTCTTGCTTGGCCTTGCACGTATGATAGCAATGATGGGTTCCTAAATTGATAAAGGTATAGTGCTTAGTGATGGAAATGATGATGATAATGATGATGATGAGTTCGGATGATCTAAATGATGATTTGGTGTGTTTGATGCAATGTGGAATGACTTAAAAGTTGCCCTTGATCTTGGGATCATTTGGGTGATACTTAGGGTTGGTATAGTGAAAATAGGCTAGGATTTTGATTGTGGTTAAGGGGAATTACGAATTTGAAAGAATTAGATTATGGTTGGAGTGTAGGATAAGTTGCTAGGGTTTGGAATGATGTGGATGAGTGAGGTTAGGGTTGGCCGAATATGGTAATGGTTATTGTGATCCCTAAATTGTAGGATCAAATATGGAAAGGATGATTCGGTTTTGGCAATGGGAAGAAGACCTTGGTTGACTAGATGGATTGAAGGATTTGAAGGATTGGAGATAAGATGGAGATTCCTAGAATCAAGGGATGTGATTGGGATGAGTCAACTTTCCTAAAATTAAGGAAGTTGCCAAGTGGGACTCTCGAGAGGTGGCTAGGGTTTATGGAATATAAGGGTTTCGGCTAGGTCTTATGGAGATGATGGAGACTAGTTTTGGTAAGTGGCAATTATGGAAATATGGAGATAAGAGAATTTTGGCTAGGTCAAGTAGGGAACGGAAGAATGGTATTTTGGAGTGATGTCAATTATGAAAAGTAGGGTTGGCAATTAGATAGGCATGAGAAGTGTTTGGGAGATGGGGTTTTGCAAGAAAAGATAATAAACATTAAGGAAAATGGATGAACACGCATGAACATTCAAGAACACAATGATGAACAACTCAACACCAATTCAAGAATTGCACCAAGATTAAAAGAACATCTCATATATTGGATAAACTGATATCACACATATTCACGAATTTCAAGGTGATGAAATAAAGATAGATAAATGGAATAACACCTATTCACGAGTTGCAAGGTGTTAATCCTCTCCTTGGGGTTCAAGGATTTCACCCAAGTAGCCCAAGTGCATAAGTACCAAAAATATGATCTCAAGAACAAATAAACTATCCACAAAAGAATTTGCCAAAAGATGTAAACAAAATGTCTAAGGGTTCTATTTATAGAGATTACAAAGTGGAAACTCCCAATAGGTCTATTGAAATATAATTAATTAAAATAAATAAAAATAATAAAATGATATGGTTTTGCATGGCCAATGTGGCTCGTGACATGCAATTGCCCTTGGTTGGCCTAGGTTAGCCCATGGCATGGGCCATGGGCATCGTGCTATGCGTGTGGCTGGCATGGTTGCCTGCTGGTGCTAATGGGCTACTGGCTTGACATGGCCCAAGCAAGTGGCCTGGGCGTTGGTGCTGCAAGACATGGGCTGGTGACATGCGCTGGATGGCATGCTTGGTGGGCATGCCACTAGCCTTGCCTGCAAGGCACGAGCTGGAGTCGTGTGCTGGATGGCATGCCTGCTGAGGCATGCCACTAGCCTTGCTGACATGGCACTATCCAGGCTGGTGGCCTGGACGTTGGCCTTTATTGTTGGTGCTAGCCTGGTATGGCCCAGGTAGGGGCCCGGCGTGCACATGGGCACATAGCGCAGGGGCTTGCACATCGGCATGTGGCGTAAGGGCGTGCGCATGCCGGGTCGTGCTTTAGGTTGCGCATGGTCACTAGCCTCACTGGGCATGCACACGGGCTTGCGCATGCTAGCCTGTGTGCTAGGCTGGGCACGGCCAACAACCTTGTTGGGTGCCTTGTGCGTGTTAGGGCATAGACCATGACATGCATGTGGGTTAGTTGTGGGGTTGTCCAGGTATGTCAGTGGCCATGTCAAGGGTCTGACCTGGCATGTCAGTGACATGGCCAAGCCATGGGTTGTTATCCTCGGCGTTCTGACACCTACCCCGTCGCCACCACACTGGAAAGAAAGTGCCGCCGACCCCTCACGCCACCCCAAGCCGCCGCTCTCGCTCAGTAAGCTCACGTCGTACCCACGATCTCTCTCACCACTCTCGGACTCTCTTTCTCTCATCACTTGGTCTCTCTCTCATCACTCTCTCTCACTCAGTGTGCAGCCGCCTAGCTTTCTAGCGTTTCCACCCTAGCCACACAGCCCCGTAGCAGCCCCTTCCCCACGATGGGCATGCCTCTGTTGCATGGTTATAACTTAGATCTGGAAGTTTAAAACTTAATTCCTTTTTGTTTCCAAGTTTTTCTTTAGAGACCATACACTTATTATTTTTTTACTAAAATACCCTACCTTTAGGTGGGTTTTATATTATGTCTTGGTTGGGAAAAATGAGTGAAAATTGATATATACGAGAATTGATGATATTTTAGGGTTACGAGAAATTTAGATTTTTAAAAAAATAGGTTACTTAGCGTTTAAGGTTTAAATATTGAAAAATGCATTAATTTCAGATGTTTATGGAAATTACGTGACAATCTTATAGGTGATGATTGGTTTTCATTTGGCACTATTGTGGAGAAATTCAAAAAGTTAAGAAATCCAGGTAAGCGGGATTCATATGCTAGACTTTGCATAAAATAAAATGGACTGAGATCGATTTTAAAAAATATGCATGTTTTGTTATGAAAATAAATTTAAAACAATCTCAGTTATTTATTCTGAAATATTTATGAAACTTTGTATAAGAAGAAAGTATTTTCTGTCATGATTGGTGTGACATAAGTTTATTTTTGACATTCTGTTTCTGAATTATGCAAAAAGAACGAATATATTATGATATGATGTGTTTTTTGAAACCTCTGGCATGACATTTTTTTTTTATGTTTCATTCTGACATTATCACGGGTGTAAAACTGTGGCCTCTGATCAGGTTGGTACGTACCAACGTTTCTGATTCTGGTGCACCCATTTTGGAAGCCAAAACGATTTTTCTACATGGTCTTTCTTGTATGCACATCCGGAGCTCTAAGAATAATAAGGAAAAAATTCACATTCTGATTCTGCTCGGTTGGCCATCGAGATTTGCACAACTTTACCACAGGGGTTAAACATGGAATTCCGTTATGATGTGATGTCTCAGTTTATGCTATGCCAAAAGAATTTCTAATAAGAATATTCTGACTTTTTGCTTTGATATTTTTTATAACATTTTCTGATTCTACATTCTGAATTCTGTAAATATTCATATTTATATACTAGTATATGTTCTTTACTTACTGAGTTGTTGATAATTTACCCCTTATCTCCACAATATTTTTCAGATAATTTTGATGCTTCAGCTAGAAGTCAAGAGTAGAAAATGTTAACAAGGTTTGATGGTCGTAAATGAATAAGTGTCAAATGGTACAAGTATTTATTAGAGAATCTTATTTATTGGATTTATTATTTTATGTTATTTTGGCATTTTCAAGTAATGGATATTTTCGAGTTTTTGTGAAAATTTTAATTTATTCTATTGAGGTAGTTCTTTGGTATCTTGGTAGAGGAACATATGTTTTTTATTTTTAATGAATGAGTTTATATTTTACGACGAATTTAGAGTTAATAAATTTATTATTGAAGATGATTTTAGGTTATAGGAACGTTACAATTCTCACCCTTCATACGAATTTAACAAAATAATTTCGTCTACTCTCATTTACACATGCTATATAGTTTTTTTTCTTTTAAATATTCGGCTGTGTTTGTATTGTTTCCTGGGGGTTTTTTGGAGGAGAGCCTTCTCTATCGTTTTGCAGATCGATTGGGTCAATAAAAATTTGGACTTTGGATACTGCACACCATGCTTATAGATGGATGGACGTGCCCTCATCCAACATTGGTTACATTTACGAGTCCAGATTTTGAAGTTTGAACTGCAGCCCCATTTTTTGGGTTGGGTTGGGTTGGGTTGGCTTTGAATCATCCTATAGGCTATAGTCATCAGTCATCAGTCATCCTAACATTTGCTGTCAATTTTTTTTTACTGTGATATCAAATAATTTAAAAATTATTTGTTCTTATTTTTTTGTTTCATCTATCTTCCAATTATTTACGAGTATGTCGCTTTTTTTAAAATGTTGAACGACTAATGGTACTTTTCAATGATCAATCACGATGTCCAAAATTACAGTTTAATTAATTTAGTCACGAGAATCTCAAGATTAAACCAAAAGTTGTTCCAACGGCATAAAGAAGTCCCAAGAGTTTCTAATCTCCTATCATCTTATCCCATCTAATTTAAATATTTAAACACTATAAATATAAATATTTTTTAATTTTCAATTTTAAATTTTTTCATCTAAGCATTACTTAATGCATGTTTGGAATTGCGGTGTAAAATATAGTTTATAAATTTAGGACTTATAACTTATAACTTAAGTAATAAGTTCTACTATTAAAAAGTTATTTTATTTACTATTTGATAACCATATATTTAAAACACTTTCAAACATGTTATATTTATTTGAAAACAAAATTAAAAATTGTTTTTTTTAGGTACAAATGACGTTTATTTGATTTTTTAAAAAATTATAATCATATCCTTTAAAATTTGAAAATTGTAATTATCTCAAAGTTGTATTAGTATTTTATCCATTAATAGTTTTTTTAAAATTCGAATTACATTCTGCATTATCCGAAAAATCTCGTTTGAGGAAAAGTATCAAAATGATATTTTTCATCAAACGTACCTTTTGGTTTATGTGATACTAAAAAGTACTTTAATATATAACACCAAACCAACCTAATTTTTATATTAAAAAGCTTTTAAAGCTATTTAAGCACTTTTTAAGACTCCTAACGCAACCCTAAACAGACTTTTAATCATTACAATTTTTTCAAACTTTCAAACAAAATACAAAAAGCAATTCAACTTTTTCAAATTCTAAAATTTAAATAATATTAAAAAATTTAAATTTTAACAATATTTAAATTTTATAATATTTTTATTCAAATTTTTCTCTCACATTTTCCAACACTCCATAAAACATCTTAATTCAAACCATTTTACTACTATTCACAAACCACTTCACCATTATTCATAGATCATCTCATCTCATTGTCCAAACTAGGCTTTAGTTGTTTTTGGTAAGTGATGAGATTATTTAATTACTATTCACAAATAGTTCACTTCCATTAATAAATTATTTATTATTTTTTCACTATAATTTTTTTTTTACTACTATTTATAATCATTTGAAATCATCTCAATATCCAAGCGCTTCATTTTAAGTGTGGCCATCATGTAATTCGAGATATAGAATTATATTTTCAATTTTTAATAAAAATAAATCTAAAACTCAAGTAAAAAAATATGACATACCACTAAGGGTGGTGACTTAGTGGTCCATGCGTTTGACAATAGGTACTAGGTCTTGGTATCGAATCCTGCAATGGAAAGCTCTTAAGATTATTTGTGACTCATTGGCTCATGGACCATTGATACCGTCGTGGGATTGGATTCATGATATGGCTCAAGTCCAACTTGTAGGAAGCACCTACAATTCTCGCTATTTAGGTCCCTCCTATTTGGCTCTCGAGCGGATTGAGTGCTACTATGATCACGTTTTGGTGGAAAAGCCATCTCTGGTTGCCCCTTCTAACTATTTTTTGAGGGAAACAAAGTAAAAAATATTGCATTACTCGTTCCAAATTCATATAACCCCATTGTTTTTTTTTTTTTACATGAAAATGCTTGAGGGACGGATAAACTTGCCCCTTAATAGACCGATACATGTTTTATTTTTATTATTTCATAATACTTTAGGAAGTATTTTCTAGTTAGTTTGTGATTTTTTTTTAAAAATAATTAAAAGCATTTGAAAGAAAAAAAAAATGAAGTATGATCGGTTGGAATTGTCGATTTGAGAAGCACCATCCCTTTTAACAAAAGAATTTTATGCATTAGTCATTATTTACTTTCACATCTCACACTTATAATGTTTTTTCCATAGGGTGTAATAAGAGTGTTTTTCATAAGGTGTGAGATTGTTTTTTATAAAGTGTGAAGTAGTAAATAGTGATTGATAAAAAAAAATTCACATGAAAATTCGCTAGGGGCCAATCACCTGGTTACAACCCAAGGCCATGGCCTCTTAGCATTGTTTGTGCGAGTGCAACTTTGCCAACTTTTATAAGGACAACATCGTTTTGGAAAAAGCCAAGCTCGGGGTTCTCTTCTGAGGAATCATACGAATGATACGGTAGTTAGTTTGAGTACAATGCACGCGCTCATAAGGAGCTTGGGGCAAAACATACAATTATTTAGTAAGAGTTAGGTTTGGGTAGTGGAAGTGTTTGAGAATGTTTATGAATAACAGTGAAAAAGTAAAGAAAAAGTAATAATAGAATATTAAATAGTAATAAAAATTAGGTGAAAAGTAATGAATAGTAGAAAAAGTATGTGAAAAGTTATAATAAAGTAAAAAATAGTAGTGAACATGTTTGAAAATAGTTGAGGTACTCTCGGTTGCCAAATCAGGAATCGTATGAATGATACGGTGGTTAGATATTTGCACTTAGGTCTCGTTTGGTTATACAGATCGGCTACCAAACCAGGAAACGTATGAATGATACGGTAGTTAGATATTTGCACTTAGGTCTCGTTTGGTTATACAGCGGAGATAAGGTAAAAATTAAAAAAATTGAATTGTTTCTTATATTTTGTGTAAAAATTTAAAAAATTGTAATGATTATATGAGATGAGATGGTTTTGTGTAACCAAGCCAAATTAATGCGCAAACGCCGCACACACATTTAAAAAAGAGTAAATATGAGTTTCACATAAAAAATTTTTAATAGTGAACCCAATTTTTTTAAAAAGAGTGTGCGCAACACAATCTATGATTGTATCTAGCATTGCTCTAGTAAGGGGCTGTTTGGGGTTAAGTTAGGAGTCTTAAAAAGTATTTAAATAATTTTAAAAGCTCTTTAATGAAAGAATTAGATTATTTGAGTATTATATATTATAGTATTTTTTAGTCTAAAATAAACTTTAGACTAAAAAATACATTTGAGGAAAAATATTATTTCATCAAACATGCTTTTTTAAATAATGCAGAACATAATTCAAATTTTAAAAATGTCAATGGATGAAAATACCTATACAAATTTAAGATAATTACAACTTTTAAACTTTCAAAAATATGGATAATCTTTAAAGAATCAAATGATTGGTTTTTCAACATCAAAATATACATTTTTAATTTATTTTCAAACAAATGTAACATGTTTTAAAGTGTTTTAAACACATGGTTACTAAATAGTAAATAACTTTTTAATTAATAGAATTTATTATTTAAGCTATAAAATATAAGTCTTAAAATTATAAATTATATTTTCTACCCCAATTCAAAACATGAACCGGAAGTAAAAGTAAAAACTATTGATCTTTCACTCTTATATACAGTAAGTGACCCACAAATGAAATTAGGGGGTTGTTTGGAGATTAGATGATTTATTAATCTCATTTCATCTCATCTAATTTTTTTTTAAATAATATTTAAATATAAATAATATTTAATTCCAAATTTTTAATTTTTTCACTTCATAATTATCTAATCATTACAATTTTTTCAAACTTTAAAATAAAACACAAAAAAATAATTCAAAATTTTTAAATATTAAAATAAAAAATATTAAAAGATTATTCAAACAACATTTTAATTTTATAATATTTTTATTCAACTTTTTCTATCATTTTCAAAATCTCATAAAATATCACTACCAAGAGTGTAAGTTTGGACCAAAAAACTAGAAAACCGGTCGAAACCGGACCGGTTGGGCCGATTTTTTGGTTTTTCGGTCTGAAATCGGTTCTTTACTTGCACAAACCGGTTGAATCCGGTCCGGTTCCTGTTCCATGATTTTTGGGACCGGACCGATTGAAAAAAAAAAAAATTATATATAAAAGTTTTATACAAAAATAATATTCTACAAAATATTTTTTTTATATAAGTTTTATATGTAATATATAAAAAGAAAGAAAATCACTCAAATATTATTACTAAATTTTGATAAGTATATAAGATATTAGTAGTTATACTAATATAGTAATACTAAATCACTATAACTAATACTAATATAGTACTTGACTTTAGTAAATCATATTTTTTTTAGTAAATTAGATTTTTTTAATAAAAGTATAAAATCGATTTTTTTAAAATATATTTTTTTATAAACAGATTTTTAATGACAAACTGTCAAATTTACATTTAAAAAAAATTAAAAAATCGGATCAGGCTGGATCGAAAATCGATAAAACTGAAAGTATCGATTTAGGAGAGTAACCGGTGCGTAATCGATTTTAAAAAATACAAAACCGATACATATCAATTTGATCCTAAATTTTATCCAAAACCAGACTGGACCGAACGGAACCGTACCAGTTACCCCTAATCAGTACTCAAATTATTTTACTAATATTTATAAATTATTTTATTATTAATCTCAAATTTTTAATATCATATCATTTCCCAATCATTTCCTTGAAAGCACGCGACCCAAGTTCACAACAGCAGCTCCCGTACGTATAAAGTTACATCCTTCTAAATATCTGCGGACAAACCAAAATGCACCACGTATCTTTCTTCGCCCTTATTGGCTGTTTCATGTTTTCGTCCCTGTCCTCCTCCCTGTTCTTAATCCTAAAGCTTCCATGCGGAAAGACTTAAATCACGACTCAAAAACTCAAAAAAGGGTCTTCATTTCAGATTCGCTGTTTGAAACCCATCACCATCTACCCTACCTCAGATTCAGATTTCGGCAACTCGAAAATGGGAAACGCCTTAAGGTTCCTCTATCAATGTTGCAAGCCCGCCGCAGCTGGGGAGTCTGAATCACTTGGTCATCATGGTGTATCGGCTGCCACCGTCGGCGTATCGGCTCTCGGCCACGATCTCTTCCACTTCGAGATCACCTCCCAGGTCTATTCTAGTTTCCTTGCTTGATCTTTAACTATCGCCCCTTTATTTTAGGGTCTAATCATCGCTGTTTTCTTTTTTCTTTTTTTTTGGTTTTCTAAACCAAAAATATACTTTTGCTTGAGGTGGGGTTAAGATTTATTGACTGAAAATTATAACGATGAGATGAGATAATTGAAATGGTTTAGAAAAAGTTGAATTGTTTATTTTAGATTTTTTCAAGAAATTGAATATATCTTTGTAATTCCTATTTTTTTTGTTGAAAAGAAAGACTCGTCAAGAAAGTTAAATAGCACCGATAATGTGTATTGTACTCTGTTTTTTTATGGAAGAAGACGGTACAACTGCTTTATTACTCTTATTTTTATGGAAGAATACTATTTACAAGTACAAAGCTTTGGACAAAAATTCCAAAACCGGTCTATAAATGACTACACTAGTTACGAACAAAACTGAAACTACAAAAACTCAAAAGTGGGAAAGTTATAGTGTTGAAAACTTGGGATGCCTGCTCTGTCTTAGAGGGTACATGCCTATCATGTGCCTAGGGAGCAGAGAAGGGGAACAAAAACATGAGGTGTTATCGAGTCAAGGTGAAGGGAAAGTAGGCTTGCAATTGTAGGATGTCATCCCAAATGTCAAATACTTTCAAGGGTTCAGTGCAATTGACCATCAGCAAAGAGTTCGATGCAATGACGAACTCCTGAACAATAAGCTAGTGGCATAATAGCAGACCGATTTTCAGAGCTGATAGTTGAGCAAAAATATTGGTGCCCACTCCCAAATGACAGGAGAATCCATCAAGGAAGAAATCTGTTTTAGATCTTACAACTCCCCCACATCCGGCTAGACCTGGTTTACTTCTCAAAACACCATCTAAATTTAGTTTAAGTTTGCTGATGGGAGGAGGAAGCCATCTGACTAGGAGGGGTTTATGGATTTTGGTTGCTACATGAGGAATGTGTATTGTACTTCATTAACTCTATCAGGTCGAAATGAATAATCTCCTTGAATTTTCAAGGTATCATGGAGCTAGAGCGCGAATTAGCCAACTGTGCTTTCATTTTGCGTTTTCGCTTCCATAGTTAAAGCATGTTGCCCTTTTTTTGTTGCCTTTTATTTCTCAATTATTCGCAGAAATGCTTAATTATCATGACAATGTATAATTTGGCAATGGATTATTCAATTGTTAAGTTTTTGAACAAATTCGGTACCTGTGCAACTTGAATTTCCAGTTTTTTAATCAAATTATGCTTCCTTTAATGGTTGAAGGTTCCGGAAGGACTCAGCAAGCATGTTGTCTCGTCAAAGAAGGCGCAAGCTAATTGGTAAATAGCACACAATCTGTCCCAAACAGTCTGTTATTGCAAATGAATCTAGTCTTCCTGATGCAACTGCATTCCATTTTATTACCCGAAATTCTAAAGGGCAGGTTTGGGTCTTTAGATGAAACACAATATTTTCATCTCATCTCATTCAATCTCATCCCATTTTATTTCCAAACATAATTCAAATATAAAAATTTTAAATTAATCATTATAACTTTTTCAAACTTTCAAATAAATAATAAAAAACAATTACAACTTTTTCAAATTTCTAAATAAAAATAATATTATAAAACTATATTATTGTAATATTTTAACTTTATAATATTTTTTATTCAACTTTTTCTCTTTTTTTTTTTTCAAAACTCAAAAAATACTCAACTCAAATTATCTTACTACTATTTATAAACTATCTTACTCTTATTTATAAAATTCTCATCTTATCTTATTTCCAAACAAGTTCTTTATGTTTGCCAGAATTAGAACCAATGAGTGATGGATAGGCTTGATTATATACTTTAATTTCTCTTTAACGGTCTTTATCTTGACAAATATATGAAGGTACAGAAAGTTAGTAGAGGCATGGAGAGAATCAAAACCCCCTCCAAAAACACCTGAAGATACTGCTAGGCTCGTCATTGAGACTCTAAAAAGACACAAGAAAGCAGATGTGGAGGTACAATAAAAACAGAATTGTCACATGGAACATTTTGTATAACGCATAGAACGGCGACGAATGGAGGAAAATAACAAACTTTATCAAATCACCCATTTGTAGGGTTTATTGGCTTTCTATGGCCTTCCACTCCCTCATACCCTAGTCGAACTTTCTGTTGGGGCCCCAACATCATTGCCGGAAGGAGTAGAGTACGAATTTGAGACATTACCGGTAAGAGATATATTCTTTTCAGATTCTATGTCGCGATAATTGAGTCATGCTATACGCTGACAGCTAGCTTAAGTTTAGGGTGATAATACGTGATATAATCCGTTAATTCAATACGAATACGACACGATAATAGCAAGTTTGTGTTTAGTCTTAACGAGGTCGGGTCAAAATGGATTGATCCGTTAAGACACGATTGCTTAACAGCTTGATAATGGGTCAATCTGTTTTGATCCATTAAGAAAGTTAAAATTACAACTATATCTTTATACCTAAAAGTAAAATTGTTGAGATTTTAATTTCTATATTTTTATTGTTTGGATTGTAACTTTAAACTTGTAGTTAGTTAGTTATATATTTTATAGCTATTGTGACTTTAATATTTATATAAAATTGTGCAAAACTTAATCAGGTCAAACAGTTAACTTCGGATTTATTCAACTTATTTACATAAATGGATTAAAATGGATCAGGTCGTATCGTGTTAACCCGTCATGTTAATGGGTTGTGTTAGGTTTTGACACGATAAGCTTAAAAGAGTCTTGTTCGAGTTGACCTATATAATATAATATATATGTTTTGATACGACACGAACACGATCTATTAACATGATTTGACACCCCTAAATTGGGTTTGATTTAGTGAATTATTTGATGAAACTAGGTTGATGCAAAAGCTGTAGCAGATGGAGATTCTTTGACTGTGTATGTCAGTACGACAGACCCCCGGGAGGAGTCGTGTGTGCCAAGTGATGTACAACTAGCGACGGTCCACAGGTCACAAGCACGCTTTGAGAGGAATTATACAAAGGCAGATGCATTTCATCAGAAAATTATAGATGCCGGATATCGGTTAGTTGGAACTCGGGCTTTAGTTTGAAAGTTAGTGGTTTGGTTTCAAAATTGAGTCAATATTAATTATACGTTCCTAATTGTTTCCTTCAACCAGGGTACTCAATTTTCAGAACGAGGAGATCCTTGCTCGTAAGTATCGAATTCGGCTAAGGTAAAAAAACTATGCGGCTCATAGGACTTGAGTAGCTAAACATTTTGCTTCATCTAGTATCAATGGTTAATAAGTCATGAACAGGGGAATAGATGCACCTGAGGGTGAAATGCCATATGGGGAAGAAGCAAAGGAGGAGCTGACTAAGATTGTTCAGGGGAAGTGTTTGAGAGTCCTTGCATATGGAGAAGATCGTTATGGCCGCTGCGTAGGCGATATATATTGCAACGGAAAATTTGTACAGGTGATTTCTTCGCTCTCAACATTGGTCTCTGTTGGATCTTTTTTCAAGGAACTAAGTTATCTTCTTCTTCTTCTCTCTTGTCCTACGCTCGAAAAGGAACTAATGCTTAAGAAAGGACTTGCATGGCATTACACAGCCTACGACAAACGCTCAGAATTTACGACTGTAAGAAATGATCTTGTGCTCCATTATTGTAGTTCCAGTCTTAAGTTTCTATTCTAAAACTCCATGTTTGTTGTAACAGTGGGAAAGGCAGGCTCGAGCCAAGCGCGTTGGGCTGTGGGCTTCATCAAATCCTGAGAAGCCATGGGACTGGAGAAAGGACAGGCGCGAAGGTAGATGACATTGTGTTGATTGGACTACGCCTCCACGTGTCCGCGTTTAACCATTCGAGGCAAGGTAAAACTTGTCATACAAATGGCAAGGTAATCCAACACCAGGGGTTGCTACCAACGATGTAAAGAAGTTGCAACCGATGTAAAAAAGTGTTTTTATTTTATTTTTTCCATATGTACTACCATGCGTTGGAGCCTATCTAACTAAAATATTTGAGCACGATTATAAATGGTTTTTGTTTCTCGAATATTTGAATTTTAAAATCCAAGCACATCACAAAAGAGAGATTGGGATTTGTAAGGTGAAAAAAATGTTGCAAAGAAGCTTTCCCCCACACATTTCTACCTAACTTATAATGTCATTTTTGTCATTCCATTTAAACACATATCTAAATATTAAGATAGAATAGTAAAAATAACAGATCACATGTTTGATTGTGTGATATACGACTTTCGTGTAGAATGTCTACATGTTAGAAGGCCATAAATCAAATCTGATTCTTAAAATCATCACTGTGTGGAATCTTCTTACATCCTTGAGTTAAAACAACGATTCAAGTAATCCATATATGAGTTGTTGATATACGGTACAACGTGAGAGGCTCTTTATTTAAGCAGGCTCGTCGATTGGTCCAATGCAAATGCACACGGAGCACAACCATTCAAAATTGCCGCTCCCAACAGTATGTCATAATTTTCGCACCGAGTCATTTACGACTGACAGAATAAAGGGCAAAAATATCATCTCAATACAGTCATAAACATCCCCAACAAGTTTTGACATTGCAACAAAAAATAAGGCAGGAGAGTGAAAATGCTTGAAAAATCAACCTGTAAACTGTCCGGGAAACCACGTCGGCTTTGAACTTATCACAGCCCAGGATCCACAGCAAAAGAATAGCTATATATCATAACATAGCAATTAGCAGATCATGCGGGTTAAAAAGCCGAACAGTAATCATTCCTAAGATGGCTTGATTATTCAAGTTAAAAGTCAATTAACTTTAGACGCTTCCTTTCTTTCCTTTTGCCCTGACACTCAGAGAAAAGGCAACCATGTACCTTCAAGAACCTCCTATTGTCCTACCAAGTTCCAAAGGAACATTAACAACGTAATCTGTTGCTGCTAGGTATGCTTTCCTATGTACATGAGCCGCTTTTATCTAATTATCTGATTGCAGCATGCTCTGCATATTTCCTCAAGTTCTTTTGTTATTATCTTGAGGTAGGAAGAAATAACAACATGATAATTTATGTTTCTTGCACATATTGTAACTCAAATAATTTTTACATCACGCAGTCAGATCAAGAACCATGCAGGAAAATCAAGAAGATTACGAAACAACAATAATATGCTTTATAATGCATAAAAAAATTGAATTTTGGCAGCTTAAAGTGGGCAAAGGCTCCAACAAAAACACAAAACTCGTAAAGTACAAAACAGCTGGCGATACATGAAGAATGCACAAAGAAATGAGAAGGGCAATTAAAAGAGGAGAGATGAAGTGAGAAAAATAAATGCAGCTCTGTTATGCACCAAGTAATAATCACAATCCTTAGATTAGTCGCAGACAGGAGCTCCCAACCTTTGAAATAAAAAGGGGCACAACTGACTGCCAGAAAAGGTTGACAAATTCAGTCTTATTGAGAGTAACAGGGTTCAGCAGTTCATGCATAACTGAAGATAATTGTGTTAGTTTCCCCTAAAAAATTTTCGCAAGCAATGTATCTTTTACCCACACACGTATATCTGAAATATCGAATCTAGAGATATGTGGGAAACAATAACTCTTTTTCAATGGATTAAGAAAATCAAAAACTTGTCATGCCTCCGAGGGATGCACAAGCAAATTATCAATTATTAATTTTGTTTGTAACATGATTTTGGATTTTCATAATTGTGGCATTCTTCAATTAATAACAGTAAAAAATTAGACAGAGAAAAGAAAGGAAGCGCACAAAATGTTCTTCTTCTATATTATCTAATATTTCTTTATATGACCTTTCAAATTCTTCTAAACTTAAATAAAATTTACATGACCCGATTCTTGATCATTTTAATGCAGGAACGAAACACCTGTTTCAAAAATTATAAAGGTCATAGACAATTTTTTTTATAATGCTTGAAAATAAGGAACATCAGAGTAATAACTTACCTTTCAGTTTCCTCTGATGTTGAGGTTATGGCTTTGAGCCAAATGCACATTTTAGAGGGGGGGTTGAACAAGTGTTAATAACAAATTACACCCATTATTTGATCACCAACTTTGGCCAACACTGAAAAACTTCAACAAATACAATCAACAGAAAATCACATTCGACCTTATTTTTCATCGCCCTTCGAGTCGTCTGAATCCGAGTCACTTGCATTGTAACCTAAAGGAAACGAAATACTCATCAACTAAAGAAAGCAAGGCCGCAACAATAACCAGCCAGAGAGAGAATACAGAATACCTGGATGTTTGTTGCTTACTTTCCAAACTAAAACCCGGTTTTTTGAAGCTCTGGTAATCCAAGTGCGTCCCTTCATAACAGATGATTAAAATATTGATTCAGTAATCAAAAGTTAACAACGACTAATGCAATGAACAACAGCTACGAGAAATGATAGCAAAAACAAGGATTATTAACAACAACAAAAAAGAACAAAAAAAAAGAACTAAAAAAAAAGGGATTAAAAGTAGACCTTTTGAGGATCTCTGGGGACACCATAGCCACTGTAGTACATCTGGCCAACAAGGACCTGCATAGCGCTATCGCCGGCCTTGGCCTCCTTGAGCGCGTCCTGGAACCACCGCTTGGCGCAGTCCGAGACCACCTGGGCCAACGGCACCCGGATTTGGCCCCGCTGCCCCTCCAAGCTTTCCATCAAGCTTTGCTGCTTTAATCGATCGAAGTCGAGTCGGGAAACCCCCAGTTTCCCTGTTTCCGGTGATGAAACCCCGATTCGCGATATGGGTTTGTCGCGTTTGGGAGTTTGGAGTCTGGCCGGTGTGATAATTTTGGTGAATTCTTGAAGCTTCGCCGTGAAAGGAAGTGATTTTCCCATTTAAGAAACAGAGAGACAAACAGAAGTGTTTAATATCTCCAAGGGGGGGATGTAGAAAAAGAAAGTGTGGATTGGTTTTCTTTTTGGGGCTGTTGGGTTGGCAAACCTTATACGGGTTCAATTCATGGAAGGGTTCCGAGATCTTTGAGCAAAAAGCTTTAACAAGAAAGAACGGAAAAAAAGAAGAAAAAAGGATTTTACATTTCAGATATACGCCAACTTGGCAGTCTGGAGTACTTCCCCAAGTATTTGCCTATTTTTAAGTCTGGGATAGGGATGGTAGGCCGACCAGCTAGAAGGCTCGCAAAATAGGAAGAAAAATGCTAGGCTCCTCAAGTTTTTTTTTTTTTCGATTTTTTTTATTTAGTGATTAAAAAAATATTGTTTAATAATATTATAATTTTTTTAAGAAAAATATTTAACACTTTTAAATATTTTTTTAAAATTTTTTTATAATATTATTAAATAATATTTTCTTAATCATTAAATAAAAAAAAACTAAAAAATAATAAAAAGGCAAATAGAAAAAAAAAAAAGGAGAGCCCAATACCATATAGGAGGGCGATTTTGTTTGTGTTTGACAGTCCGGTAATTGATCAGAACTTCTATTATGCAGGCCTGATAGAGCATTTCTCAAATAGGAAACAGAGCAATATCTTCGAAGAGGGCCCAGATTATTGCTCCACACAAGATTTTAGACCCATTTTAAATCAGGCATATAGTACGGGCCTCCTTTTTGTATAGGTTTGGATGAGTCCGGAACTTGTCCAGAAGACTTTTTAAAAGTAGGTTGTTTTTGTTTTGTTTTGTTTTCTCTTCTTCAAATATCAAACATGGAAGAGTAGAGTGAGCTATATTAAATATGGCCGCAATGGCAATTTTTGTGCTTGCTTTCCAAACTTTCCCTGCCAATTCTGTCTAAAAGGTGGAAGTCTCTACCTCATACATACCATTTTTAGTAGAAAATAGTCAGAATAATTAATAGAGGCCGTCTTACACTTGAGCATTTCTGTGTTTGACTGTAGGATATGGTAGAGATTCCAACCTCTTTTAGCCAACAAAAGGATGTTGCCTATTCACATCTTGGAAGGTCACATAGTCTAAGGGCACATGTACAAGTACAACCCAAGCGAACACATGACATTGGTGATTTTTCTGTCTCTCAATCAAGACGACTTGAAAAGAAAAATCTATAATAGTAAATTGAAATAGTCTCCCAGCTAGCTATTAGAATTGCTAGTGTACTTATCATTCAGTTTCGTGGATGTTGTTTAGATAATAGACATGGTACTGCTGATCTTGCCACACCATGACATTGAAAAATAAAGACAGTTCTTCGATATCCACTTCAAATCACCGACAACAACTTTTCAAAAAGCATTCTACTGTTTTTATTTATTATTATTATTATTATAGCAAATGTGGTAGAACCTATTCAGGAGTTGTTTTTAGCATAAGAAATATCCTCCAACAATTCAAATCACTTTATTGCAGATAGGGTATGGTATCTGTCAATACTCTGCTGCATGCTGCTCTTTCTTATCATACTCAAAATAAAACAAACAACACACATTCTTGGGACCTATGTATAAAGCACATATAGCATTTTTTTTTTTACAAGCAAGTTGTCTTATGCATGGGGATTTTGTATACATGACATAAACTTAGACAAAAAATTTTGGAATCTTATTATAACTTATGTTGTTACCACAATAATGAATAAACGATGTGTTAACACGTCAACCTATAAGTTATAATCACTCATTTGAGATACTAATATTGGAATTAGATCCCTCCCTCTCTCTGATCTCTCTCTCAAGGAACAAATTCTAGCATTTCAAGTGCTAAAAAGCGTTCCCAACTAACGAATTTAAAAGATTCTCATCAACAGATTAGTTAACTTACCACCGGCCAAGTGAATTTATATTAAGAAGTTTGCGGATTTTTTGCGAATATTTTTTTACTTTTTTTTTTTAATATATTCGCGATAAGCTTCGCATCATTCAATAACCCTCAGTCTCATTTTTGTAAAGAAAAAAAAGTTACTAGCGATTTAAAAACTCAATGAGAAGAGGGTGTTAGAATCTTTGCTGCAAACTATCGATGCAAAAAATCCAGACGACCACAATTTTTTTCCCTTGGTTGCATTAATGGGATGTTGAGCTGAACTGAATTTTTTATGAATAATAATGAATTCAGATGCTAAAATGAGTTATATGAGATCCACCTAAAATGAGTTTAGAGATATTTAGATATTAAGATGAGTTTAAATATATTTATAAAAAATTGTAAAACATATACATCCCACCAATCAACAAACTGCTCACTTGACATGTATAAAAAATTGGCGGAGCACCCTCTTTTCTTTTCTTTTCTTTTGAAAAAAAAGAAAGAGAAAGCCGATCCAAACAAAGGCCACATCTCGACTTCTTCAATTAGTTTCAAAGTCGGCACAGTAGCACCTTTGAAATATTGTTGTAAAATTGTTGTCAGTGAGAGATGGAAACAGGTATACTTCTTTAATTATGCTTGTTAGTTATGAGTCGCATGAAGTTCAATTTTAAAGGTTAAAACCTGTATTTAGATGTTAAACAAAATTTAAAAATAAACTGCACTTAAATGCTTCAAACTTCCAAACCAGCCCCTAATAATAAAAAGTTATGTTATGTTTGGTAACTAAGATGAGATATAAAATTCTCATCTTATCTCATCTTATCATTACAATTTTTTCAAATTCATACATAAAATATAATAAATAATTCAACTTTTTCAAATCTCAATTCAACTTTTTCAAATCACAAAATAATAATACTATTAAAAAATAATATTTTAAATTTTTATCTAAAATTAAAAATTCTTATCTTACTATCCAAACATAACCTTAAGCAACTTAGACTTTCACACGGCTGACGTGGACGTACGAGCCATTCTTCTCATCAATAGTATCTTTCCTATCTAAATTCCTTATTTTGCTGAATAAGTTGCCAAACCTATATCAGAAATGATAACTTTCAAGATAAGGACAGCGACTTTACAAATCACAATTACTATAAATATATATTAAAAAATTCACATGAAAATTCACTACGCGCCGATCACCTGGTTACAACCCAAGGCCATGGCCTCCTCTCAGCATTGTTTGTACGAGTGCAACTTCGTCAACTTTAATAAAGACGACATCGTTTTGGGAAAGGCTAAGCTCGGGATTCTCTTCTGAAGAATCGTACGAATGATACGGTAGTTAGTTTGAGTACAATGCACGCAATCATAAGCAGATTGGGGCAAAGCATGCAATTATCTAGTAACATTAAAGCTAGATATTTATACTTAGATCTCGTTTGATTATACAAATGAAATAAAATGAGATGAGATGACATAAAAATTAAAAAATTTAAATTATTTCTTATATTTTATACAAAATTTTTTAAAAATTATAATGATTATATGATATGAGATGATTTTTTGTAACCAAGCCAAGCTAAGCGTAAACACCACACACACATTTTAAAAAAAATGAATAAATATGAGATTCACATAAGAAAATTTTAATAGTAAACTCAAATTTTTTTAAAAAGAGTGTGCAACGCTTACACAATCCATGATTGTATCTAGCATTATTCTAGTAAGGGCATATTTGGGGTTAAGTTAGGAGTTTTAAAAAGTATTTAAATAGTCCTAAAAACTCTTTAATTAAAGAATTAAATTATTTGAGTATTAGATATTAAAGTACTTTTTAGTCTCAAATAAACTAAAAAATACATTTGAGAAAAAATATTATTTCATCAAACATGTTTTTCTGAATAATACAGAACGAAATTCAAATTTTAAAAAAATTATCAATGGATGAAAATACTTATATAACTTTAAAATAATTACAACTTTTAAATTTTAAAGAATATGAATAATCTTTAAAATATCAAATGATTGGTTTTTTAACATCAAAAAATAGTTTTTTAATTTATTTCCAAACAAATGTAATATGTTTGAAAGTTTTTGAAATACATAGTTACCAAATAGTAAATAACTTTTTAATTAATAGAACTTATTATTTAAGCTATAAGATATAAGTCCTAAAATTATAAATTATATTTTCTAACCCAATTCAAAACATGAACCGAAAATAAAAGTAAAAACTATTGACCTTTCACTCTTCATATAAGGTACAGTAAGTGATCTTCACAAATGAAATTAAGGGGTTGTCTAGAGATTGGGTGAATTATTAATCTTATTTCATCTTATTTAATTTTCTTTTTAAATAATACTTAAATATAAATAATTTTTAATTTCAAATTTTTAACTTTTTCATCTCATAATTATCTAATCATTATAATTTTCTTAAATTTTAAAACAAAACACAACAAAAATAATTCAAATTTTTTAAATATTAAAATATTATTTTAACAATATTTTCATTTTATAATATTTTTTTTAATTTTTTCTCTCATTTTCAAAATCTCATAAAATATCACTATTTAAATTATTTCACTAATATTTATAAATTATTTTATTATTATTTACAAATTTTTAATATCATCATTTCCCAATCATATCCTTGAAAGCACGCGACCCAAGTTCACAACAGCGGCTCCCGTACGTATAAAGTTACGTCCTTATAAATATCTGCGGACAAACCAAAATGCACCACGTGTCTTTCTTCGCCCTTATTGGCTGTTTCATGTTTTCGTCCCTGCCCACCTCCCTGTTCTTAATCCTAAAGGTTCCATGCGTAAAGCCTTAAATCACGACTCAAAAACTCAAAAAAAGGGTCTTCATTTCAGATTCGCTGTTTGAAACCCATCACCATCTACCCTGCCTCAGATTCAGATTTCGGCAACTCGAAAATGGGAAACGCCTTAAGGTTCCTCTATCAATGTTTCAAGCCCGCCGAAGCTGGGGAGTCTGAATCACTTGGGCATCATGGTGTATCGGCTGCCACAGTCGGCTTATCGGCTCTCGCCCACGATCTCTTCCACTTCGAGATCACCTCCCAGGTCTATTCTAGTTTCCTTGCTTGATCTTCAACTATCGCCCCTTTTATTTTCAGGTCTAATCATCGCTGTTTTTTTCTTTTTTTTGGTTTTCTAAACCAAAAATATACTTTTGCTTGAGGTGGGGTTTAGATTTAGAAAGTGAAAATTATAATAATAAGATGATATGGGTTGAAATGATTTTGAAAAAGTTGAATTGTCTATTGTAGTTTCTTTTCCCATCTAGGAAATTGAATTTATCTTTGTAATTCCTATTTTTTTGTTGAAAAGAAAGACTAGTCAAGAAAGTTAATTAGCACCGGTAATGTGTATTGTACTCTGTTTTTTTATGGAAGAAGACGTTACAACTGCTTTATTACTCTTATTTTTATGGAAGAATACTATTTACAAGTACAAAGCTTTGGACAAAAATTCCAAAACCGGTCTATAAAAGACTACACTAGTTACAAACAAAACTGAAACTATAAAAACTCAAAGTGGGAGAAAGTTATAGTGTCGAAAACTTGGGATGCCTGCTCTGTCTTGTACATGCCTATCATGTGCCTAGGGAGCAGAGAAAGGGAACAAAAACATTAGGTGTTATCGAATCAAGGTGAAGGGAAAGTAGGCTTGGAATTGTAGGATGTCATCCCAAATGTCAAACACT
Source organism: Cyclocarya paliurus (assembly GCA_029856935.1). Lineage (NCBI taxonomy): Eukaryota > Viridiplantae > Streptophyta > Magnoliopsida > Fagales > Juglandaceae > Cyclocarya > Cyclocarya paliurus. The sequence continues at coordinate 660,658 of JARVXP010000207.1, read as the reverse complement.
TTCAAGGGTTCAGGGCAATTGACCGTCAGCAAAGAGTTCAATGCAATGATAAACTCCTGAAGTGGCATAATAGCAGATCGATTTTCAGAGCAGATAGTTGAGCAAAAATATTGGTGCCCACTCCCAAATGACAGGAGAATCCATCAAGGAAGATCTTACAACTCCCCCACATCCGGCTAGACCTGGTTTACTTCTCAAAACACCATCTAAATTTAGTTTAAGTTTTCCGATGGGAGGAGGAAGCCATCTGACTAGGAGGGCTTTATGGATTTTGGTTGCTACATGAGGAATGTGTATTGTACTTCATTAGCTCTATAAGGTCGAAATGAATAATCTCCTTGAATTTTCAAGGTATCATGGAGCTAGAACGCGAATTAGCCAACTGTGCTTTCATTTTGCGTTTTCGCTTCCATAGTTAGAAGCATGTTGCCCTTTTTTGTTGCCTTTTATTTCTCAATTATTCGCAGAAATGCTTAATTATCATGCCAATGTATTATTTGGCAATGGATTATTCAATTGTGAAGTTTTTAAACAAATTCGGTACCTGTGCAACTTGAATTTCCAGTTTTTTAATCAAATTATTCTTACTGTAATGATTGAAGGTTCCGGAAGGACTCAGCAAGCATGTTGTCTCGTCCAAGAAGGCGCAAGCTAATTGGTACATAGCACACAATCTGTCCCAAACAGTCTGTTATTGCAAATGAATCTAGTCTTCCTTATGCAACCGCATTCCATTTTATTACCCGAAATTCTTAAGGGCAGGTTTGGGGCTTTAGATGAAATACAAAATTTTCAACTGATCTTATTCAATCTCATTCTATTTTATTCCCAAACATAATTCAAATACAAAATTTTTAAACCAATCATTACAATTTTTTCAAACTCTCAAATAAATAATAAAAAAATAATTACAACTTTTTCAAATCTCTAAATAAAAATAATATTATAAAACTATATTATTACAATATTTTAATTTTATAATATTTTTTATTTAACTTTTTTTCTCTTTTTGCGCAAAACTCAAAAAATATTCAATTCAAATTATCTGACTACTACTTATAAACTTTCTTATTATTATTTATAAAATTTTCATCTTATCTTATTCCCCAAACAAGTTCTTATGTTTGCCAAAATTAGAAACAATGAGTGATGGATAGGCTTTGATTATATACTTTAATTTCTCTTTAACGGTCTTTATCTTGACAAATATATAAAGGTACAGAAAGTTAGTAGAAGCATGGAAATCAAAACCCCCTCCAAAAACACCTGAAGATACTGCTAGGCTCGTCATTGAGACTCTGAAAAGACACAAGAAAGCAGATGTGGAGGTACAATAAAAACAGAATTGTCACATGGAACATATTGTATAACGCATAGAACGACGAATGGAAGAAAATAACGAACTCTATCAAATCACCCATTTGTAGGGCCTATTGGCTTTCTATGGTCTTCCACTCCCTCATACCCTAGTCGAACTTGCTGCTGGGGCCCCAACATCATTGCCGGAAGGAGTAGAGTACGAATTTCAGACATTACCAGTAAGAGCTATATTCTTTTCAGATTCTATGTCACGATAATTGAGTCATGCTACACGCCGACAGCTGGGTTTGATTTTAGTGAATTATCTGATGAAACTAGGTTGATGCAAAAGCTGTAGCAGATGGAGATACTGTGACTGTGTATGTCAGTACGACAGACCCCCGAGAGTCATCGTGTGTGCCAAGTGATGTACAACTAGCGGCGGTCCACAGGTCACAAGCGCACTCTGAGAGGAATTATACAGAGGCAGATGCACTTCATAAGAGAATTGTAGATGCCGGATATCGGTTAGTTGGAACTCAGGCTTTAGTTTGAAAGATTGTGGATTTGGTTTCAAAATTGAATCGATATTAATTATACATTCCTAATTGTTTCCTCAATCAGGGTACTCAATTTTCAGAACGAGGAGATTCTCGCTCGTAAGTATCGAATTCGGCTAAGGTAAAAAACTATACAGCTCATAGGACTTGAGTAGCTAAACCTTTTGCTTCATCTAGTAGCAATGGTTAATAAGTCATGAACAGGGGAATAGATGCACCTGAGAGTGCAATGCCATATGGGGAAGAAGCAAAGGAGGAGCTGACTAAGATTGTTCAGGGAAAGTGTTTGAGAGTCCTTGTGTATGGAGAAGATCGTTATGGCCGCTGCGTAGGCGATATATATTGCAACGGGAAATTTGTACAGGTAATTTCTTCGCTCTCAACATTGGTTTCTGTTGGACCTTTTTTCAAGTAACTAGGTTATCATCTTCTTGTTCTCTCTTGTCCTACACTCGAAAAGGAACTAATGCTTAAGAAAGGACTTGCATGGCATTACACTGCCTACGACAAACGTTCAGAATTTACGACGGTAAGAAATGATCTTTTGCTGCATTATTGTAGTTCCAGTCTTAAGTTTCTATACTAAAGCTCCATGTTTGTTGTAACAGTGGGAAAAGCAGGCACGAGCCAAGCGCGTTGGGCTGTGGGCTTCATCAAATCCTGAGAAGCCATGGGACTGGAGAAAGGACAGGCGCGAAGGGAGATGACATGTCCTGATTGGACGCCACCTCCTTGTGTCTGCGTTTAACCATTCGAGGCAAGGTAAAACTTATCATCCAACGCCAGGGGTTGCTACCAACGATGTAAAGAAGTTGCTACCGATGTGAAAAAGAACTTATTTATTTTTTCCATACATACTACAATGTGTTGGAGCCTATCAATGGCTTTTATAACTAAAATATTTGGATTATTCCCAAGTGAGAAGTATTGTAGCACGATTATAAATGGCTTTTGTTACTCGAATATTTGAATTTCAAAATCCAAGCACATCACAAAAGAGAGATTGGGATTTGTGGGGTGAAAAAAATGTTACAAAAAGCTTTCCACCACACAGTTCTAACTTACTTATAATTTGTCATTTTTGTCATTTCATTTAAACACATATCTAAATATTAAGATAGAATAGTAAAAATAACAAATCCCTTTTTTGATTGGGAGGAGGTGTGTGGTATAACTTATAACTTTCGTGTAGAATTCCTACATTTTGGAAGGTCATAAAACAAATCTGATTCTTAAAATCATCACCGTGTGGAATCTTCTTACATCCTTGAGTTGAAACAACGATTCAAGCAATCCATATATGAGTTGTTGATATACGGTACAACGTGAGAGGCTCTTTATTTAAGCAGTCTTGTCGATTTGTCCAGTGCAAATGCACACGTAGCACAACCATTCAAAATTGCCGCTCCCAACAGTATGTCATAATTTTTGCACCTAGTCATTTACGACTGACAGAATAAAGGGGCAAAAATATCATCTCAATACAGTCGTCAACATCCCCAATAACTTTGACATTGCAACAAAAAATAAGGCAGGAGTGAAAATGCTTGAAAAATCAACCTGTTAACCATCCGGGAAACTACGTCGGCTTTGAACTTATCACAGCCCAGGATCCACAGCAAAAGAATAGCTATATATCATAACATAGTAATTAGCAGATCATGCTGGTTAAAAAGCAGAACAGTAATCATTTCTAAGATGGCTTGATTATTCAAGTTAAAAGTCCATTAACTTTAGACGCTTCCTTTCTTTCCTGTTTCCCTGACACTCAGAGAAAAGGCAACCATGTACCTTCAAGAACCTCCTATTGTCCTACCAAGTTCCAAAGGAACATTAACAACGTAATCTGTTGCTGCTAGGTATGCTTTCCTATGTACATGAGCCGCTTTTATCTAATTATCTGATTGCAGCATGCTCTGCATATTTCCTCAAGTTCTTTTGTTATTATCTTGAGGCAGGAAGAAATAACAACATGATAATTTATGTTTCTTGCACATATTGTAACTCAAATAATTTTTACATCACGCAGTCAGATCAAGAACCATGCAGGAAAATCAACAAGATTACGAAACAACAATAATATGCTTTATAATGCATAAAAAATTGAATTTTGGCAGCTTAACGTGGGCAAAGGTTCCAACAAAAACACAAAACTCGTCAACTACAAAACAGCTGGCGATACATGAAGAATGCACAAAGAAATGAGAAGGGCAATTAAAGGAGGAGAGATGAAGTGAGAAAAATAAATGCAGCTCTGTTATGCACCAAGTAATAATCACAATCCTTAGATTAGTCGCAGACAGGAGCTCCCAACCTTTGAAATAAAAAGGGGCACAACTGACTGCCAGAAAAGGTTGACAAATTCAGTCTTATTTAGAGTAACAGGGTTCAGCAGTTCATGTATAACTGAAGATAATTGTGGTTTCCCCTAAAAAATTTCCGCAAGCAATGTATCTTTTGCCCACACACGTATATCTGAAATATCGAATCTAGAGATATGTGGGAAACAATAATTCTTTTTCAATGGATTAAGAATATCAAAAACTAGTCATGCATCCGTGGGATGCACAAGAAAATTATCAATTATTAATTTTGTTTGTAACATGATTTTGGATTTTCCTAATTGTGGCATTCTTCAATTAATAACAGTAAAAAATTAGACATAGAGAAAAGAAAAGGAAGCGCACAAAGTGTTCTTCTATATTATCTAATATTTATTTATATGACCTTTCAAATTCTTCTAAACTTAAATAAAATTTACATGACCCGATTCTTGATCATTTTAATGCAGGAACGAAACACCTGTTTCAAAAATTATAAAGGTCATAGACAATTTTTTTTATAATGCTTGAAAATAAGGAACAACAGAGTAATAACTTACCTTTCAGTTTCCTCTGATGTTGAGGTTATGGCTTTGAGCCAAATGCACATTTTAGAGGGGGGGTTGAACAAGTGTTAATAACAAATTACACCCATTATTTGATCACCAACTTTGGCCAACACTGAAAAACTTCAACAAATACAATCAACAGAAAATCACATTCGACCTTATTTTTCATCGCCCTTCGAGTCGTCTGAATCCGAGTCACTTGCATTGTAACCTAAAGGAAACAAAATACTCATCAACTAAAGAAAGCAAGGCCGCAACAATAACCAGCCAGAGAGAGAATACAGAATACCTGGATGTTTGTTGCTTACTTTCCAAACTAAAACCCGGTTTTTTGAAGCTCTGGTAATCCAAGTGCGTCCCTTCATAACAGATGATTAAAATATTGATTCAGTAACCAAAAGTTAACAACGACTAATGCAATGAACAACAGCTACGAGAAATGATAGCAAAAACAAGGATTATTAACAACAAAAAAGGAACTAAAAAAAAAAAAAAGGATTAAAAGTAGACCTTTTGAGGATCTCTGGGGACACCATAGCCACTGTAGTACATCTGGCCGACAAGGACCTGCATAGCGCTATCGCCGGCCTTGGCCTCCTTGAGCGCGTCCTGGAACCACCGCTTGGCGCAGTCCGAGACCACCTGGGCCAACGGCACCCGGATTTGGCCCCGCTGCCCCTCCAAGCTTTCCAGCAAGCTTTGCTGCTTTAATCGATCGGAGTCGAGTCGGGAAACCCCGAGTTTCACTGTTTCCGGTGATGAAACCCGGATTCGCGATATGGGTTTGTCGCGTTTGGGAGTTTGGAGTCTGGCCGGTGTGATAATTTTGGTGAATTCTTGAAGCTTCGCCGTGAAAGGAAGTGATTTTCCCATTTAACAAACAGAGAGACAAACAGAAGTGTTTAATATCTCGTAGGGGGGGATGTGGAAAAAGAAAGTGTGGATTGGTTTTCTTTTTGGGGCTGTTGGGTTAGGCAAACCTTATACGGGTTTCAATACATGGAAGGGTTCCGAGATCTTTCAGCAAAAAGCTTTAACAAGTAAGAACGGAAAAAAAGAAGAAAAAGGGATTTTTCATTTCAGATATACGCCAACTGGGCAGTCTGGAGTACTTCCCCAATTATTTGCCCATTTTTAAGTCGGGTTTTGCTATCCAATTTTTTATTATTCACTTACATCATATATTTTATATTTTTTTAATTTTTTTTAGTTTATTTTTTTAAAACTATTTCAAATTTTTTATTCACTATTCATATAAAAAATATTTGATAAAAAAAAAAAAAAATATAGAATGTAGAGTGTGGATAAATAATAAAAGATTGTAAAGATTTTTTATTTTAAGTATGGGATAGGGATGGTAGGCTGACCAACTAGAAGGCTTGCAAAATAGGAAGAAAAATGCTAGGCTCCTCAAGTTTTTTTTTTCGATTTTTTTTATTTAGTGATTAAAAAAATATTTAACACTTTTAAATTTTTTTTTTAAATTTTTTTTATAATATTATTAAACGCAAAAATAAATAGGGTATGAAATTAACACTTGTATTCAAAATAATATAATTACAATACAAGTTGGAATAAGAAACACTTGTGTGGGGATAAAAAATGAAAGAAGAAGATAAGGAAGGTGATGGGAGGATACCTTGAGAGAGAGAGTGGAAAAATAAGTGATGCGTCAGACAGAGGCCAGGCTTCCCTTTCATAGGAGAAGAGAGCATTGTTACAACAGTAAAATAAAAATAGTACATTAAAATAGCAAAATCAAAAAGCCAGTCATGAACAGTAAAAACCAATAAATATGAACAGTAAAAGAATGAACAGTGCTAGTGAACAGTACTTTATGAACAGTATTTTTTATTATTCATCACTTAGTAGATCAGTAGAATAGTTGCTGATATCATCCTCTTACTCAGCGTTGATTGCGAGGGAGTCGAACATCATGCAGCAGAGAACAATTACTGATGTTATCATCCTACTTAGCGTTGATTGCGGAGGAGTCGAACAGCATGCAGCAGAAAACAATTGCTGATGTTATCATCCTGCTCAGCGTTGATCGTGGGGGAATCGAACATCACATGATAGAGAACAGTTGTTGATGTCATCATCCTACTTAGTGTTGATCGCGGGGGAATCTTAAATCAACATGAAATAGTGGAGAATTAACCATCATTGGATAGTCTTAAAGTGTCATACTCTGCATCATGTCCAAAGATGTTAAAATAGGGATCATCAATCGAAGCCTCAGAAGATGCTTCTGATTTTTCTTCATCAGAATTATTTTGTTCCAGAGACTTCTTGAGCAAATTCATCAAATCCTTTTTATTAAGTCCATCAAGAACATTTTCTTTTTAGACTTGGAGGATTTTTTAGATTTTGTAGATGAATCAGTTGTCTTCCCCTTTTGTGAGGTAGAAGGTGAAACAGGGGCCTGGATTTGGAGAAATTCAGTTAAAGCAGGTGAAGTAAGAGAACCATAAGGGATTGCTGGAAACTTTTCTCTGTCTTGTAGATCGGGAGCAGTTTGTGGGAAATCCCTTATTACATAGTCAATAATGTTTTGGATATAGGCGAACCTATCCCACCATTTTGTAAAAAAGTATCGGACCAGTATCTCACCATTCATCTCATAAGTCCATTTCATTATCCAAGAGATTTTATACCTATGGCAAAAATGGAAATCAAAAGGAAATTTTGATTGGTGTTTGTCCAATTTGGAAGTAATGGCATTGGTAAAGCATTTGAATATCTTAATGAGCTCATTGGGGAAATTCTTTGGAATAGGTCCAAATTGGTCCTACCATTAAAGGAACCAAAAAGGAAGTTTTCCATTGAATTTTTTATCAAAATTAAAAAACCACGAATGACTCATATCAGGAACTTGGTGGAGCATGAAATGAAACCAAGTTTTAATATAGTCATGATAATTGAAAACAATATCAGAATCACCAAGTCTTTTCGAAGAAAATAGGTTGGTGCCCCATTCTTCTTCTGTAATGAAAGAGAGAATATAAGCATTGTGGTAAATCAGTTTGGTTTTATCAGTTTTATCATTAATGAGTTTTATAATAAAGGAATTGGTTTGGATCAGAATATTATAGTAAAATTGGAGATTTTTTGCAGAATTTTCTGGGATCCAATGGAAACTAGGGGGAAAATAAGATGAAGCAATTTTGAAATGATCATTTTATTTAGATCTGTTTGGTTCAATGTAAAACAGGTTAACAGAACAACATTTTCGAATATATGGAGTCTTGGATTTGGGAAGCATATATGGGGTTGAAGCAGGTGCTAGAACGACACTTTAACATATGGATCATGATCAGTTGAAAGGGTCAAAGCATATGAAGCAGGTTGGGTGATTTTGCCTAAGGTGGTAAACCTATTGGCAATCTCAAGGGAGGAAGCAGGTCCATTCTTGATAAGTCGTTTATCAGGAATGAGGGGTAAAACAGGTAAAGTAGACATTAGAGTTGAGTTGTTATTCCTTCTTTTTTTCTTGTCCATGGTTGGGGGTCTGCAAGAATTCACGAGTAAGGAAATCAGGAATGGAATTTTCAGAACTTGAAATATATTCAATATCAAAATCAAAAACACTTAAAATAGTTTGTCAGCATGCAAAAATATGTTTTGATGCAATGTTTTGAACATCTTTTTCTAATACATATTTAGCACTTTTGTAGTCAATCCTTAATAAGAATTTCTTATTCAGTAAATCACTTTGAAATTTAGAAATGCATAGTACTATAGATAGTATTTCTTTTTTAATAATACAATAATTATTCTATGCGGGGTTTCAGGTTCTGGAATGGAAGCCAACTATTTGTTCAGAAGAACCTGGTGAAACAGTTTGTTTCAGAATGCCACCATAACCAATGTCAGAGGCATCTGTTTCAACAATTTTAAAAGAATCAGAAGTGAAAATTCTAAGGCATAGTAAAGTTTTGACATGTGCCTTAATTTTTTGAACTAGAGTAGTGTGAATTTCAGACCAAGGTAAAGGATTTTGTTAAAGTCGTTTGAACAACGGACGACATTGTTACCTCATATCTTGGTAGAATTTAGCAACATAATTAAGAGATCCAAAAAATCTTTGTAACTGTTTTTTATCAAGAATAACATTAGGAAATTTGTCAGCAAATTCAATAGCCCTGTCAATGGGCCTGATTTTGCCTTCAAAAGTATTATAACCAAGGAATCTAATCTTGGTTTAGAACAATTTGATTTTTCTAGCAAAAACAACAAAACCATTTAATTTAATGATGTCAAGAAATGAATTCAAATGTTTCCAATGTTCATCAATAGATTTAGAAAATATGAGAATATCATCAATGTAAACAATAGAGAAATGAGTGAATGAATTAAAAATATCATTCATGATATTTTAAAATTCACTCGGAGCATTTTTTAGACCAAATGACATAACATTCCACTCCAAATGACCAAATGGAGTGGCAAAAACAGTCTTATATTTGTTTGACTCACTAATCTGGATCTGCCAATATCCTGACTTCAGATCAAACTTATAATAGACAATAGCATCACAAAGCCTATGAATTAAGTTATTTTTATTGGGAATAGGATACCTAATCCACTCTAAGACTTTATTCAAAAGTTTGTAATTAATAACCAGACGGGGGGTACCTCGCTCAATTTTAGTATTTTTCTGAACATAGAAAGCAGTACAAGACCAAGGGGACTTACTATGCCTGATTATTTTTTTCTTGAGGAGATCATCAATTTCTTTTTTGCAAAATTCTAAAGTCTCGCTATTCATCTGAATAGGCCGAGGTTTAGTTGGAATATCCTTTTCATTAAAATTTTTAATATATGGTAAAGAAATAACATGTTTCTTCCTGTATCAAAAGGCATTGGGAAGATCAGAACAAACTTCAAAAATCAATTTTTTCTTAAAATCATCGATCTTTGATTGAAGCAAATTACTGGACAATTGTTTGGAAATATTTTTGTATCTGATTTCCTGTTGTAGGAAATTCAAATGTTTGCTTTTTGCAGTAAGTAAAGATTTCAAACTTTTGTCAGCATCAATTTCAAAATGCGAGACAAATTTAAATTAGACTTTCTGGCCAAGAAGGTTGGTAGTAATACCATCATTTTCAGTTATGAAAAGGATATAAAGAGAAAATAAAAGGGATTCCTAATATAACTTTATCAGACATATTTCAGGCTAAAACAGATGAAATTTTAAAACAGACATTATCCTGTCGAACATAAGTATTGTCAAGCTCATTATGGCATTCTCGACCCCCACGTGTTAAATTAGTGAGTTCGTGACACCGGGATGTTGACCATAAGGATCACGCACCCCAATGACAAGTGCTCAGAGTGTGTAAAATATGCAATAAGTGTACAAATATAACATTTCACAGCGGAATAAAAAGGTCATTCCTTATTAAGTACCAGAAAGATCATAAAATATTCTTTACAAGTTTTACAGTCATCCGACATAATTTAAAGAAAACAAATAACATAAGGGGAAACAAATCCCATAACGCCGAACAACATAAAGATAACTCATGCCTCCGGCAGAGCCGGTCCTTCAGGCTTATACCCAGCCTCTGCGTCAAAAATCTATAGCACCATGAGACGGAACCGTAGGGTAAAACACCACATGAGATTATGACATCTCAGCAAGTAATTAACCAAAATAAATCTAAGAGATTTAAAATGTATTAATATTACCAATACAACCACGTACAGTCAAATATCAATTTCTCCAAAAATGCACATTTAACTACTCACGCCAAAAATCTCATTTTCATCCACATATATAATTTCATTATTTAATATGCATGCACTACGGCCTCCTCTATGGACCATATGCATATCCTGGCTCTCATCGTCACATCACGGGTAACGTCTGTGCATGAGACTTCGTAACAAGCGATGCCCAGTTCCGCGCTCGATCGTACATGGCCAAGCATCCTCTAACCCCGCCAGCGAAAGGCCACGGAATCGGTACGAGAGCGTTACCATCTCGTCCATTCCCATCATCGCCCTGTGACGACTCAGAGGACGTCACGTCAGTCTGTTACGTTCCCGAGTGACCAGAGGAGCGCCACCGAGATAATAACCCATCTCGGCTTGGGGTCGTGATACACACGCTGCGACGCCCCGACTCCCACGTACAAAAAGCCTCGAGAATCGTGACGTTAGGATGATGACAACTCGGTCACGCATCCCAACGACAAATGTTAGGTGTGTGCAACAAAATAAATAGTGCTCAATTAAAATACACAGCGGATAGCAATTAAGTCAACTAGTACCAGAATTTTTGTTTAATACAAATATCCAAATACAAATCTCTTAAAAACAAAAGCCAAAGTCCCACAAATAATAATACAAGTCTGAAAATACACAGCACGAGTGACCCCAGATCACTCCTTCGGCGGAGCCAGATCCTCAAACTCTGCATCTACATCATCATCAACAAAGTCTGCAGTACCATGAAATGGTACCGCAGGTAAGTTATAACCTAACAAATCCTGAAATAAAAATACATTTAAGCATCTAATCATGCATGCCCATGATGCAGTATGCAAGAAATCCAACACACACAAAAAAATCACATTTGGCCCAAAAATATTTCCAATAAAACATTTCCACCATTTTCCCAGAAAATGACCCAAAAATCAATATCCATCATTTTTCCCAGAAAATGATACACAAAAATATACTCACGCTATTTTCCCAGAAAACATTCATTTTTTCAATTAATCCAATTAAACCATATGCACCATGGCCTCCCCTATGGATCATCCGCACGTTCTGGCTGCTTTACGAGCGATGCCCAGTTCCGCACCCGGTACGTTCGTGGCCAGGTCATCCTCTAGCCCCCGCCAGCAGAAGGGCCACGGAGTTGGCACGTCCAACCTCCGATCCCGTTGTCGCCCGACGACAACTCAGGGGATGTCACTCAGTATATTCCGCTCCCGAGTGACCAGAGGAGCTCCACCGAGATAATGCCCCATCTCGGCTTGGGATCATGATACACACGCACCCATAAATTCAATTCACATGAAAATCCAGTTTTCAAAATAGCCACATGATCATGAATGCAATACACGAAAACCCAGTTTTCAATTTACAAACATGAACATGCGTGCATATGCCATGAACCAAACATAACCTCAATATCACAATCAACCAGATCATAACACAATTCCCAACAATAACCAGATCACAACCCATTCTCAACAATAACCAGATCACAGCACAATAACAAATCAAACAATTACTCCGTTCTCAATCCATCCACCCCCGAACTCCTCGGACTCACCAACTAGAATATAGTAAATCAATTAGTGCACAAAATATATTTAAATCTCAAAAGAATTGTTTAGGAAATACTTACAGCGCTTTAAAATATTTTTAGGAGGATCCGAAGCACAGGGAAACACCAAAGCAGCAAATTTCGCAGTGTAAAAACACTGGCCAAAACACAGTGAAATTCAAATTTCACACGGGTTCAAACGAAAACTTGGAAACGGTAGGGTAGGGCCTATGGGATATGGTGAAGCTAGTGGTAGTGATGGTTGGCCGTGAGTGGCGGCCGAATCGGCGGTGGAAGGCCAAAAAACCCAAATCGGAGTGGGTGTTCGATGAGGCGGCTCCGGCAACAGATCGGGGCCGGGTTTGGGTCTAAAAGTTTGCTAGTGGGCTGGTGAAGAGGTGGTGAAGAAATGGTGGTCAATGGTGGCCGGACGGCGGCGGAACGGCGAAATGAAGCTCGCGGCTTCGCACGGCTCGCGGCGGCTAACGGCGGTGTTAGCCGGCCTGATATTGGATGGGCTGACTCGCCGGCGCACGGGGAAGCCGGTGGTGCCAACGGTGGCGCTGGAGGGTAAAGGGTCGAATGGCATGAGTGAGGAGAGAGAGAGAGGTATCGGGCTGGGGGAGGGGATCCGCGGGAAAGAAAGGGGAAAAAGAAGAGAAAAGGAAAGAGAAGAAAAAAAGAGGAGGGAAAAAGTGAGATCCAGTCTTTTCATCTTGGGTTTCGAAAAGATCCAATGAAGAGGATTTTAAAACTACTAGATAAATAAAATAATCCAAACGCAGTAAAAGATTTAAATAAAACAATAATTATTTTAAAACCCCAAAACAAACCAATTTAAATTAAAGATCACTTTAAATGCAAAACAATAAATAACATTAAGAAAACACCATAAAAATTAATTTTCACAACTTAAAATATTATAAAATAATATTTAAAAACTCCCATAATTTTAAAACAAGATAATTAATCACTAAATAAATTAAATAAATCATTCATTAAAAATACACTAAAATCTGGGATGTTACACACGCACCCACTTAACCAGTCTCAATTTCCAAACAGACAGCATGACTCCATAGCATAATTAATTAAAGACATTAAATATGTATGATTACAATTATTGGATGACATAACAATTTACTCATTTATTAAATAACACAAAAATTATAATTTTACAATTTTACAAACACTACACGCGTAATCCCATCCTCCAATCTGATCCAAAACCCAAATCCAACATTTAATAAATTAAAAACCAACAATTTTAATCAATACAATTAAATTCTAAATATAATTAGATTCTCTAATAAATTACAATTAAATTCCCAATGACAATACAATTTAATTCTCACAAAAATACATTTTATTTAATGCAATTTAAATCAAATAAATTACACTTTTGGAAATTTACCTACAATTGAAAGACGGGAATATTCTGGAAGAGCAGATAAAAATTACACTCTCGGCAGATACAACAATTTCTCAAAAAACTCAAATGAAGCTCACGGCTTCAACATCCACTCAAATCTCAGATTTTTTTATCAACACAATTTCACAAAACTAAGATCTAAACTCCTAAATTTAAGATGATTTCAGTAATCCAATTCAGAAAAATTCGAAGGGTTCGACCCTATATTTATAGGCCGATCAAGGTGGTTCGGCTTTTGAGGTTTTCCATCGTTGATTGGCTTCAATGGGTGGTAGCAAGTGGTCGCGTGGCTCACGGGTAGAGAAGTAGAAACCGGCCGTGCAAGCCGTGGAGGAGAGATCGACTCTGGTGCGGACGTGTGGTGCCGAGAGGAACAATATCTTGATAGTGCGATTCGGACTTCACTGCCGAGTGCCACGCAATAAAGTGAAGTGAAAGTTGGAAGTGGAGAAGAGAGGTGGAGGTGGCCGGTGAAGCTTGACGAGCTGCGTGGCTTGAAGTGGCATCAGCAGCTGGAGATTGATGGAGCTCGAAGGAGAAGTGAAGAAGAACAAAGGAAGAAGAAGAAGGAGACCGAGCGGCGCTGGAAGAATAAGATGGAAACCTAGGTTTCCCATCAAAACGCACTGCATCAGTTAAGGGGAAAGGCTGGGCTGAAGCTCAAGCGGGCCGGGCTTCACACGTGGACTGGTTCGGCTGCTGCAGGGGCCATTTCTTCACGTGGGCTGGGCCCGGTTTCACTCAACACACACACACACACTCACACGGGCTGAACTCTCCTTCGGCCCACCAGAGAAACACACACCCACAATTTAAAATACTACCATTAAATGCCCAACAAAATAAAAATTCACCACAAAAATAAATTCTCAATTAATGATAAATAAAATAAATGGATTTACTTAACCAATAATAATAAATAAAATAATTAATAAATTTTAGGGATCTCACACTCATAATTGATCTTCATCTGAGATCCGTTTGCTAAAAATAGATGTTCAGTAGATTTTTCAAAATATTTACTGGAGATTAACCCTTCTTGAGTACAATTTAAATCCGAACCAGAATCAATCATAGCAACAACAAATAATGAAAAATCATGTGAAATAACAATAGTAACATGTGAAAACCATTTTGGAAGAATAGTATGATGGATCAAGTAGTTCTGGTTATCAGAAGTTTTATCTTCTTTTTGACCAAAATCAATATCATTCGTTTGCTCAGTTGGTTGCTCATTATCAGATGGAATTTCTTGATCAAATTGTTTGTCAATTTGAAAATGTAAAAATTCTTGTTTTATAACATCATTATCAGATTTAAGATTATTGATCTCGGATTTGAGTTCAATGATCTCATTTTTGATAAAATTAATTTCATATTGTAAATCACTGGTAGAAATATCTTTGAATTTTTTCTTTTGAAATCTCTCCAAAGTGTCTTGAAAACTAATCTTTTGTTTAGAAATTTCTGGTTCTTGACGAACCATAATCTTTTTAAGTTTAAGAAGATATTCTTCTTTTAGTTCAGAATTAGTAATTTGAGAAATTAAATTTAATAAAAGATTTTCTTGTTCTTTGTCTTTGGATAAAACATCAATTGTTTTATTCATAATTTTGCAACAAGAATCATTGCAATTGCAACCTAGCTTGATATCAGGAGAATCAAGAGATTTAGCTTCTGAGTGATATTTTGAATCACTAGAGCTGATCTCATGGTCATTAGATGATGAAGTAGAATGTGTTTTTAGGAGTCGAAACAATTCTTCTTGATCAATGACATTGATATTCAACTGATTAAACTTCTTTTTGAATTTATTGGACTTCTGGAGACATTTATTAGCAAAATGCTCAGATTTGCCATAATTGTAACAATTTCCTTTTGAAAAATTATTTTTCTTAGGAAAAGATTTAGTTTTGGAAAGGGGTTTTCTGGGGGATTTTTTATAAAAATCATCACAAGGTTTTCTTCTTATTTCCCCATGAGGTTTGGAAAACTTAGTAAAATGTTTGTGCTTTCGTTTAGATGGAGTAACAGGAGGAAAGCCATATTGTTGACAAAAATTTTTCATTTCAAATTTGGCTTTCTTGTTGTTCTTCAACTGTTCACGAAGCATTCTTTGATCATTACATATACGGATACCAAGTTTCTTAATTATACTGCAAATATCACCATAGGTGTAATTGTCATAATTAAGAAATCCCGAACTATCAGTATGTTCATTTTTTACTTTATGAGCAAATAAACGAGGTAATCCATCAATGAATTTTTCTTTCCAGTAAGGCTTCTAACTATCGTTATGGAACATTACTATGAAAATAAAAACATCTTGATGTCAACTATAATCAGACATTGTATGGCATCATAAATTATTCAAATAATCAGAAATACGATTGGTGATGTTGGAGGGAGTACCAATGAAATGTTTAATAATAGTGTAAATCAAAGTATTAACACCATCAAGATGAGCCCTCCCAATAGCTTCATAAAAAATAGGTAATCCTTATTCATTACACTTTACAGCATTCTGAATGGTTGTCTTAGTGTCATCAGTGAGATATTTATCCCACCAATTACACAAAACACCAGAAAATCGTTGATTAAAATCAAAACAATATCCGGTTGTTGAATATTGTTATTAATATAAGCATTAGTAACTAAAAACCTTTTACTCATGGTATTGAGAATTTCTTGTTCAGATAATCCGTCAATATTTCATTCATAAATTTTATCAGCAGAATAAGAAGATTGAGTTTGAAAAAAATTTTCTTCGAATCCTAAATCAGGAGGAGTAGGCCTGGAATACAAGTTCTTCGTCAGGCTCATTGGCTTGGGTCCTTTTGAAGAAAATCTGGCAATTTCAGGTTTTAAATCAAAGTCCTGAAAATTCTTTTCAAGTAAATCAATCTCTTTGACTACAGAAGATTCATCATCAGATGATTCTTCTGTAATTTCAATAAGAAAAATTTATGGCTCATTGCTGTTTAGGGCACTGGTAGAAGGTTGTTCTTTTTTAAGGTCAGAAAGTATTTGATTAATTTTATCTAAGGTTTTGGCTTGGGTATCTTTAAAATGAATTTTTGGTCGATCCTAAGGTAAAATAATCAAGGGTTTTTCAACAGTTTTTAAAATAGATTTTGATTGATCTTTTGGGTAGATCAAAGGATTTTCAATATTTTTAAAAATAAGGTTAGAAGGAGAAGCAAAAACAGGTTTCTCTGATTTTTCTTCAATTCTATCTAACTGTTGTCATATGGTATGAAAAGCAAGGTTTACAAAATTGTTTTGGTAAATAATTTTATTTGTTTTTTTCAAAATCTTGTTTTCATTTGGATCACAGGACACAGTTTGAGAGATTTTGAAAGGAGAAGCAGGTATTTTTGTTCCTTTATGTGAAATAAGAACTGTATCCAAAGGCGGGTGACTGGATTGGATCATCATTTTGCCTTATTCCTTTACAAAATTAGTTTTAACGACATTTAAAGTATTTTGTGAAATATAATAATTTTCAAGAAAATCAAAGAAAAGAATGTGTTTTTGAAATTTATTCATTTTCTCTTTCCATTTTCGTTCAACACGAAGTTTTTCAGAATGAGAAAAGGTAGCATGATAAGTTTTTCGCTTATCACGATTTTCTTTTGAAGTGTTAAATATATTTTTTTAAAAATTATAATATTATTAAATAATATTTTCTTAATCATTAAATAAAAAAAACTAAAAAAAAAAAAAGGGGAGCCCAATACCATAGGAGGGGGATTTTGTTTGTGTTTGACAGTCCGGTGATTGATCAGAACTTCTATTATGCAGGCCTGATAGAGCATTTCTCAAATACGAAACAGAGCAATATCTTCGAAGAGGGCCCAGATTATTGCTCCACACAAGATTTTAGACCCATTTTGAATCAGGCATATAGTATGGGCCTCGTTTTTGTATAGGTTTGGATGAGTCCGGAACTTGTCAAGAAGACTTTTTAAAAGTAGTTTGTTTTTGTTTTTGTTCTCTTCTTCAAATATCAAACATGGAAGAGTAGAGTAAGCTATATTAAATATGGCCGCAATGGCAATTTTTGTGCTTGCTTTCCAACCTCATACATACCATTTTTAGTAGAAAATAGTCAGAATAATTAATAGAGGCCGTCTTACACTTGGGCATTTCTGTGTTTGACTGTAGGATATGGTAGAGATTCCAACCTCTTTTAGCCAACAAAAGGATGTTGCCTATTCATATAGCTCACTCTACTCTTCCATGTACAAGTACAACCCAAGCGAACACATGACATTGGTGATTTTTCTGTCTCTCAATCAAGACGACTTGAAAAGAAAAATCTATAATAGTAAATTGAAATAGTCTCCCAGCTAGCTATTAGAATTGCTAATGCACTTATCAATCAGTTTCGTGGATGTCGTTTAGATAATAGACATGGTACTGCTGATCTTGCCACACCATGAAATTGGAAAAAAAGACAGTTCATAGATATCCACTTCAAATCACCAACACCAACTTTTCAAAAAGCATTCTACTGTTTTTATTTATTATTATTATTATTATAGCAAATGTGGTAGAACCTATTCAGGAGTTGTTTTTAGCATAAGAAATATCCTCCAACAATTCAAATCACTTTATTGCAGATAGGGTATGGTATCTGTCAATACTCTGCTGCATGTTGCTCTTTCTTATCATACTCAAAATAAAACAAACAACACACATTCTTGGGACCTATGTATAAAGCACATATAGCATTTTTTTTTTTACAAGCAAGTTGTCTTATGCATGGGGATTTTGTATACATGACATAATCTTAGACAAAAAATTTGGAATCTTATTATATCTTATGTTGTTCCCACAATAATGAATAAACGATGTGTTAACACGTCAACCTATAAGTTATAATCACTCATTTGAGATACTAATATTGGAATTAGATCCCTCCCTCTCTCAAGGAACAAATTCTAGCATTTCAAGTGCTAAAAAGCGTTCCCAACTAATGAATTTAAAAGATTCTCATCAACAGATCAGTTAACTTGCCACCTAGTGAATTATAAGAAGTTTACGGATTCTTTGCGAATATTTTTTTACTTTTTTTTTTTTTTAATATATTCGCGATAAGCTTCGCATCATTCAATAACCCTCAGTCTCATTTTTGTAAAGAAAAAAAAGGTACTAGCGATTTAAAAACTCAATGAGAAGGGGGTGTTAGAATCTTTGCTGCAAACTATCGATGCAAAAAATCCACACGACCATAATTTTTTTCCCTTGGTTGCATTAATTAGATGTTGAGCTGAACTGAATTTTTTATGAATAATAATGAGTTGAGATGATGAAATAAGTTATATGAGATCTACTTAAGATGAGTTTAGATATATTTAGATATTAAGATGAATTTAAATATATTTATAAAAAGTTGTAAAACATATGGATCCCACCAATCAACAAACTGCTCACCTGACATGTATAAAAAACTAGCGCAACACCTTTTTTTTTTATAAAAAAAAAAAGAAGAGAGAAAGCCAGCCCAAACAAGGGCCACATCTCGACTTCTTCAATTAGTTTCAAAGCCGGCGCCGCAGCATCCTTTGAAATATTGTTGTAAAGTTGTTAGTGAGAGATGAAAACAAGGTTACTTCTTTAATTATGCTTGTTAGTTGTGAATCCCATGAAGTTCAATTTTAAAGGTTAAAACGTGTATTTAGATGTTGAAACTGCACTTAAATGCTTCAAACTTCCAAACGAGCCAATAACAAAAAGATAAGCAACTTGAGACTTTCACACGGCTGACGTGGACGTACGAGCCATTCTTCTCATCAATAGTATCTTTCCTATCTAAATTCCTTATTTTGCTGAATAAGCTGCCAAACCTATATCAGAAATGATAACTTTAAAGATAAGGACAGCGACTTCACAAATCACAATTACTATAAATATATATTAAAATAGCATCACAACGAAGAATATACTCGACAACTTCTATTTATTTATGCGCGAATATGTGTAAGACACCACAAATTGTGAATTGACGACTTCTACTAGTCTCCCCATCGAAAATTACGCAACAATGATAAGGTTTGTATTAAAAACAAAGAAGTTATTGTAATTTGAAAGAAAGCTTAATTTCCACCATTACAGTACTCGACATTATAAATCTTAGTGCAGATGATCATGACATCGATATATATATATATATATCAAGAATAACTGTGCGTGTTGTATTAATTAGCTCGTCATGTAGACTAATTAACAGCTCCAGCTGATTTAACATGTAAAAGTAAGTGTTTTGATCGTCATGAAAGCATAATATCACTGTACAATATATAGCCATCATTAATTTTAGGCAAAACGTCTAGGTGCATGAAATTGAAGTCATTTAGGCGTGAAAAGTGGCTCTCCCACCATCCATTTCAAACCCACGTACGTCTAGTTTCCACACAGACATTTGCAGGCAGGCAACATGAGGATATATCGGGAATGTATATGTATGCATCACCTTTTGCTTGTTGGTCTTCTTATCAGAAACGACGAATTGAAATAAATTGCACATGGCATATTCGAGCCCGGCCACTAGCTACATACGTATATACAGACCTAACTACCAAACTCATGTATTTAATTGCTAATATTATCTAAATTGCAATTTTATTTAGTTAAAAAAGCTATAATAAAGCTACACTAGTTCAAGGAATCTTTAGAGAATCTGGAATAATATTGATATAGATCGATGCCTCCGAATTTTGGAAGTTGGCAATCTTGTGCGATTAGAATGGCCTGCATCTCTCTGACCTCTCTCTCTCTCTCACATCATAAAAACATTTAATGCAGAATGCAGAGCACGTTTTGATTCTTTAGGCCGTCCTGCATGATCTTATAATATTTTTCATAAACGACAGCCAAACGAACGGCAGAAGATTAATTAAGAAATATTTATTTCTGATTTCAGAAAAAATTAGCACATACTATATATATATATATCCTTCTTCAACAATGGTTAAGTTTGCAGCTTGTTGCCATGCATGCATCTTCGATAAGCCGTAAGTTTCATTTAGTAGGACGAATTCCTAATATTCTTATAAGCACACATGACCAACTGATCAAAACTTTCCTTTTAATAAATCCTTAATTAACCATTCAATTATATAGATATATATATATATAAGGACTCGCACACTATTGATTAAAGCATGCACCAAATCGACAATTGACGCGCTTCTCCTGGCCTCTCTGATCTCTTTCTCCAACAAGAACAAACCCGGTTATTACATCCTAATTTCTTTTTGAGCCAATCCAAGAGGGGGATCGAGCTCCGAGCTCCTTCCTTTGATCTCCTCTCTTATCATTTCGTTTTCCATAATTTTATTTTTACTAGATTTTAAATTAATGAATCTTAAACCTCTATATATCATAAGAAATAAGGCCTTTTGCGGCGATTTTTAGACTGTTGTAAAAAAATCGCCGCAATAAGCCATTTTTATAGCGATTTTTTTACATCGTCGCTGTATTTTGACATTATTTTGGAAAAATTTCTTTTGCAGCGATTTTAAAATTTTTTGCGACGAAAAAATTCGCTGCAAATAATAATTCCGTCTTTTGCAGCGATTTCTTACTTTTTACGATGGAAAAATGCATTGCAATAAAAAAAATATATCGCGGCGATTTTTTGTTTGTTGGAATTGTGAATGTGGCCTTTACAAAAAAATTATTACTTATTTGCGGCGATTAGAAGAACCACCGCTTAATGTCTAGTGAGAGTTGGGACTTGGAAAAGAACACATACAAAAAGAAAATAACAAAAATAATTCTTCTTTTCGGCAATTTAAATTTCGCGGGGGATTAAAATACAAGTTTGGAAAAGTATTGTTAGCGGCGTTTTAATTTCGCCGCAAAAAGGTGGTTAAATAAAACGTCCCGCTCATTTTCCTTTGCATTTCCCTCCATCCGGTCTCGGCCCCCTTCTCCCCCCCTTTCTCCAATCCCTCCGACGCACACAACCTACGCCGCCGCGCACAGCCCGTCGCCAACATTCCCACCACCCCACCACCACCTCACGTCGAAGGCCACCCGCTTCTTCTCCCCCAGGCCCCGCCGGATCTCTTGCCTCCCTGAATCTGGCGCCTCACCCCTCTCTCTCTCGAATTTCTCTATATCGCCGCCGCTGGGGGCGCCGTTTGCCACCACCCACACATCGACATCGTCGCCAGTTCTCCGTCGGATCCATCTTCTCCTCCACGCCTAGCCCAGTTCTCAGTTCGAGGCCCTCATTCTCTCCCTTGCTCTGTTCGCAGCCCACGGCCACCATATCTCGCCAGCGCCACCGTGCTCCTCCTGAGCCACCACTCCACGCCAAGCGACCACCACGACCACCCCTGATATTGCCTTATGTTTTCACATTTATGGGTTCTTTTCATTCCTGTTATATTTGCTTGATTTCTTGTTTTAGTTTCGTTTGGATTAGTTTTTGTGTTTATATCTGTGTGGTCGCTAGTTTGTTTATGAGTTTGTTTATATCTGTGTTTATAAACAAACCCATAAACAAACTAACGAGGGGATCAGTGTTTGATTCTCTTCTTGTTGATATATAGCAGCATAATTCATCTATTTTAAAGCTCACTTGTTCATAATGTTAAAGTTACAGTTCATACTTTATCTACCCTATATACTACAAACATGTGCATGGATTTCAAATATGGCATGCTATTGGGGACATGAAAATCTGAAAAATGTTAAAAACACACAATCCCACCCATCAAGGCACGACAAGAATATGACATCCTGCTTTTCTTTTTTATGACAGTGTTTGTATTTGCTCATTAGTAAATATCCATACTTCTAATGGTTAAGTTTCTTGTATTATGATCAACTAATTGAAACGTGTTTATAGTACCAAACCAGCTAATTAGAAAAATGTCAATATTCATAGACATCAAGGAGTGATGTATTCCCATTGCTTCTGCTGAATGGCTGTAGTGAGAATGGTCTCTGCTATTGGCTTAACTCTGCTTTAGATTATGCTTAGTAGATGAGATAAGATGAGAATTTTTAAAAATTTTGTGAATAGTGTTAAGATGAAAGTTTAAGATATTATTTTTTAATATTATTATTGTTTTGGGATTTGAAAAAGTTAAATTAGAATTTGAAAAAATTGAATTATTTATTATATTTTGTATGAGGATTTGAAAAAGTTGTAATGATGAGATGAGATGAAATTTTTCATCTTTACCCCCAAACATAACCGTCATGTAAACTTGTTGCATTAATTTGAAACTTCATGTGTCAATTACCATATATTAGTTGCTTTATATTCAATGAAACTGCATATGTCAATTACCAGTGGCAAAGTAGTGAACTTTTTAGCTTTTCACTGCAGCACTTTCAGTTCACCACTTGAGGCTACTTCATTTTTATTCTCTTTAGGAATGTGAATTTGTAGGATGTTGATTATCCATACTTCTGATGGTTAAGTTTCACTTTTTATCTCTATTTGTTTTACCTTATATTTACTCTTTACTTGGTTTTATTTTTTGTTGAACTTTTGTTTTTCTTTTGGCTATATATTCTTGGACTATACAAAGTTAACTTGTTTATTATGGCAATGCCTTCCACTTTATTTTACTTCTGACCTTAAAAGAAAAATTAATATATAGATGCTAATTGAAGATTTTACCAAAACCATAGTTTTACTTCTCACTTATATATTTACGATATTGTGAAGAAAGGCTCTCGAGTACTACTTCTTAGTTCTTAAAACTTCTTAGATGGGACATGTTCAATGAATTTTTAATGTTAATTATTTTAAAGAGGGGATCGAAGAGGATTAAGGCCAATAATTTGGATGTTAGCCATATGGAGCTACTCACAATGTACTACATTTATTTGTGACATCTTAATTGGGAAGATTTGGAAACATGAAAATGCACAAGCTGTTAGTTGTCCAACTTGTGAAGAAAAAGTTTGCTTTCAAGCTTAGCATTCCAATTTCTAGCCTCTAATCAGCCCCTTTTCTTTCCCTTTCCTATGTAAATTCAATTTAGTTACATTTATCATTTTGTGACATGCTAGAGTACTGAAAAATCGAGACATACATAATAAACTTCTTGTCAAAATCAGTTTTCATATAGCCATTTGTATATTTAGAGATTTTGTAAAAGTGAAATTATAAATTGATATTGTTAAGAAAAATATAAATACTTCAATCTAACTCTTTTTATCAGTTTATATTTTTAGAATAAATGATGATTTAATATTATATGTAACTTGATATGAGATATCGGATGACATTAGGTTGGATGTTGTTTTTCTTCAAATTAGAAATATGTGGCTTGAACAAGTTTCTTGAATCTGTGATATCAAACTCTAGTGGGGAATGATAACAAGTGGTAATTCTCGGTTAGGTTCTTATAAGTATAAGATTAGGCTTCTTATTAAAGTTCATCTAGGGAATTATCAAGACTTCATTCGTTTGAACATTTTTAGAAAATAGTTGCTGCCCTGCTTGTTCTCTTTGGCTACTGAAGTTGGAAAATGAGACATTGCAATTTTCTTTTTTCTTTTTTTCCCCCCTTGCCATCTTATGTGCAATTTCCACCAACCTAACTTTTTACTTTGAATTTTTGAATATTGGGATTCAGAAATCATGTATGGACAGCAGTTTCCTACCAGCTGAAAGATAGGCTTAAGTTATCGCCCTAGGCATCCCAGTTTGTGTCTTCGATAGCATTTTTTTCGTGGAGCATCAAACCATTATATGGGTATGTATATTTATTTTACTCAATATAGGCACTTGAAGTGGCATATATGCATGTGCACATACACCTATACATGCTCTGTCCAGCACATGACATTTTAGTGCAGTGGTAGCAGGAATCAAACTTCTCCCATGTGGAAGTTGCATCAAGTAACCTCCACATAATTCTGAGGTTTGTTTTGGAGTTAATCTCAGAGCTGCTGCCATAATCTTATCTTATATCTGAACCCTTTTATGGAATGATCTTCCCATTCTATTATGATGATGTTTAATCCTATGGTTAGTTAGCACTTTATGATCATTCAAAATCTCAAATTAGAAGCGGAAAATTGTATGTAAATAACTCTAGAATTGTTTGTTACAATTCAATAACTCTAGAATTTTGAATCTTGTGCTGTTTGAATTTTCTTAAACTTGTAGTGCATGGACGAGATATGAACAGAAAATGATCAAATATTGGTGAGGATATTTGTTTTATGTGCAGGGTAACCCTGCACCATTGTCTTTAGGCCAATGAAAATGAAGCAGGAGAAGAAGAGACGAAGCTGATTGTGATTTAGATTCTAGCTTGAAGGCTGCTGCAGGTTTGATATGGTTTATCTTTCTTCTTCCTGTTTTTAGGAATAAGCATTGATAATTAGTATAAGAGGAGAGTAGTTTTATTGATTTTTTGTCTGTGAATGGTATAGTTTCTTCTATCAATCTGAGATAAGTGATCATTTTGTGTTGATCTCCAAAATGTTAGTATACTCTAGCCTTATAACTGGAGAATTCAATTGGTATTGGTGAATGATACTTTAAAGGATTTTTCAATGGTTATTGTGATTTGCACAACCAGTTTTACCTATTCTCCCTTTGTAGCATAATTGGTATGAGCTAAGATTAGAACATTTGAAATCACACTTACATCTTTTTGGAGATCAGTATATGTGTAGAGCCATGGATTGGATGTTTTGGGCTAGCTAACTTGAATGAATGGAGGAAGGGTTTTTTACATTGAATTTGAATAGCAAGTGTAGCTTGGATGTGTAGTATTCTGTTTTTGGCATTTTATTTTTTATTTCATCATTTCCGGCGAGTTAAGTTTGCCGGAAATAGATTTTTCCTCATATAAGTTTATTTGTGGCGAAAAAAAGTCGCCGCAAATAAGATTTTTACAGCGATTTTACTAATTTTGCGACGATGTATAAGCGCCGGAAAAAGATTTTGCCAGCAATTTTACCAGTATTTGCAACGCAATGCGTCACCTGGTGGAAGCCTTTTTCCCGGCGTATAAAAGGTTATTTGTGAGGGCTAAAAATCGTCGCAAAAAATGATGGTTTCCTGCGATTCTTTGAAACGAGCGAGTTTGAGTAGTTGCGACGATTTTGTCGCGTCCAATATGCGTCGATCCCATAATCGTCGAAAATGAGTATTTCTAGCATTTTTGGAGACTATTTCCAACGAATGAAAACGCTGCAAAAGCTCTATTCTGTTGTACTGATCTGAGTAGTGTGAGAGGCTAATGCATCGCCCATTAAGCCATGTGCGAGTCGTCCGGCTAGTTGTTGCCACAAATTAATTAACCCTGACTCCACCGACTACATGCGTGGCAATAACATATATATTCCTTAACCTTAGGTCTTCAATATCTACTCCACCTACGCCATCCCATTCTCATTAGCGTGCAAGTCGTATTACCGATATAATCGCGTGTTCCTCAAATGCAACCAACGATATATATTTGAGATTTTTTATCCTTTTAATCATGTTATATGTTCCTGTTTTCTTTGAATCATGCATGGGGACACGAAGAAAATGAAAGTAAAGATCTTCAACAAAATGTGTCAAAAGAAACGATCGCAAATTAAGCATTTTCTACCAATTTTTACTTCCAATTGCAACGATTTGATTAGTCCACATGATCAAAACGTTGTCGGGCAATCCTCTTTACAAAGATTAGGTCCGAACTTTCAGTTCATTGCAATTTTTTATTTAAATTTGTTTTCATCACCCTATTTAGCAATACTTTGCTTTTTTTAATATCTATGATTTACTTTTTATTCATTAATATTGATTTGAGAAAAAAAAATTAATAATAAGAAAATCCTACCAATCTAAGTCAAAATTTGATCGCTATATATAACTATATCAATATGCATGCAGAGCTTTGTTTTTCATTATTTCTACACATCACATATCACATTTATTTATTTTTAATTTAATTTTTTGATTTTATTCTTTCTAAACTATTTGAGTTCTTCTATTAATCATCCACATGCTACATATTTAGTAAGAAAAAAAAATAAAAAAAATATGTGGAGTACATGGTATAAAAATAATAAATAGAATTTTTTTCATTTATTATATATTTAGGCTAGCTTTACTTGCTGCTTTAGCTGCTTATTAATTTATGTAGTCCAAAGAATGAGCTGTCATGAGGACATATCCACAGAACACGCTGCTTCGGAACTGTTCTTTAAATTAATGATCGAAAAATGCCAAATCTAGTTTAAGTATATGTGGAGCCGATTATCTCAATCTACATCTGATCTGTAGGCACCGTCTTCATTACTTTTTGCTCATATGGTGCGTGGAACTTTTGAGTAAGCACATCTTTTTCTCTGATCAGCCAATATTTGTCTACCTGCTCGTTACAAAATTTCAAACAGACAATTGTCTGTCAATTTTTCTCGTCTTCGTTTTATCACTAATCCCCAGTGATTTGGTAACTACCCAATTGACCTTGCCATCTTTTTTTTTTTTTTTTCCAACAATCAACCATTTTAAGCAAGTTAAAAATCTGATGTCAAGATGCATTTTGTTAGCAATTTTCCACGTACGCAACTTCATATATTGTTAGATTAAGGTCGACACGGAACCAACCAAAATTACATGGTCTTGCATATATATATATGAATTGGCCAAAAGGGGCACCATTAATTTGATCCTTTCCGTGTCGGGGTGCGTGCCACCGTCCTTCTCTAATTTATATATACATCTTTCTTTTCATTTTGAAAAAATGTGATTTCTTTTTCTTTCTTAAAATTAGTTGGGTCAATAGAGTTGGTAGACCTATTGAGACAATTTGAATATTAAATTCAAATCATCTCAATTTATTTTATTTAATTATTAATTTTTTTTTAAATTTTTATATAAAATATAATAAATAATTTTAATTTTAAAATTTTATTTTAATTTTTTAAAATTTAAAATAATAATAATATTAAAAAATAATATTTTATTAATTTTTAATTTTTATCTAAAGATTGGCAAACGTGGGCTAAAGCGAAAGTGGATCGATGCATCACCCATGCCCACAACCGTACCTACCCTAGTATCAAAAGATGTCAATCGGAAGTCAGAAAAATCATATCACAATCACGAGCATATATCTTTATTGCACAACCAAAACACGAGATTACACGAGATGCATCGGGATATGAACAATACGAATATTCCACCGTCATGGTTTCGACGTACCTCACACACGATCAACCCAACACCACCGCGATACCAAACACGACAACCAGACAGACAGACAGACAGACAGACAGATTAGAATGCCAGACAAACGAGCAAACCCACACCCATACACGACCTTAATAAGGAGCTTACATCTCTCCGACTCGATCTTTTACGGCAATCCAGCTCAGCCCATAAGTGATTCACTCAATCAGGGGCTGACACCTGTGCACTTTTATTTATTTTTAGTAATAGTAACGGCTGCAGCTGATCGGGGGAATATAGGGAGAAAACAGTACTATATCGCCAGGACCAGACCCGGCACCGACTTTCCGACCTGGCTGGAGACGCTGCTCTCCCAAAGGGACGGGCAATGGAGCGGCGTTATCTCAACCGTTGATGAAGATGACGGCGTGGAAGAGAAATCCGACAGCGATGAGTTGGAGTTACCGAGGCGCGTGACGGTGAGGGACGTGTTGAAGTACTCTCTGACCTGAGTGATTATCCCATCAGTGACGGTGCAGGCGTGAACCCAGGAAATAGAGCGGGCGTGGTCGCAGCCCTCGACGAGGACGGTGGGCCCGAAGGAGGTGATGGACTGAGGCACAAATCGGAAAGATGTGGCAGAGGCGGGGGTAGTGCCGGTCAGAAGGCGCATCAAGAACTGGTGAGAAGGCGGACCATGAAACCACCACTCGAGGTCGGGGGCGACGATCTGGTGCACCGTGGCCACGTCGTGCAAGCTCAGGGCCTCATAGAGGGCGAGAACCACCCTTTGATTACTGGAATCAGTTTCCTCCAGAGTTTCCTGAGAGTTAGCCAGTTCTAGCCTAAGCCTAGCTAGCTAGGGCGGTGGGTCTCAAGTTTTAGATGAGAAAAGGAGGAAACGGAAAGGGCTGGAGAGAAAGCAGGGGGTATTGACTAATGCGATAGATGGGGTATATATAATGGGAGCTGAAGCTGAGGCGTAGTTCCCATCATTGTATAGGGGAAGGGAAGGGCATTAGGATTGTCTGCAGCCGTTTTCATTCGGCTATGTTACAGCCAGCAAGCTCAATCGGGCGATCGAATTCTGGGCCGTTTGGTCATTCCAATCGATAGATAAGGGCAGTTTAGCGAAGAAACAAAAAAACAAAAAAAGTGAAAGCTGTCGTAATTGGCAAAGTAAACAACACGATGACGTGGCAGATTGTTACTGGATCGGTGGATATGAAAGGAGCATTATGACCTCGTTTGTTTTTAAAAAATATTTCATCCCATCTTAATTTTATCGTTATATTTTTTAAATTTTAATATAAAATAAAATAAATAATTTAATTTTTTTAAATTTATTTCATCTTATCTTATCTAATCATTACAACTTTTTCAATTTTTAATATAAAATAAAATAAACAATTCAATTTTTTCAAATCTAAAAAAAAAAAATATATTAAAAAAAATATTTTAATAATACTTTATTTTATTTTTTAATTTTAATATCAACTAATCTCATCTTATCTCATTTTCAAAAAATTATATGTCTCTAGCATGCGAATGAGGTGGAGTAGTTATAGTGGACTGAGTCAAGCCAACTCTTTTTATGACCCACTAATTAAGTTATAATTTTACGCTAAAAGGTTAAAAATCTTTACGCTATTCACTTGGTATTCGATGCGCTATCCGCAAATTTTCTATTCTTAAGGATACTTTTCTTTTATGTTTTCTTTTTCCTAATCAAGGAAGACATGCTTAATACGACAAGTATAAGAAACTAAACAATATTATAAATTAAGAATAATTTTACTCTCAAGTAGGTGTGTATTAAACCGCCAAAGCAACTTTAATTATTCCAATTTGATATTGATGTTTTATAACGAGAAAAATTAAAAGATAAGTTGATAGAAAAAAAGTATTGAAAAAAGCTTTAGAAAGAAACGTCAGACATTAGCTAGGTTAATTAGCTTGTTTTTCAAGTCCGCGCCGGCCACATGATTTTGGGACTTAATTTAAATAAAAATTAGGATTAGATACAGTTTTAGAGCGGACAAGTATAGTATAATAAATTATATAAAAAAAATAGAGTAAATGATTAAAAAAATAATTTTTATATATAAATCTTATATTTATTTATTTTTTATAAAAAAAATATAAAACTTACACACTAAAATTGTAAATATAATTTTTCATTAAAATTAGGGCCGGCTCAAAGTGCTGACTCGGTACTCCTCTTAAAATTTAAACCTCTATAATGCAGTACTACTGGAAAAATAAGTTTCCCGTCAAACACTCTGCAATGGCATTAATGCTCGGCTGTATACGGACCATCTAATTTATTGTACGTTTGAAAATGAGAATTTAGGTTCCAACTTGTATGCTATAGCTAGTATTCATGCTCGATGTCATGATCTAAAGAAACAAGGTTTAAAGAGTGAGATAAAAAATATTAACTTTAGAATAAAGTTTAAAATATTAATTTTAAATATTATTATTGTTTTGAGATTTGAAAAAGTTGAATTATTTATTATATTTTATGTAAAAATTTAAAAAAATTATAATAATAAGATGAGATAAGATGAAAAATCTCATATTATCTTTATCTCCAAACCTACCCTAAAATTAATAAGTTGAAAATTAGTGTTCAAACAGATGAAGCCAACCCTGTCCTAGTCTGGATGGAGATGTTTCGGAAGCAAAAACTGATTTAGACCGAAATTATTGACCGACTTAAAAAAATATATTTAGATATATTAATTTATCCTTGAAATGGTCTACATAAAATGAATTTGGAATATGACTGTTAATTCGGACAGAATTTTTTCCCGATCCGGAATAAATCTGGACCAGAATTCGGGTTGTAAAATCTAAATACACCACGTCCGGATACTAGGTTTAAAATCCAGAATCTGAATTTACAACCTGAAATCCGAATTATTATTATTTTCTTTTAAATGATGTTTGAATCAAAGTTTTAAATTTTGTTTCGTACCGGCCGGTATGGCCGAAATATGTCGTACCAGCCGAGTAGCCGGTATAGACAAGGATGGTGTTTCGTACAGACCAAAATTTCGACCGTATCGACCTGTACCGGTCTGTTTCGATTGATATATCAACCTGTACCGGCCGATATATCTGATTTCGATCTATACATCGGATTTCGGCCTATATACATATTTTGGCCTTTACATTTATTTTATTTTATTTTTTCATTTCTTCAAACTGCAGACTCATTTTTGGATCCCCTCAATTCAAACTATATTATTTATAATTTATATACGTATATATAATTTATTCATATATATACTATTATTTTAGAATATAATTTATATATATATATAATTTATTCATATATCGACTTTTCTGAAACGGTACCGGTATCGAAATATCTCGTTTCAATACTTCGACCGAAACGGTCACCGAAATAGTATTCAAAACATTGGTTTGAATGCTTGAATATATATAATATTTTATGTACATACAAGAGTCTATCGTTTTGCCAAACCATTTTAAAAGTGGCCCCGAAAATTTTCGCATGCATCAGTTTTGATCAGCATTATTTGGTCAAAATAGATCACGGAAGGCGTCGCCAAGTAAGAGAATCAGAGATGGTTAATTGCCCAGGACATGACATCCAGCTTCTACAGACTACCTATAAGCATGATATGATAGGCATCCTACCAGTATATATGATATAAATTACTGAAATTAGTGCGTATTAGCCCAGAAACTCCACCACATCGATCCAGTTACGTCAAATGCATCCAAAACGACTAAATATATCAAAATCAAATAATAAAAAGTATTCAAACATCAAAACATTCAAATTGAATAATAATAATAATAATAATAAAAAACCGGGTTCTGGATTTTAAATCCGGATTCTGGCCTGGATCTGATTCGAGTTAACCCAATTCGGATTCTAGCCCGGGTTTGAAATCCGAGTTCCGATCCAGGTATATCCAGGTTCCCAAGCTGAAACCCAGATGAATAGTCCTAATTTAAAGTAAAATTTCATGTTTAATATTCGTTTTCAAAACCCAAAGAAAGGAACAATGAGTACTAGTATATGTACGTAGAAATGGATTATATAGAGACATGCAGATACTGTACCAAATAGACGAAGCCAACCCTGTCATAGTCTCATGCAGTGGCGGAACCAGTAATTGTGTTGAGGGGGGCTAACTTTTCTATTGTGTGACAAATTTATGTAAATAGTAATAATAGATATAGTTGTAGGTGTGTAAGTACTACGCACTTTATTTGAAAAAAAAATAAGTTTCACCATTAAAAAATAAATTTTTAATGTGAGTTATAGATTTACCTACTTTTTTTAAAGGGAGTGGACAGGACTTGCACATCCTAGGACTGACAATATCATTTCTCTTATGTAAATTAAAAAGAGATGAAAAAATCATAAAAACATAACTACATATAAAAGTATATATCGGTAATTTGTTACGTACATATAGAAATAAAATTATAAAACAAAACTTAATATATGTTTCAGATTTTGACAATAATGTTTCATGGAATAATATTCGTCTATTGTTATTTTTGTAATGAAATATTTAGAATTTATTTTCTTCATATAAACTATCAAGAGATCCTTTAGAATGTCATTTTTTTATCTAGTATATAAGCTACTTTATTAGATTTCATGCAAAATCTAGATATTTTTGTATCATATTAAACATATAATGCTATAATTGAAAGTTTAAATAAATTCTTTTCTTACTCAATAAAGTCTAGAAGATAAAATCTCGCAGCTATTTTTCATATAGATCATCGACCTTAAATAATTTTTCTTATATTTTTACTTTGGATTCCATATTAAGAAATCCAATATTGTATAACAAAAAATTTTGGGATTTATATTAATAAGTTTATTATTTCTCCTAAACTTAGTTTTAAGTTTAATTTTGAAGAGGCCACATCCTTGAAAATAAATAATATATAGAAATTAATTTTGAGACTATAAGAAAAAAACTAGAGAGGCATTTTTAGGTATATTGAAATTTTAGAAAGTTTTAGAGAGTATATGGAGATTACAATTTTTTTGGGGGACTATTTTCTATATTTATATAATTATGTATAAAATGTAGGGGGTATATTGTGTTTTCAAAAAATTTTGATGGCCCCCCTCAAGTCTAACGTGGGTCCGCCACTGGTCTCATGCATGGAGATGTTTCGGAAGCCAAAACTGATTTAGACTGAAATTATTGACCAACTTAGAAAAAAAATATTGAGATATATTAATTTATCCTTGGAATAGTCTATATATAATGAATTTGAGGTAAAATTTCATGTTTAATATTCGTTTCCAAAACCCACAGAAATGAACAATGAGTAGTATATGTACGTAGAAATGCATTATATAGAGACATGCAGACACCGTACGTACTTGTGATAAACCTTGTTGGTTGGCTGTTTGTATCATGGAAAATGGATGGTGTAAATGCAGGAGAGCTGCTGCAATGGGGACTCAAAGTGCATGCAAGATGGTTGATAAAATGTACAAGAGAAAATCACAAGTGTATTGCTACGGGAATTTTCAAGGGTTCCCAACCTCCATACAAAGCACTCAAGTTCTACAAAATTCCAGATATCTTGCACTCTTCCCTCCTCATAGATATATACTATCATGCAACTATTAAGGAAATATGAAGGCCATAGGCAAGACCAAACACTAAGGCCATAGGCCAAGCCAACTCTAAGTAATTAAAAAAGATCCAATTAAGTCCTATAGTAAAGAACTATTATTGTAAATGAACTAGACCCAAGGAATATTAAGAGGCCCATCGAGCAAGCCCAAGCCAATTGGGTTCATTACATTGCCTTTCCCTTCAAAAAACCTTGTCCTCAAGGTTTGAGCATTAATTAGTGTCAAACCTGCTCTTCTCATAACACAATATCCCACCAAGAAAAAAGGAACATCCGCATAGCACCAAAAACATGATTGACATGGGGACAAGCCTCTTGAAAGATCACGTAGTGATGCCTTCAGCGTTACCAATTATTGATCATATTTCAAACCTGCTGAACAGCTGCTTGGTCCTTATCCCACTGTAACTTTGCCAAATAAGATGGAGAAGCCTTGGAGAGACTACTGAACTGATAATAGACCTGGAAATGCTTGGGCATCATTGTTAAAACTTTCTTGCTATCACCTAAGCTTCTCTTGGAAGCATTGGTTGCTGTTAAGGACTTGCTAGTCCAATCTTTACTGTTCTCAGAATCTGTACCCATGGCAAAAGCATATACTGTAAGCCTAGAATCCAAACTAGACAACTTTACAACCATGCTCAAGTAATCAAATCTATCCAAGTCTGCTTCATCTACCATCCTCTTCAATAGCAACGTAAAGATCTGGCTTTCATATTCCATAACAACCAGGCCAACAAGGTTTCCTTCCTTTCCTATATCAAAAGGCTCAAAAATCACTTTAAGTGGCAATATGTCAAACAGATAGTGAGCAAGAAATTGCTTCCCCTAACATTTTTCAGCAAACTCACCCATGTTGCCTTCTTCTACAATGTTCCTCCACCCAAATGCAGAGTCACAATTATCCTTACATACCGACCCATGAACAGATTCAATCTTCTCAATCCATCTAAAAAATTCAGGCAGATCCATACCATGAACAACAGCGACAAATTTGCTGCGGCGGATCCTTAAACCAAACAACCCGCTGCTTCTTCTGAGTTGATGGATTACAATGCTCACTTTCATCATGTTCCTCAGTTTGAACAGGTTTAAGTAGATAATCACAAGCTCCCTTGTCATCAAACCCAGCAACCAGTAGATTTCCTGCTATCTCGAGTATTTCATCGATCTGTAGAATTTTGGCCTTAATCTTAAACAGATTTCTTAGAAGGACAAAGGGCAAGGAAAATGTGACTCCAGCAAAATATGTTTGAGGGTAAGAAATTGTAAAGAAGGGTATGGAGATCAACCCCGAGGGGCAAAAGCCACGATGACAATATCAAGCCAGCGCTGCGAATGGAATCTGCAAGAACATGAAGGCAAACTGAATGGTAGTTCATATATTCAACACCAATAAGATTCACTAATAGATTTGTCATCACCGAAACAATTTAGTAATGCTTGTGCTCAGACTCATCTTGGAAGAAAGCATGAAGACCTTCCACAGCTGGATTCATATAGATCGAATTGAGAGAGGTAGAGTCACCGCCCCTGAGCATCAGTTGAGCACTGAGCTCTGAATCAGTCTCCAGCAGAGGATGAGAAGGAGCTTCCTCAAAGGAGATTTTAACCCATCCTCCAGCAGAGGATGGGGAAAGAAAAATAGGCGGGCACGTGTTTCACGAGTGAATTTGCCGGTCCTTCCAAAGTAATGGGTTAAAATCTTGATTTGAATAAGTGGGCCATATTTTGGTGCCTTGTTGTCCAACTTCACTCCCTTTTCTTTTTGGAGGAAACTCGGTATAATTTTCATTGAGAAAGAAAGAGGTTGGATGAGGCCATAATTACAGTATACACACCATTACACCGTCAAAAAGAGGGAAAAAAAACCTCCTTCCTTCCGATTACAATCAGCTGGGTCAGGTTTTGTTGTTCTACTTGGGAAAGAACAAGAAGGATCCCACTGTTTTAATAAATCTTTTGGTAGCAGCCCTTAATTTATTGCAGCCTGGTTCTCACAACCACCCAAAATCCATGCCCTATGAGTCTATAGAGGCCTTGGATTTATGCATAACTCTTTCGTTTAGGCCAGAATGGTGGCATTATTCAGTCAGTTAAAACATATGGCTCGGAGTGAGGTGCACAGTCGTATATACCTCACTACAGCACATACCTTTTGACGGCTTGAAAGTTTTGGCCATGATGAAGACGTGTACGAGAAATTAACATTTCACTTTCACGAGTACCAAACAAACAGGAAACAGCAAGCCCTACCATGTATATATTATTGCTAATCGAATAAATCTCAGCCGAGCTTTGGGAGGACATAACATTTGAGTCTTCACTGTTATCATCTGATATCTGTCACGTTTAGCAGATGGACTCGCCAACTTTGGTTCTTTGCCTAAATGATGTTTCTTTCTCCCTATTTTGCATTTGCCTCAACATTTACTTGGTATTGGCCCTTGACAAATTCGGCTAGATTATATTATAACTGATCTTTCTTAAGTTACCAAAATCTCAAGTGCTGTACGTACGCACGTACAGCCTCAATTTTCATTTCCCAAGTTATCAAAATATCTGGAGCTAATCATTCGAAACTAAACATTATTGCATGAAACCCTTAATACAAATGGAAGAGACGATTTTAATTATTGGTTCCCCACAAGAGCTTGTTCCTCAACATGGATAGATCAACGTAAATTAAATCCCAACAGAGCCAAGACATACATATCAGGGCTTTTACTTTGTGTATAGGAATACAGCTTAAATACTTTGATGGTGAATTTCTTTTGTTTTTTTTCAGTGAGACTTTCATTTAACAGATTTCAGACAACTTGTTCTGTAGAGGAGCTCGAATAAAAGTCAATCCCCATAGCCACCGTGTCAACAATTTAAGTTAACTTAATATCACAATGAATCCTGTTTTGCAATTACATTTCATTCAGGGCTATACCTACTCTTACATTACTGTCAAACATGTACTTTCTCTAACTTTCTATATCTGCAATCTGAACCATGTCACTTGTTTTCACAAGCTTTTCTTACGGGTGCACTCTTTACAAGCCATTACCTTTTACTGGTCCAGTTTCTGGTCTACAGTGAGCATTCTGACTCCATTTTAACAAACTTCGACTAACATTCTCCAGCTCTAACTTTGTGTGCCTACATCCTCCACAATCTGTCTCCCTTATGGTTATGGATAGTTGGGGTAGATGACAGAAACAATTGCCTTTCGTTACTCTTAACCATCGTTATTAATTACTTCTCCACATTTCTAGTTTTACCAGAAGTCCAAACTTAACATTTTATAAAATTCATTGCTAACAGACAAAAAGCATATGGTAGTTATAAAAACAGTAAAACACCTAGGTAAGAAGGTTTTCTACGTAAATAACTAGACTAAGGTCAATTAACAAAAGATATCTTCTAAGAGTACCGATGTTCGTTCTTAGCAAGATCAATTTGATTTGAGGCAGTCCCCTCCAAGTACATACAAAGTTGTAGTCAGCATAAGAAAACTGAGTACTCACAATGAGACATCTTCGAAAAGCAAACTAAAAATTAACATGGATGCGTTGAATTCACTCAAAATTAAAATGTACCACATGAAACTTCTGTAAAATCTCATATATCGAGAAAAGCATTAAAAGAGTTTCAATCTTCATTATTTTTTTACACTAAGTGGTTCTCTTTCTATCAATGGTGTAGATGGTGGGATCATAGTTTTGTCCCTACCTCCAGCAGAAAATTCTTCTTTCACTGCAGAAAGTGGCCTGTCTGGGCTACAACCCTTTGAAACAATGCAGGGACTTGGAGAACTAGGTATAACAATCCTGGATGGGCTAGAGTATTTCTCCAGGGGAGTACTTGGGCTGGATCTAGATTGAAGGACTCCATCTTCACGAGGCAAAGGTGAAATTGGCAGCAGGTTACCACCGTTCATTCCTTTCATACAGAACTTATCTTCTACAATATCATAGGAATTCCCAGTCCGCACTTCCTGAGCAAGAGAGCACCAACAACAGAATAGCCATAGTGTGCAGTCAGCAACTGCTGGTTCACCACAACAGAAGCTATAAGTAGGCAAATTGAATCTCTTTCTCATTTGGATCCTCCAAAAGCCACCATAGAGTAAACCAAATGCACAAAGAACAAGCCCAGTAACAACTAGAGCTTCCCTAGCAGTGTCATTATCGATATTTACAGCAGCCAAGGTGAATATCCAGAAAGGCGCCATACAAAACAAAATAAAAGTCGCAATATGAACATACATGTTTCCAAATCCAAGTCTCTCCATGTTCCACCCAAACACACAAAAGCTACAGAATAGTGATAGATACGCTCGAGAGATATCGTCCCAAAAATCAAGAATTCCTCCACTCCATTGTGGTCTGTTCTCAATGATTCGCTGTTCATCTCTTGCTGCAAAAGAAAATCGTTTCTCCAACGATTTCAATCTAATCTGATCTGGCTTTTCACCTGTGGTAATCTGGACCTGTGCTTCCTCATCCATTTCAGAATTATAATCCCTTCCAAGGGGACTCATAATAGAGTATAAGCCAGCAATTGCAGGTGCTGCAATTGCAACAGATATAGATACTCCAACTCCAATGGCTGGTCTTTGAGATCTCCTGTACCCCAAGTTTAGACCACAAAGTGCGTATTGAGCAAAACAATTTACATGGAGCAGAACAATAACAACCATCATGTGTGCCCATTCATGAGGCTGGTAGGTTCCATTCTTGCAGTAAAACTTTCTTAGTTTAGAAATATCTTTTGGTTTCCATCTGCAAAGAAGTGCAAGGTGATAAAACCGTTTAGGATGTTGGTACAAACACATAAGGGTAAACAGTGCATTAAGAATTTGATTGTTTACTTCAAACCACACATCCCTCTGGGACTTCTTGGGAAGAACATTGTTTAACATTCCAGTCATAACGAGGAATAGAATTGCACCTGAAACAGCAACGCAGGTGATCCACGCAAACAGAGCCATGTTCATTGGGTTTTTAATCCATTCTTTGCTCATTTCCATGAGTGAATCCCAATTGATTTTCTGAGCAAAAACCCCACTGAGGCGTTCTCGAAATCGGAGACCATTTGAAGTAGTCACAGAGCGTGAAATCTCATCTTTCTCATAAGCCATCTGCTTGAATTTGGCAGATGCAGAGCCAGATTTAAGGATCATGATTCTACTAAGAGGAGCAGTTAAGGTATCAGAAAACTTTCTTTGAGGGTTCTTATTGGTTAGTAGTGTCCTTTGAGACGTTGATGTGTGAAGAGGGATCTCACCCTTCCCTTCAGCATGACTAGACTCCTCAATTTCTTCTTTCTGAGGGCCTTTATCAGTTAAAACCATTCTCAATCAAAACGCTGATCAAGCCTTGTTCCCTTCACCGTATACGAGGGCACGAAAGGACACCAGAGAGAGCCCTATATGTTGGCTTTCGATGTTTCCTCCTAAGTTTTAAATCTCACAATAAACATTTTCGGAATTTGTCCTCGCATTTCAAGAATATTGTTTTAAAAGTGGAGAAGCAAGGAATCGATCCAAAAACCAATGGAAGTCCGTAATTGTAGAATCTATAAGCCAAAGAAGCTGTCCAACGAACAATAAGAAAAAACAAAGACTAAAGTTCGACTTATAAAACCTTACGCAGAAGAAAACTATGTATACTCAAACAGGAAATTCGACATAAAAGAACAATACTTTCAATATTCTTATATTAAAATTCGAAATAATTGCTCAGTTCTTCTTGCGGATCACAATACAGAATTTTTCAAAACCTGGAAACTGAAGCTAAAAGAACAATCTTTTCAAGCAGAGTTTTCGCAAGAATAACGAGAAAAGATTTCAAAAAATTTATATTCCATATTTCAACCAAAACTTGCTAAAAACTAAAGAAATAAGAGAAGATCTAAAAGCTACTGAACAAGAGTAAGTCGAAGCTAACACGTACCTATGGCATAATAGGAAAACTTGAGGGACTCGAAGAAGCTTTCATTGAAACGAGTTTCATTTCTGAGACTCTGATAAATGATTCACAAATTATTATACTCGGTGAAAATTGTTGCTGCTGGGCTGCTACAACGAGAAGCTACAAAATCGAAGGTTCGAAGAGGTAACGTGCCAAAGAGGGTAGAGGAGGATGGCCTGAATTCAAATTTCAACACCCATCTCAATTTATTTCATTTGATATAATTTTTTTAAATTTTTATATAAAATATAATAGATAATTTAATTTTTAAAATTTTTAAAATAATAATATTAAAAACTAATATTTTATTTTATTATTTACATATCATCACAACTCAAATCCAAACTAAGAAATCGATGCCTTTACTATTGTAAAGATAGTAGGGAGTCGGGACTTCCTCTGTTTACCCCAACCACAACAGACATGGCCAAAAGTTGGATTTTTTAGATGGCTGGTGTCAATGAGAAAGGGATCAGAATCCCATGTTCTCATCCACGCGTAGAGAATATTTCAACTTCATACCGTAAGTTGTAAACGTAAACGCGTACAAAATTTTGATCGCGGGTTGAATTGGTGTAGTTAATTTTCCCAACGTTATGCTGAGATGGGAGTCTATAAATTAATTATTACATCTAGAAGTTGTTGAAATATAAATTCGAATTTTATTTTTGCATAAAATATCTTAATATTAATTATTTTATCAATGTATGTCCCAAAAAATTTATCTGACATAAAGGGGTTATTTATAATATATCTTAACAATGATAAATATGTTAGCTTACTAACTATATATGTTGAATTATTGCCTATGCTCAAGGGGATCCTCCATTTCACAAGCAAGCTGAACCTAAGGTTTATGAAATGAAATGGATTATATAAAATATTGTTAATTTTTAGAAAATAAATTTGTTGTCCTCCCACTCTATAAAAGCATTTGACATTCTACACATCCAACTTCCAAAATTTCTAAACAACTGAGGTTTTTTTTATTCATTATTATTATATTCAAACCGTGTAAGGAACGAGTTGTTGAGAAACATTTTTTGCATTGATGAGATTCCGTAAGGAACCCGGCGTAGGTGTCTACCGGAGAAAGTCAATATGAAGCAGCCATCAGAAATTGTGAGCCAGTCAAATACAATGTCAATCATCAACACCAATGTCAAGCCCACCGTATGAATGAAAGGTAGCATGAAAACCAACAATAGAGGCTAGAGC
Source organism: Cyclocarya paliurus (assembly GCA_029856935.1). Taxonomy (NCBI): domain Eukaryota; kingdom Viridiplantae; phylum Streptophyta; class Magnoliopsida; order Fagales; family Juglandaceae; genus Cyclocarya; species Cyclocarya paliurus. Next base: position 620,198 of record JARVXP010000207.1, on the reverse strand, counting down.
AACGAGGGAGGCCATACCCGAATTATAAACACATACCACAAACTTACGTATAAACACTGGGATGGATTAAAATACAAAGCCAGCCATTGTATAGGAGGGAAAACTAACCGGACACAATCACAGAATACAATGTAATCATCAAGACCAAATGCGAAAACCAAACTTTGAGATATAAAATTTTAGGTAAGATCATCTTCTTCCAGTTCTTTCGCCTTCAACTTTTCCTTCACCCTCAACAGAAGGGTTGTCTTCCAAGAATCCTACAGGGTAGTTTAGGTAAACAGCGTCAGGAAAATGCGATACAAACAATTCTTCAAATGAACGGCAAACCAAAAAAAGGAAAAGAAGAGAAAAGAAAAGAAGAGATCTACTATCTTAGATGAGGTCAAGAACAGAAGTTAAAATCACTTTTGAGACACAATTCAAAAAAGATATCCAAAAATGAAGTAGAAATCCATTCAATTATTTCGTTTATATAATTTAAGATCTCTTCATCCATGGATTTTAATTCTAGCTGCTGAATTAAAAAATAATAATAATACTCAAAGTACATCGTATCATTAGTGGTCAACCCAATCCATTCTCAATACATCATGTTTAACAGTTTTCATTTCTGCATTTGGAATTTTGGACACCCCAGTGCGTAGAGAAAAATTCAAATAGTAAGTGAGGTGTTTTACCCCCTTGCTCCCTTACAACAAAAATTCTATCCTGAATTTAAACGTCATTCCAGATAAATTCCCACAAAATCAATTTTAAGTAATCAGCTTTCAAGCTTTTTTCTTTTTGACAAGTCACTTTTGAACCTTAATAGAGTTTCTAATGGAATCATAATTTCAATACTGAAGGGAGTTGTACCAGTGGAGTCATGCTGTCAAATTCCTTGACAACATCAGTAAACTTCACAATGTCTTCTTCGTCAATTGCAGCAGCAATATCCTGGCACAAAGATACAAGCTTCTTTGTCAAGAATCTCTTATCTCAAGAAACAAAGATCACACTTAAATAAAAAATATATTATATAACACAATCTAAATAAGGTAGATATGTTGCTATAAATGGCATGTTACCCTAATGAACAAAAAGGGTCAACTATAAAAAGGTTACGTCAACAATTCAAACTATGCAGTCAACACAAACAAAGGCGCCTACAGAATACAGTAGAAAATAAATATAATAAAAAGTTTATAACCCACCGCTAAGAATCTGTATTCGCGTGTTCCAGAAAAAGTTGGATCCAATTCCTGCAAAAGTAAATGCAGCCTTGGTAGAGTTCACTGAACCAAAAGGTTGAATGTTGAGGTAATGATTTAAGGAAAAATTCAGACCTGGTATCGCTCTAATGCATTGGTAATGGCTACAACGTCACCTTTGCAGAGTTGGCAAATGCCAGCATTAAGAAGATGTCCTTTAACTCCATACTTCAGCAAGTTATTATTGAGAGAATGTCGTGCTATCTCTTCATAAATCTCAATCGACTTCTGATATCTGTAGAAATATCAAAAGCAAACTATCCAGATCCCCATCAATGATAATAAATGAAAAGGACTCAGAATAAGATTTCTCTTTTCATGGTCACTTGGCATTGAAAAGGTGTTTTTTTTTTTGGGGGGGGGGGGGGGGACCAAGTGTAGGTGAACAAGGACATATCTGATGATAAATAATAATCATGTCCAACTACAGTCCTTATAAAAAAAACTGTACAAAAATCACTAACCATTACAAGAAAATTAAACACATTGAAAGGATAGTAGCAGAATTACAAACTAGTTGCAGCCTTATCAAAGAGAAAGCATCGAGATTGCCTATAGTTAGTTGACAACTAACAGATCTCAAGTTAATTTTTATGATCATTCAGACAACCAAACCATTCCAAATACGCATACATAGAAATGAATGATGAAGTTTTCACTTTGCAGATGATAATAATTTTTCCAGATACTCCAGCAGCACAAAACCAAGAGTAAAATACATAAATTTTCCTGAAATTAAATTAAAAAGTGCAACAGGTTGTGAAAATCCTTGGGATCATGTTCAGATAAGCCATTTCTGACTGACTGACATAAAAAAAAGCCATCTTTGACTGTTCTTGTTCCTCACACCAAACAACGTGCAGCAACAAAATTCTATTCACACAAACATGCAGGATGAGATAGAGCAGAATCCCATACAAAAGCTTATTACAATATGGCGTCCCAAGAGTAAAATACTTACCATTTTTTTTGACTCATCAAAATGATAAAAATATTTTTAGGAGAGTTGCTAGGCTTACTGTTCTAGTTGAGCAGAAAATTGTGCAACTTTCTGCTTGCACTGGTTGGCAGAAGTTGTTACTTCCTCATTTTCGAAGAAGTCCGCTGACTTTTCAAAGTAAACAATAGCCTGCTCAATGTTGTGTTCAGACTCGTACAATTCAGCAATTTCCTGTGTAAAGAAGAGATTTCCCAAATTCAACAAATGTATTTTATGTTTATTATTACATCATCTCTAGAATGGTCCCAAAAAGGTATTCCATGTAAACATAGTCATCACGAGCCCTCCAAAATCATTCTTTCTTTCATTTCTAGAAGGCTTGACATTATTTCAACAGGGGATAGAAATGAAAAAGGAACTGCACGGCAATACAACCTAAAATGGGAGATTTCAAAATAACATGAAAAGTAGGAAATTATTTTAAATTGGCATCTCCAAGGAAACGGTAAAATCGCTAATAATGCCAAGGAAAAATTACCTTTAAGTATCTCGCAGCCATGCTGAGCCGTCCAATTTCACAAAACAGATTTACCGCCTGCTCTAAGCACGATATGGCCTCTGCAGTAAGAAAAGATTTTTTTTTTTTGATAAGTAAGAAGATATTTCATTGATTTAAAGATAAAAAGGCAATATATATTTCCAGGCAACCATTTCTGCAATCTATATAAAGCCCAACATTAAGTAGAAATGCAGTAACAATGTATGATAAACACTCATAGAGGGAAAAGACTCCAGTTTCTTAGTAATTGAAATTTGAAGCACATATCTTACAAATATTTATGCCCACAATACCTTTGTTCTTCCGTTCTTTTGAATTGTAAGATTCATTTATAAAAAGAAAAATAACAACAATAATGGCAAGACTCATTCACTATATGATTGATTCTGAACTGCAAGGTGTATTGCTGATGGCATGGAATTTGACAAGGCCAGAGAACTCAAATTGACCAAGAGAGAGACCCCAACTAGAGGAGGGGCTAGATACTTTCATGGTGACATGTATATAGGTAACATCATGCATATGAGCCAAAACCATACATACCATTTGCAGATGCTTTCTTATAGCTATGAGCAGCATCAACATAAGCTTGGGCAGCCTCATGTTTGCTTTCCAACTAAAAGCACAAGCGAATGGAATGAGATTGTCACATAGCAGCTAAAGTAATATAAAAGTAACAGTGCTTAATCCCAAAAATCCAAAAGTAATTACCTTCAAATGACAGTTTGCCAATTTCACATATGTTGAACCAGCCTTATCCCCTGAAAAAACCATAATTGAAGGGATCAGCAATGAAGACAAAATTAAGTCTAGCGAACATTTTTTTATTGGCACTGGATGTCCAAGAACAAAGTCCTGACTAATCCTGAGGGTGCACAGGTCCTCGTCAATGAGTTTTCAGCAAGTGCACCTTGGGTATTATAAGGGGAAATTCACACAATGAGATGGCCCCTAGAAATTATTGGTTGAAACCTTAGACTAGAAGGGAGCATGCCACCAAGACTAAAGTCCTTACCACTTAAGACAACCCTAACCCCTTGGGATTCTACGGAACAATTTCATTTTTGGATTCCCATTTCCCAACAGAACCATATTGATCAGAGATCCTTCTCAACAAAAAGGTAAAGGAAACATCTTTTGAATAACTGAGATAATCGGTGAGATGCCAACAAGATAGAAACCGGAAGTAAGTTTTTTTAACATGAAAAATGGTTTAAGAACCATTCCCTGGATTAAACCAACGTGAATTAATAATTTTGATTTCCTTCAATTAAATTGAGGTTGAACCCATCTTCACAAAAACTGGGCAAAATGTGAAATCTTTTATCACATTTGCCAAATTCTTCGCAAAAAGTTATAATTTAGTCTTAAGTATCATTTCCAAACTTAATCCCATCAAAATTTACATCTAAAAACCAATTTATCTAACTGTCAAATCATTCAAAAGCCATATCGGCCCACCCTAATCCAATCAATCAAATATTCCCAATTCTGAATCAATATCCAAGCTTGCCACTAATTTAGAACCAGCCAAGCAGAAAGGCACAGCATATCAACCTAACACAGTGGCATTCCTAATTAGAACAAAACAAGACACACTCGCCCACAATTTTAAAAAAATAATACAAAAATCAAAATTTTCCCAAAAAATAAAGGAAAATCAATGATTAATGTCCAAAACTGGTTCATTACTATCGCCAACGAAAAAAATTAATGGGTTAATGGAGTAAACTTGAAATACGACCAATTTGTCACAAAGATAAAAACTTTCCATTCCTATTATTTTTTCCCCGATTCTTTACCGGTAAACAAGCAGAGGAAAATAGGAAGAAAAAATTATTGTATGATATATTAGTTAAAATTGTACAGGATTTGGCGAGCTTGAAGGAATTGGCAGATTTATCGAAGAGATCGGCAGCGTCTTCATATTTGGAACCGAACAAACCCCAGCCGTTGAGCTTCTTTTCTGCTTTCTTCTGGAACTCTTCTGCTCTCGCAATCTGATCCCCCATTTGATAATACTGAGATTTTTCTCCCGAGTTGGGAGAGAAAAGATCAAAGACGGAGAGAATTATGCAATGGAAAAAAATGTTGCGGTCAAGACTCAAGGTCAGGCTTGATTGCAACGAGAGAGGGAGTGCCTTTCGGCTTTTGTAGTCTTGGGTTCGGTTGGGTTTGGAATACTAGAATTAAAGTTCAAAGCCCAATGAGCCCATCTAAAAGGTTTGGGCCGGTCTCAACCTAATAATTTCATTCACCGAAAAAAGAAAAGGGAAGAAATAGGATTTGTTGTAAAATCCGAGTTGGAAATTGGAATCTGATAAAAATAAATGAAATTCAAAGAACACGGAACAACCAACAATGATGGATAAGTGGAACATGGCCAGGTTTGACTGCAACCAAACCTTTAAATTCTGGATTTAAAAAGGGCGAAAGGATGAGGCGCATGCACATAACCCACTTTTTCGTCCCCCTACATTTATTCCGTCTCCATAGCTGAACATGACTCGGATCTTCGCATCGCAACCCACTCCGAGCTGGCCTTTATCATACAGAACTGCCATCATACTTCTTTCAATTTTAATTCCCATCTTACCCTCTCTTCTACCTTCTTCAACCCAATCATATTCCACCTATCCCAATGGGGATTTTGGTAAATCGGACCACCACCAAACACAAAGCCGCCTTGTTAACTTATATAGCCATTAAATTCCTAAATCATGTACAAGAAGACAAGACAACCACCTAACAGAAACAAAAACCTCTTCCTAGCTTGCTACTCGGGAAAAGTAAAATCCATCGTCTGGATCAGATGTCTCCGGCAGCAATACACGTGCCACTCCTACCAGAGCACAAGCCTAAGATAAGGCACGCATCGGTTTCGGGGGCAGTGTTCAACGTATCAACGAGCATAATCGGCGCTGGTATCATGTCCATTCCGGCCACGCTTAAGGTCTTAGGTGTTATTCCAGCATTTTTGCTGATCGGGGTTATTGCTCTGCTGGCTGATGTCTCGGTGGAGTTTCTAATGAGGTTTACACACTCGGGAAACGCGAGAACTTATGCCGGTGTCATGAGGGAGTCTTTTGGTCAGGCAGGATCGGTGGCCACCCAAATATGTGTCATGATTACTAATCTTGGGTGTTTGATCATGTACCTGATTATTATCGGTGAGCATCCAGTACTACTATTAGCAAGCTTGTTTTTGTTTTATTTAGTATTGGGTTGCCATCTATCTAGTGATCGATACCTTTTAAGATTGATCTGTGGTATATATGTTGAGCACTTTTAACGATATCTCAGATCAGAACAAGCTATTTGTTTATTTTTTAAAATATGTTATGGTTAGGGCCAGATTGTTAATTCTGAGGTGAATGATTGGTTGGAAGAGCCGAGTTTTCTTGGGAGGCTCTGCAATTGTTGTCGTGGGATGTTTGAGGCCAAGTGTCACGGGGTGTTCGCTTCCAAGCAACAACTTCGTGAAGTTGCTGTGTTTTGAGTTTTACTATATAGCACCCTTCGATTCTAAGCATCTGATAATAATTTATATATAGGGATCTAATCTTTTTATTTAGTTTGGCTACTCTTGCTGTTTAATTTCATGGTCTGTATATATGAAAAGCCCATAAGATTTTTTATCTCTCTTTTTTTTTTTTTTTTAAATAAAAAAGTTGTACAAAACATAAAAGAGAAATTAGGTTTAAAGCATGATAATCATGAGGAGGATTTGAATATATATTTTTATTATTCTGTAGGGGATGTACTCTGTGGAAGTCAGCCTGAAGGAGTAACGCATCTTGGCATTTTGCAACAATGGTTTGGCATTCATTGGTGGAACTCCCGCGAATTTGCTCTGGTTGTTACCGTTGGCTTCATCTTGCTTCCACTGGTCCTCTTAAGGCGAGTAGGTCAGTGAACTCCATAATTCATTCCAATTAGCAACAAGTTAATTAATTGAAAAATATTAACTTGACGTTTAGGCAGAAGCACATTTGAGTATATATGTTGCTAGCTTGATGCCGCTATATATAGATCCTCCAATGCAGTTAATTATCATTAGTCGAAACATTTATTTTTAATAATGAACTGAATGCTTGTAGCATAGGCTATGTGGGTAGACATTTATGGTTGGAAATCTTTGATTTTTGATGCACTGACATGTTCTTACTCTACTAACTTCTTTGGTTCCAGAATCATTGAAGTTCAGTTCAGCAATATCGATGCTACTTGCAGTGGTGTTTGTTGGCGTAAGTTCTGTGATGGCAATCATTGCGCTCATGGAAGGGAAAACAAAGAGCCCGAGACTGCTACCTCACTTGGACAACCAAGTCTCCTTCTTTGACCTTTTCACCGCTGTCCCAGTTATTGTGACAGCCTTCACATTCCATTTCAACGGTAAGATCAACAGATCGAATAGGGAGCATTGCTATTAATTAGTGCGCGCATGGCTTTATTTGTTGCTGTAAGCAGTAATTTTTTCCTGAGTTTGACACAAAAAAGCCTTTTAATGGATGCATGCAGTTCACCCAATTGGCTTTGAGCTGGGCAAGCCTTCTGATATGATCAGGGCAGTTCGAATATCACTCGTATTTTGCGCGGCCATCTACCTTGCCATTGGCCTTTTTGGGTACTTATTGTTCGGGGACTCAATTATGCCAGACATACTAGTCAATTTTGATCAAAGTTCAGGTTCAGCAATTGGTTCATTACTGAATGACATAGTTCGGTTGAGCTATGCGCTGCACGTCATGTTCGTGTTTCCTCTTTTGAACTTCTCTTTGAGGGCAAACATAGATGAGTTCCTTTTCCCTAAGAAGCTGCTTCTGGCAACGGACAACAAAAGATTTGTATCCCTCACCCTCGTTCTGCTAGCCATCTCTTACCTGGCAGCAATTGCCATCCCCAATATATGGTACTTTTTCCAGTTCCTTGGATCAACCTCTGCAGTCTCCCTTGCCTTCATCTTCCCTGGTGCTGTTGCTCTCAGGGATGTTCATGGTATATCAACAACAAGGGATAGGATTATGGCAGCGATAATGGTAATCCTGGCGGTAGTAACGAGCACAATTGCTATTTCCACCAATATCTACAATTTGTTTGGAAACAAGTCATAGTTCTCCCAAAAATCAAGCTTTTAGTTTAAGTCATGTATTCTTCAAATGTTGCTGTCTGCCCGTTTTAATGGAAATGCAGGCGATCGAGCACATTTAAAGAAGATTGAAATCCATTCATTACCCATATTTAAAATCTCTTATGAGTTGAAATATGTAATTTTAAAAATATTTGCCGTCTTTCAACCGCTAGATGAATGCTAACGACCAAATTGAGATTCAAGCGAGGACTGTCACCTTGATGAGGTTAAAATTTAGCCTCTAATTAAAAGAGCTTGTGATCCTAAAAGGTGGGCAGCCGATCGATGAAACCCTTAGCTCTCTATAGACACGAGCTCTTTCCACTTTGCAAGTCTAGCGCGGCCTCTAAAACTAGCTTTGAAAAGTTCAATTCTTTAAGCTGTTTTGCTATAGGACACATACTGCTAGCTGTTCAATCTAAAAGGATGGATGGTGTACACATTCTATACTAAGGTTTATGAGTACACTTGAGAGTTGAGAGTGTTGAGAGTTTTCTGAAATTTTCCCTTTTATCATACGATTTAGCCTTCCTTTTCTAAGCAGGGTGAAGACAAACATATAAAAAAATAAACAAACGCTTGAGAGCGATATTTTAGGTAACAAGGTGGTTAACAAACGTAAATCACACAACACAAATTTACAAGGATACCCGAATACAATTAAGTTCACAGATGCCAACAATGCAATTTCAAAGATATATGTGCATGGCATTCTCCTTAAGGATCACAATTAGTGCCACAATGAAAGCATCGTCCGCACCAGGATAGAGTTTTATTCTGAAGCATTCTTTGCTTCTGCAGCAGCTTCCCCGTTTGAAGTTGTGAGTTACCTGTATATGTAGCCACATGAAAAAAGGGGTTATTGGGTTATTTCGTGGTTGCAAATGATAAGGGAAGGGAATTCAAACCAAATTTCAAAAACACGATTCACATGAAAAATGGAACCCATCCTGCTAGTACCTCTGCCATCAGTACTGTATGACCCCTGTAAACTCTCAAAGACCGAGAAGAGCAGGACCCAACAACCTGGAAATTGCAGACATCTTTATCAATATTACTTGCCAAGAAGACATCAAGCCGTGTTTTCATAGGAATGAGGTTAGAACGCTGCACGCTGAATAAGAGATCTTCTCGCTCTGAGCTTTCTCCTCTATGTACTATCCATCGGTGATGGGGTGTGGGGTGTCAGCACCTTGTTACATATTACAAAATGCTAGGAAGTCAGCTTCCATGCATGCCTATGAACTCCACTAGGATGTAACAATCGTATGTAAACGTGAACTCACAACACACACACACACACAGATTAGAGATTTAACTTTCTGGCGCATTGTGAGGATAGGATGACCGATGGGGTCGCGCAGGACTCTCTTTTTCTGGAAGTTGGAGCAAGAGCCATCAACTTGGAATAAAAGGTATCCATTAACATCTACAACTTCAAAACGTGCAGCAAAGAATCCATGATGTTTCTTTTTGACAGTCAACTCCACCTCATAAGGGACACAAAAGCCATTTCCGACAACATTATTGGTATTGATCACGGGAACCCCATATGCCATCTCCGGAGCGTTTGCAAAAGGGTCGTTACTTAGTGCTGGTTTTTCCAAAACGGAGTTCTGAGAGGGGAGATTTGGATAATGTCCCGCCATCTTAACTACAACCTGATCAAAAGAAAGTATAGGAAAAGTAAATATGCTTGGAATACAACTTAACAATATAGAACTAATTCGGAATCTCAAGTACTTTGTCGTTCCGTGTTTGCAATTTCGAGCTAGCTTCATGATCTTTCTGCAAGATAGAAAACAACTTAAATAGGTCATCGAGGGCATGGTATCATTTCTTGGAAATAAAGAAAGCTTTTTGAAGATATACAAGCACGCGGTAGCTAGCAAGAGCTGATCGAAGAAAAAAAAAATAATAAAATAAAAGAGGACGCGGTTGGAAGGTCAGACAAGATCTAATCCATCAGCTTGCTTGATCTCTTGAATTTGCATATAATATAGTGCCAAGATCTGAGAAGATACCTATATGTAAAGTATTACAAGCTGTTAGAATTTTGATCAGATATTCGAACTTAATTATAAGTCTTGCGTGATATCTCTATTAGGTGTGTAGAAGACATTTAGTAAAGTGCTTAAACATATCATTATTTGATTTAAAAAAAATTTAAAATTTAAATCTCCTTTTGGGAGTACCCCAAGTGCTCAAAACTGGATAAAAAACAAATGTTCTTCCTAAAACAGAATTCAATGACTAACACTACGTTCCCTTTTGCGAAAGTAGATCGATTACTATGAAATGAAGAAAACTCCAAAACCAGTTTAGAGTCTTTAGACTGATCAGTGGTAAATAGGACTCGATCAGTGAGGGTCACCGAAGCCAAAAAAATAAAAATAAAAAAGACAACAAAATGGTATGACAACAAAATATGTTCTTTATCTTATTTCTTTTAAAATAAACATGACGGGTACTTATAGCGTGAACGCAAAGACAGATATCCTTGTGTTATAAGATTTAACGAAGGAGTCTTATATCATTTTTTTTTTCTTCGACAACCGGCTTCAATCGTGGACTGGAGATGGGTTTAAAGGGGCCGACAAGCCCAACGGCCCAACGCCAATCCTGTCGTCTTAAGTTTTGTACTATCAAATGTCCTCTAGAATCGAACGACTATATTTTCAAACATTCTTATTATTATTTTTAATTTTATTATTATTTTTTATTTATTTTTTTACTATTTATTACTTATTATCTACTTTATATTACTATTTAATATTTTATTATTACTTTTTATCTACTTTTTCATTACTATTTAAAAATATTTTCAAACACTTTTACCATCTAAAACATATAAGAACATGATCAGGAACTGCTCGCATCAGGTAATGTAAAGATAATTTTCTCTTAACAGTAGATTGGAAGTGTCTTTGATCGTGAAAATAATTATGCATTTAATATCGCCAACAATTTGAAAAGATCTAGCTAGCTAATTAAACCACGGAAACAAGCACTCATGATTAGCATACAGATAGTACTAGGAGTCAGCGAAGCTTTGTCTATCCAAATGATGATTTTTTACGTCGTCTTTGGTGTACTGTTACAACGTCCTTCTGTACAAATCAAAGAGAAGGCCTATTGTAAGAAAATTGGAGAAAGGTCATTTTCCAAAACGCTTGAAAGTCTAAAATACTCCACAAACTCAAAAGCTGGTTTTTCACATGATGAGGCTGAAATGCAACAATCGATGCCTTTCATATACTATCCAAAAGTACTCAACAAAGAGACGCAGCAACTGAAAACTCCTTCTCTGATATGTCTTGTTGATATATATGGGTCATGATCGGGAGGGTCTGTCTCCTGTGCCCGTGTGTGGTTTTTGGTTGTTTTCGCGGGTGGGTTTTGCCCTCATTAATTCACATTACATATATGTATGGAATAAGGGACAAGTAAGGGGCATCCCGTAATTTGCTGTGATATGCATCCCTATGTTTTTACTACCAACTGTCAGTACTGTATGTGTCCTAATTATTAATTTGTAGTTGAAATAATTTCGCCTTCGATCGATGGCTGCAACTGACGCCACATGCATGTGCAATCCCTTTTGTCACAATTCGCGGGGGGATCATGCACGCTGCGATGAACATATATCGTAGATCGAGTTCAGCATATTAATTAATGTACCGTATTCGTGGTTAATTTGTCTGTTCTTTTCACAATCCTAAACACACAATTAGTCATGCATGTATATATATACCGGTGCATGGGGATTATCTGAGCTAGCTAGCTTGATTTAATGTTTGAAACAAACTCGTCATGTATATATATATATTTATATATAGAAGAAATTCTAATAATGTAGATAGCAAATCCAGATCAGAAGAATACAAATCAAGTAGATATATATACTGAATTTATTTGCAATTCCATTCGTCAAAGAAGAACTTAGGGGGAAGAAAAAGACGAAGTAATATATAGCTAGCTGTCCAAGTGCGAGGCTGATTTGTTTGGATGCACGGTCCTCGCTGTGCAGTACGCAACAGCTAGGGGTTATGACAACAAACCAGTTTGTAGCATTTGATGACGCCTAGAATTCTAATGGTGACAATCGATGGATAGCGACCTCTTTATTCAAATTCTATATCTAAGCTAGCGATCGAGTACGTACTCACTCGTGCGTGAGAGAGGGAATTTGCTTCATGATAATGACTTCGATCTCTTCTTTTTATAAAAACAACTAATTGTATCATCATCATCATATAAATATATATATTTATATAATATACACTTCAATAAAGAAGAGAAGCTAGCATGCAGCTAACTCATGAATATCAATAATTTGATCATTATATATGTTATATCATTGAGTTTTGGTGGTGCTAGGAACGTTGTATTTTGTCATTCTCTTATATTATATATATTTCAACTTTAATTGTCGTTGTCATGATCGATCAGTCTGGTTATAAAATCATCAATCAGCTGCTCCTTCTCCTATATATATATATATATGTATATGTATGTATGCATGTATATACAATATTATACATACACACACACACAACACACACTAGAGCCGAACTTCTTGTCTTACGTACTTGCTTATAATACTATCCTTGAAGATTCTTTGATATTGCTAAAAAGAAAATGGCCAACAAAGAACCCTCTCTCTCTCTCTCACTCTCTCTCTCTCTGCGCATAGGCATTTATCACTAACTTTATACTTTTATTGTATTTGTTCACGGTCACATATGTGCATGTGATCAGTGTACTTTCCCGGAGTGCGATTCATCACGTGAGTTTTGGTAGCATGTCACAAGAACGACACTTCTATACTTCTTCCTGCAAAAGGATAGTTTTTATTATTATTATTATAAGAAAAAAAAAGGAAAAAAAAGCATATATATATAGACAAAGAACAATAAATATTAAGGGTAAATGCTGAATATGGCAATTAGAAAAACTCTATTTGCAAGCCGGTTTGTTTCACACATCATCCATATATATCGTTGATATGAATTAGGATTTGATTTGAAAAAAAATTAAAAAATTAAATTCTTACAAATCAAATCTTGTAATATATATATGTTAGTGTATGGTATATATATAACGTCTACAACGACTTGCAAATAGAATGAATCCGTAGGGTTATATTAGCAACTTTGTGATTGATGATATACAGTATCATGAGGGCTAAAAAGAGAAATAAATGTGATTTTTTTCCCAAACAAGATAACATTACATAGATTAATTACGAAGAATATAAATGAAGCAGTCAGTAGTCTTTCAGATCAGAGGCATGTGGGTACTGGTAGGAAGTGGTGGAATGGCATATTATCTAAACCTCTAAGTCCTTGAAAAACAAGTGATCGAAAAATCAACAAAAACATTACTCGTTGCATATATTACCCGCGAAAAAGTACTTTTTACTGAAAACTTGTATAACTCTGAAATTAGTTGGGATTTTGTCTCAGACACCCAATACCAATCAAATCAATTCGGAAAGGTCTAGATATGAAATTGCTGCATGTTGATTTAGTATGATCGATGGATACAGTTATATCCAAGAGTTCAGGAAAAGGAAATGCACGAATATTGTTCAAGGAATTGTATGTTATCCTTACGAAATTAGTGCTGAATGAAAATAAATCAAGAAAATAGTATAATCTGGAAAATAGTACTGCTATATATTTATATATATGCGCATCATCACCACCATCATTACTGATGATCTATATAAGTACCACTCTATATATATATATATTAGAAAAATAGGAGACTAATCATGATCATCATCATCATAAACTAATACATGATCATGAGCAAGGCAATTAGCGATTGATCAGGAAAATAAGATACATATATAGTAGTGGCCTGGAAATTAAATTGGCCGGAATATATAGCTAGCTAGGACGTACGTAATAGTGATCTAGAATCTGAAAATCAAACGAAAACCCTAAAAAAAAACCCTAGCGGCCGCTCTTAGCGGAGGGGGGAGGGAAAGCTTCGGCTTCCTCATCCCCCCTCCTCTCCTCCCTCTCTACCGTTTGTTTTCGTAGGTTTATTACGGTTATTTTGGTATTTATTTTGATTTATCAGGTTTCGGCCGAATAATGGGGGAAGCCGATCCGAGCCTCTCCGGTGGATGTTCTCCTTCACGCGTACCACCGGGAGATCCCTCGCCCGCCGATCATGCAGCCTCCCGCTTTGGGCGCCATAAGGAGCGGCGTGTCGCCCCCACGCGCGGACCACAGAGAACGCGTGGCATACGCGAGCCACCGCGTATCACACCGCGTCGGAGCCATGTGCGGCAGCTCAGGGCCCAGTATACCGGCGCTGTCTTGACCGGCCGTTCGGCTTCTCCCCAGTGTGGCGCGTGCCCCCCACGCGCTACCCCGATCCTGTTTGGTTTCGTCTGTTGTTGGGTTCTGTTTTGTAGTGTATTTGATTTGGTTTGTGGTTGTTTTTTGATTTTTGCACCTCTGTTGAGCCCTGTTTAGGGGTTGTTGCAGTGTTTTTTGTTTGAGTTGGTTTTTTCTGCTTTTTGCCTGTATTTAGTTTTCTGCATTATTAATAGAAATAGGCTAGCGGACTCTTTTGGAGTCCATAGCAGTCAAGTCCCGCTCCTCCTTTGGGAGGAGACGGTGTGGTAGGACTCCTCCTCCTAGGGAGGATGGGAGGTGATAGAGCTTCTTTTCTTTTGAAAAGAAGTCGTTTTAGGCTCTGTTTTTATAGAGTGTGATTCTCTCTGACAAACCTAGTTTGATCAGAAAGAGTTATAGAAGTTAAGACAAAGTCCGTCATAAAGAAATTTATGTATGAGGTGCTTTAGAGCAGATGCGTAGGTTGACTTGTAGTCTGGGTTTTCCCTGTATTGATAAGTCACATTTGTAACTTCGAAATTCATTAATGAAATGAAGTCTATTTTTCTCAAAAAAAAAAAAAAAAAAAAGAATCTGAAAATCAAGGATGGGTACGTAAGTGCTTTATTATTAATTATATATGAAAAAGCAAGAGATCACAAGGTTGGAGCAGGGATATGTATGGAGAATATTGTTTTGTTGCAATGATTAATGGGTACACATGTGAATATGGGTGGGTACGTACGTGATTTGTCCGTGTGGAATAGAGACAATATTGCAAGCAATAAGGAGCAGCTCGCTAGCTCTAAATTTGCGCATGGACTGTTTGATGATAACATCTCGTGATACTCTCTTCTTCAGAGATGCCCCTAATTTGGTACCAGTAGCACTGGATCTTCTGCATACATGCCGGACCAATCCGCCCGGCAACTCTTAAAGCCTAAAAGCGCTTGATGTGACCACCAATATTCACATTCGTCCATTATACACACACACACACAGAGTGTAACGCATGCATTAATAGATCAGTTGTTTATGTCACTATTTGTGATATAGATAAACAGTCATTTTCCGCAAGTTAAGTACAACCATGCAGCATGCATGCTTCAAAAGATCGTAAAAGATAAAAAAAATCATCAAAGGCAAATGCATTTTCCCTGGTTAACAGATAATTTACTTCCATCAAAGATAATTTGCCACTGAACGTGAGACTTAGGGATGCAGCAAGCTAGCTAAATAGTTGTTTCAATTTCCAAGAAAAGATTATCAATCTCAATTATAACGTCAGATATTGAGAAGGAGTAGTAGAGAGAGAGGACAAAATTAGGATGACGGCTTGTGAGAGATCAGGAGGGCTGGAGGCTAAAAATCCCCGTGAGGACTGTTTGGAGGCATTCCAAAATCACAACTAAAAATCCTTTTGTTGCTTCCTCTAGCTTCACTTCTTTCGATGGCCAATTTCACTCCCTCCCTCATCCACCGTCACGAGCTATTTTCGATTCCCTCCGTTGCCTCCTCTCGTCAAGTTATGCCAACGGCCTCATAATTCCCTCTTTACTATCGTATCCCTAGCTCTGCCCCCTCCTTTTGTCATAACCAGTTTCTGGAAAAAAAGAAAATTGAAGAAATAAGCATGGACTCCTAGCTCGGCTTTAATTTCAAGTTTAATCAATTGGTTGAGATTTTTTTTTTTTGCCTGATGCAAATGCATACTCATGCATGCATATATATGAATTTGCAGTGTGGAGTCACTGATCTTTTCGTATTTCTCTACTATTTATAGTTGATAATAGCTAGTAAGAAATTACTATCTAAATCTGTACAAAACCTTGATTTGATACTTCTATATATATAAAAATAGAACATTTCCAAGACAACAGTCGTGTAAAAAACCTGAAGCATGATATGTTAATTTGTTAGTTTAGGAAGGAAAATGCTGCTCTTCTTTTTTTTTTTCCGCATGCAGTTTTGAAACCGAACCCAAAGTGGCTACAGAAATATATGGTTATTTTAAGAAATGAACAATGTTTTTCACCAAGGAAAATCTTCTTTTTCTTCTTTCACCACTCTTGGTGGTGGTAGAGCTAGCTGTTATAATATGGCCGTTATACTCTCAGATGGTTTAAAACACACGCATATACATATAATATATATGTTATATCTAGATCAAATTCGGTGTTGGAAGACGATTCTATAAAATAAAATAAAACTTATGACGTTAAACCAAATCAGTTTATAAATTTATAATTTTTATAAATTCTCTTCTAAAATCTCTTTTGATCTTAATATGTCACCTCTTGGGTTTGGCAATTTGCAATGGGACCACGAAGGTCATATCACCTTTGGACTCAGTAGTCAGTACTCCTCCCTTTCTAACTTTTTCATTAAGACATTTCTAGTTTTTTCAATCAATTACCGAAAGGGTAGCGTGGTAAGTTCAGCTCGTGTAGTTTTGTATCTAGTTGTGAAGAAACTGATGCAGTCATGTGGGAAGCGAACAGAAGATGATATCGATTTGAGAGCTCATCCCCTTCATTTAAACAGCCTCAGATCAGCTTTGCAGATCTCATAGGAAGAGAAATAGAGAGCTGATCAAAGAAGGATAAAGATAGAAGTAAACTACCCATGGTTTCTAGGGAGCACAAGAGAGAAGCTCTGCATGAGAAGCTGCAACTACTTCGTTCCATTACTAACTCTCATGCTGTAATTCCCTGCATTCTTTCCTGAGGCCTTGCTTCCATTGCTTAATTTCTTCTTTCCTATTTTAACGGATTAGGTCCTTTTATATCAGAGTAGTTCTATTGAGCATAATCAATATGCTATCCATCTTTTTTCTTTAAGCGTTATAATTTCTTGGTTTTTCACCTTTGGTCTTCTTTCGACATCTTCTCAAACTTCTGAACTGCTGCACATTCACTCCGGACTCCTATGGTCTTCCACAATTGCCTTTCGTATATATATTTAATCACTTTCTTCTTATGTTGTCTCTATGGTTTGTTATTTGTCGCTGATGACACAGTTTGGGAAACTATATATAAGAGTTTGTAGATGCATTAATATAGGTAAGTAGATTAAATTAGTTCCGAGCTAGCTAGATGTAATCATATATAAAACAAGTATATATAGGTGATATCAGCAACCCAGATAACGATTTTTTTTTTAAAATATCAATCTTCTGGGACATTTGCAATACTTAAGTTAATTCCATCGTGAAGGAAAAAATAAAATTTTTCGCAATTGGGCTCTAAATCACGAGTTACGGTACTTTTGCATGCTTAATTGGCAGCTTAACGAGACCTCAATCCTAGTTGATGCATCAAAGTACATCGAAGAGCTAAAACAGAAAGTGGAGAGATTGAATCAAGATATAAAGAGTGATCAACAGACCTCAAGAGACCAAAATCCATTGCCTGTGGTATATTCTAGCAGCTCCTCTTTCTTCTCCCCCACCCCAACCACTTCCGATTCACATTCTTGATCTTCTTCTTCTCCTTCTTCTTTTTAATTTCCTCTTTCTTTTGAAAAAAAATATATATATATTTTTTATCATTTTTATTTGCCTTATATACCTACCTAGTAATTTATCTTGAGTTATATTTCCACAGGCTACGGTAGAAACCCTAGACAAGGGATTCCTAATAAATGTGTTATCAGAGAAAAGTTGCCCAGGCCTGCTCGTCTCCATACTGGAAGCCTTTGAAGAACTGGGTCTTAATGTTCTGGAAGCTAGGGTTTCTTGTGCAGATAATTTCCAGTTACAAGCAGTTGGAGGAGAAGTAAGTCAATAAATTTATGTCTAAAACATACTTATACCGGGCTCGTTAACTCTGCATGTACTGTGTGCGCGTCATGTGTATTTTCTCTTTAACTAGCAAAGTAAGAGTGCCCATATGTTTTTTTTTTCAGAATAAAGAACAAGCCGAAAGCAGCATTGATGCTGAAGTGGTGAAAGAAACCGTGGTGCAGGCTATTAAGAATTGGAGTGGAAGTATTGAACAAGAATAATAAAACATCCGTATACATCTTTTGCTTTTGCTCAATTTCTCCCTTTTTTTTTTATT
This sequence comes from Cyclocarya paliurus, assembly GCA_029856935.1. Lineage (NCBI taxonomy): Eukaryota > Viridiplantae > Streptophyta > Magnoliopsida > Fagales > Juglandaceae > Cyclocarya > Cyclocarya paliurus. The sequence goes on along the minus strand of JARVXP010000207.1, from coordinate 601,898 downwards.
GTTACGTGGGCAATGTTGTGAATCAAGAACCAATTAGTTTCTAAATTGAATTAGAAATTGGTTGAAGATCAATAGTAAACACCAAGTAAACAAATAACTCTCCCTTTACCAGAAACATACATCTTATTAGGCCGTCAGTATGCGCTGCGAGACTTTGCTTTTATATTACATGCGCGAGGTACAGGATTTCTCGTGCTGAGATGACTCGTGTCTGCATATATATGCTTATATAGTCCTGTTTATTTGTAGGCAGGGCTTAATATTGCTTAATTTCTAATGCATGGAATCTAAATCTGCAGATCTACTAATTAATTGAGGCTTCGGATGTTCTTTCTCATGACTCACCTCTTTTATCGTCGCGTGATAAATAAGATATCATGTAATTCGATCCCATTTATGTCTTTTAGGGGCTGGGTGAAAAGAACTTAATCGTATAATAGATTGTTAGTCGTTTTCCTATCATCCTGGACAGATATTCTTCGCCTAATTTTGCTACATGGGTTGGGTTATTAATACGGCCAGATCTACCACATGAATCAACATGACTAGGCTAGAAGAAATTAAGGAACAAAACTAATTAATGCTTGATTTGTAACTCCCAAACCCAAAACTATAAACGAGTTCCGTCTATATTTTCAAAACTTTTTCCTTGTTTACAACATATATTGTATATATACACAACCTTTAAAGTATTCACAACTATAATACAATGATAATAAAAAACACATTCACAAGTTTGGCTAGAACCATTAAATTCTAAATAATTACAATACAGATACTTCAACAAAAACTATAAAATAATTAAAATATAATCATAAGAAAACTCTCTGTACAACCAAAACTATTTTCAAGCAACAAAGTCATCAAGCCCCAAAACTTCCAACCTCAAGTGACTAAACCAAGTCCACTCTGAAATCTTTGGTTCAAAAGCTATCATTTCAAAAGAATGAACTTTCTACAACTTTAAAAACTATGTGAAATAAAGAGGTGACCTACCACGTGCTCAATAACTAGCAATTTAATGGGGGTGTGGGAGTTGACAAATTTCTTGACTATAAATTGTGAATAAATTTTTAATAAAATAATGTGAGTAATACAATTTTATTTCAACCAACATATTGATCAAAATATCATATTCAAGGCTACATGATAATAGAGAAATCAACAATATACCACAAAGATATAATGCCACGAAGACATCATGCCGCGAGGGCATCAATATACCACAAAGATATCATGCCACAGAACATCATCGCCTTGAGGGATGTCAAATATGTCACAAAGACATTCATATCATGGGCTATAGAATAAATAGCATGCTCACATTTAACTTTCAAATTTAATAAGCCACATAACATTTTTCAAACATCCCAATCATTACAAAATTTGCACAAATCCCACAAGCAGAGGCAAAATAGCATAAGAATGTACACAAATCCAAAATTTATACAAATTTAAAATATAATATCCAAGTGCACCATTTCAAACAAAACCAACAATTCTTTTATTAAAAATATATTAAAGAGCCATTTACCTCGATTTTTAGTCAAAATAGTCACGATATTCCTTTGCCAACGATCACTTGAAACCTATTTCAAGGCTATTATAATCCATCAACTTCTACTCTAAAAATGATCTCATTCAACTCTAAAATTTCACACAATCCTTAATAACATGAATTTAGACTTGTTCTAAAAGATTATCCTCCAAAATTGATAAGCTAGAAATTTTTAGGTTGCAAAAAGCTACCAGACAGCACGTACACGACCTCTATCCCCTTATAATTCAACGAAAATAATTTCTATACTCAACCATATAACAATGACATAAACATAGATTAATTCTAGCTAATATCCACCACTAACACTAGAATATTAAATTCATCTTCAATACAACCTAACAATGTGATCAACTATGTATGTTATCAACAATTCACAACATCAAATATTAACAAATTTTATATACAAAATTCATTAAATATACTATTTATGAGAGATGTGAATTTACCTAATATTATCGTTCATTGGGATGAAATTGTAAGGAGCAATGGCTGTGGCTAGAGGTTGCAGAGAAAGAGAGAGAGAAAAAATAAAAATAATATATGTATATATATATATAGAGAGAGAGAGAGAGAGAGGTGAGTGAGTGTGATATACGGGGGAGGGAAAATTGAGAGGAGAGTGGGAGAGAAGATATTTGTTTTGGGGGGGGTTGGTTTTGTTTGTGTGAGAATTGAAGAGAGAGAGTGAGATGCGGAGGATTGAGAGAGAGTGGTAGGGTGGATTGAGAGAGAGAGAGAGGGTTAGGGAGGGGGGAATTGTCTAGAGAATCAGAGAAAGTGGGGAAGTTACGGGACGTAAAGAGGCAGGGGGAGGAAAGAGAAAAAAAAATGATGGGCTGGGCTATAATATGGGCTGAGCCATTACATGCTTATATAATTAAGTATTATGAGTTACAGATGAGAAAGTGGAAATTAATATATTGTACTACATGTGACGCCTCCTGACCAAGATGAACAACTTTGCTAGTAGCTACGTACGTCGTCCCAAGTCCCATCGATCGGAGAAGGTGAAGTATAGAAGCGCAAGAAAATATGAAAATTACTAGTCATGCACGTTCGCAGTACAAGACTATTCTTCATGTCTTATTTATGCAGTGTCAGATTCCGCAACTATATATATATATATATATATATATATATATATATATATATGAAAATTACTAGCCGTGCACGTACGTAGTACAAAACTATTCTTCATGTCTTTTAATATTTATGCGGTGTCAGATTCCGCAACGATATATATATACTAGTACTAAGGGCAACGTGGGCTGCACGTATGGCCAGTTGATAAATATAAAGAAAAAATTAAAAAAATATATAAAATAATAAATGAGAAAGTGAGAAAATAAATTTAAACGAAAATTGAAAGAAACATATAAAGTGAAAAGAAAGAAGTATAAATTTTATATACAATTTAGTATCTTAATTATTTAAGTATATAATTACAATAGTTAGAAATATAAGAAGAAGAGATTTTGAGTGATTATGACGTAGTTTGATTTATAGGATGGATATAGAGTATGTTGAATTTATTTTAGCGCACTTGTCTATGTTGATTTATTTATGTGCGCAAGTACATAATCTATTTATTTTCTAAAACTGTAGTTGCAATATTTGCTAAATATAGCAGATACTCTTGTAATAATGAAAAAATATAAAAACATAATGCATTAAACATTCTACCTCGCCTGTTTGTTTAAAGAGATCAACAATTGTACAATTCAATATTTCTTTTGATATCATTCTGAAGATAATAACCACTATACAGTATCTTCCTTTACTTTTAGATAGACTCGTAAGCTAAAATTAATGAGAATATTAGTAATTGTGTAATTTACAATTACTATGTTATATTTATTATGTAAGGAATGATCATTTAAAATGATGAAATAAAATGATTTACCGTAGCTATGAGATGCTCATATTTTTGCAATTATAGCACACAAATTTTTTGTTGTAGTCATATCCAGTTGTTTTATTACAATTTGCACGAGATATGTAGTGAAACTTCAAGGTAAAGGAGATGTTGTCGATCTGGCTGTGGGAGGCGCTTGAGATTGACTACGTGCATCGGTGGCTCAATGTGTATCGTAAATTTCCGATGCGGGTGGTCCTGTAAGTTATCTATTTCATATCAAAGCTTCACTCCCTCCTGAATCCTGTGTACTTTATTTATTTATTTATTTACACAAGTAAATTTATCAATTATCACTATCCTGCTCACTGTTCAAAAAAAATTTATCGCTATCACTCAAAAATCAGAGAATTCAATAAAGAAATGAATTGCTTCTAATTTTTTTATCCCTCCCTCTCTCTTCAATGTCTACGTGCTGAAAAATTGAAAATAGCATTTCATTATTTTTACAGACTTTAATCGAATATTTTAATATGTCAAATTTATTTTAGGGTATTTATTGTATTATTTGGTATATTTTTTATTTTTTGCAATAAATAATTGCTTAAAGTAGGTGGGATTATGCCGTAGAAATGATAACTCTTGAGAAGTAGGACAACCACATAGAAATTTTTTTAAAAATAAATTTATAAATTTATATAATAAGTTAAATTTATTATTTAAAAATAAAAAAAATATTTATAAATCATTTGGAAATACTTTCCCTCAACTTGTTAGGATGTTATTTAAGTTAACTGTTTTGTCACTTGGTGGGGTTCTGTACTTCTATTGTATGAAATTATGAATCATCGAATACGATTAAAAGATATCTATATTCTTTTTTTCTTTTTTTTTTCTTTTCTTTTTTTTTTTAAGAAAAAAAAATCAAAATCACAGTGGTTTCTAATATGCGTTGAAATGAATTAAGTGTCGGAAATAATTAATGTGGGCATCCATCGTTTAGGTTAAATTAAAATCAAAGTGAAGAATATAAGATTTAGAGCATATATTTCTTCTTTTTTAAAAAATAAAAAATGGAGATGATTACAATAGCTCTAGGCCTTGGACTCACCATTCGACAAAATGGGGGGAACCAAAAAAATGAATCTAATAAAATAAGAGTAGTGGTATATCCCCGAGAGATGTAGCTCGAGAACCTACTAAGAAAGATAGAAAAAGTTTTTTAAAATTTTTTTTCATTCATTTTTTTTATATTCTTAAATATTTTTTTTGAAAATAAAAAAATTCACAACATTACTAAATAAAACTTCTTTGATCACTAAGTAAAAAAGAAGAAGAAGAAAGAATCAGAACACAAATTCAAGATCCACATTCAGTGAGTTTAGCATTTTTCATAAAGTAATAAATAAACTGTAGTTTATTTAGCACTCATATATAATAGAATTTTTAAAAATATAAAGAGATTCTTTCAAATGTAGCTTTTTTTTTTTATTTTTTTTATATTTGATTCCTTATTTTGTATTTTGTTACATGAATTATGGAGAGGAAATTATTCATCATTATAAACCTTTTAAACTAATTTCTCTCTTTTGTTATTGATTTTTTATTAAAAAATATAATATTTAAATTATATGAAGAAAAAATAGATAAAATGATATATAATATATTCTAAAAATTAATATATATACAAAAATTGATAAAAATATGTTAAAAGATAGGAAAATAATCATTGAAAGTGCAGATTTAATTATTTTATTTGTAAACAGATCAAGATCAAAGCATCTGTGTATCGTTCAAAGTGTCCAAAGTAAATAAGGTGGATTGTTGGCATTGGGAGAAGATAAAGATAGATTCATGCACATAGTTAAAGTTGAGAGAAAATTTCTCTTTACTTTTTATACTTGTCGTGGACAAAATATATATCCACAATAAAATAATGATCATGTGATCTATCTTTATTTTATCTCCTTATCCTTTAAAATTGAGTAATGTCATGAAATTGCAGCCTTAACCATTATTATACAGAGGATCTATTATTGGTCTACAAATTATTAAAGCAGATCAAGATATAATTAAATAAAAAATTAATTTTTTTATTTATCTTTATTTGATCCATTTCATTAAAAAGTTGGTGAATTTTAAAAAAAAAACACTCCGAAATTCACTTGCTTTTGTGTATTGGGTACATGAGGCATTGTATTGTTATATTTAATATATTTATCAAGACATTTTTGGTTTGTCCTTTGTCGGTTGCTTTAAAGTAATCCACCGAAGTAACAAGCATATGTGCATGTGCCCCTTTTTTCTCCAATGCAACAACCCACCTCATTTACTTTGAACAATGCATGATGGATGCTTATCTATTTGCAAATAAAAGAAGTGAAGTTTATCAAGATCATGTCGTTTTTTTTTAATATAAAATCATTGTACTTTAAAACAATTATTAACAAAACTTTTAAACTTCCAAAATCATTAACTATTTACAATAATGAAAAAAAAATGAATAAAAGAGAACCAAATATCTAATATTAGGAAAAAAAACTCGGATGTCGTCAAATAACGAGGCTTGGGACACACTACTGAACATCCCTCATCCTCATCCTCATCCTCACTTCCTCCTTGCAGACGGCCATGGCATCCTTCTCCACCAAATATCTAAGATCTGCACCAACCACATCTGCAAATACAAAAAAAAAAAAAAAAAAAAGAAGCATTCCTCTAGGATGTTTATACAAAAAATATGAGCACATACTTTCAAACAGATTTGAAGCAGATCTAGAGAACAAGGCTGAAGTTCTCTAGATCTATGACATATCTAAAGAACTACGGGGCCTAACTGCATGTTGTTGATGGAGACCAACAGATTGACGATTTCTCTCATGATTTTCGTCCACACGGAGAACAGAGCCTTCTCTTCTTTGTCATAGCAGAATATCTCAATACTACATAACAGAGCTCAACTACAACCCAATGGCCCAAAAGTATATGATCGGTGATTTGTGGAGGATGACGACACCTGTGAATAAATGAAAAAGAGATGGTTAAGGCAAATAGAGAAAAAAAACTAAAAGAATGTTGTCGGCTGAGAGAGAGAGAGAGAGAGAGAGAGAGAGAGAGAGATTTTCATTGGTTTAAAAGCAAAAGGACCCAAGGGCAAAAATGTACAAATACAGCTATGTAGAACAAAAATTTGAGAATAGAAGCAGGGGCAAAATGAGAAGAAAAATTGTAAGACGAAACATTGTTCATACTTCATTCGCACTTACATATAGAGTAGATATACACACACACACAAGCTTTATACCTCAAACTAGTCATACCAAGACAAGACTTTAATCTGTACGCGTGTGGTATCACCACATAGTTTGATGAAATATAAGAAGATACACGAGAGAAGGAAAAACCAAAGAAGACGTACGCCAGTGATGAAAATTATCAACCTCGCCTCAAACTAATTAGGACTAATATCACTACTAATGAGGAACGTAATTGATCACCTCACAGCCAAATTAATTAGAATTTTATTAATTTAATAAGAATATTATTAATGCCTAAATTCGAATAACAGATTGGAACGAAATAAAGAATTATCCTTGGCCTAAGATGGTGATTCGGGTTTTGATACGATACTGTTCGTGTTTATCTATAAAATAAATTACAAATAAGTAAATAAAAATAAATGAAGAGAGACACATAGATTCACGTGGTTCGGCATAAAAGCATATGTCCACGGGTTGTTTAGGGGCAAAATCCACTATGATTGATAATTTTGACAGCTTTCATGGCCTCACATATTGCTCAATACAATTGATGAATTTAGTCTAGGCGTAGAGAAGTTATCTCGAGCCTGTGGAGAGTTCGTTTTTTATTTGTAGAGATCTTCTCCTTTTATTGAGATCTGTTTTGTTCCTTGGAGTGATAGAATCCAACTTGCATTATGAAGCATTTCCTTAATTTTAGGAGTTTGAGTCAACTTATTTTGATTTATCTCTTCTCTTATTATTAGTGATAAGTTTTCAAAGCGCTGAACCCAATCAATTTAGTCCCTAACAAAAATAAATGTCATTGCTTACCCCAACTCAATCTGATTAATCTTGGAAAACAATCGAATCGGCGGCCTAGGCCAGCCTGGAGGAGAATTGGCTATTCAATCTTTTAACCTAATCGATAGAGCATATATATTAAGCAACGCAAACGCGTGGTTTTAACGTAGAGAGGCGTATCAAAAGCAAAACAAACGCAACTAGTTAATTTATTCAAATCTCATATTCAAAAAAAGCCTTGTTGGTGCTCTATATATTTGTAACTTGGTATCGTAAAGAAAACTCACGTAGGGCTACTCGTAAGATTAATATATGATTCCACCCAAGCAATATGCTCGGTAATCTTGTCATCATCATGGGGTTCGTAATTTTTTTTTTTTTTTTAATCTATAGCATTTGTACGCATACATGATCTTATTCTGTCCAGTACTACGCCAGTAAAGCCCGGACCTTACAATGAACTCAAACTTTTTTGGCTCCCATCAACGAAGCCCTTGTTATCTGTACACAGAGATGTGGGTTCTTTATTGCAAATTCTTCAAATCTAGCCGAGAAGGCTATCTCGTCCATGTTTTTGACGATGAGTTTCAAAGCTGTCTCCTTTAGAGATATGTAGGAGCAAACATCTGAGATCTCTAAAACATCAAGAGCATTGGATGGACTCAAAGACCCAAGCATGTGACGCTCACAAAACTTGGATAAGTATGGGATTTCGTACTTGTCGGCTGCTAGTGACAATGAGTTGACATGCTTGTTGACTTTGTCGATAGGCAAGCTCCCGATATAGAGGAACTCCAGAAGGCACTCCAGCTCTTCATAGCTCAACTCGGGCAATGTTATGGCGTCCATTGGTGGGGCTTTGCATACATCCGAGTCTAGCATGTTCTTAAAGATTTGTGATCTTGTTGCCTATTAATATACCAAATTATATATAATATGATCGATCGCTTACAACTTCACAATTAATTAGGTAGAAAATTAGTTAACCAATGTTAATTGAAGAATATATGTGAGTTACAAATTTTAGATCTAACGAATTAGTCAATTAATAAATTATATATCGAACTCCTCTATAATTAATCTTTTTTTTTTTTTTGAAAGAGATCTATAATTAATCTTAATACAGCTAGCGATCACGAATTATTAGAGGAATCCCCTAATTCGATCAAAAATGTAGGGGGGAGAGAGAGAGAGAGAGAGAGAGAGAGAGAGTAACCAGTAAGGCTCTATGAGCGGGTATGGAAAGCCCATTATTGGCAGGCTTGAGTTGAATATCGGTGTGAATTTGATCTCTAAGCGCAGTGAAGAAGCCCACCCTAAGAAAACTTAGCTCCTCTTTTATCGCATTTTCCGTGTCCTTCTTATCCGACATCCATCGTGAAACATCTCCGAGTGTCTGAGGATCGAGAAACATGAAATTAGACACATGCATATCCCGTACCATATGATCACGATGGTAAAATTATACAAGATCTTATTTTAGTACGGGTGATTTGGCAACTTGATCATCTTTTCGATTTGTATTTAAAATAGTTCCTTTTCCATGGCTTCTTTAATTAGGTACCTAAAACTCTTCTCTCCATGATCAATGTATATATATAACACCCTTAATTGTAATCATGACAATATATATAATTACACATTGGTTGTAGGAATTTCCGGTCTCTGTTCCAAATTAGAGGAAATATTTGTTCTTTCTTATGACTAATAATACGTTATATATACTTCCAATATTGATATATAATTAATTAATTTCAAATTTACAAATAATAATAATAATAATATCTCGAAGATTTGTAGCTAGCATGAGCGACATGCATATATAGAATTGGCCACTTTACATATACGACATTGACATATACGCTATTCATTTAATTTATATAGATATTGAGTGATTATAGAATTTAAAGTGATTGGCCGAGAAAATAAAATAAAATTAAGGCGAGCCTGGGCTTGGAGTCCCAATGAAAATAAGCAGTCCAATATATATATATATATATATATATATATATATATATATATATATATATATATATATATATATATATATATATATATATATATATATGAGGTGAGGAGCAGCAGCCGCTGGCACATGAGAGTGTTTGCCCAATTCTATCTCCAAATAGGCCTAGCTAACGATCGAGAGTATCGGATTCTTCGGATGGGCAAAACCCACACCATGACATAATCTTGAGCCCATGGGTCATGTACAAACTATTAAAATCCCCATAATTAACTTACAGTACGGATGATACATACATATATATCATTATACAAGGGCAACCTTTATATACAGGCCAGGAGGGGCATGTAGAATATGGGAGGACTAAACGAACAGTACGTGTGCTTAAAGAAAAGGCTACCCATTAATTAATAGAGTTTCCTATGAAATTAATCGATATGGCCTGCTTAATATACTTAATTAAAGACATAATATTGTGACAACTCTGAAAATTAGGATTAAGAGCGAGCAGCTAATTAACGACGAAAATCATCAAACGCGCACAAAAGCAGGAAATTAAAGTAGTAAGACCGGAAGTAGAAACAAGAATTAGAGGGGGAGCTAGTTAGCTTGCCTTACAGGAATTTGGTTGCCAATCAGTTCCGAATTGATCATCATGACTATGAAGGTGGTTGTTCACCAGGTCGATTATGGCCCTAGCTCCCTCATAGCAAGCCCCGCATATTGTATTCCTCGGAGACCTTAATATAACGGGCATTGTTGTACATATAGAGCAGTCCATGATCATCTGCCTTAATTACCAAATTTCTTTCCGCGCTGATATATATATATATATATATATAGAGAGAGAGAGAGAGAGAGAGTTTGGCTTCGATCGATCTCTTTGTGCATCAGTTTGAGAACTGCTAGCTTGATGAACTCCGGAAGGAAGAAGATCACATACGTAGAAGAGGAAACGATGATGAAAAGGTTTCACAGAACCCTTTTCGTCTTTTGAACTCAATTTAAAAGGTAAGGTTGGCCATTTTAGCTTATTGTTTACGCGTGAGAGGTTTGTTGGACCCTGTAAATTACCCCACCCCTTTTGTAATTAATATTAATATTAATATTATATACAATAATCGCACAACTATAATTGCATTGTGTAAGGTGCACATTTATACTTTAATTAATGTGGTTGAAAAGACCAATTTAGCCTTTAAAAAGAGGGATTGCTATTTTGGTAATTTAAAAGGAGGCATGTGCACAACTGGCCAGGCCAGCCAGTTGTAATACTGCATTTTAGAAGCATTAAGCCTAGCTAGGATTTTTATTTTTAATTTTTTAAAAACGCATTTTAGAAGCAATTTTAGTAATTTTTCTTTTCAATTCTGATCTTCTCTCTCTGATGCCACGTGCATATATATATATATATATATATATATATATATATATGTATGTATGATCCTTCTGGAAAAAACAAAGAAAAAAGAAAGAAAGAGGCCAGGCATGCACAGCAAGATAAGGTGGAGGGCAGAGCGGTCAATTAAAGAAAAACTGGAAGTTGGTGGGCATGGCCTAGCTAATAGTAATTATTTAGAGAATTACTTAAACAATAGCTTCATAAGTGGGGGAATCAGGAAGTTAGGAGGAAGAAAGAGACTTTCCAACCTTACAACAGCAAGAATGTGCAAGGCAGGCATGCACGTCTCAATAATAATAATAATAATAGTTTTATTAATAAAATATTTTTACACTGAATATCATTCACGTGATATAATTTGATTTAAAGATAAATTTTAAATTTTAAATTTTATAAATTAAGTTAATATATCATATTTATAAATAATGTATAATGTAAATACTTTCAATTTTTTTCTTCAATATACTCAAGTCCTACACAACAAATCAGTTTAATTAATTATTAGGCCAGCCGCCAGCCTGTGATAATATGATTGGTCCAATTATGATGATGAATGTCTCGATCGATCTTGTTTCTCTGGTTTCGAATATATAAGCCGGCCCGGGCCGGATCATGATCAACTTGCCTATGATCAACACGGATATCTGACTCACTACCAAGATTAATACATGCAGAAACAATAATATATATATATATACACACACACAAAAGACATATTGATCATAAGTATAAGGTTGTATTTGGATGTATAAATATTAGTGACCGTTTCTGTGAAAGAGAAAAAATGCTTATAGCCCATAAAATGGGCCTAGCCTACCAAGACATCACTAAAGATAAAAGAGGGAGACGAGAGATATAAGGGCAGCAAATGTCAGAAAAAGATAAAAGAGAGATAAGAGAGATATAAAGACTATAAATATCAGAGAGTTAGAAGAAGAAGAAGAAGAATGAGAAGTGTTTATGTAAGGGAGACCTGCCAACTCATACCAGGCTAGCATCCACAATAAAAGGTCAAACAAACGTATAAAAAGGGAGGCCCATACAATATTAATAAGAGGATTGAGAAAAAAAAGGATTGAGGACTGACGTAGGAACACGGATCAATAGGAAATTGATTGAAATATATTGAGAAAGAACTTCAACCTTCTCTATACAGTGAGATATGAGGATCTCTGAGTGATTGTAAAACAGATATATTATAGTGGAGACTTCCCTCTCCAAACCTTAGTAGACATAGGCATATTGTCGAATCACGTAAATCTTGATGTAATATCTTTTTACTTTCATAGTACTTATTTTTTATTCACTACTATAAACGTACGAAACGCCATCGTATAGCTATACCGGAACACAACCAAAAACTTCAAATAATTAATATCGTGGCACTGTCGGCGTAGAGTCGCCTAGACTTATGAAACACAACGTCAACAATTTCTCTAATTTTAAGGTCAAGAGGGTGAAATAAATAGCTTGGTACGTAGGTGCATGCATCCTTTAGGATGGTTTATAATGAGCCGAGTTGATCGCCGATCGATGACCTTTTATTTGCCTTTTGTCAAACTTTCTAATTTGAAGTAACTTCAATTCTTTTTTTTTTTTTTAATCTTAGGACGTTTTGCTCATAATTTTTAACCTAATTATAAGTAGGACCCATTATTTAGTCTTGCATCAATATTATTATTATTTTTGGATGTATCAATATTTATTTTCAAAATAGGTGGAATTTGCAGGAAATTGGTGTGATAACGAATAAATTAACAAACAATGGAAATTGTATAATTGTTTATTAATTTTTCCATGTTGTTGTGAACCAAAATTCAAGAAAAGGGCTTCTCAACTCATCTTAATTCATCTCATCTAATCATTACAACTTTCTTAAATTTCAACACAAAATATAATAAATAATTTAATTTTTTCAAATCCTAAAATAATAATAATATTATAAAATAATATTTTAATAATATTTTATTCAACTTTTAACTTTTATTTCAATTCAATTCAACTCAATTCGACATTCAAATGCAATCTAAATGATTGAAAGATATAATTCCATAATATTGCACGGTGTACCATCAGTACCCTCGACATTAGCGCGGAGCAAATCAACATTACTTTTTTCTGGAAAAAAATTTAATAATATAGGCTTTCCACTTTTTTTTTTTTAAATAATAATAATAAATAAAGTACAACCTGAAACTCTGATTTTCGAGCCCGGATATATCCAGACTAGAACTCGGTCCCGAGTTTGAAATCTAAAATCCGGACGGGGTATACCCGAGTACCCAGTTTGAAATCCAGATCAACACTCCTAATTAATTTAGGTTATGCTTGGGGTGAGATGAGAATTTTGTGTTTTATTTTAAAGTTTAAAATATTATTTTTTAATTTTGAGATTTGAAAAAGTTGAATTGGAATTTGAAAAAGTTATATTGGAATTTGAAAAAGGTGAATTATTTATTATATTTTGTATGGAGATTTGAAAAAGTGTAGAGATGAGATGAGATGAAGATGAGAATTTTAAGTAAAACACTTTTTCCAAACATATCCTTATTGTACCATTCCTGTCGACGATGGCGCGCATCAAATCAACATTTATATATATATATATAAAAAAGGAGAAGCTACAGGCCGGTCGGGTGCCTAACCCATTTTTACACCCGCCAATGACGAACTGCCACGTAAGAGGTGCAGAAACTCAATTCTACACCTGCATGCATTAGAAAAAAAATAATTCACATCATCTCCCCTTTCTTGCTGTTAGAAGGTGACACTATTGATAAGATCTCTGAGTGTCATGTCCTCAACAACTGATTTAATAGATCTTCAAAGCCCGTTGATGGTTTGAGAATTTCAAGCTTGAGATCGCAAACTGGAGGAAGTAAGATTTCTCTCAATTATTCATGAATAATGATATTCTTTTTGCAGCAGACAACCAATTTTAATCCATTGGAGTGCTTGAGCTTTTTAAAAAATTGTCTCAATCTATAAAACCATAGAGCATTGCTACGAACCCATCTCTGTCAATATATTTTGAACCCATTTAAGCAATTTTCAAAGTTGGATCTGGGTTGTCATTTTAGCTCCCATGTCCATGCGCTCTTTTTCTATTTGCAAGTGGAAGACAGCATGATAAAACCAAAGAGAATCAAGCCCATGTCTTGATGTTTTCTGGCTATTATATATCATGGGAGCTAAAATGCTCCACCCTGTTTGCCTAGGCTAAAATCGACAGTCTAATTTTCTGAAATGAACTCAGTTAACAAAAGGTGAAGCAAGACCTTCGAATGAGAGAGAGAGAAGGTTGTTTAATTTTTTTTTTATATAGTTTTATACTAACAAGAAGCATTATAACAATTTTTGTCAAAATGTTTCAAATCTTATTCTAGGGATGCTAGGGAGAGAAAGAAATGGAGAAGGGGAGAGGAAATGGCTGCTGGGGAGAGGAGAAAGGAGAGGGGATACGCGAGGGAGAGGGGAGAGCATTGAGAGAGGAGAGAAATGAAATTTCTTTTATCAAGCATGCGGGTGTAGAATGGAGTTTCCTACACCTCCTAAGTGGTAGAACAACATTGGCTGGTGTAAAAATTGGAAAGGCACTCGTCCGGCCTGGAGCTTTTTCCATATATATATATATATATTCATGTCAAACGCTGCCGTGACAGTTTCATACATGCGTTAGCCCTTAACAAATTAAACGCTCGTGCGCTCATACCTGTGCATGATCAAGTTAAAGTTATGATCCGTACGTGTTGACGTGCTGAAGTTGTAATCAAATTGAATGCCGAAAACGTTGTGGTGACCATATATTGCTAGCAGGCGGAAAATAATATCATAATTGGGTCCCAAGGACTAGCAAAATTATATATCCATCAATCACTACATGAGGCGTAGGCCAGTCATGAGGGATCAATTGATTAGAGGCTCTAAAATCAGATTTTGCTGAGAAAAAGGAGTTCCAAGTGCATTTACAGCAAAGGACAGAATATTATTGAAAAATTAAGAGTACTCTTAATTTGCGGGATTAGTACTTACAAAGGAGTTCCAAGTACTCTTAATTTGAGGGATTAAGAGTACTTACAAGACAAGCAACATCATGGTCCAGTACTAGTACTACTACTCAATCGTATAATATGGACTTGATGAAAGCAAATATCTATTAATTCATTCCCTTCGATCCAAGTCCCGCATGCTCATAATTAAAAATAAAGAAAGCGAAAAAAAAAGGCCCCCTAATACGCCTACCCCGAAATCAGAGACACAGACAGAGAGAGAGACAAATGGATTTCTATGATCCGATCACTTTGGAGAAGCATTGGTAGCTTGTTCCGTGCAGGCACGCTTCTCGTAGTAGTGGTAGACCGCTGCGCCAGAGAGCACCGCCAATGTTAAGGCCTGTGCATGCATCCTACCCACAATTCACAACAAATTAAGGCACGGTTACCCTTTTTAGTATCTCGAATCTCGATCGATCGTGCGTGCACAAACTCACTTGTTATATATATATAAAAAAAAAAAGAAAAAAAAAGAGGCCTTGAAGAGATGGTGCGTGCGTATGTACCTGGCATGTATAAGCCTGAGACTTGGCTTTAGGGGAGATGTTGTGCGTGTATAAGCTAGCGATGCCCCAATTCCTGATGCCCAGAGTGCCCCTATAATGGCCGGCCATTTCATTATATTATTATTACTTAATTACCTAGCCTACTAGAGAGAGAGAGAGAAATTAACATCAATTGAGAAGGAGGGTTACATCGTACTGACCAATGCTAGTGAGCTTATGCTCCGAAACCCATGACTGAATTGCTTCCATCTTCTTCTTCTTTGTGCACAAAAAAAAAAAATGTTCTCGGATCAGAATAGTAGTGAATAAGAATGAGTGGGGTGGAAGAGGGAGGCATCGGGATGTTGGTATATATATACGAGTGACACTGTTGAAAAACGTGCTTTTGTGTTTGGTGTGGCCCCTTGATTTACTTACTCCCTTTCCCTAAACCACTTGACATGTTAAACTAGAGGCTTACTTATCCGGTTTTTCTGACTACCCTGCTGCATGTTTCGGACTCTTGCTTTTGCGTACCAATGCCCAAATGCTGTTAGCCGTTGGATTCCTACTTAGATGAAAGTACCGATCTATGAGCTGAAGATGTTCAGAATCTGAGACTATAATCTATAATTTTCGAACTACTTTTCACGGGCCAGGCCAGTAGGTACTGTTGCCTGTTGGTAATGGAAATGGATTTTCCAACCTCGAGAATTATATATAGTACTTGTGATGCTTCGATGCAATAAGGTTTCTAAAGTAATTGGACGGCCTTTGGGAACTGTAATCACTAGTTTCAATATTATTGATGCTCTTACTTAAAATGGGTATAAGATGTACCTATATTAACGTACAAAAGCTAGGAATCTGCAGATGTGCACGTGCGTGATCAAGGAACTAGATATTAAAATTGTGAAGAAAATGCCGACCAAACCATTAAAGCCGTTGGATTTGATGAATGGATATGTTTATTATTTTTTTACGTGCTATTTTGATAGTACTTACGGGAGTCTTGCCAATTAGTCCGAGCAAAATTATGTCAGGAACCTAATCAGCAAAACAAGCAAAAGGGAGCACGGTAGATGTCAACATTTGGAAAGTGCCTCGGAAAGCCGTTTTACTGAGAGCTGCCGACTTCTTTTATGGTTGTTTTGACACTTGCTATTTTGGGTGACAGGGCACGTACACAGATCCATTCATCCATATATATGGTTTTGTGAGAAACAAGGGGTTGCTAGGGCTAATGCTTCTCAACAGTATACATGTACCACACATTCTTAAACTTCATCCGAACTCTATAATTATTCCAATTAAAATCTTGAGAACTGCACCAAATTTTAACCAATCATTTTGGAATATAAATATAGACATGACTTAAGTTTTTCTTGAATTAGAAAAGTGTTAGATCTATAAATTAAACTCATATATTAACATAATTTGATTTGATATATGAGATTTATTTAAGAATAAAAATAATTTTATAAACTAGCATATCACATCAAATTATATAAATTTGTCAATCTACTTTTATGAACTCTTATTGGATGAAACATCTATCAATGATTTAAAGAGTACATAATATATTTAAGGAGATCAAAGATTGTAATATTCCAAATTGAATATATATTAAAAAAGAAAAGAAAAGAAGAGCAGTGCTAGCTACAACCACAAAAAGATTCTATAAAATAAGTCTACAAATTGACATGTTTTTATATGATACGTTAAATCCATTTTAAATAAAAATAACTTTACAATCTGAGATATCACATAAAGTCATGTTAGTTTGTATTTGATTTTGGTAGAATTGATTTACCACTCTAGATGATGAATTGTCTATTGATTTTTTTTTTTTTTCAATTTAGGTTATTGGCATTGATTGGAATTTTTTTTTCCTTAGGTTGATGGTAGTAGGGGTGTAACAAATCCGGTTTAGTCTGATTTTAGACAAAATTTAAGACTGAACCGGTATGCACCGGTTTTGCATTTTCAAGAACCGATTCCGCACTGGTTACCTCCCTAAATCAGTACTTTCGATTTTATCAGTTTCGGTCTGATTTTTCGGTTTTAATATACTATATACTATATTATATAATATATATATATAATAGTACATTATAGTATATAATACTATAGTGATAATATATTGTAGTTTATTATAATATATAGTGATATAATATTAGTATAACTATTAATACAATAGACTATAGTGATATAAGCTTTTAAAATTTAATATTATATCAATTAGTAATTTATCATATAATACAAAACTATTTTGTATATAATTATATATTATATAAAAAAATTATATACAATATAAAAAATTATAATATATATATGAATCGGTCTGGTTCGATTCGATCCTGTTTTAGAAAAAGAAAAATTAGAACAGGATCAATTTTGACCGATTTAAAAAAAAATAAAACCAGTACCGGACCGAATCAAACTCGGTACCGGACCAAACCCACCAGTTTGGTCCGGTCCGGTTTGGTTTACCGGTTCATCAGTTTTTTTTACACCCCTAGATGATTGATAGGCACTTTGCTGCTATTTATAACCAAGTAGGTACGTATATTTGAAGCGTCCGTTTAAACTAGCATGCAGCTTATATATATCATGAATTCCTCCGTTGCGTTAATTATTCTTGTACTTATCAACATTTTCTTCATTTTGTTATGTTGTTCTGCATTCCATGCAAGTGCAATGTAGTAAAGTGTCCTCTGTTTTGGGTTTAGGTGTAGGCGTGATTGTGTGGTGTTGGAGTCTTGTTCAGTCTACAGTGGAAAAAGACGGCAGATAACCAAAAGAGTAAAGCAAAGTCGATAGATGTACCTTCAAGTTGCAGTAAAGAGGCGGAGTATGGATTAACGAGAAGTGTTGAGAAGTGTTGTAAAAAAGTAATAATAAAATATTGAATAGTAGTAAAAAGTAGGTAAAAAGTAATGAATAGTAGTAAAAGTAGGTGAAAAGTAATAATAAAGTAGAGAATAGTAGTGAGAGTACCTCAGAGTACCTCAGAGTAGTCCGTTTACCAAACATAGCCTAAGACTGTGTTTGATTCTAAGCTTCAGCTGAGTTTAATTTTAAATTCAATCTAACATATAAATATCTAATTATCAAATTATTAAATTCATTTCAACTTAAAATCTCTTTATACATAGGACCAACAATCTTTTTTAACTTTCTGTAAAAAGTATTAAACTCATCTTAACATCTAAACATATTGTAAATGGAGTTTAGATAGATCCCATATAACTCATTCCATTACTCAACTCATTACTATTTATAAAAAACTAAACTCAACCGAGCTAAACTTAACATCCAAATAGAGCAAATCTCCTATATTTGTATTTAATTTCCTTGGTTCAGTTGAATTACCCGTGTATTTCTCAGGGTAGAAAATTTTGACATTCTGTGACAAAAGATTGTAGAATGATGCTTGAGTGGGTTGCAGTTCATGAGAAAATTTTCAATTCCAAATCGACAACTTCCATATATATATATATTTTTAAAAAAGATGATGATACTTTAAATTTTATTGATTGTCCTCGTTTATGGCAGATGAATACCTTAGTAACAAGCAGGATACTTGGGATTTACAAAATATCCAATATTAAACCATCACAAGCATCAAAAAACCAATAAAAATAAAAACAAGCTTTACAATCTCAAGAAAAATAAAACAAAACCAAGCTAAACAAGCCTATTTATAAGCCAAACCAAAAAAACAATTAAAACCATATATATATAGATATATATATTTGATGATGAACTTCATTCATAAACCTCTACATGGATAAAGAGGATGTTTTATTGATAAACATGGTCATCTCTCAAAGAGTGAAGATGTATTGCACATAATATATTTTGGAAAGGAAAAGATGGTTCGATCCTTTTTGCATGTACTCATGGTTGATGATTTGTAGTTGCATTTACAGATAGTTTCTGATTGACTTTTCTGCAGTTTATTCTGATCTCTCCCTTGCTTCCTGTGAGAGGCTTGATTTGGCTCATTTTAATCATAGCCCTTGCAAAGTCCTGGAAAAATGCTTGAATGTCCGCAGCATAATTCTGGACCAGGAAATCAGCAGAACTATTATTAAAGAACTCCTGATCAGAATGAAGAAGACCCTTTTTATCCAACAAATTCTTGTAATACATATTATCAAAACGGGTCGGGGTTTGGCGGTCAATGGGTGAAAGCTTGTTGTCATTTCCGCTAACAGGGCAGTTGCGCCGCAATGACTGGGCAAAGGAGGAATCAATATTGGATTCATTGTAAATGTGCGCTCGGAATGATGTGCATCTAGCCATGCCAATAGTATGTGCACCTGCCACCAAGGGGAGTAATTGCTTAAGACTATCAAGTCGGATCGAATTGCATGATATCCCAATCCATATAAGTTTTGGAAAACAAAATTACGTTTGACATTATGCCGGAAGAAACAATTTCTCCACCCCGTTTTGTTTTTTGGGGCTTTCCATTTTCCTTTTCTTTTTTTTTTGGAGAGAGAGAGAGAGAGAGAGATGCATTGGTAGTGCCCATGGCTTTCTTGACAGTTACTCGTTTGGTCCAAACTGAAACTGAATGTACCTGCAAGGGCGACCATTTCCTTCAATGAGAGCCCCTGCGCGGAGAAGTTCAATAAGAGTTCGCTTAGACTGGAAGTAGGTGGAGGGATAAAGGTATTGGCCGCACTTCTGTTAGCAGTGGTAGAATCTCTTCTTCCCAAACCAACTTCCCATGAAGGACCCCCTAACTGCAAATGTCCAACATAATAAGTAAAAGAACTAGATTTCTTCGAACCTTTCGGGGAAAAACAAAATTAAGAACAATTTTCCTAAAGCTAGATGTTAATTAGTGATGCAAAAGGGAGCGCTTACATAAACAACCGAGTCACGAGCAGCCAGAGCAAGAATATCAGCACAGGACACCACTTGGGGGCAGACCTTCTCCAATCTGGCCTTAATGGCATCAACGACATCGAATCCTCTAGCCGAGTTATTGTTGGGAATTGCTGTCTTCTCTCCTATAAAGCTGCCCGTATCATCCAACAGTACCGATCCGTCACAGCCCTGATCATTCATTTTATCAACACAACCATTTTCAATATTTTACCAAAACGTCGATGACAAATGTGTGTACGTGTGCATGTGTGCGTGCCCGTGGGTTAGAAAGCTATATATGCACTGACATTTACGAAGCAATCATGGAAATGCAAGCGGAGTAAAGAAGCCCCGATACGTGTTTCGTTCTTGATGGCTGCTATAACTGCTGCCTGAATAACAGACAATGCTTTGGGGCATTTGGAGGAGTAGTATTCTGGGGAAAGCTTGCAATCGGCTTTGGGAATTAATGCCTGGGAAGCAATGATGAGGACGATCAGAAGCAAGTTGTAGAAAGCCATGCTAGCTAGCTCGCTAATTCTAGTCTTTACTACTAAACAAAGCAATTAGGCATTGCCTTATAAACGCAAAGTATGATAGTGGCTGCTGAACAACCGATGACAAGGAAATATTAATTATTAAGATAAGGAATAGGAATCTACTTCCATAACCAAGCTAGCTATTGAAATAGCTACTTCCATAACCATGCAATATGCATGGGTTAATCCATGTTTACAAATGTAGCAATTATTGCATGTAAAATTGAAGCTACAAACTCACTATTCATTACTTTTACCCACAAAGCGAGACTCATGATGACTAGGGCTGAGCTCCGACTCCGACGGAGTCGGAGTTGTCGTTTCCCACCTCCGACTCCGACAGTAGTCGGAGTCGAATTTATCCTCCGACTCCGACTCCGAACTGGAGTCGGAATTTGACTTCGATCGGAGGTCGGAACTTCGGAGTTCCGACCTCCGATCGGAACTCCGAGCAGAGGTCGGAACTCCGACTTCCGATCGGAGTCGAGCTGTTTATTTTGTGTATATAGTATATAAGACGTTGTAGAGACAAATTAAAATGTCTTTGGGGCGCCAATACTACCATATATATCAAAAGATTCAAAACTTTACAAGAATCTGATACTAAATAACATGTATGATGTAGCCATAAGTTATAACAATCCCATTTATAATGTAATAACAACACGGATTTCACTCAAATGCTTTTTGGTCCATTGGTCATGCCTGAAAATTGAAATGAAAATAGAAAGTTGCAATCAATAAATGAAAAAAATTGATATTCATAATTTGAACACAGGAAAAGTATAATTTGATTCTTACCAAGAAAGGGGATTCTCCCAACTCCTCTCCAACTCTCAAGGGGCGTTCGTTTTTGACTCTCAGTCATAAGCAATTATGTTAGGGTTCACAACTAGATCTTTAAAATCATAAAAAGTAGAAGTTAGAAATATTAAAAATAATTAAATAATCATTTAAAAGCATATAAACTTACTCGACTCAAGTCTATAGCTCTCGGCATCAACGCCAACGGTATCTAGTCCAATAGGCGTTTCACTTATCCAATTCTGTGTGCAAACGAGGGCCTCCACGGTTGACGGTGACAATGAACTCCGATAAGCATCCAACACGCGACCTCCAGTGCTAAATGCCGACTCTGAGGCAACCGTAGTGACAGGAATGGCTAGCACATCTCGGGCTACACCGGAAAGGACTGGATACTTGGTGGAATTAACTTTCCACCAAGTTAATAACTGAAATATATCGCTAGGTGCCTCGACAGCTTCCATAAAATATCGTTCAACCTCAGATGTACAATGCATAATATTCCTTGTTGACATGAGTTGATGATACTGCTGCATAATACGATGTCCTCTAAGCCCTACAGATGGATTAGTATCACCTGAGGAAGCTGTCGACCCTGTCGGCCTCGAATGTGAAGAGGTATCAGCTGCGGATGAAGGCTGACAACTATTGCTGTAGTGATTATATAGATCATCAATATCACTTTTTAACACTTTAATAAACTCTGCAGCCTTCACTGCCCCGATGACGGAATTTACCCAAAATTCCAGAATGGCCAACTTGTATCGGGGGTCAAGGATCGTAGCCACAAATAGCAATCTATTTATCTTCTCAATATTCCCCCAATATTTATCATATTTGGTCTTCATCCTCGTAGCCATAGCAGATAACAATCCACCAGAGTCAGTACAACTATTTTCCAAGTGGAAGTGAAGCTCTGAGAGCTCACTGAAGAATGAGTTCGCAGTCGTATATTTGGATCCAGATAGCCGCATGGTTATGCCATAAAAAATTCTTAAAAATTCAACAAAGTAGCTCACACTGGTCCAATCATGTGCGTCCGGCGCACCGAGCCCCTGTCCTGCTGGCTCCAACAAAGCATACCTCAAGCCTCCATCCTCGACCTCCATCCGCTCGAATGCTTTTTGGTACTTCTGTGCCACATCCAACATCATGTATGTAGAGTTCCATCGAGTCGGAACGTCCAAACACAACATACTAGAACATTCAATCTTAAGATCTTCAGCTATTGCCTTAAACTTGGCAAGCCTTTGAGGGGAACCCCTCACATATCGTACAATGCTGCGGACTCGGATAATGGAATCATCAACCTCTTTTAACCCCTCAACAACTATGAGGTTGATGATATGAGCACAACATCGAACGTGAATAAACTCGTGGGCCTGAATGACATCATCTCTCACTGTCGTGTTCCGCTTAAACCAATCAATTGCTGTTTCATTGGCACTAGCATTGTCAACTGTAATACACAGCACTTTTCGAATTCCCCAGTCCTTTAAACAATCATCCATCTTCGCCCCAATGGATGCACCTTTATGATCCACAATATCTTTAAAGCCAATAATTTTTTTATGCAAAATCCACTCACTGTCAATATAGTGTGCTGTGATACACAAGTAGCAGACGTTCTGTATGGACGTCCATGTGTCAGTCGTAAACGACACTCTCTGGCCAGTGGTAATAAACATCTTCTTCATCTCCTCCTTGTCTTTCGCATGCCTCTTCATACAATCTCGCATCACCGTATACCGTGATGGAATAGGAAATCGTGGCTCAACAAAGTTTAGAAACTTTCTAAAGCCTCTTTTATAGACTGTGGTAAAGGGCATCTCATCAGTAATTATCATCTCTACAAGCATGTCCCTCAACATCTTCTCACTGTATTAAGGGATAACCAATTTCTTAGTCTGTGTACCATCAGTGGCTGTAGAAGTTTGGTAACTGAGGTTGGTCTGATCAGTGGCCGTCAATCCCTTCACTATCTTATATCGTTGGCAACCAGTTAGATGTGCTATTAACACACTTGTACCTTACTTCTTTGAATGGCATCCACAAAGTTGGCCACAATAATGGCATCTTGCTACCGGGTTCGCAATATCACCAGGAATTTTGGTGAAATGCTCCCATGTCCACGACCTCTTTTTAGAAGGCCGTGGTAGTTGTGGTTGATCTTGCTCAATGGGCATCTCCTCCTCTTCGTTGAACATATCCTCATCCTCTATATCTACTGGGAGTGGGAGTCGACTACTCGCACAAGATGTAGCTGCTCTAGATGTAGCTCCTCTAGATGTAGCTGCCCTAGATGTGGCTCTAGGGGTGGAAGTACCCACCGGTGTAGGAGTTGTAGCATTGGCATCCGCCACATCCCCTTGTGGACAATCATCTCCACTAGGTCTAGGATCCATATCACAATCAATGAAGCTGAAAAAATAAGTTAGAAGCAAAAAATTAGTTTAAAAATAAACTAGGCTATATTAAAAATTTAAATCAACGCGTTGATATAGGACATATATTATTGTATCATAATAAGCTGTCCACGATAAGCTAAAAATATTCCTTAGTAATAATAAGCTACAAGCCTGCATGCATGATAAGTTACAAATATCCACTAATTATGCTTAAATTTGGTTCTGATCTCGTATATTATATACATTAAGTTTGTTCATAAATAACATTAAAATAGAAGCTATCAAAGAAGCTCAAATAACATTAAGATGTGGGGTTGGGATTTGAATGATTTTGAGTTTAAAGTTAAGAGGTGGGCGGGATTTGGGGCACATGAGGTCGACCCTACTGAATCACTGATGATCTCAGCTTTAATCTCAAGCCACTAATAACTTTGGTTGTTTGAGTGAATGTTTAGTACTTGATCTACATGCAGTGAGTGCAAAAGAAGAACATGACACTTATATATATATATATATATATAATATTAAATTATATACAATCTTTTAGTTAGGTATAAGTACTAGTTAGTGTGAAAAGGAAAATAATATTCATCATGTCTTTTACCTATCATTTGATTATTTATTTATATCATGACTCATGAGTACGTCAGACAAGAATAATTTTAATTTAGAAAAGGAAGAAATACTATTAAGAGATCAAGTCTGAAAAAGCAGAGATCAAGTCTCCGCTCGAGCGAGGGTCGAGCGCAGGTCAACTTCCAGAAAGTCGCTCGAGCGGAACATCGAGCGACTATCGAGCGAAACACTCTGCCTAGATTCGCTCGAACGATGAGTCAAGCGACTATCGAGCGAAACACTCTGCCTAGATTCGCTCGAGCGGTGAGTCAAGCGGTGGTCGAGCGAAGCACTCTGCCTGGATTCGCTCGAGCGGTGAGTCGAACGGTGGTCGAGCGAAGCACTCTGCCTGGATTCGCTCGAGCGGTGAGTCGAGCGGTGGTCGAGCGTAGCACTTTGCCTGACTTCGCTCGAGCGGTGAGTCGAGCGGTGGTCGAGCGAAGCACTCTGCCTGACTTCGCTCGAGCTCCAGTTGTGCCCACTCGAGCCGTGGTGAGCAGTCTTTAGTTCTTGATTCCTAAGGCTTTATTCCTCTCTCTTTAATCTTTATTTATTCCATTCTCTCTCATTAGACTATTGCTTAAAAAACAAAACGAGTTTGTGCACACGTCTGATTGTCCCGCAATTTGGGTGATAGGTTCTGATGCTAAGTACATGATGATCTATCTCCTTATACAGGCATCATATGCAACAGTACTATGGATATATAAAATATCAAACATCATATGCAGGCAGCTGCAGTACGACTGAAGCAGCAGCTAGTGTTTATGCATGCAGCTAGAGTACTGAAGCAGCAGTACTATGAGGAGATTAATGCATGCATGCAGCTAGTGTTTAAGCATAATGTTTAAGCTGCTGAAGAAGCAGCAGCTAGTGTTTATGCATGCATGCAGCTAGTGTTTGTGCACACATCATATGTAGGCAGCTGCAGTATGTAGATTAATTTTGCACAGGCTAGCAGCTAGTGTTTCATTCAACCAAAGTGTAGATTAATTTGTTTATTACTCTGTTCTCTCTATGTGAATTTTAAAAGAGCCAAGAAGCCAAGGAGCCAAGCAGAATTAAAGCCTAAAGGAGCCAAGAAACATCTCTTACACATTTTATCAAACACATTGCATGCATACAATACAACTTACAAACACATTACACATTTTATCAAACACATTTCCTTACTACAAATTTTCAAAAGGAATTCATTTCAATCATAACAAAATACCCAGACGTGCATGCTATGAGACTATGAATAACGGAATACATAAAATTAAATCAAGTAATTTAATTTTAGGGCTCGGAATCGGGTTCTCACCGTAGGTTGAAGCTCGGATTGAAGTTGCGCACGTAGGAGGAGCAAAGTCTCACGGCGGCAATAGAGAGGGAACGAGGTGGCGAGGTGGCTGGTTTAGTTGTTCAGATGAAGACTGGCAGGTTTAGAGAGAAAGAGGAACTGAGGAAGGCTCCGAAGAAGGGAGAAGGGAAAGAGGAGGGGGTCCTACGTTTTGGACCCCCCCTATGATGAAACGACGCCGTTCCACATTAAGTGGAACGGCGTCGTTTGATTTTTTTTTTAAAAATTTCAGATGTAAAACGACGTCGTTTTACATCTGGATTTTTTTTTTTAAAAAATCGGAGTCGGATTTCGGAGCTCTAAGTAGCTCCGAACTCCGACTCCGACTCCGACTCTTATTCGGAGCCACTCCGCACTCCGACTCCGTTTTCCGAAAACTCCGACTCCGACGGAGTCGGAATCGGAGCGGATGTCGGGCGGAGTCGGAACTTTCGGAATTTTGCACAGCCCTAATGATGACCATACTTTTTAATTCCCCACTACGTACTTTGCACTGATTATAAGGTTATTCCAAGTCATGAGCGTCACTTCTCTAGTAGCTTATAAATTAATCCCCTCTGGCCTAAGCTATTAATGATGTGTTTGAGAGAAGATTCCATATATATATAGTTCTACTAATTGTTTACAGCACAGACTCATCATCATTCAAGTAACATATATACATACATGATGTGTATTTTTGCATTAGCTAGGAAGGATCCGGCCTTGGGATGGATGGAACGACGTCTATCCCTCCTTCAGGGAAGTGCTTTTTTTAAACTTTATGTCTTGGTCGCTCGTCATATCTACCATTGCTTTTTAGCTTTAAACAGACCAAATCTCACATCACAAGGCAAATACTAGCTAGCTACTAGCCTTCTCTAGCAGAGTTTTACCGAGGTCATTTAAAAATGAAGGCATTTTCATGCCAATCTTGTTACAACTCACAATTAGGTGCTAATTGGCTGGTTTAATAAAGTTACAAATTAGCTTTCTAAAAAAATTAAAGAGAATATTATTTCTGTTTACAAATCTATTTATGGACACATTTATATATACATGATCACTCATTTAGTTTACAATACATATCAGTTTACATAAAAAAAATAATAATAATAATATTAATAGTATTTTGACTTCTTATGAACATAATGCATCTCACAATAAATGATGTACGTGTTACATATATATATATATATATATATAATAGACTTGCAAATTATAACATCACCTGTACGTAAAACTGCAGACAATTTTACGAATAAAATAAACTTAAATAAAAATTGGTTATTCTCGATCGCCATTTGAGCCCCATGTCTGGTTACAAGCGGGTAGAATGTCAAGTCGCATGCATCTAGGTAGCAAAGAAAATACTGAATAAAAACCATGTGGAGCGTAAAACTGGTATATCTATCTTATCTCTAAGAAACCTTTAATCTCTACATGTTACGTCTTTTTTAGATTGTCCATTACTTTCACCGACAGTACAGTAAACCTGCACAACACGTATCTAGGAGCAGGACCGACCAAAAACTCATTCAGTTTTCATGTCAAAAGCCTATTCGGCATGCAACAGATGAAAAGTTGCACTGAAGTGCTCAACCAATTAAGCCCAAATTTTAGTTCATGAGTTGGGGCGTTTAGGCAGGTTTTCTAGCCCAACTCCATTAATGGGTTGGGTTCGGCTAGCTGTTTCGAACTTGTAGGTTCCGACCTGACTCTGATTCTAATTGGTCAGAGGGAAGTCAGATTTGGGCTTTTAATTTTGGATGTAATACTCCATATGATAAGAATAAGGATAAGGATATGTGGTGTATGCATGGAATCCCATATTACTTGAGAATGAGAAGTTCTTACTCTTTATAAGGTTCCAATGAGACTCTAATTATATCATTGACTAGTCATTTTAGAGTATAGATTATGTGATTTAGACTTTCTATTGGGGTGTTAGAAATGGTATCAAAACCTATCTCAGCAAAAAATGTGAGATTTGAGCTAGGCCACAATGGACTAACCCGACAAGGATGTCGAGAGTTTAAGGGGGTAGAATTTGACACCCCATATGATAAGGATAAGGATATGTAGTGTATAGGATCTCACATTGCTCGGGAATGAGAAGTTCTTACTTTTTATAAGACTCCAATAATACTTTAATTGTATCATAGACTTGTCCGAGTATAAGCTAGCTATGTGAGTTGGGTCTTCCATTGGAATGTTACATTGAGCTTCTTTATTTTTTAACCTCATATTTAGCCCATTTAAAAAAAAAAAATTGTAGGCTTTCAAATATCAAATTTTTGAAAAAATTAAAAACTAAAACTAAATCATTTACTGCTAATTTACTTTTATACTAATATCTGACTTATTTTTATATTAGACATATAGTACTATAGTGTCTAATTACATGTTATCATACTATAGTAATTACATGTTATTATACTACAGCATTACATGTTATTATATTATACTAGTGTCTAACTTATTTATAACTTATTTATAGACTAGAATTATTTCCAGTGTCTTATTAAATATTATTATATTTTAGTAAATTGGTATTATGTGCTATTAACTTATTATACTAAACTTATTAGTTATTTCTATACTAGTGTCTAATTTATTTCTATACAAAGTTTATAGTATCTAATTGCATATTATTATACTAATGTCGAACTTATTTCTAACTCAAATGTATACTAGACTTTCTAGTGTCTAATTACATGCTATTATATTTTAGTAAATTAATATTATATATTATTAACTTATTATACTATGCTTATTTAAATACTAGTGTCTAACTTATTTCTATACTTGATTATGTATGGTAGTAATAATATAATGTTTACATATACTAAACTATCAATAGTCTATTTATATTATAGTATATAAGTATATTATTTTATAATAATGAACTCATATTAGTATATTATTGAGTTTAACTATATAAGTTTTAGTTATATATATGACTATATAATTATACTAGTATATATGTAAATATATATATAAATATATATTTATATAACATATATACAATATCAGAGTTGAATTCAAAGTCAAAGTTGGAGTCGGAGTAGGAGCATAAAGTCGGAATCGATCCAACGACACTCCCGACTCCGACTAAAAAATTAAAAAAGAAATCCGACTTTGACTCTGTTAATTTTGTCAAAGTCGGAGAAGGGTCAAATTCGGAGTTGGATTTTTGCTCAGCCATACTCTGGATAGGAGGGGAGGGGTGGGCTGGGGAGCATGGAGGTGTTACTACTAACTAGTTCCAACCGGAGTAGTAATTCCTATATAGATAGAATTGGTTCTTTCCCTTATTGTGTTCTTTAAATTCTTTTAATCGTTGGACGTACCCTCCTTTTGAAGACTTCTAAAATTTCTTATACCTAACTAAATTATTTTATAAAAAAAACCTCAACATATATCATATTTATGCAGATACATACATACATATATATATATATATATATATATATATATATATATATATAAATACAAACAAATAATGTGGCGTATTTACGTAGCTATTTAATTTAAGAAAAATAAAAACGTCTACAATATTAATTTGATAAATATATATATATTATTTTGAGAAATTTCCATCGCATTCATCCCATCAGGGTAACATTGGTACTCATGTAAGAAGGATATTAAAGGAAAATCAGGCAGTATATATGGGATTTAAGAGAGAATTTATCAATTAATTAACAGCTTCTAGAAACTTCTTAAGGTCAAATTTATAAGTTTAGAAAAATATAGATTTCTGAATTTCCTATCAATGTGACTAGGAGGCAGCCGGGGGGTACGTGTTTACTGAATTTTCCTTTTGGCTGGGGCGATGCAATATTTTGGACAGCCAAGATTAATAATCATGTTTTGAGACTAATTATTATATAATTTGCCTAACAATAGTACTGCTGGATCGAGTATTATATGTACTCGATCGGGTTATCATAATTAATTAGGGTTATATCATTAAAATTGTTTACATAACCATGCATTACTTTTTAATGATGATATCCTATGATCGATTGAAAACGCCACCTTTGTGTAATCAGAAATACTACCTAATATTAATAATTGTTTATATTTTGGAGCATTTGTGACTCCATATACCACGTACGACGGCGGCCTTTAAAACCGAAAATATTATCATTAGAAACGTTGAAAGTGGTTCATGTTTTGGAGCCACTGCAAGTGTATGCGCACCTTTAATAGACATGATGATCGATGTACTGCAGCACCATGCTCACAGTTGACCCATAATATTTTCAATCCATTTTTTATTTTCCCATTGATCTAGAATCGATTGAAGATTCCAAAACTTTCTGAATCATATTCTGCCGGCGGATCAGCCACATTTTCTTTGTTGATTCGAGTACTAGTGCATGCATATATATATGTGTATTATATATATATATATATATATATATATATATATATATATATAGCTTGGGATTATTGGTTATTGTTAGTCAATGTTCAATTTATTAATACCATTAGTCATGAGTAGTACTACCATTCATGCAAGTTGCAATGCAGATGATCATCGTGATCATGATCACCATGACAACTCGTTTTCGTCCATATATAAAATATTGAAAGTACTTGATCAATAGTAATTCTACGTTGAGTGGAGTGCATTTCTTATCTTATACACTATCTAGAGATCGAGATGTAGCTGTTTTCATCTCTCCCTACCTATTCCCATTAAAGGAACAACAGTCAACAGGCCAGTCGATCGAGCCTACATTATTATATATGGATTGATCAGAGAAAGCGAACTAATTCACGTATCCAATTCGGCAGACTCCTATATAATATATATATATATATATATATATATATATATATATATATATATATTCTCAGCCAATGATCGATGCCAATATTGAAAGGAATTAATATAATATATATAATATGATCTGTATTCTCGATCTGTACCATAATGGACTGAAAGATCATAGATATTCGATGTAAGAGTAGTGCTACAACCTGGAAGACAGTCTAGTTGCTTAATTTATTTGATCTTGTTTGCGCATAAATCAGCTTTAATTTGTGTGAACTTGAGCTAGAGACGACTGAGTCGACACAAAGTACATATGGATAGCTAGGCTGCCCTAACAATTCATCGACCCTAGCTAGCCTCAAACTTAATGGGCGTCATTTTGGAGTTAGTGATCAGAGCCTCGTGATAAAAAACAAACATGGTGAGGCTGATACGTACTTTTGGATCTAGAAAATCATGTATATATGCAAAAAAAAGTCTCGTCTGATCATCGCATTAAAACCAGATATCAAAACCTAGTTGCGCGCTTGCTTTCGATCTCTTTCTTTCTGGCCACAAACAAATCATGATGATGTGATGAGAGGGAATATTCCAAAAATGCCCAGGTTTAAATATTTGGACTCTAATGGATTTGTGCTGCGTGTTGCTGTGGCTGATGCCATCTGTAAAAGTACTCCATATATATATATATATATATATATATATATATATATATATATGACAAAATTAAGGTCACTTTGGACTTGAAAAGAAAGCAGCGCAGAGAGTGATGACTAATTACTTGTCGTATTCCACGAGATTATAAATTATATATGGAGAACAAAATTCACGAAGTTAATTAACGGCTTAATGCTCAATATTCATTTTTCGTTATGTTTGGTACATTTCCTGCATACATATACATTATTAATTGAACATATATATATATAACCTAATTAATTATGGTGTTCTATATTATATCGGTCCATCCATGTTTGGGCCAGCTAGCTAGCCGTAATTTTGTGACCACATACGAAAGCAACTATTCGACGCAGTCGATCGTTGCAACCTTCATGACAGTGGCGTTGCATGGATATATACATATACATATATATATATAGATCATCACACTGATTCTATATATATCTTTTTTGCCTAAGATTCGAAGAATTCATGAGTATCCCTGCACGTACATTCAAAGGCGTTCAAATCGAGAATGATTCGTCCATGTCTAGGGTCGGCCCTGTTACCAATGCAAGGGTTCACCAGCCAATTAGAAGCTAGCTAGCTGCTGTTCGAATTCATTGTGGTCCATAGATTATTAAAGTCGAAAAGCGGTAGCTACCTAGTTTTAACTTCCAATGATGTTAAACTCACTGAGGGTTTCGAGAGTGTCTATTGAAATTCTCTCTCTCTCTCTCTCTCTCTCAGTATTAATTTTTTTAAAATATGTAAAAAATAAAAAATAAAAGAAATATTTGACCTTCTCGATAGAATTTGTCGGGCTACCCCTTTGTTGATGTAGCACGACTTTTAACTTTTTTCCTACCAATTAGTGCGAAGCCCCAACGTCCCAACACCATCATGCACACGTCTTTCTTTGCAACACCCTTAGTCTTAATGCATAAAATAATTTCCCTTCACCATGAGGATTTTTCTTCTTCTTTTTTTGTCATCATGAGAAAATAAACAGCAATATATATTGTATTTTGCCGACGAACTAAATTAATGTACGTTGCCTCTTCATCATGTATTTTGTAACAATTAATTATAAAGCCATGAGTTCCTTTTAATTTTTGCCTTCCTGATCTTTTTGCAACTCGCAACTCCCCCGATTTAGAGTCAGCTCATAAACTGAATTTCCTAAATATATATCACTACTCCCCAAATTTGGAACTCAAAAAATGTACTGATCATGAAGAAATTAAATTCGAAGCGATCGAAGATGCAGCATGGTGATCATTATAATTACTACGTACGTACGTAGTAAAGGAAGACAAAGCGGCGCGGCGATAGATCAAGATATATAATGCATGCATGCTGTGGGTGCAAGTAGCGACGGGTTCCCCAACACACATATATAATTAGAACAATGTTATATGTACTTATAATTTTTATTTATATTTTTACTTATAAGATTTATTTTGTCAATTTTGTTTTGAAATTCAAATTTTATAATTTTCAACATATCAATAACTGATACGTGGAGAAATAAATTTTTTTATAAATTTTTCTTAAATATAAATAGCATTTTTCATATAATTATAATATAAAATATCAATGCATGTGTTGCACATATCAGTAGAGGGGGGCAGTTTAATTAAGAGAATATATTCCTACAGGTCCTTTCCATTTTCTCCAAATAGCAACCTCTAATGGTGGCGTGCCACATAGACACCACATATTATCAATCTTGGACCGCCCTGCAAAGGAAGAAAAAAAATTCTGGTCTCATGCCTCTCTCTCTCTCTCTCTCTCTCTCTCTCTGGAAAAGCCCTCGACGATCTCCACCACCCTCCCTCCTAGGAAAAACTTTGCCTATGAATGACAAGAATCGTAAAACCCTAAACCAAAAAACATCACCTTTCTCAAATTTCCCGATGTTTAAGTTCAAAAAGACCCAAGAAAATCATAAAAAAAATAAAAAGAAAATATACATATCCCATAGAGAGAGAGGCAGAAAGAATGAGTTCTACATTGCGTAATTTTCAAAAGCCCAGAAACGTTCCTCTGAGAATTCAAGAATGGTTTGAGGATACCTCAAGGGATGATTGTAAAAGTGAGCAATGCTAAGAATCTTGAGAGAGAGAGAAGGGGGAAATGGAGGGGTGTGAATTGCACGCGCCAATCTTAGGAGGGATAAATATCAAGCAGCTATAGATATAGATTTGTAAAGGAAAGAATATATCGGGAGGAGTCGGTAAAACGTTGACACCTGTTAATCTGTATTAGAGCATGATCTTTTTTTTCTTCAAAAGCGACTTTTCCTCCTTTTATTTTATAAGTTACGTAATGTATGTTATAATGAGAATATCTTCCCAAAGGCCTGGAGATGCGACGGTCTGAAGGGGTCGCCAGTCTGGTCTGGAGCTCCTCTACCGGTGTGAAGGTCAAACAGAGTTCTGGCAGTGGGGTGGGTCACTGGATGCAAAGGTGTCCGTCGAAATGGGTCTATGTTTTTGGAAGAACATACACGGGTCCAAGCTTATTTCAGTTTTGTTTTCCTGTGATGCGATGTAGCAATCTCTATTAGGAGTACTGATATGTCAGCTGTTTTATTGTATGCAGTTAAATGCATAAGATCAGAATTACTGTTCCAAAGAGGAACCGTTAATTAATTAACTAATTTAGCAATTCAACGTACGGAACACATACGTACGTTGTTGTATGAATTAATGCATGTTCTTATATATATATATATATATATATATATATCTAGCTAATTAATTGTGTTAATTTGGTGGGTCAATCCCTGATCAATACCGTGGCATCGGCTCACATGCATATATATATATACATACATACTAGTACTAGATCAACGTCTAGGGGACATTCGCCTAATTTAGAGAAAATGTATATATCAACTATATATATGGCAAACTAAAATAATATACACATAAATCATAGCATAATATATGCATCAACCATAGTAATATACATCCTAAAAAAATTTGATACAAGTTTACAAAATAAAACAATATACATGCTTAATATTAACTGTAGTTTGATAGAAGTTTCCAAAATGAAGTCATATAGACAATAGATATGAGAGGATAAATCAGGTAGCAAATAAGCTAATTAATATGTTTCGTATTTATTTGCTGAATCAATTGTGGCGCGACGCAATTGTTTGAGTTGATCTATGCTTGCCCCAAGTTGAATTATCCACTCTTTTGTGAAGTTTCTTTAGTGATATTTTTCAAGAATGGGAGATGCTCTGGATGATATGAGTTTAGTATTTATATGTCATTATTAAATAAATAAAAAATCTAAATGTACAAAATTGAAGGTTCAAAAGATTTTAAATGGAAACATCAGCTTAATAAAAATTCATGTTTTGATTTATGATATTTTTGCAAATTAGAGTAATTTAAATGTGATGGTATAAAGAAAAAAGATTCTATGATTTGAATTAAAAGAGCTAAAAAAATGTAATATTATGTTATCTCGCCAGTATGATTCATAAAATCAATTGCTGAACAACCTAGTGATTCCTCTGCAATTGCACCAATATATCATTGCAACTAATTGTCCTGTACCATCATCGAATTCAATATATGCTTGACAACTATTAGTAACAAAAATATAGTTATGTGTTAGGATGGATAGAAAGTACATGTTAATTTTTTTAAGTGAGTGATGAAAACTAAAAGTTTAGAGAAAAAAGTACATGTCGTGGTTATGCAATGCTTGTATATTTACAATGATAACATAGAAATATTTTTGTATTCATAGTCTGTTTCTTTGTTACATCCAATGCAAGAATGGAAAAGAAGATTTGGTGGAGGTCGAGCACATTATCTTCCCTTTTACCAAAATTTCTGGCTTTTACATAATATTTATAACCAATATTAAAATCAGGTTGTTGTAAATATTGAGTAGTTATGAAAGTATTGTGATGTACTTGAAAATAAACAAATTCGATGAAATGAACGAGAAAAAAAAAACAACACTACATGAAAAAAAAATCTATTCTATCACAAATCAGAAAATCACACAACCAAAAAAAATCTTCAACTTAGTTGATCTATTTCTCCACAAATCTGTAAATCACAAAACCAAAAAAAGCTACATCCCAGTTGAAAAAAAAACACAATTAACAACCCAAAAAATCTATTTTTTTCACAAATTTGCAAAGAACAAAAGTAAAAAACAGAAAACCCACAACACCCACAACATACAAAAGGAAAAACCCTACCTTTTAACACATTTGCAAATCATACAACTAAAAAAACTTCTAATCCAGTCGATGAATAAAAATCAAAAATGAAAAATGTGAAGATTACAACATTGACATCAAAAAAGGAAAAACAAACTGAAGTTCGATTTACCACAACATGAAAATGGAAAAGAAAAAATCCAAAACATGCAAAGAAACAACATACAAAAGAAAAAAATTGTATTTTTTACAAATCTATCGATAACAAAAACAAAAAAAGAAAACCCACAACATATAAAAGAAAAAATTATATTATTTGAGAGATCTGCAAATCACACAACAACAAAAAATGCTTTACAACAAAATGAAAGAAAAAAAAATACTGCATGAAACAAAAAATTGTATTTTCTCACAAATTTGAAAATACACAACCAAACAAAGTTAAAACCCAGTTGATAAAAATAAATCAACGAAATGAAAAGAAAAAAAATACACATCAGACAATTAAAAAAACTATTTCTTCATAAATTTGCAAAAAATAGAAAACTGGCAACATGCAAACCCACAACATAGAAACAAACTACATACAAAAGAAAAAATTATATGTTTTGACAGATCTGCAAACCATACAACCAAATAAAAAAGCTTTACGACAAAATGAAAGAAAAAAAAGAATATTGCTTTAAAAAAAATCTTCAACTTAATCGATCTATTCCTCCAAAAATCTGTAAATCACAAAACCAAAACAAGCTAAAACCCAATTGATAAAAAAATTGATGAAATGAAAAGAAAAAAAATACACATCAAACAACGAAAAAAAAATCTATTTTTTCACAAATCTACAAATAACAAAAACAAAAAAAGAAAACCCATAACATCCAAACTCACAATATACAAATAAATAACATACAAAAGAAAAACAAAATCTATTTTGTTTAGAAATCTAGAGACCAAAAGCTATGTAAAATCCTCAAACCAAGTTTAACGGCCTGAAAAGAAAAGAAACATAACTGTAAGGAATTTTTCCCACTTCACAAGCCCACTGGGCCTCGACCCGATACCCAGCCCCAGGGTCTAAGCTTACCTATGAAGCAAGGCACCTATAAGGAAAAGTAATCAGGTGGCTGATGGGTTGGATATGCATGTCATCGCTCGGCCACACTCCGATCATGGGAACTTGTGTAAGGTAGAACGAGAAAGATGGAGAACTCTCAATCCTCCGACATGGGGACATCAATGAATCATTAAGGATAAAGCAAATCAGGAAACTAAGCCGCAGTAATGACACTACTACTCAAGCTACACGTCACATTAATAACATCGTCGCAGAGTCACGCCGTATTAAAAAACTCTGATAAAAGAAACAGTACGAAGGATAGGAACTTCATAGGGGCAGACAAGATTTTTCCCCCTCCTAAGCTCCCAATACAAATAACAACTCACAGGTATGAGTAACTAATCTCTCTAATCCCTAAACTCTCTTATTTATTTACAAACTCTCAAGAGACTTGACTGACTTTGGCATCGGAGACTCCTCGAGGCCAAGGCCGTCCTCTCCTAGTTGCCTTCTTCTTTACTTTCGCAAGCCCAAGTTCTGAAAATCTGAGTTGCTAACCTAGTCCAAAGATGTAACGAAACAAGACGTTAACACCAACGCTGCACAAAACAAACCTTAAGAAAGAAGACGCAGAGATGAAGATGATAGAGGACGCATAAGAGAGAAGACGAGGAGAGAATGGAGTCTGGTTTTGCAGAGAGAAAAATGTAGAGGAAAGATGCAGAGGAGAGAAAAAGGTTACTTTCGGAGAAAAGAAAAAATACAAAATGAAGAGGGAAGAGAAAAATAGGAAAGTAAAAAGACTGGAAGAGAAAAAAAATGTAAAATTATGAACCCTCACACATAGCTGAATCCAAAGACTAAAACACCCTCATTTAAATAGATACAAAAGAAAAAAACAGAAGGACAAAAAGATACAACACACTAAACACGAACTACACACAGAGGATGACACACAGCTATACGCACTTATTATTATAGAATAGATATATTATATATTGGTCTTCGTGATTCTTTGTTGACACCACCACTATTGATTATGGATATCACGATTTTGGAGTCATAAACGTAAATGATCTCATGTGAATGTACCAAGCTAGCCAGCCAGCTAAAGGGAAAAATTAAAATAAAAACTCCATGGTCGGTCAGCAATAAATATCCTATTCAATTATATATATTATTTATATAATAATTGTACAATTAACCATATAAAATTTTAAATTTGTTATTAACATTTGTTAATATTCTATAAATTAACAATATTTTATATATATCTTCATCTAACATATTGCTATTAACAATATAAAATTTTAAATATGTTGTTAATAATTGTTAATATTCTATCAATTAACTAATATATAATATCAATTAGTTAATTATATAGTAATTATATAAATTAAAAATGTAATTTTCATCTAATTTATTATTATTGACCATATAAAATATTTTTTTATTTAATTTATTACATAATCCACATTAATAAATCACTTAGTTTAATTTAGAATTTTAAATAATTTTTTTTATTAATTGATTTAGAAAAGAAAAAAATAAGTAGGCTGGACTGATAGCTACCGATCCAGTCTGGTCCCTATAGGTGTTCGGTCTGATCCGGTCCAGAAAAAATGATGGACCGAACATCGCAGAACTGGACTGGACCTACCGATTTGCACGCTTACCCCTGGCCCCCACTGGCACCTAGTGCAAGGTGGACCGGCGACCCCCCTCCACAAGGCTAGGATGTAATGGGCATGGACAGCCACTGAAGAAAAATTTATTGAAGTGTATACTTCATTTCTACGGTGGCTTTTGATCACTTTCATTGTGTTTGAGGTGTTAAAGAATGACTGAGTTGACTCAAGCACTTTTGTCTCGTAACGTTCGAATGTTACATCCTCACGTTCAAACGTTAGACCTTTCAAATGAGGAAGACGACATACACGTTCACATGTTAATCAAATAACGTGCGAACATTCTACAATACGTGCGAAAGTAATAAGAGTAATTGTGAATGTATATTTTTCATTCGAACATACGTTTGTATCATTTGCACATATGATCATTTATATTCTTGAGTGGCAAATACATTCGCACGTTAGTCTTACGTGCAAACGTTATTTAATATTCGTTCGAATGTAAAAAAATTTTGTTTCCAGAAAAAAACTTTCAAACTAATTGTTAATGTACATTCGAACTTCTTAATAAATACGTTCAAGAGCTTTCTCACGTATGAACGTATTTGTTTTGTACGTTCAAATGTAATAATTTTTTATTTATTTTATTAATACCGTTCGAACGTATACTTAGTTAAATTCGAACATGTGTTTGCTAGCATCACGTTCGAACATAACTCATCTTACATTAGATTGCTTATTCTAGAGGAAATTAACGTGCGAATGTAAAGCCTAAGACATTCTCACGTATAAGCTTAACGTTCGAATGTGATATTTTACGTTTGAATGTGTTTCCAAAATAATTTAGATTACAGTATATAATATGCATTATAGTACTAATATTGCTCAATTTTTTTTCTTTCTTTCAGGATATGACTCATCTTCTGACGATTAGAAAAAGAGGGAAAGAACAAACCAGGACACATCTCGAATCGGGGCTCGAACAATGATGTTCAAATGAGAAGTCCTGATCAACCAGTTCGACAAACTCAAATGGGAGCATAAGAGTCTTAGAGACATGTTCACTACAAGAGGCTGGATAAGTATTTGCATATTGAGGGGTAGCATATACCCCTCAATGGTTCTAGAGTTTTATATGGAGATGTGCTCCATGCCTCAAGATGCATCCTCTCATATTGTGATAGTACGTGGTGTTTAGTTCTAGGTCTCGGCGAATGTCATCGTCAAGCTTCTAGAGATTCATCGCTAAGACATTGACTACAGGAGATGCTCAGCCTAGGATGGATTCCGAGTAGATGCAGATGTAGGCACTTCTACATCATCTACTGACCCAGTTGACTGGTCGGAGGCTGAGGGTACTGATGAGGAGGATGACGACCGAGATGAGGATTTCTTTATCCTCACTGGGAGAGACCGGGAGCATCTCGATAGGAAGAACTCATTCAGTCAAGTACAACTCCTCCCTTTTTTTTTCCACATGTTACATGTTATTGTTGCAACAAATGTGGACCATGTGGCACATAAGATCACATTTAGCCAGACTTCCGCACAGTTCCTTATACAAGTGGCACGTAGAGAGTCAATCGACTTGCCACTTCGTATTTTTAAGAAGATTCGTTACAAGGAGAGCGTCGTCTTCACAAACAACCTCCCATATGGAGTCATCATTACCTTGCTATTACTGGGAGTGTGCAACCTCAGGCAGAAAAGTGGCTGACAGAGCAGATCAGCCCCATCAACATGACCACAGACCGTCAGAGCTAGGGGTGTAACCGGTCCGGTCCGGTCCGGTTTTAGACAAAATCTTGGACCGAACCGGTATGACCGGTTTTATATTTTTCAAAACCGATTACGCCCCGGTTACCCTCCTAAACCGGTACTTCCGGTTTCCGGTCCGGTCCGGTCCAGTTTTTTTTAAATGTAAGTTTGACATTTTGTCATTAAAAATATGTTTAAAAAAAACTGTTTTAAAAAAATCTATTATACTTTTATTAATCTATATTAGACTATTAATATAATTATAACTATAGTCTATATTAGATTATTAGTACAAGTTATAAACTTATATATTAGTATAACTATATATTAGTATATATTAGTATTAGTGATAAACTATATATTAGTATAGATATATAATACATTTTTTTTTATAAGTAGTATATCTATATAATACATGATCAATTATATTTTCATTTTTAAGATTAAACTTTTATTTTATAATAACATTATCTTATATATAATTATATTAATAGTATATGATCAAACAAATTACATATGTTCATATTTAAATTAACATTTTATGTTATATTTTATAAATTATGATATGAAATTATTTCATATATGATATATAATTATATATAAAAATTTCACATATAATTATACATTATATATAAAACTTATATATTAATAGATATAAAATATTTTGTATAATTTTAATTTTGTATAAAACTTATATATAAAATATTATTTTTTATATATTTTTTATCAACCGGTTCGGTCCGGTCCGGTCCGGTCCAAAAAATCTTAAAACCGGAACCGGACCGGTTCCAACCGGTTTATGAATTATAAAAACCGGTTCCGGACCGGACCGATTCAAAACCGGTCCGGTCCGGTCCGGTTCGGTCCGGTTTACCGGTTTTTCGGTTTAAATTTACACCCCTAGTCAGAGCATTGGACAAGGGAGGGGGCATGCTCGACATTAGTTTAACCTTGTACCAAATCTTGTTCCTCTAACCCAGTCTAGACCCGATATTGCTCCCCATATTGGAAGTACTAGGCAACCATTGACAGATACATCTATGGGAGATGTGTGGCTTGCTTGGCTCGATGCGCCACCAGCTTAGATTGATGCGATGGTCTCAAATATTATTGTACACATCGACCAATAGATCACACCAATACAACAGAGTGTCTTCCAAGTTGACCATCAGTTAGATATCCTAAATGAAAAAGTCAACACATTGATTGA
This sequence comes from Cyclocarya paliurus, assembly GCA_029856935.1. Classification (NCBI taxonomy): domain Eukaryota; kingdom Viridiplantae; phylum Streptophyta; class Magnoliopsida; order Fagales; family Juglandaceae; genus Cyclocarya; species Cyclocarya paliurus. The sequence continues at coordinate 560,657 of JARVXP010000207.1, read as the reverse complement.
AGAATTTAATACATATGTAAACAACTCCTGCTGAGTATTTTACATTTTTATCGTGTTGTTTACAAAATTTTATCATATTTTTACTTTATTTTTATCATATGTAATGAAAAATATTGTTTAATATATCTACTATTTTTAAATTTTAATTTTCAATCTTTTTTAATATTAGCTTATCTAATTTTAATATTTAATCAATTAATTTTTTACCATGAATTACATAAGAACAGAAAAGATACAACACACCAAACATAGACTACACACAAAGGACGACACACAACTATCTGTGCTTATTATTATAGAATAGATATATTATATATTTGTCTTCGTGATTTTTCTGTTGACACCACCACTACCGATTATGAATATCACGATTTTGAAGTCATAAACATAAATGATCTCATGTGCACGTACCAAGCTAGCTAGGGGGGCAAATTAAAATAAAAACTCTTCGGTCGGTCGGCAATAAATATCCTTTTCAATTTTATTGCAATTAATTCATGATCAAAAAAGTTAGGCCAGGTCGTTCCTTTTAATTTTGACCTACCTCTGTGTCACTGCATGGTAAATGGTAATGAAGTCCCCTGGCCCCCACCTGCACCCAGTGCAGGGTGGACCGGCGACCCCCCACGAGGCTGGGATGCAGTGGGCCTGGACGGTCTAACTAATGTCTTGCTTTTAAAAGGAAAAATAAAAAATGGCCCGGGAGGCTCTTTTGCTAGCTATTAGCTTTTATATATATATATATATATATATATATATATATATATATATATATATATATATATATATATGTGTGTGTGTGTGTTTATATACTTTTTGAAATGGCTAGAAAGTCATTATTGAAAAGTACGAGAGAGGAGGGAATGAAAAGTATGTATTCAAAGAAGCCCATAATTTCCAAAGATGAATAAGGGTCGGTCGAGCACAAAAAAGAAAAAAAAAACTAGATAGATCATGAGAAGAAGGTATATAGTCAGAGCCTAAGCAATTACAGGAGGACTAAGTTGCTCCGCGTGTCAGTTGGATAAGGCTCCATCATGTGAACATATATGATCTGCATCATCTCATTTCCGGAAAACACATCATGAATATTGTCATGTGTTTCCCAACTTAATTTCTCCCAAATAAAGAATAATAATTTAGCCAATTTTGGAAGAGCAATAGTTTTAGTTGATTCAACCAACATTTTTGGGAAAAATGAAAATAAAAAGAGATATATATATATATATATATATATATATATATATATATATATCTATATATATAAGAAATGGATCTGCGGATCGAGGATAATGTTGTAAAGGTAGGTAGTGCTAAAACCATCGAGTAGATCAGAGGATAATTGTTTATCCATTGACAACAGAGTCAATTAAAGCAAACATGTGTGCCTCGATCGATCGTATGCATTAATATTAGTTAGTGGGTTCTAAGCATATATTATTGGAATTGTGAGTCATAAATCTTATATCCATTGATAATAATCATTGATTATCTAACAGAACAGAACGATTTAATTAGTGCTTGAATTGAAATATTAGGTCCAACGTCCTTTTTGATCCCCTTTCACATTATAATTAAGCCAATATATAATTTTTTTTAGTTATACTACAACTGGTACTTCATGGTCTCATCTCAGGGCCACCCCGGCCACCTTTGTGCCCAAACAGTACTCTCAAACGCAAAGGAGACTACTAGCAATTGGGCCCAACGTCGAAGTTGGCCAACTTGAGCAATATTGGAATTGGATTAATTATACATGAATATATATAAATATATATATATATATATATATATCATGGCCATATATAATATTACACTCGCTAGCTAGCTAGCGAACGAGGGACGTCACAGCTGGGTAATCAGCTTCGTGACTTTGTGAGATCAGCTTTGCCTACTTATACGAGGACACCGCCTCCGCTACCCTAAGCAGTTCTTCTCATCTTTCACTAGCAGCTTCCTAGCTTCTCCTGCTTCGATCCTCAAAGCAAATTAAAGAAGCAATATTATATATATATATATATATATATATATATATATATATGATCTGATGGAAGCCAAAGGAAGTGCTTACACCCAAGATGGCACTGTTGATCTTCGTGGTCGCCCCGTACTAGCATCTAAAACTGGGAAATGGAGAGCTTGTGCTTTCCTTGTTGGTAATCATCATATCCTTATATATAAATATATATATATATATGCTTCCACCTGATCATTTATTAATTGAATTTCAAAAACTTCATATTTTGTAACATTTGATCAGTACTACTAGTTCACAATAATTATTAGTTGCTAGGTCGATATTTGAAATTAATTGGTTTCAAGTTCATTCGTTGTTTAGAAAGGAATTAACTTATGGTCTTGTAGAATAAGATTGCGGCCGGCCGGCCGGCAGGCACATAATATTTATTAAGATCTACAAATCATGTACGTACGCTTGTTCCCTTCGTAAGAAAACGTTCGATCGCTACTATTTGCAAGCATTTTCTTTTTGGTCCTTAGGCATACGTAAACTTCGGGTGGATTAATGCGCGCAAAGGAAACCAGCTTTAATTAAGAGGATTCCAGCAAAAATTAACTTCATTGTACCAAATTAATTTTTTGATCATAAGTTTCAGCTTGCATGAGTAGTTATAATATTTATTAACTGCATGTACATTTCTTATACTATTAATTACTTATTATTGTACGTACGCGGAGATCATAGCCAGGTATTAATAATATTGCTCCGTCTAATTAATTTGTTGAATGTTTCAGGTTATGAGGCATTTGAGAGGATGGCCTTTTACGGAGTAGCCTCCAACTTAGTAAATTACTTGACAACCCAACTTCATCAAGACACAATCTCGTCAGTAAGAAATGTGAATAACTGGTCAGGATCGGTGTGGATTACACCAATTCTTGGAGCTTACATTGCAGATACTTACATGGGTCGCTTCTGGACTTTCACTGTCTCATCGCTCGTATACGTCATGGTATATATATACATATATAAATTAATATGCTTCGTCCACTAAGAATCCCATTAAATTAGAATTTTTTTAATTCCTGGCCATATTTCTGAGCTAGCCAATCTCAATCTTCTAGCTGGCTATAGCTAGATGATAATTAATTAGTATTATATTCACTATATATCTTTAGCTTCCAAGCAAAATGCACCATGCACATGTTTGGACCATATTTTAGATTACCTACTCCCCAATACCAATGAGCTTCTTTATTTTTGCTCGTAGGACCATATCCAATTAACGCTAGATATATAGTTTTGATTTATTCATATAATTACTAGGTTTACAGGGGATAATATTTATCCCATCAATTTACACTAAGTATTGGTCATAATTATTTAGTTTAAACGCTTCATTAATAGATTATCAAAGATGGAATTTCAACTGACTGAATTAGTACTGATAGAAACAAAATCATGTCATGCATTAACATATATAGGATTTTTAAGCCTTGTAACTTCCACTCGCCCACGATGAACATTAACGTACGCTGTCTTGTTTCTCGTTTTAGTAAGCTAAATATTATACTTTCGATCATGTGGTGTCTCAACAGGGAATGGTGCTTCTGACAGCAGTAGTTTCACTCAAAAGCTTGAAGCCATCATGTACAAATGGATTCTGCAACAAGGCTACTCCTTCACAAATTTCCTTATTCTACTTATCTCTCTACATTATCGCAATCGGGGCAGGTGGAACAAAGCCCACCATATCAACCTTTGGCGCAGACCAGTTTGATGATTTCAACCCCCACGAGAAAGAGCTTAAGGTTTCATTCTTCAATTGGTGGATGTTCAGCTCTTTCTTAGGGGCTTTACTTGCCACTCTTGGCCTTGTTTACATTCAAGATAATCTGGGATGGGGATTAGGCTATGGTATCCCTACAGTTGCGCTTCTGCTATCTGTATTTATTTTCTATTTAGGGACACCAATCTACAGGCACAAAGTTAGGAAGTCTAAGAGCCCTGCAACGGACTTAATTCGAGTCCCCATTGCAGCTTTCAAAAATAGGAAGCTTCAGCTCCCTAACAACCCCTCAGAGCTTCACGAGTTTGAGCTGCAGCATTACACCTGCAGCGGGAAGAGGCAGGTCCAACACACCCCCATTTTCAGGTGAGCTCTCTAAAACTCATATTACTAACTAGTATTTTAATTTCTTTTAACCACGGTTGTGGTGATCATAATCCAACAGTGACCCGAATTCCTTACGAATGTTTCCTCGTTCAATTTTAGTTTTTGAGACTATATAAAGCAGCTTGCTTATCAGTTACCTTGTATATATACATGGAGCGTCATCACTTCTCTAGAACACTTAACTAAGAACACTTCAATCTGCCCATCATCCACAGCCCCCCCACCCCCCTCCAAAAAAAAACTAGTGGACCTTCCATTTATCGTGCATAACTAGGAAATCTACTATTTCAAAGAAAAGGGTGGTGTCATATGAGCACGTTGCTGGCCATTCGTGTCGAAAACTCTCCCCATGTGCACTGTTCACACTGCTTCAATTCTTCTGCACGTCTCGAATGAATTATACGTATGGTCACAATCTTTCAGTCAAGTTGTTTCTGATAGAGGATCTCATCGTGGGATGGCAACGCTTAAGTGCGTGCCCCTAATGGTGGGCACCTCCACAACTCTTAATAGCATTTTTTTTTTTCTTTCTTGGACAAAAAAAAAAAAAAAAAAGATATTATGTTGAACGCAGTAAAACACGTGATGGACTAAGGCGATTTACCACTATTCCCCAGGTTTTTGGACAAGGCTGCAATAAAAGATGCCAGCTCGGACGTCTCAAAGCCACCATGCACAGTGACTCAGGTAGAAGGAGCCAAGCTCGTATTGGGGATGATCCTGATATGGGTAGTGACACTAGTTCCCAACACGATTTGGGCACAAATCAACACTCTCTTTGTCAAGCAAGGAACCACCTTGGACCGACGCCTAAGCCCCACCTTCCAGATTCCAGCTGCCTCCCTAGGGAGCTTCGTAACTCTCTCCATGCTCCTTTCTGTGCCCATGTACGACCGTTACTTTGTGCCATACATGCGTCGAAGAACTGGAAATTCTAGGGGAATCACGCTGCTTCAAAGGCTTGGTATTGGATTCGTCATCCAAGTTATAGCCACTGCAGCTGCTTATGCTGTGGAAGTTCGGCGGATGGATGTCATAAGAGAGAACCATATAGTAGGTGCGAAGGAAATTGTCCCCATGAGCATATTTTGGCTACTGCCCCAATATGTTCTGCTAGGCATCGCCGATGTGTTCAATGCAATTGGATTGCTAGAATTCTTCTATGATCAGTCTCCAGAAGACATGCAAAGCCTTGGGACAACGTTCTTCACAAGTGGGGTTGGTGTTGGCAACTTCATGAACAGCTTTCTAGTGACAATGGTGGACAAAGTCACAGGAAGGGATGGAGGGAAGAGTTGGATAGGTAATAATCTGAATGAGAGTCACTTGGATTACTATTATGGCTTCCTTCTGGTCATATCCACACTCAATTTAGTAGCGTTTTTGTGGGCATCAAGTAAGTATATTTACAAGAAGGAAGTCACAGAAGCGAAGGAGGTGGTTTATCATCATCAAACGGAGGGCAAAGTAGTCATAGACAGGTCTCCTCTGGGGTTACAAGTATGAATATATAATATAATATATAGGGATGGATGGATGCATGCATGCATGCATGTGATCACATGCATGGTGCTGATGATCTTGTCAGATATATTGCTAGCTAGCATGTAACGCTTAATTCGATGATCGATCGATCGGTAAGGCAGCGCGCTATAATTCAATACTTTGCCACCTGCTGGACCCCTATTAAATAAACGGTTTGTGCGGTTTTCAATTACTTTTAATCGTTGTTTTTAGCTAAAGTAACAATATAAACCTATATAACTCTTTTATATTTATATTATAATTCATTTTTAAACAATTAATCAATAAAATGATCAAGTCATTCGGCCACTAAAATTAAATTATAAAATTATAAAATTACCATCCGTTTCATATAGAGTTCATGTAAAATAGTTGTAAGATTATATTTTCCTTCTAGCAAATTAATATATATCATTGACAAGTTTTTATATGAAAATTAATGCATGGAGGGTTTTCCATAGAAGAAAAGATAGATATTAATGCATGTAATTGAGAGAGAGATAGGTATAAAGTATCATGTACGTGTCTAGCTGCTATATATAGATATGATATATCTAGTACTTGATCTAATTAATTAGGTTTCGACGACAAATCAAATATTTATTATATATTATAGAGTTACCTAGCTAGTAATTAAGTACTACTAAATATTAAGGCCAGAATCATGATTTATATTATGTTAAAAGAATTGGTCATGATGCCATACTATTTAACTAATCCCATGCATGCATTATCCACCTGCCCCAATCCACGAATTGGTCACGGATCATTTGAATGCTTTCAAAGATGCCTAATTAAAATAATATGGACGGTGGGCTGCAGCCCAATATATATATATATATATATATATATATATATATATATATATATATATATATATAAAGATTTGGTTTGTGAGCGTATTATTGGCCCACGTATTGAAATTTCACATGGCATTAACATGGGACCGGACGGCCTGACTTGGGGCCCCACGCATGAAAAATAACCCAAGATGTCATAATTGCTACCAGACATCTTTAAAAAATGAACAAGTACTACACAGTACTAAAATAAAAAGTTAGTTGAAATATAAAGTGTAGATCTAACCACAAAAAGTGGGCATCTATTAATTATAAGCAGTCCAAATTAACTTGAAATATCGATCAATGAAAATCAACTAATTAGGACCTTAGGTTATAATTAAGACTGTAAAAAAAATTGAGAAATCGGTAAGCCGGACCGAATCGGTGCGTTCAGTCCAGTTCCAATTTTTCAATCAGTTTGGTTTTGATTTTGATATTTAGAACACCGGTTCAAACCAAACCTAACCGATACATATATCGTTATTATTTTATAGTTAATAATTACTAAACTTTGTGTTAGGCTCTCCCTGTCTTAGCGGGCCTAAAAATGACAACTAAAGGAATAAAAAACGAAGGCAAAACCTTTAGCCTGGCCCACGGTTAGGCCCCCTGGACACAACCTCTTTGAGGAAGTGTACTGTAGGGGGATGGGACTTGCCATCTTGGAGACCCCTCGAATAGCGTCTAGCCCTTGAGTACCTATCCACGATCCTTTGACAAAGAGATATCAACGGACCACCAATGATGGCAACAGGGTAAGACAAATCGAGGAACCACGCCCACTAATGACACCACTACTCGAGTTACACGACACATTAATGACGTCGTCGTAAAAGCATGCTGCATTAAATGACTCTGACAGAAGGAACATTAAAAAGACACGGACTCCATGGGGCAGACGTGCCCCACGATCTGTCATCCCTAGATTCATGGTATAAATAACAACTCTCATATACGAGAAACAGCTCTCTAATCCCTAGATTCTTTCATTATTTACAAACTTCCAAAAGACAATACTAACTTTGACACCAGAAACTCACCGGCTCCAAGGCCACCCTCTTCCAGTTGCCTCATTCTCTATTTTTGTAGGCCTAATTCTGAAAACCTGAGTTGCTGGAATATGGCCCAAAAATGTACGAAACAAGACTTAACACTTCGAGTTTACTAATAGTTAATATTTGATAGGAAGTACTGCATGCTACTAAAGAAGGTTTCAATTTTATAGCTAATTACTGTGAATGCATGTCGAAGAGTACTGGGAAAAGTAAAAAATAGATCAAGCCAGCTTTGATAATATTGCTATAATTGATTAAATTTTCAGTACTAGCTATATATATAGTTTATCAAAATTAATGTTAACGCCAAGATATTAGTCCACGGGCCCGAAATTGGTATTAGAAAAATTTCAGTACTGCTAATTAGTATTTTCAGTTATTCATGCAGATTTTTCTTCCATTCTTTCTTCTAATGATCTGTGCATAAAACATGATGCCTTTACTATTCAGTATTAATATGCCAACGTTATTGGGTAATTATTAGTACTACAAGCACTTCAAGTGATATGCTTGCACAAAGTTAAAACGAGTAGATCAAATTGATAACGGTAAATCGGTAAGATCAGACCACATCGAAATGAGAAAAATTGAAAGTTTCGGTTTTGATAATGAATTAGTCTATATCGGTTTTCAAATTTTTAAAATGCGTGGGTACCGATTCCGTTTCAAAATATGTTTAAAATTAGACCGAACTGGACTAGTTTCATCCCTAATTATAACAAATATTACAATTGATTCAAAGACTTAAAAAAAAGTATCATAAATGAGGTAAAAAGAAGAGAGAAGAAGTTGATTAGGGATGTAAAAAAAAAACCCAAAAAATAGGTTGAATCGGACCGAACTAGTAGGTTCACTCCGGTTTGTAAGCGGTCTGGTACGGTATTAGCTCTTAAAAACCAAAACCAGTGAAGTACCGGTTTAAATTGAACCGAACACGTATATATATTTATAATTTTTTATATTATATTATATATATTATATTCTAAATTGATAATTAATATAACATGAAATTTTAATTTTATTATTTAAGTATATTAATCTCATAACATAAAATTAATGTTATAATTTTTAATACAACATTTTGATATATAACATATAACTTTTAATCTTATAATATAAAATTAATATAACATAAAATTTTAATTTTAAACATAAACATTAATATTAAGTTATTAATATAAATTTACTTTTGATATATATATATTTATATATATATCAAGGATAAAAACATTTTTATATATTTGGTCATATAAACTCATATAAAAGGTCTATAACTTATATAGACTATAGTTAAATTCAATACTATACTAGTATTTGTTAATTATTATAAAATAATGTACTTATACTATAATATAAATAGACTAATAGTTATAGTATATGTAAGTATCATATTATTAATACGTAAATAATACGTCAAACTGAAAAGACCGGATCGGACTAGACTGAAACCAAAAAAAAAAAAAAATTCAGTTTTGATAGTGAATCGATCTTGTATCAGGTCTTAAATTTTTAAAACCGATGTATATCATTTTGGTTATAAAAAATATACAAAATTAGATCGAACTGGAGCAGTTACACCTAAAGCTAATCATATATATATGCATGTCATGCCTATTGCAAAGATAGTAAACATTATTTTTGTATCTTTTTTTTTTTTGAAAGAAAAACATCCATCACATTAATCAATAATGGAAACAGTTCGATCTTGTACAACAGAATACAAAATTTCAGTAGATCCTTCTTCAATCCAAACAATTTCCTCATTACATTGTAAGCCCAACTTGGCTAGAATGTGAGCCACCTGATTTCCTTGTCGTGAAACAAACTGGAGCTTCCTTTGAGCAGGCAGTCCAAAAACAACTTTCAAATCTTCCACAATTTGGTCATACTAAGAGCAATTCTCTGTTGTATTCTAAATGTCAGTAACCAAAGGCAAGGAATCCCTTTCAAACACTACCTGATTAAATCCCAACTCAACACACAAATCAGTAGCCTTTTCTAGAGCCACAGCTTCTACCTATAAAGGAGAAGAAATAAAATCTCTAGACCAAGTTGCTGCTAATAACTCCCCATTGTGATCTCTGAAAACACATCCCCCTCCCATCCTCTTACTTCTGTTAGGAAAAGCTGCATCCCAATTGGCTTTTATCCAATCTCGTTCTGGTCTGCACCACTTGACCAATGTTCTACTTTCAGTTTGGCCTTCACTAATCAAAAGAGTTGAAGCTTGAGCTACTTGGAATTCTTCCAATTCTAATCTTGCACCCTGCCACAGTTTCTTAGGATTATCAAATACATCTTCAAACACCCACATATTCCTTCTCAGCCATAACTTCCTAAAAACACAAGCTGTAAGTTCAAGTTCAGAAACTGTTAGACATTTAGACAGTTGCTTCCAAGTGAAAACAAAATCAGTCTCAATAGTCTTAGATTTCTGCAGAAAACTCTTTGAATCAGCCAAGACATCCATCACAACCCCACAAAACCACAAGACATGGTTGCTTGTCTCAGCTTGCTGATTACAAATAGAGCAAGCTACATTCTCGGTAATCTTCCTTCTATAAAGATTGCTTCTAGTAGGAAGAGCCTCATTGATTGCCCTCCACATAAAAACTTTAACTACATTTGGAACCTACAAGGCCCATACCTTCTTCCAAAGCTTTGAAAAATGTTGCTGATAAGAATATCCACCAATTAAATTTTGTTTTCTCTGCATTGCAAATGATAGTATGATTTAACAGAAAAAAAACCATTGTTAGTAGGACTTCAATGCAGCTTATCCTCAGAACCCCTCCTACTCACAATCAAACTTTTAATCACTTCAACTTCTTCCACCAAAAAAAACCTCATCAATTAGAGAGGCATTCCAAGAACCTCCAGGTAGAAGCAATTTGTCCACTGTGTCCTCCCTTTGTAAACAATGAATAGGTGACTGAACCATACGAGTGTTAGGGATTGGCAGCCTCTTATCCATCCAAATCCTTATCTTTTGACCATTACCCACCCTCCAATGCATACCATCATTTACTAGCCCATCAGCACCATTGATACTTCTCCAAATCAAAGAAGAGGTAGTACCAGTTTTTGCACTTAGAATATCCCTACTTCTATAATATTTTTCTTTCATTATTCTAGCCACCAAAGAAGAAGGCTTAGTCAAAAGTCTCCAATATTGTTTTGCTATTAAAGCCAGATTAAAACTAACCATATCTCGAAACCCCATACCCACATAATCTTTAGATAAACTGACCTTGTTCCACTGTTTCCATTGAATTTTGTGCTAGTTTGTCATGTGACCCCACCAAAATCTAGCTATCAATTGAGAAATATGTGAACACAGCTTCAAAGGTAACTTGAATACACTCATAGCATATGTAGATAACACTTGTAAAACAGATTTTATTAGTACTTCCCTACCAACCTAAGAAAGAAAATTATTTTGCCAATTATTGATTCACTTCTTCACTCTATCCAAGATGCTACTAAAATCTTTACATCTAGATCTACCCACCATCGAGGGCAACCCTAGATATTTTTCAGCATCTCCACAAATTCGAGCCCCAACAGTCTAAGCTAAACCCTCCTGCACCTCCCTTCTTGTGTTTGAACTAAAGAACAAAGAAGTTTTTTCCAAGTTTAATTTCTGACCAGAAGCCATTTCATAGGTATGCAAAAGACCTTCCAAAGCTAACCATTGATCCATTTCAGCCTTACAAAAGATCAAGCAATCATCAGCAAATAGCAAGTGATTAATACTAATGCCCCCTTACTAACCTCCACCCCTTTTAGGACCCCTCTTACCTCAACATTATATAATATGGAAGATAGGTCTTCTACACATAAGAAGAAGAGATAAAGGGATAGAGGATCCCCTTGCCTCAAATCTCTAGAACGGTGTATCAAATTTCTTTTATGGCCATTCACTAAAATTGAATACTTAACAGTAGAAACACAGACCATAATTATGTCAACCCACTTCTTCCTAAAACCCATTCTTAACATAACGGCTTTTAAATAAGACCATTCCACCCTATTATATGCCTTAAACATGTTCAATTTAATAGCCACACTTCCTTTTTTCCCCTTTAGTTTGGTACTCATTGTATGAATAGCCTCATAAGCAATCATAATGTTATCAGAAATTAAACGACCCGGAATGAAGGCACTTTGATTGTAAGAAATAATCTCAAATAAAATCTTTTTTAACCTATTTGCTAGTGTCTTAGCATTAGTTTATAAGTCACATTACATAAACTAATCGGTCTAAAATCACTAACAGTTTTAGGTCTGTCCACTTTAGGAATCAAATCCAAATTGGTCTTATTCATTTCCTCCTCACAAATTCCAAAATTCAAAAAGTCCAGAACCACATTCACAACTTTATCACCCTCTATACTCCAATAATCTTGGTAAAAACAAGGGCCAAAACTATCAGGGCCTAGAGATTTAAAAGGAGCCATTTGAGATAAAGCCAATTCAATCTCCAATCTGTCAAAAAGTGTATCCAGAGTATGGGACATTTCACTAGTTATTTTATAACTCAGACCAACTAACATTTCCTCAATTATCACATCAGATGAGTTAGTTGAACAGAAAACACTACCAAAATGATTCTCAAAAGCCTTTGAAATACTAACCTGGCCTATCCTTAAGACAACATTAGAATCCCTGACCTCCATAATTCAATTCCTTCTCCTTCTCTAAGTAGCACACAAGTGGAAAAATCTAGTGTTTTTGTCACTAGCCTTATACCAGTTAACTTTAGCTTTGTTTCCATCTCAGATCTTCCTTCTCTAAAAGCAAACCAACCTCTTTCTTTAAAACTTTGATAGCATCCACATTATCTGCTTCTTCTCTGTCTTGTAATCTCTTCAAATGAGCACTTTTCACAGCAATCAATTTCTCAACTTCTGAACTCTTGGATCTGTTCTAGTTACCCAGCTCTTCACTACACTGCTTTAAAGAACCTTGTAATTTATCTTGATTAGAAACCCTCTCAGAACTACCCCTCCAAGCTTCTACTATAACTCGACCACAATCCTATTCTTTTGACCAACAAGCCTCAAACATAAAAGGTCTAATTTTCCTTCCCATACCCCCACCTTTTGAAACCAAAGAAACAAAAAGGGGAGTATGGTCAGAACATCTAGTCACCATTGTATCTACAGATAGTCTAACACCTTTTTTCTATCATATTTTGTTGATAAATACCCTGTCTAGTCTTTCCTTAGTGAAAGTCCAATATAAATACCTATTACTCCAGGTAAAAGGATTTCCACAACATCCCACATCTATCAAACTGTTTTGATCCACAGCCACTGAAAACCTTCTCATTTGCAATTCAGATCTATCTCTACCTCTCACCTTCTCATATTAGAATAAAATCTCATTAAAGTCCCCAAATAAGCACTAAGGATAAGGACCTAGATTCAATCTCTTTAACAAATCCCAAGATTGACCCCTTCTACTAGTTTGAGGATCCCCATAGAAACCAGTAAGCATAACCTTCTCCATTTGATCCAACCTAGTAACCCATCCACTAATATGTCTTAATGAAAAATTATGAATTGTAAACCCCAAATTCTCTTGCCATAACATAGCAATACCCCAACTTCTTCCCACTGGATCTACTGAAAAGCAACAATCAAAACCCAGTTTTCTCCGAATTCGATCTATTTTGGAGGCTACAAGCAATGTCTCCATGAGAAACACTACCTTGGGAGACTTATTTTTCACCATTAGTAAAAGTTCATGAACTGTCTGAGGGTTCCCAAGCTCTCGGCAGTTCCAACTGAACAGAATCATAATTCTCGGTGAGGTTGACTGACAGCCTCCACCGATAATACCTCAATTGAATCACTTCGGCCCTCAACTACAATTTTTTTATTTTTTCCCCAAAGAGACATAATCTGTTTCATCATATAAGAACACTCTAGCTCTTTTCTCACGAGAAAAAGATATAAGAGATTGACCTGGAGTACCTTGCTTTCGGGCCTTCCTTTTCCATTTCTTACTACATGACACATCAGCTTGCTAAGGCGAGGGAAGCCGAACACCATCACTTATTGTCACAACCCATTCTTCTGCAATTCTCTTTTGATCCTTCTCCACTTGGAAAATTCATCTTGAAGCACTGGTAGCAGGGAGCTTTCCAATATCGAACACCATTACACGGTTACAATCAATATGCTGGACTGGATATGGGCTCAAAACCACAGGCCCAAGCCCAATTAAATATGTGGCCCATTTCTCTGAACTCTCTCTTATCAAAGTTTCCCGTGTATGAGCTTAGAATCAACGACAATTGTAATTGCCACTTTCTCGTTTTCCTTATCAACTTCCACATTTGGTAATTGATCAACCGCCTCTTGAGATTTCGCAAATACCACAAAATTGTCAATTATCCCTTGAGTTTCGAAATCCTTTCCCCCCCCATCCCGTAACCGCTACTTTCCTCACCTCACCGATCCACTTCCCTGCGTCCAAGATTCCGGCCACCTTCCTTAGGTGCACCAGAGAAAGGTATCGAAGAACCTTCATGTCCATTTGTCACAAGCCCTCCTCTTTTGCCTCCATAGAACCTAGCTTGTAACCAACTTCCGAATTGAGTTCCACCTTTCTGCTTTACAATTTCTGGGAAAATACACTTGTGTTTTCCATGAAACATACGGCCACATGAAAAACAAATGCGAGGAAGCTTTTCCCATTGGATAGGAATCCACAACCTCTGAGAATTATATTGAATTGTTCTTCCTCGAGAGACAGATTTACATAAATCTACCTCAACAAGAACTCAAAGAAAAGGACCCCGCCCAATGCCATCATCTGGAATATCTACCTTTAGCACTCTACCAATCGACTTACCAAGTTCACCAATAGCATGATTCATACAACCCATTGGAAGCCTAAAAAGTTGAATCCAGAAACACTCAGACGTAAGATCCATATCATGAGGTGGAATGCTCAGTTGACTGGTTTGAGGACAAAAACTGAATTATCAAATAACCAGGGTCGACCAGACAAGACCCTGTCTCTATCCATTGTAGAAAACAAATTGTCTCCTATTAATCGAAAGGCTACATCTTTGTCAACCTTCCAAACCTTTAACATTGTAGTCCTTAGTACCTCTAAACCAACCCGTCTATCAACACACACCTTCCCAATTAAACTTCTTTTTTTGCAGTTACACAGTACCCCGAAATCCACATGCTCAATCTGATCAATTGCTGCACTCTCATCTTCATTGAGATCGATTTTATTCCAATCCTCCTGCAAGTCTTTCATAACACTACAATACCCCACCCAGAAGTGGGACAATCCTTCTTACTCCCACAAATAAGAACACTATAGATCCTTCTCCTCTATCGCTGCAAACGAGAGAGAGAATACTTAGTCGTAGTAAACAATATTAATGTGGTCATGTATATGTGTTGAAGATTGCAATTGATCATGCTTTGCCCTTTGTGAATGCATTAAAAGAAGTCAGGTTTGAATTTATAAATTATATCCATTTAAGTTTTTAACTACTGATCATCTTAATTAGTTTAAATGCAAATTAATTGTTCGATGCCACTTAATATTCCCGTGACCCGACCCTTAATATAAAAATTATATATGCAAGACCAATATTAGTCTTTTCCGCTGGGCACAATGGGTTTGGCAAAAATGGTTACCAAAGAAAATTGCTATCTATATATGGAAAGTAGCTTTTGACTTTTTAAGTGTGGATGAAAAGGTGAGAAGGGTAGAAGTGTCACTCGCTTCAGCATGTGATTGTTGTGATTTGAGGAAATCTGAAGATTTGGAGCATGCCCTGAATAAGAGAGAGTTTGATGCTGAAGTATGGAGGAAGGTTTCGGTGGAAGTAGGTGTGCCATCCTTAGGCACCAAAGCTAGAAAGGAAGAGTTCAGATGTGGTTTGATAGACCTTCTTGATACTCTCAATTGGGAACTTTGATGGGTTTGATTCCTTGTTTAGTAGTGTGGAGGTTGTGGGGAAGGAGATGTGGGGCTAGAATGGAGGGGAAATTGGAGAGTATTGCAGATGTGTGGCTGTCCATTAAGCATTGGGTGGGGGTTTTGAGTAAGAACAGGATGGTTATAGACCATTTTAATGAGTATGATGTTCGGTTATTAAATAATCTGAATGTGCAGATTGCTAAAAAGTATTCTAAAGCTATGCAGGTCGTGAGATGGCTAAAACCGAGTCAATGGCGTTTGAAGCTCAATTTGGATGGGAGTATCTTGGGGAATCCGAGGCCTGCTGGTAGTGGTGGTATACTTATATACTGTACAAGCTCTTTTATTTTTAGTTTCACAAAATCCTTTGGTTCTTGTTCTAGTAATGAAGCTGACTTGAGAGTGATATTGGAAGGTATAAAGTTTTGTATACAGTTGGACCGTAATAGTATTGACATTGAATGTGATTTAAAGATTGTAGTGAATTGGATAAGATATCGTAAATGCACTTTATGGTATTTGTGGGATTTTTGAGAGCAAATTATTGGTTTATTAGAGGGAGTAGATTTTTCTATAAAACACTTGTTTAAAGAAGGGAATAGAGTGGCAGATGCTTTGGCTCGGGAAGGTGCCATGGGCAGGAATATGTGGTTTACTAGTAGCTGTTAGCTTCCTAGAGATATCAAAGGTTTGTTTAGACTAGATAAGATGGGAACAACAAACATTATGCATGTTTAGACGCATGGAAATTTTTGTTGGTACATGTGTTGGTTGGTACATGTTGTTTTATTGTATTAGGCATTTTTTTGGTACAGGTTGTTTTATTGTATTGGTTGTTTTGATGCATGGGATTTTTTTTTTGGATATTCTGTAAATTTCAAGTGTCCTTTTTGTTGCCACAGTATTCTTTCGTCATAAGTGAGATTTATTAATATATTTGAGACGGGGCTGCTATGTGGGTGGCTTCCAGCTCTTTAAAAAAAAAAATACTAGTCTTTTTCCACTAGGTTCTTGTTGGGATTTTTTATTTTTTATTTTTTATTTCATGATTAAAAAAGTATTTTTTAATGATTTTAGGAAAAGTTTTATTTTTTAAAAATATTTAAAAGTGTTAATATATATATATATATATATATATATGAAAGAAAAAAATAGATAAAATGCTGCTAGCTCTAATTGTAGTGTAAGGAGAAGTTTTGAATACTACTACTGCATCAGCATTAATTAAGTTTGGTAGTTTGGTAAAGACTTGGAACTTTCGCCGGTAGCAAGCAATAGCAGAGGTTTTGGGTAGTGGCTGGAGATTAGATGAGATAAAATTAAAATTAAAAAATAAATAATATATTATTATAATATTATTTTTATTTTAAAATTTTAAAATTTTAAATTATTTATTGTATTCTGTTTAAAATTTTAAAAAATTTATAATAATTAGATAGAATGAGTTGAGAAATTTTTTATATCCAAACAATCCTAAATAAACATGAGAAATGATTTATAAATATTTTAAATAGATAAGGTTCATGCAAACTCTTATAAAAAAAATAGATTCCACTTTAAATATATATATAAAAAATTATTTTTTTTAGTTTGATTTATTTTTTATAAAAAATTTATATAAAATTTATCTATTTGAGACTTGTATCTACTATTATTCAGTAAATATTTTGTATGCAATTCGGTGAGAGTTGGTACTTTTGTGACGATGATTTTAATTACATCAAATAGGTCATAAATTAAACGAACTCCCTAACTTTTGCCAAAATTAATTAAGTTCACCCCAGGAATAGTGTGTATATAAGGAAATATCTGCATCCATGCCAAAAGCTAGCTATTCTCTGCCTGTTAGTTTACCTGCCCAAAGATACAGTTCAGCCCATTTATTTGACTTTCTTATTAGACCATCTATATCTATATATATATATATATATATATGAACTAAAATGGATCCTCCTATATCTGTAATAATCATGTACTAATTAATCATTAATTATAATTTATGGGTACTGCAAGAATCAGCGCCGACCACTAAATAAGTGCTCATGATCATCGAGTGGCAATGTGGTTCCAGCATTGGGCTAGGTGAAGTACTTCAACCATTGCGTGGTCAAGCAAGGAAAAACAATAAGGAAAATTAAGAATCGGAACTTGAACTGAGATCAGTGTAATTTTAAGTTTAATTTAATATTTAAATATTTAATATTTATATACTTAATTTTTAAATTATTGATAGATTTGAAGTATAGGATGAGACATAAAATTTTTATCTAATTTCATTTTATTCCTAAACATAATTCAAATACAAAATTTTTAAATTAATTATTACAACATTTTTAAATTTTTAAATAAAAATAAAAAATAATTCTAACTTTTTCAAATCTCAAAAAAAAATATATTATAAAACTATATTATAACAATATTTTAATTTTATAATATTTTTTATTCAACTTTTTCTTATCTCTCTCATTTCCCAAAATCTAAAAATTAAATATTCAACTCAAACTATTTCATTGCTATTCACAAATTATCTTATTACTATTTACAAAATTATCATCTTATCTCACTCTCCAAATGAGCTCTAAACTAATTTCAACTCAAAACATTTTTACATGTGAGATCTATAATTTTTTTCAATTCAACACCTATTTACGTATGTGACCAACAACTTTTTTAACTTTTCATAAATACATATAAATTCATATTAACATCTAAATACATCTAAACTCATATTTTATGGATCCTACAAAACTTACTTTATCATTTTAATTTATAACTATTTATAAAGAACTCAACTCAACTCAACACTCAAATAAAAAATTTTGACCCGATAAATTAGTAGTCATTTGAACCAAATGCCTTAACTTAATTGGTGTACTGCATCATTATCATCAAAGATCCCCCATCAGTCCATTATATACACGTACAGCATCGCTCCTTGTTAATTAGTTGGCCTATATATATATATATATATATATATATATGCATCATGCATGTTTTTGTTCCTGATAAAACCTAGCAGCTATTATAAAAGTAGCTAGATCGTAGGACCATCAGAAGTAGAAAAAAGAGATTAAGGAGAGGATAAATAAAGATTATATTGTGAATTATTCAAAGCATGCAATTAGCAAATGAATTAGGTACTGATCTTTCTTGGTGGCCTTTTTGTGGCATGGATTGAGAAAGGTAGGCATAACGAAAAACAGCGCAGCTGCATGCATGCTTGTAATTCAACGACATCGCTCTAGAAGATTTATTACTGATCAACTACTCCAGTTGACTCGGAACGTAGATATGAATTAATAGGCCGGCAGGGACTATCTAGATTCTACACAAGTACTCGAATACCTATATATATATAGTACTATCTATCAATATTATTGTTATTATTATTATATAAATATATATTGTCTCCACAGCAGTGCTCATTATTTTATTTTGTTTAAAAGTCAGAGTACTCTTGAATATTATAAGTACTATCTATAGATATACAGTGCATAAATGTTGATCGGACGATTCTCTCTGATCTGAAGTCATGCATAAGAAAAGTCTATACCTAAAACCATCGAATTAATAATTTCTTAGTACGTAATTTGTACTACTTGCTGGACACATCACTAATTAGTTACATTAATATTGGTTCAATCATCAATTCTAGCTTTTGTAATTCGACTAGGATGCAACTCCTCGTTACTGCATGCAGGTAACGATATGCATGCTACGTACTGATCCCTATATATATCCACATGATTAATTCCCATTGGTAGTCATGGGTAGTTGAATTTTTATATAATTAAGGTTCTTTAATTCTTCTCAACCACCATACAGCAGCTAGGGATCGGAATTATATAGTCAGTTTTTTGATAAACAGAGCACATTCATTCATTAAAAGAGTACATTATAAAATTGACCTAACACAAATAGTACAAGCCAATTGCAACGTTAATAGCTTCTCAATACATTTTCATGACTGATATGGTTTAGTTCAGACAGTAAATCTCTAAAGACCTAAATTTAAGAGACAGCACAACTCTTTCTATGACAGAAGAAACAAAACTCCCTACTCCAACTAGGCGGAATAGGGTGCACTAAACCCCAACTAAGGTTTTTTTTTTTTTGTAGTGATATATATGTGTTGGGGGGGGGGGTTTCATTTCTCATAATTCCATGCATATATACATACATACATATATCATGTTATATATGTTTGTACTTTTGATCTGCTAGATATATAATATATTGCACAAGCATATATTATAATACAAATAAACAACTACTTGCGATTATTTTCTATCTTACTGACATTATAATTCAAAATTAATAGGGAAACTCAGCTGACTCTAAGAATATAGAGAGAGAAGCTCTCCCTTCTCTCTAGAAACACCCAAAGTTTTGAAAGCGCCAGGGGAGGAGCTCCCTCTCTCCTCCCTCCCTCGTCTCTCTTCCCTTTTATCTCTTTTTTCCTTATTTTCTGTTTATTTTTCAATGTTTTTTCAAGGCAAAGGATGGAGGAAGTCTGATCTGTTGCTCTCCGATGTCCGATGACCATCACGCGCCCCTCCATGGGCTTCCCAAGGCACCTAACTTTCAAACAGGCAAAGAAATTCGCCAAACGCGTGGCCCAAAGTTTCAGGCCACGAGCGCATGGGTTACACGCACCACCACGCTGAGTGCTTTTCAGCCGCTACATGTGGTTGTGTTGGGTCCAGGACCACCGACTGTTATTGACCAGACTGACTGCCATCCCTCTAGGGTGGCGCGTGGCCTTCACACGTCACCTCAGTCACTGCTTGTGTGTTTTTATAGTTTCCTCCACAGTTGAAAATGCTGATCCCGCTCTTTCCAAGATGCAATATGTATTTCTAATTTGTATTTTTATTTTCTATGTTGTAGACATTTGTGACAGATTATTTGTGATGAGAATGACCATTTGAGATAAAAATAGACTCATTTTTATAAGAAATAACTGGTAACAAATAAATAATTTTCTTATAGTGTATATGTATCAAATTATAATTCTCCTCACGTACACGATAAATATTATTTTTTACTTGGTTTAATATATATATACCAGTACGGCCACGGCCAGTACTTGTTCTGAAGTTTAAACTATATACTAACAATTTTAAGTTCATAATTATTGATCAATCAATCAGTAGTTTTAGTATTTATTTCCTGATTACTAATTAACTAACTGTGTCAGATCTAGTGCCGTAAGCTAGCAATCTGGTGAAGAAATGCTGCGAGTAAGCTGCAGGGAATTGTCAAAGCAAACGCATATATCATCGATCAAGTGCTAATTAAGATTAAGATCGAGTACTGTTGAGTTGTTAGACGTTGATGTAGATCCATGTGCTAGGCGCTCTGGGTAACATATATATGTGTGTGTCGTTCAAAACTTGGAGTTTAAGGAAAGCCCGGATGATTTGTACGTTGTGTGTATATATATATATATATCTAATTAATTAGAACTTGGAAGCTGATCCTGACAGCTTGCAAAGAACGGATTCAAAAACGCGTTCTTTACTGCTAGGAAAATTTACCAAACAAAGATGCTAAAGTTGTACTTTAGATTCAAGGTCAAATATTTTGTCTCTATTTAATTTGAAAGAAGTGAAAAAGCTAGCTAGGATTTACCTTTTGATCGATAATATTCATCATCATCATGTTCGATCTCTGACCCGGCGGCCAGAACGAAATTATTTAGACATGAAAGATAAGCAATCTAATATTCAAATGGGACCTGATGAGTTTTAATCAGAAATAGTAGTATTTTGGATAGCATATATGCATTAAAAATCCCCAACAAATCGTTACCCCACCACGTCCCCAAGTCTAAATTTGCAACACTTTTTCGAAAGAACAAAGCCGCGTTCTCACCCTTCAGTTATATATCTGTCTTATTTTGATTTATCATTGATATTCCCTTTTGTTTTTTTACTTGTTGACAATTCCACACGTAGAAATTCCATGCATTCAGAGTCTAGGTGTTAGGTCACCTGTCGACCCTGGTTCCCTTGATAACGCTCTTTATAAAATCCCACGTTGTGACATCTCCTTTACACCACAAAACACGCACACATTATAATTCCACCACTACTCTCACTTCCACGTACTATTCCATCAATGGCTGCTTCTTCTTCTTCTCCTTCTCCCATTTTCACTTTAGCTTTCCTCATGTTGTTATTCATGGGAAGCATCAACGCTCAACTTTCAACGGGTTTTTATTCCAGCTCTTGTCCAAAGCTCTTTTCCACTGTCAAATCCACAGTGCGGTCTGCAATATCCAAGGAAACCCGAATGGGTGCCTCTCTCCTCCGCTTATTCTTCCATGATTGCTTTGTCAATGTAAGTTTTTTTTTCCTCCCAATTGCAAACCGACATTCCCTGATTAAAACATGATCGCGAGGACGGCAACGTTATTCTTTTATTTTCTAACCATTTTTCTAGGCAAAAATGATGTTCCCAGAGTGCATATTTCTTTTGAAAAAAAATTGATAAATCTGAAATATACATATAAAATAATTTTTTTTAATAATAGATCACAGTTTTTTCAAATAGACCGCGCAATATTTAGATCCCCTAAAACTTTATCTAGCATTAAGATTTTTTAAGAGCATATATAGTTATAGTCACATATATTAATTTTCACAACCCGAGCTAGCTCAACGTCCAAATTAACTGCCACACATCGTATGCAGCAAAGCCTACTTCTTGAAGTCGCCTACATTGCTTGTATATGTCACTAATAAATGTCTATATCTAGGAAAACCGTGTTCTTATGTTATTTCAGTGTTTAATTGTTGGGGGATAATTTTCAGATAACTAAGCTGAAAAAGCATTAATTAATTAATTCTGTAACGTAATGATTAAAAAGTAAAGAGAAATGCTGCTTATCATCCTCGCATTATACATCAACAATATGTGATTTGTCATTTTTATCATTCTATTTAAATATATATATATTTATGTGTAAATATGTCTGTTTAAATAGGAGAACAAAAATAACAAAACATGTGTTGGTGTGTGATATAGAGGAGGATAAATAGTATTTTTCAAAAGTAAAACACTTAGTTTTGAACCCTTTGTTTTTTAATGAATGATACTTCTTTCCGAGAAAGTTCCCAGAAGAGGAAAAGGATGATTCTAAACCCATAAGTCTTTCAAACGAATCATGTATGCCGACATGAACTTTGCTTTACTTTGTTTTTCCCTTTCATGGTTTTTAATATAATTTCTTGGGTTCAAGAATGAAGACTATTTATTGCTGGAACATATTTGTTTGACTTACTACGTACCCAGAATATTTTATATATATATATATATATATATGGTTGACTCGCGTTGGCGATCGATCTGCTAAATCAGTATTAGCCCAAATTAACAGTAGATATATAATACTTGATCATCGATGATAGGGATGTGACGGCTCGATTCTGCTTGATGACACGTCCAGCTTGAGAGGAGAGAAGAATGCAGTTCCCAATCGGAACTCAGCCAGAGGATTCAATGTTATCGACGATGTAAAGTCTGCAGTGGAGAATGTGTGTCCCGGTGTGGTCTCTTGTGCCGACATACTCGCCATTGCTGCTCGCGATTCCGTTGTCACTGTACGTATATGTTCATTTGGTCGATTTACCTTTCCGGCTTCCATATTATTGCATTAAATGTCTAGCTAGCTACACAATAATTCAGGACCCAATATTTATGCATGACATTAACATATATGCAGACAATAGATGACATGTTCCTTTTTTTCTTTTTGCAGCTTGGGGGACCCAATTGGGATGTAAAACTTGGAAGGAGAGACGCTAGGACTGCAAGCCAATCTGCTGCCAATAACGGCATTCCTCCTCCAACTTCTAACCTAAACCAACTCATCTCTACATTTAGCAACGTTGGGCTTTCCACCAGGGACATGGTGGCTTTAGCTGGTCTGATCTCTCTCTGTCTCCTGTTTTTTTATTACATCGTTCAATTGCACATTATGTTTGTAACATTAATTAATAGTACTGTAGGCTTCCCCAACCTTTTTAATATATACTTTGTGAAGTAAATTAGTAATTGTATATTTGAATGTTAAAATCCAACTGATCATTCGTGCATGGGTTTGTACGTGAAACAAGCAGGGGCTCACACAATTGGGCAAGCAAGGTGCACATCCTTCAGAGCTCGCATATACAACGAGACCAACATCGACGCTTCATTTGCTAGAACAAGGCAATCTAATTGCCCAAGAACCAATGGTACAGGGGACAACAATCTGGCACCTCTTGATGTCCAAACTTCAACAGAGTTTGACAATAACTACTACAAGAACCTACTCCAAAACAGAGGACTTCTTCACTCTGACCAACAACTATTCAATGGTGGATCCACAGATTCCATTGTACGCACTTACAGCAGCAATCCCGGCAATTTCCGCTCTGATTTTGTTGCTGCCATGATCAAGATGGGAGATATCAAACCCCTCACCGGATCAAACGGAGAGATTAGGAAGAACTGTAGGAGGTTGAACTAGACGTACCTAGTAGCTAGGATCGAGTCTTTCGTTCTCGGATTCAGAATAAATTACCCACCCATTTAAATAGAAGCTTTCCTTTCGGCATAAAATATAATATATGGTCGTGATGTTTTGTGTGAAATGTATGTGTACCAGTGGCGATGATGGTCACCACTTCATATATATGTGGTAGAAAGAAACGCTTGATCAGTGTAGTACTTTGGGATCGGATCAAGTAGGATTGAAATTAAAAAGAAATTTGTGATTTTCCTTTTTAGTACTATTTAATGGAGAGATGCTAGCTTTTATTATAATGTTTAGTATATATATATATATATATATATATATATAATAAATATATGACAAGATGATTGAATGGAAGTGTGGACAATATTTATCGTCCATGCAGTGATGATAACATAGAAATTAGATAATATTAAACTAAATTTAAGATTATTTTAGATTTTAGTTGAAAAATAAACTATATTTTATGGACAAAATAAAAAATCAACATCACATAATTTGGGATCGAAATCGTAAAAATAATTCTCCACCTTAATATTAATTATCAATTATCAGGCTATTCTCAGATTCCGACAGTACTGTCTGACAATGTCAATCAACTCGAAATGCCGATGGGCTTTGTGGAGTTTGGGCTTGATGGGCATTAAACGTAGTTAGTGGCCGAAACTCATTCCAATTGAAAGATCTCATACTGATCTACTCATAGTACACATGGGCTGAGGCTCATTCTTAAATGTTATAGAGCTCATATTCTTTTCTTTTGTAGCAGCCCAATCCCAGTTAGACACTACACCCTGCTTTCGGACTATTATATTATCTGATCTGATCTGTCAAGTCAGGTAGAGGACAGAAAATCCAGTTTTATTAGATGCATGTATGAACCCTGTTCCTAATTTTGTAATCAGATTGATCAACGGTTTCATCCGTTGATAGATTATTACAAGCTTAATGTTTTTCTTGGGTTGACTTTTATATAGACTTGATCTACAGTACTTATTTAAAAAAAAAAGACTTGATCTACAGTAAAAATATAGGCCCCATACAACACGTTTTTTTTTTTTAATGAAAGAGGACAAAGCCCAATTTTATTTATAGACCCGGAGGAATGCCATAATAACAAATCAAACATCTAGACTATACAATATCCAGATACTGCGCAAAATAAAGAAAAACCAGAGAGTAAAAAATCGTGAATATGGACTGTGTATATTCAGCCCTATCATTTACACCATAGCACAAGTAAACCAGCTTTCTCAATTGTGAGAGTTCCTATATATAATGTCTCCAGTGGCTGTCGAGATCTCTCTTGTAATCCCTTTGCACCCTGTTTAGCCAAAATGGCTGCAAATTGATTTACTTCTCTGAAAATGTGCTTAACTGTAAGAACCAAATCTTTTGATAGGCATAAGATTCTCTCACAGTCCTCTCTTACTTCCCATTTAAGACGGCTATATATGTCCATTCCACCAATTTACAAGGATCTCTGAATTGGTCTCAACCTCAACTCTACTCAAGTTCCACCTTATGCAAACTTTAAAGCCATCAAGTAGACCACATACCTCATTTATTGTGTTTACGCTTGCTCCCTATCCATAGCAGGCAAAAAAACCTATAATCAAATCCCCTCTTGAGTTTCGGATTACCCCTCCCCGACCACAAATACCTGGGTTGCCCAAAATACACCCATCTACATTCAGCTTGACGAAACCTGAAACTGGGGCAGTCCATCGCAAAACCAAAACTTTTGGTGTTTTGATAACTAAGAAAGTGATATGATATGATGATATGATCTCTTTGAACCTACGGCATATACATGACCAAGCTAATTTTGATCTACCTAATTAATTAACTGTTTCAGGAGGAGGAGGAGGAGCGCCACGATATACATCATGTCCAAGCTTTTCTAGCTAAGCTTAATTTTCATTATTGCTTATATAAAAATTAGCTGTTAAAAAAAAAAATTATCCGGCCCATGCATTAATGCTGACAAGAACATTCTCCTAATCTTTACAATTATTCAGCCCACATCGAGAATGCCATGCGCGGTGAAAAGATAGATTTTATATATAAGATATATTTTGATCTTCATATATCGATCGTCTTGTGTTTGTGATTCTTTTGAAGTCAGTGTAGAAGTTGTAATAAAATTATAAAGAATTGATCATGAGCTGCCTAGTCTAATTTGCGAAGAGGGATCATATTTTTATCGATCGTGACTTTCATTGCATAAGAGGGATCATATATGAAATGATATTTCTGGGCGTGAATTACAACCAATCTGTCTCTCTTCCATCGTGATTCGAGTGCAGACGTGCGCGCGCGCGAGAGAGAGAGATGCCTAGACATTGGTCAAGTGGATTAATTTAGTTCTAATTATTTATTGGTTGATGTGATCACAGAAGTCCGAAATTTAATTTTCAGCACTTATTATTGGTTAATGGAAGATCAAGAGAAAATGAATTAGCTCCGTGTACGTTGAGATTATGTTAAAAAAAAAACAAGTGTTGAGATTATCATGTTATTATAATTGGATTGTACATGATGAATATTCTTTAGATCATGTTGTATATGCAAACTTCAATTCCTTTCACAGTTCCACTTATCATCATCATCATGAATATTATTATAACATTTTCCAGGGAAGGTACGATGTATACATATATATATATATATATATATATATATATATATATGCAATATTCCCAGCTTTCATCCCTTTTTACTTGGATCTTATTAGAAATTTAGACGTGAGAAAGTGCTTCGTATATATTTTATACTTTTCCCTTTTCTCGTTTACCTTTTTTCTGATCGATCCACTTCGCTATATAAAGATATAATATATCTACGCCATTAACATATATACACACACATATATATATATATATATATATTATCGTTTCAGACTCGTGAAAACTAAAATCTAAAACCGTAATGATCAGTAGCGTATTATTTACATTCTCTCCTGATGATGACAATTATATATAGCGATGAATTATTTGTCACATTGGTTAATTAATCGATTGGTCTATCTGTTAAATGAAGATAGTAATTGCACGCCCAGATTAATTTCATTCATCGTTTGCTAATTATATGCCCCAACTTTAAATATATATATAGTAATTATTACTATGTCCTCTAATTTATACCACTCACTTTGTTCTTTTGACGTGGCACTACAATATCACATTACTTATTCAAAAATACAAAAAATATATATTCAAAACAAAAAAAATACAAAAAACTAGAAGAAGATCACTAAAATCCTAGATTTCTTCTACAATTTTATGCTTATATTTTTATTTTTTTCAATAAGTCATGTGGCACCACGTTATGATACCACATCAAGAGCAAAGTGAGCGGTATAAATTATGGAGCATAATAGTGCAATTTCTCATATATATCTATATATATGTATTACTAATTGGTGTGATCCCAAATTTGAGATAAACCGAAGTGCATAAACCTATGTTATAGTCGGTGCTTATTTATTTATTTTTCATTATTTTTTACGATGACTAGGAAATAAATTAATGTTGTTAAGATATAAATTAAATAATATAATCTACATCTTTCGGCCAGTTTAAACTTTTACGACAAGTTGTGATTTCACATAATATCAAAGCAGAGATCCTGAGGTCCAGCCTTAACTCTACACTCTATCCCATTAATTTAATTAAATATTTCACGTCATGGACTTACTCATTGAGAGAGAGTCTGGCTCACAGGTAAATGAGAATGTTAAGATATAAATTAAATAATAAAAATTATATTTTCTCATCAGTTTAAACTTTTGAAACAAATGGTGATTTTACTTGCTCATTGTCCAGATTAATGAATTTGGCTTTGTCTCGAAGATCAAATTAAAACACCCGAAGCCTTTTTGAGCTAAAATCATCTGTTTGCACGATATATATGACTACAAATTAAGACATAAATTAATAAGCTCTTAACAATTATAAATGATCATTTATGACGCATGCCTGAAAGATGATATTTACAACTAGCTAGCTTGCTTTTTTGTTGCTATATGTTGTTGCGCGCATGATCGATAAATAGATGTTCGTAAGCAAGCATGAGTAATCTAAATGCATGCATGCTCGGCGAATAGATAAGACCTTGGAAATCCTCCCTTCACATGCAACGACAAGTTCGAGATCACTCATAATAAATGAAGAGCTCGTACTAATCATATAAACAAAACCTAACGCAGTGCATGCATGCATGTCCTGATCACCTTGCCTTAATTAACTAATTAACCTAGCTACTAGCAAGCTAGCATGCATGTGTATTTTTTATTCATGAAATTCAATTTTAAAGAAAACCCTTTCCTTTAGAGCAGTTCCCCACCTGATCTCTTATTGCATAGACGCTAGCATAATCTTATGATGAGAAAAAGGGGAATTAGGTCGACTCAGCTAGAAAAATAAAAAATTCCGTCCATGATTTTTAATAAGAAAAGTTAACCGAGAGATCATCAAGATCGATGTACAAAGACAAAGAAAGGTGCTGTTATCTTAAGCGACCATGACACGAGACCGCGGGCCAATTAAATTCCATCTTCTCTCTCTATATATAATATGGTTTCCTGAGGCTTGAATGAGAAAGATCATGAGAGTTGCATTCAAATAAAAGTAAGTAAATTAAAGATCAGAAGATGGGAAATAGTGAAGGCAACGGAATTCCCCATAGCTTAATTTCTAATTGCTTATATAATTTATTAGGTTTTCTTTTTCCTCCCTCCAGTACAACTGTTGAAATCCACACGCCAAGGAAACCCCCAACAGTATTGAGAAAATATCAATCTAGCTGGCTAGACCATTGACAGTCCAACAAATACATATAAATTATCTACTCCATCATGAAGTACGTACGTAGCTTCAATAAGTAGGAAGAAGAGAAATTCCTATATAGCTTTATTCTACTTTCATTCTACCAATAACCCCGGCCGGTACTTAACGAAATCTCTATTGTGAACAATTCTGACATCATGCGCCAAAGTTATGATCTTCTGGCTGCAGATCGAGTTTTCATGATTCCAATTAATGTTAACGTGAATCCGTTACAAGCTAGCTAGCTGTGGGTCATCAGTACAACGAGACGTGACAAATTAAGTCGAACTACAAATGCCACATGTTGCATAGTTTTCAAATATGATACCAAAAATTATTACTTAAAGAATGAAGTTTCTAACCTACATTGGGAGCATCAACCATACCTTCTGTCTCCCATAACTCCAAACAACAGCTCAGATCCTCCAATGCACCACCAACTATCATGTGCAAACATGCATACATGATGTACTCATGGACTGATCAGGCTGCATGTGCTGTGTGTACTCTACATAGTTTAATACATTCCCAGCACAATCTAGATTAGAACTCACCGGAGCAACTTAGGAAGACGTCGTAATTCCCAACCATATATAGTGCAAAACGGCCTCCGTATGCACGATTTCACTGGGCTTTCTTAATTTAGCCTAATTCTCTTGATAAACATAGAATCGGAAGACGAATTAATACATATATATAGTTAGGTAAGATATGTGTGCGCTAACTTTTGGTGGCTAGTGTGCATATATATATATACATATATAAATATATATATATATATATATATATATATATATATATATATATATATATATTCTCCCCAGATAAAATTGTTGCTCGAAATTAACGAAATCAGTAATTTAAAAGGAATACGTACGTGACGTTACAATATCAAGATAATGAGATATCCTGGTGATCAGTGATCACAAATAAAATCTGTGATTTAAATTACTATCCTCTGTCCAAAGACAAACAAACGAAGCATCCAATAATATTAGAAACTTTCTTACTTTAGCAGCTTATTCCAGTTCAACTTGATTTAATTCATAAATCATAATACAGAAAAAAAAAAAATTGAGATTCTTTTCGGTCTAGGAAATTAACCAAAATAGGAGACAATATTGTCACTTGAAATGGTACTATAGTCGGCAGCAGTACTGGTTTGTTGGGTGTAAATAGAAGAAGAGGAGGAAGTAGGAGGAAGAGGAGGAAGTGAGGGCTGTGGTGGCGGAGTTGGTGGAGGTGCTGCAACCGAAACAGCCCCAGAAGAAGTGAGCAAAGCCACATGTTGAGAAGAGGACATGATATTAGCATCCGGCCTGTATTTGTACTTGAGTATCTCGGCCCTTACTGCATTGAGTTCAGCTTGTAAAGATTGAACTTGCTGTTGCAAAGCCGAGATGGCCCCCATGCACCCATAGACCGGGTCTCTCAGCCTCACGTTGGCCTCGTAGACAAGACTATTTGCAGCGTCGGCTCTTTGACTCTCCGGTACCTCCTGAATCAAACCATTCAAGAAACTATTAGTTTCAATCTAGAACGAGTACTAGTGCCTAGGGTTTTTATCAAGGATGACCATCATGACCAATTAGGGTTGTCACCATTAGCATCTTTGAGACGTTGCTGGCACCGAAGACCTTGTGAACAGAAGCGAATTTTTGTGGTTCATGGGGGGAGAAGTATGGAGAAAAGGGACATTCTTGGGCACACCTTCGTCTCAAGAGCTTACAAGCAGCGCATGGTGTAATCGTATTGAGGGTTCCAGGTGGGCCTAACATGTGTCTTCTTCCCACATGAGAAGAAGCATCGGTTTCTCTCTTGATCCTTTTGCCTATCTCATCAAATCTCTCCCTAGTAGAAACGAAGCATAAGATCATAAAAAATCATACTAATAACCATATCAAAATTACGACTTACCGATATTATATATTGATATAGGAAATTAAATTGTCATTTGAGCTCATAATGCACCGAAAATATAAAGACAAAGCATGTGCTGTCGATATAAAAATAAAATAAAAAATCAGAAATCTAGGGTTTATTATCTCTGCAGAGAGAGATTAGTACTCCTTACCTTTCTCTGGACATTCAGGCATGCTCTCTGGCCCTGGGTATGGATGTGGACTTGCTTGCTGAGCGAGAAAGAGAGCGGGTTTGAAGCGAAGACGAAAGGAAAATTAATGAGGGCAGAATAGTGTGCTTAAAAGGCAAGGTAAAGGGCGCAAGTGGTCGAGTGTTTATTTATAAAAGAAATTGACAAAAGGGATTAGGGATATAAGACAGGCTAAACTAAGAAAGAAGGTAAATTTTGTTTGTTTATTGGTGAGGTACATATGGAGCTCCCAGCTTGATGTACGAGGTTTTCAGAAATAGTAGTTTTCCAGAGACGCAGAAGTACGCTTTGACAGAGAGCACCAATGGGGGAGAAACTGAGAGAGAGAGAGATGTATAAATGCCAGCTCTGTGCACTGCTTGCTCACGTGTGAGTCCTTAAATGTGTTTTGACTTTTGAATCAACCATCCGAACCCAACCCATTGCTGCATGTGGGTCTTGCTTCTTTCTCAGGGGAGAACTAAATAGTATTATTCTATAATCATGATCAGAAACTGAACATGTTTCTTTGAATCACATTAAAAAGACCCTTAATGGTGTGCTGATTACATGATCATATACATGCTTACATTACTTGAAATGTTAGTTTCTTGTCAAAATCAAGACCCGCGCGCCTTGATTAAGAAGACCATACCTGGGATCTAGTTACGAAAATGAAATTTAATATCAGCATCAGATCGCCGTGAAAAACCCGCAATCTCTTCTGTAAAGAAGGCCAAGACTAATTGCAAACCCAGTGACGACGAGTACTGCTCCTGCATCATTTTAAAATATCTTCTCATAATTAATAATTTATCAAAAATGGGATCGGATGAGTTTTCTTTTCAAAAAATTACGATGAGAATTGACTCTTTTTAAAATAAAATAGTTATTTTTTAATAAAGTATTTGTCAAAAATAAAAATAAAATCTTGTAAGGAGCATTTTCGTGTATTTCCAGAAGGCAATGTTGGGCAAATATTGCTAGTTAACGAGAGTACTAGCCATTTTCTGAAATCCAGTGTTAATTCCCCTTATCTGTCTCTTCTTTTTTCCAAAATTGATTAACATGATTGATCCGGCCAACTTTTAACTGCTCCATTGAATAGCCTGGAAGCACACGTACGGCCACTAGCTTGAAGGAGGAGCGAGCAGCTCATAAATTAATATAATTACCCTTAAGTTTTCAAATGACGTCCAGAGAAAAAGATCGAACACCCAGCTTCAAGATAAGTTGATTGTCTTTGGTGTTTAAGGGGAATAGATTGATGGATAAAGCGGCTGATTTCAAGACATCTCACCCACATTATCCTATAAGGAAAGCATCGTGGTTAAAGATGCTTGAATAGTTGTTTTCATTTCAGCTAGCTACTTCAATTTCAGACACATGCGTGATCGTTCTATATAGCGTTGTCAACGCTTGTAACTGTTCGGTCGTCATTCTCTTGTTAATCTTTGGTCTATGTATCTCTAACTCGCCGAATTAGTCTAAGCGAGCGAAACAACACGGTGCACGCATGCTCATATATATTTAACATGCATGCACCGCTTGTAAGTATAAATGCTAGACAGTTTCTTCAATTAAAGGACGACTGTCCTATACCAAAGCTGCATTTATCAGCAGCAACAATTAATACATCGAAACTTTCCCATCCAAAGAAAAAAAACTTCAGCAATTCCAATACGCAAACCAAACATTAGTGAGGTAAGGCAGAAAGAATCTAGTACTGCTGAATGGGGTTTTTTTTTATTTTTACTCTCTTTTCATGGAGAATACCAAAGCAAAAAATTTTGCTTGGCTGTGGTGCTGAGGAGTTATATCAAAGTGGGTGATGAAAGGGAGGGAAAATGAAGAGAAGGGTGTATTTGGAGCTAGCTAGGGAATAAATAAATTGACAAGTTTGCTTAGATTGTAAGGAAATGGCACCATCCATTCTTGTTTGACCCGTATTTTAAGGCTAACACAACGCCCCATTGTTCTCTCATCCCTAACCTAACTTTCTCACTCCTTTCACTGATCCTGATCTCCTCTTTTCTATTTGCACCGAATCCAAAACCACCACTCACCCAACTTCCGCCAAAGGTACGTACGTGCAGTCAATTGCTTGACCTTAGATCTCTAAAGCCTAAAAAAACCCCACGAAAGAGAATATATATATATATATATATATATATATATATATATATATATTCCAATTTCATGTATGGTCTTTAAAAGTCCCCAATTAAATTTTAGATCCAAGACGTGTCACGCATTTTCAACTTTTCTATACCAAACAGACATTCGTTTCAATTGAATCTCTATGGGTCAAAATTCATGGGAGTCGTCTCATAAAAACAACCATAACTTGTGCATGAACTTGGGGCCTAAGTACCGTAACTGTCGTAGACATTAGCCCTTCTGCCTGAACAGACCATGCATGAATCTTTTTATCGCTCTCTGTATGTGTGCATGGATGGGTGGGTGAGGTATATATGAGTCTATATAAGAATATGACTGGTCGTGCAAGCTGTAAGAAAGCTTAGGACTAATATTATTGATATATTATTTCATTGGATTGGAGTACTCATGTATCTAGATTTCTAGTAATTTTCAAAGGGCTGCATTTGTTTAGCAATATTATTAATGCTTATCTTCCGTTGGATTTTCTAAATAATTAATATCACTATTATTCTCTAGTGATGCACCATATAATTAGAGTCTTCGACAATGTTTTTAATAAAACCATGTATTTAAATTCTTATCTTAATTTGAGAGTAGTGTCGTCAGGTAGAAAAGAGGTGGACATATAAAATAAGTTGTATATATGTACAGTATTTATCTAATATTTAATGTTATCTAAATTCACACTAATTAATTAAAAACAATATTAAATAATATTGTAGGCACATTTCATATGTTATCTCTCACGTCTCTAATTAAGATTAATTTCAAGTTCATGCAATGTACGTATAGTACATGAATCATTGAAAAGAAAATTAAAGTGTCACTGGTGATTAATATTTTTACTGCAATATTATTGATTAATAGAGCTAGCATTTAAACATTTTAAATAAATAGCCATATTTGTTCGTCACTACTGGTGATTCTAGTTATATAAGTATATCCTATCGAGTAATTAATATCTTTGATCGATCGGTCATATGCATGAAAGGTTTGTACGTACATTTCTACGGACGATTGGTGTATTCGGCCTACATACGGAATTACAATTTACAGGATCTATTCATTACCCCCGACCGCTGTGGCTGGTTTTTGCTTTTAGAACGGATCGATATTCTTCTTCCTTTTATTCATACGATTTCTTCCGTTCCATCTAGCCTACGAAGAAAATTAT
The DNA here is from genome assembly GCA_029856935.1 of Cyclocarya paliurus. Classification (NCBI taxonomy): domain Eukaryota; kingdom Viridiplantae; phylum Streptophyta; class Magnoliopsida; order Fagales; family Juglandaceae; genus Cyclocarya; species Cyclocarya paliurus. Next base: position 526,359 of record JARVXP010000207.1, on the reverse strand, counting down.
AAAAACTATTTCATAAATTGACTAAAATTAAAATTCATAGGTATGGCATATATATGAAAAAAAATTAATTAATTAGGTTAATTTATAAATAACAAAGGTGGGGCCTAGCTAGATATATAGCTAGGTACGTTTCATGAAACAAATGGCCGGCAATCTGGTCCCACCTCCCAAGTGATCAATATTAATGCAAGCTGGGACCTGAAAGCATGCACGCATAAATGCAACTATCAAAGTTGGGTGGCGTTTCGGTCCAAACTGTGGCTTTCTAGCTGGGCCACGGCTGGACACGTATGGTCATGATCTTTTATATACAGATCAGATAGAAGACGTTGTCGACTCCTGATTGATGAAGGTTGGGCTGTAATCAAACAACGAGAGAGAGAGAGAGAGAGAGGCCATCGTTTGCTTTTAAAATTTTCACCCCTAAAAACAATATTTTTTTCTAATTGCTTTTATTACAACTAATTTGTTTATAAGCAGATCTTTATGCAAAGATAACAAAAGACTTTATTTGGGCTTTTCCTCGATCGGTGTGTAATTAGCATGATCAACAGTGCACTTCCCAAGCCAAATCCCTCAAATTACTCTACATATATATATATATATATGGATCTTTAATATTTTGCTTTTAGTCCAATAATCTTTTTTATTCATCATGTGCAAACTGATACTTCGATACTTCTACTAACTTTTGAAGTGTTATTCAAATAGTGCTTCCAATCTACGTAACTTTTTTTTCAAGAAAAATTACGTAACTTGAATCGACATATATAGCATGCAATGCGCGAGATGTAAGGAATAAGGTAAATTGCATGTTACTTGTCTCTTGCCATGTAATTGAAAATAATTAAAATAGCATTTGAATATATATTTATATATATATATATATGTAATAGAGGGCATCATGACTACAAATTAATAATGTCAACGGTACTGCAATAGTTGCTTGTCATGTTAAACGAAAACTCTAAACAAAGTGCAATAAATTATTCTCAAATTAATGAGCGCATGAGTGAAGTCTCCGATGATTAAATTAATAATAGACGTCATTAAAGTATTACAGTGAGTATATATATTTAATAATTTATCGATAACAAATGTCATTCTATATATATTTGCGGTTAAGATGGGTTTGAAACCCATGTTCAACTTTAAAATCAATGCAAACGAATATATGGAAAAAGAGTGAGGCCTTGTTTGTTTTCAAGACGAAAATTTAAAATTTTGAAAATTTTGAAAATCTCTCATCCCATCATTACAACTTTCTCAAATTCTCATATAAAATAAAATAAACAATTCAACTTTTTCAAATTTTAAAACAAATATAATATTAAAAAATATATTCTAACAATATTTTATTTAACTTTTCAACTTTAATCTAATCTCATCTCATCTCATCTCATCTCATCTCATCTCATATCCGAAAACAAACGAGGCCTAAATGATTGGAAAACTTCTTTCCTCTCGGTAGTCATGAGTACTACTACAAACGTACTAGTACTGAAATACAATAACTATCTAGTACCCAAGTTTGAGGATGATGAAAAACGGCTTCACTTATGCTACTAAGTAGGACTGTTCTTCAAAATAGGTGAACAAAGAGGTTTAATAGGGAGAACCCGTGAGAGACCATCGCTGACCTAGCCTGGCGCATGCCTACTCACCGCCAGCACAGACTTCTTCGCCGGGCTCAGGCGACGCCGCCTAGGGTCTTCCGGACCTATGGTGTCCTCTTCTTTCGTCACCAAGTGGGAGCGTCTGAAGGGTTTGCTAGATGTGTGCTCTGTTTTAGGCGATTTGGGCGAACCTCTCTAGGGTTTCCAGTGCGCGGTCCTAATGGCCACCGTAGGGCCTGAGGCTCTACAGGTCCGCCCTCGAATGTTCAAGGAGCTTGTCTCTGCGACCCCCCAGCCAATCCCACCGTTTGAAGTGCCGTTCAGGGTACCAAAACTTATCGATGGTGAGCTCTATTTTCTGTTCTCCAAAGATGAAATCAAGCGCTCTGTCGAACCATTTCGGTTCTCCTTTGTCTTGAAGTTTCTTCGTCGTCGCCCTTCTCTTGATGCGATAAGATCTTTCATCTGCTCTCAATGGGGTTTGTCTGGTACCCCTGTAGTCTCTTCGATGAGTAAATCACGAAACGTTTTTATCCGATTCCAATCTGAAATTGATTTAAACAAGGCCTTGTCCCGAGAAGCAACAGATGTTGATGGAGTCCATTATCGGGCTTTTCGTTGGTCGACCGATTTTTCTGAGGATAAGGAACCTTCGATTGTTCCCGTTTGGATCGGCCTTCCAGGTCTTCCACCCAATTTTTACCATTCATCCTTTCTGAAAATTGGGATTTCTTGCTTCTTTCTTTGGTTGGTTTTGGGTTCTCTGAGGAAGTTTGTAATTTGGTGTGTCAATGTATTTCTTCGACTTGGTTCTCAGTTGTAATGAGCGGTATGCCGAAAGGTTTCTTTCAGGGAGGGAGAGGACTCTGACAAGGTGATCCTTTGTCGCCGTATCTTTTTATCTTGGGGGAAGAAATACTCTCCAAATTATTAAAAAAGAATTTTCAGGAAAGGAAGATAACTCCTTTTCAGCATCCAAGAGGGGCACCTATAATATCACATCTGCTATATGCCGATGATATTGTGATATTTGCAAATGGAGATAAAATGTTGATTCAGTCCATTTCTAAGGTTCTTACAATCTATGAAAGTTGGTCTGGGCAGCGGGTCAATAAAGAGAAGTCCTCGATTATTTTCTTGAATATTATTCCTCACTCTAGGCGCAGAAACATATTGAGCATTTCTGGCTTCTCCGAAGGGTCACTTTGTAACATCCTGGATTTTAGTGTATTTTAATGAAGGATTTATTTAATTTATTTTATGATTAATTATCTTGTTTTAAAATTTTGGGAGTTTTTAAATATTATTTTATAATATTTTTTTTAAGTTGTGAAAATAATTTTATTGGGTTTTCTTATTTTAATTATTGTGGTGAATTTAAATTGGTCTTTAATTTAAGTTGGGTTGTTTATGTGTTTTAAAATTATTATTGTTTTAATTAAAGCATTTCACCGCGTTCGATTTATTTTAATTAGTAATCTACAATTTAATTCCTCTTTATTTTAAAGGATGTTTTTGTCAGAGTTTAATATTTCACTTTAGCTAATTTTGAGTTAAATTGATTTATTTATTTTAAATGTTTTAAAAATAGTTATTGTTTTATTTAAATGGGCTTATTTTTGGATTTTAATATTTTTACTGTTTTAATTGAGCATTTCATTGAGTTTGAATTATTTTATTTATTTAGTGGTTTTTAAATTATTTTCGTGGATCACTTTCGAAAACCCAAGTTGAAAAAGGTTGGATCTCCTTTTTCTTCTTCTTCTTTTTCTTTTTCTCTTTCTTTTTTCTTTTCTTCTTTTTCTTCTTCTTTTCTCCCGGTTTCCCCTAGCCCAGCCCGACTCGGATCTCTCTCTCTCTCTCCTCACCCACGCAAGTTTCGGTCTTCTCCTCCCTGCACCGCCGCCGGCCGGCGGTGGTCGACACCGCCGGTGTCGTTCGGCTCCCCTCCGACCGGCGACCTCACCCCTAGAATTTCAGACCACCTTGTGCTACCGTTAGCCGCCACGAGCCGCTCGAACCCGCAGTGGTCATTTCTCCATTCCGCCGCCGTCCGGCCACCATTTCTTCACCACATCTTCACCAGCCCAATACCAAGCATTTCCACCCAAACTCGGCCCCGATCCGTCGCCGGAGCCGGTCATACGAGCATCACTTCCGATTTGACATTTCGGCCTTAAAACTGTCCTTTTCTGCCACTATTCACAGCCAACCACCACCACCATTAGATTCCCCACCTTCCAAAGGCCATACCCTATCAATTTCAAGTCTCCGTTTGAAACCGTGAAAAATTCCCATTTCACTGCATTTCGGCCAGTGTTTTTACACTGTGCGAATTTGCTGCTTTGGTGTTTTTCAGTGCCTCAGAACCTTCATAAAATTGTTTTAAAGCGCTGTAAGTATTTCGTAAACAACTCTTTGAGATTTAATTATATTTTTACAATTAACTGCTATATTTTTTATATATATGTATCCTGGTTGGTTCCGGACTGAGTCCGAAGAGTTCGGGGGTGGTTGGATTGATCGGAGTAATTGTTTTGTGTGATTATTGTGATCTGGATGTGAATTGGAGATTGGATTATTTGTGGATTTATTAATTGTTGAAAATTGAATTATTTGTGGATTGATCAATTGTTGGATATTCTGGATTTGGTTGTATTGTGATTTTGGGAGTTGATCATTGATTATATTGTTTCATTTCATGTTGCATGCATGACATGTTTGTAAACTGAAAAACTGGGTTTTTCGTGTGTTGCATGCATGATCATGTGATTATTTTGAAAACTGGATTTTCATGAGAATTGGATTTATGGGTGCGTGTGTATCACGACCCCAAGCCGAGATGGGGCATTATCTCGGTGGAGCTCCTCTGGTCACTCGGGAGCGTAAGATACTGAGTGACGTCCCCTGGGTTGTCGCCGGGCGACAACGGGATCGGACGTTGGACGTGCCGACTTCGTGGCCCTTCTGCTGGCGGGGGCTAGAGGATGACCTGGCCACGAACGCACTGGGTGCGGAACTGGGCATCGCTCGTAAAGTAGCCAGGACGTGCGGATGGTCCATAGGAGAGACCATGGTGCATATGGTTAATTGGATAAATGGAAAAAGAGCTGTTTTCTGGGAAAATAGCGTGAGTTGCTTTTGTTTATCATTTTCTGGGAAAATGATGGATAATGATTTTGTGTGCCATTTTCTGGGAAAATGGTGGGAATTATTTTACTGGAAATGATTTTTGAGCCAATGAGATTTTTGGCGTGCGTTGCACTATTTCATTTGCATCATGGGCATGCATGGTTAGTTGTTTAGATATGGTTATATCTCTGGACTTGGTTAGGTTATAACTTACCTGCGGTACCATTTCATGGTATTGCAGACTTTGTTGATGATGCAGATGTCGAGCCTGAGGATCTAGCTCTGCCGGAGGAGTGATCTGGGATCACTCGAGTTGTAGCTTTTATTTCAGACTTATATTTTATTTTCTGGGACTTGGCTTTGTTTTTAAGGTATTTGGTATTTTAGATTTCTTTATTAATTAAAATTCTGGTACTAGTAGATTTTATTACCTTCCGCTGTGTTTTTATTTGTGCACTGTTTATTTGTTGCACACACTGACACTTGTCGTTGGGATGCGTGACCGGTTGTCATCATCCCGGGTGTCTCGATTTCCGTGCTGGTTCGTACATGGAAGTCGGGGGCGCCACACACTTCCTTTCAAATATTTGGGGGTTCCCATCGTATCTGGTCGGCTAAAAGCAGCTCATTTTGATGAGTTCCTTTGTAAGATTAGGGATAAAATTGGGGGATGGCAATCTCGGCTTTTATCTAGTGGTGCTCGTCTTTTGCTTTTAAAGCATGTACAGAAATGGCCCGAATCGACTTTTTATCTCCATTTGCAAAAATCACAATATCATCGGCACATAGCAAATGTGATATTATATGTGCCCCTCTTGGATGCTGAAAAGGAGTTATCTTCCTTTCCTGAAAATTCTTTTTTAATAATCTGGAGAGTATTTCTTCCCCCAAGATAAAAAGATACGGCAACAAAAGATCACCTTGTCGGAGTCCTCTCCCTCCCTGATAGAAACCTTTCGGCATACCGTTCATTACAACTGAGAACCAAGGCGAAGAAATACATTGACACACCAAATTACAAACTTCCTCAGAGAACCCAAAACCAGCCAAAGAAAGAAGCAAGAAATCCCAATTAATACTATCATAGGCCTTCGCCATGTCTATCTTCAAAACCATATTACCACCACGAGCTGGTTTGTTAATATTCTGAATCATCTCCTGTGTCAAACTCACATTCTCAAACAAGCTTCTCCCAAGAATAAATGCTCCTTGTTCCTCAGAGATTAAACGAGGAAGCAAAGAGGATAGCCGGCTCACAAGAATTTTAGAACATATCTTAAAAAATACTGAGCACAGGCTAATAGGGCGAAATTTATCAAAGTTCTTCGAGTAATCAACCTTGGGGATCAAGACCAAAAAAGAGGTTGTAAATTCCCTCGGAATTCTACCCCCTTTAAAAAAATCATGAACACTATCCACCACATTCGTGCCTACAATATCCTAACAAGTTTTATAAAAACCCGACCCGAACCCATCAGGACCTAGACTACTATCCGCAGGAATTGAAAACAAAGCTTGTTTTACCTCTTGACTTGGAGGGAGTTCTAAGCCACATGTTTATAGGCAAGGCAATAGCCCTGCAGATTTCTTGGCTAAGCTTGCGTCTGAGGGTCGTGCCACTAACTGGGAGTCTTTGGTTATGGTTCCTCCTTTACTAAGGGGTTTGATTAAGACTGATAAACTTGGCCTTCCTCATGTTAGACTTTGATTTACAGGTTTGTTGAGAACTGCTTTATTTTAGGCCTGTTAGAATTGTTGTCTAATTATGCTTTATCTTATGATGTTTTCTATCACTTGGTTTTGGGTTAGTTTGTAAACCCCCAAGTGTTACGTTATTACCATGGTTTTCCTTCGCTACAAGTGAGGTTTTATTAATCAACTTGGGACGGGGCTGCTTTGTGTATGGCTACTGGCTCTTATAAAAAAAAAAGTAGGACTGTTCAGGCCGACCCGACCCGACCCGAAAGGAATGTTCCGACCCGACTCGATCGTATTACCTGATTACCCGATTGGGTATTTTCTGAAATTTAACCGATTACCCGATTAACCAATTTTTTTTTTTTTTAAATTGATGTTCTTATTTTTTTTTCTCAGATTTACATTGAAACAAACATTGTTTTCTTATTTTTCTCCTTTTACAATGAAACAAACACAACCTAAAGTGCATTCTAACACCTTGTATCATTGGACAAAGGCCCATTATTTCTAATTTTCAGGATTTTGTAGTACTTTTTCCCTTTGTTTTTTGAGTGGCTTCATGTATACTTCTCGTGTATGGGAGATCATCATTTCCCATCATAAATAAAATTCTATCTTGAGAACTCTACCATAACTCCATCTGACTTCACAGAATAATGAAAAACAAATTAGTTGTTGCATGGTGCCTAGAATATGGTTGAGGGTTTTTAATTGATTTTCCACAATAATAGACATATGAAAAGTAGTAGTCTAGATGCTTAAACAAAGTTTCTCTTGGAGCCATATAAAACAAATAGAGTTGGGGCTGGAATATGCCATTAAGCCGTAGCATACAAAAATTAACCAAAAAGCAGCTGCCCAACAAATACTCTAAACTCTAGTGATAAATCTCATTCATTGCAACTCAGTGAAGAACTTGGACTACCCACCTGCAAAGGTAATTCAAGAATACAAATGGTATAAGATTCTTCTCTTATCAAGCATATTTGAAGCAGTCAACATACATGGAAAACAATAAAATAAGGAATTTCAATAATCACCGTGTGTTCAAGTAAGGAAAATTCAAGTAATCTTCGATTGGTCTCATTCAAAATATTCATCAAAGTCATCTCTACATGAAAAAAAAATTATGTTAAAAATATAATTAATTGAAAGGACTATATGAAAATATTCTTTAAATATGAATCTTACCAGTATCTAACTTGTAGCTTTCCGCATCTTCCATTACATCTTGGGAGTCATAATTAACGGAGGGAGACATCAACCAATTTTGTGTGTAGATAAGAGCTTCAACTGTTGTAGGGGCCAATGAGCTACGAAATGAATCTAGGATACGACCTCCAATGCTAAATGCCGACTCGGAATCAACAGTAGATATGGGAATAGCTAACACATCTCGAGCTATATTAGCAAGGATCGAAAAATTGATCGAATTCATTTTCCACCACATTAAAATATCAAAGTTGGGCGTCAATCTTTCAAGGCTCCCCATAAAATATCGATGTAACTCTGATTTGGACTCTACGACACCCTTTGATGCTTGATACTGCCGATACCTACTATAAAGATCTGTCGCATTTTAAGACGTTGTGTTGCTTTGACTCTCATCAACACTTGAACTTACATTAGATTTTGAATATTGTTTATACATCCACTCAAGCATCCTCCTTAATCTTGCAACAAGTTCGGACACTCGCTCATAGCCAAGAAAATCTGTAAATCAAAACTCCAAAATTTTCAACTTTGTAAGCGGATCAAGCATAGCCGCAATAAGTAAGATTTTGTTTACTTTCTCAAAATCCCCCCAATACTTGTCATATTTCAATAGCATCCTCTTCAACATGGTTTTCAACATATCATCATCACCCATAGAAATGTGAAGTTGCAAATGGTTATAGATTGAAGCTATTTTTTCGATGAATAAATGTGAAGTTGCATAAGTTGAGCCTGAAATCGTCAAGGTGACATCGTAAAAAATCTTCAAAAATTGTACAAAAATCTTGACAATTTTCCAATCATCTAAAGTTGGTGGTCCTTCTCTAACCTCACGTAAATGCGGACCAAACTAATTATCTTCATCTTGCATCACCTCAAAAGCCGCATAATAATTGAGAGCCGCACTCAACATCAGATATGTTGGGTTCCATCTAGTTGGAACATCAAGAGAAAGAAATGCATCACCCAAGATATTTTTTCTCTCCGCGCATGACTTGAAATTTTCAAATCTTGCAGGGGAAGACTTCACATATTTCACAGTATTTCGAATCTTCACAATTGATTTATCAATTTCTTTCAAGCCATCATGGACAATAAGATTCAAAATATGTGCACAACATCTTATGTGTATAAGGTCATTGTCTAGTTCCAAACAATTTTTAAGTTTGGTAGTCTTCCTCAAATAATCAATGGCCGTAGTATTAGAGGATGCATTGTCTACTGTGATTGTAAATATCTTCTTTATGCCCCATCTAAGTATAGATGACTCAATCTCTCTTCCTATTGCCGTCCCTTTATGATTAGGAACTTTCATAAAGCCTATAATTCTTTTATGCAAAACCCAATCATCATCAATAAAATGAAATTTTATGCACATATAATTAAGATTTTGCACTGATGTCCACATGTCAGTAGTGATGTAAATCTTCTAGTTGGATGCCATGAATGTCCTTTAACTTGTCTTTTTCTAATAAGTACATTTTTATACAATCTCGCATAATAGTAATGCGAGAGGGGATTGAAAATCTAGGCTCAACTGCAGCCACAAAGTTTTTAAATCTCTCTTTTTCTACAAATCTAAATGGTAGCTCATCCACAATTATCATCTTAGCGATCACCATCCTTATTTTCTGCTTATTATACTTGGCAAGTCCAAAACTAGGACTGCTAATTGTACCATACACCTCATCTCTCCTAGGTCCGGTCGTTTTTTATTGGGGGTTATCCCTTCCAATCCTAGTCTCAAGAAAGGCCTTACATGTGTCAATATGATATCTCAAGGATGAAGTACCTTGTTTCTTAGAATGACATAATAAACTCTTACCACAGTAATTGCATGCAGCTCTTTGGTCATTGGGATCCTCATTCTCAATCTTAGAAAAATGAAACCATACATCCAATCTACCTCGAGATCTTTTGATAGGAGGGCGAGCATAAGAATGAGTACTTGTAGGAAGAGAACTATCCAAATGAATTACATCAGGGATAATCCCTGACGAAGACACTGTAGCACTAGGCTCCATAACTATAATTTGAGATAAAGAAAGCATCATTAATATATATATATCAATATATATCACACACACACACACACACACACACACACACATATATATATATATATATATATATATATATATATGATCAGGTATCATGATTCCCAATAAGTAAGACTTTACAATATAAAAAGATAATTAAGATTTTGAAGTAAGCCTATTTTTAGCAGCCAAGTTCTAAGCATCTCAAACAGAAAAATTACAATAAGCATCAGTGCAGCAATGCTGTAACTAAAGCCATAATGTAAATGAGTGATATTAAAGGCATAAATTCTTCTAATCTTTGGTATTTTGTATTTTTATGCACCACGTACGCATCACGTGACAATTAGATCCAAGACACTACTTTTTTTTTATTTCTACAAAAACATGACTCCTCTATGAAGATTAGAACCCACGAGAATTGCACTACTTTGGATCACGGTCATTCAGGATATGAATAAATACCCTTCTGCATAAATATGCCATCATGCAATCTTGAGCAAACAATCTTCTAATATAACATACAAATACCAATCTTCTCTCTCTCTCTCTCTCTCTCACTCAAGCAGAAATATCACACTTAAAAAATGGAAATCACATGTATAGGCAATAAAAATTGTAGAGCTTTCAAGGGTTTTGTCTTCAATTTTATTATAGATCATTACCAGTAGTTCCTTTGCTACAATCCTTAGTATGACAAAATGGGGTTATTAGAAATCCTGAGTTTCCCAGGATGACTTTATATACAGTTCCTGCCAGTGGAATCGTGTATCTGGGATTTTTCTCTCCAGAACTGGGTTCAAAGGGTCCTGCTGAAGTTCCACATCATTGAAAGAAAGGGGTTGTAGGCCATGTTGGAGGAGATATGAAAATGCATTTACTAACTTTTTAAGAACGACTTTTATGTATATTTTAAAATCACTCATTCTTTTGCTTTCAGGCTAAAAAGAGAGTACCAATGGTAAAGCAGCTAAATATCTTCTCCAAAGCCGATGACAGTTTTGCCTTCAGCCTCATTGGCAGTTTTCATCATATAGATTAGCATTTTTTTTCCAAGAATGGCAACATTCAACCATTTTTATAAAAACAGATTCACAATATCCTCATTTCCCCATCGAGCTATGTCATGAAAACAAAAATGCAACCTTACAATGGCTAATCATATAACAAACTTATCAAAAAATTGCATAACAGGATCATACCCCGATTAAAAGAAGAAGAACATTTATATTTATAATTATTATTGTTCGTATTGATGTAAAATATGTGAGATAAATTCACAAACCCCCAAAAAATCTCAATACCTTGCCAAGAACATTCAACAAAAAAGGCTAGAGAGCAGAGAATCACGAAGAAAATGAAAAACCCATAACACCCAAAAGTTCAACAACCAAGATCAACCCAAACTCAAAAACCCTAATGGTTAAAATCATCCATACCTTCTGTCCGAGAGAGAGATTGAGACACCGAGAGTGAGAGGGCAGAGTGCGAGAGGGCTTATTTCTAAGAGGAGACTGTCTGAGAGACTGAGAGTGAGAGAGAACAGCTGAAATGCCCGAGTGAATGTCCGAGAGAGAGATTGAGAGACCGAGAGTGAGACTGAGGGCAGAGTGCGAGAGGGCTGCTGCGGCTGAGTTCTGAACTGAGAGGAATGTCTGAGAGATCGAGTGAGAAAGAAAGCTGAAATGCCCGAGTGTGGAAGAAATTCATCTAGAAAAGGAAGCAAAAAGGGCGTCGTTTTTCCAATAAATTCGGTTAACGTGTATTAACCAATTAGTCGAATGATTTTCAGAAGCCAAACGGAAGTCTTCCGTTTCACACCCGTTTGTTTCGGGTCGGGTAATTTAGAATAATCTGGTCGGGTCTGTTAAATGGCTTAAATGTGCACTCCTACTACTAAGTGTATAAGACCTCATTGTTGAATCGGGCTATCTCATTATACTGAATTAGTTCAATAATATATGCCACTCAATGCAGGCAAGCCAGCCTATTCTTGAGAATATTTTGCGATTTGGGATGACAACATGCATTTTCTCATGGTTCGTGTATTGGCAAAACTTTCTCATGTTGTCACTCGCCGGCCCTCTCAGCTACTTCTGTACAGTTTGGGTATTTTGATATTGGGTTGAGCTATGTACGTACATTTATTATACTGTTTGTGCGTAAATATTATAGTACTTTTACAGGACGTTATAATTTTAAAGTTCAATATTTAGTTTTGGGATACTTCTATTCCTTACTAAAGGTTTTCCTCCGATCCATAAAAAACGAGGTTTTCTTAATATATAAGATTTGAGGTTTCGCCCTCTTTTAAAAAAAAATAATAACTATCTGATCTATACCCTATTAAGGCCATCTCGCATGTGATCGGGTAAAGAAGGCCATATGTTAAGCAAGAGATGTTGCTTTTTGACGTGTTTCCGTGCGTAGGGGAAAGCAATAGAGTTATTTAATAGAGTTGTTTTGAGTGAATACTTTTTAAGAAATAATTTGTGTAAGTAATTATAAGATGGGGAGCTCTGCTAATTACTCCTTTCGAAAAAAAAAACAATGAAATTCACACGAAAAATTCAATTTTTCATGACTCTGTGTGCGCAACTTTCATCTCTAATATTATATCATTTTATTTTTTTAATTTACTACGTACTTTTTGAGTTTTAAATATAGGTCTTGCTAGCTAGCTAGCCAAGTGCATTAATAAATAATAGATATCGGTCATGTGGTTGCTTATTATTGGATCTTTTGGTTGGAGATGCAACCAAAGTAGCCTCGCGGATGGGAGACATACACCATCAAGACCAGGATGGGCAACCAAAAGGAGAGCGATTACATCAATCCGGCCTGCATCTATATATGCTCCATCCCTCCTACCTCAGATTTTCTCCTCCGACCTCCGTGTTTATTTCTTCTTCGATCCTCGGGCATGCATATATAACACAGTCTTGACTTCAACACAATAGAAAAGAACAAGCAAATAGCTAGACAAATATCAGCATGTTCCTGTCAGGTTCATCCACATTTGGCCACTAAAGAGCAATACCGACATTTCACGCCACAAATAAAGCACTATATATAGCACGAAAACACCAGAAACCTCCAACCACCACCATTTGCTTAGACAATCTGTGAAGGGCACAATGCAGGACAACCATACAAAAAGAAAAAGGGGCCGAAAGACAAAAAATCACGGAGAAAAACGTCAGGTCATCATATCCCAGTACGCCACACAGACTAACCGATCGAGGGAGGAATCACTGTTATAGTTGCTATATGAAGGCTCACTTCGTTTTGGCTAGCTTTTTTTTTTTTTTTTGGCAACTGATCAAGAATTATTTTGGATGGTATTTTATGACAATGGTGGTGACACAATTAGCATGTGTTATAGAAACCTTGGAAATGAAATTAACATTAATGATCATATCAACGAGTGAACTTATGTCGAACACAGCCAACATCATAGTACATGATAATTAAAGTTTCTAAAAGATATAATTAAGTTCCTACGTACACGATACTAAAAAAAAACCAGCATCATACATAAAGTCCCTGGGCTGTACCTTGGCCTGATGATCCATGGCCTACAATGGACAAGAACGCATTCTTCATTGGGTAGCAGCATCCGAACCAATTTGAAGTTTTATGCCTCGCACCAAAGCACGATGTACTTGAAGTAGTTGATCTTGAATACGAGGAAGAGTAGCGCCCCAGATTATATTCTCGTTCCATCGAAGCTGGCGGTGATAAATTATATGCCGACGACCATGATGACGACGACGACGACGAGACTGATGAGAGCGATGAAGATGGAGACACGAGGGCCTTCCTCGAAGTTAGCTTGAGGAAAATATTGTAGAATGGGTTTGGCTTTGAGTTCTTCTTCGTGGAGTACAGCTTGGAAGTGGAATAATAGGAAGGAGGGGGTGTAAGGGGAGGGAGAGAGGCCTCCGAGAAGGTGTGCTTCGGGGTGCCTGGCCGTGACTCCCACATGAAAGGAACTGCACCTGATTCTCTTCCATAGTAGGGAACCCTGCAAGAAGAGTTGGCCACGGATGTTTCTTTGGACAAGAGCCTAGAGAAGAACTTGCCATTCTCCATATGGAGGGACTGCTCGGGTCGATGGTTATGGCTATCCCCGCCCAGCATTTTGGATATTTGAGGGATTTCTCACTTCTTTCTGATCAATTGTTTGCAGATCTGAAAGGTTCGGATCCTAAAATGAAGCTATAATTACTATTTAGAGGACATAGACTAATAAATTCCGGTGACTGAGTAAGCTAGCTGTAGGTTTCGATCCGTAGTAGCTGTCTGGCTACTTGTCTTGTCTGAGGTCTATTTAATTTGTGGATATAATTAGAATATTACTGCATGTCTGCGTAATAAATATAAAGTAAAGAGTGGCATCAATTTGATTATAAGCTTCAAATGAATGGAGTGCGTTCAACTTTTTTCAATTGATATCTAGGTATTATTTCGACCGTATCAGCTTAATTAATTCTTACTGAATTTATTATTGATTATAATGTGGTAGATATATTTAATATGGTAGCTACCTCCAATTAATGATACGAATAGATTGACAAGGATGTCTTTGGGCACGTCAATAATAACTGCGATGGCAAAATACACCCTACTGATCAGGGTATTTGGTTAAGGAGAAAGGGCAACGTTTACAGATGATCAGAACTACTCTGCATGCCTTGGTCCATGCATTACTCTGTGTAAAGCAGTATTAATTATGGTGGGCTTGTAAGGAAGGTATGATGCTGGCTCAAGATCATGTGCACTGTTGCACGCGGTCTGTGTGACCAGTAATTTTGGTCCCCCTAACTATATATTCTGGCCCACTATTATCACAATGCCATAATATTGAGTACGATATTGAATGAGGGTCTTCCACATGTCAATATAAATTCTTTTTAATTGTATGAAATTAGATGGTTCATTTATATATATATATATATATATATATATATAGAGAGAGAGAGAGATGTAATTTGAGTAATTCAAGTAGGGCGGGGCAAAACTTCCAGCTGCTCCTACTCTAGTGAAGTTTGGAGTTGGAGTTGCTTCGAAAAAAATGGTCGGAGTTGGAGCCAATATAGACTCCAACTTTCAAATTCTAACTTTGACTCCGACCGTATATTTTTTTAAAAAATAAAATATAAAACAACATCATTTTACATATATTAAGACTAATGTCTAATTTTATTTAATTTTTAAAATAATGCGAGTTGGCGGTGTTACTTGGTGCTTGGTAGTGGACCTTGGTGGTGGGAGGACTATGCTGTTGGATGACGGGTTAGTTGGAGGAGTTGGATTACTTATTGGTTATTTAATTTAATTTAATTGGGGAATACATTGTAATTTTGGTTGCAATTTTAGTGGTGGTAGTGTAAGTCTATATTATAACTTTGTATTTTGTAATATCCATTCTACTGTAATAAGAATTCATTAGTTTGTGTTCTTGTGTGATGTTGATTGTTTGCACTTTGCAGGTGTGTGCATTTAAATTTTGTGTTGTTACATGTATGATTGTGTTTTAATATTGATGATTCTATAGTTTTAGACTTCGTTTGTTTTCATAGATAAGATGAGATTAAAGTTAAAAAATTGAATAAAATATTGTTAGAAGATTTTTTTAATATGATATTTATTTTAAAATTTAAAAAAATTAAATTATTTATTTTATTTTATATGTAAATTTAAAAAAATTATAATAATAGAATAGAAAATTTTCAAAATTTGAAGTTTCGTTTTTAAAAACAACGCATCTGATCTAGTCTCTGGGTGGACCTGAACTCAGCAGCAATATCATGAGTTGTGACAAAACTGTATAATAACCACCCTAGGCTCTAGCTAGCTACCAGCTGCTGTGTCCTAGCTAGCTGAGTCACCAGACGTACATGCTAATGCCGCACTTCTCAACCAGCTAATTAACTCAATGCATCGATCCTCTTTTGACTCGTTCTTTTTCTACGGGACGACGGCATGCAATTATATATTGATCCGATCAGTATATGCAAATTAATACAATATTTGGATTAATTATCGATTATTAAACTGAATTATAAATAATTAAGCATCTTCTGTCCGTCAAACAAGTGATAGATCACAGTCCTTTTCTTTCTTAATAAATAAATATATCTAATATAAACATTAGATGGGCTGGAGTTGAATACAGTGACCGGGTCTCACTGCGGATTCTACGGCAAAAGAGAGACCACGAATCATGTACACACAGACTAGACTATACTCGAATCACGAGCTTTTTTCTTCCAGGATTTCGTTTTGAAGCTTTCCCTTTTTTCTGCTTTTATATAAATATATATATATATATATATATATATATATATATATATATATATATATCTCTTCCTGGAATCCGTACACGAATATTTTCCTTTTCCTTTTAAGAAAAATTTTAAAACCAATCAGTTTATTATATCTCAAATAACAGTTTCTAATATATCAGTAACACGTAGACATTTCAAATTAGAATTATTATTTGCATCCGTAACTATTTGAGGTCAGCCAAACCCACACCATTATCAAATTACCAAAATATCCTTGTAATAAAATTCAAATTCCTTTCCTTTTTGCATTTCAAACTCTGAAATTGAGAAGAAAATTGAGAGGGATGAGATGAGAGAATGAGAAGCGAGCGAGAGACGATGAGAGAGAGAGAGATTGAGAGGATGAGAGAGAGAGAGCTGATGAGAGAGAGACGGTGAGGGAGGAGAGAAAGAGCTAATGTGAGAGAGACGAAGACTGAGAGATGGTGAGAGAGGAGAGAGATAGCTGATGAGAGAGAGAGACCGAGAGGATGAGAGAGACGGTGAGGGATGAGAGAGAGCTGATGAGAGAGAGACGGTAAAGGAGGAGAGAGAGAGCTGATGAGAGTGAGAGAGAGAGACAAGATGAGAGAGAGAGAGACGGAGACTGAGAGACGGTGAGGGAGGAGAGAGAGAGATAGAGATGAGGGAGGAGAGAGAGAGCTGATGAGAGAGAGACGAGATGAGCCGGATGAGAGAGAGAGAAACGATGAGAGAGAGATGAGAAAGAGACCGAATTGAGAGAGATGAGCAGTGAGAGGATAAAAAAAAAAAATCAGAGGACTGCCACGTAGAGTGTGCAAAATTGCACACCGCTACAGTGGCGGATCCCTATCATTACTCTTCAAATTAATCTTCGTGTAACCGCACATCACATCTAAAATTTTCAAATCGATTGCCCCCTCTCAAAAACCTCCTCATCTTCTCCATACCTACGCACCTCCACTTCACACACCGTAGTTCATATTTTCTTTTCTTTGTATTTATCTCAAATTTTTTCTCTCCTTATCTCTTTAAAGGGTTGAGATAATTATTTTCATTTTGATTTTATTTTGGTCAAGCTTCTAATTGGGGAGTGGCATGGGATGTGGGGAGGGAGAAGTGGTGGAGTGCCTGATCACCATGGGAAGTTGTATGAGGAGATCGAGGACTGGAATGGTGGGGAAGATTTTGAAAAAATGTAAAATTTTATTTTTAATTGATTGTGTGTTGTGTTGGACATGACCTAAAAAATTACAGATCCTGCCTTTGAATTTCAGTCCTTATTTTCATCGCTGTCGCCTACACATTATTTATCACTCTTCATGAAGGGGCGTGGTTGATGATTTACACGGATTTTTTCTTCAATTCCTGCACATAACTATTTTGGTTGTTATAAAATGATGTTGGTTGGTTTTTAAAGTTCTTTGGTTGGTTTATTTAATTATAATCATAGTATTCTTTCGTCAAAAGTGAAGATTTTTCAATAACAAATTGGAGGTTTCGTCCTCTTTAATAATAAATAAATAAATAAATAAAATAGAAGGAAAATGAAATAGATTGATACCACAACAAGTGCAGGAAAAAGTGAAAATTTTGTACAAGTTTCTTGCCTTTCTTTTTTCTTTATTGTGTGTTTACAACCGAACAAATAATCAAAGGTTTTAGAGAAAGCGTCTGAGGAGTTCTGGTCGTGAGGGGCTGGAAGATAGCTTGCTGTGGTGCCTTGTTGCAGTGAGCACGTGTGGCAAGAATGGATTACGGTGATTCCACTGCGTGAGATTCAATGGAGGCTGCGACTTGCTGAAGGAGGCGAGAATTAGAAGAGAAGATGTGTTTTATCATGTAGTGTAATGAGTCTATTGTAATTTTTGTAAAATTGTTGATGTGGCATAGTGTTATTGGAGGGTTGTTAATATATGCCTCAATATCAGATGGACCGCTACAAAGTGTTTTATGTTTTTTTACTGAAAGAGTAATGCTTATTGAATCTATGAAATACCGATGGTTTTGACTGATTCTTAGAAATAAATAAAAAAATAAAAATTAATGGTTAAATAAGTGAATATTATTAAATTTATTTATTTTTTAAAAAAATAAATTAAAAAATGTTGAAAAATTATTTGAAAAAAAAAAAAGCACTTTATCGGTTGTACGATCGGTTGGGACGTCGGCCCAGTAGCATCATCCAATACATTATTTACATTGGGTATGGTCTTTGAGTTTGTTGGCCCATAGAATTTTCCAATATACGTACGAAAGAGAGAGAAGGGGTGATTCGAAATTTTTATTTTGTTTTTTTAAACTGGGTGATTCGAAAGATTGAATATGATGCATTGATTGATTGGGATCACATATTAACTAAATGTACGGAGGCTATTTAGTTTCAAATTTCAACGTACATTCCTCTTAAATCTTCCAGCGGAACACATCTACTAATGCCACGAGGAGCTAGTCCTCCTACCTAGTTTCTCAATCAATGCCCCCTGCCGCCTCCCCTCCATACGACTCCATCACTATACGGTTAATGTGATTGATGTGCTTGCTATGTGCATGTTTTTTTTTTTAAGATTATTTGGAAAAAAACAAATATGAGTTATTTTATAATGTTGTTGTTTTTCTTTCATATAATCTCCTAAACAGTTGTTCTCTGGTTCCGTGTACAGTAATGTTCATTGGATGCAATGCATGCATCCTTTAACATTGGCCATATATTGCTAGAATCTAGAATTCAGATTATAAACCTACTAACAAAGTTAGTGAATTAATTTGTAACTTTTATTTATTTATTTTTTATTTTAAAAAAAAAGAAAAAGAAAAATGACATAGCTGCTTTTACTATTCCAACCTCATAAACAGAGATACAAATGGTCGGTAAGAGAAGTGGTCCCTGGGGAGAGAAAAGAAAGAATTAAAACACTCATGATGGCGAGATATGATCGACAAAGATATTCATACATTGTAATCATGCTCATGACTTTAATTTTGGTCCAATTGATTTACTTCTTTCAGTAAAGATCAATCCTCCTTTTCCTTTTCGCTTTAATTCCTCACTAGTCCCCCCCCCCCCCCCCCCCAACCCTTCTCGTGCAGTTATTTAAAATAGTTGCACTTTCTTCTAGCCCACATGCCTACAAAGACAACTCCGCTTGTATTCTTCTTTCTTTTTCTTTTTTTAATTATTTACATGCCTCTACAAAATCCTTTTGATAACTACACCAATACCCACCCTTTTATGTTGAGCATCCATAACAGTATCCCAGTTTACTTTCATTACCAATTCAATAGGTTTTTCCCACTATACCACTCCTCTGTCAGTATTCCCATGCAACAATACCTTATGTTGATGTGCTTGAGCTGAGACAAACTCATTTAGTCCATATTTGGCAGTTCTCAGGACACTACCCGGATCTTCAAGTTTTTTATCAAAAAGCAAAAGGGCCTTGTGGTCAAATTGGCTTACTGTCAACACTTCTATTGCTCTATCTCGAAACAGTTTAGACTACAAGAGATTAACAATAGCTCTATCAAGCCTCTCTTTAGTAAAAGTGTTACTTGAGTGCTTATTGCTCTATATATATTTATTTCCTTTCCAACCTAAATAAAAAATATTATTTACTTCTAGAGCCTTTTTGAAGTCTTCCATCTGAGTTTCTGGTCTAGGTTTCTTACCCACATTTTCATCTTGACAAAAGATCTCATTAAAATCACCCATTATGCACCAAGATTTCTCTGTTAAAGGGTAGCTAGTAAATACCCATGGTATGTTTTTCTCCTAACTCATGATTGTTGCATTAATATGGTATTGAGAAAAATTGACAATCTCCACAATCACCTCTCTACTCCACAACAAAGCCAAACCCCCATTTCTACCCCTTGGTTCTACAATAAAACAACCCCCACACTCCACCTTCTTCTTATTACCTTCAAATTTATTCGCTGCTAACTTTATGGAAGACCAACTTGGGTTTCTTATCCTTCACAATAGGTGGAGGTCTTGAACTGTCTGAAAGTTTCCAAACCCTTAGCAGTTCTAACTTAATATTTTCATAATGTTTGACGGGGCTAGCTAGCAGGCTCCGCCAATGGCATACTATTATGTTTGCCCTTCTTTACACTGCCCTCCCCCTTATCTGTAATTTAAACACTAACCCAACTACGTTTACTCCCAAATGATAGCCCAAGGTCACTAGGTTTACCTGCATTTCGTGCCCTTTTCTTCCACCTTCCCCTCTCTGTCTTCCCCGTCTTCTCATCCCTCATTGTCTCATTATCGGACAGCTACTGAAAGCTAAGCTCATGATCAATTATCTCATCATTTGGCCTTTTATCTTGCAATTCAACACCTTTGTACCCTACCTCTCCATTGCTTTGTGCTTCATACTTTTTGTTGGAGTAGTTTAGTAGACTATTAGCTTTCACCCTTCTTTCACCTTTTCTATCAAACACTTTGTTCCCAATTTCATCCACCACACCCTTTGATCCTTCAACTCAACATAGTTTGTTTAGGCGTTAAGTATCCCAGGATCCTCACCCCCTCCTCCTCTGTATCAACTTGTGATGGTGTGCAATTAGAGTTTGACTCCCCATCATTCTCCACATTTTTCTTACTATGCTCCCATTTGTTTCCTTCCATATGATCCCTGTCAGAACTCCTTTGTTTCTCCATGTTTCTTCCCCAAGAATTGTGCTGAGCACGAAGCCATGTTCCATACTAAGACCTACTATCATTCCCTTTCAAACGGTCACAACCCCTTGCTCCGTGTATTATTCTTCCACATCTAAAGCATAGCTTTGGAAGCTTATCATGGCTCAATGGAACCCATATTCTTTTTCCCAATAAGTAAACAGTTCTTCCTCTAGCTATCATCTTCCTCAAGTTTAGTTCAATCTTTACCCTCAAATAGCTCCCCCATCTGATTTCGTCCTCACGAATGTCAACTCCTATAATCGTCCCAATAGTTGCTCCAATCCGAATCCTTATTTCTCGAGTCATACATGCCAATGACATTTTATATGCATCCTCCTCGAAATCAAAGTTCATATTCCAAGGAGGAGTAAAACCATCAAACATCTTTAGAACCATAAGTTGATTATCGAATAACCAAGGCTTCCCATCTAATACTCTCTGGTTATCCTTTCGGTTATCGAAAGTTACCACAAATAGATTTGGGATTATGTCATGAAAGACAAATGATCCCTCTAGCCTCCATATCTTAGCTATGGTCGATCTGATAACTTTCTTACTAATTTTGCAATCAGAATACAGTTTCCCTACTAAACTTCTGTCTCCTTTTGCTTTCACTTTCTCCATATGCTTTATACCAAGTTCAATTAGAGCATTCTCCTCATCTGTAAGCCTTAATTGATCCCACCTTTCCTCTAAATCCTCCATCTCTGCCATCTTTAGTTTTGCAATCAGACCAAGGACAACTCCTCCTCCCTTACTCTACGAGCAATTCGAGAATCACACTCCACCCAAGCTTTCTCCGTAGAGTAAGCATAGAGAAGACTCATAATGTTTGGATTAAAATTAGGGAGTTGCTTTGTGATTGTGAATACAAAATAATTAAGTGTTAGGACTTTACGATGATTAAGGATTTGTGACACGGCCATAATTACAAATATTTTGATATTTTCTTTAATACAGATATTTTTATACTTATGAATTGGTGAAATATATTGTAAAATTATATCAATTATAAAATAATTTTAAAATATTATTCTGTGTGAGAACTTATGCGATAGACTTTTATATTAATAATGCATTTGGTATAACAATAAACAATCTTCTAATTAAATAGGATTTTAATTAACATAGATATGTAAATTAGCCGAACTTGAGCGAGTAGTAATTAGTGAAGTCGTGTTCATTTAACTTTTACTCGAATACAAATATAAATTGAGAGTTGAGCTCATTACTGAGTTAAATAAAATTAATCACAAATAGCTCTTTATTATTTGAATGAGTTCGAATTTATTTACGAACTACTTAATTTTGACAAAACAGATTATTTATTTTGTATCGTATAATTATATTTTTTAATTGAGACAAATAATTAGCCTTAACCTTTTGTTAATATTTTTATAAAATTTATATACTCATATGTCAACGATTATATTCATAATGATCAAGTAATATGTATATATTTTATTATCTCTTTAAATATTTAAATATCTTCATTATAAATATAAAATTAATATAATAAATACAAACTAAGCCAAATTTTTTATTCAAGTTATATTATTTAATAAGGATTTGGATTTTCTAGAATTTCGGCAGTGCTTAGGACCGCTTAATATAATTATCTTTGTTAATTTAAGGTATTATAATTCGAACAAAAATCATAAAATTATAAATTTATTTAATAGTTGATCTTACCTTGATAACTTCTTTTTTTTTTTTTTAATTTTTTAAACACCTTGATAGCTTGATATCGTAATAAACGAAAATACCTATCACAAGAGAACGGAATCCAATCGAATTATTGCCTTTTGCCCATTGTCAGACTTACCATTGTTTTTTGACAGAAAAAGAAAAAAGAAAAAAAAAGGCCTAATAGAGCTATTTACTTACTTTATTAGTTAGTATCATGACTGCAACAACCCGCCCGCTTTTCCAGTACCGCGATTCACGCTCATAAATTGAACTACCAGTGAAAGTTAAGCCTGACCGCATAGCTCATCCGCACTCACCACGCTGTCCACCTTTCACTGGTTTAAACCCATTTCAACAATTACCCAGCTTTGACTCGCCCCCCCGAATCCAATTGAATCAATCCACATCATCAGTTACACCATTTCCTAAACCATACGATCCTTAATCACTCCACATCATCAGAAAAAAGCGGTCCCGTTCGCTCGCTGAGTGGACCCGGTTCCCACTCTCCTTTTTTCCCGACCGAGTCGTGACTCGCCACCAGCATCATCATGTCACACAAACTCCGGAATACCTTTTTCCCATCAATGCCTCTCTCCCAGAAGTCCATGCCCAGAGTCTTTATAAAAACGTCTTCGTCTTCAAACATGTCGTTAACTTTGTGTTTCTTGCAATGGCCGAAGCCTTGGACTCGGCTGCCGACCCTGGGACGCCGGGGATTCGGGAAATAAGGTCCGACACGACGCCTCAGAGTTTCTCGGGTCATGGAGTGGATGCAGCTCCGGTTTCAGGGATAAGGCGGTTTGGTTTGCGAGCGGAAATCGATACTTCCCCGCCTTTCGGGTCGGTCAAGGAGGCAGTGACCCGCTTTAGTGGGAGCGGGACCTGGGTGCCATATTGCGGGATCGGAGATATTTATGTAAGCAGTATTGTTTTCATTTTCATTACTAGAGTTTAGTACTGTCTCGCAGAACAGGGATTTTGATATTTATTTGGTTACTTATGCTAAAATTTGCTTATAGATCGGGTCATCACCAGGTTGTTGTTCTTTATCCACTTGATGCTAACATATTGCTGTACTCAACAACTAACTTATATGCTAACATTTCGTCCATTCATTTTGATTCCCAAAAGAAATTAGAAAAGCTTTGTAGTTTTTCAAGTATATAACATGAATTTCCCCCTAGGAAGTTATTTCTTATAACTTCACTACTCTGTCATGGTTATTTTCTCAGATAATGTTAGTGATCAAATCAATTTTCTCTCTGAAAATTACCTATCAAAAATTTTCTCTCTGAAAATTATAATCAAACATACGTATGTTTGTTTTTTATAGTTTCCTGCATGCCTTGCAGACTTTTGTTGTCCCATTCTACTCATTCATAGGGTATAAATGCAATTGCTTTCCGCATTTTCTCAAGAGAAGGCTTTTGGTTCTGGATTCAGTTATCCAATGCTTAATTGCGATTTCATTTGCAGAATGCATTTGAAATCTCTCGCATCCTTTTTCTTTCCTCTCCTCTTGTTTGCTTGCTTGCGATTTACAGTAGGATTGTCATGAGCAGAATGGCATTGAGGAGTTTGACATTAAGAAAGTGGAGGAACAGGCAGCAGAGTTGGAGAAGGATCTGATTGTGAAGGAACTGGAAACACTTGATGTCCTGGAAGAACTTGGAACAACAAAAAGAATTGTGGAAGATTTGAAGCGGCAACTACAGAAAGAAGCATTGAAATGCTTGACTGGCCAAGACCACTCTGATGAGCAGCTGCCAACTCCTGCTATTAAGCAAATGGACAAAGAAAGCCACAGAAATATTTTCAACCATTACGGGCAAAACGCTGGATGTTCAAGCCCGTGCCCCACTTCATCACCTGATTTGATCTTGATGGAGTTGAAGCAAGCAAAAGTTAACCTTGGTAAAACGATAGACGATCTTGGGGTGATTCAGAATTCCGTTGAATGTCTAAATAAGAAAATGATGAAAGAAAAGGTTTTACTTGAGAAGAGTCGTGGGTGGCTATCATCAAAGTTTGCCGGGGTATCGTCGCTAGAGGAGGAGCTAAAACAAATAAGACTAAAGCCACAAATAGCAGAAGATAAAGAAGCCTATGGTGCCATTGAGAATCCTCCAAATATTTCGAGGGACTTTAAATCCATGGATGGGCTATGTAAGAGAATTGCTGAAGCTGCAACATCTGAAGTTTCAAATCCAATGACTCTGAATGAACAGACCAAGGCCAGCATGAAGACTGCTGAGATGAGGTTGGTTGCAGCCAAAAAGATGGAGGAAGCGGCCAAAGCTGCAGAAGCTGTTGCACTTGCTGAAATCAAAGCTCTTTCAATCGATGAGAGATCATCATATTTCATACTTCCAGAGCCAGAGAAAATAACTTACTCTTTTGGAGATCGATCTCCTTTAGTCACCAAAGCTCAAAAAGTTGAGGGGCTGCCCAAGAAGAATGTAGTTGATGCGAAGTTCCAAACAGACGAAGCTAACATCTGTAAACTGTCCATTTTGAAGAAGTTAAAGGAAGCCACAGATGAAGTTAGACACAGTAAACAAGCCCTGGAGAAAGCTTTGAACAGAGTAGAAACAGCAAATAAAAAGCAAATTGCCGTTGAAGAGGCTTTCCAGAGATGGATTCCAGAGCATGAACAGAAGGGACTGGCATTTTATAACTCGGTCAATCGCAATAATATCCATGCATCGGATCACCCTCAGGTTTCTCCACTCAATGATATTAACAAGTCAAACCTTGTAAACAATGAGCCAAAGCCCGTTTTAAGGTCGACAGTTTCAATGCGAGATATACTAAGCAGGAAGCAAGTTCTGCCCAATGACTATATGGCAGGAAATGAAATGGAAGGCCACGCCGGAGGACAGAAGGTGGCTTTGAGTCAAATGCTTCATGCACTGAGGGAGGACCTAGCATTTTCTTCAAAAGCTGAGAAAGATGGAGGGGATCATAAGCAGCAGTTCTTAGCACAGAGGAAGAAATTTGGACTTATCCATATATCATTCCCTCTGACGAAGCCAAGTAAGAAAAAAATGCAAGCTTTGAACGCAGTGGGACGAGATTGATGCATTACAAATGGTCTCGTTTGGTAACATGTCCTTCATTGTTACTCCATATAGGTCAGGTGTGGTGCTTTTTTAGCCTAGGAAAAAAAAATCTGTGTTTTGTTAATTATATCCATTTTTTGTAAAGGTGCTTTGTGATTTAATGATCTGCGATTTTAATGAGCCACGAACTAAAGGTTGGGGTAGATGTATTGAAATGATGAAGCTTTTACTCTTTGATGCGTGATATTGTGACGGTTGGTGAAGCAGCATTTGCTAGCAAACGTGAGGCATGCCTGTAAACATGGTTTAGTCGTTGATGCTGCTAATACTGGTTTCTATGTTTTTATTACATGCTTGTAATCAATAACCGTTCTTGTACCATCTGTAATAGCAAGTTCCCATGAAGAGATTGTTGTATCTTTTGATTTGCGTGCAATTTCCAGATGGATAAAGGATACATGTCCTTCGTGTCTTATCAGACATGCGTGTCCGCTCTAAGAGCATTGGCATTGGTTTCATCAAAAGCCTAGCCAAATGCAAAATTTGATGAATCTCATAAAAAAAGAGCTGCATTGGATTAGCTAAAGACATAAATGTGAAGCTTTTAGCTACAGTAAATCTATAGGTTTCTTCAAATTTGAAGGGCTACTATTCACTCATCAAATCTATTTTTTATTCACTTTTAATCTCTAAAGGTCTTTTCTATTCACATTTAATCTCCAACCATCTTGTAATAATAATGTAAGAATCAAATTAAATTATTAATTAACATATGATTAGTGTGATTATAAAATATGAAAAAAAATAAAAATATTATTATTAAAAAAATAATATTATATTATTATTTTGATGAATCCAATGGCTAATCCAATGTGGGATTATAGATGTGAAGGTATTACATTTATGGAAAACATGTACTTTTCATCAAATTTTGAAGATGAATTTGATGAATCCAATGCTAGTGCTCTAACTGGTCCAAACTCAATAAGAAAGAACTGAACCCATATTGCACTCCTTGACTTTGAGCTATAATTCGGTACCGTACTCTCACAGTGAGTTCAGCGTGCCTGAAATAATAAATTCAAATCATCAAAAATATAAAACTATGATTAGGCATCAGGACAAGGAATGAGTTGCTTTACATACAAGAACCAGAACATATGACTAGATATAATTGACATCCTCCACGTCATCATTTTCATGCTATGTGTTTTTGTTCTATAGGGCGTGCACATTAAATTACTAGGTGCACATCCTCCGACCTCCACGTCCCAACGTGTAAAAATAGTATCTTTGTATTTTGAAGTACAAGGATTGATGAAGGAGTGGGATATCTGGGTAGTGCTCTTTACTCTTCAGTTTTACCCTTTTGAGCCGAACATATATATGATAACACGCGTCCCTCAGGCCTGGTTTGTTTTCAGAAAACTCTCATCTCAATTTCATCATTACACTTTTCCCAATTTCAATACAAAATAAAATAAACAATTCAACTTTTTCAAATTCATCTCATCTTCTCTCACCTAATCATTACAAATTTTTCAAATTTCAATACAAAATAAAATAAACAATTCATCTCATCTCAAAAGTTTTCATCTCATCTCATCTCATCTCTGAAAACAAACGAGGCCTCACTCTCCATCTCGGCCCATGAAAGCATGCGCAGTTTGGGCCATCGTGGGTAAAAAGAAATTTGCCTTTTGCCTTTGAACCATTACGAGTAGTAATGCTCCTACACGTTAGCACCAGGAAGCAAGGCACTGCAACTGTTAAAAAGAGCTCATGTTGTTACGTGAATTTTATTGTTTGTGTTAGATTTTTATTATCCTTAATAGACTAATGCTGAATAGAGTCGGGTAACGTTTATTTTCTTTGAAAAAATTACATAACATATATTTAAGAAAAACTATTCTTATCAGTCACTATTTACCATCCTACACTTTACACCCTATAAAAAATACCCTTATATCCTATAAAAAAGTTATAAATATAGAGCGTAGAAATGTGGCCGATAGCATTCCTACGTATTTAAATTCTCTTATGGACGGACTGGTACGCTTAACTTTGGGCGTAACATAGAAAGACCCAAAAATAAAATGAAAAATAGAAAGAACTATCTTATTAATAATGCCCTGCCCCGCCCAATTACAAGAGAAGCCCACGAAAGAAAACCAATATTAGAGGAGATCAACAGAAGATGTACAGAGAAGGTAAAAAGTTGCTGAGCAGCTTGGAGTGTGGACACTCTTATGGCGAATCCACCTAGGAACCGAAAGAGGGTCCGAGCAGTCCGCCGTGCTCCTGATGGAAGCGCCTATCGGAAATGGTAATTACAGTAGTTATAGACAGACATACGCAGATATATCTTTGCAATGTATATTATATTCATATCCCTATTTTTTTCGTTTTTATCTTTTGTCCTTTTTGTTTTTGTTACTCTCATTTTTCGTGAATGTTGCAGCAACAGTTGTGGGGTTTCGGTGGCAATCGCTTTGGCCGACCTACACGAGTGTGAAACCAAGAAGGTGGTGGTGCAGAGGTTCAGAGGAGTATCAGAGAGGCAAAACGTTGTCAAACCGACCTTTGGGGACCAACCTAGATCGCCCTTTCGGGTTTTCATGTAAACACTCTCTTTTTTCATTATACGAGGCAATTCCATTACTAATGTTTTTAGATTTTTTTTGTTTTCTGGGAGTTTAATTTGACCTTGATTTTAGTTTTTGCGCTGCATGCTTTATAGATGCATAAGATCATGCCCTTAATCATGTAGACTTGCATTCTATGCATAACAAAAGTTTGCGCATGCTGAAAAACACTGACAATATGCTTTATAACGTTTTCATTATGTTTGGTCGTTGGGAAAATGGAAGATTAAGAAAAGAAGCAATATTTTGAGATTACTGTTTGAATTCGTATTTTTTGACAAATATCGAAGTGAAGTTTCATTATAAAATATTTGGAATATAATTTCTTTTTATAAGATTTGGAATATATTTGAAAGATATAGCACATATTCGTGTTTGGAGTATTGAAGGGTGGGAATGTCCATGAGTTCTATCTTCTTGTCAGTTCACTAGAATGTAATTAGGTGTCTCACTTTGTATACTTCTTGTGTACTTGGGCATTGCCTAGTTTCATTCTATTCAATAAAAATACTTATTTGCTTATATAAAAAAAAAAAAAATTCATGTTTGGAGTTGATGAATGCTCCTTTTGTTTTTTTTTTTTCCTTTCTTTCTTTTTCGGTGGGTTTACTAGGGAGAGCTTTGTGAAGACCTGCAAGACTATAAATGTGATTAGCATTGATCAAAACGGGCTCGACACTTGGAAGAACATGTCCAAGGAGGTAACGTTCTTCAAAATTTCTAATTGGCCTACTTAATTATATTTTAATTTGAGGTTATAACTCCTTGACTTTTCTACAGGAGAGGAAACCATACATCATAGAAGCTGAAAGGGTAAACCATTCTTATGTGAAAGCTTTGCTTGAAGAAGTTGATAATTTGGTAGAGGTAATCCAGTTATACTGGGTGTTGTCATCGTAGATACTCATATGATTTTTTACGCTTGCTGGATGGAAATAATTTATTGTAACAATCATATTTTTAGATCAAGAGTTCAAAAATGCCAACTTATGATTCTTTGGTGCGCTTAGGGTGTAAATTTTCATCTGCACGGTTGCATACTTTATTTGTTCAATCTGTTTACTCTAGTATTTATGCTGGAGATTGTGATACATTTGTCCCATTTGTTCTAAATTTTATTGATGACAAGAACCAGAAGGTCATGCCATTACATATGATAGTGGCTACATTTAGCTCAGAGACATGCTTTGGAAAACTTTGTACCGTCAAGCTTCACCTCCATCAGGTTGTGTTAACATTATTTCAGAATATTGTTCTCTGATGTGAATGGTAACTATTTTGTAATTATGCCAAGGTAGCTCACTTTTCTATGGCGTAATGGCACTTTGCACTCAAACTCCCACCTCTTACACACTTAATCATGTAAAATGACACAAATGCCCTTGGCAAAGTGCTTTTTCATTAGGGCCATTTATGTCATTTTACATGATCAGCCATTTTTTATGGAGGTGAAAACCGATGTCAAAACTTCAGAGTAGGTTAAAGTTGCACTGTGCCAAAGGTTACAAGTGTAAATGAGAAGTAGATTACTCACAGAGAAAATGTCATTTACCTCTTTTCCATTGAGCCTAATTCCTCCTATTCCGTATATCCACTCTTGAAATTCCTTTCATTCTAATTCCAAAGTTGAGGTTTTCAGGATTTAAATGATATCAAAGATATGTTGCAGGTCAATGATGAGGCAGATTCGGCGATGGTGGGGAAGTTTGATCAGGTTTTTTTCTTTTTTATTATTCTTTTTTAACTTTTGATGTTCAGAGTGGGTTCGTTGTCTTTATGGTTGCAGCTGCTTTATATTAGTCTCTAGAATATTTCGTATATTTATTATTTGAGGCTTTCACAGTTCTATGAAGGCTATGAAGACTACGAGAACTCTTATAGCTTTGACAGTTTTCAGTTTGTAGAAACTGAATGATCTGGCACTTATGGTGGTACCTCTTTCTCTCTGTGTGTGTTGGCAAGCGTGCATATGCATGTGTTTTTGTTTAGATTATTCTGAATCAGATGGTCTCTGCCTTCATCTCCTAACATCGCCACCATTATTGTTCTGCAGTGCCTCACCGATTCCCAAGGAAATGGTGCAAGCCATCTATTGTCGAGAAATCTGGCTGAAGTTTGTACTAGTGATGGTCCAATTTCTTGAGAAATCTGGGGGGGGGGGGGGGGGGGGGGGGATTCTGCCAGAATTTTTGCCACTGCTTTTGTTTCTCAAGGCAAGTCATTTGGCTATTGTATAGTACAATAGGGGTTTTGTATGTATGTATGCATTTTCAGTGTTTGGGTATTTTGATCGAATTGTTTGAGATGGTGAGGGAATTTTGATACTTATATGATTCTTTGTTGGGTACTCTTAGTTATGTCTTCATCTACTTGTCAGTCGGTGCGAATTTAGCCCAACTGCCAACACACCTTAGTCTTGCTAAACCCCAAAAATAACGAAAAGAAAAGAAATGAAACTTGTTTAGGTGTCCAACAAGAGGCTTAAGTGATGTTTTTTTCCCTCTAAAGAAGAGGCTTATGTGATGATATTCATAATTTTATTAATTATTAGCATTTCATAATTTCTTAACTCGACATAAAATAATTTAAAATTTATTTGATATTTTTTTTTAACTTTCTATCAATTATTTGATGGTGCATTAGAAAATAATAAAAGCATGATAAATATTATTTTGTTAAAAAAAGAAGGCCTTTTTGTATGTAAGGTTTTCAAAAATGCGAATAATTTTTTTCCTATTTTTATCTCTTAAAAAAGGCATGACAATCAACATTACATACATGCTTCAAGTGAGCAAATTATTTGAAAAAGTGGGCCTCATTTAAATATATATATATATTTTGAAAATTTTTACTTATAAGTGAATAGCATATTTAGTAAAGTATTTAATTTGGATAATATGTTTTATATACTAGCTTAAGAATTGAATAAATCAATAGATTTTTCACATTATTTCGTAACGATATTTACTAATTTTTAAAAGACATGCGTTGAACTTGCTGGAAGAGGAACAAATCATTATTGTTACGACAATGTGCTTTAAAATGGTCACAAAAGGTCCAAATGTTGAAGGGAGACACCTCATTGCTTGAAGTCTGACAATTCTTCTCGTTAAGTTTAATTCCACTTCTGGATATGTATACCCCCCATTTGTCGTTCCTATCTTGGAAATTTGGAAATCGGTAAATTTGTGGATTATTCATATTTATTTATTTGTGGATTATTCTCATTTATTTTCTACTTTTAACGAGGAAAATTAAGCTTTCTACTACTACTCATGAAAATAAAGGCAGAGTTTTCATTATTTCGTTTCGTTTTCCTTACAAGTATTCGTATCTCTCTAACAACGGAGACAGCACAACTCGTCATCTTTCCATTCCATTAGCTTTCGTTTCCCTCCGTCCAAACAGTCTGGAAGAGGAGTACCGTAGGGAAAAAAAGAAGAAGAGAGAACCAGCTACTCTCTACGGGATTTGGGGCTCAACCATATTCATCTAGTCGTGTGCTAATGGGCTGTGCAAGTTGCAGCAGTTTCCGAACCTCTTCTCTTCTACTTCCTTGGATACCCTCTTCTCGTACATCGTTCCCTGCCCAGCTCAGAATACCGGTCTGCCTTTATTTCTTTAATATTGTTTTTAAAAGTTTATGTTACGTCCCTGCCGTTTATTTCGATTATTAAATATTAATTGCTCGTATTACACAGAAATCAGGACGCTTGAACCTGGTTAAGTATAACCTGCTGGTTAGGAAAGCTTTTGAGTTCGACGCAAATGTCCCCTTAAATGGGTTTCCCACCACACCCAACAAGGTTTTCATGCAAGAGGTATTGATTTCCCATGCTTCTTTTAATTTTTTATTTACTGCATTCCTAATTCTCAATCAAACTGCTTTTTCCCCACCTTTATTCTATGCACCGGAGCTCCAAAAAATTTCTTTTAAAGTTTGCGGGTTCGTCTTAATATGCATTTTGCAGGAAAGATATGTTGGCGAACCCATTGTGTTTGAGAATTGAGCTTCCGGGTTGTAGCTTTTATTGCACAGTTTCACGGTTAGGATTGCAGTTTTGATTAACTGGATAATTTTTGTTCACCTTGGGTTGCGTTTCAGGCAATTGGAGCTGAATATGGAGAAGGTTTTGAGACTTTTAGACCAGATGGACCTCTAAAGGTTGATGTGGTAAGGAATTTGGCTTATCTCATATGCATGGTTCAGTTTTTTCTCATCTGATGGTCGGATTTGGTTGTCACTTCTTATTGCAAATAGGAGTTTTTGAACGACAGATTGCAAGAAGGCTTTCTTCAACAAATACGCTATGCAATGAAGCCAGATGAAGCATATGGCCTTGTTTTCTCCTGGGACAATGTGGTGGTAAATTTCCAAACTTTGGTAATGTGTATCATGGATTTATTTGAAGATGCTGGATTTTTTTATTAAAATGCTGGGTAGAACATAGCTGAAATTGTTATTTAGACGGAGTAAAACCAGTTAATGATGCAAATCTTTAATAGACGAGAGATAACTGACGTGTAACACACCAGCGCCTGCCTGCTTTTGTGAAAGCCCCTATTATAACCGAAGTTTCAAAATGATAAGACTTTCTCCAGAGATAATTCAAATAAAAGTACAGTTCCTCAACCAACATGTAGAAAATGAGATCATAAATGAGTTTCACGCATATGTGTTTCCGGTTGTCTACAATTGGACTTGAACTATAAAAGGCAGATTCTTTTCCATATTTATAATTACTCTCCAGACACAAAAACACAATTATTTCAAAAACTCAGTAGATATAATTTCCACAGTACCTGTTCAGATGCAGCTTATTTTCAAAGGGTGGGCTTGAGATGAGCTGTAGAATTAGACGTATTGGGCTCGATTCTACACTAGGAGTTCCCCTAGGTTATCTGATACATGAATCTGGAGGTTTGAGTTGTGTATTCAGGTTTTCCTCCCTGGGGTGGGCATGAATCTACACTGTGAAAAAAATTCCCCCTATGTAATTACATGTATAATACGTTTCAGGCAGATACTCGAGCTTTAAAGTTGAATGCTTGGAAGCAGCTTGCCTATGAATTGGGTATGTAACAGCTTTTCTTTTCGCTTTTATTTGGGTGGGAGGAGGGGGGTTGCTTTGGATAGCAACTATCGTTTTTGGCTGTAATTCAGCTGATATGCATAACCCTATGTGGAGAGAAATAACCCATGGGGAGATGCATGGTTGTATGCAAATGTATAAGAATGATTTTTATGCAGACAGAGAAAATTGTTTTCAAAGAAGGGGAGAAATTATGTTTTATTATTATTTTGTGATGACTTGGTGAGATTGAACCAAAATTTCTGATGCTATGATCATATAGTTGGTTATTTTTGAATTCTCATGCAGGAAAGGAAATTCCTGAAAATGGTGATGTGCAAAGACTGATGGTTTGTGCAGGTGCTGATCATGTACTCAAGAAGGTTTGGAAATTTGTGGTTATATTAGCTTAATTGAACTAACATAGTGTTCATGTCTATCACAATTATTACATGGTGTCGTCTCAGGAATGCATCTCTTGTTAGACTAGAAATAAATTAGATTTTTGGAGATAGAGGTGGTTGTTTCTCGTTAACTGTCAATTCCTTATTTTTTATATCAAATGTCTCTGACAAGTTTCCAAAATCTTTCAGTTTTTACTTTGGGATGAATCAGAAAGCGAAGTGCAGAGATTGAAGTTTAGATTTTCGCAGTTATATTACAGGAATCTTCTTGAAGTGAGCACTTAATTCAATTATTCTATTGGTGTCATGTTTATCTCAGGTGCAACATTTTAGTTTTTTTTTTTTTTTTCCAGCTTAAAGAACCCATGGAGGGGCTCAAAGAATGGCTGGATGCAGTTTCTACATCTCGCATCCCATGTGCTGTTGTTTCAAGTTTAGATCGGAGATATATTGTAGAGGCACTAAGGAAAATGGATCTCGATAAGTATTTCCAGGTTGGTTATTTGTTTCAAATTCAAAAATCCTTTCTCTGCGGAGAAAAGCAGTGAGTTGGCACACCTTTATATGCACAGTTCAGCAGAATATGCAACATGATGTTTCCCTTTGGCATTCTAAATGGTAAATTCAACTCTGCTCTGTTTTCAGGATATGTAGTTGCTTGCTTTATGCCTCTCTGCCATTTGATACAATGAAACTGCATGCTATTAGGAAACCATTTTTCTCTACAAAGTAGGGCTGCATTTTTGTTGTGATTCTGTTTGTAAAGAAATTCCAGTAAAACATAAAAAAAATTGACAAAAAGTTGATGAGAAAATTTCAGTGGAAATATTATAAGCTTCTATCATGATAAAAGATGCATGAAAAGTTAGATTGAGATAGATTTATTTGATCAGGAATTATATTAGATTGCACTAAATGGTAACTTCCCTTAAAGTTCACTGAAGTAATGGTGGACATCATGCACTCCCAGCTAATTGTCATCTTTTTGGAGTTGCAGGCAATCGTGACTGAAGAAGACGGTATGGAGTCAATAGCTCATAGGTTTCTTTCTGCGGCTGTGAAGGTAAAGTTTGCAAGACATGATTAAGATCTATTCACTCGCAGCTTTCAAGTTCAGCCTTTCTTAATTTTCTTAACCTTTTTTCTTGCCTTATATTTTCTCCGAAACCTGAAATGGCTAATCTGGAGTCATTTAATTACAACTTAAACTGTAAATGATTATACAATGAAACCTTTATTTTCTTAAATTTAAAATTTGGATTTTGAAGCTAGATCTCGTTTTTCTCTTCATAACTCAAAGTTATTGCAAGTGAAAGTTGCCTGCCATATGCACGGTTATAGAATATAACATGATGCTTCCTGAGACATGGTATGTGTGACATCACTGCTGCTCTATAGTTCTGCTATGGTTTTTGAGATGCTTGTGCTCCTTGCAGTTGGACCGGAAACCATCGAAGTGTGTGGTGTTCGAGGATGACCCAAGGGGTGTAACTGCTGCACACAATTGTACAATGATGGCTGTGGCGCTAATTGGTGCTCACCCAGCGTGCGTATTGACACTTCTGTATAGGGAGTTTTAAGATGTTTCATAAAGCTGGCATAATTTGTTATATGTTGTTCCCTTGGTTAGGTGCTCCTGTATACACCTTCTGAAGTGTGAACATGAATAGTGCTCCTTTGCGTGTTTAATAAAAAATAGAATATTGTTCACTTTCTACACACACTTAATTCATACATCCTCTTTTAATTAATACAAAGATATATAGAAGTTTGTCCTTGTTAAGAGTGTTTTGTGCTATAATATCAATTTTCCTCACTGATTTGTTAAAGTAATCGTTTGTTTGAGTTTTTCTTGGTCTGTGCGGGTGCAATGACTGTGTCTTGATGTTAATTGTGTTCCAGCAAATGTTGTGCGGAATAAAAGCACTTGCCATGCCATAGTTTTGATCTAAATGTGTGCTCATTATGCACTTTTCTAGTCTGTGGAAGGTAGCCTGAAAAATATGTCAAAACCTTTATTGAATTTGGAGATTGATTGGTTCCAGAACTTGCAGGTACGATCTGGTGCAGGCTGATCTTGCAGTTGCTAGCTTTAATGAGCTTTCAGTAATTAACCTGCGAAGATTATTTGCCAATAAGGGTTCTGCATTCATGGACCTGCAAAAGCAGATCGTGGAGAAATCTCCTCCGAAAAGGAAGCTTACCACTGATACCATTTTTTGATTCACTTTCCACCGTTCCTCTCTTCAGTCCCTTGCCAACTTTCTCCTTGTAATTAAGGAGCTAATCTTCAGAGCATTCTTTTGTATTTCATGGTGTCCTGTGAAATTCTTAAATGAATCCGCGTTTGCTGTTTAACATATAGGTGAAAAATGTAACAACCAGGGAATATGCGTTCCCTTACATGGGCTATCTTGATTTCTTTCCTTCAAGTGTAGAAGATCCTCCTTTGGGGAACACTCTATAGTTTAACTTTGCTCTGTTAATAAAAGCATCTTGCTTGTTAATTTCTTTGTTTTTATGAACTTTTATTTGCTGGTTTCATTGCTAGAGCCCATTTTAAAGAGCAGACAAAGTTATATGTTTAAAATGGGTATTTGAGTGTCATGGTCTTGATATTGTATGCTTTTAATATTCTCCCTAGTTTAATACTATATGCTTCTTCATTTAGGCCCCGGTTGTATATAAAAACGGTTTCATTTTATCTCATCTCATTATTACAATTTTCTTAAATTTCAATACAAAATATAATAAATAATTTAATTTTTTTAAATTTTAAAATAATAATAATATTAAAAAATAATATTTTAATAATATCTTTTTTAATTTTTAATTTTTAATTAAAATTATCTTTTAAAAAGATGAAAATAAAAGCGTAAAAAGTTATCATGCCTCCGTTATAACTTATGTGAGATCATGCCTACAGTCGGACCAAAAAAAAAACTGGATTTACAATGATGTTCATGATTCGCCTCAACTCATACAATAAGTGCAAGCTGTGCTGCTCAGTCGCATTGTTATGGCATTCTGAAACCATATCACTAATCTTACTAATGGTTCAAAACCAAATCGAGCTCTGTATCTTTGTATGGAGACCACAAATTCTTATCATTATTATTACGAGCGAATAATCTATGCAATGTACGGATTGTTGTGCATCTTGTGTATAAGAGATAGAAATTTAGAAAGAGACCAGATTTTATAGTGGATAAATTCGAAACGATTTATTTGATAAAATAATATAAAGGTTGAAATAGTACTTTTGGTTGGAGACTTGAATCAGTTTATATTTTTATATGTAAGAAAAGAAAT
Source organism: Cyclocarya paliurus (assembly GCA_029856935.1). Classification (NCBI taxonomy): domain Eukaryota; kingdom Viridiplantae; phylum Streptophyta; class Magnoliopsida; order Fagales; family Juglandaceae; genus Cyclocarya; species Cyclocarya paliurus. The sequence goes on along the minus strand of JARVXP010000207.1, from coordinate 489,471 downwards.
AAAATTTAAAAGTTACAACAATTTATAATAAAACATTACTTTTAAAAAGATTACTGCTCCATAAACATAACAATTCAAGTTTAATTGGTAAAATGCATATTTTTATGGATAGAATGTCATATTGAATTCATATGACTCCCTTTAATATACAAAACAGTATAAATGTTTATTAGTGCTTTTAGGTAGAGTTTTGAATCCGTTTATATCTTTATATGTAAAAAAAAAAATGAAACTTAAAAGTTATAATAGTTTATATGAAACATTACTTTTAAAAGATTTACTGATTCATAAATATAACATTTCAAATTTAATGAGTAGAATACCTATTTTTATGAGTAGAATGACACATTAAAATTATATGACTCCGTTTTTATATATAATAATATATTAGTTTGACAAGCAGAAAATCAGTCTTATGATGCCAAAATTTTATTTTAATAATCCATTAATACTTTTTTTGGTTAGATTTGAGATTATAAACTTCTTTTACGTATAATAACGTTGAACATTGTGAAAGGAATGTGGTCCAATTGACATAAATTTATAGTCTTTAAAATAGAAGTCTTGGGTTCGAAACCTCCGTCTCTAAATATATATATAAAAAAAAATCAACATTGAACATTGACCGATATATAGTACTGCATTTTTATTTTGTAATAATGTTAAATGTGTAAGTTTTACGTCTTCATTTAAAAAAAAAAAGTGATATTTATTATTAAAAAGGGAAATTTTTTTACGTAGAACTTACTGTTGAAATTTATTCATTAACCTTTGAAAAAAAAAAAGCAGGTAGTCATTAACTTTTTGGTGTACAATAATCCGGGTAAGTAATTTCTGATTTTTGCTACCCAAACTTTTTGTAGGTGGAAAAATTTTGGGCATCCGTGAGATGAACCATGGTTCCGTTCCATGGATAGCAAACCCGAATGGGCCCCATCTTTTCTGCAACACGCTGATATGGCGAAAGATCAGTGCCCACTCAGAAATTGTTGGATATGCGACTGTTCACACTCTTATCTATTCCCTTCGTCTTCAACCTCTGTCTGCTTTATTAATCAAATCTAAAGAGTAGACCTTTCAGAGACATGCGTACAGCTTCCCAAAACTAGCTTTCTGGATTTTTTGCCAATTGTCAAACAATGTCTTGCTGCATCTATAGCTGTAGCTCCGCACCTTCTTTCTCTGCTCCCTCTGCTTCCAATAGAAGCTCCAGATTCACTTTCTCCTCAAGTTCAAGGCCCCGGATCCACTGTGCCTTTGGAGGTGAATTGTCCTCCTTTATATGCATCTGGTGATTATTATTGTTATTATTATTATTATTATTATTGCGCATTTGTTAATTCTTTCCCATTCCTTTTATTGCTGACAAAATTTGTGGGAAGATTTCACGAAATTCTTGTCTTTATTTGGTAATACCCGAGTGTTACTGATCGCTTCTTTGGTTTAGTCTTTTCCTGCGGGCAACCAACCTATGCTGAATGCTCAATTTAGATTGCTATTCTTGTAATAGTTCGTACCAACTCTTGCACATGGAATTTGATATTTTTGTAGAACCTGTTGTGTCAGGAATGTTGATAATTAGCATCCAAAAAGCTCATGGAATTTTTTTTTTTTCTCTGTTTGTAAATGGTATATGATGTAAGAGGTAACGGTACCTTTGCAGTGCTGTATAACGCATGATTTTTGTGGCTAAGGAATCCCTATAATTTCAACCCCAACTCCAAGACCTAGATTTGCAGAGAGACACACATGGGCCGTCCTATTAAGAATGACCCATAGAATCCACCGATACATTTTACATAACCAGGTCAGGGATAAATACCTCCAAACCTATATCATCAATCAACAGAGCATGCTTAGCTAACTTGTGAGCTATAAATCTTCATCCCTTCTTACATGAGCAACTTCATAATTCTTGAAATGCTTCGATTGATCTTTGTTCTCGTCAAGCAAGTGGCTTTGTCTTGACAAGTTAGGAGAGGAGGAATTGAGGGCCTTATCATCCATAAGGAGTCTCTTTCAAGGGTAATGTCACTAAAACTAAATATTATAAATAATCTAAATTCCACACCATGTCGAGATGGCCTTAATATCATGAGCCTCGGCCACCCATGTTTCTACTTCACTCATTGCCATTAGAGCATTCCTCTTCTCATCTCGTAGAATCACTCCAGCTCCCACTTTCTGCATATCTTCATATTAGACCCCATCAACATTAATCTTGAACACACCCAATGGGGGAGGGTGCCAAAATAGATTTTTCTCTTTCCGAAAACTCTTCTTCAACATCCAGACCCTTTTGTAATAGAGACCTTAGTTTTATCAAGAACGAGATGAGGGCGGTCATTTTCAAATCTTAAGTTTTGCAGTCTTGTCCCCTATACCACAGTAAAGAATTGTTCATTTCTACTTTTGGAGTTTTATATCCAATTCACAGATATCATCATCAATAATTCTTTTCTTTTTCCCGCAAGATTTCTCCTTGTAGGTAGGATATCTTTCCAAGCTATCTTGTTTGTGACTTTCATATGAAGCTTAATAAATATTTACGATATATATAACTAAATGTAAGTATATTTGTTGGTTAAATATTGCATAAAACACTAAGTATGCTTGGAGTCCATGAGTATACTCATGACCAACCCTGAGGGGTAGCTTAGCTGGTCCGGCCTTGGGTTTGCTCCCCAATGGTCACCAGTTTGAGTCCCATTAAGGCCACTGGAGGTTTACCTGGTCGTTAACTTCACGGCCCCATGAGATTAGTCGAGGTGCATGCAAGTTGGCCCGGACACCCACATTTATCAAAAAAAAAAAAAGCATACTCATGACCAGTAATTCTATGTAGGGAGTGTGGCTGAACCAAAAGTTACCGCTGCAGCTGAACCGCTCTTGCTAAATGCAGTTCGTGGGAAAGATGTTGAGAGACCCCCAGTTTGGCTCATGAGGCAAGCAGGGAGGTACATGAAGGCAGGTTTTTGCGGCTCCCACATTTGAATGACATTTCCTATGTTGACATGCACTTTTCAACATAATTTATGTAGTATGCATGCTTTTCTAGGATTTTCTGAAAGATAACCCCACAAATCTGTAACTTCAGAATGTCCGAGTTTCTTACATTTAGTGTTTTCTACTCTTTAAACCTTGTTTTGGAATAAGTAGTTGTCTTTCTTATCCTTTTATTACTAAAACAAAGGAACAGAAGTGGCCGGCTCTTTTGCCTCTGGATGAGGATGGTGTTACCGATCGGAAGACTAGGCATGGAACATACTTATCAAAAAAAGATTAGGCATGGAACTCAAATGTTTTTACAATGTTCTAAATATTTTATTGATGAAAAGCCCATATCCCTTAGGATTTTTTTTAATTTCATTTCTTTGTTTTTTTATGATTATTCATTCTGATAAGATGCATGCCTTGTTTTGTATCCTTTTCCAAAAAAATTTGGGTTTTTCATATTGTAATATCCTGGATTTAGTATGAATGGGTGGTGATGGGATCCCAAATTGCCTGGGAAGGAGAAGTTTTACAATTCTCAATTGATTCCAAGGGCTCCAATTGTAACCTTGTCTGTTTTAAAGTGAAGTTTTCCAGAGAACGTTAACCGTCGTTGGCTAACAGATAACTAAGCATCCCAAAATATAATTTTCTGCTTCACTGGAGCACCTCTACGTTATCTTTTCATAATTATATCTTTCCTACCTAAGAACGTATCTCGTGGTTATCTTCTTTATTGTTGCATTCCCTTCACAGAGATGTAAATGTGCTTTTTTCTTTCCCTCCCCCTGCATGATTTAGATCAAATAGATCTCATTTATCAACAATTTCTTGTGATAGAGTTACCAAATTATCTGTGAGAAGTATCCTTCATTTCGCGAAAGATCAGAAAATGTTGATCTTGTTGTGGAAATTTCACTACAACCATGGAAAGTTTTTAAGCCTGATGGGGTAAGGGACAATTTCAAGTCATACTTCTTCTATCCCTTTAAGTTAGCTGGTTGTTATCTTTTCTCAGATCTTTCTCACATTGATTCTGGTAGGTGATTTTATTCTCGGACATTCTTACCCCTCTATCTGGGATGAATATACCTTTTGACATCGTGAAAGGTAGGGGTCCTGTCATATTCAATGCTCTAGGCACAGGTGCTGATGTCGATCAAGTGAGAGAATTCATTCCTGAAGATTCAGTTCCATATGTTGGAGAAGCCTTGACGATTTTGCGGAAAGAGGTTTAACTTGGCATGTTTCCTTTTCATTTTCCACCTACAAAAGCCTTCCTCATCTGGTACCATTAGGGAGTATATGAATCCCTTGCTAGTGCCAAATTTAAATAACCATGTTCAGTTTTGAGTTGGACCTCATAAGCAGAGATGACAAGCAGTCCATTTTAATTTAAGCACTAAAGTATGACTGATTCTAGATGTTATTTTCTATGAACTTAAAATGAACCTTGGGATAGGTTCATTTGTCTGTACAAGTGAAGGTTACTTTACCTTAACTGATACTAAGTTTTGTCATGTTTATCTATTTCTATATTTGCAGGTAGATAATAAAGCAGCAGTCCTTGGCTTTGTTGGGGCACCTTTTACCCTGGCATCATACGTGGTTGAAGGCGGTTCATCAAAGCACTTTGCAAAAATAAAGAGATTAGCTTTCTCACAACCCAAGGTAATTCATACTTCTTTCCTTCAGCTTTCTGAAACGTACCAAGGTTCATAATAGTTTCATATCAGTTGGTATAATGCTTGCAATATCTGTTTCAGTTGGATGTCATCTTGATTGGGGATTGATTATCCACTGGGTTTTGGTTTCTAGCAACAATCATACTGTTAGTTTAGGACCTTGAGATTTAGCAGGAAATGGAAATTTCCAAGTAGAGTGTGGATTCTGCTGAAGAAGTAAATAAATATGTTGTTTATGTCCTCACTCTTAGTAATATATCTTATCTTTATTCATACCATTGCACTTTTTTCTTTAAAATTCTAGATGATGAGCTCCTTATCATAGATGCAGTGCCTGAGTAATTGGTCATAGCCACCTCTCTCAAGTCTCATGAGGAAACTTTAGGAGCAATTCCATTATGGGGATGAGTTAGAAAAAGTTTACGTTTCGTTTTTTTGGTACCAAGTTCCAGTTTTTATTTGACCTCAGTTTACTTCTGCAGGTCCTTCATGCCTTGCTTCAGAAATTTTCGACGTCAATGGCAAAATACATTCAATACCAAGCTGAAAGTGGAGCTCAAGCTGTTCAGATCTTTGACTCATGGGCCACAGAGCTTAGCCCGGTAGATTTTGAAGAGTTCAGTCTACCGTACTTAAAACAGATGGTGGATTCTGTAAAACGAACGCATCCAAATCTCCCCCTAATCCTATATGCGAGTGGATCCGGGGGCTTACTAGAGAGGCTAGCTTTGACTGGTGTTGACGTAGTTAGCTTGGATTGGACTGTTGACATGGCTGAAGGCAGGAGACGATTGGGACAAAATATAGCAGTTCAAGGTAATGTGGATCCTGGTGTTCTTTTTGGTTCAAAGGAGTTCATCACCAACCGAATCAAGGATACTGTGAGGAAAGCAGGCAGAGGGAAACATATTTTGAATCTTGGCCATGGTATTGTTGTAGGGACGCCCGAAGAGAATGTTGCTCATTTCTTCGAGGTAGCTAAAGGACTCAGATACTAAAAGCAAATCTTAGATAGATTTCCATTCTTTTTCTTTCTGCTTATTGGAGTTTTATGTGAAACTAGTAGTTCCATTTACCATTCATTTGATTGTAATAGTGACAAAATGACCGAGAGGGATATGAAAGCACTTATTTCGGCAGGTACATTGTAGCCTTGTGAAGGAGTTGGGGCTTGAATAACGTTGAGATAAAGTTGGGTGTCTGTCTGATAGTATATTAATAAAAGAAAAACAAAAAAAGAAAAAGAAAAAGCCAATCCGTTCACCATGTGCTACTCAGTTTGAATAAGGTGGTTGAACGCCAGGAAAATTACAAAGTTGCAGGAGATTGTGGTTGCACAATACCGGTCTGGCAGTCGGTTCTGTCTTTTACGATTGTGTTGGTAGTTTTTACTTTTTTTCACGTCAGTCACACTGAAATGATTGTCTACCTCTTGCTGATTGTTTGACACCGTACATTACTACAATTATTCGTCCCGGTGTCGCACTCTAGATAATTAAAAAAATAATAAAAATGGAGGACTCGAGGAAAAGAGGGATCCGTCTTGAATTGTCTCCAACCCACGAGGGGTTGGCTCCCCTTCCCCCCCACTTTCCTCTCAAAGCATCATTGAGAGTAGTGATCTTCGATAATGACATCCCTCATCTAACATCCAACTTCCCCAGCAGCTAGCTAATACATTTTATAATCTACGCCTACCATTCTATATGCTAATAAGGCTATATCTATATATATATATATATATATTCAACGAATACGATATGGGCATAGATGGAAATGGGGGCACACCTGCTTTCTTTTCTTTCTGGACCCTCGTTAATTAAATTTGGAGTAGGGCCTACCGCCGCCTACAGTTTTTGACATTTTGTTATGTGTGATTGATTCATTAAGAGCAACCCACTGGCATTTGGATGGATAACATCCTCATCCGATTCCCATACAAACATTCCTTCGTGTTTCTATTCGCCATGCCTTTATGTACAGTACTCCGCAGATTCTTACTTTCTTGGTTCATTGTTTCTATTTGGCATTTGCAGGACCCCATTCTTCTTCTTCTTCTTCTTTTGTTTTGTTTTTGTGGCATCCAACACGGTATTTGCTGATAGACAATGAGCTTATAGATGTAATAGAGACATCCTCCTGGGCAGGAATACAAAAGTAAAAAGTAAAAAACCGTCTATTTCCAGAGGCCAGTGCCTACTAACTGGTCCCTTTCTCAACCTCCTCCTCCATCTTGAGTTGTAGCTTTCATTATTTTTAGAACGCGTGTCACTCATATGCATATATTTGGCCCAGAAGCACCACCAAAAAAGCGAAGTAAAGCTCACGTGATGCGTGTCAACTCAAGCATTTTCTTTCTGTAAAGCGGTGTAACTGGAGGGATCCCAAGTCCTACTAAGTACTATATAATGCAACATCCATCTAGAGGGAGAAATCAAAAGTTTGGATCTTTTCGATGCCCCGAAACAACAAATGAGATTAAGAAATTGGGTCATTGGAGACAATTTGAAGCAACTTGTACTTTCATCCCCCCACCCACGTACGAAAACAAAGGGATCATGAAGTCTGTCCTGTTTTCGAACACAAATAATTCATGCTCCCAGAACAGAAATATCTTTTTCACCACTTCAGGACCATTCAGGTGAAATTATTATTATTAATTATCTTACGATTTCTTCTAATTGCGTCATCATTTGATTTTGAACTGCACTTCTTTTGCTTTTTGTCTAAAGTTGGGCTGGGCTGGGATTCAGTGAAACCCTTATGATTAAGAGAGAAAAAAAAATTACGGATCCCACTTAATAATAGCATCAAAGTGGTCAATTAAAGGTGTCAATTTGATCATCAAGTTCATTGATTTTATCATGCAGATTATAACCGCAAGTGTCACTAGATGACATGATTATATATACAAGTGGGCAAATTAGATGGGGTCCGACTATTTGTCTGTCACCTTTTTATGATTCCCAACTCCTTCGGATGTCCGATATTGCTATCGCTTTCCAATTTCCGTCCAGATTGTAAAATCCATTTTGAAGAAATTATATCTATCCAGAAAAAAATAAATAAAATACCGAAAGTTGTAACTATTATCTTGGACCTTTTTCCTTTTTTTTTTTTTTTTTTTAAATGTCGGAGTCGGTGATAATAGCAGAGGGTGATTTGCCAATGATCTGTTCTGCTAGAAAAAAAAAAAAAAAAAAAATCACTGCTTTATGCCAAATCCCACAAAAATACATTCCTTTGTGGTTGTCATAATCAAACAAATGAAAAATACTACATCGATCGGCAATTATGTAGTCCCACATGGAATGGACAAATTATGCTATCCAGCTAAGGAAGCCAATGAAGAATAAACTACGTACATTAAATAAGCATAAACTTCAATATTATATCATTTGTCCTTCATTCAATTATTTTCTCGTGTCCATTACTATAACATTAGACTATAAAACTAATTAAAGTTACAATTATTTGGCTTTAAATGTTGGCTAATGACTCATTATCACAACAATGCCTTTTTGTTGTCTTCACTTGGGGAAATTAAAGTCCTTAAGCCAGGCCAGTGCGCATAGGTTGTAGAATTTGGATATCTCTAGAGTGAGTAATTATTAAGTATTTTTTAAATTTAAACACATGATAATTTCATTCTATCATACGATATGGTATCAATGAAAAGTAATCGTTTTTTATTTACATAAGTAAGGTTAATTACATGGCATGCTTTGATAGAATGAAAGTAATACTATCATCCACATTCTAAGAGTACTTAATAATTCTCCATTTAGAGTTTTTATAATTTTGAGTGGAAAATAAATAGATACATAAATATTTATTGAATAGTACTACTTTATTTACAATTTTACTTATAAGATTCATTTTGTTAGTTTTCTTTTGAAATTCAAATTTTATGATTTTCAGTATATCAGTTATTTTAAGTATATCAATATATATATCAGTTATTTCAATATATCTGTTATATCAGCGTATTAAATTTTGAATTTCAAATTTTATGGTTTTTAGTAAATCAAAATTTCAAATGTTATGAATTTCAAGTTTCTTTTAAGTACATTTAGCATTCTCCATATTTATTTATTTATGTTTCTCTTTCATTTTAGATTTAAGAATTTCAGTATAAAGAATTTTGGGGCGAAGGCATAATAAATTGATCATGTATGAGATTGAAGCGATTATCAAAAACTAAAAAGACAGCTAAGGTAGATTGCACAAAAAAAGAGAGGGTGGACCAAATAGCGTCAGATCCATGAAAGGTGGAAATACAGTTTCTACCCTCAAATTACAAAAATCACATTAATTAAGGATGCGGGAGAGGAGATTCTAATTTCGAAGAGCACGTGATGTCTTGGAAGGGTTTTTTTGAAATTAGAACAGAAAAGTATTCCTCGTGTTTTATATGCTTATTTGTGTGTGTATATATATATATATATATATATAAAGCCAACTTGTTTTTCTGGGATAATTAATATAAGGGACTGTGCATCTAACCCGAGTAGAGTGTGAACTCGAGACAAGTAGCTGCACTTGCCCTTCAATTTCGCGTCACATTCTCACACACACACACATATATATATATCTCTCTCTTGGAAAGAAAGTATTGACGAAAATAACAATAACTAGAAAGAAATAAAAAATTGACTGGTAGAATTTAAAAAAGGAAGTCAACTGAAGCCGCATTTGTCTATATCTTTAATTCCAATATGACATGTACGTATATAATGGACATTCAAAGTGGAACCATCAAGCAGGAATTATGCAACGCTATGTTTCCCACACGTTCACATTTATTTTGAGAAATTTACCGGTTTTGTTTGTTTGTTTGTTTGGAATCAAAGAGAAATTGGCATTGTTTATCAAAAAAAAAAAGAAGAGAAATTGGCATTAGACATCATTCATTTCATTCGGCCAAGGCCAACACCCAATCATATTCATATATTTCGACCAAACAACAACTGGTCGAGGGGGAAAAGTTCTCATACACTTTCGTTACGTATAGTTTGGTCTTTGCTGGTTCAAGTTTTTCAATCAAACTAGCAAGACTTGTCATTGGTCACGTGGGTCCCTCCCTCCGTTTTGGATAAGCCTTTACGTGGTTTAAAAATAATAATAATAATAAATAAGATAAGCCTTTCTTTACGACGCTAGCTTTCGTCACTTTCCTTTATTGCATGCCTATATTTCAAATTATTAGAAAGAAATTATTAGAGATGTCACGGTAGAATCTCGAGAGTTAAATTTTGACAGTATTATTAATCTTTTTTACAATTAAAGAGGTTTTAATAATATTGGAAAGTATGCAGCTTTTTTTCCAATATATACATACATACATACATAATATTGTCTTTAAAATCTGCTGGTCAATGTTCACACTACCTACAATAATCCAAAAAAAGAATAAAAGAAAATTAATTAGAATCCTTGAGATACTTTCCACCCTTACATATTAACAAAAGAAACCTTTCCTTCGTTGGAATCTATCGCCTCATCCAATTCCACATGACTAATTACTCTTATTTTCTATATATTTATATATGACTCCTAATACATTATATATAGTGCGTAAAAACAAAAACTTACCCTACTTGTACCTCCTCTTGATCGATCCAAGCCACAGCGAGTTTTCTTCCATAGCCCAGGTGATGGAGGTCCAAACACCCCCACCAAAGCGCAAGCCACTGACCCGAATGAACACCTACGTAGCCAACAGCTGGGTGGGCAAGCGGTTCAAGCTGGCCGAGCGCAACTCCACATTCACCACCGAGCTCCGAGCCGGCACCGCCACGTTCCTCACAATGGCCTACATCCTCGCCGTCAACGCCTCCATCCTCACAGACTCCGGCGGAACGTGCTCGGTCTCCGACTGCATCAGCCTCTGCTCCGATCCCTCAATCTCTGTCCTCAACTGCTCCGGGCCCAACCTCCGGGTCATCCAGCCGGACGAGTCCTGCAAGTTCAACCCTGTCAACCCGGGTTACGAGGCCTGCCTCGAGAGAATACGCAAGGACTTGATAGTAGCCACCGTGGCTTCTTCTCTTATCGGGTGCGTCATAATGGGTGTCTTTGCTAATCTTCCTTTGGCTTTGGCTCCGGGTATGGGTACCAATGCTTATTTTGCTTACACGGTTGTGGGGTTTCACGGGTCGGGAAGTATCTCCTACAGAAGCGCCTTGGCTGCCATTTTTATCGAAGGTTTAATCTTCTTGGCAATTTCAGCAGTTGGGTTGCGAACCAAACTTGCCAAACTCGTCCCAAGACCCGTCCGGATCAGCTCATCGGCCGGCATCGGTCTATTCCTGGCTTTTATCGGGTTACAAAACAACGAAGGAATCGGGTTGATCGGGTACAGCTCGTCAACCCTGGTGACACTGGGAGCCTGCCCGGCATCCTCTCGGGTCTCCCTCGCCCCTGTTATAACCGCAGCGAACGGGACAGTTAGTTTACTCCCGGGAGGTACCGTCTCAGGGGGAATTTACTGCCTCCGAGACACCATGGAGAGCCCAACGTTTTGGCTCGGAATCGTCGGGTTCGTAATTATTGCATATTGCCTGGTGAAAGACGTTAAAGGCGCAATGATTTACGGAATAGTATTCGTAACGGCGGTGTCGTGGTTCCGGAATACGAAGGTAACGGCGTTTCCGAATACGGAGGCGGGGGATGAGGCGTACGAGTATTTCAAGAAGGTAGTGGATGTGCATGCGATAAAAAACACGGCGGGGGCATTGAGCTTTAGTAGTATCGGAAAAGGTTCCTTTTGGCAAGCTCTGGTCACGTTCTTGTACGTGGACATACTGGACACGACCGGTACGTTGTACTCGATGGCCCGGTTCGCCGGCTTCGTGGATGAAAACGGCGATTTCGAGGGGCAATATTTCGCTTTCATGTCGGACGCCACGTCAATTGTGGTGGGGTCGTTGCTAGGGACTTCACCGGTGACGGCGTTCGTAGAATCGTCGACGGGAATTCGGGAGGGAGGAAGAACGGGGCTAACGGCGCTTACGGTGGCGGGATACTTCATGTTGGCGTTTTTCATAACGCCGTTACTGGCGTCGATACCAGCGTGGGCGGTGGGACCGCCGTTGATACTGGTGGGGGTGTTAATGATGAAATCGGTGGTGGAGATAGACTGGAACGATATGAGGGAGGCAATCCCAGCGTTTTTGACGATGATATTGATGCCTTTGACTTATTCAATAGCGTATGGTCTTATTGGTGGGATCGGGAGTTACATTGTATTGCACCTCTGGGATTGGGGTCACGCACTTTTGGTGAGACTTGGAATGGTGAAGCCCATCGTAGCAGTACGTGGCGGATTGGTCAATGGGACACCTCATCCTACTTCCACTTCCACTTCTCCTCCTTCTAGTCTCAAACCACTCGAGGTCTAATCTAAATTGGAGGGGACCATGTTAACTTGCTTTTGTTTTTTACTCCTTTTGATTAAGAATATTCCACTTTTCGTTGTTGTTCTGGTAGGGAAAAAAAAACAACTGGAAAAATTAGAAATATTGGATTCTCATGCATTATTTATTTATTAAGTGTAAATAATTATAAAATATTTCCATGCTTAGTTGTAGTAGTTTCACGTTTCTGTCTGTTGTCATTGTTTGTGAACAGTTGGATGTACGTTATACCCATAGTTGAATACAGTTGGAAGAAAGAGAGCTAGCTAGTTTGGTCGGCAAGTCTCCGTTTCAAACTTTGTTTCTTTTTTTGACGCTTCATTTTCATATATGGTTTTATTTATTAATTAATAAATTGGAGGGGTCAAATGGATGATGATGATTTCCAAGTTACACACAACCATATAAATTTGTAAATTGCTTCAGGAATTGCGTCCTGGATGAGTATAGCTTTGACCCTTTTTTTATTTTATTTTATTTTTTTGCCCTTTTTAAATCGAGTTTAGTTTTATCTTTTTTATAAGGAATATTAGATTAGAGAGACTTGAAATGGGAGCGGGTTTAATTACTAAATTTACAGATCAATCGATGGTTTTAAATTAAATTAAATTAATAGTGAGAGGAGTAGATATTTAGAGGCAGGTAGGCAAGTACAGATTCGGTGCAAGAACTGGTTCCCCTAATAATTGTTTACATGTGCACAAATTAAAATGAAATAAAGCCGAAAGCACCTCTCCGTGGCGTTTTATTTAGTGGGGGAAATTGGATTAAACTGAGTTACAAATATATATATCTCATACTTCCCACACAAAGGGAATCCGTAAAGTTTTGCGTACAGAATCGAAACATCATAACACACACACAAACTTTCGTACAAAGGATGATTCTTATAGTTATAGCAATGAAGAAGACATATTGGGTGGCTAGCTCGTATTTGCTACGCCCATCTTTCCCCAACACCACCGATTATTCTGTTTGCTAGATGTTAACATAATTATGACATGGATTTGGGGACATATATATATATAATATAGAAAATGAGTTGGCTGAGAGAATAAAGTCTTTGCCTGTGTGTTGAACTGACGTATGAAACCTTCTGCATGTCATTTTAGAACACCATTTTTTTGTTGCTCCAAAAATAAAAAGACAATTTTTGTTGCTTTTTATTTTCAACCTGAAGCTAAAACTAGATCCAACAAGTCTGCGTGGGGCGGCCACCAGCTAAAAGCTTTGAAGATTCCTGGTGAATTATAAAGATTAAGGTGCCATTCAGATAGTGAGTTGAGATAAAATACTTTCACTTTTCAAATGGGGTCCAAGGTATCTATCTCAAACTTCAGTTCAATTGATTGAAGTCAATTGCTGCTTCCTACCAAATGCAAGAAATCAAGCCTCCCAAGTCCCAAGTCCAATTTGACGACAGGTTATTTCAAGATGATGAAGCTGCCACGATAGCTATTATCTACAGAAATGAGAGTTTGATTTTTTCCCAAATATCTTTCAACTTTTTGTTTTGATTCATGCCGCACAGCTGGTTAGTCCCGATAAATGGGTAATTTCTAATCCATAGAAATCTTCTTGGATACTTACCGGCATTAATTATATGATGCATTGTTTGTAGCTACACTTCATTCTTCTCGCGCCAGATATTTGCAAGGGATTATTAATGTATGTAGTGAAAGAATATCACGAGCTTTCTTTGGGGAAAGTGATAATCATCATCATCTGGTGCTTGCTATCTTGTCATGTGTCGTTTATCTATGTCATGATAAATGAAACCCATTTAAATGCTGCTCCAACTTCTATCTCCATATATGATATGCCACTATATATTATATGCACCTAAGCAAACATGTTCTTTTGTTTCTTATGGTCTTTATAAATATTGTATTGGTAGGGCCAATAAATTGCACAATCAAAAATTCTACTCAACCTCCTACTATTCACACCACTCCACACTCCATCTTTTTTTTAATTTTTTTTTTAATTTTTTTTATCAAATATATTTTTATATGAATAGTGAATAAAAAATTATAAATAGTTTTAAAAAAATAAATTCAAAAAAAAATTTAAAAAAATATTAAAAAGTGTGGAGTGTGGAGTGTGGGGAGGATGAATAGCAAAACCCTTGCACAATAGCGTGTATCAAGTGTGTTGTCCACGGCACTCGCACGAGAGAAAGAAAGAGCATTACACAAGTGTAACGAGTAGGTTTTTGCCACTTCACAATTTGACATACATTAACATACAGAAATAAAAATAAAAATCCTTAATTAGTCTCACGAGTAAATTGCGAGCGCTGTATACAGAACAGGAGTTTCATGGCAAAGCCTAGTTCTTGGAGTGAAGGGCAAGGTTAAGGTCGACAATCTTGGGCCAACAGCCTAATATTACGACGATAGGCTACAAGGCTAAAGCCCTTCGTTCTGGGATCCTACCACAGAAATAAACCTTTCACAGTTCGGTCTGGAACCTCTAATGCCAGAAAAGTACAGAATTTAATCTTGCTGCCTTCACGACCAGATCAAAGATGCAAAACCATTTTTTTTCCTTTCCTAGTTCCGTCTCAGCAGTAATGACAATAAACATTACTAGCACACTGCACAACTCCAGCCAGCAATCCTTCTCTCGGACAAGATCACCATCCATGCAACCCTGCCAACGCATTTTTCCTACTACATGTAAATATGTGTTTAAATAGAATGACAAAAATGACAAATCACATGATGTGGTGTAGGGGATGATAAATAAAATTTTTCTTCCTACTATACTATGATGGAAGATAACAGGGAAGAATCCTCCCGTTATGCACAAAAAGAACAAGGAAGCAGGGATTTCATTCCGGTCCAACATATAGACGACAACAAAAATACAGATGACTTCAAATTGCACCTGAAACTCTCGAGCCTTCTGCACAATGTCATTGCGACTGAAACTAGAATATCAGAACTATGCATCCTTGTCCTTGGTTAAACTTCGAGGAAGTCTGCTAATCACACTTTCATCCACTATTTTATAGTGCTTTGAAAATTGCCGGTGGATCATTCCACAATACCTATCCACACGCTCTTCATACTTGCTGTACAAGGCAGGAACTGTAATAAATATGATGGTTCCTGTCAACGTCAAATTGGAGAGATGTTAAAGGTGAAAAAGAAAAAAGTAATGCATCAGAAGGCAGGAAATCAGAAGCTCCCAAACAAAGTTTCTTTGGTGAGCTCAAGTCACAAAAAGATTAATTATGTAGTAATTGGCAGCATATTTTTTTTCATCAAGATATGGACGGCATATGCAAGCCATGCAAGAAGAGTCAAGTGCCCCACGTGTTTGGAAGGAAAATATGAATTAAAAAAGTTAGGAAAAGGACGACAAGTAGAATGCAGGAACAAAGACCATAATTCTGAGACAACAATGCTCGGCACTAAATTGACAAGGCTAAAGATGAACGTCCATACCAATATAAGCGATTGTGAAGAAAGAGAAGAAGCTCCCAATGACAGACAAGAGCCACACACAAACAACCACCTGTCAAAACATCAATAGTATGCAAGAAAATTTCTTAAAATGAATCAGTTATGAACACAATGCACGGTTAGAAGCAAAGTTCTGTAGTTTCAATGGGGCAGATCATACATCCCAATAACTTATTCAAATAGCAGAGAGCACCATAAGGAATGCAGGGGGATGGGACCCAAGGACAGTGGTTTCCACTACCCTCCTGCAAACCATATAGTAAAATATATTGACAACTAACCTGGGTGCTTGATTGTTCTCTGAGAGCACATAAAACAAATATTCATGCTCCCCATTTTTTGTTGGCATCATTAATCCATTTTACAGGGCACCAAGACTCATTGATCAAATTTTATTTTAAGAATAGAAGTACCAATTATCTATAAATATATTGGCACCACTAAGACCACAACACCTCAGCTATACCACAGCAGTTTTAAATTACTAAACTATTAATTTACACTGACCTTAGAAAAAAGTCTAAAATCCTTGCCAAGCGTGATGTCATGAGCCATAAGCAGCACATTATTGATTTTAACACGAAATGATGCTGCAGCATTATTAACCATTTCCTCTGACAATACTAGCTCCGGTAATGTTTGCAGTTGTCTGCTCAAAAGTAGAAACAATTCTTGTGATGAAATTAGTTTCCATGCTACAATGGTAGAAAATTGTAATTGGTAGGCAGATCTAGGGTAGAAGCTCATTACCTATCTCTGAAAACAGCATAGTTGGCATGAAGAAACAACAGTACAATCAAAATCAGCAACACATCTGAACAAATTGATAAGAACGATAATCCAGACCGCTCAAATAGGAGCCATGCAACTGTAGCAACAGCAATGATGCCTAAAGAAACATTCCACCGCTTCCATAACAGAATATCAGCAGCTAAATGAAGAGGGAAGGGGGAGAATCAATTATAGTAAAAAATACTAAAAAGAGCACATAAGTGAATATGCAAAAGGATGTACCCGGCGTCAACAAAAGTTGTAATCCAGCAACTTAGAACAGGTCTCAAAATCAATTGAATGAAAAAGGCAGAGGGGAGAAACAAAAGTATAAAGAAAACAATATCATGGCTAAATATTTTTTTTCTCATACAAGTAAGGTCATAGCTAAATAACAAAAGTGAGAAGTAACCCCAAAAGAGAGTTGATCTGCAAGGAATAGCATAATCCACTAAGGGAATGCTACACAAAGCATTTCTCATCTCAAATCATATGTCACAACTAATTTCTAAAGTACTTTAAAAGGGAATGCTAAGGGAATGCTACACAAGGGAATGCTACACAAAGCATTTCTCATCTCAAATCATATGTCACAACTAATTTCTAAAGTACTTTAAAGAATCTGCAAGAATGAAAATAGTACGGAAGAACTCAAGCCATTTAAAAAGGACAGTCTCAGCAAGCAAATGGAAACTTTCAATCTGAGAGGAAAATTTTCACCAGTACGTGATGGATAAAAAGAAAAGACCAACGACAGTTATGATTGTATAGATACATTGCATTCACTCTGCATTGTCGTTACCATCACTCTTGGAAAGAGCACACCATGAAAATCTCTTTAAAAGGGAAATGAACGTACGAATAAATAAAAGAAGACAGTTTATGCTTCATCTAAACCTAGGTCCAAACATACAGGCAGCAATACATCCTGCAAGGCAAACTTTGTGATATAACCCATGCCTATGACAAAATGTAAATGTTGGCTGCTCCTAAAATATATCTATAAATAGGATATGCATTCTATCTTGCTTTATTCTGCAGTTTTCATCTTATTTACTGTCGGTTGCTTAATTTTTAAATATCAAATAACTGAGTACTATAGCAAGTAACAGCAATCGACTTTTTGGATTATATAAAACTTTTAAAGAAAAAACTTGCATCATCCTGAATGACATACCAATCAAGGACATAAGATGCACAGAACATTATGTGGAACATAGGACCCAAATCTGAGTGACATAATACCCAATTCGTTCTTTTTTCGGCCCAATAATACATTGAAAATTAAAAAAAAAAAAAAAAAAAACCAAATGAAAGGAATAAGGGTCAATCTACAAGTGCCGGTATCACCTCAGTGGTGCCTTAGAATATGCAAGGGAAACTATTAAACTCGAATAAAAGAAGAGACATACCGAAGAAAGACATCAAGTTAACGGAAGATCACATGAACAATAAGACTACTGACCAAGAAAGCCACCTCACACAACACCCCTTTATGTTCTTCATTAGAAGCAGACAATCACAAATCCCATTGACTAAACAATCAGAAAGAATACCCGCATACGGTTTAAAAATAAAAGAAACAAACCCAGATGTAAAGGAAGCAAATTGAACTTGAGGAATGGAAGAAATCAAAGAGAAAAATCTTACCTTGACCTCCGCCCATACACTGGTGGACAGAGGCTTGGCGACCAAACAATCGGTAACCTGACCCTCCTGAGCTACGTGGCGATGTTGATGATGTACAAGCAGTGGGTTTCCTGGCATCCCCATCACCCTCCACGTTACATAAATCTTGGGAATATTCCATGAAAGGGAGTTCCAAGGAAAAAGGGAGTTCCAACTCGAAATTGGGCAAAGTTTTTGATATGGGATCCGAGGTTTGAGACGCCGGGAGTCTTCAACTTCTCTGTTTCCCAGGAAACAATACGTGTCCAGATCCCTCGGGTGGGTGAAAAAAATAAAAAATGAAAGCTCCCTTTACAACGAGCTAGAAATCATTTTACGTAATGATAGATATAAGTTTTAAATACATAAATTTTATATTTTGTAAAATAGTGTATTCTACTAGTAAGAAATCATTTATGTTTTTACATTTATTTTAGGTGAAATCTATCCTTTTACAAAAATTTATATAAGACTTATCTATTTGAAATTTATACAAATTAAGATTGTTCATCCAGATCGAATTTTTTTCAACTCAATCAAAATTCCGAATAACCAAATTCCAGTTATGGGTTACAACCCGCATAGGAAAACCAAGGTATACCAAGTCTAGGCTCCGGGTTTGTACCCGGGTTTTATAAGGAAAATAAATTTATAACCCAAGTTTATTACTTGAGGCACTCTCCTCTCTCTCTCTCTCTCTCTCTCTCTCTATCTCTCTCGCTCTCTCCACTAGCCTTTCAATCTAGGGACCACCCCTCCCCTGACCCCGCCCCCGCATAGGTGGAGGTGGGAACTTTTTTCCTGTACCCCATCCCCGTCCATGCAGGGGCAGGGTACCCCATCTGCTGCACAAGGTGCAGGAGTGGACCTCCATCTGTTTGTCCTCTACCCCGCTACTGGGCTTTTGTTCAGTTATCTGGGCCCAAAATGGCCTAGAATCTGTTTTTGAACCACTTTGAACCTAGAATTTGTTTTTGGGGCCACTTTGGGCCAAGATTTTAACTAAAAGAATATATATATTTAAAAAATGAAAACAAAAAATAAAATATATAGATAGATAGAACTATTAACTATATACTAAGTTTCAACTAATAATATTAAGTATTAACTAATTAAATAATAATTATCACTAAGGCACTAAGCTATTACAATTTTTAATTATACAAATTAAGAGAACTAATAAACTATTACAATATTACAAACTCATCTAAAAATAATAAATATTACAAATTGTGCTATTAACTATTGTGACAACATTACAATTAATTATAAATTAACAAAATCATAACATTTCAATTTGATCAATTTGGGATGGCGCCGTGGCGGTGAGTTCACTGAGTGGTCAGTTGTGTCGACTGCTGCGAGACAAAATCAAAATCATAAAAGTTAATAAGTTATAAAACTTGAAATATTAATAAGTTAAAAATAAAACAAATTAGAATTATAAATTTATAAAGATGAAACAAAAATTTAAAATACAAAATATTAAAAGTACTAACCACGATGAGATTGGGCCATTAGAATTTGGGATGAAAAGAAGGCAGATGAGTATAGATCGGTCATTAGAAATCAGGATTCGGCATATGTATATTGAGAATATAAAAGCTAAAAAACATATAAGCAAAATAATTAGATACTAAAATATTATATAAAATTATAAATGCAAAAAGCAATTAAGGGATAAATTGTGCAAACTATGGCAATGGTGGGTCCAATACGCAAAGTCATACTGCATCGGAAGTAGTTGTAGATGTCATCTCATGTATCACTATAACAATTAAATTTGAAATGAATACCGATTAAATGAAAATAAAAAAAAAATTAAAATTAGAAATTATAAAAGGAAATTCAAGTTCCAGATCCAGGCTTATCACCACCCTCTTCCTCGACGTCAACCTCCTCAAACTCAAGAACATCCAGAACATGAATTGGAGTTTCCTTAATCCAATTCTGGGTGCAAATCAAAGTCTCTACAGTGGTAGGAACTAATGAACTCCGAAATGAATCCAATACACGCTCACCGGTGCTAAAGGCCAACTCTGGATTACGGTGCTAACAGGGATGACCAAAATACTGTAGGCTATCTCTTCAAGGATGAGATATTTCACGACATTCATCTTCCACCAACTTAATATATCGAAATCTCGTGAAAATGGTTGAAGGTCTGCTGCCAAGTATCTATTTATCTCTGACTGAGCCTCTACAGAACTCCGGATGAATGGAGTTTGCTCCAACCTCTCACCCCAGTCCAATCTACGTATTTTCCCAACCTCAGCTTCTGGAACTTATAGGGGGGTAGGTGTAGGTGCCGCAATACTACCACCCTGCAGGACAGTAAACTCATCAAATAATCTACTAAGGGTTTCTTGAACCTTTGCTGCAATTAGCTTCGCCCATGCTTGTCCGTACGTAATGCCCAATCCAAATATCATGTCATCTACCTAAAATCGAGGGTCAAAGATGACAATTATATATAATAAAATATTAGCCATACTAAAATCTCTCCAATATTTGTCGTACTTAGTCCTCATAATCAATGACATCTCTCGCAGCCTAATGTGACCACCCGCGACCATGTCACCTAATTCATCTTTTACCTTACATATTTACTAACAGAATTGATGGGATGTATAGTACAAAGTTACAGATAGCGTTATGGTGACCTTGTAAAAAAGTCTCAAAAAATCTACAAAAATATATCAAATTTCTCAATCATCATCTACGAGTTTCCCTAATCCCCTGTTGATTATCAAAATATTCGACATATTAGATGTCTTCATCACCCAATAATGTAAATGCTAACTTATATTATTGGGCCGCCTCCAACATAAAAAATATTGAGTTCCATCGTGTAGGCATATCAGTACAAAGGCCCTTCTTGAATGTTAGGCCCACAGACCTCGCAGCAACCTTGCATTTCTCTAATCTCGAAGGAAAATATCTCACCCATCTCACAGTAGTCCTGACCCGAGAAATCGTGTCATGAAGTTTCCTCAAACCATCAGTAACAATAAGATTCAGAATATGTACCATACATCTCACATACAGACACTCACCACCCATAACTGTCTTATTTGCCTCTCTAAGATAGGTCTTCAAATGTCCCAATACGATATCATTTGATGAGGCATTATCAACTATAACTTTAACAACTCGGGTCAACCCCCACTCCTTTACTGTGGCCTCCAAGGCCTTTCTAATTGTCTCACCCTTATGAACGGTAATTTGATAAAATTTTATAATTTTCTTATGCAATATCCAATCACAATCAACAAAATGTACAGTCGAAGACATATAATTAAAATTTTAGACTGATGTCCAAGTATCAGTGGTAAGATAAACAAGTTGACCCCTTAACTTCTCTTTTTCAGATCAAAAATATTTTGTTACATCTTTTGCCACCGTATGGCGAGAATGAATATTAAACCTTAGTTCCAAGTAGTGAGAATATGCTTAGAACTCTTTTCCATCAACAACTTGAAAATGTAACTCGTCCATGATCACCATACGAGTTAGGTGTATTCTACACTTATCAGGATCATACTTAGTATACCCCCTCAAAGTTGCACCCCACTACTCTCATCCGCCATTTTTTAAAGTCTAATTTCTATCCTAAATTGGCTCTTCTCTTGTAATGATCTTAATATTAGACTTTTTTTGCATTGCTCTTCTAAGTGCACCTTTAATTGTGAGGTGTCGTGTTTCCTATAGTGGCATCTATAAATTTTCTCACAATGGTTACACTTGGGTTGGGGTTATTGGGGTCACCACTCTCTAGTTTGGTGAAATGAGCCCAAACTATGGAAGCAGGTTTCTTATTGGGTTTGGGGGCGGGGTAAAGTGCCGTAGGGGTAGGTGTTAGACCAAGGGTAGGAGTAGGAGTAGCAGTAGGGGTAGGGGTAGGGGTAGGGGTAAGGGTAAGGGTACCCTAGGCCTGGAAATGGGAGCTCGCACTAGAATCTGCCGGCATATCCATGAACTCAAACAAACAAGAAATTTGAAATTATAGCAAACATAACAACATGTCAAGCAATTAACATCCAAACATTAATTATGAAAGGGAAATGATTATCCTACATGTCATGTAATTAAAATCTAGTATAAAAATCTACATATAGTATTAAAATAATGTTGTCCATTGTCCCTTTCAAATAATTAAAGATACTACATGTAGGATGAGATTTTGTGAATTGTGTACTGTGGAGACTTGATTGTGTATGTGGTTTGAATTGTTGATGATTGATGAACGATGTGTGATTGTGCGAATATGTCCGTGTGTTTTTTTATTTTTTGGGGTTTGTATTATGTAATGTGTTTTATATATAATTATATATATTAGGATACGGAGCGGGGTGGGGGATTTGCGGTGCGAGGTACCCCCTATCGCTCCCCCGCCCTCGCCTTGGGGGCCAGATGCGGGCCGGGCCACCCGCTTCCCACATCTGGTGGACGGGGTAATCCGCCCCGCCATACGGGGCAGGGCAGACAGGGAACGGGGCAGCGGGGGCGGGGCCCCGCTACCCACCCCTAGTAGGAGCTAATGAATTTTGAAATGAATCCAATACACGTCCTCCGGTGCTAAAGGCCAACTTTAAGGCTACGGTGCTAATAACGATTACCAAAATACTGCAGGCTATTTCTCCAAGGATGTGATATTTCACTACATTCATTTTTCACCAACTTAATATATCAAAATTTCTTGAAAATGGTTGAAGGTCCGCTGCCAAGTATCTATTTATCTTTAACTGAGCCTCTACAAAACTTCGGATGAATGGGGTCTGCTCCAACCTCTCACCCTAGTCCAATCTACGTCTTTTTCCAACCTCGACTTATGGAACTTGTGGGGGGTAGGTGTAGGTGCCACAATATTACCACTCTGGAGGATGGTAAACTCATCAAATAATCTATTAAGGGTTTCTCGAACCCTTGATATATAAATTAGCTTTGTTATTAAAAAAAAAACAGTTCAAACATGTATTCGAAATACCCTAAATTAATTTAAGGGTTTCAATCTCTAAATTAATTTAAAGTTTTAGTCCGAATTAATTAGCCACAAATTCCCTATTATTGATTCAATATCATGTATTTAATCATCGAAATTTAAAACACATTACATAATACAAACCCAAAAAACTAAAAAACACAGGGACAGATTCACAAAGTCACACATCGTTCATCAATCATCAATGATTCAAACCACATGCACAATCAAGTCTCCATTGCACATAATTCACAAAATTCAATCCCCAATCTTCGATTAAACCACATTCTTCTTCCAATCTCTATTCCATTAATCACAAAAAACAAAACTTTAACATTTTTCTTACCTTTGACGACGAAGATGAAGACGGAAGGCGACGACTTAGTGCTCACGATGGCGACAATGTAGTTTTCTTATTCTTTGATAGCGATGGAGATTTGAAATTTGGAGAGAGAGAGAGGAGAATGGGCTTGAACCAAATGGGTGGATCTTAACAAATAATGAAACGACGTTGTTTTGTCTATTTTCGTCATTTGTCAATTTTCGACATGCCTAGTTATATATATATGTGTGTGCGTGTGTGTGTGCACGCGCGCGCGCGCGCAGAGAAATACTTATATATATAATTATATATATATTAGGATACGGGGCGGGGCAAGGCAGGGCAGGGGTATCCTTATCCCATGTGACGCCCCGACTCCCACGTACAAAAAGTATCGGGAATCGTGACGTCAGGATGATGACAACACGGTCACGCATCCCAAAGATAAGTGTCAAGTGTGTGCAACATACAAAAGTGTACAACAAAACGCATCGGTTAAATAATAAATAAGTCACTAAGTATCAGAATTTTAATTAATACAAATATCCAAAATACAAGCATACTGAAAGTTCAACAGTTATCCAATAAATACAATAAAGCCAAATATAAGCACATGGGAAACATCTGGTACTTAGTGACTTATTTATTATTTAGCCGCTGCGTTTTGTTGTGCACTTTTGTATGTTGCACACACTTGACACTTGCCGTTGGGATGCGTGACCGTGTTGTCATCATCCTAACGTCACGATTCCTGAGATTTTTTGTACTTGGAAGTCGGGGCGTCACAGTTGGTATCAGAGCAGTTCGTCTCTGGGTAAAACCACATGTCCCTTAGGTGAAGTACCAGAAAATTTTAAAATTGTGATTTGAAATTATTTGATTTGAAGTATGTTATTTTTATGGTTTTAATTTATTGTATGTTATTATGTTTTTGTTGGTTTTACTCTACTCTAATTTTTTTTATGTCGTATTATTTTATTGGAATTTGGGTATTGCTTTTACTCTTATTTGAAATTTTGTCCGGAGACTTAAGTGGAGTTGTGAGTTACGTTTTGGCAGGAAAATGGCATGACCAACAAGGCTGATGGATGAACCTGCAGATGAATTTCCGAGAGGCGATGGGAATTACGCCATGGCGAGAGCATTAAATCGGATGACAGAATTCCTGTAGCAAAATTTTCGTCCACCGTAAGGAGAGCAGAATAGGATGGCGCAAGTCGGGTGCACTTATGAGCGGTTCTTGGTGCATAGAACCCCTGCCTTCACTGGCGAAGAGGACCCACTTCGGGCCGGGAGATGGATTGAAGACCTCGAAAGGACCTTTGAAGTCTGTGGTTGCACGGAGGCCCAGAAGGTGTTGTATGGGAGCTACATATTGCAGGGTGAAGCAGCTAACTGGTGGAAGACTAAACGGGAACTCTTAGTGATGGAGCTGGGATCTTTTGCGGCTGTGTCTTGGCAGCGCTTTAAGAAAGAGTTCGATGACCGTTTCTTCCATATTTTTGTGAGGCGACAGCTAGCACGGGATTTTAATAACTTGGTCCAGGGGGATATGACTGTTGAGCAATATGCCCAGAGATTTATGGAGCTCGGGCGATTTGCGACTCATCTGATAGCTACCAAAGAGATGCGGGCCGAACGTTTCCAAGAAGGGTTGCGCCCTCAGATCCGCAGACAAGTTGCATGCCTGCAAATTCAGAACTTCCAGAGGTTAGTCGAGGTGGCCTGTATTGCTGAGCGAGAGCGAGCTGTTGCGGTAGACTCTCCTACGAGTAAGAAGCAGCTAAACGTTGATGGCGAAGGGACCAATTCGAGATCGCCACAAAAGTTTGTACAGGGAGTTGGGGCCATATCGCACACAGCCTCCGGTGTGTGTATGGGAGGCCGAGCTCTAGTTTGCGGCAGGTGTAATAGAGCACACGAAGGAGAATGCCGTCAGGGTAGGAGCCAATACTTTGAGTGTGGTCAGGTGGAGCACTTTGCTCGTGAGTGCCCTAATCAGTCCCAGGGGAATCGAGGTGGTCATCGCGGTGGTAGAACTAATCAAAGGCAAGTGGTTCAGGCTCGGGTGTACACGATGACTCCTAGTAGTGCTGGCGATGAGGTTCCAGAGACTCAGGACGCTGGAGTTGTGGCAAGTATGGATCTAATCTGATTTTTCGTATTGGATGGCTTGTGTGGTTTATTCTCGGGTTTTGGAAAAGTTGTGCAAGCTGTACCCTTATTCGTTGGGTGTTGTTGGTCGTGTGATTTCCTTAAGCGTGTTCTGGTTTGTATCTTGTAGCCGCCTTAGCGTTGATGTTTGACCCTGCAAATTTTGAGGACAAAATTTTATTTTAAGGGGGGAGAATGTAACACCCCGTATTTTAGTGTATTTTTAAAGAATGATTATTTTAATTAATTTAAAATTTATTCTCTTGTTTTAAAATTAATGGAGTTTTGATATATTATTTTATAATATTTTTAAGTTGTGAAAATCATTTTTATGGATTTTCTTAATATTATTTATTGTTTTGGCATTTAAAGTGATCTTTAATTTAAATTAGTTTGTTTTTTAGTTTTAAAATTATTATTGTTTTAATTGAGCATTTCATTGAGTTTGAATTATTTTAGATTTTAAAATCTTTTTCGTTAGATCACTTTTGTGACCCAAGATGTGAGGGTTGAACCTCATTTCTTTCCTTCAGTTTTTCTTTTCCTTCTTTTTCTTTTCTTTTCTTTCTTTTCCTCTTATTTTCTCCCGTGCCCGATAACCAAACCCGTTCTCTCCCTCGTTCGTGCGGTCTTCAGCCCCCACTGCCGCCGTGCGCCGCCCTCCGGCGACACCGCCCAGCCCACTAGCTTCCTCTCCTTCCGGCGAGTTCACCGACATCAATCACCACCTCCGACGCTCCCTCCATTTCTCTCTTCGCCGTGGGTAGTGCCGTGCGGTTTTGTAGTCGTTGCGCCGCCGTTGGCAGTCTGTGGCTCACACTGCTAGCACCGATCAACTCCCCAGCTGTCGGCGAGTCTTCCCTTCAAATTTCAGGCCGGCTAACGCCGCCGTTAGCCGCCATGAGCCGTGCGAAGCCGTGAGCTTCATTTCGTCCCACCGCCGCCGTCCGGGCACCATTAGCCACCATTTCTTCACCACCTCTTCATTGGCCCTCTAGCAACCATTTAGACTCAATCCCGGCCCCGATCCGTCGCCGAAGCCGCCCCCACGAACACTCACTCCGATTTGAACTTCGTGGCCTTAAACCGTCGTTTCGGCCGCCACTCACAGCCAAAAGCCACCACCACTAGCTTCACCACCTCCCATAGGCCCTACCCTACCGTTCCCAAGTCTTTGTTTGACCCCATGTATTTTTGGGTTCACTGTGTATTTCGGCCACAGTGTTTTTACACTGTGGTGTTGCTGTTTTGGAGCTTCCAGCTCTCCTGTGATCCTCCAAAAAATATATTAAAACGTTGTAAGTATTTTTCCAAACATCTTTTAAGATTTTAATATATTTTTGCGCTGACTCATTTAATATTGTTGTGATTGGTTAGTTGTGCCGAACTGAGTCCGAAGAGTTATGGGGGTCGAATGGATTGAGGACAAAATATTTGTGAGTTTGGTTTTATTGTGATTGGATTGGTCATTGGATATTGTTGTTGGACTGGTACGTTGCATGTGCACGCATGTTCATGTTTGTAAATTGAAAACTGAGTTTTCGTGTAATTGCATTCATGTTCATGTGTTCATTGGAAAATTGAATTTTTGTGGGAAAAAGAAAAAGAGATTTTAGGGATGGTGGTAAGCAGAGATGGTGGTATAGTCTCGCCTGCGATTCCCGCCTACGGTGTACGCGCAGGGATGGTGGTAAGCAGGATGGTGGTGTTGTCCTGCCTGCGATTCCCGCCTATGGTGCACGCGGTAGGAATGGTAGTAAATAGAGATGGTGGTAGAGTTCCACCTGTGATTCCCGCCTACAGTATCCAAGAAATATTTTGGTGTAAATCATTTTCTGGGAAAATGATGGACTTTAATTTTTGGGCTAAAAATGAGATTTTGGCGTGTGTTGAAAAAATATCTATTTTCGGGAAAAATGATATTTGTGAATTTTGGGTGCATATTTTATCATATGCATGTATGTTGGTCGCATTAAATGTATTTTTATCTTAGAGATTGTTTGGATTATTACTTACATGCGGTACCATTTTTGGTACCGTAGATTTTGTTGTAAATGAGGACGATGAACCTTAGGAATCAGCTCCGTGGAGAAGTGGCATGTGGTTGTTGCTGTTTTGGTTATGGGATTTATTTCCCATGTGCTTATATTTGGTTTTATTGTATTTCTTGGATAACTGTTGAACTTTCTGTATACTTGTATTTTGGATATTTGTATTAATTAAACTTCTGGTACTTAGTGACTTATTTATTATTTAGCCGCTGCGTCTTGTTGTGCACTTTTGTATG
Organism: Cyclocarya paliurus; assembly: GCA_029856935.1. NCBI lineage: Eukaryota > Viridiplantae > Streptophyta > Magnoliopsida > Fagales > Juglandaceae > Cyclocarya > Cyclocarya paliurus. Next base: position 461,718 of record JARVXP010000207.1, on the reverse strand, counting down.
TTGCACACACTTAACATTTGCAGTTGGGATGCATGACCGTGTTGTCATCATTCTGACGTCACGATTCTCAAGACTTTTTGTACGTGGGAGTCGGGGCATCACATCTCACCCCCTCCCCCGCGTTGGGGGTCAGATACGGGTGGGGTAATCCGCCTCGCCATACGGGGGTGGGGCGAACGGGGCAACGGGGGTGGGGCCTTGCTACCCACTCCTATTTCAATCTCTATGCTTTCTCTTCTCTTGTGCCGAAACCCTAGCCTCCCAGCCATTCTTCCTTTGTTGACGAAGCGTCGTTGCCTCCATTTTCATGATTGTGTCGCTCCCCCAGTTGATGGCCTCTCCACCGTCGACGTTAAGAACCCAAGGTTAGGTTCTCTCTCTCTCTCTCTCTGTTGATTTGGGTATGTGTTCTTTTGCAAGTTTAGCCAAGCAAGGAATAGGTTCGCCATTAGCCCAGTGATTTACTTTTGACGACTCCAAGATGGTTCGTTTTACACTAGTTGTGTTATGAGATCTACAACTTTAAGATAACGAGAGAAGGCTTGCCTTCTATTAATTTTATTTTGTGTTTGTGTGTGTTTGTTTAAACTTAATATAAATGAGGAAGTAGAGCTTCTGTCTATTATATGCAGTGTTTTGAGTTTCGTACCTTATCGACCGGTACGGCCGGTATTTTTCGTACCGGCCACCGGTCCGGTACAGGTACATTGTCTATTTCATATCGGCCGTTTCAGCCGATATTTCGGTCTGTACTGACCAATATTTCGGCCCTTATTTTTTTTTTCATTTTTTCAAACTACAAGCTCATGTTTTGACCCTCAATTCAGATTAGGCTATTTATAATTTATATATCTATGTATTTATGTATAATTTATTCATATATAAACTATTATTTTGAAATATAATTTATATATATACATTTATATATATAATTTATTTATATATCGACTATCCCGAAACGGTACATGAAACGGTACATGAAACGGTACCAGTATCGAAATATTTCGTTCCAATGTCTTCACCGGTACGGCATCCGGTATGGTATTCAAAACATTGATTATATGACATGAAAAAGGCTAAAATTAATGATACCCAAACACAGATTTTGAATTCTTCTTGTTTTGCGAATGATGAATCATGATTTAGACCCAGATATGAGTTTACTCATATTTTGGGTTTGATTCTCAAGTTTTTTTGTGCTTTTTTTGTGTGTGTTAGATTCATGCTTTGAAATATGCTTACCACAAATTAATTCATACACTTTTACAGAAATAGAGAGTAGGGGAAGAGATACTGTTGTGTTAGAGGCGCATAATAAAACAAATGTTACATGTATAAATAAGGATAGAAAGCAACAATACAATCTACCATTTTACAAGTATTACTTGGTGTATTCTATGACTAGTTTTCACTTGATTGGAACTGAACCTGTCAATGTGGTTTCTTAGAGTTTTTCCCCATTATTCTTGATTATTTGTGTCGTACCTCAGTTAATGGTACATTACAAAGTAATATTATTTTGCTACTAGGGTGTCAAAGGGATGCTTAGAATTTGAGCTCTGGGTACTTCAGGTAGGTTTCTTATTCACACAGAAGTCATCCTTCAAGGAAGAACATCTTGTTTTGGGTTGTTCGTGTGACGTGTAGATATTCTTAGATACATAAGAAGGAGAGATTTATTGCCAAATGAATGAAATCCATTCAGTTCATTTTTAGTGATTGGAATATTTATGGTCTGATGCACTATTTGATATTGCAGTTGCATAATAAAATAGTGACATGTTTTCTAAATCATGTCACTATTTGATATTGCAGTTTCATTTAAAGGGACATATTAGGAAGTTGATTACACATCTTGTCTGGTCTTAATCTTGAATGAAATACCTAAATTGAAGTAGTTTTATTGTTTGAGGCCATCTTATCTGGTTTTTTTTCTTCTTGTTAAACCCACTTATAAACTGCAAAATTTTCAAAACTAGTGAACACGTTTGGGTGGGCTTGTAATTTTTGAAATGCTAATTTAATATATGGCAACTTGGTTTATGTTAGCTGCAGGTTATGCTTTTGGTAACTAGTCTTCTATATACTTGCCATATCTGCAATTATATTGACATCCTTTATGGAATACTATATACTCGTTCCCCTCCCTTTTGACTAATTTGGATTTTAATATATCTTTCCTGCATTTTCATTTCATATTCATAATTGGAATCCTTTGGAGCATTGCAGAACATGGTGGCAACAAAATTATTGGGTAGTGGCTGTTGGAGTTTTGGCTTCCCTGATTCTTGAACTGTTAATTTCTGAGGCATGGTTGATTTGGAGATCTAGACAAGGGAATGTATCATATGAACTTGTTGGTGCTGTTGTTGTAACTCATATAATTATTTTGTGTTTTGTAATCTAATGTATAAATAACAAACAATGTAATATGTCATGGATTGCATTGTATTGTGTGCATTTTACGAGATGGATATTTTATTTTATTTTTTATTGTACATGCATTTAGTTAAGACGTTAATTAGTTGTTTATAGTTTTAGTTATTTTTTACATAAATTTAGTTTTCAAGTTTGATATATTTTTGTTATTATGTACAATGTTCAATGTATTAGTATTATACTTCTTGAAAAATTTAATAATATAGGCTTTTATATATATAAAAAATTATGGTTTTCAGCATAATTTTTTTCTTGAAAATAACTTTAATAAAGTATAGGCTTTTATATATTTAAAAAAATTATGTTTTTCAACATATTCTTTTTTCTTGAAAAAGCTTAAATAGAATGTAGAATTTTATGTATAAAAATTATGCTTTCCAACATTCTGTTTTTTCTTTTTCTTGAAAAAAAAATCGTAATATATAGGCTGTTTTTAAAAAAAAAAATCATAACATATCGATTTTTTTATATAAAAAAACACAATCTTGAACCTAGATGCAACCCGAGTTTCATACTGGGTCATAACCGGGATAACACGATCCAAGTTCTAGATCGAATTTAAAATTTAAATTCCGGTCTAGATATACCCGGGTTCTCGATTCAAAACCCAGATGAACAGTACCAATACAAATAAATTCTCTTTGTATTATGGCTCAAATTTTAAACACAATCTCCCCCACCTTGATATAAGGCTCGTGTAAGCAAGTTGTCAGATATAATGAAGCAAAGTAACTCAACATCAATTGCTATTATAGTTGTGTGATTCTCATTATCTTTGTCGAGAAAGATATAATGGAGCAAGCAGGAGTAAAACATAACACAACTACTTGTAAGGGGTTTTTTCCCTATAGGCCCTAGAAGCAAATCCACGAAAAACCACTAGGGAGGCTAGTCCGAATGCCCAATCGAGCCTTACAACCCTCTGTTAAAGGGAGTCAATGGGCCCTAATAGGGTATTCGGCCCATAGGCAGAACCCACCCACGAATTAACTCCCTAGAGAGGAAAGTGGATGGTCAGGGTAGAGGGAGGAGACTCACCGCCCCGACATTGCCCCAATGACAAACTACCATTGGGAACTTGTCCAGGCAAGTGGACAGAAATATATGGAAAACCCGTGACCTTCTAATAGTAGGGAATGACCAAAGAAGTGAGTCAAAAAGCCATGCTACATTAATGGTACCACTACTCGAATTTCACGCCGCATTAAATGATTCTGACAAATGAATAGTAGAAAGGATATAAGTTTCTCAAAGTTAGAGATGAGCTGTCCTTACCCAAAATCTAGTATAAAAGTCGATCATCAAATATGAATAACTCTCTCTAATTCTTCTAAGTTTACATACAAACTATTAAGGAGATATACTAACTTTAATATTGGAGACTCCCTGGCCACCACTAAGGCCCCATTCTCTGTGTTTGCTTAACTTGTGCAGGTAACAGTTCGAAGATCCGAATTTCTAGAACCCGGTCTAAAGGTGTGCGAAAAATGATGTTAACACTATTTTTTTTCTATTTTTATGTATTGATTATTTAAAAATATAATAAATCTTATAATTTAATTTCATAATGAGTGGTAAGTTAGCCATATTCAAACTACTACATATTTATACAATTACTCTGCTACATATTTTATTTTCAATTTTCAGAGAGGTGTGGCAATTTCAAGACAAGATGTATTCTATGCATCGGCCTTTATTCATTTTCACATCCTACACTTATAACTTTTTTTTTTTTTTTTATAAACTGTGGAGTATTTTTTATAAGATATAGAGTGTGTAATAATAAATAATGACTAATGAAAAAAATATTGTCTAGCCGTGAAATTCCAGTTTGCAAATCAAACTATATCGAAATCATCATTTAAGTGACTTTTCTTTGGTTTATTCAATATTACTAATCTTTTGGTCCTAAATCGCACATTATAATTATTTTTATTAATATTATATTAATTTGTTAATGTAAATACGCTTGCCTAATGACCACAGAGAGATAAATAAAGAAAAGAAAAAAAATCCGACCAAAGTTTATCAAACAAAGCCTTCTTTTTCATCACCTTTCTTTCTTAACACATCCACCAGATCTAGCGCTTTTAAACTTCTCTCCAGCACCCGCTAGTTGCAAGGTTAGCTGCCTCTTGTTTTTTGTGTGTTTTTGGAGGGTCGCCAGTGTGAAGTCTGAGGGGGTTTGTGATCGGTTTTACCAAATAAGAAAGAAAAGAAAGGGAGAGTAAAACGAAAAAGAAAGAACATGGGAGAGGGTGAGCGGTTTCAGCTTGGAACGGTTGGGGCGTTGACTCTGTCAGTAGTTTCATCAGTGTCCATAGTGATCTGCAACAAGGCTTTAATCAGCTCATTGGGTTTCCATTTCGGTATGTTTACATTTTACGACCTCTTTTATCTGCTTCATGTTTTGCTCAAACATACTACTATGCCTTTTTTGTTGGGTAGGGGCTGGGGGCTCGTGTAATGCTTTTAATTCTTTGCCAAGTGACAACCTGTTCGTATTTTGATTGTTATTGATGATGTGGTTAAGGCTCTAAGTGGCGCGATGAGGTTGGCGAGCCATAAACCGTTTGCGTAGTGACAGAAGGGACCGATTTAAATTGTTGCAAATTAGGACCTAAACTACCTAAAATGGAGAATCTGAAAATCAAGCCAAGTGCCTAAGTACACTTGTTACCGGAGAGAGTAGGGGCATTTAGTCGTGGCATGTAAATTGGATTTTGTTTTTTGTTAACCCCCTTTGTGTTGGTAAATCAAGGGCCTTTTAGAATTCTAATTAATTACTGATGATTTTTTGGTGACTGAGATATAATCTGCGATTTTCCGTTCACTGTTTTCGATTTCAATGTAAGATGAAATGGGCAGATTCAATTTTTGAGCGATTGTCCAGTACCCTTTCTAATGTATTACATGTGTTTAAAGTGTCAATCATTGGAAAGAATCACTTTGGTCTCTGGCATCCCACTGAATAGATCAACCCGTGTTGAAGTACATGTTTAGCATATTTCACGTAGTTTGTATGTGCAATATCTCATTTTTGATTTAAATGATGAGCATACACTTCATAACATAATAAGGATCTTTAAACTATATGAATCGTCGTATCGAGAACCGTCAAGCATCTATGATGGTAAAGATGTGATTATCCTATGAAGGATACATGGGGTTGATGAATTGATTTCCATAATTTATTGTCAAACTAAGATTTGATAGATCAGGTTGTCATTTGACAGATCAGATCATCATTGCAATCTTGAGCAATTTGTTCCTTTGGATGATACCTCCTCTCCCAATGAGTTAAAGATATTACATTGCTTGTTCACTTGATGCCTGCATCAGGCTAAAGGTGCGGTGTTATGGGCTGGCAATGACTTGGTAATGCCTTTAATGACAACATTAGCCTTTAGCACTTCCATCTGACATGTGCCACCTTGTGTATAAAGCCCACAGATAGATTGCCCTTTCCAGAAAAGATGTTTTTTTTTAGGAAGATTTAGTCTGATTCTGATGAAATTATCACAGTTGTGATGACGATGATGATTTAATTTGTTAGACCTACTATTAAGGTGCAGTAAGATCTTGTATCCTTGCATACTTGCACAGCTACAACTTTGACAAGCTGGCATCTTCTAGTCACCTTTTCTTCTCTTCACGTGGCTTTAAAGATGAAACTGTTCGAACACAAACCGTTTGATCAAAAAGCTGTTATGGGCTTTGGCATTCTAAATGGGATCTCCATTGGACTTTTGAATTTGAGCCTGGGTTTCAATTCCGTTGGATTTTATCAGGTACTTCTGTTATTTTTTAAACTACTTTGGCTTTTGATCTATACATCTTGTGTTATTTCAATGTTTTTCTCAAAATTAGCATTCTGAAGGATCTACTGTTTTTTCCAATCCAGATGACCAAGCTGGCAATCATCCCTTGTACTGTACTTTTGGAGACCCTTTTCCTTGGGAAGAGATTCAGGTTTGTCTTGAGAAACATTTACCCTCCTACGACGAAGATGCTTACATACTGTGTGCACAACTTATCTAAAATAATTATAAGCTATCTAGAAGTTTGTACCACATAAGACACAAGACACAAGACACAAAGGAATCATCTTCCAAGCTGCGCCCACTTGAGAACAACCATGAAGCCCATTCTAACACGCAAGAAGGTCAACCACTCTCAAAGGCATCAATCACCCAAGCCAAGCCTATTCTACAAAAGAGAAGATGCCATCCCACAAAGCCCTTGCAACCTCACAATGCAAGAGTAGATGATCCACGGTTTCCCCATTCTTTTTACACATGAAACACCAATCCATAACTATAATACCTCGCTTCCTTGAATTATCCAGCATCAAAACTTTCCCAAGAGAGGCAATCCAAATGAAAAAGGCCACTTTGGAAGGCACGTGGGACCTCCAAATACACTTCCAAGGAAAAGGAGGACTATCCTGAAAAGTCAACAGCTTAAAGTACGAATGAACAGTGAGCTTTTTACACCCCTTAGACTTCCACAACATCCTATCCTCATCGTTACCACCAAGCCTCGAAGAGTATAAAAAGCTGAAGAAAGCTGAAACTTCGTCAATCTCCCAATCCTGTACAGCTCTAGATAAACAAATATCCCACTAATCGCACCATTAGAACGACAAAGAAAATCTGAAACAGCGGCAAACTGATCTGAACCCAATCGAAAAATAGCCAGAAACACACTATTGAGGGCCCAATCACCACACCAAATGTCAAACCAGAAACGGATCCTAGATCCCTCACCAACAGCATAACTGACATGACTAATAAAGCTCTCCTAGCCCTTTCTAATGAACTTTTTTTTTTAAGATAAATAAATAAATTATATTGATCAAAGAATGGCAAAGCCAGTACACAACTCTGATGCCCTAACTAGGTAGGCACATTAGAGGCAAGAAAATCATGAAGGGCCATGCCATTAAAATCCACAGCAATGCCCAGCTACAAAGAGTTCTAAAAAATAAAACTTTAAGCTCCTCCAACGATCTTTGCTAGTCTTTGAAAGTCCGCTCATTGCGCTCTTGCCACAAGCACCACATAATGCATAGAGGGATCATCTTCCAAGTTGCTTTAATTGGTTGCCTGCCTCTTATGTTTGACCAACTAGCCATAGCTGCCTCCATGGTCTTTGCCCTTTCTAATGAACTTCCAAAGCCCCGCACCACAAACTCCCCGAACTACATTAGAACCCCAACCCCCCAGGCCCCAAGCACTTCCATACTTCCGATCAATGACTTCCCTCCAAAGTGACTCCCCTTCCGATTTATATCTCCATAGTCACTTCCCCAATAAAGCCTTAAAATTACAATTCCCAACCCTCTAACCGAAAGAGGAGAACACACTTTATTCCAACTAAGAAGGTGGAATTTAGTTTCCTCACGCATACCACCCCATAAAAAAGCACGAAACATCTTATCAATCCGGTTGGTCACCCCTTTAGGCAATGGAAATAGTGATAGAAAATAAGTGGGGAGATTAGAAAGGGTACTCTTAATAAGAGTAAAGCCTTGTTTGTTTTCACAGATGAGAATAGTTAAGATAAAAGTTGAATAAAATATTGTTAGAATATGTTTTTTTAATATTATTTTTGTTTTGAAATTTGAAAAAGTTGAATTGTTTCTTTTATTTTGTGTGAGAATTTGAAAAAGTTGTAATGCTTAGATTAAATGAGATGAGATGAGAACAAACGAGGCCTAAGTCTAGCCCCTTTAGATAAATATAGTCGCATCCAACCAGCCAGCATTTTCTTAACTTTCTTGACAACCCCATCCCAAATAGCACGAACCTTTTCTTTTTTGTAACTTAACTCTCGCAGTTTGATCATCTTTGTGGTTGTATTGCTTTTTGTTTTTTTTAATCTGAATTATATTATTTTCCTCTGAAGATCAGTATATGTTGCTTGCAGTTGGCAAACATTGTACTGATACTGTCTGTACTAATTATTTTTGCATTTGGGGTTCCAAGCCTTGTTATAAGTATAATGGTCGCTGCTGTTACTGATCTGCACCTCAATGCTTAAGCTCCTTTTTATCTTTTTAGATGTTAAGAGCATGGATTACTCAAACTGTCTCAACTGCAGCTGTCTTTAATTAAATCCACATTTGTATTACCTCTTGATTGAACCATTTAGATGCATTTTGGTTTCTTCAACTGTGAAATAACCTGGTTTTCACCTCTGTTATTATGACAGTAGGAGTATTCAGCTTTCGCTCATTATCCTCCTTCTGGGAGTTGGCATTGCAACAGTCACTGATTTGCAACTCAATGCTCTGGGCTCTGTCCTATCTCTCCTTGCAATTGTTACAACATGTGTTGCTCAAATTGTATCCTCAATGAAGTTACATTAATTGAAAATCTATACACACCACTCTTTAGTACTTTGAGACACGCACAGCATTGATGCTTTAGGCTCAGTCTTTGCTAGCAATGGTCTTGCATGGACAACATGTTTCTCTGACTTTTATCTTGTTTAAGATCTTAATTTAGTTCATTTCAGATGACCAATACCATCCAGAAGAATTTTAAGGTTTCTTCAACCCAACTTCTATATCAATCTTGTCCATACCAAGCAGGCACTTTGTTGATCTCTGGTCCATTTTTGGATGGGTTTTTGACCGATCAAAATGTATTTGCTTTCAAATATACAACTCAAGTACTGGTGAGAATTAAAGCTTTCTGAAGCAGAAAACTCTTTCTTCTCCCCCCTTTTTTCTCCTTATGTTTGAAATCATTCTCACTTTCTCTGTTACAGGCTTTCATCATTCTATCCTGCCTAATATCCGTCTCTGTAAATTTTAGCACATTCCTTGTAATTGGAAAGACTTCCCCAGTCACCTATCAGGTTCTTGGACATCTGAAGACATGCCTTGTATTGGCATTTGGTTATGTCTTACTTCATGACCCCTTTAGCTGGAGGAATATTTTAGGAATTTTTATTGCACTGATTGGGATGGTTCTATATTCTTATTTTTGCACTCGTGAGAGTCAGTCAAAAACTCCCGAAGTGTCAGCACAACCATTTCAGGTCCTGGCCACTTTTGTTATTGTTTTGTCTTGTTCTCATAATAGTTCATACTTTAATTGCCTGACATTTCATCCATCTCTTGTTAAGTCCTTTGCCAACATGCTTTGTGAACTCATTTTCTTTATGTTTTAAATGATGCCAGCCGGTGGAAGGTGAATCTGATCCTCTGCTGAATGCGGAAAATGGAAAAGGTGGATTAATTGAGGCTGTTGTCCCAAAAGCCCCTGTATGGAATTCAAGTAAAGATTTGGATGCATGAAGGATTTTTCATACACCTAAGAGAAGCAGATGCAACCATGAGGGCAATGACGACACACGAGACCCATGTCTTACATCCCAAACTTGCACAGGTGTGAGCCTTAGTTTCCTTTTTAGTGTGGTTTATCATTGTATTGAGTCGATATCCTGACAATTAGCTCAAATGAAGTATGCATATAGTGGGTATTTTTTTTTTCCCGGAAAGCAAATATGGTCCAGCTTTGTAATCAGTTTTACTGAATTTATTTTTTTTGATAAGTCAGTTTTACTGAATTTATATATGGAATGATGAATGCTCAGGATTTTTTTAATGAATAAAATTGATAAATCATGTTGTTCATTGTTTTTAATTATAGATCAGGATAATAGCGTTTTATTGTTGGGGACATAGGAGGCCACCTGGGCATATGGGCTAAAAAAATGCAGGTAACCATTTCTCACCCTCAGGATATGATCCCAGCTCCATGGTATCTTCTCATTTCACAACTTTTTACTTTCTTTAGTATCCTTTTGCTCTCTTCTTCAAATATAAATCTGACTAGTAAGTTGAAAGAAAGAAAGATAAGGAAAAGGGTGTTGGGGGATACAAAGCAGATATTTTTACCATTTAGGACTATGTCATCTCATAGTACAAGGAGTTTATTTTATCAACTACTACAGCAAAGTTAGCCAGTGAGGTTGGCTTCCAAATCAGTGCCGTTACCTTCAGTTGTTTGAGTCAGTTCCCTGGCCCTATTTACTTGGTTCTTCCAATCAGTTGAAACCAAAGCACAGATCATCATGCACATACATGAAATCTGAGCTGCTGCGAGACCAAACCATAATCCCACAAAGCCCATCTTGAATGTAAAACTCATGAGTGCTGCAACTGGCAAACCAATTAGGTAAAAGGAGGCAAAATTAATGCAAGCACCAAGCTTAGCCCTTGCAGAGCCTATAAGGATTCCACATGCAGCTGTCTGGGGACAATTGCCTAGCTCACAGAAGCCTAATATGGGAAGGGCAATTGATGTTAGAGCAAGTACCTGTGTTTCACATGTAAACAGCTTGCCCCACCCATTTCTCACTGCAACTGTGAAAGCAAAAGCTAGTATACTGCACACAACCGCCACAAGGAGTCCAATTACGGTAGTCCGTTGAGCCCGTGCAGGCTGCCCAGCCCCCAACTCTTGGCCAACAAGTGTTGATAAACCCAAGCTAAGAGAGTGAGGGAACACATAGAGCAATCCTGTTGTTTGTATGAGGATTCCCATTGCAGCCACACTTTCCTGTGGATGACTTAGTAGGCCACACAGTAGCAGCATTATTTCATACCACCACCACTCCAAACAGACAGAGAGTACGCTTGGCAAGGCAAGGGTGAGCAGCGGTTTCCAGCCTTGATAGCATGCATGTTTTGCTTTCCCATCCCAAGGTTTAAGTGCTGTCCTCGATTGAAAAAGGTAGACTAGCAAACCAAAGTACAAGTTTAAGGTAGTCCAGGCTGAGGCTAGAGCGACACCCCTCATCCCCATATTCAAGTATAAAACGAGGCAGTAGTTGATAGGAAGGTGGAGAATCACTGCACACACAGCAGATAAAGTGAGGGGTTTTGTTAGACTTTGTGTCCTTAGGAAAATCCTTAAGGGATGAAGGAGGACTTGGGCTAGCAAATCTGGAAGAGAATATGTCATATAAACCTTGGCCATAGACATAATGTTTCGATCCTGACCTAGCCACAGTAGGATTGGCTCCATGTTTAACCACAACAGAGAAATTGGAATGGCTGCTAGAAAGAGGAGACACTGAGTCCTTTTGTATGTCTGGCAGAGAACCGCCCACTTTTTTGCTCCATAAGCTTGGCAACATATTGGTTCCATCCCCATGGCAAGGCCTTTCAGAACAGAGTAGCCTGTAATATTGGCAAATCCAATTGAGAGCGAGGCCCCTGCTAACTCAGAATTCCCAAGATGTCCCAAGAAGAGCATAGAGATGAGTGTCTTGAAGTATAAAAGCAGGCTTGATACAACTATGGGGCATGCAATTTTGCAAAGTGATGTAAGCTCCTCTGCTACCTGCATTTGGCCATAAACAGAATTAGGTAATACAAAAAATAAACATGTGAGCACATTTGGAACAAGGCTTGCAAAACATTATTGCTTGTAAGATATTTGTTCAAAATTGATATACCATAATGCTAAGTAGAACTGATTAACTGCACGGTGTTTGTCAATTTTGCCTGCCGGTGGGATGAACACGCTTTTCCCTGTTTTGAAAGAATTAGGGTTTTCTTGACTTCTCCCGATACACCCACTTGAGATTAGATATTCTTACCAGACCTCTCTTATTTTACCATTATTGCCTGAAATATCCTTCCAAGAGTCAACATATTTGAGGTCCAGCCACAAAATACGTAATACACGTCATGAATATCTATGGACAAATTGGTTCCCTTTTATGAACGGAGAAGGACAACGCTATGCACGTGGTAGGCAGTTGCATAAGCGGACAAATGTGGGTAGTTGGAATTTACTTATTGACCTCGAAATTTGTGGCAATACAATCACGTGCCAAACGCATCCTAGCGAAGCTTTTGGTGGGGGTGAAATTGTGTTTTTGCTTCATCTGTTTGGGAAAGATATCCCATCTATATCTGCCAACCTGGTCATGAGTAAGCGCTTGGAATTGTTTCCATTAATTGTCCGAAATTTCACTTTGAATAATTGCATCTCCTTCATTGATGCTTTCCCTCTTTGTCAACCTGCAGTTTTCCAATTATAACTTGCAAAAGTAGTAATTTTTGTTGGTATAGGTGAATAGATATACAGGCACTATATATTAGTTTGATCATGGAATTAAACCCATTGGTCTGGATGGTGGATCTCTCATATGTCTTCAGACATTCCATTGGCAGTATAAATCATCACGTCATTTAGTTTGGACCTCGGTGGATTTTCATAATTTTTTTATTTGGTTTTTGATGTATTTGGTGCCGCGAATCATTTTTTTAGTAAGCTTCAAAGTTTTAATTAGCAATGAATTACTTATTAAGAAAAGTAGGATTCAAGGAGGCTTTGATATGATTGCTTTGTGCCTACTCTCATGTATACTTCTTTGTGTACTTGGGCTATGCCTGTTGCACTTTTTTTTTATATAATCTTCAGTTTCTTATTAAAATATGAGTCCTTCATGCTTGTTTAGATAAGTTTGATTCCATTGGTAATTAAGAGGAGAAAATTGAACTTGCTTTTCGGCGAGCAAAAAGAACATTGTCAAAGGAATTGTGGGGGCTTAAATTTGAGTAGTTTCAGTCAAGTTGGCTGGCTTTTAGTTGATATGACATTGGCGCATCAGTTGAATCTGCCAGATTTGGTCTTTGGTCATCTGATCGTAACTAAATTTAGCATTTCATTTTCTCTGCGTTCTGTGCAAATTGAATCCCGAAACCAAAAGGTGGAGTTGCTCCCTCTAAGCAGGATGCCCTTCCCTGCTGGCTTTGCAACTACCTTAATTTTACCTCAATTTCCAGCAAAAGCATAGCGGGGACCTGTAAAGAAAAACATTTAGCTTAGAAAATCTAGATGCTTTTCCTTAGAAATAAAACTTTCTAGGAGGCACACATTGATCATTATAGCAGATTCTGGTGGTACCTAGAGGAGAGGGGCATCCCTTGTTGTTAGTTGGAGAAGTTCAGGTTTCTCATCTCTGGAAGCGCCTCTATGTCCATTAGTTCAGCATGATTAAGATTAATTTGATGGTGCAAATTGACTGGTTTTGGATTTTGCATAATGCATAGTGTCATTTTCAGGTAAATATTTGTGCGCGTGAATTCATTCTCGATGATGCTAAGCAAGAAGTCACTGTCTAGCCCTGTTGGCAATTATATATATGTCTTTCACGATTAGTCCAATTTTCTGATAAACTGAAATTACAAGCCATGCTCATTGTCTCTCGACGCATTAGTGTATTTGCCCATCTGCCATCCCGCCTTTTACTTGTATAGAAAATACGTTATCACAAGTTAACATAATGTAAACAACTTTGAAGGCAGTATAACTATAGCTTCGGCGCAAAATTGTAGTTTCTGTCGAGATGAAAGGAGAAAAAAGAAAAAAAAAACGTTACGAACAGGGGAATAATTCTACGGACAGATGATGAACTTGGAAGTGGTGCCTTGATCTGCGGCTGACATACAATAATTTCATAATTTTCATTAGCATAATGGCGTCCTTTTTCTGCCTTTCGTCTATCGTCTCTATCATTTTTATCTGCATTGTTTGAAAGGATATCATGCTACACTGATGGAGTCGGTTGAAGTGCTAAATGTCAAAAGAGATAGCTACTCAGGCAGAGCAAAGAGTGGAATGACAGATGCCCAAATTGATGCTGGGGGAGGAGTAGACATTTAGAGAATGAAAAGTGAAAAAAAAGGTGGGTGGGATCGACACAATGGGGTCTAGCTTGTTTCTGTATTATATATTCTATGGTCCATTGTAATCATACATACACTGCACATGTTATATATAGGTAACTAAGTTCCATTTAGAAGAAGCTTTAGGATGCGTTTGGATGTTGGGTTGAGTTGAGTTGAGTTGAGATGATAAAATATTGTTAAAATATTATTTTTAAATATTAAAATTGTTTTGAAATTTAAAAAAGTTGAATTATTTATTATATTTTGTATTGAAATTTAAAAAAATTATAATGATGAGTTAAGATGAATTAGAATCCAAACGAAGCCTTAATGTTTTCGAATCACTAGTGTCGCCTGCCATGCTGTATCACAATTAGTGTTAGGTTCCTGTGTATACAAGAAACGTTAGGAGTACTTAGGAGAGAGGGATTGATTGAAGGTGACGTTTTTTTTTTTTTTGGGAAAAGGGGGGGGGAGGGACACCACCCGGGTTTAATTAGCAGTTGCAAGGAGATGGCATATTTAATTAGTGAATAGAATGCTGTTATTCATTTTAGATTTTTATTAATTAAAAAAAAAATCTAAAATGAAGAATAAATGTGACGCTCCGACTCTCACGTATAAAAACTTCGAGAATCGTGACGTCAGGATGATTATAACTCGGTCACGCATCCCAACGACAAGTGTCAAGTGTGTGCAACAAATAAATAGTGTACAATTAAAAACACAGCGGAAGGTAAATAAGTCAACTAGTACCAGAATTTTAGTTAATACAGATATCCAAAATACAAATACCTTAAAATCAAAGCCAAGTCCCAAAATAAAATATAAGTTTGAAATTAAAAGCTACAACTCGAGTGATCCCAGATCACTCCTCCGGCAGAGCCAGATCCTCAAACTCGGCATCTGCATCATCAACAAAGTCTGCAGTACCATAAAATGGTACCGCAGGTAAGTTATAACCTAACCAAGTCCAGAGATATAACCATATCTAAATAACTAACCATGCATGCCCATGATGCAAATGAAATAGTGCAACGCACGCCAAAAATCTCATTGGCTCAAAAATCATTTCCAGTAAAATAATTTCCACCATTTTCCTAGAAAATGGCACACAAAAATCATTATTCATCATTTTTCCAGAAAATGATACACAAAACAACTCACGCTATTTTTCCAGAAAACAGCTCTTTTTCTATTTATCCAATTAACCATATGCACCATGGTCTCCCCTATGGACCATCCGCACGTCCTGGCTACTTTACGAGCGATGCCCAGTTTCGCACCCAGTGCGTTCATGGCCAGGTCATCCTCTAGCCCCCGCCAGCAGAAGGGCCACGGAGTCGGCACGTCCAACGTCCGATCCCGTTGTCGCCCGGTGACAACTCAGGGGACGTCACTCAGTATCTTACGCTCCCGAGTGACCAGAGGAGCTCCACCGAGATAATGCCCCATCTCGGCTTGGGGTCGTGACACACACCACCCACCAATCCAATTCTCATGAAAACCCAGTTTTCAAAATAATCACATGATCATGCATGCAACACACGAAAAACCCAGTTTTCAATTTACAAACATGCCATGTGTGCAAAAATGCAATGAACCAGATCAATCCTCACAACCAATGATCAACTCCCAAAATCACAATATAACCAAAATATCCAATATCCAAAACCAAACCACAACATAACAAATCTCCAACAATAATCAAACCACAAATAATCCAATCTCCAACAATCAACAAGATCACAATAATCACACACAACAAATACTCCGATCAATCCATCCACCCCCAAACTCCTCGGACTCAGTCCGGAACCAACCAGGATACATATATATAAAATATAGCAGTTAATTGTAAAAATATAATTAAATCTCAAAAGAATTGTTTAGGAAATACTTACAGCGCTTTAAAAGTATTTTACGGAGGATCCGAAGCACAAGGAATCGCCAAAACAACAAAACCACACAGTGTAAACCCACTGACCGAAATGCAGTGAATTTCAAATTTTGCACGGGTTCAAACGGAGACTTGAAATTGATAGGGTAGGGCCTTTGGAAGGTGGAGAATCTAATGGTGGTGGTGGTTGGCCGTGGGTGGCGGCCGAAACGGCGGTGGAAAGCCACGAAGTGTAAATCGGAGAGGGTGTTCGATGGGGCGGCTCCGGCGATGGATCGGAGCTAGGGTTGGGTCGGTTAGGACGGAAATGGGCTGGTGGTGATGTGGCTAGGAGTTGGTGGCCGGAGGTGGCCGGACGGCGGTAGAATGGGTGAAGGAACGCCGCGGCTTCGCACGGCTTCCGAAGGCTAACGGCGGCGCAGCGTCGGCTGGAATTTGGAGGGGAGGCTCGCCGGCGCACGAGGAAGCCGGTGGTACCGGCGGCGGTGCAGGGGCAGTGGACCCGATTTGAGCGAGGGAGAGGAGAGAGAGAGAAATCCGATCGGGGCTGGGGAAAGAGAAGAAAAAGGGAAAAAGAAAAAGAGGAAGGAGAAAAAGGAGATCCAGACTTTTCAACGTGGGTTTCGAAAGTGATCCAACGAAAACGATTTTAAAACCACTAAATAAATAAAATAATCCAAACGTAGTGAAATATTCAAATAAAACAATAACTATTTTTAAAACAGTTAAAATAAATAAATTAATTTAACTCAAAATCAACTAACATAAAATATTAAATTCTGACAAAAATATCCTTTAAAATAAAGAGAAATTAAATTGTAGATTACTAATTAAAATTAATCAAACGCAGTGAAATGCTTTAATAAACAATAATAATTTTAAAACGCATAAACAACCCAATTTAAATTGAAGATCAATTTAAATTCACCACAATAATTAACAATAAGAAAGCCCAATAAAATAATTTTTCACAATTTAAAATATTCTAAAATAATATTCTAAAACTTCAAAAATAATAATTAATAAAAATAGGAAAGTTCAATAAAATAATAAAATAAAACCTCTAAAATATTAAAACAAGAGAATTACACAATAAATAATTAAAATAAACCTTCATTAAAAATACACTAAAATCCGGGATGTTACAATCTCCCCCCCTTAAAAAAAATTTCGTCCTCGAAATTGAAGGGTCAAATATCAATGCTAAAGATAGGCATGAGATGCGACTAAAAGTAGTCTTAAAAGACATACCGCCAATTAATCGAACGATTGCTGATATTGTTTCATCATATCTGCTTCTCTTTTCCAAGAGAAATCTTAAGCCAGTAGATCACCCCAAGCTACCTTCTCCAAATGTATCGACTTAGATCTTAACTTTTACTCCTTCCAATTTACAATCTGCATTAGGGCAACCTCCTAAGTAAGGTCAGGTTGATGTTTGATGCGTCTTGGGTCGACAAAGCGCACCTCTTGCTGACCAAAACTTTCCTTCAACGAGGACACATGGAACACCTTAAGAACTTTTCCAAAAAAAAAAAACCCTGGCAAGGTAACCCTGTAAGCAACAACCCCATTCATCTCCAACTCTGAAAAGGTCCTACAAATCTATGGCTAAGTTTTCCTCTTTTACCAAAACGCTTAACGCCTTTCATGGGAGAGACTTTGAGATAATTCAATCACTTTCCTCAAAAGAAAAGTCTTTCTCCTTGAATCCACATAATCTTTTTGACAACTTTGCGCTTCCGCCATATCATCTCTTTTATTAACTTGGCCCAATTAATATACTCTCACCAATTTCATCCCAACACAAAGGCGGTCTGCACATTCTCCCAAATGCACATCATGATTATCATTCCTAGAGCGGCCAGGTAAACCAAGATCTCAATATCCACAAAACCTTGACACAACACCCAAGGAATTCCAATGATTACTAGCTCCAATTGATAATCTGAACTAACCTCTATTGGTTCCTACGGTAAAACTTCCAAACCTTCGCTGAATACTACATTTTAGTAACCTAGTGGCCACTTCCAAAAATTTACCATCAATAACGAAATTGCATACACAATAATTAATCTCCAATTACAGGTATTCCTCAAAAATTCCAAGTCATTACTAATTCATCAAACCCAGCACAAAATTTGAACTCCTTATTACAACCAAAGTATCATGCTCCTGCTGCGCACTCTGATAATCACTACATACCGAAAATTCATGTCCTCACAAAAAAACTCCATTGAGTACAAGGTAGCTCCATACCTATTAACCCAGAAACTCTTACCACAATTGGTAGAAAATAACCTTCTTAAAATCAACCTCAACATCCCAAAACACACCCGCTCATCTTAGAAAAGAACTTATCTTATAAGGCTCAAATCCCTTCCAACCAACCAGTAAAAGCATCTATAAATTCTACCCGACAAACTAAACCCGAAAGTTTAACAACCAAATTCTAAATATCATCTAATCTAGCAATGACTAAACTCACTACGAACCACCAATGATCTCACAAAAACATTACAGAAACCTAAATAACTTGCCCACCTATTTCTACTCCTATAAGCTAGTATTTGCATGACTAAATCCTTCAATAGCACCTCACTAATAAACCTCAAGGCACGCCCTACTGCTCAAATCTTCAATCCACCAAAAACTATTATACAACATCCAAGGATCTTAATATTTAATATCTCGCATACTTGATTATGCTATCTACCGTTGATGTCTAAGTTTCGACTTCCAAGATTCATCATACACCATACAAGAAGACCCAACAATCTTTCTTTAAATCAAATAACCATGTCCTTGATTCTCCCAACTGGACACTCAAATTCCAAAGGAAAGTATAGCCTCAAAAATTTAAATTCCTATGTGACCTCAAGTCACAATTAATTCCTTTAGGTAATCACAATAATTAATGACAATCATCATTCCATCGAGTAACTTGCTTCGATTGTACTCTTCGATCAACTCACCAAAACTCTTGAACTTAATACTGTCGTAACGACTCCTTAACAATACCTACCAGAACTACTTGTTCCAAGCCAAGAATGAGACTAGAACCTGTACTCTCCGAAATCCCTACAAACTCATAACTGCTACACATCGATCTCGTGCATCCTTAGCTAGAATCCATATTCCTCCAACGTGCAAGTTATCTATCACTACCATTTCTATCATCTGGACCTATATCCTCGAAATCAACAAGAATCATTTCTCAAATCAACACCTTCTTAATCCTTAAAATTGATATGGATCAAATCTTAAACCTACTATTGTAACCTCAAGCTAAAAACAATCATTTTCCCGAATTCAATCCAAATCTACAATCCTCAAGAAAATACTCAAGTTAGATCATTACCTTCCATCTCCAAAGAAATATTCTCATTAAAAAATTCCTATATTAATAACTGAACTCTGATCAACCTCATTATAATGATCACAGACTAATCAGTCTCCAAAATAAATCAAGCTAGCACACCAAGCTTGAGGAATTAAAAACTTAAATATTATTACAAATAAATCCTTCAATCTTATAATTCTAAAACCTTAAACCAAAAAGAATCATTTCCTGAAATCCTCAAATTCGATGACCTTAAAGCTAAAACACTCACCTTACAAATCTTGCAAAATTCTAAACCCGAAATAATATCAAAGTGCTTAACTGAGTCGGCAAAAATCTAAAATTTCTAATTTATTTAATCCCTCAAGTGCTTGTTGAACCTACCACTTTAGATCCTATAAACTTATTTCTTAAAACTATAGGGCCTCAAACCTTAGATAACTTCTCATAAATCTATCCTCGAAGTTCGTTGAACTTATGACCTCCTACTCTAAAGACTCAACACTTAATTCTACGGAACTTAAGACCTCAAGTATCCTAGGCGAACTAAAACTATTCCCACCTTAGCTGCAACTTGAGTTCCTACTCCATAGAGTTCACTTAGACCATGCTGCTCCCTTCGAGTCTCGATATTAAAACCTACCAATCGCTAAGAGTTCAGGCCTACTACACTAAATGTTCAAGCCTAACAATGACATTCACAGTCGTACCATCTTCCTGTCATAGCGTAGCCCTTAACCCACTTTTCAACTCAAACAAATTAAAATCTAATTTTGGAAAAATAAATTAAAACACAACAAAATGCCATTAAATAAAATAGAATAAAATCAACCAAGTATAACAACATTCAATAAATTAAAACATTTAAAGTAACATACCTCAAACAACATAAAATTAAAACAAAACAAAATCTCACAAATAAAATAAAATTCCATAAACAAAATGACATGCGATAAATGAATAAAACAATGAAGAAATACACAATAAATAATTAAAACAAATAAAATAACCGACCACGGAATAAAACAATTAAAATAAAATAACATTCAACAAAATAGATAAAACCAATAAAAATAACAACAAATAAAAAAATTAAAACTATTAAAAATAACATACTTCAAACCAAACAATTTTAAATCACAACTTTTAAAACTTTCTGGTACTTCACCTAAGGGACATGTGGCTTTACCCAGAGCCGAACTGCTCTGATACCACCTGTGACGCCCCGACTCCCACGTACAAAAACCTCGAGAATCGTGACGTCAGGATGATGACAACCCGGTCACGCATCCCAACGACAAGTGTCAAGTGTGTGCAACAAATAAATAGTGCACAATTAAAAACACAGCGGAAGGTAAATAAGTCAACTAGTACCAGAATTTTAGTTAATACAGATATCCAAAATACAAATACCTTAAAATCAAAGCCAAGTCCAAAAATAAAATACAAGTCTGAAATTAAAAGTTACAACTCGAGTGATCCCAGATCACTCCTCCGGCGGAGCCAGATCCTCAGGCTCGGCATCTGCATCATCAACAAAGTCTGCAGTACCATGAAATGGTACCGCAGGTAAGTTATAACCTAACCAAGTCCAGAGATATAACCATATCTAAACAACTAACCATGCATGCCCATGATGCAAATGAAACAGTGCAACGCACGCCAAAAATCTCGTTGGCTCAAAAATCATTTCCAGTAAAACAATTTCCACCATTTTCCCAGAAAATGGCACACAAAAATTATTATTCATAATTTTCCCAGAAAATGATACACAAAACAACTCACGCTATTTTTCCAGAAAACAACTCTTTTTCTATTTATCCAATTAACCATATGCACCATGGTCTCCCCTATGGACCATCCGCACGTCCTAGCTACTTTACGAGCGATGCCCAGTTCCGCACCCAGTGCGTTCGTGGCCAAGTCATCCTCTAGCCCCCGCCAGCAGAAGGGCCACGGAGTCGGCACGTCCAACGTCCGATCCCGTTGTCGCCCGGCGACAAACCATGGGACGTCACTCAGTATCTTACGCTCCCGAGTGACCAGAGGAGCTCCACCGAGATAATGCCCCATCTCGGCTTGGGGTCGTGATACACACGCACCCACCAATCCAATTCTCATGAAAACCCAGTTTTCAATTTACAAACATGCCATGTGTGCAAAAATGCAATGAACCAGATCAATCCTCATAACCAATGATCAACTCCCAAAATCACAATATAACCAAAATATCCAATATCCAAAACCAAACCACAACATAACAAATCTCCAACAATAATCAAACCACAAATAATCCAATCTCCAACAATCAACCAGATCACAATAATCACACACAACAAATACTCCGATCAATCCATCCACCCCCAAACTCCTCGGACTCAGTCCGGAACCAACCAGGATACATATATATAAAATATAGCAGTTAATTGTAAAAATATAATTAAATCTCAAAAGAATTGTTTAGGAAATACTTACAGCGCTTTAAAAGTATTTTACGGAGGATCCGAAGCACAAGGAATCGCCAAAACAGCAAAACCACACAGTGTAAACCCACTGACTGAAATGCAGTGAATTTCAAATTTTGCACGGGTTCAAACGGAGACTTGAAATTGATAGGGTAGGGCCTTTGGAAGGTGGGGAATCTAATGGTGGTGGTGGTTGGCTGTGGGTGGCGGCCGAAACGGCGGTGGAAAGCCACGAAGTGTAAATCGGAGAGGGTGTTCGATGGGGCGGCTCCGGCGATGGATCGGAGCCGGGGTTGGGTCGGTTAGGACAGAAATGGGCCGGTGGTGATGTGGCTAGGAGCTGGTGGCCGGACGGCGGCAGAATGGGTGAAGGAACGCCGCGGCTTCGCACGGCTTCCGGAGGCTAACAGCGGCGCGGCGTCGACTGGAATTTGGAGGGGAGGCTCGCCGGCGCACGAGGAAGCCGGTGGTACCGGCGGTGTCGACCACCGCCGGCCAGCGGCGGTGCAGGGGCAGTGGACCCGATTTGAGCGAGGGAGAGGAGAGAGAGAGAAATCCGATTGAGGCTGGGGGAAAAAAGAAGAAAAAGAAGAAAAGAAAAAGGGAAAAAGAAAAAGAGAAAAGAGAAAAAGGAGATCCAGACTTTTCAACGTGGGTTTCGAAAGTGATCCAACGAAAACGATTTTAAAACCACTAAATAAATAAAATAATCCAAACGTAGTGAAATATTCAAATAAAACAATAACTATTTTTAAAACAGTTAAAATAAATAAATTAATTTAACTCAAAATCAACTAACATAAAATATCAAACTCTGACAAAAATATCCTTTAAAATAAAGAGAAATTAAATTACAAATCACTAATTAAAATTAATCAAACGCAGTGAAATGCTTTAATAAACAATAATAATTTTAAAACGCATAAACAACCCAATTTAAATTGAAGATCAATTTAAATTCACCACAATAATTAACAATAAGAAAGCCCAGTAAAATAATTTTTCACAATTTAAAATATTCTAAAATTCCAAAAATAATAATTAATAAAAATAGGAAAGTCCAATAAAATAATAAAATAAAATCTCTAAAATATTAAAACAAGAAAATTACACAATAAATAATTAAAATAAACCTTCATTAAAAATACACTAAAATCCGGGATGTTACAATATAATAAAATAGTTAAGACCTGAAGATGGGACTTGCTTGAAAACAAGCGTATGCATGCTTTTGGGTTGAAATTGAAGGTTCTGGGCAGACTAGTGAGTTTGGATGTTGAAGTGAGTTGAGTTGAGATGATAAAATAATATTAAAATAATATTTTTTAATATTAAAATTGTTTTGAGATTTAAAAAAATTGAATTGTTTGTTATATTTTGTATTAAAATTTAAAAAAATTGTAATAATGATTATTGAGTTCCTTCGAAATTATAAAATTTGGAGATGGTGCAGCCCAACGAGTATTGCCATAGCTGGAGCCTGGACATTATAATAGACTAGAAAGGAAATTGATGGATAAAAATGTAAAGTTTACTCTTAACATTCAAAGGTGCAATTAAAATATACAAAAGAGCGATTGTCTCTTGCTGAGCTGTTTTGGATATGAGAAATGGTATTTGCGGTCATGGAATGTGTAAGTATTGTGCAATCTCTTAAAAAAAAATGAGTAAATATGATATTTACATTAAAAAAAAAATTAATTTTTTCATAGTAATACTCTAGCCATAAATGGATTATATAAAAGTAATCTCACAAATTAATGTGACATGATATTATTCGTCAAATTATAAATTTATTTTTATTATAAAATAGATCTAACGAATTATATAAAGTCACGTCAATTTGCGAGATTACTTTTATGTAATCTATTTTACTGTAGCAGTACTCTATATGGATATATCTACTTATATATAAAGTGCGAATCCAGTATGAACAGTATTTCGTCTAACATTTTTTTTCCCATTTTACCCTTGCTCTTGTTTCTCAATTCCCGTTTTGTCCCTAACTTTTTTCCATTTTGCCCCTGGTTGTATTCCAAAATTTCCGTTTTGCCACATCCCCCTCCCCCGTCCGCTTCGTCTCCTGCAGAGCACCGGCGTGACCAACACCACCCTGGCGATTCTCTTCCCCTCCGGCCGGCGTCCCTCCCCTTCCAATCTCAGCCCCTATCCTACCGCCGTTAACCGCCATGAGCGAATCCAAGCCAAGGCCGGCCCATTTCTTCGTCCCCTCCAGTGCGCCGCCGCACGCCAGCGTGGCCAACACCGCCCAGTCCATTCTCTTCCCCTCCGTTCGGCGTTCCTCCCGTTCCAATATCAGCTCCTATCGTGCCGCCGTTAACCGCCGCGAGCGAATCAAAGCTGTCGTGAACAGTTTTTTCGCCCAATAATATTTTTCTTATTTTGCCCCTGATTTTAGGTTCTACTTAGATATAGAAACATTATCAATTCATCTTATCTCATCTCATTATTATAAAAAAGTATTTTTAATGATATTGTGATTTTTTTTAAAAGTTTAAGGATATAAAAAATTGAATAAAAAAATCAAAAAAATAATTTTTTTTGTCTTTATCAAAACCATCTCGAATGGTGTAGCACTGTTCTTAAGCTTTAGATATGAAAAATGAATGATGTTACAAATTGGTTTGAGCTTTACAATTGGACTATAGTATTTTTTATTTTCCAAATTGATACCAACTCTTCATAAAATTTTAATAAAAAATCAAAATCTTGAAAATTAAACTTTAATATTGTGCAACATTGTATTTCCAATAATTTTGAATTATGTAAATATCGAATTGAATTGTTTTCCCTTTTATTAATGATTTTTGTTTAATGATTTATTAGGAAATAAACTTAAATATTTTTTTCCATTTTCGGATAAATTGAATAGTTTATTATTTAACTTAAAACTAATTACACTATTTCAGGTAGATATACAGATTCTAATGTACTATAATATATTTAATTTTTTTAAATGGCAAAGATGAGACTTTATAAAATATATGATTAGATTATTTAATACTTACTACTATAGTTTTGAATTTTAAAATTAACATATTATACATTTATTTTGAAAATAACAAATATACAACATACGCATCCAACTATAACTATTAAGAGTAATAATAGTAGGTTCATTAGTATAATTACAAATTTTCATAAGGAAATAAATTATAACTTCTTAATAATTTAAAAATATAATATGTCATTATTACTATCTTATTTAGTCAAGTGTGAAAATGTTAAATAAATTAATGTTCTTCATTTTTATTATTTCTTATAGTACTTCTGTTTTAGTAATATTAAAAAAGGGTTATGAAAACTTTTGAAGTAAATTAAAATAATTTGGTTTACATTTTTAAACTAAGAACTAAACTGCCTTTAGAGCAATGCAATAATTTAACATTATTTGTAGTGCTGAATAATATGATCTAGAATATATTAATATATATTAGAAAATTTTTAATTTTTTTCTTCTCTGAAAATTTATATAATATTGGAATTTTTCTTTTACATATTTTTGAATAAAGATTGAGTTTATTCAAAATAAAATCTAAAAAAAATAAATTTTATTTCTTTCCACTATTTTTTTTTCCTTTAATTTGTACTTTAATAACTAATCCAAATTTAACTTTCAAAATTTTTAATGTATTACAATTTGTTCAAATTATTTTTTGTAGTTATAACTGATAAAATATAATTATATGATTAAATTATTTAACACTTAGTAATTTACTTTCTAAGTTTAAAATTAACACATTATTATAATTTCTATGTTATAGTTGTCAATATTTTGCACATAACATATGTGATCTTTATTATGATCAAGAATAAAATCTTAAAATAGAAATGAAATTCTGTCCATTGATATTTAAAATTGAAAAATTGTATGAATTTAAATTGACATTTTGTTGTTCATTCTAAATTGACTGGTAGCTTATTTCTCATATTTTTGCACATAACATATGTGATGTTTTGCACAATAGTTATCAATATTTTTTTTCTTGATGTGTAAACACACATATTTAAACTTCAATGTATATGTTTAAATTGAATGGTGAAAATGAGAAATCACATGTTACTATATAGTATAGGAGATGATGAACTGAATTTTTTCTCTATAATTCATTATTTCTACTTTTTAGTAAGAATAATAATAGTAGCTTGGTTAGTATAATTACAAATTTTTATAAGGAAATAAATTATAACTTCTTAATAATTTAAAAATATAATATGTCATTATTACTATTTTATTTAGCCAAGTGTGAAAATGTTAAATAAATTAATGTTTTTCATTGTTATTATTTCTTATTGTGATTCTGTTTTAGTAATATTAAAAAGGGTTATGAAAACTTTTAAAGTAAATTAAGATGATTTGGTTTAGTTTATTGCCTTTGAAGTAACGCAGTGATGTAACATTATTTGTAGCACTGAATAATATGATCTAGAATATATTAATATATATTAGAAAATTTTTATTTTTTTCGTTCTTTGAAAATTTATATAATGTTGGAATTTTTCTTTTACATATTTATGAATAAATGTTTAATAATTACTAACAAATTATCTTCTCATAAAGAAGATAAAATTAAAACAATTTTTTTTCAATAATCTTTAAGTATAATCCATAATTTAAAAACGTTTTGTCCCATAACCAAATGAATTCACCCCATCTCTTTTTTTTATATATAGAAACCTAACAAAATTATCATTAACATTAATTTTAATTTTCAAATTCTAATAAACAATTTTTTATTTTTTTTTATTTAAATATGTTCTTTATACTTTTGATATATGTAGGGCACAGTATGAATATAAGTAGATAGTACACGTTAACTTTCTGTTTTAATTAGGTTTCACTATTTTATAATTCGTAATAAAGTTTTACTATTAATATTTTTATTATTAATTTAAGCTTTTATTAAAATTTTCTTATTAAATTTTTCCGTCATATAACTAAATAAAACATATGTGATAGATATTTTGCAGATAACATATGTGATATTTTTTATGATCAAGGACAAAATATTAAAATATAGATGAAACTCTATCAATTTGTAGTTAAATTCGAGAATTTGTATACATTTAAACTCTCATTTTTTGACTTATTATGGATTAACAGATAGTCATGTAAAATTTACTTTATTATCATATATATAAATTTATCAGATATTACCATCTATTACATTTCATAACTATATTTTTTAGTCTATTTTTTCTTATTACATGTTTTTAGAAAAAACTACTACTTTTAACAAGTTTTTGCAACGGGGCATACGTGCCCTTACTAGTATATATATATATATATATATATATATATATATATATATATATGCGAATAATGGTTTTCGGTGTAAGGCTTAGTGGGGATTTAGAAAAATACTTGGGATTGACCTCGATAGTTGGGAAGATTATTTCAGTCCGAGAAATGCTACACAACTTCCTACTATTCACCCACACTCCACACTCCATATTTTTTAATATTTTTTAATATTTTTTTAAAATTTTTTTTTGAATTTATTTTTTTTTAAATATTTCAAATTTTTTATTCACTATTCATATAAAAAATATTTGATAAAAAAAAATTAAAAAAAAAAAGGTGAAGTGTGGAGTGTGATGAATAGTAGGAGGTTGGGAAGATTATTTCAGTCCAAATACATAGCATTAGAGGGATAAATGAAAGAGTACGGAAGAAAGTGCACAACTGGAAAAACAAATTCCTTAACCAAACATGAAAGGAGATTCTCATAAAAATTGTCATCCAAGATATCCCTACCTATGCTATGAGTATGTTCAAGTTACCTAAGCAGTTAAGTAAAGAAATCTCAGATATAATATCAAGGTTTTGGTAGGATCATATGGAGCAAGACAAGAAGATACAATGGAATAAATGGAGTCAGTTGGGTAGATCAAAGGCTAAAGGAGGTTTGGGTTTCAGAAATATAGAAAGCTTTAATCAAGCTTTGTAGGCAAAGCAGTGCTTGAGGTTACTTACAAATCCTTCATCTTTGGTAGCTAGAATTATGATGGAGAAATACTATAAAGGAGGCACTGTTCTGGAAGTAAAACTAGGAGTAAACCCTTCACAAATATGGAGAAGCGTATGGGGGGGTGCTAGAAATTAACTCAAGGAGACTAAGGTGGAGAGTTGGAAATGGTCATCGGATCAACATATGGGGAGATAGGTGGCTACCTATACATAGCACTTTGAGAATGCAATCTCCAATGAAAGTACATAACAAGGAGGCCAAAGTGAAGGAGTTGCTAGATAGTGACAACAGAAGCTGGAAGAAGAATTTAATTTATGAGATTTTCAATGAGGGAGGAAGGTATCAGTTGTAGTCTTCCATTCAGTAGGCTGGGATTAGAGGATAAACTAATATAGGGTCATATGAAAAAATGGTCTCTTCTCAGTGAAGAGTGCATACCACTTGGAAGTTCAAAAGAAAAAGTGAATAAAGAGGTGTAGCATGAGGTAGTAAGGGGGATAGTGTAGTTTGGGAGAAAATCTAGGCTCTAAATGTGCCTAATGTGGTCAAAGTTTTCATTTGGAAGGCAGTGAATGATGCTTTGCCAACCAAACATAAATTATTCATGAGGCACGTAATAGACAGTGCTATATGTCCTATCTGCAAGACCATCAAGGAAACTTTATGTCATGCTCTATGGAGTTGTGCAACTTCTATTGATGTATGGGCCGAACCTCTAAGTCCAATTCATAAATGGTCCAATAGTGAGGGTAATTTCTTTGATATTTGGAGTAATTTGGTAACAAAGTTGAGACTTGAGACAACAAGAAGTGGAGGAGGTTGTTGTTATTCTCATAAAAGTTTGGCAAAGAAGAAACAAACTTATATTTGAACAGAAGTTTGAGAGCTCGATAACCTTAATCACTACAGCACACAAGAAGTTGAAAGATTTTAAAAATGCACATACTAATTTGATTAAACACCCATCTTCAACTGGAAGGGTAGATCAAGCTGTTAAGTGGATCAAGTTGTAAGTGTCTATTAGGAAAATTGGGATGCTGCATTGGATGAAAGAAACAAGAAAATGGGATGTGGATAAGGGTGTGCATCATGGATATAAATCATTGTGACGAGAAACTCATAGATTTGTTCATTATAAAATTGTTGTTTTGCATTGTGATGTAAACAATGTAATATTGATATGATGTAAACGTTTTTGAGTAATGAATGAAGACCTGAATGCTTATTTATTTATTTATTTTTAAAAAAAGGAGTAATGAGTTTTTAGGTTTTTATAAATCAATGTCACAATTTTAGATTTTTGTAATTTGATAGGTAAATTTTAAAAAACTCAATCAGGCGATCACAAGTTCACCATATTAATATGTCAGATGTCATCACATGAACTAATTGAAAGTTGACACGTGACATCTCATTTGTAAACAAAATAATTAATCGTGGTAATGATATTAGTTCAACATTAAATTCGTATTAAACAAATTTTAAAGTGACGAGATTTGTAGGTACTAAAATCGAATACAAGTAAGTTTAACATGACCGAAAACACTTTTTATAGAAAAATAATATTAACTAAACCCACTACTCCTCGGTCGGCCCCTATCTGTCACTCCCCTGTATTCGTTCTCACATACTACTACACTTCCCCAATACATCCAGACCTACCTTCCCCTCATTTCCCATGGCTCTCCGATCCCTATTGACCAGAAAAACCACCCTAGGTCTAGGCCTTCGCAGTCTTCAGACCTTCTCTCTTCCCGATCTTCCCTACGATTATGGTGCCCTCGAACCCGCCATCAGCGGCGAGATCATGCAGCTACACCATCACAAGCACCACCAGGCTTACATTACCAACTACAACAAGGCTCTCGAACAGCTCGAGGGGGCTCTGGCCAAGGGCGACACCACCTCCATAGTCAAATTGCAGAGCGCCATCAAGTTCAATGGCGGAGGTCCTTTTCCTTCTCTCTTATTTATTTGAGTACGACTTGGAAATTCATTATTATGTCTTTATTATTTTTTATCCAATTTAATATACGTCCAAGTGGAATTTCTTTTCTCCGTGATGCGTTTCGGATTGCATGTTTATGTTTGTTTTTTTTTCTTGTACGATACATTTGGCTGATTTAATCAATTTGATTATATTTCGAAGTTTGTATATTGGATTTTAGTACTCTATGTCCTTTTGTGAAAATTGGGCCAACTTCATGAATTACGCAGAAACTTGAAATTGATCAAAATTTAATCAGTTTGTGAAAGTGGTAATGGAGTTTGATATGGGATGGGTAGAATTCGTGATTATGTAATATTGTGCATCACATTACCATGGTTGCTGATGGTTTTCGATGTGACTTTGCTGCAAGTAATTAACAGCCAGAGATCTTTCCGGGGGATGTTTTTTATGGCATCCTTCTGTTTTTTTTTTTTTTTGAAATTATCTAAACAAATGTTAATCAAATTTGTAATTGAAGGAGTTCCACTGCTACATACCTATCCTTGTTTCTAGTCATTTAAATGGCACGTTCCTCCTTTATATTTTTAATCTAAGAAATTTATATGTTCTCAAAACTACCCAAGCATAAGCAGTTAATCTAATTTCTTGTTCTTTTCTGCTTGTCATTCTTTATATTATCATCTTTCTTTGTAAGTAACCTGAAGAACAAAAAATAATTATCTTTGTTGTTAAGTTCATTTAACATAGTCAAAATATTTTTCTTACAGGCCATATCAACCACTCGATTTTCTGGAAGAATCTCACTCCCGTGCGTGTAAGTTTATATTCTTTAGGTCCCCTTTGAAATTCTTTTTTGTTTTAATTGATTTTTCTTTAAGAAACTTCGTTTACCCAGTGCCTTAAACATGACAGGAAGGGGGTGGTGAGCCCCCACACAGTTCCCTAGGTTGGGCTATTGACACTAATTTTGGTTCGCTGGAGGCGCTTGTGCAAAAAATCAATTCAGAAGGTGCTGCTTTACAGGGCTCTGGATGGGTGGTAGGTTTTGCAGCTTGTGAGCTTCCCAACATGCATTTTGTGTCCCTGATCATTGGCTGGTTTTTTTAGTCCATACTCATCTGATTTTTTTTCTGTATGTTTCTTTTCACTTGTGTCTGTCTTTCAGTGGTTTGGTCTGGACAAGGAGTCAAAGAAGCTTGTGGTTGAAACCACTGCAAATCAGGTATAATTTAGAATATCCAATCAGAAGGTCATACAGCAATAATCATCAGTGTTTCCAATTTTCTCTTTGATTAAACATAATTTTAGCTATGTTCTTGCTGAATTTGTAATCCATACTGCATCAAATTCATGGTCGCTTGATGATACTGCTGTCCTCTTTGTGTGGCAATGGCTTTGGCTCATTATACTTATAAAAAAATGGCTTTGACTCATTATAATTTAGGAGTTACGTTTAAGGTGGTCAGGGTTTTGAGTTCAATCTGATTCTGTTCGTTGCACAGAATAGTTGGCTTTTAAACTTTGTTACTGTCTTGTTTTGGATTTGATCTTATGCTGGATATGTGCTTCTTTGTAAACCCTCATTTTTATGAGCTCTGCAATTATGAAGAATTAAAAATAAATAAAAAGATTTAACGTTGGTGGTCAACATGCTTCTGTGCATGGTTTTCTACTCTCTGTAATATACTTCTGGTAAAACGTGTCCGATTATCCAAACATGCAGACAAAAACTGGATTCTTATGTTAAAACTCTTCTCTGATTCTGAGTATTTTTTTCAGGACCCACTGGTAACTAAAGGACAACATTTAGTTCCATTGCTTGGTATAGATGTTTGGGAGCATGCATACTACTTGCAGGTAAATTAGTGTACTTTAGATTGCTAATGATGCTTCAAAGGTGGTTGCTTGATGTTTGAAACTTGCAACTGTTAAGTTTTGTATAGATTTTTTATTTGTGAGTAGGATTTGTGGAGACTTGCTCCCCTTTCTACACGTTGGCCTGGATTATGCACAAGCACAGGGTTTGTAACGACACATGATAATTTTTTCCTTCTATGGTCATCTTCAGTCTTTTCCACTTTGGGCTTTTTTAAGTTGTTAGAAAAGTGGCATATAGGGTTCGTTTGCAGGAAACCTTCTTCTATGATTGCTGGGCCTCTAGGTATTGAATATTCCTTACATCATGTTGTCAGAGTAGATGAGGTTAAGAGGAGGTGCGCATGAGGTTGTCTTGTTTAATATAACAAAGACGTTATTGAAAGACTGCTTGATTTCTATTCTAGCATTTGTAAATTTTGTTTTTGTTTCCTGTTTTTTTAATAGTAAACTTCTTTCTGAAGTTTCCAGTGGAGCATCATCCCCCAGTTAGGGAATGGCAAAATTTACCCTAATTTTATTCTTCTTTAGCAATCATATGACATTTTCTTTTCTTTTCTTTTTCATGTTGCAGTACAAGAATGTCAGACCAGATTATCTAAAGAACATATGGAAAGTTATTAATTGGAAGTATGCCAGCGAAGTTTATGATAAAGAATCCAAGTGAGGTGAATGAGAAGATGGGCTTCCAGAGGAATGTCTTCGAGTTGGCCTGGTTAATGGAATAAATGTAATGTTGCAACTGTGAGGGACGGACCCTTATTTCTCTTGGGGGTGTTTGATTACCGATGCATTTCATGTATGAAAATCGAATTGAGTTTGAGCTATATGCTCTTTGTAGCTTTATGCTTAATCCAAAAGATTGAAATTTGCGCTGTTACGTTTTTACCCAATTTTTCATTTGTTTGGAATTGCATGGCTTAGCTAGCAACCAAGTTCGATTATATATCATGCTTAGCTATATGCTCTCTCTCTCTCTCTCTCTCTCTCTCTCTCTCTCTCTCTCTCTATATATATATATATATATATATATCTCTGTGTGTGTGTGTGTAATGATCTACTTAATTAAAAAAATGTTATTCTAAACTTCATGGGAATAAGTAATTTATTTAAATAACTATTACTCGAATTTAAACGATCACATGTATTTCTTTTTATTAAGAAAAAAAGACGTTAAACATATTTTCTAGTGTGTTTATATAACTTCAGGTAAATGCATATAGCGTAAATAAACATTTTTTTCGTCAAGTGATACATGCTAGTAGTGAATTCGTTATTGTCCATTCTATTGTTACTTAAAAATAAATAAATAAATTAGATTAATATTATACACCATACTCTCATCTCATTATGTAAAATGTGACATATAGTTATTAAAAAATACTAGCCAGAAGCCCCTTTTAATAAAGCACACCGCACACCCTCTATGTCATTATATATGAAATGTCGATTTTACCCACTTAAAACTCCTTTGTTTCTTCTTCTTTATGTTTTCACCATCTCTTTCAAGCTGCTTATAGAGTTAGAGGCTTCGAAGACCAAAGAGCTAGACTTTGTTGATCACGTTTCTGCACTAGGGCTCTTGCTCTCGAATTTGATCTGCTTAGAGTTTCGACTTTCAAATCTTCACTAGGGCTCACAACGGGAACCAGCTCTCTCTTGAGTTTCTCAAAGTCTTTTGAAACTTTACATATATTCTCCATGATTCTGGTTTGTGAAAAAAAAATTTGGTTGTATATTTGATGGCAAATTCTCTGGTTCGTAAATTTTATAGTTTGTATAGGGTTTTCTATCCTGAATGCGAATTTTGTGGTGATGCTTTGGTTTTGTGGTGATGCTGAAATTCATGTTGTAATGGTGAATTTTCTAGTTTGAACTATCCTTAAAGAAAGCCTAGAAAGCAAAACACATTTCGTCCATTTTCAGACTTAACTTTGTTGATATATGATGAGAGCATGAATGACTTTTCAAATTGTTAGAACATCTTGAATGGTACTACCTTAACATTCAGATAGTGTGTACAAGAAATGGGCTTATGTGAGAGAAACTGTAGAAAGGAAGAAGGGCGAACAAGGCTTTCAAAGAGAATTGATTTTTGGAGAGTCCTATACGAGAAAGGAGGAAGAATTTGGAACAGATTTTTTTAATTCAAGTTAGTTGTTTCGTGCGGTGTGCTCCACTTAAGGGGCTTCTTTGTAGTGTTGCTATTCTAAATAAAGGATGAAGCCCTTTACGTGGAGCACACCGCATGAAACAACTAACTTGAATTAAACAAATCTATTCCAAATTCTCCCTCCTTTCTCGCACTAGACACCTCAAAATCGTTTTTATTCGAAAACCTTCTTTGCCCTTGTTCCTTTCTATAGTTTCTCTCCCATAAGTCTATTTCTCGTACACATTATATGAATGTTAAGTACATTCAAGATGTTCTAGCAATTTGAAAAGCCATTCACGCTCTCATCACATATCAAGAAAGTTGGGTCTGAAAAGGGATGAAGCGTGTTTTGCTTTCCAAGATTTCTTTAAGGACAGTTCAAACAAAAAATCCACTATTACAACATGAATTTAAACATCACCACAATATCAGAGCATCACCACAGTGACCACACCATTTCAACATAAACACAAAATTCACATTTCAGGATGCAAAGCCTCATACAAACCAGAAAATTTACAAACTAGAGAATTCACCATTAACTATAAAATCATAGAATTTTTTCACAAACCAGATATACAGAGAATAGATGTGAAATTTTGAAAGCCTCTGAGCAACTTGAGAGAGAGCCGGTTCGCGTCGAGAGCCCTAGTGAAGATTCGAAAGTCAAAACTCTAAATAGCTCAAATTCGAGAGCAAGAGCCAGAGTGCATAAATGTGATAAACAAATCCTAACCCTCTGGTCTTTGAAGCCTCTAACTCTTAAAGCAGCTCGTAAATGGGTATTTCTATATGGTATTAGAGTCAGGTTAACCTATGACTGATGATGGGCTCCTATGACCTACCCACAATGATGATATCAGAAATATCGGCCCACAGGTGAGGGGGCGTGTTGAGAAGTTCTGTATGGCTTAGAGACAAACTCGTCCTGTGCTTTATAAGGAGTTACCTCACTCCTCCTATTAGACCTTTTATAGAACGAAATGAGTGTTTTTATATGATATCAGTGTTAGATTAACATATGACTGATGATGGACTCCTGTGACCTACCCATGATGATGGTATCGAAAATATCGCCCCACACATGAAGGGGTGTGTTGAGAAGTTATACATGGCGTAGAGACAAATTCATCCTGTACTTTATAAAAAGTTACTCCACTCTTCCTATTAGAACTTTTATGAAGAGAGATGAATATTTCTATAGATAGAATGTTAAAACAGGAAAAAAGGAATTTAATAAGGATAAAGTTGACATTTCACATATAATGACATAGGGTGCACGGTGTGCTTCGTTAAAAGGAGCTCTGCTAGATTTTTGTATTTAGAAACCAAGGGGAGGAAAGTACAAATACGAGAAAAAGTGGAGTTCCTCACTCTGCTTGGTTGGGCGCGTCGTGGTTCATACCAATATAAAAGGGCATTCACTTTTCCTTCCGTAGACGCAGTCCCCAGCAGCCTCCAGCGGCGTAAACCCTAGCAAGCAGAGCCGTCGACTCTAACGCCTCGGATAGATCTCCAGCGGCGTAAACCCTAGCAACCATGGTTGGATAGATCTTTATATATATATATAAGTAAAAGTAAAACTTTATTAAAACAAAAAGGCATAGCCCATAGTCGGATAGATCTTATCAAATAGAATCTCAAATCTTCGTTGTTTCTATTCCTTTCGTCGTAATCTTCTAGTTTTCTTTTTGTAGACTTTCAAGCGCAGGAATGGTGGACGCAACAAGCACGGCCGTGGCCACGTCAAGTTTATTCGCTGCTCCAACTGCGGTAAATGCTGCCCTAAGGTATTGATGTAAATTACATACCTATGTCAATTTATATGAATGTATTTCTATGCATTCAAATCCGCTTATAGACATTTTTTATGGTTTTCATCTATGGAAATACCTGTGCAATTTTAATAATACATGTTTTTTTATGTTTTTATGATAGTGATTTAAATTGTTGATATGCGTGTAATTGTGCTTATGTGAAGAAAATGTCAAGAGTAAAAGAACAAATTGTGTATGTTTGCAATGAGTCGGTATTTTTCATATTGATCATAAGCACAAACTTCTTTAAAATTATGATTTTTGCTGTGTATCATCTTCTCCGATCTTTGTGTTTTCTTTCAATTCTGCCAAATCTGCTTAAAATATATACGTGCAACTGGTGCATGTATATTTATGCATGCCATTTGTGGTTCTGCTAAGTCTGCTGTTTTCAAGTGATTGGAATTACAAATACTTGTATGATTGCGAATTGTATATATGACTTAAACTATAGATCTTGACTTTTACTTTGGGTTATGTTGGAAAATGTAAAAAAGGACAAGGCAATCAAGAGGTTCCTTGTGCGGAACATTGTTGAGCAAGCTGCAGTTAGAGATGTTCAAGAAGCCTGTGTCTACGATCGTAATATACTTTTTCTTGCATTAATTTCTTCTCTTTCTTTAGCCTTTATATGACTGCTGAAATGTACATTTTGTATGCAGAATATGTTCTTCCCAAGCTGTATGCAAAGATGCTGTATTGTGTTTCATGTGCAATTCACTCTCACGTTGTGAGGGTCCGCTCTCGCACTAATCGAAGGAACCGTGAACCACCACAGCGCTTCATCAGGCGCAGGGTATGCTTTTGCATTACATGATGCAGTTTTCTGATTGTTTTAATTTTTGCATATGGCTTACCGAAAAATAAAAATAAAATCTGCCTATGGCTCTGCTTGCTTATGAACGATCTTATCAATTCTAACAATGATATTCTAATTAAAAATGCATTTTTCCGTTGATTTTGGTTTTTACCTTATGTGGTTTGAGATTTGAGAATGAACTCACAAAATTTGCAAATGTAATCTTTGTTTTAGTTATCATTACCTTAGTTTCTTGCACTGTTTCTCATTTGCCTGAAGGTCTCGAAACTGGCCTAATGCTTTCCCTGCCAACAGAATTTTTGAATTGAGCCCGCCAAAACTGTCCTAAGCATGCTGAAAATTGTCTTTAAAGGTCCAATCATTTTTTCTCCTTAAAGGAGCTTCTAAATCAGGAAACAGAATCTCAGAAATGTTGTCTTATGTAAAGCCAGACTTCAGCCTATTATCTAGCCTGTCATCATTATTCTTGAAGCATTGTGAGTTGGAAGCCTTAATCTATGATAGTTATTTTATTAAGACTGGAGCAGTTAGTTTTTGGATAGTATCTGATGTTGTATGTCAGATTTGTGTTTAGTATGGTCCAGTATATACACTCTCGCCAAATGCATACCTAATCCCATTCAAAGGTGTGGATGTGATATGCAAGTAGGCCCAAAAAATTGTTTATTTTAAAATTTTGTGATATGGAATATTCTTACTTTTACATCCAACTAAAGGCTTATGGCCTAATAGAGATTTATCTAATGGGGTCACAGTAACAACGCTTACCATGGTGGCTCAAAACAATGGATTTGGCATTTACTTGAACTTGACAGGATTCTTAGGCTAACCTCCATTTTCTGTGCACCTTTAAATGATATCTCAAACAGATTTATTTTCTGAAGATAAGCTCTGGTTTTTTTTTTTTTTTTGGTAAAATATTGAACGGATTCTTTGATAGATTGCATGCAATTACCTGCACTGATTAGCTTGACATGCATAGCAGACATCTGGTTCATTGCAATTTGGTGATTTTTCAGGATGATCAACAAAGGCCAGGTCAGCCTGGTCAAGCACCTCGTCCTGCTGCAGCTGGGAATCCCGTCCGTGCTTAAAACGCAATCAATTTATTTATTCTGGCATTCTCCTTTATTCTATGGGTATCTTGAGTTTCTAGAACTTCTTCAGTTTTGTAGCAAGTCTCAATGTCGGATAATGTAATTTGATGAGAATGCAACTGGAGAATCCGCAAGTGTTCTTATTTTCAGAAAGATGGTTATTCTGTTTTGAATCTTACGAGGCACTTTTGAGCGATACCATGGTAAAACATCTGTTTTGAGTCTCGGACAATTGAAAAACAATATGCAAAGAGTGCTGTACCGTTAGTTGGTACGCATATTTGTGGGATTGGTTTTGCCCAGACAAACGCCACCTGGTTAATACTATCTTTCAAGGCAGGCCTCATTGCATTTTGGAGGATGGAAAGTTAAGATGTCCCACATTAGAGCTGCAGGGCATATCGTGCCTTAAAAACAAAATTGAAGGCAATTTTGTATTGAAGTCAATACTCTTTGGAACTTCAGAATCCGTTTCATCCATTCATCATTTTTAATCTGTCGAAAATCTCAAACAAGAAATGGACTCCAGATTGTAGAAATGGATGCGGGATCGAATCTCCTTCCATTGAACATTGCACATCGTGGATAAATGTGTGCTGGCAACAAAACTAGGTGTAGCTTTGACGTCCCAGTTTGTTGAGCAGTATAACTAAACCTGCAAAATCATTCACCAGTGCAGGAATCCTGTAGTTTCTTGGCAATTCTCAAGCATACTGCCATGGGACAGTTTGTCTTGATCACATTGGAAGAAATGTGTGACCTGCTAACTACGTACCCTTCCTGCATGAAACCAACTCGGTGTATATTTCATCTTCGGATACCAAAAAGCATTCCCCCCATATGATCATCAAGTCTAAACATAACAAGGATGTATGTGACTTGCAACAAATACAAACGTCCATGTGTTTCTTGGCTAATCACAACCGAAATGCTTGCCCCTAAGAGATTACTGGGGACATTACCTGGTGCATGGCGCTCATCACGATCCGGAGGGGTGGAGAATTTATTTTGGCACGGCTTGCCACCTGGTACATAAATGAAAACAACATCATTTATTATTTGCAAATATTATATGGTAGAAGACAGAAACTGATGAAAAGATATTGCAGGAGAACCTCATCCAACTTGATGTACCCAAATGACAATTTGGGGTCACTTTCATCTACCATCTGTTTCAAAAGTTTCTCGAGTTCAGCTTCTTTGACATTGCCCACCCAACCCCATTGCTCCGCCAAATTTAGCATTTGTGTGACATAGGCAGCATTGTGAAGAGGTCCCGTCCAAAGGGGCCCCGAAACCACAAGGGATTTGGAAACCTGGAAACAAGTCGAAATACCCAACAGAACATTTGCATGCAAGGTAGATTAACCCTGTAGAGGAACATCATACCTTTGAATCACCGCAGGGGCAACTCATATGACCTAGTTCATCCCATGAAAAGGCTTGAGAGTTTCCGCAGCTGCGGCAGTAGCCTATGAATCCATAATGCCTGCCATTAACGGTTGAAGCAAACGATAATCAGCTACATATAATATATAGATAAATCACGAAACATTTTAATACAAAACTGCAGCGCAGGTATATCCACATCTACCTATGATCAACAAGCTTCCCACGGCTCAACTGGAGCATGACTCGAAAAACAGGTCCATGGTACGAGTAGTACGAAAATAGGGGTGTGACGCGATAGCCTAGCACAGAAGCTTCCCTTACAGCTCCGCCTATAAGCATCCGCAAACCAACCTCATTTGAATACGGCATTGGGCGAACATAAGCCCCATATGCAGCTAAAGATCTGTCCTAGCGAAAAGTGAAATACACAGTTCATCAACTATCCTGTTGGAAGCAGCAAAATGGCATAACATGCGGGCTAGATAAATAAAGAGTTAATTCGATATAATAATCAATTCAGAGGTGTAAAGCACTGTAAAAGAACGCAGCTAAACAAAAAATGGCAGGAACACAGTCCGTCGAAACGTGAACTGGCAAGCATAACTGAGCTTCAACATCTCAGTATATCATAGGCTTTACTCGGAAGGCGTCCTGGGTGACGTCTCCCTGCACTATTAGTATATGTAAATGCCTATAATCTAAAGAATCAAACTGATTCGTGAATCGGATCCAATTGCATGGCTGCAAAACTGAGGAACTCACTGGCAAGGCCGGTGACCACCGGATGTGTATCCATCGGTACAAGTAACATAAAGCAACCCATTCAATTTCAGAGCGTTCATCGCCGACCTCAAAAACGACGAATCGCTTCCGAACGAATCCACGTCAATGAAATCGAAAAACTCTCTTTGCAGGTAACACTCCGCCATGACCCGATTCGCATCGAAGTGCGTCACCATCCATCTCCGCTCGTCCTCCAAACCCCTCCGAACAACCCGAGATAGATTCTCCGAGATAATCCTCCTGTACTCGTCGTTTGCGTCATTCGCCCAGACAAAATCAGCCTCAGCTCCAACGAGGTACCGAAGAGATCGGATCCCGCAACCGCACAACGCATCAAGAACCCTCAATTCACCTTTGGATTTCTTGTAGAGCGAGGCGGCGAGAACGCCTAGGTCTCGACCCGTAGCGCTCTCTTGGCGGAAGAAGGTGTCGCCGGTCTGGAATTCGAGACCCCTTTCGGTCCGACACTCGGATTTGCAAATGTTATTGGATGCTAGCTTCAATTGGCAGGGGTTGGTGAATCTAGAGTTAGGGTTTTGGGGGATTTTTGGGTTGAATTGAAAAGGGGGAACTAGGGATGGAGTACTGAGGTTTAACATGGCGGGAAATGGTTTGGTTGGCCTGTAGCCTTGATAAATAAATAAAATTGCACTTGAGAGGGCCACAGCCCACAGGTTGTATGATGATCCAACGGTGGAAAATAGATGTATACGTTGGTGTTTTAAAAATAATTTGTTTATTGTCCCACTCTGATATTACCACGTCAGCTTCAGGCTTCATGTAAAAATAAATAAAAATACTTACAAATATAGACTTTTCAACCAATCTTGCAATGCACACATCTTCGATAATGAATTTTCTATAATTACATATTAGATAGTTAAAAAGAGATTCTTCCAATTCAATAACCTTAGGAATGTGAATAAAGTATTTAAAATGTATAACGCCCGATTTAGGGGCCCTTTTTATACTAAAAATATCTCAAAATATATGTGAATTATAATGAAATAATCTAGCCGTAATTGAGTTGTAATAAGGTCGTTACTGTGTCATTTTTCTATTGTTATTCCAAAGAAAACTACGCATGGAGCGTTAAATAGATTACATCATCAACACCCAAGTTATTATTATTCGCAGGAGTCTTTGCACTACATACATTACAGGATTTAATTTTCATTTGTATGAACAATATGTTACAGGTATTGCTTGGGAACTCTTTTACCACCAAAAACTCATACACCACCGGTAACACAACCCAGCGACAGTATCTGTAATGCATGAGAAGGACCCACACTACTGTTAAAATGTTGCCAAGGGGTCCAAGAAGCTGCATAAAATGCTTTAAACCTAAAATAGCTGAGCATGGCTAATGGTATGATGACCTAAATCACAAAGCCAGACACTGTCTTGGGGTTGAAAATATAAATCTGACAGTCGTGGGCATCCACTCGGCCGCTGAATGATGACACTGCGCCTTCTGTGATGTCTTTTTGCTGCAAGCAGTCATGATATTAATCATAAAAATACCTTGGAAGATCAAAAACTCGAATTAACTTGAAAGGTAATAAAGGTTTTTCACTTCACTTGTAAACCTGATGGGTTGTATAAATTGATTTGCTTGGACAAAAAAATGTTCCAATTTGTCATCGAAAAATCCTAAACTGTTCCAAGTTCAAAGTCAAACAAATCATCTTGACCCAATGTCCAACATGCAATAACCCCAATCAAGTTCCCTGCCAAATAATAGTTTGGCAGATGCACTGTCAATGCAGCCAGATACTAAACTTGTTTCGAAGGATAGGGAATTAAATTTCACAGGCCAGTGTCCTTAAAACCTCTAAAGATGTGTTTTTTTTTTTTTTT
Organism: Cyclocarya paliurus; assembly: GCA_029856935.1. NCBI lineage: Eukaryota > Viridiplantae > Streptophyta > Magnoliopsida > Fagales > Juglandaceae > Cyclocarya > Cyclocarya paliurus. The sequence continues at coordinate 420,124 of JARVXP010000207.1, read as the reverse complement.
ACAAGTTAAAAACCTCTGAAGATATTGAAGGTGCCAACTAGCTTAATTGGTGAATTCTCACCAAAGACCTAGGACCAAACCCCACTTTCAATCCGAGGTTCAGGGGATAGAACATATATAAACATACTCAAAAGGATTCTGAAAATCAAAGATTTTTTAAATCAGAATCCGTCTTCCAAACACAACTGCTTTAGGATGCTGTAAAGGAATCTTCTGGGTCAAGGTCTGAGGATTTAATGGGGACATCAATTTGGCATGCATGAAGAGAAAGGGGGAAAGGTTCTTTATATACAATCTCAAGGACTCATCTGAAACCTGCCCGTGAAGCGACCAGTCAGGCCTTCACTAAAGATCAAAACTCTTACTAAATGTTCATGCAGGTAAGTTTCCTCACCTGCCACAAATCTCTAATTGAGACAACGGCGTTGGATTCAAGCCCAAGTACATCCCATCCAGCAGTGATAGTGGCCACTTTCGAACAGCGATTCCAAAGAGCAACAACTAGTCGATGTTCAGATAGAGGACCCGCCCAAACCTGAAAGGCATAATCATATTAAATGAACCAAGTTTCATTAGGTACAATATCTATATACAATTAGCCATGAAATTTCCAAACTGTCGACAAACACTTATACTTCTCATTGTTGCTCATATTATTTTTGTCTGCAAAAATCTTAATACACAATTATATCCTCTTAACCTTACATTTGAGAACCAGAGACCTTTTATATTTTGTTTTCTCACCAAAGACAACATAAGCACGTGTATATGCACATATTCATAGGGACCGAGGTTTAGCCTGAGTATTTGATTGTGAGAACAAAGTGAATAAAGAATATCCTCTTCAATCAAAACCCTGTATGGGAGGGATTGTAGTGGAAATTTTTATAAGCCTTCAGTTAGAGAATATTTGGAATGAAATCACATTTGGCTTGGATACGATTTTTTTTATGGGTAAAGATTCACATTTAGCTTGGAAAAGATTCATCAGTATTTATATATATATATATATATTACTTTTTTGAATTGTTAGGTTACATATGTGCTCCATGGGTTTTGAACCTAATACAACATCCTCCACCTTGTTATTACAAAAGGGAGAAGATGCCTTTAGAGGGGATGCTTGGGGAATGAGATGAGATGAGAAATGGTTTGTGAATAATAGTGAAATGGTTTGAGTTCTGATGTTTTATTGGGTTTTGGAAAAGGAGAGAAAAAAAGTTGAATAAAAATATTATAAAGTTAAAATATTGTTAGAATGTAATTTTTTAATATTATATTTATTTTGGGATTTGGAAAAGTTTGAATTGTTTTGTGTTTTTTTTTTTAAGTTTGGGAAAGTTGTAATGATTAGGTAATGATTAGATGAAAATTTTGAATATTTGAAATTGAAAAGTGTTTGTGTTTGGGTGATGTTTGGGAATGAGATGAGATGAGATGAGATAGGATGAGACGAAACATCTTCCAAACAATCCCTAAGACTCACTGTTTTCAAAATCATCTATATTCCATATCACAGGCAGTAGCACCATTTAAATATGCCAAAAAGGGATGCAAGAGGGGGGGAAACCTGAAGGCAACCATCTGTTCCCGTGACATGAACTTTCCGTCCCTGAATCCCAAGCGGGTCTGCAAACAGTATTCTTGTTCACTTAGTTCTGTGACAATGATTTGAAACCATTGTAGCATGTAAATAACATAGAAATAAAGATAGAATGCAATTTTTGTGCAGCGACTAAAGAAAAGCATATATATATATATATAGAGAGAGAGAGAGAGAGAGAGAGACTGTGCTTCACCTTGGTTAACAGCAATGACCTCCTTATTGGTTAGAATCTCAAAAGTTTCTGCAGTCATATTTCTTACATCACAACCGATCAAAAGAGGGGCCTGCAAGTTTGAGCTCATAATTTTGTGTTTGTGAAAGGTTAAATTTCAATTAATATAGTGATTGAAATGAAGCAAGGTTCATTCACATAGAGCTAAGAGAATCCCCATAACAGAAGTCTTAGGAATACTATTGAATACTATGGATACCAATATAGTGACTAAAATGAAGCAAGGTTTATTCACATAGACTGCTGGGAGAACCCCATAACAGAATTCTTAGCAATACTATTGACTGCTATAGATACAAATACTTCAAAATTCAACGCTACTCAGAGTGGAATATTGATCTGATAACATTGAGGCATGTGAAGAAAAAACACGCATGTTTTCTACAAACTATTACCATAAGATTGCTAACTATAAACTCAAGAGAAACACACACTAATCTACGAGAACCAAAAAGAAAGCAAAATTCATATAGACCTGTTTTGAGCATCTGTCACTAAGCTATCAATCAGAGAGGCCAAGCCAGTGCATAATTATCGTACCAAAGTCCACCTTTCTCTCATGTCAAATCCCTAAATAAGCAAACATACTTGGCATTCGGACTAACAAACAAACAAGTCCTGCTCTGATATGTACCATGTTAAAAGATCCAACCCAAAAACATAAGCCACTCAGTAGAGAGGCACAATTAGTGCCCAAACACCCATACCAAAGTACACAAAATAACTAACATAAAGACTCCCCAACACCATGCCAAAACCAAGAACAAAGTAGAAAAAATTGAAGAGAAACCTTCATCAAAGCCCAGATGCTAAAATGAGCTCGATACTCCTGATATGTCATGCCTCCATTGCCAACTTCCAACATATCTGGATCTGCCCAGACAAAAATAAAGAGAATAAAAAAAACTAGTTCACAGATGAAGTTGATTGCTGCATTTTCACAGGCTACTTTGTCTACAAAGATCATATTTTACCATTCCATCCACCGGGTCCTGCATAGGCTGCCCATTTGTCATTCAGATCGGCAATTGTAGTCATGCTTAAAAACAAAAGAACAAAACTTAATCAATATGACAACCAACATGCTAATTAAAAATCTACATTTTTAACCCTGTTCTTTCTTTGAAGCAAACGGTAAAACTTGTACATAATGTGTTAAGATTTTGCAACCAAGCCTGCAAATGCAACACAGTTTTCTGAGGAGAAAGGGCACTGCATTAATCAGAAGAGTGTCAAAGAGCTTTTAAGGACCCTTTTTTTAGAGAAATACATCGCATATGAATCATAGAATTGGAAATGAGGTGAAATCTCTAGACATGTGAAGGGGTCACGTATTACAATTAACCAACTCTTTAATTTGCATAAATGGACACTTACATTTTTTTTCTTTTGATAAGTAAATGGACACTTTCATACCCAACTAACAAGTATATCCATCATGATAGTCGTCAATCCTAAAGCTGATTCTAACATATTTAATTTGATGGCCTGTGCATCCTCGCGATTAGTCAGGATTTCTTTCCGGACACCCAGTGATGATAAAAAAAGAAAAAATCTATATTTAATTCAATGGAGAAAGACACATCCAGTATCCCCATTGTAGACCATATACAATGACTTCAGTGCAGACTCTTTATAGACGGAGCATGTCAGGTAATCAAGTAGCAAAGTTACCAAAAGCACCAACACATCCAAGTTACTGCCAACTAAGAGCTAGGAGTCCAGATAATCTTAACCTTGCCCATGAATCATTAATGTCATCAGTAGTCCGCCAGCTGTTTCCAACCTTGCCGGCCCATAAGGCTGGGTCATCCACTCCCCTGTAAAACCATAAGATAAGGACAAAAAATTGCTGTCAAGGTAAAATTTTACTATTCTAGGTATCTAACCAAAGATACCAATAAACTGTATTACCAGTCGCAAATTGAATAGAAAATAGTGCGGCCAGTTCCATTTAGAGCATCACGCATTGGTGGGTATCTGGAGTTCAATGAACCACATCAAATCAATTGAAGCTACTTGATAATGATTATGAGACTAAGATGAGGTGATACCGTTCTTCAGGCTTGATGCCTAGATTGTAACAGTTGTCATACTTCAAATAATCTACACCCTGTTAAGACAACATTGAAAAAATTTACAAGTAATGGCCAAGTAAAAAGTCAAGAATGTACGCTTACAAAACTCCTCATCTGAGTTAAAAAAAAAAATCATAATTTCTGATTTCAAATTATATTACCAAATTGTTTACCACCAATTGTTTTCAAGTGAGACAACGCATTCCATTATTTTTCTTTTTTGTAATGCCTATCTAAATGAGTTACTTATCAAAAAAGTATCTATATCAATCAGTTAACTTCATAATTTGTATGAGATCATGCAATATTTGAGAACCAAAATCATTCGTAGTTTGAGTTATTGCCTTGATTGATGCTAATTTTCAGATATGACTCCACTATTTTTCACTTTGGGCAACCACCTTCTCCAGAGATGGATTTAGCTTGCACTCTTATTAAGATTGAATTACTTACCAAAAAAAAATGTTAAAATGCCACCATAGGAAGAAGCGTGATACATAGAAAGGAAATGTAAAAAAGTTCTAAACACTCTCCAAATAAATGGCAAATATATTTTTATGAAAAGGCAACACCATTCAAAGTGCAGAGGGGCACCACCCAAGTAAACCCAAATGAATAGAAAATATCTGTGATATAGGGAATGAAATTATCCAGTGAGCAGAAACTAACCCAAGAAGCGAACATTTCTGCATCATCATTTTCATAATAAAGTGACCCTGGTCGAACTTGACATGTAAAAATCCTAAGAGATGCAATTAGCTAGGTTAGATGAGTGGGGAGGAGATTGAAGTAGTAGTCTAAGACATTGGAAATATCGATGAGTAATCATATTAAAAAAAAAAAAACATCTAAGCTTCTGGCCTGCAGGAAATTTGACCTACCCGGCATCAGAATAAATTCCAAGTTTAAGGCCTTTTGCATGTACATAATCAGCAAGATCTTTAATTCCCGATGGAAAAGTCTTTGGATCAGGGACCAATTGATTCTGTACAATTAAAAAAGCCACAAAAGGAAACTGAAAGCTTAGGGCAACTTCACAATCCTTACTAGTGTACTCTAAAAAGTAGAAAGCAAGATGAATATGTTCAACCAAGGGTGCTTCATAATTTAAACCTAGAACAGAAGCCAAATAATGAAGTGTACGACAGTAAATTATCATGCTAAGATGCAATTTGATCTGATCCACTCAAACAGGTAACTTGAAGATAAATTGTAAGAGAAGTGACCTTCAGAACTGATTTCACCTAAAGAACATTACTTATTTACATATGGCATTCCCTAAAGACAAGAAGATCTACTATTGATGTTGCAAATTACAAATTTGGTAAGAGTTATGATTTATTGAAAGTTAAAGGATTCAACAGACCTCTGAATTCCTCTTTGATGAAGACCAGCAATCATCTGCAGCCAATGAAATAAATTAAGTCCACAACAATCTATAAGTGAAGATAAACTAGATATTTGAATCATGCGAGAATAATACCTATATTGAGGTGCACATAACCTAGATCAGCCAAACCAGTTGAGATAAGTGCATTAGCTGCCAATGACCAAAAAAGAAATTAGTATGTGTTATGGAGTCTGATCAGAATATATAATACAGCAGTAGCCAAATGCCAACAGTCACGTTTTAACTGGACACCCCATAATGAGAGAAAGCAAGAGAGTATTCTCTCCATCTCATTTAAAACCCATAAAAAGAACTAATCAAACAGTAGTCATTGATGAAGGTGCTGGGTTTGCTCCTTTGAATCCCACATTGGTGGGAGATGAGTGAGGGCCAAGGCTCATGGCCAATATAAGGGGGCTTAGTTTCCTTGATTAATTGCCCCAATCATAAGCTTAGCTAGTAACTTGTGACTCTAGTAAAATTCCTCTGTTGTTCCTTGTCTTGTAAGAAGGGAAGAGGTGAGAATTAAAGTTTTGCTAGTGGAGAAATTTTGTGGGTGTCCTTGGGGTGAGGAGAAAAATTGTGTGATTGTAACAATTTTTCACATAGTGGATTTTCTTCTCCGAGTTTGGTGGCTTTTCTCCTGTTTTTGAAAGTTTTCCACGTAAATTATTTTGTTGTTATTATTTCTCTATTTTTCTTGATATTCCTACAAATGGTGGATCCTGAGGGTGAATTTGGGAGGTCCAAATTCCCAACAAGTGGTATCAGAGCCACTAGGTTCTTTTAGTAGGTGTAGCTTTGATGTGGTATTGTGGATACGTAGAGTCTAAGGAGGTTCTGTCTAGGAGATTGGAATTTAAGTGTGATCATTGTGACCCTCTAATCTTTCCTAGAAACTTATTTAGTGAATACTATTCATTTCTACGGTAAAAATTCATTGAGGGAATGTCAAGAATGAGGTGGAGAAATTTGATGAGAGAATCAATTTTGACTTGTGGCAAATCAATGATGCTTTGATTCAATCAAGGTTACACAAGGTTTTGAAGGGCAGACCAACCCAAGTCAGCAATGATGCTAGCGACTGGTGAAACGATTAGTGGTTACAAAGAGCAAGTTCGGCAAGTGGCTCTAAGTCAGTAAATGGAAATACTGGTAATGAAGCTAACGTTGTGTCTTTCTCTCCATGGAAGACGATGTCTTTGTAAGAGGGACATGTACATCCTCATAGCATGCCGTTAAATCTCAAAGTTGCCATGATAGAGGATGTGTTAATGTTAGTGGGTCCACAAGTTTGCACAGGCATTGGTTTGGCATTGATGCAGGGTGTGTGGTGGAAATTCATGTCGATAGCTTACGAACTTCCAGGAAAGCTAAACGTGGAAGTTATACAATAATTTTCAGCAAGGTTGTTTTCGACATGAGCCGAAATTGAAATACTTGAAATTAGTTTATTTTGAGTGGGTATGCTTTTATGGTAGAGCATGACAGTAGAAGCTATGAAGATCTTCATTACGATGGAGCGTGGCTGTGGGATCAACTAAAATCGCAAGGTGGAGATTGTTGGGTTTGCTCCTTGGAATCCCACATCAGTAGGAGATGAGTGAGGGTCAAGGCTCGTGGCCTATATAAGGGGGCTTAGTTTCCTTGATTTATTGTCTCAGTCATAAGCTTAGCTAGTAACTTGGGACTCTAGTAAAATTTCTATGTTGTCCATTTTCTTGTAAGAAGGGAAGATGTGAGAATTAAATTTTTGCTAGTGGGGAAGTTTTGTAGGTGTCCTTGGGATGATGAGAAAAAATGTGTGATTGTAATAATTTTTCACATAGTGGATTTTCTTCTCGAGGTCTAGTGGTTTTTCTCCTGTTTTTGGAAGTTTTCCACGTAAATTCTTGTGTTGTTATTATTTCTCTATTTTCTTGATATTCCTACACAGAAATTTGACTCCATGCCAGGCCTGTTAAGTATTCCTAAATAATTTTCAGGTAAACTCTGCCAAAATATTACAGTCACCATTCCTCATCCATAAAAAATTTCTAATTCTTCAAGACCCCGAATAAGAAATGCCCATCTAATTACCTGAAATCAAGAATACAATAATCCCACAAAATGCATGTAAAATATGTAGTACATTAGTCGGCTTGCCATATACTAACCAAGGCAAATGACCCATGGTAGAGATAATTGAATACCTGTTTCCTTGATGACAGTCTCGTTGATATTGCAGGCAAAGAAATTCCAGCTATTCCATCTAACGACACATATTCCAAAACAAATTATATATGAAACACCCTATGCATTAGAAACAATTTCAATAAACAATTATATATGGAACACCCCTATGCGTTAGAAACAATCTAAATCTCTCCTAAAAGGAAGAGAATTACACGCTGAATCGGCAGATTCCCTAATTATTATATCAAATTCCTACTCATATGCAAGAAACAACACTTAAACCACTCCAAAGTTAGAATCATTGATATACACACCTCCTACAGATTGCCTACAAGTAAAAGATAAGTAAACATAAGAACTCTACAATATATAATATTTTTACTTATAAAAAAAAAAAAACATAAGAACTCTAAAATAACTCTACTTTCCAATTTTCGGAGAACCCAAGTAACAAAAACATCCAGAAAATATATGATTAAACGAGAGAGAAGCGAAGAGAGACGAACCCCATGGGAGGCGTCAGAGCCAAGCCGTTGTTGAGTTGGAGAATACCATACTTAGAAGTATCGTATAGCGCACGAAACGTCGATCGAAAACCGGATTTATGATAGCTCTGCAATAGAGGCACTACTCTCCCCTCGATTGCCACCACCGATAACATGCATAGGCAAAGAACCTCAAAACACAGAGAGAAAGCACCGTTTCTCTTCGCCGCCATGGATGAAGGGTAAGGGGAAAAACCAAGCAGACTAGAATTTAGTTGAGGTTAGCCAGTGACATAAAAGACTTAATAAAATATTAATTTTTAATATTAATATTATTAATTTTATAATTTATTTTAAATAAAAAATTATTTTTTATTAAAAAACTTATTTTTTTATAAAAAAATTTATACGAATTCTATCCATTCAAAACCTCTGCCTAACTTTAGTTTTTTAAATTAAAAAACCGATTGGATCCGAAAACATCCGCTTCTTAGGTTCGTTTGGTTGTCAAATTCATTTCAATTCATCTCAATTCATCATTACAACTTTTTCAAATCTCAATACAAAATATAATAAATAATTCAACTTTTTCAAATTTCAAAATAACTTTAATATTTAAAAATAATATTTTAACAATATTTTATCATCTCAACTCAACTCAACCCAACTCATCCCAACATCCAAACGCACCCTAGAGTACTAGCATTGGATTCATCAAATTTATATTTAAAACTTGATAAAAAGTACATGTTTTTCATAAATATAATACCTTCACATCTATAATCCCACATTGGATTAGCCATTTGATTCATCAAAATAATAATATAATATTATTTTTTTAATAATAATATTTTTATTTTTTTTCATATTTTATAATCACACTAATCATATGTTAATTAATAATTTAATTTGATTCTTACATTATTATTACAAGATGGTTAGAGATTAAATGTGAATAGAAAAGACCTTTGGAGATTAAAAGTGAATAAAAAATAGATTTGATGAATGAATAGTAGCCCTTCAAATTTGAAGAAACCCATAGATTTACTGTAGCTAAAAGTTTCACATTTATGTCTTTAGGCTAATCCAATGCAATTCTTTTTTGATGAGATTCATCATATTTTACATTTGGCTAGGCTTTTGATAAAGCCAATGCCAATGCTCTTACTACTGGAAAGTTCCGAACATGATTAGTTATGCTTGATAGGTGAGATAAGATGAAAATTTTTAAAAATTTTGTGAATAGTATTAAGATAAAAGTTTAAAATATTAATTTAAAATATTGAAATTTGAAAAAGTTGTATTGGGATTTGAAAAAGTTGAATTGTTTATTATATTTTGTATAGAAATTTGAAAAAATTGTAATGATGAGATGAGATAGAGATAGAGATGAGAAATCTCATCTTTGCCCCAAACAAATCCTAAGGCTTAGTTTGGATAGCGAAAAGTGTTGAGAAGTGTTGTGAATAGTTATGAGTAGAGATTGAAGTGAGTTTGTGGGTCCCATTGAAAGTGTTTTGAGTTGTTTGAATGTATGAAGTATGTTGAATTGTTGACTTTTGGATAGATAGTAGAAAAATGTGTGGGTCTCATAAATATTATAGTGATTTTATAATAGTGATAAATATTATAATAATTTTATTATTGTAATTTTATTTTAATTTATATTAAAATATTATAGTAATTTTATTTTTAATTTATATATAATAGTGATAAATATTATAGTATATTTTTTTTATATATAAGAGTGATAAAAATTATAGTGATTTTATTTTATTTTTATATTATAATAATAATAAATATTATAGTTTTTTTTTCTTTTTCCCCTCCCCCTCTCTCTCTCTCTCTCTCTCTCTCTCTCTCTCTCTCTCTCTCTCTCTCTCCCTCTCCCTCTCCCTCCTCTGGCCCGATCCCCTCCAAACGCCCGAAATGGGTTTCAGTCCAGCCCGGGCACCGCCGTGCGCCGCCCAACCTCACCGCCACCACCGGCGACTCCCCAGCCACCACCGATATCCTCCACGCGCGGCCAAAGCTCTCCCCTGCGCAACCCAACCGAAATGGGTTTCAGTTGTTAATCCTCCATTTGCGCCGCTGTACGCGGCCACCCAGCATCACCGCCACCACCGGTGACTTCCTCTCACGCCGGCGACTCACCCAGCCACCACCGATCTCCCCCACGCGCAGCCGATTCTCTCCCATGCGGTAATCCAACCGAAATGGGTTTTACCCATTTCTATGCATTTTCGCCGCCGTACGTGGCCACCGAAGCCACCACGAACCTTCTTCTCCCTCTCTGTCCCACCTCTCGCACGTGAGCTTGTGATAAATGTAGTTGATGGATCTGTTTTTGGAGAAGAATGTGTGAGAAGGGTGAGAAGAGAGAGCGTCCGAGAAGTGAGAGTGTCTCTGGCCGTACGCGAAAGTGTGTTTGGATGTAAAACACACTTCACCTGTACAAAGTCTCCTAAGAGTATCTGAACAGACTTGGACACCCAAACACAACCTAAATTTACTCAAATACTGTTTATTCTAATGAAATTAGCTAAAAAAGAAAAGGCAACAGTTTCTTTTCCTTTTTAAAAAAAAAAAAATTACATGAACCAGTTCAACACATGTATTTGGTCATAATGTAGATTTGACCCGTCTCAGATGGTTTGATTTGACTTTGACTTTTTGTTCCGTTTAATGAAAAAAATAATATTTCATCAGTTTAAATTTTTAAGATAAGTAAAAATTTTACATGATATCAAAAGAAAAGTTCTGAATTGGAACATTAATTTTACTTTATATTTTATTTAATTAAATATTTTACATGTTGGATCATCCATTGAGTGAAAATCAGATCTACATACTAGAATGAGTATTAAGATATAAAATAAAAATATAAAATTTACTACTTATCATTAATTTAAATTTTTAAAATAAGTAATAATTTTATATAGAAAATATACATTTTAACAATAAATAATTGATAATAAATAAATAATTTTCTTGTTTTGGATCATAAGATCGATTTTAGTTCCTGCCACCAACCTTTGTGGACAACAACTCAACAAGTTGTCAAGCCATTGGAACAAATTGAACTTATTGCCTTCATGACTTGCGGTGCTCTCAAATTAACCTTGTTTATTTTTTTTCCCACGTACTCGTCAATCATCTATGGCATTTGCATTTGTACAATTTGATTTGTCTTCAGATATGAGTTAAGATTAAAATTAAAAAGTTGAATAAAATATTGTTATAATATATTTTTTAATATTATTATTTTTTTAAAATTTAAAAATTTTATTTTATTTTATGTGAGAATTTAAAAAAATTATAATGATGAGATGAGATGTTTTTAAAATTTTGAATTTTAGTCTTAAAAACAAACCAAGCAACTTTGCATTGAGTTTGAGTGGTAAAATATTGTATGGCAGCACATAAATCTCTTAGCAAATTTTAGTACCGTCCGAACTGGAGTCAGGCAGCATCCATCTTAAGAAGACAAGGAAATCGGAACTCAAAGAAATGATCTCCGACTGGTCGAATGCGCGCATGCTCAATGGTTAATGAAATAAATTAAAAATTAAATACCATTGATCTAGTAATTAAATATAAATAAATCAACACTGTCAGGCCAGCTATAAGCCTATAATTTTTGTATAATTCGTATAACAAGCATTTAGCATCCAAAAAATAGTAACTATGAAGAAGCAACCAAAAAAAAAACCAGAATTAATTAAGATTAATCAAGAAACGCGGTGAAATGGCATGCATGCATGGGTCTTGAGCTTTTCAAGTTGTCAGTTGTTGACGTTGTTTGTCCGTTGGCCAGGTCCAGATGGCGGTAGCGGTACTCCCTTGGGAAGCATATTGAGAACTATGGTCGGCCCATATTTGCGGGCCAATAATAATTTGGACTTGCATGGTAAAACATGATGCTGATCATCAACTTCTTTCCCCAACGGGTAATCCACGGAAGCATTAATGTCTCCGGGAAGCGCAAGGTTGAGAGGCATATTCAAGATCAGCCTGGCCGACGAAGAAGATGGAGAGGTGGACATCATAATTAGACAAATGACAATCAACAATGTTAGAGTTGGTGTAGAACGGTAAGACGTAGGGCATGGTTTTGCCATTAAAAAACTAATTTAGGCAAGAGGAACGATGTGGGCGCTTCCGCTTGTTTTTCCGGAATTTTGGAGTAGTAATGTGTGCTTTGAGGGAGGGTGGTGAGGGGATAACAGGGTTTTATAGCCATCAGTATGGGTTTGGTTGACAAGGTCAGAGTGCCAAAGTCCTGCCCAACCCATGAGTTATGGCGGTAGTACTGACTACTGATCCCACATACACGCTTCATCCATACTCCCCTTATGGGAAGTTAGCCACGACCGACTGACTTGTTTGACAATAATTTTTAAAGAAAATGATATACTGATTATATTATCAAAATATATTTTTATTTTTATTTTTTTAGTATTTGTGTTTATTTATTTTTTTAGTATTATGTTTTTTTTATTCTTTTGTATTTAAAAAAATACACAAAAAATACTGTATAAAAATGTTTTAACACTGGTACAAAAACTCAGTTGCGGTAGACGTATCAACGTCCAATTTTTAATTAAAGATAATGACCATACTTCTAACTATATTATATATGTGTATATATATTATATATGATCAACGTACACATTATATATATACTCCTCGTAAATACAGATTGAAGAGGGATCTCAAACTCACCCTATATTCTTTGCATTCCAATGTGCCAATGACTAACTCACCAAACCAGACCAGACGGCCTCTTGCCCATATCGTGGCTGTGGCCGTGGGTAACCCATTTTCATTGTCGACTTCGAGAGGAGCGTATGGTGCACGGCGAGCGTGGGCAAGAGAAGTTTGACCCAGTAATCTGGTGTTAGCTCAGCTCCTCCGCGTAGTGAACCGAGAACGTAAGCAAAGACTTCCTGTACACGTTACCCAAGACCTCTAACACAGTCAAATTCTTCTTCTTCTTCTTCTTCTCCACGAAATCTATTATTATTATTATTGTTAATATTATTCTAACCCACCTTCACAGTTCGCATTAGTCTTTCTTTCTATGGTTAGGGTCATGTCCAAGTTCCATGTTTCTAGCTACTTGCAGATTTTTCATACGCTTTAGCGCGAAATTACAGAAATTTCCTTCTTTTGGGAACTTTACGAGGATATTTACGAAATTACGAGGATATTTGGAAAACCGCTAAGAATATATTATTCAAATAACTTATTTATCTAAAAGTGAACAAAAAAAAAATGCTGGAATTTAACTCATTTCTCATTTCAAAAACAACTTTAATCTAATGGGAGATGCTAAAGTATTTAGGGTATTAAGGAAGTTGACACAGAACAAGGACAACCTACAAGGAAAAATACTTAGGTGGGGTTAGGATAGTAAAATGAGATGAGATAAGATGAGATGATTTTAAATATTAGTTGAAAGTTAAATAACATATTATTGTTAGAATATTTTTTTTTAATATTATTATTGTTTTTAGATTTAAAAAAGTTAAATTATTTATTATATTTTATGAAAGAATTTGTGAAAATTATAATGATGAGTTGAGATGGTTTTATTATCTAAACCTAGCTTAGCCACAATTCATGTGAATATTCTGTAATTAATGCATAGACAAAAATCAAGCTCATACATTTTTTTTTCTATTTAGTGTTATGTAATTGCTGTATATTCTAAGTCATAAAATCTATATATTTCCTAAGATAGGATTATTGCCTTGTATAAAAACTCTGTAAAGAATCAATACAATGTGTGTGGAAAGTTTCCATTGATAACATCTGCAGTATCTTATTTTCTATATTGTATCAAGAGACCAACACTTTACCGAGACCACAATCCTAATTTTCAATGTCTTCCTTAACAAACCTAAACACCCAGTCTCTCTCTCTTCCACAGAAAATCCCCTTATTGTTTTTAACATTACTGGTCAGATTAATGAGAAACTCATACCCTCAACCTTTCCATAAAGGCATGCTCAATTTGAAGTACTTATAATTGGTTACAATCTGATGGACTATGTAAATGGTGTTTGCCTTTGTCCATTAGCCGATGACACTCCATTGTCTTCCTCACAAAAAACCCACTGGGTTAGGCAAGATAAGCTTATTCTAAGTCTTATTCTTGCATCCACCTCCGCCATTATAACTCCACTCATTGCCACAGCTAAAACCTCTCACGAGGCATGGAAAAAATTAACAAACATGTATGCAAGCAGATCGCGTACAAGGGCAATGCAACTCAAAGAAGAACTCACCTTGATCCAGAGTGAGAATCGATCGATTCCAGATTATTTACATGATGTCAAAGCTTTGGCTAATAAAATAGCACTCATTGATCACCCAATTTTCGATGATGACCTAACTCTGCAAAGAATCAATACAATATGTGTGTGGAAAGTTTCCATTGATAACATCTGCAGTATCTTATTTTCTACATAGGAAAGGTGGCGTCTCAATAATAGGTGTTTCAAGCATTGCACATAATGGAAAAATAGAGGAAATAATTTTTATTATATCATATAAATTAAGAATGGTTTGATTAGGGCAGGCTGCCTAGACTTTCTTCCAGTCAAAAGCAAATCACTAGAAAAACAACTTGATACTAGCAACAACAAAAAATGGAAAATATTTCTCGGATCATAACTTCCATTAGATAGAATTTAAATAATCAAATTTATATATTTTCATCATTTTGAATTTTTAAGATAAGTGATAATTTTAATAGGAAAACAAAACATATATTAAATACTAATTTAATTGCTTCTCTTTCGAGATAAGAATTTTTTTTTTCATCAGTCATTATTCACACCACACCCTGTGAAAAAAATATAGTTGTGGGATGTAAGAGTAAATAGTGACTGATGTATAACATTCCTAAACTAATTGGTCTTATAAATCAAAACTAAGTGCTCTCTACAATCAATAAAAGTCATGACATTCAAAACTACTAACAGAAGGCAATTACCACTTGACTACAATTAATGTCGTGTTTCGTACCAGGTTCAAACAACTCAGGTCTTCAAAGTTGGGCCTGAAAAATCGAAGAAGAAAGCAACTAGGAAAGGGCGGCTTTGGGGTTAGGGAATCTCTAATGCCAAAGTCATTAGTGGGTTTTGAAAGTTTGTAAATAATAAAAGTCTAGAGACCAAAGAATTTTTCCATACCTAAAAATTGCTATTTATACCGTGAGTCTGGGGGGACAGGTTGTGCCTGCCCTTGCGGAGCCCCATTTCCTTTTTACTCTTACTTTTGTCAAAATTTTTTAAATGCGGCATGAGTCTGTGACGGTGTCATTAATGTGGCGTATTGCTCGATTAGTAGTGTCATTATGCAGTGTGGTTCCCTGATTTGATTTACTCTGCTGGTGTCTCGGTGGTCTGTCAATGTTCTAATGTCAGAAGATCAAAGGTTCTCTATCTTTCCCATTTTGTCCTGTACGAGTCCCCAGGAGTGGGGTGTAGCCAAGCGGCATTAAGCATGTCCATCCCATCAACTATCATTGTTTACTTTTCTTTGCATACAAGTTGCTTCGTGGACAAGTTTGGGCGCTGGGGCCAAATATTGGAGCGAAACCCATTACTCTCGGTCGAATGCCCAATGGGCTTATGAGTAAGGGGAAAATCCCCTTACACCTACTATAATCATTTAAGTCTCGTCTGGTTACACATTGATTGAGCTGCATTATTGCATAGTTTATATAGTTAAAATCAATACATTTTTAATTGTTTTACATTTTATTATTGATTTTAGATGAAAAAAATGGTTGAAAGGAATAAATCCAAATTGTTATTTAAATTGATTAAAAGCATAGTTTATGCTTATTTTTATAACTTGTGATTTAATTGTACAATATTTATTCACATGTACAACACATTTTTAATATTTTAGTCTAGTTTTGTTTTATCTTTATTTAATTATTTATTTTCTTTTTATAATTTTATTTTTATTTATTTAATTATTATTATTTATTCTGCCTGTTTTATTTTATTTTGTTTTATTTTATTTTATTTTTATTTCTATTTTTCAGCGCAGACTAAACGACATGTCGTTTGGTCGGCAAACCAAAACGACATGTCGTTTTGTAATTAGTTTTGAATTCGGCTGCTGGATCAACGAAGTGTCGTTTAGTCCACAGACTAAAACGACGTGTTGTTTTGTCTATCGAGTTATATCTCCCCTCTGCTAAACGACTTGTCGTTTAGTCGTTAGACAAAAACGACAAGTCATTTTTGTTCATCTTCAACCTCCAGCTTGCTGCCAACGTCTATGCATGCGGTACATGCAGTGCACCACCATGCATGCAGCTCCTTCACGCCACCATGCTCCTCCATCATGCAGTCCACCGTGAACCACCATTCTCGTCCACCTGCAACCACTAGTCCGAGAGCACTCCATCACCACGAAGCAACCTCCTTCGCACGGCTTCCACCCGTTGCCTAGCATCAACGCACAGTGAAGCTGCACCTCTCCACCAGCCGTGAACCACCTTGCCTGCAGCGAACTCCTCTTCCACTTGAAAACATCCGATGCACTGCACCACAACCGTGAGCAAGCCGTGAGTTCCTCCTCTGTTTTTCTATCCTAAAAACAGAGTATTTCATTTTCCTCTATGAACCGTAGCTGCCCCATCCATGCCCAGCCACCGTGAGCCACGTCTTCAGCTTCCACGACGCAGTAGCACAACTCTAGCAGCACCACCATTCATCCACGTCTGCTCAGCTACCTCTTGGGTTCTCTCATTTCAGTTACACCGAAAAAGAAAGAAAAGAAATAAACTGCATGTGGGCGACGAAAAGGTGAAACGAAGAAGAAGAAAAATAAAAGAAAAAAAGTCAGTGGAATAAACTCCAACACAGCAACCTCATCTCTATCTCTCGGCTCCATCTCTCAGTTAGTGATAGAAGAAAGCAAGAATAATGCAATGGAAACATCAACTCGTGCGCACTAAAGAAAAGTGGGTGATTAATGCACGTAAAACGGGACCTGTCGGTAGAGATAAACTGGAAAGCCGAAACGTGTGCATGTGGGAAACAACATACAGATGGACGACCAGTGAGAAGGAATATTTTTTCTCTTCAGTGGACTACACAAAAATTATTCTTTGTGGCTTTTGAAGTCTATAAAAAGGCTTGAAATGAACGAGGTGAAGGCATCAGAGTTTTGGAGAGCTCCTTCTTATTTCTCTTCGGCAGTTCACTTCTCTTTGCAGTGTTTATTTAAGTTTATTTCAATTGAGTATTAATTTATTTTCTTTAAGCTTGTTTTGTAATATTTGGTGTTGTGTTTTATTTTAATTTTCTTATGGAGAATTTATCATTAAATTTCATAGTTCTTGTGATGAACATGGTTGGCTAAATTTTTATACTAAGGTTAAGAGGTGAAGTCTAATAATTTAAATATTGTTTTAGATCAACAATAGAGTTCATATTGTGAGTTTGATCAATTGATTGGTGTTATTATTATAAACTTTGATTATCTATATATTTCTCTTGATTCATTGTGATTTTCGAATACAGTGAATGCTTGAAAAATTCCTATGATAATCAATTGGACTTGTGAATGTCTCTACCATCAATTATTCAAACTTAATATTTGGTGACTAATTTTTTTGGGCTTAATTGTTAAATCTTCCAGTTAGACAGAATCATTATTCTAGTCTAACTGAGCTAATTTGATTGGAAACAATTTCATAAATTATTAGACGGATCCTTGAAACCTTAGTCTTTCTCCATATTAATTCATTTCATTATTTCAGTTATATTTTGTTACTTTAAAAATCTTCATCTCAGTAATCTCCTATTTTTTATTGCACGTTCCTTTTAATAATCTATTTTTATTTTATTCTCTTTATCACATTAGTCAATCCCTGTGGATTCGATCTTGTAAAGTACTACAACACCTGTATACTTGCAGGTAAAACTGTTCTGAATTTTTTATTCATTATTTTAAGTGAAAGTTCAGACTCAACACACACATATGAGATGAGATGAAAAATTTATAAATAATTGTTAGGCTTGTGCAAAAAACCCGTTTGACCCGACTAGTAAAATCCAACCCGATCTGCATCGAAAAAATGGTTTGAACTGATAATTGGGTTCGACCCATACAACCCGCGTTTTATATGCTTTCAGATGAAACCCTAGCCAGCCAGCTAGCCCCCCTTCTCTTTGCATCGCCAGTGCGCCACCGTTCCCCCCCTCCCCACTTCTCTTCACCAGTTTCTATTTGGTTATTGAGAAGAACCAACCAGAGTAGCTTTGGTGGAGACGACGCAAAGAATCGTGCCTGCGCTGAGAGATAGGGTTGGGGCTGCCTTCAGGCTAGTCTTTCGAGGGAACCAAGCGGAGATTTGCAAACCGAGGCAAGGGCCATGGTTCATGCCGTCAATGCATCCATCTATAGTCCCGAGCTTCTTGCCCATATGGCTCTCGTCCATTCAAGGTTGTTTTTATTTCTTGTTTCTTTTTTCGATTTCGCCGGTAAAGGTTATCTGATTGAATGTTTTAGATTTCATATTAATTCAACGTATTTCTTGTCCAAAGTTTGGATCATAATCATGTGACTCGATAGTGATAATGATGAATCAGAGTTTGGATCATTAAGTGATGGTTTCGGGCATGAAGCACTGAAGGTTCTAGCGTGTTCTTACAAGGTCGGGTTGACCCGACTCGGGTCAAGTCAGGTCAGGTCTAGCCGGTTTGTGCTGTCATGGGAGTCAAATCGAGTCTGGTTTGGCAAAGACACAGCCCATGTTGCAGGCCTAATAGTAGTGAGATAATTTGTAAATAGTAGTGAAATTGTTTGAGTTAATATTTTTATGAGATTTTGAAAAATGAGAGAGAAAATTTTGAATAAAAAAATTATAAAGTTAAAAGAATGTTATAATATAATTTTTTAATATTATGCTTGTTTAAGGATATGAAAAAGTTAAATTATTTTTTGTGTTTTATTTAGAATTTTGAAAAAATTGTAATGATTAGATAAAAATGTTGAAAATTAGAAAATGAAAAATGTTTATATTTGAATATTGTTTGGATGTTAAAATGAGATGAAATAGTTTTAAAGGTTTGTAAAACAAAACCAAACCTTAAATTTATAACAAATTAATAATGGATATTGATATTTGGTTAAATAAGCATAGCTCGGAGAATTGGATCCTAATTTGATTCTTTGAAGCTAAACGATAGACTTCTAGATATTGCATCGTGATAAATAATTGTAAATTAAAGCAATAAAAATGGGGAAAAAATAATCCTTGTTCTTGTCGTCACTCCCCTTAGCTATGGCACGTAATTATATTAATCAGCTGATAACATATATAAAATGAAAAGTAACAAATGTGAATACATAAAGAACAAAACATGAGTATTCCACTGATTAACTATGACAGAAAGAGTGGTAAGTATATATTTACACTTCCAAAATAATAGTTTAGACCATGAATAGGAAAAAATAAAAATAAAAAATCAAGTGTACGTAATAAATCAATTAAGAGACGAGAAACAGAGTCCAATCGACCGCCGAATGGAGCAGGAGCAGGAACAGGAACAGATGCATGTGAACTAGTTGTTCGAGTTGTTGATTCGTTTGCCCGGCCCAGATGGAGGAAGCGGCGGCCCCTTCGGAAGCATAGAGAGAACCATGGGACCATATTTCCCGGTAATTAGTTTCGGAGTTGCGGGGAAGCTTCGTTTGGAGTTGCTAGGTTCCATGCGATGACCATGACATGGTAAAACATGCCGAGATTCTTTCTTCAATGGGAAGCCCACAAAAACGTTGTCTCCGGGAAGTTGGAGGTTCAGATCAGCCTGTTCATCCGCTGGGGGGTTGATGAGTGGGATATTCAAGAGCCTGGCTGACGAAGAGGATGAAAATGATAGTATGAGACAGGTGATCAACAGCAGACTTGATGGTATGAGAAGGTGCGGTTTTGTGTTTGATTTGGCCATTAGATCAGACGTAAGATGAACGATGGGTGCACTTGTTTCGGACCGGAATGAAGGAATCCTGGAATACAGAAATTAATTTGAATGTTCTTGGTTTTAAGCGGGGAGGGGCTCCTGTGGCTAATTTATAGAGGGAGAGAGAGAGAGATCGATCGATCGATCTAGGGAGAGTAATTATAATAATAATAAAGTCGAGTTGACAATGTCAGACGTTGAAAGTCAGAGAAACGGGTTCTGGCTTGCGCCTTACGTCTTTCACACGCTCCAATTACTTGCTTGGAAGTTGCTATATTATATATATATTCTTCTTATTTTTCCATCGTCAGTCTAGTGTTAAAAACTAACAAGACTTTATAATATTGGATGAATTCGAGATTTAACTACTGCATTTTCTAATGTTCATATTTTAATTTTAAAGTTATGAAAAAGTATATAATACTAAGGAGTTGACCGCAAAGTGCAAGATAGCGGAAAATGTGGGCTCCGCGGCAGGATTGTCAACTCTCGATAATCGACGCGCGTTGTAGAGAAACCGACAACGAAAGCCATTTGCGAAGACTTTGCTACACACGTTGGCACCGTTGAGCGATCGATCAAATTCATTATCCGATTTAAAATTCTATCGCATTTTCGGAGTCGGACGATTAACAACAAGTAATGAATTATAGACCGACCAGTACGTTAAATGGGAAGGAGAAAAGAAAATAAAATAAAAATGAATTAAGGAAGATAGCTAGCTGTAAATTCACCTACCATATTAAATACATTTGGATGGATGATCGATCCATCAGACAGCACAACACGGCCTCAACCGTGTTGATGTCACCCCAGGGCCAAAGAAACTACGAACAACATATATAAGCCGAGTTTTCATCTAGATCCAAACTGCATGTAGTTTCATCGTAAATTCACCGATATGATATGAGAATCGACGTACGTGTTGAATACTCAACTAGTCTCCGAAATATTCAAAAAAAAAAACTAGTCTCCGAAATGCAATTTCTACGAACTCTTCAACGTCTTACACCCATTCTTCGTTTATTTTTGACCCATATAAGCGCGTCGGTGAATAAATTTCATCGTTTTGTTGTTGTTGTTGTTGGGTTTTATTGATCTATAGTCAGTCATACATGATGTACATATATAGTGGTAGCATGTGCTTTGACCCATTATGTACCCCCCCGATCGATTGATCCTTGAAATAGTTTGCAGTATATATGCTTAAGATGATGATGATTTGATGACCAAAGACCTACCTAACGGCCATTAATTACTGGGGTTCTTTATTTTTAATATATATGAGGCGGTGTTAGATTTTTTTAAAAAACAAGGTTCGTGCTATCAGAAAAGGCCAACGCAGAGGTCGGTACCTGAACCACGTGTAAAAGTTCCAACCTAAAATCATTATGTTAGAAACTTGAACGGATGTGTGTAAAGTTTAAACTCTCTCTCATTAATATTTGTCATGATGACTTGGACATTCTCTTGAAAGACGTCCGATTTTCTAAAGTATTTCATCATGGTGTCCGTTAGAGGAGCATTCCGAGTCTTTTTTCACATGATAGATATCAAAATTAATTGGTACGTCCGATCGATGGAGAGCGCATACTATTGGGATGAATGCCGATCGATCGATCGATCTGATTTATTTCATAAATATAATCGAAAAGGCAGAGATATATATCATGTATAATTCTGCAAATTAAAGTCCAAAGAGATTAGGTTGACAAAAATTTTAAAGAGGCCGCAAAGGCAAACCAACATGACGCCCTCCACTAAATCCTTTACTATCCTGCTATGCTTCCATGTTCTTATCCAATACTCGAGTCGAGGGTCTTATTTTCAATGGATTTATTGTATTGGAATTGCTCCAAGATTTATTGCACGAGCCACTAATTATTAATTATAACATTTTCTTTTATAGTCGCTTGTACTCGTGATCATGTTCATGTAATTTTTTTTTTTATCCTCTGCCTTTCAATATAATTGTAAAGATAATGCGGGATAGTATGTTCTAAGCTGTGGTGTAAATCTTAAGCATGAGGATCTTCCATGTGCATGCCATGGGACTTGTCAAGTCGATCAGTATCCATCACTGTCTATATCCGACTGCTGGCTAGCTTAATTGGTGTCTGTCTCGACGCATGCTCCTACGCTTAATAAGCTAAGACACCACGTACGTACCTCTCACTGATCAGGAGCATATGTAAGAAACTCCCATGCTCTTAAATTTTTCCGTTTTTCTCTAGTAAGATGACTACTTAACAACAGCCTCACCCCCAACTAGGAGTCATTTAATTTATTATTTTTCACATCAATTTTCCAAATTATAAAAACCAACACATTGCAATTCAAACTACTAATATAAAAAATTGTAATGTACACCACCAATATACATCAATATATATATATATATGTATATATATATATATATATATCCAAGCATTGAGATCATTTGGTAAGTTGGAGGATAATCAATCATGTGGCTGTGTTGGAGAACATATATTTAATAATTGTTATACGCTTTTGGTGTAAACAACAACTTTGCTAGAACTAATCAAGTTGTCGGTTACGACGGATCAGTTTCGTGTCTTGCAAGTCTGTAATTAAACAAGCTGTACCCATGGATATGCAGTGAGCCAAATTTGACGCATGCATGATGCTGTCTCCTACGTAATGGTGGATATATCTATAAATTAACAACAAAAAGGTGTCACATGGAGGACAAGTTTGGTCAGAGCCTTTTATATAGACTTGAAAGAGATGTAAATTAGAATAAAAAGAAAAAAGTAATATTGTGTCGAATATTCCTACGTGAATTGAATGTTATGGACCTCAGGCCCTACTTTTTTTTATAAACATGAAGAAACTACTTTATCTTTTCGAAAATGCTACCCCCATGATGATGCCCCATAAATAATTCAAATTGGCATTCCCCGATTCAAGTACTCCTTTTAAACTCTGTTCCACTAAATCTTACATAAACCTCTGATTAGATTGCGGATTAATGGCTCGGAGGGAGTGCTTGAAAACAAGTCATGTTGCGTTGATTCTGTTGGTTATTCTGTGTTTGACAATCCAAACAGCAACGAGAACCAGCGAAGTTTGTAGTTCAGGGACGTGCCACTTGGATATTACTGCTGGAACACGGAGGCCTGATCTAGATATGAAGTATGATACTACTGGAGATATCGAAGCTGCAGATGATTATTCTGATTTTTATAGAAAGCATGGGGATGTTCCCAGCCCTGGAGTTGGTCATTGAAGTGAGTGTTCATTCTTTTTCTTTTCTTTTTTCTTTTTGGTTCTCTTTTTTCTGTACATAATATACATACTTTTCGTCCCTCCCTTCTCTGTTCTGTTCTTCATCATGTATCTATTTTCCCAGTAAAGTTATGTTCTTATTGCCGGTTTTAATTTGAAATTTGCTTGTTTGTTTGAGATCGAATTCTGGCTAAAGCAATCGCATCGTGATCATGTGTAAGATTTATTTCTTTATAAGTAATGTATAATATATGCAATGGATACATACATATGTATATATATATATATATATCAGAGGGGATTAATGCAAGCCATTATATGATGCCTGTTCTTCACTCGGTCGTTCAAGCATGATGAGATGAACCGCTTTTAGAATTGGGTTGTAACAAAATCAAATATTCAAAGTCGAATTCAGCGATAGGATTTGCGGTGGTTGCATCCTGATCAATCTTTCCATGCATGGTTCATGTGTTTCCAAAGCCATGAAAATCGTACCAGTTCTGACAGTCTCTACAACATCAAACAAGTTTATACCATTATAATTATCATAATTTTTTTTAACTTCTTTCATGGGTCACAGCAATTTTGAAGCAGTTAAATCTCGTGCGTTGATCACATATATAATTCAGCAGTATTGCTAAAATAATTACAAAAAATAATAATAATAATAAGAGCTAGAACAGAGGTCCAAAACCCAAATGCGTAGACTTTCTTTTTATATAAAATTTTTATGTAGACCAAACATTTATCTTGGTCATTATAGCTGATGAAATATGAATCTGACCAGGCCGAATTACCGAATGGGTTGAGTTTGGTTAAGGTTGGGCCAGACTTGAGGTATAATTAAGTGGTTAGAAGGGCCTAGATTGTCCTAATTTAATTATGTGGGTCTTTTGAAATTCTGCTATTGAGCTATGGAAGGTTGACTTTTGTCTTTTCTATCATATGCTGATTAGTAATCGAGTCTGGTGCTAAAAATTTTTGGGAAATATTGTTTGGCAGATATTACGTGTTTTTTTTTTAATTATATATGAAGTTGTGCGGTAGGCTATCGTATAAAAATTCGAGTAGAAAAGAAGCCCAGTCCTTGCCCCGCTCGCCCTACTTAGTCCCTTTCCCACACTATTTACATAAACGGCTGTTAATTAAAGTCGGGTTCGTTTGTTTATGAGACGAGATGTTTTTATAATATAATTTTTATTTTGAGATTTAAAAAATTGAATTGTTTATTATATTTTGTATAACAGTTTGAAAAAATTATAATAATTAGATTATATTAGGATTTGTTTGGATAAAGAAATGATTTAATCTCATCTCATCATTCTAATTTTTTCAAATTTTCACGTAATATAATAAACAATTCAATTTTTTTAAATCTCAAAATAATAATAATATTTAAAAATAATATTATAATAATATTTTATTTAATTTATCTAAAATCATCTTATTTCATTTTATCTCATCTTACTATATACAAATGAGATCTAAGACTGAGGCTATGTTTGGTAAACGGACTACTCTGAGGTACTCTGAGGTACTCTCACTACTATTCTCTACTTTATTATTACTTTTCACCTACTTTTACTACTATTCATTACTTTTTACCTACTTTTTACTACTATTCAATATTTTATTATTACTTTTTTACAACACTTCTCAACACTTCTCAACACTTCTCGTTGTCCAAGCACAGCCACCTCAGTTTGGATTAAGAAATACTTTCAGCCCATCTTATATTATTTTATATCATTACAATTTTTCATATCAAATATAATAAACAATTCAATTTTTTCAAATTCTAAAATAATAATAATATTAAAAAATAATATTTTATTCAACTTTTAACTTTTATTTTAATTCATCTCATCTCACCTTAATTAACTATCCAAACCTAACTTAAGCGGCAATTGCAATTTTAGGGAGGGCCTGGGGTTCTATGTACCCGACTATATTTAAGTTGAAGGCATTTTTTTCCTCCTCCCATTAAATACTAATTAAGAAGCAGTAGTAATTAGTGGGCTATTTCTTTCTTTTCTTTTTTTCTTTAATAAATAAGATGTGATATCATTATTCATCTTTAACTCTTTTTTTTTATTCTCAAATAACCTAGTTAGTTAGATATACTTGTAAGGTTAAGGCCGTTATATAAAAAGTATTTTATCTTATTTTATTATTATAATTTTTTTAAAATCTTTACATAAAATATAATAAAGAATTCAAAATTTTCAAATATCAAAATAATAAAATATTAAAAAATAATATTTTAATAATATTTTATTCAACTTTCATTTCAACTTATCTTATTTTAACTCATTATTCAAATGCATCTGAGACTGAATAATGCATCTACGACTGCTTAGGTCTGCGTGACAAATGTTATTGATAAGATATTTTGGATTCGAATTTCCCTATCAGCATCTTCTCCTTTCTCCGAATTGCACTTTCTTAATTTTTAAGTTCTTATAGGAGAGACAGGTCTAGAGAATAACATGAAATTTTTTGTTTTAGATAAAAATTTAAAATATTATTTTTTAATATTTTAAAAAATTAAATAGTAATTTGAAAAAGTTGAATTTTTTATTACATTTTATATGAGAATTTAAAAAAATTATAATGATGAGATGAGATGAAAATTTTATATCTAGCAAATATGCCTAAATCTTTAAGATCCTAATAACTTTATCATAATAATATTCAAAAGATATAAAAGATCTGATAAAAATGAGAGCAGTACATATTAAAGAAAAAGAAGTTACAAGACATGCAATATTCCGGGTCATGTGAATTACAATTTATATTAGTATTATGTACGCGGGGAATCAAATGTTCAGCTTTATTACTCCTTTACCGAGCTACATTCGCCATTGTCGGTTGGTACAGCAAGATATAATATTGTCTTTAAACGAAAAGCTTAAAAACGACACCACATACTCGATATCATGACCATGCTTCAATTTTACGTAAAACCGAAAATATTTAGAGACTTGAGAGTAGAGTGTTGAGGCTGAAATTTCAACTTCCTCAAACGTTCTCCATCTCGTATATATATTCATATTTGCCACATCCGTCATCGAACATCTAGAGGTACAGGATATGCCGCAAGTTCAACAAGCACTCATGTAGTAAGTAGTATTGAAACTCCAGAAATCCCCCCCCCCCCCCCCCCCTTTTGCCAAGATTTTATTTTGTTTTATACAAGTACGAAACATTATTTATTGTCTTTTACATAATATACAATACTAATACTAGAAATACACTCGCTCTCTCTATCGGTACTAAAATATAGATTGGAAGTGCAGTGCAGAGTTTCATTTACTGTGTAGACTCTAATCAATTCGGGTTAGGCTAGAAGAGTAGAAGTTGCTCGAGATCTTCCAGAAAATGAAAAATCGGAGGGAGGTCACTCTCACAACATGAGGAAGAAAGATGAAGCAACCGAAAAGCCGCCTGGTTGAAGTACTGAAAAGACATCGTGTGTGTCAGATAACTATAGCGAGACCCACTGGGCAATCTCGAATACGGAAAAAAGCTTAACTTAGCGCTAATGGTTGGCGTGATGAAGGTGTCTGGCCCATCCGGGAAATGCCGGTGCTTTGTGCCCTGGGTGTTAAAGATCATGGTCCGCTCCTCGTGTCCTCTTCGAACCGTCCTCTGTGATTCACATGGCTTTGCCTGCCAGGATACTTTTTAATGGCCTTGTGGGTTTATCATTCCCTGGGAGCTCTAAATCTGACCATTCGCCATTTTTTTCCATTTGTGGAAATTAATAAGGTCTGGTATAATTTGAAACTTGGGATTATGCTCTCTTACAGTGTTTGCTTAAGCCTTCTTTTTCCCGTCTTTACCAATTCCTTTGGTTTCTTGAATCTCCTATTACCACCAGTTGCTTGAATTTGTTTTTTTGTTTTTTTTTTTCAAGTTTTAACCTAACCAAGAAACTTTAGCAGGCAGATTAGAATGAGGGGCTTTCAAACGGGTTGGTGAAATTTTGGCATACGATAAGGGCTTGTAGCTGGACAAGACAATTAAATTACAATTTTAGTTTTTGGAAAAAAAAAACTGTGTATGTGAGAGAAAGCAAGCAAGAGAGGGCGGTGAGAAAGTGGGTATATTAAATGGTCCATAAAATCGGCTTTATTTTCGTAGACAGTAACGGGACACTAGTTGGCTTGGCTTGGTTTGGCTGTTTCGTGTATGTAACTGTCGTTGAATCACGTGGTTTTGTCTTCTCGTCGCCAATCTCGCAACTCATTCCTAATATTTCTTCTGCTTTTCCTGTGAAAGATGTGAACTTTCCGCATATGCATAATTGCATAATACGCTGTTAGTTTCCAATTCGCTGTGGATTGTATAATCTCTTCTGTTCTTTTGTAAACTTTGGCGCTGAACTAGTTGTCTCAACTGAAGGGCAACAAACGGTGACGTGTTAGGTATTTGCTTCTTTACCATCTCGTCAACCAGAAAAGACTGTAAGCCGAAAATAAAAATGGGAACAGAACCACTGGGCAAATTAATGCGGGCCCTTCTGCATTTATGAGACGCTCGCCGGCTGAATAATTCTAGTCCAGCTGAGCTTCAATCCTTTTCTGAGTTGCAATTTCACCACTTGTTAAGTTACTCGTCTGGAGTTTTCTTGCGGGCTTTTGTCTCTCTCTCTCTCTCTCTCTCCTCTCTGAGCTTTAATTTCCTGGACTGTTGTGAGTATTGTGTTCTAATTTCTTAAATCATTGACGGGGGGTGTGATAAGAAGTATTGATGTCATGTGGATTTATTGAAAAGTGGGCGAATGTGCCCTTTTTTATCTCCTCTGTTTGCGCGAGGAAAGCAGAGAGCTTGATGGTTGGCCTAGGAAGTGTTACCATGAAATTCCTCATTTTATTTTTCTATTTTTAGAAACTTGATTCTATTGGACTTTGCCATTTCAGCTTCCATTTTTTTCTAGTGCAGAGCTGCTGGTGTCTTTGCTCAACGGCATAACTTGTGGGATAGAAATATGGATCTTGACAATGGCAAGTGTCGGAACACCTCAAAGGTGAGTGCAGTCTCTTTCTGAACTAATTTGGCACGGTTCTGTACCGAACGTTCAAATGCTTATGAGCCTAACCCCTTTGAAGTTTATTGCTATTTTTCCTCCTTTTTTTCCCCTTGCTTTCTTTTTTTTTTCCTCTGCTTCTTCTACGGCAGATTAGCTCGTAATTTGGACGAACAATTTTAGTAATCCACAAACATCCGTAATTGTCATAACAACAGAACTTGAATTGTAACTGGATTGACATTAACTGCATTTCAGAAGGAGTCTTGGAAGACTATCCTGCTCTTAGCCTACCAAAGCCTTGGTGTGGTGTACGGGGACTTGAGCATTTCCCCTTTATATGTCTACAAAAGCACGTTTGCAGAAGATATTCAACATTCACAGACCAACGAAGAGATTTTTGGTGTTCTTTCTTTTGTCTTCTGGACTCTCACTTTAATCCCTCTGTTCAAGTATGTCTTTGTAGTCCTTCGAGCAGATGACAATGGAGAGGGTGAGTACTAGAACAAATGTGTAAGATCTGCTCTAGTATGTCTTTGTAGTCTTCATATGTAACTTCTCGTGCATGATTTGCAGGCGGTACTTTTGCCCTTTATTCGTTGATTTGTAGGCATGCAAAAGTAGGCCTTCTTCCCAACCGACAGGTTGCGGATGAAGCACTCTCTACTTATAAATTGGAACAGCCTCCAGAGAAGAAGAACAGTTCAAGGGTGAAACTGTTGCTTGAGAAGTACAAAGCCTTGCACACTGCTCTGCTAATTTTGGTTCTTCTTGGAACTTGTATGGTAATTGGAGATGGACTCCTCACTCCGGCCATTTCAGGTAGTGTTTCTGGTTATGGATGCACAGCATACAATTGTTTCCTCTTAGTTTGCCGACTATCTAATTGGAGATCTAATTTGAATCTTTTTATGTAGTGTTCTCTGCAGTGTCTGGTCTCGAGTTATCAATGTCCAAGGAGCACCACCAGTGTAAGCTTATTTATCAGCTTCTACTCTTGTGCCTCTAATTCTGCCTGTTTAAACATAGTAAGTCCGATATGAAAAATCCCCCCCCCCCCTCCCTCCAAAAAAAAACAAAATACTGATAGAAGTAGTTTGAGCTATTATTACTGCAGAAGGAATAAGCATGTAGTTTGAAATCATAGTGAGATTATTCCTTAGCTGAACTGTAGTGCGTGTTCAAGAGAGAGAACTGAAAATATGAAAATTATGGCTAGATCGCGGGCGCGCGCGCGCGGGGGGTGTGTGTGTTTGGATTTTTAATTTTTTTCTTTATTTGCTAATTTACTTTGGATGTCATTATATTTTTGAGTCTACTGAATCAATGATGTCTGCAGATTTTTTTTTTTTCAATAAAATAGTATAGTTTACATAAAACAGTTAGCAGCTGTCTGTTTTGCATCATTGTAATTAATAATTGGGTAGAGGGATCCACTTTGTCATTCTGATCCAGTGAGCAATAGCTATTTGACCTGAAGTGCGGGGACCATCCAAAATTGCTCAAGTAGTAGGCTGACATGCTCATATCCTGCTTTGTATTGGTCCTGCCTTCTTTAATTTTCTATTGCAGGGGATATTGCACCAGTATTACTTACATATAAAAAAAATTATTGCAGCGGGTGGAGAAACTGTTTCTGAGTGAGGTTGACAGATGTTTGAATATGAGAATAAATTAAAATATTGAAGTCAGGACTCGGTGTTAGCCCTGCACTTTGTGCAATATGATGTTTTTGTTTGAGCGCCAGCTTT
Source organism: Cyclocarya paliurus (assembly GCA_029856935.1). Classification (NCBI taxonomy): domain Eukaryota; kingdom Viridiplantae; phylum Streptophyta; class Magnoliopsida; order Fagales; family Juglandaceae; genus Cyclocarya; species Cyclocarya paliurus. The sequence goes on along the minus strand of JARVXP010000207.1, from coordinate 390,127 downwards.
CTAATATGTAAAAGTGTTATAAATGTAACAAACTGAGATTCTATTGAAGATTTTTCCTCTTCAGAAAATGATCCATAAGTTTCTTGAAAGTATGCAATTTAAGATATTCTATTCCCTATTTCTTTTCTCTCCGAGCACCTTGGGTATTTCAATGTACAATATCATTGGTGATGACAGTAACAAATTTGAAGTCAATGTCTATAATAAGTGCAGTGTTGGTTTTGCTTTATTGATTGTCTTTACACTGCATCCTATGACGTTTTTTGCAGATGCAGTCATTCCGATTACTTGCTTCATACTTGTATGTCTATTTGCACTGCAACACTATGGCACACATCGGCTTGGGTCTTTCTTTGCTCCAGTCGTGTTGATGTGGCTTCTATGCATCAGTGCCCTCGGTTTATTCAACATCATCTACTGGAATCCACAAGTCTATAAAGCTCTTTCTCCATATTACATGTTCAAATTCTTGAAGAAGACAAAGATAAGTGGATGGATGTCTTTGGGTGGAATACTCTTATGCATAACAGGTGAATTAGGAAAAAGAAAAGACACTATGTTCAATTCTCATGTCTTGGTGTGTTGTTTGTACTGCATGTGGGCACTCACTCATTAAAAAACTGTTATTCAAATGAGGGTTTTCCACATCTAGCTAAGCGCCCAGTGTGTGTGTCTGTGCATGCAGGCTCAGAGGCAATGTTTGCTGATCTTGGCCACTTCTCATATGCGGCAATTCAAGTAATGCTGTCTCTTTGCCTTTTCTTTTTCTTTTTCTTTGGAAAATGAAAATGTCCTTTTAAGATTTGATTCCTAGTAATGTTTTGTCTACACTTGGGAAGCTCTTACTTGCCTACTAGTAGCTGGAGTCTAATTGCTCACCTTGTCACAGATTGCTTTCACCTTTCTGGTTTATCCAGCACTCATATTGGCATATATGGGACAAGCTGCATACTTGTCACGACATCACCATTCCAGCCATACAATCAGCTTTTATATTTCAGTACCAGGTATACCTCGGTCATTCTTGAATTAAAGGCAACAAGATTTATTTAATTTCCATAAAATTAGAATGGAAGCTTACATAAGACTAGAATTCTGTATAATAATTTTTTTTTTTTATAAGTAAGACTTTATAATAAATAACAATGAAATTGTTCTGAGAAGTGTCTCCTAATGGATTGAGACATCAAAACTCATATTTTTTCAGTCAAGGGTGAATCTTAGTTCTGAACAATCCATATTATGTACTTAACTAGGATATTAGCTAATTGTGGAAGACTTGAAAACTTAGTTTTTTGGGCACAGAATGTGTGAGGTGGCCGGTGCTTGTAATTGCCATTCTTGCGTCTGTCGTGGGAAGCCAAGCAATCATCAGTGGAACATTCTCTATCATAAACCAGAGCCAATCACTTGGTTGCTTCCCAAGAGTCAAGGTTGTTCACACCTCAGATAAGATACATGGCCAGATTTACATCCCTGAGATCAATTGGATGCTCATGATCCTCTGCATTGCTGTGACCATTGGGTTCAGAGACACAAAGCACATGGGGAATGCATCTGGTGAGCTATGCCCTCCTATCCTTCTTGCCAGGATCATAATGGAAAATATTTTCATCATTTACTAAAAATATCCTGCCAAGTACGAGTCCCAATCAAATCATGGAAACCCTGTGATCATCAGCAGAAAATGTGAAATCACGACTTGTCTCAAAAGATTAAGTTGATGGGAAGATATAGATTTAATTATTTATATTCTATTCTTAATACTCCCCTCACGTGTGGGCCAGACTCCCTCTCATGAGTGAGCTCAACATGTGAAATATTTAATTAAATGGAATAGAGTGTAGAGTCAGGATTCAAACTCAAGACCTCTGCTTAGATACCATGTGAAATCTCCACTTGTCCTAAAAGTTTAAACTGATGGGAAGATGTAGATTTAATTATTTGTATTATATTCTTAATAGAAAATGTTGGAAGTTCATCTCCAGTTATGATACCATTGTCATTACCGAGACATTCTGGGGAAAGCCTAGCACCGTATCAGTGACTTTCATACTCATCAAATTAGTCTTAAAACTTGTGCCAAAAATTGATCACCTTCCCAATTACTTGGCTGATATTGAAGTCAAAGAGAAGGGACAGCTTAATCATAAGAAGTTCTAATTCTTTATACACTAATATGTTATCTTTGCATGTTGCAGGGTTAGCAGTGATGACAGTGATGCTGGTGACAACATGCCTCACTTCCTTGGTTATTATCCTTTGTTGGCACAAGCCACCTATCATAGCTATTACCTTCCTACTCTTCTTTGGCTCTATTGAATTACTCTACTTCTCAGCTTCGCTCACCAAGTTCAGAGAGGGTGCCTGGCTCCCCATCCTTCTAGCTCTTTTTCTTATGACTATCATGTTTGTGTGGCATTATGCAACCATAAAAAAATATGAATATGACCTTCACAACAAGGTTTCATTGGAATGGCTGCTAGCCTTAGGTCCAAGCTTGGGCATTGCTCGGGTTCCTGGTATTGGGCTAGTTTTCACTGACCTCACCTCTGGCATTCCAGCTAACTTCTCTCGCTTTGTCACTAACCTCCCTGCCTTCCATCGCATCCTTGTCTTTGTATGCGTAAAATCGGTACCTGTCCCTTATGTTCCCCCTGCTGAACGATATCTTGTGGGCCGTGTGGGTCCTCCAGCTCACAGGTCATATAGATGTATTGTCCGTTATGGATATCGTGATGTTCATCAAGATGTCGATTCGTTTGAGTCTGAGCTGGTTGATAGATTAGCTGATTTTATCCGCTATGATTGGCGTCGGAAACAAGGGACTAAGTCATGCGATGAGGATGACGATGCATCACAATCCAATGAATCATCTAGCGAGTGTAGATGGGCTGTGATTGGAACAGTGGCTTTCTCGGGTCCGCCAGCTTTTGAGATTGAGGAAAGCGCGCAGCCAGCAAGTGTTTCCATTGAGTTCCCTACTGTAGAAAGTATGACAGATGTTATTGAGATGGAACCAGTAGGAGTTGCTGAAAGAAGAGTGAGGTTTGCCATTGAGGATGACTCCGAAACGGATGTACAAACTGATATGGGTGTGCAACTGCAAGAAGAACTGGAAGATTTGTACACAGCTCAACAGTCTGGGACTGCATTCATACTGGGTCACTCACATGTTCGCGCGAAGCAAGGATCATCCCTCCTGAAGCGAGTGGCCATTGACTTTGGATACAATTTCCTGAGGAGGAATTGCCGGGGCCCAGACGTGGCACTCAAGGTGCCGCCGGTGTCTCTTCTTGAGGTTGGCATGGTATATGTTGTGTAGGGCACATATGTAACGTGTTTGTTTTGTTCGGTAACTTAGATGTAGAGATCATCTGATCAAAGAGGTTTGCCAGAAAGGTGAATGGTTGTGCTGACTAATTGAGGACGTCTATAGACTATTATATTATATTATATTATATTGAGTAACTCTTGTTGGCATATTAAATTTAAATAGTTAAAATTTATCTCTCCTCAAAACTTTTGAAATAATATGATCCACTAGCCATCGAACTTTCAAAATGCTCCTCACAACTTCAAGAGCCTGTTAAAGAGCCACGTAGTTCCTTATTAACCACCATACTTTCTGAGGGCGCGGGGCCGGCCAGGCTAAATACAAATCCACGTGGCTCTAATGTTATGGTCCAGAGTAGCAAAACGTTTGTTCTTTATACTCCTACGTATAGACAAAGGAGCAAGAGTATCTTATAAAATAGCTGCGCCCAGAACGTATACAGAAGTTATATGATCTGCTGTGCTATGTTAAGGGAAGCGAGGATGGGAATAAGAGCTCTTCCCTTGACACCTCCAAATGGCAAATTCCCTTCGAAGTTTGGAGTTGCACAAGACTGCTACTTGTCTCGGTCTAACCATAACAATAGGTTCAACAGCAGGGCCTTTAAGTTTGCAGTTTCAGCCAAATCAGAGAAAGGTGAAAAGGACGAACCCAAGAAGAGCAACCAATCTTTGTTTAGCAACATAACGGAAGCCCTGGATTTTTCTCAAGTTAGATCCTCGGAGGATGCAGAGCTTCTGGCCGAGGCCAGAGAAGCTACCAAGTCTGGAGGAAAAATGTCCAGGGAACAGGTAATTTGGCTTGGATTTTCAACACATGGATAATCTACATGGTATGTCTGTTTACTGGAATTTTCAATTTCATGCAGTATGGGGCCCTCAGAAGGAAAATTGGAGGGACGTACAAGGATTTTTTCAAGTCCTATATCGAGGGTATGCGCATTGTCTTTTGCAGTTTCGTTTGAGCCATAAATGTCTTATCTTCTTTGCTTCCTTTGAATTTACTTCGAATTATATGGGGACCCTGTTATCGTATTTTCTCCCTTTTATCTTCGATATTAGTGGACGGGCAATATGTTGAGGATGGCTGGGTTGATAAAACCTGCAAGGTTTGCAAAAAAGATACCAGGGGTGAGTCCAGGCAAGTGGACAAGTTGGGAAGATACGTTCATGTGGCATGTTTGGAGAAGTCCAAGTCATCCGGAAACTTTTTTACCAGGCTTTTCTCAAGATGAAGGGGAAAATTGTTACCTTTGATTCTATATATATATTTTTTATAATTTATGGTTGTATACCTTGAAAGCTCTTTCTCCCTGTGGGCAATTAATTAGTATTACTATAATTTACTCTTTGTATATGATAGCCGTAGCGGTGGGATTTCTACGGTCAGTGGTAAATAAATGAAATTTTAGACGCACTAGTTTAGCTGTAGGAAGGACCGCAACTGAATAATCCCCAAATCTGCACACGTTATTAAATGAAAAACCTCTTATGTAATAGTTGGTTACAACTCATTTAATTATTATAATTTTTTTAAATTTTCACACAAAATAAAATAAATAATTTAATTTTTTTTAAATCTTAAAATAAAAATAATATTAAAAAAATCTATTCTTACAATATTTTATTCAATTTTTAACTTTTAACTTATCTAATCCGTAAAAACAAATGAGTTAGCATCTCTTAAAAGTATTATACAATAAATAAAATATTTTAAAAAAAACTTTCAATATTAATATTTTGACCTGTAAAGTCTTCGCTAGCCAAATTGATTTCTATATCTCGTAGATTTTACTTGAGTAATGTCACAATTACGTACACGTACAGTAATGTACCGAAGTCATTGGAGGGCTTGGTGGGCTCAGCTCTGTTGGTTGTGTTGGCATGTTGCAATTTCTTGTATTTTCAAGTTAAGCTTGAGTCAGGCCATGGCCCATTTACGATTGTTATATTTGTTGAAGAGAACTGCTTCTAAGCGGTCGGTCTGATTTTGAAGGAAAAATAGCCTTCCACTAAGAAGTTACCATGACAAAAATAACACTACAATATCGCTGAACTCACGCACATGGGATATGAATTGATTCACTTCAGTTGAGAGAACTTCAGTGCTACGACAGCTTAGCCCAACCATGTGCGTCCAGAACCAAAGCTGAGCATACCTCCACCTCTAGCATCCACCGCCAACAGTCGACCACCACCAGCCCGTCGGTGTCCTCCTTGGCCGATTCTGCCCAAACCGATTACTCCAAATTTCGCCCAGGCTGTGCCAAGTTCCTCAAATATTTTGGTCATTTTCGTCGCCCACTACGCAAGCGCAGCCTACCGCCACTGGTCCGTCCATCAGTTGCTCTATTGAACCTTGTATCAAACATCTTGTTTGCCTTCTTATTCTTCCATCATTCCAGTAGCTATTACACTCATTATATTCCTCTTTACAAACAATTCACACAACAGAGTCATTACATTTTATGATTGCGGCGACACTCCCCAATCAAGCAAACAAAAATAAAGGGAGAAAAAGAAGAAGGCAGCAATAAATAAAGCAAGTTTATTTCTGACATTTGCTAGAGAGGGTGAGGTTTCGGTGAGGCTTTGAGGGAGAGGATTTCGGATTGACCTTCGTAGGAAGAGGGAGGATGAGCCTTCCATGTGGCATCTTCGACCTCCACGTGTTATTTTAGTGGAGTTCGTGACACCGAGATGTTGACCACTTGGATCACACACCCCTAATGACAAGTGCTCAGATTGTGTACAATATGCAATAAGTGTACAATATAACATTTCGCAGCGGAATAAAAATGTCATTCTTTATTAAGTACCAAAAAGATAAAAAATTCTTTATAAGGATTTACAATTATCCGACAGGTAATTTAAAGCAAACAATTAACATAAGATGAAACAAATCTCATAACTCCGAACAACATAACGGCAAATCATGCATCTGGCGGAGCCGGTCTTTCAGGCTCATATCCAATCTCTGTGTCAGAAATCTACGGCACCATAAGACGGAACCGTAAGGTAAAACACCACATGAGATTATGACATCTCAGCAAGTATTTAACCAAAATAACATCCAAGAGATTTAAAATGCATTAATAATATAACCACGTATGGTCAAAAATCAACTTCCACATATTTTTCAAAAAATATACATTTAACCACTAACGCCAAAAATCTCATTTTTGGCCCATATATATATATATATATATATATAATTTCATTATTTAATATGCATGCACTACGGCCTCCTTTATGGACTATATGCATACCCTGGCTCTCATCGTCACACCATGGGTAACGTCCGTGCATGAGACTTCGTAGCAAGCGATGCCCAGTTCCGCGCTCGGCGCGTACATGGCCAAACATCCTCTAACCCCGCCAGCAAAAGGCCACAGAATCGGTACGAGAGCGTTATCGTCTCGTCCGTTCCCATCGTCGCCCTGTGACGACTCATAGGATGTCACGTCAGTTTATTACGCTCCCGAGTGACCAGAGGAGCTCTACCAAGATAATACCCCATTTCGGCTTGGGGTCGTGATACACACGCACCCACGCAATTAATACCATAAATCTAAATTTTTCAAATAGACAACGTGACTTCATAACACAATTAAATTTAAGATAATAAATATGAATGATAACAATTATTAGATGACATAGTAATTTGCTCATTTATTTAATAACACAAAAATTACAATTTCACAAACACTACACGCGTAATCTCATCCTCCAATCTGATCCAAAGCTCAAATTCAACATCCACAATTTAAAACCCAATATTTCAACCAATACAATTTAATTCCAAATAAAATACAATTAGAATCTCCAACAAATTACAATTTAATTCCCAGTGAAAATACAATTTAATTCCTAATGAAAATACAATTTAATTATCAACAAAAATACAATTAATTTAACGCTATTTAGATCAAATGGATTACACTTTAGAAATTTACTTACAATCAAAGACGGGAAAAATTCTGGAATAACACAAAGATGAAAATTACACTTTCGGCAACTCCAAAAATTCCTAAGACCCGAATGAAGCTCACGGCTTCAATGGACAATACCAAACACAAAAATTAAACCCTCAAATTTTTGGATTTCACCAACACAAATTCACAAACCAAATTCTAAACAACAAATTGTGAGATGAAAATCAGTAATCAGATCCTAGAAAATTGAAGGGCTCGGCCCTATATATAGACCGAATATGGCGGTTCGAAACTTGCAGATGAATCTCGGATTGCATGCAGCGAAGGAGAGGTGTGGTAGTGTCGGGTTGACAGTAGCTAACTGAGGCCTATTCGGACGACACGAACTCGACGAGGAAGCTGGAGGTGGAAGATGGTGGTGGCACCGTGAGGGGCGGCGGCTTGACAGCGCACCTTGGAGCTCATTTCCGAATGACAGAGAGAAACAGCACGCGACCTTGAGGTGGAAGAGGGAAATGGAGAAAAGAAGGAGGTGGCTTGATGAGGCTTGACCGCGTGTGGCTATGGTGGATTGGAGGAAGAATCGGTGTTGGCAGCAGTTAATTTCAGAAAAAATGAAAAAGAAGGAAGAAGAAGAAGAAGAAGAATCCGGCGGCGCTGGAAGATTAAGATGGAAACCTAATTTTCCATCAAAACGCACTGCATCAATTAAGGGGAGGGATTGGGCTGCAGCTCGAGCGGGCCGGGTTTCACTCAACCGAACGGGCCACTTTCCTCTCACGCGGGCTGGGCCCGATTTCACTATACACACACACCTGCACATGAGTTGGGCGCCCTCTTCGGCCCACTAGGAACATACACACACCCAACCCAAAATAAAACACTACAATTAAAAAGTCCAACCCGAAATTATACTAAAATAAAACAAAAAATAAAATACACCACTTAAAAAAATAAACTCACAACTAATAATAAAATAAATTGGTTTAATTTAGTCAAAGATAACAAGTAAAATAATTAATAATTTTAGGGATCTCACATTCCACACCGGAGAAAGTGACCCTTCGAGGGAGAGGATTTCGGAGAGGATGACGCTTCTGTGCCCGAGAAGTTGACCAGTGTGTGCCTAGGTGGTAGAGGGAGGAGGAGGGCTTCGGTGAGGCTTCGAGGGAGATGGAAGGTTAGACACGAATTGAGAAAAGGAATGAAGGTTCGGTGTAGACAAGTACACAACATGTAAAATGGAAGATTTACGTGGTGGGTTGTAATTGGAGGGCTGTTATTTGGCATTCAACAGCCCGACCGTTTATAAGGTTTTCTCTTTGTTGAATTGTCCTTATTTTACAATCTTGTTAAAATGGCCTTTGGCCCATTAGCGAGTGAGAAGAGTAACAATATATGTAATGGAAGGAGGGACGTGTATAGGTAGGCAAAAACTTGATCAAAATCCTATTTTCTTTCTATCTTGTCATATTCTTCCTCTATTCTCTGGAAATGCTCTCCTCGAAGTGAGCGATTTCAATTTATTTTTCTTTAAGTAATTTGAGGTCTATTACAAGTAAACCAGTTAAAAATATTATTTATATAATGATTCAAAGGATAAGGGCTTGAGTTAGAAAACAAAAAATAAAAATGGATTCGTCACTCTTTTTTTTCACATACACAAGGAGAAAATGTTACGATAGCAAGCCCCTCCTCGGCTGGAGAGCCTCCAGGACAAACCACAATATGCACCACTTTCATATTAGAGTCAATTGTCGATTTAGGCTCAATTTTAGGTTTTCTTCTCCACCATCTCGATCTAGGTCTAGATTTACTATTTTCCTACAATTGAATGTCGACAATCTGCGACGGTATAAAAAACTTCATTTTGAAGGAATGAAAATGGATGGGATCAATTTATTTCTTGATCCCATAGCCTTAAGTAGGGGTGCTACCGACCTCCTACGGGGTGAGGCCACACCTATCCCACCCCCTGCCCCTGCATGAGCAGGGGTTGAGATTTTTTTCCTGTGCTCCACCCTCGTCCATGCTGGGGCGGGGTATCCCGTTCATTGATAGGGGTGCAGAGGTGGACCTTCAACCATTCGTCCCTTGCCCCTCCAATCTCCACAGCAATTCATAGCAAAATCAAAGAAATTCACAAAACCACATGCACAATTAAATCCTCCACAGCTCACAATTCATAATCACATCCTCCAATCTCCATCCACAAATAATAAAAAAAATAAAAAATTGGGGGCGATTTGTGAAGAGATTCGAGAGAGAGCCCTACTTACATTTGCGAGACGCTGATGCTTACAGGAGACGGTAATGACAATCTGCAATGGTGACTCAAGATGACAGTGGTGATTGGTGAGGCAAACGACGAACTGGAGAGAATCGAGAATCATAGAGAGAGAGAAGAAGAAGAAGAAGAAGAAGAAGAAGAAGAAGAGAAGCAGGGGCCGGGGGGTCTTCGACTGGGTATTAACCCATAATCAAAACGCCAGCAGAGGTATTAAAAAAAACACCCAGGCACATGGTATTTTTTTATATATAATATGTATTATTAACAAGCGGAATGGAGCGGGGTTCCACCCTATCTCGCCCTCGCTTGAAGCCAGATGTTGGCGGGGTCCCCCTGCACCCCGCATTGGCGGGGTCCCCCTGCACCCCGCATTGGCATACGGGGTAATCTGCCTTGCCTTATGAGGGCGGCGCAGACGGGGATAGAGCAGCGGGGCGGGGGAAACTCCACCACCTACTTTTTGTAACTTGTTGCATTTTATTAACGAAATATTTGTTTAGGGAAAAAATATAAAATCGTATGCTAAAAAGAAAGTAAGGTGAACTAGGACCATCCATACCTAGGGTATACCAATGAAATGAAATCATTATAACGAGTTCCTGATTTTGGCGGGAAAACCCTACCACGACTTTACTTAACCACCAATTTTAGCGCGCTCGGAACTTCCATCCACGGACTGAACACACTTGGGATCGAGATGGTCGGTTTACCCTACGATCTGGTGGCGAACCCTCTCGGAGCCGTCCGATCGACGTTCGAGAAAGCGGCGGCGTCCTCAGGATTCGATCCCAACGGCAAGGACTGGGGCGTCCTCGATCTCTTCCGCCATTTCCTCTTCGACCAAGGCCACCTCTCTCAGGTCCTCTCTCACTCTTCCACAAGCTTCTTAGCTTTTGCTGGAATCAATCATTTACTACTCATAATTATTGTTTATTTGTCAAAAACATCGCTCGTAAAGATGGTAGTTTTTGGCAAATCTATTTTATTCTTCATTTGCGGGCTTTTGTTCAAAAAAACTTATTGTAACTTTAGTCCCAAATTGTCATTTATCACCAAGATCATAGATTAAGACTTGGGGGGATTGTTGTGTTTGTCGTTTAGGTCCCGATTCTTAATGGTGAAACTATCAGATGGATTCAGCCCAAAACTCTGGTGCGGTTCCGGGCAATGGTACAAGACATGTTGGGCAATGAGTTCTACGTTGGTGCTTGTCAGGTAACTGCCACCGTTTTGGCCTTCTAATTATGTATTAGTGAACTATCTCAACCACAGTTTTCATGCCAACGAGTTTTTCATTTTCTTCCAGGATGGGTCGGTATGGAGAACCAACAAGTTCAGGGATGTCTCTCAATTCCCCTTGGGTGATTCTTCGCCCCATATGCAAGTTTGGGAACGCCGTCTGCTTTACTGTGTTCCTGTAAGTTCACTATAGTTATGGTTTTTTTTGTTTTGTTTTTCTGTCGCTCCATTTAATTTTAAGCTTTCAGCTTTTATTTTTAATCCAAACACATTATAAGCTTATGGTACGTGTATCAAAGTTGTTTCTGTACCGGTCATTGGCCAGCTAAACGTCTTTAAGCTTATCTTTCAAATTCACTCTCAGTTTTGAATCAAGGCTCTGGATGAATCAAAATCATGGCCTAACTCCTCTTGGGTTTCGCTTTTCTTCTTTTTAGGTTCCAGGGCAAAATTCTTGGACAGAACCATCATCTGAGTCAGTGGTGAATCAATGCAAGGATTTCATACCCCAACAGAGAGAGAAGCGCAGGAGAACGGATGATGAAGTTATTGATGACATGAATATGCTTGTAAGTTCTGTCCCTGTAATTATATCCTGTATTAGTTCTTTTCATTGAACTAGCTTCTATAGATTGATCATGTGGTGTGTACCTAAGGGTAACTGCAGTGCTTCCCTTCACGTTTCTTTGGTTGGATCCTACCTTCTTAGGTTCTTATTTGGGTTGGGTTGACAATTTTTTATGTCAACGTGTTAGTTTGGGAATTCTTGGAAGGTCTATGGATTTAACATAATAGAATAGGTACATTGTTTACAAACAGTTTTAGGCTGCGTTTGGATCTTCAACCCAACTCAACTCAACTCAACTCATCATTACAACTTTTTCAAATCCCAATACAAAATATAATAAACAATTCAACTTTTTCAAATCCCAAAACAACTTTAATATTAAAAAATAATATTCTAATAATATTTTATCATCTCAACTCAACTCAACTCAACTCAACTCAACATCCAAACTAAGCCTTAGTCTGGGCATTCTCTTCTTGTGGTTAAAAATCTATTGATTGATGATTATTGGTCTTTTAGGAGGTGCTCAATGATTCTCTCTTTCTACAAGTGATTATGTCCTTAATTTATCTATCTGATGTACCGCATTCAATGTCAGGTTTCAGACAACGGGTTTCAAGTTTCTCCCAGTGTAAAAAAGGTGGTAAGTTCAGATGATTCTTATCATTCACGTGCCTTTCCATCTTTATTTCCCACATTGGCTGGATAAGAATTGTCCAACATTTTTTGATCTGTAAGTTAATGATTGTTTTTTAATAATATCTTTGCTGAAATTCATGTTCAAATATGTTGAGAACCATGGAAAACATGGGTTCTTCGATTAAAGGTTAAGGTATCATGGACTAGCTTGATCTTAGGGGCTTTAGAGGGCTCTCTTGTTGCAATTGAATTTCTTCCTGGAAATATTCAGGGGCTGGTTCTTTGACATTTGCACGTGTATGAATCGATTATTTGCCACCCACACTTAGTGTTTGCTCTGAATAGGATTGCATCATGATCAATATTTAATTTTTATTTTAATTAACAAACATGAAATATCAATCCAATTCCTCTTACCCATGCTAGAAGGAGGATGGCTGCCCTTCCACGTCTTCTCAGACTCGGGATTCCTTAAGTGAAGGCTACTGCTCTAATACGAGTATAGTACCTGGAATTGACAAAGATTTTCTTAGTTGTCTTGTTAAGGTAATTGGCCGGTCACTTTTTTCCCCTTTAAGTTACAGCTAATTATACTAATATAAATGGTTGTAATCCAGTTTCTCAACTATCCCATGAAACTTCTAAAAGTATATTGTTACACAGATATACGATTCTTCAGAGTCTGACTTGAAGCTGAATGATGTTTTTGAGTTCATCGGGATTATCACTCTTGATTCAGAGCTTAATGAAGACAAGGATGATCGTGATGAGCCGGATAATGGTTTTTGTGATGATGTCATGGTACATTTGCCCCCTAACAAGGTATTGAATCCTTGCAGCTGCAAAATTGTTATTTGGTTCCATTATCTATGTTGCTGGCACCAGGCTATTGTCCAGAAAGGGCTCGTTTAGCTGTATTCATGTTTTTTTTTTCTCTTCCTGTTATTTTATGGAGGGTTTTTTGTTGCAGGTGCCACGCCTCCATTGCCTTATTCACAGGAAGCTAGCAGCTCCCGACTTTCTTCGTGGTTCTCCCATGATGGAGGTGATTTCATACCCCTTGGTTTGATTTCATCCTTCTGAATGAATGGTTGTAAATCTACTTTATATATGTTGCCCATGCAGTGATTTATGATCTTAATGTTTCCTTATATTTTTTTCTTGCTGTGCATGGTGCCACTATTGTGTCCTCTTTGGTCCTACAGCCAAAGCCCCATTTTGTCAGAGAGATGAGAGAAGTTCTGTTAAGGCATCTTACAGTTGTTCTAGGCAATGATGGCATAGCTGCTCATTTCATGTTGTTGCATCTCTTGTCCAGGGTAAGTGGTTTTCCTTCCTTGAAAATGAAGTTTCGTTATTTTTCTTGATCAGTTTATGCATCTCACTAGTCCATATCTTTTATCAACTGTCTATGTTTATTAAGTTTCCTTCCCTTTGTCCACATTTCTTGCACCTATGTGTGAAATTTATGAGTGTTTTGGGAGCAGGTTCATGCTAGAGTAGACACTGTTGCCGTGGGCAAGCTTTCACTGAACCTCACATGTTTTAGCAAAGAAAGTGCGGCTCTGTTTGGCAGTCAACTTAGTCTTGCTTTAAAAACCCTCTTACCTTTCACGCATTGCATACCCCTTACACTGGAGTATCTTAACTCTGTATCACTTGCCCCAAAAAAGGATTACGAGACAAACAGGTAATCATTCATCATCTTGTGACTTGGAAGTTGTTTCCCCTTTAATTAGCGGCCTAATCTTGACAATCATCAATTCTTTCTCATAGGTTTTGACCTTTTAACATGTTTAATGCTCCAGACTGATAACTGGAGTTCTGCAGCTAGCTGAGGGCTCGCACATAATCATTGATGAGACCCAATTGGAAGCAGGGACCCTCAACTCTGTTGGGATGGAGAATGCAAGGTTGTTAAGAAATCTAATGGAGCTGCAAAGGGTATATCTTTTATCATCTATATATGCATGCAGCTTTGTGTGTATATTCCTTACGTCTATGTAGCCCTATGAGTTATGAGAGATGTGTTTGACTACTTAATGCACAAATGTACAGAAACTCTCCAATAATCTATCTGCTAAAGCTGAAAGACAATTCCGAGAATTTAAATAAGTGCACCTGTACTTCTTAGGCGACTGTTTGAGAGTAGCTCTCAGCCCCTTTGTTGGAAATAAGATCCTGATAAATATATTGAAATCTGTTTGTTTGCAGGTGGAATATGATTTTAAGTACTATAAAATGGAGATGGCAGCTGATGTCCAATTGCTTATATTTTCTGAGGCAAAATCAAATATTTTACCTGCTGATATAGTTATGCCTTTCCAGCCTTCTTCAGTGGGTTCCTCTGAAGTTGTGACTGCAGAAGCACTAGAAGCTTGGAGATGGTATTTGGCTACTGTTAAATCATTGCCACATTCTATCGAGTCAGAAATGCAGAAGGTATGAGTTAGCTTGCTGGGACAGAGCTATCTAGAAGGAATTTGTTTGGCAAGAATGCCGTCTCTTAGAATTTCATGTTTGTTGTTAAAGAACATCTTTTAGCATCCATAACTAGTCCAACATGTTTGATTTGAATGAACATGCCACAGGTTCCTGCTGTAAAATTATTCACCAGTCATTACATGGCCTGATTGTGCCACCATACTAAATTTCTGTTTGCAACAAAGTGGTGTATCAAATAGTGTCTTTTGAAGTAGCATTTCATTTCCGCATGTGTTTGTTTATGGCCAAGATTTTCAGTTTACGGGCATTTTTGCTGTATGATTTGTTGCCAGTAATTGTTACTTACAAGAGGCTGGTGACATAAAGAGATATTGCTTAGAAGGTTCACATGCTTTAGTTTTTTTGTTGATTTTCCCTCTCACTAATGGGAATAAGGGTAGTGATGGGGGCAGCTTTAGAATCCTAATGTCATATACTGATACGTTACAGGTGGTAGAAAATGACCTGGTTGCGGCAAGGCAAGCAGACCGGAGCATAGGGAGCCATGATTTCAACAGGTTGGTGAATGTGAAGTGTGATAGTGGTATTGTTTTCTAGTATTGCAATTATGTCGCACATTGGTAATTTTGTTTCTTGCATACAGATGGCTGACAATGGGCCGCCTAATGTCTTTGAGTTATGGTGAAACCTGCCTGTCGTTAGAACATTGGCAGATGGTCAAGGAACTGGAGACGCTACGAAGAGAGAGGCTTAAATGAAGTATGAAATTGGTTGCTGGGATTGGGGATATTGCTTTAAACTGATTTAAATTACAGGCCTGGGCTGTGAAGCACATTGTGTTTATGTACGAAAATGCATTTGCCATGTAATAGGAACGTGCTGCTATTTATGCCATGCCCGCTTGAGAACTGGAGGATCTCTTTGGCTACTGACCACTCTAGTTCTCTCTCTCTCATAGTATCAATGTTGTACTAAGCGTTAACCAAGTATGTATTTCCTCATGCTTTTTGATTGCTCAGTAAAGGCAAGAAAAGCATTTAGAATGATCTAAATTACTGATTTTCCTTTTGAAGAACCGCTTTGATGACAGTCACTTGTGCAATGCTTTGGCCTTTAACCAAAACTTGTGAGATAACCCCTCACTGTCTATATTGATGACAGTCACTATTGTAGGGGGTCTTTTGGTCTGCACACTGCAATTACAAGTGCATATTTTGTGCTATTTGGTGGTGTCTTCAGTAAAGAGGAGCCTGCCATACAGAATTGGTGGGCATAACAAAAAAGAAAAGGGTGTTGGTGTTGTTTCTAGCTTGTTTTGTTCGTTTCTTAGTTTTGTTAATGCTATTAACTAGGAATATGGTTTGATTTTCACATTCGCTAGTTGCTCACTTTCAGTATATTTTGATAAATCCTATTATTCAAAACATTTATATCACAATGAAAGATTCATGTTATTCAAATATTTAGATTCACCCCGTGTTTCATTAATATTTAGAATTACCTCCTGCTTTTTAGTTCTACATGATTTCCGTAAAGGTTTTAAGGAACAAAAGATTGATGTTATCTATTAATAAAGAATAACAATGGGTTAAGTTAAAAGTGTAAGAATAGAATTTAAATTAGTATATTGCATTTTCTTTGGATATCAAATCCACGCTATAATATCCTTAGTTTCAATTAAATATTACTCTACATATTAAAATTTCCATTTTAATAGTTTGAGAAACCGTTAGAATGTAAATTAAATTATTAAATCTAGCTGTTTAGAAGAGTTTTGTTAGGAAGTGACATGGAATAAACCGAAGGCTCATGCTGGCATATGCTACCCTCTGGTTTTAGGCAAATAATTCAGTGGGGGTGACTGAAAATGGATGTTTGTTTTTGAATGAAGATGGAATGAACACCTTAATTTTAAGTATTTTGATACCAAGTTACAAACTTAATATTTAAATAAAAATTCAACCAATGGAATTACCTGTCCTATCCAAACCCAAACACTGTCTTTCATGTAGAAAGGCCTAGCGGGTGCGGATCAGCCACCTCAGCAAATACACGGCCATATAATATACAGGCCGAGCCCCTCCTACACTACTCTTTTCCTTAAAAGTCTCGTGTCCTATTGCACACCTTCACCGTCACCACTAGAGACTACTATACTATTTGGCACATCACCCATTGACCCTACATATATTAATATATATATTTATTAATATATGTCTTGCCATCACTGGTGGTGAGTTGGAATGAAAGACTGTCCATTTAGGTAGGCACTGCTCTGCCAATTCTGGCCCCAGTTCCGTGACATAGCTTGCCACCCTGTCTTGGACCCCTTTATTGACACTGAATGCACGTCTCCCGCGCCACCCACGCTTGTGAGTAACACCAAGTTGAAGTATGAGTGCCCATTTATGGTAAACCTCACTCCTCCCTTCTTCACACAGGACACCCTGTTCATTCATTTATATATATATTTATACCAACGCAAAAATAGCTTTCATCTTGTTAATTAACTCAACTTTAAAAAATTGTTTACCTTCTAAAGGATATGGGCACAATCCCGGCTCTGTATTGAGCAATTTCCAAGAAAGCAGGCTCAGCCAAGTCAAAAGTGCTGAAGAGGAGGGTTGCACTAGCCACCGTTGTCGTTTGACAATGCGTAGTTAGGAGGGCAGAAGTTAGTGGCGGTGACAGTGATGGTACCTGGGAGGCACCATTTGGGATCGTCGTTACATCGCATCTCGTAACATGACCCGCAGCTTAACCCATTGTTGAAGAGAGCTGTGCTGAGTGCTGCAGTGTTTGTCCCGTACCCTTGGCTGTACAGATTCCCATACCCACAAGCTCCCCCTGCATCCAACACCCCATGATGAAATTACCTTTTATAAATTCCACTTAACTGGATCAATCATTGCTACAAATTAAAACTCATTCTCATTAATGAAAAAAATCTGATTACTGTTTTAAATTTACGTTCAAATACATGCCAAAACCATCATTTCCGAAGGTCCCATTTCCTATTTTTTTCTTTTTTTTTCCCCTAATTTTATTGACTGCCCTCGCCTATAACGGAGGAAAACTGTTATTACAATAAGATACTTGGGATTACATATAATCCGAAAGTCCAAAAACGAGGTATCAAAATGGACTGCCAAAAACACAAATAATAGGAACCACTAACCATATTACACACAGCACGCGTCAGTCCCATTTCCTAACTCAAAAGAGTAAAATGTCGACTTATTACGCCCAAGCACCATATGCATAGTATATAATTATACTTTCTAACTAACACAGGGTCGCACGTACGTGTATAGCTTTATACTTTTACTTTTAGTCAATATTGGGTTTTTTTTTTTTTTTATGCAATTTGAAAATGTAAGTGAGGCTTTTATACAAAAATTACGGGATACTGTACTTGTTGAGGAAAACAAAAACTACTCCTTATTCTAAGAAAATAGAGTCATGTATAGCTTACCCATTGTGCCTGATGCGTCGCCTCCTCCGTAGAAAGTGGCATGACCAGTCTCCCACCCTCCATAGTCACCGTAAGTGCCTCTGAGGCACAGGTTTAGGATAAAGAATGCAAGGGAAATAATAGCAGGGAATGATGCTGCAATAGCCATTTGCCTGTGTATTGGTGAGCAGAGAGGGGGACGTGCAGGGGATTGAGAGACTCGCTCTCGAGTGCCAAGTGCTTAGTTTAGTGCTTACTTAGGTCGAGGGGAGTGGGGGTTTACTTCTATACGTACATACATATATAAATTAAAGAGGCCTAAATTAAGGTGTGGCCTTTGTACGTGGGGTCGAGCGATAAGTAATATATGGATGGAGGATGCTGACGAAGAGAGAGAGAGAGGAATACAAACGTACAGATTGACATATTGATGAGGTGAGTAGCAGGACGGATCAAAACTGTTCACATGCTAATGTTGTAGTTAGACTACCAACTGGTAAGGAAGGTCATGATCGACCCCACCTGCACATGGTTCATAGATCTCTTCTTCATTCTTTGTCTGAGATTGTGCAATATATCAGCCAACGTTTTTAAGGCCGTTGATTGAGGAGCTTAATTGGAGAACTCTCCCAATTAATATCCCAAGCTGTGTCCATTAACGAGCTGGCCGGCTGCATGCTAGCCTATTATACATACATATATATATATATATATATATATATATATATATATATATAGAGTACTACTTCTGCAGCCGGGCTACATTAATTAATCCCCTTAATTTATAACCATGCCTCCCTGTAACTATAATATTAACTCATGTACATCATCATGACAAGAAATATTAATAATTAATCCATTTATCACTGTTTCCTCTCATTTTCCGATCGCTCAGCAAAAACATATAATGCGTACCTTATCGACCAGTGTCGTGCGCGCGGTTAAGTAGTTATATTAATGCATCACTTAGAAGAATAAAGTATAGAATATGATTAGTTTATATTCTACTATTTTAGCTACAATTTTATATATAATATCATAACATTTTAGCTACTATTATATATAAGGTCTCGTTTGTTTTCATAATCATTCTCATCTCATTTTATTTCATCTCATTTAATTATTACAATTTTTTCAAATTCTCATACAAAATAAAATAAACAATTCAACTTTTTTAAATTTTAAAATAAAAATAATATTAAAATTTTTTTAATATAAAAATAAACTTTTATCTCGATTGATTTCATTCCATCTGCAAAAATAAATTATAAGTAATGAAATCTAATTACGAAAGTAATGGGGGTGGGTAGAAACACTTGTTTATATAAATGCATGGCAATATGGGCCCACCATGTTAGGAGCACATGTAAGTCCCGACCTTCACGGTGCCATGCATGCAGTCATCTGTATGCATCTATTCAAGCGTCAGCGTCATTTTCATTATACATGATGTTTTTTTGAAAGAAAATGGTGAAACACGGACGACCTTAATTTCCACCCTCAACAATAATTTTCTCCATCCTAATCTTCAAATTTGTCTCTTCTATGTATGGGAATATATTATCGTCGAGGTGGACTTTTCTTCTCCCTCTTTTTTTTTTTTTTTTCTTTTTAAACAATCTATATATCATGTATGATCTCATGATCTATCTGATTCCTGAAATTATAACATCACATGATATAGAATTAGACCCAAAGAGATTCGATTTCACCGAATTTCGGTACTTAAGTAAAGAATTAATGGCTACATGTCATATATATGTTGTCAAAATTCGAATTTCAAAATGACACGTTTTTTTCTTACTGGAATATTGGCCAGAGAATATAACCCCAGTGAACATGAGTTTCGAACAAGCTCCATGTTCTGCACGAAATGTATGTATGTATGTCCGCCGTAATCCTTCTCCTCAGGTGACAACCTATCGAAATTGAAGGGAGAAAACAGAAGAAGTACTTTTATCGTAATTTTGAATGAAGCGCTTCTGCTCCATAAAATGTGCAGCTTTTTCCTTCCAGGACTGCATGCAGGCAGGGAAAGAGAGCAAGACAAAGGAGGGCATATTTTCCGCCTTCAAAACTCAATGAATCAGAAAAGTGTGAAAGTACATCACCATGAAAGAGAATTATAACTTCTCAAATAAGTTGCCCTAAAGCTCGTTTTGATTCTGAGTAAAATATAATTAAGAATATTGTTATTAAACACATTACTACTTGTCGTGGACAAGAATATCTCCGTTTCTCTCTCCAGAGTTATTTTATTTTATTTTTCTCCAACCAAAGATCCCATCCTTTTCACCGGGGGTAGAGCTTCGGCTCCGGCTCATCCCTCCCTCCTTCTGTTGGGTTAATGCCGGAACTGTTTATAGTTTTTGTTTTTTCAATTTTTTTGTAGTTTTCCATTCATATCATCAAGATTTGCCAATATGCTGTCTACCGGCCTCCTACGATTGCCACGCACTCTACCAGCGGACTCTCCAATCGCCAATTTGTCAGAAGGTGGAAAGAAACTGACCAAAAGAGTGGTGCATACAGCTCACGCGCCACCGTATCAATAAGAGTCTGCTATCGTCACGCGTGGCACCATTGAGATCAATGTTATCGTCACGCACAACACCATTAGGATCAGTTGCTTTAGATCTCTTAAATTTGACTATTACCTACTTTTCAAAAGTGGCATATGAACCACACACGGCTCCACAGCTAGTGACGGTCCTATGCTGGTGTATTAACTCATATTCCAATTGTCTTTCTTATGTTCCCGCTTTTCCTAACCAAAGATCAAGATAAAGTGGTCGTAAAAATCTCCTTCAGCCAGTTCAGATCAACAAAATGCAGCAAACAATATTTCACTGTGACTTTTAGTCGTAATTTTATAGTCTGTTTATTAGACTATACAAAAATCACTTCAAACGGCTTCCCTTTAGTGGAAAATGGATTGGAGTCAAATTTTTAGCTCCAAATCTATTTTTTTTTTTATTTCTCTTGTGTTGCATTTACTTATTTTTGGATGATTGTTAGGGACTCCTACTCTATTAAATATAGTATCTTGTAACCACTTAATTTATCTATGAAATGCTTGCTTAGGAAAAAAAAAATACTACTTGTCATGGACTTTGCCAATCATTAAAAAAAAATCAAAGCATAAATATCTTTTTTATAACAACTGATGAGACAGAAAAGAATTAGACTGCGTTTGGATATTGAACTGAGCTCAGCTGAGTGAAGTTCTTTATGAATAGTAATGAGTTAAGTAATAAAAATAATTATGTGGGACCCATCTAAACTGAGTTTAAAGTGTGTTTAGATGTTAAGATGAGTTTAATGCTTTTTATAAAAAATTAAAAAAGGTTATGGGTCCCTCATATAAAGATATTTTAAGTTGAAAAAAATTGTAAGTCCCATATGTAAGAAGATTTTGGGTTGGGATGAATTTACTAATTTGAGAGTTGAGTGTTTAGATATTAAAATCAATTTAAAATTAGACTAAACTCAGCTGAAGTCAGTTAAATTCAGTAACCAAACAAAACTTTTGTATAACGGGCTGCTGCTGCAGCATTTGAAACCTTTTGATGGGTCAATGGGCCAAAGACATGCATGCCTGAACATAACCAGGCTCATGCAGCTGGGCTATATTCAGATTAGTTTCAAGGGTAAGGGACGAGAATTTTTCCATATTGCGAAGACAGCAAAAACTAAAAAAGAGATTTTTTAGAACTATTATATTGTTAGGGATTTTCAAAATATTAACAAAAAAAAAACCCCTATTTATCATCTCCATAGATAATTAAATCCTCAAAATATAATATTTTCACATAAAATATAATAAATAATTCAGTTTTTTCAAATCTTAAAATAATAATAATATTAAAAAATAAAATTCTATTAATATTTTATTCAAATCTCAACCCAACTCAATTTTAATCTAGAAAACAGCCGTACGATGCTATAGCCCGTCAAACCGACGAAAAAAGAGAGTGGCACACCTTCGAGTGCATTCATTGCTGCCTAAAGGTTAAAATCATTTTCTCAGAAAAAAGGCAGAAAAATGTAAGAATGTGGTGGAAGGGAACGAGAGAGAACTCACCAGTGTATAAGACCCGAAAAGGCAACCAAAAATTTAAACGCCCAGCCGATTAAAAATAAGTAAATTGAAATAAATAAAGCCTTTTGGCTGTCAATCAATGAGTCTATGAACAATCCAACGAATAGGGCCAGATGGAGGTCGACTGACTTCGCATCAAAATCTGTTGCTGCTTTCACTGACAGAAATGGAAGTCATGCCTTCAGGCTTCACCATATGGGAGCTTCTGCCACTGATATCAAGCCCCTGCAACCGGCCAATAGGATCCTGCTGCAACGTATCTGTGAAGGCATGTGCTCGGGCCGCAGCATGCACAGGCTGGTGGAGTCTTGACATGTTGGACTGGAACTGATGAAATTGCGGCATTTGAATATTCTGCACGTTACCAGGCTGAGGTTGTGGCTGATGTGAAAAGAAGGAAGATGGAGGATACGAAATGTGGTGCATTTCCATATTGTATGCGTCAGTGTGTGTCATTATTTCTCCAGTCGCAGCCTTGAGCCTCTCAACTTCCTTCTTCAGTGCTTCATTTAAAGCTGTTTCGGGAACAAACACATTACTAACAGTAAAAGGCGAGAGAAATCAAGAAGTAAAGGAATGATGTCCCTGTAAGATCCTCTGTGCCTAATAGACTCGTAATTAGAGGTACAAGCAGACAATAAATGGACCAAATTCATGTGCTGCTAGACCATAACCATGAGTGGGAAAGTAAAAAAGGGGCTTGAAGTTAGGACCGACAGAGAGAAGTAAATTATTGCATTAGTATCTATATACAAGGATCAGAACCAAAGACGGTTCATCTTTGACTGATACAACAGGTAAATGCCATTTCTAGTCTTGCATAATGTCCACACCACCAAAGACAAGTGGAAGAAGTAAACATCCAAGAAAAGGTGCACAAAACAGAGATCACATACATACCATCACGCAACTGAGCTTGTTGTTCCATAGCTTGTAACCGAAGCTGAAGCTCTGAGTTTTCAGTAGTCAGGCCTGTTGTATCTCTCTAAGAGAGAACAGGAACCGAAAGACAACCAAAGCCCTCAGTTAGAAATCCATGAAAAGAAAAACATCTTATGACTAAAATAGAGACAACAAAACAAAAAAAGAACAGTTCTGTTTTTTTTAATCACCAGAATCATGCATAGACTACAGCAGGATAAATAACAGCCAGAAACAAAAGGAGACAATGAATGATTAATCACTTGCGTGTATTTTTTCCCCTTTTAACCACCCCCCCCCCCCGCGCGATTTTTCTCTGAGAAAGATTGCACCACAAAACAAGCATGCTGGTCTAGCACAAAGGACTTTGTCTGCATATTTGATGTCATACTTCTTCAAATACTGTCCGATGCATATCAAATAGAACTACCAAAAGAGCTAATACTGCATAAGCACATGTTATTAATTTTAGAAAAGCGCTGAATAAATCTAAACTACTCCTGGACACATATAGGACACACTTGGAACATCACATTGTTTTGTGGATCAATAACTATTTCGTTGTTCTTGTTTACATTTATCCCACTTATTCTAACGTAGGTGGGTTTCAAAGCCTCCCTCCCAGCTCTAATCTTGAACTCCCCACAACTATAGTTTCATTGACTGGCTGATAAACCAACTGCTATTTTTTAGATAACTTTCTAATTTTTTAGAAACAATTAGTTATAGAATTTGATCTTTTCATTATACTTTTCATACCACTAAAAGATGGTGAAATCACAAGCCAAGAATGACCTTTTTCATTCCCTTTTTTTTTCTTAATTTGTTTGCTTAGTTAGACTAGAACCTAAGGAGTGAGCCCTGCCCAAACAGCATGACTATTTCAATCCCCCATTTATACCCTCTCTGATCAACCTTGACCTTTATTTATTTGTTACGTTAAGAAAAAAAAAATATGCACACATGTCGAGACAGAAAAGCACAAAGTTACCACAAATGAATTATATCATAGTGCAACAGAGTCTGCTGACATCCATGTCAAACCAAAAATAAAAAATAAAAATCATATGATTTGTGCAAAACAAATAATGCATTTCAGCAAGAACCTGAAAAAGAGTTAGTTGTGCAGAAAGTGTTGTTGCTTCTGTTTGAAGGGTTTGAACTTTTCTCTCAAGTTCGGATATGTAACGTGCTTTTCTCTCTTTTGAGCGCGCAGCAGACTGCCGATTCGCCAAAATCCTGTTATCAAACATTTGTTAATTGGAAATCTTAAGAGCAAGCTCAAGTGAAAATAATGTTGATCTTTGAAATAGAATAAAAAAAAATCTGTAAAAGAGAATTTTTAACCTCACAAAAGAACCAGGCATTTATATTCTTCTCATTAAGTACTGGCTCAAACATTTTTTTTATCGGCAAACAAAATTTTATTGATATAAGAATAGGCAAAAGCCCAGGTATATGGGACATATACAAGAGGTGAATTTCTTTTAAGGGTACAAGTGAAGTAACTTTATAAATGAGGACTCCAATTACACATTAAGAAGTTGGTACCAACAGCCTGTGACACTCAAACATGTGAAGAAATATACTTGTAACATCCCACTAAAAGATCCACGTTTTTTAAAGTATATGAGGCCTATACTTAAAAAAACTAGTTAATGCTACAATTGGAGTCACTAGAAATCATTATAAGGGAAAATAACTTCTCCCTCCCAAGCAATGCATTTATAACGACCCAAGGAAAGTACAAACCACATCTAGGCATATACTCTAAGAGCACTAGTCATTAGTACAATTAGAGCCCTTTGGAATCATTATAAAGGGCAAGAATTTCTCCCTCCCAATAAATGCTAGATCCCATTCACCTTCCTATCCAAATATTGGGTATTACAATACATGCCAACCGCTCTTAGTGGCTCATGTTGATGGCTTTTTCAAGTACAAGGTACATGTTTGAAATCTGAGTAAACGAAAAGTAAACAACCCACCGGACCATAATTACATGTAAGCAACCACAATGCCCTAAATCTTGAATACATTCCATCAAACATTGACTTCGGATAAACAAGCTGTCTTAACATGGATGGCATAAATTATTGTGAGTCCAAGAGGATCAGGATTTTCACCTAAACATTGCCATCAAAATAAACAAAAACACAAATTGTTATATCAAACATACAAAATTTTACAGTTACAATCCCCCCAAAAAATAGAACACCATAATCCAGAAGTAAATTATAAATTCTCTTATCGAAGTAAAAAGAGAGAGAAACCTCTTGGCGCGCTTGGGATCAACGGTGAACAATTCAGCGAGCTTTTCAGGAGCAATGGCCTTCTTGGCCTCTATGCCCTCCAACATCGAAGCCCCCCCGTCCACCGAATTGCTATGCCGGTGCCTCGGCCTCTCCACCTGTGCAGCATTTTCGGGTTTGGGGAAGGATTGGCAGGAAATTCCGGGTCTGGATCCGAGCTGTTCGATGTCCATGTAAGAACAGAAGAGGTCGTCCTCGGATCCAAACTCGTCAAATAAAGAATCGGAGACCGGATCAAGCTCTTCGGGTATCCTGAAGTGGACCTCGGAGTGGGCTCGCCGGTGATGGGGCCCGCGTAAGGGGAGGGAGCTAGTAAGAGGGTTAGGGATAGGGAAGGAGGAGGCCAGTTCCGTTGGGGGCCGAGAACTAGGATTTAGCATCGTATTGGGGTTTGAATTAGAAAAATCTTGGATTGGAGCCATTAATGTGCGTCGATGTAACGGTGGTGATCAGAGTGTGTGCTTGTTATTCTTCATCTTCGTCTTTCTTCTCCTTCTCCTTCTCCTTCGTCGTCTTCACTCATCATCGCACGTTCTGCCTTTCGGTACCAGAATTGGTTTTGCTTAAGCGAGGGTTACGTCAACGGTGTCGTTTTAGGAGTTCTTATATATTATATATGAGAATTAAAAAATATTCCCAACCTCTTACTATTCACACCACACTCCACACTCTACACTTTTTATTATTAAATATTTATTATATAAATAATGAATAGAAAATTTGAAATAATTTAAAAAGAATAAACTAAAAAAAAAAAATTTTAATTAAAAATTTTAAACATTTAAAAAAATGTGGAGTGTGGAGTGTGGTGTGTGGTGGAGGTTATGTAGCAAACCTCTATGAGAATATATAACCCTTCAAATAACAGCAACCAACGGTAGCATGCCACGTAGATACACATCTTTCCAATGGTGAGGTGCAAAAGCCCCATTTGTCTGTCGAAACCGAAACCCACCCCACCCCCCTCTCTCACATTCCCTCTCCTTCCCACATTCACGAACTACCCTAGCCTTCTCTCTCTCTCTCGGCTTGCAGAACCAGGATGCTGCATTTGGTGTTCTCATATTTCTAGATTTCAGTTTTTTTTACACTGCAAATAGTTTTTCTCATAGTTGTTTTGATGCTGCACTTGGATGTTGTGTTTGAGTTTTTTTCTCTAAACTCACTTCTTCTAATTTTATCTTTGATGTTGCACTTAGGTGTTTAGTTCCAGATTTTAATTTTTTTTTTTACACCATTCATATATCTAGAAGACTGGATAGTATCTTGGAAGCTCTGGTAGAGGCGTTGCAAAGCCAAGTTTGAAGATAAGGTTGACACGGTTGAGTCTGTTTGGCATGCTATAAAATTGTGGTTTCACCAAATTATGTAAATGATCATGAAAATGTTGAGGCTACCTAATCAAGATGTGGCTATTTTAAATCTGTTAGAGATCCCGATTTTACTTCCCAAACCTAAGAAGGTTTGTGTGGTAAGATGGCACAAGCCCCAATAGAGCTGGGTAAAACTTAACACAGATGGGAGTAGTTTTGGTAATGTTGGGCCGTCAAGAGCAGGGAGTGTCATTCAAGATGAAAATGGAAATTTGTGTGCGACTTATTCTGTCTTCTTAGGTCAGGGCTCTAATAACTTTGCTGAAATGAGGAATTTATTGGAAGGGATTCGGAGGTGCTATCAACTTGGCTTTTACAGGGTAGAAATTGAGACTGATTCCCAAATTCTTGTGGATTGGATCACTAAGGATGAATGTAATATTTGGTATTTAGATAATGTCTGGGATGAGCTACTTGTTTATCTAGAGTCTATGGAGTACAGCCTGCAACATATTTTTAGGGAAGGAAACATCGTAACTGATTGTCTTGCCAAGAGTGGAGTTGAGGGTTCAAAAATGGACTGGTTTGGAGATAGCTGCATGTTACCTACCAGTTTAAGAGGCCTTCTTCACATGGATAAAATTGGTCTTCCTTATTTGTGAATCTCTTAATATCGTTCCTAGTAGGTTGTTCGTGCTCCTCTTTGTTTTGATACTCTCACTTGCTTGTGTTCTTTTTGCAGGTTCTTATATTGCTTATGTCACTTGCTTCGCACTAGTTTTTCTTGTACTTTGTCTAGTTGTTTTAGGATTCTTGAGGCCTAGCTTTTGGGTTTTTATGCTTATTTGCATCCCCCATGCATCTGGATGTAATCACGATTTTCTTCTGCCACAAGTGAGGGTTATCAATAAACTTTGAATGCCGTCTTCTTCTTAATATATATATATATATATATATATATATATTTAGAAGACTGCAACTAAACTAAAGTAAGCTCAACTATTATCCCATAGTCTGTGGCAGTGCAATATATTGGGAAAAAAAAAAAAGCAAGAGCCTCGAGAGAGGGAGAGAGTTGGCAGTGACTTCCAAATTTTGATTATTTTATATTTCCATTTAGTTCATTTATTTTTTGTTGCGATTCAGGAATATGAGTGTTTTTATTTTAGGAATATCTTGCCCTCTCGTAGATAGTACTTACTTTTGCTTTGAACCATGGTGCTTGTTTCAATGGTAAAGAAGATGGTTTTGTTGGGTTTTAATGCCCATCCTCTCTGAATCTGGATGGTGTGCCTCATTCGACACTCTTAGGGGTCTCTTGCTCTAGAGGTGCACCGGCCTGAAGGTGCGTTGGTCTGGAGCTTGTGCGCCGATATGAAGTTCGTATGGTGTGCGGCAGTGTGGGTGGATGTAAAGGTTTGGAGTGGGACTGAGCAAAAATCCAAAAATCCGACTTCGCACCAACTCTGTTCTGGCTACACTCCTACTCCGATAAGTCAGAGTCAGAATTTTTTAACCAAAAAAGTCGGAGTCGAAGGTGGCAATGTACCGACTCCGCTCCGACTCCAATAATATATGAGTTATAACTAGTATAGTTAATTAAATTCAATAATATATTAGTATGAGCAAATTATTATAAAATAATATGCTTATACTATAATTTAAATATAATAAATTCACTAATAATAGTTCAGTATATGTAAACAACATACTATTAACTATTACTACCATATAACACTAATGTATAATAATATGTAATTCTAATTATATCATAACTAATGTATAATAACATTTAATACTAATGTATGGTGTATAAATGTAAATATTTAAATTTATAATAACATGTAATACTAATATATAATAATTAAAGTATAATAACATGTACTAATAATGTATAATAATCAATGTATAATAACATGTAATACTAATGTATAAACATTAACATATAATAACATGTATAATAACAAAATTTTGTACAATGATTTATTTTTTCAATTTTGGTTATGTTTTAATAAAATTGAAATTGAAAAAATATTTTAAAAAAAAATTAAAATCTGGAAGCCCAAATCCGATTAGTGAGAGCCCAAGGTTGTCAAATTGAAATTTCAAATGGGTTAAGAAAGAAGTCTAATAAAAAAACTCAAATCTGATTCTGCTCTGACAAAGTCAGAGGCGGAGTCAGAGGTAGGACACTCTGACTCCAACATTATCAATGGTCAACCCTAGTTTGGAGGCAGTGCTTTGTGTTTTCAAAAGAAAAAAGACTGGTTTATTAATTATTTTTTATTTTCATTTTACTACCCTGTGATGCGGCGCATGAGTCTTTTATGCGAATTGTGGATGTGTCATCAAATTATTTGATGCCGTTAAACGCATGAGAACGGTTCTTCTAATCCAAAGAGTTTCTCATTAGATATATATTCACATTTTTTTAAGTTGTAATTTTAAAAATCGATACATCTCTATTGAACATGTAAGAGCACTAGCATTGGCTTGGCCAAATGCATCTCCAAACTTTAGCCAATATCACCCTTTTTTACATTTGCCTATTCTATTTACATTCAATCCCCACATTGGATTAGCCATTTACCCTCTATATAATAATAAAATATTATTAAATTAATAATTTTTTATTTAATTTATTTGTATCACATTTTATAATTCTATCAATTGAATATTAATAATAATTATATTCTAATTAAATTAATATTAAAAATTTTATATTTTTAAAATTCATTTAATGTTAATAATATAAAATATTAATTAAATTCATCTAAATTTCTTAATTACAAACCAAATAGTATTTTAATTGAAGTGATAAATTAATATTTTAATGTTTTCTTGAAGTGAGAAATTAATATTTTAATGTTTGGTGAATCAATAGTGATTCTCCATCTTTGGCCAATCACTATAGCAAAAATCTATTTTATTTTAGATTTGGTCAATCCAATGTGGAGTGTTTCTAGTACATATTATCTAAATTTTAGCCAATCCTTTACTTTGGCCAAACCAATGCTAGTGCCCTAAGAAAGATAACAGCGCTGCTACGTACAAGTCTACTTTGTGCACGCAATTGCAGACGAAATTTTTTTTGATCGGTACAATTGCAGACGAAATTGATGTAGCTGAGTCTTTTTTTTCTAAGAAAGAAAGAAAGAATGTGTCACTTGTCTAGCCATGGCCATGTGAATAATGTTCAGTGAAGTGGTATTTGGTTCCTAGTCTTGCTAGTATCATAGAGGTTAGGGTTATTGACATTTATATATAGTTTATTGGTTGCAAAGAAAACTCCAGATTTACATTGTTTAAATCTAAAGTTTTAAACAATGTAAATCTGTGTTCCACGACAGAAAGATTGAAAATACAATAGATGAAAAAAATAAAACAAACAAAGAATAATGGAGGAAAATAAAAACACTGCAAACACAAAAAATGTACACAAAAATACTTAAGAAAAAGAGGAACGTCACCTGGCATGGTATTTCTTGGCAAGCTTCTTAACCAATATCTTGTTTTTGTTAAGCTTTTAACCAATTTCTTGTTTATGTTAAGCTTTTTCAATGCTTCAACATCCATATAATCTAAACCAATCTTCTCAGCCTCTTCAACATGTTGAGCATCTCCAGGCATGCAAACTTTCATCTTTGGACGAGGAATATGTGGCAACTTCACAGAACCACTGAATCGCTTATCCTTCTAGGGATCATAATTTTTTAGCCCAATATGGAGGTCAATGGTCTCAGTGAAATTACGTTTCTTCTCTCTAGATCCAGTAAAGAGAGTAGATCATATGGCCGCTCATACAACATCACTAAGCTCACTCATGTTCGAATTTCAAAGGTCTACTTTCATAGACCCACTATAGTGGGTCTATTAGCTATTAGCTAA
The DNA here is from genome assembly GCA_029856935.1 of Cyclocarya paliurus. Lineage (NCBI taxonomy): Eukaryota > Viridiplantae > Streptophyta > Magnoliopsida > Fagales > Juglandaceae > Cyclocarya > Cyclocarya paliurus. The sequence goes on along the minus strand of JARVXP010000207.1, from coordinate 359,685 downwards.
TAGCTTTCCCTATTGTTGCGGTTGCAGAGGGAGGTAGTACCAGAATTTCCGCTTGTGTACAGCCTATTTTTTCTTTCCAGCCCAGAACGCACGCAACCCCATTTCTCTTCGGTTCTCTTCAACGTCACACCCCGTTTTATTTTCTCCGTGGCATGATAGCTCCATTCGTGCGCAAAGAGGTCCGCAAAATGGACTGAAGAAGAGTTTTTCATATAAATATAAGGTTTTTAATCTAAACTTGAAGTACTTTTTATATGCTTAAAAATACTCGATCGGACACATTTATAGATTGAGGTAAAGATGGAGAGAAGTAAATTATTTTCTTGCCCAAATTCAAATGGCCTCAACGAAAAAGTTGATATTCAATAGTGTGATGATCACTAGAAAATTAAATAATTTTATATTTAAAATGACATCGTCCTCCCAAGAGGAAATAGAAAGCCACGAATGGATATTAAGTAATTGTGGCTAAAAGTATGATGTTTGAAATACTAACAAGAGATACGGACACTAGGGAACATTATTGGAGATCTAGAAATGAGATAATTGCCATAGCACTAAAGTAATGGCCACAGTGGGGGCCCTGGGGGGCTTTGATGCATGCAATTGCACACAGAATCCGAGTACTCCACCAGGCCAATATAAATAAGTAGTAGATGAAATGTGAGTGAAGTAGTAGTTGTATATTCTGTGGCTCCTAATTAATCCTATATATTTAAGATACAAGAGAATGTTGTGGCCTCTGCGCCTAGCTAGCTGTTGTAGAACATCGGCCTTGAACCCATGCAACTAGCTACTTGTGCAAGTGAACGTACTTGACGCAACTCAGAATTACCTTACCATCTTTCAAGAATTGGTTGTGTTACTGATCCTGCAGTTTCTTCACCTAGGAAATTAAGTGTGTTGATTAATCGGGAAGGAAGCAAAAGTAGGTGAAAGAAGAAGATGGTGGAATTTATGGGTGTGGTGTGATGTGATGGAACTTCTTGTATGGACTTAGTCAATCCAGATTGAGAGGTGGCAAACTCAGTGAGATCGGACAAATGTGGACCTATCGGGTGCCTCCTTGGAGTTTCTGCGTGAGCCACACACTCCATGTGCATGCCTGCCAGTCTTTTCTTCACACGCCATACAGTCTTTTCTAGCACAGATAAATTGACTCACACATATCTCCTCCAGAGCCCGGTTAAACATGTCTCTATCTATTAAGAAATTACAGATCATATATTCACAAGGTCGAAATTGATTAACAAAGTGATGATCTCCATGATTTTAGCAGCCTGGAGGGAGGGAGAGAGAGAGTTTGATGATTTTTTTTTTTTTATTCGTGATTTGTGGCCAACTGCTGATGCAGCCAAAGCAACAAAAATCCATGCATATTTAATTCCAGTAGGCGATGATAATGGTTGGTGATGTTAATCTGAAGGCCATCTACTACTACTACCACGGTTGATGCAGGTGCTCCAACATTACAAGAAAATTAATACGGGTGAAGGCGCAAAAGGAGAGCTTACGGCAGTGGGCGGCTGATATAAAGCCAAAAAAGAATGTAAGAGTATTAGTATTGGTCTATGCATATCTATATGTAAAACTATATTTGCATAATATGACTTAAAAAACACCCACATTGACTTATGCATATGCATAAATTTAACTAGCAGTGAACAATTGATAACAATTATTCACTCCATCAAACATATTTTAATTGTTATTTCTCTCTCCTTCCACTATTTCTCTCTCAATCTTTTCCTTTTCTCTCTCCCTCAACAACACAACAAATCTGCACATACACATTTATTTTATTATTATAATATTTTTTTTTTCATTTTATTATATTTTTAATATAATATATAAAAAAATTATATTTTTTATTATTGCATTTGTATTATTAATGTCAAATGTATATAGTGGATGTTAATTACAAAATATATATAAAAATTTTGATTTTAGAAAAGAATTAATAATAAAAAAAAATAATATTTTATTATTATTTGGTCTCAAATATATATGAGCCAATGTGAACGTTTTGCTTAAATGGCAAAATAGTTATGCAAAAGAGATAATTTTACATATGCATATATATAGACCAATGCTAATGCTCTAAATGGCCCTTGTAGGACAGTTTTGCTAGCTGCACAAGTTTAATTAATGGTGAACATGACATTAGCTAGCATCATCTTATTGTGACTTGAGCGATAGATCAGGGATGTGACTCTTGAGATGGTACCCAAATGACAAAGTTAATAATTAATTATGGCACTATATATATATATATATATATATGCTTGCCTTCTACCCAATTCTAAGTTTGAGAGTTATCTAACTTATCTTGGAGTGGTTAAACTTTATTAATTATTACTACCATTACTATTAATATATATCGACCTACCATGCCAAACTAAATTGTACACACGCATGCTGAGATTCGCTTTTCTCATGAACGTTGGGATCCAATGATGGACATTGGCCAAAAACCCAACGAACATTTTACTTAACCTTTAAATTAAAGGGAAAGTGGAAGAGTGGGAGAAGGATTTGGTGCCGAGAATAAGCATTTTTTTTTTATAAAAAAAAATAAGCTAATAAGGATTAGGTTGGATCAGGTACCATAATCAAAATTCCCAGCAACTTTTCCTTCTACATGATTCTGAAGTTTAACCCTCTTTGTTTGTCAGTAATTCCCACAACGATGACAATGAAATGAAAAGAAAGCCAATAGATTAACTTAAATTAATTTCATTTGGTATTATAGCCTCCCATCCCATCTGTATCTCTGTTCTCGATGCCACATTCCAAGCGGCCTGGCCTACAAAGCCCTTGAAATACAACCTCTCACAATCTACGTACAAATAACGCATCAAAGTTACTCTCTCTTCCCCTCTCACTCAAATGAATAATCCTCTTGTATCATGAATTAAACCTCTCGTGTTGTATTAACTTTAGGAACGTCGTGGCCACGCACGGTAGTTCTGATGATCTATATATTATACCTCCTTCCTTCATCGTAGTTGCCATTAATTCTCATGAGGTGTTGGTGATCTGACGAAGAAACAATTTCATTGATGGTTTCGAGAGGAGCATTTGTGAATAAAAATCCAGGTTGTTTGTATTCTTGAAATTAAGCTGATTGATTATTATCCTTCAAATGCTCAGACTATTAATGTCCCGGTGACCAGCAATATGCTTTTTTTTCTCCCACCCCCCCCTTTTAAGTCCTAATTAATAAACATTACCATAACTCAAAAGCAAGCCCACCTATCACTTTAGTTGAAAGCAGAACAACGAGATCCCAAACCCAGAAGAAAGAAACCTCAAGTCCCTACTTTATTTAATTTTTCCTTCGCCTTCCTCCATTCACTGGCATCATCACGGACAAAGTCCAAGCCTTATCTGGAGTTCTCCAGCAGCAGCAGCCTTGTACAGCAGTCCAAGAACAGAAGGATCCGAAAACCAACAGCTCGATCAGAGCTTTGTTCACACATGAGTGAGATGATGTCTCTTCTTTCCGTCTCTTTTGTAGTCCGATTTGCTGCTGAACAGTGGAGTAACGAACTCACGAGCCTATTTGCGTAAGTGCTTCATCAAGCTGCAGACCGCAACAAGGCCTTTTCTGAAACCGAACCAAGAGAAAGCTAGGGTACGGTGCAAGAAATAGAATTCGGGGTTCTCCTATTAGTTTTCGGTCCAGGTAAAAAGCGGTGACCCTGTTGAGCAATGGTGATAAGACTTCATCATCGTTCACACCGTCTCCTCCTCGATACAGAATCAAGCACGCCACCATCTAATGGAAGTAGAAGCACCCGTGGGTCTTACGGTAGCGAGGCAAACTTCGATACCAACATGGTGATTATCCTAGCAGCCTTGCTTTGTGCATTAATATGCGCGCTGGGACTAAATTCAATTGTGCGTTGCGCTCTAAGATGTAGCCGTAGGTTTGCGTTTGAAACACCGGATGAGACTGCTGCACGTCTGGCTGCCACGGGCCTTAAAAAGAGCGCATTGCGTCAGATCCCCGTAGCTGTATACGGGTCAGGGCTCAATATTCCGGCCACAGATTGTCCAATTTGCCTTGGCGAATTTGCGGATGGTGAGAAAGTTAGAGTGCTGCCAAAATGTAACCATGGGTTCCATGTAAGGTGTATAGACACTTGGTTGATGTCACACTCATCATGTCCAACTTGCCGGCAATCGTTGCTAGAACAGCCGGCAAGTTCCGAGGGTGGGGATGCTGATGCTGGAAGTCGGCATATTACAAATGCATCGGAAGGACAAGGGGATGTACCAATAGCTGTGGATGAGGTAAGTTGAATCTTGAATTGCAAATATATATATATATCTCGCGATCCTCCACCTCTTCTGCCCCCAACCAATTAATCGGAAGGAAATAGTAGGTTTTCTTTGTTTGTTTTTAGATGGTAGCTGGTAATATTTTCTTTACATATATATTGTTAGCTTAGTCATGATATATTATATTGTGCATAGAGAGGCGTCTTACTTGCAACTTCAATATGTCCATCAAGGTTTCTGAGGCAAAACTGTATCTGTTTGGGATAAAGAAAATAATTTGTATCGAAAAGTCTCTTGTTTCTTGTTTGGGCGGCTCTCTATTAATCTGAATGATCCGCTTATTTGTTCGAGGGTACCGTTCGTCGTCGTTTGATGAATCATGATATTCTCTACAGAAAACTAGAGTGGGTTTGTTGAATGGACAGATCTTGGTTTTGTAGAATGCAAGAACCAGCATTTGCACTCCACAAAAAAGATATGGTTACATCACAAAACAGGAAATATTCCATCCTCTGAACTGGAAGCATTAAGAAGTCCATTGTAGGCATGATGAGATGATTTGGATGTCTAATTAAAGAGTAGCTTGATACAAGTCTCAAATAAACAAGATTCATACAAGTCTTTTGTAAATTCACATTTTTACAAAGATTTACATTAGATTTATCTATTTAGAATTTGTATAAATCAGAAGATAAGACTTCACTTCAACTCAGGCATGCAGTGGCAAAAGCAATTTTTAATTTTTTGGTTGCAGTTTGCAATCACTCCTCCTCCGAAGTGCCAACGAGGAGGAATCTCCACGTGCATAGCACATGCCTTTCTCGGGTCAATTATTATTCAAAGTGGTTTGCAATTGCATTGCCAACCAAAGTCAGATGAAAGGCGTTGGATTCCTTCATTTTTGAGTTAAAAAAAAGTTGAGTTATTGGGCACAAAGGCATCTCCCTTTTCAATTTCGGAACTTGAGACTTGGACAGTGTCAGTACTGGTGGAAATATTCCCATGTTGTGTAAAAAATAAAAACGATGCGTAGCCACCTAACCTTGCGTGAGTCGAAATAATGTTGTCATGCTGACACCATTCTAGTTTTAACACTTTCACACCTTCCTCCTTCACATGGAAAAGATCAGAAATACTCGTACTCAAAAGAAACAAAAACCATCTATACTAGAGTACTTGTAAGTCCTGAGCCATATAAATATCCGGGTGTAAAAACCCGAATCAGATTGCGATTGAAAAGGCAAATCTCCGGGTGTTAAATCACACTGGGAGTGGGAGAGAATGAGTTGGTACAAGAAAGGTGAGAAGAAATAATTAAAATTACTGTGAGTGTGAGGTCCAGAGTCAAGAAAGAAAATCATGCGAACAGAGAACTACAAATAGACTCGTATAAAGGTAATAAAATATAAGTAGTTTAATGTGATTGGAACATTTTATTTTTATGGGAGAGCATCATTGCTGATTGGACGTGATTGATTGAGATATCAATTAAGAGATTTTTCCTCGATTCTAAGATTGCGGCGAAGAATTTTATTTTTTAAATTAGGGTGGAATAATCGGGACGATTTGCTGTTTCGATCCTTTTTTAGGCCCTGTAATAATGCCACTAGGACTAGGAGTAGGACTCATACAAGAATTACAATGACAACACCGTACCACTGTAGTACATAAGTTTGTTACGGATGGATGGATTGCACCCACTTGACGTTGCAAGTCTGGCTACCACAGTAGAATTTCTGTAGAAATTATATGTGGACGTAGCAACGTCCTTATCGTAAACTAAGCCCAATAGAATATTTTCAGTGCCCACTTCGAGCCACGAGTGGAACATTTTTAAAATATATATATATACATAGAAAAAAAAAAGGTCATACTCATCAAGTAGCACAGTTCCTGTGAGATAGGCAATGTTGGGCCTTTTTAGAGATCATTTATGGTTTTGGTGGATCGCGTTTATCATCTAATAAACTTTATTTCGAGACCAGAACCCAATTTCAGATTATAATATACCAATTTAGTCTTGGGTATACAACTAGATGGCTTCCAGTGATATTTACTTCCAACTGAGTAGTTAATTCCATGGCGTTGATTTGAGATGTAGATCGTAATCGAGTTTTAGATTTTCTTTGATTCGTCTAAAGCACGAGTTTGAATTCACTTTCTTGGATTCATCGTTTCTGTTTCCTTATTTGCACCCCTCTTGTATTCTGATTTTAATTTAATGCAGTAGTCTTCATTGAGAAAAAAATATATATGAGAAATGTTTTATTCACAAATAGATCTCATAAAAATAAATTTACAAAATAATATAATTTGATATGGTATTTTAAATTATAAAATCATTTTTATTGTAAAATATATCTAACGTATCATATGAAAATATGTCAGTTTGTAAATTTACTTTTGTATGATATATTTGTGCTTGTGGCACTTCTCAACAAAAAATAACTAAAACTGTGTCAATTAATTTGGATTACTTTGGAGGTACTGTAGTGACGGACTCGCCTTTGGAGTAATAGTTATGATTCTAACTAGACATTTCATAACAAAGAATGACTCTTATGGTCACACGTCTTTAGAGAATTGTTAAACTGATTGCCGCCGCCTTCCCTTTTCTTAAAGAGAAAAAATAATAATAATTTGGGCTACTGTCCCGGGCCCAGCCTAAAAATAATCCGGATTCTGTAGGCACAGCCCTCGAGGCCTGACTGGGTTTCTTTCTACGTGGATGGATCTGTTTCTTTCTTTTTCTTTTTCTGGGCATCGATGGGGCTGTCCAACATCATAATAGACGACCCCGTTGGCATTTAGCATCCAATACAATCTTCAATAACAGCAAATTGCCGATAAGAAAAACAGTAATACATAATAACTACTTCAAATTAACATCCTATTTGTGTTTTTCCATTTATTATCTTAAAACTCTTCTATACGCTATTTCCTTGAAACTTTAATATCAAATAAACGTGCTTTAAGTATATTAACATCTTGGATTATTAGTATTGTTATTATGAAGCCACAGTTCAAGAATGTGAAGGGGGAACGAGGAGTAGCAGATTAGAACTGGTTAGAAGAGGGATGAAGTCAGATGATTGCCACCAACTGAAGGCTATACACTTTGATACTACTATGGAATAAGGAAAATTAGAAAATGGACATAGGAGTAATAGCAATAGATTACGTATGAGAGATTCTAATTGCTTTGTGTGCTGCAGAGGATTTCATTGGAGCACTTGATTTAGCAAAAGCTTATGCATTATGGAGGACCATCGAGTTATGTAGTGGGCTAAATATTAAGAAAGCAGTCTTTGAAGGTGATGCGCAAAAATTAATAAAGGAGATAAAGAGTAAGGAGGTTACATATGCATGGATGAGACAATTGAAAGGAGATATTAGAATGAAAAGTGAGATTTACCTAAAGAAAAAGGAATAGTGTAGCTCATGAACTAGCTAAGAGGGCACTACATGTGGATGGAGAGATTTGCTGGATTGAAGAGGGTCTAATTGTGATCAGTTCTATTTTAGAGAAAGAGATGCCTTGTAATTGACTTTCACATGATGAATGACATGAGAAGAAATATTTCGATGTTTAAAAAATAAAAAAACTGAAGCCACAGTTTAAGTTGTCATTCTTTGTTTTTAAAGAGTCCTATTAAATTCATAAAGTGATATTATAAAAATATATCTTATTAAATTAATATAATGAAATATAATATGTTAGATTTATTTTATAATAAAATTAATTTTATAAGCTAATACACAATTTTAAAATAGGTCAATTTATGAATTTCGTTTTATGTCATTGTTTTGGAATCAAGTATTTTTCTTTAAAAATAAAGTTAGGAGGAAGGGGAGGTTAGGTACGTAGGTTTGATCATTAGTTTTTTTTTTTTTTTTTTAGCGGTTTGGTCCATTAGTTAATATTGTTGTCGGTGGGTGATGTCTGCATTACCGAATGTGTTTCATATTATATTAGGATTCAATTCAGAGGGAAAGGGCGAAAATATGGAAAAAGATGGAAGGGTATCATACAAAACTCTTCTCTTAACTTTACGCCTGATTGTCAAAGAGTTGTGGTCTGATTGCAATCCTTAACTTCTAAAATAGAGGTCTAGAATTTGAAACCTCCATCTTTAAAATGTATTAAAAAATAAACTTTAGACTTAGTTTAGGTACTGAGAATATTTCAGATATTTAATATTATTCATTATTTTATTATTATTTGTTACCTACTTTTATTACTATTTAATATTTTATCATTACTTTTTCACTATTATTTATAAAATACTTGAAAGTACCTCTCTACCCAAACACAACATTAATGTCATCAATTTGAGATTTTAATAAATGTTTAAAATCTTAATTCTACTTATCATTTCCACACATAATATCTATTTTAATTTTTTTTTCATTTTTCCTATAATAAGTATGTGGTATATGAATGATAAGTAGAACAATTCAATTAGTTTAACAAAAATAAAAAATAATAAAAAGATAGTTTTAAAATATGTAAAGTATGTGGCGTGAGATGATGAATATCATCCCTTTAAAGAATTATACTCAGTTTGGATACACAATCCTATTATCTCATCTCATCTCAATTATTATAACTTTTTTAAATTCTCATATAAAAATATAATAAACAATTTAACTTTTTAAAATTCTAAAATAAAAATAACATTACAAAATATATTATAACAATATTTTATTCAATTACTATTCAAAATATTTCATCTCATTTTATTAATTTGTCTAGCCAAACCCAACTTTAATATATCATAGATGAAAGAAAAAGAGAGAGACTCGTTTCTCATAAACAACAAAAAAAAAAAAAAAAGGAAGGGAGGAAGAGATAGTATTGTTTTAAATATCGTACCGTATCGACCAGTAAAGTCAATATATATCGTACCAGCCACTGATTCGGTACATGTATTACATATATTTCATATAAACTCAAATACCGGCTTGTATTTTGATCTGTACTGACCGATATTTTGACCTTTAATTTTTTCTTATTCTTTCTTTCATTTTTACAAATTACATGTTTATCTTCTCATTCTTAATTCAGATTAGATAATTTATAATTTATATATATATATATTTATATATAATTAATTCATATATAGACTATTATTTTAAAATATAATTTATTCATATATCGACTATCTCTAAACAGTACATGAAACGATATCGAAAATATTTTGTTTTATTGGCTGTTTGAATTGGGAGGAGAGTTGAGATGAGTTGAAATAGTTTGTGAATAGTAAAATAAGATTTTTTTAATATTATTTTTTAATATTATTATTATTTTAATATTTAAAAAAGTGGATTGTTTATTTTTTTATGTGAAAATTTGATAAGATTCTTTTGAGATTTGAAAAAGTTAAATTGTTTATTATATTTTTGTGTAAAATTTTGAGAAGATTTTTTAGGATTTGAAAAAAAAAATTATTATATTTTGTATAAGTATTTAAAAAAATTATAATAATAAAAATGAGATGAGTTAAGATAAGTTGAAGAGAATTTTAAAAAGAAAAAATATATTCATCCTCTTACTATTCACACAACCTCTTCATACCTTACTTTTTTTTTTATTAAATATTTAATATATAAATAATGAATAAAAATTTAAAAAAATTTAAAAAAAAAATTCAAAAAAAAGAATTTAAAATATTAAAATTAAAAAAAATATAATACGTAGAGATTGAGAAAGTTACGTAACATTCTAAAAAAACAAACAGCTCCTGTCGATCGGTATTCGTCCGGTACAGTATTTAAAATTTGGAGAGAGAGTGAATGTGCTGAGGTGTAAGGTCGAGTGTGCTGAGGTGTAAGAGAAGCCTAAATGGATTGGTCAGGCTTGGCACGCGGCGAACGTATAGGGTGTGGCAGCCTCCGAACTGCATGCACTTTCCACGAGTTTCCACGTTCTTGTCACGGGCCTCACCTACAACCGTCATCAATGCAAAGGCATTCATAAAACACGCAGAGTTTCTGAAGCTCGTGGAAAAACGTACTTACACGTTCCAGTACACATGGGCCACGTGGTCCTGGAACCCATAAAAAAGGAATTACAAAGAAGCAGAATTATATCAGGATTTGGAATTCAAAAAAGACGGGCTCTGTTCTGACTCAATCTTGACCGTCCAAAATCAACTCCATCCTTCGCAATATAAAAATTCACCATTTATCTTATCCTTATTTTAAAGCGCTATTCGCAAATACAAAATTCCATTTAAGAGTTGCTTTCTAAATACAAAGACAGACGAAAGACTGCAACAAGTAATCCAGCCTTTCTTTTCCCCTTGGCCATCCTTCCCTTCCGATGGCTTCCTCCTCCTCTCTGAGCATTCGTTCCGTTTCCCATCGGAATCTCCGTCGTTCATTCCTCCATGAATATAATCATCGGAATCAGAATACTCGACCTCTGTCTTCCTTGATGATGCCTAAACGCACGGAATCCGCCGCCGGAAAAGGAAGAGTAATATCGATGGCGACGTCGGCCAAGATTAGTCATTTCAAAAAACTGCAGACTCGAGATCACGGCATCGGCGAGAATCTCTCTGGTGAAAACCTAGACCAGTGGATGCGAGAATCGGTGGTGGACATCGTGAAGAACCTACGCCAAGCGCCGCTGCTGGTGCAAGTGTATGAGGAGAATGAGAAAGGCGGGGCGGCGACGAGGTTGGAGACGGAAAAGGCGGTGAACGAGAAGTGGGCGGTGGTGAAGGGTAGATGGGAGAAAGGAGAGACTCCGTTGCCACAAGGGTTAATATTCGTGGAAGAGCTTAGGGATGAGGAGGAGGAGGAGGAGGAGAGGGAGAGAGAATCAAAGACGAAGGCGTGGGGGATAGTGGTGCAGGGGAGGGGGGCGGAGTGTGGACCCGTGTGTTATTTGTTAAAGACGAGCAGGGTGAACGGATTGGGATCGACGTGTTGCACACATTTTTGTTTGGCGAAGGTGAAGGGGTTCAGGGAAACGACCGAGTCACAGCTCAAGAATTGCTGGTTGGTGCAACCTAAGTTCTCGTCTACCAACTCATGAATTTCCATGGCTGCCAATCGAGAACTATACACACACACACACACATATATATATATATATATATATATATATATATATATAGAAATTGATTTATTGATTTTTAAAGGGAGTTCCATCCATGGGTTCATCAATCGCGATCTATATGTGTGTGTGTGAATTTGTACACCAAATTATTTGATGCGCTGGGCCTGCGTTGGAGTCTTGTTAATTCGTTTGTGACTTGTACTTTGTACAACTTAATTAATACAAAGTGCAACTAGTGGTAGTCTCTTCGATCTATTTCTCTCTCTATTTATTTGTTCCCCGTTTTGATCATTTGCTCTAGTTTACATTAAGGCCTTGTTTGTTTTTAAGATCAAAATCTAAAATTTTAAAAATTTTAAAAATCACTCATTCTATTATTATAATTTTTTCAAATTTTTATATAAAATAAAATATATAAATATAATATTAAAAAATATATTTTAACAATATTTTATTTAACTTTTTAATTTTAATCTCATCTCATCTCTGAAAATAAACGAATTCTTAACGTAAGAGAATGAAAAATAAAGGAATTATGAAGGTAGAAAATATAACATATTTTGTCCATCACGCGATAGTTGCAATAGTTAGAGTAATGATACATGCATAATACATGATGTAAAATAAAAGTATTTTTGCAAAATTATGTTACTTTTATATCATATTTTATAATAATACTTCTTATTTTAAAATATTGTTGTGAAAAATATTATGTATTTATCGTTTTTCAGATATTTAAAGAAATAAGTATATTTATTTAAAATACCAAAAATATATTTAATTTAATAAATATAATCTGAAATATAATATAATAATGCTGCTAAGGATCAGCTTACTAACATTTTTAAAGAAAACTCGCAGCCGTCTATGCTGCCACCTTGTAGGGATGCAAGATGGTCGGTTCATCCGGAAAAAAGCACCGGACGGTTCTTATGATGGATAATCTTATTGATCGGTCTTGCGTATGGTTTTTTAGATTGGATGGAATTGAGATTGACCAAATGTATATATATATTTTTTGAAATATTTTTTTTATATATAATATATTATTTTATACAGTAATTATATAAATTAATAATATAATCTTCATCAAATAGATCACCATTTATCATATATATAATAAAATTATTTAATATTCATTACTCATATATAAAATGTTAAAGAGATCAATTTATTTTAATTTTACTAAGTTAATTAATTTTTTATATTAATTATTTTTGTCAAAAAAAAGAAAAAAGAGAGAAAAAAAATTTATAGACTAAAGGAACCGATAGCTAACAGTCCGGTCTAGCAAAAATGATGGACGGAATTTTTTTTTTTATGATTGGACCGATTACACCCATACTATCGTGTAGCGTTAATTAAGCTATCGGATAACTAATTTTACGAATCAAGTATTTGCCTCACACATTCCTCTCTTTCACTAAGTATTTGCTTTAAAAACTATATTTGTAATGAATCAATACCTAAACTGTTATATCCTTACACCTATTTTATTATTCTTTTACTACTCAACTATTTTTTTTTCTTTTACTCTGTAAATTTGGATTAAAATTATCAAAACATGATCTTCTTGCATAATTTAAAAGAAAATAAATTGAATCACCAACGTAATCATGTAATTTAATTAAAAATAAATTTAATTTTTATATAAATTTATATAAAAAACTTGTCTAAATGTTGTCTCAGTATGTCGCCTCAGCTAATTCCAAAACTCTAGAATCAATTTTGCAAAAATTAAATGTCGAGGTCTGAAATTATAAAAATCTAAAAACTTATATTGATTTTGCAATGAACCTTAGCTTGGAAAAAGTATTAGCATTAGCCAAAGCACAATCTACGTGCTAAGAAATTTTTTTTCCATCCTTCTCAGTCCCCTCCCCCTCCTCCCCTTTTGAAGCTCTCTGCCTTAACCTCACCCCCTCCATCTCAGTCTCGCACCCCTCCCCCTTCATTCATCTTGACCCTAATCTCACCCCCTCCATCTCAAACCCACACCCTTCCCCCTCCATCTTAGGAACCACACCCTTCCCTCTTTGTCTCTTCCCCATCCCTCCCGTGTCGCCCATCCTCCCGGGATCTTAAAGGGGTGGTCATGGGGAGGCTACGGTGGAGCTGGTGGTGTAGATTTGGCCATGAGGCAGAGAGGACTTATGAGAGAGAGGGCATGTGATGGAGAGAAGAAGGTCGGCGTGGGCTGGAGAAGGAGGGTGGAGGTTTGGCATGCTCGTGGGCAATGTGCGACTGTAGGTGGCGAATCTGAGCCACGACATGGGGAAACTGTGTAGAGACAGAGGCCATACGTGTGAGGGAAGATGGAGGAGCTACGGGCCTCAGGCTGGGGGAGGAGGAAGGGCTCGGTGGTGTTATTCGGTGGTTGCGGTGGAAGGCCCAATTGAATGCGGCAACGAATTTAGGCTGCGACGAGGACACACGTGAGAAGAAAGAAATGGGAATGAGAATGAGAGGGGCTAAGAGGACCCGACATTTAAAAAAAAGAAGTCACTTAGGGTGTGCAATGTGTGCACCGCTACAGTGACTGCTCCTTAGAAGAACTCTTAACCTTATGAGTACCGCTACGAACACACAGATCCCCGAAGGAATACCCAAACACTGACATCATTTTTTTTTATTCTCTGATTTCTCAGAAAGTCTGTCATTCCCGTTCCTTCTTCCTATTCCAAACCTTCTTAACCCACTCAGAAACTTTGACATTCCTATCCATCCCGTAAGATCCCACATAGAAACTTTGCCATTGCTTCTTCCCATAAGCTGCCATTCATGTATAATTCTGCCATTCACCCACAGTTTTCTCCACTTAGATTTTTTTTTTTGTTGTTGCTATTTGCAGTTGTAGTCAGCCTCATTCCTGTTGTTGTTGTCGGAGTTTACAATCCCCAACGTGGAGCCCTAGTATACGCGAGATGACCATTTGAAAAAAAAAATTAATATAATTAAGATGTGCATGTTGAAAAAAATTCTAAAATAGCTATATTTGCTTTACTTGATTGTTACACTTTTTAGGATATTTACTCTAAAGGGATAAAATACCATAGCCCATAGTTGGGCCCAATCCACTAAGAACAAAAAGACAAACAAGAAAGAGACAAGGAGGGACACACAAGTGTCAAAAGGGTCAAAAGGAAAGGAGGAAGAAAATGGAAGATAACACACGCAAAGGGGTCAGGTCCCATCACTACATACTAACACACACAACAAGGAGATATATAAAATGCCTTTAGCCAAATGAAAAAAGACTCTCTCGATCACTTCTTCTTCTTCTTCTTCAGCAACCTCTCAAGGAAGACAACGTCTCCAACAGAAATAGCTCTAATTTTCTTTGTACAGTGAGATATGAAGGACCATGAGCGGTTGTAAACAAATATATTATAGTGGAGATTCCCCTCCTCAAATCTCCGTGAAAGTAGGCCTAGTACCAAACCACGTAAATATCTGTGTTCGTTTTTCTTTACTTTCGCTGCACTAATGTTCTATTCATTGCCATGGATGAACGCATCGCCACTATACAGCTGCACCAGAACACTATTGGAGACTCCAAACAACACCAATCAAGGCCCAATTGACTAAGTGAGCCGGGTATGACAGCATCAACATTTATGACTGGGATTGTTAAACCCATCTTTAAAGGGTATTCTTCCACTTTAAATGGCTCATCTAAAATGATGAAACAATTCCTAAAAAAAAAAAAAATGCAGAGCACAATAGGGACTCATTTTTTTTTCCTGGAATGGAAATTGGGGACTGGGGAGAGAGAGATCCAGAGGGTGGGTAGCTGGAAGAGTGAAATGAAGGGAAAATAAAAAATAAAAAATTGATGCGACATCTTTTGTAGTCCTTTTGTATCCGAGCTGTACTACGGATCAGCCATTGTTTACAGCTGATCCGCAGTACACCTTACGTGTCAACAGTTAATTTTTTTTTTCCTTGTTGCGCTTTGCACCTGCTTCTATCTTCTTCTACCTTCTTTCTTTTTTCTTTTTTTTCCCTTGCGCACTAGACCTGCTTCTATCTTCTTCTACCTTCTTTCTTTTTTTTTTCTTTTTTTTCCTTGCGCACCAAACCTGCTTCTATCTTCTTCTACCTTCTTTTTTTTTTCCTTGGTGCGACCTGCTTCTATCTTCTACCCCTCTCTCTCATCACCTCTCACTCATCATCTCTCTCTCTCTCTCTCTCATTAGCTCACTCTCCACTCTCTTTCATCAACTCACTCTCTCTCTCTCATCCCCTATAGTCTCTCTCTCGCTTCTCACATCTCAGCTCTCTCTCATCTTCTCTCTCTCCTCGACTCTCTCTCATCCCTCATCACCTCTCTCTCTCTCCTTCCTCGATCTCTCTCATCATCTCTCTCGCTCGGTCTCTCTCTCTATCATCAATTTTTCTCTTATCAGCTCTCTCTCATAACTTGAAGTCAGTGGTTAGGAAGATGCCACGTAAAGTGTGGGATGGCTAATGCCAAAACAGAGGCTGATGCAAAGTATTTTTCTTTGTATCCCTATCAATTCTCATTTTTTATTGGTTTTTGATTTTGCTTACTTTCTATCTTTTTACATAGGTATTTCTTTCTTATTTTTAAACTGTTCCATTGGTCCATTTTTTCTATGTAATTCTAATGGGATTTTTGGTTTGACAACTCCATTCTTAAGAATGTGATATCTATAAATTTAGATTCATAAATGGTGATTATAAAACTTATGCTTGGGAATGCCTGGAAATATGAGAATTTATGTTTGGTTTACTCCTCAAATCTCGTAGGAATTATTTGTTCTTCCCAAGACATCCCTACATTTTTTCTCTACAAACTGTATGGATTTTTGAAGTATTTATTTTATTTATTATTATTATTATTATTTTATCTCAGTATGTAAAGAATGGTAACATAAAATTCATTTTAGCATAAAAAAAAACAAGTTCATGAAGAAATTAAAATGTTCATTGACCAAAGATCAATCTCATATGTAATTAAAAAATAAAAGATTATATTTTTGTCTATTTAAAAAATTGACATTTCAGGTGAAGTAAAGTCCAAACCCTTTAGAGCATTGGCAATGGCCTAGCCATTGCCAAATTCAAGTCCAAATTTTGCCTTTTGTTGAATTAAAATTCCTACATTGAACTAGCCAAAGCCATATTTCTTAACTTTGAGCTACAGTAAATTTCTCCTCCTAGCCATGTTTGGAGATATACTATTCAAGGATCAAATGAATATTTTATTATTCCTCCCTCTTTCCTCTCTCTTTCTCTCATATTTTATTAAAATTTCTTTTTGTTTAATTTTAAGGAGATAATTATTATACGTTTTTTTTTCCTTTTGGTTTTGATTCATATGTATTATATTTATTAATTAATATAAAGAGTGTATTTGTAAAATATAAAAAAAAATTGTAAAATATTATTAAAATATTATTAAAATATATAATATTATATTATTATTTTGGCTTTAATATGGCTAGTCCAATGGGGATTCACCTAGCCAAAGTTTAACTCTATAGCCAAAACTTGAAATTTTAGCTAAATTTTAGACTTGGCAATGGCTAGACCATTGCCAATGCTCTTAGAAGGGAATATGGCCATAGCACTGTTTATCCTGAATTCTGGTCAGGTATACCTGGGTTATGATCCGGATCAAAACTTGGATGAATCCAAATTTTTACAATCCAAAAATCTGGGTTCTAGGCTGTATCTTTTTGTTTTTTTGTTTTTTTAACTCATTAAAAAAAACTTCTCTTTTGATTAGTAAACGTACGCATAGAATACAACCCAAAAACAAAAGTTTAAGCAAATGTAGAGAAAATCGAGACGATCGAGGAGGAGCCTACCATTTCTAGGTTGATTGATTACAAAGGAATTGTTCTATGCTTTTCATTTCACCTTCTTAGGGTGCTTAGGATTTACAAATCATCTCAACTCATTTCATTTTCATCATTACATCTTTTTTAAATTCTCATATAAAATATAATAATTTTTTTTTTCAAATCTCAAAACAAATTTTTTCAAATTCTCATACAAAATATAATAAATAATTTAACTTTTTCAAATCTCAAAATAATAATAATACTAAAAACTATTATTCTAAAAATATTATTTTTTATTATTTATAAACTATGTCAACTCATCTCTAAATTCAAACGAAAGATTGTTTGAGTGGAACTCCAATACGATTATTTCTATTTGGAGGATTAATCAACCGAAAAAAAGAAATGAAGGAATTGATTGTAAAATTAGCTTTAGGCCACTTCGGCGGCTAGGAGATGACCCAAAACCACTCTGAGGAGGAGAGACCCTCTTTTTATTAGGAGAAGCATACTTGATGCCAGTATTAGGAGAGGTGTTGCCACGCAGAATTTGTGGCATTTCATCTTCAAAGACCGTTTGGGAATGCCTCTCAAACTTGGGTAGGGATCGGAGAATATTTAGCTTTTCAAATTTTTGGCTGGTATATAATCGAGAAGAAGACCCCACAGTAAGAAATGAAGATATATATTTTTTTTTTAAAAAAAGAAAAAAGAGGACGGTACCCAAACATTAAAACATGTGAGGCAAACAAAACATACCCAGTAAGAAATGAAGTTCTTGGGGGTTTGCAATTTGAAGAAAACAGAAGTGGAAGAACCGGTCTGGCACATAAAATTATTATTTAAAAGTCCATTAAATTGCATGTGAACATCATTAGCCAACAAAAAAGTTTGAAAATTGAACCTGCTAAGCCGTAATGGAGTTGTAGGAATAGTGGAAGCTGGATTCTGCTCTTCGTTGTTCTAATTGTCTGATTTTTGTAAAGCCTTGTCCATGACGCTATTTTCACATGCATATGTTTCTTCTTCTTGGTCAGTAACCGTCCAATGGCTTTGATCAGCTGCCCAGCTACCCCTACATGTCTCTTTCTATAGAGATAGAGAGAGAGGGGCCCCCGCCCCGGGGGGGGGAGACAGGGATGGATGGGTCATGGGTTTTGACACGGGTTGTTTTAAAAAAAAAAGTCCAGATATTAGATTTAAAACCTAGTATCCGGATTTTGTTATGCGGGTACTGGCTCGAATTTTTTTAGAGTTGGAACCTGTTTATCCAAATTTCGGATTGGGCCGAAAAAAAATCCAATCCAGTTGAACAAGTTTATCTGGCCATATCAATTTTAAAAGACGGTTAATATGAAAGTCTAGATTATTATGGACATTATTCATTCTATTTAGATCTATCTAAACGGGATATTTTTGTAGAATTTACACGGATCTTAAAAGATTATAATGCTTTGCGATGGTACAATATTAACACCGGTAGAATCCTAATACATGTTACGGTACTTTGAAGGAAATCCTTTGAAAAATAATAAGATTAATGGTAAAACTTCACAAAACACCAATGATTTTATTTAATAAGAGAAAAAGAATGAGGTTATGTATGTCATCGTAGTACTTAATGATGATTAGAATCTTGTTATATTTGCTCCTGTTGTTTGTCATTTTATATAAAAGATATTTTCATGTTATAATGCATAACATTGAGGGTGAGGAAGCAATATTGTTTGATTTTCAACGCTTTATTACTTTCAATGAATACGTGGATCAATATATATGAATATAATTTTCTTGCTAATATATTCACCCATCGAGTTATGAAAAACTTTAAATATTTCTGAACATTCATCTACGAATAACTAATAAAAATTAAGAATTATAAAGAGACGATCATTTTTACAACTTTGTTTCAAATATTAATTATTCTTACAAAACACTTATAAAGTATTTATAAAATATTTTTTATAAAATTATTATCCATTTTAAACAAAGAGATTATAGGGTATTGCTATTGGCTATATGAAACTTACCACTTGGATGGTCTTCTTCTCGTGGCCAACTAGTTTATTAAAAAAAATTGTAATCAAATCAAAAGGTATCCAAAAATATAAAAATAATAAAACTGAAATTCTAGATTTATTTTACCCATTTTGTATTTGTGTTTTGAGTTTTTTGTAATAAAACATGTAGCATCTATACAATAAAAAATGGTGGTGCCAATGGCGGCCCCACATTGGACTTAGAGCATTCTCAATGGCTCTTGTAAAATACAGTTTTTTGTATAATATAAAGGAAATTGGTTAAAAGCAGCTTCCAATGAGTTTTGTATCTTCTTCTTTATTTAATTCTCTACATGTAGAGAATACTATTCATCCTCTAAAATATTTTTAATTATTTTCTCTCTCATTTGATAGTTGTTTGGTGTTATGAGGTTCATTTGAAATGAATAAAAAATATTACAAAAAAGAATATTTGAATGATATAGAGAAAATAGATAAGTGGATGTATGATCTATTCTAAAAGTCAATATGTAAAATAAAAAAAGTAAGTTTTGGTGATGTATTTTGAAGGATAGAATAAATAAACCATTGAGAGTGCTCTGGGGCGTCATTTTTTGAAAATACAAGATATTTTATACGTAATTCTATAAATATAGAAAATAGCTCTTCCCAAAAAATTTATAATTTCTGCATGCTTTCTAAAATTTTAATATAATTAGAAATGTCTCTCCAATTTTTTTTTCTTATAATCCTAAAATTTTGTTTAATTTTTATATATTATCTATTTTTAATGATGTTGTATCTCCAAAATTAAAATTAAAACTAAATTTAGGAGAAATAAATTTATAAAGTAACTTATATACTAGAGTACAAGATGACATTCTAAAAAATCATTTGGTAGTTTATATGAAGAAAATAAATTTTAAATATTTTATTATAAAAATAATAATGAATGAATATTATTCCATGAATATTATCCTCATAAATCTGAAACATATATTAAGTTGTGTTTTTAAAATTTTATTTATACGTATATGTAGCAAATTACTAAGATATAATTTTATATATAGTTATATTTTTATGATTTTTCAAATCTTTTTTTATTTTATATAAAAGAAATGACGTTTACGGTCTTAAGATATGCAAGTTTCGTCCACTTCCTTTGAAAAAGTAAGTAAATCTAAGACTTACATGAAAAATCAATTTTTAATAGTGAATCTTACTTTTTTTCAAAAGAAGTGCGTAGAGATTATACACCCTATGACTACATCTAACATTAATTTTTACATAAATGTGTCACAGTAGAAAGTTAGCCCCCCTCGACACAATTACTAGTTTTGCCACTGAATAGTGCCGATAAATTTTAGATGAGAAAGTAACATTATTCATATTTCTTTCGTTTCTCAGTAAAAACAATTGTTAGTTTGTAAGGTAGTAGGAAAATAGGCGGCGGAATTTTGAGGTAAACATTGTTTCTTTGGAGCATGCCATAAACCATACGAGCAATGATACCATTGCAACCGAATTACAATCTATTTACAACTCTTAATAATAATATTTAAATTAGGGATGACAAATCATGTGAACAATTTCTATTCATATATATAATATGATATGAGTCAACATGAACACAGGTGTTAAGTTTAAGATTATGTTTGGGGGATGAGATGAGAATTTTGTGTTTTGTTTTAAAGTTTAAAATATTATTTTTTAGTTTTGAGATTTGAAAAAGTTAAATTGGGATTTGAAAAAGTTATATTGGGATTTGAAAAAGTTGAATTATTTATTATATTTTATATAGAGATTTGAAAAAGTGTAAAAATGAGATGAGATGAAGATGAAAATTTTGAGTAAAACTTGTTTTCCAAACCTATCCTAATAGGTCATATTTTCAAATTTTAACACGATCTATTAAAATAACGACTTAATATGATACGACTCATTATGAATTTAAAATATATTAACCCAATCCGACGCTTTTAAACCCATTTCAACATTTAAAAAAATATATATAAACAGGTTGAATTGACTCAAATAATTCACTTAACCTGATTAACATAATTTTACATAAAAGTTAAAATCATAATATCTTTAAAAAATATAAAACTAGCTATATAAGTCTAAAATTACAATCCAAATAATAAAAACAAAAAAGTTACAATCCAGAGAAAGTATGAGAGACGGTCGTGATTCGTGAGAATTGAAAGAATAAGGGTCTAAGAGAGAGTTATAAAATACGAAATAAAGTTAATGCATTTTTGTTTTTATGTTAAAAATGATATAATTGTAATTTTGAGTAAAAAAATTTAACAGGTCTAAACGGGTCACTAACGGGTTAAGCGGGTTGACTCGTTAGTGACATGTAAATGAATCGTGTCTTAACGGATTAACCTATTTTAACCCGAATCCGTTAACATCAAATTCAAACCTTCTAATTTCGTATTGTGTTCGTGTTGGGTTAACCGGTTGTATCACATATTGTCACCCTTAATTTAAACCATCAAATCAAAATAAAAGCAAAAGTAAAATTTTAAAAATATATTACTTTAATCTATAGTTGTAAACAAATTGTTGACAAGTTTTTGTAGTATCATTTTTCAAACTATACTATAGTCTAAAGAGCCAGAGAATGCATACGTGCGGCATGTGTGGGAAGTCCCTCCAAAACCCTGGTATTTGAATTTGAAAACGCGTCAACGTTGTTAATGGTACTCAACATTTGATAGTCTTTACATGCGATGCGAGAACCTTGTAGCAAGACAGCCTTCCCATACCCAAAAGAGAGAACCTTGTTCCTTTCGCCTTTGCAAAACTTGCAAGCGCGATCCCCTCTCTCTGCAAATTCAAATCCTATTGTTTAGACAACTCTCAAAATCCCAAAGGAGATCTATTCTCCTACCCCTTAAAAACCCTAATACACCAATTAAATCCTTTCAGTTCATGCTCGTACCCCTGTACAACAACGGCAAAGATTCACAGTTATTCTTTATTAGTTTGACATTTCTTGTCGAATTCCCAGACCCATGAGTTACATTTGTTGGTTCTGGTAAAGGGTAAGCGCCATACATCTCATATCCAAAGATAACAATGGAGGACCAACGCCATTCGTTTTTGATACCCAGATCGGATTCAAAGGTTCGCTGCACTTCTCTTGGTTTCTTTTGAAAGCAATTTGTCCTGATTTATACATATTTCTATACTCTAAATATTGTGTGCGCGTCTGGGTTTTCTTCCTTTAAATTCATTTTTTTATTTTAAGATTATGGGTGAGAAGCGGAGTAGTGCTGGATTGGGAGATAAGGATGATTCTGCTCGTGGGCGGGTCAAAATGCGAGATCTTGAATCCGTGTGTCGGTCTGAAGGTGAGGTATTTTTTTTATTGGTAATCTGAAGGCGAGGCATCATTAAAGCCTTTGAGTTTTATAGTTGCTATTGGATGTTAAAGGAGAAACTGAGGTTTTGAATGGTTAGGATTGAGTGTGGCGTGTAATTTTGATCGCGGTTGGTTCATTGACAATTTCCTCTGGCTCCATTTTTGGCTAATGCTTTATCGTTTTCTTTTCTTCTGATTATGCATTAATACGCAAGGTCATGGAGTCCTGATGAAGCACTCGTGCAACTAAGCATCGTGTAACTACAATGAAGTTGAAATAAAAAACAAAAGAGAATGAATTGCAGATAATAATTTAGGCACCTCACAAGGGTTGTACACTTGGTCTGGTTTTGAACGCATTATAATTTCTCAATGCATGTACCCGTCAATTTCTCTCTCTCAAACTTTGTGAAAGCTTCTTTTTCCCCCCTTTTAAGTAAAAACCTCCTATTTGAAACTGGTTTTAACTTCAATAGTTGTGAATGTCTACATTTATGCCACAGGAATGAATATCCATTATAAGAAATCATTGAAAAACAAAGAATCCAGTGATCAATTTCAATTTGGTGAAGAAGAGATGTCCCAAGTTACCGAGGTGCCTGTAATTTTGGATTTGGATGCTTCTCAAGCGGAGAAAACTGGAAGGAACTCATTTCCATTAGCGGTTAATCTTGCTCCTAGACCACTGGATCTCAATACTGAAGTTTGTGTTGCTGAAGATTCGGCTTGTGGTGATGGTCAGAAATGTGCTGAGAATTCTAATCCACAGTCTTTGTACAGGAAGCGTGAGAGAGTGCACGATGGTAAATGCCTAACCTCAAGGGGAATTGGGTTCGATCTTAATGCAGAAGATGTCTCTAGTTCAGTGAGTCCGGTGACATCATGTTATCCTTCCAAAACTCATGGCCAGTTGAAGTCGAGAGATGTTTCTGAGTGTGAGAGTTCCTTGGGACCGTTCGGAGAGAGAGATCCAAAGCGACGTTGGGAGGAGATGAAGCAAAATGGTTTTCTCTCGTCTTCTTATGGAGGCATACCAATGCCAAAGCAACGTGTGAAGAAAAGTAAAAATGACATGATCAAGAAAAGGATGGAGCTTGCAAAGAGAGAACAAGTTGACCGGTTTACTAAGATTGCTGCGCCAAGTGGGCTGCTCAACGAATTGAACCCTGGGATTATAAACCACGTGAGAAACAGAAAACAGGTCCACTCAATTATAGAGGCCCTCGTAAGGTCTGAGCAACTCGAAAATGGAAACATTAGAAGCAAACAAACAGCTCATCAGAGAAGTGGCACTACAGAATCTGGCAACAGAAAAGACCCACAAAACGTTAATGATTCAAGAATACATCCAGTCACTTTTTCTCATGAAGATGGACATTTAAATACTTTATCTGGGATCAGTCAGACAGGAGTATACACTATGCCAATGAATAAATATTCTCAGTCGATTGTAGAGGGTAAATTTGGACGTAATGAGCTAAGCAAGGTAGAGAGGGTGTGTGGTAAAAGTCATATCTCACACTTCACCCCTCTCAGTGAAGATACTACACTCGAGCTTAAAGTGTCATCTTCATCTCAGGCATCTGAGAATGCTAGCTCCTCATCTAACGAGGATTCGGCAAACTTTGCCAGCACTGTAAAAGGTTATCATACTATTTATTTGATTCTTATGCTTCTTTGGTTGCTTCAAATGTTTACTACCCTCTTTATTCCGTTTTCACACAATTTTATTGGAAAAGGTAGAACGGTCAGGAAAAAAAAAAAACTTGTATGTTGTTGGGCGCGTCGTAGTTGTCTGATGGAGGTAAGAGAATTTACATTCTTAGCACATTGTAGAAGAAGAAAATGGTGATAATTCCGGAAGTAGGACTGAAGACAAGGTGATACATTCATAAATAAGCATCATTAAAGATGGGTTTAATAGAACAACGAGAAAGAAAGAGAACCTGAGTTTATATGAATGCTTTTCTTTCTTTTCAGCTGCTAGTGTTGCTTCCCAATGGTTGGAACTTCTTCATCAAGACATTCAAGGACGTCTTTCGGGTATGCTATTTAATTTACGTCATTTTGCGAGGTTGTTGGCTGTTTTCCTCACATTTATTTGGTAATGTATGTTGTTCTGTACATGCAGCATTGCGACGTAGTAGGAAGAGAGTTCGAGCTGTAATTAGTACAGAGTTGCCATTTTTGATATCAAAAGAATTCTCATCTAGTCAGGTGAATACTCCTTATGTAATGAGAAATTCCATTGATGAATTTTCGAATAGTGCAACTGCAGACATGCATCGAGCAAGATGGAACACGCTGTTTGATCAGATGGATAAAGCTCTTTCTGAAGAAGAGAAACAGCTTGTGAGTACATCAAATAAATTTTTCTGTTGCACTTGCAATTTAAAGATATTCTGACCGTATGTGAAATGATGAAAATCCTGGCCTTATTATGTGTGATGTAGACACGGTGCATATGCACTGCCAACAAACACGAGACACAAAACCTGACCAAAGTGATTCTTTTCCCCAATTAACGATAAGGAATACTTTAGCATATTTTTACCTATTGTGTCTTTCATTACGATTTCTTTTGCACTTGGGTGCGTGTGCACCGTTAAGCGAAAATTAAAATCTAGATTTCTTATTAAGTGCTTATAATTCATCTGGACTTCGTGATTGACTAGAAACTGGTATCGTTTATTACATTTAAATTTCTCTGTAGAAGGTTCTATAAGGCTTGGAGTTATGGGATTTCACGATCATGAATTTCAGGAAAGTTGGTTGAACCAAGTAAAAGAAATGCAGCTGCATTGTGAACAGGGGCTGCAACATGTCAACTGGAATGCGGCATTTGGTCTAAAACAGTTGGGAACATTAGAAAATGACTCCAGGTAAAAACTTGACCTAGTTGCTGCTGCCGTTATCAACCTACTATAATCATGGATAAATTCCTGGCGGTACATTTATACACCATATATTCTAGATCTAGTAAACGGGGCTGTCATATTATTTATAATTAGAGTCAATGTGAGCAACTGCCATGCGTTCTCAAAGAAAAGTAGTTGTTCTAATTCAGTTTGGTTACTTATCCTTATGAGCATTTTTGGGAACGAGGGAAAAGGAGAAAGAGAATCCCGTCTACGAAAGTTATTATGTGGGTTTGTAACACATTTCTGTTCTGAAGTTAGAAAGGTCACAAACATAATATTCCTACATCAGTTGGAAGAAACATGCACCTTTAGATGGATCTGTAAACTTAGACTCAGCAAATTTTGTTTTCTGCCATCGCATAAATTATGAAGTTGCATTTCAGAGAGTAAGAGCGGGACAATTGAGAAAAAATAGTTCTTGTTTTTTTGCCTGGAGAAAGAGTAGATGGTGCTTTACTTCCCTGTGAAAGTCAAGATTATGAGATCCACCTATTATCAGTTTACCTTCACATTGTTTCCTGCAAATTTCACTTTGAACCCCATGGTTCCAGTGTCCAGTGGGATTTCAAATTTCTTTTTTCACTGAAAACATGTTGAGTCACTAATTATACCAAACCTAAGGAGTATAAGAGTTCACCTTACGCTATGCCAGTCAAAATATGTTTCCAATTGGTGTTAAAAAGTGTAGTTATGGCTTTCTCGTCCTTTTGCAATTTTGGTTTTGCATAAGAGCCTCCTTCAAATATTATTACTCCAATTTGCCACCCTCTGTTCTATCTGATTTCGTTAATTTGTCTGAGCTTTTGAAAGGCCCTCAGGTAAAAGCATTGTTGAAATTCTTTAGTCAATTGCAATTTTTCTTTTGCTTCCATGAACAAGATCTCTTTATTGTTATCTCTAGTAACATTCTAGACAGGGTTTCCACATATTTGTCATCAGGATGCTGTAAGCTTTCTCTCTAGCAGGTTTTTCGTGCCTTCGATTGTTGTCCATGGACAGCATATTGGCATAATAGTGATTTATGCATCTAGAAAGGTCTTGGTGCGTCAAGATGTAAGTTATACTGTCAATGGATTAATTTACCGTATAGATGTGTGAGAATTACTAAAACTTTGTGCATGATCAACTCTTGCATTTTGACGTCCTTTTAGGTATAAGCTATGGTTTCATAAAGAAGTGCACATTTAGCAAAATAGGGATTGATATAACAAGGGAAATTAGGTATGCATCCCACTTTTCAGTCATAGCTCCCGAGTCCTGGCAAAGGTGTGCCTCTTGGTACCCTACTCCAGGCTACTCTTTTCTGAATGTCAACAAATTCCGTGGCATTGGTTTCTCAAAGTTAATAAGTTTCGAGCATTCATGCATGTGGATCTCTCATGGAAACCACCCTGGTCTCACGTAGATCCCCAATACAATTGCTTGCTCGTATCCTTCTATTATATGATTTCTAAGAACAAGCATTGGAGGAGATATTGGCCCCAGAGAGCCCACTAACATACTAAACTTAATGCCCTGAGATCACAACAGTTGTGAGTGATTTTTTGCCAAGCAAAAAGGAAAAACAAATAAATAAAACAGGTGGATTAGGTTCGTGTCTGCTTGTGAGGATTTTTAGCCCCTCTGAGATTACAATTTAGTCTTCTTGTCCTTGCAGATCAAGACAACTGGATAGCTCAGATAGGGAACTAGCTGTTATGGCTGCTGCAGCTTCCATTTACTCGACATCCAACTTCCTGTTGTCAGAGAATGTATCCTGTTTCTGATTTTAACTAGTCTCTTCCCCCCCATCTAATTATATTGACTGGCCTTGATAAACCTCCATGTGCATTTAAGTAGTGATTGGAGGCACTCAACGGAAGGTTCTGCTGAGTTGTTAACCTGTAACGTTATAAGCGGACATCCATTTTCTTTTCTTTTTTAATCTTTTTGGCTGTATCTGATACTTGTTGAACTCTAATTGATGAATTAAAACGGTCGTGAGAATATTTTTGTCTCCCTCAGTTCTAGACAGGACAGCCGTGAGTTGGTGAATCTCGGGTTTTAATTTCTCTTGGCAATCTTTTTGTATTGTAAATTCCTGTTCATGATGGGTTTCTGTTACGAGGATTTCACTTGATCCTTGGCCCTTGC
Organism: Cyclocarya paliurus; assembly: GCA_029856935.1. Lineage (NCBI taxonomy): Eukaryota > Viridiplantae > Streptophyta > Magnoliopsida > Fagales > Juglandaceae > Cyclocarya > Cyclocarya paliurus. The sequence continues at coordinate 332,089 of JARVXP010000207.1, read as the reverse complement.
TAGCTTTTTATCGGTTTGTTTGGTGGCAAACGTTTTAATTCATCATTGCAGAGTGTTCCTTGAAAAATATGCTGGAAAACAAAAAAAATGGGTACTTGTTTCTAGGCCTAGGTGGCAAACAACCATCTTATCAAAGCTCAAGGTACTTCTTGACTCGCATAGCACAACTGGATGGACGAGTCAGGTTTTTTTTTTTTTTTAATTTTTAATTTTTATTTTATAATTAAAAACTTATGTTGATGATGGCATTGTGTTACACGTAGGCTCCATGTCACCCCGTGCAGCAAATTTGAGCTCCTCAAAGTAGCTGTCTCCAAAATAATAACTTGAGCAAGGAAATCCTTGGCAAATCGAATAGACCACATTAAAATCTGTAGGATAACACTATCGGCAGCCTACAGAGTCTTGCAAACAATCAATCAGGAGAGATTCCTTTGATGCACGGTTCCTAGTTGAATTTATGTCCTTTTCATGGCCATTAATGCAAATGATCCAACAGGTAACTTGCCAATCTTCTTAAATTCTCTGAAGCTGAAAGTTATTTAGGGGGAAATGCCCGCCGGATTCATTCGGCCAGCTGACTAAAAGTATACCTTTTAGGATTATGTTCAAATAGGTTGTCCCTGGTCAGGTACGGTCCCTCCGTCCAAAGTCTTCAATCTCTCCGTTATTTAAGTCTTAGGACCCGACTAGTAACTCTACCCCGGGTAAAAATTGAGTGTTTTGTGAAAGCAAATCTTATTTAGGGGTCGCAAACTGATCAAAACAATGTTTAGGGGAGGGGGAGAGAGGGAAAGAATGTGTATATGTGCGAGCACGCAGACCAACAAACTCAAGCAGCACTGGATATTATAACAAGTAAGAAATCGATTCTCATTCCACAACATTCATTTTCCTTTCAAAGACAGGCTTTACCGCTTTACTTAAATACAGAGACAACAGTTCATATTAGTAAAGCGAAGATGACTATTGGATACCATAAAAAGATTCCATAACATTCATTTTCCTTTCAAAGACGGGCTTTACTTAAATATAGAGACATCTATTCGCATGAGTAAAGCAAAGATGACTATTACATATTGTGTTCCCACCTCAACTCTCATTCTGGTTTTCTCCAACCAGCAATGACAAGGCACCTTAACTTACAAGGCCAAAATATCACGAGTCGCTTGTAAACAAACAAGAACCCACTTCCAGGATATAGTGAAATTATTTCAAAGTCGCATATTAGTAACCATGTTTTACAGTCCAACTCTGGCCATTTGGCATGCTGCAGTTCTAGAGCCAGTTTGGTGCCATCTTGCTTGGCATTGACTTCGAGGATGCGTCATCTGAAACCTTGGCAAGTGAACGATACTGCAATTTTACACTCTCTGCATTGTCCAATGTCTTCACAACATACCTATGAATGAGTTTTGCGTCAGCAATAAAAGGAAACTTAGTCTTTGTATTTTTGATCCCGACAAAGAAGTACACCACAAGCAGTCTTCTAGTAAGTACACTTTGTCCCGCTCTTGTTTCTATCTTAGAATATATCAATCAAATGACATTAATGATGCATCTTTGCCTGAGTTCACTAAAGCCTTTATGATCAAAGCTACTGAATGTTCCGAGGATTCCTTGACAGGTAAAAGAAGGATATCCAATGTAATGAAAGATATCATATCGAAGAGACTATTAATCTGAACCAAATTATCTCCAACATTAAAATGCCTATAGCACATCAGTCAGAGCCTCAAGAGGTTCTAACTAGAACTGCTGTGATACCAACTCAACATTCTTCCTGCATGCCAAGAATGCATTATAAGAGTATGCATCAACTTAATAGTGACCAGTCCAAGTAAATAATGAAGAATCAAACTCACAGCTGAACAATGTATCAATCCCAACTACTTGAGGTCAATACATGATTCTTTCCTGTTATATAGCTCTATATAGAGCCGTAACAACCCCCCCGACCCCCCCTCCCACCCCCTCCGTTTCAAATCCTTGGCATTAAGATCCATACAAATGTTGCACCTATTTTAACTAATATTTCAAGCCCTAAAATACGCAACGAAGGGAAGCGAAAGAGAAGTAGAAAAATGGCTAACCATCCATTCAAGCATTGTGTTGTTACAATAGCCTCACGTCCAACAAACCGCAGTGGCGTCCTCTTGTTCCCCTGATCCATCTTCCCACCAATTATTAGTTTCACGAAATTATTGAACAAGAATTACAGAAACGCTTCATCCTTTTCTTTTCATAAGAAATCACCTTTATGATGACCCTGTCTGTCACTGCAAATGGAAACTGAACACCTCTACCCCTTGGAGTATCCATGAGAGTTGAATCACCATAACCACCCTTGTCCTACAATAAATAAAGAAATAACACAGGCTCAAAAGGATATTTCAAATTGTAAGTGGCCAGGCCACACACACACACACAAAATCACACCCTCTCTCTCTCTCTCAAAATCACACATACACTATAACTAATGTCTTCAAGAAGCATGGGATGTTACAAAGCTTGAGGCTTAAAAAGACTAACCCAGTCAAACCTTTCTCTTCTTCTTTTTGATGAGCGATAAAACTGCAATTCTTCTTCCCGAAGGAATGCCTGCACAGCAGCTCGCAGAGCTGAACACGTAAAGCCAATGGAAACAAAGGAATAAAATAATCAGAAAAGGAAATATATTAGCACTCAGAACTTGGCTTAAAATATTGTTCTTTTTATATCCTTGGTTTGAGCTGTAACTGTTACTGCTCCAAATCTCCATTTTTGTACCCTAAAAACAGTAAGCCTGTCAATATTCAATTCATTAGGAAATAATGGCCTCCTGTGTTTGGAATTCTTTTTTCCTTCCTTTCAGTTCATCATACATCATCTTCTGTCATATTTCATAATACATTGTAAATTCCAGAAACATCAAGCACCTCTCCTCTGGAGGTTCTAGCAGCAAGTCCAGACATCTAATGTGACATCTACAACAAAATTCTCACGTTGTATCATGACAAAGATAGTTGTTCTTGTTAGGCAGATAAAGGTCTCAAGCATGATAGCCTTGGAAGCATGAAACAGATGTTGCCTTGCAATTAAGTCAGGTATGCATAATTAAGTGCCAACAGCACGAAAAATGCTCTGTTGTTTGTAACAATGCTTCAAGTTGACACACAAGAAAAATAGCTACAGATCACTAAAAACTCTTAAGAAATAGATTGTGTAATCTTCTATGACGGAATTTATACTCACAAAGATTTGGAGCTATTGAGTCTCCTGAAATTGACTGAGAACAAGTGGAGCAAGCCTTCTGAAGATACATCATAAGAAATAATCAAAATACTATTTGATAACCATAAATAGAAGAAATGGCCATTAATACTTATGAAAAAAATCCAAATCAAAGAACTAGTTGGCCAATTTTTTTTTTTTTTTGGGTAAGAAACAAACAATTTTATTAATACGAACGAAATTGGCGAAGCCCATGTATACAGGACATATACAAAATAAAACACCTAAACACATTCTAGAAAACAGAAAATGACAACAAAAAGCCGTGAGCGGAAGCTCCACTAAGCTCTAAAGCAGAAAACCATTGCAGTAAAGAGTATACAAAAAAATTCCAGATTTCCACAAAGGTGCGCTGCTTATCATTAAAACACCCCCCGAACCTTTCCAACCAAATGCACCACATAAGACACAAAGGAACCATCTTCCACACTGCAACCACTTGAGAGCTACCTTATAACCCGTTCCAACACGCAAGAAGATCCACCACTCTCAAAGGCATCACCCAAGCCAACCCAACTCTGCTAAAAACTCCATCCCACAAGGCCTTAGCGACCTCACAATGCAGCAGTAGTGATCCACTGATTCCCCATGCTTCTTGCACATGAAACACCACTCCATATCAATAAGGCCACGCTTCCTCAAATTATCCATCGTCAAAAGGCTCCCAAGTGAGGCTACCTATAAAAAAAAAAGCGACTTTGGAAGGCACGTTAGTCTTCCAAATGCGCTTCCAAGGAAAAGAGGGGCAATGCTGAACAGTCAACACTGATAATATGAATGAACCATGAACTGTTTACTTCCCATATGCTTCCACAACATCTTATCTCTCTCATAACCCCTTATTCCTAGGGAATATAAGAAACTGAAAAAATCTGAAACATCATCAAGTTCCCCACACCATAAGACCCCCTAACTTCCTTAGAGCAACCAACCCCTCCCCCCCCCCCCCCCCCCAGTCACACCCATATTTTCGATCAATCACCTCCCTCCAGAACGACTCCCCTTCTGATTGATATCTTTTTTTTTTAATAACCATGGGTGTTTGGGCCAGCTTGAGCACACCTCAACTAATCCCATGGGGCCTTGAAGTTAATGACCAGGTAAACCTCCAGTGGCCCTAAGGGGACTTGAACTAGTGACTATTGGGGAGCAAACCCAAGGCCGGACCAGCTGAGCTACCCCTTTCGATTGATATCTCCACAACTATTTCCCCAACAAAGCCTTATTAAACAATTGCAAATTACGAACCCCCAAATTAATTAACCACAGAAATAAAGTATGAAACAGCAAACAAAAAGGATGTTTGAACATCACATATACCGAAGATGAAGCAGTTAATTTTTTTTTCTTTTGTGACGTGGAATCTTGCCAAGGTAGACTCACCCCTGGGGAATAAACCCCAAATGCACAGCCCCACCAACCAGTACCATGTACCAAGTAACCCTAGGAAACTCCTAGTGCAGATTGAACCACAGATATCCAAGCTTACAGCTCATCCCAAGGCTGCCCTTTGACCACTAGCTTGTACCTTGGTGGGTAGAAGATGAAGATATTTATTGATTTTTCAGAAACACCATAAGAAAAGTACCCAGGAAACATGGCTTGAAGTGGTCAAGATGCAAAGTGGTTAAATGATTGGATAATAAAATAAGCCAACCTTGCAAAGTATCATAGTATGCTCTGAGGAAGTAATATGCATTTTCTCGTGTGTAGATCTCTCAGCTCAATGATTTTGCAAGCAAATAAACGATTAATGAAACACTAATATGATGTGCAGTCACACTCAAATGAATTTCAGAGCCAAAACTACCATTCAGGTGAGTTTTAATTACTGCCAGAAATTATGTAAACTTTCAATAATGTTATAGAAATGATAATTCCAAAAGGAATTTTCTAAGAACTCACCGTTCTGGTAACATGCTGCATTCCACCACCACCAAAGGAATGTCCACAAGGTAATATCATTGCATCATCCATGAGAGCTCCCCTGATTGTGAAAAAGTAAGTTTGAAGATTCAGTTACAATTACAATCCTTTACAGGTCACTTCAAAACTGGGCAAAAGATATGTTGACGAAAAAAGAAAAAGAAAAATGCATGCGCACTCTCACACACAGGGACATAGCTGAATTCAAATGCGCATAGAATTTAGCCATGTGCCAACCATTACACTTTTGAGCATATAATGACAATAATTTAATCCCTGGGGATAGTTTTGAGTACCCAATTGAACATGCCTCAATAGATGATTGATACCAGCTACCACCGAAATAATCTCCTTTTTAAAATCATACATAATGGTATTTCCTACGGATGAACGCAAAATAACATTTACAAAAGATTTTTCAATATGAAGAAAATTTAGCTTGACAGTCAAGTCACAAAGAAAGCCAACATCTCTAGGCGTTAGCCACATTAAACTGATGGTTAAGCAGTACCTTCAGTCAAGAATCACGAATGGCATTGCTCCACCACATTCATAAACACTAATCGAATATCAGCTAAAACTGACATTCCAGAAATAGCCTATAAGATAAAATATAGAGAAGCACCAAAAAGCAGCACATGATCGCTCAAACAAACAAGCTTACGTTATGGGGTCGGAGAGGATTTCCCTTAGAGATTCTCCGGACTCGGTTGAAATGAAAACATTCTTTCTCCCACTAAACCCGCCCCTGTTGTCCACAACTACAACTGTGTCCTTGTGCCCAGAAGCAGAAGCAGCAACAGCAGTAGACCCCTCCGTAGCCTGCAAATACTGAGAGTAATACAAATCCCCATGATCAGGTTCCGCAATCGTTACCGCATCCTGGTAACCCCCGAGCCTGAGGCTTCCCAGCTGATGGTGATGATCCTCGCTCATCGCGTCATTAGCCGACTGACTCACGCTCCCGTCCTTCAACAACACCTCTCTAATACTAGTCGACCCTACTAGGAAACCCAAAGTACAGTCTGAAAATAAAACCGACAAAAAAAGAAAAAGAACGGTTCCAAATTTGGAAAGAAAAAGATTGAATTTCCGAGAAATATTACCAAAAGTGGAATGGTGGTTCTTGGCTTTCCCATTTTCCATCTTGTCCGTTCCACCATGCACACTGCCACGGCCATTGGAGGTATTCGCATGGATATTTCTATCGATCTTTTTGCCAGTGCTGTTGTTGTTGGTGCCGCTTTCTTCATGACCACCGACAAGTCTTTCAACTTCAACGTTGCCATCTTCTTCGTCTTCGTCTTCGTCTTCGTCTTCGTCGTCGGATTCGTCGGGGCTAGGCGTGGTGGCGGTGCCATTGGCATTCCAGTCGCTGCGGCGGAAGTGGGCACCTTGGTGAGGAGAAAAGAAAAGCTTGTCGTCGACGAAGCCGGTGAAGTTTTGTGTCTTGAGGTCCGGGTGATCGGGGAGGCGGCGCTGGGTGGCGGAGCAATTGAAGCGCAGGGGCAAAGCTTCGTCTTGGAAGACCAGGTGGTGAGGGTGGGAGGCGCCCATCCCTATATCTTCAGAGGACATTTGCGGTGAAATTGTAGTGAAAAACCGTTTGTTGATTTGGGGAATTGGAAATGGAAATATGGGCATTTGCGAGGGTAAAGGGTCCTCCTCCTGGGGTTTTTACATTTTGCATCATGCGGGCGGGATTTGATCCTATCTTACATTTTCTTCCTTTGGATTACATAATACATACTGTTTCAGTTTGTTTGAAAAGAATGCCCTTTTTTTTTTTCTTTTTTTTTAGACCAACTTGTTTGTTTGGAGAATGACTGGAATCAGATGGCTCCGAACATAAATTTTTATATGTTATTTTAGTTTTGATCGAAGAATTGAGGGCTCTCGAGTCCTCCTGAGCCCCAACCCCAAAGGAAGGAAGGACTGGACTCAGTTTTAGTTGTAGAAAATCTAAAATGAAAGAATGTTTTGTATGGGCTTCTGGGTTCAGTTTGTAAGTATGCTGCGGCCCCAAAAAAACCCAAATCAACTAAAAAAGAGACAATGTTGCGGCCCGAAGTATAACCCCAATCCAACTCAAAAGGGAACCTCTCGAGTTTCTCTTTATTTTCATTCCTTTATTATTATTATTATTTTTATTATTACTACTATTATTATAGGACGGACAGGAACAAGCATACGATCTAAAAAGAAGAAAAAAAAATTGAGAGAGAAAGAGAGAGGAAAATGATTGGAATGATTAGGGTAAGAAATTAATAGGTAAAAATTCAACATACATAGTATAATTAGATGAGTAGGTGAAGTTGAAGTGGTTTGCCCTTAATTTGCATTTCAACTCTAACAAAAATCATATATATATTGCTCTCAGACCTCGAATCGCCAATGCGCATAAAAGAAAAGAGAAGTCTAGAGGTATCATAAAAGCAACCACCCAACACATAAACAATCTGCTACCAATGCTGTCCACTGCATTCTCATCACTTTCCCTTTTGTCTCCCATACTTGCTTTCTTTTTATTACTTTTTCTCTCTAACATAATCTCAATGAACCCACACACCCTTCAATACCTTTTTTGCTTGCTTCCTATTTCTAAATTGGTTAAAATGTAAAGCACAGATTTTGCTTTCAAAGCTCGAGTCTTCAATGCCCAATACGCCTTTTGTTTTTTCTTTTTAATATTAGCATCATGGCATTTTATGCAGTAGCTGAATATTCCAAATTAATAATAATAATCAAAACTGGCTAAGTTTGTTGGGCTGGGTGCTACATGGTGCCTCTTCTACTTCTAGCCTCTAGGCATTGTGATCAACAGAATAAAATTAGTATATTGGACGCAACAGAAACCATAAAGTGAAGCACTTGACGAACACTACAAAAAAGAGTAGGTATTTCTTCCAAACATGGAAGAAAGAAAATTAAGAATATCAAGGAACCATGTGCTGGTTGATGATGGCAATGCCAATCAATTAGGTTCCATTGGGGCCAACACCATTTATGTGACTAAATAGCTAACTGCCCTACGGACAACTCATCGCTTTTAATAATCTTTATGCACATGGCTAACATAATTTTTTATTCTTCGATTCCCCCCACATCACCTTGTCATAAAAGGGTGTTTTTAATGCAGAGAGAAGTTTTGATTTCTTTCGGGGTGCGTCACAAGCAGGACAAAATGAGAGTACTCCAATACATAAAAAAACAAAAAACAAAATTTTTTTTATATGCAAGGACTTTTACTTATTTTTTATGTATTTAATTATTGTAATTAATTGCATCATTTTTTTAAATATAAAATAATTATTTTGATCAATTATATTAGTGAAATGTGATTTTTTATATATTGGATTGGTTGCATCATTTTTTTTAAATATAAAATAATTATTTTGATTAATTATATTAATAAAATATGTAAAAAAATATATATAAATAACTGTATATAATATAATTAAAAAAAAAAGAGGACAAAATGAGAAGAGACCATTGGTGTAAAAAACGCCCTCATTGGACAATGAAATAAACAAATAACGCACTTAAAAAAGAAAGTTTGAGAAGTAGTGAGGACGTGGCTCACCAAATATATAAAAGAAAGACGGAGACTACTTTTCCCGTTTTCCGACATCATCATGCGTCTCATATATTCTTTCTCCATGCCTTCACCATCGCTATTTGGGGGCACTGGCTCTTTATTAGTTTATCTGCCTTTCTCTTTTCTCATCGTGCCCTTCTTCATTATTCTATTCGGTACTTTATAGATTATTTGCTTCAAAGTGGGTGCCATGAATCTTCAAGTCTTCATAAGTCACTTTTTGACTTTTTTTTTAAAACATCACCATTCGCTATATAACATTGGAAATACTCTAACTTAGGTAGTGTGTCGGATCATTCTTCATTTTGGACGTGGAAAGTCTTATTTGACCCTTATCATGAAGCCCATTACCAGTGAAACTGCACCATTCTCGATTTAATCCAACAAACCATAACCGCAGCACAAGGGTTGTCTTGTTCCTGACCCAAATGTTCAATTTCCTCGTAAAATTGTCACATCCGTCCGCACCACTCGCAGCCCCAACGATCGACATATCCGCCAACAATACATGGTTTGGCTACAACAAGACAGCGGCAGTTAGTGCAACTGACGATATTATGAATTATGAATTATGAGTTCCATTCTTTCTCTTGCCTAATAGACTGAATTGAAAGACTAATGCCCTGCTGCTAAAATCAGTGCTCATAACTAATCGACAGCATTCAAGATGACAAAGATTAAGAACGGGGCTACAACATTCATTAGGAAACCAAATCGGGGCCCGGTGAAAAGGAATCCGGTAACCTGGCTATTACATTGAAGATAAACTACCAAACATTAACAGGAGACAAACATGAAATCCATAAAAAAAAAAAAAAAGTGGGGGAGAAAGAAATCTTCACTACTCAAATATTTCTTCTCTGTTAAATGAACAAAACCGGATTCTTCTTCGCCAGATAACCCATTTTTAATCTCTTCTTCCAATCATCTCTCCCAAGATCAGTCAAACTCATTCCAACTCCTCTTGACCTTCTGAAGGGCATATGATCAACTCCAATATATTAACTACCTCGGCCATGTCTGGCCGGTTTGATGGCACTTGCGATGTGCATATTAATGCTAGCTTCATTACAGGAATTGCCTCCTCAGACGGGAAGTTACCCCGGAGCCTCTCATCAACACATTCCTCCACCCTGCCTTCTTCCAATGCTCCTCTGACCATGTCACAGAGCACCACAACATCATCTTCCATGTACTCCACAGGCCTCTTGCCTGTTACCACCTCTAGAACTAAAACTCCAAACCCATACACATCGCACTTTTCAGTTATCTTTACGGTTCTACAGGCAAATTCTGGTGCCATGTACCCTAGAGCACTCTGAATCTTGCTGCTCAAAACATAACGGTCAAGCATTGGCAACAATCTTGCCAGGCCAAAATCACCAACTTTAGGTTCACCCGTGCTGTCAATAAGGACATTGCTTGATTTTATGTTGTAATGAATTATATTCAATTGGTGCAAGTAAGCCAAGCTTTTTGCAGTCCCAAGTATAATGTTGAACCTCTCGTTCCATGAGAGGAAGTTCCCACCTACTCCTTCATGGAGATGTTTATATAAATTACCACCAGAGATGAATTCATATATGAGGAGCTGTAATGATGGAGTCCAGTAATAACCTTCAAGTGCAACAAGATTAGGGTGCCGCACTTTCCCCAGTTTTTTAACCTCTCGTTCAAAGTCGTCTTGAGACTTGACAAGACTTGAGACAGTGAGCTTCTTGATTGCAACTGCATGCCCATCTCGAATAACAGTCCGGTAGACTGCTCCAAACCCACCCCGACCAAGCTCACAGTCCTTGTTGAGCAAAGCATGTGCTCCAGTGCTGAAGTCCGGGTCACCAGAAAACATGACAAGCTTGCCAGAATTGGCATCTGTAGTGGGAGAATGGCTGAAATCATCACCAGCAGATAATGTGATGGCTGCTGCAGATCTAGATGTGGATGACCTAACATGAAGATTAAGTACAGTGATTGAAATAACACCAATGATGATGACTGCAGCAGCTCCAATGGCTATGAGTGCAGAAACACTGAGGATAATTCTTTTGTGACGAAGATTTGGAGGCAATGAACCAGAAGAAGAATCAGAAGAAGAGTTAGGATTGAGGACAATGGGTTTTGGAAGGACTGTAGGGCAAGACTTATTCGCCACAGATCCACAAAGAGATGGATTTCCAGTGACAGAGAAAGGGGAGATGGTGTTGAAAAAGCCACCAGCAGGTAGTTCACCTTGGAGATTATTGTGAGAAATATTGAAGGATAGAAGGCGAGGAAGATTGGCCAACTGCCTGGGCAGGCCTCCAGAAAGGTTGTTAAAAGAAAAGTCTACGTTTCTCAGGTTGGTAAGTTGGGCTATCGCTGCAGGTATAAGGCCACTGAGTCTGTTATGAGATACAATGCTGCACGATTCAACCAAAATGGAAGAACATAAACAAGAAATTAGAAATAGAATGATATAAAAAATCATTACGAAATAAGCATTATCTATATGAGCCCATGGACATTTTTTTCAGATTTGCGGAGGCCCCTCCAAATAGAGGATTGCCTTAAAAAATTTTGGTGTATGCCACTATCTGTGGAACTCTTAAAAAATAAAAAACTTTCATAATCTTCGCTCTGATGTTTCAGAAAACAGCATCAAAATCTGACCACGTACCATAGGGGTTCTAAGTGTATCACAAATACTCTTAAAACATCAGAATAACTGAACAGGAGTGGGAGGACGCCATTGAAGGTTTAAAAGCAGAACAGAAAGCTAGTTCAGCTATCACTGAGGACACCATTTTCCACTGCAAAAGGGTTACTGAACCTAAAGTATGGCGCTTGCAATTACAACTTTCTTAGAATAACCGGATATATGGCTAAACTCTTATACAAGCAGAGTCCATGTCATAATCACACCCGCTAAAAGAACAAGGAGAAATCATAAATGCAACGCAGAAAACCGCAAAGACAACTTACAAGGTTGAAAGAGAAGAACAGTTCTCGATTGAAGCTGGAATTTTCCCCGATATAAAGTTCTTGTCCAGTCTTAGTTCATACAAAGAAACAACTCCTCCAATTTCCAGAGGGATGCTTCCATTCAGCCAATTATTGCTCAAATCGAGAACATCCAGGGTCTTCAACTCCCCAATGGTCGCTGGAATAGGACCAACAAGAAAGTTCTTGGATAGGTTCAGGAACTGCAAGCGTCTCAAAACGCCTAATGAAGATGCTATTACCCCAGAAAAAGAATTGTTGGACAAATCCAAGATTTCAAGCCGTCCAGGTGAGCTCCCCAATGACGAAGATAAATGACTACTAATGCTCCCACCTAATTCATTCTTTGAAATCGAAACTTCTTGTAACTCCGATTTGAAGATCCACGCGGGAAGATCACCCGTCAACGAATTACGGCTGAGATCTAACGCCACAAGGTTTGCACAATCAGCCATTGACCCTGGCAAGCTTCCGGTAAATCGATTAGCCGACAAGTTCAAGACTTTCAATGACTGGAGGTTTCCTATTGAACTTGGAAGTTGGCCAGAAAATCCATTGGCCGAAAGGTCCAAATTCTCAAGGCTTTTCATTTCACCAATACCGTCCGGAACCTCACCAGCCAATGAGTTCTTGCACAGATTAAGATAGTTACACAAAGAAAGCTTCCGCAATGTATCAGGAAGGCTCCCAGAAAGCAAGTTTTCGCTAAGATCAATGGACCTCAGCAGCAAACAACTTCCAATGCCATTTGGGAGCATCCCAGAAAACCGATTCTTGCTCAAGTTAATCGCTCTCAAGTTATTCATGCCTTGGATCACCTCTGGGATCTCACCCACAAGAGAATTATCCGACAAATCGAGGGATCGAAGCCCATTTAAAGACCAAATCCCGGGTGGTAACGACTCCGAAAACTGATTAGACGACAAATTAACCGACGCAAGAGTGGAACATGAGCTCAAACTATCCGATATCTTCCCTGAAAACTTGTTCTTGGCCAAAGATATTACTCTCAGAGACCCACATTGCCGAAAGAAATCCTCTGGTATAGTTCCTGAGAGACTGTTGTCACTTAAATCGAGCACTCGAAGGTTGTCAACCCGTGCAATACTGGAGCTTATGCTTCCGGTTAGATTGTTCCTCGCCAACGATAGCTTACGGAGAAATTGCAGCTGGAGAAGACCTCGGCCCATCCGACCCGAAAGGGAGAAGCCATCGAGGTTGAGCTCGGAGACCCTGTTGGATCTGGGGTTGCATTTGATGCCAACCCAGTTACAAGGGCTATCATCATCTTCGTTCCAAGATACCAGCTTTCCCTTTGGATCTAGGATATCGGCCTTGAACACAATCAGCCCCAGCACATCGTCGTTCAGAGACGGATTCAGGGATCTCACGCGAACTGGGCCGATAGTCACCAGCACCAACACAAACATTCCGATTAGCTGGATTTTCATTTTCAATAAAGCTCGCATTGGGCCCGCTACTTTAGCATACTCGGAGACCCAAGAAAGCCATGTGAAAGTGGTGCCGACGCCGCAGAACACTGACGCGGAAGAGCCAGAAATCGTTGACAGCGAGCTTTCAAACCCTCATATATACTCGGAACAAACAGAAAAAGAATAAGACAGAAAGATCAACACTTTCCAACGGCTAGATTTAGCGCTCAGGAAAAACAAGAAGGATCAAGAATAAACTAAGAGATACCAGAAACCAGTGGCATTGGCAAAATGGGAAATACGTATGACGCAAAAGTAACCAAAATAACAGGCAAGATACCTGAGAAGGTAAAGAGTGCAAAACCCTAGAAATTTGTTCTCAAAGCAAGAATTCTTGAGCTATAAAAAACAGAGATTTAGTCAAACAGAGACGCCGGGAGGTTTCAATATGAGAACCCACTGCAAAGTTAGGCCGGAGAATGGAGAGGTTGGGCGAAAACTTGGACAGGGACTTGAGTAAGATGGAGTGAAGATTTTATGGTAAATCCGTCGGGAAATGGTGCATCGACGAACACTTACCTGGGGGCGAAAAAGGTACCTGGGTGTCGACTGTTCAAGGGGAAGGGAGAGTTGGTCTTTCGTGCAGCACTGCAGCGTATTGAGTGCGAGCAGGGGGAGGAGAGAGAATTAATAGTTGGTTTTCGATTGAAGGCGAAAGCGCAGCGAGGGAGCCTGGAGGTAGCTGAGTGGCTCTCCCTCTCTGTGTCTTTTTTTTTTTTTTTTTGAATGAAGCTGAGCCCGAGTGGCTGTTTATGATACAGTAGAGTAATGTATTTTTTTCTCGAATCATTTATATTTGTTCGTTTAAATAAAAAAATCATGAGTATAATTAACAGTGTTAGGTCATATAGCAACTTGATACAAGCTTTCATCTCATTTTTATTATTTTATATTAATTCATTAATATTAGTTAGTAAAAAATTAATGTAAAATATCACTTTAAAATAATACAACACAATAATGAAAACTCTTGGCATGTAATGAAGTTATTAAGTCGTGGCCTGTGGTTGTTACCAGTGAAAGCTCATTTTTTATAAAAAAAAAATATATATTTATAATTAATTTATAACTTTATTTTTAAAAAATAGTATAATTATAAATGTACAATTGCTTTTTAGAAGTAATTTATTTAATTTAGGTGGATAGCATGGTCTAGGCCTAGCTATTGCTGGTGCCCTGCTTTTTGGTAATCCACGTGACAGTGTAGCGACCTTTGATATCGCCCCTCGTTATCGCTGGAAATTGCGATTATGACATTTAGCAATTTTTTTGTTGTGTTGCCCTTTAATAACAAAGATATATAGAAGGAAAATGCTTGATCGAGATTTGTGTTCAGAGTATTTTTTAATGTTGAAGGTTGATATAAAAGAGACCGAGGAAGGGCCAGGAAATAGGAATGTTTTGAAAAAAATATCCCACGCAGCTTGACTAAGCAGCGAATTAAGCGTAAGTAACTGAAATTGTAATAAATCAATGGCTAATTCAAAAGAAAAATGGTTGCTGGTTGAATAAAGTAAAATTATGAAGAAATGGGAATTAGAAAGGCAGAGTGAAGGTGGTTGATAAAGGAAGAGATCTAAAAGCAAAAGTAATAAAGGATGGAAAGTAGGTGGGCAGGCTGCAGGGTAGGTAAGCGTAATAAAAATAAAGGTAAAGAGGGCGCAGGGGATGGATGGATGGATGATGCCATATATGATCGACGGTGCAGAATGCCAGAGAGTGTGGGCACTTGGCACAACTCAGACCTTTTCTTAAATTCCTTTGGAGGATCTGAATTCTTTGCCCGTTCGCTCGATGCTTTCTTTCTTAAATGCATGCTGCTTATATAATTAGACCCTTTTACATTCTCCAATCTGGCGGTCTGTCTGTAATTAATTCCCCCCCCCCCCCCCTCTTCTCTCTATCCATTTTGCCATATATATATATATATATTATACAGACACACAACACAGCAGGAGCTGTGGAATGTGAATTTTCCTTCTCAAAAACACTACCTTCAAATTCTTGCCTGTTAAACAGCGTAACTGGGCAGCCGTACACATGCACAACAACATGTTCCTATCTTCTTGTTTCATAATGAACCAAGTTTTGTTAAAGTTAAATTTTCCATCCGACGAGTGCGAGTGCGAGTGCGAGTGCGAGTGCGAGTGCTTGTGCTTGTGCGTGTGCGCGTGCCCTGCCCTGACTACCCTTTCATAGTTCATATATATATAGAACGACTAAGACAATGAATATTATTTATTATAGGCCAACTGGTTTTGGTTTTCAGACAGACCGTAAGAATTTGGCAAATCCTGCATCTTTATAGATACCCAGTTGTTAATATTATGGCTGTAGCTTATATATGCATGCGGGACTGGCCCGAGCCCGTAAATATTATTTTTTGTCTTAATGCATGGTGCTGTGCTACATGGTTTGACATTTTATGGCAAATTTGGGACTTTCTGCACAACCAGAGGAATCATGATTATGATGGGTTTGAATATACAAACTTATCTCATTTTCTTTCATCTATATTATTATTATAATTTTTTTAAATTTTTATATAAAAATATAATAAATAATTTAATTTTTTCAAATCATAAAATAAAAATAATATTTAATAATATTTTAATTAACTTTTAATAAATTATCTCTTCTCATCTAATTTAAACTCATTATCCGAATCCTACAATTTTGGACGTACGATCAAGTTTGTATTAGAGCTGCTGCTAGTTCTATAGCAGCCGCCACCTGAAGGCAACTCACCTCACGCTACCTAATTAATACAAATATTTGAGTTTAGGTCAACTCAACTCTAGGACTTTATATTAAATGGGTTGTAAATCAATCAAACTCGAATTATACGGCCAGCAAACAGTGGCAAATTAGGCAGTTTAATTTAAAGATAAATTGAGATAGTTTTAGATAAATTAAATTTTATTATTAAAATTTTATTTTTAATATTATTATTATTTTAAAATTAAAAAAAATTATTTATTATATTTTATATTAAAATTTAAAAAAATTATAATAATAAAATAATATAAAATGAGATTAATTGGAATGAATTAATACAAATAAGTGTGCTAACAGGAAAGTACCGAAACTGCCCGACTGGAAGTCAAATAAGCACTGTACGTACCTTGTGAAGCCGAGGAGCTAAAAGTCGTCAAAAGTATAGGTAGGGTCACAGAGTAATGTATATTCTATGGGCGGTGCTACAGTCTCTCATTTTTAGAGCATTAGCATTGGTCTATGTAAATACATATGTAAAATTACCTCTTTTGCATAACCATTTGACCATTTGCATATGCATAAGTAAAACTCACACATTGGCTTATGCATATTTGAGACCAAATAATAATAAAATATTATTTTTTTATTATTATTAATTTTTTTCTAAAATCAAAATTTTTATATATATTTTGTAATTAGCATCCACTATATACATTTGAGATTAATAATACAAATGCAATAATAAAAAATATAATTTTGTTTTATATATTATATTAAAAATATAATAAAATGAAAAAATATATATAATATATTATAATAATAAAATGAATGTGTATGTGAATATTTGTTGTGTTGTTGAGGGAGGGAGAAGAGGAAAAGATTGAGAGAGAGAATGGAAGGAGAGATAAAAAAACAATTAAAATATGTTTAATGGAGTGAATAGTTGTTAATTTGGATAACAACTGTTAACTGCTAGCCAAATTTATGCATATGCATAAGCCAATGTGGATGTTTTTTGAGTCATATTATGCAAATATGGCTTTGCATATGGATATGCATAGACCAATGCTAGTGCTCTTACCGATTTCGTCTATCGCTCAATGTGTCTTGCCACGTGTTTAAAAAAAAAAAATTGATAGCTGCTAACGTCTCCCCCTTCTCCCGGCTCTTCATTTCTACCGAAATCTCTAACTGCTCCTCATTTCTTTCGGAAATTTTCAATCCCAACGGAAGCTTGCATTCATTACTCCGAATCCTCCGTTAGATGTCGACCGACACCAGTTCACGCCGCAAGAGATATATTTTCAGCACCATTTTTCGACTCTCCTCTAATCTGGGATGTTGGCCTCTCTTAATGCTTATTTTAGGGGTAGTTTGAATATGAATTTTGGCCATCAAAATCACCCATTAGAGCATCATCAACACCAGCCTCAAGCTATTGATAGTGGAGATGAAGGCCCCAATAGTTCTCAGTGATAGTCACAATATACGACTTGATTAGTTGCTCTAATAATATATATATATTGTGTATAGAACAACTTGATTTGTTTCCTTTTTCTTCCGTGCTATGCGGCTAGGAACTAGAGATTGTTGGCTTTGTTTTGTAGAGTTGGAAGCTTGAATTGTGATGAGTCAAGTTCTTCAAAATTCAAGAAATCATCGTCTGAGGAGAGTGGCTCTTAGTTCTCATTCTAGCGTTCTTTGAGTTTTAAGTTTCTTCTTTTAAATTTTTTTTTACTGGTTTTGGAATTTGTCTAGATTGATGTGGATGTGACATGTAATTTGTTAGTTAATTTGGTCCAAAGGGACTAAAAGGAACAAGTAGAGTGAGATTGTATAGGAGGATATTAATTAGTTCGTGTTCAGTATTGTTATTTACTTTGTTTGTGTGAGAAAATAAAAAAGAAAACAGAAAGAATGGAAAACAGCCAAAGGGTAAAATTATGATCTTTTGGGTTAATATAGTATGTTTGACCATTCTTGTTTCTTTTAACTTTTTTCAAGAACATTGTATAAAGCATCTTCTTTCATTCTTGTTGCTTTCAAAACATACCGAGAAATATGAGCAATGATATTTTAAAGTTCTTTTTCAATCTTTGCGAGATGACGATCAGGAGCATTATAAGTTGCCAGATAAATAAACCTCGATGCCTGTGGTTCTTATAGAAATGACAAAAGATCGAGCAGAAATGACATAAAGGAAAGAAATGCATAAACGCAACAGCACGTAACTTAAAACCCTTTATTTATGAGAGATAGGGAGAGCTCCAATGGATCGAGTAAGGGAAATGAGTGATGAAGGAGGTTATAATTTTTTAATTTAAGATGGTTCCTCTGGTTTGAAGATGAAGATAATGAAGACAAAAGTTGAAATGGGTTTCGGTTGGTTTGAAGACCAAGTTTGTAGACCAAGGCGTTCTAATTTATTAAGACGAGGAGGCTTTACTTTTTTAATTTTTAGGACATACAACGTGCCATGTATAGCGGGAAGAAAGAACGGGACATTCCGAGCGGTGGGCGTAGCATTTTTTATATTCTATACTTTTATTTTATTTTTATTTTATTATATAACATACTACATATTTATTATTATAATAATAAATTATTTAATAAAATATTATTTAATAATAAGAAATATATTTTATTTTATTTAATTATTTAATGAAAGTAAAATAATAATATAGAAAATAAAATTTTTCGAGTGCGGATGCGGGATGTTGGTTAAACAGTTGCGAATTCCAAAGAAAGAAAGGGAAAGGGAATCCCTGACAGACAGACAGGTGCGACCATTGGCTCCCAAATTCTAATATTACTCTTTTAAAAATAAAAGATAAAAAATAAAAAATAAAAACAATAAACAATTGTTTGGTTTACTTTTGTTCTCTACTCCCCAAGGTAGAATAAATACAGACAATAAAACGACGAGGCCTTCCATGCGTGCTTTGTTTTTAGCTGTGTTGCACCCGAGATCGAGCATTCGTACAGTTTCGCCCAAATTCTCTTCTTTACACTACCGGATAAGGGGGGACTGACTGGGACGGATAGATCATGGTTCCTTAATAAAATAATAAATATTTTTCGAAATAACTGCATGTCTTTCCGTAATCACATCTCTAGTTCATGTTTTGGACCCTTTCATTGATATTGGACTTGCCTTGCTCAGTGAAGCCAATGTTGCATTTTTCTGATGGATATCCTTCGTTCGGGACTCCTTTTAAGGCCTGCTACACACGGGTAATGATCAATGGCCTATACGCAAAATTTATGATGTTTTTATTTTGGCCTTGAATTGGTCGTCTTATTTCAAACACACGGCGTTTGAGGTTTCTATCTTAAATTAAAGCTCGTGAATTGGGTCATTTGGGTTTGAGTGGGCCATTTAGGAACTACCCGACAACTTTTTTGTTTTGTTTTGTTTTGTTTTGATAACTATCCGACAAGTTTCAAAGAGTAAAATGAGATGATAATTTTATAAATAATAATAAAATAATTTGTGAATAGTAATGAGATAATTTGAGTCATCTCATCTCATTATTATAATTTTTTTGAATTTTTAATAAAATATAATAAATAATTCAACTTTTTTAAATTTTAAAATAATAATAATATTAAAAAATAATATTTTATTCAACTTTCATTTAAAATTATCTCATCTCATCTTACTATCTAAACAGATATTTTATAGCGTTTTGAAAAATGAGAGAAAAAATTAAATAAAAAATATTATAAAATTAAAATATTATTAAAATATTTTTTTAATATTTTTTTGTCTGATGATTTGAAAAAGTTGATTTTTTATTTTATTTTTTATTTAAAAGTTTATGAAAGTTGTAATAATTACTTTGAAAAAGTTGTAATGATTAATTTAAAAATATTTATATTTGAGTAATGTTTGAGAATGAAATGTGATGTGATAAGAATTTTGAGATGGAACCGTGTTCCAAACAAGCCTAATCTTAAGTGCTTTTGTTGGTCTGGTCACTGGTGGTCTTATTCAAATGAAGATTATTTATATCTTGTGGTAATCTGTAAGGAGTTTTGACCAAGAAACCTTCTTTACCTGACCTCAAAACTTTCATTTTCCTACTTTTGTATCCCTTGTCCATGTGTTTTCACTGGTTTTTTCATGTACTGTTTATTGATGAAAAGTTATCCAACTTGTGCGTGTATTCTGAAAATGTATTTTCATGCATGATTATACTTTTTCAATTATAATATTTAATCTAACACGGTAACACTCCGGCCTAATATTTTAAGGAATGGATTATGGGTAATTTTATTGGCCATATATTAAGTTTAATAGATCATATTAAATAAGCTCATGAACGACTTTTCATTGATGTTGGCTAGAGATTTTAATTAGACCCATAGGCCCAAAAATATATTATGAGGCCCGTTAAGATTTCGTAAATGATTTTAGGAGGATATTAATATGTTTTACTGGATAAATTTAATTATTTAAATAGGTCACAGGCCCAAGAATTTATTTGGATCATTAAAGGTGGCCTAACCCATTTGTTAAGCCCATACAATGCCTAAGAAAAACCCTAAGACCATGAGCATGATCCAACTCGTTTGCCAAACCCATAACCCAGTTACCTTATGCATATATATGATACTAGTAAGGCCAGACACGTGCATTGCACGTGTGCCCGATTGAGAAAATTTGAAAATTTTACTACTTTTCAATTAATATTGAATTAGAAAATGACAATTGAAATCGATATAATTTATTAACTTTATTTGTGAATAAAGAATGGAAGGAACAAATTTATAAAGTTAGAACCAAACCAATATGTACGCATTTTGTATTTTCTAAAATCGATCATGTATAGGTTAAGTTTCTAAACCAGTATTTTTGATTTTAATAAAATATGATTTATATTTTTAATTCAAAATTTTTTACCAATGGTTTTAAAATATGTTTGAATAAAAATTGATTTTTCGGAACTTTGTACGATCTTCTAAATATAAACAACACAGAGGTTGGGAAAAGAAAATATGTAATAAAAGAGAAATGTGCAAAAGTAGAATATATTATAACTCAACATTCCGAAAGCAGAAATTATAACTTCAATTGTACAAAAATTTACAAATTTAAATATAAAAGCTCTAACAAAGCATAGGTTGAAATTATAAGTTTAAATTACAATAACATCAAATAAAAAACGTTATAACTAAAATAAATATGAAGCATCAAACGCATTTTCTTCAGGGTTGGGTGAAATTTCGTTATTTTCAAAAGAGATATGTAAAGCATTTTCCTCAAAGTTGGATAAGCTTTGATAATTCCCAAAATAGTCTTCCATCAACAAATTCTTATCGTACGTAATTGTTGACGCATTGTTGGAGATATTGTTTGTACTGAATTGTGGCATCATGTAATTGCTAATTTCTGATTGAGGCCAACTTCTGGCATCTTTTGGCTGAGAAGATCTTTCGTAACAGTTTTCATTAGGGTTTGTATTGACAGAACCGTAAAGAAAGTTTTGGGCGACCAGTGATTCTTTAAGAGATGCAAGTTCAGTTTGTAGATTTAGAACCTGTAAAAAATAAAGTAAAAAACAATTTATTAATTAGGACTTAATTGAAATTAATTTTGTAAGCATTATAAATAAAATAGGAACTATAAGGGTGAAGACATGATGCTGGAGAGCAAAAATATGCGAAAAAAATACCATAAACAGGATTTTCAAGCCGAGCATGTGCTTCAAACGAAATTTTGGCAACTGCTTCAGAACGATCACTCACTGGAAGATTATAAAGGAGTTTCAATACATTACTTGCACCAAAAACTTTATGAATGGCGGAGAAATTGGTTACTCCATGTTTATCGCTGAAATAAGGAGCATAAAGACATTCCTTAACACATTTTCTTCTCAAAAATTTGCAAGCTCCGCAAGCGAAATCTAAGACAGCCATTTTCATCATGTGTTTCATTCTGGGGGGGATAAATAACTGCAGTTGACAGACCCAGCCTGAGCAAATCATAGAAGCTGTCGACTGGATTTGCGGAATGTGTCGCCTAGGTTTGAGTGAAAGAACGAAGTAGTGATATCGGTAAAATTTGTCGGCTTCGTGATTAATTAAAACAGTTTTCTCCTTTAAATGCAGTCGCAAGTGCTGCACAAGTTTGCGCAAAAAAAGGGCGTCGTTTTATATCTGAGATTGATGATTCACTTAGGCTTGGAAGATGGTCGTTGCTGATCCAGACGTAATTCTATGTGTCCCATGCTACTCAGGTGAGAGCATAAGTTAGCGATGCTTTCGGCTATTGGATTATCACCATTTATGAGGCTTAATTTTTTTTTTCCTCGTTTTGGCATCCAGATGTAGAGGACAAATAAACGATCACTGGAGATAGAGCAGATCAACAACGATCAGAATGAATAACAGGGAGATAATTACAGAAGCAGGAATTATGTTGGAAAATAGTGGAAAAAAATGATATTATAATTTTAGTCATCTACCAAGGTTTGTTAAATAATTATGCATTATGGTATTACAATTGAAGGTGTTGATATTTTTTTGATTAAAATTCTTCTAACAGTCGTAATATTATCGTAAAAAAAATAACTATATGCAGAATAGAATATTTTTTTCTAATGTTGCAACCAAATTTTTTTTTTTGTTTTTTTTAAACGGCATTGTTAAGTTTTATTTTGCTTTGTAGAAATTGTCAATATTTTATTATTATTAATAATATCATTATTATATCACAATCGAAGTTGTTAATATTTTTTTATTGGAATTTTTTTTAAGAAATATAATATTATCCAAACATAGATGACTATATATTATGAATAAAATATTTCTTTATAATTTTTCAACCAATTTGTTGATTTTCTCGTTTTTTTTTTGTTTTTCCATATGGCATTGTTAATTTTTTTTTTCTTTAGAGAAATTGTCAGTAAATATTTTTTTATTGTATCCGCGATTGGAAATTTATTTCCGGGACATTTTTTTACTATATTCGCGTACCATGTCTTCGTATATGAAGACAAAGAAATAAACATACCCATTATGTTACATTTTATTCTGATACACAATACTTACTAATTTAATGAGTCACAACCCTAAATTTTAGTATTTCTAATTATTTTACCTAGCAGCTATTTCATTTCAATTTATTATTATCATTATTATTAGTTTTCAATTATTTTTAGTTGATGTGTATTTTAATTTATTTTGGTATATGTTCAGATTGAGCTTTAGATTTTGGACTGCTTTTATTTGCTTGGGCTGTTGTGTGTGTATGTTTTATTTGCACAAAGTGAAAGCCCAGCCCGTGTCTCAAATGATGGCCCAGGTATGTGATTTGTGTGTGCAGCTCGTGTGGATGGAAGCCCAAGACATGATCTGCAGCCCAAAACGGTGAGTTTAGCAATTGTTATGCAGCCGAAAACGGTGAGTATTGAATATATCTCCTAGGGTTTCATATAACTCTTCTGCGCCGACACCCCCTTCATTTCTCCTCCTCCTCCTTTTCTTCTTCATGTGTTTTCGTTTCCTCTCCCACTACCTGCTGCCGACGCCACCCATTAGCCGCATAATGCAGCTTCCATCACCGACAACTTTGACATTTTTACAACCTACTTCTTCAATCGACAAGCTTCCGTGTTGTGTCGGTGCCTTCACTGTCTGGCTGTCTGTGATTCTCACGCCATCGCCCACGCTCAACTTCTCTTTCAAGCTGTCGACAACCCATCACAGTTGACAATACTGCTCCGTGTTTTTATCCTCCACTTCCACTTGTTCCGGAGGCTAGGAAATCACAAATAATTTTTTTCCCCTTTCGGTGATGATCGGTATGCGAACATATAGAGGCCTTTTTATTTTTGAAATCTTACGTTTATTTAGTGATCACAATATTTAAATTCGTCACTAATTGATTCATTTGATTTTTTTTTTTTTTGTTGTGAATTTGTGAATTTGCGGATTTGAGATCTAGGGTTTTTTACAGACCACGAAATCTGATTAGAGTTTACATTTTATCATTTTCTTTTTTTGTATAGCTCCCCATGAAACCGAGTATGTATTTTATGATTGTGGAACTTTGAAATGCCCGAGTGGTTATAAATTTTTGCATGTGTAATTAGGAGGTTTGGTCTGCGGTTTTTTTTTTCTTCTATAGATCTTAAGATGTAAGTAGAAGTTATGTTTTGTAGATTTTTGAATCTGTTGTTTACATTTCACATTTGTTTGTTTTCAGAAATTTGACATGTTTAATATCTAAAATTTTATAATTCCCTTCCCTTTTTTTTTTTTGCTTTGTTTCGGTTGATTATATTATTTACTTTGGGTTTGCAGTTCAATATTCTTGTTCCGTAGATATTGAAATAAATAACATCGTATGTTTTCTATTTGGGCTTTCAACATTTCTGAGATGTGATTATCAGATAAAATTCTTTTTTTTTTTTATAAATATTCCAATATTCAAATCTGACATGCGATTATAAAAAATGTCATTATCAGTTGTGATAATTGTTTTTGTCCCAGTTTTTTGTGTTTTTTTAGTGGGTATAAATGTTTACATCTGTGTTTGTTCTCTTGTGATTTATTTATTTTTATATATGTCTCTATACTGTTTTCTTATATATGTGTCTGGACTGTTTTTAGGATAGTTTACTATACTTTATATTTGTTTATATACCCTGTCAATTTGTGTACCTGAAGACTTGGTAGAAAAATTTTCACATGCATGTGTATAAATATTTCATGAGAACATAGAGAAAATTAATTTTTAACTGAAGCTGCTTGTATCTTCTGATCATAACATATAGAACTTCATATGTTACACAGAAAAAGAACAAACAGAAACATATCGATTTTGTTTTTTAGCTGCTGAAATCTGGAAGGATGACCACTGCAACTTTTTCATTCACCTACACGGGAAAAGAACAACAATACTAACATGTATAAAGACAAAAGAAGGAACTTTGTTTAATTTTTTTTTGTTCTTATTCGTAGTAGGATTTTCTAATTTATTTTCTTTCCCTATAAGAGAAATACCTGTAAAACTGGAAATGTGAGAGCCAAATGTAGAAACCAAATTTGAGGATATCAGGAGAAAGAGATGCGATAGAAGCTGAAGCAATGGCAATGGATATCAGGAGAAAAAGTTGGCTTGTCTAACTTTTTTTCTTTCTTAGATGTTTGCACTATGGAAGCTTTGATTTTTCCTCTGCTCTTGTAAATCTTTGGATCTGTTATTTAATCGTTGAATTTTTTATAATCTCAAATCCGAATCCTGAGATGAAATCTGAGATGTTAATGTTATTTGTTTGTGAAATGTGCAGACTTATTTGTTTCGTACGTATATATCTATTGTCTTCAATCTAAAATCTTACATGTTTCAACTCTGTGATGCAAATATTAGTTCTTTCTCATATTTGGAGATATAGTGGTTTGTGACATATTCGAATCCCAAATCTGGGATGTTTGAAGTCTGAGATGGTAATATCATTTCTTTGTGAGCTGTGGCGATTTATTTATCTGTGACATATGTCTCTTGCCTTGAAACCGAAAATGTTAAATGTTTGAAGTCTAAGATGCTATCATGTATGTCTGTGTACAATTTGTTTCCAACATGTATGTCTGTGTATGTGCATCTCCACATATTAGATTCTTTCTTACGTAAAAGCATATTTCTTAGTCATATTAAGCATCTTTCTTAATCATACATACACGTATCTGGATATTTGTACATGATACACATGCATCACATATCTTGAATTTTTTGTTTGTTACCTTCAAACTTATTTCTTATATATGCCTATTTTTTTTATTATATTTTACTATGTTTTATATTTGTTGAGAAACCTTATGAATCCGTGTACCTAAAGCCTTAGCAAAAAATTTTCACATGCACGCACAGAGGAAATGAACAAACAGGAACATACCCTCTTGATTCTGAGGTACTGAACTCTGGAATGATGAACACTGCAATTTTTATCACTCACCTATACTGGAAAATAACAACAACACTGACATGTATAAGGACAAAAGAAACAAGTTTGTTTAATTTTTTTTTGGTCTTATTCGTAGTAGCATTTGATAAGTAATTTGTTTTACCCAGGAATAAGTACCTGTAAAAGTCCAGAGCTGAGAGCTAAAGTCAGAACCAGATTTGGAAATGTAAGAAGAAGAAGATGCGATGGAAGGTGATGCAATGCAAACTGATTGGAGAGGTGATCAAACAGAAGCTGGTTAGATGCAAGCGGTGGAGAGGAAGGTTCAGAAGTAAACAGTAAGGAGGAAGCTAACATCTAGATGCCACTTGCTTGCCACGTCTACAGTGTAATAGAATTTTTTTAAAACATAAAACCACATGTCAACTGAATGCTGAAGATGCCATGCAGACATATTAGATGTTGCATGCAATGACAACATCGAGTTATGAGTAAAGAGAGGCAGTGAATGTCACCTGCCAATCGGTCTGAATAAATATCAATTGTTGTGATTAAGAGTGGACTTTATTGCCACTTGTTTACTGGCATGCACACAAATATCAAAATTTTATTAAATAAATTCAGTGGATGTCACCTGTACATGTTGCATGCAACGAAAATATCCACTTTTGAGTAAACAGCAGCAGCGAATGCCACATACGCATGTCACCTGCCTCACTTGTTTATTGGCATGCATGCAAATATCGAACTTTGATGAAATAAAAGCATTGGATTTCAGCTGTTACATGTTGGCTGTGATTAAATAACAAGACGAGGGTTAAAAGTAGGAAAAAAATAGTGTACGACACCTGCCTGCTTATTGGCGCTTATTATATATAAGATATTGGACCTGAGTAATGCTATACACCACACTCTCATCTTATTTTGATCATATTAAGTAGTATGTGACACATTTATCACCATTAGATGATAAAGAAATATGCAATAAATGATCATTTAATAGTGATAAATGTGTCACATCATATTTAGTGAGATAGTAGTATGCTGTATAGAATTTTTCATCAGACCTTAAATCCCATGCACTTGTCGCCTCCTTCAAGCCCTAGGGTTACAGCTAGCAGCCCTTTGTTTACTTTCAGCAAGCACAACCTCCATGGGACCATGTGATCCCACGCATGAAAGCTCAGCAAATCCCACCTCCAGGCCAAGCGCTACCCATCGGAACAATAGCCCCTCCATGGGGATAAACAAGACCTTTTTGTTTCTGATGTTGTGAAGTACTCTAGTGCCAAAAGTATTTTAATATAATATTATATGAAATACTTATGAAAATATCACTGCTAATTTTTAGGATTGTTTGTTTCTGTATTCTGTAACTAACTCATATTTACGCACTAGTATATGTTCATTACTTACTAAGTCGATGGATATTCTCATTTATCCACCATTTGTTTACAAATGGTTTTAATGGTTGTGACAATTGGAATATATAGCATGTGACAAGATTATAGACGAAATGTGAAAAAAGTACCTGGTGGCATAAATGGATTACTCCAATTTAAGAAAATTTTTACTGGTGTATACTTATAGTTTATTTTACTTGGAAGGACTTCATAGACATTTGATTTTGGATGGCCTTTTTGTCTTTAAGTTCTTATTATTGTGGATTTCAAATCAAATGATTTACCGAAAATAGGGGTTGACATTAAAGTTGGAGTGTATTCATGTTGTTGGAAAACTGGAAATGTGAACATTTTCGTAAATAAAAAATGATTCTCCCACCCAGAGAAACTACAGAGAGAATCTCTCTATTTGTTTATTTTTTTACTTAATGGTTAAGTAAGTGCTGTTTTAAATATTTGTGAATTTATTTTACAAAATGTTTAAAAAATGTTTAAAAATATATAAAAATATATAAAAAAATAAAAATACAATTTACACTATCCATATAATGCAAGAGTCCTTTACCGATGATCCTAGCATTGTCCTTCCCAGAGAGTCGATTCGGGCAAAAAATATTTTTGGATGATGTCATAAACCATTTTCGTAAAGAGCTTTGCTACTTATAATCTCCACACACCACATGCAACACTTTTTTGTTGTTGAATTTTTAATTATTTCTTTTTTTTTTCTTAAACTTATTGAATTATTCTACTCATCATCTATATACTACGCATTTAATAAGAGAAAAAAAAAATAAAAAAAATATGGTGTGTGGTGTGTGGAGATGATGAATATAATTTTTCTTTTCTAAAACGTATTGAGGTCATTCAGTCGGGCATCTTTGGATGACAAGCATAAGTTAATGTTGAATTTGTTTGCATCGAATGTAATGGGTTAAACTCTAAACACTCTATTATTGAGCCAAAAATGATAAACTTCACAACTTTTTTGTTATCATTGATAAATTAATTGTTTAAAAAAAAAATCTATTTTGATGTTGTTACCAACACGTTTCGTACTCCGGTCGATCACCAATCTCGATCTCCTGCAATACAGGAAAAGTGTGGGCTCAAATTGCATGAAACACTTTCGATGCTTAAGTCAGTGTATTGATCCTTAGAGAGACTTTTTGTGTATATAAGAACATAACTAGTTGTTCTAACTTGGAGTTTGACTTATATATCCCCGGTCGAGGTAGTCCTCTGTATCCTGTCTCAAAGATAGTCGTCTTCCGTACGGGATACCATGTTGCACCCTTTAATGCGATGACTCCCCTTTTATGTGTCCTTTGTGGTAGATTGATGAGTGCGGCCACCTTGCTATGCATCTTGTCAAAAATAGCAAAACTTGCTGCGATCTTCGTCCATGTCCCGTATCTGGTCCTTAAATGCGGCATGACCCTGCCACTACATGCATGTGCAAGGTAGTATCAGAAATGTCGGAATCTCATCATTCCATGTCCACCTTCTTCCTGCATTGGCCTTAGGCCTCCTTCCCCTGACTCGTGGGCCGACTACACTTTCGTTGTTGGGCCTTTGAGATAAGTTAGGCCTATTTCAGACATGTTTATCTTTTTTTCTTAAGAAAAAATCTATTTTTTTCCCTCAAGCCTTGATTGTAGTGTTGAAATCTGTTTTATAAGAATAGGTTGAAGAGGGCGAAAGAGTCATCTCCAGTCCATGGTGATGGTTCGGGCTTGGTTTGGGGGCCATGATAGCTATCCAGCGTTGCAGTACGGTATTCGTGCGCATGTCCATTGCAGTAAATAAAAGCTAAATATAGTAAATATAAATGGAGAACAAAATTCAAATTTATGCAATTCGTCACAGGGCCTACGTCCACGGGTCATTTGAGAAGTAAATCCACTATAAATAAGTAAAAAAATAAAAAAAAACTAGTTGAATTGGACTGGACCGAACCGAACCAATGAGTTCAGTGTGGTTTTTAAGTGGTCCGGTACGGTACCGGTTGTTAAAAATTGAAACCAGTCATAAACCGGTGTGGTACCTATTTTTATATTTTGAAAACCGGTTCCAACCTAACCAGACTGGTATATATATCTAATTTTTTTTATATTATATATATATATTATATACTAAATTATTAATTAATATAACATGAGATTCTAATCTTATTATTCAATTATATTAATCTTATAATATAAGATTAATATAATATGTGATATAACATAAAAATAATCTTATAATTTATAATATAACATTTAATATAACATTTGATATAACATAGAAATTTTAATCTTATAATATAAAATCAATATAACATAAAATTTTAATTTTAAATATAAACATTAATATTAAGTTAATAATATAAACTTACTTTTGATATATATATATCAAGGATACATTTTTGGCATAATAAATTATAATATATATTCTTTTTGTAAATACATTTTTGTACATTTGATCATATATACTCATATAAAAAGTTTAGAACTTATATAAACTATAGTTAAATTCAATACTACACTAGTATGTGTTAATTATTATAAAATAATGTATTTATACTATAATATAAATAGACTAATATTTTAGTACATGTAAATATCAAATTATTACTAACATAGATAATTTGTAAAATCGAAAAAATCAGATCGGACCGAACTGAAATAAAAAAAACCAGAAGTTCCAGTTTTGGAAGTGAATTGGTCCGGTGTAGTTCTAAAAAATGTACAAAATCGGATCAAATTGGACCAGTTACACCCATAACTATAAATGTGAGTATTTATAATTTTTTATGGTCTCTTGTAGCTCACTGTACAAATGATAACCTTGAAATTTTTCGTTTGGAAGTTGAATAAGCTCTCTCCCAAGCCCCTGTTCCCCCTAAGTCTTTGATCTCAGATCCCTTTTATTCCTCTGTCAGTGGTTGTTTTATGTGGCGCCCTCGACCCCACGTGTTATTTTAGTAGAGTTTGTGACATCGAGATGTTGACCAAACGGATCACGCACTCCAACGACAAGTGCTCAGAGTGTGTACAATATGCAATAAGTGTACAATATAATACTCACGGAGAAATAAAACAAGGTCATTCTTTATTAAGTACCAGAAAGATAAAAAATAATAAAATATTCTTTACAAGGATTTACAGTCATTCGACAAATAATTTAAAGAAAATAAATAACACAGGGGAAATAAATTCCATAACGCCGAAGAACATAACAACAAATCATGCCTCTGGTGGAGTTGGACCTTCAAGCTCATAACTAGTCTTTACATCAAAATCTACGGCGCCATAAGATGGAACCGCAGGGTAAAACACCACATGAGATTATGACATCTCAGCAAGTACTTAACCAAAACAACATCCAAGAGGTTTAAAATACATTATTACAATCAACTCGACCACATACAATCATATGAAGGAACAATTTCCACGTTTTTTTCCAAAATTTCACATTTAATATAACTCACGCCAAAATCCCATTTGGCCCATATATATATATATCCATTATTATATTATGCACGCACTACGGCCTTCCCTATGGACCATATGCACATCCTGGTACTCATTGTCACACCATGGGTAATGTCTGTGCATAAGACTTCGTAGCGAGTGATGCCCAGTTCCACGTCTAGCGCGTACATGGCCAATCATCATCTAACCCCACCAGCGAAAGGTCACAGAATCGGTACGAGAGCGTTACCGTCTCATCCGTTCTCATCGTCGTCCTGCGACAACTTAGAGGACGTTACGTCAGTCTGTTACGCTCCCGAATGACCAGAGGAGCTCCACAGAGATAATGTCCCATCTCGACTTGGGGTCGTGATACACACGCACCCACACAATTAATACCATAAATCTCAATTTTCAAACAGACAACGTGATTTTATAGCACAATTAATTTAAAAACGATAAATATGAATAACAACAATTATTGGATGACATAGTAATTTGTTCATTTATATAATATCACAACAATTACAAAATATACAATTTCACAATCAACTACATCCGTAATCCCATCCTCCAATCTGGCCTAAGGCCCAAATTCAACATCAAATACAATTTATTCTCAACACTTGGCTCAAGGCCTATTTCAAACCAACAGTTAATTATAATAATGCTATTTAAACCACATGAATCGCATTTTGAAAAACTACTCACAATCATTGATGGAAAAAATTCTGGAAGATCGTGCGTATGGAGGTGTTTGGCACAGTGACAGCAGTGGTGTTTCAAGGGTAAAACAATGGGCTTTTCTCGTGAGTTTTTCACAAGGATTTTCGGTCAAAGTGTAAAATAGGTGGAAAAATTCACTCTTGGAAAATACCAAAAATCACAGGAAACCAAGTGAAGCTCACGGTTTTGACTAATAAAATTTTGAGACATAAAATTTCGGGAAACAAGGATTTCGGATGAGAGATATGGACTAATTTTATAGATTCAATAAACTGGAGAAATTCAGCCTATTTATAGGCCGAGTATGGCGGTTCGACCATGGTAGCTTCCCACTGTGATTGGCTTAAAGGCGGTAGCAGGTGGTTGTGTGGCTCACGGACAGAGAAAAGGAAATTGGCAGTGCAAGTCGTGGGGGAGAAGTGACACGGTGTTGGACGCGTGTGCAGCGGCATGTCTGCATTGCCTGCGAAATGCACTGTCGAAAGACACGGAGATGTCGAGGAAGCTTGAGGTGGAAGGTGGAGGTGGCCATGAGAGGTGGCGGTTTGACATGGCTGTTGCAAAACACTCTGTCGATCGACACGGAGAAAAACGAGGAAGAAGGAGGTGGAGAGAAGGAGGTGGAGAAAAGGAAGAGGTGGCCGGTGATGCAAGATGCATTGCGTGGCTAAGGGTGGCTTTGGTAGCAGCTGCTGGAACAAGAAGAAACTAGAAGAAAAGAAGAAGGAGAAGGCTATCGGCGCAAGAGAGAAAGGGATGAAACCCCAATGGGTTTTTCTCCAAAACGACGCCGTTCCATTAAAGAGGGGGCTGGGCTTCAATTGCTACACAGGCCGGCTCTTAACTTCACACGAGTTGGGCTGTTTCACTTCACACACGGGCTGGCCATAAATTCCTACGGGCTAGGTTTTCTCTCATCTCACACGGGCTGGGCGCTTTTAAGCCACACGGCTGGGACAAATCACAACACACACACACAGAGCACCCCAATAAATAAAACACTACAAATCAAAGCCCAAACCGAAAATAAAATAAAATGCACAACAAGTAAAATAAATTAAAACTAATAATAATAATAATAATAAATTGAAATAAGAGAGCCAATAATAATAATAAGTAAAATAATTAAAAACACTAAGAATTAGGGATCTCACACTTTATATCACTTCATTATTTTCTTTGTATGCCTGATCCTCCTTCCCTCTCTTTTCCCCATTTTCTTGTCACTTCTGATCTTTTCCACTAACACCTATTTCCTTCCTCAACTTTTGTCTTCTAATTTCCTTCTCTCTCCCTCTTTCTTTCTGATGAGACCCCTCTCATGGGTTGGGCTTGAAATTCCATATTGGGCCTAGGGTATTTTTACCCTTTCAATAGATTATGAACCAGATATAATTCACAAAAAAAGTCTTCCTTAGAAAAGGAAATGAAGAGAATGTAAATCTGAAAAATTGCGATATGTAATCAATTTACTTTTTTTTTTTACATGGTAAAATCTGACAGAAAGAAAAATAGAGAACATAGCTTGAAAAATAACCTGGACCAATTTGCTACAAGGCTTCGTTTGGATGTTAAAAGTCTCTTAGATGATTTGAGTTTACTTTTGAATAGTAATGAGTTTATATGTTTGAATGAGTTTTGTGTAAGAGTGTGGGTTCCATTGAGATGTATTTGGATGTATGAAGTAAGTCGAGATATATTTAAATTTTTATAAAAAATTAAAAAAATAGTAAGTCCCATCAATGATTGGTATGTTGTTGTAGTGATGGAATAATTATTTCACTTATATGTTTTAGTAATAAAACACAAATATTATGAGAAAATTTCTCCTATGCATTAAAAAATTAATTTCTCACATTTTTTTATTGCCAAATTTATTTAATTCCAATTTTCTAAAAATATTATATATTATCAATTATGAAGACAACACTCAGTCCCCCAAATGGTTTTTTTTACATATTATTTAATAAGTACTTAAAATAATTATAGTAGTTTTGAAAGAAAAAAAGATAAGAGAAATGCTTTAGCTACATAGTGGTATCATTAAAGTAAACTCACAAACAAATGTGGCTTGGTGCAATATATTAGATTATAAAATTACTTTTATTATTAAGTAGATCTAACGTATAATATAAAGTCATGTCAGTTTGTGAGTTTACGTTTATAAAATTTTTTTTGTAGTTGTAGCAGTTCTAAATAAATAAACACTCTTTAACCCATAAATACAGTCATGCAAATTGAACACTGACTATATAATTTTCATCGAGTAATGCTACATACAGTCATAAAATACGCAAGCGTCGCACAATCGCTTTGAAAAGAGTGAGGTCCACTATTAAAAGATTAATTTTTTTTTCATGTGATTCCCGTATTTATTCGTTTTTTTCAAGGAGATTGTGCGACGTTTATGCATTCCGCAAATATCATTTCTTATTTATTCCAAAATATTAATTCAATTTTTTTTTATTTAATCACTATATTAATAGGAGTAATTGAAATTATAGAATATCAGCTACTTTCCAAGCTTCAGGTCCCAAAAAGTCACATGGTAGTGTGTTAAATGGTGCACTGGTTTGGGTCATAAACACATGACCATAAACAGAGGAAATGGTGCACTTGGTAGTGTGTGAAATGGTGCACTGGTTTGCGTCGATGACCAGAGGAAAAATTGGAATGGGAATCTCTTACAGGGTTGTGCTGCCGTTGAAGAACAGGTCTTGTAGTATGTGGCTCATATTGAGTGGAACACTTATACAGAGAAAGCAAACTGATGCCGAGGGTGAAGCGGATTGGAGTGAGGGGAGCGTAACGTACCTAACGGAGTGGAACTGTACAGGGGTATTATTGAAATTTTCTAATATTTCTGTATGACTAGGGTTAATATAAATACAGCATTATGTAACTCTACTTTTACCGCTAGTAAAAATTCAGCTCTTGCTCCTGTGGATGTCGGCACACTACCGAACCATGTTAAATCTGTGTGTTTTCTTGTTTTCTCTTTTCCGAACTGTTCATCGTAATTGCTGCACATAGCACAAAAACAAGGAATTTGATTTGGGTGAACTAGTGATGGCAAAGAGAGAGGGTGAGGTGCCAATTGTTTATGCATTTCTTAGAGAATTTTTACTGCCGTTGAAGAGAAGAGACGGCACGGTGGGGGGTATCAGAGGGTTTGGGGAAGAAGTGAGAGAGAGTGTAGAGTATTTTGAACCTTGCAAACAGAACCTTGCATCCAATCCAAATAGAACTTAACCTAATTATTAATGTACTCAACACACCACCACCTCAACAGAGACCTATTTGGAAGTACCAATTTGGATCCTGACGCCGACAGAGCCCAAAAATGAATTCCAAAATTTGAAGCTTTCTATTAACACATACAAATTGTTTATGTTATTTTCCACCATATTTTTCATTTCGAAGAGCAGCATGCAGGAAAATATTTACTACAAATGAAGGAATTAAAGCGATGGTGAAGTGTGGAATTAATATTAAGCAAGCAGTAAGGAATCAAAAGAAATGCTTGTGGTGGTGATTGTGTTGGCGGTGGTCGGCGGTCATCGCATCCAAAGCATTGGATAAAGGGGTAACATGTGACAAACACGCATCTCGCCATCTATCTGAATATGGAGGCGGCCACAAAACAAGGGCAGCAACAAGATGCCACCCCTTGATCATGGCATTGATCGACCCTTTCTTCTGCTCTCATGTTGATATTGTCGGTGACCATGTTAATGGGCACGATGCTTGCCCATTGTTCTTCCTACAGCACCCTATCACCTATATCATATATTAATGAAATTAACTAAGATGTTTTCAATTAACCCAAACTAAACTTCTTTGCAAAAAATGAAGAAGAAAAAAGAGAAATGAACATTGATCGCTTGGAGGAGAAGATAATTTTCTATCATTTGAAAACGATTTCAGAAGACCCAGAAATACATATACCATAATTAGAACCATCCAAAGCTTAATTCATCGAAGGAATTCAATTTTAGAAAGTTGTTAAGAATCCTTACCTCATATCGTTGGTAATAGGAGATTTTTGCCTGGATCTGTTGGATGGCCACAAAAAAGAATAGACCCAACAAAAAAGAAAAATGAAGTGTATTATAATTTAATATGGCACCGATTGAATCCGATGTTACCATGGGGAATGGAGCAACAAATGGTTTTTTTGTCCCTCTCCCTCCCTCTCTCTCTCTCTCTCTCTCAAATGGTTACCAACTTTGAGTGATGTTGTTAGCATTAACGTATGAGAAATATTTTAATCATAAAATGATTATATAAAAGTAAATTTACAAATCGATCTTATTTGATGCATACATCATATTGTAATATTATTTTTTTGTAATATAGATCTAACAGATCATATAAAATCACATCAATTTATAAATTTAATTTTGTGTATTCTCTTTGTGTATATAACACTTTTCTTAACGTGTATATATATATAGATGTAAGAAAGAGAATATTCGTTGGGCGGATTTTTTAGCTCCATAATAAACAAACTAGAATACTATTAAAGAGATCGAGAAAGAAGCTTTTTAGAGCCTGCTACGAAGCAAAGTGGAGAGGCCGAGTTGATGTTGTGCCGCCTTGGCCCATCCATTCGTTGACAACTGTTACTCTTTGCTAAATTATATATAATGTCTTGTAACGTTATTAAGGTGATATTTAAGTACATTCATTCATATGACAAATATGTATTTAAGGTTTTTCTACATAATAATTAAGTAAGCATTTTGAAATGATATTGGAAATTTTTTTTAATATTTAAAAATATTAAAAAAGTATATGAAAAAAGGTAACAAAACATAAATTCTACTCATTATCCTACACATTACACACCACATTTTTTTTTTCTCTAATCAAATGTGTGGTATTAATGTATAAATGATGAGTAGAATAATTCAATTAGTTTGAGAAGAATAAAATTAAAAAAATAAAATAAAAATAAAATGAGTATAGTGTGTACATTTGTCATGTCAATATAAAACATTAAGAATTTATAAAGCTTTAAAAACAGAACAGAAGATCTAAAAAAAAAACAAATTAGTTAAAATTAAAAATAAAAAACTAAACCATATTAAATAACATAAAAATTAATATTTTTCTAAAGTGACCATTTCCATTAGGATCTTCTTTGACATTGCATTCTTATCAAAGTAACGATTTCGTGTAGGTTCGTAAAAATAAATCAAAAAATTGTTCGGACCAACTGAACCGATGGGTTCGGTCTGATTGTTAAAAATAAAAATTGGTCTAGTATCAAACTAGACCGGTTTCTATATATATTATTTTTTATATTATATATAAAATATTTTTTTATCTAATTATTTATATTATATTATAGATGTTATATATATTTTAAAAAGAAGGACTGCACCTCCATACTTAATTGAATGAAATCTTCACTTATAGCGGAGGAAAACCCAAAACAAGTAAAACAAACTACCGACATAACAATCAACCCCAAACAAGTACAATTAAACTTAAACACGTAAAGCCCATAAAAAAAAAAAAAAAACTTAAACACGTAAACTAGGCAAACCAAGCTAATCCAATTTAAGCAAACCTCTACTATGTGAGGAAAATCATCGGAACGCACATATCCTATAATTACCTTTCCAAAACAAATGAGAAATCAGGTAATCAAATCCATGAAAAGCTTGAAGAAGCTCCTCCCAACAATCCTATAAATACCAAACTGTACAAGCTTTATTCCTAATCCATTGTATAACCAAAGCCGAATCACATTCTATCTCAACCTTCGAAATCCCCATCTCCTGACAAAAGTAACAACCTAGAAATAAACGCTCTAAGCTTCGTTTCATTATTAGTACTAAAACCAAATTTAGAAGAGAAAGTAGCCAGCATACGCCCTTCATCATTTCGTAAAATACCACCCCCTCTACAACTCCCTGGGTTACCTTTACAAGAGCCATCAACATTGAGCTTAGCCCACCCTTGTCTTGGTCAATTCCATTTTACAATCTGTGGTCGTCGCACTACTGTATTCAGCATGGGGATATTCAACTCAGCTAGAATTAATCTGTTTGAACGTATAACGTATTCATTGCTTTTCACTGAAGGAAATAATTGCCTCAACCAATAAACAATCGAGCACCACACGGCCTCAACCGATTCCAGTTTTCCATCCATTCTAGCACCACATCGGCATTGTCATAACTTACAAGAAATCATACATGAAAGTATTCCAATCAACACCCCTATAATATTTGATTTTTTGGCACAGCGGAACCAACAATAAACACGAGCCCAGCAGCTATCAACATGCATGCAATAGACACCAAAAATCTGAGCTGCCTTCCTCCACACTGCCTGAGCAAAATCTCCTGAACACAAAACATGATGATCACAAGTTTCAATCTTGCCCCGCATACAACAATCACAACAAGAAGCCAATGGAATACCAACCGACTGCAACCTTCCATCCACTGATAAACAATTAAACCAAGCCTTCCACATGCAAACAAATATTTTTTTTTTTGGAGCTTATTATGCCATATCCACTCTTATCTCTTCCAGATTTTGCGCTTTCACCGGTAACTTGCCAAGCTGACGCTAGAGTAAAACAACCATCGTTGTTCGGCCACATGATCATTACATCATCCACTTCACTGCGAGTTGGCAATTCAGAAATAATTTCCCTCATCTTAGTCGCACCCACCAGCTCCTTAAGAAACCCCCTATCCCATGAACTATCCACCCAACAATCCTTCACTAACAATTGTGAAAAATAAATATCAGACATATTAGCTGCAAGTGGACCGCGTGATAGCCATTTATCAAACCAAAAGGATGCATTTCCCTCCCTCAACCGAACGTGCATATTCTCCAAAACCTCTTACCATGGATTTTCAAAATCGCGAATCTGAAGCTTTTGCAGAAACCTCCATAACATGCTTTTTACAAAGGTATTTTGCCTTAAAAAAAAATCTTGTCCATAATTATCCATCGACAATAATCTCTAAGCAAACTTCATATGCATTGCCTTTTGAACCTCAGAAAAATCCCTTACACCAATACCTCATTCCATAGTGGGCTTACATAATTTTTACCAAGCCAACCATTTTCTCTTGGCTTAACCGTGACCTTCACCCCAAAAAAATGTAGAAAGGATAGAATTCAACTTGGATACCACCAGTTTTGGAATATCAAGAACAACCAATAAAATGGGCTGCCATACTAGAAAGAACATGCTTTAACAAAATTAATTTACCCCCTTGCGCGACAACAATATAAGCTTCTACCCTGCCACTTTCCTCTGAAATTTCACCACCAATGGTTCCAAAACTCGAGATGTAAAATGCCCCACTAGAATAGGAGCCCTCAAATACCAAGTGGGCAACTGCCCCTCCATAAAACCAGTTATACTCAGCAAGATAGACTTCCTCATAGAACCGATTTTATTAGAGAAAAATAGAGCAGATTTCTCTTTATTAATAAGCTGGCCAGACCAAATAGCATATAATTCCAATGTCTTCTTGAGTGACTTCATCAACTTTCTATCTCCATTGGTGAGAATGAGAAGATCATTCGCATATAACAAATGTGAGACTAAAGGCGCACCATGTGGATGCACAAAACGCCCAATCCACCCATCCTCAAAATTAGTTTTCAGCAATCTAGATAACACCTCCTCCATGATAATAAATAAATATGGCGACAAATTATCACCTTGTCTCAAACCGTTCGAAGGTTGAAAAAATCTCTTATACGTCCCATGCATCATAATAGAAAACCAAGACGACTTAATACACCTCTTAATCAATCCACAATTTTTTTTTGAAGAACCAAACGCATCCAAAACTCTTAGAAGAAAATCTCAATCCACTCTATCATACGCTTTGGCCATATCTATCTTTATCATTACATTTCCCCCACTCACTTTTTTATTAATGGACTGTACCATTTCTTAAGCCAAAGAAATATTCTCAAAGATACTTCTACTAGGAATAAACACTCTCTGCTCAGTAGAGACCATCCGAGAGAGAAACGAAAACATACGCTTCACAACGATCTTCGAAAAATTCTTATAAGCAACCGAACATAAACTAATAGGTAGAAATTTATCAAAGTTTTGAGGGTCCTACACTTTCGGGATTAGAACAATAAAAGAGGATAAGAATAATACCTTGGCAACTCAGAACTAGAGAAAAAGTCTTTTGCCACCTCCACCAAGTCCACTTTCACAATATCCCAGGAAGCAATAAAAAATGCCGATCCAAAACCATCAGGTCTTGGACTACAGTATTTAGGAATAGATCAAAGTGCCTTTTTCACCTTATCCTCAGACGGATCTTTACAGGTAATATTATTATCTACATCTGAAATGACGTTGTGCACAAGACTTGATAAATTAGCCTGAACAGTAGCACCGAAGTTAGTAAGTGCCTACTGAAAATGCGTCACCGCCCCTTGATGTACCTCTTTTGGCGAACGCAAAACGGTCCCATCAGATAATTTAATCTTACTAATCACGTCTGTTAATCTTATAATTTTTAATATAACATTTGATATAACATATGAATTTGATCTTATAACATAAAATTAATATGATATGAAAATTTAATCTCAAACATGAACATATTAATATTAAATGACTAATATAAATGTACTTTTTGGCATAATAAATTATAATATACATTTAAATACATTTTTACACATGATCAAGCATACTCATATAAAAACTTTAGAACTTATATAGGCTATAATTAAATTTAATAATATACTATTATGTTTTAATTATTATAAAATAATAAACTTTTATTATAATATAATTAAATAGATTAATCGTTTAGCAGATGTAAACATTATATTATTACTAGCATAAATAATTTGTAAACCGAGAAAACCAGATCAGATCGGACCAAAACTGAAAAAACTAGAACTTAACATGTTCACATACTTCGTAAATCTTTCAAGAAACAGACTAGTTGGTGCCCGTCTTGGATCAGGGAGAAGCTAAAAATAGTTCCTATCAGCCCAAGCATGCGCTTCATGGCTCAAATCTCATTAAAAATTTGTCAAAAAATCATAATACATTCTTGTTGGGTCAAGTCATCAAATTGGGCCGACACATCAATAAACCAGCTGACTCCACAAATCCAACACGATCAGCCATCGACTGTATGGAAAAACTAAGGCCGTAATAAAAACAAATTAAGGAAAACATGCAGTGCTATTTATTTCCGCAAAAAAAATATTCATCATGACCAAGCTGTTTGATATCTTCAAATATAATTAACTTCATACAAATGCATGGTTAATTACATTGATCTGTATATATTTTTTAACGCGCGCTCTGTAGAAATTCTCGGTAAGACATATATGCAAGACAAAGTTGGCAAAATTGGTATCTCTAGTAAAAACAGATGATAGATCATACAACGTCTAGTTAAGTGCAAGACGTACGGTTTACGTGCCCCGGGCATGGGATCGTTTGAATCACGACCATATCCGGTATAATCTTTCTTGTGTGTCCAAATACCTGGTCATGACCCATGACGTAGGGTAAAGGGTTGATTAACCTGTTTGCTTTGGTAATATACATGGAAATAACCTGACTTATAATCCTTCAATGGAACGTATGTGCGCGCGTATAAGCTAGAGTTGTCATCATCTAGTAATTAATTTAATTATGGGCATGGCTCAACCTCAGAAAATTCTTCCAGGATCGAGCTGTTAGGAAAGTAATTTGGATTCAATGGGGGCGAGGTCTTCCTTTGGACTCGAGGGGAATAGTTTGAAAACCTATGCATGCTGACCATGACTAGGTCATCGATCTTTACCAAATCTTCCTTTCTACCGTGTAGAAGGACGACCAGCTAACTAGCTAGAGCATAGAAGCCGGCCCACCAAAAGGCTACATCAAGTACTCCATGCTCGCTTTTAATTAATTAAATTTCCAAAGACCATATATATATATATATATATATGTGCGTCTGTG
Organism: Cyclocarya paliurus; assembly: GCA_029856935.1. Lineage (NCBI taxonomy): Eukaryota > Viridiplantae > Streptophyta > Magnoliopsida > Fagales > Juglandaceae > Cyclocarya > Cyclocarya paliurus. Next base: position 290,631 of record JARVXP010000207.1, on the reverse strand, counting down.
TGTCCAAATATCCTAATTAGAGGCAATATTTAGCTAAATAAAATTAGCTGCAATTCGAAAAACGTCCATGGAGGAGATAGTATCTCTAATCCTTCTTGGGTGTAAGCTAGCTAGAGAACTTGAATCAAACCTACCAAACTTGGCCGACCAGCCCAACCTGCTCTCAAAGTCCTGTGATGAGGTCATAAAGGTTTTCCGAACCGCAAAGGAGCGCCTATACAAGACTGGAGGCAGTACTAGTACTTCTACACATCCCGGGCACATGACGTTATTCCATGAGCCACAGGAATCACTAGTACAGCAGCCGAGGATCGAATTTGCAAGTTTGCAGCAATGGCTAAGGTCTAGTACTGACACTCAAGCAATGGGCATTATTCAGATGCAACTACTTCAAGCTGATCATCAAAGGATTAGCCCCAGCGTCGATATGCAGGACTCGGCCGGTTCCAAAGTCATTAATGTTGCTGGTTTGGGTACTGGCTCTGCTCCATCTAGGAGCATAGGAGGGGAGCTTCACCCCCTTCACGCTTCAGATTCTGGCATCGCTTCATCCTCGCAAAGACAGCGGAGGAGGTACTGAGAAATTTAAATTCGGTAAAGTTTACGTATTTGACGAATTATTTTATTTCACTCATATACAATATTGAAACGTAGCTAGCTAGGTCAGTAATGTTACATTTCCTTTTGAACTTAATTTGTGGGTGAGTTGTGTTTAATTCACTCGGAATCATCATTCTCCTAGCCCGGCCTGAACAGCCGGATCATGTCCACGTACTGTTAATTATGTTTTGTTCTCGTCCATTGAATTGAGCTATATAATTTGTTTGTTAATAACCAGGAAGGATGATGGGGAGAGACGGACGGTGATCAAGGCGGCTGCACCTCGGGTCGGAAATACCGAGATTCCACCCGAGGATGTCTTCACTTGGAGAAAATACGGCCAGAAAGAGATACTTGGGTCAAGATTCCCAAGGTATGTCTGAAATTACTTGTCTCTCTCTAAGCAAGTGACAGGAAAATCAGGTTAATTAACTAGCCAGATTCAAGAATATATACATATCTATATCTATATATATATATATATATATATAGTCTTATTTGACAGTTTTTCATCAGTACGTAGTTATTTATACAACCTTAATTGGTTCGTTGCCTAGCTAATCAGATTTGCGCAAGATTACTACAGTGTCAATTCTTTTCATGGTAGCTTTTAATTTCTCTAATCTCTTTGATTATATGACTTCTCGATCTTCATGCTAGCTTTTATAAATCTCTCTCTCTCTCGGACTTTGACCAGATCAACGCATACTCTAGAATGCGTATGATCAGTAATATAAGTTATTTGAGACTTTCAATTCAAAGCAAGCACACGATCGGTCTGCAATGTCATAGAAATCAAAGGTCTTCGGAAAATCGGTAACAGTACTGTCAACTAAAATTATTCAAACTTTTACTTGTATTACTAGTCTTTTAGACTTTAATCGAACGTATAATATGATTGCAACAAAACACATTGACGAGGTGATCTGTGTAGTGAAAACGATGTATTTTTTATTCAATATTGGCAAACGTACCGAACGATCTATGAAATCCGCAAAATATCAAAGTCGTGTCATTAATTTCGTTGAAAAATACCTATTATTATATATTTTGTTAGTTGTATAATTAAGGTACCCTTGCATGTTAAATATACGAGTTAATTCCTACATAATATGTTTTTGTTAAATAACGTTTTTTTTTTCCTCTGATCACATCATGTCACCTTTTGATTATAATTAGCGACATACATACATATATATATATACATATATATATATATATATATATATATATATGTTGATATTATGTCGACACCTCAAGTTTTTTTTTTTTTAACAGGAAATTTTAAAGGTAAAAAACCTAGTTTTTTGTTTAAGGATTTGTTTGATCGACTTGATATTTGAGTAAAATCTTATTTTCCAAATATATATATATATATACATATATTAATTGTATAACCGATGCGATTGTTAATTATATATATCTTATCTCTAACAAAGACAATCTTCATCAGGAGTTACTATAGGTGCACCCACCAAAAGCTATACCAGTGTCCAGCGAAGAAGCAAGTCCAGAGGTTAGATGATGATCCCTACACGTATGAAGTAATATACCGAGGTGATCACACTTGCCACATGTCGTCCACCGCGCCATCACTTCCCCCACCACCATCGGTCGACATTACCGATAATGATCATGAGATGGCCCAAATTATAAATATCCAACCTCCTCAAGATTCCACTTGTTCAGTTCCTTCAAGCAGATCATGGCTCTCAACGGATCAGTACTTCAGCCTAAGAGCCGGAGGAGGGATTGTTGTCGGTGGTGATGGTGCGGGTCCATCTACCACGCGAAGTGGTAAAGAATTAGTTGCCGTTGAATACCCTGTTACAGATCTGGCCGATGCAATGTTTAATTCTGGCAGTGGTAGCAGCAACAGCATCGATTTTCTCTTCCATTCCAAAGAATTAAACAAAGGGCAGCAAGGGGACAAAGGAAATAACACAGTCGACTGACGGGATGTCTTTTTTTTTTCCTGAAATTAACTGCACCTTGAAAAAGAAAGAGACAAATATAATAATTTTGAAACTTCACCGGCCATTAATTGTCAATTGCATTTATGCATGTGCCGACCAAATTTTGTAAGTTGTAAGTGTATTTGTTAAATATCGTACGTAGTGAGGTGATTCGCACCTAATTAATAGCTATTGATAGGAAGACGTGAAAACGGTATGCTTCATTTATGCAACACCTGCCAGACCGGTCGCGGCAACTTCTTGATAATGTAATTATCATGAAATGTACTGCTAACTAGTTTGAGGGTGTGTTTAGTTAGTGAGGTGACCTTCTCACCATTATTATTCACTATTTTTTGACTGTTATTTATTATTATTTTACTATTATTCCCAGATAATCTAAATTATAAACATCCAAACTTAGCCTATAATTTGCACCGTGAGCGCTTGATCTTCATTCAAATTATAAATACGCATCCATGAGTACTCTTGTGGAGATTTCAAGTGGCCTTTTATATATATAAATATATATATAAAATATATATATATTTATATTATATACACACACACTTGCATATATATATTTTTTCTTTTTCGAGCAACCAAACGTAAATTCTTTCACATAAACTGCATGCATTAATCCAGTTCTTCTTATTAATATGGCTGAACAAATTAACTCGTTTGATTACGCAATTAAGATGAGATAAGATATTTTATTGAAAGTTGAATAAAATATTATTAGCATATAATTTTTTAATATAATTTTTGTTTTAGGATTTAAAAAGTTGAATTATTTATTATATTTTGTGTGGGAGTTTGAAAAAGTCGTAATGATTATATGAAATAAGATAAAATGAAATAGCCTGATTTTGTGTAACCAAACCAGTTAGGCTAGTTAGTCTAATTAAAAAGGCCAATGGCGCTTTCACATGCATGTACATGTTTGTTGACCTCAAGGGCATCGGTATGCAATACATGAGAGATAGGAAGAGCATAGGACTGTGCATCCGGGTTCTAGCCCAAGAACTCAGGTATACCCAGACTAGAATTCGGGTTTCAAATTTGAGTCGAAATCTGAACTGGGTTTGCCTAGGTCAGAACCCAGAACACCTTTCTTTTTCTTTTCTTTTTTTCCTTCAATTTGAATGTTTTGATGTTTGAATGTTTTTTGGTTTAAAGAGCTGTCTTTTTTATTTCCTTTGTTCTCAACTCTAGTAGTTCAAAAAAAGAATGTATGGTTGAGTGATGTTGAGGTACTCCCAAGTGAAAATTGGGCACAAGATTTTATTTTAAATTTTTGTGTTTTAACGAATCGGGGAAGAAGTAAATATGTTCTGTCATTCAGAAATTTCATGCCTAATATGTAGATGTCCGAGGCTAATGAATGGGGGACGCCTCATAAGCAAGCTGAATTTATAAAGGAGCTGGAGTGTTTTTATAAGGAATAGTCTAGAATTTAAACCCCCAAAATTTTATGGGGAACCACTAAATTGCCTTAATTTAACAATTTCCAGAGCAATGAGAGATGAACAACGGATAATGCCCCACAAAGAAAGGAACAAAAAAAAAAAATTCCCAGGGTTTCGGCCTGGAATCCGGTTTTCCGAAAAACCGGATTCCGGATTGGATCGGAAAAAAATTCGGTCCAGATGAACAATCCTAAAAGAGCATGCATGCATGTATATTGGAACCGGCCAAATATGATTTAGGCCTAGATGTTGAGATGGTCTCATCTCATCTCAACATCTAAATACCACTCAAGCACCTTTTAATTTTAAATAATAATTTTTTTTCATCTAATCATTACCTAGTCATTATAATTTTTCTAAACTTCCTAATAAAACATAAAAAATAATTAATCTTTTTCAAACCTCAAAACAAAAGTAATATTAAAAATTATATTCTAATAATTTTAACTTTATAACATTTTTATTCAATCTTTTCTCTTTACTTTCTCAAAACTCTATAAAACATCTTAATTCAGTCTATTTCACTATTATTCACAATTTATTTCATTACTATTTATAAATTTTTCATCTTATCTCAACATTCAAACAAGAATTTAGTTGTATTACTTAACTCAGAATGGTAAAATCCACACAAGGCCTTAACTCATGATCTCATGGACATGATTCACCATATAATTTAGGCCTTGTTTGGAAGTTGAGATGGTTTATAAATAGTAATGAGATATTTGAGTCGTAATGAGATGAGTAATTAGAAATAATTTGGATTAAAATGTTTTATCATTTATGGGATTTTGTAAAAGAATAGGAAACAAGTTGAATAAAAATATTATAAAATCAAAATATTGTTAGAATATAATTTTTTTTTAAATTTTGAAAATTTTGAATTATTTTTTATGTTTTATTTAAAAGTTTGAGAAAATTCTAATAATTAGATAATAATTAGATGAAGAATTTAAAAACTTGAAATTAAAAATTGATTATATTTATGATATTTAAATATTAAAATGAGATAAAATGAATTAGAAACGTCTCAATGTTCAAACGAGCCCTTGTCTTCTTGTCTTGTCTTTCTCCATTCATTCTTTCACCAATCTACTACTTTCCACCCTGTATCCAATTCCCCCTAATTTAATACGCATCGTCCTCGAACACTTCGAGTCTTCGACATCACGGTCCCACTCGCTTGGTCACCTTTTCTCTTATTTTTAGAATTTAATTTAGTGATTAAACGTGTGTATGCGGTGTATATATAGTTTCAGGCCATTTCTAGAGAATATATCAGGATCAAACATACCAAGCTTTTCCATTCGAGCGATTCAGCCCTTTGCTACCTATAATGTGACCTCAGAATTCTAACCGTTTCTGCAGATTTTCCATGCATCTTTGAAAATTCGATCATCTCCCTGGGCCCGGCCTCTACCGCATCAAAAGCAGCCACGTACACACACACACTGATATACATACACACACATATATATTATAGATATAAAACATCGCATTCTTAATTTCTTTGCGCAAGTGGGAATCTCATACGTCACGTGGTACACGGAAAAATGGTCTTTAAACTTTTGCAATTAACGCGTTTTAGCTAGCTAAAGGAACTCACCACCATCAAAATCGAAACCACTCTCAAAATCCATGTCCAAACTAAGAGAACAGGTCTCCGTACAGGAGTACATGGTAGATACCACATCTCCGTTATCGGACCCCATCTTCGGAGACATGATCGCAGGCTCCAAAAATTCGAAAGCCTTCAATTCCGACCACAAATTAGTACCCAACGAAGAAATGCTATCGGTCAGGTCACTTGGTGACTCTAAAGATTCCTGTTTTATAATTGTGGTCGAGGAGCCGTGGGCACGATCTTGTTTAGCTGCAGGGATATTCATCATCATCGTGTTGGAATTGACCAAGAAAGTTTCCGGCCAAGGGTCAGAGTCTGTGATGATTTGCGGTGCCTTCAGTATATCTCTGCATGTGTGATGGCCAATGTATGTTGTCTGGAACATTTGTGGATCATCCTCCATTCTCTGGACCTGCTTGGTTGCTCGGCAACCCTGGTCGTACTTGTGTGTACATCTGAAGTAGCTCCTGTTCATCACAATTCACCATTAATCCAATCAGCTCTCTTCAAACTAATATGATGATCACTTAATTGATCGGTCTGTTACAATTAATATATATATATATATATATATATATATAGTACTCTAAACAAAATTAAAATAATTAACTACGAACTGGCTAGCAAAAGATCATATATAATTAAAGACCTTGGGTATTTAGCGTTGAGGATCTCCTTTTGGCCATACTTCCTCCATGCGTGATCATCATCTGTTGTGTGAGAGACTATTGCCCATGTGTGAGAAGTCTTCCTGCTGACAAGAAAATGCCACTTTCAGAGTGAAGTTTCTCAATCTTATCAACTATTTATAATTTTATGTCTCGAAATACAAGCACTATCAATTGAACTATTTATATATATGCGACTGAATCCAAATCCTTGAAATTGATCAATATAATGCATGATATTCAGCTAAAGTGAGGGATATACAAGTCAATTAAAGGATGAATATGCTTCTATTACCTTAAATTTTTTGTGACCTACAGACCAAAAATTGACAGGATAAGCATTGGTATTCACTCAAAGTACTTGAAAGAGTGATGACATCGTAGAAGACAATTTTTTTTTCTTTCTAAATTTCTAGCAGATCGTAGACGATTTTACCTCCTCTTGTAACAACCTCTCCGATCTTTGGCAGCAAGCCTCTTTCTACTCTCGCCAGAATCTTCAGACCTTCGGACATCGCAATGTGAATCGGCATGGGAAACCGCCTGACTCTGACTAACCTCGCCCGGCTCACAAGAACTCAGTAGCGAAAGAGTCTCGGAGAAAGATCTTAAAATTTTCGAGACAAGCTCCTCAGCCGAGAGAGACTCATGATCTTCAGTGGGTCTGTGGAGGAGGCTCTTAAGCTGGGCTGCATAATCCTGCCCTTCAACCAGCTCTTTGATCACCTTTTTCCGGGTGGTTGACAGTTTCTCCGGCCAATTAGGAGCTCCCATTATGTTTATCTACTGGGTTTTGTTTTTGCAAATAATTTTGTTTTATTTTTCCAGAGCTACCTATAAGATCGGCTAGGGGAGAAGAAAGAAGCGTCAGACTTTATACTTGCTTTAAGAAAGAGACGAGGAAAGGGTGAAGTAATTTAATGGAAGAAGAGAGGAAAGACGCTTGATGTGAATGCAGGGAAGAAAATTCCACCCAAATGCTTACAAAGCTATGCTGACGTTTCTCTTATGACGCAGGTCTGACGTTTCTCTTATCCGGCATAGTAACTTCTTTGGACGTTGCTACGTCTAACTGGTTTGAAAGTTAGAAATTTTTAAAATTTTATATTTTATTTAAATTTATTATTATATATTTTTTAAATTTTTATATAAAATATAATAAATAATTTAATTTTTTTAAATTCTAATACAATTTTTTTAAATTTTAATTTAACTTTTTCAAATCTCAAAATTAAAAAATAACATTTTAAATTTTAAAACAAAACACAAAATTCTCATCTCAACCTTCAAACCTCTCCTTAGTCCTCTACCGAACGCTACAAATCATTTTTTTTATATTATTTTATCTTTTCTTTCACTATCTTTTTAAACTATTTAAATATTTTTTAAAAATTAAAAAAAAGCACATATTCATTAAAAAATACTTACTTAATTATGAAGTGAAAATTAAAAATAAAAATAATTTCAATAAAAAATTTCGGTGGATATCTTTTGTGGGCATAGTGTTTTCCAACTTTTGTACCGAATTTCAAACGAGAAATTATTTTTAGAACATGCAAATAACGACTAGAGCACTCACGGATTCTTTATTTTATTTTTTAAAAAATATTTTTATTTTATTTTATATATTTAACTTTTACGACATGTTATCCAACAGTTTATTTATTTTTTCTCTATATTATTTAAATATTCTTTTTAAATATTTCATTTCTCCCAATAAATTTACAATATCCATATTTTTTATATTTGTAATTTGTTTATATATAGAATGTAAAATAATTCAGTCCTATACACATAAAACAAAAATATATAAGGTAAATAAAAAATCAAAATAAAATCAAAATATGAAAAAGATTGGTTTAAAGATATTTCCAAAATATTTTTTAGAAGAAAATGAAATATATGTGTTTTAAATGATGAAGAATAAAAAGAATTTGCTTACATGATAAAAATCAAAGTAAAAGAAAATAAGGGAGTAAATGAAATATCAATGAAAAGAAAATTTTATTGTATGAAGCAAGTTACTGTAGCTAATTGTATTTTACAATTCCTTTTATGTAATAGGATGAAACTCTCTTTTAGAAAAATTCTTCAAATAATTTATATTTTTTGTGTAATACAAAAGTCATTGAGAGTGCTCTATATAAATCCTTGTAAAAAAAGTGGATTTCATTGATAAAAAAAATCAAAATAATTATTTTTTATTAGTGAGACTTACTTCTTTATAAAAGGTTTGTATAAATTTATCTGTTTAAAATTTGTATATAATATTACTCATTTCAAACAAATTATGGCCAAATAAATGATATGTCAGGATATAATATCAACTACTCAGTTTTATGTGTTTACCCCTCAAATGGTAAACTTATCATTAGTGTAATTATATTTTCTTTTTATTTTCAATCATTTTTTTAATATTTTAAGCATTTTTTAAAAATAAAAAATGCATCACTTTATTAATAGTCATTTTTTTAAACATTAAATAAAATAAAATATCCTAACAATAATTTTGAGGGACAAACTCATGGAGCCAAATATCATTTTCCATAATATTATTGAGTAGCAGTGCATGCATTAACAACTAGTTCAACAACATAATTATTCTAAGATATTTTTTAATATTTTCTTTTCAAATTTCACTCAACTACATAATACTTTTCAATTTAAGATTTTCAATTTTTTTATTTGATCATTAACTAACTCAATCTCATTGGATATATCTGATAAAAAGTAATAATATTGGCACAACTTTTATATAACTATTGCACAATCCTACCACTTGTTAGTATAAATTTTTATGCGTAATATTACTTTTATCTTAAATTTGTTAATTTTTAATCATATTTATTGATATGAGAAAATTTAATAATTCAATACGTCTACCATTTAAGATAAAAACTGTGATTTTTTAGTAACATTGTGTCACCCAAAAAACAAATGTTAATTATGAAAAATATCTATCTATTATAGTATTAACATTGGTCCATGCATATGCATATGCATATTTGCATATCTATTTTGTCATTCAAGCAAAACTTTCATATTGGTTTATGCATATTTGAGATAAAATAATAATAATATATTATTATTAATTTTTTTCTAAAATCAATTTTTTATATATATTTTGCAATCAACATCCACTACATACATTTGACATTAATAATACAAATGTAATAATTAAAATATAATTTTTTATATATTATATTTAAACTATAATAAAATGAAAAAATATATAATATATTATAATAATAAAATGAATGTGCAGGTGAATGTTTGTTGTGTTGTTGAGAGAGAGAAGATGAAAGAATTGTGAAAGAGAGAGCGGGAGGAGAGAAAAATAATTAGTAAAATAACATTTAAAGTGTGAAGAGTAGATCTTTAAATTTGTATAGATACTATTTATAACTATGCAAAAATATAGAGATGCATAATCCAATATAGAAGAATTTAAACTCATATTATACAAATATGACTTTGCATATGCATGTACATAAGTTAATGTGAATGCTCTAATATTGGTTGTTCTTAATTTCATACGAAACACGGGTTGGAAAAGAACAACATCATCGGTCTATTTTCTATTATTGTGATGATAATGTATGCAAGCAAATCCATCTATATGAAGCATTTGGACTGAAAAATATATTATTAATTTTATTATTTGAACTTTAGGACTTCAAGCGGAGACAGATCATAAGAAAGGGAATTTTACAATATTTATTATTGTTCGTATAAATATCTCAAACAATAAATAAGCAAAAGTTTACTTAGTGTTTGTTTGGATAGTGAGATAAGATGAGATGGTTTTAGATGGTTTTGGACATGACAAAGAGTATGATACTCCAAGATTGTCCGATGATGAATGATCAAGATTCCTCCACCTAATAGGAAGATTGATTTTACTGTTCCATGCTGAGTCAAGATTCTTCCACCTAATAGGAAGATGGCCAGTTACTACTAATGATGAATGATCAAGCTTCTTCCACCTAATAGGAAGATTGATTTTGCTGTAATGAATAGTAAAAAGTACTGTTCATTTTCACTGTTCATGACCGATTTTAATATTACTGTTTCATTTAACTGTTCAAAAGTACTCATGTAACAGTGCTCCTTTCGCCTATAAAAGGGTAGCCTGGCCTCAGATGGAGGCATCACTTATTTTTCACTCTCTCTCTCTCTCAAGGTATCCTCCTCTCACCTTCCTTCTCTTTTTCTTTCATTCCTTACCCCCGCACCTGTGATCAGTATTGTAACTTGTATCTTGATTATATTATTTTGAATACAAGTGTTGCTTTTTCATATCTATCTATTTTTGCATAATCACGCATTGGTCGGTTCCGCCGCCTTATTAACTATGCATACTCTATTTATATCTCGGATATTTTTAGTTATCTGGTCCTCCAGTTATCTGGTTCCATTTCTAATTATTATTCTAGTTTTGTTTCCAGTTATCTGGTCCTTCTCCTTTCTGTTATGAAGGGGTATAAAGAAACCCCTTCCTATTATAGTACTTAATAGAAATTTTTTATTAAGTAAATCACTTTGGAATTTAGAAATGTATAATACTATAGAAAGTATTTCTTTTTTAATAGTATTATAATTACTCTGTGCAGGGTTCCAGGTTCCGGAGTGGAAACGAACAATTTGTTCGGAAGAACCTGGTGAAACAATCTGTTTCAGAATGCCACCATAACCAATGTTAGAGGCATCTGTTTCAACAATTTTAAAAGAATCAGATGTAGGAATTCCAAGGTATGGAAGAGTTTTAACATGTGTCTTGATTTTTTTGACAAAAGTAGTATGAATATATGACCAAGGTGGAGGATTTTGTTATAATCGTTTGAATAAAGGACGACGTTGTTTCGTCATGTCTTGGTAGAATTTAGCAACATAGTTAAGAGATCCAAGGAATCTCTGTAATTATTTTTTATCAATAATAACATCAGGAAATTTGTCAGCAAATTTGATAGCCCGAATTATAGGCCTGATTTTGCCTTCAGAAATATCATAACCAAGAAAGCGAATCTTGGTTTGAAATAATTTGATTTTTCTAGCAGAAACAACAAGACCATTTAGTCTAAGACCTTGTTCAAGGGTTGGTAATTAATAACTAGACGTGAGGTGCCTCTCTCAATCTCAGCATTTTTCTGGACATAGAAGGCAGTATAAGACCAGGGTGACTTACTATGCCTGATTATCCTTTTATTGAGGAGATCAACAATTTCTTTTTTGCAAAATTCTAAAGTCTCACTATTCATCTGAATAGCATGGGCTTTAGTTGGGATATTTTTTTTCATTAAAATTTTTAATATAAGGAAGAGAAAAAACATATTTCTTCCTATGCCAAAATGCATTGGGAAGATCAGAACAAATTTCAGAAATTAATTTTTTGTTAAAACTATCAATTTTTGATTGAAGCAAATTGCTAGACAATTGGTTAAAAAAATTTTTGTATCGGATTTCTTGCTGTAAGAAACACAAATGTTTGGTTTTGGCAGAAAGCAAAAATTTCAAACTTTTGTCGGCATTAATTTAGTTTCGGGAAGCAAAATGAAATTTAATTTTCTAGCCAAGAAGTTGGTGGTAATACTATCATTTTCAGTTATCAAGGAGTATAAAGAAGAAATAAAAGGAATTCATAATATGATTTTATCAGACATATTTCAGACTAAAACAGAAGGAATTTTAAAACAGATATTATCTTGGCAAACATGAGCATTGTTGAGCTCATAATTGATCTTCATCTGAGATCTGTTTGCAGAAGATAATCTCTCAGTAGATTTTTCAAAATATTTACTAGGAATTAAATCTTCTTAAATACAATTCAAGTCAGATCTAGAATCAATCATGGCGATAACAGAGAATGAAAAATCATGAGAAATAACAATGGTAACACGAGAAAACCATTTTGGAGGAATTGTATGATGGACAAGGCAGATTTGGTTATCAGAAGTTTTATCTTCTTTTTGACCTGGATCTGAATCATTTGTTTGCTCATTGTCAGAGGGAATTTCATGATTAAATTGTTTATCAATTTGAAAACGTAAAAATTCTTGTTTCAAATATTTTAATTCATTATTTTCGATTTTAAGATTATTGATCTCAGATTTGAGTTCAGTAATCTCCTTTTTTATGAAATTAATTTCATGTTGTAAATCATTAGTAGAAACGACTTTGGGTTTTTGTTTTTGAAATCTTTCCAAGGTATCTTAAAAGCTAATCCTTTATTTGGAAGTCTCTGGTTCTTTGCGAAGCAGATTCTTCTTGAATCTAAGAAGATATTCTTCTTTGGGTTCAGGATTAGTGATTTGAGAAATAAGAGTTAATAAAAGATTTTCTTGTTCTTCATCTTTGGATATAACATTGATTGTTTTATTCAAAGTTTTGCAACAACAACCGAGCTTGATATCAGGAGAATCAAGAGATTTAGTTTTAGAGTGATATTCTGAATCATTAGAACTAAACTAATGAATGTTAGAAGATGAAGCAGAATATGTTTCGAATAGGCGAAACAATTCTTCTTGATCAATAACATCGATATTCAATTGATTAAGCTTCTTTTTGAATTTATTAGGCTTCTGAGGACATTTATCAGTAAAATGCCCAGATTTGCCACAATTGTAACAATTTTTTTTAAAAAATTCTTTTTCTTAGAAAAAGAAATGAACAGAGCCACTTGGCACAGAAATGAACAGAGCCACAAGGCAGATCTGATACCACAGTAGAAATGAACAGTACTTTTCACTATTCATATTTAAAAAAAATTGAATTATTTATTATATTTTATGTAAAAATTTGATAAAATTATAATAATAAGATGAGATGTGATTGTTTCTCTATTCAAACAAGTCCTTAATATGTCTATTTTTTTTTTCCACTTAAAATTCGGACTAAGATTTAACTGAACCTCAAATAAGGGGATTTGACTTCACGACCTCAAATAAGGGGCCAACTAGGTGAAAAAAAATTGTATTCATCATTTTTATATATCACACACTATAATTTTATTTTATTTTATTTTATTTCTTACTAAATATATGGTATATAGATGATGAGTTGAATAATTCAATAAGATTAAGAATAATAAAATCATAATAATAATAATAATAATAATAATAATAATAATAATAATAATAATAATAATAATGTGTGTGGATAATGACTAACAAAGTTCTAGTATAAATTCTGAGATAGTTGGATGTTTTCACCTTAGCCAATGACGTATTTTTTATCCGATATTTGAGTCCGAAGCAGCGTGCTCCCCGGATCGTTGTACATTAAAAAAAAGTTCTATCACCACTCAACCAATATTTTATATATAGATTATATTATTTTAATACTCCTTTTGTATTGTTGTTTCGGTGTAAACTAGGGGCATCTAATTGATTATCGGTGTTATACATTAACAATCATTATAATTTTTATTACTGTTATTTAAAATGTTATTTTCAAAAACCGAAGATAAAGACGTGTGTTTCTCTCTACTTGCAATATTATTTTAATTTTAATTTTCTTTTGCCCCTGCTCTCTTATTTTTGAAGAATGCACTTCATTCATATTTTTTTGGTTTTTTAAGTATTTACTCCTTCGTTAATTATTATCTTTAAAATCAATAATAGGAAACACATGATAGTCAGTTATACTCACGCATTGAATATTACTGAAGTTATAAATTACTATAGTGTTCAATTAAAAGGATTGACATCAAATAAATTTAGATTGAACCCTCGTTTGGACATTCAGAATATCTGAAAATTATGTAAATAATAGTAAAGTAGTTTGAGTTAAAATATTTTATTAAATTTTAAAAAATAAAAGAGAAAATATTAAATAAATATATTATAAAGTTATCTGTTAATGGATTGGCATTTGGCGTTATACACAGGGAAAGCAATGTGGCAGCTCATTCCTTAGCAAGACAGTCTGTTCAAATGAATGGAGAAACTATTTGGATGGAAGAAGCACCTCTAACTTTGTTGCTTCTCTTGTACCGAAGGACATGGATTGTACTTAACTATTTCATTATTGTGAATGTGAGAGAATAAGGCCTCGTTTGTTTTCGGAAAACATCTTATCTCATCTCAATTTCATCATTACACTTTTCTCAATTTTAATACAAAATAAAATAAACAATTCAACTTTTTCAAATTCATCTCATCTTCTCTCACCTAATCAAAATCAAAATCAAAAGCATTTAAGATATAACTTAATATTGAATTAGTCAAAATAATAATATAATATTATTTTCTTAATAATAATATTTTAACTTTTTTTTTTCATATTTTGCAACTACACTAACTATATGTTAATTAATAATTTAATTTTTACTTAAATTATTTGTTTCTCAACTATTATTTTTCCTCAACCCATTATTTTTCATCTACAAAAAATGTGCAGAACCTTACCTCCTACTTGTATATTAGTTTGCACAAAACTAATATACAAAAAATGTATATGTACATGAAAATGTGCATTGCACAAAAATATACATGTTCCTCCTGCACATGTGCAGGAACCTTACCTCGGTATGTATATGAATTTTAATAGTTTCCTACTTGTGCAATATATTAGTTTTTCATATACAAAAAATGGTACATGTTCCTCAACCAAACCTCCTGCCTGTATATTAAGTTTTGTGCAATTCTGTCCTTAATTTTCAGGATCCCAAACATGTGCAGGAACCTTAAAAGACACCACAAAGTAACATTCTGTTTATGAGAACAGGAGCCATGCACAAAAACACTGGGCATTCAACATCCAGCAAAACAAAACTAGGAGCCATGTACAAAAACAAAACTTATGACAACTATGCATAAAATCTAAAATTAATAAATCTGAACTTAGTATTTCCTAGTACATGCAAGTTGAGCATACACAAAATTAAGGCTGAGCACCAACATTGTTGAAGTCGGAGTGCCCTACCTTTGACTCCGACTCCGACTAGTAGGAGCGGAGTCGGATTTTGGCTTTTTTCTTAGCCCATTTGAAATTTTAATTCGACAATTTTTGGCTCTCACTAATCGAATTTAGGCTTCCTATTTTCATTTTTTTTTAAATATTTGTTCAGTTTCAATTTTATTAAAACATAACCAAAATTGAAAAAATAAATCATCGTACAAATTATTGGTTAATTACATTTTGCCTCCTCGAATTTTCACTCAATTCACAATGTGTTACCGAAACTAATAATTATATCAAAATGGATCCGCTTACTTTCAAAACTTATCAATCCCTCATTCTGTCTACAAGCAACGTCAAATGTAATGGAAAGTGCCTCCATGTGCTGCTTGCATAACATTCACTGTAAAGATGTAATTTTTATTTAATTTATTATCATTGACCATATAAAATATAAAACAATATATGCTATCAATTAATAATAAATAATAATTTATGTGATAATTTATATCATTATATGTAAATAATTAATACATCATACATGAATAAAATTATTTGAGACCTAAGTTGCAAGCAAGTATAAATAATCTATGTACACAATGAAATTATTTGATATTCATTAACCATATATAAATTATATGATATTATTAATAATTATGCATACTAAAGAGTAAAATCTAATTTAGTAAGTAGTAACAATCAACAATATAAATATAATTACTACTTACTAACTTAGACTTTACTCTTTAGTATACATAATTATTAATAATATCATACATTTTATATATGGTAAATGAATATCAAATAATTTCATTGTATATATAGATTATTCATACTTACTTGTAACTTAGGTATCAAATAATTTTATATATGGTTATTCATGTATGATGTATTAACTATTTACATATAATGATATAAGTTATTACATGATTTATGGCTTATTATTAATTAATATCATATATTATTTTATATTTTATATGGTCAATGATAATAAATTAGATAAAAATTACATCTTTGCAGTGAATGTTATGCACATGCAGGCACTTTCCGTTACATTTGACGTTGCTGGTACACGGAAGGGGGGATTGATAAGTTTTGAAAGTAAGTGGATCCACTTTGACGCAATTATTAGTTTCAAGGGTACATTGTGAATTGAGTGAAAATTCGATGGGGCAAAGTGTAATTAACTCTTATTGTTATTATACATTAGTATTATATGTTATTATCTGTTAATATTTTTACATTAGTATTACATGTTATTATACATTACTAGTACATGTTATTATACTAGGAATACAATACTTTCTCTCTATCTCAACATAAGATAGCATTTCTCAAGAACTCTTTATGGTATCGCAAGCCAACGGTGAGATAGAAAGAAATTTTTTTCGAAACATGTCTATTATGTCTCTTTCATCTGCCCCTCTTGAGGATTATCCCTATCTAATGCAACAAAATGTAGCAAAATTTGTATCTCTACACCTTACCTACGCCAACTTCTTACTTTGGAAACCCAAATGCTCAACAGTCTTGAAAGCTATGATTTACAGAGCTTTATCACTGGTGAAATGCCAACTCCACCTTAGTTTCTTCCAACTGAAACCTCGAAGCTTCAAACAAATCTTGCCTTCCTCAACTGGCGTTGCTCTAATCGCCTAGTAAAAGGGTGGCTTAGAGCCACTCTTTTCAAGGAAGTTTTAGGGATTGTTGTTGGCCTCAACTCTGCTGTTGAGGTCTGGAATGCTCTCGTGCATGCATTTGCACATGTCTTTGGATCGTAGCCTTGCACTCAAACAAAACTCACCTCAATTACCCGAAGGAGTGATCCACTAAGTGCATACCTGAGCAAATTCAAGTCTATTTGTAATGAGCTTGCCGCTATTGGTAAGCCTATGTCGGATCAAAAGAAATCTTGGTGGCTCCTTAATGGACTTGGCAAGGAGTATGAAGTCTTTACAACCACTATGCTTAGGCCTCCAATTCCACAATACTCATAGATAGTCACATTTTTAGAAAGCTATGCTGAAAGGCATAAGCTTGACTGTGTTTCTACTCCTCAAGTGGCCTTTTATGGTCAAAAGATAAGTAAAATAAAGAAGAATAGTCAAGCGTCATTTAACTCTAAAGCTCGTGGCTTCACTCAAAGTACCCAATCCAATTCCAAATCATCCAACTTAACCCGTGCTCCTTCTTCACCACAGCCAACCAAATCCTCTAAGCCTGAATAGATCATCTGCCAAATCTACGATAAGAAAAATCATATTGCTCTCAAGTGCTTCAACAGATTCAACCACTCCTCTACAACAGAAAATCCACCAAGGCCTTCACGACCATGACCATTTCTGATCCACAAGATCAGGCTTGGCATCTCGATACAGGAGCCACAGACCACATGAGAGGTAACCATAATAATCTTCATTCCATTGTACCTTATCATGGATCCAATGGTGTCAAGGTTGGAAATGGGGAAGTCTTATCAATTACAAACACTGATGAAGCAATAGTTGGCACTGGTGACAGTTCCCTTCAACTCAATGATGTGCTATTAGTTCTTGCAATAAAGAAGGATTTCATTTCTGTTAGCAAGCTTACTTTGATTATCCATTTACCTTTGAATTTGATGGTCCTAGTTTTGTGATAAAGGATAGGGTCATGGAAAGAATAGTGGCAAAGGGAACAAAGAAAAAGAGATTGTATACACTTGATGAAGAACCTAGTACCTATTAGCATTGACTTTGCTAGAACTCTAGCTACTGCTCTTTTCTCCTAACGTTTTCGACAAGTTCACAAAGAATGTTGGCACCAACGTCTTGGGCATCCACACCAACGCATCTTGGATCCTTTACACTCTCAAAAGTTTATTTCTTTTGTTTCCAATAAACAAGCTGCAAGTATATGTACCAACTGTCAAATGGCCAAATCATGTAGATTTCCCTTTAATATTAGTGACAATAAAATCAGCTCTCCTTTCTTCAAAATCCACTGTGATTTATGGAGTCCAGCCCCCATCCTCTCAAGAGAGAAGTTTCGGTTTTATGCTAGGTTTGTTGATGATTTTACCAACTTCACCTAGTTCTACCCTATGAAGCATAAATCTGACTTGTTTACTTGCTTTGATCACTTCTACAAATTTGTGACTACTCAATTTGATGCAAAAATTCAAATTTTCTAGAGCGACTAAGGTGGTGAATTTGCAGCTCGAGAGTTTGTAGCATTCTTACCTGAAAAGGGAATACAACATCAATCAGCATGTCCAAAAGCCCCTAAATAGAATGACAAGACTGAAAGACAGCACTGTACCAACACTGAATTTGGACTTACACTTTTGTTCCATGCCCATTTACCTACTCGATTCTGGGTTGATAGTTTTTCTACAACAGTGTTTCTGCACAATAGAATGCCTTCACAGACTCTCAACATGGACTTTCCATATCTACGTCTCTACGGAAAATATCCTGATTATGGTGCCTTTCAAGTCTTTGGCTCAAAATGCTTCCCATACCTTGGTGACTATCAGAAACACAAGCTAGAACCCAAATCTCTTCCTTGTGTTTTCATTGGTTATAACACCAAACACAAAGGCTACAAGGGCCTTTACCCACCCTCTGGTAAGATTTATATTTCAAAGCATGTTGCTTTTTATGAATCTATCTTGTCTTACTGCCAGCCTACATGTCTTTATGATCAACTAACAATGGAGGGAGAGTTGAGTACTTTCCACGAACATGTAGAGTCCAACATTGTTTTCCCTAGTGGTGACCCTCCTATTTCAGCTTTTGCATCCCCATCTGACTCTACTTCAGCTCCCTTACTTGCACCCAGACTACAAGCATTCTTAAAAAGTGCAACTTCAAGTTCCTCCTCACTTGTTGAACCAGTACCTACCCCATCTCCTCCTGTCCCAACACAACTTGTTAACAAACGCATTTCTTATTCACACAACATGATCACACATACCAAAGCTGGAATCCACAAACCTAACCTAAAATATGCTTATCTATATACCTACTATATCTCACAGGACATTCCACCAGAACCAAAGGCTAGGGGTGTAACCAGTCTGATTCGGTTTTGGACAAAATTTAGGACCAAACCGGTATGCACCGGTTTTACATTTTTCAAAACCGATTACGCACCAGTTACCCCGCTAAACTGGTACTTCCAATTTTACCAGTTTCTGGTTTGGTTTGTTCCCATTTTTCGGTTTTAATAAAATACAAATTAATCATAAAAATATGTTTATAAAATAAACTGCTTAAAAAAATCTATTTTATTAAAAATCTGTTACTATTTACAAAAATTTGCTTTAAAAAAAATCTCCTATATAAAAAAATCTTGTTATAAAAAATCTACTATGTAAAAAAAATTATGCTATAAAAAACTGCTATAAAACAAAAATTGAAACAAGAAATCTGCTATAAGCTTATAAATATAACTACTAAAAAAAATGAAAACAAAAAATCTGTAATAAAAAGAATACTATATAATATTATTATATATAATTATAATTTATATTATTATATATTATATATAAAAACTATATATAATATTTAAAAAATTAATTTAAATTTATATTATAGTGAGCCGGTCTGGTCTTAAAAATCATGGAACTGGAACCTGACTGGTTCTGGCCGATTTTGGCATTTTAGAAACCGCTTCCGAATCGATCCGCTCCAAAACCGAACTGATTTTTCAGTTAAAATTTACACCCCTACCAAAGACTGTCATTGCTACCAAACGTCACCCTAGTTGGTTGGCAGCCATGGATGAAGAATTGGCTGCACTAAAAATAAATCAAACATGGACATTGGTTCCTTACAGTCCCCATATGAATGTAGTAGGATGTCAATGAGTTTACAAAACTAAGTTTAAAGCTGATGGATCTCTAGAAAGACTCAAAGTAAGGCTTATTGCCAAGAGGTTCACCCAAGTTGATGGAATCGACTTCACTGATACATTCTCTACTATGATCAAACTAGCAACCATTAGTCTTGTGCTTACACTTGACAAACAGTGGGAGCTTTAACAACTAGATATTAAAAATGCATTTTTACATGGGCATCTTTCAAACCCTATTTACATGCACCAGCTACTTGGCTTTATTAATCAAGACCATCCCACACGTGTACCAACTGAGTAGAGTATTATATGGTCTCAAACAAGCTCCAGAGCTGGGTTTGATAGGCTAAGTGACTTCCTTCTCCAAATTGGTTTTTTCTGCAGCACCACCGACTCTAGCTTATTCATATATCATCGTAATAACAAGGTCCTTATCTTACTACTTTATGTTGTTGACATGGTGGTAATTGGTGATGATCCTCAGCAAATTCATTGGCTTATTGCACAATTTGCCAGTCAATTTTCAATCAAAGATCTTGATTTTTTACATCACTTTCTTGGAGTTGAAGTTCAAAAGCTTGGCCAGGATCTTTTTCTCACTCAAGCCTAGTATGCAGTAGAGCTTCTATCACGGGTTGGGATGCAACATTGCAAACTAGTATCCACTTCCATGCCATCAAAAGGGCGCTACCTGCCTCATTCTGATGAGTTATTCCATGACTCAACTCACTACCAGAGTATTGTTGGAGGATTGCAATACTTAACCTTCACTAGACTTGATTTATCTTATGGTGCTAACTATGTGTGGCAATACATTCATTCCCCTAAGGTGGTTCACTAACAACTTGTTACAAGAATACTGTGTTATGTTCAAGTTACTGCCAACTTTGGTATTCATCTCATTTCCTCTAGCACCCTTGATCAATATGCCTTTTCAGACGCTGATTGGGCTGGTTGACCCACCACTAGATGATCAACAACAGGCTCTTGTACATTTCTTGGCAGCAATTGCATCTCATGGAATGCAAAGAAACAATCCACAGTGGCTCGATCAAGTGCTGAGACAGAGTATAAATCAATGACATCTATTGTTAATGAGTTAACATGGCTCTCGTTCCTTTTACGTGATCTGTGTATTCCTCTTATGAAGACCCTTGTGCTGCATTGTGACAACTTGAATGCCTTGGACATGACAATTAACCTTCCTTTATGTTCGAACTAAACACATTGAGTTAGATTGCCATTACATGCGCGAACGTGTAGCCCTGGGCGCATTAGAAACTCGTTTTGTCTCCTCTCAACATCTAGTTGACATCCTTACCAAGCCATTTTCCAAACTTCACTTTGAGAAATTACGTGACAAACTTGGCCTTTGTTGTAATCCACGGCCATGTTTGAGGGGGAGTATTAAAACCACAAACACAGAAAGCACAATCACTTCCCATGATTCAAGCATTGCTAAACAAGACTCCAGCCAACAATCAAACTTATTCTCGGAAGGTCTAGCTGTGCATGCACGATTTTCTCCTTACCTTCCTCTATATTCCTTCTTTGTTTTATATTGTTTCCATGACAGTAGCACCTATGTACAGAAACCATTCTAATGGGCAATATACACCGTGTAATTCATGTATATAAGGAATACAATACTTCTCTCCATCTCAAAGTGAGACAGCATTTCTCAAAAACTCTTTAATATATTCATCCAAGGCATTGAAACTATGCTCCACCAAAGAACCTTCACAAGCCTTCACATCAATCTTTGCAGGCAACCCAAAATATGAAGAGAGATCAATTGACTCGTGGCTTTTGGAAATTGTAAAACAATATCCGTTTGTATCATATGAAACAAATCTTAAAGAGAAATATATAAAATAATTATATAAAAATAAATTTATAAATTAAAATTTTGATATTATATATCAAATTATAAAATTTATTTTAATGAATTACAAAAAATTATATTAATTTATAAATTTATTTTTGTATGATTCCTTCGTTTATAAGAATTTGTGGGTTTAATGTTTTTTACCTTGATCTGTGATTACCGAATGTTTGTGGTAAATGCCTCTCTCCCCCAAAAACATAAATAAAAGGAAAATTCTAAATGCAACCGGCCTTGTATCCCCGTTGCGGCCTCGGTGCCTATGTGGCATAAGTGGTAAACGACGCCGTTCACTCATATCGATTCTAAACGCAATTTTCCCTCTCTTTTCTCTCAACTCCGTCTTTTGTCATCCCTATCATCCCATTTTGAAAATCAAAAAAGCCATGGAGGTCGAAGGCGAAGACGGTTCAAGGATTGCACTACAGAATGCCCCTAACCACAAGACCTTTTTTGGATGAGGTTTAGGTTTCCACACCGACGAAAGAACCGTGTCTCATCGTCACGTTGTTGGGAAGAACGGGGACTACGGTTTCGTTTGAGGTTGTTGGGAAGAACCCCATTTGGGTGAAGAACAGTGGGTGTGGAGAGATCAGGGTTTATAGGAGCGGTGAGAAGGGTGAGGTGGTTGCCGGTGATTGTTTCTACTTGTCTGGTAAGAGGCCTGTTCGGTTCAGTGTCTGGGGAAGGGGATTTGGAGTGGTAGAGAAGAGGGTTTTGGGTAGTGAGGATGATTTGGATGCAAGTTTGACGAGTGTGTTTGAATTTGATGTGATTGATGTTTCAGAGATTGACCCTGTTAAAGGTATGCCTTTTCGGTTTCTGACATGCTTCGCTATAATTTGGTGTGTTTTGTTGCTGAGAAAAATGTAGGAAAACAAGTCTATGTGAAGGTTAGGGTATTTGACTCGGGATTTTTTTTGGTTATGTCCAAATTATTGGGGACAAACTTGGTTTTTATCAAAGTAGAGAGCATCAGTATGCTATGGAAAATCAATATGTAGTTTAGGAAATTCCGATTACTTCTTCATGCTGTCGTGTGTCGTATCAATTGTCTCCCCATTTTGTATTACCGATATTTTCAGCAATTAGCTCAGCATATACATCTTAATGATCTTCTGACTCACTAGCCAAAATATCTTTCACGAGGTTAAGTGGTTTATGGCTACCCAATATGGGGTCGATTTTTGTTTGTCATCAGAGAACTTACATCTCTACTTTTATTCTTTTATGCTAAATCCATGGCTTAACATTCTCTCCTACTTTTCCCTCTTAGGAATTGTATAATGATTAGAGTGAGGAAACGATCATTGTTGTTAGTAAAGTTGTATCATATATGTTAATTTTGCTTTACGTTTTCATGTTGGCATGGATTCTAGCTTGGCAGTAGCACCTCACATATGTCACTTAGTGTTACTGCCTCATCACCATACATTCAATATGAAGCCACCGTTTCTAAATATTGACCTTAACGTCACCATTGGAGAAATATTTTTCGTAGTAGCTATTTCTGGCATCGATACTTTTTTCTTTTGCAAGTGTGTATGTATGATGAGAGCACACGCATATGGAGACCCTGTGATTCCTACAACTTATCTTCCACGCTGAATCGGGGTTTGTTCTATTGTCTTCTTACAAAACATAATTGTAGTTCTGCAAATTTATTCTATTCAAGTGTCTGTAATGCAGGTTTATTGGTTGAATTTATTTAAATTTCAAATTTTATGCCACATTGCTTTGATTCATTATTTTTGTCTAGGGACTGCAGAGTTTGGTTCTCTTGTGATGGGGCATGAGTTTGATCCCTATCCCAAGTAAATGATCAGGGATATAAAAAATTGAGACTGGTTTCTTAAGGAACTCGGAAGAGATAGCGATGACGATGCATATTGAGAAGAAGGTAAAGAGGGTGTGATGAGATAGCGATGACGATGCAAATGATGATGCACAAACACTTGTAGGCTTTATTGTTGATGATGATGATGTGGAACAAGAAGAAAAAACTGATGAGCCAAGGGATAAATGATACTCAAGATGAATAGTTGCTGTTAATTTCAAGGGATGAATAGTTTTGTATATGTAGTTTGTTTTGCATATGTAAAAGCCATTGAGTAGTTTGGACTTGTACATTTGTAAAAGCCATCGAGTAGTTTGGACTTGTTTTGCAGTTATGCAAAGTTATTTTTTGTGGAACCTTGGACTTATAAAACACAAAAATATGATGTACTTTGTTCACGTTGTCCAGCACATGAATGAACATCATACGTAAGAAACAGGGGGGTGTTGCATCTCTAAGAAAGACTACATACAAAGTCCTCAAATACACACTAATTTTTCCAACTTCACAACAAAGTCCATCAAATACACAAAATTTTTTCAATCCACAACAAATTTATTGAACTTAATCATTACAACGAAGTTCCTCAAATACACAAAATATATTCAATCCACAACAAATTGTTCCCATTCCATCATTACAACAAAATCCCTCAAATACACAAAATATGTCCCATCCACAACAAATTTATCCAATCCAACTTCACAACAAAGTCCCTCCCTCAAATACATTCAATAAACAAAAGAACCAACACAATACATTCAATACACAAAAAAGTTTATTTGGAAACCCATCATTGCACTGGTTGTGATCCATCTAACCCAAATTGCATCTGCATGGTTGGCTATTCTTTCCCATTTCCCACGCTGAAAATTGGTACAAACTATGAAGACACCCAATTGGTTTATTCGGCAGATGGGTTTTTATACCTGGAAAGATTACATTACATAACTTATACATAAACCAACCACATGGTTCTTGAAAGTTTTTTGTACAAAATCAACCCAATATTCATTTCACTTATAACATAATTTCTTGACATAATGAAGAGGGCCGATTTAACATGCAGAGCTCTTTGGGGATCTTATAGATGCAACACTAGGGCCACTGGAAGGCAGGTTGCAAGGCTAGCTCCATGTCAATGACCATAGCACGATCATCCTCTCGTCCTCCGCTACCAACAGTCATGACTAACACACAAGAAATATAGAAATATTCAGTTCCTGCTCATGTCAAAGATCATAGCATAATCAAGCATCTTGAACAACTAAAACAACTAAAATTACATTCCGAGATTTTTAGGGTTGAAAGTTGTAAATTAACCCAAAGTGAGCAATATTTTAGGAATGCCCTCTATCTTTTTGAAGAAATGACAGAAGATGTGAACCAATAGTTAATACAAATGCTGTTTGTAATATGTAGTTGAAATGTACAAATATGAGATTTTTTGGTTACTGGCTCGAGTTATATTTCTCTATTTTTCTTAGGTACCAGTGGAGAAAGTATTATAAAGAATGAACTGTCAGCATCATATTCCATGTTTGAACTAAGCACTGTACTACCAATTGCCCTATTTTTTGGTACAATAAGGAACTATGAGTCTCGTCTATGCTTTTTGGTTTTAGGTGACCTCATTATAGCCATACTGGATAATGGATAATGACTAATCAGAACTCAATCAAACTTAGTTGCTTATATACAAGGGACAAAGCCCATACTAGTTTCTATATTACAGGAACCTATGAAGTTTAATAGAGCAGGGCTAAGAAAGTTTACAAGTGGTTAGAACAGATGGTCTAACCACTATAAGGGAATTGGAAAACAGTGAGAGTAAATAGTGTAAAGACTAAAGAGACTACTCCACCTGTCAAAACAAAATCCATCAACCAAAGTAAATATATATATATATATATATATATATATATATATATATATAATCTTTTTAAGCTAGATGCACTTCAGATATATCAGGTACTAGATATTTGGTTACTTGTTTCAGTTCACTATCTCATTTAAGAAGTTGATCTCATGAATACTAAGCCTGTAATTGGAAGCTGACCTTTTTTTTTACTTGGTAACCTTTGCAGAATTTGTTCCCTTTTTTACTTGTGTCAATAAGGTAAGTTCTACTTTCTTCTCTCCCCCATACAAATAAGTTGCAATAAACAAGCAAGTTAAAAAAAAAAGATGATGATCCAAGTGGATAATAACAATCTGGAAAACAACTTGTGTCTATATTTTCTTCTGCCTTTCTTCAAGCTAAAATCCTTTTCTTCCAAACACTTCATTTTTTTGCAAGACAAAGATAAGCTACCAACCAACTTAAAAACTATTCAGGACTATCTTTGCTCATTCAAGTCACGGGTATGCCCGCTCATATTTGTTTCTTTTGGTTGATACGATGGAAGCAGGGCTGCCATTGTCTTGCATATTAGTAGTGATTAATAACTGGTTCTAGGTTTATGTCAAGGGGCCTTCAAATCAAAAAATTAAACGGTTTATCTTGATGGGTTAGTTTTACAGTAAATCTATTAATTCAGGTCTGACTATATAGCTAAAATCTGGAAAATCTGGGTTTGAGAGAGAAACAAACAAAGAACATCATATAAATCGGAGAGGGAAACAATCGAAGAGGGAAACACAACTTAAAAAGCATAGCCCAACAATTGAAGAGGGAGACTTACCCAGAAATGCCGCAGCTCAAGAGGGAAACAATCCGCAGCTCTCTTCAGAGGTTTGGACTCTACTCGGTTCAAAATGAAAACCCATTCCTCCCGC
Organism: Cyclocarya paliurus; assembly: GCA_029856935.1. Classification (NCBI taxonomy): domain Eukaryota; kingdom Viridiplantae; phylum Streptophyta; class Magnoliopsida; order Fagales; family Juglandaceae; genus Cyclocarya; species Cyclocarya paliurus. The sequence continues at coordinate 264,078 of JARVXP010000207.1, read as the reverse complement.
GTGATGTTTCTGGTTTTCTTCCCCCTCCTTTTTTTTTTTTTTTTAATTATCGGCTGACGTGGCAACTCGCGAGTCCGCGACGGGGTTAAACCCCGGTGGTATGTAGCAGTATTGTAAATAAAAAGGGGGAGTTAACATTGCTAAGTAAACGCTCCCCTCTGCATTTTCATAGTCAAGGACCAAGGTTGCTGATAGGGTTAGAGAGCGGTGAGTTCCGCCTCTATCATTCTATGCTAAGGTGTAGAACAAACCCATTGTTTACCCCGAGGATGCTCTCATTGTCACCATCATCATCCTATTCAAGTCCTGTGCCTGGATTACGTTTACTTCCCATCTCCCCAATTCCCAAACCTTCCCTGTTCCCCCCGGATCGGCATCGTCATCACCCTCCTATCTTCTCCAACTCCTGCGACCTTCCTCGAACTCAAAGCATGAACATTTCTAGATGCTGCTTCTCTGGGCCAACCGAACCAGTTTCCGTTTCCAATAACCCTGAACTAGGGTCGGATGACCCCGATTCTGAATCTCTCGTGGTCGTCTCTTTCTACAAGTTCGCCGAATTTACCGACTATGCCTATATGCGAACCCCCGTGAAGAAGCTGTGTCAGGAACTGGTAGTCGTTTTAATATTTTTACTTCGTTTATGTTTAATTAATGATGTTATTGGCATGGTCCCTCTGCAATGTATGGTGTTTACCTCTTTGCAATTTATTCGCTTTCTTTGATTTGAATGCTGTAAATGCCATCCAATTTTGGGCCTTTTTGGGAAATCTGAATTTTCCTAGCCCTCCAAATGCGTAAAAAGTTTATTGGTTTTGGTTAGCATATTGATGGCCTTTTAATTTGGAAGGGATTCATGTGGCGTCGAATGTATAAAGAAAAAATCAAGGAGTTAATAATTTCACCTCTCAGATTTTAAGTAGTTGAGTTGAGGTCAGCTGCTTAAAAAAATTATTACGTAGCTCCGTCTTGGTGGCCGACCAGTTGGTATCAATGAATGGTGTTGGAATAAGAGGGTCTCCATTTTATTCCTTAGGTGATTGTAAATTTTCTCTCTTGTTATATAAATGACGTGCCATCTCTACTTTTTTTTGGCCTTTCGAGGTTCTCTTCTGACCTTCTTGTTCGTGCCTCACGAACCTGATGCTGTTCAGCGTGTTTCAGGTGGCATTATACTTGCCCCTGAAGGAATTAATGGCAGCATTTGTGGGACCCGGGAATCAGTGGAAAGAGTTCTTGGATTCATTCAAAATGATGACCGTCTAAAGGTACTAAGACAAGTGGAATCACCTGTGAGTCCTGAGGAAGAAGCTATCCATCATGGACACACTAGCAATTCTCCTCTTGCAGCAGGGGAAGATGCACCCTTCCGATGGGATCATGTGAGGGTTAAGTTGAAGAAAGAGGTATTCTTTTGTTTTACCAAGTCCCTGTGGAGTCCTTTCTTTACCCCTTTTTTCGTATAAGTTTTAGCCCTGTTTTGATCTTAACGTTCAAACACCACTTAAATACAAACATATTTCAATTTCAAATCTTAACTTTTTCATCTAATCATTACCTAATCATTTTAACTTTCTTAAACTTCCAAACAGAACACAAAAAACAATTCAATTTTTTCAAATCTCAAAACAAATATAATATTAAAAAAAATTACATTATAACAATATTTTAACTTTCATAATATTTTTATTCAATTTTTTTTTCTCATTTTCTAAACTCCCATAAAACATTTTAATTCAAATCATTTCACTACTATTCGCAAATTATTTTACTACTATTCTTAGGTTTCTCATCTTATCTTAACATCCAAATGAGGCCTTTATGCACTCTCTTCTTCATGAACAGTATAAAATACTAAAGTGAATTTGTTTATTAGCTCATAATGCACTTCTTATTACTGTCTATATCTATGTACGAAGCAGATTGTTACTCTTGGAATGCCTGGTGTATCACCTACTGAAAGGGTTGGAGCATACGTGAGTCCGAGGGATTGGAATGCATTGATCAGTGACCCAGATACTGTGAGTGATAGAAATTTTGTTGCAGTAGTATTCCCTGTTCATCAGCTTTGGTCTGAGGAACTAGTCGAATCACAAATAAACGTTTTTTATTTTTTTTGAAATTGTCTACAATTAATGAATACTTGTGCTATTTAGTCTGTTTCTTGCTTGAACATTTTATCCCATAGCTTAATAGACTAAAAAACCAATAACTGAAAACTGTATGCTTTATGTGTCCTGGGTTGAATAGATAAAATTTCTGATAAACATGTTAGATATATCTGGTTGGGGTTTTTTTTTTTTTACCTTGAAAAATTGTTTCTTTTTAGTCAGAAAAAAGATGCTGGATCTGTGGGTCCCCAGTTCAGAAACAAACAATGAAAGGTTTGGAGTTGTCTGAGAAAGCTCAACAGTACTTGATATGTCTTTTGGTCTAAAATCTGTTATGTCTATCCAACAACTTCCATGCAAGTAAGGTTTCTCAGATAGAGCCCTGCATCATTATTCAATTTCCTGTATTTTCTTTGTAGTGTCAAATCCCTTGAAACCTAAGTCTGTTAGAATTAGAATGTACATGGTTTGTTTTTCTCACATATTCAAAAGTTATTTATTGGATTGAACTGATGGGTGGGGGGATTGGGTCTGACTATAAAATTTATAGTAGGGAGGCATGGTGGAAAGCATTTCCATTTGCACACACATTTTGCTTCAGATCTTGACATTGACATACAAATTTTAGGTGGTGATTGATGTGCGAAATAACTATGAAACTAGAATTGGGAAATTCAAAGGAGCAGTTGATCCATGCACAATGGCATTCCGAGAATTTCCGTCTTGGGTGGAGGATGAGTTCCGAGTTTCTCATGCAAATGATAAGCATTCAAAGGTGAAAGCGAATGGTTCAAATGGAAGCACCACAGAACGAGTGGATGTTCTAGATAAAAAAATGCCTCAGCGGGTGGCAATGTACTGCACAGGGGGAATAAGATGTGAGAAAGCTTCGAGTTATCTCCTCAGTAAAGGATTCAAAGAGGTGAATTCTCCTTGGAACTTCCATTTACTACCAGCTTTCTGTTATTTGCTTTATGAATTGTTGTACGGGGGTAAATATTTTGTGGTCACGGTGAGAGTAGGAAAGTGTCACCCCTTGACAATTCTTTCCTAGGTGTTTTGGGTTCTACAGTGAAATGATAATTTACCAACAGCCTATATTGTGGACTTTTTGTGGCCCTTGTTTTGGATGTGAAATTTCATGGTCCATGTACGATTACTCCTGCATTTGGGAAATGTGATAATACAAGACAGATATTTGTTTTCAAAACTCTCTTCAACCCATCTCAACTCATCTCATTTTCATCATTACAACTTTTCTAAATTCCTACACAAAATATAATAATATATTTTTTTTCAAATCCCAAAAGAATCTTCCTAAATTCCCACACCAAAATATAATAAACAATTTAATTTTTTTAAATCCCAAAAGATTCTTCCCAAATTTCTACACAAAAAATAATAAACAATCAAGTTTTTCAAATCTTAAAATAATAATAATATTAAAAAATAATATTCATAAAATATCTTATTCTATTATTCACAAACCATCTCAACTCATCTCAACTCTCCTCCCAATTCAAACAGCCCCATTTTAATGTACTTTTATTCAAGCAAATCATAATGTACTTTTATTTTGACCCATTTTTTTCAGTTTCACTTGTACAGAAAATTCCACAAAGGATAACAAAATAACATGTTGGCAAGTTGCTATGGAGTTATTTCTTACAGCAGCACGCTGATTAAATCTTCTGTTTATTCGTTTTTTGCTTGAGAATTTCCTATATCCTTCAACCTTTAAATTTTTCCCAGATTTATCATTTGGAAGGTGGGATTCTGAAATATCTTGAGGAAGTACCAAAATCAGAAAGCCTCTGGGAGGGTGAATGCTTCGTGTTTGACAAGCGGGTGTCGGTTGAGCATGGTTTGGTGCAGGGAACTTTCAAGCTTTGCTTTGGTTGCAAGCAACCAGTGAGTGATGCGGACATGGAAGCCCCCGAGTGGGAATATGGAGTTTGTTGTCCACACTGTTACACTTTGAAATCTGATGAAGAGAAAGAGAGAGCCAGAGCACGTCAAAGGCAATTTGAGACTTGGGGCGTCATTGGTGGTCCAGACAAGGGCCGTCGGCCAGCATCAAATTCAGATATTAATTAGGAATTCTATCAGGCTTTCTAGTTCAACTTAGCTACTAGCTAGTGCAGAAAATAAGGACCGAGAGGTGGATAATTGCTCTAGAAAAATAGTTTTAGAACAATGAATTCATGTTAAAAAAATTGTTTTTGTTCTTTAGAATCGTTAGGATAAGAAAAAGAATTGTAGGATCCTATGCCTGCAACCCCCCAACTTCAGGAGTTACCCACTTACGGTTGATTCTATATATGTATTCCTTACTTTCATTTTACTTGCTCAAAATGCTTGTATTCTTTGTCAATGAATCAAGATCTTTACATTAATTTTATTTCACTCTCACATTTTTGGTAGCCAATTGAGTGGTTCAAGAAGACCTATTTGAGGAAACCAGAGCCTGAGGAGAAGCGAAAGCAGATTTGAAATTTGAAATTCATCTCGCTCTCTCAAATTTAGCCCTCCATGCACTTGTATTATTTTGACATCGGATGCATACTTGCTTTGTTGTTCTCTACTTTATAATCCAAAACTCGAATCTTAATGTATTTTAACGAGTGAGACATGAAAGTGCTACTTGATATGTTGGAAGCTGAACATAGAGTATTACGGTCGCATTCCGAGTCTCTTACTCTGATTGCATCCGATATTTCGCGAGCTTTTAGCAAGACTCATGATGCACAGGTCTGTCCTCGATCGGCTAGGGGAGCTTCTTTTACTTATTGAAAACATTTTTAAAAAGCATGGTTTCAACTCTTCAAAACATTCATCACCCTTAGCCCAAAAGTGCAGCCTTCTTTGTTTGCATGATCATACTGCACTCTTGTCTTCCATTCGAAAACCCCTAGCTCGACTCTCAGAATCTTAGCATATTCCCTTTGCACGGACCATTGAAATAAGACAAAGAGGCCCGTTTCTCTTGCCCAGATCGCGGTGATCTCTACTGTATTTGTCTAGATCGAAGGCGGATTTTTTTTGTCTAACCGTCAATCGGTTGGCACATGAAAAAATAACAAATTTGATGCTTCATTGGAAATGTTTTTTTTTTTTTTTAAATTTATTAATTAACCGTCGCTTTTGGCAAAATACTTTCTACAGTATTGAGCTTAGGGTTATAGAAATTCCAAAGCTAAGCCATAAAAACTATAGTAAGCTATACCTTGTTCTAATTACATGTAAATGTCAAAAACTAGGTATTCTTGATTTATCAAGAGTTGGAATTCCAATCAGACTTTGAGAGAGCTGAGTGGTATGAGAAAAGGAAACCTCATGGCCAGCTATGCCGTGATTTGCCAATGTGTCTGCATGGCAATTGGCCTCTAATCCATATGCAAGTAATAATGCAATCTTAGGATTCCTATTCAAACTTTGTGGTATTGCCAAGGTGGTTTCACAGGGTTTATGATATTAGTCCACTATAAGTAAAGAAGTTATACATACAATAAGATAAAAAATATTAGGGGTGAAAACCGATCCATTCGATTCGGTTTTGGGCAAAATCAACTTTGACTGATGCTTAATTTTTGGAGGAGAAAACCGGCCGAAACCTTTGTTTCATTTCTCTGGCAGTTCATGATCGGTTCTCAGACTGAGCTTCGTCTAAAAGTGTAGAGAGAGAGAGTGTTGTAGATGAGAGAGACAGAGATACGATGAGAATTGAGAAGACAACACGATGCCATTTGGTTTAATATCAAGCGATGCCATTTTAGTTGTGTTAATTGATGCCGAACCGATCGACATCGGTTTTCTCTATTTGCTGCAACATGCTGATTAGTTCTCCACCGGTTTCGGCTTATTCTAAGCTTCAGCGGCCGATTTGAGTTGGTCTAGGTCGGTTTCTCGATTTTTTTGTACAGCCTTAAAAAATATACAGTTGATGAAATAACAAAAAGACCACTATTTAGTGAAGACACTCAAGACAGTTCAACAAATGGAAAATGATAGGTACACCGATAAAGTGTACCTATCATTTGTACCAAATCATATTTTTTTTTCAACATTTGTGTTTGTTTATGTTTTAGTATTGTGTTTGTTTATTTTTTGGTATTTTTTTTTATAAAAATACACAAAAAAATGCTTTAAAAAAATAAATAAAAAACAAACACAATACACTTGTCGTACTCAATTCGGTACCGACTCTCGGTAGGAGTAACACTCTCCTATTATGAAAAGGAAAATGATAGGTATACCGACAAAGTGTACCTATCATTTGTACATCTCACTTTTTTTCAGCAATTGTATTTGTTTAATTTTTAGTATTATGTTTCTTATTTGTTTGTATTAAAAAAAAAAAGGAATTTAATACTATTGGTGCTCTATCGGTGGCTTTGCTCTTTCACCACCTTCAACAAATACATTAGTTCCATTTTCCAAGAAGTTGGAAAAATCATAAAGGAAATGCCCATATGAATATCTAATAGCCTCTTCACGTCCAACTGCTCCTGGATTCCCTTTTGATGCCCCGTCAATGTGTAGTTTGAATTTGCCCACTGGAAGAGGAAACCAACGAATCAAGAGGGGTTTTTATTGTAGCAAGCAACAATAAAGGAAGATGAAGCAATTCTCCAATAGAGTAGAGTATAGTCTCGTTGGAAGAGTTTTGAGTGGCTTTAGAATGTGATCAAATCTCTCAACCATCTGTAAGCTTAAACTGAAATGGTTGTTTGGTTTTTAACTGACAAAATGTGTGATAAACTTAAATTGAAAGTGAACATTTTTTAGAAGAATTTTCAAACTTTTGGGAGAATTATTTGGAAAATGACAAACAACATTTTTTTATAACTTTTTGTATAACTATATTGAGTGAGATGAAAATTTTTAGTTTTAAATGAAAGTTTAGAATATTATTTTTTAATATTATTATTATTTTAAAATTTGAAAAAATTGAATTGAGATTTGAAAAAATTGAATAGTTTATTATATTTTATATAGAGATTTGAAAAAGTTGTAATTATGAAATGAGATAAGATAAAAATTTTATATTTTATTTTGATTCCAAATCCAATCTAAATGAGATACATTTTTATAAAGTTATTTATAAAAATAATATTATTTTACGTAAATATCATCATTTTAAAATATTATTATATTAAAAAGTTGTAAAAAGATTGTACGGAATTTTTTTTTAATTCTAAGACTGTTTGAATTGAGAGTAAAGTTGAGATGAGTTGAAATGGTTTGTAAATAGTAGAATAAGATATTTTATGAATATTATTTTTTAATATTATTATTATTTTAAGATTTGAAAATGTTGATTGTTGATTATTTTTTGTGTAAAAATTTGAAAAGATTTTTTTGAGATTTAGAAAAGTTAAATTGTTTATTATATTTTGGTGTGAAAATTTAAGAAAATTGTTTTGAAATTTGAAAAAAAAATATTATTATATTTTATATAAGAATTAAAAAAATTATAATAATAAAAATAAGATGAGTTAAAATGAATTAAAGAGAATTTTAAAAACAAACATTCCCAGGAGTCATCCTCAATCATGTATGCTGATGTGATACATCCTCAGAGACGCGCGACGTACATCAACCAAAATTCTACGCTCGGCCGCTTCAAAAGTTGAATCTAGAAGAAGACCAATCTGTCAGTCTCCCTGCTTACACGTGCATCAACAACAGCCGTCCAATGCTCTCTCCCTTCAATCTTCACATAAGGCCGGGGGAAGAGCCGGAAAGCCCTCCTTCACTTCCCTCTTAGGTCAGTGCCTTGAAAAGCCACAATCGCGCGCCCGACGGGGAGGAGTCGTCTAGCGAACTGGTTTAGGAAAACAAGCAAGAAAGCATTTTGGCTAAATTCCTAGCTTTCCCGGCGGCTGATCTTAGGTGTGTTTTCACTCCGCAACTCTCAAACTTTTTTAGGGTTTTTTTTTTTCTTATTAACCTCGTCGTTTGCTATAAAAAAGCATCAAAATTCTTCTTATCATGTTATTGAATATCTCTTAGATCTATTTGTTAATTAATTGTCTTTTTCCTTCTTAATTCAAAGCGAAAAACCGTGAGGAGTATGGAGAGAGAGCTGGTTGAATTGTTCGAAGCTGCGAAGAAAGCTGCAGACGCTGCGGCCTCTGCTGACGGAGGAGCCGAGGAAATGCGATGCCTTGATGCCTTACACCAGCTCAAGAATTTTCCTGTCACTTATCATCTTCTTGTCTCTACTCAGGTGCTGTTTTTTTTTTTCTCAAAATTGTTACAAATAAGTTTCACTGTGTATTTGTTGTACCAAAAGGCTCTTTTCAGAGGACTTCATTAAAATAATCTGTTTGATTATGCCTTGTTTTTACCCATTTTATCGATTGCATTCTTTATTTAATCGGTATAAATAGTCATCGTTCGATGAGCATGATGGTGGTGGGAAAACGTTGCATTCCAATTTAGATACAAAATAATTTGCTTGTGCTCGTCACACTGCCCCTCAATCAGTCAGTGTCTTAATTATTTTAGATGGTACTCCTACATATATGTTAAAAATATGTGAATTAGGATCACGATGATTATTAAGAATCGACCTTTTTGGTGGCACTCGATGTACATCACTGCGCATCTATGCCTTCTTTCCCCTTTCCATTTGTTTTATTTGTATGGGAAGCAATTGGGATATGGTAAGAAAGGTCCTCATTAATAGGAAAGTTTCTTGTGGAGCTAAAGCTGTGATTGCAATCTGTTATAAGGAGGATGTTGGAAGAGCTGAAGATTTCAATCTGTTATGAAGGGAATGTGCAATGAAGGAAGAGCAATTCGGTATGCTCAACTAAAAATTTCACTTAAAAGTGAATATGAATACAACAAAAGAAGTTGCTTGGTACTTTCTGTATTCAGTAATTTTGTTGTTTCCCAATCACTCACAACTGGTTATTTCATCTTTTCACGGTGGACAAAAAGGTATGGAAAAGTGGTTCACAATCTTATATTCCTTTCGTTTTGTGGTACTCTTATTATTAATAATGTTCAGTGTCATTAATAGAATGCTTTCTTGTTTTTACTTTTGCTCCTTTCTCTTTTCCAAGAAATCTTTTTATTTGTCCTGGTGAAGCCATTGGGTCCATATTTGCAATTGAATCCCACTATGGATGATGGTTGAAGTAGTCCCATCTATATTCTATAAATCTTGTTTTGATTGGTGTATCTATAACTTGAAAGATTGTTGGTGAATTTTATTCGTGATCTATTATGTTAACACTGTTGCGCTATAAGAACTTTGGTTTTATTGCTTGAAAAAACTTGGATTTGAGGATTCTTGTGTTATTTAATATGAAATTCAGGTCGGGAAGCATCTTCGACATCTCACAAGGCATCCTAGGAAGAAAATCCAATCATTTGCTTCTGACCTGATTGAGATATGGAAAGACATAGTTATAAAGGAGACAAACAAAAATAGAAGAGATGAAAGCTTTGATGACAAGGATTCTGTAAAAGTTGAGATAGTAAATCCAGAGACTGCCAAGGCCGAGAAGGATATGAAGACCTCTGTGAGGTTTTCAAAGGCTGAAAGTATCAAGGTTGTGAAAACTAAACGCAATGGTATGCCGAGCTTGGAGAGAGTTTCAAGGACAGATGCTGTCAAGACAGGGAGAAAGGTTCGAAGTGTTGATGTTGGCAAGATTGAGAAAACTGATTTTGCTGAAAACGATAAGCTTGAAAAGATTATCAAAAAAGAGAATCGAGCTTCTGGAGTGAAGAAACCATTAGTATGTCCCGGTCCACCGAAGCTTATGTCAATGATTAAATCTAATGATGCCATGCGGGACAAAGTACGAGAGCTTCTTCACGAAGCTTTGTCTAGAGTTTCTGATGAGGCTAATGAGGACATTCAGGATGAAGTGAATGCATGCGACCCAATTCGAGTTGCTGTTTCAGTAGAGTCCGTTCTGTTTGATAGTTGGGGCAGTTCTCAAGGGGCTCAAAAGGCCAAGTATAGATCATTAATGTTTAACCTTAAGGACGCCAAAAACCCAGACTTTCGGAGAAGGGTACTTCTTGGACATGTCAAACCAGAGTGGCTTGTCAACATGAGCACAGCAGAAATGGCGAGTGACAAGAGGCAAAATGAGAATCGATTGATTGAAGAGAGAGCTTTATTTGACTGTGAGCGTGGAGCACCACCCAAAGAGACAACTGATCAATTCAGGTGCGGTCGATGTGGGCAACGCAAATGCACCTACTACCAAATGCAGACGCGCAGTGCGGATGAGCCTATGACAACGTACGTAACATGTGTAAATTGCAATAACCATTGGAAATTCTGTTAGTGTTATTGTCTCTTACCAGATACTAGCCATTTATTTTTATTGATTATCATCATGATGAGATAATCCATGAAGCCGCTTGGGTGATTGTGCTACTCGAAGCTTTATTACCACTTTGGGGTAAATTGTCTGTTTCAATTTTTAGCCAAACTACCAAAACTCTCATTGAATTCAATTTAAAATTTAAAAACTAGATACCTATACCTTTATATATATATATAAAACAAACTCAAGGCTCTTCAATTTGAAATATAAGTTGCTTTGAGTGGAAATCTTGCTTTACACTCCAATGGAAACCCATTGTTCAAACAAATGAGAGGTCGGGAATCATCTCCCAAATTTAAATTAAACCCAACCTTAGAAACACTTCTACTTTTTTCATTTGAGTAATGCCATTAAAAACAAGATATCTGATTCTCGAGCACCTAGATCGTATAGACCACATTTGAAGCCAAAGCAATACCACAATGTTGCACATTCTTAATTTCTTATCCAGAGGGATCCCTCCGTGCCAGAATTTCCAGAGAAAAACAGAGATCTTAAATGGCAAATAAATGAATTTGGATAACATTTTCCTTTGGGGAAAGGGAAAACAGGTGAATGGGATCTAATCAATAATTCAAAAAAAGAAAAAGAAAAAAAGAAGCTCGACATCACTTGACTGGAAAAAAGTTCCACGTCAAACTTCAATCTATTAACTTCGCAACGGAGGTTCCTATCAAATAAGAATTTCATATTTTTCCCTAGAGTGATCCAAAAGTATCATTATTATCTACATGTACCATTTCCAACAAGTGTTGAGGGTGTTGACGCCGAAAAGTCGCATAATTGGTTGGAATGAGAGAAAGTCATTTTCGGCCTGTTATGACAATTTGAGCCTCGATCGGAGTGGTCTGGAGCCTCAGCAGTGGTCCGGTGCGGCTGTACGGTGTCAATTTGTACATCCATAGAGATTCTATGTGGTTCGCATATTGCCTACGTCGGCTTTATGTGGTTCACATATTGCCTAAGTCCATGGGGCATTGGGGGATGAAAAATTCACTATAATATACTTATTTTACAGTTTCTTGTAGTTTCTCATCCTCACTGTATAATGGAGATTTGGAATCTATTTGCTGGAAGAAGTCTTTTCTCTAGAGCCTCGGTTGTAAGGTTGAAGAAGTTGCTGAAAAAGAAGTTCAGTTGAGGCCGTCCCATTTTATCTAATCTCTCTTTCCGCGTGCCTACCTGCAGTGATGAGGAATGGCCACCATTTCCTTTGCATATCTGACATCTTCTCTTCTTTTCCGCTTTCTCACATTCTATTTCCATTGTTTCTTTACTTTTTTCTAACACATTCTCTTCCCTTGTCCCCTCTTTGTTCCCTATCTTCTTTTGTCTTCTAATGAGGGCCATTTGGTGGGCTAGGCCTGTTCATCTGGGCTTGGGATATTTTATCTCCTTCAGAGTGTCTACTCTAATTTTCTTGTGATTACAAAAAGGTCAAAGGTACTCATGATTTGATTTTAGAGGTGACAATATGTAACCCGATCCGTTAAATCAACACTAACATGACACGAAATTAGTGGATTTGAGTTTGATATAAATGGGTATGAGTCAAAACAGGTTGATCCGTTAAGACATGATTAATAAACGGGTCAACCCGTAATAACTCGTTTGGATTTTATTTTAAAATTACGATTTTATTATTATTGGGTTGTAATATTGGTATTTCTCAATGTGCTTATGTTTTTAGTGTTGTGATTGTAATTCTGGACCTATGCTCATATTTTTTTTTGTAGGATTTTTAATATCAATTTTATTATAGGTTAAAATTTGAAAAATATTGATATTTTTTGTTAGTAGGTAGTTTAATTATTTTTTTAGATATTGTGACAACTAATAAATATAGATTTTAACTTTTATGTGAAATTATGTTAATCATATCAAATAGGTTATGCTTGTTAGTTTAAAACATTTACATGAAACATGTTGAAATAAGTCGTGCTATATTGACTTATTTCTAATTAAATATTAAACGAGTCAAAACGAGTGATACGACATGACCCGTTATTTAAATCGGTTGGATTTGAGTTTGAGAGTTTAATACGTTTAACTTAACGGGTTAGGGTCGGGTTGACCGATATTGTCAAATATCCATGACTTGATATGACACAAACACGAATTGCCATCCTAATTTTTGCTAAGATTTGGTCACATTTTGCTAATCTTTTGGGAGTATCTCGTGGCACAGCTTTGGTTTGGAGGAATCAACTATCTACTTGGTGGTCTTTTTCCAATAAAAGAAACCAAGTGCATTTACTTGCCCAGCTTCATGTTTCACCCTTCGGGAGCTTTGGTTGGTTCAAGATTTAAGTGGTTGCAAGAGGTTAGTCCTTTCTTAAAGACTTCCAGGTTCTGTTAAAACATTTGCTTTCTTGTTTTGGATTCTTTGCATATTTCCTTTATTAGGATTTAATCTAGAAAACACCTTTAACAAAATATTATTCTCGAGGGGATGGTACCCATTGGTATTGGATTCAAAGGATCACTGCAAACTCAACTAACAACATTCATTTTGAAACAAAAAATATTATTCATTTGAGATGAAAAGGAGACATGCGTTGTTCTATCACAGAGAAATATTTGATTCTTTTTTTAATTTGAAAGAATTTGCACGATGCACTTAAATAATCATTGCAGGTATCTAATGCTTCGTAAGAGCAGATTCTTAAATATTTGCGGTCATTTTTTGTTTTGTTTGGCAATAGTAAAGATAATAACAAATAGAATATAAAGAAATGAATTACTTGAATGATGTATCATGATCATGAATGGCGAATAGTAGGCCGGGGTGGTCCCCACGGCTACCAATGGATCGTGTCGAGTAGTATCGTGCGTCATTCTGGTCACAGAGTCTTTCTGATGTGCTTGCCATCACCCTCTTGTGCTGCACACTATCTGCCTCTTCTCATTCTTGTACGTTCATGTTGGCAGGCTGGGGATGGTGTTCCCACTACCCTGGTGGCAGGGGTAGTGGTGCTCATTTAATGCGGCTTGTCGATCCTTGTGTGATGGCTCCACTGTGCATTTAATGCGGAGTGCCCACTGTCTGAGCATGCAGGTTGCATGCCATGCCGGGGGTGTGACCCTAATTCCTATTGGGCGGGCCTTCCCTTGGGCTAAACCCAACCTCCATTTTTCCTTCCATCCTTGTTGGGCTATTTTCCTGGGCCGGCTGGGCTCTAAGTGGTGTGAATCTCACGTGGCCCAAGAGTGAGAACTTGTTTGATGATACATTAAAGGATGATAAAAGGATGACATTTAAAAGAATGAATGTTCACAGACAAAATCTTGCTTAAGTAGAACGTAGTTGTGCGGAGAGGAAAGAACATGATTAGCGACTATTAGAAATACTAGATTAGAATATACATTAGAAGCAATATTACCTCATTGGCAAATCATAGATCTAGTGTGGTTGTTCCACGGATTTTTCGTCGTCGTTTTTCATCCGAAATCTTCACGTATCGATGGTGGAGTGTACTACATGGCAGGACTAGAGTAACACCCACATATTCCATAGCCTAAATGCCGGGACTAGATAAGACTATACTAGAGAGAGATTTTCTATGTTTGTGCCGCACGTGTCTCATCTAAAAGGGGGAGTGGCTTATAATAGCTTCTTTAAATGTAACTCTCGGATGGCCATTAAAAGCCAGCCATCAAGGCTCATGAAGTGGCTTAACAGTCACTTGATAACCCTTAAGAGAAGGGTAAGGGATGTCCACTATGGATGCCCCTTTTTTACATCTTCCACTTGCACATAGTGGGCAAGACTCTAACTCTGCATCTCTCAATATATTCTCAATCTTGTTCATGCTAACAAATAAACTGTGCGATCATTGAGCACTGCTGTAAAAGAAAAATGGGAGCACTATACCAAATCTCTCTGAGAGAAGATCCACATAACAACATCCCTGAAAGTGACTCGTTATGCCCTGACTCATTTGGTCACATCAAACTAAGTATCCCTAATCCCTCTTGAGTCCAAATGACTTAGAGCAATGCCCAATCTCTATAAAATATGATGTATTCACAACTATGTCACAAATCCCAAGAAGCAATATAACTTGTAGGCAGTGAGTACACATCATTATAGATGTGATACCATATAGTATTTCCTTTGTCCTCATGTCATTTAATTTCAGTCCAATTACTTTCTCAATAATGTCTCTTTAGACTGCATCATTTATGGTCATAGATAACATGTTAAAGTAGCAGACACTAAAACATTAACCTCGTGACATAGTCAAAGATCTCCTAAGGGTATAAATAAATTAAGGTAATCAATTATGACCTACAAGACTCACACAATGAGGAAGTAGGGATCCATTTACTCACCTCAACTATTGGTCGCAAAAGCATATCTAGTATGAAATATATGTTACGGTAGAATTCTCTTTCGCAAAGAAAGAGAGTATATCTAGGGATGTAAATTTAAACTGAAAAACCGGTAAACCAGTCCGGACCGGACCGGTTTTGAACCGGTCCGGTCCGGAACCGGTTTCTAAAATACGTAAACCGTTTGGAACCGGTCCGGTTCCGGTTTTGGAATTTTCCGGACCGGACCGGTTGATAAAAAAATATATAAAAACTAATATTTCATATATAAGTTTTATTAAAAATTAAAATTATAAAAAATATTATATATATTAATATATAAGTTTTATATATAATTTATAATTATATGTGAAATTTTTATATATATAATATAATTATATATCATATATGAAATAATTTCATATTATAATTTATAAATTATAACATAAAATATTAATCTTAAATATGAACATTTGTAATTTGTTTATCATATGCTATTAATATAATTATATATAAGATAATGTTATTATAAAATAAAAGTTTAATCTTAAAAATGAAAATGTAATTGATCATGTATTATATAGCTATACTAATAGTCTAATATTAATACTATTAGTATAATATTATACTAATATCAAATTTACATTTTAAAAAAATAAAAAAATCGGATCAGACCGGACCGAAAACCGGTAAAACTGGAAGTACCGGTTTAGGAGGATTACCGGTGCTTAATCGGTTTTGAAAAATGCAAACCGGTCATACCGGTTCGGTCCAAGATTTTGTAAAAAACCGGACCGGATCGGACCGGTTACACCCCTAAGTATATCTAATCTCAATACACCGTACATATCTTAGTCTAGTCAATGTCTCAGCGCCTAACCTGAGTCCCTTCATTTGCTTGTTATCCGAAGTGCCAAAGAGGATCTCGCATCTAGCTAAACCACATGCTATATAAATTGTGGGTAACCATGCACAATCCTTTTAAATATGATGGACCTCATCTAAGCTTTCACTAAGGCAACATATCTTTTATGTCTTACAACTTATTCCTTTTTGGACAAGTATTGAACGACACATTTTCTCATCTTTGCTTGTTACTCTTTTGTAGCGCCAAAGGCAATTGCTCGTGTAAGTGAGCCGATCTAAACCTGTTGACATACTTATTTCACAATAACTCCCAAAATATATGGTAAATATGTGTGCTTACAAAAAAAATGCTTCCAGTCACACCACATGATCACAGAACACATCACCTCATGTGCACAACGAGCAATACCATGACGAAGAGAAATCACATGGTCAACTAAAAAATAATCAAACAACAACTCTCAAGTGGTGTTTAATGACCATTTCTCTCCATGCGCAATTTCATGTGTAGCAACTTTTCAAAAACATGCTCCTACGAAGAGACTCTACTTCTATATAAAAGTTCTTTGCACAACCATGAAGTCAATGATTCATCACGAATCTCATTTAAGGTCAAACTCATAATATAAACCTTAGATTCTAGTCAGCAAGTCCAGCTGCGACTTTTAAGAATTTATAAGGTGATCACAAATGTCATTCAACAAATTTAACATGTGACTTCAATGTTTCATATAAATATCTTGTACTCAATAAAAATATGTGAGATAACCATTATTTATTTTTCATTAAGGGTAAAGCAATTAGGGTCTTTGCCCCCAAAGATAATCACAATAGTCTAGTCATTACTTTTAACGACAATCACATCACAAACTCATTTAATCGAGTAAGCCATATTTGCCCTTTAATAAAATCTCAACCTCTAACTCTCATGAGCAAATCATAATGGGAACACTAAATAGTACAAACAAAATTACATTCTTTTGTATTTTTCATCTCATTAATTGTCTACGAATTTTGAATAAAATCTCCTCAAAACTTTTTTTTATACACAATCTCATAATACGTGAAGTTTTAACTACTTTTCACAAACCCATGTCCATTACCTCGTAGTATGGAAAACCTCTCATTAGGCAACAATTAATAATCTAAGACAACCATATCGTCATATTTCTTAGGAGGACATTTTTTTAAGATTGTCAACAACGTTCAAAGAACCACATTTTATTCAATAGATCGTTAATAAAAATGACTAAGTACATTGAGTATCTTTAAATAGATGGTTGGTTTAAGCAACACGAATACAGTATCAGCAATATTCATTCACTTTTTATACCAAAATAGTACAAGCAACAATCATGCGCTCAATGTACTTTGTGCCTAAACATCACCAAAATTTAACCATCTAATTCTCCTGTGAGAATTAACTATTTGACTCTTTCAAGAAAAGTTTCAATAAATGTGTGATCAATGGTTATCTAAATGCAACTCAATTAGTGCCAACTGCCAAGAGATGGATCTATACATCTATCAACTCCATTTTTCCTTTGTCAATCAGATCAATAACTCTAGGTTGGATCATATAAGTGAAGTGAATCTAAAATTCTATATTGGGGTTCCTACTATGTGAATTCAGTACATTTAGCGGAGCCATATTACAAATATTCTTTTCTAGTCTTTAAACAACGAGAGGATATTGATATATAATTTTCATTAAGGTTGAGCAAAAATTCAAAAATCCGACTTTGACACCGATATTATATATATTTTATAAACATATGTATTTTTCTATATATGAATAATAAAAATTGTATATAATTATGTTTTATATAGTTAGTTAAACTCCACACTATACTAGCATGAGCTCATTATTATTAAATAATATATTTATACTATAATATATATAGACTAAATTGATTAATAATAGTTTATATGTAAACATCATACTATTATAATATTACTTCTATGTAACAATAACTTACTAATATATAAATATAATAATATGTAATACTAATGTATAAACACTAAAATGCATAATAACATGTAATACTAATAAACTAAGTTACTAATGTATAATAACATGTAATACAAATGGATAAACACTAATGACTAATATATAACTTTATAATAACATGTAATACTAATGTATAATAACTAAAGTATAATAACATGTAATAGAATGTATAATAACTAAAGTAAACATATAATATAATAATAGTAATGTATAATAACCAATGTTCCAATATATAGTATATAATCACTAGTGACTAGTATAATAAATTAAATATAGAATACTAAGTCTAGTATATAATTAAGTTAGAAACTAATATAATAATATGTAGTACTTTAGTAGAACAATATGTAACTAACTACTAACGTATAAACATGTAATACTATTATACTAATATATAATACAAATTATAATCTAGCTATTAATAGGAATAAGTTAGACACTAGTTATGGTAAAAGTATAATGAGTTAATGACACTATTTATAAAAACTATAGTACAAGTTTATAGACGATAACATGTAATTAATCACTATAGTACAAGTCTATAGACTATAATATGAAATTATTAATAACATGTAATACTATAGTATAATAATATGTAATTTTCAATAATCAATCCTATAGTACAAGTATAAATACTAACAATAATAACATTATAGACTTATAGTCTACATTTAATACTAATGTGGCAATGTATAATAATACTGGTATAATAATTATATTTAAATTTTAGTCAATAAAGTACAAGTCAATTTAAATATTAATTTTCATTAATTAATACTAACAATTAAGTTGAGTGATGGAAAAAATTATAAATAGAATAATAAGTTGATAACATATAATTAGACACAATAATATGATAAAATGTTAAAAGTATTATATGAATCTATGATAAGTGATAACATATAATTAATAATAAAAGGTCGTTGTGTTTTACTCCCCCACCCTGCCATTATTTACTTTAGATTGTAAATTTTGAAAAAATTTAAATTTAAAAACTCACATAAAATATTCTTTTTTAAAAAGTGTGCTAAATATGAAGTTGAAAACAATCCAAAAAAAAAGCCCAAAATCCAACTTTGCTCCGATAAGTCGGAGTTAGAGTTGGAGTGAAGGATGAACATGTTGGGGTTAGAGGTCGGATTCGACCTCTGAAAAAGTTGGAGTCAGAGTAGGAGGATGGACATACCGACTCCAACTTGGTCAGTGCTCAGCCCTAGTTTTTAAACTATTTTTGAGGATCTTTATATTCTATGAATTTTGGGAGTTACTATCACTAGTGGTACACTATCGCTCAAAGCACTCACACTAGTTGTTGAATTACTCCTACTATTTTAGGCGATCTTTTTATAAAATAAAAATGAAAATGTTAAGGTTAAGGTAATGTGGAATGAAACTAAGATAATATGGAATGAAATGTTCTTTTCAAAAAATAAGTGTTACTCAAATCCACAATTCACCACCCTCACTGAAAATACGAATAGACAAAAAAATGATCAAGTTTAGATCCTTCAGATTTTTAATATAATTCACATTTGTACAAAATAGTCACTCAGCCTTTTTCAAAGGCGAATGAACTCGATCTAAGGACGACAAATTAGAATTAAGGCCGCAACCCCATATTACATTAACCCAAGTGTGATGTAACAACTGTTTGTGCCATAATTAATTGATAATTCTATTCTTAGCAAGTCATTAAATTGCGAGATAATTGTTCTCATCATATAACTCATACGATTAGATTTTGGAAAAAAAATATTTTAACTGAAAAATATATTTTCCGTCAAAAATAAAAAAAAAAAAAACTGGAATTGCATTTATATGATGAAACAATAATTTTTATTATTCCATGTCCCTTAGTGTGCATGTGTAGGAACTTTTACATAGAAAATGCTCATATTGCATTTTTCTCTTTAACTCTTCTAAATAAAGGAGATGGATCTCATTAGTGAGAAAACTTTCAATTTCTCAAACATCACACCCATCATCCTATGCCTCCACGACACATTTAGTATATCATCTCTCCACCCAAAAAATAATATCACTGAATCAATGAGTGACCATCCAATTCATAAACCTCTAGGAATTCTCACTAACACCACTATTTGTAATGAGTCTTAAATCAAATTAGGTATAGACTTTGCTAATATCGCATTAAAAGTGCCAAAAAATCTCATTATGCAATAAATATTGTATATGATATTTTAGCAGCTAACTAGCGATATCTCAATTTCTCACTTATTCAATATTTTTTTGTATTCTCCAATCCACTATAGGAGACAAAAGAAAAACATTGTAAGAAATTATCTTAACCTGAAACCTATATTTCAACAATGCAATCACAAGCAAGATTTTTAAGCTTAATTAATTTGTACCTAATTATTCAGATTTTTGCCTCAATTACCATGCAAACCTCCAAGGTGCTTGGTATTACTCTTAAGGGGTGCTCCTAAGTTCATATATTTGTAAGAACCTATTTGTTCTTGCTAGAGAGAAATAAAACTTGAGTAAGATTACTAGTGCTAATACCACAGAGAGGTGCACTGATAAAACCTATAAAATGAATGTGCCAATCAAGAATGTCCTCAACACTTTTGCACACTCATATTTTAATGTCCTTACTTGTTAGACATACTAGCAAATTTTAGAGAATATGTGCTTATCTGTGAGTTAATCTAAGTTGATTCAAGATTATAATGCTCAAATTCAAATATAGGAGCAATTAATCTTTGTGTTACAAAATAACACGCGACTTCCATTATTATCCACAAGATTCTCAAATGCAAAATAGTGGTTTAGCTCTATTTGATAGTTGATCCTTTCAACTTCTATAAAAATTGTAGTGCATGCATTCTACGCGCACTTCTAATTTTACTCTATACCTTTAAGAAGTTTTTACAATAATGATACTCTAAGACTATCTAACACTCATAATAATCTTCATTATTTTTCAACTATTGCTCATGGAGGAGATTAATGTGACAATTAAGTCGCATAATCAATCTATAGGCTTTCTTTTCGATTATCTCAAAGTTACTAACCTATGTCCATTTAATTGCACACACATCTAAATAATTTGCTGCGTTAATCTAAGTCAAAATAAAAATAATTAACACATGTCGCAAGATCAAAAATTCGCTTAGCTTCCTAATCATCTCTTATGCCTCAATGACTAATTATTAATTTCTAACTTAAGTTTCGTGTAAATTTATATTATATAAGAGATTAATTCCAAATCAATTTCAACCATATTCCTACTAGGATAAGTAATCTACCGAGTTAGTCACGTGCAAAAATAATTTCTTCCTAGATCAAAGAAATTACCGGACTATTTAATCCTTTATTTTATCATATTCTAAAAGAAAATCTAAAGACTAATTTCTAAAATTAGCCTAACAAATGCAAGTGATAAAATAAGCTTACACAACTACATGTAATCAAAATACTTGCATAAAAATGATCACATTTCATCCAAATATTGATTATTCACAAAGAATAATAATATAGGCAATTTATAATAAAAAATAAAATGTCCAACAAATGTGATAAAATATCTCATAATATCATGACATACATGTTATACATGAATGCCACGTTAGCCGAGATATATTAAAAAAAATCGACAAAATAGAGGAAAATTGTGGAGAAAAATTAACTTCAGCCCTAATTGTTTTTCGAGCTAACCTTCGTCCTTGCGCTAGAACCCAAACTCAAATTATCCAGAACTCTCCAGCTCACACTCTGATACTTCACTCAAGTTTTCCTGAACTTCCCCAGACATCTCTCTCTAGAAGACATTATAAATTCACGATTTCTCTTCTAGACTCACCTGAAGATTCTCGTACTCAAATCAACTCAAAAACAGTTTTCGAAGCTCTGAAACATAGACCAACTTTTTTTTTTCTTTGTTGTGTGAATTGTGAGCTTTTAGCATGGCAGCCAATCATGAAAAAGGTATAGGCATTGACCTGGGCACCACCTATAATTGCGTAGGAGCTTGGGTTAATGACCGTGTCAAGATCATCCCCAACGACCAAGGCAACCGTACTACCTTGTCGTACGTAGCGTTCACCGACACTGAGAGACTGGTTGGCGATGCAGCGAAGAACTAGGTGGCCATGAAATCGAAGAACACAGTTTACGACGCCAAATGTCTCATCGTACGGTGATATCCAACCCTTCTATCCAGATCTACATGAAGCTCTAGCCCTTCAAGGTGATGTATGATCCTGGTGACAAGCCTCTGATCATGGTCAGGTACAAGGATGAAGCGAAATAGAGAGGTGCGTACAGATTATAGGAGGTTGTAGAAGAAACTGGAGAGTTGTTGGAATGAGGGTGAGCTTAGCTTATAAAACCAAAAAGAAAGAAAATTCAGTTAAGGACGAGAGAGTTCTAGTATAAAGGGTTCTAAAAGGTTCCATTCGTGCAAAAGACTTATCTCCAGCGTTTGGTAACAGAATGATTAGCGTCTTCGGGGGAGAGGTAGAGATTCGACAAAGATGGAGTTGGAGGGAGGGAGGGAGGGGGAGGGGGAAATGAAGTTACGAGGGAGATAGAGGGGGAATGAAATGGAGAGGGAGAGGAAGAGGAAAATGAAATGGGTGGCACAGACATACTGGTTGCACCAGCTGGTTGTATCCATAATTTTTCTTACCGGAAAGAGAGATGGGACTTGAAATTGAGTGATTAATATGTAAACAGGCTAAGATTTGAGAATTGATTTTACAATTAACCTTAATTGAAAATTGAAAAAGTTCCGACACTGTTCCGAATTCAATACTTAACAGCATTGTCCGTGTTAAGAAATCTAGAGCATCTTCATCCGATTAGGATAAACCAACGATCGATTTATAACTTAACGGTCTTCAAATACATTTTGTAATTAAGCAAAACAAGGGCAATTTACATTTGGAAAAATAGAGCGGGGAAAGCCAAATCAAATCAACTTCATTGGCTCATAACAAGCTTTTTTATTTCCATGAGCGGAAGTAATCAGAATTTCCATGCAACATCACTAGAGAGGGATTTATTTTATTACATTGAATTTCTACTTTACACGAGGAGGTTCGGCAGTTGTCATCACAGATATCTCAAAAAAATTCCCGAAAAGGAAGAGTCCCAATTTATACAAAAAATGGAAATACTTTGAAATATAGAAACAAATTATTATCCAAAGCAATACTTCGATTAGAGAACCCACCGCGATAACCTTATGGATTTCCATGATTATGATGGGAACATCTGACTGGACTTGATTTAGCCAGAAAACTTGCCTCATAACTTCTATCAAGTAGCTTTTCCTATACCACAAACTGATTAGATCTTCATGAAGAACATGATGTATTTCCCTTGACTCTCCTCTCAGCCGCCATACCTGCAGCGACGGAAGGTGGCAAATGTCTGAGACTTCCAGTTAATTTTTCATTATTTTCTGGTACTGTTGATTTCACCGTCGCAAATAGAGATTCAACATCTTTTAGTGTCAAGACAGGTTGATCTTGATTTTTTGTGTTCCCACTGATGAATGAACTGGTATTCCTGCTTCTATTCAATTGGTATAGGCTCTCTTCAACAGTGCCTTTAACCTTCACAAAAGAACAAGATAGATTTAATTACCACTTCTCTGCGCATCCAACTCTTGCGAAGACTATTAAGTGGGAGAACGAGAATGTGTTGTTATATGTAAGTGTGTGTTTACGTAAATAGTCGATTGCCATTGCATAAATAGAAAGCTGGACATACTATGAAACGATGAACGAGTGTCCTATTTTTCTGCCCAATTCGGTGTACCCTGCTGATAGCTTGTGCTTCTGCTGCTGGGTTAAGTAGCGGCTCTACTAGAATAACATGCTCTGCTTCTAAAAGATTGAGGCCGTTGGCTCCATGTTGGATTAGGATCAATAACACCTGAAAAAAATCTGATGCTAGTTGCTGGGTGCGTCTTTTCCAAGTTCCCTCTGCACTGTTATTCTGTCCTCTAAACTTGCTTATGGCAGTATGTGATTTCCTATACTTACAAAGCTGCAACCATAAGCAATATGAACACACGCATGCACACATGCGTGTACACATACAAACACAAAAACAAACACACGCATGGCTATCAAAGCTGGTAAGTACTTACACAAGCACTATTAGCAATCTGCGAACTGAAGTGCTGTCTAGAAAACCATAAGAAAAAAAAAGGGGGAAATCGAAAACCAAGAAAACGTTTGTGTGAAAAGCCTTGCATGTTTCAATTTCCTCATTGATGCCGAATGTGTGCTTAATATCAAATAATGCACTTTATTGATATATAAAGAATAGATGCCACCCTCCCTCTCTCCAACATGTTATACTAGAAGGTTGGGGTAAAAAAAGCTGGCGCTCTATATTCTTGTAACCAAATTTCTTACTCTGTTTTTTAATCCCCAAAAGAATCACTTGCAGCTATTGCAATCATAATAAGCATGTATTAATATTGATAATTAATTGAAGAATCATAAGCAACCATTAGAAACAGCCATCTACTCCAATATGAACATAAATAATTGAATTTTTCTTATATGAATATGAATATTTTTTATAGTTTTATATGAGAACTAATAATTGATACATCTTATTTACCGGTTTACCATGCTTTTATTTTCTACCCAGGATATTTTAATCTACTACGTTCGATAGGGGTGAACAGGAATTGGCTGGACTGACCTACACTGACGGAGACCGGCCGCCAGAGTCAAGAACTGGCCGAAACCGGTGAAGAACCAGTCGGCCGGTGGCATAAAATAGATAAAACCGACGTCGGCCGGTTTGGTTCCGGTTTGAACCTGGTTCAAACTGCCAAACCAGCTAATTAAATAAATATATATTGTTTTATATATACCGTAGTTAAAACGATGCCGTTTCACTTAAGTTTAAGTTAAATGACGTCGTTTTATACCTAAAGTGTACAAGAAAAACACAAGTTTTATACATAACATATTAAAAAAAATATGAGTGAAATGAAGCCGTTTGGTTTGGTTTCGATTTGGGATCGTCTTCTTCCCCTCCCCTCTTCTTCTCCGATTCTCTGTTTCTCTCTCTCTCTCTCTCTCTCTCTCTCCCCCCTTTGCAACACACTCTCTCTCTACTCTCTGAAATGAACCTCACCGCTAGCGGGACCAAGAACTGCTAGAGTCGATACGGCCGGTATTTCTCCTCCCCATTGACCAGTACATTCAGTTGTTCCATGCAAATTCCCTCCATCAGTCGGCGTTGGTTTTGGCAAAAAACCGCGCTGATAGCATCGGTTTTGATCCCTAACGTTCGATAGGGATGTGAAGAATTAATCCAACGATCAACGGCTGCTGGAAGGTCTATAGCATTCAACTTAGGAGTAATGAAAGATACATTTTTTTTATAAGTAATGAAAGATACATACTGCCTGGAATTCATGCAATATCAGGACTAGAAAGTATTTTCCCATACAACTTTAATTTTTGGAGCTGACTTTTGAAAGAGGTGAACTACCAATCTATGGAGCTCGTTAAAAGCAACAAAAAGGAATGTAGGAAGGCCTTTTTTTTTTTTTGTTGGAAGTCCTGAATGCCTTGATTCTAATTCTATCTTATGTGGCAACATGAAGATCTTGACTATTAGAATATTAATTAAATATTTATATTAACTTCTTTTTATCCGTTATATAAGCATCTCCCACCTATTATAAATTTTAGAATAATTAGTGACTAAATTTGGTAGCAAAGTCATGATCTTGAATTCGAATATTGATTACCCTATTCAATTCTCATTTCAATCATACATAAAAGTAATGCTACTATGCTTCCTAATTTATACCGCTCACTCTGTCCTCTTAACATGGCACCACTTGACTTATTAAAAAAATATATTCAAAACAAAATGGCGCCCAAAAACACAAAAAGATGAAAATAAAATCCTAAATTTCCTCTACCCTTTTATGTTTGTGTTCTTAAATTTTTAAATAAGCCAAGGCACCACATTGTAATGTCATGTCAAGGAGGCAAAGTAAGTGGTATAAATTATGGAACATAGTGCATAGTAGCATTTCTCATTAAATATTGCATATGTTAGACCTATTTATTAAAAAACATTTGAACCCATATACTTGTGCTGTGCCAATCAATCTCATCAATAAAATTATTGTTTATTGATTAAAAAAATTTTATGAAGAAAAATTCTGAAGACCGTGCAAAAGCAACGTCCTTAACCTGGAAAAGCCTTATTATAGGAAATTTGGCCAACAAGTGATTGGAAGTTAGAATATTAATTAAATAATTAAGTTCACATTGTCGCAAAACTTTTGTGACCAGTTATTTAACAGGGGCCCGTTACGAAAGTTACCGAGCCATTTGGCCTAGTCTAGGAGGAGCCTTCACTTCATCATCTCATTGAGTTTATGTGATGTTCCTTCGATGTCATATTTTTCTTGCGCTTTACTTTTACCGCGTCTGCAGAAATAAGAATTTGGATAAGTTTTCTGGAGTGGGCTGCAACAATGGCTCATGTGTCTTGCGTTGTTCATGCTTTCAGCTTCCCCTTACTAACTAATTGGGTTGAGCACCTGTTTAGATTCAATACGATTGGGCCATATTTTGTCTGGCTAACTTCTGCAGCCTAATCAATGGCAACGAGACCAAGAAATAGATTCATCATTCCATCCCAACTGATTCAAGAACAAGAAAAGAGCTAATGCCAAAGGAACAATGTATTCAAAAAGAAAATTTTGAGCTCATCCATCTTCTACTTGCAATCCTAAAAATTCCTGTCGTTCCTTCCCAAATACATCATATTAAGTAGATAAGGACCATCTTCCCAACTGCAGTAATTTGTGAACACTCACATAACTCTCTCCAATTGGCAAAAAGGTCAACCATCCTTCCAGTCATAACCCAAACCAACGCAACTCTACCAAGGAAGATGCCTCTGTGGCTATGTCTTCACACTATACCATCCTTCCTTGAAGGCTATGTCTTCACACCATAAATCAAACAATAATTTAATCTTATAACCATCACCCACCACAAGTCTACAAGGATTAGAGAAAATCTCCCCACCACTTCTATTAATTTTCCACAACTCTAACCCGTGGAGCCCATGAGCTTCATTAGAAAACCACTGGTCCAAGCACAATCAAATTTCAAATCCACTACTACTTTCCTCAAAGTCTTCCTTTCATGCTGGTAATGGTAACGCCAAAGCCACTTCCCTAGGAGAGCCCGATTGAACAAGAGCAAATTTTGAATCACCAAAACTCCTTAAAAAATGGGAGAGCACTCCTTGGCCCAATGAAATTTGATCTCTTGACCTAACCTACTCCATAGAAAGTATTGTTATAGCTTCTCTATTCTTTTGGCCATAAGTGTGAAGCAAAAACAGTGACAGGAAATATGTGGCAAATCAGATAGTGTACTTCTGATCAAGGTAATTCCACCACTTTTGGATAAGTGCATCCTCTTCCAAGTAACCAAGCGGCACTCAATTTCTTTATCACCCCATCCCAAATTGACTTGGCCTTGAAAGAGGCTCCCACTGGGAAAACAAGATATTTCAAAGATAAAGAGGATACTTTGTACCCAATGCTAGCCAAACTATCTACATTAGTAACATTACCACAGGAGCGAGCTCTAACTTTTCCAAATTCACTATCCACCTAGAGACAACTTTAGAGCAAAATAAGAGTTCCTTCAAAGATCAAAGGCAATCTGGGTTTGCCCCACAAAAATACAAGGGTATCATCTACAAACAGTAAGTGGGAAATGTTAAGAACACCATGATTACTAGCCCCCACAGAAAAGCCTGAGTGGAACCCTCCTTCAATTGCTAAAAACATTTTACTAGAAACCTCCACGGCAATAACGAAAGTTATGAGATAACAGATTACTGTCTTAGGTCACGAAAGATATCAGAGAAACCGGCCATTGTGCCATTCACCAAAATAGAAAAGCATATCGAAGAGACAAAATGCATTGTCCAAGATTGTCATTTTTCCAAAGCCACATCTCCCAAGAGCAATAATGAAGAAATTCCCAATAACATGATCATAGGTTTTTTCAATATCTAACTTGCGAAGTACCCTTGGCCCACCTGAGTTAAGCCTATTGTCTAGTTATTCATTGGCAATATGCACCAAGTGAAATGATCTTCTCAATGGCCAAACTAAACGAATTAGCCAAGACTAGCTATTATCTTGTACACTCCATTCACAACACTGATGGGTCGGGAGTCTTTAATATCTATTGCCCCAACTTTTTTAGGAACGAGGGCTATGAAAGTAGCATTAAGTCTTTTTCTCAAACTTACTATTGGTATGAAAATCCTAGAATACCTGCATATCGTCATCTTTAATCATATTCTAGCAAGCTTGAAAGAAAGGCATGATAAAACCATCTATGGCCTCTCAGGCCACGTGTCCATCTCTTCCTCAAATGGTCTCAAATGCTAGTCCGTTACACTAAAGCCTCCATACAAAATCTCGGACAACAAATGTTGATAGTATTGCACCCTAGGATTTATAATTTCAGTTTGATATGAAGAAACTGAGCCATCATTTCAAATGGCATCGTTTCTCCCATGCGAACGACCCATTCAATTGAAGAACTTACTACACTGGTCACCTTCTCTTAACCATAAAGCCCTTGATTTTTGCCTCCAAGGCATCTCCTTCATTAAAGTCCTATCAAGACCAATAATCAGTTGGTTTTTCTATAGACTCTCTTCTTCAGATAGCATTCTCTCCTATTCCACACCTTGAAAGTCTTGTAAATCCCACAAGTCTTTAAGTCAGTCTTCAATTACTTTAATTTGTGAGCAAAGATAAAGCTCTAAGTACCTTGGAAATGGTAGGCTGACGACAATGCCTAACCCTATCAACAAAACCTTTTGCTTTTAACCATATATTCCCAAACTTAAGAGATACTTTCTACTCCTTTGAAGACCTCCATAGTCGAAGCTAATGGCCCAAACAAAGTTTGGGTTGTCTCTTTTGATACAAATCAGGAAAGTGCACCTCCAAAGCTAGGGATACAAGGAATCTATCAATTTTAGACCAAGGATTGTCTCAATTATTTCCTTTTTGATGAAACCAAGGTTGGCTCAAGTGGTGAAGGCCTTGGTCTTGGGATATTACTCCCTTCAAGGTCCAAGGTTCAACACCTCATGGATACAAATAATCCTTTGGGGCCACACCATTTGGTGAAAAACGAGTGATTTAACTAGTTCCGTGTAGGAAAACTTCCAAAGGTACGGTGCACGGGACCGGGGTTTACTCTACAGGGGTGGGTCTGAAGGGCCTTGCCTTGGAGAGGTTCCCCGCCCTAACCCCTTGACTGCCCGACCCCATAGAATGGGCAGATTGTCCAGCCCCACGGTCTAGTCTTCCCCATTCCAACCCCAAAACCAGAAATCAACAGATGCAAACCATAAACCTAGAAATTCAATTCAGAGGAGATCCTTCTTCCTCCCTAATTTAGAGCGTAAGAACACCAGGGGATAGAGGATCCATCCCTAAATATATTTCCAACTCCAAATTGGGCAATGCATCATCACACCTATTCATGCCCATGTGGCCGATCTTAGCCACTTCTAATGTAATCACCTCCTTACCCTTTTCCATTATAGTCTATTTTGAACACAAAGAACTACCCAAGGAAACTAGGCTAGAATTGGGGGATTTCCAATGAATAAACAGGGCTTCCTTCTTTGCTGCCTAGCACCATAGATAATTCTAAACCCTTCCTTAAATCAGAACTGTGCCCCCATATCATCTCTATACCCAAGGAAGCTCCTTTTCCTCTTAGCTCCAAAATCAAGTTCTCCAAGCCTACTCCTCCATCTTGAGCCGTCTTAGCCTCCAGAGCCTCATTTCCATCCCTAAAGATGTCTCCAAGCACTGTAATCTGAAAGCATGCTCCTTATTTTCTGTACCATTCCAAGCAAATCTACGGGGGAGAATAGTGTCTTAGTGTGGATGAAAGGGGCCAAAAAATTTTTCCCAAGGCCAATGGAATGAGTATTTCTTGGCCTTGATTCCATCTGAATTGTTTGTGCTTTGAGAGAGCTTCCTCACTCTATGGTGGCCGTTGTTTCATTGCTACCCTTTGCTCGGAGCTAGGTTCTTTCAAAAGCTCTTGTTGCTTAGAGTTTTCTGATTTATGGTTGCCACTGGGGAGAGGTGCCGAAGCTTCACCACCCTTCATTGGTTTTCTTTGATCCCTCCCTCGCTGAGGATGTTCAGCTTGGTCATTTCAGGTTCGAGAGAGGACCTGGGTTATGTTTTAACTTTCCATTGGATTGTAACTAAAGGGTTGGGTCAGGTCTGCATTGGCTCTCCTCCTCTATTGACAGAGTTGGGCTTTAGCAAGCCCCCTTGCCCTTTCGAATTGGGTTGACCCAAGCATTAACTACTTTAGGCTCAATGAATATAAAAATGGACCGTCCTTTTCTAGCCTGCAGTGCAAGGCCATTTATAGCCATCCAAATCTCTCACACCTACCAAGCTCAGGCCCACTTCTACACTCTTAAAAAGTTTGAACCTTGCTGAAAGCATGTTCTGCTACCTAGAATTGGCCAGCTTATCTTTTGAGGATTTCTGAGCTTGTCTCTGGGTTGCCTTGTTGATTGTTTCGAGATTTGGTGACTGCCTATGCCCTAACAGAGCATTGGCATACGGTTGTTTCCTTTCTAGAATGGGCTGAGCTGCTCCCAGCCCCCATCGAATTCCTTCATTCTGATATCTTTGACCCATCTCAAGCCTTACATGCTCTCACTGTTCTACATACAGAGCCTATAAAGGATTCAAAGAAATCTGCCACCTTAGTCAACTCACCACCAAAAGCTCTCAATCCATTCCAATTCTTCATTCCTGTACGGAAATAAAGCCTTTCTCCCACCTTATCATATTCTTTTGGAGCCAAGTATCGCCCCTATTTTTTGAGCAACATCTAGCAGTAGAGGTTAATTTCTTACACAAAGCCTTAGCAAGATTCATTCTTTCTTTTGTCTTCGTAAGAGTTCCCATAAGGATAGCAGCCAAAGCATGTTAAGCTACCATTTCCCAAAAACACCAAGTGAAGGCCACGCTTGCTTCTATCATTTATGCGCATCACTGAACTTCCTCCTCCTTTCAAAAACTCAAACACCTAGGACTCGATGATAATTTACTTTGAATGACCTTTTTTTATAAGCATTCAAAAATTCGATTCTCACAGATTTCCTTATAGCAAAAGGATCCAAAAGAAATAACTGATTCATAGACTTCTCAGAAATTTCTCTCAACCACTTCAAATCCATCACTTATTATTATTATTATTATTATTTTATTATTATTATTATTTTTTTATAAGTAAGAAGTTTTATTGATCCATGTAAATCGGCAATGCCCAAGTACATAGGAAGTATACAAGAAGAAAGCCTAGTTACAAACTACCCGTTACGAAAAGTAGCATAAAAGTCATTAAAGCTCGCTCCATTCCATACTATGGATGAAGCCCAAAGCAATAATGTGTGATAGAAGAAGGCCCTAAAACCATCTGGGGAACGTTCCCTATTTTCAAAACAAAGACCATTTCTTTCGATCCATGTACACCACATTAGACATAGGGGCACCATCTTCCAAACAGCTGCAATATTATGTCGACCCCGAATCCCTCTCC
Organism: Cyclocarya paliurus; assembly: GCA_029856935.1. Lineage (NCBI taxonomy): Eukaryota > Viridiplantae > Streptophyta > Magnoliopsida > Fagales > Juglandaceae > Cyclocarya > Cyclocarya paliurus. The sequence continues at coordinate 232,766 of JARVXP010000207.1, read as the reverse complement.
AACACCATAATAAATCCGACACCCTCCTAGGCATAACCCATGCTTTCTTGTTAAGGGATTGGTTCATTTGAGCAGATCATATCTTAAGCCAAGTTTGATTACACAAATAAGATGAGTTAAGATTTTTAAAGGTTTTGGAAATAGAGAGAAAAAATTGAATAAAAAAATTAGAGTTAAAAGAGGGTTAGAATATAATTTTTTAATATAATTTTTTGTTTTGAGATTTGAAAAAGTTGAATTTTTTTTTTGTATTATGTGTGGAAGTTTGAGAAAGTTGTAATGATTAGATGAAAAAGTTGAAAAGTTGAAAATTTGAAAATGAAAAATGTTTGTGTTTGAATGGTGTTTGGATGTTGAAATGAGATGAGATGGTTTTAAAGGTTTATGAAACCAAACCAGGCCTTAGTCAGATCTCTATCGGTGAAAATCTTTTATGTATACTTGATTTTACCAACCTTCTTTGAACTCATTATAATTATCCCACACTGAATGGAAAATATATTCTCTAAGTGCTCTATGGAGGGGAATAGACCAAGAATTCAAGTTTCATTTGGTGAATTGGGCTACGGTTTGTACCCCTATACGTGAAGGCAGGTTGGGAATTCGGAATTTGTTGGTTTTCAACAAGGCTTTATTAGGTAAATGGTTATGGAGATATCATGAAGAATGGGGAGCTTTATGGAGGGTGATCATAGATTTAAAATATGGGGGATTGTAGGGAAGATGGTGCTCAAATGAGGTGAATGGACCAAATGGGGTGGGGCTTTGGAAACAAATAAGAAGAGGCTGGACCAATCTCCATCGATCAACACGTTTTGTAGTAGGGGAGGGGTCTAGAATTAAATTCTAGAATGACTTATGGTGTGGAGATCGAATCCTCAAAGAAGCCTACCCAATACTATACAACATTGCACAAAGAAAGGCGGCCTCAGTAGCAGAGCTTATGGATCTCTCTAGTGGTTCACCCCAATGGAACATCATTTTCCTTAGAGCTGCCCAAGATTGGGAAATTGACACATTTACAGATTTCTTCAATCTTGTATACACTTGTAGTATGTCTGGAGGAGCGGATAAGATGATATGGTCACCATCCAAGAAGGGGGGAGATACACTGTACAATCGTACTATAAATCTCTTATGACACACTCTACAAGAACATTCCCATGGAATAACATATGGAAGACTAAGGTCCCCCTAAAAGCTTCTTTTTTTTGTATGGACAGCTTCGTTAGGGAAGATTCTCACCTTAGATAATCTAAAGAAACACCGCTTCATTGTATCGGATTGGTGCTACATGTGTAAGAAAAATGGTGAGTCTGTGGATCATCTATTATTGCATTGTGATGTAGCCATGAGTCTATGGAACGATATATTCGCAAGAGTGGGACTCATTTGGGTAATGCCAAGAAGAGTTGTTGAATTTTTGGATAGTTGGCAAGGAGTCCGGGGTGATTCTCAAATTGCAGCTATGTGGAAGATGATACCGACCTGTTTAGGGTGGTGCATATGGATGGAGAGGAACAGTCAGGGCTTTGAGGATCGTGAATGGACAATGGATGAGCTTAAAATTTTTTTTCTGCACACTTTATTCCATTGGTCAATTGTAATAGACTTTAATGGCATGAACATACATAATTTTCTTATCTCTTTATACAATCATGCCTAGGTGTGGCTCTTGTATATGTCCCATGTACTTGGCTTCGCCTATTATCAATAAAATACTTATTTACTGATAAAAAAAAAGTGCTCTAGCTTATTATAGCCAAGAAAGCAGCAAGTTTTATTCATAATAAGTTGTTTGAGGATCTCTTACCTGCCTCCTTTCATCCGGATAAAGGTGATCTCGTTAGCAGTGAAGGCATGCTCCAACACATCAAGGACATCATTCCAACTCGAGAAAACAAGAACTTTTGCTTTTGGATCTGTGTGCTTGATCCACAAGATCCTTCTTGTGACTGCTTCAATCTTCAGGATAATCAAGATAAAATTAATAGGATAGGAATAAAAACTAGCATAGACGACCAAATCAAAATGGCAGGAAAATTGAGAGAGAGAGAACTAAACTAGGAAAAATTAGACATCACGTTGCCAAGAACTCAAAAGGGAATTATACTTAGTGGAACCCTTCACTTAAGATCTACCAAGTATGAAGAGTAATGGGACCAACTTTTTAGACAAAGCAGGATGAATCTAAAAATGCTATTCAACAGCTTGCCATGAAAGTATTGTACTGCACAAACACAAGCATACTTAGGTCCCCAACTGGCATAGGTTGACTCTATAAGTCTATCCACCAATTAAGCCAAGCATTGAGTCACTGACAAGTTCAGGTTGATGATCTATTTTACAGTTATTCAAAAGTAGAAAAAGTCGCAACTAATCTCGAGGGAAAAGGACTGTGATCATTTGGAAACAAGAGGAGAGAGAACAAATAAACTGCACATAGCAACACGTGCAGGGACAAAGAAGTAGCATATCATTGTAAAACATACCATGTGAAATATGTCACGGGACAAAGCATTACATAGGAATCATACCTTTGTTCCATACGAACCCTGAACAATCATAGATTCTTCACACTTCTCACGACCTTGATATGTATGCCACACAGGTGAATTGAAAGATTCATTTTTTCTATCATCAGCATAAGCTATATTTCCAAAATCTGTATGCTGTCGGCATGTTGGGCACATTACCCATTTAGGTCGAAACTTATTATCATGTACTCTCTGCTCTGTCATTGAAAATAAACCTGCAAGAGGCAAGCGTGAAGTCACAATTAAATGGTGTATAATAGACAAAATCCATCAATACGATAGGAATCAAGAAAGAGAAAGCCCTGAAAAATGAAGGATGGGAACATATTTCCAGGAAAATGATGATTTAGATTAATGAACGCAAGGCTTCTTCCCCTTTTTTATAGGTATCTCGTTAGTGAGTCTTCTTTTCTGTTCTCTAAAGGAAGTACAAGTTACCATAATGTCACAAATGGTGTTTTCCTCCAACTAAGGAGACTTAAGGATTTTCTTCAAGTGGTCAACATTTTGAGAAAACAAAATCTTTGTTTTAGAAATTTAGTTAAAGGGACCTCAGTTATCTTTCCCTACTTTGTTAGGGCAAATAAAAAGTAATACAATGGATACAATAGATAAAGACTTACATTTACAACAAGTAACATGCCCGCACTGAAAAACCATCTTTTGATTGCTCAACTTTTCTTGACAAACTGGGCATGTTTCATCGTCGGCTTTAGGTACACATCCACTTTTATGCTCTGTAAAAGTCGACAGCCTACCCATCTCTTGAGTTAATGAGGAATTAGTAGGGCTTTCCAGTGGGGACTTTTGTTTAGATAGTACCAGACCCTGGAAATGATACATACACTAAGTACCAACTGCAAAAAAGGAAATATACTGATGAAAGACAGTCATAAACTTGAAACTTTCGAGATGGCTGTGTTTGTACCTTCAAATAACGAAGCTTCCCTTTTACACGTGACAACAAGGTTAAGGAGCTGAACTTGTCGTCAGAGTATTGTACACTAGCTGAAGGTAATTCATCTCGACTCAAAGCATCAACAGCTTTTTCATTCTCATTTTCGCTTATGTGTAATCGTGTTGTAGCCATTTTAAGTTCATCATGCGCACACAGAACTTGAGCTTGGGCTATTGCCAAGGACCTTGCATGGCCATACTCCCTCCGCATGCCCTTAACCAAGTGAAAGGAAAAAGTGTTAAATTTTAAAGATCTTTGACCATGCCTAGTTGGATGCAGTAAATTAACTAAGAACTCCTGGAAACTTTTGAGCAGAAATTAGCAGTCAATATAATAAAAAGCATTAGTTCAAATCATTCCATGCAAAATTGATAAACATCTGGTGGCAGATAAGCAGTTGGGGCCAATAAAAAAGGATCAATAAGGCTATACCTCTAGAATCTGAAGCTGCATGTTGGCTGCTGACATACTCTCGCTTCCTAACTGAGCTTTGCAATAGCCCTTTATAACCCCAAGAACAATCTCCAACTCAGATGGAGATTTTGAAACCTATAAACAGATACGATAAACATAAGAGTAATGAAAATAAGTGCTTGCACTTTTTTTTCCTCTCAAACAACAATTAATTTCCTGAAGTGAAGAAGACAGCAATATATTCCTAGAGTATCTGTATCAAACCCAAACAAAGGTATAGTTGCTCCACTTAGAGTAATGAACAGAATATAATGAAGTTTCAACTTAAAAAAGGTCAAATAAGATTTAAATCCTTTCAGTATTTGATATATGAGTCATAAACAAGGAGACCTTCCAACTCTTGATGGACAAATAATAATTTTTCTAAAATGTATTCCAGACAAATGATTTTGACAGTGGCTTGCTGCACGGTAATTAAACTTTATCATGTGAACACCATAAAAAAGTATATAACAAAAAAAGGGTCAATCTACGTTCATCAATGGAGTAACATACAAACCTCTATAAAATCACTGCAGTACCATATATTACAACATAGCAATCTGCTTCAAACATCGTTCTTCCTGTGGATTCCCTACCAATCTAAGTAAATAAGGGTTCTCAAACCTCGTCTCTATGAACCAAATAACAAGAGACCTTTTTAAAGGATATGTACTCAGAAAGAATAAGGAGAAGAAGGCCACACACACACACACACACACACACACACACACAGAACTACATGTCTGAATTTGATAAAGAAGCAATCTGCACCAGGCCACCATGTGTGCGTGTGTGTGTGTGTGTGAGAGAGAGAGAGATAGAGAGAGAGAGAGATTTAACATCAGTGTGTAAACAAAATATGGGTCCACTTTAACCATAACTTGGGATACATAAACGAAGAAGAGATTTAACAACTAACCACAACTCTTTCTCCAACATCTCTCTTCTTTCTAACACTGGATAATAAATCTGGCGGTGGTACATTCCAAAAGTACCGGTTGCGTGCAGAATTTTTCTTCTGCAAATGTAAGGCCTCTTCAGCAGATGTAATCATCCCTCCATCTTCTTTATTAAGACGAAAGAGCCTTGCTTCATAATCCTGGAGAAATAAGTCAGATGTCCGCAGAAAACAAATTTTAGTTGTACAAGAGAGCATCATGGTTAACAGACAAGTTTGTGAGCAAACCTGAAACAATCCATCTAGTTCACAGGCAACACAGGCAGGACCATCCCCATTGACCTTGCAATTTCGACAGTATCTCACACGTTCAATATCCTCCTCTTTTGGTTTCTCCATTGTATGATCAATTCCCAGAAGTTGATCAAGTAACACTATCCTGGAGGCTTCCAATTGATCCAAACCAGTCTGGATATGATATTTTAGAGAACTTAAGCTTCGAAATCTGGACTAGGAGAAACAAACGTTATTACCTAATAGCAATATAACATTTGACATAGCTTATATTTACTGCTTATCTTTTATAGAAACTCTAAGCAAAGGGTTTCACCTATGCTTTCTAAAGTAGCACATTCCTAATTACCATGGAATCCTATGATTTCTAGCACTCTTTTCCTCTTTGAAAACCTGGACACTTGATGATAGACACTGATGTCTACACTGACTCTCGAGGATAGACAACCAAGTCTACACCGAGAGTTGTATAGTCACTGATTTTAACAAGGCTCCTAAAATTGGAATTGGTTCGGAATCAAAGGACTGATTCAATGAATCGGATGATTCAACAAACCGAATCGGGCGATTCATGACAATTTTGAATCTGTATATAATGAAATTCAAGCCTTACTATCATGTCTAAAAGAGTTTAAATATGAATTCATTGACTAGTTTAAATAAGAATATTAAATAAATTTAAATGGTTTCAACAAGCATGTAATTCATGTATTTGACCTCAATTGTCCACATTTTTTTTTGCTTCAAATATTATCATCTACAAAGGATAAATATTTTTAAGTTATAAGCACATAAAAATGGTAGTATTTTGTGTGAAGTCACAAGTCTAATACAAAATACTCATTTCTCTCCTAATGCAAAGTCACAATCTCTACGTTTGGATGGCTTCTCTATGGCTTTTTTCCAAACTTGTTGGGAAGTGGCCAAGGATGATATAATCGGGGTCATTCATGAATTCCATGAAAATGGACGGTCTGAAAAAAGCCTCAATGCAACCTTCATTACTCTTATTCCAAAAAAGCCTGGTCTTGAAGAGGTAAAAGATCATCCCCCATTAGTTTGGTGAGCGGGATGTACAAGATCCTCTCAAATTTTTGGTGAATAGATTGAGCATGATGGAGGAGAAATTAATATCAAAGCCCCAAAATACCTTTGTTAGAGGAAGGCAAATTCAATGCTTATTGTCTATGAATGCTTGGATAGTAGATTCAAGTCAGGAGATCCGGGTCTCATGTGTAAGCTTGATATGGAAAAAGCTTATGACTAATTGGAAATTCCGGGTTTACATGCTTGAGAGATGTGGCTTTGGTACAAAATAATATTCATGGATCAAACATTGTATCTCTACTGCTTGCTTTTCTATATCAGTGAATGGCACACCAAAGGGCTTCTTTAAAAGCTCCAAAGGCTTGAGACAAAGTGACCATCTTTCACCGCTACTTTTGTGCATAATGCAAACCCATTCTCATGGAAGAGTATTTGGAAGACAAAGGCACCCATCAAGGCAATCTTCTTTGTATGGACGGCTTCCTTGGGAAAGATCCTCACACCAAACAATTTAAGAAAATTTCGAATCATTGTCATGAATTGGTGTTGTATGTACAAAAAGAGTGGAGAGTCCATTGATCATCTACTACTTCATTGTGAGATTGCTATGATCTTGTGGAATGAGTTATTTGTTCAGATGGGATTAGCTTGGGTGATGCCAAGAAGGATAATAGATCACTTAGCTTCTTGGAGAGGCCTTCTAGGCAACTCTTAGGCTCAGTTTGGATTGAGAAACATTCTCAACCCATCTCATCTCATCTTATTTCATCATTACAACTTTCACAAATTTCCACATAAAAATACAATAAACAATATAATTTTTTCAAATCTCAAAAACAATAATAATATCAAAAAATAATATTTTAACAATATTTTATTCAACTTTCATCTTAACTCACTACCAAACCTAATCTTAGATTGCACCAATAGGGAAGATGGTCCCAATATGTCTATAGCAGTGTGTTTGGAAGGAAAGGAACAAAAGAAGCTTCAAAGATCGAGAGGCCAATAGATGAGCTTAAAAATTTCATTTCCAATACTTTACTCCATTGGTCGATTGTGGTTGATTTTAATCGCATACATGAAATCAGAATGATATTTCCATATATTTCTGTACATGCTAGTGATCTCTATTTAAGATACAAGAGAAATATCAAAGAAGGAAAGAATTTCCTAGAATAGAGCAGGAAAATCTGCCTAACTAATTGACAGGAATACAGAAACTTCCTAAATAGAAACTTCCTAAACAATATCTACCATAAATTACTCCACTAATTACTCCATCTCCATATTTATCGGGATTTCCACAATAAAGTTTTATGAAATTCTTGTATCACTAAACTAGCACGCATTGGCAATGCTCTTGTATATGTCCTGTGTACTTGGCTCTTGCCTTTTTTTATGATCAATAAATTTTTGTTTATCGATAAAAAATTCTGTTCAACTAAAGAAGTAAAGAACACAATGTTTTATCTTTCGGTTTTTCTACCATTCTTATTGTATACAAGGATGAGAATTTTAATATATGTTTAGTTCTATCATATATCCGTATAAGAAATACAAAAACTCATTTAACAAATAAAATAAATAAATTGGTTGGAACTGGCACAAATCAGTCTGAATTAACTTGAATCAGCCGATTGAAACGGTTAACTAAAACTGGTTCAATTTTTTATCAATTCAAGTTGCATTGGCCTTAATCAAACCTTTTTGTCAAGCTTTCGATTTTGATGCACTGCACCTATGTTTTGTATTGTCTACATAATGACTACAATGTGTCAATGATTTTAATAAATTCCACATCCATGCCAACTTACCATATCCTCGTGCCTTACAAGTCTTTTAGCTCAAAGTAGCCACAGCCTCATAGGGATATTCAACACTCTTTGTTAGACAGATGGGGCTAAAACTAAAAGCGTCTGATGCAAACAGGAACTATTACAATTAACAGTTCACGAAATCAAAAGTAGTAGCAGTCACAATAATTTAATGCAACAAGTGATGATATAGATGACTAAAACCATAACTAACCGGGATGAAATTCTTGATGACCTCGGATTGTTTGGAGCTCGTGAGATAGCTTCTTCAATCTTTCTGATCAACTCGCTCGAGAAGTCCTTGTTCTGCTCAGCATGATGAAGGGCTTCCAACCACCAAACTGTGTGTTGATTGTTTCTGTCTCTAAATGCATTACTAACCTTCAACAAATAAAAAACCTCAAACACAACTTAAGAAAAATCTAAGACATAACTACTAGCACGTAAAATTTACAATCTATATAGCTATCCAATCCGTTTGAAACTTAAGAAGGGAGCTCCGTAAAATTTCATACCCTGAGGCATGGAGATGCACAATGAATTCTAAAAATGCCGTGCACTATGACATTTCTGTCATATGGAAGAGATTACTTAACAATAGTTAAGCATCCAAATCAATAATAAAACATAAAAGAATTCTCACAAGCAAGAGAAGAAACAAGATTTTCTTCACTTTTTCCCTTCAAAGCAGAAACAAAAGCATTTTGGTGAACTGTCATAAAAGATTCATTGGGAAAAAAAGAAAAAGAGAAAGCATAAGAGGATTTTACTTCTCTTTTCTGCTGCAAAGCAGAACCAAAAGCATTTTTGGGAAACTGTTATAAAAGAGTCACAGGAATAAAGAAAAAGGAAAAACATCAGATGTGTAGATTCCAGATTACATGCTCTTCTGTACCCACCCCCTCTTTTCTTTTTCAGTTGTGGAAAGCAAAAAAAAAAGAAAAGGATCACCCAAAATAATGGTCGATGCTAAGAGGATATTGTGGGAATGATTGCCAAGGAAATGCAAGGTATTGAGAGCGGTCACGTGTTGCCTGCTGAAGGTGAAGTGAATGAAAAGCACTCATAGGGGCAATAATTTCGTTTTGTGTCATCGAGAGGGCTGTTTTCATAGTGACCTACGCCATAATTGGCTAGAAAGAATAAAGATCACGCACTCACACATTCAGGCAACTTTTTTTTTATAAGTAACACATTCAGGCAACATTAAGGTGGTCTTGTTTAAGGTTGGGGAGAGTGACACCTGAACTTTCCTTGAGGAATATAGTTGATTCAGCTAATGTAATGACCCAAGGATGGCCTAAGCCACATCTGAGTCCATGCTCCAAAAAGACTTGTCAATGTTACAATTAGAGCCCCTTGGAATCAATATAAAGGGCTTGAACTTCGCCCCCAAGCAATGTGAGGTCCCATTTACCACCTTCCTATTCACAATCCAGGTATTACAATCTTCCCCTTAAATCCCGACATCCTTGTTAGGCCAAGTTCAGCATAGGTAGCACAGCTAAAGTCTCACACTTCTGGTTAGGTTTGGCTCTAATATCATTTGTAACAATCCAAAGAAGGTCCAAGCCACACTTGGACCCATGCTCCCAAAGGACCAGTCGACATTACAATTGGAGCCACTTGGAATCATTATAAAGAGCTTGAACTTCTCCCTCCCTGTGACAAGTAACTACTGATAAAGGCGGCCTCCTTTTGAGGGTGTTTGATAGATAGAGAAGGTTATTACACAAGTGTGAGAAGTGGCCACTTGGGCAATAAGGGATCACAAGATAAGGCCGTTGTACGCCCTCGCATTAGCCTCTTCTCCTAAATCATTCAAATGCAAGGAAAGAAGAGGGGGGGGGGGGGGGGACAACACTAGAAAATTGTCTTCCCCAAGTCGTAGCATTTGTCCCAATGCAAGGGAGGCTTTGGTTGTAGAACATTTGCAACTTTCAAATGGCATGCCCCAGTGGCATGTAATTTTATTAGAGCACTTGGGATTACGAAATGGAGATGCTCTCTCAACAAGTTGTATTCTTTGTGGTGGAGAGAGAGGTGATGATCTAATATGTTGGATCCCATCCAAAAGACAGTATTTCAAAGAGCTCCCTTTAACTGGCTCTTCATTTATTTGGAAGTATATTTCGAGAAATAATGCCCTTCAATGGGTGCATTTTTGTTCGGTGGCAACCCTCAGAAAGATCCTCCGATAGTTTTAGCAAGATGCACATCATTGTATTAGATTGGTGTACCATATATAATAAAAATGGGGAAAGCAGTGATCACCTTTTACTACATTGTGAATTGGCTAGCACATCTTGTGAATTAGGAAGGGTTGGGAGATGTTTAGGGGACATACACATTTTGTAGCGGGCTATGGCTCTCGTGTCAGATTTTGGTATGACAACTGGTGTAGTGAACAAAGCCTCAAAGATACTTTTCCTGCCATATTTGAGCTCGCACGAGTGAACAATGCAGCGATAACGGAACTCTTGGTGTTTTCTGGTGGCTCCCCTCAATGGAATGTTGATTTCATTAGGGCAGCCAAGACTGGGAGTTGGAGATGATCACAGAGTTCTATGTGGCATTGTATTCTGTACGTATGACTGAGGGTACCATGGATAGGGTGATTTGGAGTCCATCTAAGAAAGGCAAGTTCACTGTCAGATCATTTCACAAAGTTTTAACGAGCCCAAGCATGCACACATTTCCATGGAAGAGCAGTTGGTAGACAAAAGCTCCTTCAAAAGCTGCTTTTTTTGTCTGGATAGCAGCATTAGGCAGAATTCTCACCACAGATAACTTGAGGAAACGTCGAATAATGGTGTTGGATTGGCGTTGCATGTGCAAGAACGATGGGAATCGGTAGATCATCTGTTTCTACATTGTGAGGTAGCAAGGAACACGTGGGATTACTTCATCACAGGACTCGGTTTATCATGGGTCATGCCTTTTAGTTTGGTGGATTTTCTAACTAGCTGGAGAGGTCTTTGCGGTAATTCACAAGTCACAGCAATTTGGAAAATGGTCTCTATCTGCATGTGTTGGTGTATATGGTAGGAACGAAATGATAGAAGTTTCGAAAACCGTGAGAAGACAATGGAGGAGCTGAAAGTTTTTTTCTTTAAAACATTGTTCTCATGGGTGGCCATTGTATGTAGTGGACTAAATGTCCATGACTTTTTACTATCAGTTGTAAACTCTAGTTAGGTATTTCTCACGTATACTTCCTATATACTTGGGCTTTGCCTACTCTTATGAATAAAATACCTTGATTACCAATAAAAAAAAAAATTGCTAGTGAGTTATGGATGGCAATATTTAGCACTTAAGGGAATGAGTGAGTAATGCCCCCAATGAGTGGAGTTGTTTGCAAGCTGGTGGAATCCCGGTCGAGGCCAAAGAAATTCAAATGTTTGGAAGATGGAGGCCACCTATGCTTAACGTGGTGTATTTAGCAATAACACAACAATCAAGCTTTTGAAGGCTGAAAAAGGACAGTGTTGGAGTTAAAAGCTACTTGAAGGCTGAAAAAGAACAGTGTTGGAGTTAAAAGCTACTCTCATCAATACCTTCTATCTTTGGAAAGTTGTCCACTACAACATTGTATCTCTTAGTTTTCTAGACTTTAAAGACTTGTGCTCCTTTTCTTCTTCTCGTAAGTTGGGTGTTTCCTTTGCATATTCCCTATGTACTTGGGTTTAACCCCTTTGTGCTTTTAATAAAATGCATTATTACCGATAAAATAAAATAAAATGCATTAATTATTAAAAACATGACCAGGGCCTTATCTAAATTGGCAAGGATTTGGGAGGTCAGAGGATTTTGAGAACTATTACCATTACCATTTGCATGACAAATGCGGAGGATTGATAATGATCCTAAGAACTCCCTTGGAGGGTAGGCGAGAACAGTGGTCGGGAAGACCTCTAAATCGGCTGGATTTTTTTCTTGGAGGCCTCAACATGTCTAGGAAACAAAAGCAGTTGCCAACTGTATAGCTAGCTTATGTTCAATTTTGGGTAGTTAGAAATGTATGTCTGGATCACTTCCTCATGGAACTTTGGTGTTGTATGAGAAAGACGCAAATGGATCTACAATTTTTTATGATCCTTAACAAATTTTCAAGTTTCACCAGAAACTTATGAACTGATTGCATATAGAGCTGTCATTAATTGTAATGTATAATCAAATTGCAGCACAAATTGATAGTAGATTCATACCATCAGCGTGTATTATTTTGAATTTGATAGATTAAAAATATAAGATATATATTGAGTAATAAATTCCCCATGCCATGGACATTAGGAGGAAACATACCTGCATGTAAGATTTTCTGAACTCTAGTTGAGCTACAGATAGCTTTGAACTAAACGCAGATAAATACTTCTGCTTTATATCCTCACACACTGGTCTTAAAGATCTTTCAGTAATATAACTGGATGATAAATGGGGCTCAATATCACATTCTTGGTCACCATTTGAGCTATTTTCTGATATGCCGGATGTGCAATATGCCGGATCAGCCTCAAATGTGAAATCCACATCGTCTTCCCCACTCACTTTTCGCCTCTTCACTTCTTGTTGATTACACTCTTCAATCCCATGCATTTTCAAGGCCTTCTTTTCACAGCTTCCAGGGAACTGTTGTCCCTCTAGGTGGAGTTGTTCTGAGCAGATCTCAGCAAGATTATGATGAATGTGAATATTCAATAGAGGGTCTAGACGAAAATCTTCAGAGTGCTCTTCAACTAAAGCCAATGCTTCCTTGTACAATGACACTGCTTGACAAAATTTGTTCTCAATTATAGCTATCCCAGCAAGCCCATTTAAAGCAACAACTATTCTCCTCAGAGCTTCTTCCCCTTCTATCCTGGTCTTACCAATGAGCACCTGTAGAATTTCCTCCATAGTCATGGGGGATTGTTGCAAAGAACGCAGGCCAGAGCTTCCTACTTGAGGATGGCAGCAGGCCTGGCGAAGCTTCAAGAGTGTGTTCAGCAGCTTTCCAGCCTCCGCATGGGTCACAAAAGGATCAGCAAAAGCATCAGAAGACACACAACCTGCAAAAAGTAAGCATGAACATAGGATAAACTCAAAAAATTGTTTGCCCTACTTGAAAATTGGTATACTTTCTTGTGACTCTTATATAAGTCAGGGAAAAAAAATTAACCACCTTGGACTTTTCTCTTGAGAAAAACATCTTTCAAACTATCAATTACTTCACGGGCATAACTCATACAAGTTTCATGTTGCCTTTGGTAAAAGTGCTCTTCAATTGGTGAGAAAGTGAGCCAAGAAACACACTCATCCTGAGGGGGAAGCTGCAACTCATCTGCTACATCTTTTTTTGATGAACGCCACATGATCTGTTTAAAGAACTTATGTGTAAATTCCACAGCTCCTGCATCTCTCCTCTGGAAAGGTAGAGAGAAAATTTAAGAAGCTGGAGAAATATACAAATATTTGGAACTCCACAAAGACACGGTAAAGCCACTCAAGAAAAGAGACTAAAGGACATTTGTAAATGTACACCAAAGAACCATTGTCCATTTTACTTCATTATCTGGGGAGGGGGGTGTTTAGGTATAAGTTATGTTCCATTAAATTGGGTTTTCCAAACTCCTTGTAATCCCTCCAATTTTTATTCAAGTCACCATGCCACTTTTTTCCATCAATCATGCCAACTCTGGTAGAAAACATGTGGCAAGATATTTTATACTATGGCCAATGGATTTTGAGCAACAAAAGGGGCGATCGCACCAAGAACTTGCATGAAGCAAGAAGCGAATCAATCAGAATGGAAACAGGAAGGAGAGGCGAAAGGGAGATTTTCAAGCCAGCAATCAGCAAGTAACAGCGGCTGAAAAGCAATTGCGCACTAGCTTGTAGTTGGTTGAGGGGTATAGTACAGGTGTCCCTTTATAGGATTTATATTTAATATTAGGCAAGCTTTTTGGAACCCTAGTTTTCTTCAGCTAGCCTTCTCCCCCATTTGAATTGTTCCTAAGGAAAATAATAGACCCCATCTTTTATGCTCCATTTCATGTGGGCAGCTCGTTCAAACAGCTGAGGGAATGCTCAGAAATCTCTTAGCACCATCGCTTCCTTGATGGGCCAATGCTGGTTATCGATCATCATTTGCAACAAATATTCCTCTTTTATGTTCCATTTTTCTTTAGCTGCTAAATTCCCCAATCGATTGATAAAGGTAATGAATTCAAAACCAGGTTGCATTTTATCATTCACCAGATGATGGAGATTGGGGGATGTTCCACAAATGCAACTACCAGCCGATGATTCTGTCAATGACACTGTCAAATTTTTTTTTTTAATCAGTAATGACATCGTCAAAACTTTATTAATCAGTAATCACTTAGGAAGAGGTCCGAATCAACTTCAATTACAACCTTTTTTTATAGGAAACATTCAAATAGAGCATACCCTACTCTCCTCAGAAATTTTCACCACGTCTTGAGGTGTTCTCACAGGCTACCCAATGCTTTCTACATATCTAAATTGCATCGTCCTTCAAACCTATAACAGTATAATTTCTTACAATGTCTGAAACAAATTCCATTATAAAAAGTTTTTAGGGAACTCGTTGTAGCTTCTGATATGTCAGAGTGACGTGAATATATTTCATTTTCAGTCATCCCTTTTTCATGGTTTTGTCTAAAAGAACACCTCTCTCTCTCTCTTCTTCATCCAAGAGAAAGATCAAAGTCAATCTCTCTCTCACTCACACATGTAAAATAATGTGCACCTTGTGATAAATAATACAATGGCTGAATTCCACATATATTTATGATATGATGGCAATATTGGTCAAAGAATCTAAATGGCTGAATTTTGAGTAACCACCGTTGCACACCTCATGAAAGCTATAGAGAACCGCATACCTCATACGGATCTCGTACAACTTCACTCCACCACCTCGAAACATCAAAAGGACTTGCTTTAAGAAATCGTAGAAGCCCATACAAGTCGTCCAGTTTGCGTTGTATTGGAGTCCCTGTTATGCACCAGCGATGCTTAGCATATAACCGAAGAGCCATTTCTGTGGCAGCACCAGCATTAGTTTCCACCATTTGAGCCTCATCCAAACAAATCCTCCACCAGAATATTCTGGTGAGTGGAGTTGGATTAACAGGATACCTGCAACCAAATGACCACCCATCTTGAAACATTCGACCAGAGAGCTCTGAATCCAAAATCAACTCATTAATGCTTCAAGAGAATGGTATCGAAGGAAACCAAAAGTCTTCTTCACAAGTGGGCAGCATAACTCTTTAACAATAGATAATTACACATATATGACTATGTTTTAAGCTGACCATCAACCTATCTAAGGTTCCTCCTTGTCTTGGGGCTCATCATGCAAAAGTGATTTTTTGATAGGTAAAATAAAATTTTATTGTGTCAAGTAAATAGGTTTGAAGTATATGAACTCATCATGAAAAAATTGATAACAGTAACCGTGACACAGGCAGAGTTTCCAACATAAAATTGTGGATTCCTTTAATAAGGCACAAGGTAATGAACAAACAAAAATAAAACATAGAATCCTACAGAAACCTGAAAAACATATCACTATCCAGTGATGGTTGAAAGTAATCAGGTTAAAATATTATTCTGAAGCAAAAATAAATAGATCCAGATCAACATCAACACCTTCCCACCCAAAGCAAAAAAAAAAAATGGATAATGATTATAATTCATGAAAATCAATTCATGATCATCATTTATTCTGTGTATACTTTCTATGTACTCTGGCTACGCCTTTTTCTATCAATGAAGTTTTACTCTTACTTATCAAAAAAATAATTCATGAAAATCAACAGCCTTTAGATATGGTGCTGGTAAATCCTCACAATATAAAGGTTTTGCACAATGGTCATAATCTTGCAAATTCATCCAAACCCACCTTCCAACTAAGTAGTTTCCATTGAGATTTACAGCTGACAATCGGGTAGGATGGATGCATGTCTCGGACATATACAAGAGCAATAGCTATGCATGAGTGTCTAAAGATACAAGGAAATCATGAACGTTCATGCCATTAAAATCTATTACAATCGATCAATAGAATAAGGTATTAATAACGAACGTTCTAAGCTCATCCATTGTCTGTTCATGATCCTCAAAACTCCGACCATTCCTGTCCAACCATATGCACCACCATAATCACATCGGGACCATCTTTCACATAGCTGCTATTTGAGAGGTACCTTGGATGCCTCTCCATCTGGCCAGTAAATCAACCACCCTTCGTCGCATCACCCAATGGAGCCTCACTCTAGCAAAGATATTGTTCCATAAGCTCATGGCTACAACACTATGCAACCATAGGTGGTCCACAGACTCCCCACTTTTCTTGCACATATAGCACCAATCTAACACAATGATTCAGCATTTCTTTAGATTATTTAAGGTGAGGATCTTCCCCAATGAAGTTGACCATACAAAGAAAGTGTAGAATTATAGGGAGATTTAATTTGATGAACTGTCATCATTGTTAGGGGCTAAGATTGAGGAGATCTACAGCTAACAGATCATGTTTTCTTATCCCATGATTTTAGGGGATTTGGTAGTCTGTTACCAAATCCGTAAATATGAGTTTCCATATTTATAGCTTTCTGTTTTAGGTAGTTTTGATTCTTTCCTAGGTAAGTTGTAAATATCCCTAAAATAGATGAGTATTATCATCTATATACAGAGGAGAATGTAATAATTATTCGATATATTGGAATATTGAGTTTTTTCTTCCAAATCAATATGGTATCAGAGCATTCTCTAAACCCTAATTCCCTCATATGACCAAATACGGGAAACGTGATTCAACTGCTACCGTTTTCCAAATCACCTCCAATCAGGAAGCCATGGCTTCCAGCAACAGTAGTGCAGATAGTAACCTCATGCCCATTACAGGACACAAACTAAATGGAAACAACTATCACCAATGGTCCAATTCCGTAATGATGTTCATATGCGGAAAGGGCAAAGACGATTATCTCAAAGGAGTTGTTGCCAAACCGAACAAGATGGATGAAAAGTTCAAAGTCGGGAATGCTGAAAATAATATGGTCATGTCATGGCTCATTAATTCCATGACAAATGATATTGGAGAAATTTTTCTTCTCTATGGAACAGCAAAGGAGATTTGGGACGTTGCCAAGGAAACGTATTCTAACAACGAGAATACGTCGGAATTGTTCGAGGTGGAGAGTGTTCTCCATGACTTCCGCCAAGGAGAGTTAACGGTGACTCAGTACTTCAACACACTCAATCGCTACTGGCAACAGCTGGACTTGTTCGAGGAGCACAATTGGAGCTGTCCGAATGATGGAATCAGGTATAGACAGATTATTGAACGGAAAAGAATATACAAATTTCTTATTGGATTAAATAAGAATCTCGATGAAGTACGAGGAAGAATCTTAGGATCCAAACCACTACTAAATATCCGGGAAGCATTTTCAAAAGTTCGGAGAGAGGAAAGTCGAAAGAAGATCATGATGGGCTCTCAAGATTCTGTGACAAATCCTGAGAACTCAGCACTTGCAGTTAGAGGAAATCCATCCAACAACAATGATCACAGACCAAAGAAAGGGCGACCATGGTGTGATCATTGCCGACGTCCTGGTCACACCAAGGACACCTGTTGGAAGATTCACGGCAAACCTGCAGACTGGAAGCCTTCCCGGTTTGCCAATGACAAAGAAGGACGAGGCAACCTCGTCTCCATGGATGAAAAACCATTAGCCGAACCCACTCCCTTCAGCAAGGAACAGATAGAAGTCTTACAGAAATTGTTCAGCCAATCCTTGCCTGCACCTGCCCCCACTGTGGTTGGTACAGGTTCCTTGGCACAAAAAGGTAATTTTTTAAGTGCTCTAAATGTTAAAAAGGAGAAGCTAAGTCCATGGATTATAGACTCAGGAGCATCTGATCATATGACTGGAGATGAGAAGCTTTTTTCCACTTACAATCCATGCTATAAAAATTTAACTGTGAGAATAGCCGATGGTTCACTCTCAAAGGTGGCTGGTACAGGTTCTGTTAGAGTTTCAGAGAACATCACTCTTGATTCAGTTCTCCTTGTGCCAAAATTAAATTGCAATTTACTGTCCATTAGTAAACTCACTCGGGATCTCAACTGTGTTACTAAATTTGGCTCCAATCTGTGTGAATTTCAGGTCTTGGACTCGGGGAAGACGATTGGCAGAGCTAAGATGTGTTCGGGGCTCTATCTTCTAGAGGTTAATGATCCTCCTCAAGGAGCAACTCACCAATCCGATTGTTCAGTGTCCAGTAATCCTATTTCTTTGTCTGTGAGTCGGTCTAATAATGATAGTACAATTATGTTGTGGCACTATAGGTTAGGTCATCCAAATTTCCTGTATCTTGAGAAGTTGTTTCCTTCATTATTCCATAATAAAAATCCACATGAGTTTCAATGTGAGATCTGTCAATTTTCTAAACATATTCGTAATTCTTATCCTAACCGATCCTACAAAGCATCTCAACCTTTTTCCATGATTCATAGTGATGAATGGGGTCCTTCTGGGATCAAAAATGTTACTGGTTCATTTCATTTATTGATGATCACACTAGGCTCACATAGGTATTCCTCGTGAAAGAAAAATCAAAGGCAAACCAGATTTTCAAAACCTTCAACACCATGATCCAAACACAATTCCAAGCAAAAATCCAAATTCTAAAAACTGACAATGCCAAAGAGTATTTCAACTCCATTCTTAATGATTATCTCTTGAGTCATGGTATAGTTCACCAAAGTTCCTGTATTAACACTCCTCAGCAAAATGGTATTGCTGAAAGAAAAAACTGGCATCTTCTTGATGTTGCTCGCTCCCTAATGTTCTCTACCCATGTGTACCAAAATTTTTCTGGGGTGAAGCCATCCTCACTGCCACATATCTAATAAATAGGATGCCTTCTCGTATTCTCAACTTCCAAACTCCCTATCAAATTCTTCTTGAGTCATTTCCCAATACTCGTCTCATCTCAACCATCCCATTCAAAGTTTTCAGGTGCTCAGCTTTTGTCCATGTCCATCAACAACACAGGGACAAACTTGATCCTAGAGCTCTTAAGGTTATGCTTGGTAAGTGAGATGAGATGAGAATTTTTAAAAATTTTATGAATAGTGTTAAGATAAAAGTTTAAAATATTAATTTAAAATATTATTATTATTTTGAGATTTGAAAAAATTGAATTGTTTATTATATTTTGTATGAGAATTTGAAAAAATTGTAATGATGAGATGGAGATGAAAATTTTGTGTGAAACAAAACTTCCAAGCATAAATGTATTTTCCTTGGGTACTCTCCAACTCAAAAAGGATATAAGTGCTACTCACCGGTCACTAAACAGTTCTATCACTCCATGGATGTCACCTTCTTTGAGCAACAACCTTATTTCCCCAAATCTGATATTCAGGGGGAGACTAATTTTATCCAGGAATACCAGCTTTGGGATATTGAAGAATCATCTCATTTCTCTCCTAATTCTGACCAACCCTGCCCATCACTAAATCATGAACCCATTCCTCCTCAAAATCTCTTCCTTGAATCTCCATACTTCCTAGAATCTCCTTCTCAAGATCAAACCAACAATCCGCCTACTAATCCACCTCAAAATCTGGACACTATTCAATCAACAAAGAATGATGAGTTGATTACCTACTCAAGGAGGAGAAAGAACCAAAAGGAGATGGAACAACAAGCATCTCTTGAGCAAACCCAAGAGTTAGACCCAAGTCCTAGATCAAGTGAAGATCCATCAGGTAACTATAATCCTTAAACTAATGATGATAGTGACTTTCCTATTGCTGTGAGAAAAGGTGTAAGATCATGCACAAAACACCCTATATACACATTTGTGTCATATGAAGGACTATCACCGAAGTTCAAAGCATTTGTTGCCAACCTCGACAACATCGAGGTTCCTAATAATATACAAGAAGCTCTCGGCTCACCTGAGTGGAAATCAGCAGTGTATGAAGAAATTCATGCGCTTGAAAAAAATGGAACCTGGGAAATCTCATAATTACCAGCCGGAAAACGCCCAGTAGGCTGCTAATGGATCTTCACAGTCAAATATAATGAAGATGGGAGTGTTAATCGATTCAAGACACGGCTGGTTGCAAAGGGATTCACCCAATCATACGGAATCGACTATGAGGAGACATTTGCCCCTGTAGCCAAGTTAAACACAGTTCGGGTTCTACTATCTTTGGCTGCAAACCTTGACTAGCCTCTCCACCAACTAGATGTCAAGAATGCCTTCCTAAATGGGGATCTAGCTGAAGAAGTTTACATGGAAATTCCTCCAGGATTTGAGACACAAACTACACGCAACAAAATTTGTAAACTTAGGAGATCTCTATATGGGCTCAAGCAATCTCCAAGAGCCTGGTTTGAAAGATTCACAAAGGTAGTTAAGAAACATGCCTACTCTCAATGTCAGACAGACCATACTCTATTTGTTAAACACTCTCCTACAGGAAAGTTTGCTGTCCTCATTGTATATATGGACGACATAATTCTAACAGGAGATTCTGAAGAGGAAATCTGCACCATTAAAAGTTTTCTAGTTGCAGAATTTGAGATCAAGGACCTTGGGAATCTCAAATACTTCCTAGGCATGGAGATTGCAAGGTCAAGAAAGGGAATCTCTGTCTCACAAAGAAAATATGTCCTGAATCTCTTAAAAGAGACTGGAATGCTCGGGTGTAAGCCGGCAGATACTCCTATGGATCCGACAACCAAACTAGGAGTTAAGGAAAATTGTGCACCCGTGGATAAAGGGAGATACCAAAGATTAGTGGGTAAACTAATATACCTATCTCACACACGACCAGATATTGGTTTTTCTGTCAACATGGCAAGTCAATTCATGAATAATCCAAATGAAGAACACATGAGGCTGTGTATAGAATCCTGAGATACCTGAAACTAACACAGGGTAAAGGATTATTTTTTGAGAAGAACCAAAGAAGAGATATTGAAGTGTTCAATGATGCAGATTGGGCAGGATTTGTACAAGACCGAAGATCAACTTCAAGGTACTGCACATATGTGTGGGGTAATCTGGTCACATGGAGAAGTAAGAAGCAATCAGTGGTGTCAAGGAGCAGTGCAGAAGCTGAATTTCGGGCA
Source organism: Cyclocarya paliurus (assembly GCA_029856935.1). NCBI lineage: Eukaryota > Viridiplantae > Streptophyta > Magnoliopsida > Fagales > Juglandaceae > Cyclocarya > Cyclocarya paliurus. Next base: position 211,587 of record JARVXP010000207.1, on the reverse strand, counting down.
ATGGAACACGGCATTTGTGAGGGAATATGGTTAAGAAGGGTGCTAAAGGAATTAAAGATTTCAGATGAAGAACCTATGAAAATGTTCTGTGATAATCAGTCAGCAATCAGCATTGCCAAAAATCCAGTACATCATGATAGAACAAAATATGTGGAAATTGATCGACATTTCATAAAGGAGAAGATAGAGGAAGGAATAATCAAGATGTTGTACGTGCCTACTTGCCTTCAAACAGCTGACATTCGTACCAAGGCTCTACCGAGAAAGGTGTTTGATGATCTAAGTTCCAAGCTGGGTTAATAAATATTTACCGCCCAGCTTGAGGGGGAGTGTAGAATTATAGGGAGATTTAATTTGGTGATCTGTCAGCATTGTTAGGGGCTAAGATTGAGGAGATCTACAGCTAACAGATCATGTTTTCTTATCCCATGATTTTAGGAGATTTGGTAGTCTGTTACCAAATCCGTAGATATGAGTTTCCATATTTATAGCTTTCTGTTTTAGGTAGTTTTGATTCTTTCCTAGGTAAGTTGTAAATATCCCTAAAATAGATGAGTATTATCATCTATATACAGAGGAGAATGTAATCATTATTCGATATATTGGAATATTGAGTTTTTCCTTCCAAATCAATAAAAGAATCTTTTAGAGGGGCCTTAGTCTTCCATACGTTTTTCCATGGGAATGGATTTGTATTTTGTGTCATGAGGGACTTGTAGAACGAATGTACAGTGAGTCTCCCCTTCTTCGACGGAGACCAAAAGATCTTGTGAGCTCCTCCATTCATTTTACAAGTATACACAAGATTGAAGAAATTTTTAAATGTGTCAATTTCTCAATCTTGTGTAGCTCAATAACAATGGCATTCCATTGAGGAGAACCACTAGATAGATCCATAAGGTTTGCAATTGAAGCCTTCTGTCTCCATGCAATAGCGTACATCGCTGGTTAAGCTTCCTTTAGGCATAAATCATGCCAGAGTCTAATTCTGAAACCTCCCCAACTACAAAGAGTATGTATCAAGAGAAGATTGTCCATCCTCTTATTTTGTGTTTCCAAAGCCCACCCCATGTGATCCGCTCACCTCATTCAAGCACCATTCTCCCCAATATCAACCATATTTTAGATCTATTATAACCCTCCACAAAGCTCCCCTCCCATTTTGGTATCTCCACAACCACTTACCCAATAAGGCCATATTGAAAACCAAGTTCCAAATTCCAACCCTTCTTTGCGTATTGGAGTACATACCATAGCCCAATTCACCAAATGAAACATGAATTCTTCATCCATTCCCCCCCCCCCCCCAAAAACAAAAAAAAAAAAGAAATCTCATTGCAATTTCTCTAACCGGTAAGCCACCTTGCAAGGTAGTGGAAATAGTGATAAAAAGTATGTGGGAGTACTTTTTATCAATGTAACTCTACCACCTTTGGACAAGTATATCCTCTTCCAGCTAGCCTTATAACGCTCCATTTTTTCCAACACCTCATCCCATATAGACTTCGACTTAAATGAAGTACCCAAAAGAAGATCGAGATACTTCATTAAAAAGGTTGAAACTTTGCACCCCAGAATAATGGCCAAGTTCAGTACATTTGGAACATTTCCAACAGGAACTAGTTCTGACTTGGCTAAATTTACTTTCAAGCCCGATGCTGCTTCAAAGCAATGTAAGAGAGCCCTCAAATCTTGAATGTGATTTTGATTAGCTCCATAGAAGATAAGAGTATCATCCGCAAATAAGAGGTAAGTCATCTCAAGAGTGCCGATTCTTACTTCCCCCACTACAAATCCAGATAGAAATCCAGCTTCCACAAGACCTGCAACCATTTTACTAAAAGCTTCCATTATGAAAACAAAAGATAATGGAGATAGGGTATCACCTTGTCTCAAACCCCCTCAAGGCTTAAGCTTCTGAAGAAACCCATTGGAGTATCGTTCACCAAAATGGAGAAATGTATGGTGGATATACAGAATTTAATCCAAGAGCAATATTTCTCACCAAGGCCACACCTCTCAAGCATGTGTAACAAAAAATTCCAATTAACATGATCATATGCCTTATCCATATGAAGTTTGCATAATAACCCTGGTTCACCCAACTTGAGTCTACTATTCAAGCATTCATTGGAAATAAGAACCAAGGCCACATCTCTCGAGCATGTGTAACCAAAAATTCCAATTAACATGATTATATGCCTTATCCATATCACGTTTGCATAATAGCCCTGGTTCACCCACCTTGAGTCTACTATTCAAGCATTCATTGGAAATAAGAATGGAGTCAAGAATTTTTCTACCTCATGCAAAGGCATTTTGGGGCTTAAAAAAAAGGTTCTCAAACATCGTGCTCAATCTATTAACCAATACCTTCAAAAGGATTTTGTGCATCCCACTCACCAAGCTAATGAGACAAAAATCCTTGATCTTCACCACCCTTTTTTTTTTTTTGGAATGAGAGCAATAAAAGTAGCATTTAGGCTTTTTTCGAAACTACCTCTTTCATGAAACTCATGGAAGAAGCTCATGATGCCATCTTTAACTACTTCCCAGCATGCCTAAAAGAAAGCCATAGCTTTGCCACCTACCATACTTTCCACCACCTTACAAATCTCCACCTCCTCGAATGGCATCTCTAACCAGCTTGCTTCTTGATGGTCAAGCAACTCAAAAACAAGACATATAGGCTGTGTTTGGATGTTGAGCTGAGTTGAGTTCTCTATTAATAGTAGTGAGTTAAGATTATGGAATGAGTTCTGTGGGACGCACCTACGATGAGTTTGGATGTGTTTGGATATTAAGATGAGTTATAGATATATTTATGGGAAGTTGAAAAAAGTTATGGGTCCCACAGTGTTGAGTTGAAAAAGATTGTGAGTCCCATGTATAAAGAGGTTTTAAGTTGAGATGAGTTTAATGATTTGAGAGTTGAGTGTTTGGATATTAGAAGAGATCTAAATCTGAACCAAACTCAGCTAAGCTGAGTGCAGTCAAGGAACCAAAAGCCCCTAGTCTCGGTCTCCAAGAAAGTTGTTTTAAGAGTAGTCGTTCATAATAGTTGGTGATGTGATGTGTGATCTCAGGAGGGTTTGACGTGATCCTCCCATTGTGTCTTCTATGTTAATTAGCCAAGCAATGGAAGAACTTGGTGCATTTGTCCGCTTCTTTTAACCATAAAGCCCTTGATTTTTGTCTCTAAGAAAACTCTTCCATTAAAGCCATCCTTTCAACATCCGAGGTCACAAGCTTTTTGTGAGCCTTTTCTTCTTCTGAAAGACCTCTCTCCTCCTCCACACCCTCCAAACCTTGTAATTCGTTGAAGAGGGAGTTTTTTAAGTGTTCTCCATTTCCAAATATTTGCTCATTCCAATTCTTCAAATCTTTCTTTACAGCCTTCAGCTTATAAGCTAGCACAGAACTAGAATTGCCTTGTATGGGATAGGGTGACCAAAGTCTTCCGATTTCAGCCACATGTTCTCAAACTTGTAGTATCTTTTACCTACATAGATACCTCCACAATCAATAATAATAGGGAAGTGATCCAAGAACAACCTTGGAAGTCGCTTCTAGATTAGATCCGGAAAATGTGCTTCCCAATCGGGTCAGATAAGAAATCTATCAACTCTTGACCAAGATGGGGTGCTCTATATAAATAGACCACGAGAAGGTGCCACCAACTAAAGGGATGTCCAAAAGATCTTGCTCATAAATGAAGTAAAAATAAATAAATCGCAATAGCAGAACTAGAGCTACTACCTCTTGATCGTTTGCTTCGGAAGCGGCTAATATTAAAATCACTCCCAATGCACCAAGGAAGGCTCCATAGGCTACAAAGACTAGTCAATTTATCCCACAAGACTCTTCTCGCAATATTTGAATTAAAGCCATAAACACTGGCAAAGGCCCATTGATGACCATCTTCTACATTCTTGAAAGATATGACCAGCGTAAATTCCCCTACACATCCATCTTTTCCACCACCCTTTTATCCCACATTACCAAGATACCTCTTGATGCCCCTTTAGAAGAGAATATGACCACCCCACTTGACAACAACTCCACAAACTCTGTATGATGCTGAGGGAGATGAACTCCAATTTCGTCTCTTGTAAACATACAACGTCTACTTTCCAACCATGGAGATGATTTCTTACTTTGATGCACTTCTCTAACTCGTTCAACCCCCTTACATTCCACAAGATGATTTTGAGCTACATAAAACCACCGATGTTGCCCTACCCTTGGTCCTACCATGACTCGCACTGCCTTCATAGTTCACTGACCAAGTAAGTAGCTTTAATTCCTTTCCCTTTTCTTGGCTGAATGACAATCCATGACTGTATTGGAGTCCTACACACAGTTGAGTCTCCTTGGCTTTAAATAGTACCGAATCTAATTCTTGCATCTGAGCGTTCAACGGATACATTGAGTTCAAAAGGGTAGATCCCACTGATCGTCAACACCATTGTCCATACCATCTGCTACCTCTAAAACCTTGCATACTGCTATCTGAAGCTCCCCCTCCTTATTATTGTGTTTAGAGGCTTAGGGCGTAAAGATTATCAACATACATTTGTTTGGATGTCCCTTGCACCTAGCATTTCAATATTTTCCACCATCGTCATCTCAATGCCCATTTCTTATACATCCTGTTCAAACTTTGTAGTTGTTGGACTTACAAATGTCTCAAAGGAGCTCACCAACACATTTTGGCCCTCTTCTGCTGCCTAAGAACCCATCACACATCCCAAAATACCATTCTCGGCTTCTAACTTCATCAACAGCCTCCACTTCAGCAAGCCATCGACCAAGATCCCACCCTCCAAGTCGCCTGCTCCCAGAAATGGATTCTATGTGGTCACCGACCGATGTTTAGATGATGTCAACGTTTCTTTGCCAATAGTAGACGCGGAACCCGTTTCCAGTAGCTTGGATTGTTTGACCCACCAACTTTGGGTCGAACAGGGGTTGGTGGATTGGGCTTTTAATTTTCCTTTCTCGGCCTGAGTGTATCTCCTTTCCTGGCTCAGTCTTATATTAGCTACCTTATTCAGCCCCAAATTGCCCAAGCCTAAAGATTTCAATCCCAAGCATAAGCCTAAGACCATTTTCTTATCTACCCTTTGAATAATAGAGTTAACCGACTGTCTGACTTTTAACAAGTCTTGTTTAATAAGGAAAAGAGCTTCAGTCTTCTCTACATCTCCTTTCTTGATCAGGGAGCCCCTTTCCATTTATACGTTACTTCTGCAGGCTGCGAACGTCTATGTACAATCTTCACAGTGGCTACCTCTTTCTCTTTAGAAATCCCAGAATTTCCCCTTGCCCTTAGTAATGTTGCTGCTGCAAATCCCAGCCCACTTTTTGCAGTTTGTCACTATTGGCGACAAAACCAAGAGCTCGAACCACATTTGCGTAAGACTTAGGCACACCTTCCATAAAGGTCGGCACTTTCTGGGTTGTGTTTTGAGTCCTTGATAGACCAACTTTTCTTCTCTTTTCCAAACTATCGTAGGCTTCTCACAATGCAACCACCATTTTCTTCTACCCTTTCTCCCCAACATTTCTTCAGGTATGAAGATAAAGTTTTGTCTGCCACCACCTCCATATTCCCCTAACGTTAGATATCGACCTTGAGCATTGGAACATCTCTGAGCAATATAGCTTCCATTACCATCTCATGAGGTTGCAAAGAACTCTTTTTTCTCGCTAGTCGAACATTCCTCAAGTGTTCTAATGAACCAGTTCACCGTGAACATCCCCAGTATCATCTCTTTCGTAACCTTCTAACTTCTCTCTGTTATACGAATCCATCGACTACCTTCCTCTGATAATGCAAATACTTTGGACTCAATGAGAAGTTGTTTCAGGAATCCCATGATTAATATCTAAATTAAACTCAAACTCTTATCATTAAGCACCGGGAACCATCATCAGTGAAAAAGGTGTATGGAGAGAAAATGAGAGTCCCTCTCTCAATTTAAATTCATTAGTTTTGGAAGCCTTGTTATTACAATAGTACCAAATAATAGCAAATGAAAAATTACACTACAATATAATTTTATAGTTTTAACTCATCATTCAAAATTCCAAAACTGCCTCCTAGATTCTTAACACATTCAGTGAAACAATCATGCAAACCTGCATGACATTTAGAACTAGTTCCCCAACTATGAAGAAATTTTTGTGGAGGCAATTGCCAGAAATTCTCGACACACTTGATCTACACTACTTGAGAGCCTTACAAGCAATCTAACACGAACTTTTTTTTTATAAGAAATTTATTAAAAAATGTAATTAGGCATAGCCCAAATACACAGGAAGTGTACAAGAAAGAGACACCTAATTACAAGCTAACCCTTTAAAACAATACAAAAGTCATTAAGACTATTCTCATCCAATACAATAACCGAAGCCCAAAGCAGCAAAGTATGAAAAAAGAAAGCTCTAATCCCTTCCACCGATCGTTTTCTATTCTCAAAACAGCGCTCATTCCTCTCATTCCAAATACACCACATAAGACAAGAGGTACCATCTTCCAAACGGTTGCTATTTGACGATTTCCTAGAATCCCTCTCCAACACGCCAAAAGGTTCACCACCCTCTTGGGCATCACCCAAGCAATTCCCGCCTTAGCAAAGACCTTGTACCACAAAGCCTTTGACACATCACAATGAAGAAGAAGATGATCCGCCGATTCACCACATCTTTTGCACATAAAGCACCAATCCATTGCAATGATACCAAGCTTTCTCAACTTATCGATAGTAAGAATTTTCCCATGAGAAGCCAACCACCCAAAGAAAGCCACCTTAAAGCCTCGTTTGTTTTTTAAGATGAAATGAGATGAAAGTTGAAAATTGAATAAAATCTTGTTAGAACATATTTTTTTAATATTATTTTTGCTTTGGTATTTGCAGAAGTTTGAATTGTTTATTTTATTTTGTATAAGAATTTGAAAAAGTTGTAATGATGAGATAAGATGAGATGAGTTGAAATGAACTGTGAAAACAAACGAGGCCTAAGAGGCACCTTGCATCTCCTAATATTTTTCCAAAGAAAAAAGTCAATAGAAAAATGTGACTCCAAGACCTTGTATAAAGATCTAACGGAGAATTTCTTATTATCAAACTTATTCCAAAGTAATCTATCCTCCCCTCGAGAGTTTATGCTTAAAGCATAAAGCATAAATCAAGCTGTAAAAATCAGTAATGTCCCCCCACTTCCCAATCTTGGACATCTCTAATAAAGTTTACTAACCATTGAATAAATCCAGTAGTGTTATCCATGTAATCAACCATGGAAGCACCGTTATTCGAAGCAATTATGAAGAGAGAGGGGAAAACATTCTTCAAGGCTTCATCCCCACACCACAAGTCCTACCAAAAACTGATCCGGTTTACCCTACCCACCTCAAATCTGAAATTTCTGAAGAACTCCCCCCATCCATTTTGAATGAATTTCCACACTCCCACACCATATCCCCCTATTACTTCGTTGGAGCACCAATGACCCCAAGTACTCCCATACTTGGCATCAATAACAATCCTCCAAAAAGCGTCCCCTTCTTGATGATACCTCCACAGTCATTTCCCTAAAAGTGCCTTATTGAAAGTTTTCAGCTTCCTAATCCCCAAACCTCCCAATGAAAGAGGAGTGCAAATCTTATCCCACTTAAGCAAATGGAATTTCTTCCCATTCTCCATACCGCCCCACAAGAAAGCACGAATATCATTTCCATTCTATTAGCCACTCCTACAAGCAAAAGAAAAAGAGATAGGAAATAGGTTGCAATATTAGATAAAGTGCTCTTAATTAAAGTGATTCTACCTCCTTTGGACAAATAAATCATTTTCCAACCAGTCAATCGACATTCAATCTTCTCTATAATCCCATCCCAAATAGCCTTAGATTTATGAGGTGCCCCCAAAGGGAAGCCAAGATACTTCAAAGGCAAGCTAGAGACTTTGCAGCCCAATATATCAGCCGAAGCCCCTCGATTATTGACCATACCAACAGGGATCATTTCACACTTTGATAGGTTCACCTTTAGGTCAGATACAGCTTCAAAACATAGCAAGAGAGCCAGTAAAGAATGGATCTGATCAAAATTTGGTTCACAAAGGATCAAAGTGTCATCCACAAAGAGTAAATGAAAAACATTAACGCTGCCATAAGAAGGACTGCCCACCGAAAAGCCCGATGTGAATCCCCTATCTACCGCCGCCTTCAACATTCTGCTCAACACATCCATAACTAAAACAAAAAGGAAAGGAGACAGTGGATTCCCTTGTCTCAATCCCCGGGAGCTGTTAAAGAAACCAGCTAGTGTGCCATTAACCAAAACCGAAAATCTAACTGTAGATATGCAATGCTTCATCCAATTACACCACCTCTCCCCAAAACCATACCTACCAAGCGTATAAACCAAAAAAGCCCAGTTGACGTGTTCAAAAGCCTTCACCATATCCAATTTACAAAGGATGCCAGGAATGCCACCTCTGATTCAACTCTCCAAGCACTCATTAGCAATAAGAACGTAGTCAAGAATTTGTCTTCCCTTGACAAAGGCATTTTGAAATTTTGTGATGATCTTCCCCATAACCACACTCAAACGGTTAGCAAGCATCTTCGAAATGATTTCATATACACTACTAATAAGATTGATGGGATGAAAATCCTTCACCTCCACGGAACCAACTTTTTTAGGAATAAGTGTAATGAACGTAGAATTAAGACTTTTCTCAAATTTCATAAATGAATGAAATTCAAGAAAAACCTTCATGATGTTGTCCTTAACAATGTCCCAACATACTTGAAAAAAAGCCATGGAAAATCCATCTGGACCCAAAGCTTTATCTTTGTCCATTCCTCTTATCACATTGTAACATACGGGTCCAAATTTAAGACTTAAAACTGGTATTATATATATTTTTATTGTTATTTTATTTTTGTTTCTATTATCATTTTAGGAAATATGTCAACAGATAAATTAAGCCACTGATTCTTTCCTATCAAAACCTCGTACAGTTATCCATTATTTCCATATTAGATTAGTTTTCTAGTTTGAAATTACAACTCGACTCCTCAAGACCCTCTCAGGATCCATATCCTCGTAGGAATAATTTTCCACGTATAGCCAACTCCAAACCCTAGCATGTGTATTGAGAACTCACGCCACTCCCCTCCCCATTGTCTATAAAACCAACGAAAATCCTCTATTTTTAACACACAAAATTACCTAGAGAAAGAGCTCATTGTAGTACAAGCCTCATTTTCAGCCCAGCCACCACCGACCACCCTAGGACGTCGGAGCACCACCCACGGTGCCAGAAACTACCAGACAACCTAGGCCTGTCGCACCCACTCCCTCAGGTAAGCCACTGCCATCGCACTCATCCCTCCTCCCTCTCAGTGACTTAAGTTTTAAACCCCATCTCTCTAAAACTCTCTCTTTCTCCCTCTCCCGGTGTCGCACCACCATAGGGACCTCCCAGTTGCACCGCCGTCACGTCCAGCCACCCAGAGCCGCCGTTGCACTCAGCCCCTCTCTCGGTAAGTTATCGCGCGACTCCCTCCCACGTTCACAAGCTCTTTGTGTTGGCTTTAGGCTTCTCAAAGAGAAGCTTTCTCTCAATCTGAACTAGGCCCATGGGCCTTAAAGCCCATTTGGCCGAATGTCTTTTATTTCTTAGTGGACTGATCTTACACATGGGCTGGGTTTTATTGTAAATAGCAATTGCTATAATTATAGTGGGCCGAATCATTATGGGCCTGATATTATTCTAGACCCGTTGTAGTTCATAGAAAATCCCCATATCCGCTCTACGATGATCTACTTCCCACAATAGTTAGCCAAATACCTTAATAGGAAATACTTAAAGGCTTTAGCATATATTACAAGTATTCATTAATTTTGCATGGAAACAATATAACTACTATGTTAAATCCTAATTTTTGTATTTAATCACATAAAGAATCACGACACGTTTATCTAGACTATTAGTAACGTCCAATACCTCGTATAGGTAATGCGCTACAAGTTGGAAATCAAGGGGCAGCGCTAAGAGATAAATAGTATGATCATATAAATGAATGTGTACTGTGAATATTATTGTTTTATATGGGAATATAACGTACTTATGATGGTTATCTACGCTACGCTAAGGGACAAGCCAAGGTTAGATTTCTTTCACGATCTTTGATGAAATATGAGATTATGCTTGAATGAATGAATTTGTTGGTTGATGAATTGAATGTTACTAAAATCACATGGAAGCCAAGAGATGTTCATACAGTAATTTATGTCAAGCATGCCATGTAATAGAATAACCAAAATTAGTATGCCATGTTCATGTAGTACTTAGATCATGTAAGTCATGTCCAAGTACTACTAGATCAAGTATGCCATGGAATGTCATGAAATGTTCAGATCATGTTATGTCATATCACATTATGCTATGCCATGTACAAGAAAATGCCATGATATGCTATGTACAAGGATATGTCATGTTATGTTATGTCATGAACAAGAATATGCCATGTTAGGAAAGTTCATGAAGCATAATGAATTCTCATACATTAAGAAAGATAAAAAGTTATAAGACAGTGCCACGGATTCAAGCGTGGTCAACCACAAGTAAAGTGAAACACGGACTCAAGCGTGTTTCACTCCATGTTATTCAGTAAAGTGAAACAAGGACTCAAGCGAGTTTCACTCCATGTTAATCAGTTAAGTGAAACACGGACCCAAGCGTGTTTCACTCCATGTTAATCAGTTAAGTTAAACACGGACCCAAGCGTGTTTCACTCCATGTTATTCAGTTAAGCGAAACACGGACCCAAGCGTATTTCATTCAGTTAAGTGAAACACGGATTCAAGTGTGTTTCACTCCATGTTATGCAAGTTAGGTGAAATACGGAACCAAGCTTGTTTCACTTCATGTAAGACAAGATAAACCAGTTGTTATGCATTCACGTTACATGTTGCCATGATTAAGTATGTTTCCACTCTTGTTAATGACGAATAAATATGTTGTGGTAATCCATGATGATGTGTGTACATATGAGGAGTCTTCAAAAATTGAGTTCATATTCAACTAAATAATATTTTACGGTATGATGTGTTATTTACTGAGCATTCGACTTATTTTTGTTTGTTTTTCTGTTTCCTTCTATGTTTAATTTTGCAGATGGTGATTATAATGACGCAGAGCTGGATGGCCAGGAGTAGATCTAGTACAAGACTTAGGAAAAATAAGTGATATTCACACAAGAACTATAATTCTTTTATGTCATTCGTGGGATTGGTTTATGTTCTTTCACTTTACGTTCAGTTTTGAAACAATTATATTCATTTCAGTTTTTTATGCTTTTCAATAAATGAAATAATTCAGGATATGAATCTCTTTACCGGGCATTATGTTATGAATGTTAGTAACATCTCTATCCTACTGGTACGGGGTGTTACACGCATTGAGCACCTTCTCCTCTTCAAACATTCTCTCCAACCAAAGCGCACTAGGCTTGTCAATCGAATCAAACACCAACCCATCAACCTTAGGAGGCCAAGAATAATTGTAACGCCTCAATGGAAGGCCCAAACCACATGACCTATACTCCAAAAAAACTAGTCAATGACACAATTGAAACCCCATTGAAATCTTATAAAGAGCAAGAACTTCTCATTCCCAAGCAATGTGGGATCCCATACATCACCTACCCTTATTTTTATCATATGGGGTATCACAATAAGGCTCTGTTAGGAGCTTTTCATAAAAATGAACAATGTGATCCTGAATTTCAGATTGATCCATAATGACAATTACCTTCTGAGTGGACCACCTCAATGGCGTTATTCCTTCAATGAGAATTAGCAACTCTATGAAAGAATTTGGTGCACTTGTCCCCTTCCTTCAACCAAAGGGCCCAAGACTTTTGTCGCCAAGAAATCTCCTCCATGAGAGTAATTTTTTCCAGTTCAATAGCAACACCAAGTTTCTTTTCCTTCTCATCAACCGATAGAACCCCAACAACCTCTTTTTCATTAAAGCAAATTAGCTCCTCAAAAAGAGACTTTTTCTAATCCACGATGTTCCCGATGACTTCCACATTCCATTTCCTCAAATAATTTTTCAATGCTTTTAGTTTTCTTGCTAAGACAAAACTGGGTGTACCCGACAACTGATAAGAGGGCCACCACTCTCTCACCCTATCTACAAGACCATCAGCTTATAACCACATGTTCTCGAGTTTAAAATATCTCTGCCCCTCATGAATACCCCCACAGTCCAAAAGGATGGGAAAATGATCAAAACTTAATCTAGGGAGACTTTTTACGCAAGTCAAAGAAATGTGCCTCCCAAGAAGGGGAAACAAGAAATCTGTCCACCCTGGACTATGCCTTCCCGTTCGACCAAGTGAAATCGCCCCCTACCAAAGGTAAATAAACGAAACCCATATCAAAGATTAAATCAGAAAAATCAACCATGGCCAGACCAATACGAGAATCCCCCGACCTTTCACTTGGATACCAAGTGATGTTAAAATCGCAACCAATACACCACGCACACTCTCACCAACTGCACAAGCCAGCAATCTCATCCCAACAGTTTTAAAAATATATATATAACTTATGCTTAGAAACTTGTACAAACTGCTGTAAAGCTTTTCAAGAACAAAGCATGAAGAGAACGTAAAAAGGTCATTACAAACGAGAAAAAAAAGAAGCACAAACCTCTTCTGGAATCTCATGAAGCGTCGATCACCTTCATGCCTATCAGAGTCATGTGACAGATCTTCTTTGAGCACATCATATGTGGTTAATACAATGTCAGCACTAACAAGCTTACTGATATCCACACCAGATGTATTTGAAAGAGAAGTGATTTTCACACCTTCATAGACACAAGTTCTTAAAGAACTTGGACGTGTATGACTAGGATAATAAATAACATTAATAAGTCAGTTGGAACAGCAGTTCAATGCATAAAAAAAATATGAAAACAAACTTAGTAAACCATCCAGTCAAGGATCCAAATTGAGTTGCCTTTTTTTTTAATCAATATGGATTGTTTATGAAATTTTATCCCAAAAAGGGACAAGAAATTAGTTATCTAAAGAACATACAATATCAAACACAAAAAAATATGCTTCATCATCACACTTATGAGCAAATGTGCTCCTATAAACACAATGGTTGAACCCCATGTAAAAAAAAAAAGTTTCCTATAATGTCTTCATCATGGTACATAGCATAAATCTGGTTCTTGGATAACTACAAAACTTTCTAAAGTTATAAGAACAAGAGATCTCATCAGGTCAAATGCTAAGATCTCATCGCGTCAAATGCTAAGAAGAGCCAACAATCCCATAGATCTCCTCCATGAAGATTAATGATTGATTGTAAATAGATCAATAACAAGTCAAGTTTTACAAGAGATATCAAGCTTTACAAGAGTGGGAGTACAATTTAAACGGAAACTATACCGTATAATTTCAGCATGCCATTGGGGTAATATCGGAGCCGGGCAGACTATAAGAGTGGCACCAGTAGCAATGGGAGATTCAGTCGCGTGCATCAGTTCCAAGCATAATGGGCAAATGTGTTCCCCATCTCTCACAGCAATGTTATCTGTCTTTTTCCTTCTTGTGTACCCTTTTGACTTGATCATTGACTTCTTTTCACATCGTTGTACACCAGAAACTTCACCAGACTTTAGTTTTCCTTCGGGTGAATACCCAACACAATCTGCATGTTGCCAAGCGTCACATATATCACACTGTACCCATAATCCTTCATACTTTCGACTTTCACTTACAGCCCCACATATACACTCAACACGCTCCCTTTTTAATCTCTTAATATTAGATTTCTGCTGCACAGGAAATTCTGATTGAGAGTCCATAAATATGTCATCTTCAGATGCGGACTTCTGATGAGAAAAGATGCAAGCAAGCAGTTCAACTGTTTTTCCCAAACCCATCTCATCTGTGAAAGCAATAAGAGACATAATCACCATGGTGAAATCAATCAGTGGCACATCACACTCATGTACACTTGGCATCCTTAAATAGTTTAAAACCAAGAACCATGTCCACCATTCCCAGGAGGATCTACCAGAGGCTTATGAAAAGAAATCATTCTTAGAATCTTAAGCATGTTCCTATTCTTAACCTCGTTTCCTCCGAGTGCCAAGAAAATCATAAAAATTGTGGAACAGAAATGTTAGAAACTATCGAGTTTATTAGAAACTGTTCATCTAAACCATTAAATTTTTTCAAGAAGTACGTAAGGCAGTATCATATATAGCATCTAATATGAACCAAATTAGTCTTTTTTTTTTTTATAAGTAATGAACCACATTAATCTTAATCAATTTTGGTATGAAGTTGTAAAATGAAAAAAGCAAAAGACTATGATTGAAAGGTTTGACATGGGCAGGACACAATACAGAACTGGTGCCTACCAGCAAGAATTCCACCAAAGACATATGGTGGAGATTGCTCTGGGAGCAAAGAAATGTTTCCGCTGAAAAAAAAAAAAAATTGCAAAGTAAGCATATGGAGGTTGGGGGGTGGGTGGGAGAGAGAGAGAGAGAGAGAGAGAGAGAGAGAACTAAAGTAAAAGCACGATGAACACTGCAACTATTTTCCTCAATGCTAAAGACCAACTGAAAAATCAATACCTGAATGGATTGTAGAACATTTTTGTACATGTGCCTATAAAATCCACACACAAACATAACGGAGACAAAAGTGAAATTTTCTCACTTCTGACCGAACTTCTTGAATCTCCATTCTCCCGTTGTATCATCCAGTAAGCTGCACGGCGTTGATATGGTCTCAGATCCGGAAGCAAGTCGAGTATGTCATGTTCAAGCATTGGATCCGCTCTGTATAGGAGATAAACCATTAACTAAAAAAAATTAAACCAGAAAATTTCAGATTTTGAAAAGAACATTTTTTTGTTTTTGATAAGTAGATTTTGAAAAGAACATATGAAGGAACTGCATAAATTTATGCAGCATAAATACTATTTTTTTTTTTTTTTGGCAAGTAAAATGAAAATTATTAAAACAATTAAATACTAAATAGAGAATAATGGTAGCAGAAAGACACTGTTACTAACTTGGATGGCTTGATGGCTTCATAAAACCCAGCAGCATCAAGCCTTGCACGTTTCTCTGTATCAATATTACCATTTCCCATCTCCATTTGCAAATCATTTTCCATTTCTGTTGATGTATTAACTCCATACCTAGCCTCTGAAGTCATTACTTCTGGACGCAGCCAAGCCATGACATTCATCATGCTCCTTTTCCATAGTTGCCTTGTATTCTCCAAAAGTGACTCACAAGCTTCAAAGGCACTTTTAAGAATCTCCACCCTTACCCTGAGAGATGATGTGTTCCCTAGAGATGTAACCTCCATAACTGGCCGTAGTGTCATAAACTTCAAACTTGCCAAGTGAACAAGAGCAGAAATACCCTCTTCTGGTCCATCAAAACTCCCCGACAAAATCACCGAGTGTGTCTTTTTATCCTTTCTTGTGCATATTTCTATGAATTCTAAAGATACATCACTAGAGGATAACACAGGCCAATGACCTAATTTAATACGACCTACAAATTCATTAATGTTGCACAATCTAAACCTTAAGGAATACTTGGAATCCAGTAAAAAATCATCATTCAATTCACAACCAGAAAAACCTTCTCTCAAATTCAAATCTATTAGAACAACTTCGGAAATATCAAGGTGCTCATCTGAAGCCCAAGAAGCCCGATCAAGTTCCACGAAATATGGCTCATCAGTTATGTTAAATTCATTGTTCTGCACATGCTCGGTATTTATAGCTTGCTGATTCCGCCGCCCTGCTTCAGCAATATGATGGCTTTCTCCTACTGCCCTAACGGAATGATGAGGATGGCTTTGCTTCTTTCTACCCATCACACCGCAAGCAAAAAATTATCACCTATTGTTGACATAACCAATGTTAAGAACGCAACATTAAAGTGTCAAATATAAACATTAACAAGTAGCTTCACCTCTCAGATGGCATCGACGCAAGCCCATATGAAATTCCACAATCCCATTAGTTATTAACGTGCAACAATGGGAAGAAAAGAAAGTAACGGACGCGTGTTATTATTATTATTATTTTTTTCCTTGGCAAGCATAAGTTGAATTGAATGCTAAGCATTGGCACGAGGCAGCCAGGTACTCAGCTAGAATTAAAGAAACTAATAATGAAAATAAACATAGAAGAATAAGTAATAGGCGCAATTTCTGGAGTTGTAAACGCATGTGAACATTTCTAACGGGTTAACATAAGTATTTGGGAACAAGAACATGAATTAAGAAACATAATACCAAGAAAGATGAGGTTAAGAAAGAATCGTCGTAAAGAACAATAGGAAACGTGGGGGATTTCAAACCTCAATCGATATATGTTTGGTCAGAGTTGGAATGAAGAACCGCAGGAGATTGAACCCCAGGTCCAGGCGCTACTTGAAAATTGCAGTTTGGAAGGTTTGAGAACTAGAACGCAGAGAAAAGGTGTGAGTAGTGAGTCCACGTACAACGTTTCGTCTAGGAGTAGGCTCCACCAATCTGGTTCGTATATTTTTTTTTTTATGAAATAGAATTCATGTCATCTAATGAATCGAAGTTACAGTTGTAACTTATCAATATAGAAAAAAATTCAAATTATAAATCAAACTAATGCATCTACTTTGAAGCACCCTCATACATAAATTTCTTTTTGATGAACATTGTCTTAACTTCTAAAAACTCTCTCTTAACAGAGATGAGCGTTCTGTAAAAATAGAACTAAACGCTTTCTCTTTAAAAAAGAAAGAAGTATTATCTTCACCCTCCCCGAGAGAAAGATTACTACCTCTCCGACTCCTCTCAAAAGAGGAACGGGACTTTACAGCTATGGGCATCGAGTCCAATAGCCTATTTTTTATTATTTCTTTTCTAATATTTAACTATCAACATAAAAAAACACATCTAAAAAAATCAAGTGGACCGAAGAAATCACATGACCCAATCCAAACAAAAAAGACCGGCCTATTTGTAGGGAAGGCTTCTTAGGGTTTCATCACTATCACTTGCGTCGCCCCCCCCCCCTCTTTTTCCTTTTTTTCTTTTTTATTTCTTTTCCTACTTCTCCTACGCCCGATCTTCATTTCTTTTCTCCCGTCGCCCACCATGATCGTGTTAGACCCCCACGAAAAGTCGCCTCCAAAGTTGCCGCACATGTCCTAGCCATGTCGGGGACATGCCCCTTGATCATACCACGAGCATGCCTTGGCCCGTGTCTTGTCACACACGGGGCGCCCAGCATGCCCATGGTCCGGCCACATGCATGCCTTGGCTCGTGCCTTGACACGCACGGGGCGCCCAGCATGCAGGCCATGCTGATTAGACTCCCACATAAAATCACACACAGATCGCTCGAGCGGGGTGTCGAGCGAGTGTCGAGCGGAGCTCTCGGGTTGAAGTCGCTCGAGCGGGGTGTCGAGCGAGTGTCGAGCGGAGCTCTCGGGTTGAATTCGCTCGAGTGGAGTCGAGCGGAAGGTCGAGCGAACAATGGCTCGAGCGGACTGTCGAGCGAAGTTCGAGCGGATCTCTCTGTATGTTTTCGCTCGAGCGAAGTCGAGCGGAGGGTCGAGCGAACCTTGGCTCGAGCCAAGGTCGAGCCACAGTCAAGCCAACCCTCAAAAAGGGTATTTTCAGCATGAGAACAAGCCCAAATTCGACCCCATGCACCACCTTAGCCATGTGGTCCATACCACTATCCTTATTTATGTTATTTTAATTATTTATTCCTTTTATTTCTTTTATTGCAAAGGGACCTTTTGGGGGTTTCCAAGTTGTAACCTTATAAATAGGACCCTTAGTCATTGCTTTGACATCTTTTGACAATTGCCTTTGTGGACAACTTTGTTCTTGAGATCACATTCGGTGCATAGCACTTGGGCTCTTTGGGGTGCAATTCGTGAATCCCTAAGGAGAGGATCACACTTTGCAATTCGTGAATAAGTGTGATTCAATTTATCTATCTTATGAGTATTTTCTATCCATTCTCTTGTCTTCCATTTATTTCTTATTGATCTCGAAATTTATGTTCATTGTTCATACTTTGTTCATAAGTGTTCTTGAGTGATTCGGCCAACAAGTGAATTGCAACATCCATTTGATCCTTAAACCCTAGCATAATTCGACCCCCACTTGTTTGCCCTACCTTCCATAAATAAACCAAATCCCAAAATACCCTTCTTACCATCCATACCCTCCATAGCCGAACCCTACTTCCCATACTAGTTCAAATTCCAATTTTGGCTATCCAAGCCTTATTTGAATTAGTATAGCTGCCCAATCCACTTGCCAAATTAGAGTTTCCATATTGGAAACCCTAGTTGACTCACTCAAACCCTTTGGCCAGCCAACAACCTAATCCTAGTCAAATCTCAAGTTTTTAGGAAACTTTCCTAAAAACTCTCACTTGCCATTTGACCAAGCTTTGGCCGCCCCTCACCCTTGCCTATCTTCAAACCCTAATTCATCTTACCACACAAACCCTAGCCGCCCATCTCATATCCCCAAACCCTAATCCTCATGCATGTGGCGCCAACCCTAATGCATCCTAGTGCCGTGCATCATCTTCCATTGTGATCTCAACACTTAGCCAAATTTCCACTTCCCAAACACTTCCCATTAGCCTAAACTCTAACCTCATCTTGACCAAAGTGCTACCATAGTTCATCTTGAGCGGGAACCAAGCAAGTGAAGGACTTGGAGTCGGTCAACCCAAAGGAGCTAATTGCCGAGAAGGACTTAGTGTTTAGGGACTTGACCGGGGTCCCTAACAGATCGGCCACAAGCAGCACCGGCTTTCTCTCTGCGTACGAGTACTGGCCTTTCCCCACAAGTAGCAACAGCTTTCTCTCTGTGAGACCGGCATTGGCCTTTCACCATGAGCACTATCTCTGTGGCACCGACACCATTGAAGCGCTATCGCCTGGTGTTCTTGATCTCCACAGGCGCCTCTTCCATCTTGCCGTCATCGCCCGACCACGGTGCCTCTTCCGTGCGGCTCATCTTCTCATCTCCTCGTCCCGCACCATGTCTGCATATAGTTGGGTTACGGGGCAAGAAACGGATCTATAACGGATTTGAGACAGATGTATTTTACATGAATTTAGACTGAGATCACGAGTTTCCTCCTTTATTAGACTTGAAAAAACTTAAAACAAAACAAAAACAAATGAAAAACAACGGTAGAAAAGAAGTGAGGGGGGAGGAGCAAAAACTCCTACCCCCTCACTCTGTTTCGAAAGAAGTTTTGGAGTTTTTTCTAGAGAGAAGTTGGAGGTTCTCTGTCTAGAAGTTGGAATTCCTTTGGTTCGTATATTGAAATGAGATTAGATAGCTTTGAATATAAAATAAGAAATAAAATTCTCATTTTACTTCATTTTATTATTATAATTTTTTAAAATTTTAATATAAAATATAATAAATAATTTAACTTTCTCAAATTTTAATTTAATTTATTTAAATTTTAAAATAATAATAATATTAAAAAATAATTTTTTAAAATTTTATTATTATTATTTTAAATTTAAAGATAAATAAATTATTTCTGATATTTTATATAAAAATGTGAAATTTAAACGGGTGTTAAATTAGTGTTTTAAATACTATACCGTACTGGCTTGTATTTTCTGTACTGGTCATCGGTTCGGTATAGATATCCTATGTGTTTTGTACCGGTCGAAATACTAACTGTACCGGCCGATATTTTAACCTTTAATTTTTTTTTTCAAACTATAAATTTATTTTTTAACCCTTAATTTAGATTAGATTATTTATAATTTATATATCTATGTATTTATATATAATTTATTCATATATAAATTATTATTTTAAAATATAATTTATTTATATATCGATTATTTCGAAATAATATACAAAATGATCTGTAAAATATTGACCGGTACTCATCCGCTACGATATTAAAAACAATAAATCTTCCCAACTTCCCAACACTCCACATTTCATCTTTTTAAAAAAAAAAAATTTAATTTTTTTATTAAATAATTTTTATATGAATAGTGAATAAAAAATTTGAAATAGTTTAAAAAAAATAAATTCAAAAAAAATTTTAAAAAAATATTAAAAAATATGAAGTATAGAGTGTGGATGAATAATTAGATGTTATGTCACAAAACCCTATTAAAAAACGTTAAACACGAACCTGCATGCCGTGGAACGATGAAGACCAGAACTGCGGTGCCACGTGCACGCTCTCTAGACAGGCAGACAAGTAGACAAGAAGCAACGTTGATTTTTTGGACATAAAAGAGAGCTGCTGCAGCCTGCAGCTGGAGATATAGAGAAGAGAAGGGGAAGATGGCGGTTTCAGCCGTGAGATGCGGTCGCTTACCGATAACACCATTGTTCCACCATCATCGTCATCCCCTGTTGTTATCATCGGGTAAAGACTATTCTTTAGGACGAAGAAAGCTGAACAATCGTGGCTCAAACCGTTTATTTTTTTCTGCCCGTTATTCTCAAGCCCAGGATCCTTTCTCCTCCCGCCGCCTCCAAGGTAGGTCTCGCATTTCATATCTTTAATAATTTACCCCCCTCTCTCTCTCTCTCTCTTATGGGTAGAGAAAGATGTATTTTTTGTCGAATAAAATCTCACACGACAAGCGTGCAAGCGGGGCGCCCCCCGCCGGGGGGGGGGGGGTGGGTTAATGCTCTGACAAAAAAAAAAAAAAATTAATAACTGGCTGCTTCTACCCACTTTCTATGTTTCGCTTCCTCAACTTTTGTCAAATTGGCTCTAATATGGCCAGTCTCCCGTTTCAGAGCAAGGGGTTTCTTGCATAGCGTCTACATTTTGTTATTCGGCCCTTTCTTATCATCATCATCAAATTAGAATTCTATGGTAATATAATTTTTTTCAATTTTCAAGAAAATTAGAATACAATGATAGCATTATATTATTTCTCTTTTAAAATTTTTAATTATTTGAATGAAATATATTTAATGAAAGGAAAAGTCTTCTTGTAAGCGATTTTGCATACCAATATTAAATGTAATGCATCTGTTTAATGAAGCAGTGCGAATTGAAGATGGAAATGATTTTCGTAAGATGGAAAACTTTATTTCTTCTCTCAAAATTTTTTTTCTTTTATTTTTTCAATAAAAAAAGCTATGTGAGTGTTGGTACGCAGTTTAGTGCGTCAAACTGCTTGTACCTAGCAAGCCTCTTAATGAAAACACTCACCTTCATTGGGCAGTGATATTAAGGAAAGTTTTTCAATTTTCAAGAAAACTTAAATACAATGATAGCATTATATTATTTATCTTTTGAAATTTTTAATTATCTGAATGAAATATATTTAATGAAAACACTCACCTTCATTGGGCAGTGATATTAAGGAAAGCACAAAACTCAGTTATTGTTGGCACGTAATTACCTCTTTTTTATAATTCTTATGTATCTCACTTCCATAATTCAATATATTATTTTAATTGCAACATATAAAAATATTAGATGTAAAATTATTAAATTTCTTGGAAGAATGCAAATTCAAAAATTCTTTTTTCTTTCTTATTTTTTTTTTCTTATTTATCAATGTTGTACCTAAAAAATTTCAACTCAATTAAAAGTATCCGGTCCTTCTAAATCCCTAGGGGTTGGCTCAAGTGGTAAAGGCATTGGGCTTGAGGGTATGCTCCCCTCATGTCTAAGGTTCAAATCCTCTTGGGTGCAAACAATATTTAGGGGCCATCAGATTGAGGGATTTTCTCTTTGAATTACCTGAGGTGCACTTGCGGGAAACTCCTTGCCGAGAGTCTATGCACTCCCCGGATTAGTCGGAACACTGTTCTTGAATACCCAGTGTCAATAAAAAAAAGAAGTATCCGGTCCTTCTAAACTTATAATTCTCGCTTTGTCCCAGCATGCAAGTAGCTAAGATTCTCGAAGTTCAGTGGTAATCCAAATGGTCTTGCCAAATATTATTTCTTCTATTCACTTTTGGTATTTTTCATGATCCAACTGTGAAGTTTTGTGTTTAAAGTTAAAATTGAGGCTTATAAATCATAGTTGTTATATTTTCAGATACTTTTGAGACCTTGCCTAAATTGGTGGAGGATATTGTCCAGACATCGATTAACACTGGTCCTCGCGGTGCCCTTAGATTGGCCCAAGGTATCCAAGCATTTCTTGGTGTGGGTAGCGAGTGGCTTGCTGATGTTTCAAAGGTATCCCCTGTACATCTCTTGCTCCTTGTGAGATGTTCTTCCCATTCAATTTATGTGAAGTTCATCTGGTAATAAAAATTCCTAGCAATTTCTTTTAATTATGTGAACCTCACTAAGCCAAGACGTTTGAACCCACCTCTGAGGAAACCCGATACACGATCCTACCCATCAGAATCATGTATCTGTTAATCTGGAGAACTCCTGGTGTGGAACGAAGTCAATTTGTTTGAATCATTGAATGCACAACTCATCTCAACCAGCCCATCAACCTTTAGGATAATTAAGCCCCCCTTTTGACCACTAAGCTGCATCCTAATAGCGAAGAATTAAAAAAAATGTTCCTAGCAAAGTTGTGCCCCTTATTACGGTTTGACTTCGAGGGTGAAGAAAATGCACTTGTGGTACGCTTTAATTGGAAAAACTGCAAATGATGTATGAATATTATGAAAGTGTAGCTGTAAGCCTTGAGAAGATTCTCTTTTAGGATACAGGAGTCGTTTAGTGTATAATTCTTGGGGTTTGGTCTTTTAGAAGTAGGATGTTGTGGTTTTCACATGAAGTAGATTGGGTCATTAATATGATAAAACGATTTCTTCCTCGGATACAGTTGAAGATTGAGCGGAGTGTTGTTTTTTCTCAAATTATTACGTTCTCCTCTGCGTGTGTAATCCTAACATAAATCATGTTGAAGTAGTTAATATGCTCAATAATAATTTGATTTGATTTGAAGTCTCCATTTTTTCCACGAAAGAAATCTGAGAATGTTGACAGAAATAATGACACATTTTCATCTTTTGTAGTCCACAAATTCATCTGTTGGATTACCAACTCAATTGCAGCTTGGACTACTTTCCCCACTTTATTTGAGGAGATTGTTTGAACGCATGGGAGCAACATATATCAAACTAGGTCAGGTACGTCTCAAGTTATGCCAATTACTTTTGCACTTTTAAAATATCAGTGCCGTATTTTAGCTATATGGACATGAAAAAATGCTGCTTAGCTCATATGGCCACTTTGTCGGTGTATTCCATCTCTTTCGTAAAAATATTTGTCTTTTTTATTCTCTTTCTTCTCTTTTAGTAAATTTTCAAATGCAAGGTATGTTTCAATAATGAATAACTTGGCTTGCTACTGGTAGTTCATTGCATCTGCACCCACACTGTTTCCACCAGAATATGTCCAAGAATTTCAGAACTGCTTTGATAGAGCTCCTGCAGTTCCTTTCGAATACATCCAAAAGATTTTGAGTGAGGAATTGGGGAGACCCATAGATAGTGTCTATGAATATGTTGACTCAACTCCAATTGCTTCGGCCTCAATAGCACAGGTTTATTTCTTTTCCTACTCTCTTTTCTAAAATGCATTTCTGAGCAATAAAGATAAGAATTTATGTTAATTGGTAGGTTCATGGCGCAAGGCTCAGAGGCTCTCATGAGGATGTAGTTATAAAAGTCTTGAAACCTGGAATAGAGGATATATTGGTGGCAGATCTTAATTTTGTTTATGTAGTTGCTCGGATATTGGAGTTTTTGAATCCTGAATTCAGCCGTACATCACTGGTATGGAACTAATCACTTCAATGCTTAGCTTGGATTACAAGCATAAACACCTTCCCGATATTTCAAGCAGCTAACAATTATCTACCATTAGCATTTTCTTTAGTTCCACATTGGTGTAGCCAAATTTGGGGATGTAAATCAATTTTTGGGTATTCCAATTTAGTGTCATGTAAAGTAATGTGATGCAATAATGTCATAATAGGTTTTTGTTGTGGTGTACTTACTTCCCTATACTTTTTTGAACGAACCATCTAAACTTTTCTTATAATTCACGAGTACTGTATGACTTTTTTTTTTTCGTTTGTTATATAAAATGATGGTAGCATGAAGGTGCAGTATAATATAATCTTCCTTTCAGCAGGTTGGTATTGTCAAAGACATAAGAGAGTCTATGCTTGAAGAAGTTGACTTTTACAAGGAGGCAGCAAATATTGAGTCCTTTAGAAGATATTTGGAAGCTATGGGACTGACAAAGCAGGCTACAGCTCCAAAAGTGTATCAGTACTGCAGCACCCAACGAGTTCTGACAATGCAGAGGCTCTATGGCGTTCCTCTTACTGACCTAGACTCTATAACTTCGCTTGTTTCTAACCCAGAGTCTAGTCTCATAACTGCCCTTAACGTATGGTAGGACCAAAGTCTTATATGTAATGCTTATGCTTGCAAGGTTGATGCTTATTTCTGTCCAGGCATTAAAGTGTCATGTTCTTGATGAAACGCTATTGCAGGTTTGGTAGTTTGCTTGCCTGTGAATCCTTCCATGCAGATGTGCATGCAGGCAATTTGTGGTTGTTACGTGATGGCCGTATTGGGTTTCTTGATTTTGGTAAGCATTTCTCTTTTGTGATGATTTGAATTCATGATTTAGTTTTAGCTGTGATCTATTTAGATATAATCTTTCATCATGAACTCTTAAAATGCTTTAGTATGATTTTACATTAGTCACTGGCTCATTTAATGGTCAAGCATCTTAAGTGGCACCCTTTTTGTTTTCCTCAATAGGAGCCACCCCTACATTCTGCTTAATTCCTCACATTTCCCTTGCTAGTATTCCCCTCATCCATCATGATATGCTCATTCCTTCTACTCACTTTACAAATGATTTATTATTCATATATGGTCAGTAAGTTTACATTAGCCATTTTATGCAATTCTCCTTTTTCTGTGATTTTAACTGGCTGACTACCAATTTAGGGCACAAAGCACTTGAGGCTTATCTTTCCTATGGTTTTGTCATTCTATGCCGGATTAAACAAGCCACCAGACATTTTTATAGCTATAGTGTTTAACTATTGATTACTAGCATATATTTTTATGGTTTATAAACTTCCTTGCACTATATGCTTTCAACTTGAAACTTGCAGCTTTTCCCATAAATTCGCTCTGCCAAGGTTGCTTCAACCACAATAGTTCCATGAAATAAATTTGGTATCACCATGAAATACTTGTTAACTGGTTCGTAGTTTTTCTATAAAAATAATGTAGGCTTCCCATACATCAATGGCAAAAGTAACATTGAAGTTGGAAATTAAATTTTAGTTTTTCCTAGAAAATAGAAGAGATCTATTAGTTAATATTTAATGTTGTCTAGAGACAAAGCAATGTATTGATAAGCATGACCTTACTTTTTCACATGTACCATGAGATTCAAATGAATTCCTGCTTCCCAGCACACAAAAGGTGCAATGTTTCATAAGCCTTAAAAATTTGAGCACTTTATATGTACAACTAGGCTTTGGTTGATTAAGTTCCAGGTTTTGCCCCCACTTCAGGTGACTAAATTGCAGCCTTCGCCTGAATTTTCTTATACGCCCCATTAATGAAAGTGGCAACCATTTTCCTGTTATTTACTTGGTGCCACCAATTAAATTGACCGTTCAGGTGCTTATGGACTAATTTGATTGGTAATAACATCCAGGATTTTAACATCAAAGCATTGTTGCATGTAACACATAATAGATTTATTTTTATTTTTTATAAGTAAACACATAATAGATTTATCTTACAGGAATTGTTGGGCGGATATCCCCGAAAACATGGGCTGCTATGGAAGTATTTTTGGCATCGATAGCAACGGAAGAGTATGAGTCAATGGCATCTGCCTTGATTGAAATGGGGGCTACAAACAAGGATATCGATGCTGAGGCCTTTGCGCAAGACTTGGAAAAGATATTTTTGTCAATACAGGCAAGAACTGTAAATTATCCATGTAGACAATTGATATATGTTGAAACTTCAGTCAAATTTCATTAAGAACTCCATGACTCTAGAGCTTTATGAAACACATGTAAAATGTTCTTGGTAAAGTTGTTATTCGCAAAACATTTTTATGTTCTATATTCAATAATGTACATGGTGCTTAATGTTGAGAGAAAACAGAAATTTGTGAAAAAATAAAATTTTGTTCCCTTTTTTTTTTTTATAAGTGAAAGATATTTATATTAATATTAATAGGCATAGCCCAAGTACACAAGGGGGTATACAAGAGTTTACACCTAGCTAAGAGGGAGAGGTAGAAACAAGAAAATCATGAAAATTTAAGCCATTACAGTCTACAACACTCACCCAAAGGAACAAAGTTTTAATAAAGAACACTCTTCCTGTTTGCTTGGGCTATGCCTATTTACTTGGAATAAAATCTCTTATTACCTATAAAAAAAAAACAAAGAACACTCTAATCTCCTCCAATGTTCGCTCCTTCAAATTTTGATCATTTTGTTCCTTCCATAGGCACCAAAGAATACATATAGGAATCATCTTTCACACGGCTGAGATTTGTGGAATCCCATCCAAATTCTTCCAACTACCAGGAGCTCAACCAATATAGTAGGCATAACCCAGGCAAACTCCAATATTCTAAAGACATCATCCCATAGCGATCTAGCGACCTCATAATGCAATAGAAAATGCTCCATGGTCTCTCCATTCTTTTTACACATACAACACCAGTCTATAACAATCACCTAATGTTTTCGTAGATTATCCATAGTCAAGGTCTTTCCCAATGAAGTTGTCCAAGCAAAAAGGTCGCCTTAGGAGGCGCATTGTTTCTCCAAATACTTTTCCATGGAAATCAGGCTATTCTGCTACGGATTGGTGAGGGTCTTATAAAAGGAGGCACCTTTTCTAGCGGGCGTCCACCACATCTTATCAATTCCCTGATTGCTTAGTCTCATGGCATACAAGGTTATGAAGAAATTAGCAAAACTGTCAACCTCCCAATCATGAGCCGACCTCAAATAATTCACATTCCACTGGGTTGAGTTACTGGACATCTCCATGAGATCCGCAACTGATGCTTCTTGCTCACAACCTAACTCCCACTCCATACACCCCTTGTACCTCCCTAGTACTCCCCCCCCCCCCCCAACATACACCCATACAGATCAAATCACCAACTTCCATAAAGCTACCCTCTCAATGTTATATCGCCACAACTATTTCCCAAGAAGAGCCCGGTTGAATACCCTCAAGTTTCTAATTCCCAACCCACCGGTAGAAATTGGAGAACAAACCTTGTCCCATTTGACCAGGTGGAACTTAAACTCATCCCCCAACTCACTCCAAAGGAAATCACGCTGGAGTTTCTCTATTCGGATTGCCCCGCTAGCTGGGATTGGGAACAGAGATAAGAACTAAGTTGGTAAATTGGACAGCATGCTCTTGATTAGGGTGGTCCTACCACCTTTTAACAAATACAATTGCTTCCAACCTGCCAATCTACGTTCAATCTTTTATATTACTTCATCTCATATAGATTTAGCCCCGAAAGAGGCTCCCAAAGGAAGACCAAGGTATTTCATGGGAAGTGATGAGACCTTGCATCCAAGAATGTTGGCCAACTGCCGGTGGTTACGAATGTTTCCAATTGGGACCAGCTCCGATTTGGATATATTCACCTTCAATCCTAACACTACTTCAAAGCTAAGTAGGAGAGACCTTAGATAATAAATCTGATTTGGTTTGATTTACAAAATACCAAGGTGTCATCTACAAACAACTAATGAGAAATGTTAAGGGTTCCCCTTGGTGTCACCAATCGAAAATCCAGCCATAAAGCCATTGTCCACCATAGTCAACATCATCCTACTAAGTGCCTCCATAACAATGACAAAGAGAAGCGGGGACAACGGATCACCCTATCTTAGGCCACCTGAACTTTTAAATAAAGCAACTAGACTGCCATTGACCAAAATCAAGAACCTCGCAATCGAGATGCAGTATCTAATCCATGAGCACCACCTCTCCCTAAATCCACACCTCCCAAGCTAGTATAATAGGAAGTCCTAGTCAACATGGTCACACGCCTTCATATCCAGCTTGCATAGAACACCCAGTTCTCCTGATTTTAATATGCTATCTAGACATTGATTGGTGATTAGTACTGGATCCAATATTTGTATTCCTTTTAATTTTGTGGTCTCGAAATAACCCTCCCCAAAACCTCCCCCAAGCAATTTGCTAAAACCTTGGAGATAATCTTATACGCCCCATTTACAAGACTAATAGGCCGAAAATCTTTAACATTCAAATCCCTGACCTTCTTTGGAATAAGCGCAATAAAAGTGGCATTGAGACTTTTCTCGAACTTGCCAAATGAGAAAAATTATTGGAAAACCTTCATCAAGTCTTCCCTCACCACCTCCCAACAGGATTGGAGGAATCCCATAGACAAACCGTCTGGACCAGGGCTTTCTCTTTGACCATTCTTCTCACCTCTTCATAGACCTCCGTCTCATCAAAAGGCCTTTCCATTCAGGTAGCACTTTGCTGCTCAATGGTGAACAACAATATTGAACATCTCAATGTTGTTAGTCCTTCTATGTGAGTTCACCACTTTAAGGAAAAACTTCATGCTTCTATCTCCTTCTTTTAACTATAATGCTCAAGATTTTTGGCACCATGAAATCTCCTCCAATAATATAACTCTCTCAAGTTCTGTAACTAATTCCATCTTCCAAGAGATTTCCTCCATAGATGGTGCCCGATCCTCCTCTACCCTTTCTATCTCCTGCAATTCCTCCATGAGAGACTTCTTCTGATCGCCTACATCTCCAAAAACTTGTGCATTCCATATCTTGAGATCTCTTTTTAAAACTTTCAACTTCCCTGCAAAAACAAAACTTGGAGTGCCATGTATTAGATTGGAGGACCACCATTGCCTAATCCTTTCCACAAAGCCCTAAGTTTTCGACCACATATTCTCGAATTTGAAATACCTACATCCGCCACGAATACCTCCACAATCTAGTAAGATAGGGAAATGATCTGAACATAGGCAAGTTAGTCTTTTCTGACATAACTCCGGGTAATGGGTTTCCCAATCCAATAGAGACTATAAATCTGTCCAATCTAGACTAGGTTTGATTATTTGACCATGTGTACGTTCTACCTATAAGAGGAATGTCCATGAAACCTAGCTCAAATATAAAATTCGAGAATGCAATCATTGTAGACCGAAGCCTACTCGCCCCTGATCTTTCACTCGGGAACCTAATAACATTGAAATCAACCCCATGCACCAAGGCATGTCCCACCAACTTTGTAACCCAACAATCTCCTCCCATAGAAGTCTTCTTTGGCTATCTAGATTCGGCCCACAAACTCTGGCAAAGGCCCACGTAAAATCATCTTCCACATTTTTAAATGAACATGTCATTGTCTACTCCCCAATGTAATCTTCAATTTTATTCACTACCTTTCGATCCCACATAACTGATACTCCACCTGAGGCCCCAAGAGATGCAAGATACACCCAATCAACATATGAACAGTTCCACAAGTTACAAACAATGTTTCTTGAAATAATTTCCATCTTAGTTTCCTTCAAGCAAATGATATCCGCCCTCCACTCCCGAAGCAAAGTTTTTTATCCAAAGTCGCTTATTTTCCTTATCAAGCCCTCAGACATTCCAAAATACAATCTTTGGCTTCATAAAGAAATTTTCGGCCCCCTTCCTTTGGATTGTCCCTTGCTTGAGCTGCCTTCGTAATTAATAGACCATGTCAACCTATGTAGCTCCCTCTGTTTCTTGGAATCCGACTTCTTAGACTGAGCATGTCCTTATTCAATGGTTGTGAGCAATGTCAATGGACAGCAATGCTGCCCATTTATTGTTCTTTATTCCTTCCTTATACTTCTTTTGCCTTGTTGAGTTAAGATTGTAACTTCCATATATAGGGCTAGAATTAGGCTCATACATAAAAGTGCATACTGAAATTTCCATGTATAGACTCCTTTGTACAATTTATATAATAGAGAGAAATCACAAGGCTAGGGGATTCGGCCATTCAAACAAAACAGAATTCTAACCTAGTTTGACAAGCAATGCCATAAATTGTTCCTCAAAGCCTCCACACTCAATCCCCATACATTTTTGAATTTCCTTCACCTTGTTTAGCACCCAGTCTAAGGAAACTAATCTGGGCTGATGTGGCGGTACAAACTTTATGGGAATGGGTTCATCTGCCATCTCATCACCCTCCCTTGGTGCCCACTACAATTCCATCAAGTCCCCTGTCTCTCCTTCATAAAATAGAGACCTACCCTCCCAGTCTTGCTCCGCATTCGTAACTATTATCATCTGTAGTTCACCCTCAAGCTCATCCCTACATTCTGTAAGGTTCCCGACCTTCTGCAGGTCCTCCAAAGGAGCCGTCATCACTACACTGACCGTTATATCAGTACTGCCCTCCGTATCACTCCCGATATGTTGCAACTCCTTCACCAGAGGCGACATGCCCTAAAATTCCTTCTCTAGGCCTTCCCTGCACTCCATTGTTCCCTTCTATCCATTATGAGCCAAGGAAACACCGTCAGCTGCTTCTGTGGCTGTTACCAACTTTGCCGACACTTCCCCCCCTCTACATTTTTTTCCATTTGAGTCACCGACATGGAGGTTTTTCCGGCGTGGGTAGCTGATTCCCGGCGTCGCGAGTCTTTTTCTAGCATGGGTTGTTGGTTCCCGATGGCAGAAAACCTTGCAGTTCCTCTGGCTTGCCACATAAATCGGGACAGGCCTTGCACTTCCACATTTGCCTTGGGCTTGCCCTTCATCATCTTATTTTTTCCTTTGTCTCGGCCCATTAACTTGTCCCACCCACAATGTTCTTTGCCCTATCAAAGCCTGAGGGTTGTAGTTCAGTTGTGACGTTGGGCCCTTAGTAACGTTGTGCCCATTTCCCCTAGGCCACTGTCCGAGAATTCCATGCTTGAGCCTAAGCCTGAGCCTGGGCCCAAGCCCAAGCGCATTCCCTTTTCTACACTTCGAAGTATACTGTTCATTTTCTCCTGCAAAACCTCCAACTGCATTTGCATCTCCGATAGCGTACAATATGTTACTAAGATAGGAATACTTAGTTGTTGTACATGTCACCCACTAACTATTGTACAGACATATTTCAAGGAAATCTGGCCAGGAAATATAGCACTAGTGTATAGACATGTTTCCAGGAAACATGGCCAGAAAATATGGCAGGAATCTAGCCAGATTTTCAGGCACTAGTTTGTAAATTCTTCTCTATATAAAGATGAACAAATCCTATGGAAAGGCATTGAAGCCAAAATTTACACAATAGACATCCCCCTCTACCAACTTTCCATTGTACCTAACACCACCACCTTCATTCAACTGAGCAGCAAATGGGCTTGCAGTACGTTGTGCCTTCATCGTGCTTGACACTCCATTGGCTGACAACTCTATAAAGCCTCTCCTCCTCCCCTATTCTGAGCTGGGGCCAAAACCGTCGGCTACTTTAGCACCTCCTTGTAGGAACAATTATTACGGTGATGAGCCTCCACTGTTGGCGCTAGAGCCAAGTTCCTACCTCCATAGCATTCCTCCATTCGATCAGAGCCCAATATCCCTCTGTTGTGCCCCATGTTACCTCCAACCTCCACATTGTCTCTAACTTCTTGCAAAATACCCTTCAGTTTCTTCCACCCCCTACCTTCCATTTCTTCCGGTATGAATATGTAACTTCTTCTGTCACCACCTCCATACTCCGCTAGTGCCATGAAACACCCATGTATGTTCGAACATCTTTGAGCTATATAGCTTCTATTACTGTCCCTTATAGATGCATAAAATTCCTTTTTATCTTCTGACACACATTCCTCCAACACTTTGATAACCCATTTCACTGTGTATAGCCCTAGAAACATCTCCTTCGTAAATTTCCAGCTCTCCTCAATGATATGTATGGATTTCCCTTCCACTGTGACTTTAAAAATAACCAAATCTGCGTTGATTTACCAATGCATCCCACTTGCAACACTATTCTAAAGAAATCATAGGCCCTGGTTAAAAGAGTTTCTGGGGTGCATGACAAGTATGATGGCATGTTTAACTTGCTCATCCACTGTGTTTATCCCCAATCACTTGTTCCTTTTCTTAGTCAACTTTATTGCTTACAAAAATATTATTGTTGTTTTTGTTGTGATCGTTGCTATCCGTTGAAATAATATGAACTCCAAAAAGTTTTTCTTGGCCAAGTATATATGCTTCCACGGTGGGATGACTAATAATGTACAACTGAATGCAATGATCACAAACCCCAAGGGGTGACGTAGTTGTCTTCGGGTGAGCTGTATAAACCGGACGTCTAGGGTTCAAAACTCCGCATTCACACTCTTGGGGCCATTGGATGGGGATAATTTTCCCTTGAATTATCCAAGGTGCACTTACAAAAAACTCCTTACCAAGGCCCTTCGGCATTAGTTAGGAATTTGTTCCCGAATACCTGAGGCCATTGAAAAAATAATAATGATCATGACTTTTTTAGTGAAAGCCTACTTGATCAACACATTTATGTCCAGATTTTGTTTTTGTTATTAATGCAGGATTTGGATACAGAAATAGTTGTAGCAACAGCTAGGGGGACAACCACAAAGGCTACTGCTGTCTCTGCTAATCTAGTTGTTGATGAGAGGCAAATGAATGCACTCTTTCTGGACGTGGTAAGAGCTCTTATATTATAGAAAGTAAATACAAATGGCTGCTAGTGAGGCTTTTTATTCAGCAATTGTACCGGTTTTAGTAGGTGCATTGCAATGTCAGCCCTCACAAATGAGTAATATAGATATAGAAAATTATTGGATGCCTGGCAATGTCAAATGAAGTGGTGGCAGCCTATAAATATTTACTTTAGAACATCATTAGTACGTCAGCTACCTGAAGCTGCATGTATGTCTGATGCTCTAGTGCTGCTAGATTGTATGTCTGATGCTCTAGTGCTGCTAGATTGTAGAGTTATACTTGAAAACTCAACTTTGGCTCATAGTTGAAGTATTGATTGAGAATTATCATGATTTGACTTGGAGGGGAAGAAGAAGAAGCAGCGGGAGGGGGAGAAAAGTTCATGGAATTAAGATGAATAAATTGTGTATTTAAATTAAACTTACATTTTGGACTATAAATCATGTGCAACATGGAAGTTTCTTGAACAATCCCAAGTCATGCATAAAAGAGTTTGATATGTATGTCTACTGATACAGCTACCTATAACTACTGACACTTCCTGCCTCTCCCTAAAGTGGCATTAATTAATGGTCTTGCCGGGAGCATTAATTAGTTCACAATTGGGGTGCAGGTCTTGGGGCTCCCAGCCTTTGGGCTGGGATGGGCCTGATAAAATTGTACTGCTTTATTAAAATAGCGTAATGTAAGACCGAAAATAAAGTTTTTGGATGTGCTAGGTAAATATAACCTTGGGTATGTCAATGATAATCTTGAGTTGTAAACTGCTTCATATTTTTCTATATGTTCCACAGATTGGGGTTAGTGAATCATATGGATTGAGATTTCCTCGTGAATTTGCACTTCTCATGAAGCAGCTTTTGTATTTTGACCGGTACACCCGTTTGTTGGCTCCCAACTTGAACATGCTTCAGGACCAGAGGATCTCCATTGTTTCCAATCGAAGAAGCAAATATGGGGACGGTGTCAACTGAATCTCGCTTGCATAGATATCGGTCGTCCTAGGTCAAAGGCTTTTTTTTTGTCTTCTCCATTTTGGCCTTTTATCTAGTTATATAAGTGTGTAAATACTCGTCAAAAAAAAAAAAAAAATTGTCTTCACTTTTGTAAATATGCCTATAAGTTCTCCAGAGGTGGTATTACCCAGATCACATAGAAATACTAAGAAAGCAGGGAAGATTTGTACTCGTTTTATATTTTAAGCCTAGTATTCTTAACGATTTGTGGTGATGGGACTTTTGATATCTCTCTTCTGTATGAACATTAATTTGCCTGACAAAAAATTTCGCTCCCTCCCCGCTAGGAGAAAATCCAGGCGGCAAGTGCATGCAGACCTCTTTCATGTAAGTCTCCATGAAGAAAATATTCTTTACATTTAACTGATGGAGAGGCCAATGGAAAATGGCAGCGATCGAGAGGAGGACCCGTAAGGAGTTGGTCTTGGCAACTGGGACAAATGTCTCAAGGTAGGTCCTCTCGTTATATAAAAAATCATCATTCTCTCCTTTTCTTCAAACCTTGGTGCAAACAAGAGAAGTACACTACGATAATGTGCTTTGGATAAGCCACATCTCATGGATAGGCACTAATGAGCACATCAAAGAGGCAAAAAAGTTATCAAATGTTACGCACAAAAACATGAATAGATGTAGACAATCATAGCTTTACCACTTAAATATTTTATCTCTCTCTCTCTCTCAATTTACATCTTCTATAAATTTCCTCATCATATCAAAGTCCTAAGCAAAAACAAAAAAACTCATCATTCCCTCAATCACCTATTTTTTTTTGTTTCTTGTCTTGTGTCACCAAAATGCTCTCAATGCAACTTTTATTCAACAACAATTTTCCTACTCTTATTCTAATTTCTATTCAAACTTTTCTCAAAACCGAATCCACATAGGAGTGCCACCCACACCATACGGTGTAGGGTAGCCTCCTCCCCGCCTCCCACCCCCGCATCCTAAGGGCGGGATATCTCGCCCCCTGCCCACTTTAATAATGGACTACATTCTACTAGGTCCAAAACTTATTCATAGGTCTAAAAGTGATCAAAAACACATTTGGGAGCTCAAATTGTAAATTTAAATTCGTAAGTATGACTATAATTTAAAAATTATGTAGTTTTTAAATTTGTTAATACATATCTTGTGTAAGTTGTAGTGTAATATAAGAGTCACATTACTTAAGTGTGAGACTTGTATTGTGAATGCAATCTATAAAAGGATCACCCTACTACATTACTGTTTATATAAAGTATTAAGTAAAAGTTTTATCTAATAAACATTACTATATTTATAAATAGTAAAAATAATAAATATTTATATATTTATATTAAAAAAAAAGAGGTATAGGTTGGGGTTGGGCCCTACCCACCCCCTGCCCCCACTAGGGGGCCAGATGCGGGACAAGGCAAAAGGGTGCAGGGCCTCATTGCCCACCCCTAAACCCACACAGCTACCACTAATCTTTCCAATTCTTCAAATCTCAAATTCACTGCTCCCAAAGCCACCGTCACAGCAACTTGAGCAATCTATACAGAACAAGCCTTAAAAAAAAGTTTCAATTCAAGCTGATTCAATTAGAATCACGCAAAAATCAAACTAATTTCAATATATTTTTTAAATTGATTCAGTGTAATTTAGACCGATTTTAATTGATTCCAATTAATTCAAAATTTTCTTTATTTTTTAAATTGTATTTGATAAACATTTTTTTTTTTTTGTAATTTCTTAGATGAAAATATAATAAAACTACACATATATTAACTTTTTGTCATTATGTTTAATGAGAGTGGTAGAAAAAATGAAATATAAAACCTATTGTTTTTTACTTTATTTAGTTGAATAGAAAATTCAGGAGAGGAATGAGTATTTTATATTAAATTAATTTGTGGTGATGTACATAATACTAATATTTTGACGTACTTGTAACTTAATGGTGGTATTTTTGCTTTTTCGTATACGAGAATATTTGAAATATTTGAGGCAAGATAATGTGGCCAAGGTTAAATACATAAATAATATACTTATTGAAACAATTTAGATTTATATCTTATTCTTATTGCAACTAGTCAATAAATTCATATTTCAGGTGCGTTTGGATATTTAAAATATTTTAGTATAATTTTTAATAGTAGTGAAATAGTTTGAATGAAATATTTTATTATATTTTGGAAAAGGAAAAAAAGTATTATAAAGTTAAAAAAAATTGTAAAAATATTATTTTTTATTGTTAATTTTTTTGAAATTTGAAAAATTGTATTGCTTTTTATATTTTGTTTAACAGTTTAGAAAAGTTGTAATGTTAGATAAAAATGTTGAAAATTTAAAATTGAAAAGTGTCTTGTGTTTGAATGATGTTCGGAAAAAATATATATGAGAATACTTGAGAATAGTTATGTTGCCAAACGGGCTCTTAAATTCTTTTATTCATAATACTAAATGCTTGAATTGCATTATATATGATTTTAATATATTTTATTAACACTGAAATAACAATTTGAAATTTTCATGAACATCCAATCCAATTTGTTAAATTATCTGATTCTTTGAATTGGTTACTCTCCGATTCAAACCAGATAGTGTCATCGCCACTCCGTTGGAGGGAGTCTCATTGCCACTCCATTTCCTCGTCTCAATTTTGTGAAACAAGCGAGTCATGTCTTTGGTCCCCAACATTGTGTCATCATTGTTAATCCGTTTAAATCATATAACAGCGACCTTCTTAGCATTTCTTGCATGCATCTCAGTGTTTTTTTTTTTTTTTTTATAGAAAAATTTTATACACTACACTACTATCATATTTTCATCTCACTATGTAAGATGTGACACATTTATTAACATTGGATAATCTTTTATCAGATGATTCTTTATCACCCAATAATGATAAATGTGTGACATTTTACATAGTGGGATGTGAGTCAGGTGTATATCATTACTCTTTTGTAAATGATGTTTTTCCTTATGTTGGTTCGGCTGTGAGAGGCTACTTTATTCACCACTACCTAAGACTAATCTTTATTAGTTTCAATGATCACAATCCAAAGCATCAGTCCCATTAATAGGAAAACAAAAGCTGTAATTGAGATTCCAATCTTCCGAGTTATTAGAATAAAAATTTGTAATTTCCATCGACTTAGACAATGGGTAAGTTAACATGATATCAAAACAGAGATGAATTTATGATCGAGCTTCAAGTCAACACTTCAGTCCTTATTTCAATTTTCACGT
Source organism: Cyclocarya paliurus (assembly GCA_029856935.1). Lineage (NCBI taxonomy): Eukaryota > Viridiplantae > Streptophyta > Magnoliopsida > Fagales > Juglandaceae > Cyclocarya > Cyclocarya paliurus. The sequence goes on along the minus strand of JARVXP010000207.1, from coordinate 174,522 downwards.
AAATATTCCTCATGACTATTCATCACACATGATTATAATCTCGATTCAATTATCTCTAATATCAAATACATATAATAAGTTTGAATATTCATTACACACGATCAATCTTAGCCTACCCCCCCAAATATACAAATTTAGATAGAAATCTGGGTGAATATCTACATATACAACAATCAAAGCCTTTCGTGTCTACTTCTACAATATAATCCAGAGCGAAGACGTGAATCTTGTTTTAACCAGAACCAAACACTTAGTATAGAAATCAACTAATGTTGTTCGTTTCTCAGAATGCTCAATGCTTCAGCCTCCAGGCAATGGATACAGCATATTGCTTCTGGCGAATTCCCCACCCCTACCACACATTCTCCTAGATAATACTCCTTGAACGCCATTATTGCCATCCAGTACAGACCAATTGGAGAATCACTCCCTTCTATGAACAATATATCGCCCTTCTATAGGGCTTAACTCACGGCCAGATCACCAAATACTAAACAATATCCCTCATTTCCTTGACCACATGCATTTTTTTCGTTGGAGACTATAGGCTTACTCCATACCAGACGGCCTTGAGCCAGTTATGACCTCACTGGGTGAGGAATAACCCATGAGACGATGAAGTGGTGAGCTTGATCTTGGCTCGATTTCAGAGGATAATTTCTCTGCTTTGGACATGTTGGAGGAAAGCCCAGCTGATTCAAATGTTTCCACTGAATTCTTATGCTTGTTTTGTGACCGTTTCCCAATAGACTCCTTCCTTTCATGCACAGGTTTGGAAGGATCAGATAACATGTTTCTTTGATCTGAAATTCCTGGGAGGGCATGAGAGGACGTGAAGGGAACAGGATCTCCTTCAGTGGAGCAGCTTTTACAGTATGAGAGTCCATAATCATCTGAGCATGACACCGGATCAGCATACGGAGAAGCATTGGCGTGAGATGCTGAAGCCAATCTCCTATTACTATCATCACTATAGTCGCCAACCTCACTTGGTGGAGGGACACAAAAAGCATTCAGTGCATGTGGTACTAAATGAGTTCTGTTTTGAAGTGAAAATTTGAGCAGCTCTGAACAAGCACCACACCTTAGCCAATGAAATCTCTTTCTAAAGAGAAGAAAATCTGCAGGTATCTGCAGAGGGCTCAAGCAATTATAGCAAGATATGATAGGGGCTCCACCTGCAATGGGTCGGAAATGTTGTTTAGCTGAATGATGTTTCTTCACCTCACGGTCTCTATGCCTCTGTTCTTCAGACTTTGCATCACGACTGCACATGGGAAACTCAGAGTCTGCATACTGGTGGGGACTTGAAGGACAAGAGTGGTAGGAAGGATTGCAAAATTTGTGACCAGGATGGAGCCCACACAACTCTTGATTATTGCCAAGAATGGATCGAGGAGGCAACTGTACTGAGTATTGCCAGTCTTGGGGATGGCAATGAAGACAAGAGTGATGAACTCCATGTCTACTGCTTGTTGCCTCTCCTGAGAAACGTACACATGAGAAATTGCGCTGCTCAAGCCAGTTGCTTCCAGACTTGCCTCTTCTGGGAAACCTAAGATAATTTAACTCATTATAGAGTTCCCCCTCGGGTGCCTCATGATCATTGTAAGTTGACATATGATTTTCCTTCCAAGTGTTAACCCTTCCATCAGCTTTTCCATTTAGATAGCATCTTCTGTTAAGTTCATCCTGCAATTCAGAAACGATTCTCAATAATTTCAACTTGTCCTGTTCAAGGTAATCAGACTTGTCTGATGATTGAAAGCTACTATTGCGATGAAACTGATTATGCACTTGATTTGAGGGGCCACCAATCTCATAGCCAGCAAGGGAACCCCTTCCATAGAAAGGTACCCTGGATGGATAATTTTCTCTGTCACGTCTCCTCCAGTTTCTGACTGGGCGGCCATGCGATTTGGGTTCCAGCAATTCATCTTGATCCCACTTGCCACATCTATTGGCTGAATGCTTCTTAGTGGATGAAAGAATTCCATCTTCTTTAAGATAAGGATGGCAATTCATCAAGCTGTCCACCAGAAAGTGGTCCTTTCTGTTCCTTTCTTCAGAAGGAACAAAGTTCGCAACCTTACAAGTACTTCTAGATAAATGTCTAGGTCGTTCAGGCAATTGATCATCTGTACCATCATAAGAGGAGACACTTCCCTCATATGCGTAATAACTTCTGGTTGTTGGCGATTTAGAGATATCTACAAGTCTACCACTGAGCTCAGAGCTGGGGTTGGCAAAGTCTGTGGTTTCTATTGTATCTGTGGACCTTACACGGTCAAACACATGAACATTTTTCTGAGGTTGCTCAAGCTGTTCGTTAGGAGAAGATGTAGGAGTATCTGATGAAATGCTTTCCCTAGCTGCCATATGGTGAGTAACAATTGAAGTACTTCCCATTGTAGCCACGTTATTGTCAGTATTTGAAATTTTGAAATTAGAATCACCTTCATTAATATCCACTTCTGAGTTTGCTCTTGCCAACAGTAAGCCATCATCATTTGCCTTTACCTCTAAATTTGATCCTACCATTGGTAATGACTCTTCATTCTCAGGAGGTGCAAGGTCAGTTGCCAAACACTCTTCAATGGAATCCTCAGGTTGTTTGATATTGCTGTCACAAGATTCAATTGCATCATCTTCATTGCTTTGGTCATTGTTTGATAAGTGTATTATACCTCCAAGCTGCTCACCATTGCAATCCCTTGACTGGCATTGATCCCGCTCCTTGTTCTGGCCTTCATTCAACAAATTTATACCTTCAAGATGCTCACTGCAGCAATACCCTGACTGTCTTGTATCTTCCACATTGTTTTGGTCCAAAGAACATTCTCCAGTGGAAGGAACAGTATCTATATGCATAGAGCTGCCAGATTCTTTATCTTCAGTAACAAGATCCAATGCAATTGTCTGAGGATTACCCATTTCATTTAAGCCAGATTTTGTGCTCTTCACATCATTTGTTTGATTCTTTGCTGCATGCCGGAAAGGGATTCAAAAAAACCAATATTAAACTCAGTGGCAATACAGCTAAGCAATATTCTGTACAACGCAGAAAAATGAGTAAGCCATGGCATAAAACCTACAGATAGTAAGGCTGCGGTCCATCGCAAGGAAACAGTCATAGTAAGGGGTCCAAACAACGGGGAACAACCCACCATTTTATTCTTTTACATAGGTAGATACGCTAACTCAAGGAGAGCAACAACTGTCTGTCAGCTTACTTTGATTTGAGAAAATAATCAAGAAATGCTACATAACGTTAAAATGGTGGGGGCTATAATCATCTTAAGCCCACACCATTGAGTTTTAGAAATTTCCTGAAATTGAATACTACACCACGCATGTCAACCATAAATTAATTCGTATTCACGGAGTTTATCTAACTTGTTCTGATTTCTTTTGGATTATTACCTTGGAGAATTGTGCCACATCCACCACACTTGTACACAGGATGGTCCGGTAACTCGGGAAGAAGCTGCCGACATTTAGGGCATCTCACTAGTCGGAGCTTAGTAGTCAACCCACTGGTCATCTTGGTCGACATATGTGGTCGTGATCAACTAGGGATTGGGCTTCTAAAACCCACTTCGACAGAACATTAATGATCAAAACCCAGATTCATCCATAAAAGGTTTTGTTGAAAACAAGGAGGCCGTCACCGTCTGCATTCAGATAGAAACAAAGATAGACAGGCATGAGATAGATGTATAAAAGACGCAATTTGCGGGTGAACTCGTGAAGGGATTCAACCAGGTTGAATGAAAATAAAATAGAATGCTATTGCTACTGAAACGGGAATTATGAATCAGCGAGTTGGAAATGCCTGCTCAAGGCTATAGGAAGCTACGGAGCATCGGCAATTAACGTGGTACAATAAACACGAAGAGACTATCGGAAAAACTAGCTAACTGCATAATCAACTCTGCATATTAAAGAAACAAAAATTGGCCAAGAAAAAGGTTAGAAGAGGAATGCTTGTCTAGCTGTATGGAATCCCTGGGGAATGAAAGGATAGGTGAAACGGGAGGGGTGGCAATTTCCTCCAATCGGAATACTTGCGCTGCTAGCGGATCAGAAAGATTTTTATGGAATGTCCTACTCCTGCCCGAGCTTTCCGATCAATCAATCCCCTATTTCAGGGCATGAAAGAGAGAACAAGATTGGAGAGGATAGGTAACAAAGAAAAGCAGCGGAGACCGGGTCCAATTATAGTTGCAGGCGCTTATATTGGACAAAAAAACATACCTTTGAGATTGGAAGATGGATATATTAGATCCAGAGAGAGAGAGAGAGAGAGTTCCCACAATATATAATTATGTGTGTGTGTGTGTAAGGGTCCAAGGGAGGCGAGGTGTAGAACGCAGATTAGAGGTGGGGAAATGGAAATTAAAAGGAACCTGTGAGGAAATTCAGAGAATTGGAAAGAACTCTATTCTCTGCCGCAAGGTTCACGACTTCCTTTCCATCAACTCCTCTGTCAGTTCATTCATCTTCTTCCACACTTATGTATCTTGTGTAGAAAGCTTTTACAGTCAAAGCTGACCTTTCAAAACTAAAGAGAGAAACAAGACGAAGAACAAGAGCTGTCTAAGGTCTTTTGCACTGTGTGTTGTCTGACTTTGACCAACAGGATCGGGGAAGCGAGGCGCCGGTGCCATTCAAAACGGAATTACGTGTCATCCTACGGGGACATACACTCTCTCCGTGGGGTATGGGTTACCTGGATAGGTGAGGTCCAGCTAGAGCAGCAAACGGGCCAGAGTAGAGTCAAATTTGAATAAGGATATTGGAGTTTGATCAGATGTTTATTAGTTTAAGCCTGGTTGGGTTAAGTTGAATTGAATTTTTTATAAATATTAATAAATTAAAATGATGAAATGAATTATGTAAAATTTATTTAAGATGAGTTTAGATATATTTAAATATTAAAATGAGTTTATATGTATTTATAGAAAGTTAAAAAAGTTATGGATCCTACGATAAAGAGGTTTTGAATTAAAAAAAAATTATGGATCTTATGTGTAAAAAAGTTTTGTGTTGATATGAGTTTAGTGATTTGAGAGTTGAGAGTTTGAATATTAAAATAAGTCTAAATCTAAACCGAACACAACTGAGCTAAATGCAGTTAAGGAATCAAATGAGCCCTTAGAGTGAAACTGAGAGTTTCTCTTTGTACTATCATCTATTTCTTTTTCTTCGTTAATTGTTTTCTTAATTGCTAATTTGCCACCTCATCCTAGTACTCTACTATAATCTTGCTCTTGGCAGATCCCCACTCTTTTATAGTTCTCTTTGCTACCGTCTCAATAACCTACATAGACTTTTAGTGATGTCTACCAGATTCTGTCATATTCGGTGTGTATGTCTGAACGGAAATGGAAAGTGTGCGGAAGGTCACAGGAAATCAAGGGGAAAATGAGAAAGACCGGGTGGAAGTAAGATTTTGAGATAGCGGGGAAGATGTAGATAATGAGTTGAGATGAAATGAAAGTTAAATAAAATATTATTTTTAAAATTATTTTTATTTTAAAATTTTAAAATTTTAAAATCTTAAATTATTTATTGTATTTTGAATAAAAATTTAAAAAAATATATAATGATTATATTAGATTTTATGAGTTGAAACATTCTTAAAAATCTCTAGACAAAAAGAAAAATAAAACACATTTTTTTATTGTTCAGCTTTCCACGTCCGCGCATAAAGAGTTGTCAGTGCGAAAGGTAGTTTCCCCGGCATCACTATCAACGAAGTGTGGGGCTACAAGAGTCAAAAGTTAAATGTAACAAGTGAGTGTGAAATTGGTTGGATTTTGCCCGCGAGTTATATCATATCAGGAATTAAGAAGATGATGAGCTGTGCAATCAATCCTTGGTCCATCGGATTTACAGAGTACCTAATTTATCTTATCTGAATTTGGCGTGTATAAGAGTTAAGGATACGAATTGGGTCTAATCAACCCCCAATAAGTTACTGCCATTATCAAGAAAGAATCTCAACACGATATCGACTACCATTTCAGTTCCTGAAAGGTAAATTTTGATGTAATTCCTTCAAGGAAAGATGATCAGGAATTGCCAAAAGTTAATTTCAATGTCAGTTGTCAGGCATGTTGCCTCAACTGCTTTATCTTAGTCGGGCTATCTCGATTTTAACACAAAAATTTATGAAATTCCCAAAGCCAAATATGACAATAGAAGCACAAGATGAGTATAATGCAACTCTGATACAGATGCGAGGCACCTGATATCATTTGCCTGAGCTAGTCTAAACCTCAATAATTCTTTCAAAAGCTCAAAAATCTTAAGATGAGCCATCTTTTTCAATCTTCTCAATTTCTTCTTGGTGTCTCCTTTCTCCCTCCTGGCGTTCTCTTTCAGCATCTTCCTCTTCTTCAATTTGGTCAAGATCATCAAACTCTTTGCTTGCTGCCATTGCTTTCACAACAGGATCTCGTAGCTCAGATATTAGTCCACCACCAACCTTATACTCTTCTTCATCGCCAATCAGAAATAATCGTTGGTCAGGTCCTGATGCCATGGGAATGTCGACTGCCAAAAGCTTCAAATCATACTGCAAAAAAGATGGCACCGAATACTTCCTTCAGTATAAGGAGACAATCAATGTGCTTCCCTACATGCAGCTTGCCCTTTTCTTCCTCCAAAAAATAAAATTGGCCTTTTCAAGTTCCTGGCTCCATATCAAAAGAAGACTAAAGATACTAGTGACATATAAAAATGGCTTCTAGATGCTTATATTTTAGAGTGTACTGGAGAAAATTAGATAAAGTTCTAATTACTATATATAGTAAGGGTGCGGCTACTATGCCGCCCCAATTTGACCGCTGGGCTTACCGCCCAGTGCAAATTTTTTTTCTTTTTTTCTTTTCATTTTTTTTAATACATTTAAAGATTTAAAAAAAAGAAAAAATCTCAATACACTTAAAATCACTTCCTTAATCACTAAGTAAAATAAAAAATAATTTTTTTTTTTTTTTTGACAAGTGGTCAAATGAAGGTGTCAAATGGAGTGGGCATAGTAGTGTTTTCCATATAGTAAAGTGGAATCTAGTCAGATCTCATCCCTCTCCCAGTTTCATGCATGCCTTTGCCTGGTTATTAATTGGGTGAGTTGTCAAATATCCATCAACAAATAAACTACGTAGAAATACTATGCAAGTTCTCGGTTTAGAGAAGACATTTCCACTTGAGAGGAACCAAAAATAGAATTAAAAGGGGCAATTGAAGTTGCCGATTGGTTCAACCTTGGCTTTATATTAAATGCTTGGGATTAAATACTGCAATCACTAGGGAGAAGACTATCTCCCATTATGTAGTCCCTAGGTTTATGGACCGCCAATTGACCAAATATAGGAATTTGCGTGGGCAAGGTTTGCCTAGAAGAGCCAGTGGAACATAACTATTGGAACATAACATGAAAAGTGTTCTTGAAGTTACATGTCCAAACAATATGTACCTGGAAGACTGGCATAAATTTTACCAAACTTTGAGAACAACCCCATTTGATGTTACAAGAAGTTGTTGAGGCAGAACAATAAACACTAGCTTATGTGAGTTATACAACTACAAAAAGTTCTATTCCCTCATGATTGAGAAATAAATGGAGGGTCAGCAGAAGTAAACCTGGCCTTTTTTATTCTTCACTTCAACGCTGACGAGACCTTTTCTCTCCGAACCTTGTACGGGAAAGATGAGAAAACACCGCTTGCTCCTAAAATGTGGCCTCAAGTTCTTTAGTGTAAGCCCACCTCCTGACATCACATAGGCTCTCAAATCTGTTCCAGTAAGAGGCGCACCCATAACCTCTAGGATCCCAGCAGATGTATTAAGCCTCCTCATCGCCATTCGATAAATTTTATCAGGATTGACTGTGGATCTTGAGCGGAGATAAAGGCCCTTTAAATAACCAAAAACACAAAACAGACAACACAGCATCTATACCTCAGGCAAAATTATCCAGCAATAATACGATAACATCAGTTGATCCATATTTTCTTCTTTTGATGGTTTACAGTTGATCCACATATATTGGCAAGGAAAAATCAAAATCTCAGGTCCCAAAGATCCACATACATGTGTGTGAGTGTGCATGCATGTAATTTGCAAAAAGAATGTCAATCAGTTCTGCTTTAGAATCATGGGGTGAGAAAGATGGCATCCCGTCATGAGCTCAGATGTAACTATTAGCATTGTGAGATTTTTTTTATCACTCAGCATTTGTAACCGATGGGCCAGAAAATACATACGAATGTGATTGCTAAGGAAGTTTGGAATCATAGCTTTTTATCACACATTGCAACCTGTGGGCACTTCCGTGGAACTGCATTTGGTAGAACAAAGCTCCATCATGGGTGGCGTTCTTTGCATGGATAGTTATGTCAGCTATATTTTATGTTCAAATTTTGATTTTTCATTAATTTTTTCAAATGAGCTCCAACTTGATCACAAGCTGTTTGACTAATTTATTATTTGTGAAGGAAATAAATTATATTACTGACACTTAAACATTTTCATAAGTTCATTTTGATAATGAGTTATTCAATTATTTCTAAATTATAAAACTTTAGTTAGCTAAACTAATATATATGAAGTATGAACTAGTAAAATTAAATTAAGAATCGAATAACCTTCAGACCAGATGCAGGCTTTACACCACCAGTCAACCTCTCATTCCTTAATAGAAAATGTGTGCCACGCAGGATCGATCCGCAAAACTAAGTTAGATCTGTTTTGATGCAGGATTGGGTTCATTCCCATTTAACTCTCTTCAACCACTCAATTTAAAGCCACCACACCTCAGTGAAGAACCTCTGCATCGCAGATTAAGTACTTGGTAGCCAAACCTGACATCATGACATTGTACCGGATTTAACACTCCAGATTTCATAGGTTGTTTTTGGTGTGCTGTGATTTTGGTGGGAGCAAATTGAACTTGAAGTTATTACAAAAGGCATAAAGCACAACACAATCTGAGGCTAGAATCTGGATTTTACACCTTTCAACTTCCACTTTAGGCTCTGCTCTAGGCTCCATATCTGTTTTTTTTTTTTTTTTAATTCGTGGGCTAGCTGATTGAACTTGAAGTTATTCCTAAGGTATATATAGTCAGTGTGACAAATTAAAGTCCCTCAGCAACCAATAACCCCAACACCCATCAATGTAAGACGTCGGATTTACTTTACAGATGTTCTCTCTTCTTTGAAATCCAAAACATCCATAATCCTTTTTCCCTATATCAAACATCCCCAAGTCAAACAAACGGCAGCACACAATACAACTGTGTATACATTTCCATCTTCGATGACATTCAGAATCACCACATTAAGCATCCCCACAAATATACAGATACACCTTAAAATATAAAGCAATGAAGAAGCTGAAAAACAACACAAAATGAAAAACCAAAAAGAAAAAACAGAATTGTTGGAAAGTTTCCAGATTTATCCAGTCAACTCTCCCTGGATTATAGGAGAAATTTCTGTAATTATGTAAATATTATTAGGAGATATTCTAGGAGATTTGTTAGCAATTGTTATCCTTGTAGTCTATAAGACATACAGATTGTACCTTATTTTAAAATGAGAAATATTATTCCAATTCTTCCCCACTTCTAGATGGTATCAGTAGATTGATCGACTAGAAATGTAGTAGAAGCATTGCCTGGAATTTCCAAATGCTTGAGTGGTAGTACTAGTTCAATCCCTGTGCGTGAACAAATAATGCTTTGGAATCTTAGATTTGGGCATCCTAGTTTTTCTTATTTAAAATATTTGTTGCCTAGTCTGTTTAAAAATTTGGATTGTACTTCTCTTCATTGTGATGTTTGTCATTTATCAAAAAGTCATCGAGTTCCTTATAATTCAAAGGCTACCGTGCATCAAAACCTTTTTATTTGATTCATAGTGATGTTTGGGGTCCCTCTAAGGTTACTACCTTATCCAGAAAAAATGGTTTGTGACTTTTATAGATGATCATACTTGGATTTGTTGGGTATATTTGATGAATGGAAAGAAGTTGAAATATTATTCAAGAATTTTTATAGTATGATCGAAAATCAATTTCATACAAAAATAAGCATACTTCGTACGGATAATGGTACAGGATATTTCAACCAAATTTTGGAAAGTTTTTTGAAAGAAAGAGGGATTCAACATCAATCCATGTGTCATGGCACCTCATAACAAAATGGCATCGTTGAAAGAAAAAATCTTCATTTACTTGAGGTTGCATCATTTACTTGAGGTTGCATGGGCTATAATGTTTTATATGCATATTCCAAAATATTTATGGGGGGATGCTATTCTAACTGCTTGTTACCTTATTAATAGAAGAAAAACACTTGTTCCAAGCGCCTCATGCAAGCAGTGCGTAAATGCCAGCTGACGTGGAAAAATGCAAACGTGCCGTTTTGAAAAATTGGAGCGCACCTTTCAGGCACGAACAACAGCCTCCTCAAAATTGTCTAAACTCATGAAACTTTATTGCATATTGACTCTCAGGCTGTGCTCTGCTCAGCCTCTCCTCATTTTTTTTTTCACTTCTTTAGATTGACGCACTGTTTGCTGGGCCTGTTGCTGAGGTGACGTCAAAGACCCACACGGAAGATAACCCAAGCATATGGGTGAGCACAGATTCACTCGAAGACCACAACACCACGCAAGTAAACGATCTGGGACTTTGAACAACACCATGAAAGTTTTTGTCCAGAGCACCACGCAACTAACGAGCTCGAAGATCGAATGGAAGAGATCCAAAAGGTTTACAAGAGCTACTCGGATAAAAGATGAAAACTGGGTTTGGGAGAAATAGTCGAAATGGGTTTGGGAGAAATGTTAATCAAGAAATCTAGCGTTTTTCTTAGATGAAATCTAATAAAGGGTTTGTTTTTCTTGGGAAAGAAATGCTTTCCAGAGGAAAGCCGATTTGTGGTTTTTGTAAGAAAGAGTTTTTCTTCAGATGAAATCTAATAAATGGGTTTGTTATTCTTAGAGAAGAAATGCTTTTCGGAGGAAGATCGATTTGTGCTCTCTGTGAGAAATAAGTTTGGGTTTCTTTCTTTTTCTAACTATAGAAGTATGGCTGATTTGCAGAGAAGTGTGACCTTTCAAAATGTCTACTTTTTGCTTTTTTATTTATTTTTTCGTACAGAAGCTATGCCACGTCCTCTGCCGATTATATGCCGCTTGCGCGTGGTGTTTGTATGTAGCAGAAGTGTTAATAGAATGCCTACCCGTGTGCTGCAGTATATCACTCCTTTGGCATGCCTAAAAAAAATCATTTCCTGACAATTTCTGATCTGCCTCTAAAAGTATTTGGATGCATTGTTTTTGTTCATATTCCAGCTCATCTTAGATCTAAACTTGATCCTAGGGGCTGAAAAATGTGTGTTTCTTGGATATGCTCCCAATAAGAGAGGGTACAAATGTTTGAATCCAAAATCACATTAGTATGGATGTTGTTTTTGTTAAAATCAGTCTTACTTTAACCAAACTTATCTTCAGGGGGAGAAAGAGAGTAGTGAAGATCAGTTTTGGCAAACTTCTATACCAATGCCTAATTTTTTCCTTGACATTGACATCCCTCTACAAAACATTCAAGGAACTAAAATTTTAAATAGCGAAAAAAATGGAAACCCAATCTACCTATACAAAGCATAAGGGAATCACAAACAGGGGGAGAATTGCTATAGAATAATCCCTATTCTGAGCTTTGTGTTTTTACTAGAGGCAGGTATTGTTCTAATACTAAAGATCATCCCAAATTTTAGAGCAGAATCAATCATCACCTCCAAAAACTGGCCATTTGGAAATCTCAGGTAATCCTTCTACTACACTTCTAGTTGATCAATCTACTGACCTTGATGTACCTATAGCCATTAAGAAAGGAGTTAGAACCTGTACCACACGCCCCATTGCCAAATATTTATCATATCACAGACTCTCTCATAATCATAAGGCCTTTACATCCAATATTTCTCACCTATTTGTTCCAAGGACCATTCAAGAAGCTATGGATCATCCGAATTAGAAGTTAGCAATTCTTGAAGAGATGAATGCACTACGGAACAACAGTACTTGGGAAATTATTGATTTACCAAAGGAAAAGAAAACTGTAGATTGCAAATGGGTGTTTACAGTTAAATGCAAGGCTGATGGCAATATAGAGAGATATAAGGCAAGACTCGTTGCAAAAGGGTTTACACAAACATACGAAATTGACTATCAAGAAACTTTTGCTCTAGTGGCCAAGATAAACTCAATCCGAGTGTTACTCTTCTTAGCTGTACATTCTAACTGCCCTTACACTAGTTGGATGTAAAGAATGTTTTTTTAAATGGAGATTTAGAGGATGGAGTGTTTATGGAATTACCACCAGGTTTTGATGGTAATCTTGGCAGAGACAAGGTGTGTAAAATGAAAACATCATTGTATGGGCTCAAGCAATCTTCAAGAGCTTGGTTTGAACGTTTTGGTAAGGCTGTAAAGGGTCATGATTACAGTCAAGGTCAAGCTGATCACACCATGTTCTATAAGCACTCAAGTGAAGGGAAGCTTGCTATTCTAATTATCTATGTTGACGATATTATTTTGACAGATAATGACAACAAGGAATTTGAGAAATTAAAACAGATGCTTGCTAATGAATTTGAGATTAAAGATTTGGGTGACTTGAAGTATTTTCTCGGTAGGGAATTTGCAAGGTCAAGAAAAGGTATTTGTGTTTCACAAAGAAAATATGTGCTTGCCTTGCTTGGAGAAACAGGTTTACTAGGGTACAAAGCAGTTGAGACACCTATAGAACCTAATCATAAACTACAACTTGCCAAGCCTGAAGAAGTAACCAATAGAGCCCAGTACCAAAAATTGGTTGGAAGGCTACTTTATCTATATACACGTTCTGACATAGCCTTTGCTGTCAGTATGGTACGCCAATTCATGCACTCACTAGGGCCTGACCACTTTGATGCAGTTTATAGAATCCTGAGATACATAAGGGGAACTCTAGGAAAAGGTACATTGTTTGAAGACCATAAACATCTACAAGTTGAGGTATACACTGATGCATATTTGGCTGGGAGTATAACCGATAGAAGATCAACTCCTGGTTATTGTGCCTTTGTTGGTGGAAATTTTGTTACATGGCGCAGCAAAAAACAAAATGTGGTAGTTAGAAGTAGTGCAGAGGCAAAATTTAGAGCAGGTGCTCATGGAATTTGTGAAGTGTTGTGGATTAAAAAATTATTGGAAGAATTGAAAGTCACTAATCCACTATCTATGAAACTGTATTGCGATAACAAATCTGCCATAGCCATTGCTCACAATCCAGAGCTTCATGATAGAACAAAACATGTTGAGGTCGACAAGTATTTTATAAAGGAGAAGCTGGACTATGGACTGATTTGTTTACCCTATATCTCTACTATTGAACAAGTAGCAGATATACTTACAAAATGACTACCAAAGAAGCAATTTGAAAATTTGATCGGCAAGCTAGCTATGGAAGACATCTTCAAACCAGCTTGAGGGGGAGTGTTGGAAAGTTTCCAAATTTAACCAGTCAACTCTCCCTAGATTGTAGGAGAAATTTCTGTAATTATGTAAATATTCTTAGGAGATATTCTAGGAGATTTGTTAGCATTTGTTATCCTTGTAGTCTATAAGACATACAATCCACCTTATTTTAAAAAATGAGAAATATTATTCCAATTCTTCTCCACTTCTAGAAGAATAGAATAAGATTGTTTTACCATTGGGGTGATTCCCTCTATGAAGGACTTCTCCAAAACTGAGAATGCGGCGACTGAGATATATGGGAGCCACCACCACCGATTGAAATAGATGGGGATGGCACTAGCACCAACGACTCCGATGTTGACTTTGGTGCATTGAATTAAAGAGAGATAAATGGGGATGAACACAACACCAGTATCGTCTATCTTTGGTTTAAAGCTGAGATCTTGTGTGGCACATATTTTCTGTTTAGCAATGGAGGCTGACATTTGTTCCGAGGAAATATCTTGTGTCAGCCTCCCATTGGGTGGTGTAAGGCCCAACTTCACACCATGTCTGTTCCACAGATGGACTCTTGAAAATATTGCATTTGTAATAAATCATTTATAACTTCTTATCATAAAATATATTATAAACTTTATATCTTCGACAAATCAATTTGGAGTTTATATAAAAATATTTATATTGATTGTAAATGCATTTGACGCATCTATACCAAGAGTTTTGCTCTACTTTGCATATATTGACACTATATACAAGCTATATAGTAAATAAATAACGTATTCACAAACATTAACCAAATCAAGCTGACTTTTATACAAGTTGTGTCATTTAACAACTTATCATAATTTTGTATTCACAATGGCTCATTTGATAAGTTAATAGATTTGACATCGAGTTTGTCTAAGTCCCAAAAATTCATAGGGAGCAGTGGATATGCCCAAAAATTATGAAATTTCTGGACTGAAACTTAACATATGATTGCATTATTCTGTACAATTTCATAATAAGATAGTATGAAAATTTTGAAAGTTAGGATTACCGCACTGTTTCTGCTCTCCAGAGGGTATTAATGTAACATCCAGACCCAAGTTTTATAGGCTCTAAAAGTTTGGACCACGGGCCCAATTTTGTTAAAGCTAGAAGGGAGATTATTTTATTGGGCCCATTAGCCCTTCGTATTATTTGAGGATCTAGCATTGAAGAGATAGGATTGGATACAAAATTATACACCTAGATTCAAAATGGAGTAGGATTGGCTCATTAGGCCCATATATAGATAGATAAGCCCAAGTATTTTCTAGCCAAAGCCCATTTGATTTTTGGCTGTTAAATTCGTGATAATTGGAAACCAGCCCTTTTTGGATAAGTTAGAACTAGATTAGGTGCCAAGAACCTCTAGATGACGGCTATCCACACTTGTTATAGAAGAATTCTTGCACCAATAGGAGTCTGTTACAGCTTGCTAAGACTCTTTTGAGACAGGATTTGAGCTGTTCCAGATCTGGAGAAATAGAAATCAGGCCCATTTATGACTCCTAAATGGACCCAAAGGATAATAACATATTTATCCTAGAACTCCTAGCCATTAGGGTTCTTAGAACCCATTTTCAAAACTAACTATGAATTAAATTCGTACAGTCCTATTATTAGGTTTTTCAGGTCTCATTAAAGAACTGTATGGCCTGAAAACTAGAAAAACAGAGGCTGCTGTGAGTCCGGAAAGTTTTTATAGCCATCCCATCTGATGTTCTTCAAGAAAACCAATCCCTAACCCTAGATAACTGCTGCAAATACCAATCAACCGTTTTCTTCAGGTTCATGCTAGATTTTATTTTAAAGAAAACACTAGGAAAGTTGCTGTATTTCAGGAGATTTAAAAACCAGCCTCACCCTATCAAGTCCAACCCAATTTTCAGCAACTTCGAGCAGGTGAGTATTGACCCTACCAAGTTATGATATGATGGAAGTGAGCGTCAATGTCGTGTTATTATGTGTTTTACATGCATCATGATATGTTTTCATTTATGACTATGATGCGCTATGTTTTTATGTGTTTTACACGCATCATGGTAAGAAAGATAAAAGACAAATTATGAAAGAAGCTTTAAGAATAGCCATAAGAGATGTCTGGTACCAATGCAGTTATGAGTGGATGTGCAAGCCATAGACCTAGATGTGGTGCACCATAGTGTGTTATAATAAGTTAACCTGTTCCCCTTAAAGGAAAAACAAGTTTAATGAGTTATGCATGGTACATGTTTATGTTAGTACAAGTATTATGTATGCACACTTTCCAAGAAAACCCTATGTTTATTATGTTGACTATATGATGTACTACTTATTGAGTATTCGACTCATTTTGGTTGTTTGGTTGTTTTTTATGTTTTCAAAATGTCTAGGTAAAGAAGATAGTGCTGACGAGCTGAGGTCAGGCATAGATCATGTTTCAAGGGATTTCAGACTTCGTTAATAAGTGTTTTTACACAAAAAAACAGTTTTACATTTTCTTTCTTGCTATGGGACAATTTTTATTTAAATATTTTTCAAGACCGTTTTAATGTATATTTTCCAGTTTATTTATTTATTTTTTTTCAAGAAATTATATATTTTTCATCAAGTTGGGTCTCTTTACCAGGCATAGTTATGAAAGTACATAACACTCCCAACCTAAAGGAAAGGGGTGCTACAAATGATCAGCAAGTCTTTACGATATTTTCCAATGAGTTTTATTTTAATGTGAAAAATTTGAGGCATTGTTACCTTTTGTAAAAGTTATGAGAGATTTTCATTGATATTCTTTAAGGATAAGCCAGAATTAATTTATAGATTTTACAAGAACAGGATGAGGGTTGAATTAATATTTAAAATTCAGATAGGGGATCCGGAATTCCCAATCTTACCTCAGAAAAGATATCTTAAGACTGATTTTTTTTATGGTGAATTAAGACTATGATTAAGGATAATCAGATATTAATGGGTTTTTATGAAATTAGTATGGATTTAAAGGTCTGTGAACCAGACATAAAAAATTGGTTCAAGGTTATTTGGAGTTAGGATAAATTAGTTATTATATTTACAACTATCGAAGGTCAGGTTGTGCTTTTTGTATAAAATTGCCAGAACTCTAATAATGACTTGCACCTATCAGTTTATGAATCAAATGAAATTGCAGTGCCTTAATTTCTGGATATGTTATAAACTTAGATATCAATAAGAAATTGATATAAATATCTAATAAGATCCTCTTCATTGTTTGCCGTTAACATTAAAGGTGGGTTACTCGAAACTAGTCCTTATTGAAACTAAGTTTTTGAGCTCTCTATAGTGTCAACGATATTGACAAATAATAGTGGCTGTAAATATAGCACTAGACGTAGATATAGATAATTAGTATACAATTTTAATTTTGTACACTTAGATTCCCATAATAGGACCATGTAGTTGTCTTTATTGACTGCTTTAGTGGCTGTTTTCCAGCCTTGTTTTAGGGAATGTTTTAGGTGCTCTAGTGGTTGTTTTCCAGACTTGTTTTAGGGAATGTTTTAGGGAATTTTATACGGCTGATTTCCAGCCATGTATTTGTTCTATAAAATGAGGAGAACCCTCACAATGAGATATAGAATCCTATTTTGACATGGTATCAAAGCCCTAGATTCTTTCTGGGGCAAATTTTCTTTCAACAGCAATTCTCTTGCTTGTGTCGACACTGTCTGTTTTCAAACTAATGATTTCTGGGTTCCTGTAGTTGTGTTGTGGGTATTATTCTCTGGGTCCATTCTTTTCTCGGGAATTTTTTTTTTTGTTTTCTCTGGGTTATCATTTTCGGCAATTTATGTTTACAAAAAAGTGATTTTCCACTTTGTTTGGTGATTCTCAGAATCCTCAGGTCTTTAGAGGTGTTTCTCGACACTCTAATTTTGGCACTCTCTCTTTTGTGGCTGTGGGTTCTCAACAGCGTTGGTTGAGAGGGATTCTGGTTTTTGGCAACTCTGTGATTGAGTGGCTGTCGAAATAACCTTCTGTGTTTGTCCCTGAGATTCTCGGTTCAGTAGTCTGAAGGTGTATGGGAGGTGCGGCGTAGCAGGGGAGTTGGTTGGTGCTTGTCGACAGTTTCTGTGGAGGACTCTAGGTTATCGGCACTTGTTGTGCAGCGCAAGGGGTTCTGTCGGGAGGGAGCAGTCCATCAACAGTGTCTGTGGAGTTTTTTTTTTTGGGTCTCTAGGCAAGTGGTCTCCGAGTGTTTGGTCTGTACTCTTTGGGTTAGTATATTCTTCCTCTATCGGCAGTATCTGTATACAGATTAGTGTATTTTGTTGAGGTTCATCTGAGTGTTCTCAGTGGTCCAAGACCCATCAGGTTGGTTTGTTTTCAAACCAGTGTTTTCTAGGTTCATAACTTCATCTGAGTGTTTGGTCTATTCTTGGACCAGATCTTTAAAGTTCTCGGCACTCGGGTTGATTGTTTTTTTGGTCCAATATTTTTTTTGGTACTCTTGGTTTCTCCTATTATTGAAAATTATGTCAGGTGAAAATTTCATTATCCGTTTTAATGGAAAAAATTATGGAAGTTGGGAATTTCAATTTTGAATGTTTGTGAAAGGAAAGGAATTATGGGGTCACTTGGATGGGTCCTCTGTAGGGGTGGGCAGCGGGGCCCCGCACCCCGCTGCACCACCCCTCCGGGCCGCCCAGGCGGGGGTGCAGGTGGCCCCGCCTGCACCCCTGAAGAGGAACGAGGGCAGCGAGTGGAGGGGGCATGGACAAAACGGCATTGTTTCACTAATATGTTAAGTTAACACCCATTAACCCCCTCTCTTCTTCGCGATTCTCATTTCTTCTCGAAGCCTCCCTCGTCTCTCTCTTAGTCTCTCCGTCTCTCAGACGCACTCTCAGACCTCAGTCTCTCTCTCGATCTCTTCTCTCTCTCTCTCTCGCACGAGTCATGACCGTCGACTGCAAGAGCATCGCATGTTTAAACTTTGTTGCACCGAACTCCAAACTCCAAAGGTAAGACTCCTAATCTGAGACTTTTTTTTTTTTTTTTTGAGTTTTGGATTGGAGATTGGAGGAAGGATGGGTTGAATCGGAGATGGAGGATGGGAATGATAGTGAATTTGTGTGCTGTGGATTCTGGTTTGTGCATGTGTTTGTCATTGTGTTTTACTGTTTTGCCGTTGTTTCATGTTTGTACTTTGTAGGGTTTCGGATTTGGAACCCTCAATTAGTTTAGGGTCCAAATCCGAAACCCTAAATGAAGTTTAGGGGTTTCAATTGAAACCCCTAAATTTAAATTGAAGGGGTTCCAATTTATTTAGGGTTTCAGATTGAACCCCTAAATCAATTTAGGGGTTCAATCCGAAACCCTAATTTAGCTTAGGGGTTTCAATTGGAACCCCTTCAATTGAAATTTAGGGGTTTCAATTGAAACCCCTTCAATTTTGTTTAAGGGTTTCAAACCCCTTCAATTTTTGTTGAAATCCCTAAACAAAATTGGGGTTTTGGATTGACCCCCCCACCCGCACCCCGTTGTCTGGGACGGGGTACCCCGCCTCTGCATGCTAAGGGCGGGGGACGGGGAGGGATTTCAACCCCCCGCCCATGCGGGGGCGGGGAGTGGGCTATCCCTACTCCTCTGTGGCCCCTACTGATCCCAAAGAATTTAATACTTGGTCTTGCAAGGATGCCAAGATTATTTCTTGGCTATTGAGTTCAGTTGAACCACATATGGTCAACAATCTTCATTTATTTACTACTGCTAAGGAGATATGGGACTATTTTAGACGAGTATATTATCAGGACAATACTGCACACAAGTTTCAACTTGAGTTAGAGATTTTCAACTATAAACAAGGTAATCTTTCTATTGAACAATTCTATTCTGGTTTTCTGAAATTATGGAGTGAATATTCTAGGATAGTGTATTCTAAAGTTCCTAAGGGAGTATTAGAAGCACTGCAAGTTGTTTATGCTAAAAGTAAAAGAGATCAATTTTTTATGAAACTGAGACCAAAATTTGAGATTGCGCAAGCCGGTTTGATAAACCGTAGTCCTATTCCTTCTCTAGATGTGTGCTTGGGGGAATTATTGAGAGAAAAACGTCTTGCTACTCAACATGGTCTCATGCAAGAAACTGGGACAATTGAGATGGTTAATGTAGCATATGCTGCTTAGGGGAAAGGAAGACCCAAGACACAGATACAATGTTATAATTGCAAAGAATTTGGACATATTGCGAAACATTGCAACAGGAAATTTTGCAATTATTGCAAGGAGGGGCATATCATTAAAGATTGTCATGTGAGACCTCAGAATCGACAAGGCCAAGTATTTCACACTGCTGCACATGCTAATTTAGTTGCTATTCCTACTTAGGGACAGCAGCCTACTGCTGGTTCTTCGTCTACTCTTACACCCGAGATGGTCCAACAAATGATTATTTCCGCTTTCTCTGCTCTTGGTCTTCAAGGTAAGGGAACTGTTCTCACCTCTCCTTGGTTGGTTGACTCTGCGGCTTCCAATCATATGACTGGAAATGTCAATACTTTACATGGTGTTCGTAAATATAAAGGTGACCAGCACATTCAAATTGCCAACGGTAATACTCTTCCTATTATTGCAATTGGAACTTTGGGACCCTCTTTCAACGATGTCTTTGTATCACCAAAATTATCTACGAATTTAATTTCAGTTGGATAGCTTGTAGATAATAATTTTGAGATTCATTTTGATCGTAATAGTTGTGTGCAGGATCAAGTGTCGGGGAACGTGATCGCGAAGGGGCCTAAAGTGGGACATCCGTTTCCCTTTCAGTGTTCCATCTCTGGTTTTGATTCTTTTGCTTGTACTGCTGTTACTAATGATAGTAATGTCTGGCATAAAAAATTAGGACATCCCAATTCTTCTGTTTTGAATTATCTTAGGAACCAAGGTCATTTGGGAAACAGAAATTTAGTTTCTAATGTGTCTTCTGATTGTAGTTCTTGTAAACTCGGTAAAAGCAAATCTTTACCTTTTCCTTTATATGGCAGTCGGGCTTCCGCATGTTTTGAGATTATTCACACTAATGTCTGGGGAGTAAGTCCCATACTGTCTCATGCACAATACAAGTATTTCGTGATCATTGATGACTATAGTCGTTTTACTTGGGTTTATTTCCTTCGATCAAAAGCTGATGTGTTTTCCACTTTTCAAGCTTTTGTTGTGTTTGTTGCAACTCAATTTTCTACTTGTATTAAAACTCTTCGTTCTGACTCTGGAGGTGAATATATGTCCCATGAGTTTCGAGATTATCTCAAAAGTCAGGGTATTATCTCCCAATGATCATGTCCTTACACCCCTCAACAGAATGGCGTTGCTGAGCGTAAGAATCACCATCTTTTGGATATTGTTAGTACTATGTTGATTGAATCTTCTGTGCCTCCTCGGTTTTGGGTCGAAGCCTTATCTACAGCTGTGTATTTGATTAACTGTTTACCATCTCCAAATTTACAATTTGACTATTCATACTCCCGTCTATTTGGTGTTGTTCCTGAGTATAATTCTCTTCAAATATTTGACTGTATTTGTTTTGTTCACTTACTATCCGCTGAACGTCACAAGCTTTCTGCTCAAGCTGCTTGGTGCGCTTTTCTTGCATATAGTAATGCTCATAAAGGGTTTGTGTTATGATGCGGGTCCTAACAAACTCCGTATCTCTCGAAATGTGGTCTTTTTTGAAAACCAATATTTCTTCCAATCTTGTGTTTCACATGATTCTACTTCTGTTCAATTGCCTAGTTTTGATGATGTCTTGTACTTCTGAACGTTTTAAGGAAGAGCTCGTGTATCAAAGACGTCGTCCACAGTCTCCGCTGCCCCTTCCTGTCACAGAACCGACATCTGATCCCATCCCAACTGAACCTAGACGATAATCTCGAGTTTCACATCCTCCAACTAGGTATGGATTCGTACATACTGTACATCAGGCTACTCTTGATATTCCTTCCGTGCCCAAATCTTATTCTCAGGCTGCTACTCAAGCTTGTTGGAGGCAAGCAATGCAAGATGAACTTCAGGCTCTTCAGGACAATCACACTTAGGACATCGTTTCCTGTCCTGAGGGAGTCAAACTCATTGGCTGCAAATGGGTATATACTGTCAAGCTACGATCTGATGGCACTATTGAGAGATATAAGGCCCATTTAGTAGCTCTTGGAAATTGTCAAGAGTATGGTCTTGATTATGAGGAAACCTTTGCACCTGTCACCAAGATGACTATTGTACGTACTCTTATGGCCATTGCTGCTTCTAAAGGTTGGTCTCTTAGACAGATGGATGTAAAGAATGCGTTCTTACATGGAGACTTAAAGGAAGAAATATATGTCTCCTCCTCCTGGTATGTTTATTTCTTCGTTTATTGAGGTTTGTCGGTTGAAGCGGTCTTTATATGAATTAAAGCAAGCACCACGTGCATGGTTTGAGAAGTTTCGCACCACTCTTCTTGATTTTCATTTTACTTAGAGTCGGTTTGATTCTTATCTCTTTCTTCAGAGAACTGATATTGGACTTGTTCTTCTTCTAGTATATGTCGATGACATAGTTATCACAGGTTCTGATTCTCAATTGATTGAACGTCTATAACAACATCTCAAAACTACCTTTCATATGAAAGATCTTGGTCCACTTCAATATTTTCTTGGTCTCGAGGTCCATTCTTGTCCCAACGGTATGCTTTTACATCAGCACAAGTATACCCAAGAGATTCTCACCCTAACTGGTCTTCAATCAAGGAACTCTATACTTACACCTCTGGAGGTCAATTTAAAGCTTTCTTAGGATGAGGGAGAACTCTTATCTATCTTTGTATCGGTAGTTAATAGGGAGCTTGAATTACTTGACTATTACTCGTCCTGATATTTCCTTTGTTGTCCAGCAGGTTAGTCAGTTTATGCAGGCTCCTCGTCAATCTCATCTAACAGCAGCACGACGGATCATTCGCTATCTCAAAGGTACATCTGGTAGAGGTTTATTCTTCCCTACTAGGAATTCTTTACAGCTCACGAGTTATAGTGATGCTGATTGGGCCTATTGTATGGATACTTGTCACTCAGTTACTGGGTGGTGTATGTTTCTTGGTAATGCTCTCATTTCTTGGAAAAGTAAGAAGCAGGATCAAGAATCAAAATCTTCTACCGAATCTGAATATCGTGCTAAGTCCTCCACATGTTCAGAGATTGTGTGGCTTCGAGATTTAATGAGTGAACTTGGTATTCCATAATTTACCCCTACTCCTCTGCATGTGGATAACACCAGTGCTATTCAGATTGTTGCCAATCCTGTGTTTCATGAGCACACCAAATATATTGAAGTAGATTTTCATTCTATTCGTGAAGCACTTGATCAACATGTGATTACACTTCCTTACATCTCCACCAACACCAAACTGCTGATGTCTTTACCAAGGCTAAGTCTTGCCACCGTCATCAATTAATAATTGACAAATTAAAACTTCTTGATCAACCAGCATCAATTTGAGGGGGGATGTCAACGATATTGACAAATAATAGTGGCTGTAAGTATAGCAGTAGATGTAGATATAGATGATTAGCATACAATTTTAATTTTGTACACTTAGATTCCTATAATAGGACCATGTAGTTGTCTTTATTGACTGCTTTAGTGGCTGTTTTCCAGCCTTGTTTTAAGGAATGTTTTAGGTGCTTTAATGGCTGTTTTCTAGCCTTGTTTTAGGGAATGTTTTAGGGAACTTTATATGGCTGATTTCCATCCTTGTATTTGTTCTATAAAATGAGGAAAACCCTCACAATGAGATATAGAATCCTATTTTGACATATAGAAGGTAGCCGATCGGTGCATATTGTAGAGTGAGGT
Source organism: Cyclocarya paliurus (assembly GCA_029856935.1). Classification (NCBI taxonomy): domain Eukaryota; kingdom Viridiplantae; phylum Streptophyta; class Magnoliopsida; order Fagales; family Juglandaceae; genus Cyclocarya; species Cyclocarya paliurus. The sequence continues at coordinate 151,109 of JARVXP010000207.1, read as the reverse complement.
AGAAAGGTGGTGAAAGAGCTGGTTGCGGGATCCTCAGCTGTGAAATGGATGGTGCAGACATTGGAGGAGTGTGCTTGCTCAAATGGAAAAAAGGAATTTTATAAAACATCCCCTGTAAGCAGCAGTGCTTTCATTGCACAAAGATGTTCTAATGCTTATGGAAGATTCCTGACTCTATTGGAATATAGAGGGGGGTGGAACAAGAAGCCCCATCATAAGCCCTAAAGAAGTGGCGGGGAAAGGCTGGAAAAAAGTGGCAATGGAGCTTTGCGAGGTGCATGAAAGCGTGGGAACATTTGGGAAGAATTTATTGAAAGGGGCTAGAACCACCCAACAGAAAGACTTGGAAAAGGGCCTAGTTAAGTCATAAACGGAGGCTGTCTTGACTCCATCTGATGATTCTGCCATTGGAGGAGTGCACTGTAGGCCGGAGGAAGCACAGAGAAGAGATGGGTAGTCGTTGAAGGGCATGAAGGGCCCTAGACATTTCACAGAGGCATGTTGTTTCCTTTGAAGAGGCGTGCTGGACACGTTGGTCAGACACACTGTCAATTGACAGCACTTATGAAACAAGGGAGGGGGGGCGTTCTACTCAGTGGTCATGGTGCAAAGCAAATGACCTTAGATAGCTTTAAAAGGTAGATAATTGACTTGAGGGAGACAGTCAACAGCTTTATTCAGAGGATAAACCAGCATTTCGGGTTGGGCTTAGAAGCTTCCGTGGGTTGTGGGTTGTGTAAGGGAGAAAGAAATATCCATATGGTTGTAAGATCTGTAACCCAGTGTTGGGGGGACAAAAACAACCTAGCCCCCGGGAAAGGTCTAGGCCTGTATGTCAACCCAACCTCCAGAACCGAGAAACCATCGTCGGTGTCGAGGAACTGTTGGACGGGGATAGCACAAACTAGGTCAACGGATGTGGGTGATTGGGTGGATGACATCCCGATCGGCACTGTGGTGGCAACAGCGCCAATGATACTCGAGAAAGTCTCTGAGATAGAAAATGTGACCGAAACTGCGGGGGGATTGAGGGTGCAATCCCACCTATGTCACCTCAAAGTGGGTCAATGGACATGGGCAATCTGGCAGACAACATCTTGGAGACACTTGAGGACGTCATACTTGTCTCAAAACTAGAAAATCATGTCAAAATCAAGGGGTTTGAGGGTGCGGTCCCACCTGTCTCTCCTCAGAGTGGGTCAAAAAATTCATTAGAGGTTTCTCTCACACTGGCAATTCATGAAATGACAACTGCAAAGGCCGAATCTTCGAAGGGTGCTATGGTTTTGTACAATTCAGATGGGGATGTGAAGGGGTATTGTCAGGGGTCTTGTTCCAAATTGAACAGTCCTCTAGGCATCAACTGAGAATTCTAGAAGGTAACCACCCCGTTGAACTTTGTACACCTGATTGAAACCCATGCTTCGGAATGGGTTCTCTATAAAGTTTATGAGATCCAATGTTGTGTTGGGATTGTATGTGATGGTTTTGAAGACCAATTTATTGCCTTACTTACAGCTATTGAGGCTAGACAAAGACAAGCTAGCCTGGACGACGAGCTCAACTCAGCTAAGAAAAGAGCTAGGGAGCTCAAACAGCTTAAATGGACAGTTAAGGATCAGGCGAGTGAAAGGAGTTCAAATCGTGGGAGAGCAAAGGGAAGGGCAAAGGAGATTGTACAATGAAGCCAAAAATCATTTCTTGGAGTGTAAGGAGGCTGAATGAGAAGGCGAAGTGCCTCACAATCTGAAATCAACTATGAATATGGCGAGGTGACATTATATGTTTACAAGAAACGAATTGGAGTTTTTCTCTTTAAGCCAAAAATGCTATCTACGCTCCAATGGAGCATCAGGGAGCATTTTAGTGATGTGGGATAAATGAGTGGTGGAAAAGGTGGAGGATGGGATTTCATGGTGGCTTGCTCGTTTAAGAATGTTGAGGATGGCTTCTAATGGGTCTTCACAGGTGTCTACAGTCCTAATATTGATCAAGCAAGAAGACAATTATGGGATGAGTTGGTAGGGCTATGTAGCATCTAGGATATACCTTGGTGTATTGGAGTGGTTTTAGGCTATGTTTGGATATCAAGATCATCTCAACACATTTCAAAGTAATTATTAATGGGACCCACTACTTTTTAAACTTCTCATAAAAAGTTAAACTCATCTCAACCTATTTCATACATTCAAACACATATCTAAGCATATTTACATTCAAACGTATTTAAATGGAACCCACAAAACACTACTATTCACATATCAACGCAGATCATCTAAAATTACCTCAGCATCTAAACGCAACCTTAATGTCTCTCGTTTCGCGAGGGAAAATAGGGTGGTTCCAACTACAATTCAGCAATGGTAGACTTTTCTAACTTCATTTCTGACCAAGATCTATTAGATATCCCTCTTTTTTTTTTTTTTATAAGTATTAGATATCCCTCTTGTAGGTGGTTCCTTCACTTGGTCGAGCAACCATGAACATCCTTCTTGCCCTCTTGGTCAAGGATCGATAGATTCTAGGTTTCATCGGATTGGGAAACCCATTTTCCAAACTTCATTCAAAAGCATCTTCCCTGACTATGGTCAGACTACTTTCCCATCCTTCTTGACTGTGGAGGACTACACGACGGTCCAAGGTACTTCAAATTCAAGAACATGTGGCTGACATCTGAGGGCTTTAAGGGTTTTATTGACCAAGTTAAACAATGGTGGATTTCTTATCAATTCCATAGAACTCCAAGTTATATTCTAGCATGTAAATTGAAGGCACTTAAAAAGGATTTGAAGAGCTGGAATGAATAGGTGTTTGGTAAAGTGGAAGGCCAGAAGAAACTACTGTTGGAGGAACTTAAGGGTCTGGAGAACATATTGGAGGTAAGGGAAATGTTAGAAGTGGAAAGGGCTCACAAAATTCAAGTGTATGTAGAACTTGAGGGGGTCTCCCACATGGAAGAGCTATCTTGGAGATAAAAGTCAAGAGCCCAATGGTTGAAGGAGTGGGATAAATGTTCCAAGTTCTTCCATCTTGGAGACAAAAGACAAAAGTCAACACCATTGATACATTGTTGGTGGATGGGGTGACTATCTCTAACCAAACTAAGATCAAGGATTACATTGTCAACTACTATGAGAATTTGCTTTCGGAACAATTTTCCTGGTGATTGAAATTAGACATACTTACCTTTGATACTATCAACCCACAAGTAAAAGGGTGGCTCAAGAGGCCTTTTCAAGAAATAGAGGTTTAGAAAGTCTTAAAAAGCATGGTGGAGGATAAAGCTCCAGGTCTGCATGGCTTCACTATGCCATTCTATCAGTCTTGTTGGGAAGTGGTCAAGGGTGGTATCATAGGAGTCTTTCAAGAATTCCATGAAAATGGAAGGTTCAGAAAAAGCCTCAATGCAACTTTCATTGCTCTTATTCTAGCTCTTATTCCAAAAAAACTAGGGGTGGTTGAGGTTAAAGATGTCTAGATAGTAGACTCAAGTTGGGAGAGCCGAGGCTTCTTTGCGAACTATATATGGAAAAGACCTATGATCACTTATCAAAAAAAAAAAAAAGAAGTTTTAGACTCAAAAGTATAGTAGAGCATGGGAAGGTTGGTGCTCAAACAAGGTGATTGGATCCCACGGGGTGGGGCTCTAGAAGCACATTCGGCGTGGATGGGTTGAATTCTAGTTTTACCTGTTTGATGCAGGTGATGAGTCTTGAATCAAATTCTAGCATGATATATGGTGTGGTGATAAGGCACTTAAGGAAGCCTTTCCAAACTTCTTTGGTATAGCAAGAATGAAGGAAGCCTCAATTGCGCACCTCCTTGACCAATCTAGCAGCACTCCCTATGTAACGCTCCAATCGAAGGCCTAAACCACACGGCCTATACTCCAAAAGAACTAGTGAATGATATAACTGGAGCCTCATTGGAATCTTATAAAGAGCAAGAACTTCTCATTCCCAAGAAATGTGGAATCTCATACACCACCTACTTTTATCCTTATCATATGAGGTATCACAATTTATCCCCTTTAAATTCCATACGTCCTCGTTGGGCCTGTCCATCTTAGATGGCACAGCTCAAGTCCCACATTTCTGATTGGGATAAGTTCTGATACCATTTGTAACGCCACAATGGAAGGCCCAAACCACATGGCCTCTACTCCAAAAGGACTAGTCAATGATACAATTGGAGCCCCATTGAAACCTTATAAAGAGTAAGAACTTCTCCTTCCCAAGTAATGTGGGATCTCATACACTACCTACCCTTATCCTTATCATATAGAGGGTATCACACCTCGATGGAATATCACGTTTCTTAGAGCTGTCCATGATTGGGAAGTTGAAGCAATCTCTGAATTTTATATCTAATATATTTTGTTCTTATGAGGAGGGAGGTGAAGACATGCTTTTTTGGCGACCCTTGGCGAAAGGGAACTTCACGGTATGCTCCTTCTACCAATTCATCTCTAAGCGTAATGTAAATTCATTTTTGTGGAAGAGCATTTGAACGACATCCTTCTTTGTATGAACAACTTCTTTGGGGAAAATTCTCACTATCAACAACCTAAGGAAACGACAAATCATAGTATTGGATTTGTGTTTTTTGTGTAAAAAGAGTGGAGAGTCTATCAATCATCTACTAATACATTGCGAGATTGTTACGACTTCGTGGAATGACTTTTTGCTAGGGTGAGTGTAGCTTGGGTGAGGCCAAGAAGGGTCATCAACCTCTTGGCTTCATGGAGAGGTCTCCAAGGCACTTCTTAGATTGCTGCAATTTGAAAGATGGTTCCGATTTGCCTATGGTGGTGTCTTTAGGGGGAGAGGAACCAGCAAAGTTCCAAAGATCGAGAGCGGTCATTGTAGGAACTTAGAATATTCTTTTTTAACACTTTGTTCCAATGGTCGATTGTAATAGATTTTAATGGTATGACCATTCATGAATTTCTTGTAACACTAGAACAACACTTTTAGGTGTTGCTCTTGTATTATGATCCGTGTACTGGGGCTTTTGCCTATTCCTTTTTGATCAATAAAATCTTATTTACCAATAAAAAAAATCTAATAAGTATAAAGGGTGAAATATCGAAAGAAGTGAATCTCGGTAGTGAGCATAATGCAGTTCCAGGTTGTTTTTCCTAATAGATTATTGCATGATACTTCTAAGAACTCTTTGAGAGATGAATGTAGGACTCATAAGTTAAGACCTTAAACATATAAAAAAAGACAAGCTGAGAGCTTAAGAACTTCAGTTCTCAGGTAAGATACTTCTTTCATGGCTTCATAAGTGATTCCTGCTCATGTTCTAGCAAGGTGAATTTATGTTTGGTTAAGGAATTTAAGCAAATGAAAGTTGACAACCTAGGTAAGTGGATTTGATTAATCTAGACATTGTAAAATGCCCAGATAACTTTTAAGAAAACTTTACTTGAAACTTTCTATTTGGGCTGCTTTACTTTGTTGCATTAAAAAAAAAAATACTATGATCACAAAATGTCTTGAAAATTAGAAATTATTTCACGAAAAAATATAGATCAAACCATTTTATGTTATGTTAAGAAATGCATGTATGATAATAGGACAGCATCCTGACTTTAAGAAAAATATGCATATCTTGCCATACCTATAAAAATATGCAAATCTTGCCATGAAAATTCATATATTAAAGGATGATTTTTGTGATGATGCTTATGACTTCATGAAATGTGCAAATGTATATGCTTTGAACTGCAAGGGTTATGAATTTGCATGCACCTAGGAGTGGCAAATCGTGTTAACGAGTCGTATCAAGTCGTGTATATTATACGATATGGGTCAACCCGAACACGACCCGTTAATCTTAACAGGTCAAATTTTCAAATCCTAAAACGATCCATTAAAATAACAAGTTAACACAACACAAGACGACCTGTTATAAATTAATTAAAAATATATATTGACATAACCCGTGTCAACCCGTTTATGTAAATGGATTGAATTGACCCAAATAATTTATTTGACCCGATTAACATAATTTCACATAAAAGTTAAAATCACAATATCTCTCATAAATATAAAACTAACTACATAAGTCCAAAATTACAATCCAAATAATAAAAACACCAAAATTAAAATCCAGAGGAAGTGTAGGAGGCGATCATGACTCGTGAAAACTAACTCAACTAAGAACTGAGAGAGAGTGAGAGTCTGAGGACTGAGAGACAGTTAGGAAATACAAAATAGGGTTAGGGTATTTTTGTTTTTACATTAAAAATGCTATAATTGTAATTTTGAGTAAAAAATTTAACGGGTCTAAACGGGTCACTAATAGGTTAAGTGGATTGACCCGTTAGTGACCCATTAATGAATTGTGTCCCAACGGGTCAATCTGTTTTGACCCGAATCTGTTAACATCAAACCCAAACCCGCTAATTTTATGTCGTATTCGTGTTGGGTTAAAGGTCCGTGTTACATATTGTCACCCTTACATGCACCCAAGTGAAAGAAAAAATGATATAAAAGAAGTGAGCACCTTATTGTAGCCCTATGGCAATGTGAGGAATTGGTAATGAAGTTTTTGGAATCAAAGCTTATGAGTGGGGCCTTCCTTTCTTTAAGGGGCCATTCATTGCAGCCACTACAAAGGCTATGTGGTTAATGAGGATGGCTTTCTGAGTGGACCATAAGAGAATGAAGTTGGGGTTAATAAGGGAGCTCATTTAAAAGAATGATGTTTCTTCTTAAACGGGGGATGGGAAAAGTTGATCCCAAAGGTTGGATCGCATAACTTAGTCATATAGGGTCAAAGTAGTATAACCACAAGTGAAACGGCTGAGGGATATTTCACATGAATGTGCTCCCCATTAGCTCAAATATGATATTACGAACTCAAGTTATTTCTCAAGTTCAGCTAAAATGACTTTTGTACAAATTATGGTCTCGTTTGGTTACACAAACCATCTCATCTCATCTTATTTAATCATTACAACTTTCTCAAACTCTCACACAAAATACAATAAACAATTCAACTTTTTCAAATCCCAAAACAAAAATTATACTAAAAAATTATATTCTAATAATATTTCATTCAAATTTCAATTTTCATCTCATCTCATCTGTGTAACCAAACAAGGCCTATATGTCAACACAAGGAAAAATGTTAGTGTGATATACACTAGTTTGTGGTTTCAAACTTCTTAATGTCAATGACTATGACACAATATGGTTTATTTTGGTTGCTGAATTTTAGTGATATCATTAGGAATTGCTATTCTATGGGAGGTTAGTTTGTGGTTTCAGACTTCTTAATGTCATTGGTTATGATACATTATGATTTATTTAATGGTCAGTGGCTTTTAGTATTTTTTATGTTACATGAAATTGATCTTATGCACTCAGTGATCTGCTAGAAAGAAAGAAAGAACAAATTGACTTATGAAAATCATACGGTAGTTATTTACTCGCAATCCCATTTTTAAGAAAGTATCATTCCCTTAATCCCATGGTTTCAGGGTGTGACAGCAGGGCGGGGCGGGGCTGGGGGAGGGGCCCTCTTCCCTTGCTTGACAAGACAAGTTCTATCGATTGCAATGCATCAACTAGTGGAATGTAACACAGTGCATAAATATCCCTTGACATGTACCACATGAATTCGGAGATCAATTTGTGAGATTCTAATGCCTGTTACAATACTGAAAAACCTAAAAGACAAGTGAAATTGCATTGAAGCGTAACGCTTGTTTCCGAGGGAGTTAGGTTGCCAACTAAGATGAAGAAACATAAGCACAGACCCGGCAAGCATAGCAAGAAATGCAAGGTACTAATTTTTAAAAAATGATATGCCTATGCAACGTTCCACAATCACATCAATCTTTGAGAACTTGGCCATGCCTCGGAAGAACGTGTTGTGCATCAAAATTAATCATTTATTTTAATTTATATTTCCAGAAATTTGAAGAAATTTATATTACTTTAATTTATAATTCCAGAAAATTGAAGAAATTGATAACAATAATTAAAGGGGGATCTGAATTAAAAGAACTCACAGCAAAAGCAACGATAGCCGAAGAGAGGGCGAGAAAGCCATACTTGGCCATGCCTTCGGAGAGACCAACGAAGGTGTTTGCTATACCAAACATAATCCTCCAGAGCAAAGCACAAACAAAAAGTCCTCCGGCCCCAATGAGAATCAGAGAGTTTCTCTTAAAGAAAGCCTCAATTTGCAACCCAATAGCTTCGCGATAGCGGGAGAATGTGGAAGTAAGAGCTGTGGTGGGCTTATCCCAGAAAACCCTTTTGCCCAGGTTCGGATTCACGGAGAATAACCTAACCCCAAACCCAGCACCAGATATAGGGCTATGAGCTGGTTTAATCGTGAAAAAAAGCAAGCTTCTGGTAGATAAAGACGATGTGTTAGGATTGACGGCATTTGAGGAAGTGGGCATTGAATGGAATTGAGAGATCATGGAAGTCCTTGAATTGACGGGTGAAAGAGAAGACGAGTAAGCTCGAACAGAAGAGGCAAAGGCATAATTTGGATTTGAAGAAGACGAATGGGAGCGAATTGATTTTGACAGCTGACTGCAGTGAATAAGCCCGACAAGACCACCTCGAATCACTCTTACCATGGGTTCTGACATTTCAATTCTCCTACTAGGATAATATGCAACACAGAAACTCAAAGTCGCAGCAATATCCCCAATTATAGTAGATGACAAAGAAGAAATAGAAATGAGCTTCTTCTCGTCTTATTAACGCTTTCTCATTCCTCTGCGATAGAATTTGTTTTACACAATACCATAAACTTGCAGTTGCTCTCAGCTCAGAGCTAGCTCAAACCATGCCATAAACTGTGTCAACTTTTAGAAAGGTATAACGATTATATGAGTTGAATGGAGAGAAATTGTATAAACAAATCAGACCTTAGGCTAATCGTATTTTATCATTATAAATTTTTTAAAATTTTTACATAAGATATAATAAATTTTAAAATAATAATATTATTGAAAAATAATATTTTAATAATATTTTATTTAATTTTCAATTTACATCTCAACTCATCTCATTTCAATTCACTATTTAAAGGACGCCTAAACTTTCATTCCATTGTATGATTCTATGTATAATATATTTATCAATAATTTTTTATTATTTAATAATATTAAATATATCACATTTTATATAGTATAATAAAAATAAAATGATAATATAGTGTATAAAATTTTCCTCTTACAACTTCACTAATAATGAAAAATTATACGTTGTCTTACAAAAGAGCTCCATTTTTACATATGTCAAAACTTTTTAAATAATGGAAACTCATGATTTTGAAAATATTTGGAGAGTGAGATGAGAGAAGAAATTTATGAATAATAGTAAGACAATTTATTAATAATTATGAAATAATTTTTATAAATTATACGTTGTTTCAATTATAAGAACAATAATAGTAAATCTAATATATTTTATAGAAATATAATTAAATGCACTACAAAAGAGCTCTATTTTTACATGTCAAAACTTTTTAAATAATGGAAACTCATGACTTCTATTACGGAGATATTTGGAAAGTGAAATGAGATGAAAAATTTATAAATAATAATAAGATAATTTGTAATAATTGTGAAATAATTTGAATTATGATATTTTATGAGATTTTAAAAAATAATAAACAAAAATACTATCAAATTAGAATATTATTAAAGTTAAAAATTTGCTCCCTATACTTTTTAATCCCTCAAAATCTTACAAAAGCTAAAAACCCTTCTATTATAAACTTTTGGTAAAGCCTTGATCTTTTTAACTTAAAGGTTTGACGCTAAAAAGTTCCTAATGGTCATATTTTTCTAAAATCACTAGCAAGGTAAGATTTTTCTCTATTATCTCTTCTTTATTTAAACTTTTTTCTTTCTTATCTGCATAATCATAATTTCAAATGGATATATCAAGTTTCTATCCAGTAGAAAAAATAATAACTTGTTACAACCATGATTCAATTATAGGCGATAAGATGAATTAAAAATAGGTAACATGACACGATCTTGATACTCAGATAATAATAAAGGGTCCAAAATATCTGTTTTTGATGGTTTAAGAATACAATGAGTTGGCTTAAAGAGGGGGATAATAACACAAAGTACTTCCATATGAAAGTTTCACAGAGGAGAAGGAAAAACAGGATTTTTAAAATTCAAGATGAACATGGGCAGTGGAAGGGAGGAATTCAGAGGGGTAGGGTTATCTTGTCTTACTTCCAGCAATTATTTACTACTTCAAATCCATCTCTGACCAGTGATTCTTTGGATTTCCTAGAACCATTAATAGGAAGAGTTTTCAGATCATATGAACTAGGAGTTGATTAGGGAATTCACTGTTGAAGAAGTAAAGGAAACTTTATTTCAAATGGATTCTACGAAGGCCCCGGGTCCGAATGGTATGCCTCCATTTTTTTTTCAAAAGTATTGGCATTTAGTTGGGATTTCTCTTGTCTCAGCTATGCTTCAAGCTCTCAATTCAGGTTCATTCTCATCTTCTTTAAACCTTACTCATATAGCCCTCATCCCAAAAAAGAAGTGTCATTCTAAGATGAATGATTATAGGCCTATTAGTTTATGTAATGTGGCTTATAAACTCATAGCTAAAGTTCTCTCTATAGACTAAAAATTGGTTTACCAGATGTTATTAATGAGAGCCAAAGTGCTTTTGTCCCTGGTCGGCTTATTTCTGATAATATTCTTATTGCCTATGAGTTGGTTCACTTTTTAAACAGAAAAGAAATGGAAAAAAGGGATTTATGTCCTTGAATCTAGATATGAGTAAGGTCTATGATCTTGAAGAGTGGGGCTTTATTAAATTTGTCATGGGGGTGATGGGGTTTCATCAGAAATTTATTGAGTTGATCATGTGTTGTGTAAGTTCTATCTCCTTTTCTGTTTTAATCAATGGGGAACCTAAGGGTCTCATTACACCAACTAGAGGTTTGAGACGAGGGGATCATTTGTCCCCTTATCTTTTTCTGCTATGTACTGAGGGTTTAATTTCTCTGTTGAATATTGCAAAGATGAGAGCAAACATTTCTGGTGTGAAGATCTGTAGGGGGCTCCAACTATAAATCATTTGCTATTCGCCAATGATAGTATTATTTTTTGTCGAGTGGAAGTTGCTGAAAATAGAAGAGTGCAGAATTTGTTGGAAAGGTATGAAGCTGTCTCTAGGCAAAGAATAAATAAAGAGAAAACTGCCATGATTTTTAGTGGTAATGTGAGTGTAGCCGCTAGATCTGAGATTAAGAATTTATGGGCCAATTGTGAAATTCAACAGTATGAGAAGTATCTTGGGCTTCCATCTGTCATTGGGAAGAGTAAAAAGCATGCTTTTGAGTCTATTAAACAAAGAGTGTGGCAAAATTTACAGACTTGGAAAGAAAGATTATTATCTCAAGAAGGAAAGGAGATTTTGTTAAAGGCAGTAGCACTCTCTATTCTAACATATACAATGAGTTGTTTTCTTCTTCCAAATAGTTTGTGTAAAGAATTGGAGGGAATGATGGCTCGGTTTTGGTGGGGGCAAAAAGGGAATGAAAGGAGAATACATTGGTTGAGTTGGCATAAAAAGTGTCAGAGGAAAGCTAAAAGAGGTATGGGATTTAAAGATTTAACTAGCTTTAATTTAGCTTTATTAGCAAAGCAAGGGTGGTGTTTAATGCAATATGAGAATTCTCTTATGCATAGATTATTGAAGGCAAAATATTTTCCTCATTCCAGTTTTCTGCAAGTTGGGTTAGGCAGATGTCCATCTTATACATGGAGGGCCATTTGTGAGGCTAGGATATGGCTCATGGCAGGGTGTAGATGGAGGATAGGGGATGGCAAAAGTGTAAATGTTTGGCAGGATAGGTGGATTCCAGGACATAACTCTTTAGTGGCTGAAGGGAATGTGGTGAGGGATGATACTCAAATGCATTCTGGGGATAAATTATTTCTACCTAATGAAAAATAGTAGGACCTTGCAAAGCTTAAGGCTCTCTTCAATCCAAATGTTGTGGCTGATGTTCAAAAAATTCATTTGTGTGCTACTGTTGGTGAAGATAAGCGATTGTGGGCTTTTGAAAGAAATGGAATGTTCAGTGTTAGAAGTTGTTGTGGGTTCATTTTTTTCCAGATGGGTTCTCAATCTGCTGAATCCTTAACTATGCAAAATCAGAAATGTATTATGGAAGCATTTGTGGAAGATGAAGGTCCCTAATAAGATAAAGATTTTTGTTTGGCATGTATGCAAAAATAGTCTTCCTACAGGAGCTAATCTAGTGCAGAAGCGTGTTTTGACAGAGGATATGTGCAGATTGTGTCTCTCAGACAGAGAGGATACTACTCATGTTGTAGTGACTTGTGCTTCTTTACAGGGATTGATGCAAGTTTATTTCCCGGGTTTGGTTTTTGATAGAGGTAAAACTGTGTGTGATCTAGCTATGGAATTATGTGAAAAGCAAATGTATGATGAGTTAGCAGTTTTCTTTGCTTTGGCATGGAGCTTCTGGTTTCGCAGAAACAAATTTGTGAATGATCATTTGCTGCTAACCCCTAAACAAGTAGCAGATAATGCTTTTTCTGTTTTGAAAAGTTTTGCACAGGTTAAACAGCAGACACGGGTACAGTTAATGCAACATTATAAGTGGAAGCCTCCTGAATTTGAATGTTTTAAACTAAATGTTGATGGTGCAGTGTTTTCTGAGTTGGGGAAAATATGTATTGGAGCTGTCTTAAGGGATGCTTCTGGTAGGGTGTTAATGGCTACAAGCAAAGCTAAAAGTGATATGGATAGCATTGAAGCTCTGAAACTAATGTCAATTTTAAAGGGGCTGCAATTGTGTGTTACTATGGGACTCCCGAAAATTGTTGTAGAAAGTGATAGCCTGATCTGTGTTGAAGCTTTACAGAAAGGTGATATGTATAACTCTTTGCTTGGGGGGTTATACTATGATATTAAACAACTTGGTTCAAGATTTGAAAGTTGTGTTTTTTCACATGTATTTCGGGAAGGGAATATGGTAGCTCATATGTTGGCTAGGAATGTGTGCTGGGTTGATGATATTGTAGTATGGTGGGATTGTGTTCCGGACTGTATTTCTCAACCCTTATGGCTTGATGATTGTCTGTAACTATTTTATTTCCATTGATGAATGAATTTCTGACTTCTATCAAAAAAAAAAAAAAGAATACAATGAGTTAGTTTTTATAATTTGGTATATAAATTGCAAAACCTTAATAATTTGAAGGTCTGAAGTGTGTATTTATGTGCTATTTTTTGTATCGGTCTATTTAAAAATATACATTATATAAAGACAAGAATTATTGTAGTGTAATTTCACCCCCAAACATAAATTCCTGACTCAGCCCACCAGGAGGATGACTTCTTCTTCATGAGTAGTGCTACCACTTGTAAATATGGAGGGGAACTCTCCCATGCCACTCAAAAGTCATTTAAATCTCTATTAGATAAATCCCAATAATATAAAGTAAAAAACTCATGTAATGGGCCCAAACAAGTCAAGGAACCTACATGAACATTGTATGCTTGTTACCACGAGATAATACCGCCCCCAATAGAATTACTATGGTAACTAACTCTGATAGATGATATTTGCCCTTAAGGAAATGGCGTGATATTCGGGATAGTAGTCCATGATATGTCAGTCCTTTCCTTCTATTATCATATCTTGAGAATCTGATGATCAAGACCCTAAGATTTAGGAGAAATAAACTATCCTCATTAGCAACAGTCCACCCCTATATAAGGGACCAATGCTAGCAACCCAATGTACAATTCCAGACCCCCTATTACCAACCAATACCTCTGCATTTCTAACTTAAGCATCGAAGGTGCACCAGACACATCGGGCCACCCTTTTTCCTTGTTGCAGGTCACTGATCATGATCAATTGGCGATGAAACATGTCCTTAACAGTGGTGTCGTCTATGGGGTCTAGATTCCTTGAACACTTTCAATGTGGTTTTCACATGCTTACTACGACATGCTTCCAAACAACCCGTGACCATGATACTACCTTCGGAAATATGGAGGCACAACTTATAGAGATGGAAGAGCAATTAAAGAAGATGAGTGAAATGAAAGAGGCCCTCCAACAAGAGAACGAGAGCCTTAAAAGAAAAAACCAAGCCTATAGTGAGGGTGCCACACCAAATCACAACGAACAGCTAGAAGGAGAACTCAGCGAGCAACCTTAAATGAAAGATTACGTTGGTAACCCTTTTAGGGGGTGTGGCCCCGAAGTCCATTCATGGCAGAGTTCGCACGACGGACTCCGTTGCCATTAAGAGAACTCATGGAAAAGGTCGATGACTTCGTCAATGCTGAAAACACATTACAAGCCTTAATCGCACTACGGAAAACAGAGATGAAAGGAGAATATAAGGACCTCCAAAGGTTGAGAGGGCGAAGAGCGTCAGAGAAGACTGGCTGTAGCCATAGTGATAAAAGGCAAGAGAAATGAGTGCCCCCAAGGGGGCACAACCCAAGGTCTGCTCACAACAACCTGAATGTATAGACAGAAGGCAGGTCGACAAATCAAGCAAGAGGCGGCGAAGCAAAGAAAAGACAACACTTTTGTACCTATCAATGAAATGATACCCACAAGATGAAGGACTGCTTCACACTAAAGAGGAGAGTCGAGGAACTATGGGGAAGTGGCAAGTTGGAGCGTCTAGTCGTAGAACACCTGAAACCCATAGAACAAGTGCTTGGGCAAGGAATAGAGCGAGATCAGGATGACCGGCGAAGTAGAAGTCCAAGAAGGTGACAATCATCAAGAGGAGAAGATCAAGACACCCCTCACCAAAATTCAAACCGTAACAAGCCACCCCTAGGTGAAATACGTACTATAGCATAAGGGTTTGTCTGGGGAGGAACTTCTACATCCGATAGAAAAGCACATGCCTGCAGAGCAAGGTATGAGGAAGTATACATGACTTACATACCAACCAAACAGTCAAGGCGAAGGAGCATGGAGAATATTTCATTCCAGAAAAAAGATTGCAAAGGAGTCTTGTACCCACATGACGATGCATTGGTGGTATCATTGTTAGTCGCCAACTATACTACCAGGAGGGTTTTGATCGACCATGGAAACTCACCCGATATCAAGGAGATGAAGCCCCTTTGGAACATCAATGAAACCCAAAGACTAATTGGCAGAGTGGCAGTATTAAATAGATTCGTGTCCAAGTCCACAAACAAATGCTTGCCATTTTTTAGGGTCGTCGGTATACTACACAAGCAGTGCCCTACGAGAAGCAAAGTCGAGATACTAGCAAACGGAGCTGCTAGCTTTCTCACTAGTGACGGTGGCTAGGCATTTGTGATCTTATTTCCAAGCTCACCCCCATCAAGGTCTTAACAAAGGCCCCTAAAGAAGATACTACAGGAATTAGATGCCTCTAAATGCCTAGTAGGCTGGTTGATTGAACTAAACGAGTTTGACATTCATTATCTACCAAGACACTCAATAAAAGGTCAAGCCCTAGTGAACTTTATTGCCGAGTTTACTGACTTTTTCGAAGAACTAGCGACCACCCCAATTGAAAACCCCTAGCAGGTCTTCATCGGCGACTCATCTTACCATGCTGGTGGGGGAGAAATGGTATACATAATAAAAGACTCCAGACACGAACACCATTACATGGCTAAAATCACCTTCAAAACCACCAATAATGAAGTTGGGTATGAAGCATTGGTGGCATGACTTTTGGTAGTAGAGGCATTAAGAGCTACTGAGTGTCACGAACTAAGAATTTCCAAGCTATCTGTGTAGCCTTAGATGGATTTTTATCTCAAAACTCCCTTAAGTAAGCATTCCCGAACACCCCAAGAAGAGAGCACACTTCTAGAGAGAGAAAGTAAAGAGATAAGCTCTAGAGAATATTTGATTGCTCTATTGCTTAATGTTTTGAACAAATGAGGCATCCCTTATTTACAGGGACCCTTGGTTATTAAAGAATGGCTAGGATTGTGACACTTGTCACTAATCCAACAGTGGGAGCATTCTAGAATACTCTACAAGATATTTACAATAGGGTAGTTTGGGGATTCTACACTATTCTAGAAGATCCTATACAATTTTATATTATTCCACAATATTCTAGAATATTCTACAAGGGTCTAGGAGACTTAGAGTTGTGTAGAATTCTTTAGAAAAATTCGGGTGGTAACATTCTCCTCCACCTACTTTCGCTATGTCCTCAGTGCGTTCTCCTTGTGGAACCTTCAGATATGATCTTCAAACTACCATAGGGCCTCTTTAGGTTCCCAAGTTGTCCTGCTTGCATGCAACCCTTTCCACTTGACTAGGTACTCTTGGCAGGATTGGTAACTTTGTCGTTGGACTACATGGTCTGCCAAGATCTCTTCAACCTCCTTGTCATAGGTGGTAGTGATGCCCAATGGTGCACGCTTAGACTTCCCTTAAGCTGGCTCCTCCATATCTTCTTGATACGGCTTCAAGCAACTCACATGGAAAACTAGTGGAGCTTGAATCTTGGGGGCAAGTCTAGCTTGTAGGCAACCTTGTCCACCTTCTTGATAATTGCAAATGGTCCTTCATATCGACGAACAAGTCCCTTATCTAGCTTCCTAATGAACTTGTGTTGGCTTGATATGATTTTTACCAACACCAAGTCACCAATTCAGTACTCCACGTGCCTCTTCTTTTGATCAACCCACTTCTTCATCTTATTGTTTGCTTTGTCTAGGTAGGAACGTGCTACATCTAATTGTTCATGCCAAGCCTTAGCAACCTTGAATGCGATGGGACAATCTCCCCTATGGCTTGCCCCAAAAGCATAAGGAGTGAGTGGTTGTTGTCCCATCCCCATCTCAAATGAGCTCTTGTTAGTCAACTCGCTCCTTTGTAAGTTGTATGAAAATTGAGCCACATCCAACAACTTGACCCAATCTATCTGGTTGGCACTCACAAAGTGCCTCAAATATAATTCCAATAGAGTGTTCACCCCCTCGGTTTGCCCATCAGTTTGGAGGTGAAAGCTCCTAGAAAAATGAAGAGCCGATCCCATGAGTTTGAATAGTTTGGTCCAAAACTTGCCCATGAAACGTGAGTTCCGATCACTAATGATGTTTTGTGGTAAACCCCATTACTTCACCACATGCTTGAAGAATAACTCTGCGGTCTCCTCGGCTGAGCAATCCTTAAGGGCCGCTATGAAGGTGGCATACTTTGAGAATTGGTCTACCACCACAATGATAGCGCCACTCCCCTTAGATTTTGGAAGTGCCACAATAAAGTCCATGCTCACACTCTCCCATGGATGAGAAGGAACGGGTTGTGGTTCTAGCAATTAAGCGGAACTTTGATTATCCACCTTATCTTGATGACACATGATGCTCACCAATTAATGCTTCCAAGTGTAAAAGCAGAACCATTGTATAGGGTGAGACTCCAAGGTAATTTCCTCAGGGACAATGGGTTACACAAGTTTTATAATGCAAAAATGAATAAGAACAGAGGGGCAAAGTAAAATAAATGTGACTGTCTGTACTATGGATTTTATATACTAGAAATCTACAAAATGTTCAATGGAATATGTTTAGAGATTGTGAAAATGTTGGGTGCTTGCTTTTGATTGCGAGACAATGAGCGATTGAGTGCAATTTCAAGAATAAAAACAATGAGATCCCAGGCCCCTAAGTACTAAAATCATAAATTCCAAATATAATGAAATGAGTTCACTCAAAAGATTGCAATCAAACCTTGGGCAAAGATAATGGTATAAGCAACAATTTATCAAACACTTGGCATACAAGTTAGGGTTACACTTAAGCCCAATGAAGGGCTTGGTTATCGGGTGCTATATGCTAATACTAATCCAATCAAGGAATCAATACTATAAAATTAAGCATGCATACTTAGATTCATACACCAATAATTGAAAACTCTTATCAAATTAACATTCAATTTCATTTTTTAGCTCTCAGTAAGAAGAACTCTTGATTGATTCAAGATTCTGTTGTGCCGTGAGTCTACAATAGGTCAAGAACAAGAAATCCTTAACATACCCTAAAGCAAATCATGTACATCAATGAAATGAAGAGGTAACTAGAAAATCATAGATACCAAATACTTATTGAAGTAAATAAAACCTTTTTCCTGCAACTCAAGTTCTAGATCTAGCCTCAAATCATCATATTGATGATGACTACAAAGCACAATAAAAATCCTAGGAAATATTAACAAACGATTGAAAAGAACAAAGAAAGAAAACCCTAATATTCTCCTTAAATCGAATAAATGCTCATTTGGTTCCTCTTCTCCTTTTATCCTCATTTCCATCGCCTCTTTCTCTCTCATGTAATCGATGCTTCCTCAAAGTTCACGGATTTGCCCTTAGAGGTTTTTTGCCTCTTCTTTCCTGTTACTTCCCATGGCTTCTCTCTTCAGTGCATGGCTTAAGGCTTTGCAAAAGTAATGGGCCAGCTTGGGCTTTGAACCTATCGTATGGCCTGGGCCCAGAAATGTTGTAAGAAATAGTGATTTAATTAGTTTATTCTTACACAGGCCTTGAAAAGAAGCCCAATATTATCAAATGGGCATAGTACCCATTTTGTATTTAAACCAAAGCCATCTTTTCATAATGTTGTGTATTTCAATTTTTGAAACAAAAATAACCTACTAAATTAGGTAAATCCAATAGGCAAATTAATAATAATTCCTCATTAATCACACCCTCAAACTAACTTTTTGCTAGTCCCTTAGCAAATAAAGTGTTCAACAAATCAAATGGGTTTGATTTCCATTCAAGCATTGATATTTTTTTCTTCAAAAAATCCTTACCAAGAATAAGATTTGCTGAGTTCAAGAATATTGAGACTAGTTTAACTAGATACTTAATTCCAAAGTGGAGTTTATACACTGACTTTTTTTCAAACAACCAAGATAAGGAAGTAGAGAGAAGGATACAGCTATCTACTGAGTGCACAGTTGTGTGTATAAATTTCAAGGTTGATCACCAGAAGTCATTAAATATCTCATCCATAGCAGCTGATCAAGAGGGACCTAGTAAAGTACTCAAAATCATTGTAATAGCAGCTTTCACACTACTACACTTTAAAAAGCCTCTCCTTTTTATTCAAAGGACCTCGGTAGCAGGCAGACTTTTCCACTACACAAATATTTTTTTTAGATCCCTGGCTTGTCCGTTTTCTCAGGTGATTTTCCTTTTTCAGTATTCAGTCAAGTTTCTTCCTAAGCCAATAGGATATTGTTCATCAGAGTCTTAAACAACTGCTTAGTCTGATTAGTTAATGGCATAATGGTGTCGTTCTAGGCATTCTAAGTGTAAATGGTGGCAGCCTTTAGCGAAAACCTTTTTTTAACACAAACTTTCTCTTGGTTTTAGAGAACAAAAAAGGATAAACACCTATCTTGACCCAAATTCTGAGAAAAAGAAGTTTAAAGTATCCCCTAGCTTCATCAAATCTGATCAGGGCATCCAAATTCAAAAGAGAGGAGGCAATGTTGCTATTTCTTAAACAATCATTGACAAGTCTTCTGGTGGTCATCAAACTATGACATGTAAGACTAAAGCTAAAACCCCACTCCCAACTAGAAGTCAACATTGTCCTTAATGTTTTAGAATAGAAATGTTCAAAGAGGAGGATGAAAATAAAAAAGAAGGGATGTGAGATAAGTGAGTACTTGAGTGAGGTTGAAGACGAGCAAAATATAACAACAGAAAGAAAACTAGATTAAAAAAAAATTATGAAAATTGAACTTAATTAGCTAAAGAGTCAATAGGGCAAGTAAGTTCATAGTAAAATCCTCAGGTGAAAAAGTAGAAAGGAAAGGTTTAAGTCTCTGACCATTGACTTTGAAAGTGTTCCCATTCTAAGGGTTTATTAGTTCCACAACACCATATGGAAAGACAAATTTTACCAATTATGGACCACTCCATTGAGATCTTAACTTGCCGGGCATTAAGGATAATCACAAAGAATCAGGAGAAGAATCACAAAATCAGCTTGTCGAATAATCAGCCAAAGAATCAGGAGAAGTCATCAATCCTGGAGCCTAAACTTTAGCTGTTTTGAATCTTTTCAAATTTGTATTTGTAAACTCATAGGCACAAGTTACGGCATCTGTTATGTATCAGACTGCCTATAAATATTATGTACATAATACACTTCAATGACAATGGAAATACTTTCCTTATTCTAAATTCTACATGGTATCAGACTGAACCAGTCAACCAACGTCCAACAATGGGTTCTCCGAATTCTTCAAACTCTGCTACTCTTCCCACTTTTATCACCCCCCTGTTGTCAATATCCACAAATTCTCCTTCTACCAATCCTGTGCATGCTCTGTGGATTTGTTAGGATGCTCTTATTCTGAGTGCTATTATGTCCACACTAACTAAGCCTATTGTGGCTCAGATTTCATCTCTACATACCTTCTATGATGTTTGGCATGCCCTAGCACAAACCTTTGCTTCTCAATCTAAAGCTCGTGCTGTCCATCTTCGCTTTCAACTCTATAATCTCAGCAAAGGCTCTCAAATAGCCACCGATTATTTCTTCAGTGTAAAGAAAATAACTTATGAATTAGCTATTG
This sequence comes from Cyclocarya paliurus, assembly GCA_029856935.1. Lineage (NCBI taxonomy): Eukaryota > Viridiplantae > Streptophyta > Magnoliopsida > Fagales > Juglandaceae > Cyclocarya > Cyclocarya paliurus. Next base: position 130,490 of record JARVXP010000207.1, on the reverse strand, counting down.
CAGGCCAAACCTTGTTATGTGATGATGTGATCACATGTGTTCTTACTGGCCTTGGCCACGACTATGATTCATTGGTCGCAACTATTACTGCTAGAAAGGACTCTGTCATTATGGAGGAACTCTACTCCTTGTTGTTAACAACTGACTCTCAGCTTGCCACTAATAATTCAGCCTCTCTCATTGTCAATGGATCTGCCAATATATCTACTCACCAGCAACCTCCTTTTATACCTCGAGGTCGTGGAGGTTATCGAGGTAGGGGGTGTGGTAACTATCCTGGTGGATCAAGTTTTACCAACTCCACCTCTCATCATGCTGGCCGAGGACAATCTAATTGAGAGCCCACTTATTGTCAAGTTTGTGACAAACCAGGACACACCGCCTAGAAGTGCTTCCATAGGTTCGATATCTCTTACACTGATCAGCTTGCTAATAAATCTTTGCAGGCTATGGTTGCAGCCAACAATCAATCTACGGATACTGATTGGCACCCAGACACAGGAGCAGCACATCATCTCACTCATGAGATGACCAACCTGACCCTGCGCAATGATGATTATGATGGCTCAGAAAAAATTCAAGTTGGCAACAGTGCAGGTTTGAGAATCACTAAAATTGGTTCCTTTAATCTCTCAACCCCTTCTAAATCCTTTCTCCTACAACAGATTCTTCTTATTCATGAAATTCACAAAAACCTTTTATCTATCCATCAATTTTGCAAGGACAATAATGTATATTTTGAGTTTCACGAGTATTTTTGTCTTGTCAAGGACTACTTGGGGAACGTCCTACACCAAGGTCCGCTTAAAAATGGTCTCTACTCATTTTCTGCTTGTGCAAATCCAGATCCACACCATGCCTACTCTGATGTATGTTTACCACTCAGCCTATGGCACAAACGGCTGGGTCATGCTTCTATTCCTATAGTTCTATGAGCCATTTCTAAGTTTTCTATTCCTGTTGAAGCAAATAAAAAACACTCTGTGTGTCCTGATTGTCAACTAGCAAAAAACTGTTATTTGCCTTTCAAAACTACTCATTTAAAATCTCATTTTCCTTTAGATCTGGTCTATTCAGATGTTTGGGGCCCTGCTTCTACCATTTCTACTACTGGTGCACGCTACTATGTTAGTTTTCTTGATGACTGCACTAAGTTTTTGTGGGTTTTCCAATGAAATTAAAATTTGATGTTGAAAACATTTTTTTGCAATTCCAAGTCTATGTTGAGCGACAATTTGACACTAAATTCAAATCCATTCAATCAGATTGGAGTGGTAAATACAGAAGAATTTCAAACTACTTTAAACAAGTTGGTATTCAACATCGCATCGCATGTCCTCATACACATCAACAAATGGGTGCTATAGAACGCCGACATAGACAAATAGTTGAAATTGGTTTATCTCTTCTCTCTCATTCTAATCTACCTCATATTTTTTGGGAAGACCTTTACAACTGTTGCATATTTGATTAATCGCCTTCCCACATCGATCTTACAAAACAAATCCCCCTATGAGGTAGTGTACAAACATAAACCAGATTATCATTTTCTTAAAACATTTGGATGTGCTTGTTGGCATCACTTGCGACAATTTAACAAGCATAAATTGGATTTTCGATAAAAAGCCTGCATTTTTCTCGGCTACAGCTTAAACCATCATGGATACAAGTGTTTAGATGCTTCAATAGGAAAAGTTTACGTGTCTCTCCATGTCATTTTTTTATGAAAACAGCTTTTCATATCAATTGTCCAAACCATCTTCTCCAACTACACATATGTCATCTACCACTTTTCTACAAATTCCAACGATCTATCCAAATGAGGAACCCAGCAAAGTGTCTCATCACGTTACTAATGCCAACTCACCAAGTTCTTTGTCTCAAGCTCATCATTATGCAGGTACAGGAAGTGAACCTCCAACTTTGGGAGCCGCATCTAATCCACGTATTGATAGTTCCTCTGCACTACCTAATCAACATGAACCTCCTATTTCAACGAACTCTCACAGCATGATCACTTGATCCAAGAATAATATTTAGTGTCCAAAAAGGCTTCATGATGGTTCAATCAGATATCTTCTTCCGCGTGCCCTCATTGTTGCAGCTCAAACTCTTCAAAATGAATCAACCTGCTACATTGAAGCTTCGAAACATAGTGAATGGCAGACTGCTATGGATGCTAAATTTGATGCACTCTTGCGTAATGGAACTTGGAATCTAGTTCCACCAAAATCCAATACCAATATCATTGGTTGTAAATGGGTCTACCGTATCAAGAGATGAGCTGACGGTACTATTGAACACTATAAAGCACGACTGATCACCAAGGGCTTCCACCAACAGCAAGGGCTTGATTTAATGGAAATATATAGTCCAGTTATTAAACCAGCAACAATTTGAATGGTACTCACACTTGCTATAATTTTTGGTTGGCCAACGCATCAAATTAATGTGCACAATGCATTTCTTCATAGAAATTTACAGGAAGATGTTTTTATGCTTCAGTTGCCTGGCTATCAACATCCTTAATTTCCACAACATGTCTGCCACCTACATCGCTCATTATATGGTCTTTGCCAAGCTCCTCCTGCATGGTTTTCTCGCCTGATAGATAAGTTAATTACTTATGATTTTACACGTAGCAAATCATATGTCTTTTTGTTCATCTATCGAAATGAGCCTGTAATTATTTTCATCTTAATCTATGTTGATGATATCATCATCAGGGCTTCTCCGCTACAGCTATCAGTGCTCTTATTAAAAATTTGAATGCCAACTTCGCTATCAAGGATCTAGGCCAATTGAATTTTTTTCTTGGTGTGGAAGCTTTACATTGTGCTAATGGTCTTTACCTCTCGCAATGCCTCTATGTCACTAATCTATTGCTGCGATATGGTATGGACAAGACCAAACCTTGTACAACTCCAATGGCGACCTCCATTAAACTGACCAAGCAAGATAGCACCGAATGTGCAGATCCAAATCTATTCCGCAGTATTGTAAGAAGTCTTCATTAGCTCTCCTTCACTCATCCGGATATAGCATTTGTTGTTCATCATGTCAGCAAATTTATGCATGACCCGAAAGACACTCATTGGTATGCTGTCAAGCGCATATTACGCTACTTAAAAAACACGATCTCCTTTGGACTCTTCTTGCCAAAATCATCCTCATTAAGTTTTCAGGCATTTTCAGACAGTGATTGGGCAGGACTTGACGATCGTCGATTAGTTGGTGCCTACTGCATTTACCTCGGATCAAGTCTCATCTCATGGAGTTGTGAGCAACAAGCCACAGTCACTCGTAGCAGCACAGAGGCTAAGTACAAAGCACTTGCTAATGCTGCAGCCGAATTATAGTGGTTACTAAAACTATCGACTGAACTTGGTCTTCAAACTACACAGCAACCAATACTGCGGTGTGACAATTTCGGTGCAACATATCTGATTGAAAATCCCATTTTTCATGCACGTATAAAGCACATTGAGATTGACTTCCACTTTGTGCGTGATCTTGTCAAAACTGGAAGGCTACAAGTCAAGTTTCTATCAACTAAAGATCAGATTGCTAATCTACTTTCCAAACCGCTAGCTACAAATTGATTTACACATATTCGGTCCAATCAATGTTTGTGAACTTCCCTTGAGATTGAGGGGGCGTGTCGAGGATAATCACAAAGAATCAGGAGAAGAATCACAAAATCAGCTTGTCGAATAATTAGCCAAAGAATCAGGAGAAGTCATCAATCCTAGAGCCTAAACTTTAGCTGTTTTGAATCTTTTCAAATTTATATTTGTAAACTTATAGGCACAAGTTACGGCATCTGTTATGTATCAGACTGCCTATAAATATTATGTACATAATACACTTCAATAACAATGGAAATACTTTCCTTATTCTAAATTCTACACCGAGGAACAAGTGGAGACGAGAATTGTATAAGAGCACTTGCTGGTCTGGTTCGAATGACTTCCTTTGAATGTGCTTATCATGAAAGTGCTTCATTCATTCTTCAGACAATTTAGAATTGTCGTAGGCATCTCTTCTAAGCTCCTCTAGCTCAGCAATCTGTAGTTTTCTTATTAAATCAACTTGGTCAGTATCAAAGTTAAGTTGTTTGATAGCCCAATATGCCCTATGTTCTAACTCCACAGGTAAATGACATGCTTTGCCATACACCAATTTGTATGGTGACATACTCAGGATGGTTTATAAGCAGTCCTATAGGCCCAAAGAGTATCAGACAACCTCAAAAACCAATCTATCTTGTTAGGATTGACAGTTTTCTCAAAAATATTTTTTATTTCTCTATTGGCTAATTCAGCTTGCCCATTTGTTTTAGGGTGATAAGGTATAGAAATCTTATGATGACTACCATATTTCTTCATTATGGTTGAAAATGGCTTGTTACAAAAATGGGTGTCATTATCACTGATTGGCTTTAGGCATACCAAACCTTGAAACAAATGTTTATTTTATAAATTTTAAAACAACTTAATGGTCACTATTTCTACAAGGGATTGCCTCAACCCATTTAGAGACATAGTCAACAGCGAGCAAAATGTACAAATAGCCATTAGATGAAGGAAATGGTCTCATAAAATCTATTCTCCAAAAGTAAAAAATCTCAATTACTAAAATGGGTTGCATAGGCATCATATTTCTCCTAGTTATTCCCCTAGTTTTTGACAAGGCTCCTCACAAGTCTTACAAAAACTATAGGCATCTTTGAACATAGTTGAACAATAGAACCCACTTTGTAATATTTTTGCTACTATTTTGTGGGTTGAAAAGTGTCCTCCACAAGCCTCAAAATGGCAAAAAGAGAGTATGACAGAAATTTCATTGTTAGGAACACACTTTCTAATTATTTGATCAAAACAATATTTAAACAAGTAAGGATCATCATAGAAGAAAGATTTAGCTTCAATTTTTAGCCTTCTAATATCCTGAGCTATCCAATGAGGTGGGGTTTGTCCTGTAACCAAAAAGTTAACCAAGTCAGCATACCAAGGAAGAGTATCAATTAAAAACAGTTGTTCATTAGGGAAGCAGTCAGGAATTAAAATGATTGAATAGATGATTCCAGGGTAGGTTGAGATAGATGATCTACCACCACATTTTTCACCCCATTCTTATCCTTTATTGTGATATCAAATTCTTACAGCAAAAATATCCACCTTATCAGCCTTGGCTTGCATCCTTCTTAGTTAATAAGAATTTAAGTGAGGCATGATTAGTGAAGATAATGACAGGTGAACCAAGTAAATATGCTTTGAATTTGTCGAAAGCAAACACTATAGCTAGCAATTCTTTTTCTGTGGTGAAATAATTTTTTTTAGCACTGTTTAAAATCTTACTAGCATGGTATATAACATATGACAGTATATTTTTTCCTTGCCCAAGTGCAGCTCCTACAACAAAGTCACTAGCATCACACATTACCTTAAAAGGGAGAGTCCAATATGGTGGTTGAATGATAGGTGTTGTGGTGAGAAAAGATTGTAATTGATCAAAGAAGGTTTGACAGTCCTCAATCCATACAAAACTAACATCATGCATTAATAATTGGCAAAGAGGCTTAGAAATAGAACTAAACTTTTTTATGAATCTCCAATAAAACTCGACATGGCCTAAAAAAGATTTAACATCTTTCACACTCCTAGGCACAGGTAAATTTGAAATCTGGTCTATCTTAGATTTGTCAACCTCAATGCCTAGTGAAGACATAATATGACCAAGGACTATTCCTTGTTGTACCATAAAATGACATTTCTCCCAGTTTAACAACAACTGTTTTTCTTCACATCTGATAAAAACAATGTTTAAGTTAACCAAACAGGAATCAAATGAATTTCCAAACACTAAGAAATCATCCATAAAAACTCTATAATATCTTCAATTAAGTCACTGAAAATGCTTAGCATGCATCTCTGAAAGGTGGCTGGGCATTGCAAAGCCCAAATGACATTCTTTTGAAGGCAAAGGTCCCAAAAGGGCAAGTGAAAGTAGTTTTTTCTTGATCTTCAAGGGTAATTTCTATCTGATAAACCAGAAAATCCACTTAAGAAATAGTAATACTCATGCCCAGCTACCTTTTCTAAAATTTGGTTAAGGAAGAGAAAAGGGAAATGGTCCTTCCTAGAGGTTGCATTAAACTTCATATAATCTATACACATCCTCCATACAATTGTTGTTCTTATGGGTATTAATTCTCCTTTTTCATTCTTTACAAAAGTCACCCCAGATTTCTTTGGTACTACTTTAATTGGGCTTACTCACCTTCTATCTGCTATAAGGTAAATGATGCCTATGTCTAGCAATTTCAAGATTTCATTTTTGACCACCTCCTTCATTGTAGGGTTTAGTCTCATTTGCCTCTCCCTAGAAGATGTAGCATCCTCTTCTAAATATATACTATGGGAACAAGTTAGAGGGTTTATACCTTTCATATCAACAATGGTCCACTCAATGGCTAACTTGTGCTGTGTCAGCACCTCCAGTAGCTTACCCTCTTGATCAGTGGTCAACTGAGATGAGATTACAACTGGGAATGAATTATCAGGTCACAGGTAAGCATACTTTAATTCTGTTGGCAAAGGTTTTAACTCCAAAATTTAGAATATTTTTAGTGGAAGGTTTTAATGGTGTTGCTATGTAAGGTAATGGCTCGAATTTGAGCCTCCACTGTATCTCACTTGGGTTCCCTGTAGCAAAAAAAGTTGAAATAATATTAGTATCATCAGATAAAATTAAGGAGCATTCTAAATCTTCTCACTGTTCATTAAATTTATAAATTACTAGGGAATTTTCAGCAATAATGTTGTCCAAAGCATTGACTTCTTGAACTTCTTCGACCTATTGGGTTTGCCTACATAAATTGAAAATGTTAAGTTCCAAATTCATATTACCAAAACTTAACTTTAAGACACCACTTCTGCAGTTTATTATAGTATTAGAAGCTGCAAGGAATGATCTCCCTAAAATCACTAGGGCAGAAAAGTTTGAATGAGCTGTTAGCTTCATATCTAGTACCACAAAGTCCACTAGATAGCAGAATTTATCCACTTGCACCAATACATCCTCTACACCCCCTTTTGAAATTTTTATGGATCTGTTGGCTAATTGCAAAATTATGGAAGTAGGTTTTAATTCTCTCAATCCCAACTGCTCATAAACACTAAAGGTTAACATATTAACTCTTGATCCTAAGTCCAACAAGGCCTGCCCAATTTTTTACTTTCCTATGACACAAGAGATAGTGGGTGAATCAGGATCTTTGTGCTTAAGTGGTGTGTGATTTTGGATGATGGCACTAACTTACTCAGTAAGAAAAGTCTTTTTCTATACATTCAACTTTCTCTTAATAGTGAATAGGTCCTTTAAAAATTTGGCATAGGCAGGATGCCAGGAACTTGTTTGATGGCATCTAATAGGAAGATGTTTGATGGCATAGGAGGATATTTATTCTGACTTACTTAAAAATTTCCAAAATCTCCGCATTATGTTTTTCCTTGTGCAAAAAAATTAAACGATGAGGAAATGGAGCAGGTATAGGACATGCAGGCACTTCAGAATTTAACATGCTGGGCTCACCTTTTTCTAACTAAGGGTTAGAGTTTTTACCTAATTTGCCTGTATTGTGGACAATAATGTCCACAATTCTACCACTTCTCAAGGTTGTGATGGCTTTCACAGCCTTTACATTAACCCTCTCTACATTACCCTGAGATTGTTGAACCTGCCCTTGGGGGTTTGGTTGTGGTTGGACTGAAAATTTTCCTTTCTCTTGGGCACTCATAGAGGTAGTCACTTTTGTAAATGTTTCTCTAATTTCATTTATGGGTTGAGAATTTTAGTTATTTATGGTGGCCTGGCTTTGCATGAACTGTTGGAGGTTAACAGTGAGTTGTTGTATAGAATCCTCCAGATTATTCTTCTGACTTGGGTGGGTTTGGTTAGGAAATTGTGAGGGTCCTGACCTAGTGGGTACTGAGTAGGGCACATATGGGGCTGGTCCTGGAGCTGATGAAGCTACAGTCTGTTCAGCTTTCCAACTAAAATTTGGATGATTTCTCCAACCTGCCATTATAAGTATTAGAATATGGCCCTAAATAATTTTTAGAAATCATATTAACAACATTGGACTGGTCTAACAAAACTTCTTTGAAAGCAGGTATTGTGGGGCATGTACTAGTATTATGCCCCTAGTCTTCACATATACCACACTTCTCAAGAGTTGGGGTTATCACATGCATCTCATTAACTTTCTTAAGCTCAATGGGTTCTAATTTCTTAGAAATTAATGCTATTCTAGCATGTAAGTTATCAACTTCCTTTAGATTATACTTCCCACCTCCATTAACAGTTCTTTGATTTTAGATTTGTCGCCAAAGTCAGAGACATCCCATGACTAAACATTCATGGCTAAGGTTAGGTTTGGAAGTTTTTTCATAAATAAAATTCTCATTTTATCTCATCTTATCATTACAATTTTTTCAAATTTTCACATAAAATATAATAAACAAGTCAACTTTTTCAAATCTCAATTTAATTTTTTTAAATCTCAAAACAATAATAATATTAAAAAATAATATTTTATTCAATTTTTAACTTTTATCTAAAAATTATCATCTCAACATCCAAACCTAACCTAAATAGTCAAAGTACTCAAAAGCTTCTTCTGGTTCTTTATTAAAAAAATTCACTATTGCACATGGTCTCAACAAATTTCCTAAATTTTTGTTGTAACCCTTCATAGAAAAAACTGATGACTCTCCAATGTTCATATCTATGATGGGACATGCATTCAATAGGTCTTTAAATCTTTCCCAGCATTGATAGAATGTCTCAACATCATTTTGGCCAATGTTCATAATCTTTCTTTTCAAGGCATTGGTTCTATGCATTGGAATTTTTTTTTAAGAAAATTGGTTTGCATTTCTTGCTAAGTCCCAATGGATCTAGGCCTTAAAAAGTTCAATCGTGTTTTAGCCTTGTCTTTTAGGGAAATTTTTGAACAATTTTAACCTTATAACTTCTTCAGTGCAAGTATATTCCATGAATGTAGAACACACTTCTACAAATCTTTGATATGCAAATATTGATTTTTAGATTCCATACCACAAAAATGTGGTAACAAATGAATCATTTCAGGTTTAGAATTAAAATTATTTGCATTCAAAGGTTAAATAATGCAAGATAGTGAGCTAGTTCTAACAGGCATTAAATACTCTCTTAATGTTCTGTTTGGATTCATAACTTCTCTATCTTGATGCTCATTGTCCTCCATGTTATTAAAAGTTTTAGATGAAGACTCAAAATATATAGATACAGACTCAGTGGATGAGACTCCAAGGTCATTTTCTCAGGGACAATGGGTTACACAAGTTTTATAATGCAAAAATGAATAAGAACAGAGGGGCAAAGTAAAATAAATGTGACTATATGTACTCTAGATTTTATGTACGAGAAATCTACAAAATGTTTGATGGAATATGTTCAGAGATTGTGAAAATGTTGGGTGTTTGCTTTTTATTGCAAGACAATGAGGGATTGAGTGCAATCTCAAGATTAAGAAACAGTGAGATCTCAAGCCCCTAAGTACTGAAATCATAAATTCCAAATGTAATGAAATGAGTTCACTCAAAAGATTGCAATCAAACCTTGGGCAAAGATAATGGTCTAAGCAACAATTTATCAAATACTTGGGGGTACAGGTTAGGGTTTCACTTAAGCCCAATGAAGGACTTGGTTACCGGGTGCTATCTGCTAATACTAATCCAATCAAGGAATCAATACTATAAAATTAAGCATGCATACTCTTTTTTTTTTTTTTTTGATGGAAACAGACTCATTTCATTAATGAACCGAAGTTACAAATGTGACTTATCAATACATGGAAAATCCAGACTATAAGTCAACTATGCATCAACTCTGGGCTTCCCCACTCACAAACTGTTCTATGGTGGACAGTGTTTTAACTTCTAAAAACTCTCTCCTAAACAGAGAAACCGCTCTGCAAAAACAGAACTAAACTGCTTCTTAGACATTCTTAGAGGAATGAGTACGGGACGCTGCTATGGACATCAAATCCAATAGCCTATTTCTATTTTATTACTAACTAAAAACAAACCTACACCTAAATACAAAACAAAACAACGAAAGGACCCCAAGCACTGGTGCGATCCTGGACGTCACGCCCACCGCAAGCATTGGCATCTCGAATTTGGATTGGACGGGCACCCAGCTCACGCACAAACCACAAAGCTCGGCCCTTACAACCACCAGCGTAGCATCGCCCAACACTCTCGAATAGCTCTTGCCACGAAGTACGTCCAATCCAAAGGCCCAACACCACACTCGAGTCAATAAAATTAACAATAAAATAGAAAAATTAAAATAACTACAAAATACTGAAAATTACATAACAGAAAATAAACAACAAAAAACACGGATGAACAGTGCATAGAGATTCGGCATTGGCTCGTGCAGGGCACTGTTTCTCAAGGAGGAAAGCCGACGGTCAAACTTGGAAGCCCCGGAGTCAGGGAGCCCAGAGAAGCCGAGAGTGGTGTCGGCAGAGGCCTCCTCGGTGGCGCGTGGTGGTCACGCGCCGACGGGGTCCAAAAGTTTCATCCTGCGCGTGCGGGCTACGCGCCACTCCGATGGACGCTGTATTTGGAGGTCTTGAAGATCGGTGCCTGGGCGTCCTCCCGATGAGGATCGTGTAAAGAGTCGGCGGCTGGAAAGACCCGAACGACAATCCTCCCGAAAGTAACTTGAAAAAACTAAAAAAACTAAAAAAACTACAACGAAGAGGAAAATAAAACACCGGAGACGAAGGGCCGGCGAGAAGAGGAAGGAAAATGCAAGGAAGAAGGAGCCGGGGCTCCCCCTTCCCCCCAACTGGATTCGGACGAGAGGGTGTTTAGAGATAGAGGGTCTGGTGTTTAGAGAGAGAGGCTTCTTACCTGCTGAAGAATCTAGAAACAGACAATAACGTTGCAGTCAATTCTAAGCATGCATACTCATATTCATACACCGATAATTGAAAACCTTTATCAAATTAACATCCAATTTCATTTTTTAGCTCTCAATAAGAAGAGTCCTTGATTGATTCCAAATTTTGTTGTGTTGTGAGTCTACAATAGGTCAAGAACAAGAAATCCTTAACATACGCTAAAGCAAATCATGTACGTCAACGAAATGAAGAGATTAACTAGAAAATTATAGATACCAAATACTTATCGAAGTAAATAAAACCCTTTTCCCACAACCTAAGTTTTGGATCTAGCCTCAAATCATCATCTTGATGATGACTACAAAGAACAACAAAAATCCTAGAAAATATTAACAGAGGATTGAAAAGAAAAAAGAAAGAAAACCCTAATATTCTCCACAAATCGAACTCCTATGGTTCCTCTTCTCATTTTATCCCCATTTCCATCACCTCTTTCTCTCTCATGTAACCGATTCTTCCTCAAAGTTCATGTATTTACCCTCTAGAGATTTTTTTCCCTCTTCTTTCCTGCGACTTCCCGTGGCTTCTCCCTCAGTGCATGGCTTAAGGCTTTGCAAAAATAATGGGCTAGCTTGGGCTTTGAACCTATTGTATGGCCTTAGACCAGAAATGTTATAAGAAATAGTGATTTAATTAGCTTATTCTTACACAGACCTAAAAAAGAAGCCCAATATTATCACATGGGCATAGTACCCATTATGCATTTAAATCAAAGCCATTTTTTCATAATGTTGTGTATTTCAGTTTTTGAGACAAAAATAACCTGCTAAATTAGGTAAATCCAATAGAAAAATTAATCATAATTCCTCATTAATCAACACACAAGACAAGTCTTCACATAGAGTTCTACCTCATCTCTCAATAGATCAATAGTAGGAAGCTTCCAGCAATGCTCGAGTGCGTCATTGGCCTGGATGTCTTGCCCACTAAGAATCATGGCACTCCTTGATAAGGTTCCTCCATAGGTTCCCCACTTAGGAACATAGATTCGCCGCCTTACTGTGTAGAGAAAACCGTCCTTTACCCAAAATCTCTTGGTTTTCCCTTCCTTAGCCATGTTCACCAAGTTCTTGGCTAAGGGATCATGCTCCATGCCTTCACGGATTATGTCAATAGCTCTCCTTGGGCTTGAGTAATAGTAGCAAGTTTGCCCTTTCTATTTAATGCATCAGGGATAAGGTTGGCCTTGCCGGGTTTATACTCCAAGACATAGTCAAACTCAGCCAAGAAATCTTACCACCTTGCTTGCTTTGAGCTCAACTTCTTTTGGCTTTGAAAGTAGCTTGTGGCAATGTTGTCCATCTTAACTATAAATGTGGAGACAAGTAGATAATGTCACCGAACTTTAAGGCAATGGATAATGGTTGTCATCTCCTTCTTGCGAGTCTCATAAGCAATGGGATGTCCCTCTTGAATAAAAACACCCCCAATGGCAGAGTCGGAAGCAGCAGAGTGTACCACCTGAGTTTTGGTGCAATAGGGTAATTCAAGTCTTCAAAGGCTTCTTGACATTTCCCATGAGTTGTTCTTTTTGAGTAGGTCGGTGAGGGGGGAAGATCTTTGACTCGGTCTCAAATGTGCTTCCAAGTGTAGAAGTGTCAAGTTGTATCAAGGATGAGTCCAGGATCGTATTCCACAGGGACAAAGGACTATCAAAACATTTGTGAGATTTCAGTTTAAAGATTATCCTGACTAAAAGAGATGAAAAGTAAAAAAATGCAATGTGCAAAAGTTGAATTAAACTTGTAAGAAATAATAAAACAAACACTTGAGATGCAATTTTTGCCCATTTCTGATTTGAAGTTGGATTTACCTCTAGTTTCATTTTCTCTCAATCATTTTCTCATTCCAAGAGATTATGATCGGTTAATTAAACAATAAGCACACTTTTCAATATAATCAAGGTAATTGACAGATTGTATAACAAATGTAAAGTGAAAGAAAGACATCAAAATCTTGTTACGAGTTCAAGCATCAATCATGCCTTTACGTCTACAACTGATCAAGTTCAAGTACATAGCATTTTAATCATTTCCATAGGCAAGATGAAATACAATCTATCAATTTAATCACTCAAAATTCCATAACCTTGAAATAAATCCAACCCCAAACAGTCATGGGCTACTCATTGAATCCCAAGATAAAAATCTGGCCTATCATTTCTAAATTAGAAAAATGCACAAAAATGATGAATCCTAACATTTGGAATTACTATGTAAATAAATTACAGATGAAAAGTAATAAAGCTCAATGATAACAAGTACTGAGAGTAAATTAAATGGAATCGAAACAGCCGAACCAAACTAAATCTAATATCTGCAACCGGAAACAATAAAATGCCAAAGAAAAATAATTCCGAACGAAAAATGAGAGGAAACAATAGTCTGCTACGGAAAACAATAAAAAAAACCGAAGAAGTCAAATGCTAAATGGAAACAATAATATTTGCCAAAAACTAAAACTGCCAAACGAAAAAGCAAAAGCCAAAAGAATAAAAATATATATATGTATATCTCCCTCGGCCCCCCTTTCTTTCTTTTCTTTTTATTTCTTTTGCCGCCTCTCTCCACGATTCTCATCAAGCCCGTGCACTTCTTCTGCGTGAGTTCGTGCGTGAGTGCGCTGCTCCTCGTGTATCCTGCTGTGCGTGAGAGTTGACTGCTGAGCACCTTCACTTCTCATTTCAAGATTACCCTACATCAATTCCTTTCCAAAAATGCCCCTGCAAAAATTAAGATTAAGTATTCACAATGAGGGATAAAATTGAGACATTAATTCTGATGTGATTTTACAAGCTGCATTATAAATCATTTTAAGTGCAAAATATCAGAATTTATCAATGAGTCAAGTACTAAAAATAATTGCATAATTAAGTGCTTAATTCATTTTTAGATAAACAATTTAATCACTTTAGCAACTTAATTATGCAATTTTGACATTTTATCAATCTTGAAAATTATCCCTTGATAAATCTTCGATAGTAGTTAACAAGCCCAAAGAAAGAACGAAGCTCGATAACCCTTGTGGGAGGACCTGATAGTCGACACATAGCCTTAGAGATCCATCATGCTTCCTTTGAAATAGTACCAATGCTCCATAAGGTCCTTTTAATGGTCAGATAAAATCGGCATCCAATAATTCCTTGAGTTGTCTCCTAAGCTCCTTGAGCTCAGGTGGAGACATCCGATATGGCGCCTTAGCGAGTGGTTTTGCATTGGGTTCCAACTCAATTTGATGATCCACCTCCTTCCTAGGTAACTTGGGTGGCATGACATCTTCATATTCTACAAGAACGTCCAAAATCTCCTTTGATGGCTTGGGTGAAGTCTTCACATTGCCTTTCACCAAGGTAGCCAAGTGTGATACCTCACCCTTCTTACATCCCTTCTTGAATTGCATAGCGGAGAGAAGTTGAGTAGTATTTGGCTTGGACATGGTGGGTACCATACATGGACCTCCCTCCAAGATGCACACAAGTTGTAGTGAAGGGGTGATACCACATTGAATTGCCTCAGAAATTACATGCCCAACACAATATTGAAATCATCCATAGGAGCAATAGAGAAGTCAACCTTACCTCCCCATGTGCCAAGTTGTCGCTCCACACCTCGAGCCACGCCATCAAGCAATTTAGCATCAGAGTTTGCTGTCTAGAGCCACCTTTGGCCCTTCTCTTGATGAAGTTATGGGAAACACCCGAATCCACCATAGCATGAGTCTTCTTTCCATCGACTTCAGCTTTCACATACATCAAGGATCTATCTTTAGTGGATGGCTTGGGGTTGTCTTTGAGAGAGTTAAGAAGTTGTAAACACCTCATGTGCGATTGATCTTGTGCTTCTTTCTCCTCGAGCATAACATTGAGGGTCTTCCTCTTAGGACAATCCCTAGCCCAATGTGACCCATTACAAAGGAAGGAAGCATCCTTGGGTTTCCTCTCCTTTGAGTATTCCTTCTTGCCTTCCTTGCTTGTAAAGGGCTTGTCTCCCCTCTCCTTGTGATATGAGGGTTTGGACCCCTTCGCTCCTCCACCTTTGGCATGATTATCCTAGGGAGAAGAGTTGTTACTCTTGTGATACTCAAACTCCTCCAAGGTTTTGGCAATAGTGAGAGCAGTAGAGATGTCGTTGACACTACGACGCTTGAGCTCTTGAGCTACCCACGGTTTAAGGCCATCAGTGAAGTTGAAAAGGATATCCTCTTCACTCATTAGAAATTTGGAGCATGAGGGCAGAGAATTCTTTGACATAGTCATAGATGGAACTCTTTCATCCTCTTATGAGCACTAAGGACCACATTCTCTAGGTAGAATTACCTTTTGTGTTCATGTTTGAACTCATCCCATGTGTTAATGGTGCAAGTGCCTTTCTCTATTTCACCATGCTTATGACGCCACCAAGTACCGGCAAGATTAGTAAGATAGAGGGAGGCAATGCGTACCTTAATCGGCTCATCTTGCATTTTCAATGCTTTGAAATAGTGCTCCATCTACCACAAATAGTTGTCTAGCTCTTTGGCATCCTGCTTGCCATCGAATTCCTTCGGTTTAGGACAAAATTATGCTAGTTTAGAAGCTAAGGAGAAGGACAGTATCCACTTTTGGAGTAGCTCCGACCCCAACCCCGTTGAGGTTCCCATTAGCCATTACCTATTTGCAAATGGCCTAGTCAGCCCTATTCTCCTCCGAACTAGCCGGTGTTCCTCCATTTGCTCTTGGAGTCTTGCTAACTCACCCAAGATCCAGTCTTGGAAGCCAAGGTTCCCCACAATGTTGAACCAATCCTTGACATCCGCCACCACCACCTCCATCTTGGCAACAATGTTGTTGAGAATGCTCACCTCCATGTGAGACTTTTCCCATTCCTCCATCTTGGACAACATCTTCGACATGGTCTTTTCGATCTTGTCAAGACGAGCTTCCAAAGACGGAGTCACCTCATTCGTTCTCTCTTACTCTTTTGAGGTTCTTAGGGCTTGATGGTGACCTCACTTTGGTCCGCTATAACAACCTTGATAGCTCTAATACCAACTATCATAGACTTAGAATTTCCAAGCTATCCGTGTGGCTTTAGATGAATTTTTGTCTCTAAACCCCCTAAGTAAGCCTTCCTGAACACCTCAAGAAAAGAGCATACTTCTAGAGAGAGAAAGTAGATAGAGAAGCTTTAGAAATGTTTGATTACTCCATTGCTTGATGCTTTGAACAAATGAGGCATCCTTTATTTATAGGGATGCTTGGTTACAAAGAATGGCTAGGATTGTGACACTTGTCACTAATCCAATAGTGGGAACATTATACAATCCTATTCTAGAATATTCTACAAGATATTTACAAAAGGGTGGTTTGGGAATTTTACACTCTTCTAGAAGATTCTATACAATTGTATAGTATTCCACAATATTCTAGAATATTCTACAAGGGTCTAGGAGACTCTAGAGTTGTGTATAATTCTCTAGAAAAATCAAGGTCATGACACAAGGTCGAAGAAAAAGCAGTCTCACAAGTAGTCGTTAAAAAGGTATTGGGATTGTATGCGGCAAAAGGTAAAAATTGAAAAAATACATATAGTTGACATGGGAGAGGCATGATCAGTTTCACCATTTCAATATTGAAAAAATACCATGGGAAAGTAACGACATAGTAGACAAACTAGCACGAACAATCTCAGGAATGTAGGAATTTGCCCTACCATGGGAGGTTGAAAGCAGGGTGATAGAAGTCCCTATTGTTGGGATCGAAATGGGACCAGAAGAACTGAAATGGGCTCGAGAAGTGGCGAGATATCTAGACATGGGAGAACTCCCAGCTAAAAAGGAGGAAGCGAGAAAAATCAGAAGAAAAACTATGCAGTTCACTCGAATCGGCATAATTCTCTACAAGCGGGATTTCTTGACCCCGTTACTGAGGTGCGTCTCCCCACAAGAAGCTTAATACGTCCTAGCAAATATACATGAAGGAGTGTGTAGGAACTGGGCTTCTATCACCCTGCTTTCAACCTCTCATGGGTTCTTGCACACTTTTCTCACCAAGTGGGCAGAAGCAGAACCCCTGGAGACAATCATGGCAAGAAATATCACCAAGTTCCTATGGAAAACCATTGTATGCAGATTTGGGATCTTTTACAGCATCATCTTGGACAATGGACATCAGTTTGACTCAGAGCATTACAGGGACCGGTGCACGGAGCTGGAAATTCTGTTCAAATACTCCATTTCATGACACTCCAGGCCAACGGACAAGTAGAAGTGACCAACAAATTCCTGCTAGAGATACTAAAGAAGAGGCTTATGGATAGGAAAGAAGATTGGGTGGAAGAGCTCTTAGGCGTCCTATGGGCATATAGAATCTCTGCCAAAACCCCGATCGCGACGAGGGAAACCCCATTCTCTTTGACATACGAAAGCGAGGTTATGGCTTCAGTAGAGATGGGATACCAAACTACGGCATCCAATATTTTGGCCGAGAATAGAATGACAGGGCATTGGACGAGCACCTCGACCTGCTAGACAAGCACCAAGAGGAAGCTGAAGTCTAAGCGACCCTCAATCGAAGAGTCAAACCTCAAACTTTCAAGGTAGGCAACTTGGTCTTAAGAGAAACCTGAATAACCATGCAAGAAGAAGAAAAACTTCGTCCCTGTTGGGAAAGACCATACGTGGGGATCACCAACCAACTGCTCAGTGAGTATTGCTTGAGAGACGCCCAAGCATCTCCCAAGGAAAGGAATTCCTGCACCCATGGCTGAGCATATAAAGAAGTATTATCCTTGACCATGTAAACTATAAAGAACTATGAATAAAGCTGATTATTTATTCTCGCCTCCCTCCTCGCCGAAAGCTCCTCAACCATTAATGTCAAGTCCTCAGACTCATTGTGGGTAAACTATATGGTGTGCAAATCCTCAGACTTCGCGACCCTCGACCACTAATGTCGAGTCCTCATACTCGCTATGGGTAAACAATAGGGCGTGCAGGCCCTCAGATCATGCGACCCTTGCCATAACAATGCTCAGAAACACATTACAAATTTTGAGCGATTGAAACACAGAGCATACAAATCAAAACAACTGGAAATAACTATCATAGCTCATTAACAAAAGGAAAAATGTCCATTCACTAAAAATATGAATTTGATACAAAGATGGCTGGTACAATCGAGAAAGAAGAATAAACAAAAACAATCACAACAAAAAGGCATTATGTTCAGGTAGGAGGAGCCGGCGGGGCTGCAGGAGTCAGGATTGGGAATGCATTAGGCATGGTGTCATGCCTAAGAGAGTCAACATATTGGCGAGCAGTTCGATTAGGCTTGAAAGGATTGAGGTTTAGCGTCCTCAAGTCAGTTTGAGGATTCACTAGGAAGAAGGCCCTCAACCTTTCCTGGCCGGCTCTATAGCAATAGCTAAAGCCAAAGGCCCTGTTACCAATCGACTTGGACGCCAAAAATCGAAGGGAAAGACGAGCAACCTCTTCACCAGAATCAGCCAGCTCGATACGACCCCGGAGAGTGGCTTTTGCTAAAACTCTAGTAGTTTCTTGAAAACTCGCTTTGGATATGAAACTTTGAGTATTTAGAGATGTTTTCGTTATTCCCAATAAGATGGCTCGGTAACAGATTGCTTCTTCCAAAGCACGCCCTGTTCGTTCCGCCCGCAACAATTCAATTAGTTCCAACTCCTTAATACATTGGTCATGAGCTTTAACCTTGTTGCCAAGTCGATAAAGGAAGTCAGAAAATTTGCTCTACATTTCCTTATTCCCATCCTAGTCTTCTTTCATCATCGCATGGCAGAGGGATAGCACCTCCAACTTCCCCCATTTTCTCCTCTAGGTCAAGCACCAAGCGGCATTGTGCCTCAATAGCATTTGTCGCGACATCTGCTAGGTCATCAGAGTGCTTTCTCGCCTCCCCTAACTTTGCCTGAAGGCGAGGCGACTATTATTGCTTACAAGCTCTCTCTTCTTGAAGCACCCTCAGCTCAAAGTGATAGCGAGCAACCTCCTTTCTCGCCCGATCAAGCTCCTCGCCTAGGATAACCGCATCTTCTCGTAGACCAGCTAAGTCAACCTCTAACTACTAGATGTACCTGTCAGCTTGGTCGATGACTACCTTTAGTTTAGCTTTCTTGGTCTCTAGGTGTGCGAATTCCTTTCCCACCCAGAAGGCAAGCATGAGCCTAGCCCAGACTTTGTCTTCCAAGTTGGACCGTTCATCGATGATCCAAGCCACCAGTTGATCCACACCCTACCAATGCCACATACATGTAATATTCGAGCCTAAGAAGAAAAATAAGGGCCAAGCTTGACAAACAACTTATGAGGAAAATAAGTCTCTCAGTTGGGACACCATGGCCCGAACGACGTCGTCTCTCTCCATGGGCCAAGCATGTTTAGGGCCTGAGATGGACCAGTGTCCTCCTAGCCTTGAGGAAGTGGTCCCCGGCCACGAAAAGACCCCCAGTAGGTAAGGTCTGGGATCACCTTTGGGGTGCCCCATCCCTGTTTCGACGATAAGCAGAGAGGAACCCGCTACGGCAAAGTCAATAGGTGGTGGCTACACCTTAACCTACCTTTGGACATGAAAGGAGTCCACCATGTTGCCCTCCACCTGAACATGAAATGACGAGATGCCCTCAACAATGGGGGATGAAGAAGTTCCCTCCTCTCCCCCCCCCCAAAGAGGGACTAAAGGGCGAGGAAGGAATCAAAATTTGGCCCCCACTCAATTCCGAGTCATGGGGGAGCACAATGGTTTTGCCACCTAAAATAGTTGAGGGAAGGGAGCCTGAAGTAGGCTCCCCTTCACCTATGATTATGCCTCCCTCTGAGAGCCAAGATTGACTTGAGGCTCATCAGTCAGGACTCCGGTCTCAACTCCTTCAGTCAAGGTTGAGTTATGGTGGCTGACAACAGAATCCAAGAGGCCACAAGTAAAAGCAAAGTTGATGTTTGCATCCTCTTCATCGACCAACTCCAGGCCAACTAGCGGGGTCAAATTCAATGGTAAAGCAAAGTGAGGTGAATGAGTGGAGTGAAGTCCTCGCGAAAGGAACTCAATGTCAAGGCAGTGGCCAGATTTGAAAAGGGCTGCCCCATCAAATTGCCCAGACCATTAGAGTCCAGGAAACCTTCTCGGATAGGAGACTTGTGAGAGTAAGGATCAGTTGCCCCCTCATCATCACGACGAGATCGTTTCCCTTCTTTCTTCAGCGGAGTCGCAGCTGGCCTCTTCTTATCTTAGGAAGCATCATGCTCATTCGATAGGTAGTGATCGATGATGCGAGAACGGTTAAGCATCACTAAGAACTTGTTGATGTGGGCCCTTATCAGTAAGGCCTTGGTCCAAAAAGACTCCTGGTTGTGCTCGACCTAGGAGTAAACCCTCTACACATGAGCTTGCTCCCATTAAGAAAGGGTGACATCCACGATTTTTTGGTCGGGTACTTTTTCCCAAATGGTGCGAATTGGGAATTCAGCCTTATTGGCCTCTCTACCAGGGAATTCCCATCCCTGCCCAGAAACCAAGACAAACCTCTTTTTTCACTCTTTGGCATTTGAGTGGCAACCTTCGAAACGAGCAAGGCGATAATGAGGGTGAGAGTGAAAGCTGCAAATGTTACCCTCCAACGCCCTGACCACGTGGGTAGCCAAAAACTCACTAGCCGTCAAGTCGGGATACCCATCTCCGGTGGGTTCCAAAACCATCCTCCATGCAATGCAACAACACATGAGGATTCTCCAAGCATTAGAGTGGAGTTGGGGATAGCTTCCAGTAGTCAAGAATTTCGCGCTTCGAGCGATAGAAAGGAAGCCGCAACCTATAAGAGAGGGAAAAACCGTGAGGGCCACCTTCTCAGTAAAACCATCTTCATCGATAGCCCCTTGGGGGTAGGGGACCTCAAGAATCACAGAATCTGGGATTCCTTACGCATCCTTAAGCTTTCAAAGGCCATCCTTAGTAGGCTCGACGACTAGTGTAGCCTTCATAATTGGGCACACCATGGGCGAATGAGGACTTTGGAGGGGGAGAGCCACAAGAATAATGGCAAGAAGAACTCTGACGAGCCACATGGAGACAAATTGGGGACTTGGAGGAAAAGAAAATGGGTTTCGACGAAGAAGGCAGGCAATAAGGAAGAGGAATACGTGAAAGTGAAAGTGGTAATAGTGAAAAGGAAGGGGCTATTTATAACCATGGACACGATGGTTGAAAGAAAAATACGAGTAGTCTGACAGCATGATCACCACGAGCACATCCCACTATCTGGTGATGTGGCTAAGGGCAAACATGAGGTCGTTGCAACCCCTTCTGACACAAAAGCACGAATGACCAGTCTCAATGAATGATGCGACAAGCCAGAACGTTTCATAATCTTTAAATTCCCGCTACACTGATGTGATTGGAATTTGCGGGATAACTGGAGTCATTTAAATCTCTATTAGATGGGCCCAATGATATAAAGTAAAGGCTCGTGTAATGAGCCCAACGGGTCAAGGAACTTGCAAGACCGCTGTATGCTCATTACCACGAGATCATACAGCCCCCAATAGGATTATTATGGTAACTAACTCTGATAGAATGTGTTTACCCCTAAGGAAATGACAAGATATTTGGGATAATAGTCCACGATATGTCAACTATTTCCTTCTGCTATCATATCCTGAGAATCTGGCGATCAAAATCCTGAGATTTGGAGGAAATAAACTATAATTATCAACAACAATCCACCCTTATATAAGGGACCAACGCTAGTAGCCTAAGGTACGATTCCAAACCCCCTATTTTGCGAGCAATACTTCCGTATTTCTATCTTAAGTATTGGAGATGCACCAGGCGTACTGGATCATCCTTTTTCCTTGTTGCAGGTCATTAGTCATAATCAGTTGGTGGTGAAACACATCCTCAACACCACCCATAAGGAGAGGACTCCCTTCTCAATTTGATTTGATTTTATATATTTAATTTGGTTTTATGTTTTAAAGCTTTTATTTTTATTTTTTACATAATTTTGATATTTTGATTATCAAAATTATAAGTGTCAGCTTTTAATTCTCTGCATGACATATCATTCCGTTGGAAAAAAAAAAAGAAATATGATTTTGTAGTTAACCTTTATTTTTATTGTAATAAATCTACTCAACCTCCGGTTTAGTGACCGCACTCCACACTCCTGACGTGGTCAAACCCTGTTCTACCCCGCGTCACGGTTTACTTCATTCTCCCTCTTCTCCCTCAAACATTTCACCCCCGTTCTCCATCAGTCCTCTCACCCTTATTCTCCCTCAGTCACCCTCGTTTGAAGCCTAGACCTCTCAACTCTCCACTCCACTCTCCCTCTTCTCCCTCTCGAACTCTTCTCCTTCGTTCGAAGCCCGTATGGAAAATAACCAAATGTTCCCCAACGACACAAAACTCCGTACTCACGAAATTTGTTTTCTACAAAAAAAAATCCAAAAGGCCAAAACACAGTCACATCTCCGTCTCTCACTATTTTGCTTTACAAAAAAAAGGAATAACAAACCTCTCTTTGAATCCCCGTTCAAATCCACACGTACCATTCCGAGTTTTGCTTTTGTTGGTAGTTCTCTCTAGGATTTCTGAATAAGCGAAGAAGAACGTGGGGGTCTGGAGAAGTGAAGAAGAACGCGGGGGTGGGGTCTAGAGAATCGAAGAAGAATGCGGGGGTGGGGTCTGGAGACGCCCTCGCCCAGGCCTCTCTCTTCTCCCTCAACCCTTCTTCTTCTCAGACTTGAAATTCTCGCGACTTCGCCCAGGCCTCTTTGCAAAATTGCCCAACCAGACCTCGCCCATTCTCTCACTCAAACCTCTCCCTCACCCCTTCTCTGCAATCGCCTAATCAGATCCTTCTCCTCAACCCTTCTTCTTCTCTCTCGCCCACCACCTCTCTCCTTCAACCCATCTCGCCCAGCTAGCACCCCTGAAACCCATCACCCCTGAAACTCTAGACATCGCAGGTACAGATTAGGTGAAAGGTGAGCCTCTCTTTGTCTGTCTCAATCTCTCGCCCTCTCTATGGATTTTGGTTATTTTTATCTGCATTTCTTATTTTTTTTTCCTTTCCATTTTGGTGTCTGATTGAGAAAATGATGGAAAAAACAAAACAATGCAGGACGAGTAACAGGTGGAGAGGAAGGATGACGCAAAATCCGGCTTAGGGCAGGATGAAGAACAAGTAACGTTGGGGGGGCGGGAGAGAAAACCTAAATGGGAAAGGAGGAAGACATAAATGAAACGAAACGTTTTGATGAAATTAAAAAAACAAAAAATTGTGTAGAGGTTGCTGAACAGTAACGGTTGAGTATCAATACTCTTTTTCTTGGAAAAGGGATGCAAATATGACTACGGTTGGGCTGGGCCGGTTGTTCTAGAACAACCGAGGACTTTTAGATATTTTGTTTCAGGTGTTTGGGTGGACGATCCCAGAAGCACCATCGAAGAAGAGGGACTAGCCAGAAGCAGGCGATATTCAGATGAAGGTTTACTCGGTTCCGTGCTTGGAGGATAACTATTCCTACCTGTCTGTAATCTAGACTTGTTTTTCTGCTTCAATTTTTCAAAACTGTCTTCGATATGTGACTATTTTTGTTTTGATGGTTCATTACACGTTGCTGCCAAATTAAAACGAACGACGATAGATCTCCGATTCTCCACAATATTTTTTACTTCCTATTTAGCTTCGTGTTGTTGGACTTAGGGTTTGCACTTGCAGCATCGTCGATGAGAGCTCGAAAGAAGCCGCAGCAGTGGATCCCGTGGAGGCCGAGAAGGTTGTAGAAGCTGCCAAACAACATGGCGTCCTTCTCAAACTCGTTCTCACCACCCACCATCACTGGTATCACAGATTCACCACTCTTCTCCCCCTTAAAGAACAGGTGTCACAGAAACACTCACCCCCTGGATACACCCAGATATTCCATCACGATTTTGTTCAGTCTGATTTACGCTTTCTATCTTTGCCAAATATAGACCACTGGATATTCGTTGCCTTTGGCATAGTTTTTAATTTTCAATTTGACGCCGGTATTCAAATAGGGATCACGCTGGTGGAAATGATAAGATAAAGCAGCTGGTACCTGGGATTAAGGTCTATGGTGGTTCGCTCGATAATGTGAAGGGTTGCACTGATCAAGTGGAAAACGGTGATAAGCTCGTCCTTGGGGCTCATATCAATATACTCTGTCTTCACACACCTTGGTACGGTTGTTCTGCTTTTCCCCCGCTCGGCTTTCCTTCTCCCTTGACCAATTTTTTATTCATTTTGTAATGGACTATGTTTGGGGAATCGAGTTCCACTTGCAACCAGTCCTAGTTCGTATATTCAGCCAATTAGCAACTTCTCTATTCTGGGAAAACAGGACAGAAATTAAGGATATGTTTGGAAGGTGAGATGAGAATTTTATGTTTTGTTTTAAAATTTAAAATATTATTTTTTAGTTTGAAGATTTGAAAAAGTTAAATTGGAATTTGAAAAAGTTGTATTGAGATTTGAAAAAGTTGAATTGTTTATTATATTTTATATAGGAATTTGAAAAGGTTGTAATGATGAGATGAGATAAGATGAAAATTTTGAATAAGATGAAACATCCAAACATAATCTAAAATGTATCTAAACTTTAGCTCGTAGCACCTGACTTTCTTATGAGTCATTAAGTTATAAATTCTTCCTAACCAACCAGATGCCCTGTTATTTTACATGTTTTCTAATTCTCACTATTTTTTTCATGAGAATCGATTCATGAAGTGACATGTTGTGACTGGTTTTAGGAAAGACAAATTGAAGCCTGACCCCTAGGAGGTTTTCCTTTACAAATAACTTGTATTGAAGTTTTTGATTTTATGACATACCCGCATTGGATAAACTGTATTTCCACTTTCAGCTTGCTAATCATGATTTAGTTATTGAAAAAAGGAATTCCAAGCTTAATTCAGTTCTACTTAACACATTTTACAAATTTATCATTGATGCCATTCACTTTGTATGCAAGAATCGACATTCTTTATGTTTGTGGAACTACTTCTCTGTACCGCTTCAACATTTGTTGAGAAAACAGTATGTTGTCTCTCCAAATCTTTTGGATCTTGAGTTCTGGATTAACTTCGCTTATTATAAGATTTTTTTTTTTTTAGATAGAGTTCCCTTTGTTTTAATTTGTATTATATGCGTGAGTATCTATACTTGGCAAAAGAAGCACTTGACCCTAGAGGTAATGCTGCCTGTATGATGCCTTTGCCACCATATAAGGATGGAAGCAGCAGATTCTTATCTACATATTATCACTTCTTTATATACTCCTTGTGTACATGTGCTTTACCTATTTCATTTGTATTAATAACTGTCTTTCTTAAAAAAAAAAAAAAGTATTATCATTTCTTCTTGATGTTTTTCTTTTGAAAAAAAAAAGGAATATTGTGTTTACCTTTTTATGCATTCATGCCCAGCTTCTTTATTCTTTTTGACTTGTCTGTCTTTGGGCTCTTTCATCAGTCACACCAAAGGTCATATTAGTTATTACCTGACCAGCAAAGAGGAAGAAGACCTAGCTGTTTTCACTGGAGACACATTGGTAAGTTGATTGGAGAATTTTGTGTGTGTGTGTGTGTGTGTATGTGTAATCAGTTTTCAATAGGTGTCATATGATTAGACGAAAACCTTTTTTTATTTCCTGTTCTGTTATTGGACCCTTCAATAAGTCTGTTGGAATTGGCTCTATATCAATGGAATTTCATCATCCATACATATTAGCGTGGTATATTCATATCATAACATATGAGCTGTAAGAACTAGCATTCTTATTGAGACTGAAACTCATAGGGAAGAAAATATATTTCTGAATAAAATCAACTATGCAGTGTTTACAGACAAGTATTTGGTTATTGGATAGAAATCAATATACGTCTAATGTCGAATCGGGATCAACTATTTTCTTTTGATTGGAGAGGGCAGGGGTAGGAAAAATGAGTGGAAACAATATTGATGATTTATCTTTGCAGTGTATTTGAACTCGCAACAGAAAATTTTTCTCTAAGATAGTGGACTGCTGTGATCCTTCATTTTTCTGGAGGGGAGGGGGTAGAGAGAGAGATATTGAGGGGGGATGTCCTGGATAGCAAATATTCTGGGCAAGGCACATGGATTATTTTCTTAAAAAAATTATTTTCTTGCATTATGATGTGGATATCATATCTGTGCAAATGAGATTTGAAGTCTCAAATTCCTAAATTATGTCTTCCTGGCAAGTTTCTGGTCAGTAACAATGTCTCGTTTTGTTTAGAACCAAAAGTTGTGTCTTTCGTTTATAATTATATGGTATTTAGGTTACCAATAATTTTTTTTTTTTGATAAGTAAGAAATTTTATTGATTGAATGAAACTAGGTTACCAATAATTATCACTCATTTATTGCAGTTTATTGCGGGTTGTGGGAAATTTTTTGAGGGAACAGCAGAGCAGATGTATCAATCACTATGTGTAACACTGGGTTCATTGCCCAAGCCAACTAGAGTGTATTGTGGCCACGAGGTATGAGAGTTTTGATGTCCTTTCTTTGGATTGATCTCAATGTTAGTATAAGTGCGTTTAAGCACAAAGTGCCAAGGCTGAAGCGATTTGCATACCAAAAGCAAAGCACATTTACAAAATGTGCTTTTGCAAAATTTTTGAAGAAAAATATTAAATATCAATTCAAGACGTAGAAAATTATATAAGCAAATATTCTTAAGTATTTGTTGATATTGAAGATCATTTACATACCAGTACCACAGTTTCGTGTGTTGCATGTATGGTTTATATGCTTTGAACCGGGTAGATGGTCCAAGTTGGCTTCCTAGATGGGTTGTATTTGATTACTTATGTTAGCATAGAAGTCAATACCTAATGTTCGTGAGCTGTTGTGGTTATGGCCTTTTTGGTATGGTTAATACCTGCCAGACAAGCTTATATTTAGTAAAGCACAAGAAAATTATATAAATGCTATGTTTAAATTTATGTGATTGAGTTAATAGGCTCAACATATTAGTCTTGCTTTTTGAAACTTTTTTTTAAGTGTATTTTATATTTTTTAGTAACTATAGATCATTTTAATAAATGCACACTTCAATCGGGCGTGAACTTGCATGTTGCACCTAGTCTCTATATGGGGTTCGTGCTGAAGTGTGCCTATGGCTTTCATCAACACTGTTTATTCTTGGAACTAATCCAATTATTTGTAGCCAAGAGCTAGAGGTGTTTGTACATTGTGTTTTCAGATTTCTACTGTTGCATTTGACGTTATTGCTATCAACAATCTCTGGTTAGTTTCTATCCCACTAGGCATACACATGGGTGTGTTTCAATCAGATAATGAGGGAGAAATTGTTGGGCTGAAAAAAGCTGAAACTTATGCTGGGTGACCTTTAAGAACCAACCTGTTGTGCTATTTCATCTGGTCATGTTGCGTTAGTTTCTAGAACTCTGTCCAGCCATTGCGCACAATTCCACAAAAAGTCCAAATCTTCTTTGGAATGGTGTTTTATTAGTGAAGGAGAACTTTATTGATGTGAAAAGTAGAGGCATTGGAACGGTTTTTCTCACATCCACTTATAAAAAAAAAAACGGTTTTTCTCACATCCATACCAATGGCTCCTTAAATCATCAGAAGCCAGTCTTCCATAGAACACTTCATGGTTCAACTGGTGTTACCAGCCTATTGAAGGGCTTCAGTTACTGCAAAACACCATGAATTGTAATCTGCCAATATCCAAATTTATCCTACAGTCTTGAACATTTTCCCTTTCAATTAAAGAATCCTCAATTTGAAATGTGAATTATCAGCCTTAAAAAACTTCCTGCTGAATTATAAAACTTCTCAGGTTCAATACATAATTAGTCCGTGGCTTAAATATGTAATAGGTACTTGAAAATTTCATTTTGATTCAAAATGTTCAATCTGTCCATTTTCATTGTGACGTGTTATGAACCATGTTGACACAGCTCCACGAGTGCAATATCATTGTCATCAATATTTTACATGTAAGGTAGAGCTGACATGGTGAGGACACATGTCACAATTATATTGGTGCTTAATTGGCACCCAATTAGAGTTATACGCGAAGATTGGCTGGAATGACTCTTTTGAAAAATGATCAAGGATTCAAGTACCTAAATGAGTGCTTGAAATCGTATGGCTTCTTTAAAATGGGCAAAACCTAGGGACCAATTATACGTTTAACCCAAAAGTCTTCCTAAATTTATATGAATTAGTGGCTAAAAACATCCATTGGAGTCTTGGACAGGGTGGAGAAACCCTAAAACAATAGGGGTATGTCCTTGATCACATTTATTGAATTTAATTATGTTACAATCAGATTTGACAGAGCTTACTTCTTTGTTACTCATATTTCTTATCATAGTTATTAATTGTTTTTATATGTAAGATAAATTATGTGAGAACAAATAAAATAGGTGCTGTCCAATTACTCAGGGAGTATACAAAATAAAACACCTAGTTACATGCTAGGTACCAGAAAATGATACAAGAATCTCATGAACAGTAGTTCCATTGAGTGCAATAGCAGAAAACCAAAGAAATAAGGTGTGGATATTTCTAAGTTCATCTAACCTATCTTCAAAGCTCCTAAGTTACTGATCAGAAAAATAAAATTGTTTCTTGTCGGAGTTTTCTGTCTGGAATTTAATGTTTCTGCCCTGTATTTTCTCCAGTACACAGTGAAAAACTTGCAGTTTGCTCTGACAGTTGAACCAGATAATGTGAAGATACAACAAAAGATAACATGGGCTCAGCATCAGCGGCAAGCATGCCTCCCCACCATTCCCTCAACCATTGAGGAAGAAATAGAAACGAATCCATTCATGAGGGTTGATCAACCAGAAGTCCAGGTTTTACTCTCTTTAAAGAATTACCACTAATTACAGCATTAACATTGATTTCTTTAAATGCAAATGCAAAATCACATGTTTTGGAGATTGTCTTTATTATTCGAGAAAAACTCTGACATTGGATTATGTATCTTCGAGTCAAAATAATAATAAAATATTATTTTTTTATTATTATTAATTTTTTTCCTAAAATTAATTTTTTTAGATATATTTTGTAATTAGTATTCACGACATACATTTGGCATTAATAATACAAATATGATAATAAAAAATATAATTTTTTTATATATATATTATATTAAAAATAGAATAAAATGATAAAAAAATATAATATATTATAATAATAAAATGAAGGTGAAGGTGAAAGTGAAAGTGAAGATTCTGTTGTGTTGTTGAGGGAGGGAGAAGAGGAAAGGGTTGTGAGAGAGAGAGAGTGGGGGGAGAGAAAAAATTAATAAAATAGCATTTGAGGAGTGAATAGTGCATCTCCAAATTTGTATTGATACTGTTCATAGCTATGGAAATATTTTCATATGCATAATCCAATGTAGTCAATTTAATGGTCTAATTATGCAAATATGTGTTTGCATTTGCATATAGATAAACCAATGTTAATGCTTTAATATTGTCTAGGCATTGTATCCACATATTGAAGAGATGGAAATTGATAAAAATTAAAAATTAAAAATTAAAAATTAAAAATTAAAAATTAAAAATTAAAAAAAAGATATGTTGCACTTGTTATGTTATTTTTTATTTGGTATTCGGCAACCATGTAACTGCCAATGGAAAGCTTTTGGTATGACCTTGCGCCATACAATTTATATAGACGTTGGCTATTTTACAGGCGAGGGTTGGTTGTCGATCTCCTGTTGAAGCTCTCCAGGAGATACGCCGACGGAAAGACAACTGGAGGGGCTAATTGATATCTGCATAATGCTCTTCCTTTTGTTGCATGCGTGCCTGTGTGTGGATGTAGTCCAGTTTGTGAAATATTACCGCTCTTTGCTGATTGGGATTGCAAAGTCGAGACTTGTATTTTGTTCTTCGCTTGGATTGTAACGGACCAGTTCTCCGCGATAATGATGGAGAGTGACGTGTCTCGTTTTTATAATAGAATAATGATACTTTGTCTCTTCATTTTGACTGTTTATGTATTAATTTTTTTGAATATTGAAGACTGTTTATGTATTAATTTTTTTGAATATTTTTTTACTTACTGATTAAGAAATTGATTATATATAAAAAAAAAAAGAAACCAGGGGCACGTCCTGCAGTTAGTGTGAGGCGGCCCCTTTAGCATTCTAATTATTAAGATATACCGTGGACATGTTGGGCTGGCCACATTCAGTAATGTTAGTTAGATATAGTTGTTGAATGTGTAAGTGGTAAATAATCTTTTTAAAAAAGAGTTAATTTATTATTAAAAAATTAATTTTATTTATATGAATATTTTATTTTACTCATTTTTTAAAAGAATTATGTGACGCTTGCATATTACATAATTGTTAATAGCGATATATCACTAAAATTTTTTTTTTTATCTAACAAATTTTTAATTTATAATTAAAATATAAAAAATAAGATTATATTATGAGAATATTAAAAAGGTATATATAATTATTTCTTCTATCTAGCACATTTACAATATCTCTATATCTTTCAATATTTTTAATATTTCCTGATAATTTGATTGTAATGTGTCTATGCATTGCACACTAAATGATAAAATCAAAAATTAAAAATCAGAAATGAAAACGAAACGAGTGTATTAGGAAATTCTTTCACACAAGACTTCCTAAACAATAATGTACGATGCCACTGTAGCGGGAAATAGGGCTTTTGGGGTCTCAGATGAGATATAAATTTTTTATATGATTTCATCTCATTTTATTTTATTTTATTTTTAAATATAATTTAAATACAAAAATTTTAAATTAATTATTATAATTTTTTCAAATTTTCAAATAAAAAATAATTATAATTTTTTCAAATCTCCAAACAAAAATAATATTATAAAACTATATTATTATAATATTTTAACTTTATAAATTTTTATTTAACTTTTTCTCTCTCCTTTTCCAAAACTTAAAAAATTCTCAACTCAAATTATTTCATTACTATTCACAAACTATCTTACTACTATTCACAAAATTCTCATCTTATTCTTCAAACCAACCCTAAAAGAAAAATGAGAGAAAAAAAGTTAGAAATAAAGAAAGAGAGAAAGAGAGAGAAATAATGATTAAAGAATTTTTATATAGATGAATAGTTCACTCTATATTTCGAGCATCTCATTGGATTAACAATTTTAAAAAATCAAATTTTGACTAATATCACATTTTGATTTTTGTCTATTCATTCAAAACATATGCTCACTTTAGATTATCTATCTGTTCTTTCTATAATAATAAAATATTAATAATTTATTATTTTTAATCTAATCTATTTTTGTTATATTTTATAGTTCTATCGATTATATGTTAATTAATAATCATATAACCTTCTTATAGTAGCCAATCATATTTGTAGATTGGGATGGCATTATTGTGATTCATGGGCTGAATGGCTTTAAGTTGGATAATTCAATGTAGTCTAATTTATAGAACATTAGCTAAATAAAGAATTGAACTGGCATTTGATTAGTTTAATATCAATACTCTTAGTGAGTTACTATAGCTAATTGTATTTTTTTTTTTTGTAAAATGCTAGATGCAGTCGGTTTGGATAAGCGTTGGGCAGTCGGCATTGACATGGAAAAAAGGGAAACGACGTCGGTTTCATTTTTCCTAAATTTCGCACTTTGCCCCAACACTCCCTCCTTCTCTTTGTGTTTCAGTAACTCCTTTCCGTTTCAAGTAACCCTTCCTTCTCTATGTGTTTCGAGTAATCCTAAAGACCTCTCTATTTCTCTCCCAAGCTCTCCCTCCTTCTCACGCAGTCGTGTGCGGTTAATGCAATACATCATCCTGTGCTTCGAGGAGCACTTGGCCGGATTCCTGTAGAAGAGCCTTCGATATCACTGCCCTTGATGCCATCACTAGGTATCAGTGATATGCCTTCGTTTCTTTGCGCCACACATGACTCCTACCCAAGTCTGCTAAAACTCGTACTGAATCAATTCTCAAACTTCCAGGAAGCTAATTGGATCTTTTGCAACACTTTCCACAAGTTGGAACATGAGGAAGAAGCCAGTTGGATTCACACGGCTGATGATTTCCTCTGGAAACTAGTTTGGGAAGAAGCCCGTTCTCCACCCACGCGAAACTGGTCTGGGAAGCAGCAGGAAACGAACAAGAAATGGACTAATCAAGAAAAAAAAAGGGGAACAAACAAGAAATGGGGGACGAAATGGGTTTTCTCTCTCCATCCTGTTTTCAATTTCAAATTTAATTCATCTTCAGTTTTTTTTTAATTATCGGCTGATGTGGCATGATTTTAATGAACTATTGTCAGCCGACTGCATCTCTCGACTGTCTGTAGAACTACACTTTTTTTTTACATAATGGGATGAAGCTCTTTTTTGAGCATTTCATCAACTAATTTACATTTCATTTATAATATATAAACAGTAGAGAATGCTCTAAACATGGACCACACCCAAAATCCAAATAAAGCAAACAAAATCGAACAAGAAAGGAGACAATCTGTCATATGTCAAATCATTTAAGATAAATGAGATGAGAAATTCTTAAAATTTTTTAAAATTTCTCACAATTTTCATTCCAAACATTACTAAAATACGAAACGCTTTTTAATTTTTAATTTTGAACTTTTTCATCTAATCATTCCAATTTTACAAACTTTCAAAATAAAATACAAAAATCAATACAATTTTTTCAAATTTAAAAACAAAAGTTATATTTAAACACATTTTTCTGTTTATATTATTATTATTCAACTTTTTATCGTTTATTTTTCCAAATTTAATAAAATATTTTAATTAAAATCATTTTCCTATTATTTATAGAACTATGAAATACACCTTAACCCAATAAAAAAGAAGAATGTATATCACAGCCATTTAGAGTAACTTGTGCTTCAAGTAAATGATTTATGTTTATTCTATTTAAAACACCAAATTTGCCTGGATAGGAAGGATCCCGAGCTATCTCATCGAGGCAGCAGCACTTGGGTTGGGTCCAAGTCGTGCCACCAGGGATGCAGTCCAGGTCACACAACCCGACTGTAGCGCCTGGGTGAAACTGGGTCATCCAGGTAGTGCACGTGCAACCTCTATGAGATCTAGACAATTGTCTTGGTGTGCTCGCTCTTGTGCATTGTGTTTTTATTTTTATTTTAAATAATATTTTTAAGAATTAATTGTTAAACTAATACTTGAGTTTTGATGATTTTACAACTTGTATTTCAATTTTCAAATTTTTCAAAATTAATATATCAACTTCAAGAAATTTACAGTGAAATATTTTCGTCAATCATCCATTAGAAAATTAATAAAATAGCCCAATAATTAATTCTCTTATAAAAAGTGAAAATTCCATGATGCTTCATACTTTTCATTTTGTGACATTGTTAGGAATTGCATATTCCTACAAACCAAGAAAAACTTTCACAAAGGGATGACAATAAATAAGTGATCAAATCAAATATTTAAATATAAAATAAATAAGATAAGATTAGTATTCATATATATCAAATGTTGTTGACATAGGGGTCGTGTCTGGGGATAATGTAGTTGAACTTGGTTCACCCATATCGCTATAAAAAAAATATAATTATCAAGTAAAAAACTTCACACAAGGAACATACGACATAATTAGAAACATAATGAAATCATTGCAAGTACCTATGGGATGAACATTTCGTTCTAACATGCCTTTGTTGTTTACAAATGTTGCATCGTCGCTTCTTTGTTGGCACATTTTCCTTTGGATGCTTTTATCGTAATGTTTTGGGCCTTCCTTTAGAAACAATGATTGAGAGATCTTGCAATGAAAAGTTTGAGACTATTTGGCTCTAGACTGCATGTCCCTCGATGTTATTTATTGCATCATCATCACTCATCAAGAGCAGCTCTTGATGAATAGTCTCTACTCTCCGTGAAACATGCTCATATTTCTTAATAGATAGTGACCCCATCTCAACAACTATATAAAATTGTCTCATCCAACAATATTTCTTATCAAATGCAGCTGGGATTGTCTCCAATGGTCCCTCATCGACACATATCCCATGTATCATGCGACTCTTTGTATTGATTGTCCACCTCTCTAACACATATGATTGCAATATAAGGTTCAAATATTTTTTTCTTGTCAAAACTTGTAGGATGTGCCGGCATAAAAAGCCAATAAATTCAAACTTAAGACATGTGCAAGACACAACATTTTTAGGAATGGCCACCAAATAAATTTTCCTTAAATCTTCCTCACGTGTTTTGTGTGCCTTGAACCGTTGGCTACTAAATAACTCTTCTTGAAAGATAAAAAATGATTCTCTTGTATAGAGCTTGGCCAATTATGAAAGAAGTTTTCATAATTGGCCTCGATGTTTTTGTCTTCACATCTTTCTCTTTCTCACTTAGATAACAAGCATTCAAAACTTTCATATTGATGTACGAACTCACTTATCATCGTACTTAAACAAATATAGTCTTTACAAAACTTGTTCATACTCTCATTTTGTTGAGCTGTGACATTCCAGCACAAAATGTAGATCTCAAGTAAGCGGGCACTCACTTTTCTCTCTTTACATAAATAGTTTGTGACCAACTATTTTCTTCCAACCTGTACTTCAATAACATTTCAGTCCACTCTAACTCAAACTTCTCAATAGTTAGGGTCTCATGAACACAATGGTTAAAATCATATTTAAATTGTGGACATTTGTTGTAAACATGAGCTAGATGTTCATGAACTTTTTGTAGGAGATGCCATAAGCACAATTTGTGAGTTGTATTGGACAATACCTCTATGATAGCCTTAGCCATTGACTTGTCATATCAGTTATTATTGTAGAGGGAGCATGACCAACTCTTGCTTCTAGCCAAGTTTTCAATAACCATGTGTAAGTCTTGGTTGTCTCATTTATCAATAACGCACATCCAACCATCACAGATTGATGATGGTTAACTCTAGTGAATTAGGGGTGGACAGCAGGGGCCCACCTCCCATTACCCCGCCCTCGCATGGGCAGGTGGGCGGGCTACCCCGCACTGCATGAAGGACCCCTAGCAAGGGCAGGGGGCAAGCTGACCCAGCGATGTCCCGCCCTGCACCCCGCTCCGCACCCTCCCATATTTATATAAAAAATATTATTTTTTATATTTATAGAAATAATTTATGTAAATATATTGTATATAGATATATACAATTTGTTAAAAACTTGAAATTGAATTTATGTTAATGGATTGCCTTAGCCTTCTAGGCCAACCTTTATATAGGAGGCCAAGGCAATACAATAGTCATACTTAAGTAATGTGGGACTTATTGTTAAGCCCCACATTGCTTAAGTATGACTATTGTATTGCCTTGATCTTGTATATAAATGTTGGTCTATGAGGTAAATGCAATCTAAAATACAACTCGAATGAGTTTATATTTTTTTTGAATAAAATTTCTGATTAAATTATATTATAATTTGGGTCTAAAAAAAAGTTTAGACCAAAAAAAAATTATAGATACAATGAATCACTGGGTTGAGCGAGGAGCGGGGAGAGGGTGCCGCCACCCCGCACCATGCGGGTAGCACCCCTACAATGAATGGGACAAAGGGCATCTTGTACCGATTTGTTAGGTACGTAGCGTCAAACATAACATCTCCAAAATATTGATATACAGCTCGTGATCTACCATTTGCCCAAAAGCAATTTCTTATCGACCCATCTGCATCAACTTGGATTGAGTATACAAAGCCTGGATTATTACATTTGCTTTCCAAAAAGTACTCATTTAACTTTTGTGCATCTCTCTCTTCAAGAAGTTGCTTCCTCGCATTATCCAAATAATTCTGAATGTCCTTAGGAATGCAACAAATATTATAATCACCACCATGCTCCTTACTTAAAATGGACATTATTTTTCATGTTGGTATCCCCGACTCATTTAGCATGTCTAAAATTTCTTTGAGCCGGTGTCATTAGTCTATGCCCACGAAGGAAACTTGTACTCTAAGGTGTCAACAGCTTATGATTATGCTGGAGTACAAACTTCGACACAATCCATTTGTCTCCATTATTCTTTATTGTTATCACCGCCTTACACCCACACTTTGTTTCCCGAGCCTCCGGTCTTGCTCTCTCTTTAAGTTTAAGATTATGTCGACGAAACCCTTCTCTCAAATACACATACTCTACACCAATTAATGATTTTTCTATGCCTGACAACCGAGTATGATTTGTTCGAATGCTAAAACCAGTTCGTCTGGAGAAGGCTTTATAGCAACTAAGTGCATCCTCTACGTCGTCAAACTCTAACCCCACATATGACCCCCACATATGAAGATGACATTGTATGGCCTTCCTCGAGCATGTTCTTGTCAAGTTGAACCTCACCATCCTCTTCAATTATCTTAACTTCATCGGTGCTAGAATTAGAACTGTCCAAAATCTCAACATGATCTCTTGATGTACTCATCACTCACACAACCATAAATGCTCAAGTTCCCAGCTTGAAAGATACAACACAAGTAATATTATCACGTAAATCACTAAGTTGGTGAGTCATGGTTATGTTCAACAGAATTAAAATATAGAAATTATTTTTTTAAATCAATAGTATCCTCCAGATTATTAAAGTATTCCCCATTTTCATCTTTTTAAATCAATAGTATCCTCAAGATTATTAAAGCAATAAAGTTTACTTGAGTTGGCTATTTTTCTCTAGGTATGCTTCCAAAGAAAAAGAAAAGGAAAAAAAATAAGACTTTGTAACTTGTAAACAATATAATTTGAGTGTTAAACCACTTTCTCTGCACCATGGAACATTAGGAGTGGGCTTATATGCAGTTTAACCCTATTGTTTCATCGGTTTCAAGTTAGTATAAACATACTCCTAGCTTCAAGTTAGTACCAGATTATAATACATTTTGTATCGACGATTATATATTACTGATATGTATTTTGTAGAAGTGGAAAATGGAACTTGGTCTTCTAGTTTTTTGCATACATCCTGAAGGCAACATATACCACTTGTTTTGCATGGACAACTTTCCATGTACTCTTTAATGCTCCTTACAGAAGATTATTACCATGCACATAGTGATAATGTGATTCTAGCTCATTACCCAATTTTCATCACAAAAAAATCATTACTTTTAGACGCTATATATGCGAGTGTTGAAGTTCAGAGAAGATGAAGTTCAGAAAAGTTCAAAGAAGATGCAGAGAAGAAAATGGAGACTGAAAAATACCTAAACTTTTCGGTGGCCAGTTTGAGTTGTAGTGGGCACCATCCCTTTTGTTTTGTTTGTCGTCATTGTGGGAGTAGGATCAGGCTGGAGGGAGATGGAGAGAAAGATGATTTTTTCAGAAAGGAGGCTTGCGTGCAAATGAACTGAGGCAGGGAAAGGAAAGAGATTCGGGTGGACGTAGCTCCATAATTTTTTTCCTAAAGTGCCTACGTGGCACACTACCATTGGCTGGTGCAAAAACCACTTTTAAGCCCATCCGGCTCCAAATTTTTCTCTTTTCAATAATCTAACCAAAATGCAAAAAATGTCTAGCTAAAATGTGGCTAAAGTGATTTAAAAAAAAAAAGTGGCTAAAGTGTCATGCATCAGGCTTAACCTTGGTCCAGGCTCAGTTTGTTTCCCTAAAAAGTATCGAAAACACTGGAGGCAGTTGGCTAGTGCAAGCGTGGGGCAAACGGCGCTGGCGTGGAAAAAATAAAACGATGCCGTTTTAGTTTTTTCCAGTTTGCCCCCATTTCCCCAGCTTTCCCTCCTTCTCTCTGTGTTTCGACGCCTCTTTGTGTTTCTTCGACCCATCTTTGTGTTTCTCTCCCTAGCTGCCCCTTCCATCTTTCCTCTCTGTGTTTCGAAGACCCTCAAGAAATTTCTCTCCCTCGAAGCCCTTTCCTTCCTTCCTCTCTGTGTTTCGAAGACCTTCTATGTTTCTCTCCCGCAGTTCTTACATTTCTAAAATGCAATTTCTCTCACTCAAAGCCCTTCCATTTCCCTTCATCCTGAGTTCTCACCTCCCTCGAAGATGACCCAGTAGACCTCCCTCCCTCTTAACCCTAACCCAGCCCATTTCCTTTCATCCTGAAACTCTAAGCCTAACCCTAATCCTAACCAGCCACTTTCCCTCATCCCAAAACCTTAACCCTAACCCAATTCCTTTCCCTTCATCTCGAAACCATAATCCTAGAAGAAAGTGATCAAGGAACAAGGAAGACACTCGCACCTGTCCAGTCCAGGTGGAAGGCAAGTACATATCCTTTTGTACTATGCATTATTTTCTTAGTCTGTTATTTGCTTTTGTTTTACTTTTCAACTCTTTTAGTTTGGAGTTTTTTCTGGTGATCATACTTGGACTAGTGAATGGGTTGTGCCTATGGTATACGTGCATTGTATTCCTTTTGAATGCTTGGATCATGAGTGGACTAGTGAATTTGTCGTGCATTTTTAAGTCTAAAGACTACTTGTCTTTCAAAAGCTTCCACAATTCTACAAATATTTTTTTTCCTTCTTTTTTGTGTTTGTTCTAATGTTTTTTACAGTAACAAAAATTTGGGTGTATGATTCTTATGAAGCAACTTCTGTAATGAAGAAGTAGTATGGTTAATTTAAAGAAAGAGGAATTACTAGGCTTCACATAATCTGTATGACCAAATAAGTTATGAGAGATGAGACCAAAATAGTTGCTTAGTAATTGTGTATTTATTATTCTCCAACCTTAAAACATGCCCTTGTTTAATAAGTGAATTTGCAACTTAATTTTAGCATTAATAAGCAAGAAAAGTCTTTCATTTCGATAACTCATTATGACCATCGATGCTCAGCCTCACAATAATGTATGTGTACTAAAGAGTCTAAATTCGTGCAACTTCAAAATGAATTACTCCGTGTTTTTTTCAAAACTGCTGACTCATGTGAAGCTAGAGTTTCAGCAAGCAAGTGTCAGTCTCAGATTTAACTCATGGGCTCCATCTACAGTAAAGTAGGTAAAACATGCAGAGATATACATATATATATATATATATATATATATATATATATATCTATATATATTGGTATGCCCTAGGCCTAGATTGATGATAGAGAGCATTGGGACCTTAATTGGTCTCATTTTTGGACTTGGACCTTAATTCACTAACATGTAATGGGCACATATGTTAGTGAATTACACCCACTTCTAGAGGCGCGTAAGATAGAATATGAGTATCTTTGAGAGAGTACAAATAACTTGCAAAAAATAAGAAGTAATTGTTGAGGAAGCGGCAGGGATGTTGTCAATGAACTAGATGGGTTACCTTGCTAAGGAATTTGAGTGAAGCATATCGGCATGAAAATTTTTTGGTGTCCAATACAGTAGCAGTTATGTTTACCACTTACTGACCTGCACTTAACGCCAAACACTGACGGCTTATTCCTCATTGTATTTTACTTCTGGTCGAAGTGGACAACATTCATGACTGGAGG
The DNA here is from genome assembly GCA_029856935.1 of Cyclocarya paliurus. Classification (NCBI taxonomy): domain Eukaryota; kingdom Viridiplantae; phylum Streptophyta; class Magnoliopsida; order Fagales; family Juglandaceae; genus Cyclocarya; species Cyclocarya paliurus. The sequence continues at coordinate 90,969 of JARVXP010000207.1, read as the reverse complement.
TTAAAGATCTAGTTAATACTTATTAGTGATATTCCTATGCAGCTATTATTCTAAAAAAAAAATACAGTGTTCATCTGTTTCTTGAAAAAAAACTGCTACTTTGTTTATTCAACCCTATGGATGATTTAAAAATTACGAAATGGAATTTCATCTCTGCTACTTTGCTAACATTTTCTGATTTTCTGTTGTATTACTTGATTGGCCATTTATTTCTGCTTGACTTCTTCAACATGATGATTTATTGGGAAAAATAAAGGATTGGTTTATATGTGTCTTTTGATATGTGTGCCTTTCCATTGTGATTCTGGTTCATGTTAGAATGTCGTCATCATCAATGTCTTTTTCATCCTTTGGCAAACATACTTTGGCTCTTCCCTTGTGCTTCTGTGAGGTTGAAGCTATATTGAGATACTCAAATACTAAGGCAAATATAGGACGATCCTTCTTAAGGTGTCCAAAGTATAACACAAAGGCAACTATAGGCCTTGTAATGTAACATATTTAATAGATTGATTAATATTATGTACATCTAACATTTTTTATATATGTGTGCAAATATCAGAGATTACCATACTATAAGTATTTCAAGTGGGCAAATGGTAATCAATACATAGAGCTACAAGAAAGAAAAAATAAACTGTCAAGGAAGGAGGAAGAGCTTGAGAAGAGACTCAGCAATATTGAAAATAAAGCAACTGAGCTTTGTAAGATAGTGGATAACATCAAGAAGAGAGAGATGGTACTATACAGTAGAAATAAAGAGGTTCGGAAAAAGGAGTTGATGCTTCTTGAGAGAGAAGCTGTCCTAAGGCGTTCAAGCACGCTATCTTGGGTGTATTTTGGTCTTTTTGTAGTTGTTTGTTGTTATTTATTGACTCGGTAGTGGTTTATGTTACATCTTAGTCTGAATTTATAGTTTAAGCGTTATAAGTTATTTAGTTATTAGATTTGTATAATTAAGTTATTTAGTTGTTAGATTTGTAGTTTAGTCTGAATGGGTAGTGGTTTATGTTACATCCTAGACATATTTGTATAATTAAAATGTTTGTAGAACCAACTTCCATGATAACTGATCAAACTATGACAAGAATTTCCAACCCAGTTTTGCGGATTGATCTTTAATGGTGACAAAAGGAGAATTCAATATGAGAAGATCATTGGGTCCTCATAATGGTTGCACAAGTTATTTTACTTGACTACCAATGTAGATTAATGTCACTTATGGGAACCAGGAAAAAGTCAAAAACTTTTGGATCTCTTCTCAGAGATGGCCGTATTGGAGCGATTTGAAGGGCACATAAATAAACTTGTTATACTCTGGCAATGCATAATCATCCTACTCAAACCATGCATTCCTCAATACCATTTGGCCTAATTGCATCACTAGGAATATAAAAATAATTATACAATCTTCTTCTTCAAAAAATAATTGGAAATACTATCACTTTCCAAGCTTTCTTCTTATAAAATAATTACAAAACTGATCACTTGCAAGATATCTTTCCACAAAAATAATTACAAAAACTATAACCATTAAGCTTTCTTTTGAAAAAATTAATTAGAAAACCTATCACTTGACAAGCTTGCAAAAATTAAAATTCAACCTTTTGCACTGGTTGTGATCCATCACAACCCAGGAAGGTCCAGTTGTGCGCCATCCAACCCGAAAATATCTACTAGGATTAATATGCAAATATTAATGTCATCTAAATAAGATTTACAATTAATTTGTGCAAAGTTTAGAAATGTTACACTTTCTTGGCTACCAATCACTGTTTCTTAGTGTTGGGTTCCACTATTGTTAAAAGATGAGCTATCTAGAACATGCTGTTTATAAATAACAAAATTCTTAGGACATATTAAAGGGAGGACAATTTACCTGCTCAACTTTCCACATGATTAGCATTGATCACAATACAAATATTGACCAATCATGATGGGATGAAATCATTGTTTGATTGATAAATAGATATATTTCTGATACTTGCTCATGTCCAGGATTGGTGATATCCACTTCTGATGGTCCAAATAAATTCCTACGCGTGCCCATGGCTGGTGTATCTCATTTATCTCGCTAATAATAAAGTAACAAGTAAAAATACTCTTTATTCTAAGTTTACATTATAAATTTAACACACATTCATATGTTTATTTTTAATTCTCTCAATGTTAAAACATGGACCTGTTTGAGTTTCCCTCTGACTTGTGCCTTCTTCTGTTTGACTTTAACCTTCCGCATTTCTGTCTCCATCTTGAATGCTCTCCTCAGAGATGAAGGTCTTCCTTTCCCTCTGACAACAAGTGGACTCTTGACTTGTTGTGAACTACCAACTGCAGTTGTGTCCAGTATCATAAAACCAGCATTCGAACCTGTTATGGGCAAAGAACTGTTAAATAGGACATCATTAAATAATATAAATTAAGTAGTTCTAAAGAACTAAACCAGATTAATAGACTTTAAAATTCGTCGCCTTCAAACCTGTTTAGGTCAAAGATAAGTTGTGTGTGTGCTCGCGATAACATTCAATCATCTCATGTATCCTCTTCTTTGCATCTTCAAATTGCTTATTAGAATCCGTCTCATAAGTTATCTTCCCATAACACATATTCAAAAGAATTGAATATCTATTACCATTTGGCCTCTGCTCCCCTGCGTCATAGCTACTGCCGATTAACGTGTATCTTCTCTTGATGTCCTTCTTTCATCGGTCTAGAATGTACCGGTCTAGCAATAATTTTATACTGTTAGATTTGAATACGACCAACATATGCTTACACAGTATCCCCTCATATGAAATAATCCACATGAACACTTAGCATTGCAGTCTTCCTTATTAAAGTCCACTAAATATGTAACTAGTTTAGTGAATTCCTCAATATGAACTTCATCTTCTACCAAGCAACTCTTCATTACACCATTTGATGTAAGTAAAGATAGATCCAAATCGAGCACACCTATTACTTGCTACTGAAGTTCTCTAAATTTAGCGTTAGTGTACAACTCTTGAATTTTTTTTTCAATTGGAGATCTAGATATGCAAGGAATGGTGCCGCTAAATGACTGGAATTTCACATGATTTTCATTCTCAATTTTCTTCCTCAGGGCACTGTCAAACTGGTCGACAAACTCCTTTAAGTTTGTCTTTGAATGAACATAACTGTAAAAAAAGCATTTATACTCTCGCTGCGCTGGGTTTTACTCATTCCAGCCCAAAAGTGCTTTTTTAGGAATACTGGTACCCAATGCTTCCGCATATAAACTTTTCAACCACGCATTCTCATATAAGTCGTACGTGTTAATAAACCCGGCCCAACATTTCTCAAACTCCTCTATAGTTTGTGTGTCGAACACACATTTCATCAATTGAGTTTTCAGTTCACTTCTAAAGGCAGCATATGACCTAAGCTTCTTAGGGACTTTCTTCAATATATACCACATGCATAATCTATGTCGGGTTTCTAGAAAGATAATAGCAATTGTATTTTTTATTGCTCTGTCTTGATCAGTAATAATAGTTTTTGGAGTTATACCGTCCATACACTGCAAGCAAGTTTGGAATAGCCATGTAAAGGTCACCGTGTCCTCATTAGAAATCAACCCAACTCCCAAAAGAATCGACTGCCCATGGTGATTTACACCAATAAATGGTGCAAAGGGCATCCCATACCTATTCATCATATATGTGGTGTTGAATGTGACTACATCACCAAAATATTGATATGCTGCCCGACTACGTGGATCTGCCCAAAAATTATTCTTTAACCTCCCGTTATTGTCTAAATCCATCAATACAATGATACCTTTTGGTGGCAACGGTATGGAGATGAAGATGACCCATGAAAAGTTGACCCACGAAACTGACCCACGAAGCTGACCCAAACCAAGCCCACCAAGTTGACCCAAACGATGCTCAGGCTTGACCCACACCAGCGCAGATCAGCCTTGTGTTGACCCACCCAACGCATATGCCCACCCCAATCTTCTGCACCCACACGAGGAAGAAGCTCGTAGGAGTTGGATCGACGATTTTCTCTCGCATCCACAGAAGATTTTGGTCTGAGGAGGGGGAAACGAAATTGGTTTCAACTTGCCTTTTAGATTTGTTTTTGTATTCATCTTCACTTTTTTTTTTTTAATATCAACTGATGTGGCATGTGGCATGATGCCACGTCAGCCAGCTGCACGGCGTCTACATAAGATAATTGTGAATAGAAAAACTGAAAAAGTATTAGAGCCCATGCTAGGGCCATGGAAATTTGTCGTGATTATCCAAATTCGAAATTTGAAAACGGATCGGATTCGCACACATTGAAATCCAACGCACAGTAAAGTCTCTCTCTTCAACCCAGTTGTACACTTCTACTTCTACTCTTCGTTTCGTGCTTTCCCTCTGAGAGAGAGAGAGGGAGGGAGAGAGAGAGAGCAGTGGGTCGGGGACTCTTTGGAATTAGGTCTAGGATTTTCTATCGGTAAAGAAAATAATTTGGGTATTTGGATGGTAGGGGAGTTAGGGCTTTATTTGAGAGGGATGGAAGCTGAGATATTAGATTTGTGGTTGTAATTGAGCAGCAACCGAGCAAAGTGATGCATACTATTTCGCTTTCGAACTAGCTGATTATGCTATAGGTTTTCGAGTCTTGTGGTCTAAGCCTCGTGAGAAGCATTTTGCGAGAGAGAGAACAATGGAAGGCGGAAGGAAGATATCAGTGAGTCCTCGGCCTTGCAGTGGAAGGCGGGTACTGGCAAAGAAGCGAGCGCGCGGGGGCTGCGTGGATGGGTTGGTCAACAGCGTTAAGAAGCTTCAGAGACGGGAAATCAGTTCGAAGCGCGACCGTGCTTTCGGTATGAGCGATGCCCAGGAACGTTTCCGTAACATACGTTTGCAGGTCTCTTCTCCTTTCCTCATTCTCCTTCTCCTTTTACAAAAATCGTAAAGTAACAATACATTAAACAAGTCTTTCTATGAGACGAACTTAGTATTATTCATGAATGTCATTAAGTAAAGTCCGTGAACTTAGTAATTAGAGTAGTTCATGTATGGGTTGGAGAAAGTGATTCGTGCATGTGGTAGTTATGTATGTGCTAGATGTATATACTCTTATCCGTTATAAATACTTTTATATCTACTCATTTGGAATCGAGTTGAATGACCAAATTGAGAATTTTTTCTACAAAGTTACGTTTATTTACGAGGTCCGGGTTTTCTCGAACGAATCCTATCAAAGCAACGAATCCTATCAAAGCAAGATTCCTCGAACTATCCTACTCCAATGACAAATTATCCTACTCCAATTTGTCATTTTCTTGTTAGTTCTTTCCCTTGTTACGTAGATACGTAACGATTGGTTTTTTTCTTTATCTCATCTCAAGGATTACTAGTACATAGCTTTTGGGACCAAACTCAGGCTTACCACTTACGGACTCCTCTCTTACTATGAGATTTCTTGACGCAGGGGCAGATAGATAGATAATAAGGATTGGAGTCAGTTACCTACTCTTGTTATCCCCAACAGAAAAGATGCTTATATTTATTCCCATTCAATTAAGAGCCATAAACTTCACTATGGTGGCATCCTTATTTACAAATGCCAACCTTATCATTGGCCCTATTTTTAGTGGAGGATTTACCTGTGTACACACACACTGGAGTGAAAAGCTATATGCTTTACAAAATGTGTTTCGTCATTATGGATATAAATCATTTTGGAAGTCCTGACCAGTTCATATTTGGGTTGAGTTGGAATTCGCCCTCAAAAATTTTGTGCATTAATGAATAATCCTGTGATTTTTGGTTAAGTGTGCCTATCTGCTTTGGTGTAACATAGATAAGTGCACTCTTCTAAATTTCTGCCTGTTAGTATGTTTTGATCTATTTATGGCTAGGAGGAATATGATACCCATGATCCAAAAGGTCATTGTTCCATGGTACTGCCTTTCCTGAGAAAGAGGTCAAAGATAATTGAGATTGTTGCGGCTCGTGATATTGTGTTTGCTCTTGCACAATCTGGTGTTTGTGCAGCATTTAGCCGAGGTATAACTGTATTTCCATATTTCTTAACTTTTTGGGTATGCTGTGAGATTCTGTTTGCATTGAAAAGTAGAATGAATTTGAGGGAATTATGTGTCTCCTTTGCTGATGCAGAGACTAATCAGAGGATATGCTTTCTGAATGTCAGTCCTGATGAAGTTATACGAAGCTTGTTTTATAATAAAAACAATGACTCGCTCATCACAGTTTCTGTGTATGCTTCAGACAACTTTAGTTCTTTGAAATGCAGAAGCACAAGGATTGAGTATGTGAATCTTTTTCCACTTCCTGTTCCTACTAAATAAATATTATAATTTCATAAGAGAATGCACATTCTCAAATCCTATGGTTGATTGCCCATTTTCTTTGCTTGTACACATTGCTGGAATTGTTCTGTTATATTCCAGATACATAAGGAGGGGTAAACAAGATGCTGGCTTTGCACTTTTTGAGTCTGAGTCACTGAAATGGCCTGGTTTTGTAGAGTTTGACGATGTCAATGGGAAGGTACTCACTTATTCTGCGCAGGATAGGTAAATCTTCTATTATATGAGTATTGTTTCTGCTAAGATATGGTTATCTATTACAGAATTAGCTAATTGATTTTCCTATATTTTTTCTTTTTACTCTGTGGTAGTATTTACAAAGTGTTTGACCTGAAAAACTATACAATGTTGTACTCCATATCGGATAAACATGTTCAAGAAATTAAGATCAGGTAATGTGTCTATACATGCTTATACATATGCACAATAGTGGTGATTCATTTACACGTGCATGAACTTCTTGAGAATGAACATGTTGCTTGCAATTGATCCTTTTCTTGTCATGTTTACTTATTTGCTTCTCTTTGATGTCTTTTCCTGAGCAGTCCAGGGATCATGTTGTTGATTTTTACCAAATCAAGTAGCCATGTTCCCCTTAAGATCCTTTCAATTGAGGATGGAACTGTTCTAAAGTCTTTCAACCATCTCCTTCATCGGAATAAAAAGGTGGATTTCATTGAACAGTTTAATGAAAAGCTACTAGTCAAGCAAGAAAATGAGAATTTACAGATTCTTGATGTAAGGATCATTCTTGAGATCTTTTATTAGTGCTTGTTCATTTGGATATCTGACTGCTACTATATGTAGGTCCGCAATTTTGAGCTGACTGAAGTTAGCAGAACTGAATTTATGACACCATCGGCATTTATATTTCTGTATGAGAACCAGTTGTTCTTGACGTTTAGAAACCGAACTGTGGCTGTCTGGAACTTCCGTGGGGAGCTTGTGACTTCATTTGAGGATCACCTTTTGTGGCATCCTGACTGCAACACTAATAACATATATATCACGAGTGATCAGGATCTTATCATCTCTTACTGCAAAGCTGATTCTGACGATCCACTGTCTGAAGGAAATGGTAATTTTATTTTTTGTTTTTTAATTCAGCATACTATGTGTAATGGAAAGATACAAGAGGAGAATCCAAAAGTGTAGCCTATTAATTGAACTGGCCTCCTTGTTTGACTTCTTAGCCTGATACCTAACCAGCAGTATTAGCTGCACAAGTTAAATACTGTTATACACATGCACATACACGTCATAAACTTGGTTTTCTTTTAATAAAATCTTATTTTACCTATCAAAAATAAAATATGATGTGGATGTGCATGTGTATAACGGTTGTTAAGTTTTGGTTTATTATTGCTGCAATTATTTGAATACAAGATTAGACATTACTGCATTCTTTCATGATATCTATACTCGCAATATGCATGGCCTATATGGCTCAACTGATGGTTTCTTGAATTTGTTCCTATTTATCTTTAGATTTACGTTAGCTCTTTTTGATGGTGGAATTTATTGTTGTTTATTATCACTAATAATATTTTAATACAGACTGAACCTTGTGGTCTGTACTTGTGTTTTCATGGTGTGGGTTGGAATCATAAAAACTCCCAAAATAGGTTGGTGAGTGGTGTCTGGGTAATTTAAATTGATGTAGAGATACTGATTGGTGTGAAGGATAATGCTGATTGTGAATGTTGTCATTTGCTTTTAGTTTGTTTGTGTTGTGGCTTGCCTATTTAAATTATTATTTTTTATTATTATTGTTATTGTTATTATTGTTGTTGTTGTTGTTGTTGTTGACATGTTATTATCAGAAGAGGAGTCCTAGTTGAAGTTTTTATCTTCTGTTGTACAGCTAGTTAGAGCATCCTTTTGTTAAAATTTATGATGCTAACAGTAAGCTAACAGTAAGCGTCTCTTATGCAGCTGGATCAATCAATATCAGTAATATTCTAACCGGGAAATGTCTTGCTAAAGTTAGAGCAAGCAACAGCTTTCCCGTGGAAAATGAATGCAGTTGCAGTGATCATTATTGTGGTAGCAGTTGCGCTTTGAAGAATCAGACTCATGCCTCCAGAATCAGGAGCACGGTTGCGGAAGCCTTGGAAGATATTACTGCTCTCTTTTACGATGAAGAGCGGAATGAGATCTATACTGGCAATAGGAATGGTTTAGTTCACGTATGGTCCAACTGATAATCTCTTGACATTGTTCATAATTTTCTCTTAGATTTATTTAAGCTCTTTTGGATGGTTGAATTGATCGTTCTGCCACACTGAGAATTGGAACTCGACCATTTAATGCCGTCATACGCAATTCATTTTTTCTTTGTTTATCTAGTTCTGAGTCCCTCGGATCCTTACCGAGTTGATGATTTACTTGTGTGCTGTGGAGTTGGCTAAGTTGGATCCTAGTCTCTTCTCAAAATTTCAGATGAAAATGGGAATGCAGATCCATGACGTTTGAGGCAAGTTTGGCATTTATTTACTTGTACAAATGTAAGTGCATATCTACGAGCATTGTGGTAACTGCGGTGGCATGCCAACGCACAATGCCCGTTCGCATTGCAATGTCTTAACCCACTTGCCCTGTTTGGTCAATGAAGTTTAAAATTCCTATGCCATTCTATCGGGTTGATTTTCTCAGATTCCGATCATTCTTTCCAATTCAAAGAGATTTTTCTACGTTAGTAATTTATCAATTTCAAATTTATCTTACCATTTACGATATCTAGTCTATTGAATTTAAAAGTTATAAATGGTGTAGAAATCTGTACTTTTGGATTTAAAAACAATGATTGAGATTTGAAAAAGAAAAATCTAAGAGATCGAATGCTCAAGAAATTCTAGAGAATATTCCTTCTAGTAGCTATCCTATCACATTGTTAATAATGTTAAGCACACATAATTCCCTTTTATACATAACTATGAGGGAATAATGTTTGTTACAAAGGAAAAGATCTAGTATAATACATAAATTACTAAAGTGTCCTTGGAGTATGTACAACAGAGTGGTCTAGTTTAATACGCCCCCGTGAGTTCAGGGGGGTTTCACTAGCATTGAGACTTGAACGAAAAGCAGAGAACTTTAAAACTAAGGGTTTTGTAAAGATGTCAGCAATTTGATCATTTGAGTTATAGAAAGATATTTTTAATGTCTTGGTAGCAACTCTGTCCCGCACAAAATGGTAGTCAATATCCATGTTTTTAGTGCGAGAGTGAAAAACTGGATTGGCAGAAAGGTAGGTAGCACCAATGTTGTCACACCATAAGGTTGGAGGCTTGGAAAGAGTAATACCCAACTCCTGAAGCATGGTCTAAAGCCAAATAAGTTCAGTAGCCGTGTGAGAGAGGCCCTTGTATTTAGCTTCAGTGCTGGATCTTGCAACTGTTTTCTGTTTTTTGGAACTCCATGAGATAAGGTGACTTCTAAGATATAGACAAAAACCACCAGTAGAACGTCTATCATCTGGCCAGCCACCCCAGTCAACATCACAGTATGCTTGAAGAGTGAAAGATGATGAGTACTTGAAGAGTAATCCATGATTAATAGTACCCTTAAGATACCGAAGTATCCTCTTAACAACAGACCAATGTGTGAGTTTAGGAGAGTGCATGAACTGACATACTTTGTTTACAGCAAAGGATATGTCAGGTCTGGTATAGGACAGGTATTGGCGGCCTCCAACAATACTCCTGAACAGTGTACAATCATCAAAGACAGGTGCATCAAACTGAGAGAGTTTGAGGGAGGCTACCATAGGAGAGGAAATATACTTTGCTTGAAGCATATTACTACGTGCAAGTAGGTCCTTGATGTACTTGCATTGAGATAATATAATTCCAAAGTCACAATAATCAACTTCAAGTCCCAAAAAAAAAAAGATAAGGAACCAAGATGCTTAATAGGAAAAGTTATGCTTAGATCACGAATGACAACATCAATGGCATGTGGGTGTGATGAGGTGATAACCATGTCGTCTACATAAATCAAAAGAAATATGTGAAGGCACCACGATGCAAGATAAACAGAGAGGGGTTAGATTGAGAGGCAACAAAACCATAATCATTTAGCCAAGATGTTAATTTAGCAAACCAATCCCTCGGTGCCTGTTTAGGGTTGTAAATGGCCTTGTGCAATTTGCACACATGAGTGGAAAATTTTGGATCAGTAAAACCTTGTGGTTGCTGCATATAGACATTTTCAGATAACTTTTCGTGTAAAAAGGCATTCTGAATATCAAGTTGGCGCAGGGGCCAACCACAAGTAACAACAATTGAAAGTACTAATCGGGTGGTGGATGGTTTTATAACTGGACTAAATGTTTCATTATAGTCCAAACTAGGTTGTTGATGTTTCATTATAGTCCAAACTAGGTTGTTGGTGGTAGCCCTTAGCTACCAACCGAGCATTTCTTCACTCAAATGTACCATTCTAATGAAATTTACTGCGATACACCCAACGACAGCCAACTATATTAAGAGAGGGAATAGAAGGCACCAAGCTCTAGTTATTGTTTCGAAGGAGAGCATCGCTCTCAGTAGCCATAGCAGCACGCCACTCAGGAAGCTTGGATGCGGCAGAGTAACTTGTAGGTTCATCTAGAACAAGACCTGTAGTGAGAAGGCGATGTCGTGGAGGATATGGTATCGTGCCATCAATAGAGATGCGAAGTCGTGAGGAGTTTGTATGACTCCAAGTAATGACTGGAGAGCAGGGAGGTTGCAGAATAGGTGGGTAGGAGGGAATTGAAGGTTGCGGCGGAAGGGAAGAGGACTCAGAGGAGTTTGTATAATCGGGAGAAGGGGAATTAGGGTTAGGATTAATTTGAGACGGGCTGGGTAAATGAGGTGGGGTAGACAGGCTTGATAGTTGAGGTGGGGTAGATGGGCTTGGGCCTAGCTCGAGTATAGAGGAAGTAAAAAGGGGAAGAGGAACGGTGGGCTGGGAGGATGAAATTGATTTAGAATGGGGCTTTGGACCACGAAAGGGGAAAGAGGCCTCATTAAAAAGAACATCCCTAGATATGTAAAGCCTGTTGGATTTTAAATCTAGACATTTATAACCCTTGCGAACTGGGCTATAAACTAAAAAGAGGCAAGAGATGGATCGAGGAAGAAGTTTGTGTTTGTTCTAGGGCCTTAAATTTGGCCAACATTCACAATCGAAAACTTTAAGAAATTTGTAATCGGGCTCCCGATGATGAACCAAAAAATGAGGTGATTTATTTTTAAGAGATCTTGTGGGAAGGAGATTAATGAGATACATAGCTGTTTCAATAACTGTAGGCCAGAATTTTGTAGGAAGAGATGAGTGGGCAAGAAGAGCAAGGCCAATTTCGACGATATGCCGATGTTTTTGCTCAACAATACCGTTTTGTTGATGTGTATGTGGACATGAAAATCTATGAGTAATACCAAATTTTTGGCATAGTGGAGTAAGGGAAATAAATTCGCCTCCTCCATCCGTTTGAAGGGTAATTAATTTAGTATTAAATAGACGTTCAACTAAAGGAAGAAATTGAGAAAAAATTGATAACACATCAGACTTGAGTTTAAAGGAAAAAACCATGAGTATCGGGTGAAATGATCCACATATAATATTTAAAGCCTAGTCTAGATAGTACAGGACTTGGGCCCCAAACATCAACACTTATTAACTCTAAGAGGCTGGAGTACACGGCCAGACTAGAAGAAAAGGGTAATTGGTGACTCTTGGCCACATGACATTCTGAACAAACAAAAGGAACATCACTTGGAGAGAAATTCAAACAGCTGGTGTGTAGTATGCGAGAGACAATGGCGAGAGATGGATGGCCTAAACGCAGGTGCCACTAGAAGAGAGGAATGCATTCACCGATGTGAGTGGAAGGCTGTGAAGATGAAGAAGCTGAGGAGGGAAACACGTACAACCCGTTACGCGTTAGTTCGGTGAGGAGGATGCTCTTGGTCCGATTGTCCTTGATACAAAAATGGGAGGAGTGGAATTCAAAGAAACAATTGTTGTCAGTGCAAAACTGAAGAACATGCACTAGATTTTTAGTGATATGAGGTACATGAAGCAAGTTGTGTAAATGAAAAGAAACAAAGTTTGTAAGAAGAGAGGATTCACCGAGATGCTGAATAGGAAGGCATGAACCATCGCCAACACGTATTGCCTCATTACCGTGGTACTGCTTAGATGAAATACTCAAGTTGCTCAGATCATTTTTAATGTGATGTGATGAGTGGCAGCAGAGTCTGGATACCAAGAGGAATCTGAAGAGGAGGTGGGTGAAGTGTAGTTGGCTGAAAACTGAGGATTGGGTGGATTATAGGATGAAGAAAAACTTTTGGGTGGTTCGGTTTGATAGGAGTGATAAAATCGATACCTGCATTGAAGAGCACTATTGGCCATTTTTGTTACAAACTTAGCATGTAGGGAGAGGGCTAGCCGGTGTTTGCTGAAATGTTCCAGAGAACCCAGGTGTATAATGACCACCACGACCAAAGGATCGACTACGCCCTTTGCCTTGTCTGCCACCATGAAAAAAAGACCTTCCACATTGGTCATGACCTCCACTAGCACTATAATTTATGGAGGGTTCAAAAGTGTTTTTAGAGGTGTGGTGCATTTAGCTTTCATGGATAAGCAGAATTTGATATAGTTCATAGGAGGAGATGGGTTCAAACCGAGTGGTGATTGATGTCACAAAAGACTCATAAGCAGGACCAAGCCCATTAAGAATATAGGAGACGAACTCCTTATCAGGAAGTGGGTTTCCAATAGCTGATAAGGTGTCTGCTAGTGAACGGACTTTGCCATAGTAATCTGTAGTGGATTGATCTCCTCTGTTGTACATACTCTAGGGACACTTTAGTAATTTTTGTATTACACTGGATCTTTTCCTCTGTAACAAATATTATTCCCTCATAGTTGTGTATAAAAGGGAACCTTTGCATAGTGCATTAATCAGATGAGAATTCAGAAATTATGTGTGCTTAACATGGTATTAGAGCTGCTCGACTAGCAGTCTCTTTTGATCCATGGCCACGCCTAATCCTTCTTCCTCCCCTCAACCTAATTCTTCCATCTTTTCTTCCTTTTCTCATGTGGTTACCACCAAACTCACAGCTGATAATTTTCTCGTTTGGAAAGTTCAAATCACTGCATACCTTAGAGGAAAAGATCCAGTGTAATACAGAAATTACTAAAGTGTCCCTGGAGTATGTACAACAGAGTGGTCTAGTTTAATAAATAATCCTACCAACATTAATACATGGTTTGGTTATACAGATGATATGAAAGTTGAAAAATGAATAAAATATTATTACAATATTATTTTTATTTTAAAACTTAAAAAAGTTAAATTGTTTATTGTAATTTGTGCGGAATTTTAGAAAAATTGTAATACTTAGATGAGATAAGATGAGATGGTTTGTATTAAGACTGGAATGGAAGAAGGGAAAATAATCCTTCAGTTGTATTATTGATGAATACATCTGTCTTTTATATACAAAAAAATAAGTGGGAAAAATAATTTTAAAACCAAACTAACTAATTGAACTATATCTCTAATTACCCCTCTTCAAGCTGGAGCATGAATGTTGATGATGCCCAACTTGGAAAGTAAAGTAGAAAATAGAGGAAAGCGAAGTGACTTTGTAAAACAATCAGCAAGTTGATGTTGGGAGGAAACATGAAATGGTCTAATAACTCCCGCTTGAATCTTGTCACGAACAAAGTGGCAATCGATCTTTATATGTTTCTTACATTCGTGAAAAACATGACTAATGGCAATATGAATAGTAGCTTTGTTGTCACAATACAATGCAATAGCGTGAGAATGAGGTACTTGTAAGTCACGAAGCAAAGAAAAAAGCCAAACTACTTCACAAATAGTGGTGGCCATAGCTCTATACTCTGCCTCAGCTAAGGATCTTGAAACTGTTGGTTGTTTCTTTGACTTCTATGATATAAGAGAGCTACCACAAAATATACAAAAATTAGTAATAGATCTTCTTGTATCATTACATCCAGCCCAATCGGAGTCGGCAAAAGCAATTAAATGGAGAGTTAAATTAGAAGGAAAATGCAATCCTTGGCCAGGTGAAGCTTTGATGTACTACAACACTCTATAAGCAGCATGTAAGTGAGGCTGTCTAGGAGAATCCATTAATTGACTGAGTGCATGAACAATAAAGGTAATATCTGGTCTAGTTATGGTAAGATAAAGTAGGGCAGAAAAACTGACCTATCGGTTCGATTTTGGGCCCAAACTGAAACCAACCGATAGGGTCTATTAAGAGGTTCAAATCGGCCGAAACCGACCATGTATGGGGGGTAAAACTGGCCGGTTTGGCTATCGGCCAGTTCACGGTTGGTTTACTTGTTTGGGCCGGTTTGGGCCATTTTAAGACCTAATTCAACCTCTTTTTGGACTCAATTTAATAATTTATTATTCAAGATCATCTACATTTTAGACTTTTTTTGCAGAATTTTTAAAATTAATTTTATATATTCAATTGCTTTTTAATTTTAATGTCATTTATATACTGTTAGTAACTAATAACTACAACATATATACTACTTATACTTTATACTTTTATTATCTTATATACTAATTACTAGATAAATATAAATAAATAACTCCACTAGATGTTTAATATACATTACAAACAAAACCAAATTGTTTTAAGCAAGTAAGCAACAAATAACAACTGTTCTTGAATAAAATTTCACAAATCTTCATTCTTCAAGATTCCAAATAGATTCCTAATGGCCAATGCAGTCTTTGACTCTTCAGCCATCAATAGTTGTGATGAACGATGCTCCTAACTCTATATAGAAAAACATCAAATAATCAATATTAATAAATTAGGATAATGAAAAAAAAAATTAAATTATAAAAGTAAATGAATATGAAAATTGAATGAGAAAAACACATTACCAGATTCTAGTACAAAGCTCTCAACATTATCCATGGAGTCTCGAATATCAATTGGTGTTGACAGATGTCGCAACCAATTCTGAGTACAAATAAGTGCCTCAACAGTTCTTGGAGCCAAGGAACTCCGAAAAGGATCAAGTACACGACCTTCTGTACTAAATGCTGACTCTGATGCAATCGTGGAAATATGCATGGCTAACACGTCTCGTGCAATCCTCGCAAGTATATGATAGTTAGGCTCATTCATTTTCCACCAATTCAATAAGTCAAAAGATTGACTGAATGCCACACATCCATATGATAAAAACTGGTCTATCTCTGTTTTGATAGCTGTAGATCCAGGGGCAGTCGATGCTAGCAACCATTCATAAAAAAGTTGTGACTCAAGATTGTTTTTAGCATCATTTGGAAGTGCAGATGCCGAAGGAGGAACATGTTCTCTGCTAGTCGGCTAGAACCGAACTTAGCATTATACTCCGCATACATGTTTGATAATAAATGTCTCACCCTCAACAACAAATCTTCAGCCCAATTCTTATCATAAATTTTTTTCAGGTGGAAAGTAAGAAGCCCCAACTTACTACGTGGATCAATGACAACTGTAATCAACAACAACAAATTCATCCTATCCAATGAACCCCAATACTTATCATTCTCATGCTTATGGCCATGCTCATCAAACAAGTATTCTCACTCTCACTCAGCCCAACTAACTCTTTTTAGAGCATGCAAATATCCAAAAAATTTATGTTTGCCGTGATATGTAAAGACCTAGAAAATAGACAAGTGGCATCATAAAACATCTTCAAAAATTTCAAAAAAACCTGCATTGACTCCCATTCGTCAGCTTTAGGAGACCCAATATTTCCATCCTTAAAGTAAGAGAGAAAATTGTATTCCTCACACTCTATTCGTCTAAAAGCCTTCTCAAATTTCTTAGCAGCCTCCAATATCATGTAAGTTGAATTCCATTAGGTTTGCATATCAAGGCACAACATTTTTTTTACAATCAATTTTCTCCTTTTCTGCACATCTCTTAAACTTGTCTAATCTTGCAAGGGAGGAGCGCGCATATCTAACCACATTTCTAACCATTGTAATGGCATCATCACACTCATTAAGACCCTCATTCACGACAATGTTAAGAATATGAGTACAATATCTTACATGCATATACTTTCCCTCCACTATATTCTCCGTAAAAAAATGCCTCAAATATGCAACTGCAGTATCATTTGAGCTAGTATTATTAATAGTAAAAGTAAATATCTTATCAATGCCCCAATGAAGGAGGCACGATTCAACATATTTTCCAATAGTATCCCCTCGATGATTAGGGATTAAACAAAAATCAATAATTTTTTTTACAATTTCCAATCACTATCAATGAAATGGGCAGTTAGGCACATATAATTAAGATTTTGTACCCACGTATCGGTAGTTAATGAAATCCTCATTCCCCCATCATTAAACAACTTTTTAAGTTTGGCATTTTCAGATGCAAATAGTTTCATACAATTTCTTGCAATCATCACTCGACATGGCACTTTAAATCTAGGTTCAAGCAACCAAACCATCTTCTTAAATCCTTACCCTTCAACAATTCTAAATGGAAATTCATCGAGGATTACCATCTCAGCAAGTGCCAACCTCACAGCCTTCTCACTATTTTATGGGTTACAAGGTTACTTAAAGAACTATCATACTCTCCAAACCCCTCTGAGGATGCCTCACCTGCCAATGTTATTTGGTATTTATCTAAAGGCTCACGTTTATTAGGATTTTTGGGACATGAATGTAGATGGTTTTGCATGGTTGAAGTTCCATTCCTCTTCGAGTGGTAAGTGTATATCTTGCCACAATAATTACACTTGACCTTACGATCATCTACAGAACAACTCTAAACTTTTGTAAAATGGTCCCAAACAATTGACGGATCCTTCCCCATTCGTTTATTAGGAAGTGGACAATTACTACTAATTGGGCACTTGAGGCTGGAGGTTTTGGTATTTCGGAGTTCAAATCAAGATCAATTAGACTTGACGAAGAATCCAACTAACATGAAAACAAAGAAAGAACAAACAAATCAACATAATTGTCAATTACACAGCAGCTAGTTTACAACGTGGCAAACATCACAAATCTAAGATTCTAATATACATTTTAGATCGCTCATAAACCTCACAAATTATTTTAAGAATCAAAATAAATTTATAAAAAAACTGTCAATCAACACAAGTTAATAATTTGAAATTTCTATTAATTAGCTTTGTATCCCAGTCCCCTCTGTTGAGTGACTGAGTCTTATAAATTAAAAACGTAATTGCACAAAATTTGTCAAAATCAAAAAATCTGTGACTGCACTGACTCACATGGTGAAAATATTTCTCATTAACAAAATCACTGGTGCAAATATTTCTCATCACCAATTCACCATCCCTAACCCTAGACCCAAATACGTACATATATATGATATTCTCGCGTTATAATTTATTAGAAAACGGATGAATTTTTCTGGTTGTACGTAAGAAATAATCATCATGTATGAACTATGAATCTTGATGACAGCTAGTCATCGCTAAAATTAGAACAAAATCTCAGAATTTCCATCCCTCAAATTTCAAAATCATACCTAAAAAAAAGTGGAGGCTTGGAGTGGTGGAGGCTACGCCGTTTGTCAGAGGAACGTGGAGCTGTGGAGGCTGCGCCGCTACCACTGCCTTTGGAGAGCTGCTGAAGGCTGAAGCTGGTGAGAGGTTGGATGGCACGAAAGCAGACTGCAATGCTGAGGGTGAGGGCTCGAATGAGAAGATTGAAGAGAAGAAGAAGGAGGGGAAATGAAAATAAGCTTAAGCCCTAGTAGAAACAATGTCGTTTGGCTTATGCCAAATGACGCCGTTCCCTTTATTTATTTTTTTTCTAATCTAAAGAAGTAGAACAATGCCGGTTCACTTATTTAAGTGAAACAACGTCATTTAATGATGTATATATATATTAAAAAAAAAGATGCTACTAACGTCGATCAGTGTAAGATCCCTAATTCTTAGTGTTTTAATTATTTTATTTATTATTATTATTGGCTCTCTTATTTCAATTTGTTATTTTATTATTAATTTTAATTATTTTACTTAATGTGCATTTATTGATTTTCGATTTATATATTTTTTAATTTGTAGTGTTTTTATTTCAGTTGAACTTTGTTATGTGTAGTGTAATTGGGTAATTATATTTTGGTGGGCTGATTATGGTGGGCTCTATGTGTGTGTGTGTTTCTAGTGGGCCGAAGAAGGGTGTGCGTTAATCGGGCCCAGCCCGTGCGTTTTAGAAATTCAGCCCGCGTGAAGTGAGGAGATCAGCCCGTGAAACCCAGCCCTCCTCTAAGTGAAACGGTGCATTTCGGAGAAACCTTTAGGGTTTCATCACTTTCTTCTAGCGCCGACTCCTTCTTCTTCATTCTTCTTCCTTTCTTTTTCGATTTTCTTCTGCAAACAATTACTCCAGCTGCTGCCAACACCGATTCTTCCTCCAATCCACCATAGCCACGCACGGTCAAGCCTCATCAAGCCACCTCCTTCTTTTCTCCACCTCCCTCTTCCCTCAAGGTCGCGTGTTGTTTCTCTGTGTCGTTCGGAAATGGGCTCCAAGGTGCGCTGTCAAGCCGCCGCTCCTCATGGTGCCACCACCGTCTTCCACCTCCAGCTTCCTCATCGAGTCCGTGTCGTCCGACTAGGTCTCAGTTAGCTGCTGTCAACCCGACACATGAAGTTGGGAAAATCAGTTGCCGCTAATTGAGTTTGCTTACAACAACAGTTTTCATGCCTCCATTCAGATGGCCCCGTATGAAGCTTTGTATGGAAGAAAGTGCAGATCGCCTGTGTGTTGGGATGAAGTGGGTGAGGGTAAATTAATTGGGCCTGCATTAATTTAAGAGATGAAAGATCAAGTTCAGGTAATAAGAAATAAAATGGCGGAAGCGCAAAGTTGCTAGAAAATTTATGCAGATACGAGGAGAAGAGACTTATCCTTTGAAGAAGGTGATTGGGTATACCTTAAAGTCTCTCCTATGAAAGGCATCAAGCACTTTAGTAAGAAAGGAAAGTTTAGTCCAAGGTATATTGGTCCTTTTCAGATTGTGGAGAAGGTTGGGCTTGTTGCTTATAGAGTTGCATTGCCTAATTATTTTGGGGATGTTCACGATGTATTTCATATATCATCATTGAAGAAGAGTTTTGGGCAACTAGAATCACGTTTTGTCAACCCAGAACACATTCAACTTCAGCCTAACCTTACCTATGAAGTTGTTCCAACACAGATTATGGATTGGAAAGAGCAAAAGTTAAGGACCAAGATAATACCTTTAGTTTTAGTATCATGGGGAGATCCTTTGGCTCAGGATTTCTCATGGGAGAGAGAGGCAGACATGAGAGAATCTTACCCATACTTGTTCGGGTAATTTTTTTGAATATTATTTTCTTTCACTTATGTTGAGCCTTGCGATGTATCTTGTTTTATAATCAATAAATAAATTTGTCAATTTCCAAGGAAAATGTTGGGTGTATGTTCTAAATAGACTCTTATAAGTATTGAGTTTTCACCTTTATTACGTAGTTACTGTTTTGTCACTTGGGATGCTTTTGGTGTTTAACATTAAGTTTTTGATGAGATGATCAAGGTTTATAGCCTTAGCATATTACTTAGTGAAGTGATGAGTGTTAGTAATTGTTATCACATGGGAATTTAATTTTTGAGGATATACATTCATTTGGAGATTGACGTCCAGTTGGGAGAATTATAAATACAAATTTACAGTAGAAAACTTTACAACTGAAACAAATAGGAAATATCTAAGGTATTTTCTTCAGGATTGAGTGAACTTGGATAATCCCCAAAGGAGTCTTGCATGCACACATTATCATTATCTGGAATTGTTGAGGCATTATGGGAGATATCGTTTGTATTGAGTTGTGGCATCGTATAATTGGTGATTTCGGATTGAAACCAACTTTCGACATCCTCTGGGTAAGCAGGTTTTCCATAACTGTTTCCATTAGAGTTTGTATTGAGAGAACCTACAGGAAAATTTTGAGCTGCCAGTAATCCCTTAAGAGATGCTAGTTGAGTTTGTAAATTTAGAATATGCAGAAAACAAGGCAGAATATGTTATTTAGGAATTTATAGGAATCTATAGATAAAAGATAGAAAGTAATTGGGTAATGACCTGCTGCTGGAGAGCATAGATATGTGAAACAATGCCATAAATAGGATTTTCGAGTCTAGTGTGTGCTTCATATGTTAGCGTAGCCACTGCTTCACAACGATCACTCATCGAGAGATAAGAAAGGAGTTTCAATGCCTTGCTTGCACCGAAAACTTTATGAATAGCGGAGAAATTGGTCACTCTATGTTTATGACAGAAGCAAGGAGCAAAAATACATTCCTTAACGCATTTTCTCTTTAGGAATTTGCAAGTTCCACAAGAAAAATCTGAACTAGCCATTCTGAGATCGTTTGTTTTAGTCTAACAAGGAAGAATAAATAATTGGAATTCACAGAGCCGATCTCAGGAAATTGTGGAAGTTGTCGTATGGATTCGCGCATATTGTCGGTCTAGATTTGGGTGAAAGAAGACGGCGATATTATTAGTGAAGTTTGTCGGCTTTTCTTTCACTTTATTAGAACGGTATTGTTGATTAAAGGCATTGGCAGGTGTTAGACAGTTTTGTGCTAGAAACGGCATCGTTTTGTATTTTGGATTAATAATTAGGTTGTATTTTATAACTAATGGTTAGTCTTACAAATTTTGAGGACGAAATTTCTTTTAAAGCGGGGAGGTTGTAAGATCCCTAATTCTTAGTGTTTTAATTATTTTAATTATTATAATTATTGGCTCTCTTATTTAAATTTGTTATTTAATTATTAATTTTAATTATTTTACTTAATGTCCATTTATTGATTTCGGATTTATATATTTTTTGATTTGTAGTGTTTTTATTTTAGTTGAACTTTGTTATGTGTAGTGTAATTGGGTAATTATATTTTGGTGGGCTGATTATGGTGGGCTCTATGTGTGTGTGTGTTTCTAGTGGGCCGAAGAAGGGTGTGCGTTAATCGGGCCCAACCCATGTGTTTTAGAAACTCAGCCCACGTGAAGTGAAGAGATCAGCCCATGAAACCCAGCCCTCCTCTAAGTGAAACGGTGCATTTCGGAGAAACCCTTAGGGTTTCATCACTTTCTCCTAGCGTCGACTCCTTCTTCTTCATTCTTCTTCCTTTCTTCTTCAATTTTCTTCTGCAAACAATTACTTCAGCTGCTGCCAACACCGATTCTTCCTCCAATCCACCATAGCCACGCACGGTCAAGCCTCATCAAGCCACCTCCTTCTTTTCTCCATCTCCCTCTTCCACCTCAAGGTCGCGTGTTGTTTCTCTCTGTCGTTCGGAAATGGGCTCCAAGGTGCGCTGTCAAGCCGCCGCTCCTCACGGTGCCACCACCATCTTCCACCTCCAGCTTCCTCGTCGAGTCCATGTTGTCTGACTAGGCCTCAATTAGCTGCTGTCAACCCGACACTACCACACCTCTCCTTCACTGCATGTAATCTGAAATTCATCTGCAAGCTACGAACCGCCTTGTTAAATCTATAAATAGGACCGAATTTTTCAATTTTTAAGGGATGGAATTACTGAAATCATCTTAAATTTAGGAGTTTAGATCTTAGTTATTGTGAATTTGTGTTGAGAAAAATCTGAAGTCGTGTTGATGTAGAAGCCGTGAGCTTCATTTGAGTTTTTGAGAAATTGTTGTGTTTGCTGAGAGTGCAACTTTCCCCTTGCTATCTTCTAGAATTTTTCCCATCTTTGATTGTAAGTAAATTTCCAAAGTGTAGTCCATTTAATTTAAATCGCGTTAAATAAGTTGTATTTTTGTTGAGAATTAAATTGTAATTTGTTGGAGAATCTAATTGTATTTTATTTGGAATGGAATTGGATTGGTTGAAATATTGGGTTTTAAATTGTGGATGTTGAATTTGGGCTTTGGATCGGATTGGAGGATGGGATTACATGTGTAGTGTTTGTGAAACTGTGAAATTTTAATTTTTATGTTATTAAATAAATGAGCAAATTACTATGTCATCTAATAATTGTTATCATTCATATTTATTGTCTTAAATTGAATTATGCTATGAAGTCACGTTGTCTGTTTGAAAATTTAGATTTATGATATTAATTGTGGGTGCGTGTGTATCACGACCCCAAGCCGATATGGGGCATTATCTCGGAGGAGCTCCTCTGGTCACTCGGGAGTGTAACAGACTGACGTGACGTCCTCTGAGTCGTCACAGGGCGACGACGGGAATGGACGAGACGGTAATGCTCTCGTACCTATTCCATGGCCTTTTGTTGGTGGGGTTAGAGGATACTTGGCCATGTACACGCTGAGCGCGGAACTAGGCATCGCTTGTAACAAAATCTCATGCACGGACGTTACCCGTAGTGTGACGATGAGAGCCAGGGTATGCATATGGTCCATAGAGGAGGCCGTAGTGCATGCACATTAAATAATGAAATTATATATATATATATATATATATATATATATATATATGGGCCAAAAATGGGTTTTTTGGCGTGAGTGGTTAAATGTGTATTCTTGGGAAGTTGATCTTTGATTGTACATGGTTGTATTGGTTATATTAATGCATTTATATTGGTTATATTAATGCATTTTAAATCTCTTGGATTTATTTTGGTTAAATACTTGCTGAGATGTCATAATTTCATGTGGTGTTTTACCCTGTGGTTCCGTCTTATGGAGCCGTAGATTTTTGATGCAGAGACTGGGTATGAGCCTGAAGGATCGGCTCCGTCGGAGGCATGATTTATCGTTATGTCGTTCGGCGTTATGAGATTTGTTTCCCCTTGTGTTATTGTTTTCTTTAAATTATATGTCGGAAAACTGTAAATCCTTGTACATAATATTTTATTATCTTTCTGGTACTTAATAAAGAATGACATTTTTATTCCGTTGTGAAATGTTATATTTGTACACTTATTACATATTGTACACATTCTGATCACTTGTCATTGGGGTGCGTGATCCGTGTGGTCAACATCCCGGTGTCACGAACTCCACTAAAATAACACGTGGGGGATGAGGGCGCCACAATCAGTTTATCAGTTTTTGGCTGGTTCAAACTAGGACCGAACAAGCCAACGCCGGTTTTGTTAATTTACCACCGACTGCCGATCGATTTTCTGCTGGTTTCGGTCGGTAATGAGCTCCGGCGGCCGGTCTGTGTTGTTCTCGGTCGGTTGGCCGATTTTTTGTAGAGGCGTAAGATAAAGTAGCCTACCCACTAAACGTCTATAAGTTGTGGGATCATCTACAATAGCCCATCAGATTGAGAAAGTTTGCTATTTTGTTCCACAGGAGTCTTAACAGGTTTGGAATCCAAATAGCCACTATCTAATAAAATATCTAAGGCATACTTTCTCTAAGAAAGAGAAATTCCAGTATCATTTTGAGCAACCTCCAGTCCCAAAAAATATTTTAAAGATCCAAGATCTTTAAGTTTAAACTTCTGATCAAGAAATGTCTTGAAAGTGTTGACAGACTCTATCATTGCTTGCAATTAGAATGTCATCAACATACACCAACAAAACAATGAAATTAGAACCTTGAGATCTAGTAAAAAGAGAGTAATTAACCTTTGATTGTATAAAACCATGTTCAAGGATGGTAGAAGAGAATTTAGCAAACCATTGGCGTAAAGTTTGTTTTAAGCCATATAATGACTTATTGAGCTGATACACTTTATTGTCACCTTTATCACCAAAGCTTGGAGGTAATGACATATAGACTTATTCTAACAAGTCTCCATGAAGAAAGACATTATTGACATCTAATTGAATTAGATGCCAGCCTTTAACTGCTGCTATAGTTAGACAACACTTCACTGTAACCATCTTAGCAATTGGACAGAAAGTGTCAAAGTAATCAATACCTTCCTATTGTGTAAAACCCTTGGCAACCAATCATGCCTTATACCTCTTAAGGGCACCATCAAACCTAAGGTTCACTTTATAGACCCATTTACATCCAATTGGACTTTTTCCAGGTGGAAGATTAGTTAAAGTCCATGTATTGTTATTTTCCAAAGCTGCAATTTCCTTAGTCATATCAATTCTCCAATGAGGAAACTTAATAGCTTGATGATAATATTAAGGTTCAAAAGTGGGAGGGAGGGCTAACGCAAAAGCTTTGCGGTTAGGAGACAAATGAGAATATGAGAGTGAATGAGAAATAAGGTATTGCTTACCTGATAAAGCACCAGAAAAGTCAATTGGAGATAAAGAAGAGCAAGCCTGTGAAGATACCAAATGGCAATGATAATCCTGCAGATAACTAGGTGGCCTGTGTACTCTAGAAGATCGTCTAGTAGGAAGATTTGAGTTAGGGGGAACAATGTCAGAATGAGTGGAAATAGGAGAAGAATGTGGAAGGTATTCTGGATGATTATGAATAGGTTGAGGAAGAACAAGAGAAGGAGTTTGAAGATGAGTAAGATTTTGAGACATGGACTGAAAATGAAGACGTGTTTATGAAAAACAACATCTCGAGAAACAAAAGTTGAGTGAGAATCAAGATCATAAAGTTTGCATCCTTTAATGGCAAGAGGGTAACCAAGAAAAACACATATGCGACCTTAGGGAGCAAATTTTGATATGATATGGGCTAAAGTGGAAGCATAGCAAAGTGACCCAAACACTTTGAGATGGTCATATGAAAGTGGTCTTTTGAAGAGTAGTTCATAGGGAGTTTTATTTGCCGATAGAGGAGAAGAAATTATGTTGATCAAGTATACTGCATTGAGAATACAATCAAACCAAAAGTTTAAAGGAAGATTGGATTGAAAAATGAGAGCATGGGTAACATTAAGAATGTGTTGATGCTTCCTTTCAACTACTAAGTTTTGTTGAGGAGTAGCTACACAGGACAATTGATGTAGGATTCCTTTGATATAAAAGAATTGATGCACGACAAACTCACTGCCATTGTCAGTACTAATGATCTTGATTTTAGAGTTGATATGATTTTCAACCATAGCAGTAAAATGTTGTAATAAAACTCGAGCATCAGATTTACACTTTAATAAGTAAACACAAGTGCTACGAGAATAGTCATCTACTATGGTTAAAAAATACTTAAAACCATCTATTGATTGAGATTGAAATGGCCCCCAAATGTTACAGTGTATGAGCTCAAAAGGGCAAGAAGAAGTATTTCGACAATTAGAAGGAAATTGTAATCTATTGTGTTTAGCAAGAGGGCAAACATCACAATATGTGGGATTATTATTAGAAACATGAGATACAAGATGAGGTAAAAGTTTCATTCTAGAAAAGGAGGGATGACCCAACCTTTTATGCCAAACATCAAAAGTAAGATGACTAGAAGATTGTGAAACAGAAGCAACATTGAGAGACACATCTTTCGAGTTAATAGGATGATCCAGTTGTTGCAACAAATATAATCCTTCCTTGGTTTTATCCTTCCCAATCGTTCTCCAATGGATGAGGTCCTGAATAAAGCAAGCATCACCAAGAGAAATTAGACAGCAAGAAGCTGAATTGGTTAGCTTACTGATAGAAAGGAGACTAAAATTGAAGGAAGGTACACATAGCACATTGTGTAAAACAATAGAAGGTGAAAGATGAATAGAACCAAAACGAGTGATTGGGGTAGAAATTCCATTAGGCAATTTCACAAACAAGTTATGAGTAGGCTGATAAGAAGTGAGTAAAGATAGAATGGACTATATGATCCGTGGCATTGGTATCAATTATCCAATCATCAGGACCAAAAGTGGAATTATGAACTTTCTTGATGGAAAAGACAGAGTGTTGAGGAGATATAATGGAAAGAGAATTACTCGAGAGGTGTTCAAGAGGGGAAGAAGATGTTACATTTTCTGTCTGTGATGGAGAAACATGTGATTTAGAGTTGAGGAGAGCCAAAAGTTGTTGACACTGTTGTGGTGTAAGAGGCATGGCAGAACTGGAGTTAGACGAGGCAACTTGATGTGTTGAGGGTGAAGGATTGGAAGATCTGCCTTTGGATCGATATCCAGGAGGATACCCATGCAGCTTGAAACACTTGTCAACAACGTGTCCAGGAAGAGCACAATGAAAGCAAACAGATATCTCTCTTCGATTAGAGTTCTTGCATGCATTCAGAGGTTTAGTAGAGGAAAAGAGAGCAGCAGATTGAAGATTGGGAATTAATACTGATCCTATTTCACGTTGAAAATCTTCTTGAAGAACAAGGGAAAAAACTTTGTTAATAGGAAGAAGTGGTTCAATAAGAAGGATCTGTTTACGAACGTGAGAGTATGAGTCATTTAGCCCCATCAAGAAACGCATCACATTATCCTGCTGTTGCATATCTATCAAGGTGTGCAAGCCTCCACATGAACAAATAGGTAATGACCTATAATTCATCAACTCATCCCATAGACCTTTCATCTGAGTAAAGTAAGCACTTGCAGAGAGATCATCCTGCGTGAGAGAAGCAATAACTTTTTGTAACTGAAAAATTCGAGGTCCATTACCTTGAGGAAATCTTTCTCTAAGGTCAAACAACATCTCCATGGCATAATCAACATAGATGACGCTGGCAGCAATCTCTTAGAAGGAGAATTAAGGATCCAAGACAAGACCATATTATTACATTTGGTCCAAGAAGAGAACATAGGAGATGTATCGGAAGGTGGAGAAATAGAACCATCAACAAAATCAACCTTGTTCTTGGTAGTCAAAGCCATGAGCATGGATCTACGCCATGTGTGATAATTGTCACCCGTAAGAATTTGAGTAACAAGTAGAGTCCTTGGACTATCTCCATGGTGAAGATAGTAAGGACTGGATGCATCCTTAGGAAGTGTTGAAGAAGAAACAAAGGATGAAGAAGACATCTTAGTACACAGTAATCTCCTCTGATACCATATTAAGACTGAAATTGAAGAAGGGAAAATAATCCTTCAGTTGTATTATTAATGAATACATCTGTCTTTTATATACAACAAAATAAGTAGAAAAAATAATTTTAAAACTAAACTGACTAACTGAACTATATCTCTAATAGTATGTGTAGAGCCTAAAATGCCCCTACCAAATCTTTACCCATCATGTACCTCACTCCTTTCTAGAATCCCAAGTACACATGCATTTAGCCTCAAACGTCTATCTTTTCTCTCAAAATTTGTTTAGTTCCTAGCATGTCATCCATTCTCTCAAAGATAATTACATCTCTGGTATATGGTAATTAAATTGGCTAATGAGACCACTTTGACAGATATTACTCTAATGAGTCACATCAATTATAGTTGATGCTTAGGCTAAACTTCGACTAATCTTGATACATAGGCATTTTATCGAATGTCCTTCCTAGGATCATGTATATTCTTGTTTCCTATATTCAAAAGCCTTCTTTTGAATGGAAGCCTCACCTCTTAAATGGCCAACACTAGTCATAAGTGTTGGGTTTTTGGAGCCTAATTTGTGACTTGAGTGAAGGTAAAAATAAAATTCGCTTGACATATTGCTTTAGCGAACATCAGATAAAGAGTTCGCTCAACACTTGCTAGCAACTGGCTCAAGCGAACTTCAAACAAAATTTGCTCGATACTTCCTCAAACAAATAATTCGATATTTGTTTTTTATTAGGGTTTCGCCACATGCCCTATATATATGTATTGTAGCCCTATGAATAATACATGAGAATGAATAGTACCTCTGCATAGTGTACTTGTAATTTTTTCAAGAGAAAAAAAATCATTTGTAGCTATATGGACTTAGGACGTGCCGAACCATGTAAATTTTTGTCGTGTGTGATTGATTCCTGTTTTTTTTTTCTTTAATTTTCTCTTATCCTTTCACAACAATTGGTATGAAGAGCCCATGTTTGGGTCTAAGGGAGAACGATGGTCAGAGAAGAAGTGAAAGTATCTGGAATCAAGAAGTCTAACGGCACAGACTTTGGATATTGGAGGATGTAAATCGAGGATTATCTCTACAAAAAGAGATTCCATCTTCCTCTACTAGGGAGGAAGTTTGGCAATATGAAAGATGTTGATTGCCTGATTTAAACCTTTTAGATTGATAGGTCCTGGGGGTTGTTCGGCTAACCCTATCAAGATCAATTGCACACAACGTTATTAAGGAAAAGACCATTGCGGGTCTTGTAGCAGTCTTGTTTGGGATGTACAAGAAGCCATCAGCAAATACAAAGTACATTTGATGAAGAAACTGTTCAATTTGAAAATGGCAGAATGTACTTCAGTTGCTCAATATCTCAATGAGTTTAATACTATCACAAGTCAATTGTCGTCTGTCAAAATTGAATTTGATTATGAGAATCAAGCACTGATTATGTTGGTGTCATTACTGAATAGTTGTGATGCCATGAAAATGAATGTGAGTAATTCTGCCCGTAAGATAAAGTTGAAATATAATGATATTCGAGATTTGATTATTGCGAAGGAGATGCGTATGAGAGATTCTAGTGGGACCTCAGGTTTGGGTTCTGTCCTGAATATTGATACTCGGGGCAGAGGACATGATAGGAACTCAAATAGGGGCAGATCAAAATCAAGGAATAAGGGCTGGAGGGTTTGGGCAACAAATCACTTACTAGAATTGTGGCAAGACATGTTAGTTTAAAAGAAATGCAAAAATCCGAAGAAGATAGATAATGATGGTGCAAATGTGGTGACTGAGGAAGTACAAGATGCTCTACTTCTTGCATTTCACAGTCTGGTGACTCGTTCGAAAATGAGCAGCCAAAAGGCTATCCCAAGTGCAGGAGCGTGTCGCGTAGTAATTATGAATAAATTCCTAAATCGTCTCCACAGGGAAAGTGCTAAAAATAAACTCGTGTAAAATGGTGGAATTATTTACAATGAGAAAATAAAAATAAAAAGTGATGATATGTACAATGGATGGAAGAGTGCAATGA
The DNA here is from genome assembly GCA_029856935.1 of Cyclocarya paliurus. Classification (NCBI taxonomy): domain Eukaryota; kingdom Viridiplantae; phylum Streptophyta; class Magnoliopsida; order Fagales; family Juglandaceae; genus Cyclocarya; species Cyclocarya paliurus. The sequence goes on along the minus strand of JARVXP010000207.1, from coordinate 61,662 downwards.
AAAAGAAAATTTACTGGTCGTGAACCAGATTCATTTTTGGTTGTCTTTGAGTGTTGAGAAGCAGTGATGAAAAGTAAAGAAATTAAAGCGCAAGACAGTGAATTTAAATTGCTGAAATTTAAATAACTGAAATTTAAATGAGCAAGAAAATTAAATGACATAAAAATAAATTGCAGGAAATAAAAATGCAGAAAAATAAATGACATGAATTTAAAGTGCAGAAATTAAAAGTGCAGAAAAATAAAGTGCAGTAATTTAAAGTGCAGAAAATTAAATTGCAGAAAAATAAATGACAGTAATTTAAAGTGCATAAATTTAAAGTGCATAAAATTAAATGACATAAATTGAAATAAAAAAAAAATAAAAATAAAGTGGAGACTACAGATAAATGGGAGGACAGCTCGATAACACAGTTGGTCCATTAGGCTCTCAACTGCATCACCGAACTCCCTCACTTCATCTGCGCTGCCTCCTAAATTGAAAACTACAGCTACTCTATTCTACAGCTACTGGGTGTCTAGCCTCTACCCAGACTCTACTGGGCATCTAACATCTGCCACCTTTCTTTGTCTATCTTCAGGTCCTTATATAGCATTCAAAAGCTACTGCGTTCACTTAGTCCGTGATTCCTTGTCTCCCACTTGAAATTGCGTTGTGTTTAGCTCATGTGTTGTTCCCCACATGCTACTTTTCCATCCCGTGATCGAGTGGTTTTATTTCCTTGCTTTATTTTCTTTCTTTTTGCTTTCCCAGCCTTGCGCCGAACTGAGTAGACTTGTTTATTTTTTTCTTTCTTCCTTGGCTTTCCTTGCACCTGCTTTACAGCCGAACTCCACTGCCGAATGATCTTTTCTTTTATTCTTTCTTTGCTTCCACTGCTTTCCAGCTTATCACATGCATACATTTCTTTTCTTTTCTTTCTTTTTTCTGCTCTGTATGAACTGCTGCCTGTGGATCCTGCTGCATGCACCGAAACCAATCACATGCATCAAACTTCACTTCTTTTCTTTTCTTTATTTTTCTTTCATTCGGTTTCCTTTCTCCTTCATTCTTTTTATTTCTTTTTTTTTTCTTTCACCGTGTTTTCTTTCTGTTTATTTCTCTTCCTCTCTTCCGTGTTCCCATGTTTGCTGCGTTTCACTTCCTATCCGAACCTCTCCCTTTCTTTTCTTTTTATTTGTTTTTCTTCCTGCAGGTTTTCGGACTGCTGCGTGACCCGTGTAGAGTTGGATCACTTGCAATAAGAACTGGACGTCGACGGAGAAGCAGTGACTGAAAGAAGTTGCAGTGTTCGGCAGAGCTAGTATTTTGCTCTGTTTTTCGGTGTCAAAACAGGGGACTGGTTTCGGTTGAGCTGTGCATGTGGGCTGCGGCTGAGCATGCTCCGACCGCATGCATGGAGGCTGACGGAGGTGGTGCTAGCTTCGGAAGGTGGTGCTGGGCAGCGTGGTTGGCTGAGGAGGCAGCAGGTGGAAGCCGTGGGTGCTTTCGACGTGCAGGCCGTGCATGGTGCATGCATGAAGTGGTGCTGAGCCGAGGGTGGCTGGGCCGTGCATGGTGGTGGAGAACTGATCGCCGGCGTCGTCTGGTGTTGCTGGTGGCCGGCGGAGAAGCTTGGTGCTGCGGTGGAGTCACTACGCGCAAGGCAGCTCACTGTGCAGTGCTGCCTGAGGTTGACGAAGGCACAAACGGCATGTAGTTATGAATAAACTACATGTCGTTTTGGAGGGGCCTGAAAAATAAAAAATAAAAATAAAAATAAAATAAAATAAAACAGGCAGAATAAAATAAAAATAAAAATAAAATAAAACTAGAAGAAGAAAATAAATAAATAAAGATAAAACTAGACTAAAATATTAAAAGTTTGTTGTGCATGTGAGAAATTATTGTTTAATTAAATCACAAGTTATAAACTCAAGCATAAATTATGCTATTTAATCAATTTAATTCACAACTTGGATTTATGCCTTTTAACCATTTATCCATCTAAAACCAATGATAAAATAATAAAACAATTAAAAATATATTGGTCTTAAGTGTATAAAATATGCAATAATGCAGCTCAATCATCTGGTTGATGATCGAATTTTGGTTCAGAAGCTTCATTCCACACCTTCACACCGAGAAATCAAGCATAACTATGATGCTAGTGACTTTGGTAAGATGTACTTGGTTGATGGAGACACAATGGATGTAGTGAGAGTGGGAGATGTGGACATTGTACTCCCACACAGGAAAGTGTGGACTTCACATAAATTTAGACATATTCCAAAGTTTAAGAAAAACTTGATCTGGGACAACTTGACGATGACAGTCATTTGATAGTCTTTTCAAGTGGCATATAGAAGGTCACAAAAGGAGCAATGGTGTTGGCTCGTGGTCAGAAAATTGGTACTCTATATATGATATCGGGATCAAGCGAAATGATTGCTGCTACTGAATTTGAGAGTATTGCAGAGTTATGGCACTGTAGGCTTGATCACATGAGTCAAAAAAGAATGAAGGTACTTCTATCAAAGGGGAAACTATCAGAGCTAAAGTCAGTTGATCTGGACATGTGTGAGAGTTGCATTCTGGGGAAGCAGAAAATGGTCAATTTCTTTAAGGGAGGTAGAGTACTGAGGTTAAGAAATTTGGAACTTGTACACATGGATTTGTGGGGACTTTCCCCGATTTCATCTCTTGGAGGTTCTCGATATTACCTCACTTTTATTGATGATTACAATAGAAAAGTATGGGTCTATTTCTTGAAAAATAAATTTGATATGTTTGAAATATTCAAGAAATTAAAACAAACTTGAAGCTCAAATGCTTGAGATTTGATAATGATGAAGAGTACATTGATGAAGGGTTCAAAGAGTACTGCACAACATATGGTATTAGAATGAAGAAGACCATTCCCGGGAACCCACAACAGAATAGTTTCACTGAATGCATGAGCATGACCATCATTGAGCGTGCTAAAATCATGAGGTTGCATGCTAGGTTACCACCGGTATTTTTGGGCAAATGTAGTTATCACTACAATTTATCTGATTAATCGAAGGTCATCTATTTCCTTAGAGTGCAGGCTACTTGCGAAGGCTTGGAGCGCAAAAGAGGTGAAACTTTCTCATTTAGAAGTTTTTAGTTTTGTTTCCTATGTTCATATTGATTTTGATGCTCGTAACAAGTTTGATGCCAAATCAAGAAAGTGTTTCTTTATTGGCTATGAGGATTAGTCTTTTACCTATTGCTTTTGGAATGATCAGAGTATGAATATGATCTTTAATGAGGAAGTCATGTATAAGCACAAGTCTAGTGCAGTAGTAGATACCGCAGATGCAGCTCCTCACGAGTCCGAGTTTGTGAGCTTGAATAAACTTCCTGAGATCAAAATGCAGAGTAGATGTGCAAATGACTGGGAAAATGAGTCTAATGCATCCATCCCTATTGTTCCACATTCAGATCCAGAACCATCTACACCTACAGTTATCTTACATTGGTTTTCCACAATTACTAGACCTCTACAACGGTTCTCACCCACCTTGAATTACATTCTAGTGATTGATGGTGATGAGTTGCAGAACTATAAGAAAACCTTGCAAGACGAGAATTCAAACAAGTGACAGTTAGAAATGAAGGATGAGATAGATCATTTATTAGGGAAATAAACATGGGAGCTGACTGAACTTCCAGCAAGGAAGAAGGCTTTGCATAACAAGTGAGTATATTGATTGAAGACGGAGAATGATGGTAACAATATGTATAAACCTAGACTTATTGTAAAAGTTTTTCAGCATAAGAAAGGCATTGCCTACTTTACGATCTTCTCTCCAGTTGTGAAAATCACAACAATCAGGTTAGTATTGGGAATAGTGGCTACATAAGACTTACATCTTGAGCAATTAGATGTGAAAACAAAGACATCTACATGCATTAGTCAGAGGGAGGTACAAGGGAAATAGAATTGAGTTTGCAAACTAAAGAAGTGCTTGTATGGTCGTCTAAAACAAACTTCAAGACAGGGGTGTAGAAAATTTGACAACCTCATGTGCAATTCAGAGTACACCAGATGTCAGACAAACCATTATTGCTACATTAGGTATTTTGACAACTCTTATATCATTCTACTGTTGTATGTGGATTATATGCTTATTGGAAGGTCTAGCATTGAGGAGATCAACAATCTAAAGAAGCAATTGTCAAAAAAGCTTACAATGAAGGATTTGGGAGTTGTGAAGCAAATCCTTGGCATAAGAATTATCATAGATAGAGTCAAATGTACATTGAGACTTTCACAAGCAGGATATGTGAAAAGAGTGCTTAGCAGGTTCAATATGGACAAAGTTAAACTAGTGGGTACACTTTTAGGAGGTCACTTCAGACTTGGCAGAGATTAGTTACCAAAGTCAAAAGAGGAGCGTGATTACATGAGTAAGGTACCCTATGTCTTAGCTATTGGTTCTCTTATGTACGCTATGGTCTGTATGAAACTAGACATTGCCCATGCAATGAGAGTTGTGAGTAGGTATATGAGTAATCCAAGAAAGTAGCATTGAGAGGTAGTAAAGTGGATTCTGAGGAAGTTGAAGGTCAGATACACATCTTTTTTTTACTTGAGTAAGTTTGAAACTGCAGAGTTATGTTGATGCTAACTTTGCTGGTTACACTGTTAGCCGTAAGAGTACTAAGTTATTTTTATATACTTTGGGTGGTACTGCTATGTCTTGGGGTTCAAACTTGCATAAGATTGTTGCGCTGTCAGAAGCTGAGTATGTTGTTGTATGGGAAGCCTCAATGGAAATGATTTGGTTACAGAGTTTCTTGGAAGAGTTCGATAAGAAGAACGAGAATGGTACTCTCTATAGACTGTCAGAGTGCTATATTCCTTGCCAAGAATCTTGCATTTCATTCCAAGACCAAACATATTCAAATAAGGTATCATTTTATTTGATCTCTTCTTGATGATGGCCAGTTGATACTTGAGAAGACCTGTGGAAGCAAGAACCCTGTAGATATGTTGACTAGGCCTCATTTGTTTTCATAACCATTATCATCTCGTCTCATATAATTTTATTTAATCATTACAACTTTTTTAAATTTTCACACAAAATAAAATAAACAATTCAACTTTTTTTAAATTACAAAACAAAAATAATTTTTTTTAAAAATATTCTCATAATATTTTATTCAACTTTCAACTTTTATCTTAACTCATCTCATCTCATCTCATCTCATCTACGAAAACAATCGAGACCTAAGGGTGTTACACTTGAGAAACTGAAGTTGGGCACAACTTCAATTATTCTTCTAGCTTGAAGACAAGAACTATGAGATGCAGAGGTGGAGGGTTTCAGTTTTGGAGACGTGGTTGATACATGCAGTCATACCAATTTCCTAGTGGAAGAATTTTTGGGTTTGTAGAGTTTGGTTCGTGACTTGAGAGAAGGCTAACAAAAAAGTCGCTTGACCTATCGCTTGAACGAACTTCAAATATAAAGTTCACTAATATTCGCTCGAGCGAATAACCCGATAATTATTTTTATTAGGGTTTCGTTGCATACTCTATATAGATATACGTTAGCCCTATGAATATTATATGAGTGAACAGTTTCGCTGCATACTGTACTTGTAATTTTTTCAAAAGAATAAAATCATTTACAGCTCCATGAACACAAGTACATTGCCAAACCATAGAGCCATTAATGTTTTTTAACTACTCCAAGATAAAAGTAAGAATGGTTAGAGCATTATTCACCAATTTGGGTCTAGTAGACCTTATATTTTTTGTTTATTTGATTGGAGGGAAAAATAGGGAATAGAGAGGTGCAATTCAACTCCAAAATGATAGAGATTGGCTCGAACTAACATTTTTCCTTAATCTTGGAGAGGGCCACAAGAAGCAACCCCCAAACAAAGGCTACAATATGATCTCTACACTGCAGACATAGTCACTAAATAGTGTTTCAATCATTTCTAATCAATATTATCAACCCTAGGCCTACACATTGGCCCGCCCAAGAACATTTTTTGGTCCGACCCGACTTGGCCCGCAATCATTACCAGGGAAAATAACCCGACCTGACCTGAACCATTTGGGTCGGGTGGAAGCTATTGTTTTTTTAATTTTATTTTTAAAGGCTTTGTGCAGAAATTACTTTTTTCTTTTTGTTGCATAAAGGAGTACAATAAACATCATAATTTCACAAAAGCCACTAAATTATTTTTGCAAAGAAGAAACAAGATTTTTCTTGTTTTGTTATATATATATATATATATATATATATATATATATATATATATATATATATTGATAAAAGTGGATCTCATTCCATTCATGAAAAAGGACATATAAAGTTAACTTAAAAATAAGCCAATTACAAACGTTAATAGCTTCCTAGCACACTACCGTGACTGACATGGTCTAGTCTAGAGGCAATCTCTACAGACCGAAGTCTAAGAGATAGCACCCCTCTATCTATGATAGAGGTAACAGAACCCAACAAATAAACCTCCATACCCGACTAATCGGAATATGAAGTTGGAAACCCCACTAAATCCGCCTACACGGAGAGGGGACACAAAATCCACTCGGACTAGGTCCGAATGACATTACATTTTTGGGTTTCTATTTTCTAGAAAGAAAAAGGCAAGACATAAAGTAAATATATAAAGTAAATTACAATGTCAAAACGCTGTGAAGCGGAAAAACAGTGCACAAAAAGGCATTTGGAGGGAAAACCGACGTTCGAGCTTGGAAGATCCAGAGATGCCAGTTCAGAAACGGCCGCGAGTTGCAGCGGTAGAAGGTTCCATGGTGGCGCGTAAGAGTCACGCACATGTGAGCTCCGGAGTCTTCGAACTTTTTTGGTTTTTCTTGTTTTGTTATATATGAATGGAAATTGCACTCAAATCATAATTGCCACGACTAGTTTTGTCTATGACTTTCTGTTTCTTGCCTCTCTCATTCAATCTTTATTTGTATTCAGTGCTTTTTCTGTCATTAAATGATTATTATGATCATTCAATCTTACAATTTAACAACCATAAAGTTCATTTTTTGCTTCAGAACCTTCCTTAAAGTTGCGACCTTTCATCTTCAATATGTTCGATGGAGTTCTCAACAAATCAAAGAATTAGACAGACTTGTGTCCAACCTTTTTCTACAACTACATGGGCCAAATGCCAGTACAAAGAAGGGTCTTCATGGAAACTTGAGTTATTCGAAGTCTTTTTTAGCAATTAGATCTAGACAAGCCATAGCCTTGAAAACCAACATATAAATCTGTAGTTAACTGATACAAAAAATAATTGTATAATCAATAAAGAAAAAGCAGAGGAAATAACTGGGGAGCTATTCGGTATACTCATATTGATGCTGCAGAATTAATTAGCATACCAGACTAAGAGCAATATGTTCATGACCACTTTAATTAGTTGAGCCATGTCGTCATGTAATCGCCTCACAATCTAATTCCTCTTGTTCTTCAGTATCTTTAGCTGGGACTGAACCCGGTTGATCACTTTCTTACTGCAACAAGAAACACGTACAACTTTTTATGGGCAACCACAAATGATTGGTAAACAGATCAACCTCGAGTTCTTGAACATATGGGTTTACCATTTTGAAGCTTATCGCCATCCGAACAAGATGTCAAACATCTCTCAAATTTCACAAAATCCACTAAATTATTTTTGCAGAAGAAGAAACAAGATTGTGGAGGAGAGAGAGAAGAGAAACAAAGAGAAGGAAAAGTTGGAGAGGAGATCAGGAGCAACTAAACCACCATGACAGTTGGGTTTAGTTTGTGGAGGGCGTTATACTTGGGCGGGAGAGAATTAAGCGCGAGACGCTTCTGGGTCCCATGGAGAACTGCTTCACAACACCGGTTCTTGGGACACATGTCAACCCAAATATGAACCCATTGAAACCAAAGTAGATCAACATGCGAGTGAAATCATGAGACGTCGTCCCCAATAATCCAACCAGACTCCAAGGTTGAAAAACTGAAAGAAATCATGCAGAACTATTCGATCAGTCAAAACATTCTACCAAAAACAAAAAGAAAAAGTCAAATAAATCGGCAAACCAAATACATTAATGAAAGAAATGAAAAATAATAATACCCAGATATGAAATCTAACTTTTTTGAAAGAAGAGAGGGAGATAGAGAGATCAAACTAAGATTAGGAAAACCTAAGAAAGACAAGCATAGATTAATACCAGTGATGTTGAAAAGGCTACCGAAGCCTTCTGTTGTGGTGATAAGAAAATTTCCGAATGAGGCAACACGACAAACAGACCCCTTTACAGATCCCCTTACAACCAAATAACCATATATGCGTATGGTATCAACTAATCCAGATCGAAAGCTAGATCTATGTGGCAAAAAGTCATACCCAACAACTCAGATCTTGAGAAGTATCGACGTGAGCTCAATGTGCAGATCTGGAACCAAGTGTCTAGAAGCTTTAGGCTAGGTTTGGATAGTGAAAGTGTTTGAAAATATTAATGAATAGTAGTGAAAAAATAATAAAAAAATGGATAAAAAATAATGAATAGTAATGAATAGTAGTAAAAAATAAGTGAAAAATAATAATAAAATAAAAAATAATAGTGAGAATATTTGAGAGTACTTGGTAGTCTAAGTACCCAAACCAGCCCTAAATCACAAAGCATATCTGGCCAGATGGAGAAGTTAATCGCCCTGAGACTTTGAGAGTGTGCAGATCTGGTGCCATGCAAGGTGGAGAAAGCAATAGAGGAGCAACAACTGAAGGTCGATGGCAAACGACAGTGGCAATGTTATAGAAAGAAGAAAGAAAGAAGGAGAGAGAGAGAGATGAATGGGTCTAGCCATCTAGGTTTTCCAATGGAGATCACTTATCGGACGGACTGCTCTTTCGTCCGTTAAACATCAGTTCCAACCCATTGTTTAGTTGAACCCGCATTTAATAGGTGAGTTGGAGTGGATTTATTGGTCGGGTCGGGCCCATGAAGATTTTTCACAGGCCTAGTCAACACTTGAGGACCCCAAAATTGGTGTGATCACTTCTTGACATGGGATCCTCTTTAAACATCAAACCCCAATCTGAGGTACGGAAAGTAAGCACTAAAAATCACATAAGAATGAGAAAAATGACAAAAACAAGATCTCCATCGCTAACTTGAGAGTTTGAGGTTCTTCCACTGGCATGCAAGTGGGTCTTTAATGAGTTCATTCACCCTATGCACGATCCTCAATGATGGCCTGGGCCGTAAGTGCTCCCCAATTGGTAGTACTCATTTCCCATTGGAAAGCTTGTTTCCCCTTCTCTACGGTGATTATTTCGGACTCCAAATGCACTGAGCGTTCTTAACGGTCCTTGCATGGAACAATTCTTGGCGTACGCAGTATACATGCTGATATACTCGTGGAAGACGAGACGGAGGATTCAAGATTCCAATGACAGAAATAGACTTTTAAAAAAATTAATTGATGGAGACTTGAAACTTCAAATGAATATGCAAACACAACTCTAGACCTAAAAAAGTCTAAGCAGTGCCTGGCTGTTACATAATTATTACACCTGGAATTTCCCTCAACATCAGCGCTAGGATTAAACCTTTATTGAACTAACTTGGTGAGTTTCCCCTGTAAGGGTTGCAGATATGGGAACATCATGTCTGCATGAGATCCATAATAACGAGAAAAAATTTCTCTGACTCGATTTATGTTCTTGACAGCAGAACGATCCCCCACGGATAGCTGAATAGATGAAAGCTTCACAAGTTCATATCCAATGACAATGTGATTCGGACCATAGAGCTTTTCCAAAATCTGCCAAACGAAAAACTATCATAATCAGATTTGCATTTCATTACTCATCAGGGCGTGACTGACAAAAGGCTAATTTTGCCTGCATCGTATTAATGCAAAGGTAATCCTCCTTTCCTATTTGAATGTGAACTAAAAGAATTGAACTTCTTCTAACAGGTGCAAAATAGTGATATCAAATAAATTGTTTATTACCAAACCCCCTTTTTTGTATTGTAATTACCAACCCAATCATTACTATCCATGCAAGGCTCCGTAATGATCACTCCTGTGGTACTTTAAGGTAAAATAAAAAATAAAAAACTATTAAGAGGTGCCTAAATCTTTTTATTATTTTATCAGTAAGAGTTGCCTGATCAAAAAATATCCCACGGGTGTCTACACTTACAAGAATAAAATAAAAAATCCCACAGCTATCCACGACAATTTAATTCAAGTAGCCTCCGTCATTGTCACAAAAAAAAAAAAAAAATATATATATATATATATATATATATCAATGGCAAATCAATCCCAAAAGTACCAAAAAAATTCGTTACCAATTGTATAGGTCCCGTTTTTACCGTAAGCCCGACACTTTCATAGGTCCAAACTCACTCCACCCAACTTCACTATTGTAATGTATAGCCTACAACCAGGGCAGAGAAGTTTTATGGCCATTTTTTCCTCCTCCCTTAATGGAAGGTTCTTTCTATAATAACTTTGAAATGGGCAGGTTTTTATGTGTTTTGTCCCGGCAGAAATTGAAGGTAATCATCACTAAACTTTATTTTACTGTTAGACTCTTGCATCATTGATAGAAAATTGGAATGAAATAAGTTGGAATGTATTTATTTCAGAATATAGGACAATTAGCGTTCTGACTTTTGAAAAGAAAATATTAGATGATCCCATGATTGGTTGGCTGATGTTCAATGGTGTATATTCTTGACAAGTATATATATTGCAGTAGCTTAGAAAATATATATTGCGGTTATGTAATGATTGTCAATTGTAACGTAAATAGGATCTGAATCTACTGGATTGGGTTCTATTAAATTGATGATGTTAGTTTTGAGAAATTAATTGAATAAATGATTTATCAAAAGGGGGGCTGGATGTGGAAGGTTTTATTTTTACGGAGAATAGAACCAATTACAGATGGGATAAATGGAAAACACCATGCCCAGCGGGGTGTTATAAATTTAGTATATTGTGGTCCCATTGTTAATCTTATTAAATATGTATGAGTATTCTCAAATTTTTTTATAGGTTGTCCAACTGGCTTTAGGGAAAAATTATTGAGTTTTAGTTGTGGATATTAGTTAAAAGCTTGCTCAACCATGACGTAGATTTTAATATCTTTTAGTTGGCTTTGGTTTAGGTTCGGAGTAATTACCTCGTAAATTGAAGGAGCATTTGGTTGATGGTATTGCAAACAAAGCAAGTAGGTTCTTCATGGGTTTCTATAAAATCTAGTTACTCTTGCTAATTTAAGACTATGCACGTCGGTTTCAAAATTTCAGCATATTATAAATTCTGTCTACGTGCATCTTTTTATGCTATTTTGGATATGCCTATGAGGGAAGGCACAAATTTTTGGGAATCATATATGCTGGTCATACTTCGAATATCCTTGTGTAATTTCTTGAGATGTGATTGAGTGGCTCAAAATAGGATTGAGTGGAGTCTAGTCTGTACACCTAACATTTTCTCTCCGTACACCCAAAACTCTGATGATGAAAAGTGATAATTTTTCTTTCCGGTGACATTTTGGTGCATGCAACGGCAAGATTGTGATTGAGTTTAGAGTTTATAGGCATGTTCATAATGGGGTTTCTTAAAAATGTAGTGATAGAATCCAAAGTTTTTTTTCAATATAAAAGGAAGGGAGCTCTATGCTTATTATTGACAAAAGCTGGAAGGTGGTGAAGGAGTCGAGGCTGGGTTGCCTTCGGTGCAGTGGGTTGCTAAAGCACTGGAACAGTCCAGTGCCTAAAGGAAGAAAGAAAGGGCTTCTACACCATGGCAAGGGAAGGAAATCACAGCTTTATAGCACATCGGTGTTCGAATGCTTGCAGTCGCTACATGGCGTTAGTGTAATACTGTGGTGGTAGCAGGCGCAATTTTATATTCATACCCGAGGAGGAGGGTCAGGGATGGAGGAGGTTGGCGGAGGCACTATGGGAGTTTGTGACTGATGGGAGAGGTATTAGTCAGAACAAAGGAGGGACAACGATAAGGCAGGTGGTGGCAGTGGTACAACCAAAACAACGTTCGTACAGGGAGGCTTTGGAGACGATGAAACCTCGTGAGGGGGTTCAGGGCGGAGACATGGTGCCATGGAATTAGAGTAACCCATGCAAGACAAGGCAATGGGCATGGGGCTAGCAGAGCTCCTTGTACCACGGGTATAGCTAGTACAATGTGGAAGGGTGGTGGTGGGGGGCATTTTGTTGGCTTGGCAGAGGGGGGATGAACACAGTATGCTTCTGGACTTGAGAACACAATTGATAGAGTTGCAGGAGAAAGTGGAGGTTTTGCTACGGTATGAAGAGGAGAGAGGTGGGCTTGATATGGGCCTGGGCTTGGAAGCAAGAGGAGCCAGAATAGTTACAACAGACGGGCAGCTAAAAGGGGGAAAAGTGGGCCTGGGCTCGACTTTCGCTGGACCTCGTAGTGGTATAGTAACTGGGCTAATGAAAACAAAGCAGGTGGGCCATGAGATTGGACCTCAACCTGTAGGGCAAAATGCAGGCAAAGAACCAATCAGGACCCACCCCATATGGAGAATCGGGACAAGGGGTGATCCATGGCCCTCCACTAGTGGGAGTCTGGTAACCTTTCCAAAAAAAGCTCCGATCACTTCGTGAAAGGCTGAGGATCCTTCAACGAAGGCCCTTAGGGTGACGACGACAGTGGGGGAGGTGACGGCAAATGTCTTTGAAATGGCTCTCAACATTTTCTTACCACTGTGTGGTGAATCTCTGGCGCAACAGAGCTAGACAACAGTGGCAAGTGACAAGGAAGTGGTTGCTGTTGTCTCTCCAACGGTATCTGTTCCGGAAAAGGCCACACAACATATGGATGAAAGTTGTGACTTGTTTTCAGAGGAAGAAAGTGACACGGGAGCAAATGATGGGTCTTCCGGGAGCCTTATCTCGATGCACGGCTTCTTTAAATGGGAGTGCAAAAACCTTTTTGTGGAGGAGAAGATGAGGACGCCGTTGGGTTTGTAGTGGGCCACTAGGGAGGCGGAGCCCATACCCCTTAATTCTACACTTCTAGGTTAGTCTAGTGTCTCAGAATGGGTTCTTCATTGTGTGGGTTGGAGTGTAAGGGTTTGAGGAACAATTTATGGCTTTGCTTACAACCATTGAAGTTGGTCATGCACAACTTAAGAAATCAGATTCCAAAACACAGAGGGAGCTAAAGAGGCTAACGTGGTCTATTAACTATGAGGGCGGTGCAAGTCAAGAGAGATCTAAAGGGAAGGGAATACTACCTGCTTTATGAAGCCCAAAATTATTTATAATGTCCGAGGGCTTAACGAGGCAAATAAGTGTCTTCGAATTAAACATTTGCTTCATGAGTGGAAGGCGAACATCACATGCTTACAAGAAACTAAATTGAAATATATTACAAGAAGAATTGTTTTAAGTATATGGAGTTGTACATATGTGGATTGAGCTTATCTTGCATTTGATGGGGTTTCGGGAGGTGTGTTAGTGATGTGGGATAGATGAGTGGTGGAGAAAATGGAGGAATTCATAAGGGAGTACACAGTTGTGTGTTCCTTACGGAGTGTGGAAGACAATTTTACATGGGCTTTTGCTAGTATTTACAGGCCGAATTTGGACAGCAACAAAAGTCAGTTATGGGAAGAACTAGCTAGAGTACATAGCTAGTGGGAACTACCAAGGTGCATAGGTGGTGATCTTAATGTTATAAGGTTTCCAAGTGAATGTTCAGGAGAAAGTAGATTGGGACTAGCAATGATTGAATTCTCGGAGTTTATTTTCGACTTGAGTTTGGTGGACATCCCTCTCATGGGTGGGGCATTCACGTCGTCCAATAATCATACGTGGTCTAGATTGGACATATTTTTAGTTTCATTGGAGTGGGAAGCACATTATCCAGACGTATTTCAAAAGAGGTTGTCTCGTCTCTGTTCGGATCATTTTCCTATTATGCTTGATTGTGATGGTATCCAAGGAGATTTGAAAATATGTAGCTGAAAACTAAAATTTTTGTCATGGTCCAATAATCATACGTGGTCTAGATTGGACAGATTTTTTAGTTTCATTGGAGTGGGAAGCACATTATCCAGACGTATTTCAAAAGAGGTTGTCTTGTCTCTGTTTGGATTATTGTCCTATTATGCTTGATTGTGGTGGTATCCAAGGAGGGTGTTGGCACTTTAAATTTGAAAATATGTAGCTGAAAACTGAAAGTTGTGTGGACAAGGTTAGGCAATGGTGGTCGTCATATTCCATGACACCACTAGTTTCATTCTTGCAGGTAAATTGAAAGCTTCAAAAAAAGATTAAAAACTTTGGAATACACAAACCTTTGGTGACATATGTGAATGTAAGAAGTCCATGTTGGAAGAGCCACATGGGTTAGAAAGGATATAGGAGGGCCAGTTGCTTTCCTTGGAAGAACTATCTTGCAAGTTAGAAGTGGTCTTTGAATTAGAGATGGTTATTTTATTGGAAGAGATCTCATGGCTCCAAAAATCTAGAACATTGTGGTTGAAAGAAGGGGATCAAAGTACAAAATTTTTTCATAGAGTTGCCAACTCTCACAGGATAACCATTGTCTATCAAGCAAATGGGGTGGCGGCCAAAGCTTGATGGATTAGGTTTGACTCTATTGAGCCACAGAAAGTCTCTTGGTTGGAGAGGCCCTTCGAGGAGACAGAGGTTCACGGCGTAGTGAGGAAAATGGCTAAAGACAAAGCACCTAAGTCTAGATGGATTTCTATGGGATTCTTCCAAAATTGTTGGGAAGTGTTGAAGGAGGATTTAATGAAGGTTTTCCAAGAGTTGTTCTTGGTTGGAAAATTTGAGAAGAGCCTCAATGACACCTTTATAGCACTAATTTCCAAGAAGATTGGGGCATCGGAGGTAAGGGATTTTCAACCACCTATTAGTCTAGTGAATGTGGTGTATAAGATCATCTCCAAGGTGCTCGCAAACCGCCTAGGGAGGTTTTGGGGAAGATCATCACAAAACCCCAAAACGCATTTGTACGAGGTAGGCAAATCCTAGTCTCAATTCTCATCGCCAATGAATGCCTAGATAGTAGACAAAAATCTGATAACCCGGGGATCCTATGTAAGTTAGATATGGAGAAGGTATACAGCTCTTGAGGCCTAAGACAAGGGGATCCCTGTCCCCACTCCTGTTTGTCATTGTTATGGAGGCACTTAGCAAAATGACTTCGGCTTTGGTTCACAATGGTTTTATGGCTGGACTCTCAGTTGGTGATCTACTAATCAGGGTACTATTAACATTTCCCACTTGTTGTTTGCAGATGATACACTTATTTTCTGTGAGGCAGAACAAAACTAGATGCGGCATTGAGGGCACTCTTACTTTGTTTTGAAGCGGCATTAGGTTTGAAAGTGAACTTAAATAAATCAGAATTGGTGCTAGTTGGTAATGTTTGCAACATTCAGTAGATGGCTAACACTCTTGGATGTAAGGTCTTTGCCCTTCCTATGAATTACATGTCTACCTTTGGGGGCTGCCTCAAGGGCTATACCAATATGGGATTCAGTGATTGAGAAGATTAAACGTAGATTGGAGGGTTGGAAGAGGCTCTACTTGTCGAAAGGCGGCATGATCACTTTAATCAAAAGTACTTTGTCTAATCTAACAACGTATTTTTTTTTCTCTTTTCCCAATTCAAGCAAGTGTGGCGACCTAGATTGAGAAACTTTACAGGGACTTCCTTTGGAGTCCAAATTTCAAATTTCATCTAGTCAAATGGAATAAGCTATGTTCCCCAATTTCTTCAGAAGGGTTGAGAATTAGTCATCTGAAGATTTTCAATCGGGCATTACTCGGGAAATTGTTGTGGCGATATAATATGGAACCAGAAGCCTTATGGAAGTGGTGATTGATTGCAAATATGGAAGTTTTTTTTTTTTTTTTGGGGGGGGGGGGGGGGTGGGGGGGTTGATGCACTAGATAGGTTAGTGGGGTTTATGGAGCGGGGATCTGGAAGCATATTAGTCGGGGGTGGGGGGTTGTTCGCTCGTCATACTAGAATTGTGTTGAGAGATGACTCTAAGAGTAAAATTTTGGAGTGACATATGGTGTAGAAATAACGCCCTAAAAGACTCATTCCCCTCAATATTCCAGATTGCATGTGAGAAAGAAGCTTCAGTTGCTGATTTTATGGTGATTGTTGGGGATTAAATACAGTGGAACATTAACTTTAGTAGGGCAGCCCAAGATTGGGAAGTTGGCAGTTTTGAGGACTTTTTTTGGCTTCTGTACTCCATGAGATCGAGCAACCAAGGAAATGATACGATGTGGTGGGTACCCGTAGGTAAAGGCACATTTTTGGTTTGTTCATTCTATAAGTCTCTCAGACAGGCGCAGGACATTCAGTTTCCATGGAGGTGGATTTGGTGCAATAAGGCGCCTGCCAAAGCTACATTCTTTGCATGGATAGCTTCTTTGGTAAGATCTTGAAGATGGCTAATTTGCCAAAATGCGGGGCGATCATAATCGATTGGTGTTGCATGTGCAAGAAGAGTGGCGAGACTGTAAATTATCTCCTACTGCATTGTGAGGTTTTAGAGTGCTGTGGGATGAGGTGTTCCGCATATTAGAGTTAACTTGGGTGGTGCCCACCACAATGGTGGCGCTTTTGGCTAGTTGGACAAATTTAGGAGGTATTCCACATATCTCAGCTGTGTGGAAGATAGTTCCAATTTGTATTCTACGGTGCTTATAGCAGGAGCAAAATGAAACGACGTTCGAAGACAAGGAGCTCATTTGAAGATCTTAGATCTCTTTTTGTTAGAACCTTATTCCTATGGGCTATAGCTGTAGATGTTAATGGCCTAAGCCTTCATGACTTTCTTGTTTCCTTTTCTTCATCCTAGATAGGTGTTTCCTCTTGTATACCATCTTTTGTACTTGGGTTATGCCTATTATTAATACAATCGTTTACTTATGAAAAAAAAAATTCTTGAGATTTTATTTTGTGAGAAAACTGATATATTCATCAGTGTACCTATGACAATTAATTTATGTGTGGTATATTGATGCCTTAATGGCATCTGATATATGTGTGATATAAACCCTCGTGGCATCATGATCTCTTCACGGGATTGTGATATCTATGGGGTATTTTAGATGTATGTACATCTATTTGTGATTTCCCTTGTCATGTGATTTGGATAATATGTTTTGGCTTAACTTTACTATTTGGGAATGATTTCGTATTTCTCTTATATAATTGTGGTTGGAGAATATAGATATAATTAAAATTGTCATTTAACCAACCCCCATTAATTATGATACTTACTGAGCGCATGGCAGCTCACTATCTGTATTTCTTACTCTTTTAGAGAATCCATCTGCTTGAGGTTTGTGACTAGGGAGTTGACAAATTGTTGGGCAAGGTGGAGTTCCTATGTGAAGACTTGAGGATTTAGATAGCTATGGATTTTATTTTAGATTACCTATATATCGTTATGTTATTAAAGTCAATGAATTGTACTTGGGATTTATGTTTCGTTATTGGGTTATAGTTGCTCTGACAAATTCTTTGGGAATGATCATATTGGAGTATTTTATTATAGTTTTGAGTATTGTTGAGAATATTTGCATTGAAAAGTAAGGCTTGAGAAATTTGTAAAAGAGGGAACGTTCATCTTTCAAATGGGACTCTGTCTGTTGTAAATTTTGGGCGTTACAACCTGTTCCGTAGCCCCATGGGGATTGCCAAAATCATACCCCCAACCCCCATTAATTATGATACTTACTAAGTGCGTGGCAGCTCACTCTCGGTATTTCTTACTTTTTTAGAGAATCTATCTGCTTGAGGTTTGTGACTAGGGAGTTGACAAAGTATTGGGCAAGGTGGAGTTGCTATGTGAAGACTTGAGGGTTTAGATAGCTATGGATTTTGTTTTAGATTACCTATATATCGTTAAGTTATTAAAGTCAATGAATTGTACTTGGGATTGATGTTACGTTATTGGGTTATAGTTGCTCTGACAAATTCTTTGGAAATGATCATATTGGAGTATTTTATTACAGTTTTGAGTATTGTTGAGAATATTTGCATTGAAAAGTAAGGCTTGAGAAATTTGTAAAAGGGGGGACTCTTTCAGACAGGACTCTGTCAGTTGTAAATTCGGGGCGTTACAACCTGTTCCTTAGCCCCCATGGGGATCGCCAATATCATACCTGACTAATCCTAAATCATCCTCCTGTGCAGTGCTAATCTCCATAGAATGATTCACCATATTCAGTTGCAGCACACTATGACTCCTGTAATGATGGATATTTTACCTCAATTGATGCTTTACAATGGTCCACGGCCAGTTGTAATTCTCCAACCAAACAAAATGCCTCAGCTAGATTGTCCTCTACCTGCAAATATCACATCATATAGAGTCATTGATGTAGCCAGATGGTCAAACTAACTAAACCAGAAAATCAGTAAGATATTTTCTGTCGGTTCAGCAACCAGTCCTTAATTCCATGTGCTGGGAGCTTAGCAATCTCTACTGCTAATTATTTGACTCCAAACAGTATTTGATTCCCAATGACACTTATTTTTAATGTGCATTGTTTGGAGTCCTCTCTTATTAATTATTATCCTTCTAAGGGTCATTCGTTACTTTACAGCAAGATCTTATTGTTGCAGCATCTTTTGGCTGCATCAGTCATGCACACTAACTTCAGTTGTCCTCTATGCCACATGTATGTTCATAGTACTACTATGCATGGTAGATGGGGTTACTGAGATCCAGGGTGGAAAAACACTTATCACCACTCAGTAACTTTAGTAAACACTTCTATTTGCAATGATTAAAAATAGATGGCATTACCCTAAAGAAAAAGAAAAAGAAAGGAGATGGAGAGGAGGGTTACTAGAACTCACTTCAGAAATGCGCTTGTTATATGCATGCAAAGTTGATCTTAGCAGACAAAGAGAATTTAGTGCAGCCGTAAGGACAGTGCCTGAGATTTCTCCTGAAACCATTGTATCCTTCAACCTGTAGAGTATTGATACACAAACTGAAGGTGAAACATACATACCTATGGATGTAAAAGCACATGTGCTGATATTTCTAACTGTGCAAAATGCAGAATTTAATTTTACCATGCATGTTTAATCATACAGATTGAAGGAAGAAGGTTAAAGCAATCACAGATTAATATCGGTTAGTATACAGCAAAGTTTGGCTAGCATAAACTTGGCACTAAATGCAAAGTACCAACTCTTGTTAGGTGATCTGGTAGTATTAAAAAGAACGTAGTTGAGGATGTTAAAATCATGAAGCTTCAATGAGAACCATGCAACATGCCTTGTTATGGAAATCCAAGCTCTATTAACTGCAGCAAATGAAGATTCCAGATCACAATAAGAATCACACTTCAAACAATATCCAGGATCAATAGGACGGGAGCCATTTCTTGGAAGGCATTTCAACATATCAACCTGAAAAAACATTGAGAACTTCAGTAAGAGGAAAGAAAGTAGAAATATATTTTTTGCTGCAACACATGAGGACAAAAGAATGTTATAACACATTCAACCGTTTTATTGATTCAAACATTGCAACCTCATTTGCTGGCAAGTTTTTCCTATTTCCTGTGCTGCTCTTTCATAAGTACAAAGTCCAACTTGCCTCTCAGGGAGAAGTAGATAATGTCCATTAAGAATGTCCAGATGCAATAAAAGACCATGATTACATACATCATACCACATCATTACCCAAAATTGACATCAGCGAGAATATAGAGTACCTGAATATAGGGCTCCAAGGTGCTTATTCCGGTGGCACTTTGGACGTGCCTAGTTTTCTGTTTTTCACAGTTGACTACACAGCTATCCAACACCATGCCGGGACAATTTGGACTGACACAATGAAAAGCGTTGAGAACAAGGTCAGAGAGATTCACTTCTGCACAAGCTCTGCACTCACATCTAAATGAGTACTCATCTTTTAGAAACTTTAGCCGATCTTTACAGTCCCACTGGCCAACCTGTAAAACAAAACCATAATTTTACTATTAGAACTAGCTATTTCCGCATCACATTAAGTTTGAAAATATGAGGAAATTGCTGCTTGGTTGCCAAGTGCAGGCAAAGTCAAGTCCCACTTTCTAAGTTACTACAACAGGTTGAACAAAAAATTAAATGTGGGGGGAGGGAGAGAGAGAGAGAGATCAGCAGCATTAATTGACAGAGAGGTCCTAGTTGTCAACAGTGAATACCTGTGGACCATATGACAATTCCAGGGGACACCCTGCAGCCACAAACTCCGTTGTTCGTATAAAAAGGGAACGTGACACGAAATACGCACCAATGTTTGGTTGGCAAGAATGGTTGAACAAACTGCCAACTCTATAAATAGCTTGACCTACTTTGACCTATGAGAGTAACAACAATTACAAACACATGCGATGATCACATATAAATGAAAAATCCAACTATTGTCAACAAAGTACAAAACTATATTATTATAGAGTTTGCAGTGATAAATCATCAATCAAAACAAGATATTGCAGATAGGAAATGGAAAGAGGGAAAAAATGACACCCCATACACAAACCTGCTCCACATTACTAGTTAAAGAAACCTCGCTGTGTGAAAATTTTCCAAACTGATGCAGTGGACCATTAACATCAGCTGATTTCATACGAAAAATTGTCATAGAATTCACCCTAATTTGAGATATAAGTATGACAATCTGCATCAAAAGAAGAAAATGAAATAAATAACATGAAATCTTTGGGACTATCACTGAAATATTGATACTCCTAACAATACATGATATTTAGATAATTAATACAAGCCATACATGACTGGATAGAAAAATGATAAATACTATTTGAACCATTAGTGCATGATGTAGAGTGACGTTAGTAAAATAAATTGATATATAAAGAGTCAGTAGCGTGAAAGGGAAAAAATTCTGCCATAAAGTTGAAGTTAAAAAATTTGACACTTTAAGCATATTAAATGTTATGTGACAGTAACGTCCCTAGTTTTAAAGATTTGAAGAAGAATGTGTTTGCAACAATGACATAGTGAGCATAGGAGGAGAAGCTTGTCTTCAACTATTGAGATCTTATAAACAAGATGGAGAAAGAAGAGGAACCATCGAGAACTGATAAGGTATATGATTAATAAGGTGACAAGCAATAAGAACACCATCACTCCAAAATCGTTTAGGAACATGCATGTGCAGTAAAAGTGCTCGGGTTACATCTAACAAATGACAATTTTTAGGTTCTGCCACCCCATTCTGTTGGGGTGTATAAGAACGTGAAGTTTGATGAACAATTCATTTGCTACTTAAGTAAGTAGCAAATGCACTAGATAGATATTCTCTAGCATTATCAGAACACAAAATCTAGACCCTTTTGTTAAATTGAGTTTTAATTTCTTTCCAAAACACTTTGAATATGGAAAGAAGTTCATATCTTGCCTTCATCAGAAACACCCATGTCACACGAGAGGAGTCATCAATAATGTAACAAAATACTGAAATGTGTTTGATTTAATGTTGATTGGTCCCCATATATTAGAGTGAATCAATTCAAAAGGACCTCGAGGCCCGTTTATCAACTCGATGTATAAATAACACACGATGATATTTACTAATTTGACATGCTTCACAAGAAAAGGGAAACACATTTCCTAGATTCTTGACCTGACGCTTCAAAAGGGAAAGAGAGGGGTGACCAAGACGACAATGCCATTCATAAGCAGATGATGTGGATGTAAGGGCTTGAGTGGGTGACTGTTTAACATCAAGATAATACAAGCCACTAGCTTCATGCCCCGTACCAATCTTGTTTCATGTCTTGAGATTCTAAAAGACACATGAAGAGAGATAAAAGATTACTGAACATTGAAGACTTTGAGTAATTTTACTGATGTACAGCAAACTAAAGGGACAATTAGGAGCATATAGAACAAATGATAAGGATATAAAGTCAGTGAGCTTAGTGGATCTAATGTTTGTAACTTTAGCAAGAGAACCATTAGAGAGAGTAACACTGTTTGGAGATGTCACAGTATCTAATTTAGATAAGATAGAGGATAGACCAGTCATATGTTCATTAGTTCCTGAATCAATGATTCACGGATCTTGAGTGGATGAGCAAGACATGCGGATGCTATACATGAGTGGGTAAGAGTAGCTGTGGAGGATGAAGCTCGTGTGTGCCCCAAAAACCGCTCATACTCATCCTTTGATATACTAATCATACCTGAGTTGGAGCTAGTTGACTGTGATGTAACATCTTGGCAAATGGCCTGATTAGCAAACCCAGATGGTTTATTATGTAGATCCCAAGAATAGTCCATTGAATGGTTAGTGCGACCAAAATAGGTGCACTTACGAGGCTCTTGACCTCAAGTGTGATTACTTTTGGCATCTTGTCCCCCACGTGAACCTCTACCACCTCGGCCTCCATGCCCACCAGGAGCAACATAAGAGGTAATCGCATCATATAACTGTGACTCAAATTTAGTTGTCATATCTGAGAAACTCCACACAATATCTGAGAAAAATTACAATTCAACTTGAAAAATCCAAGAAACGCAATTTGGAAATGTAGATACTTAGCCCAAGTACCCGAAAAACAACTTGAATACCAAAATTTCAGTCTTGTATGGTCTGTATCGGCATATATCGGGTCCGTATCGGCCTGAACCGGTCTGAACCAGGATGTTTTGGGTTTGAACCGAGATGTTTCGGGTTGTATCGGCTATGTTTTGGGTCTAGACCGGTACCAGTTTAAAAACTGAGCTGAAACAGGAATAAGTTATCCTAAACGAGGATAAGAATACCGTATACGTGTTACCAAACAAGTGTTATTCTGGATAGGAATACACTCTTACTCTAGATTTTGGCTATTCAAACTCAAGGATTGGATAGCTTATACCTGCAACCATCCACTCCGAGGCTTCAACCTTTTGTCGGTGACGGAGGCCCTTTCCGATGGCGACGACGATGCCAGTAACCACAGGCAAGGCTGTTGAGTCCACCCCTAGTGCCCAATACCGGAAAAGACGACGGAGAGTGGCCAAAAACCACTTCAAATACCTTCGGTCGCCGACGGCAAAGGGAAAATTGATTTGGGCGTGAAACATCGTACACTACTCACTGATACCATGTAGAAACATATGGGAAAGATCATACGTATTTCATTGATGTACAAACATATATATACACTACATACAATTGACACTTATACCCTCACACACTTATACTAATTACAAACATGTCCTCTAACACATACCAAAATGGAAGCCATACTCTCCACATTTTAGGAACATTCCCCACCGAAATTACTTCTGTTTTAGCCAAGTTTACCTTAAACCCTAATACAACTTCAAAGCATAAAAGGAGAGCCCTCAAAGCTCAACCCCACCACTTCTTAATACCACAATAAAATGTTCCGTTAGGTTAGCCATATGTTGTGTATTATCAATAATTTCCACAGAAGGTGGTAAGATGATGTCTTGAGTAGTTATAGTGCTGCAATCTTATAGTCAGTGAATGGGAGGTCTTCCATTCCAGAAGATATTTTCATTTCACTCTTTCTCCCACTTAT
The DNA here is from genome assembly GCA_029856935.1 of Cyclocarya paliurus. Classification (NCBI taxonomy): domain Eukaryota; kingdom Viridiplantae; phylum Streptophyta; class Magnoliopsida; order Fagales; family Juglandaceae; genus Cyclocarya; species Cyclocarya paliurus. Next base: position 38,054 of record JARVXP010000207.1, on the reverse strand, counting down.
TGTCTCTCTATGGGACCTCTTCAACTCAACGCTTTATAGATAGGCGTTTTTATTGAGAATAAGGTCCCACCTTAAATCTGAATATAGGAAACCAAAATGACTTCAAGCTTCACTTCAATAGCCTTTTATCAATGCAATTATAACTTCTTTTTTTTCAAAAGTGGGGGCGGAGTAGGTAGAGGGAAAATGTTTATGTCATAAGCATATATAAGCCAAAGAAATCTGTGAAGGACATGGATTCAGCTTTTGGTGGTAGAAAGTAGGGGACATATTTTGAAGTGACAATCAAAATCAGCCATTTAGAATCTGAAAAATTATCTTAAGAATTAACTATTTAGTTCTAAATAATATATTGGGGGGAATACAAACTCACTCATTTTACAATGCGCTATAAAGCTACCACTTTCGACCCACTAAACCATCAAACTACCACTTCCCATCAAATATAAGCCCCCCTTCAATTCTATTATTAAGATAGATGAAAAATAGTGTCATGGCACAATCTTGCCTGTCAAATCTCCCTTAAACTATTTAGTAGTTTGAGGGTGTAGTGGGTCGAAATAGAAAGGGATGACAGTTTGGGAGTGCAAAATATATTCTCTCATATATAAATTTTATACACAATATAGTAAGATAAAGAATACAATTACATTAGATTTGCATTGTGCAGGTCCAAAGGACCTGTCAATGGATAGTATATGCTTACGATTCCACCCTTTAAATCGAGCTGCAACAACTTTTTTCTAGGTGATTAACTCACATAGTTGATGGGATTTGAACCTCTAACATCACTCACCACCCCATTGTTGTGGGAAAGGAAGTGTCATCAGGCTTTGGTGAATAGCAGATTAGCCTTTAGCTTGTGGATATTATGATTTATGTGTAAGAACCACTAATCCTAATTTTGTGTGTGTGTGTGTGTGAGAGAGAGAGAGAGAGAGAGACCTGTGCTATAGAAGCCCCATTTAGTAAAAGTTCAGTGCGTGAAGAATGTTGAAGGCAATATAGCAACATAATGGAGTATATATGTAACTCCAATTTGCTTTCTGGATGAATTTGTGGATAATTTTGAGAAAGGTTCTGTAGAAAATTATAAAGGCTATGAGAAGCCATGTCATATTAACCATAACATCAACAGGAGAAAAAAATCAATAAGTGAATAATAGTTGTGAATATACCAACATGTCCACGAAATTAGTAACTGGACTTCTTTCTGCCAAAGATTTTATTAGCACCCGTCCAGCCAAAGCTATCTCAGAAGGAAATACTGCGGGCCAGTGTACACCTTGACATTCATGCTTATGTTCAGGAATGTCAACATCTGATTCAGAATCATTGCCCAGGGTAATCTCTGAAATATATGTATCAAGATTATGAGTTATATTTCCTTGAATGCCATGTTTCACTGGATGATTGCTGAGCATTTGTCCTCCAGCTCGTATTTGGCACCTCTGTGAGCAGTACAGAGGTATAGAACATGATGTACATGAGACCTTATCCGGTGGTAGGTCATTCAAGCAATAATGGCAATGAGTTTCTCGGCAATGCTTTGATATTATCTGCAACTTATAGGGCCAGTAAATTTCTTATTCCTCAGCAGGAAGGCAGGCATTAGATCTATTAACAAAATAATGAGAAAATAACTCGTGTTTGAAGGGAATATATGGGAAGAGAATGATAACAATAATAACAACAACAACGACGACAGCAGCTGCAGCAACAATAACAAAACAATTTTTTTTTTTTTTTTACGAATAAAAATTTTGTTGAGACAAGTAACAAGGCAAAACCAAGTAAACAGGAAGTAGAAAAAAAACTGAACTATTACATGTCAGGAACTAGAAAAAGAAACAAGAAAATCATGGACATTAGTTCCATTAAATATGATAGCTGAAGCCCAATGAAATACGGAATTAAAGAAAAAACATCTTAGTTCATCCACCGAGCGTTCCTTATCTTCAAAGCATCAACCATTCCTCTCAACCCAAATACACCACACAAGGCATAAAGGGATCATATTCCAAACATTGGCTATTTGCACATTACCCCTTAAAACAGTAAAAAGGTCCACCAACCTCCTAGGCATCACCCAAGCCAAAACAACAAAACAACATTAACAATAATGATATGAATTATAGCAGTGAACCAATTGTATAAATGCTTCTAGAAGACTGAATAATTCGCCATATGGTCAGCATTTCCTAGAAGAGAGAAGTCTCAGAACAATTGTATAAAATTTAAACACTTCTAGAAATAGAGGCTGCACTCTGTAACTAGAAACTAGAAACCCAAACTGATTTGAGTCAATTACGGTTCAGATAGGCTTTGGGTTAAACTACTCATACCACAAAATTGCCCTAGCAAATTCAAATATTAACAGTTTCTTTTTTAAAGCAAGTTGAATCAACCAAAAACATTTAAAGAATCATTTGAAGAAAAATTGAGAATTTTCTATTAGGGACAAGGTTTAGTGATGAGTGAGAAGTTATGGCTATTGGTCAAAACGGTTAGTATGACTGAGCGGAAGCGAAGGTAGCAGATATGAGGTGTGATACCCCATATGATAAGAGGATAAGGTAAGTGGTGTATGAGATTCCACATTGCTTGGCAATGAGAAGTCCTTGCTCTTTATAATGTTTCAATGTAGCTCCAATTGTATCATTGACTAGTTCTTTTAGAGTATAAGTCATATGGCTTGAGCCTTCTATTGGAACTTTACATGAGGTGATCAACACTCGATGTCAGAAGGTTTGGCACATTGGTGGATATTGGACCAGAATTGTGATGGGCATACTGGAAGAAGTCATCACTTTCATAAACAATAAGGGAAAAACTTCAGTCAATGTGACGGTCTGGGCACAGTACTATCATCACATCAGGCTGAAGGAAAAGTTGAAAAGACCAATTTTGTTCCCCGTGAACCATATGTTAAGTTGAGAAAGTGTGAAGCTTGACTGCATCGAATGCTAAATTCTTATAGGAGAGAGCGCACACCGTGCAGTCCAAGTACACAAGATGTATACAATAGAAACCCCTAATTATATAGAAACCTATACAAGAAAATCCTGGAAACTCGGTCTGTTAAAATCTATTGCAGCGGCCCAAAGGAACAGTGTGTTGAAAAAGAAAATTTTAAGCTCATCCATCATCTTCAAAATCTCTACAATTCCCTTCTTTCCAAATTCACTACATCAAGCAGATATGGACCATCTTCCATAACTGCAACTTGTGAGGTATATTATTCTTCTAAGAATAACCAAAACCAACCTAACTCAACAAAGGTAATCATTCCACAAAGCTCTACAATCATATAATGGAATAAAAGATGGTCTATAGATTAATCGCTCTTTCTACACATACGACACTAGTCAATAACAATGATATGGCGTTTCCTTAAGTTATCAATGGTAAGGATTTCCCCAAGGAAGCTATCCAATTATTAGAATTACTATCACAAGGCATAAGGACCTGATGCAAGAATCAAATAATGAACATCCCTTTATTGAAAGGGATCCAAGGAGTCTTATTCGCATTCCCCATAAGTCATGCTAGTACTTGATCAAAGAACAATCACCCACCACAAGTCTAATGACTATAGAAGACCCCCTGTTGGAAAGTTTTCAAAATTTGCCTTGTCAACTCTACCTTATTCTAGGAGATATTGGCTATAAATGTGTGAATATTCTAGGAGATTTAGTTTCCTTAGAAGTTAACATTTACTTTATTCTTTCCTACTTTTCTTCTGTTGTAATCTATATATACTGCCTTATACCTATGTTACGAATTAATGAGAATCATTCCTACAAATTACTCTCTAATTCTAGATGCTATCAGAGCAAGGTTTGTTTTTCCGATTCATCTAAAAACCCTAATTCCTCTGGCGGCTCAAATCAGCCCCTAATCTCTTGGGTTTTCTAACTTCTTCATCTCTGCCCTTCTCTTCTGTTGCCGTCAAGCTGTTTACCATGGTTGATACTTCAAACCAGGCCAAATCCAAAAACAAACCAGATCCAAAACCTACCCATTCTGAACCCTACTATGTCCAAATCACAAACATACGATTGAATGAGGCTAACTTCTTATGATGGTCACAATCAGTCAGGATGTATATTCGTGGGAGAGGGAAGATAAGGTACTTGATTGGTGAAACCAAGGAGCCTGAGTAAACAAACCCATCTTATGCTGTATGGGAAGCAAAAAATTCCATGGTAATGGCGTGGCTTGTGAATGCTATGGACCAAGAAATTAGTGCCAACTACATCTGCTATCCAACTACAAAGGAGCTTTGGGACAATATTAGTTAGATGTATTCTGACCTTAAAAATTACTCTCAGATATACGAATTGCAACAGAAAATCAGCAATGCTCACCAAGGAGAAGGCAGTGTGACTAGGTATTTCAATGTTCTGAAGGGACTTTGGCAGGATTTGAGCCTCGTTTGTTTTTGCCGATGAGATGAGATGAGTTGAAATTAAAATTAAAAAGTTGAATAAAATATTGTTAAAATATATTTTTCAATATTATTTTTGTTTTGAGATTTGAAAAAGTTGAATTGTTTATATTATTTTATATTGAAATTTAAAATAGTTGTAATGATTAGATGAGATGAGTTCAAAAGTTTCCTGAAAACAAAAGAGGCATTAGACTTATTCAATGATTATGAATGGAAAAATCCTGATGATTGCAATCATAATAAGAAGATAATGGAGAATGCCAGAATTTTTAAATTCTTGGTTGGACTTAATGATGAATTTGATGAAGTTAGGGGAAGGATTCTAGGGAGACACTTGGAGAGTATTTTCTAAGGTGTGAAGAGAATATTGTTGTCGGAATGTCATGATGAAAAAAAAGGAGGATGAAACTATGGAGAACTCCGCATTAGTTGCTACCAACCTTGCTCCTCATTGTGCTACTAGCATAGATCTGTCCACTGCCAATGTTTCTGCACAACAGTCCTATTCTAACCAAAGGAGGTTTGAAGATAAGCCTCAGCTATGGTGTGATTTTTGCAATAAACCACGCCACACTAGAGAGACTTACTGTAAACTCCATGGAAAGCCTGCAAACTGGAAGAGCAGCAAATCTGGAACCTCTGGCAGCAACTATATAGCCCCTAGTGCCAATGAAGCAAAGGCTAACTTCCCAAGTGCTGAGCAGGTGGATCATCTTCTTCAATTGCTAAAATCCACTCTTACATCCGGTCCTCCTACTGGTTCCTTGGCCCAAAGAGGTGATGCCCCTAGTACCTACTCTTGTGGCTTAACTGTTGCACCATGGATTATTGATTCTAGTGCATCTGACCATATGACTAGTACTTCACAATTTTTTCAAACTTATTACCCTTGTCCTGGTAATAAAAAAGTTAGAATTGCAGATGGAGTTTCTCATCCATTGCAGGAACAGGTTTTGTCCAAATCTCTGAGAAAATTGAACTATAATCTGTCCTTCATGTTCCTAAACTTGATTGTAATTTGCTGTCAGTTAGTAAACTCTCACGAGATTCTAACTGCCGTGTCATATTCTTTGATTCCCATTGTGAATTTCAGGACCAACTCTCAGGGAGGATGATTGGCAGTGCTAGGATGATTGATGGACTCTATTATTTTGATGAGACCCTATTCAACATTAAACAAGCTCAAGGTTTGAGTAGTAGCAGTAGTACTAGTTCAATGCTTGTATGAGAACAAATTATGCTTTGGCATCTTAGACTATGGCATCCTAGTTTTCTTTATCTAAAATATTTGTTTCCCAACTTATTTAAAATTGTTGATTGCAACTCTCTTCATTGTGATATTTGTCATTTATTCAAGAGTCATCAGAACACTTATCACTCAAAAAGTTATCGTGCTCCAAAACCTTTTTATTTAATTCATAGTGATGTTTGGGGTCCCTCAAAAATACTATTGCATTTGGAAAAAAATGGTTTGTGACGTTTATTGACGTTCATACATGGCTGTGTTGGGTGTATTTGATGAGTGATAAATTTGAAGTTGAAAAATTATTCCAGGATTTTTTCATATGGTTGAAAATCAGTTCCAAACACAAATCAATATTCTTAGAATTGATAATGGTACTGAATACTTTAACAAATGTTTAGAAAAATGTGTTCAACATAAATCTACTTGTCGTGACACCCCACAATAAAATTGTATTGCGGAGAGAAAAAATCGTCATTTGTTAGAGGTTGCAGGTACCCTAATGTTTTCTATGCATGTTCCTAAATATTTATGAGGTGATGCTATTTTGACTGCCTGTTATCTCATTAATAGGATGCCTACTCGTGTTTTAAAATACATCACTCCTTTAGCCTGCCTAAAGGAGCTTTTCACTACTTGTTGAGTAATATCATATTTACAACTAAAAATTTTTGGGTGCATTGTTTTTGTTCATATATCAACCCATCTTCAGTCCAAACTTGACCCTAGGGTAGAAAAATGTGTTTTCCTTGGATATGCTCCTAATAAGAGAGGGTACAAATGTTTTAACCCTATTACAAAGAAAATTCACATCAGTATGAATTTTTTTTCCTTGAAAAACAGCCTTACTTTAGCCATAACCATCTTCAGGGGGAGAAAGAGAAAAGTGAAGATGAGTTCTGGAAAACTTCTAATCTTCGTTCTAATGTTTTCATTGACATTGACATTGACATGAACATCCATACTCCTTCTTTAAAAGGTCAAGAAATAGAAAATTTATCTAGTTAAAATAATGGAAATCCAAGTCTACCTATACAAGGCACAAGTGATTCACAACCAGGGGGAGAAATACTACCCAATATTACCTGATCTGAACTTCATATTTATACTAGAAGAGGAGATCGTCAAAATAATAGAAATCCTTCTTCCAATCTGGAGCAAAGCCAATCATCATCACCTCTACAAGTTGGTCCTTCCAATACACCAGGTAACTCTTCTACTCCTGCTCCTTTGGTTGACAATTCTGCTGATCTAGATTTACCTATAGCCCTTAGGAAATGAGTTAGAACTTTTACCACACATCCTATTGCCAAACATCCATCCTATCATAGACTCTCTTATACTCATAAGGCCTTTACATCCAATATTTCTCATTTGTTTATTTCAAGAACCATTCAGGAAGCCCTGGATCACCTGGAATGGCGATTGGCTGTTCAAGAAGAGATGAATGCACTAATTGCTAATGACACCTGGGAAATTGGTTACCAGAGGGGAAGAAGACTATGGGCTGTAAATGGGTATTTACAGTCAAATTCAAGGCTAATGGTAGTGTAGAGAGGTACAAAGCAAGACTTGTCGCAAAGGAGTTCACTCAAACATATGGAATTGATTACTAGGAAACTTTTGCTATTGTAGCTAAGATGAACTCAATCTGTGTGTTACTCTCCCTAGTAGTCCATTCCAACTGGCCCTTGTATCAATTAGATGTGAAAAATGCCTTCTTAAATGAAGACCTAGAGGATGAAGTTTTTATGTATCAACCACCAGGATTTGAAGGCAAGGGGAAGGTGTGCAGATTGAGGAAATCTTTGAATGGACTCAAGCAATCTCCTAGAGCTTGGTTTGGACGCTTTGGGAAGGTGATAAAGAGTCAGGGCTACTGCCAAGGTCAAGTTGACCACACTATGTTCTATAGACACACTGGTGAAGGCAAAGTAGCTATATTTATTGTCTATGTTGATAATATTATTCTGACAGGGGGTGACAACAATGAAATTGAGAGATTAAAGAGGATCATTGCTAAGGAGTTTGAGATCAAAGACTTAGGTAACTTGAAATATTTTCTTGGTATGGAGTTTGCAAGGTCAAAGAAAGGAATATTTGTTTCCCAATGAAAATATGTTCTTGATTTACTTGGAGAAACATGTTTATTAGGGTATAAAGCTACAGAGACACCTATAGAGCCGAATCTAAGACTCCAACTAGCTAAACCTGAAGAAGTAATCAATAGAGAACAATACCAAAGATTAGTAGGGAATCTCTTGTATCACTCTCACACACGGCCTGACATAGCGTTTGCAACAAGTGTAGTAAGCCAGTTTATGCACTCACCAGGATCTGAAAATTTTGATGTTGTATACAAAATCCTAAGGTACCTAAAGGGGACTCCAGGTAAAGGCTTATTGTTTGGAGGTGATGGGAGTTTACAAGTTGAAATATACACTGATGCAGATTGGGCTGGAAGTGTCACTAAGAGAAGATCAACTTTGGCTATTGCACATTTGTTGGAGGAAATTTAGTAACATGGCGCAACAAGAAATAGAATGTGGTGGCAAGGAGTAGTGCAGAGGCCGAGTTTAGGGTTGTTGCTCATGGAATTTGTGAAGCACTATGGATTAAACGAATACTGGATGAGTTGAAAGTTACTAGTTCATTTTTTGTTTTTAGATAAGTAAAAATATTATAAGTATCAATAGGAGTAACCAAGTACACTGAATATATACAAGAAAACACCTTGCCCATATTAGAAAACCCCTAATGACCCAAAAAGCCCATGAAAAACAACCCAAAATACACCAAGCCCGACCCCAACCCGAACCCCTTGTTTCCCGTAGAACTAAAACTCTAACCGAAAACCCAACCCCATCCCCTTGTTTCTTGTCTTCACAATGCCCTCTCTTTAGCCTTCCCTCTAGTTGAGCTACCACCTTAGCATCGTAGTTGATTGCCCAAGCAAGATGCTGTAACTCCCTGCTTTTCTTGAAACTTGATTTAGTTTCAAGCGTGTGGCTTGCCTCAATCGCAGTGATTAGTTCTTTAAATTGGTCTTCACATCCTCCACGTGAAGTTCCCACAAATTGCTGAATCTCGTTAGCTTTAGGCAAAATCTAATCCGCTATTGGAGGAAGAGAGACTAGGGGAGCAACAATATCCCCAGACACAGTATTCAACTACACTCCAGGCTCTAGACATTTCTCTACACAAGGCACCAACGCCAAACCTATTGGTTCTCCAGCAACTCCATTGGTTCTCTCCAATGGTATCAGGGTCCCCATTGGAAATTCAAGGGTGACAGCAAGTCCCTTCACCTCTGGGGTGACAGCGGATCCTACATCTCCTTCAAACCTCGGCAGTACACCATTTTCCTTCAACTCCGATAAGGGGGCCATAGTTTCGTTTGGGACCAAGGGTCTAATATCGATGATCGGTCTATCCTGTGTTACTTGAGGCAAATGACATTCCATTACTAATGTCTCTACGCCAATACCCGATGTAGACCCCACTTCAAATAGCTCAGATTTCCTTTTGACCCACCATACTCTCTTGGATCTGGTTATAAGGACAGAGTGGAATCTGATTTTTCGTTTTTCGTTACTAGTTCATTATCAATGAAATTGTATTGTGATAGTAAAGCTGCAATAACTATTGCTCACAATCTAGTTTTTCATGATAGAACAAAACATGTGGAGGTGGACAAGCATTTTATGAAGGAGAAAATAGATAGTGGAGTAATTTGTTTACCCTATATTTCTATAGCTGAGCAAGTAGCAGACATACTAACAAAGGGACTGCCGAAAAAACAGTTTGAAAACTTAATCAGCAAACTAGCCATGGAAGACACCTTCAAACCAGCTTGAGGAGGAGTGTTGGAAAAGTTTCCAAAATCTGCTTAGTCAAATCTACCATATTCTAGGAGATATTGGCTGCAAATGTGTGAATATTCTAGGAGATTTAGGCCTCGTTTGTTTTCAGAAAACATCTCATCTCAATTTCATCATTACAACTTTTCTAAATTCCAATACAAAATAAAATAAATAATTCAATTTTTTCAAATCCCAAAACAAAAATAATATTAAAAAATATATTCTAACAATACTTTATTTAACTTTTTAACTTTAATCTCAACTCATTTTATTTCCTCTCCGAAAACAAACGAGGCCTTAGTTTCCTTAGAAGTTAGCATTTAATTTATTCTTTCCTTCTTTTCTTCTGTTGTAATCTATATATACTGCCTTGTACCTATGCTACGACTTAAGAGAATCATTCCTAAAAATTACTCTCATTCTAGAACCCACAACCTCTTCTAATATATTTCCACAACCCCACCCCATGGGGTTCATTTGATTTTTCCACAAATCCACTACCACTTTCCATAAGGCCTCCATTTCATGCTGGTATGCCAAAGCTACCTCGCTAGGAGAGCCCAATGAAAAAGCGATCAAGGAATATCTAAGCAGTGAGTGGAAAGTGTGGAGGACACCAAGATTACTAGCCCCTACGGAAAAGCTTGAGGGAAGCCTCCATCAGCAGTAGCTGATGCCATTTTACTAAAAGCATCGATGATAATAACAAATAGTAATGGAGAACAGATCACCATACTTCAAACCTTGAGAGCTACTGAAGAAACTAGCCGAAGTCTCATTCACCAATACAAAAAAAGTGCATTAAAGAGATACAATGCACTATGAAAAGCAGGGAGTTGAAACATCCTTTTTGTGCAATCAACTATGACGCTAAGGGCAGTAGCTCAAGTCGAGGGCATAGAGGTTAGAGCGTCTTTCGCATAGAGGGTATTTCGGGTGGAGGTTGGGGCTATGGGCAACATTGGGTTGGAGTTGGGGAGTGTGATTTATTCTAACTCAGACTTGTTGTATTTTGGGTAGTTTTTCGCAGGCTTTTTGGGGCAGTAGGAGCTCTCTAGTATGCGTTAAGGATTTTCTTGTATACATCCAGTGTACTAGGTTACTATTATTGATATATATATATATATATAATACTTTTACTTAAATAAATAAATAAAAAGGTACCCCTACTCACCTAAGTTCAACATACTGTCCAAACATTCATTAGCAACAAGCACCGAGCCTAGAATTTCTATACCTTTGATAAATGAAGTGTGTCGCTTCAAAATGATCTACTTTACTCAACCGATTAGCCAAGACTTTAGCAATTATCTTCTACACTATTCACCTGGCAAATGAATAAGGGCTGGTTTGGATTCAGAGATGAGATGGTTTTAGATGAAAGATGAAAGTTAAAAAAAATATTGTTAGAATATCACTTTTTAATATTATTATTGTTTTAGAATTTGAAAAAGTTGAGTTGGAATTTGAAAAAGTTTAATTGTTTATTATATTTTGTGTGCAAATTTGGAAAAATTGTAATGATGAGATGAGATGAAACACTTTCTGAATCCAAACGGGGCCTAAGTCTTTAATATCTATTGCCCTAGCTTTCTCAAGAATGAGGGTATGAAGGTGGCATTAAGGCTTTTTTCAAACTTACTATTGGTATGAACATGCTGGAATACCCGCATAAGGTCATCTTTAATAGCTTTCCAGCAAGCTTGGAAGAAATTCAATGTAAAACCATCCACCCTATTACTTTGTCACTACACATACTTTTTACCACCCAGAGAACCTACCTCTTTATATGGCCTTTTCAGCCACGTGGTCATCTCTTCCTCAATAGTCTTGAGTGCTAGTCCATCGAGCTTAGGCCTCCACACAAACCTCTTAGAAAACAAATGCTAATATATTGTGCCATACAGTTCCTACTTTCAATTTGATCTGAAGAGACAAAGCCCTCAACCAACAGCATCTCAATAGCATTGTTCCCTCCTATGTGAGTTGGCCACTTGATGGGAAACCTTCGTATACAGTTCCTACTTTCAATTTGATCTGAAGAGACAAAGCCCTCAACCAACAGCATCTCAATAGCATTGTTCCCTCCTATGTGAGTTGGCCACTTGATGGGAAACCTTCGTGCCCTTGCTGTCCTCTCTCAACCATAAAGTCCTTGATTTCAGCCTCCAAGACACCCTTTTTATAAGTATTTCAACCTCCAAGGCATCCCCTCCATTAAAGTAACACTTTCAAGACCAAATAATCAATTGGTTTTCCCGTAGCTTCTATTCTTCAAATAGTGCTCTCTCCTCTTCCACACCTTCCAAGCCTTGTAACTCGTCTGAAAAAATTTCTTCTGATGCTCCAAATTTCCAAAAACTTGTTCATCCCTAGTCTTTATGTCATTCTTCAATGCCTTTAGTCTGCGAGCCAAGATAAAGCTCAAGATTACCTTGGAAATTAGGATGACCACCATTGCCTAACACTATCGACAAACTCTTATGCTTTTAACCACATATTCTCAAATTGGAAATACCTTCCACCCCTTGAAGACCTCCACAATCTAAGATAATGAGAAAATGATCTGAACAAAATCTGGGTAGTCTCTTTTGAGACAGATCTGGAACGTGCACTGCCCAATCTGGGGATACAACGATTCTATCAATGGAGCAAACAATTAGGGGTATATCCATAAGATTCTGTTCAAAGATGAAGCCTATACAAAAGGTTTTTTAGTGGGGGCAAAGTTCATCCTTGTAACTTGTCATTATCTAAAATGATGCCATGGGGCAGCTTGTTCGTTTGTGTGTGTAGTATCTATCGGAAGTTAGTTTAGGCTTAGTAGTGTTAAATCACCGTATCTCACAAAAGCTTATGCAGATGAGAAAATGCAGATTTAGTCATATTTTTAAATTATAACATTCCCACTCATATGGGCTATACTTTCAAATTTTTCCTTAATAAGTAGATCTAACACATGGAGTAATAAATTGAAATAAGGGGTAAAGAATGAAGTTGGAGGTTGAACTCAACGCCACTGTTTTAAATCACTAATGGTCCTAAAAGCTTGAAATGGAAGAAAATAATGAATTTACTCAATTAATTAATATTCTAACAAGTTGTATAAACTGAAATCTTAATTTGAGAACTTTTTTGACAGGTAATCAGTTACATGCTGACCTTCATAGAGAGATGGTTGAATTGGCAAAAGAACATTCTAGTGGCCAGAAGCAAGATATGCTCGCCAAGCTCTTCAACACTCAAGGGGTTTCTGTAAAACTGTGGAGATATTTTTCAGTTTTGGACTCTATAATATTTATGGAACCAATAGTGATATCGTTGTGCAAGGCACTGAAGGCCAATCTTAATAGCCTCAAGCTTCAGTGGCAGTGGCAGCGACACAGCATTGCCGGAGGTTGGCCACTAGTCAGCTGTCAAGGCATACACTACAGACCATTTCTTTGTCATACAAAACACATGGAGGTGCGGCAACTTAGCTGCCATCAACTTAAGCCACAAGCGGGGGTAGTTGTTGCACAAAGAAAAGAACAGAGTGATAGAAATATAAAGCAACACATGAGACTTCTTCAAAGAGGCTCGGTATAGTTCATAATGTAACCAGCTTGTGTATATGAGTGTGCACAGGTGTGTTTTTCTTAATTAGGGTAGTTTTCTATAGTTATGATTCAGCCACATCTTTTTAATTAGATTGAAAATCAATTATTCTGTGCCAATGACCTCGCCACCATGCCCTGTAGTAATTATTGCATGTATGTATATTGGTGTTGTAGGGGTTTAGGGGGGGTATCAAAAAAGTATACACATGTAGCAAAACTTTTTATTGATCTATTTTCCAAACTTCGGGAATATTCATTGATACCAAGTGCTCAATAGATCTTAAACATTATATTCATTGGACAGATCTCCATTGGATCATAACTGTCTTTTGCAGAGTGAAAGAGACTAAGACAAGGCAGTAGATCATCCAGAATCTTCCCAAATAACAACTACCATATTGGCGATATATGTATACGGTATAAGTAGATTAGCCGACACACAATTGGGCAGTAGATTGTAACTGTCTTTAGACTAAAATGCTGAAAACGATAGAAAATGACAACATATATGACTTAAAAAGTTGATGATATAACGGATGAAACAAATTCCAGTTAATACCAGGGCATAAGGTTCTTCAGCATGAACCAAGGAAGCTGGAGGGATGTCACTTGGTGCCACCATACCTCTTCCTTTATTTGGTGTGATGACACACTTCAGTTTTATTTGGTCTGACTCATCTGTCCAAAATTTCCATGTGAACAAATGATGTCAAAGTCAATATGATCAAACATAAGAATTATATCAGAACTAAAGTTTATCCAGACCATCTTAAATGTTTCAAAACTAAACAGAAGTATCTCTCATGATAAATTTATTTCTACAGAATTGCTTAAGACAACCAATTATACTTCAACTGGAAGTTCTATATAAGCAAACTGTTTAAGTGTCAAAGTACATTAATCTATTAAGTGGATACGCCCAACAGGTCCATTAACCAATGCAGAATTCCTTAAAACAAACTACATTAAGCACACACAAAACTGATTTATAGTGATGAAAAGGCTTCAAGAAGTGATGCAGGTTCTGTTAATGCTTAGACAGAAGAATTATTGTAAAAACATTCAGTCAATTTGCAACTGCTACTAGTCTGAGTGGAGCATAAGCACACAACAGAAACGTCTCAAAAAAGCTCTCAGACACTCTAAAAATCATTCTTTATTAATTGATTATACTATTATACAGCCGAAAATAAGAAATGGCATCTTCCTGTTGCACCCTAAAACCAGCCAAAGGGTTGCCCACAGGAGGTTTGGGATTACTCAAAGTATACATAGAATTTCAAAACAAGAAGGAAAGCTTCTCAATCTCAATGCATGCCAGTTAAAAAATGTAAATTACAAGAGGAACCATAGCAGCAGTATTCTTGAGTACATAACGATATATTATACAGGTCAACTTATGAGCAATAGAACTTCCGAGGGTGCGGTGCACAGGATCGGGGTTTACTTTGTAGGGGTGCATCCAAAGGGCCCTGCCTTGGAGAGGTTCCCCGACATAAAAAAAAAAATTAAAAAAAAAGCAGCAAATAGTCCTGAACTCCCTGAATTTGACTTGGATAAAAAATTGGCTAAGAATGGTTTAATATCAGAACATCGTAGCACAGTTCTCCCCGTAAAAATTGAAAAAAAAAAAAATGCAACTACCACATATGGATATCTAAGACCATCCTACCTAAAAGACCCAACTCATTCTCCTTATGCTGTACGAGTGAACTTTCTGTCCTCTCAAACATGTCTGTAATTATCCTGAGCTCACTTTCTATCTGTCTCTGTCCACTGAATGATAACTCCAAATTCTTAGCCATATTCAAGTCATGGACTGCATCTTCAAAGTTTCCCAGAGAAGCATTCATCTTACCTCTCCTATACCATGCCTGCAGCAAGGACAAGTTATATTTGGAAATTACCAAAAATAAATTCCTGCAGCAAGATTGTGATGTGACAACAAAAAAAAGAGACCAGAAATAAATGTCAAAATGCCTGAAGCAAGAAATAAATGTGCATAGGCACATCTACATGTAATCAATACTAATATGACTACAAAAACGTACATGTGTATGATGTCCGAAAGTGACTGTTTCTATTTGCTCCTTCTCTGTCTTCTTTTTCTATGTTTTTATTATTTTTTTAGTTTTTTTTCACTTAGATGTAATGGAGGTGCAAGTGGGTGTGAGTGCTAGGAAGGAGTGTGAGAAGGGCAAGTCGTTGGTAGTGAGAAAAATGAGTGTAACTACCCAGGGAAGGTCCAAGCCACATTTGGGCCCTTACTGCAAAAGGACTTGTCAATATAACAAATGGAGCCTCCTTAAATTGTCTTTTCCTTATATACGGCTTTGAAGTTCACATTCCACTAGCGTAAATCACCACCCCTCTCTATGAGGTCCGCCATTGAAGCTTCTTTCTCATGTGCAAGTATGAACATTGTAGAGAATGAGTCCCTAAGAGCTCTATCTCCACACCATATGTCATGCAAGAATTTAGTTCTTGAGCCATCTACCATCACAATTCTAGTATGACGGGCAAACACTCCCCACCCACGTAATCTTAGGCTTCATGGAGACATTGTCAACCCACTCCCTTTGGATCTTTCTCAACTTGAACTATCATCATAATTGATAGACCAAGTTAATCTCTTGAGCTCCCTTTTTTTTTTTTTAACCAGATTTCTTGATCTAAATATTTCCAACTTCAATGGCAATTAACAAAGCCATAAATTGTTCTTTACACTCAATCCCCACACAACACTGGATTTCCTGCACCTAATCCATAACGCAATTTGAAACAGTGTGCTGACATGGTGGTAGAGACTTCAATGGCATAGGCTCCCCATCCATCTCAGCCCCTTCCTTTGATGCCCACTTTGAGGCCACCAGCATTCCTTGTCAGTAGTTTTACCAAAAGGGTTTGTCAATTGTAAGGCTCTTTCTACTCACTATATGCTGAAGAATAGCAAGCCAATGGTAAGGGAGGTGGGTCACCCGTGTCTAGGACCGTTGGCTCTACCACAAATATGCTCGATCCTATCTGTCCACTCCGTGCCAAGAAACTATCAGTTGACAGTAACGGAGTTTGAAAACCCATGACTGCTGCCAGGACTGCCATCTCCATCGACTCCACCACTACCATATCCTCCCTCTCCACAACCGCCGATGGTTCCTCTGCCTACGACGAGACCATTGGCATCATCTTTGGCGCTGTTGGTTGGTACCCACCTATCGATGGGTCTGCATGGCTTGTGTCCCGTTTCCTCCATATAGGACCCACCTGTCTCTTAGTGTTGATTTGGCCCACGGGCTGAGGCCCAAGTCCTAAACCCAAGCCTGCTTTGCCTTCCCTTTTAATTGGTCTCCAACTTGAAGCCCAATGGAGTGGCCCACACCACTTTGGTCCTTACTAACTGGCCTTTCTGTATCCAGGCCACCCATACCATTTCCTTCTGTATCCAGGCCACCCTTTTGACCCAAGCCCAAGCCCATCACCCTATTGTTCTCAACGCACTGTATAAAGCACTCCATTTTCCCTTGCAATGCGTCTAATTGCTTTTTCATGTCCGTAAAAGTCTGATAAACACGTTCCTCTACTAGGCCAACAGCAAACCTGCCACCACCATCGTGTCTCTGTACACCTATTGTACTAACAGCACAACCAGCCCTAATTGGACCAACAGCTCCGCTCAGACTTTCCAATGTGTCAGACCTTCTTCCTGGCTTGTTTTGCTCACAGAGCGGCACCGATGCCTTCGGTTGTTGGAGAACCTCCATGTACAAACGCGTTTGAGGTTGGTTCATAGCCACAGTCGTTACGAGTGGTGACGTACGAACCTCTCCACCCTCTCTTCCAGCCTCCTTTAGTGCCTCCACCAATTTCCTCTAGCCCTTTCCGTTCCTCTCCTTTGGAATGAAGATGAAATTCCGTTGAGTGCCACCTCCATACTCCACTAGTGCCATGTAATAACCACGGGAATTAGAACATCTATGTGCAATGAAACCTCTATCTCCCTCCCGATGAGCAATATAGAACTCTTTACTTTCACCCTTCAAGCAGTCCTCCAATGCTTTGATAAACCAGAATAAAGTGGCCACCCCCAAGCTCATTCCTTTCACAACTCTCCAACTCCTCTCAGTAATGCGCGAAAATCTTCCATCCCTTGTTACCTCAAAAACTTTTGATTTTATTACTACCATTTTCGAAAAACCCATCTTCCCCTCCAAGACAACAAAAAATCTTGCCATCAAAAGCCCTCAACCACCATTGTAACGTTTAGTGTATGGAGAGAAAAACTTGTGCCTAGATTATTTTAAAACGCACTCAAATGACATGTACACAAACATTTTTCAATTTTTTTTATAACTTTTCCAAACTTTCAAACAAAACAAAAAAAATAATTCAATTTTTTCAAACCTCAAAACAAAAATAATATTATAAAATAATATTTTAACCCTCTTTTAACTTTATAATTTTTTTAATCAACTTTTTCTTTTTCTTTTTCTTTTCCCAAAACCCTATAAAAATCTTAACTCCAACTATTTCAATACTATTTATAAATTATCTCACTACTATTTACATATTTCTCATCTCATCTGTGTAACCAAACGAGACCTTAATAAAAATTATTGAGAAAGAAGACGGGTGGAGGCTGATTAAAGCCCACCCGCCTGTTTTACTTGTGTCTATGTGTGTGTGAGAGACCCTACTTTTACCCAGAGACCTCAATGCACAGAGACGTCTTCGCACATATACTTGGGCACATAACGGCTCAAAACCGGCATATATTGGATCTATATCGGCCTGTATCGGGTTTGTATCGGCCGGTATAGAGTCTGAACCAGTATCAGCCTGTTGTTGTCCTTAAACACGGATTAGGTTATCCTAAATGAGAATAAGTGATCTGGGTATTACCTTATTCTCATTACCAAACAAATGTTATTACGGATAAGAACAAGCTCTTACTCCAGGTTGGGGTTATCCGCACTCAAGGATTGGATAGTTTAGACCTGTAACCAAACACTCAGAGGCTTCAATGTTTCTAGCAACGAAGAGCCCTTCCAAAAGCCGATGACCACGAGAAACTTGCCAGGATGCATAGAAAATGACGGTGAGTTCAACCTTGGTGCCCAATACCGGAGACGACACTATAAACTTGCCGGAAACAACTTGAAACTCCTACCGGCCGCTAACAACAAAGAGAGAAGCCACCGAAATGCACAGAGGACGATGGTGAACTTGAATCTAGCAGCAAAAAACACTGGTGAGCTTAGATCTAGCGAAAAAAAAAAAAAAAAAAAGATAGGACACCGAAAAACACTCTAGCGAGCTCAGACAACAACGAGCTCAATTTCGGCACCTCCTAGCTAAACCACTGTACACCACTTACCACCAACCGACTATTCAACACTCTGATACCATGTAAACACACATGTTGGGAATTCTTACATCAATCATTGATGTTCAACAATATATTTTTTATAGTTAATTAGAGATTTAATTTCAAGTAAATAGATATAGCCCAAGTATAAAGGATGTATACAAGTGAGTACACAGTATGTATACAAGCTAAAGCAAAATAGTACTAAAATAAAACATTACAAATATTCCCATCCCTTACAAGATTCTTCATCCAAAAACTTAAAGTGCTAAAGAAAAAATCCCTAAACTCCCCCATAGAACGTTCACAATCTTCAAAACACCTCCCATTTCTTTCTAGCCATAAGCACCAAAACAAACATAAGGGAATCATCCTCCAAATTGGTGCACTGCCTCTACATCCCACTGAACCTTGCCAGCAAGCCAAAAAATCCATCACATGCATAGGCATCACCCAAACAATGCCTACCCTTGCTAAAATCTCATTCCATAATATTGTCGCCACCTCACAGTGAAGAAAAAGATTGTTAACAGATTCACTATCCTTCTTACACATAAAACACCAATCAACCACAACTCTCTTCCTCAAATTATCCGTGGTTATTATACTACATACAATTGACAATTATACCTTCACAAGTTACACTAATTACACCATATCCTCTAACACCCCCTGCTCGTTCAGCGGGTACGGGTGGGGTAAGGTGGTTGTGCGAATAGGTACGTTTGCAAAAAAGGCCATACCGTCCAAAATGGGGCGGGAAAGGGTCTTACCCGCCTGTTTAGGGCAAGTAGCATCTCTAATAGGTAGCATGGCTCAAGTCCACACTTTTGGTCGGGATTTCCACTAACACCTTTTGTAATGATCCAATGAAGGCACAAGCCACATCTGAGCTCATACTCCAAAATAACTAGTCAATGTTACAATTGGAACTACGTACTAATAAAAAAAAAACAGTTGGAACTACTTGAAATTCATGATTAAAGGCAAGAACTTCTCATTCCCAAATAATCTGGGATCTCATTCACCACCATCTGATACACAATCACACACAATCTAGGGTATTACAAAGAGTGTTACATAGAACAAAAACTATAGCATGCTTTGTACTAGATATGATGACAAATCTTCCAAAATATTTTTTTTTATCGGTAATCAAGAAATTGTATTCATTTTTTTTATAAATAAAAAATTTTATTGATTGAATGAAATTAGGCAACACCCATGTACACATGAAGTATACAAAAGAGACTTCTAATCACATTCTAGAAAGCTGAAATGAAAACAAGAACTCGTGAACGTTCCCTCTCTTTAGTACAATAGCAGCCAACCATTGAACTAAAGAATACACAAAAAAATTCTATAATTCCCCCACATTTCTCTCCTTGTTGTTGAAGCATCTCTCGTTTCGTTCCGTCCATATACACCACAATAGACACAAAGGAACCATCCTCCATGTCGCTACTAGTTGGGAGCAATGATGCATTTTCCAACATGCTAAAAGTTCCGTCACACTCTTAGGTATGACCCAAGACAGCCCGGCTCAACTGAAAATACCCACCCATAGCTCCCTCGCCACCTCACAATGCAGGAAAAGGTGCTCAATTGATTTGCCATTACTTTTACACATATAACACCACTCCAACACAATCATTCCACGCTTCCTTAAATTGTCAACCGTTAAAATCTTTCCCAAAGCAGCAGTCCAAGTGAGAAAAGAGACTTTTGGGGGTACAGAAACTTTCCAAATACATTTCCAAGGGAACTGAATGGACTGCTGAGCTGCCAACTCTTTATAGAAGGACTTAACAGAAAATTTTTTGTGCCCTAAATGTTTCCACAACATTCTATCCTTCCCGTTTCCTCCTAACTGCTTGGAATATAAAAGATCGTAAAAACCTGCTATTTCGTCCACTTCCCAGTCTTCCGCATTTTTGGATAAGATCAAATTCTACAAAACACTCCCATTAGCACGGCACATTACATCTGAGACAGCAGCCTGTTGATTTTCAGCCAATCTGAAGACACTTAGAAAAACAGTAAATAAGGCACTCTCGCCACACCATATATCAAACCAAAAACTGATTCTAGTCCCAAAAGTTGTATTCATAAAAATAGACAACGTCCAAGTACACAGGGAGTATACATGAGAAGTACCTCACATACCAGCAAGATACAAATTGAAAAGGTATATTCCGATCTGCAACAGCATAATAGGAAACACTATATGAGAGCCACAAGATAAGAGCATTACCTTTGCATAGCTTGGAGAAATCTGAAGGGCTCGATTGCAATCTCGCCAGCCCTCCATCAAAAGGTCTAGTTTCTAATACAAACAAACAAACATGGAGGAGTATATGAGAACCCAGCTAAAAGACTAGGATAAAAATATCAGATCAATTGGGAAGGTCTTGACCATGGACAATTTGAGAAAGCGAGAACTTATTGTTATGCATTGATGTTGCATGTGTAAAAAGAATGGTGAATATGTGGATCACCTATTATTGCATTGTGAGAGCATTGACATTGGACTAACCAAATGCTAGTGAAGTTTAAAATATAGCAAAGTTCTACTCAAATGAGCATCATTGGAATAGCTAAAGCCCTTTAGGTGAAACTCTGAGCTATAGTAAATGGAAAGGGATGTCCAAACTTGGCTAGTCACTGTTTTTTTTTTTTATAAGTAATAAATTTATTGATTGAATGCAACTAGGCAAAGCCCATGTACACAAGTAGTATACAAAAGAGACCCCTAATTACACTCTAGCAAGCTGAACTTGGCTAGTCCCTGTTCACAAATCAAACCCATATTTAATTATCAAATTGTTTGCATTCTAATGTTAACACTAACCATATGTTAATTAATAATTTAATAATTATTAAATTATTAAATTATTAATTAACATATGCTTAGTGTAGTGGCAAAATATGAAAAAAAATTATTATTAAAAAAAAATTATTATATTATTATTTTGGCTTTTTTTTTATAAGTTATTTTGGCTTTTTTTTACCTAGTCTAATGTGGGGTTATACTCGAATGGCTTTGGCTTTTAGTCAAAACATCTAGTTTTATCCAAATTTTGGCTTTGGCTAGGCCAATGCCAATGTTCTGAGGTAGCAATGGCATTATGGGGCGATATTTTTTGTAGGACTGGACTTGCATGGGTGATACCTAGGAGGGTGGTGGGTCTTTTTGCTCGTTAGAAAGGCCTTCAAGGTAATATCCATGTAGATGTTGCATGGAGAACTATTACTTTATTTCTCATGTGGTATTTGGCTTGAAAGGTATGATAGAAGCTTTGAAGATACAGAGTGCTCTTTGGATGAACTTAGAAATTTATTTTTACGCACTTCCTTTCTTTGGATTTCTACTATTGTACTCAATGGAACTAGCGTTCATGACTTTTTGGTATCATTTTCTATATCCTAACTTATAACTATGTGATTTCTTTTGCATACTCCCTGTGTACTTGAGCAACACCATTTGCTGGATTCAATAAAATTTTATTTTGCCTATCGAAAAAAATATCACATCAAATTCTTAGCAAGGCCCTTATTTCTAACTTTTTCAACAAATGTAACATTAAACTTTACTGAAAAAGGAGAGCATTATCCACACTAACATCAGCCAAGTATTTTACAATTTAATTTAACAATTTATCAATCCACATTAAGGGAAGCCTAAAATTTCTCGGCAACACAACCTTTAATCATCAAATAGAAAGGGTTTAATAAAAAATATGGTAAGTGTGCATATCCCTATGACGTCTTTAAGAATTGGACTCACATGCAGCACAGAAGCCCGATTCACATATAAAGCTGCAACCAGATTCTTGTCCATGTCATCAACATCGACGGGAGCTAGTCGTAGTGCCTGTGTTTCGTGCAAAATAAAATAAATAAAGAAAACAGGTAGGTAAACAACGAAATTGAAAAAAATCAAAAGCATAACATGCAATAAATAACAACAACATTTTACGTCCACCTAGAATCAACAAAATCAAAATCAAATGCATAATAAGCAATATATAAAACAAGATTTTGCTAACGAAGGGAAAACTTTTGGAGAACACTTCCAAAGAAAAACCACTATGGGTTCTCATCTGCTACCTTTAAATCCACTGTTACAAAATTTATTACAATCAGTTTCTGACACCCAACACTTTTGTCGAGTCTAAACCTGACTTGAAAATTCACGAGTGACCCACTCAATTTCTACAATAACAGAAATTCCAGGACTCCGGCCCTTCTTTTGAATATGCAACTGTAATTCATCTTAAGGCACGAAATAGTCCCTGCTTCCTTATTTTGGCTTCTGAAATTTAGCGTTTATTCTGTACAAGGCAGAATATCTAGAGGATAATGTTTCAGGATTTTCAAGCCAATTACTACTCAGCCCCGGCTATAGCAAGGGTTAGGGTTTCGGATTTTCATACCAAACAGTTTTCCCTTGTAATTAAAAAATGAGGAGAGCACGTCATCCAAATAAGTCGAGACCTCAGAATAGCAAGTCAGAGCTGAACCGTAATCTTCGTTCAAGAAGCACCGATTACCCTTCTGCTTCAGTTCCAAAGCCGCATCCTTATTCTTACCACAGAGAGCCCTTTCTGGATCCGTCAAATCTCTAACCATCTGCGGAAACAAGCCCCTTTACCATAACCGGGGAAAACGTACTGACAATAACAAGGAAATGAGATAGTATGAATGTGCCTTGCTTACTTGGTGAAAGAGCTCCATATCAGAGAAAAAGTTAAGGAGAGAAGAACATGTTCGTGGAAGACTATCAGGTGTGCTCTCTGCCACCATCCGCCTTAGGCTGTCTGGAACCAAGGATTTCAGTTTCTCCATATCCCAGACTCAGAATTTTGTCGACCTGTCGGTCATGCGGCTCATAGGAATCCGTCCGGACCTCCGTCGAACCTTTTTACAAGTAATCTGAGCATTTTATTACTCATTTATAATGAAAACAGTCGTGCAGGGCGTAGTATGAGGATGTCAACATCAAGTGGCTCAACAAATTTTAGTTAAAATTTAATTAAAAAATCTACTTTTACAAATTTTAACTAGTTATTTTTTACAACATCAAATAATAAGTTCAATAAATCTTTCATTATTTTATTAAAATATTGATTTTAAACTTTTCATTTATTTTAATTCTAATTGCAATTTAAATTTCTCCAACGATTATATTTTTTAACGGCTATATTTATCCAACGGCTATATATTCTAACGGTTATATTTCTCCAACGGTTATATTTTCTCCAACGGTTATATTTTTCTCAATGGTTATATTTTTTAACGGCTATATTACTCTAACGGTTATATTTTCTAACGACTATATTTCTCCAACGGTTATATTTTCCCCAACGGTTATATTTTTTAACGGCTATATTATTCTAACGGTTATATTTTCTAACGGTTATATTTCTCCAATGGTTATATTCTTCCACTATAAAATATAACATTTTATCGACAATTTCATTCACTTCAACTCAAGTGTCCTTGTGAAACATTTTCTTTTCATTTCCTCTCAATGGATCGTTCACTTTTTTACAAAATGACACTTATCGATTCAGATTCTGATGAAAAATTTGAGATAGCGAGACAACTTATTTTGGAAGAAGAAGGATCAAGCTCACGTGGTTCTTCAAAAAAATCACGTAAATTTATAAGGCGCGATCGATTGCAAGCCCACCAAAATCTTTTTCGTAACTATTTTGCTGATCCTCCAATCTATCCTCACAAATATTTTCGAAGGAGGTTTCGAATGAGTCGTTCTCTATTTCTTCGTATCCAAGCTGCGGTAGAAGCCTATGAACCTTATTTTGTCCAAAGACGATATAATTATGGAATGTTTGATTTTTCTTCCCTTCAAAAAATAACAACTGCTTTGAGGATGCTTGCATATGGTGTCACGGCTGATTTTATGAATGAATATTTGAAGATTGGCGAGACTACCGCATTAAAAAGCCTAAAAATGTTTGTCAAAGCAATTTTTTCAATTTTTTCTGAAGAGTACTTAAGGAAACCTAACAATGATGACATTGTTAGACTGCTCGTAGTTGGTGAGAAATGTGGATTTCTAGGTATGTTAGGGAGCATTGATTGTATGCACTGGAAGTGGAAGAACTGCCCAACTGCTTGACATGGTATGTACTCTGGTCATATCTACGGACCAACAATTATTTTAGAAGCAGTGGCTTCTTACGATCTATGGATTTGGCATGTTTTTTTTGGATTACCAGGATCTCATAATGATATAAATGTGCTAGATAAATCATTTATATTTTCTGACCTTGCCCAAGGGCATACTCCGACTGTTAATTACACTATTAATGGTCATAACTATGCAATGAGATACTATCTCGCTGATGGCATTTATCCGCAATGGGCAACATTTGTTAAGACCATCTCAGCTCCCCAAGGAAACAAGAAAAAATATTTTGCTGCAGCCCAAGAGTCTGCAAGAAAGGATGTGGAGCGTGCTTTTGGTGTGCTTCAAGCACAATTTGCTATAATTCGTGGACCTGCACGATTTTTTCACATTGAAACGCTTAACGATATTATGATGGCATGCGTAATTTTACATAATATGATTGTTGAAGATGAACGGACTGACAGCGAAAAAGAAGAGTTCGAATATGAACAGTTGGCAGACAGTACACATGATCCAGTGTCAACTGGTCCTACACCTGAATTTAGCGAGTTCATTCAACGTCATCATGCTCTTAGGGATAGGAAAATCCATTGTCAACTCCAAGCAGATCTCGTCGAGCACTTATGGCAACAATATAGTGCCTCATAATGCTTTAAAATCTATGATTGTATTAAAGTCTATGGTTGTATTAGAGTCTATGGAGTCTATGGTTGATGATTGTATTAGAGTTTATGGTTGTATTAGAGCTTATGGTTCTTGTTCTATGGTTGTATTAAAGGAGCTAACAAACATAAATGGGAAGATAACACATCAAGTAAACGTTACTTCATAAAACATAATCAACAAATCACAAATAAAACAAACATAAAACACTCATAAATTCAAATCACAAATAAAACATTACTCCATAAAAAACATTTTCAATTAGTTTTTCCTAATACGACTTACAAGTATTTCCATTTGTCGTTAAAGGTAGTATTGTTGTAGCATTGGAGGCATGGTACTTGTATTTAACGTTATAATTCTTTCATCTTCTTTCTTTTCTTTATTTCGTACCTTCTCCTTCTCAAGTAACACTTTCTCTTTCTGGATACACACTTCCTCCTGCCTAAAACTCACTTCCGATTGTCTAAGACTCACTTCCTCTTGCCTAAGACACAACATCTTATTGTCATGATCACGTGCTTCTTGCATAAGTATGAGTTTACTCTTTCTAATTTCTTTCATCTCATTTAGTGCCACGAGAGAACCGGACTCCGTCATTTCTTTTCTCTTTTTCTGCTTTACGGCCAATTGGTCGATCCAAATTTGAAGATGTTGTATGAAAATCCTCATCTTCCCCAAAATTTATTGAATTTGGTGTCGAACCATTCGAACTTGGTTTTTTCTTCGGCTTCACTATTTCCATATGTTCCACCCACTTTGGATGGAATCTCAACACCCGCCAACAATGATCAAAGTTAAAAGTTTTCTTCTCTAACTCCAGGAACATGACCTTTGCTTTGCCAATCTACATACATAAAGTACCATGGTTACTCCATAAGATAAAGTATTTTAAAAAATTAGTAGCATGTTAAAAAGTCGAAATAAAAGATGAAGAACATACCTTGTCTTACTCATTAAAACCACTTGGATGCATTCCCTCGACTTGTGCCAAGTAACCACAAAACTTATTTACCGCTTGTTGAATCGTCGACCACCGATTCATTAAAGATGAGTAGTTACGTAAAGAGTCAAATTTTTTGTTTTTCTCAAAATATTTATGAATTCTTTTCCATAACATTGTGTGCTTTTGATCTTTTCCTTGCACCGCATCTAATGAAATTTCAAGCCATCCCTCCACAAGCATCAAATCTTCCTCATTAGTAAAATTATTACCTCGTTGTGGTTTTCGTCCACTCGGTTCAACCTCAATAATCTCAACTTGGGCTGGAGAAAGTTGTTGTCTATTAATCTCAGTTGTGGCACTCATCAAAAAGTCATTATTGTTTAGAAGATTTGTGAAGTAGGCATCACGGTGAGTGGATGGATCCATTCCTAACAAGAGATGTGAGAATTGATAAAATTAAAAAATATCTTATAAAATGGAAATGCATCAAAACAAACACATAGAAATGTAGAATAAGGGAAATTTCATCTTCAGCAAAGTAGACACTGCTAGTAGAGATTATTGTTGTGAAATGTTTATGCAAAACACACACACCAACAATGGCAAATAAAGTAAAAAGTAACACAATCAAGAACACGACGCACAATATACGTGGTTCGGCAAATTGCCTACGTCCACAAAGCTGCAGAAATCTTATTAATCAGAAGAGATTACAATCACTCAATCTCAACTCACACTCTTTAGAGCTTTTTGCTCTCTCACACAATAGGCACTCACAAGACAATTGTTCTCTCTCAAAATATACTTGAGGCCGTACAAGACATGTCAAAATATGTCATATATATAGCATATGGCGTGGAAACCCTAATGATGGCAAAACTGCGTACTTCGCTCGAGCGGCGTGTTAAGCGCGCTCAAGCGAACAACCAAATGAACATTGGCTCGAGCGGAGTGTCGAGCGAGGGTCAAGCGAATACTAGGGTTTGTGTCTCGCTCGAGCGGAGTGTCAAGCGGGACTCGAGCGTACCTCTCTACTTGAATTCGCTCGAGTGGACTTGACTTGGCTCGAGCGAACTTTGGCTCAAGCCAACTTTCAGCAAACACATTTTTAGCTCCAAAACCAGTCTCCACATATACCCCAACAATTATCACGTGAGAGAGAGAGAGAGAGGATCACTCATATCAAGGGCCAGTTGTGGGAACTAGAACAAACAATTGATCTTCTCTTTTAGCATTTCCAAAAGCTGTTTTGAACTTTCATATAAATGTGTTGTGTCTGTTCACCGAGGTAAACTAAGAAAAACAAAAGATAAAGTATTTTGACTCTTATATATGCTATCATGTTCCATAAGTGAGCTCAATTCGCATGATTAGATTGTTGGAAAATTAAACGCAGTCCCAATTTAGTGAAAATGAAGAGAGCTGGGTCAATTAATTAAGCAACAACAAACTGACAGGGTCAATTCCAAGGGAGCTCACCAACATCTCTAAGTTTTGTAAGTTTTATTCTGGAAAAAGAATATTTTAAGTTTGATAAAATAAATGAGTCTCTATTGATTTCCTAATTTATATTAGGGGTGAAAACCGACGTCGTCGGCGCGGTTTTTGGGCAAAACCGACGCCGACCGACGTCTGAAAAAATGAGAGAGCCACCGACCGTAACCGGTCGATGGGGAGGAGAAAACCGATCGAGGCGATTCTCTGGCGGTTCTCGGTCGGCGTCGGTTCTCTGGTCGGCGTTATCCACTGTGAGAGACTGAGAGAGAGAGAGTTGCACAGGAGAGAGAGAGAGAGTTACAGAGGAGAGAGAGAGAGTTGCAGAATTAGATTCGGGAAGAAGAGGGGATGGGAAGAAGAAGAAGAAGAAGAATTTTTTTTTTCTTACGTCCTTATTAAAACGACGCCGTTTGGTTTAATGCCAAACGGTGTCGTTTCTATATCTGTTGTAATATTTATTAGCTAAAACGACGCCGTTCCACTTAAGTTTAAGTGGAACGGCGTCGTTTAAGTAAAGACATATTTAAAAAAAATAAGTTTTATTATATCGGTCGGTTCAGCGGTCCGGTCCAGCCTCAAACCGGGACCGAACCGCTGAACGTCGGCTTCTTCATATTTCCACTGCACGCCGACCGGTTCTCCACCGGTTCCGGCCGGTTCCTGACGCGGCCGGTCGGTTCGCGTCGGTGGCGGCCGGTGGCGTCGGTTTCTGTACAGCCCTAATTTATATTACTGATTGAGGAAACTTTTCTCGATTTAAGATGGAAGCGGGTAAGATTGGATGTTGTGGGCAACAAATTCCAAATGATAATCTAGACTAGAGTAGAGAAGAGGAAGAGTTTTAACCTCTCTTGTTCCAAAACAGCAACCAAATAAATAATCTTATAAAACAAAATGAGTAGTGCTTTCCAGGTCTGTGTCTAGTTCATCAAGGATTCAAATGGCTCATTTAAAAAAGAAAAATAAAATAAACGACAAGTTCATCAAATGGACATGCCTTGAAGCTCTGTAGGACGTTACATTAGGATGATACAAGGAAATTAAGTCAGTTTCTCGAACAAGATACATGAATAATGGACACATCTATTTGATGATTTTCTCCCACTCTGTAACCTTCTAAATCAAATGATCATTCCGCAGAGGCATTACAACATGAAATGACACTGGTATCCTTTTAAGATAAGAAACAAGAAAGGGAAGAGTACTTTAAATCCTTGTATCATTAAAAATGAGTCACTAATTTCTGTTATTTATTTTCCCAAAACAGATCATGTTTGAATTCTTAAAGGGTTCTTAAAAAAAAAATTCACTAGCCCAAGTTCTACGGTTGCAGGAAGGTCATTTAGTTCAATAACAACAAATAATTTCTCAGTATTTCCAACAATTATTTCTTAGCAACCAAATCTTCAGACAAGAAATAACAAGAAAAAACTATTCTCTTGAACAGATAAAGCGTTGAAAATAACCTCCATTCTTGGATTATATTATGACGCCCTGACTCCCACGTACTAAAAAACTTCGGGAATCGTAACGTCAGGATGATGACAACCCGGTCACGCATCTCAACGACAAGTGTCAAGTGTATGCAACAAATAAACAGTACACAATTAAAAATACAGCGGAAGGTAATAAAGTCAACTAGTACCAGAATTTTAGTTAATACAGATATCCAAAATACAAATATCTTAAAATCAAAGTCAAGTCCCAAAAATAAATACAAGTCTGAAAATAAAAGCTACAGCATGAGTGATCCCAGATTACTCTTCCGGCGGAGCCAGATCCTCAGGCTCGGCATCTGCATCATCAACAAAGTCTGCAGTACCATGAAATGGTACCGCAGGTAAGTTATAACCTAATCAAGTCCAGAGATAAAATCATATCTACACAACTAATCATGCATGCCCATGATGCAATATGCAATAATGCAACGCACGCCAAAAATCTCTTTGGCACAAAATCATTTCCAATAAAATCAATTCCACCATTTTCCCAGAAAATGGCACACAAAAATCATTATTCATCATTTTCCCAGAAAATGATACACAAAAACATACTCACGCTATTTTTTCAAAAAATAGCTAATTTCCAATTATTTCAATTAACCAAATGCACCATGGCCTCCCCTATGGACCATCCGCACGTCCTGGTTACTTTACGAGCGATGCCCAGTTTCGCACCCGGTGCGTTCTTGGCCAAGTCATCCTCTAGCCCCCGCCAGCAGAAGGGCCACGGAGTCGACACGTCTAACGTCCGATCCCGTTGTCGCCCAACGACAACCCAGGGGACGTCACTCAGTATATTCCGCTCCCGAGTGACCAGAGGAGCTCCACCGAGATAATGCCCCATCTTGGCTTGGGGTCGTGATACACACGCACCCAAAAGTCCAATTCTCATGAAAATCTAGTTTTCAAAATAACCACATGAACATGAATGCAATGCACGAAAACCCCGTTTTCCATTTACAAACATGACATGTGTGCAATATGCAATGAACCAGATCAATCCTCACAACCAATGATCAACTCCCAAAATCACAATACAACCAAAATATCCAATATCCAAATCACATAACCAAACTCCAACAATTAATCCAACCACAATTAATCACACACAACAAATATTCCGATCAATCCATCCACCCCCGAACTCCTCAGACTCAGTCCGGAACCAACCAGGATACATATATATAAAATATAACAGTTAATTGCAAAAATATAATTAAATTTCAAAGAATTATTTAAGAAATACTTACAGCGCTTTAAAATAATTTATGGAGGATCACGGAGGAACTGGAAGCACCAAAACAGCAACTGTCACAGTGTAAAAACATTGTGGCCGAAATTCACAATGAACCCAAAAATACACGGGGTCAAACGAAGACTTGAAATTGATAGGGTATGGCCTATAGGAGGTTGGGAATTTAATGGTGGTGATGGTTGGCCGTGGGTGGCGGCCGAAACGGCGGTGGAAGGCCGGAAAAGTTGGTTCGGGTTTGATGCTCGTTGGGGCGGCTCCGGCGACGGATCGGGGCCGGGGTTGGGTCGGTTAGGACGGAAATGGGCCGGTGGTGATGTGGTTAGGAGCTGGTGGCCTGAGGTGGCCGGACGGCGGCGGAACGGTGCAAAAACCACCGTGGCTTCGCACGGCTACTGACGGCTAACGGCGGCGTTAGCCGGCCTGAAAATGGTACGGTAGGGTCGTCGGTCCACGGGGAGTCGAACGGCACCGGCGGTGTCGACCACCGCCGGTCGACGGCGGCGCTGCGGCGGTAAGTCCGTAGCACGCGTGGGTGAGGAGAGAGAGAGAGAGAGAGATCCGATTGGGGCTGGGGGAAAAAGAAGAAAAAGAAGAAAAGAAAAAGGGAAAAAGAAAAAGAGGAAGAAGAAAAAGGAGATCCAGACTTTTCAACGTGGGTTTCGAAAGTGATCCAACGAAAACGATTTTAAAACCAC
The DNA here is from genome assembly GCA_029856935.1 of Cyclocarya paliurus. NCBI lineage: Eukaryota > Viridiplantae > Streptophyta > Magnoliopsida > Fagales > Juglandaceae > Cyclocarya > Cyclocarya paliurus. The sequence goes on along the minus strand of JARVXP010000207.1, from coordinate 6,816 downwards.
TAAATAAATAAAATAATCCAAACGTAGTGAAATATTCAAATAAAACAATAACTATTTTTAAAACAGTTAAAATAAATAAATAAATTTAACTCAAATTAACTAAAGTAAAATATTAAACTCAGACAAAAACATTCTTTAAAATAAAGAAGAATTAAATTGCAGATCACTAATTAAAATTAATCAAACGCAGTGAAATGCTTTAATAAAATAATAGAAATTTTAAAACCTACAAACAAACCAATTTAAATTAAAAGTCAATTTAAATCTAAAACAATAATTAACAATAAGAAAGCCCAATAAAATAATTTTTACAATTTAAAATATTCTAATATAATATTCTAAAACTCCAAAAATAATAATTAATAAAAATAGGAAAGTCCAATAAAATAATAAAATAAAACCTCTAAAATATTAAAATAAGAGAATTACACAATAAATAATTAAAATAAACATTCTTTAAAAATACACTAAAATCCGGAATGTTACATATATTCCATCTCAAACTTCAAACAAAAACACCCAAATTATCGGAAGCCAAAATAAAGCAAATTAAGAGTTGAATTTTGGGCTTGGAGTCAGATTAAGAAATCCACTTACAAGTTAATAGACGTGTAGCTGCTGTATGACACAGATGACGGCAAACCTTAAGAAGTGAACAGGAACAGAGGATGAGAATGAAGAGAGTTGGGTTTGGCGTCCAAAGTGTTGCGCTGAGAATGAAGAGAGGGTTTTTGGATTTTTTCTACTGCGCGGGAGTGAAAACCAGAGGGAATGAAATATTTTACTCAAAAGTAATATTTGGCTAGTCTCATTTGGCTCAACAAATTTAGCCAGCCCCTTCATACAAAGTTAAATTTACTGTTCATTTAGCCAGCCCAATGTTGAGCTTTATTTTGCATTTTTGCTATTTTTTGGCTAAAATTTGATTTTAGCTAGCCCACTACTAGTGCTCTAATAATTTTTATAATAGGTTTGAATGTTAAAACAAAACACAAAATTTTCATCTCATCATTACATATTTTTCAAATTTTTATACAAAATATAATAAATAATTTAACTTTTTCAAATTCTAATTTAACTTTTTCAAATTCTAAAATAATAATAATCTTAAAAAATAATATTTTAAATTTTCATCTTAATACTATTTACAAAATTTTAAAAAATTCTCATCTCATCTCATCTACCAATTATATCCTTAGAAAAAATGCATCGACAATGGAAAAACCGGTGAGCAATCATTGACGTGGAGGGCATGTCATTAAATCTATTTAATTATATAAAAATTAAATTTTTAATTAATGACTTGGTATTCAGTTCGTACTAAATAATATCAGACGGTGCACGTATGATTTCTTATTTTGTCCTTAAACCCTAAATAATGGTGTTGACAATATTAAAAGTGTCAATATTATTTTATAGATTTATCTTAATTTTACACTTAGATTCTCTTCAATAGGTACACTAATTATTCATATTGTAATCCTATTATCTAATTTGGACATACTTTCTTTATAAATTGTCAAGCGGTGCGTGTAATTCTCAAATGGCAACATAATAATGGTTAACCGAATGGCAAGCACCAACCGCCAACTCAAAAAGAAACCGAATAAAACTATTCACAATTAAAAGTAGTTTTCAAAAAATCTTCAGAAGAAGTTTTTTGCATTAGAAAAGAAATCAAAGAAAACTTTTCACAATTAAAAGCAGTTTTATGTATTTATTCTTCACCACCAAAAAAGAGTTCTTTCTTTCACTTTCTTCTTCACTCTCTCTATATCTCAAATAAAGTGAGGCCATGCCATTGTTCTTTCTGCATTCAATTGTTTTCCCGATTGTGGATGTGCTAAAGTTCAAAAGAAAATTAAACAGATTAGTCTAACTGCCTTTTGTGTGTTTATGGTATATATAGTCTATCTATACATTACACATATTTGTTCATAATCTTTAGAAATGAAGTAACTGCTACTATAAATGAATAATAAAACTTAAAGACATAAAACATAAATATTCATAATCAACAAAACATATAAAAGTATCGTGTTTATTAAAAGCCAGCCAATTATTAAAAGCACTTTGTGCATGGCTCTCTAAAGTGGTTTGAATAATGAGAATGATCGTATATATTCACATTACCTAATGGAAGAAAGTTATTCGTTTCAAAATCCAATAATGGTTTTACCCAACCTAGCCCAAATGCATAACATGCTTCATAATCAACAGAACATATAACATGCCAAGTAATAACTCTAAAACAGGTTTATTAAAACACAATCAAAATTTTCAAACACTCAAAAATTATAAAATATAAACCCTAAATCAGATTTTCAAATATGTTTCTAATATATATAGTCTATCTATGCATTATACATGTTTATTTATAGTCCTAAGAAATGAAGTAACTGCTACCATATATGAATCATAAAACTGAAAGACATAAAACTTAAATATTCATAATCAATAAAACATATAAAAGCACTGTGTTTATTAAAAGCACTTTGTGCATGGCTATCTAAAGTGGTTTGAATAATAAGAATGATCATCTATAAATGATAAACCTATTATGATTGCTTTAGATTGGTTCATTTCTTCTTCCTTTAGATTGCTTTCCACACAGTCAAAGGTTCCACACAAAATAGATTATGTTTTGGTTTGGAAATTATATGTCCAGGAAATGCTTTCCACACAAAACATAGAATTCTACCCATGACTTCAACCAAAAAGACCCATCATGATAATTGAGGAAAGAAAATATGCAAGCCAAAATTCAATTAAAAGCAACATAGGAGGATGAACCTCAAAATGCATGATGGCACAAACAAATGCAAGGTCATACTAGACCAAAAATTCCAACAGGCTATGCTTCAGCAGCTGCACCAATGTCTCCATTATGCAGTGTCAAACCTATGAAACCATATGACAAAGGAGAAAGACAAAGGCAAAAAACTCGAGAAATCTAAAATTAGAATTCCACCATGAAATCAATAATGACACATGTAAACCCAAATCCCGTAGCCACGAAAAAAATACAAGATCTTCGTATCAAAGAAAATCAACCATCCAACCAAGAGAGAAGAGGGTGAGGAATAGAGAAGCTCGAGCCAAGAAAGATAAAATTTGGAGGGAAAAAAGAGAGGGTAGTTTGGACGAGATTTTTATATAATAGAATATTCATTTGGTCTAGATATAGTAACTCACCAAATATGATCGGTGGTGCTTGTCACTGTAGCTCGAATTCATAAATTTATTACTTTGGCTAATCCAATGCATGTAATTTTAAAATAAATAAGGCAAATATTTGAAAGAATGCTAGTGCTTTAATAGTGGACCCCATTATTTTTCAAAATGATTGCACAGTACTTATGCACTCTACAACTATATGTAGTATTACTGTTAATAATATATCATTCAAAAGTAAGTTTAAAATATTGCATCGAATGCCACAATTTTTTTTTGTTTTTGTTTATATTATATTGCATTGTCCCAATTGTACTACTTATTTTTTCTTATTGACGTGATATCACTCATGTGGTGCCACATAATTTATTAAAAAACTAAAAAATACAAACATAAAAATGATAAAGAGAATTTAAAGTTTCAATTTTTTTTTACCTCATTTTCCTTTAAATATATTTTTTAATAAATTACGTGTGTGATGTCACAATAATAAAATAAAATGAAGGTATAATCCAATTGACAGTAACAATATTTGTTATTACCTAAAAATGGCACAATAGGCCGGAAGGGAAGAAAGATCCATTCTTGGCCCTACTCAGGTGTTTGGGCGTCAATCGGTGTGGTGTAGAGTCCCAAAAGTGGTCCAGTATGGCTGTACGGTATCCGTGTGTATATCCATATCAATGAACAGGAAATAAATGCAAGAAAAATAAAAAGAGAGAGATACACAGATTTACGTGGTTCGGCACTAGGCCTACGTCCATGAGAATTTAGGAAGGGGAGGATCTATTATAATAAGCTTGTTTTTATAGTCTCTCATGGTCTCTCATTCTCACTATACAATAGATCTCAAAAGTCTGTCTTCTAGTGGAGATATCATAGTTGGAACTCCTTTCGTAAGGTTGAAGAAGCCTTTTCAGAGAAGTCTGGCCCAAAAGTCCCCCATAATCGTCTCGTTCCCATCCTTTTATCTTCTGCCCTCCCATTTGCTTCATGTCACTTCCCTTTGCTTTATGTCATATCCATTTGCTTTATGTCATATCATCATTTTTTCCCTCCTGACACTCTACCCTCCCCCATCCCTTTGTCCCCTCATTCTCTATCTCTTTCTTCCCTCCTGATGAATTCATCCTTTGGACTGGACCTAGGAAATACCATGAACTTGTTATATTTTATCCTTTACAATACTCTTAAATCAATGCCACTGAATTGATGTCGCTTCTAAAATGCTAAAATTAAAAATATTATCGTGTCTACATATTAAAAGAATATTTTATTACAAAATTAGTAATTATATTTTTGAGTGTTAATAATTAGATGACTCAAATTTTAACTTTCAAGGTTAATATCTTTTTTCAAAAAAAATTAAAACACATACTCTAACAACTTTCCCAAATTCTCACATAAAATATAATAAACAATTCAATTTTTTTCAAATCCCAAAACAATAATAATATTCTAACAAAATTTTATTCAACTTTTAACTTTCATCTTAACTCATATCAACAAGTCCATCTTCAATCTAGCATTTCTCTCCATCTTGTTGTAAAGCTAGATTTGCTAAACAATTAGCCACTTTATTGCTTGCTCTATGGACAAATTGATTGCTCTAGTCTGGCCTTTTGTTGAAAACTGCCTTCATATCTACAATAATCTGCCCTGTACATAATTTACTTGCTTCTCTTATCCTTAAAGCCTTAATCAATGCTTGGGAATCACTTTCATAAATAGCATTCCTGAAACATAGTTCCTGATCCAATTGAAGTCCCCTCCACAATGCCACACTTTTAGCTAATAAGGATTGTCGTACATAGTTCCTAGATGCAAAAAGTGACACAAAAATTTCTCCTTTGGAATCTCTAACAATAATACCAATCCCTAACTTCTATCTTTTTGAGTAAATAGCTGGATCAAAGTTCACATTTATCTTTCCCTCATCTGAAGGCTTCCATTTCTAATTGTTTCTATCCAAACCTTCCCTTACCTGGTCACCTCCTTTTGAATTTGTAGCCTTGTGCAATTTCTCTAAGTTTGTCATTGTTTTGTGAAACACCATCCTTGGACTATCAAGCTTGCCCTCAAGAATAAACTTGTTCATTCTCATCCATATTCTTCTTAATATTACTACAATTACTTCCAAGTTTTCAATGTGTAAATGTTGAGATAATTTCTCTCACAACTGTACAAAATAATACCACTATTGCTCTATTTTTGTACTGGACTTGCTCTCTCAGCCCACACATCACTAGTAGCAAGACATGATCACAATGCATGAAGGATGGATTCATCTTCTTTTTTATAGATGGGACATAGTGAAGCGTCTACAATCTTTCTAACTTTTAAATTTTCTCAAGTGGGAAGAAAACCATTCAATGCTTTCCATATGAGCTGTTTAACTACTCCCAGAACATTCAACTTCCAAATTTTGCGCAATTTTTTATTTTGTGCATCTGCATTTGATGGTTCCCCTTGACTTGATCTTTTTCTCATATTGGCTGCATGATATGTACTATTGACGAAGAATTTTCCATCCTTTGTATAATCCCATATGATTTTATCTTCAAAACCCATTTTACTTAAAGGGATACTACATATCTGTATAGCTTTTGACATGTCAAGTTTTAAAGTCATACTACCATTTTTGGCTTGTTGTCTTGTCTTCATTGTGTGTAATACCTCATACGCTACTATAACATTATCAGTTATCAAGCGTCTTAGAATAAATGCATTTTGACAGCTAAATATAAAACTGGGTAGTACACTTTTCAACATATTTGCAAGTACCTTTGCAATTAACTTATACAATACATTACATAAGGAAATAGGCTTAATTTCATTAACTGAAGTGGGGCTGTTGGCCTTTGGTATAAGTGCTAAATGTGTTATTCAATGAAGAAGGCATATTGCCATCATTAAGAAAGTGAAGGATAGCAGAACATACCTTCTCTCCTACAGTCCCCCAATGTTCCTTATAGAACCCAGGCCCAAAACCACCAGGCCCTGGGGATTTCATTGGGGCCATCTGATTTAAGGCTTTATATACTTCATCCATAGAGAATTCCTGCACCAACTCAACATTCATCTCCTCAGTCACTCTATTCTCAACAGATCTTAAATACCTTTCTATGGCTTCTGTTATCTGATTTGATGAAGTATAAATCCCTTTAAAGTGATCATTGAAAGCTGCCTCAATGTCTTCTCTTCTAGTCATCACTTTGTTATTCTGATAAGAGATTCTGCAAATGAAATTCTAATTTCTCCTTTGATTATCACAAGCATGAAAAAACTTTATATTCCTATCCCTCAACTGGTACCAATGCATCTTTGCCCATTGCCTCCACTTCATATCTTCTTTATCTAATAATTCCCCCAACTCCCTTTGTATCTTTTTAATCTCCTCCATATTGTGTGTTCTTTCATCATCTTATAGCCTTTTAAGGAGACCTGACTTTTCCATTATAACCAAATCATTCCTATTCCTCCCCTTTGCAACACCTAGTTAACATTTTTTCACAAAATTTGAGTCTTTAACAATTTTTTTTTTTCAAAAGATTATTAGAATTGGATTTGAAACGTCGGAACTAGTGGGGCTTGAACCCACTACTTGTCGCCTAGAGAGGGTGGTGCTCCAACAAGTGCTAG